>OZ014500.1:11837868-14337868 GCA_963966045.1 Xestobium rufovillosum
TGAAATTCGACGTACTTGCAAAGCAAGAGATCGACAATTATTGTAACAGCTTATCCTTTCACTTATATTTCTGCCATATCAATACACAGTTTGGATTCTTTAATTTGAACTGTTCTGTTGAGGTACCTATATTTCTATAATCTACTTATATAGAGTCCATTAGTGAAACGGCGAAATGAGCGCGAAATTTAAAACGCTATCCTAAGAGAATAGTTGAATAAAATTTTTCAGTGCATTTTAAATGGAGCTTAGATGACCTTGCACTTCACATTCTATTCTTACCCATAGTATATAAGCATATATAGTATGCTCGATAGGCAGCCCAATTTTGTCCCACTCGCGCAAGACGCGTAGAGTGCGAAGCAGATATTTGCGGGAAACACATCTCCGTGCTGTGCGAACGCAATGACGCGGTGTTGTTAGCGTTTTGTATTATTCGTTTAAGCATTATTTGCAATTTATGCTATGAAAAAAATTGTGTAACATTAAGTTAAAATGCCTGGTTGTGTTGTAGTGAAGCGTGGGAATTTCCACTGCAAGACAAAACGTTGGTTCCTCCGCGTTAAGATACGCAAAACGCCGGCCGCCATTTCAAATTTTCTTCAACTCAGGTTTCCTAATTAATAATCCCAGATTTATTCTGTATCCGGCTCGATTTGGACCTAATGTGTTGTATAAATCACCAACTAGGCGAAGGTATATAAAGGTATATAAAGTACTTACTTCAAGTTTCCAAAAATTAGCTGGTCGAGGAGATGATAAAATAAACTTTAAGAATGGTAAGTGGTGAATAATAGGTATTTATCTAATATATCTACTTTTTGTCTATTGCCATTACATGTGTAGACACAGTTTTATATTCTATTAAGCTATTTACAACATAAAAGTTATGTCCAACTTAAATACTTAAGATTTGAAATATGTAATTATTTATTAGGTACTTGTACCTACCTAGGTATTCCTACCTAACATTATTTTTGTAATGAAGCCGTTTCCTCACTTGTGTTACAATTTACTTTTGTAATGGTATGCATACATGCCAATTTTCGCAAAAATCGAATATTTATGTTTTTAAAATTACTTCCCGATAGCAGTATCAAAAATTGATTTAATAGTGGCACATCTTGCAGAATAACTCTATTTTATACATTTATCTGTTTGATAAATGACGTTTTATTTAATGCGACTAAGATAATATAATTAGGAAAATAAGAGTTCTAGTTTGTTACTTCTTATTACTAACTTTATAAATAATAACATGCAATAACATTTTTCGAAATTTTGTTGAGGATCGGTATTGCAGTCTTCTACAAAGTTGTTTTAGGTAGGTACTTTTGATATCCCCCATTCTGTACGAAATTAAATTTTAGTTAAAAAATCCATGTGTGATTCACAGTAAAGAGGCATTTGAGCATTCTTGTAATTGTTTTCAAATTTTAATTTTTTTCGTATAAAACCGGCTTTCATATGGCCACGCTACGTACATGAAGTTTGCTAATTTTCATTTTTTAAAAACGGATAGCATAATAAATTAATTCCTATGTACTTTCGAAGAACGAGATTTTAATGATGCTTTTTGACTTAAAATTTTAATATTTTTGTTCTAAATATTTCAAAGGAGATTTTTCCTAGACCCAAAATCTTACTTCACTTAATTTAATCTACGCATAATTAATCTAGGTATACTTATCTGCCTACTTATTTCCTTGGCGGTACATGATCTGTAGGTAAGTAGGTAGTAGGTACAATACATAATAAAAGAAACGCACTTTTTACAACTACGGCATATGCAGATAACAAAGACAGAACTGGGAGAACACCTTCCACTTTCTGGCAACATAAAACCGAGACCAAAATAAAATTTGAGTGAAGAAATTTATTTTTATTTCATTTAATATACTGCAGAATTAACGCACACGTAGCGCTGCGAATCCAGTTCTGCTTCGCAGCCGACGTGATAATGTGCGACAAGGACAGAGCTACCCTGCGCGTTGGCAGGGCTTGTTCTTACCTTTCATCATGATTTTTTAACATTAAATCAATATATGGCGATTGCTACGAAGCTTTTTTTCGGTGTTTGACTTATAAAAACATTACTTATGTAGTCATTTTGTTTAAAACTAAAATTCAACAAAGTGCTACAATTTTTACGGCGCGAGCGTGTCGGCGCTAGAACCGGTTTAAAATTTAAATTTAAATTGTCCTTAAAAAAGTCTTTAACAACACTAATTGTTAACACTTTCTCTTCCATTTTACACCTTTTAAATATAAATAAATCCCCTTAAACCACCTATTAAATAAAGATTAAATAACCCGGAGAAATAAACACAACTTAACCTCAAAGCCTGTGCATAAATAAATCTCCAATGTTAATGATCTGGTCTAACCAAAGACATACGTTCTTTTCTAATAGGTACTGTGTTCTGTTTTAAAATATTTCTAAAATTAAGTTGTATTTTAAGTTATTGTTGAAAATATAACAACTAGAAAGAACAGTCTATATGTCACTTGCAGAATCACTGTTAAGAAATGCACTGAGTTTAAATATTCAGTGTTTAAAACCTATGTCCCATAAGAGCTCCATGATAAGAATTTTAAAGTAGGATAGAGCGGGAAACGAGTATCATAACCTGACTAATGGACTCTATTATAATGCATGCGTTCTGTGCATCTGAGTATAGTAGGTACATATATGGTTTTCAATTTAAAATTTTCAGTTTGATTTCAGCTTTTAGAATAATGGTCTGCACTCTGCAAGTCTTCCTCCTGCGCAGTCCGTGCATATCGGGTTAAAAGCAGAGGTGCACAAAAAATACTCGCATTTCTTCAACTAAAGTAACCACCAAAATCCCTAGCTTTCTGAAAGTTCCTCTCTTTAATATCAAATTTCATTTTCATAACAGTTTTTTTCATAACCGCTTTTAGAATTTGGAAATAATAATTTCGAACGACTCTGTATAATAGTAAATTATTGCTTTGTACATTTCTGGCTTACTATTAATTAACCTACTTTGAATTTATAATTCTTACAATGTAACAGTTTCATTGTAATTTTTAAGGACATTCTTCTTAAAATTTAATAATCTCCACAAATTACATCAATTTTGTGCACCATGAGTAAACGTTGACGGTTCTCAAGGGCATTTTCGTAGTATCTAGGTCTAATAGTTGTCTTGATAACGTTTAACAATAAATTGAATAATAGCCCGCGTCGACGAACTCCTGGTATCAACTAGGTACGTGCAAGATCGCATGTAACGAGAAATCCTGCATAGCACTTCCTCAATCAGCTCTGTCAGTTTGAACTCACCAGTGTAAATCGGTTTCAATTGTTTTTTACTGAAAAACACCAACTGATTTACTTAATTTATTCCAGTAAAAAATATGAAGCATCATTGTGATTTATTGTTTGCTTTGAACGTTTGTTTTTATACCTTCGCTTTATTTCACACGTATTTTTTACTCTCTGGTCTTTCATCTTTTGCACTATGTCCTTACTAGAGTTCTTTGGTACGTTCATTTCCTTGTCATGTCGCTAAAGCCATAAAAGTAGTCATTGTTCTGTCAAATTTAACACTTTATTGCTTGTTGTTACGCAGGTACGTTGTCAATCTTTCTTCCAGCCACAAATCTTTCTATAAAAGGATGATGTTTATCTAATCTGATTGTCGGAAAATTTAAATAGAATTATGTTAATTGAATTGTATGTTGACTTCTGTTAACTGACTTTCTAGTTTTAATACTAATGGTAATGGTGCAGTAAAGCGAATAAATGCTTAGAAAGTAACCTCGGGCTTGTACAGCATAAAATTATTATTGTTATAACGTTATAAGCGCTCTCATCCTCTTTCATTTTTATGTTGATTACGTTAAAAATCATTTGCCTTTTGTAATAACGCTAGCGGAAAACAATATAATTAACGTTGGTCAAATTGTTCCCTCTTGAAGTTATAGTACAATTTTTACCTTGAAGAAACATCTTACCATTTAGGTTTTCTGAAAATATGAACCAACCGCCCTCCCTTAAAGAATTCCTCCAAAAATATTCCTTATCGTTAGACCATTGTTTTGGAATATCCATTCTCAGTAAACACAAAGATAAAAGATTAATATTAAAAAGAAACAAAATGCTCGAATCTATTAACTATAAGTATGGGAACTGTGTGGTCCTTCGAGCCGGATATTAACCAGCGGCCTATGGACGTTGTCGTTTGTTACGTTGATAGTATTTATTGCACTCTTCTTTGAAACTTCGATTAAATGCTGGCGGTTCCGTAAGAGAAAACATCGCTTTGGTCCGCTACACTTACGTGGGACGAGCTTTAGGTTGAAGCTCGGATGAAACGTCCAAAGTATTTTTAGAAAGTTCTTTGCTAGTGCAAAGGGGGTAGCCAATATCGACCGTTCTGCCTGTGTAGTAATTATGACTAATGATCTTATCGAACGAGTGCAGTTATGACATTTTATTGAAGTAGATGGATTACGAAATAACCAGATCTTGTAATAATATATAATAAGAAATATAAACTATAAAACAATAAAATACTCCTGATAACGCTAAGTATGGCAAATATTATATGTTTCTTGGTACTATAAATATTTGCAGTACCTGTATGTAATTTCGACAGCAATTGCAATAACTTAGAAAGTACGATCTTCCAGTTTCGTTTCACCAATTTATTCGTGGGTACATTTTTCATTTTTCATCAACACTTATTGGTTGTCTGGAGATATCGATAAAGTTATTCCAGAACAAGCGACTTGAGACCTGTCAAATTGTAAATCAGACGCATATATAGTAGATATATACAGGGTGATTTTTTGACCGTTTATTAGAAGTATCTGGAGAACTAAAAGAGATATTGATTTGAAATTTTGGCTGTGGCCGAAACCGGGTCGGATCTATTTAATGAAAATATTTTCAAAATGGTGGCATTTCCGGGGGAATACCGGAAGTTGACACCAACTTTGTTATCTTAAATGGAATGCTACCATTTTCTATTTTTTTTAGATTCCACGGAAAATTTTAATGTCAATTCAATAAAGGTTCGCTATGTCTAAAATTAATATTTTCGGAGATATAAATTTTTTTCTCAATATTTTGACAGTTGTGGTAGATTATGTAAAAATTAATATCTCGATAACGTCTAGCAGTAAGATGTTCGATTTTTTATGGTGGCAAGACGAGATGTTGGAGTTACTAATCAGGCAAACAAATTTTCAAAATCTATTACTTAAATTTTTCTAATCAACGACATATGTTAATCGCACAAAAGTAGCAAAAAGTCATTTTTCTTAAATAGAATGATACCATTTTCAATTGTTTTTTAGGTTCCACTGAAAATTTTAATGTTAATTCAGTAAAGGTTCGCTATGTCTAAAATTAATATTTTCGGAGATACGAATTTTTTTCCAATACCTATTTTGACAGTTGTGGTAGATTATGTAAAAATTAATATCTCGATAACGTCTATTAGTAAGATGTTCGATTTCCTATGGTGGCAATTACTAATCAGGCAAACAAATTTTCAAAATCTATTACATAAAATTTTCTAATCAACGACATAATATGTTGATCAGACATAAGTAGCTAAAAGTCATTTTTCTTAAATTGAATGATACCTATTTAAAGAAACCAATTAAAAAACGTGAAAAAATGCGCGTTTAACAATGTATGATGTTTCTCTACCCAAAATGAATAGTATTTTAGATACCTACTAGATGGGGCGCCAGGTCATTGTTGTGCAGCAGTTACTAACGAATTGTACCAGATGTTTGAAGATAGATGGATACGACGTTTGGCCCAAACGTTAATGGACTACATTTTGAACAGTTTCTTTAACATTGTTTTACTATCACGTACCTACTTTATTTTTTATTTAGTTAAAATAAGTTCAGTGGTGGTAATTCAGGATATGTTCCATTAAATGTTCGGTATGTCCTGTTAATTATTTTATTGCATTTTCCATGAATGTTGAATAAAATCATAATATCCGAGTAAGAATAATTATCATTTGCCATATCCTATACGTTAAACACCAACCGTACTAAATTACTAAAAAATACCAATTGCTTTTATTAGACATTATTTGTGAAATTTGTGAATATTTTGTTTTTTCTACAGGCCAAGGTCTACTTACTAGAAGGCGACGCTCTTCAATTTTGATCGATGAAATAAGAAAACGGCAAATATCTAAAATACTATCCATTTTAGGTAGGGAAACACCATACATTGTTAAATGCGCATTTTTTCACTTTTTTAATTGGTTTCTTTAAATAGGTATCATTCTACATATTTAAGAAAAATGACTTTTTGCTACTTATGTGTGATCAACATATTATGTCGTTGATTAGAAAGTTTTATGTAATTGATTTTGAAAATTTGTTTGCCTGATTAGTAACTCCAACACCTCGTCTTGCCACCATAAAAAATCGAACATCTTACTGCTAGACGTTATCGAGATATTAATTTTTACATAATCTACCACAACTGTCAAAATATTGAGAAAAAAATTTATATCTCCGAAAATATTAATTTTAGACATAGCGAACCTTTATTTAATTGACATTAAAATTTTTCGTGGAATCTAAAAAAAATAGAAAATGGTAGCATTCCATTTAAGATAACAAAGTTGGTGTCAACTTCCGGTATTTCCGGAAATGCCACCATTTTGAAAATATTTTCATTAAATAGATCCGACCCGGTTTCGGCCACAGCCAAAATTTGAAATGAATATCCCTTTTAGTTCTCCAGATACTTCTAATAGACCGTAAAAAAATCACCCTGTAGAGGTTGGATACAAGAACGCAAAATTCTAATGCTGTATTTGCAAAGACGCCCTCAACTTGCGACACCACCCCCCCACCATCTGCTTTCCATTGCTCTTGCGCTGCCGAATACTCCGCACCGCCCATACAAGCATGCATGCTTAATTAAACTCATTATTTAGTAATTCGATGTCTTGCAGACCCTAACAAGTCATCTAAATCTATTGAGTATATATATATATCACCATCAATCAGAGGCAGGAAACAGACCCACGACACCCTCTGTTAGGCTGCTAGAGCCCACTTCAGTACTAGAATATCGTAAGTGTTTCTAAATGGTCAAAAAATTATTGGTTCCTATTTTTTGTTATTTAATTAATTTGTTTAGTTTATTACTTTAACGGCGCAGTATCAACCATTTTTTTCCTCAATATTTGAACACTTTCCCGTTTCATAACAATTCCCTATCGAGTGTTCTCGGTACTAACACTCTATTTTATTTATGTAATTTAGTGCATATAAAAACGCTATTATATTGGCAGATGTGTATTGTGTGTAACTTTTCGAATACAAAGCTACATTTACAATATGCCATAAAAGACGTATTATATAAGTAAATTATATTTTTGAGGACAGTATGGCTTCATTTTTAAAAATATTTATTTGCAGAATCTAAAGTTTTATTGCAACAATTGAACAACAAAGAACAATTAATACCCATATAACCATAAAAGATAAGAGTAATACAATTATTTGCTTGTTTCGCATTTTGTACGTTAGAGTAAAAGGCATCATACCACAGAAAAACTGGCTGATTAAACTCCGATTATTTTTTCTGGGCCGAAACAAACTGAAACAAAAGACAGGAAAAAACAACACAAAATATGGTGATATATGCGACGAAGCGATCTATAAAATTTATGAATCATAAATTATAAGCAAAAGTGATTTCGTCTACCGGTAAAGTAGGTAATTGAAAACACTAGAGATAATCGGGAGCGTTTTCCTGGTCTATGATTAGAAAAGCTTATCACATAGGTAACTAATGTAGCTTTATGTAGCAGCCGATAACAAAATCAAATATAACTTAATTTTTCTAATAATATCCACGTGTCTGCTAAAAATCAAGATATTACCTACTTCTAACATTTATTGTTTTTTACCGACGGATATCCGTATCCCTTCGTGAACCTGCTTGCCCAAATTTGAAATTGAAGGGAAGATACGCTGGATCCTATACTAAAAGAAAAGCAGAGGGCAAACTCATCTTTAAGGGAGACTCTAAGCCAAGTCATTTGTTTTCTCTTGGTAAATGTGATTAGTTATAAGCAGTGATGAGAATTAGCTTGCGCTCAGACATCGTTTTGTAATACTGAAATTTTAACGCATCTAAATCCAACTGAGGAATATGGTTGCTTCATGGGAGCATGGATTCAATAGATACAATTTGGATCGTCAAATCGAAGTTATCCAGTTACATATTACATAGTTGGACGGCTACAGTCACGACATATTAAATTCCCTATAGGCCCCATCACTATTTCTTATTTTTGAGAAAATCAGAGAAAGTGATTGACAGTTTCTTGACAGAAGTACGATAAGGGTATTTATTATATTTTATTGATTTTCTGCTTACCTTATTTTCATGGTTTTAATTGCTTCCAAGTCTTGCCCGTTCTAGGGAGCATCTCGATGTTCATAAAACAATAGGCAGGTTCGGTAATTTTCAAATTTCATTAAAATTGATAGAGTTTATTATACTGAAGGCAGTTATGTTGTTAATTTTTGTTAAAAAAAAATCCTTCGCCTGTGAAGCCGTTGCAAAGTTTTCCGTCGGTGCGAGGCTAGAAATCGTACCTTGCAGCGAGAGTAGGCCGCGTGACGTCAGAACTTAGTATAACGTACAAGTCCCAGCTTCAGCGCGCAGCAGTCCCATAAGTATTATGCATATGCATGTGTAGTTAAATTATTAAATAATATTAACTGGTTCTAACTGGTGTTTTCTGTTTTGTACCCAGACTAATACATCGTACAGCACACCAATAAAACGGAAAAAGTAGTTCGTTGGAGCCAGAAGGAAAATCGGTCAGCATTATCGATATTTTCGCGAGTTAGTTTATCATTGCAAAAGTTTATAAAATTATCGGCTGCCCCATTGCAGCCACTCTAAATAAAATCGAACATAATGTAATTTATCGACAGTTTTCTGGGACCCCTTGGTACTTGGTAACGTGTTACGGTTAGCATAATTTGAAACATGACGGAGCCAAATACTGAATCGCCGTAGCGTTCCCTCCCTGAACTAAAAAATGAAATTTTATTAACTATTTTACAATAATAATTAAATAGTACGTCATCATAAAGTTCTCTTTTGAAGACTGGTAGGACGCGTACCTCCATCCTTTCCCTGAGCTAGCCTACGCATTTCCGTAAAAGTAGAACATTCTACATCCCCAACTATTTGAGAGCAGTAGTCTAATCTGCTCCAACCTCTACCTCTTTATTCCTATCTCTGACTCTAGTATGTCGCGAACTATTCCTTTGTGCCTCAGAAGGTGTCCTACCATCCTACGATCCTATCCCCTATTCTTTATTGTCTTCCATACTTTTCTCTTTTCCCCAACTCTTTCTAATTCCTCCTTATTGCTAACTTGTCTATCCACGGTATCTTCAACACCCGTCTGTAGCATCACATTTCAAACGCTTCTACTCTTTTTCAATCCGCTTCTCCCATTGTCCAAGTTTCGCACCCATAGGTATAATTTCGTACTCCATACATGCGTCTTTAAGAGTCTCTTCCGAGTTTCTACATTAACCGTTCCAGAATATAGCAGTTGTTTCTTTTTGTTAAACAAGTACCTAATACCTACGTAGCGTAGTTTTTTGATTCGCGTGAGTTGTATTTGTTTCCGTTTTTTTAAAAAATTTCCAATCCGTTATAAAACTGTTAACTTGATAACTTGTCAATCACTTAGGTATACATACCTACATAAATGAGTAGGTATGTATTGTATTGTATTAGAGAATATAGGTAGGTACCTATTTTACAAACAGAAGTAAGCAGGTATCTACAATCTACATACCTACTTATACTGAATTATAAAAGGCATGTACAGTTAATAAATTGTTGACTTTGTTTTACTTATACCGGTCTGTCTTTACACTACTGTTTTGAGGTTGAATGAAATTGGGGTTAGATGCAAGAATCACACACCATTTCCACATTTACCGGGACATTTACCTACCTACTACATAAATATGGCAAATTATGTGAATCGGACTTTTGATACCCTTGTTGCATCATCATATCGATTATGTTGTCTTTGTTTTATGTTTCCTTGACACCTTACTTTAAAAATTCACGCTCGAAATAGTCCCAATAAGTATGTTATGAGATAGGTACCGCTTCACGGGCACTTCAAGAGAAGTGGAAGGAGCGCCTTACGAATCTCTGACGCCAAACCAATAACAAAGCTAACTAGCATGTGGGCGTGATAAGCTAATTTCTTTCGCTTATTACGCCGCAAAAAAATTTTTTAGAAAAAAAATTTCGCCGTAAATCAATTACAATAACAATTTTCTGTCATTTTCATGCCAAAAATAGATATCTTATTTTTCTCCGAACCTCCCTATTAACTCTCAATATTCTGAGCATCTCCTCAAGCACATTTCGATGGCTTATAAAATGTTATTTTGTCTAGGCTACAACCCCATAAAGGCGGTAGAGAACATAATATGTGCAACATAAAGATACTTCCTCTTCCGTGCTGGTTCGTATCGCTAAGATTTTGAAGTAGTTGCCGTTTTAATAACGAGGTAGGATGGTGGGACACCTTATGAGAAAACCTAGACGCAATCTGTCGTCTTCTGCGGTTGCTAAGATTTAGCCACAAAATTAAAATCTCGGTTTTCGTCGAGTGAATATTAGTTATAAAAAAATCAACGGCTTCAATCAAGCCAGAACTAAATGAACATAAAGTAGACAAGTTGGTGAAGTCATGTCATTAGGAGCCTTTTCCATAGACTTGTAAATATGATTCATTTTCAGTTGAAGTGTCAGTGAATGATTTATTGGTGCTGATATCACATACATAATAAATTATGATGATACATGCGTTCTGGTTTTCCAAAAGATAATGCTGTTTCCATGAAACATAGACTGTAAGTTCGTTCATCAATGATTCGGAAGCGCAATAAGAGCCTGATAAATCTAGAATATAGGTGATGCTTATTTACGGAAAAGTTATGTCTATTATGCTTGCATTGACTCGAAGATGGATGGATGAAAATGTTGGTAAAATCTTGATATGTGTTATTTAAACCGAATTGAATATCTCACAGATTTTAACAATTGAACAATAACAAACAAGAAACAATCCAACAGTCTCACAACTCAGAATATTCGAATGAAGCTAGTTATCGCGCAACCCTCGTATTCGCCATTCACTTTTTATAACTATTTCCTTGCCGAACTTACGCGAGGAATCCAGATGCTTCAATTAGATGATGATCTCGAACGTGCGAGATATCTTCCGGATATATGTACATATGTCGTCGGTGACTCACACCTATTGATGGCATAACATCTGGTCGCCGATACGCATACAGTCAAACGAGTGGCACATCAGTCTGACCGTCCTCGATCAAAAATCATCTTCATTTCCATGGTACGGAGTAAGCCGGTCTAAATGAACCACCTTCATCTTCGAACGCGGAGATAGTTGAATCTGATAGACGACATAACTGATCCTAGTCATCATTCGATATGGCCCCTTCCCGTTCTTCTGCAGTTTCGGCGATACAGCCGTACTAAATTGCCATCATGCAGCCATGCCGAATTAGCTCATCTATAGGCAACATCTTCAGGATGTCCAAACAACACATCGAAAGGTAGCTTCAATTTCCTCCCAATTAGCACACTAACGGATGCTCTTTCAGTAGACTCGTGCACCGCTGATCGATACCCCATCAGGGGCAATGAAATGTTAGTCCCATAATCGTCAGATGGTTCTCTATGGTTCCATTGAAACGTTCAACCTGATTGGGGATGCAAAGGAGTCGTCTTGGTATTTCCATGAATTTTCACACATGCTGGTACACCATAGATTCAAAGTTTCCATCCTGGTCTGTTTAAAGCTCCATGGGTACGAAAAATCGGCTGAAAAAGTTGGTGACCGCAACTTCAACCACAGTAGTAGACCTCGGGCCATTTACTAAAGTGGTGCACACTTGGTACTTACGTATACGTCGTATTAGTTAGTTTTGATCGTTTCCGCCATGCTTTCAGTTTCCTGCTTCATTGGTACGTTACAGTCGAACACCTAAAAACTTGTACGACGCCATCCTCGCTCAAATTAAAGGTAGTCTCTAGAATACAATAAACAAAGTCGCACCTAGAGCGTTCAAGTATTAACAACTGTAGTAATAAAGGAAAACACATAGTAGAATTTTTGAAGTGAAACTTCTTTTGTCTCTGTAGAGTAAGTTCCTGTGTTGGCAAATGCGAGCGTCACGAAAAGTGGAACGAATGGAGGGGAGCAGTCTGAGAGGACGGGCAGAGGAGAACGCCCCACTCTTTATCCACGCGCTCTCTCTCATGCTTCGTGCTCTTTCTCTCAGGCAAGCGCCAGTAAAGCGAGACCACAGCGTTTCATTTCTCGTGACTCCGCCCCACTCTTTAGCCACGCTCTGTCTCGTGCTTCGCGCTGTTTCTCTCAGGCAAGCGTCAGTAAAGCGAGGACAAAGCGTTCCAGTTCTCATGACGCCACAAAGCGCTTGGTTAGAAGCATTAAAATTCGATTCATTCTTTCATTATTAGTATTTTGATACGGACAATACAAATTTTTCATTCCTCTAATAACGTTGAAGTTTCACTTCTACCGCGTGTGGCGACCAAAAAATGTTTGTCTTGCTATAAATCCTGATAAACAATAATTCACTTAGCACTCTGATGATGGATAATATTCACCTGGAACACATAGTAGGTAATGCAGTTGTTGTGTTTTAAACTGTTTTTTCGATAATCTCTGGTGATGAGCGTATTACTGAGGTGACAAAATCAGACGTTTCTTTTCGGCCTTTGTACCAATCTTATCTGTCTAACAAATGACGTAAAACTGATACCTTGCATGAAATGATTAGCAAAAATATGTTGTAATATTTGTAAATAATTAAACATTTGATACCAATTAATTTTATTGAAAGATTATAAAACGGTAATCTAGTTTTCACTGCAAATACCAAAATTTGGATGAATGTATAATAATTAATATTATAACTGCAAATTCATTTCTATTGTTATACTTTGTTTGTTTCAATATCACAAATATGATATCATTAAATATTCGGCATGTTACTATAGCAACTGTGCTTCAATTCTCCCTGAGGATCATGTTTATATCCTAGCCTTCACGTGGAATTAACAGTTCAATAATTGAAATCCAAACACAATTATTTATGATATGAAGTACCTACCTACATGAAGTTTTCAATTTTGATAATTCGTGTAATTAATCTGGCAATTGTTGTTCGATTTTAGAGAGTTCATGAAACTCTTACGTAACAGCAGTAACAAAGTACATATTTTCAATTTTTTGTGTCTAATTGTTCCTATACCAGAGAGCAAGAGCAATATAGAGAAGCAGCATCTTGAAGTGCAGTTTCTATTGGTGTCCCTTTAAACTGGTATAATGAAAGGCACGTTCACATCATGAGTAATAAAGGGTGGTTCAAAACGTATCAAAAAATGTAAATGTAAAAGTTGATTATGGTTGACGCCATTTCAGAAGAACGCTCGACATCAGTGTTGTCAGGAGAACTTGGAGCTGCTTGGTGGGGATCTGATAACTTTCTTTCGGCGTTTAGTGACTGGTCATGAAACGTGGGCCTTTCATAGAGAACTGAAGTCTGAAATGGAGCCTATGAAGCGGAAGCACAGAGCTTTTCCCACGCCAAAGAAGTTGAAAGTGGAAAAACCCGCCGACAAGATCATCAAGATTATGGCAACTGTGTCTGGGATGAGTAAGGCTTTTAGTTGCTAGAGTTCATGCTACGTAAGACAGCCATAACGGGACAGACTATATTGAAACTATATTAGTGAATGCTCTCTGTATTTGCTTCCATTATGTTTACAACAATTTCTATGTTTCCCTATTAAGTCATTATGCAAGTTATCTTCATAGGAAAGGTTGGTACTAAAAAAACACATTTTTGTATTGCATTTAGTAACTGAGCAAAATGAACGTCTACACTTCTTTCGGCTGCGATGATGTCACTCCCGCCGAAGTTATCTTCATAGGAAAGGTTGGTACTTAAAAACACATTTTTTGTATCGCATTTAGTAACTGAGCAAAGTGAACGTCTACACTTCTTTCGGCAGCGATGATGTCACTCCTGCGTCCCGCCTCACCACCGAAGCAACAGAAAATACAGCAGTATTCAAAAATGAAACAAGTTGCATATTTTTTAATGACAGCGGTAGAACGAGAGAAAGTTACGCATCTGCAAGTATCCTTGCGACAATATATTATACACAAATGGCGGTAAATACTTCACAAATGCTACAGAACACCTCCTGTTGTATGGAAGTTGGGTATGATCTTCTCGTACATTTGATACTCTGATACTTGAGTGGCTAGGTAAGTAGTTATGTTCTGCTCATGCTTCAAACGTATTTCGCCGAAATTTAATGATCGATATTCCGAAATAAAAAACTGCTGCAGAGAAAATTTTACGGAATTTGACACGTGTTTTCTCATCTTCACTTTCTTTGAAAAGAGGTACAAGTAACGCTCGTTTTGGGATTGGAATTACAGATAAAACTGAAATGTCCGGGACTTTCCATAAGGTTAGAGATAAATGTCGAAACCTGCCTATGGTGTCTTCGGAGGTCCACCTTGTGTATTGGTCAAACTCTCATGTGCACTCAATCTGTATTGGTTATCACTAGTTGGTTTGTCACTGTAATTGTTTTTTACGTGTCAGCGTTGATCGCCTTATTTTTATCGACATTTACTCCATTGTTGTACCTCTGAGTCGCCGTTCTGAAAGACCTCACTTAAAACTGTCAACTGGCAGTAATTGTTTGGAAATTGCGACGCAGAAGATTCTAAGCCAACTGCATTATGATTGATAACTCAATTCTTTTAATCCGCCTTCCCAACTTTGCATGATGACTGAGTAGATAGGTTTTCCAATAGGGACGGGTAGATGTTAAATTTGAATGAAACAAGTTGCTGATAAGATATCAAAGTATTTTTTTTGTTTTATTTCAAAGACCTATCTATGATATTATTTGTGGAATATGACGTCGTTCAAAAATGGCCGCCGCGGCTTCGCTGAGTGGCGTGCATCCGAGAGGTCCAATTTTCGATGACTCTGGCGCATAGATCAGGCTGAATTTGAGCGATGGCACGGGTTATGTTGACCTTGAGATTAGCGGTCGTTTGCGGTCTATTGGCATAGACCTACGACTTAAGGAAACCCCACAAGAAAAAGTCTAATGGGGTCAAATCGCACGATCGCGGTAGCCAGTTCACGTCGCCTCTGCGTGAGAAAACCATGCCCTCAAATCGCCCGTGCAAATTGTGGCTTGACTTTGTGGCACGTGGCGCCGTCCTGTCGAAACCACATGTTGTCCATATCCATATCATCCAATCTGGGCCACAAGAAATTGGTTAACATCGATCGGTAGCGCTCTCCGTTGACGGTGATGACAATTCCATCGTAGTTAGTTTTAGAAGAAGTAAGGACCGATGATGCCGCCGGCCCACAATACACACCAAACAGTGACTTTTTGTGGATGGATTACCACTTGGTGGAACTCGTGTAGATTGGCAGATCCAGCAATTTTGTTTGTTGACGTATCCGTTCATCCAAAAATGGGCCTCGTCGCTGAACGTGATTTTTTTTGCTGAAATCTGGGTCCGCTTCCAACTGTTCCAGAGCCTATTGAGCAAACTTCCGTTGTCTATGGTCGTTTACCTTCAGGTCTTGGGTCAGTTGGATTTTGTACGGGTGTAGGCCCAAGTCCCGACGCAAAATTCGCCAAGTTGATGTCTGCGAAAGGCCGAGTGCTTGTACGCGGCGCGAAATTGACTGCCTCGGGTTCTCCTGCACACTCTCACGAACGGCGACGATGTTTTCGGCAGATCTTGCGTTTCGTTGACGTACGGGTGTTGGCTGATTGTTCACTGAAACAGTCGACTCGAATTTGGCCACCAAATGTTGAATAATCGACTTGGAAGGACGACTATGTAAACCGTAAAATGGGCGCAACGCACGCATCGTTGACTCAAGAGAACACCCATTTTGGTAATAAGGTTTTATCATTTGCAGGTGTTGCTCGACGCTATAACTTGCCATGGTGACTTGTCATTAGTGACTAAATAATAAACAACAGATTTGACAGATGCATCCTCAACAACAAGGCAGCCATGACCTTTCAAAATTTACCCGTCCCTATTGGAAAACCTTTTATAAGGTTTTGACAGAGGTCTTTAGTAATAAACAACAGATTTGACAGATGCATCCTCAACAACAAGGCAGCCATGACCTTTCAAAATTTACCCGTCCCTATTGGAAAACCTTTTATAAGGTTTTGACAGAGGTCTTTAGTTTCCAACAAACCTCCAAATTATAACTAACGACTTCAAAATAGGAGGGATAAGGTACTGCAAGGTACTTCAAAAGCTCATGGTGGTTGCGCTTTTAATTCTAGATGAAACCCCTTATTGCCTTATTGCAGATAAGTGCACAGACAGTTGTAGTCCTTGAACGAACTTTGCCATAGAAACGATACCTTGTATGGATTTTCTTTGTACATTTTGAAATTTTCGGTATTAACTTTGAACAACCAGGTAATAAATCGCCTTGATATAAATTAAGTGTGACTGTCAACTTAATGAATTTTAAACGTTCCCATCAGAAATGCAATATGAATTTGGACTCGCCTTTTGCCGGGAGTGGGTAAATTTCCAATAAAGGATGCCTGTTACATCCTGTGATCCCACTCGATTCAGTGAAAATATTTCTAACTTCTTCGGCCATACGTGGGTGATTTTCTCAAATGTTAATTTATGAATATGGTAAAATTGTCAGAATATTCGTCGTGACCAACCCGTAAACTGGCGCCTCTTAAGAAAACTTCGCGGTCGCTCCGGCCCACATCAACCAAGTCCGCTTTCTCAAAGTCTCTGTTGTCGGTGCTTAATATAGAACGCATAGGATGCAAAACCAAGTTTGTTAACTTGTCTCATCACTGGTCGGAATCATGTGAGTCAACAATAGAGGCATCACCTAGCGAGAATCGCTTTAACTAGGCCGCGAGCCGAGTAGGCAGCTAATCAGCGACCCGCGAGTGTATTTAAGAATAAATGCGATTTGTACGCGCTCAGTACAATTTCAGGAGTCGCTGGCCGAGCCTGAGTTGTTTCAGTATTGTTAAATTATTGCGCGTTTCGCAAATTGTTAGTTTACGTGTCGCTGTTGTTCCAGTACGAGTCAAAGAAAAATGTATTAGTTTAATTAGTGCGATTTAGAGTACGGTTGTTTTGGTTAATTGTTAAAGACTTGTGTACAATGTTATCTGATGATAACACAAATGCCCGGAGGAGGGTGCTGAGCAAAAGTGTTACCGAAGAAGATTTTCCGAGAGTGCCTCCAACTTCTGAAAAATTGTTCGATAATTTACCCTGGATGACCATTATGGCAGATCTTGCAATTACCGCGGCCGTAGCAGAAATGAAGGTAGATATCCCTGATCTTTCACATCGGCATTAAAACTGATAGGCCCCATTTACAGTTTCCAGAGGGACGTTAACGTTTATGTCAATTTATCTACTGATATTTTTGACCTTTTTGCGATATATTCGGTGTTTTTGCAAATGAAACAATGAGTTCATGGAAACTAAACATTTCAGTGGATTTAATTGATGGGTCCCAAATACACTTTTCAGTTTGAATGGAGTTTACTTTGGAAAATCATGTTAGTTGGAAGTTCATTTTCAATTTTATGAGCAGAAGCAACTTTTTTAGTTGTAGAAAGTTTCGTGTCTATTTTACGACACGCTAGAAACTAACTTTCCGAATGATTTATTATGCGGGATTCATTATTAATAACGTTTGTCAAGAACTGCCGTAATAATAATTATCGTTCTTACGTTTGTGGCGGATAATAAATGATAAAACTGGTAAATAAACGTCCAGTGTGCGTACCAGAATAAAACTGGTTGGTGCCTTAATTTTATTTTGTTTTTATAAATTTCATTATATGTAATTAATTTTATATATTACATTTGCATATAGTTATGTAGACCTACCTACGAGCATATTTGTTGTTTAAAATTGCCAATCATTGTAGGTGAAAAGTAAAAGTCAGCTTCAACTAGTAAATAGAAAGCAGAAAATGAAGTTTATCGTACAAGGTATCTTATTAAAAAACAACTTGCATAGGTATTAAATTCAAAAATTTTATGTTAAAAGAGCAATGACCAACGAAAACTTGTTCACAAGTACAAATATTAATTAAACAAAAAAAACTTGTAAATAACAACTTCAAAGAATATTTTTGTTTAGAATTACGTGAGACGCATAACAAGTTTTATGAATAGTCGTAATTATGCTGTTGGCACATCGTACAAGTTGTACAAGAAAACATAAATGTTTTCTAATCTATATAAAGATTCGGTAGATTCCAAGAAAAAATATAGATACCTACTCGTATAAACATTCACATATAAAAACGAAGTAAAGTAAATCAATCTATCATAGTACGTGGGTTGCAGTGGAGGACTTCAAAGTCGTTGAAGCGATTCGAAATCCAACTTACACACATATTTAATAGTCAAAAAAACGAGCTATAGTGGGCTTATTTATTTGTTGTCCTGTTGTTCATCGAAAGTTTTGTGGGAAGCCCTGAAAAGCTTTTCAGTGGAAGTTACCTAATTTGGTTTCATTGTATCAGAAACATTCAATTCAATTCAATTCAATTTAATTCTTTATATAATAAGTGCCCATAACTCCCTGATGCCATTTACATTGAAGGGTCTATGGTGAGGCAGAAAATCGATCTGAAAATTGAGTAGGTATGTAATTTTATGGACAGAGGAATACTGGCTGAAGTTTTATCAAAGACCTATTCAGGAGCCTTATTAGCAGTTTTTTGAGACATAAACTGGAATATTGGAGAAATCCGTGGCGACCAACATCAAATCAACCCTACATACCCAACCATCTGGCAGTGTGCCCATGTTTCTCTAGACCCCTTACATCGGACATGCATTCTACGTTTAAAATGTTTCGACTACACAGCTATTACAAATTTGAGAAATTTTTGGCAAAATATGCATACCGTGTGATCATTTAAAAGCGAGCCATCTCAAATATCTAAGAATTATGAAAAACACCGAGACACGTAAATTTATGACGCAAGGGGAACAGATTTTGATGTATAGTTGACGTCTGTAAAACCTACCCCCTAGCCCCCAGTCACCCTCACTTTGAAATCTCAAATGGCATCATATCACTTGTGATATCTCATTTTAAAAGAAAATCGAATGAGGAATACAGCAGCGATATGTATTTTTTAATTATTCCTTATTTTGAGCTTTAAAATCTAAAAATTCTTGCTTAATTTGTGCCAGTTCATTTTTTTAATATTGTAAATCACAAAATTTTAAAGTGAGGGTGGCTGGAGGTTGGGGGGTTGGTTTCACCAACGTCAACTGTACGTCAAAATGTGTCCCGCTCGATTCCTAAATTTACGTGTCTCGGCGATTTGACGTATTTCTATTTGTTCCTAAGATATTTAATGATATTTAATGATCACACTGTATGCAAGAACAAACATCGATATTTCTAAAATTGTGAGGATTTACTTCAAAAATCAAAACAATACAGGTCAGGTCAGGTACAACGTGGCGATGATGTCTATCATAAAATTCTGAGTCGAAAATCTTAAAATAAACATACATTATTTGACAACATTGGATCCATACGGGTGTAACTATAATGTTACATTTATCCACTACATTGAACCAACTGTTACAATACCAAATTTTCTTTCCTTATAAAAACAATCCCAAAATGATTGTATCTTTGTCGATGTTTAATCTTCAACTTACGTAAGGAACTATATCCCCAAGCCTAAATCTGAAACAAACTTTTCCATTACCTTTAACTGTGAGCTTAAATTTAGCGACTTTAAATCTTTTGAAATGATTGATGAGCATTCTTAAGACGTGACATTGTTCTATTATCAGTCCTTGCTGCTCTAATAGTTATCCAAGATCATCGAACATCAAAACACTTGCATAACCTTGAAGATACGATTGATTTCAATTAATCGATTGCTAAAAAGAGCACATGTTCACGTGATATTTCAATAAATAACCCCCAGGGAAGCCATCTGCTGCAATGAAATGAATTTATTGGAAGATGCCAGTGAGTTATTGTATACCCTTAATTACCACGCGGCAGCTTCGTGATCGTCGTGACCTGTTTGCCACAACTTATTATATGTGTATCTTCAACAATCAATAAAGTTTATCGAAATGAGCGATAATTGCATGCGTCAACTACTGTTTTCTTGTCTTTTTTGTCATCCGAACCGTTGACAATTTAATTACGGGCGTTTCGTAAAACTAACGTAATATTGTCATCAAAATTATTTACCGAAAATTTTATCATTACCGTGTTAAAAATAGGCAGCTGCTGCTTACAGTAATCGGTTATTGCGGATTCCCGGAAAATATCGCTTCTGGTTTAAAGCTCCCATTTTTTGTTTGATCGTATCGATAATTGATTTGGTGTATTTATCTCAATTTTTTTAGGAACGCGACACGATTTTACTTTTTATTGCTTTCACCTTTATTTAAAGTGTACGTCACCTCAATATTTCTGCGTATTAATTATTGGAGTAAACACTTTTCGAGCATACCAACTATACTTTCACGCGTACCGTGGCAATTGCCAAAGATTGTTTGGCATAATTTTCCGATGCTTTGTCATTCCTAGACTAACAAACGAGGCCACCGAAAAGCGTCTTCATGACTATTGGTGTTCTTGTTATCCATGCTGTCGATAACTACGGCAGGTGTTAGTTGAAGATGCTAAAGGTCAAGAATGCACGAGATTCCTATACACCCTGCAGCACAGACCTCGCCCGCTCCTCCAATTGATTGGAGACTTTAGAAGGATGCAAATTTTGTAACGACGCGACGTGAAAAATTATGTCCGAGAATATCCAAATGTGGAACATTTAATTTATCAGAACGCTGGTCGTGTATCCACAGGGCGAAAATTCCAGGTTGTTACATTGTTCAGTCCCAAACAATATATTTCGAATATGCGGCGAGCAGCGCCGGTGGGTCCGTACGAGGAAAAACAATGTTGAAGTGGTCTGCTCTGCATTTCAAGCGCTTCCTCGGCATAAAAAGGCTTCAGTCCGATTTCATTTCCCGATCACGTTGCTAAGTACCAGTTTATATCCCCATTAACTCTCTGCTGCGCATCAAATTTCAAATAATACTCCTTTACAATCTTTAACACTCACTTTATTATGTAACAGATGCAACTGGTTTACGACCACACACACTTAATTAGCATTGCAAATTTTTTCCATCGATCACTTCATTACCTGGTCCGCACTCTAAAAATTCCTAATTGGGACCATTAATATTAAAAATTGCTTTTTATGGGCCGATTGTGATCGTTGGCGATCCAGAGAGAAAGACGCGTGGGTTCTAAACTTCCAGATATGGTCCTGACGCTATATTTAGCAGTAGTATTATTGATCTGTTGTCTCTAAATCCTTTCGTTACGGCTCGTGTGGGCTTAGCAAAACATTGTTGTTTGCAGATCTTTTTTTAATTGCTGCGCAATGAAAGTTTGCTTTGACCTAGAATTGAAACTGCTTTATAGAACAATCGAAACTGTTTTACGGTATTTACGTCGAGTTTGAGTAGACTATGATTCATCACGGGTAACTTTTCTAGTAAAATGTTACGCGTGAAACCGAAAGTAATATATTTTGTACCTACTACACGGCTCAGCGCGGCTAGCGCGCACGAATTATTTATGTTTTAACTCCCTGTAACTTTTTTCAGCAACAACATTAATGTTTCGTTTCTTCACCAAAAAATAATTTCGAGCCTTTGTCCTTGTTGGATCTCGCATATGTATATGTTAATTCCGAAAAATAAGATTACTTACCTGGTGCATGAAAAATACATCACACAAATTTGCGGTCTAGTAAGAAACCATTTTTTTTCATAAAATTGGAAAATTGTAGAGGCAACGTGAGTACACTGTGATGATCAGCACACTTCAGTGTATATTCCACGAAAAAAACAGATCTCTAACTCTTTTCGTTGCTGAAATACAACGAGAAAAGTTTTTAAAATGGTCGAAAATTTATTTAGGAAAAATCGATTTTCCGGTATTTTCGCAATTCCCGATCTTTTCGCGACCTCAAAATTCGAGTCCGGCAGATCATTTTACTTAAGAATCAGCTTCATTTTCTTGTGTGTGTTCGAGTTGTATAGAGGGTGTCGAATTAGAGTACCTTGCTCCCCGACTAATTGAAGTGCCGTGTAATCTATTTCGTCTTCTGGACGAAATTGTCATACCGAAAATTCTTTTTAGTTCAAAGAACAGTCAAAAGTAGAAGGAGGATGCTCAAGACCTTTTTTTTAATTTCTTTCAATCTTAGGACACTTCTGTGAACCATTTGCTTTAACCAGATCAGTACGCACGCTATTTCCTGACTATTTAGGATATCACTTTGTGAACCGACACAAAATTGTCTTGGTCCAACAGAACGTCAAGAGGTTTCATCACACGTAATAATTTTAGATATTATATGATGATCATCACTGTTCAACATCTTCATCATTTGTTCACAAATTCTAATGTGCTCTACCCTCGGCTCTGCCTGATGGTAGCCAACCAGTTTGTGGGGGATTAAGTGACTTCCTTCAGTTGGAGCTCTTGGTACTTACACGATCTTTTTCACTAATTTGGATGCTTCATTTAATTCGTATTTCATGTAATGTAATTCGTAAATGGGACCATATGATGGGTGCGTAAGAGATTGAAATTTAAACGCAGCTGTTTAGAGTCATGGCTAGGTCATTATCAAAAACCATTAATTACAGTGTTGACTGCAGGCACTTTAATGTTACACTTGTAACAATATATCTACGCAATTAAAACGTCTATTAATATATTGAAGAGGCCCATCATAGTGTAAAACATATCAATTTTTTGTTTCGAGATTGTGTAATATAGGTCGTTCAGACCACGGAATATTCGTTGGTTCAGATGTGCATGATGATTAACATTATTTCTCTTTTTGTTACAGTTCAAACGGATGCTAAACAAGGAATTGTCGCATTTCTCGGAGTCTAGTAAATCCGGCAACCAAATTTCTGAATACATCTGCTCCACCTTCCTTGGTAAGTACCCATATAATCCTTCAGACCATACATTGTTTGTTAATACTAGACAGTTTAATTGTAAACAAAACTTTTAGTATATATATACATTTATTTATAATAATAAACTGTGGTAGGTATACGGAATGTGCACGACATGAATGTAAATTGTAAATCTTACTGATTGGTTTGTGCAGGTCATGTGCTCAAGGATTAAAGCATAAATATTTCACAGAAGTTCAAAACCAGAAGTTTAAAAACCACGGAAATGTTAATAAAAACTCTATAAATTCTGTGCGGTTGTACAGTTATTTTTACATAGGAGTAATTATATAGCTAGAGATCACATGAGCATCGATCCAAGTTGTTTTTCTTCAATATTTAATAACCATAATTTTGAAAAATATGCGAACACATTGCGTAGCCTTGTAGTATGTTATTACCTTCCTATTTATTAAAAACAATTTTATGCGCGCGAGCATAAAATCTTAATGCGAAAATCAACTTTTTGCGAATTATAAACATCCATCATAATATTGCATAATTACTAGCGGGCACACCTTGGTCTTTTATATTTACAGTTGAAGAATTTTATTCATCATCATAAGGTTCTCAGTCCGAAGACTGGTTGGACGCGTACCTCCATTCTTTTCTATCCTGAGCTAACCTACGCATTTCCCTAAAAGTAGAACATCCTACATCCCTAACTATTTGAGAGCAGTAGTCTAATCTAGGCCTACCCCTACCTCGTTTTATTCCTATCTCTGACTCTAGTATGTCACGAACTATTCCTTCGTGTCTTAGAAGGTGTCCTACCATCCTATCTCTCCTACTCTTTATTGTTTTCCATATCTTTCGCTTTTCCCCAACTCTTTCTAATACTTCCCTATTGCTAACCTTATCTATCCACGGTATCTTCATCATGCGTCTGTAGCACCACATTTCAAACGCTTCTACTCTTTTTCTATCCGCTTCTCCTATTGTCCAAGTTTCGCACCCGTATAATGCCGTACTCCATACATACGACGTTAAGAGTCTCTTCCTAGTCTCTATATTAACCGTTCTCGAGCATAACAGTTGTTTCTTTTTGTTAAACGCAACTCGGCCCTGCGCCATTCTTTGTTTTATATCTTTAGTGCTCCTACCGTCTTGAGTTATTTTACTTCCTAAGTAGCAGAAATCCGCGACCTCCTCTATCTTCTCATTTCCAATTTGTATTTCCATTTTAGTTCTATTTCCACATCCCCTACATACCAAAATTTTAGTTTTCTTTTTATTGATTTTCATGCCGAAGCCCTGTGTCAAAACTGCTTCCATTTCATTCAAAGCCGCTCCTAATTCTTCTTTGCTAGATGCTAACACTGCTATATCATCCGCAAATCTGAGCATGTTAATAGTTTGGCCCTGTACATTGATCCCTGAGGCTGTTCTTTCCTTAACAATATTAATCGCATCTTCGATATATAAGTTGAAAACTAGAGGTGACAATGCACATCCCTGTCTCACTCCCTTCCGGATATCTACTTCCCTTTGTTCCTGCTCACATTCTATAAATGCCTTTTGCTCTTTGTAGAGATTATGTATTATTCTTCTGTCCCTGTATTTCATCCCTACCTTTCTCAGCACTTCGAACATCTTCCCCCATTTTACGTTGTCGAAGGCTTTTTCTAAATCTACAAATCCTATATAGACGCTCTTTCTCTTTTCTATCGTTTTTTCTATAATTACTCGTAAAGCTAGAATGGCCTCGCGCGTTCCTCTATTTCGTCTAAATCCGAACTGATCTTCTCCTAATATTTCTTCCGCCTTTTTCTCCATCCTTCTTTGCACAATTCTAGTTAAAATTTTTGACGCATGGGAAGTTAAACTGATAGTTCTAAAATTTTCGCATCTATCCGCGCCTTTCCTTTTTGGCAAAGCTACTATGATGTTCCGTTTGTAATCTTCTGGAATCTCGCCTGTCAGGTATATGCGACTAACTAGTTTAAATAAACGATCTATTACCTCTTGACCTGCGCACTTTAAGATTTCTGCCTGCAAGCCATCTATACCTGGTGCTTTATTATTCCTTAAACTTTTTAGTGCTATCTCAAACTCTTCTCTCATTATAGGACTCCCTAGGTTATCCCCCTCTACACTGCTTTCGCTTTCTAATATATCTTGCACTTCCTGTCCCGCATATAAGTTTCCTAAATATTCTTTCCACCTATCTGCCTTCTCCCCACTTCCGATTAGGATATCTCCTGCCTCATTTCTAATGTTTTTGGTACTAGATCCAATTTCTCTAAAATTTCTCCTAATTATTTTATATGCTTCATCAGTCTTTCCTACTTCGAATTTATCTTCCACTTCTTTGCATTTATTATCGATCCATTGCTCTTTCGCTTTCCTACATTCCCGAATAATTTCCCACTTGATCGCCTTATATCTTTGTTTCCCTGTTTCATCTAACCTATTTTTATATTTTCGCCTTTCCTCTATTAGACTCACAATATGTTTTGTTATCCAGGGTTTCCTACTTTCATTCTGTTTATGACCCAAAATATCCCTAGCCGAGGAAACTAAACTATTTTTAATGCAATTCCATTCTGCCTCTATGTCCCTAACAATATTTCCACCCGTGCCCTTTAGTGCTTCGTTTGTCTTTTTCTCGAACTTATTGCGCATATCATCATCTTTTAGTTTCTCTGGGTCAAGATACCTTCTTCCGCTTCTTTTTTTCAAAATCTTAAATTTAAGATTGGCTTTCATAACGACTATGTTGTGATCATCAGAATTTTATTACGCATATAAAAAGCATATATTGCTCTTTTAAATTGGATTAAGAATTGTAAGACCTTCCCACATTGGCCGAAACATCCCACATGTTTATGATTTAAAAATCTGCTATTCTCACGTGCTGAAAATTCCCATACCTACTACTTGTTTATTATCTCCATACCTTGTGTATACGAACAGCCTCTCTTGCTGTGCCACATCCGTTCAGGACTGGTGGTGATCATTATTAAATTATTTTTATATATTGGATAGGTCTTTTATCTCAACCAATGTCTCAGTTGTTCTTCCTGGGTCTTTTTTCTTTAATCTTCACGACCTCCAAATCAGTACTTCCATCATCTCTCCTGCTTATCCTCAACATCCTGTAAACCCACATTTTAAGAGCTTCAAATCACTTCAAAGTAACTTCGCAAAGTTCCAAAATTTCAATTTGGTCAGGACAGAGAAAACACAGCAATGAACTATAGTCCAGTCAATCGGTTCAAAACTGCCGTTTTCGTAACAAAATTGGGGAAATTTTTTTCTCAATGGTTCTAAAAACGCAAAAACGCAAAATTTTCGCACTTTTTTCAGTTTTTCGCTTATATCTCGAAGTTTATGCATTTTTCGAAGATGACCACTCTACTTATACAAAATTAAAGTAAACAAAATTTCCTACAAAATGTACTTGTCAACTTTGATTTTCTGACTAGAGGTATCGGCGCTAGAGCGCGCTGAAAAACAGCGATTTTTTGGCCCTTCTGCGAAAACGTCAAAAACGACCACTCCCACCCTCTACAACTCGAAAAATAGACATGTTATCAACAAAAACCCTTATACCACGTGAAAGTACATTAAATTTCCTACAAGAGCCGTCTCTAACATTCAGTTTTCTCGTAAGGTGGGAGGGAGCAAAGCGAAAATTACGAAGAATGCCTTCTGCACTCTACAGCCAAAACGGTCCCTCCCACCTGTCTATCTCTCATCGGCCCTTAAAAGAGGTTGTTTTGAATGAATTGATGGCAAAGTATGTTTGATGAAAATATTAACAAATTATATTTACAACATATTAGGTACACGACACTGAATATAAAGCTGAATATGAAATCTGTATGTATTAATGTACATGTGTCATGAAATGAGGGAAAGTCGAACCCAGGATTGGGTCATCACTTCGAGTAGGTTCTCCATCTGGAAAAGAAAGAAGGCATTTAGTGTTAGAACATGGTTACAAGAAGAGATAAGTTGTATAGTGAACTGTCGATGTATGAAGAAATACCTGATGTCATGTGCGCAGTTATTTTAGTCGTCCCCGTTTGGTTGTTGGTGGCCCAGGCAATGTCTTTTGGGCACTAGAAGGTCCAGGTGAAGGTTGTTGGGCAATGGAAGGCCCAGGCAAAGGGGCTGTGGAAAGTTCAGGCTGAACAGTAAGTTGTTGCTGTTCTTCAACTGAAAAAATTGTAATTGAATGGTTAATGATATAGAAAAATACAGAAAAATTGATTAGTAAAGATGCATAATGCTGCAAAATATTACAGCTGCTTCAGACAGTCGTACTGCAAGGGGCTCGTCTAGGTCGTCTCCCTCTTCTGAATTTTACAGCATTATGCATCTTTACTAATCAATTTTTCTCTATAATAACATTAATCATTCAATTACAATGTTTCACTTGAAGAACAGCAACAACTTAACTGTTCAGTCTGGACCTTCCACAGCCCCTGACTCTTTGCCTGGACCTTCCATTGCCCAAGACCCTTCGCCTGAATCTACCAGTGCCCAAAAGACATTGCCTGGGCCACCAACAACCAAACGGGGACGACTAAAATAACTGCGCACATGACATCAGGTATTTCTTCATACATCGACAGTTCACTATACAACTTATCTGTTCTTGTAACCATGTTCTAACACTAAATGCCTTCTTTCTTTTCCAGGTGTAGAACCTACTCGAAGTGATGACCGAATCCTGGGTTCGACTTTCCCTCATTTCATGACACATGTACATTAATACATTCAGTTTTCATATTCAGCTTTATATTCAGTGTCGTGTACCTAATATGTTGTAAATATAATTTGTTAATGTTTTCATCAAGCATGATTTGCCATCAATTCATTCAAAACAACCTCTTTTATGTGTAATACATCGAAAGTATAGCGCCGATGAGAGATAGACAGGTGGGAGGGGCCGTTTTGGCTTTAGAGCGCAGAAGGCATTTTTCGCAATTTTCGCTTTGCTCCCTCCCACCATATGAGAAAGCTGAATGTAGGAAATGTAATGTACTTTCACGTGGTATAAGGGTTTTTGTTGATAACATGTATATTTTTCGAGTTGTAGGGGGTAGGAGTGGGCGTTTTTAACGTTTTCGCAGAAGGGCCAAAAAATCGCTGTTTTCAGAGCGCTCTAGCGCCGATACTTCTCATCAGAAATTTTGTCTACTTTAATTTTGTATAAAATGGTCTTCTTCGAAAAATGCATAGTCTTCGAGATGTAAGCGAAAAACTGAAATTTTGAGGTTTTTGCGTTTCTCTTTGCGAAGCCGACCTCCTACAAGGCAGCAAACTTGAAATTCGGATTCAGTACCTTAAAAAACATATAGAACCGTTGAGAAAAAAACTTCCCCAATTTTGTTACGAAAACGGCAGTTTTGAACACCGATTGACTGGACTATAATCCAAAATAAGTGTCCCGGATGTCGCCCCATTTTACATCCATTTTCTTCTCTTTG
Organism: Xestobium rufovillosum; assembly: GCA_963966045.1. Classification (NCBI taxonomy): domain Eukaryota; kingdom Metazoa; phylum Arthropoda; class Insecta; order Coleoptera; family Ptinidae; genus Xestobium; species Xestobium rufovillosum. Next base: position 11,866,553 of record OZ014500.1, read on the forward strand.
ATACCAATAATTCAATCGCATTTTCTTTATTTGCAGATAAACAACAAGAATTGGATATTCCTTCGTTGCGTCTAGAAGAAGGAAATGAAGCACCAAAGACTGCCCCGCGTAAGGACCGCCCTCGAGGTCCGCACACAACCATGTCGCAGATTTCGGGAATCAACAGGAAGCCCCTTTGTCACACCAACTCGTTTACTGGTGAACGTCTACCAGTTCATGGCGTCGAAACTCCGTACGAAGAAGACTTGGGCAAATGTTTGACGGACATACACCGGTGGGGTGTCGATATGTTCCGCATTGGAGAGCTGAGCAACGGACGCCCGCTGACATGTGTTGCGTATACTACTTTTACATCTCGCGATCTGCTAAATCAAATGATGATCCCGCCAAAGACGTTCATCACGTTTATGATGACCTTAGAAGATCATTATGTTAAGGATAATCCGTTTCACAACTCGCTGCATGCAGCCGACGTGACGCAAAGCACTCACGTCTTGTTGAATACTCCGGCGTTGGAGTCCGTCTTTACCCACTTAGAGATAACGGCAGCTTTATTTGCTGCGTGTATTCATGATGTAGACCATCCTGGATTGACCAACCAATTTCTTATAAACTCTAGTTCAGAGTTAGCTCTAATGTATAACGACGAGAGCGTTTTAGAAAATCATCATTTGGCAGTAGCTTTTAAATTGTTGCAAAATGATGGCTGCGACATATTTTGCAACCTGAGCAAGAAACAGCGACAAACGCTTCGCAAAATGGTTATAGACATGGTACTCAGCACTGACATGTCTAAACACATGAGTCTTCTAGCTGACCTGAAGACCATGGTTGAAACCAAAAAAGTAGCTGGATCTGGCGTTCTTCTATTAGATAATTACACAGACCGCATCCAGGTGCTGGAAAATCTAGTCCATTGTGCTGATCTCAGCAATCCCACCAAGCCACTGTCGTTGTATCGCCGATGGGTAGACTTATTAATGGAGGAATTCTTCCAACAAGGCGATCGTGAACGTGAGGCTCATATGGACATCAGTCCCATGTGTGATCGCCACTCTGCTACTATAGAAAAGTCTCAAGTTGGTTTCATAGATTATATAGTTCATCCTCTGTGGGAAACATGGGCCGATTTGGTGCATCCCGACGCACAGGATATTCTAGATACTTTAGAAGAAAATAGGGATTGGTACCAGAGTGCAATTCCCCCTAGTCCACCCGCCGAAGAAGTGCCAGATCCGCAAAGACCCGGTATTCGCTTTCAAGTGACACTTGAAGAAGGCGAAGGGGAAGCGGAGGCCCCGATGTGACGGAGGCTGCTGGGCCTCTGCAGGAAGCTGACCGAAAAGGTACAGCAGTGGTGGCGCGTACGGCAGTAAGGCGCGGGCGCCCCTGCTCTTAGCCACCCTCCGCGCTGGCGCGGCGTTTGTTATGTTTGTATTGCTTTGACTGAATCTCTGGGCTCGATGCGTAGCCTGTCCCCGCAGTTCCTGGGAGTGTACGTTGTGTTTGGCCTTTCCACACCGTCGCTCGTAGCCAAAGCTGACAATTCTCGTTGTTTGGTGGAGGCTGCACCCTGCCTGCTCTCAGTACTGATACATCTGTATATATTTCATGTCTGTCGGTGTAATACTCAGCCCCATAAATGTATAGATACTACGTGTCATTGTCAGCTATGTTACACAGTAAAGCTCTCTCCATTTTATATGTTTTCTTTTTTATTTTACCTTTTCCTTTATTCAGAAAACTATCAATAGAAAATAAACGTAAGTATTTTACCATGAAGATCTAGAACTAAACAATTAGTTCGATCATCAGATTTAAACATCGAATAACTGCTAATCATTTGGTGATGGTCAAAATGAAACCAAAAAATAAAATTAGTCTGACTTTTTCAGTTAGATTACTCTCTAACTGATTTACAGTAAATGAATTGAAGACTAATCATGAACACTGAATAATTTTACCTACACAGAAATTTTTGTATCTAAGATCTTGTGCTAATTCATTCTTCAGTTTTTGATGATCAAGAAAGCCAAACAGTAGTAAGTATGTGTGTAGATGTAATTATATTCAAACACATTAAATTAATATACATTGCCTTGGTCAATGTTGAAAATTCCGTTGATTGTATTACATTAATTTGAAGTCAGCTATCTATTAATGTAGAAACTCGGAAGACTCTTAAAGACGTATGTGTGGAGTATGGCATTATACAGATGCGAAACTTCGACAATAGGAGAGGCGGATCACAAAAGAGTAGAAGTGTTTAAAATTTGGTGCTACAGACGCATAATGAAGATATTGTGGATAGATAAGGTTAGCAATAGGGAAGTATTTGAAAGAGTTGGGGAAATGTTAAAGGTATGGAAGACAATAAAGAATAGGAGAGATAGGATGGTAGGACACCTTAGATGTTAAAGATTCTAGGGAAGTGAAAAGTAAATGAAAACGAATCTAGACAATTAATCTATTAGAAGAGAGAAAAGGAAAAGACAAATGAAATTTATCAAAGCACAAAGAATCAGTTGACTGGGGCTCATATAATAGGGAGATGGAACAAGATGGGAAGGCAGCAAAGACCCACAAACAATATAAAAGGAATTAAAAAATTGAAGGGGCAAGGGATCCCATCCATCATAAACAAAATATTGATGTAGTAAGTCCTTAGAGAACAGTCCAAAACCCAAATATGTTGCAGAGCCAAGCAATAATTAGATTGCTGTTTGTATAGCCACAGAAAACATTCATATGGTGTGTTTTAGGTTTTATAAGCAGGACTTCTTCAATCATCACAGGGTCTCATTTTATGTATAAAATGTTATATCAGTATGGATCGTACAAACAAAATTCTTCATTTCTGAGATATATGGAGTTGAATTTGAAGATAAAATAATACTTAATTTTCTTTAATTACTAAATTCATGATACTGCACTGAAAAACTTTCATACAAGAAACTGTCTGCTATAATTTACAAAGGCGGGGGCGGGAGTAGGTACATATGAAAAGTATCGTGGGATTGAAATTTTGTTAAAAATGGTGAGAGTATTTAATTTTACCCAAAACTCGATGCAGGATGCAGCATTTTCAAGAAAAACCGAAATTGCTGATTGGCAGTCACATCATGATATAGAATTTTTCATTATTTGTGGCCTACGTAAAATAAACAGAAAATTGAAGGGGCCAAAAATTCAATCAAAATCATTAATTCTCTGCAGTTAATTAATTACGTGGATTTTGATTGAATTTTTTGAACCTTCAATTGTCTATTAACTTTTTGTAGGTCTCACACAACGTAAAATAATGAATTACAATTTGACTACTACCAGAAATTCCGGTTTTTCTTGAAAACACTGGATTGTGTTGAGTTCGGACAAGAGGGTCTTTTCCAGATGTTCTTTCCGGATTATTATCAAAATTCGTAAAATTTCAATTCCGCGACACTTTTTTTTGATAAAAATATTCAAACCCCTAATTTCCACCACTGAAAATAATAGGTAAGTGAGAGTGGGGGAATTGTGCGCATGTTGATTCTCACACAAATAGTGCCAAGCTTGGAACACAACAAGTGATGTCATCTGTCGACAAGTGTATTAAACAACCTCCGTCAACAACTTGCGTTGCAGCTCTCTTGTTATGTGAATATGGTCGCCAGACGTCAAAATGCATGAATTGTTATATTTTGTTGGCTCCAGCAGCTAAGAAGATAAGCTGCAGGGTTGTTCCAGACCATACAATTGTACTATTTTAGTACAATTGACTAAATAGAAGTACACAAGTACCTCAATTCAAATTTCAGTACAATTTGGTCGTATTTCCACAAAAAATGCAAATAATTTTTTATGCTCTATGAAGTTTAAAATTTTACAGTAAGTTGCTAAGTTGGTAAAACAGGACACACTCATGGGCTCACAGATGTCAAATTTATCAGTGTTTGGTGTTCTGTGGGTGGCACACATACCTTTAATACATACCTTTATTAAAGGTATGTGGGGTGGCAACTGTTGGCTTTGTTCAATGGTTAGATGTGACCTGTAACCTGTTTAAAGCTTAATTCACATGCATACGATATACCACGTCCGTTATTCAGGAACTACAAAACCACTGTCACATTTTTGTAGTTCCTGAAGAAGACATTAAAAATTTCCGAAAGCTTGAAAAGACAAAGTTTTTATTTACCTACCACGACTGCATCCCCGAAAAAATATAAATTCACATAACAAAACACAGCTGAAATAGAAAAACACATATGTATTAATAATTAATACACTACAGAAGATGAATTTTATATTTTTTTCTTAAAGGGTGCTCAGTGTTGGTATATTATGGAAGGGAAATGATCTTTTTCGAAAGAATCTTCCTCTCCTAAGTAAGAAATTGAAAGACAAATTGTCACACAACAACGGGATTTTTAAAAATCATGACCCTATTAGTCACCTTTGGAGGGGCTTCTAAAGCCGTCCCCTGCCACGTTCCACACTGGCGTTTATTGATATCCCAATTAGGTTTTGTCAAGTAGACCACTTCCACTTTCAAGCGACTTAGTAGTTAGTAGACTTAAACTTCTTACTATGCAAGTATGTAGTAGGTTTGGCTCAGTACCAAAACGTGCGGGAGTTTTTGTTCGAATCCAAGCGAATCCTTTTTCTTTTTTTCTGCTAAAGTTTATTGTAATTTGCAGAATTTTGCATTCAATGGGTTGTTCCGGATTCCCGTCACGAAAGGTATTTTTTTAAAGAAAATCCGCGATTACTGTAATGAAATCAAGGGAATGCTAAAACATGCTAAAACGTTGCATTGGCTAAACCTAGTTGGGATAAAAATTAATTCCCCACCCTGCGCTGAAGAATCTACGGTTTACAAACAGTAGACAGTAGAGTACACTTTAATTACTTTTAGTACAATATTCCCCCATAAACCAGTACAAGAATTTTTACTGTAGGAACAACACTGATAAGCTAACACTTTTATTTTAACAATGATCTCTCATGCATAGCTGTAATTAGCATTGTTTTCTGTGGTATTTCGTGTAAGAATCCTCGACAAAGTCGGACTTGTTTATGAGCTGCGATTTTCTTTTATGTTGGATCTGCTTTGGGGTAATTGTGCGAACAATTAGCCCTATGCAGTTGAATACGAATAAGCAAGTACAGCTGTTTTTTTGTGCTCTTCGTAGATGCCGCGAACTTATAATCGTGCTGAGTCTGCTAAAACTATTGTGATTATTGCGAACAGTAAAAATACTTAAGTTCTTAATTTCGCCAAAGCTCGATTATGTAGTTACCTATAAGTATCTATCCAAATGGTTGGTTTTCGTTATTTTGAATTTAGAGAAGTTTATGTTAATTTTGTTAGATGAATAAAACATTCTGGTAGTTTAGAACAAATGTTTCTTATGTCTATTCGTACTGATTTATAGCTTTAAATGTAAAGCGCACAATTACCCCGAGGGTTGGGGAATTGTGCGCTTTTGGGGCTTTGGGCATTTTATTTTTTGTTACCACACCAATCTTTGAATGAAATATACTTCTGCACAATGAAACTACCATGTTGGGGGCTTACATTAATATATATTTCAACGTCATAACTGTAATGGCTTGGTCACAGCAGCAGATCTTCCTTAAGTGCGCACAATTCCCCCACTCTCCCTTACCTAACAATAAATTTTCTGTATCAAATAATTTATTTTAAGATAACAAGATTGTCAATGCAGTATCATGGATTTGTTGTAAGCACTTATTTAGTATTTAAAGACAATTAGTATTTTATTTTCAAATTCAAACCTGGGACACCCTGTATATCAAATGTGTCAAACTCGCTTCGGCTTAAGAGATTTTTGGTTACAAAATATATGGCCGCAATAAAAAATACTGAAGATGAAGATGAGCATCAGTTTCTAGTCCAGCAGATTACTAGCTGAGTAGTAGATAAATGAGAGCCTCAGGCCACATCTGTTGCCAACCCAAAACTCCAGCAACCAAAATCCCTGTTAGTGTCTTCAGCAGCGGCAGCAGCCTCTGGTTCTGTTGCCAACTCCAACACGCAAAAATCCCTGGTAATGTCTTCAGCAACGACATCTGCCATTGGTTGTGGTTCAGGCGCCTGCGCCGGGGCTCTAAATGCACGTGTTGTTCATTGTTGCGCAATAGAAGAATGTTCTGGAAATGCTGATGCAATAGTACACAGACTGAAGGAGTCCTTGAGTCATGTCTTCAGCAACGACTTCTGCCTCTGGTGTCTTTTGGGGCCTTTGGTTGTGGCTCAGGCGCCTGCGCCGGGGCTCTGAAAGTACACGTGTTGCTCATTGTTCAGGCCAGTCCATCCAGGTGCCATCAATGACCAGAGGCTGCTGAAGGAGTCCTCGAGTAATGTCTTCAGCAACGACTTCTGCCTCTGGTGTCTTTGGGGCCTTTGGTTGTGGCTCAGGCGCCTGCGCCGGGGCTCAAAAAGTGCGCGTGTTGCTCATTGTTGCGCAATGGAAGAATGTTCTGGAAATGCTGATGCAATAGTACGCAGATGTTGCAGAATTAATGTTTTTTCCCCTTCTACGCTGAAGGAGTCCTCAAGTAATGTCTTCAGCAACGACTTCTGCCTCTGGTGTCTTTGGTGCCTTTGGTTGTGGCTCAGGCGCCTGCGCCGGGGCTCTATGAGAGTGGGCGGGGCAACAGCTGTGGCTCAGGCGCCTGCGCCGGGGCTCTATGAGAGTGGGCGGGGCAACAGCCAATGATAGAGGTTGTGGGCGGCATCCAATGGGTGTGGTTGTGGGTGGTAAGGTTCAACTACTGCTAGATGCCTTTGGATGTGACCCAGGCGCCTGCGCCGGGGTTTTCGCAAACGTTCTGGAAATGACGCCGACCGGGATTCGAACCCGGGTCCCCGCGCACCGGAGCCCTCGCTAAACCCACTGAGCTAATCGGCTGCCTACATGCCCGTCTTTTAAATCATCCATATATACTTAGGATTGTAAACAGAAGTTTCTCGGAAATTCCAATGGTTGCAATTGTTTATACTAAATAAATATTGATATCAAAGTTTAAGAAAAAAGCACGTTCGTCGCCGATAAGAGATGTTATAATTGTTTTTATTATGGGTAAAAAACCTTTCAACTCGCCGACAGGATTATGTTTGTTTAGGTTTGCTCCCACGTTCTGTATATGCACATACTACGTTGTAGACACTACAAGGTGACCCGTTTATTTGTTTGTATTATTACAATAAAATAACATTCTAGAACATTCAGTCAGTTTGTTTATTTTGATACGTACTATGTTTTGAAATTACTTGTTATCTTAATGCGTTTCGGACACATGTGGGAACCATCTGGTGAGTGCTGGAAGTACTAATTGAGTGTCGGTAATATAGAACACATGCAGATTTCTGTTACACTTACTGGAAAGTGCAAATTGAATGTCGGTAATATAGAACGCATGTAGATTAGGGCCCACTACACACGCCCCCTTGCCCCCCCCCCCCCACTTAGGTCATGGAGGGTATCAAATTAACCAGTTCGATGAGACAAATAGGAATCTATAGTTATTCTCCTACTTCAGAATTCTCATCAGATGTCTGTCTGTCTGTCTGTCTATCTGTCTGTCTGTCTATCTGTCTGTCTGTGTCTGTCTGCCTGCCTGCCTGCCTGTCTGTCTATCTGTCTGTCTGTTACATCAGCCGTTCGTGTCAACAACAACATTCAATGCCGAAATTCGCATACCAATCCACCAACAAGACGTTTACGTACTGCCGCATCTAAGCTGCATCTACATAGAGGGGTTTTTCCTCTTTCTATTCTTGCTTGTGTCATCAGTCATGGTGTTTGCGAATAGAGCTGTCTGGGTCAACACCTGTCTGGTGTCAACAGACCACGCTTCTAGCATACATTTATTGGAAAGCACACAACAAATATTTCTAACATAATGGGGAGTATTATTCAGTAATCAATTCATTAGTTTAGTTAGTTCCCATGGAATACGGTAAATTATATAATATAATTTATTATATTAAAATACATTTTGTCAATTAAAATAATATAATACTGTTCATAATATGATATTATTATATTAAAATACATTTTATTCATTAAAATAATATAACAGTGTAATCAAACTCGTGACGCTGCTTATACATCGTTGACTGCAACAAGAGAAAAATACCATAATTAAGAAATTATACTAGTAAACAAACAAACAAACAAACAAACAAACAAAACAAACAAACAAACAAACAAACAAAACGTACAGACAAACTGACAGACAAACAAAGATAAGAAATTGTACTAGTAAACAAACAAACAAACAAACAAACAAACGGGCGGACAAACAAAGAAATAACTTCATTTATTATAAAAACAATTAATTTTCCACTACTAAAATTGTGAATCCAAAACTGGCACTTTTTATCTATTATCACTGCATATTAAAAAATCTAAATACTTTACTTACGATTTACAATATTGACCCAAATGACCACAAGTTCACTGCACGATTCCAACAAAATTATCTTGGTTTCTTTCTCCATGAATAGTCCAGAAAATAAAACATTTTCGGTTTCCGTTGCCATGTGCGATACATTTCCGCACATAATCATTTTGGGTTGGTTCTAAAGATAGAAAATAGTTTACAATTATGGAAGATACGTGAGCTGTTTAACTACATATAATGAAATTATTATGAATGAGTTTTATTGTGAATGAGTTTTATTAACAGAATGCTTGAACAATAAAAGAAATGATTACTGCAAATGGACTTACTTTTAAATTTTCCGGTAAATTTTGGTGGATAAAATGGTACAATAAAATATCTCCAACATCATCTTGGCCAATTACAACATCCATATTGGGAAACTAACTTTTACCGCACCTATTCCGTGGGAACCAACTGAACTATTGAAGTGATTACTAAATAATAATTCTCGCAATTATATTCGTTCTATTTATCTCGCAGCTTTTGCCGAGCTTGCAAAATTTTGGTAACATGCAGAAGTTATCAAAAACAACAATCAATCGAGTGTTTATGTTTCTGGCGGTGGCCTTCAAACTTTTTATGTTCTAGAATGATTTTATTATAATAATACAAACAACAGGGTATAAAATAATCTCGATCATCTTGTAGAGTTTACGACATAATATTAAGTGCACATGTACTTATTAGCATGCAGAATGGGGGAGTCAAACCAAACAAATACACATTTCCTGTCGGCAAAGTTGAAAGGTTTTTCTAGAACGTTCTTAGCTATTAATATTTCATCATAATAAAAACAATAAATCATAACATCTCTTATCGACTTCGAATCTGTTGTTTCTTTCTCAAACTTTGATAACAATAGTTATTTAGTGTAAACAATTGCAAACGTTGGAATTTCCGAGAAAAACATTAATTCTGCAACATCTGCGTACTATTGCATCAGCATTTCCAGAACATTCTTCCATTGCGCAACAATGAGCAACACGCGCACTTTTTGAGCCCCGGCGCAGGCGCCTGAGCCACAACCAAAGGCCCCAAAGACACCAGAGGCAGAAGTCGTTGCTGAAGACATTACTCGAGGACTCCTTCAGCAGCCTCTGGTCATTGATGGCACCTGGATGGACTGGCCTGAACAATGAGCAACACGTGTACTTTCAGAGCCCCGGCGCAGGCGCCTGAGCCACAACCAAAGGCCCCCAGACACCAGAGGCTGCCGCAGAAGTCGTTGCTGAAGACATGACTCAAGGACTCCTTCAGTCTGTGTACTATTGCATCAGCATTTCCAGAACATTCTTCTATTGCGCAACAATGAACAACACGTGCATTTAGAGCCCCGGCGCAGGCGCCTGAACCACAACCAATGGCAGATGTCGTTGCTGAAGACATTACCAGGGATTTTTGCGTGTTGGAGTTGGCAACAGAACCAGAGGCTGCTGCCGCTGCTGAAGACACTAACAGGGATTTTGGTTGCTGGAGTTTTGGGTTGGCAACAGATGTGGCCTGAGGCTCTCATTTATCTACTACTTAGCTGGATATAGGATCCATTCAACCACAAAACCGCTGAAAATCGCTTAAAACACACAGATATGGAATGGCAGTTAGGATAGAAATTTATGCCTCTCTTTTTTATTATCGGAAATAAATACGGATTGTTGCAGACTTGATGATTTGATGCCGAAAGAATGCTACTTTTAGGTATTTGACTAGTGTAAAAGAATGTGACAGAGCTGTGGGTTACCTCAGTTCTCACTGAAAATTTACAAACATTGATACACTCTTATTAATATGTTATATATTTTACAATATTAAATTAAAAAATTAACAGAGTTTTGAATTTCGCAATTTCAATTTTCAATTTTTTTTTATCTAAAACAAAAATTAAGCATTTAGCTGTCAATCGATTTGCTTGTATTTAAACTTTATGTCTCAAGTTTTAAGGGTGCGGAATTTGAGCTCTAAAAACGGGACATGTAAACACATTTTTATTCCAACACCATTCTGAAATTAAAGTAGAGAGGGCGATAAATAAAAAAAAGATTTATCAATAAAGGATCAACTTGGAGACTCTCACTACTTTTATAGAAATATTTTTCGTTCATCTTAAATAAATCTCGCTCAAATTATTGAAAAATCCGTCATAAACTTGACACCTTTTTTACTATTTGTACAGTGTACACATATTTATCGTAATTAGAAAGTAAGGTTTTCTAAGTTAATTATTCGTTATTCATTTTCGACCAAGAACGTCTTGATACGTTACTTCGTTAAAACGGCGTGTTGGAATGAAATTTATATTGCAATGTCTCCATCTTGTGCATATTTGGCCGATATGCACAGTAAACTGGACGTTTGACAGTAGTAGTAGTAGTGTGGCCATTGCAATGCAGATGGCGATGGCCCTTTGGTTTAACCTCTTATTTCTAAATAGAAAATAATAATTTAAAGATAGGACCGCTGACTAATCCTCCCAGATTTATTCGGTTGCCGCTACAGCAAAAAACTTTGAAAATTCCAAGCTGTAGAGGTTCCATCTGAAGAGTTTGCAGCTGGGATAGAAACTAATCATAATAGATTGACTGTATTTTGCATAATCCTAATCACACTTTTGGGCGCTAGGTGGCAGCACTTTACAGACTAACAGCTGATAAATCCCAGTCTTAACACATTACGAATATCCCCTTAAATTGAGAGATAAGAACACTTGTCACTATTTAAATAATTTAGAGATGAGCACAACTGAAAATTTGCCCCGAGTGTAAAAGAAATACAGCTGATCAAGTTAAAAACCACGATATTACTTAATATTGGGAGGAGGGGCTGGTAGTCAGTTGGGTCCACAAATTTATTTTCATGTTTTAAGTAGTTTAAAATTGAGCCCAATTGAAGAGTGCAACGGCACAACTGAGTACAAAATAAGTAGGTACGACACTCACACTCGCACATAAACTGATGGAATTCTCCACTGCAAGAAGCATGCACTTTTACACACATGGGCATTTCTTGTATTGCTGTAATTCTATGTCAGCAGAGTAGCTGCTAATATTTGCATTTAGAGATGCTGCTTAAACGCACTGTATGAAATGATACTAACAAATCTGAAATTATGGGGGTGGGGAGGTCAACTTGGTCCCAAAATTAATTTTCAGTTTTGCTTCTCGGTCAGTAATTTGGAAAAGGGCTTATTTTTGGAAAATGAGTGTTCCGGAGAACAAAAGGTGGATGACCAGTTTTTCATTGCAAATCAGCCATCCTGCAGCTCTTGCAAATTCTAAAAATACTAAATCATTTCAGTGTTCTGCCTAGTGACCTTGCCTAAACAAATTGGAAATTAAACGAAGACTTGTGTATATTCTGCACAAAAACTTTATTTCGAAAAATACACACCACGAACAGTAAAATATAGGTGATTAATAAAACCAACATATGTATGTATACAGGTACACAAAACTTTTTAATGATAAATTAAAAAGATAGAGAAAGTCAATAATAACTGTCAATTAAGCAACTACCTTCTGAAGGATAAGCTCCAACTGACTAGTTCAAAGAAAATATATTGTACATTGAAGCATTATGTAAAATAGGATAGGCGACACTACACACTTACATGCTTCTGTTAAGTAAAAATAGTGTATATTTTTGGCAAATCATAATATGAAAAGAACCTGTTACCTACAAGTCATGCACTCAAGTCTGTCTATCTATTCTTGGCCTACTACCACCCTACGTTAACAGACTTAATCAACATTTTCGAAATTTGAATGTAAATTGTAATTTTTTTTCTTGCACGACTACATTGATGGATGGTAGAATTACCATATCAGAAAACATAAATTCTACACAATTGCAATGAAAGCGCACGAACCACTAAAGCAACTGATACTTATTGTATATTAAAAATAATGTAGGCAAGGAGAAAATTAATTATCTACTAATAAACAGCCCTGAATAATTCACAGAAAATCTTACAAAACCATCACACAAAATCATAATGGAAAATAATAACTGCAAATGTCTAGTTCAATGTGAAAAAGAGAGATAACTGTAGTTCTCAGTTGTCAAATTAGATAAGTAGATAAATTAGTGAGGTCCTCAATTTTTGTCTGCTTGCTTGAACACGGCATTTGCAAAACTAAATTTCCTACAGTGTATACTGTATTAATAAAATAAACGTTTCTAATACTAAATAAAATAGAGAACAATACTTAAGGTGGCAATGTTAGGATTTCCCGCATTTTTCATAAATTCGCAAGTTATTCAAATTTCTATAAATATTTTTAAAAAAGGGCTTTTTAGCGACCTAAATAAATTCGACATTCTTATCCATACACATTTTTGAATCGTATCATTAAGTATTAAAGTCAGAAAACTGCAGCTTCGCGAAAAACGACCCAAATGAATTTATGCAGTGTCTTCATTATATTACACAAGGAAACGATCCAAAAATGTGCATGGGTATAAAGTTTGAATATATCTAGGTCGCTAAAAAGCCCTTTTTTAAAAACATTTATAGAAATTTGAATAACTTGCGAATTTATGAAAAATGCGGGAAATCCTAACATTGCCACCTTAATGGCAATATGACTGTGTTTTGTACCAACGGTAACCATTTTGTACGAAAAGAAACTTAAAGCTATTGTTAAATATTAATTTATTGAGGTATACGATCTCGAAGGTATGAAAGTATTGACTCTGTTCCTTGCTCCAATATAGCATAACGTGGTTGGCGGAAGCTGTTACCCTTAATTTCCAAACACCTTAATAGAGATAAAACTGATTAAAAAACCATACACAAAATGTTACAAGTAACAGTTTGACAAATTAATACTATATGGCATAAGTGTGGTCTATGAAAACATTTAATCAATTACCTTAGTTGCTTTATATTGCCAAGTTCTGGAGGCACATGATTTATATTATTATTTGACAAGTCCAAAGTTGCCAAACGCGAGAGCTTTTGCAATCCTCCCACATTTATACTTTCAATCTGATTATCGCTTACTTGCAATATTTCCAGTCCCACCATATTATAAACACAATCTGGAATTTTCTTAAATCTGTTGAAAAATCTGTATAAATATTGATTATATTCTAGACAAAATTGAAAATCTAAGTTTCAACTAGAGCTGTCAATTTTTGTAAAAATTGGTTTAAGAGCCCGACACACGAATTTACTAAGAATCGGGGGGTTCAGGGGTACGGTGAAGCAATAGGGAGGTTCGGAGAAAAATAAGATATCTATTTTTGGCATGAAAATGACAGAAAATTGTTATTGTAATTGATTTACGGCGAAATTTTTTTCCTACAAAATTTTTTTGCGGCGTAATAAGCGAAAGAAATTAGCTTATCACGCCCACATGCTAGTTCGCTTTGTTATTGGTTTGACGTCAGAGATTCGTAAGGCGCTCCTCCCACTTCTCTTGAAGTGCCCGTGAAGCGGTACCTATCCCATAACATACTTATTGGGACTATTTCGAGCGTGAATTTTTAAAGTAAGGTGTCAAGGAAACATAAAACAAAGACAACATAATCGATATAATGATGCAACAAGGGTATCAAAAGTCCGATTCACATAATTTGCCATATTTATGTAGTAGGTAGGTAAATGTCCCAGTAAATGTGGAAATGGTGTGTGATTCTTGCATCTAACCCCAATTTCATTCAACCTCAAAACAGTAGTGGTAAGGCAGACCGGTATAAATAAAACAAAGTCGTCAACAATTTATTAACTGTACATGCCTTTTATAATTTAGTATAAGTAGGTATGTAGATTGTAGATACCTGCTTGCTTCTGTTTGTAAAATAGGTACCTACCTATATTCTCTAATACAATACAATACATACCTACTCATTTATGTAGGTATGTATACCTAAGTGATTGACAAATTTTCAAGTTAACAGTTTTATAACGGATTGGAAATTTTTTAAAAAAACGGAAACAAATACAACTCACGCGAATCAAAAAACTACGCTACGTAGGTACTAGGTACTTGTTTAAAAAAAGAAACAACTGCTATATATTCTGGAACGGTTAATGTAGAAACTCGGAAGAGACTCTTAAAGATGCATGTATGGAGTACGAAATTATACCTATGGGTGCGAAACTTGGACAATGGGTGAAGCGGATTGAAAAAGAGTAGAAGCGTTTGAAATGTGATGCTACAGACGGGTATTGAAGATACCATGGATAGACAAGTTAGCAATAAGGAGGAATTAGAAAGAGTTGGGGAAAAGAGAATAGTATGGAAGACAATAAAGAATAGGGGATAGGATCGTAGGATGGTAGGACACCTTCTGAGACACAAAGGAATAAATAGTTCGCGACATACTAGAGTCAGAGATAGGAATAAAGAGGTAGAGGTTGGAGCAGATTAGACTACTGCTTTCAAATAGTTGGGGATGTAGAATGTTCTACTTTTACGGAAATGCGTAGGCTAGCTCAGGGAAAGGATGGAGGTACGCGTCCTACCAGTCTTCAAAAGAGAACTTTATGATGACGTACTATTTAATTATTATTGTAAAATAGTTAATAAAATTTCCTTTTTAGTTCAGGGAGAGAACGCTATGGCGATTCAGTATTTGGCTCCGTCATGCTCCTAGCATCCTGTTTCAAATTATGCTAACCGTAACACGTTACCAAGTACCAAGGGGTCCCAGAAAACTGTCGATAAATTACATTATGTTCGATTTTATTTAGAGTGGCTGCAATGGGGCAGCCGATAATTTTATAAACTTTTGCAATGATAAACTAACTCGCGAAAATATCGATAATGCTAACCGATTTTCCTTCTGGCTCCAACGAACCACTTTTTCCGTTTTATTGGTGTGATGTACGATGTATTAGTCTCGGTACAAAACAGAAAACACCAGTTAGAACCTGGGACTTGTATGTTATACTAACTTCTGACGTCACGCGGCCTACTCTCGCTGCAAGGTACGATTTCTTCTTACAAGCCGGAGGTTCAGTATACTATAGCCATTAACCAGATTCTGAAATTTTCATTTCGTGAAAGTTTTATTAGGTTCTATAAAAAGCAGTATTTCGTCACTTGTAACATGTGATTTCGTTTATTGTTTTCATATTTTTTTAGCAAATTTCAAAACAGCAATATTAGATTCGTATTTTAAGAACTGTTTGCCAACAAAAACAATTTAATATCATTTATAGTTTTTGTAATATTTGCAAACAGGCAAACGTCTACCGTGCTCCCAAGATTTCTGTTTGTCGGACACTTAACTGATTACAATAAAGGCCATCCCTTAGGTACACTAGTTGGTTATGAAAACCAGTTATAGCGCTTTAACATCGAAATTGCTACTAAAATGTTGCTAGTTATTAAGAGCCAAGTATCCGATCGCCAACATCAAGATTTTTTAGGGACGTAAGACGAGGTATGCTCCGAAGGCGGAGCCACGGTCAAAAACACGTGGCTCAGAAGCTCTTCCAGGGTCGCACTCTGGCTTCGCTTAGCAAAGCAATTGGATTTTTGTCTGTACAGGGTGTCTTATTTTCGTTGCGATTTGGGGGTTTCTCATAGAAGCAGTAGAGATAGAGCCTTGGGATTTTCGCAAACATGAGCTATTTTCTTGAGTATAATATAATGCCGAAACCAGAATTTGGATATCGTTTTTAGTTTTCCAGAAAAATATTGATTTTTATCGATTTTCAAAAATTCTCTCCAATTCTTTTTGTGCTAAGCAGACTAGAACTGTTAAGATAGATTCCTATAGAACTTTTTCCAAGGAATTCAGTGGCGTACGTAGTTTTTTTCTAGGGAGCGTATTTTTTGAGTTATGACATAAAGTTCAATTTTTTAAATGGAAATCACAGCATTCTTTGGTCAAGTTCAAAAGGTCTTTTTTAAAGCTATCAAAATGTACCTACCTATCTTATATTTTCTAAAGTTACAACTTAAAAAGTACCAAATTCGTTGCCGTTTTTTGAAATAACAATATAAAAGTATATATATTTTGATAGCTTAAAAAAAGACCTTTCGAACTAGACCAAAGCGTACCTAGTATGATTTCCATTTTAAAAATTCAACTTTATGTCATAACTCAAAAAATACGCTCCCTAGAAAACAACTATGTACGCTACTGAATTCCTTGGAAAAAGTTCTATAGTAGTCTGCTTAGTACAAAAAGAATTGGAGAGATAAAAATCAACATTATTTTCGAGAAAAACGGTATCCAAATTCTGGTTTCAGCTTTGTGTTTGTGTAATTTTGATTAAAAAATTGATGCGCGAACGTAGGAAAGGGGGGGGTTGTAATACCCACTGACCCCCCAACTTTTCTCTGCGCACGTGTATGGTTCAAAGGTATTGATTTGATACCAAGCGCTCATTTCTTTTATTTTTTCCCTCTCGTAAAATTTTGATTTAGGGCTTGGTTTACGAGATGTTGCAACTCATTTGACTATGCGTGTTGTTAATCCACTCGCTGTTGTCTCCCAATTTTTCTAAGGTGACGAACTAAGCTCGAGAAAAATGTCCTTGGATGCATATGTTCCTGCATAACGTCTAAGCTTCAGAAAAATGCCCTTGGATGGTACCGATTCGGTCATATTCCTGCATAACGTCTAACAGCTGTCTGACGTCTGACCCCCAAACTTTTCCCTGCGCACGTCTATGGTTCCTATGGTTCCTGCATAACATCTAAGCTTCAAAAAATGCCCTTGGATGGTACCTCTTTTATTAATAATTATTTTGGCAACCTACCCGTCTTTCTTTCCAATGCTAATCGATGCACGAACGGAGGAAAGGGGGTTCCTCCGTTCGCGCATCGATTTTTTTGATCAAAGTTACACAAACATTTTATCGGTATATGAGAAAATGTTGCACAAAATTTCAACGGAATATCTTAAAAAGCAAAGGAGTTATTCATAAAAATAGTTTTTTAAATTTTAACTTTAACACCCTGTATCTTGAAAGAAAGAAGCCTAAATGAGAAATGGCATAAGGAAAGTCCCATAATTTTCGGTCAGATAACCTGTGGTTAACGGATTGACCTACTTTTTTGTAACACCCTGTATATGCTACGGGCATAGTGGGAAAGTAGGGCAATGCTGCCGGTGCCCGGGCAATGTAAACAATAACCGTTCATGCTGTCCGGTCAGGTCTTGTAAGGTCAGGTCACATTGCCCAGGCATTGCTAACATAGCCCGATTCATCACTATGCCCGTAACATACCATGTGTAACAGGAGTATGGTACACCCCCTTTCTTTTCTTTATTTTTGAAGATAAATTTTTGAAACTTGGCACATCGTATGTACTGAGTAAACATCATATTTTAACACAAACAAGGAAATCTTCACACTTCCGGTTTCAGCGGAAGTGGTGCCAACTTTTCATTTTCAAATGGGACAACCTGTAAGCTATCGACTTTTTGGACTCTACATAATTTTCTGAATGCAGTGGTACCACATTTGCGACATTTCAAGTCTTAGACTTTTTTTAAATCTAATTTTAATTTTGTCATTTAAGTGTGCCATGACTGCTCCAATTTATTCTAATAGACCCAGGCAATGCCATAAAAAACGGAATTGCGTTGTAAATGCTAAATAATGTGATTCGTGCTTAAACAAATTTCTCCAAATAATTTTTTGGGCAAAACTCATTTTTTTCAAATGGAACCATATTGGTACCAAGGTATTATTCAAGGCTACTATTAATAAGGAATCTTCTGATTATGACCAGTTTGCATCTGGGACAAGAACAACTGAAATTACAGTCCAATGCATTCAGAAAATTATGTAGAGTCCAAAAATTCAATAATATTCAATAAAAGGTTGTCCCATTTGAAATTCAAAAGTTGGCACCACTTCCGCTAAAACCGGAAGTGTGAAAATTTCCTTGTTTGTGTCAAAACTTGACGTTTACTCAGTACATACGATGTGCTGAGTTGCAAAAATTTATCTTCAAAAATAAAGAAAAAAAGGGGGGTGTACCATGCTCCTGTTACACACGGTATACAGGGTGATTTATACCAGGGGACGAAAAATTAAAATTAGGGTTCAGAGCCACAAATTAAGCAAAAAATGTCATATGAAGGTGTGTCCGGAAATGATTCGTTTAAAATTCATGCTCGTCGAAACATGATAGACTCCATGTTTGGACGAGCATAAATTAGGTTGAAACGATAAGGGATGATTAAAAAATATCTCTTCGAAGCTTCCCTATTAGTATAATAGGTGTACAAAAAATTCATTTTTATGTCTTTCTCAAAAGTTGAGAAAAAATTAGAAACTTAATTTAATAGCCTCCATTTTTGGAGGAGCATACCTTTTATACGTAGTATTTCCGGACATACCTTCATATGACATTTTTTTACTTCATTTGTCGCTCTGAACCATAATTTTAATTTTTCGCCCCCCGGTATAAATTACCCTGTATATGTATAATAAAGCGAAAGAATATTTCAAGAACTGAGCATTCCGTATTTGTCAGAAACTCCGGACAGTCTTATAAGAGATCAAGGTGTTGTTGAAGTTTATGCCCAAAGTTCTTGTAATCTAACCCCGGAAGAAGGTATCGAGAAAAAGAAAATCATATTTTGGAATCGAAACGGGAAGATAAATAAGAATCACAATTACTTTTACCAAATTCAGGGACAAATTAATGCAAATTACAAAAAGAGGGTATTGTATCTTTACAGTCTGGACACCCAAAGGCATAAAATATGAAACGGCTATGAGAGACAATGAATTTTGGAAAATGAAAATGGAAAATCAACTTGTAAACTTTTATACGAATGTGTTACCAGAATTAAATGATAGTAGAAAAAGTAGGAATATGCCTCTACGATGAATGTTGAAAGCCACGCTATTAGAACTCTGGGCGAAATTAGCATTTTTAGTTTGTTCAGAGTTACATTACCTAACTACTTGTTATTTATGAGGATCATTCCATTATAACCCGGAATTACTATATTGCAGATAAATTACTTGCAATCTTGAAAATATTTGCTCAGGTCTACTTTTGGATCAATTTACAAATAAATTATAATAAAATCCCCGCTCATGTCAGAACAACCCTCGTATCGGAAAAAATTTACTGGGTTTTCATTCAGAGATTTTAAGTTGTTGTTATTTGGTTATAAAGAGAACATTATTTAAGGAGAAATTTGAATTATTTTATATCTTGCTATATGTTCATTACTTTCAATAACAAACGTGTTCAAATTGTGTAAATTTACTTTCAGATAAAATCGACTCTAAATTGAACAAAATTATAATAAAAATGTGGGATATGGCAGAGCGCTGCAATTAAGCACAAATACATTAATTCGCAAAACCAAAATTCTATGTTCGCGTATATACGATTAAAATATGTAATGTATGGCGATAAAATAAATGAAGTGGGCCCCATACAAAAATCACTGAGTTCGTACTAGCAGTTTACCAAGTGTTGCGCGATGAACAAGCAGAGGGCGTTACAACGCAGGGCATTAAATCGCGTTTGCAAGGGCAGCTCTCTTTACAAATTACTTCCTTATTTATGAACGGATTTTGAAATTGTTTGTTTTATTTGAAAGAAGAAACTTGTGGAAATCGGCCTCTCATCTCGGATTTTTAAAAAAGTAATTTTTTAGTAAGTTATAAGTACACAAAATTAGGGTATATTTGGAGCCAAAAGACAAACTTCTATTATTTTTTTTAGAAATCGCCGATGAGACAACTCTTAAGAAATGTTTTCTGTATATGCTTGCAAAATTAGAAAGCAAAATATTAATAAATAACCGTACAGTTTGTAAAGGCGGGAACGTCTGAATCGCTCGAAAATGCAGCAGGGAGACTTGGCTCTTAACAAGTTATCGTTGATCGACCTAGTTGCTAATTTCATTGACATACCTATTATTTGATATAACAAGTTCTCTTAGTTGCAAAAGATTATCAAATTCTTCCGGTAAATCTGACAAACAGTTGGTGCCTAAATCCAAATACTGCAGTTTAACACACTGTCCCAGGAAACTAGGTAACTCTTTCAAGTTATTTAACGACATATTCAGCTCGGTGATATTTGTCGCAATTATACTTAAACTAAAAGAAAAACTGCATATTATTTACCCTCAATGATAAAATTGTATTACCCTTGCGGCACTTTGGAAAACTTATTTTTACACAAATCGACAACAGTAACCTCTGCTTCTACTGCTTCTTTAAATACACATTCAGGAATATCTGTCAAATCCTTCATCGCTACATTGAGAGCTCTTGAATTTCTCATCTGATACCTATTAATAATATGTAATAATTGCAAAAATTAAAAATGGATAAAAATATTTTGGTACTTATTAGGAAATACACTTATTTCAACATGATGGTCGTCGACAGATTGCGGTATATTCGAAAGTTCTGATTCATCGAGTTTTTCTCTCAAATGTTTTAAAATTCGGATAGTCCCAGCTTTAACCACATCAGTTCTGATTTGTTTCAACTTATTGCCTTCAATCTGCAAATTTTGCAGGTGTGGCAACAAACCCAAGGAATTTGGTAACCTGAAATATCAACAGAATATTTATTTTAATTTATAAGGAATTAATTATATGAATTTCTTTAGACTTGGTTATAAAATGATTTTATCTGTGTGACTAAAGAAAATTATGTCAGATCGAGCACGCAGCATTGTGTATTCGTGAAACACTTAGAAAGTTAGATCAAGGACAAACACATTGCGCAAACAGGGCACCTTTGTACGGGGCGTTTCAAATTCGAGTATAGTGGGGTCACAGTCGTCAGAGTAACATAGAAAATGAGTTTATCCATCCCTGCATCTTTCTCACTTTTAGATCTAAGGAACAAATCTGAAATCGATTAAAACGATTTGTATACTTACACAGCTAATTCATTGTTTGTCAAATCTAGACGTATCAGATGCTGTAACATAGCTATCTCATTCGGTAATTCTTGTATTTGATTGTCACGTAACTCTAAAATTTTCAAATGAGGCATGTTTTCACAAAATTCTGAAGGTAGCTCCTACAATAAAATCACCAAAATTAAAAAAAAAACTCATATTACAACCACTAACCGCACCTTAATAAAATTATTCCCAAAATATAGTTGCTGTACATTTTCACAACCTTCGAAGTCAGGTAGTTCGACCAAATCATTATGTTGAGCATACAAGAACTGCAGTTTACGTAATTCCCCTAGATTTGGCAACTTTTTCAGATTATTATGGATTATATCGAGCTTTAGTAAAGCTAAAATATAATACTGATAACATTTATGATCCAATTTTAGCAAAATATACCTCTCAAATTCACTATGTCTGGAGGCAACTCGGTTAAATTATTATACGAAATGTTAATTTCTGTTAAACGCACCAAAAATCCAATACCAGGTGGTAATTTTATTAACTTATTATGAGACAAGTCCTGCAACCAGTCAATAATTAAGCCCAACAGAAAAATTAAGATTCATTTGTTAGAAGCAATTAATGAAGACACTGAATATTGACAAACATGTCAAAGTTAACAGTTTATTGTTTGGTTCAGTCAGTTCAAATTAGTTTGTTCGTACAAATTTCGGTCTCTGGTAATTGGCACCAAAAGTATGTCGTCGTAAAAGGCATATTTTCATTCAAAACAAAACAAATGCCACCTACTCTTGACATCTGTCAGTGTCACTTACAAATATTTACTTAACCTAATTAGAGGGGTATTGCAGTAGAACAATTCATTTTCAATTTGTGGGTTGTGCTTGCAAGTAAACACTTGAAAACTACTATAATAATTACATTGCAGACAGATGTCATGAGCATGTGGCACACTGTTATATGGAATGAAAAACCCGACAGACTTCAAGGTTACGCTATTACTTTCCAGTTAATTAGTGTCCAAAATGCATTTTTTGGTGCTAACTGAGCGTTTTTGGTGTTTGAGCATAACAAATACTACTAGGCATCATATCGTCCTTGTCTATCATATAATGTATATAATGTATATAAACAAGGATATCGTCAATGTACGGTGTGTCTAGAAAGTCTGGAATATAAATTCCATAGTCATAATTAGTGATTTTAGAGAAAAATTCCCAAATAGGTCAAGCGTCGCTTTTACATACACTTTTTTATTAGGTATAACAGATTTGCTTTTACAGCATTTGATTTTCGAGTAAATGGCATCTTTTTAGGGTTTAATATAAGGATAACCTCTAAAATAAAACTCAAGATTTATGTGTCAAAGGTAACCTTTCTATAAAAAAAGTGTATACCAAACTGCCATTAGGTACCTAAAGACTACTAAAGGCTGCCAGAGTATACCAGAAAGTCTACCAGTCATAAATGTACATCATTGTATATAGCATAGACACCAAATTTGACAGTCATTTTATTAAAAACTGCAGATATGCATATCGTTGTTATTTGTTTTTGCATCAGTGATTTTCTTACCTCATGTGTGGTATACCTAGAGAAAAGTATTGATGAGTAGATTCCAAATATAGCCCTAAAAATTATTTTTTACTTTGGATTAACACAATTTAAATTAAATTTAAAATCATGCTGTATTGCTGTTTAATCATTGTCCCTCCACTTATTTTGTAAACCCTTAATCCAAATGATATATGTATTAGAAAGCGAAAGCAGTGTAGAGGGGGACAACCTAGGGTGTCCTATAATGAGAAGAGTTTGAGCTAGCACTGAAAAGCTTAAGAAACAATAAAGCACCAGGTATAGATGGCTTCCAGACAGAAATCTTAAAGTGCGCAGGTCAAGAGGTAATAGATCGCATATACCTGACAGGCGAGATTCCAGAAGATCACAAACGGAACATCATAGTAGCTTTGCCAAAAAGGAAAGGTGCGGATAGGTGTGAAAATTTTAGAACGATCAGTTTAACTTCCCACGGGTCAAAAATTTTAACTAGAATTGCGCAAAGAAGGGTGGAGAAAAGGGCAGAAGAAATTTTAGGAGAAGGGCAGTTCGGATTTAGAAGAAATAGGGGCTATTCTAGCTTTATGAGTAATAATAGAAAAAACAATAGAAAAGGGAAAGAGCGCCTATATGTATAGAATTTGTAGATTTGGAAAAAGTCTTCGACAATGTACAATGGAAGATGTTCGAATTGCTCAAAAATGTAGGGATGAAGTATAGGGATAGGAGAATAATTCATAATCTATACAAAGAGCAAACGGCAGTTATAGAATTTGAGCAGGAACATAGAGAAGCAGATATCCGAAAGGAAGTGAAGCAGCGATGTGCGTTATCACCTCTAGTTTTCAATTTATATATCGAAGATGCGATTAATAGTGTTAAAGATAGAATAGCTGCTGGAATTAATATCCACGGTCAAACTAGTAATATGTTCAGATTCGAGGATGATATAGCAGTATTACCATCCAGCAAAGAATTAGGAAGGGCTCTGAACGAAATGGAAGCGGTTTTGACGGTGGGCTATGGTATGAAGATCAATAAAAAGAAAACTAAAAGGAAGTCAAATAACTCGTGATGGTAGGAGCTCTAGAGATATAAAACAAATAATAGCGCAGGGCCAAATTGAATTTAATAAAAAGAAACATAACTGTTATGCTCGGGAATGATAAATGTAGAAACTCGGAAGAGGCTCTTAAAAACGTATGTATGGAGTACGGCATTGTACGGGTGCGAAACTTGGACGATAGGAGAAGCGGATAGGAAAAAATTAGAAGCATTTGAAATGTGGTGCTATAGTTGCATGATGAAGATACCATGGGTAGTTAAGGTTAGCGACAGAACATTAGAAAGAGTAGGAGAAAAGCGAAATTTATGGAGGCATGAAGACTTAGTGCCCGACTTACAAGAGTCAGAGATAGGAATAAAAAGAAATAGGGGTAGGTCCAGATTAAACCACTGCTCTCAAATAATTAGGGATATAGGATGTTCAACTTTTGGGGAAATGCGTAGGTTAGCTCAGGATAGGAAAGGATGGAGGTGCGCGTCCAACCAGTCTGCGGACTGAAAACTTTATGATAATCCAAATGAGATAAATTTAAATGACAGATGCAAGAACTCATAGTTTCTGGAAATTTGAATTTCAAATCTCTATCTTTTCAAATAACCAAGATAATAATAACTAGAGACCGGATTATATGAAACATAACAAGCTCGAAATATGCATGCAAATATGCATGAAAAATGCTTAAAATATGCATGAAAAATGTCAATATACGCAATACCAAATAATGATTTTTTTGCGTACAAAGCGTTTTCCTCGCCTGGCTCTGCTGCTGTCACAGCACAATACAGCAGAACAGCTCTCCCTAAATTTTCTAGCTCGCGCAGCGTAGCCCGCGCAACTTCTCAGGCTACGCACGTATTCTTTTTCCTTTGTCGCCGAGTTAATACCAGTGTCAAACCGATTGATAAAACGCCGCGGTAGTAAATCACTTACAGTTGGAGGTCACCAAATGCAGCTAAAATAGTTCAAAGACACCGCCAGGAACTTTAACTGCTGTATTATGCTGTGCTCCTGTTCAATTCGCTAGCCACTTGGTTAGCGATCGTACGCAGTTATAGGTCGCGGTCACTCAAGCGCGGTGAGAAACGACATCGAGCTTGAGCCCGCCCTTGTAAAGGATTGTAAATATAGCGCGAAAATAGGCATTATCACTAGTTTTTAGTTAAAATATGCAATAATAGGTGAAAAGGGGCTAAATATGCAAATGCATATGCAACATGCAAATGCATTTAATCCGGTCTCTAATAATAACTAAGTACTGTGTGATGCCAACAGATTACTTTAAACTATAAAGTTTTCCTCTTTATCTTCATATTCTCTTCAACTTAACAACACTGAAGAAATTAAAAATCAATATTTCTAAGTTTGTCGTCAAGTACTTAAATATAAACAAATAATATAAATATGATTTTTGAATCAAAGGGAACAAATCGAAATTTAGAAGATTGGATATGGAAAAAAGAGCGTGGAAACAACCGAAGTTCGCAGTGTATTCAAGAATAAGTATTGCCAGAAACTGTCTGAGATTTATTAAAATCAAGTAATCTCGGAACACCAAATTTGAATTGCTCTGTTAATAAATGATCTTCCACCTGATCTACATTGCCAAATGTTGTGTATTTGACAGTGCCCTTCTCGCCACAAATTCACTGCTCTGCTTATATTTTGACTTCAATATACAATTAGTTTATGTTAGCAACAAGAAGACCGCAACCATATTCACAATAATTTTTGCGTATTGTGCTGCATATTTTTATTATTTCTTTAACAGTATCCAAATCAACCGTTCATCATTTATAAGAGCAAATGGGGAAAATCAGTTTAGAAAATATTGTGGGAAATTCTAGAAGATACCCAGTTAATTGTCTTACTGAATTTGCAGGAAAATCCCCAAAAACCTAGCAATCGGTTTGAAACTGTTTAAAGAATAAATGGTATGCTCGTAAAATCAAATTAGCTCATGATCTTAAGAAAGATGAGCCTGTTCACAGAATTTAATTCTGAGGAAATATGAGAAATAGATGTTACAACCCACAATTTCTAAGACAGATTATCTTCTCAGACAAAGTGACATGATGTGAACCGACAAACTTACAGACATTGGCTATCAGATAATTGGAACTTTTCATTGATTACATTTTTATGAAAGAAATTTGGAGTTTTTGGAAAGTGAACTATATCCATCACATGATGTCCTTTATTCCAATGAAGGACATCCTAACATTCCGAATTATGCCAATATGAATGAGCACTGCCGCATTATTCACGATGTGTACAGGATTATTTGGATAATATTTTCTTTACCAGACGGATTGCTAGAAGATTAATAGTGGCCAGCTAAATCTCCTGATCTAACTCTATTTGAATTTTTATGGGATTACCTGAAAAGTATTCGAGTATTTTTCCAATTTAAGCACCAAGAATTGAAATTGGAACACAGAATTAAAAATGAAATTCTTTCAATATAACAAGATACAGTCGATAAGGACTTGCAATATCTTCTTTTGGCTGCTACCAAGGAGGTAGACATTTTATTATTTTGGTATTAATAAATGTTGTTTTATAGCTTTTTAAAAAAATTATTATGTAACCTACCTGTACAAAAATTAATATTTTCGAAAAGAATGCTACGACTCTGTACCTAATCAAAAGGCAGAGAAAAGTAGAGGTTCCCAATTAAAAAAATGTTGATGGCATCATTACTTGAAAGTTAATTGCTGTAAAAACAGGTCAATATTTATACAAGGAAGTGTTTTAAAAGCAAAATCGAGAATTTTTCTCCGAAATGAATATTTATGATTCCAAAAAGTGGGTACTGTAATATGTCGTGTCAAATGGATTACCTATTAAAAAACTATAAGAACAAAATCATAACTAATAGATCATTTACCAATATCTGTAACATAATTAAGTTTCCCAAATCTGTAGTGAGTGTCTCTATACAATTATGCGTCAGTAACAGCACCTGCAGCTCTGTTAGATTATAAAGTTCCTTTGGGATATTGCTTATTTTATTACGACTTAAGTTTAGTTTTGTTATTTTTTTCAAATCACCAATCTGAGGTGGCAAACTTGTTAATGAATTATCTTGTAACTGAAAAGAGATTAACACAATAAGTCAGTACCAGATAATAAGGAACTATATAAAAGCATCATTTAAAAAGGGGATGAAAATTTCAAAGAAAATTTTTAAATTTTAAGTGGCGTTTTGACATGATTCGCCAGTCCTCGAATAATGAATACCTAATTTCGTTCCATCGGTAATTGTGAACATATCTTTTACTGTGATTTACAGGGACCAAGGCTCTTAATCGTAAAAATAGAAAGTTTTAAAAAGTGTGACGCTTCTTTATAGCTTCCTATTTTCCGCCTATACTTTTATATACGTAAATTAGCAAATAGACTTACATTTAATACTGTGAGGTCTTCAAACATACTTATTTGAGCTGGAATATCTAACAAGGCATTAGAACTTAAATCTAAATATGTCAGAGGCTGGAAATTCCACCACGGATCTGATTCTTGTTTAGCAAAATCTAAATCTACTTTCTCTTCTTTACTTAATTCGTACATTGTAAATAGTCTATCAGGTACTACAATCAAGTTAATTAATAAACTGATAAACAAATTTCCCAATTACTTGCCATTAGCTAAACTACGTCCTGACAAATTTAATTGTCCTGTTCTGCGAACAATTTTGATTATACCGTTTGTTAATTGACTGTCATCTTCTTTCTTCGTTTGCAAATGAAAAACAGGGTTTAAAAGTTTCCTTCTAGACTTTACTTGGGACTGTTTTGCCATTTTTTAAATATGAAAATCCAAATTTTAATTGAACTTAAACACTTCCCTACTCCTACAACACTCACAACATAAGTGAACTTAGTAACAGGTCACATAGTTATGTCACAATTTGACGTAGGTAAAAAAGGCTGGTTGAATAAGCGGCTAGCCATACCAATTGTACTTTGCCTCCCTGACTTCTGCATGCGCCACAGCACTACATCATAGTTATACGTCATACTTAGGTTTAAGGGCTTCGTTAGTCAAAACTGATTCAGCGGCGGCGGTAGGTAGGAAGCTATCGCATAAAGTTGGTCTCTAATCTATGGTAATTAGGGACCTAAGTGGCGCGTCACAAACGTCAGATTTTCATTCCAAACAAAACAAAGCCACGTTTTAACCTAACCTCCGAAATATAATTATAGTCGTTTTCACATTTTTCCACGTAAGCCCAACACACAAATGGAAAATAAATTGTTTTCACTGCAAAACGTCTATAATTATATTGCAAAAACTAGTTTAAGACGTTGTAAATAATATCGATTAATGTCAAATGGCACGTGCTTTTGTTTTGTTTGGAATGACAATCTGACGTATGACGGAGGCACTTAGGTCCCAAATTTGATTATGCTCAGCCCGGGTAGGATCGCCTCCCATAAATGTTAGTTGTTTCTCTGTGGGGTTTTCATTATCATTTTTGCAAAAAATGCGTGTGTCTGGTGCGAGAGGGCAGCTAAGCTCTCCGTTTAAAATGTGGGTCTGTTTTAAAAAGTTAGGGAGCCAAAGTACAATTGGTATGGCTAACGTCTTGTGCTGGTTAGTGCTTACAAGGTCTTTATTTATATCCCAACTATGTTTTGGCAATGCAACGTTTTAGCGTGCTATATTTCCTTGATTTAATTAGTAACAGCGGATTTTCTTTAAAGAAATACCTTTCGTGACAGGACACTGGACACAACACATGAAATGCAAAATTCTGTAAATTACAATAAACCTTAGAAGAAAACAAGAAAAGAGGATCCGTTTGGATTCCTTTCGTATTTTGCTACTGATCCAAGCCCGTTACTTGTTGTGCATGAAGTTTAACAGTCTATTCAATCGCCAATCGCGTGAAAGTGATCTACTTGGCAAAACCTCGTTGGGATATACATAAAGGCGAGTCGATTAGTTTATATATGTCGTAGTCACATGGTGTAATCGGACAGTTCATGAAATGTCTGGACCGCTAACAGCCTCTTAGGGAAACAATTCTTGTTTAACCATATTTTTGAAGCTTCGTTGATCAGGTCAGGTTCAGGTCAGGTGATATCTAGTAAAACGACATAATTTCTTACTAATTTCGTTTGTCGAATTTTCAAAGATTACATCATCTGTCTAGGCATTTCATGAAACGTCCAATTACACCAGAAGGCTGCGACATATACACCACATAAGTGGCGCGTCACAAACGTCAGATTTTCTTTCCAAACAAAACAAAGCCACGTGCTATCTGACGTTTTAACGTAACCTATGCAATATCATAACTACAGTCGTTTTCAAGTTTTTACACGTAAGCGTAACACACAAATTGAAAATAAATTGTTTTCACTCCAAAATTTCTTAGTTCTTTGAGCATGCACTTTGCCGGAATTAAAAAACTATATGTTAAAGAGCAAGAACACTGCGGTTTGCATAACGATTTCGGGGGCACCTGGTATGTAGTTAAACAGCATGTAACATAAAACTTCATTCAGTATTATCGGAATAGTAAGTATATTATACAGGAGTTTATAATGAATGCTATTATTACCGAGGATGAAGTTTACAACACGAGCGAGTGAAACGAGCGAGTTTTGTAATCATCCGAGGTAATAATAGCATCATTATAACGAGTTGTATACTATACTTTGTCCACGACTATCAAAACAGATTCCCAGAAAGAATTTACCTTCATTTCCCTTCTCCAGTGTAAGAAAGATTCATACATACGCTCTCAGGTATAATTTTCTTGGTTTTTTGGGCAATGAATCTAATGAGGCAAGTTCTGCAGCTTCTTTTATTGCTGGTGCTGTTAAAGAAACCTCGTTTTCACTCACACTACTCATTATATCTTCTTTTTTAGAATATGCATTTCAAATTAAAAGCAAACCATGCTGATTTGACGTTTTAATTTGAACTGACACATCGCGATCGCGGCCTACTAAATAAATGTAAAAAAGGGTCAAAGCGATGTTCCTATTGGTGTAGTGAATAATATTCATTAATCACTGCAGTGATTAATGTATCTAATTATGATTGAAGAAACACAAGTATAAAGAGTATATTATAAGATAGTCGTGGACAAACACGTTTTTCCATCTAATCTGGTCTGCTCTGATACAATACATACGTACGTACTACCTACCCAAAAATCAAAAAGCATGCTTCCTTCTGCTTTTAGAGGTGAGAAAGATTCAAATTCAACCATCCTGGGCTTCTGCATAATTTATAGTAATAGTACCGATCAAGTAGATCAAGAGTAGTAGCGCTGATCGAAGCATTTTTTTAAATACTTCAATCATGGTAAGTAGTAGGCTGGGTTGCTTATAGAATTAAATTTTGAGTGACAGTAATATGGCAAAATGTTCTACACCATGCGGTTCCAAATCCAACAACAAACCTAATATAGTCATTAACAACAAACAGCTTGCTCAAGAAAAGTTGTCTGTTGTATCGGTTGTATGTCGCATCTGTTATGATGAGAAGAAAAATGAGCCGATCATCACCCCATGCAACTGCAAGGTATATTCAACTCTAAAACTTTATAAGAACTCAGAATCATATCGTTTGGCCCAAACTAAATAAGAGATCTGCGCAGTTGCCACAAATATGGTAAAAGGTGAGCCGGGGTAATTGTGGATCCATAATGTACAAAATGCTTCCTTCCGCCTTTAAAGGAGAGAAAGGTTAAAATCCCTAGGCTTCTGAGTACCTTATTATTCTTTTTAATGGGTTATGTTTTATTATTATCATCTTCACTTATCTATAGGGCTTGTCTCATTTCTTTTGCTCGGCAAGTTGCTTTATTTTTTTCTAACAGAACCACCACCTTTGTATCGACCACATTTTTTTATCCCCTAAGCCCGAGGGGTGAACCGCAGAGGAATTTTGGTGTACAAGCTTGAGGAATTGCAGAGGAATTAGTACGGAATTACATAAATTTGTAGGGAATTGCAAGAATTGTTTGTGGAATTGTTGGGGAATTGCAGGAATTAGTCAGGAATTAGTGAGGAATTGCACAGGAATTGCAGGAATTACAAGGGAATTGCAGAAATGTTTACTAACGATTGCGCATGCGCTGTAAATTATTGCATCATCTTTACAAATATAAATTACAAGAATTACATGGGGAATTGCAGGAATTACATGGGTAATTGGGGGAATTGCTTGAGGAATTGCATGAATTAGATAGGAATTGTGGGAAATTAAAAGGAATTACACATAAATAGAGGAATTTGTGTACAAGCTTGAGGAATTACATAAATTTGTAGGGAATTGCAGGAATTGTTTGGGGAGTTGCAGGAATTAGTGAGGAATTGCAGGAATTACAAGGGAATTGCAGAAATGTTTACCCCTCTTATACTAACGATTGCACATGCGCTGTAAATTATTGCAGTATCGGACGTACAGGAAATGCAAGAATTAGTTGTAAGGGAATTCCAGGAATTAGAAGGGGAATTGCAGGAATTACATGAGGAATTGCAGGAATTACATGGGGAATTGCGGGAATTACATGGGGAATTGCAGGAATTACATGGGGAATAGCGGGAATTACTTGAGGAATTGCAGGAATTAGATAGGAATTGCGGGGAATTAAAAGGAATTACAGATAAATAGAGGAATTGGTGTACAAGATTTTGCTCTGCGGTTCACCCCTCGCCTAAGCCATTTCAGTATGGGATTGTTGAGGTCAATTATTGTCTAAATTGCATATATATTACGAAAAGTAAAAAACGAGGTAAAAAATCAACTGGGCCAACAATATGAGTCTCACATATTGGAAACATTACTGAGTTTTATTTTAGGGTACTGTTGCATTCATTCATCGCAGCTGTTTAGAAACATGGTTAGCCGAGTCTAATTCAAACGCCTGTGAATTGTGCCATCATGAATACCGAACGGAAAGAACTCCGAGGTATTCAGCTAGACGATCCATTTGGTACTGGTTCAGACATCAACCACAAAATCTTGGATTTGAAGTAAGGGGATTACGGAGTGACATATTCGCCTGTGCTGTGCTTACTCCATTGGCTATTATAATAACTTATGTCTGTCTATTTTCTGCGGATTACTACAACCAGCAACGCTTCTCTAACATTCCAGCTGCCAGATGGACGTCCATCTCTTTATTGGTTATGATTTCTATTATACTAATAGGGTATTACTTGTGGGTATACATGGTAACTCGCTATCATGGTCGAATTTGGTATTATTGGTGGCAGAGGGAATGTGTGGTACGTTATATTCCTCCAAGTACTGTGCCTAGTACAACTGTCAATAATAATATTGATAATGAAAGTATAAACACTTTACATGAAGAAACTGTGCATATTAACTTAGAAAATATGAACTCAATAGAGGAACGTCCTTTTATGGAGAACATGAATTCTCCAGTAATATACCCTGTTGTACAAGTAGTAAACCACATGAGTAGTGATGAAATATCAAACAGCACAACATCTGAATTTATAAGTGAGGATAATCTGGCAAATATAGACGAATTTGGAACCACAGATAATATTTCTAATACATCAGATATTCCTTGTGAAAATACAAGCAGTAGAACTTCACAAGTAAACAAAGATGTAATCCATATTGATGATGGGGGTGATGTGGGTGACATGGGAGAAGCTAGTAAGTAAATTTGTACAAAAGTCTAATAAAACATTAAAATTGGAAGTCATTTAATATGCAGTGTTTGGGTCTCAGGGCAATAATATGAACTGTTAATTTGTCTCTAAATCTTACCTATTACATCGCACCACTCACGGTTAGAATCGTGAAATTCGTTGTTGTCTGTTTTTTCAAATTTAACTTTCCAATAATCAGAGGTGAACATTTATTCTAATTTTCGAATTTTACGTTTCACCATCAAGGTACTCAAGAAATTGCTTGGCAAAGCACGTATAATCTGGGTCTTGAAGAGGGGATTTTGCAGTGCACACTTGAGAACAATGTTTGTGACAAATACACCACTTGCTCAGGTGCCGGACTCTAGGAAAACCTGCTAAACCGTAATAAAATTAAGATTCCAAACAATAATAATTGTACCAGATGTTTCAAATACCTATGTAAAGGTTTTGACATTTGTCAGTGTCACGTACAAAACGTTTAACCTAACTTTTGCAGTATAAATATAGCAGTTTTGTAGTGCAAACTTTATTTCTAATTAGAGTGTAGTGCTCGCATGTAAAAATTTCTAAAACTACAACAATTATATGGCAAAAGTTAAGATGTTTTGTAACTGGTACTGACAGACGTCTAAAGCACGTGGCACGTTGTTTATGTGGAATTAGTTTGGTTAACCAGACAAAGTACCAGTTCAGACCATTATTATGGTGTAACCGATTAACTTGAGCAATTTTGGTCAGTTCGACCTGATCGAGTCAGTTCAAACCATGCAAACTGCCATAACGCAAGCATCGTATTTGTCGTTGTTTGTAGTGGACCAACGGATGCTCTAAAGCAAGCCATGCTGCAGCTAGTGTGATGCCGAAGTAAGGGACAACCGCACGCAACGAATTTTTTATTATAATCCAATATTCGACACACCGAGGCTTCATAGCACACTGAGTGCCGTCTGAACCTTCTCTTTTGATGACGTATTTGCAGTTTCAATGCTGCATGTAGGCTTAATCTGTAGCAGGCATTGAGCAGACATAGACAGTTGTAAACAAACAGCACCGCCTTGTGTTGATAGACCAGTACGATTATTACATTTCATAATCAATTATTGATTGTTGTAAAGTAATCGATAAATTTGATTAATCGATTACTTGATTAATCGATTATTTGATTATCCAATAGCTTGATTAATTGACTGATTGATTTTTCGATTAATCAATTACATGATTAATCAATTACTTGATTGATCTATTAATCGATTGTTTGATCTATCAGCTTATTGATTGTTTAAATAATCGACTAAGTATTTGATTAATTGACTAAGCGATTATTTGGTTAATCAATTAATCAAATACCTAGTCGGTCGGACATATTGAGTTTTCACAATTTATAATACACAATATAAAGTCTGCCTAATGCATTAAAGACAGAGACTTTATATTGTGCATTATAATATGCAATATATCAGTAATAAAAATAATACCTCTAGAATAGCTCACCATAAGAAAGTACTCATTTAATTAATCGATGGAACAAAATATTCTATTAATCGCTTAATTAAATAATAGATTAATCAAGTGAACAATTGATTAAATAAACGATTAATCAAATAATCAATTAATCAAATAATCGACTATCAAATAATCGAACAATCAGCCGATTCAATCAATCAATAATTTGACTTATTGATTAATCAATGATTGTAAAATCTATAATCAAATAATCGATTAATGACAAATTTGCAACAAAGTTTGTTATTCATAGGTTATTTTTTCTAGCAAAAGTACAAAAAACTATCCCAAACCTGTCTGCCACTGATCAATTGACTGAAGTGGTTTAGATAACTTTGAACCAAGTCCGTCTAAACCGGCCTAAGCCGTTGAGTTCTAAACTGATCTTGATCGAACCAGTCGCTAAACCAGTTTGATAGAAACGGATTAAAAATATAATTTTAAACCAGATAACCGGCCCCTGGTTAAAAGCCTTATAGTTCGAACGGATTAATCAAATTTTGCCCTATTTGGAATGAAAACTGACCTACCGAAAGGTTTAGACACCTGTATAGTAGGGCTGTGCAAAATAATCGATTAATTGATTATTTGATTATAAATTTTACAATAATTGATTAATCAAATAATCAGTTACTCAAAAAACTAATTAATCGATTATCTTATTAATCAATTAATAAATCAAATTATTGATTAATTGATTAACCAGATAATCAAATAATCGGCTCAAAACCGATTCGGCTGATCGATTGTTTGATTATTTGATTAACCGATTATTTTATTAATCGTTTATTTGATCAATTGCTCACGGGATTAATCTATTATTTAATTAAGCGATTAATTGACTGTTTTGTTCCATCGATTAATTAAATGCGCACTTTCTTATGTTATAATGCACAATATAAAGCATCCGTCTTTAATGCATTAAAGACAGACTTTATATTGTGTGTTATAATTAGTAGAAAGCATAGTAATTGTGAAAACTCAATATGTCCAGCCTACTAGGTATTTGATTAATCGATTAACCAAATAATTGCTTAGTCGATTAATCAAACACTTAATCGATTAATTAAACAATCAATAAGCCGATAGATCAAACGATCGATTAATTGACAACCGACTAACTGATTAATCAAATAATCGGTTAACCGATCAATCAAGTAATCTATTAATCGAAAAGTTGATTAGTCGATTAATCAAGTTATTGGATAATCAAATAATCGATTAATCAAGTAATCGATTAATCAAATAATCGATCAGCCGATTAATCGATTACTTTACAACAACCGATAATTGATTACGAAATGTAATAATTGCACAGACAGGCCTACTGTATAGTATGTACCTATTTCAAAATTAACCACCTTCAAATAAAGCAATGAAACTTGGGAAATCTTTAGCCATAAAATTTTATTCTCACAAAAATAGCACATCGACTTAATAGTTAGGGAGCCGCAATTGTAAATTATTGCTGTATTTTCTACCATGCCAGACGTTATTAATCTTAATGTATAAAACAGTGTTTTATACATTAAGATTTAAAAACACAAGTAACAGGAATATGGCTATAACAAAGTTGCATCTCCGAGTCGCAGTGGAGATGGCGCTCTTTTAAAGACAACAGTTAAATTAAAATTTGTTACTGACATATTTTCTACTAACAGATTTTTATTTTACTGACGCTTTGCATCATGAAGAATGCCAAAATATCACTGCCAGATACATTACAGGTCGCAAGTTGGTGCCAGAGAACCACAAACTTATCTTAAGCGGGAGCGTCAAATGTCATATTTTCTACTAACATACTTTTCTTTTACTGACTTTTTCCATCATAAGTAAGCCAAAATATCACTGCCAGACACTTAAGACAGTCGCGAGTGGGTCCAAACGACCCCAAACTTGTCTGAAGAGAGCCATCTGAAGTGCATCTCAGATGCAACTTTCTTATAGCCGTATTCTTAGTCCTCGTATTTCATACATTAAGATTAATAACGTCTGGCGTGGTAGAAAAGACAGCAATAATTCACCATTGAGGCTCTCTAACCATAACAAACATAAAAAAATGTATGTATTATAACTTAAATTACAAATTAGGTAGGTAACCTCTTTATGATGCTCTCCGCTTAATAGACACTTTCCCTCTAGCTAAATTGGAAATATATATTCGAACTTTCAAACCGTCTGCTTTTTTAACCCATATCTTAAACAAAAACCATACATACACTCATTATTAAGAATGTGAAAAACCATATTATATGGGCCATTTTTAAGTAAGAACCACTTGTGCATCCTTGGCCAGCCAACCATATTCACTATTGATGTATATGATCAGCTGCTTCAATATCGATAAACTGTATCAGGCTGTTCCACATGTTTCACGATCTGTCATTTAAGACATTGCCGCTGCTCACTTTGAGTACCCAAAGAACTAACTGCTTCAGCGGTCTTTCACATTCTGGTCTGAAAGTGATGGTAACTATCTTACGAGACAGGAGAGATATTTTCTTGATTGATTAATATTGTGAAGCACTGAACAGGTTACAAATATGTATAATTAAAAATAATTATTGCAGAAATATTATTTTTCTTTTTATTTAAACCAGAATTGTTCTTACTTAAAAAATGACCCTTGTGAACATACAAATATGATAGGAATACACTTATAATCTAGTTCATGAAAATTATAAAAGCAATTTTTGATAGCAAATCCATAGGGCACTTTAAATTAACTATTTACTTTGAGAAATAGTAAAAATGTAAATCACTCAAAAATTATTGAGAATACACAAGATATCACGTCCCCAAAAAATCTACAGCCAAGTCACATATATACAGCAAAGAGGATCTTGTTTTCTTTCAAATAATCTCTTGGTCAATATGGCAGAACAGAAGGAAGATGTCAAAATGGCATACACGGAACCAACTCAAGATTGCGAGGGTCACTTCTATATTTAAAAAGGGTTCCACTGACGACATTTCCAATTACAGGCCAATTTCGTTGCTGAATTCGCTCTCAAAAATAATGGAAGTTGCAATCCACAGTCGACTACTATGTTTCTTGGATTCTTGTGGTGTCTATTCATCGTCTCAACATGGTTTTAGGGTCGGTTATTCTATACTTGGGCCGCCCAACAGACGGAGTGATCACCCTGCAATCATGAGCTCTAGGCAGGACCACTATCAATTTAGGACGACCGAACCACAGTGATGCGCTTTCTTTAGACCCAACGAAGTCGCATCACTCACATTCCGTCGTCATAAATTAATATTGGCCCCCCTAGAGCACGTTCTTGCAGGGTGATCACTCCGTCTGTTCGGCGGCCCAAGTATATGGAGACAGCAATTTATTCATTTCTAAGCACAATTTATTACCACTGTAAAAATAACAGCACACCTTGTGCAACGCTTGTGTGTGACTTATCTAAGGCATTTGATAAGGTCAATCATGGGATTCTCCTTTCCAAATTGGAAAAATATGGCATTCGAGGTGTAGGCTTGAGCTGGTTTAGATCATACATGGATGACAGGAGTCAGTTTGTGTCGTTGGAGGGGCTCAATGATAGGAATGAAGTTTTACCATACAACTCAGATTTTAAGAACATAAATTGCGGGGTGCCTCAGGGATCTGTGCTAGGACCTCTATTATTTAATATATATGTTCATGATTTGCCCTTGTCGACGTCCCATAAGATTGTGATGTATGCTGATGACATTACTTGCATTGTAACTGGACCCAATCATGACGTGCTGTGGGAGAATTTGCAGTCCGCGGTGAATCATTTGCGTGCTTAGTTTCTGAGGAATGAGCTTTCTTTGAATGTGTCCAAAACAGGCATTTTGGTATTTTCTGGTGCTCCGGGTAATGGTCACGAAGCTGTTATGCTTGAGCAACAGTACACATCGGTCGTCAATAATTGTAGATTTCTTAGTCTGCACATTGATACTAATCTTACTTTTGAGGATCATTTAACTCACCTAAATAAAAGATTACGTTTGGCAAATTATTCGATCAGCTACTTTAAATCAATCGTACCACAATCTACATTGCTTACCATTTACTATTCTTATTTTTATTCACTGATGTCTTATGGCATTCAGTTTTGGGCCATTTGCCCTTACATAAACAAATCTTTAAGATTCAAAAAAGAGCCATACGTATAATTAGCAACTTTTCGCCTAGAACGTCATGCAGATCCTACTTTAAGCAATTGAGGATATTGCCAATGACTGCAGTCCACCACGTCATTTTTCTGCACCTTAATTTTCAAAACGCGAGAAAGTTATTTATTGTAAAAGATAGATACCTATTTAATTGAAACAATGTCGTGAAAAGTATGCAGAAGTTTTTAGTGAAAAAATCGTATCGATATCTGCAATACTGACCGAGTTACAGCGAATAACAAAATATTGCTTTTTGCGCTCCGGCATATATAGTGCTCTATCTACAACTCTGTGCATCTACCTACTACTATACTCTGTGATACTCGTGTATCATATAAAAGAAAATTGTCAATTGAAATAGCAAAAAATGATGAATCATTCAGTACAAGGTCTAAAAGTACCCTAATAGAGAAACGATGCTGTTTTCTGTGCAACAAACAAAAATACCGAAAGACCAAAACGATTCCACATATACATAATTATTGTTATTTGTAAACAATTGAACATAAACTTAATTACATCGGAAACTGTTACATCACTTTGCCAAAGAAAAGTAATAGGTTATTATAGGTATTTGCACGAGTTTCCCCCATATAGGTGTAGTATGAACGGGCGCCCTCCGGATTCGGCGGGTGATTTTACATAGAAAACAGTTTTCAAAACAAGTGTGACCTCGACTTCGGACGAACTCTTTAAATAAGCGCTTTTTGAGATGGCTGCTCCCCGACTAATTGGTGACCTTCCTGTACATTTATTATGTGACAGTGAAATCACACCAAACTCTAAATTTTTAAACCACCATTAAACTGTAGCTAAAAAAGGTGGTTCTTTCCCAAAAGTGCTATTTAAACTCTCTTGGCACTGGCAGAGATAAACGACTTTACAATAAACATGCGTTTGGTACACTGAAAAGATTTTGATAAAATTGTGCAGTGGAAAAAGTAGAGGGATGTTCTACTGGTCAGATCGATTCTTTTCAAAGCCCATTTCATTTTTTCCCCAATAAATTTTGAGCGACACATAATGTAAGTTATTAAAATTATCCTTACCGCCTCTGTGCCGATAGCAGATATATTAGCGGGAAACTTTGGCATATCTCTACCTTCGACATAAACTGACTGACCTCTATGAAACCAACGTCGCTCATACAGCAATTTACCATCCTCTATTCGAGTTTCCACCATTGGCATATCATTGAGAGTCGGTGATATTTGAAGTGGGTTCTGTATACTAAGCGAACCTGAAGTAGCATTTTCACCTAATTCTTAGTGCTAGCACAACACAACTATTATATGAAAATGTACATACCTGGTTTACGAACCGGCGTTAACACTTTTCCTCGATTGATAATTTTCAGGTCATTTTCAACTTCTCTTTCATCAAGTTGATAAACAACTGGCCCTAAGGTTGGTTTACGCCTCTTATTTTCAGGTACAGGAACTGGATCGTTCGGCCGTCTTCGTAATTTTCTCGTCATTACAGGTTTCACTTCCATAGAGTCACCTAAAAGCCACACAAGTATGTGTATACCACGATAAAGTTTATTTTTTCCTCTCCAGTAACAAAACGATCCAGTGCTAGTATAGTAACTGTGATAATCTTTATTATACCTGTCAATTCCATAGAATACCGTTCAGCTTCTATTGTACGTCTTTTATCTTCTAACTCTGCTATTAAGTTCTCTTTGAGATCGACCTTCTTCTCATCAAATTCTTTAGCTGCAGCAGCTTTTTCAGAGATAAAATCCTTTTCCACACACTCAATCATATAATCACGGTACAGCGAATTTAATCGAATACGTTCCTTATATTGGTATTCGAGTTTCTTAATCGCATGATTATATTCGTGGTGAGTCCCATCTTGTAACTGCTGCAGTTTCTTTTTTAAGCTAGCTAACTTATCTTGATACATTTGTTCCTTAATTTCCAATGGTTCCTCGTGTCTTCCTATATCAGTTTCACTGGCCTCTTCTGTATCTACATAATAGAAACTACCTCAATCAACGCACCCAGCATTTAATACATTTTACAAAAAATGTGGGCCGCTAAGTCAAAAGTGTATTCTATTCATCACAAAAAATGTGTCATTCTTGAGTTACGGTCATTGAACATATGAACTTTTTTGTTCAAATTGATGAGTAAAGTACATTTTCGTCCCAGTGCTACTGAAACATGTTAAATTAACGAATCTCTAATTCTGAATGTATGTCTTGATTTGAGGAAAATTTCCTTGGCATTTTTCAACCGTAATTCCGCTGTTGTGTGCGCAACAACCCCAAAGCGTAGTCTTACATCCAAAGCAACAGCAAACAAAATATGGGAAAAGCGAACATGACCACACGCTTGTCAAATTGAATACGATCAAAACTCTTCGGAAGAAAACTACTTACCTTCATCACTTTCCTCCAAAGGATCTTCGTTTTCTCTATCGTCCTCATCATCAAACCTGCTGTCCAGAAAGTCCTCGCAGTAGAATGGGGATAAGGACATTTTCCCGCCGTTGGAAAAAGTTGGGTTCGAGGAAAATTCAATAGTTTAAAAAGCTGAAACTACATTTGAACTACAACAGTAAATCAGAAGCTCTAATTTCATTTTCCTTTGGAACATTTTTCATTTATTCCGTTGCAAATAAGCACATGAAAACAAAACAAACCGCTTGGTTTCTAGCTGTCAAGCTTGTCAACCGTCATCCGTCAAACTGTCGGAGATTGGAAGTGTATACGATAACATATAACGGATTACGCCTTCTCCTTCTACCAGCCCACTGCAGTTTACTGTACCGGCCGCATTTAAACATTATGACCCTGGATCTATTCAACTACTCGCCTACTAAAATGCCGTTAATTCGGGAGATAAGTGGCGCGTCACAAACGTCAGAATTTCATTCCAAACAAAACAAAGCCACATGCTTTCTGACGTTTTAACCTAACCTCTGAAATATAATTATAATTACATATAGTTGTTTTCAAGTTTTTACGCGTAAGCCCAACATACAAATTGAAAATAAACTGTTTTCACTGCAAAACGTCTAGAATTATATTTCAGAGGTTAGGTTAAAACGTCAGAAAGCACGTGGCTTTGTTTTGTTTGGAATGAAAATCTGACGTTTTTGACGTGCCACTTATCTCCCGAATTGCTAAAATTTTGAATGTGACTTCTTTGTCAATGATTATGAATTTTGAGTCTATAAATCTTGTACGTTTATGATTTGTGGGTCATCATCATGCACCAAGCAAAGACCAACAACAATCTATTTATATTCCATTCGTATGCAAAGCAGATTCTCCAGGACCCAGAGAAGTATGTCGGTTCGTCCGTCCTAATATTTGCGGCAACACTTACAGTATGTTTGACAACTATTGTCAGGCATGAGTAATTTATTTATTTATTAAAGTGGTTTTGTGTACATCTTTCCTACTTACTTAAAATGTGTAATGCGCCATACACTTGAGTTTTTTTGATAATGGAAGCTACTTGTGTTGAATATCAAGAATTATCTTAAATATTCAACTGGGATTAAAGTGCGTGACGTTGACATTTAAAAATAGTTGGGAACGTCATTGTACATTGTTATCCCATTAACATTTAATTGTGTGCTTTTGTATTGGTTTTTCATTGGCATAATTCCTGCCTCGGTTATGTGGATGCTGTGAAAGTGCATTAATTTCAACATTTGTTATGGATGAATCCGAGGATAATGAACTGGATCCTCGGATTCAAATAGAACTGGAGAAATTAAACACCACTACAGATGAAATAAACAGGCTAGAATCAGAGTATGATGTAGGTCTTATCGTGCAATGATACCATGATTTGGTCTCTTACGTGCTATTATTTTCAGGAAGCCAATACGACATTTCGTATGCTCTTAAATGAATCTACGAGACGGCTCAAGGTTTTATCTAAGAAGTTAGGTAGTTGCATAGATAGAGCGAGACCATACTATGAAGCTTATGAGATTGCACGAAAGGCCCAGCTCGATTGTCAAAATGCTGCTGTTCAGTTCCAGAGAGCAAATGGTAGGTAAAAATTTTGTACGCACATAAGGTTTATAACAAAATCAGGAATTTTATTTATGACAGTTCTTAAATGCAACAATAGTCTGTTTACATGCTTTCATGAAGCCATTTAAATAGTTTAAATAGAAGAATGCTATACATACCTAAACCAATTATTCATGTATATTATGTACATGTACTAATTATTGTTAAGGTATAATGACCTTCAAACAATTCTCGTAACAAGTGTTTACTTACATATTATCGCATATTATAGAGGTATATAATATTTCTTTTCCGTATTAAATACGAGAGCACCTAATAATTATGAATGCAAGTGAAAACAACAGGTTTTTGGCAAATTGCTTTATTATTTGTTAACGTGACCTCCTAAGTTAATACATTTGGTCTAGCGCTTATGAAGG
This sequence comes from Xestobium rufovillosum, assembly GCA_963966045.1. Taxonomy (NCBI): domain Eukaryota; kingdom Metazoa; phylum Arthropoda; class Insecta; order Coleoptera; family Ptinidae; genus Xestobium; species Xestobium rufovillosum. Next base: position 11,909,185 of record OZ014500.1, read on the forward strand.
ACTGTTTATACCTTCTCCAAAAGTATTTTCCTCGGTATCCTAAATAATCGTTCATAATTTCGATGGCTTTTGAATTGTTCGCAAAACGTTTACGGCAAATACTTTTATGGCAAGTTCGTAACCCAGCTCATGAATTTTGCCTTTACCAAATATTTGCTTTTTGAAACGGCTCAATCTGCACTTAATTTCTAAATATTTATGGCTCAAACAACACGCCAGTATAGGTATTATACAAACCTCAACTGCAGACCTAAGAAATAAGCATGTATTGCTAATTTATTAAACATACTATTGCATAGGACGACTACCCGTCGTCGAAGGCTCTCACCATGATCCACCCAAGGCCGATGCATGGTCATCCATTGCTTGAATGTATTAATCTATACAGTGTGTCCACGGATGGACTTAACTATACTCTTGTAAAAACTTTTATAATCAGTTTTTCGAAAAAAAGTCATTCTTTATAATTTCTTTTGCTTGTTATATAAATACGATTCACGTTTAGAAACTTTGATTTTGTTGTACAGGATGCGCAGAAAATACAAAAATGTATATTTGCAAAATTAAAAATTTTTGAATCAAGTTTTTTGAAGTCTCAAAATGAAATAGACCAAGAGCCCATAGACCAAAAATTGTGCATAATAGGTTTACTCCAAAAATGCCTGAGATGTTGTGATTTTTGGGTCGTGGAGCACAGATGCCCATGCCAGTTTTTGTTTTTGGTACAGTGATGTGTGGCGGACCCGTAAATGTGTAAAAAAAATTGCTTAAAAAAGTATTATAGGTTTAGGACTGGGGTTTGCGGGAAGCGCAAAATAATAAAAAGTAATCCAGGGGACGCGGTTCGCTTGTTGTGAATTCTGGGACACTGGCCCGCTGCAGATTTTCAAAACTCGAGACAAATCTCTCCTTCCTCGAGCAAATTTTTAGTTTGAAAATCTCTCGAGAGATGGCGCTGTCGTGGCACTCCCTCGTACCTCCACGACCGAGCCGTTTATAAGGAAGTGTGTTATTAGGGTCGGGGTTTGGGATGGATCCAGATTTTCAAAACTCGAGACAAATCTCTCCTTCCTCGAGCAAATTTTTAGTTCGAAAATTTCTCGAGAGATGGCGCTGTCGTGGCACTCCCTCGTACCTCCACGACAAGCGAACCGCGTCCGCTGGATTACTTTTCATTATTTATCACTTCCCACAAACCCCAGTCCTAAACCTATAATACTTTTTTAAGCAATTTTTTTACACATTTACAGGTCTGCCACACTGTACCAAAAACAAAAACTGGCATGGGCATTTCTGTGCTCCACGACCCAAAAATCATAACATCTCAGGCATTTTTGGAGTAAACCTATTATGCACAATTTTTGGTCTATGGGCTCCTGGTCTAAAACAGCTTAGAAAGAGAAATCGAAAAGCCAAATAAAGTTTTCCCATAGAAGTTATATTTAGTTGCTAAGATATACTAGGTGTCTGGTTAAGGTTGGCGACCGGCTATCTTAGGAACTATTCTTTCTACAGATTTCGGAAAAAAATCTTCTTACAAAAGTGACCATAAAAATTCATCAAAAATGTTTTTAGCTTTCAATTTACCCCGCTAGAGGGCACAATTTTAAAAGAAAATAGACAATTCACATTTTCTTCAAAAATTCCAATGGAAATGTAGGTATCTTTTATCTTTCTCAAAATCTCATCGTAATATCCAGCAAATTAGTTTAATAACTTTTTGATCTAACTTACGAAATAAGGGCTGGGAGGAGGAAAGAATTCCCTTACACCAAAAATGCCATGTCTCTGGATTGCTTGAGCCAATTTTAATGAATTTGGCCTCGTTGGAAAAGGAATTTATAGCGTAATAGAAATCTGCATTTACACTTCAATTTAAAATTACGAGGAAGCCGCCAGATGGCATTATGTCAAGTTTTCCTGAAAAACTTTAATTGGAATGGTATATTTTTCATAACATGGCGTAATTACAAATAGAATTGAGAACAAAATGGCTTAAACCGGAAGTTATATTTTTTCAAACGGATGTTATCAAGAATATGGTTTAATCAAATCTCAGCGCATAGGTAGAAATTTTTTTCAAAAATTTTTGAATGAAATGGTACATTTTCATAACATGCTGTTAGTACAAATAGCATGAAGAATAGAATGCCGCAAACCGAAAGTTCCTGTCTTTTTTCAAACGAAAGTTATGATCAAAAATGCTTTTTAATCACATTTCATTGCATGGGTAATTTTAGGAAAATAATTTTTTTAAAAGAATATTAGAGCATTCTTGTATCTCTCATCGGACAGAATTATAAGAAATATTACAAACAAAAAGCACTCCATGGAAAATAAAAACAAATACCTGGTCATAGAATTGTCACTAATTGTTAAGTTTAACTTAACTAAGTATTAATTATTAGTTAATTTAAATTCGATTTCAGTGTCTTTTCGCTAGAATTTATTATAACTTTTTAAATAATGTCTAGCTCTGTTGCTGAAGCGTATGACAAGCTCGCGGTGTTTTTCAAAATGAAGAAAATACCGTTATTGCCTCCCGAGCCTTGGCAAGGCGTTTAAGGAAAATCGAATATTTACTAAATTAAATTGATATTCATTTAGGTATGTATTAAATTTTTCTCAAATTTACCCACGTAATGAAATATGATTAATTAGTATTTTTGATCACAACTCTCATTTGAAAAAGATAGGAACTTTCGGTTTGCGGCATTCTGTTCTTTATGTTGTGTACTAACAACATGTTGTGAAAATGTACCATTCCATTCAAAAAAATTTGAGAAAATTTGGTACCTGTGCACTCTGCGATTTGATTAAACGATATTCTTGATGATAACTTCCATTTGATAAAGATAAAAACTTCCGGTTTGCGGCATCTTGTTCTTAATTCTTAATGACAACATATTATAAAAAATATACCATTCTATTTATAATTTTTGAGAAAATTTTTTTCTGAAAGCTGTAGGATGAATAGTTCCTAAGATATAGCCGGTCGCCAACCTTAACCGGATACCCGGTATTTCTTTATTCGGCTTTTCGATTTTTCCTTCTAAGCTGTTTCATTTTGAGACTTCAAAAAGCTTGATTCAAAAATTTTTTATTTTACAAATACACTGGCGAGCATAAAATTAGGGTCACTTCAAAAATTCAACTTTTCTGATTATTTATTGTATCTTATTATTGTAAATGGATTTCGTTGTATACATATCTCTAAACAGGAATGTTTTAAAAAGAAAACGTTTCATTTTTTAATGTTTTTATTGAAAATTCGTAAAGAAGCAAATTTTAACAAAATTGTCTTAAAAATGTGTAGTGAGAAAAATGTTAGAATAAAACAAGGAACTGTTAAAATTTTGACCCCTAATAACGAGTGTTTCCTCCCCGTGAATTTATGACAGCCTGGAGGCGACGTGGCATGCTCTCAATTAAATTACGGATCACATTTTGGGGGATGTTATTCCACTCCTGTAGTAGGAGCTCCCTAAGATCCTGTGCGTTGGTGGGAGACGGCGTATGACTTCGTACACGTTGTCCTAGCTCATCCCACACATGCTCTATGGGGTTCAAGTCGGGACTCCGTGCTGGCCAATCAAATCGCGTAATTTGAACCTCATCCAAATAAATGCTAACAATCCTTGCCACGTGGGGTCGAGCGTTATCATGCATAAAAGTTGCATTTTCTCCCAGAATCGTCATAAAAGGCATGACATGATTTTCTACAACTTCCGTTACGTACCTATGCGCAGTTAGGGATCCATTGCCGATAAACACCAATTCGGTACGTGCGTCTGAAGAAATTCCTCCCCACACCATAACTGAACCTCCACCAAATGGAAGTCGCTCATCAATACAAGCCTGGGCATACCTTTCTCCGGGTCTTCGCCATACCCGCCGACGTTCATCCGACCCATTTAAACAGAAACGCGACTCGTCTGAGAATAATACCCTCCCCCAATCGTCATTTGTCCATCCCAAGTGATCTCGAGCAAAGTTCAGTCTTGCAATTCTATGGCGATGGAGAAGTGGAGGACCCGTAGCCATTCTCCGACAAGATAATCCAGCAGAACGAAGTCGCCTCCTAGCTGTCCATTCGCTAATGTTAACATTTCTGACTTCTTGGAGGAGATTTCGAAGCGAAACTGCCGTAGCAGTCCGATTCCGTAAAGCCATGGACACAAGAAAACGGTCATCCCTTGGCGTGGTGGTTCTTTTCCGCCCTGATCCTGGGCTTCTCGTCAGCCTACCAGTTTCCTGAAATCGTTGGGATACCCGCTGAACTGTAGAAAGACTTACACCAACCGTTCTTGCCGTTACACGTTGCCCCCGACCATCTTGCAACAGCGCTATAATTCTGGCCGCCGTGACAGGATTTAAAGCCATTATAATGAAATAAACGAAGACTACACTTTTCGACCGTCAAGTTATACACAGGAAAGTTAGTGAATAAATGAAGGAAATTGAAAAATAGACCCCGAGAAATAAGCTTCCAAGCAGCGCACCTGCAAGCATTTCCTAGAAATCGGAAATATTGAATCTTTGTTGTGCAAAAAAAAACACAAAAAGCTTATAACAGTTCTCAAAAATGCAAGTGTTATTGCCTTCAAGAACTAATTAAATTTAATATTTTGAATTCTTAGAAAAATTGGCAATTTTCAAAGTGACCCTAATTTTATGCTCGCCAGTGTATACATTTTTCTATTTTCTGCGCACCCTGTATAACAAAATCAAAGTTTCTCAACGTGATTCGTATTTATATAACAAGCAAAAGAAATGATAAAGAATGACTTTTTCTCAAAAAACTGGAAATAAAATAGTTAAGTCCATCCGTGGGCACATTGTATATTCTTGAAATTGATACTGTCAAAACTGAAAGTTCAATTTTTAGTATAATCTGAATTGCTTGTAGACTAAAATAAGGTTTTACTATTTTAGAAATTCACGCTGCGGCTAAAGAAACTGTAGCATTAGCTGAACAAAGATTTCTGAGTAATCAGCACGAGTGGCAGTTTGACAATGCTTGGCAGGAAATGTTAAATCATGCAACAAATAAAGTAAATATATGTATTATCTTATACTGTATTGACTTTTACAATTGTTATGGATTATATAGGTGATGATGGCTGAAACTCAAAAAGCGGAAAGTGGAAGAGAACACCAGAAGAGAGCACTTATATTTAAAGCCGCAGAACAGAAGGTAAGAGAATAATGTTTTATAGATAGCAGGTACCAATATTGCATTGAAAAAAAAATTTTTTTAGTTTTCTTGGCATTTAATTTTTCATTTCCTTGGATAAGTTGTTCTGTATTATCTATTTCAAAATGGTAGCATAAAATAATACCTATAAGTTGTTGGTTGGAGTGGTCACAAGTGCTTTTTAAGGAGTACTTTTAGAATTGATGCTCCTTTCAATAGACTTGAAGAAAATTCATGATTCAGAATTTTAATTACTTGTTTCAAGTACTATTCCTATCATTTACATGTTTAGTCACAGATGAATTATTATAACCAGATATGTATCTTACTGTGTTATGTACTTATACTATACTGCGTACATTCAATTTTCCCCTTCCACGTTCTCTCCGCCTGTCTCTCAACGCAATAAATTATTGCAGCAAGTGGCTATGGCAGCATTAAATTTCTTTTAGTATTTAAACTTACCCAAACCCAATACATTTGTTTAAGACAATAACGGTATATCGACATCCCGACAGTCTGCCAGGTTCTACTGTCTCTCGGCTGCAGGCGGTGCTGGTCCTTATCAGTCATAATTCGATATCAACACAATTTAAAATTCGATTGCCAATAATTGTGCTAGAAAATTTGGCTTCATTATTGGGAATCCTAAATGTGATTTCCCCAATGGTATTATCTGATAGAATCATTACTTTCAGCTAAAATTGAAAGCTAAAAGGATATAATTGCACATAAACCTCATCTATTAATTACTTGTCTTCACTTTCTTGGCCATAAAATGGAAATTATTACATTATATCTGACAAATGTTATAACTGATAGCTGTCACTTCGATATTTGTGTCGCAATTCGAATTGGAAGTTTGCGATTTGCAAACATGCAATTTGAATTCGAATTCCAACTTGAACCATGCTGAATTCAAAGTGACGTTGTAAATGTAAGCACATATAATGCATATGTCAATTATCCACTTCGCAATTGAATTTCGAATTGTGCCGATATCGAATTGGATGTAAATATACTTTTAATGATTAAGAAAATGCACACGGATTATATTTTCAATAACGTGTGCTTTCCCCACGATCCTTTATGACTGCAGTTGTTATCCGTCTTCGCTTACTTCTGATGAGGCCATCGATAATTTCTTGAGGCAAATTCTCCCATTCTTCAATTAAAGCAGCTCTATCTTGTTCCCTGTTTTGGACAGCAGGATTGCCTGATCTCAGTCATCTGCCTAGCATGTCCCAGACCTGTTCAATCAGATTAAAACTGGTTTAAAAAGTTTCTTACATAGTGAATGGCGAGCGGGTGAACATTATCTTGCATGAAGATGAAATTTTCCCAAATATATCGAGCGAAAGGTACCACATGGTCTTCCAAAGTATCTTTTATGTACCTGTCTGAGGTTAAAGCACTACCAATTCTACATGTGCTCCTGAACATGTGCCTCCACCAAAAGAAGCAGCTGAAGTAAAATTAAACTGTGCATTTTGTTCTTCTTAACTTCGAAATAATCTTCCTCAACTGTCAATTAAATTTTTACATTGAAATGGCCCTCATTCTCGAAAAAGAACATTGCTTCAATTCTAATGGTCTAGAACAAAATCAAGGCATGCTTCTCGATGACATCTCTGAGTCTTCTGACTGAATGCTCACTTATGTTGATTCCACAAATCTCTTCCAGTGCATTTCTTGCCTGGTGCCTGTTTCAAAGTGTTTGCAACAGTAGAAAATGCTCGTCTATGGCCGTGGTTGAGTGTTTTCTACCTTGACCATGTCTTCTTAGAAACAGTCTCACCTACCTCCAACATCTTACACGACAATGGATTGTCGATTTTGATTTACTAAAAGTTTGGGCAACATTTGATGGTTGACTGTAGCAGCAGCATTTCGAATCCGGGTTGTGAGTTCATCAAGATTCTGAACAGGGATCCTGTATACCAATGCTGTGATATGCTCACCTAAGAAACAATCTAAGGGCGTTATATTCAGGTCTCGTGGTGGCCAGTGAACTGGTCTGTTACGGCCTATCCACCTCCTTCGAAATTCTTCATCCCGCCAACCTCTTACAGGAGCAGCAAAGTGGGCTGGGACCTGGGGCACCATCCTTCTGTATCCACATGTTCCCCCATTGTCGCAAGAGGAAGATCATCAGGGATATCTTGTAGATTATTTTGAAGAAACTCCAAAAGATTGTCCCCATTTAAAGGCTGAGGTAATATTATCAGTAGATAAGCTATGATAGTTCCCGACCACTTTTCCATGTACATATTTTCTTATAGAGCTTCAATTTTCAAGTGAGTTCTGGTCAAATCGAAGAGAACGGACAACAGAGTCTTTAAAAAAACCTGATTGCACATGCGCTCAGTTCATCCGATCTCTTCTGGCGGTCTCTTTAGCCGCTCGGCCTGGTGAGAGTTATCGGCTAAAGAGACCGTCAGAAGAGTTCCGATGAACTGAGCGCATGCGCATTCGGGTTTTTTAATTACTGTTGTCTGCTCCCTTAGACCAGACCGAAAGTCACTTGAAAATTGACACTATAAGAAAACACAGGGGAAAATGGTCGTGTACCATCATAGCTTATCTACTTATACGGACTTTTTAATAAGGAAACAATAAATTGTAAAAACTATATCACTGCATTACGAACGACAAAATGTTTGCCCTCCAACAACAATTGCGGACCGTCAAAGTTACATATTCGAGAACAGTTAATTGAGAATTATTCAATGACATTGACAGTGACACGTAGAAAATTAGTGACTATCATGATAAAGCTTCTGCAACTTGTAAACTACAATTTAAAAATTAATCCCCACTTAAAGTATTTTTCTGGGGTCTCTTGAGGGGTCCCCTACAATGTAGTGGAGAGCTTATGCTCCATTTTGTATAGCGTATACAATGAATGCAGAAAAAGTGGTCTGCAGTTTTCCGTAATCATTTTGAACACAACCATGGTTATCCATAAACACAACATAATTTGGTAAAATTCATTTACCATTTTTGAATCCATTCGAGTTTAAAATTGTTCAGTTTATGTGCTTCTATAATTACATATACAGGGTGGGCTAATAGTGTGTAGTCGGCCCATATCTCTGGTTCTATTCAAGATATCAAAATAAAACTTTACACGTATGTGTAGAACCCCATGAAGCATCTGATAAAATTATTTTGGTGTATACAGGGTGTTCACAATCTGAACACCAAACCAAAGTTATGTTTTTTTAAATGGAACCCCCACATTTGTTTACATATTTGAATTCCCAATAAAATTTTACGAAAGATGGTGTACTACACGATGGGGTTTAGAGTGAGCAATTTTAAGATATTACCATTTTTGTGCCAGTGTAGACCCAACTTTGAGGAGCTGCTGACATCTATTGGTCGAAGCTATTTAAGATTTTTTTATTGGACTAGGTTCGCAGACTGCTCTATTTGTAAAATACTTGAGTACTTTTATCACAAAACTTAATATCATACAGGGTGGACAGCTTACACAAAATGCATTTTTTCTTAAAAATTTCAAATGGAACACCCCATATATTATTTCCATATTTGATAGACAGTTTACTAAGCTTTTGATTGATGTAGATATTGTTAGGTCTGCGACTGGCGGTTTCGGTAGAATTGAAAATTGAACTTTAAAATGTGGTAATTTGACCGGTAATTTATTCGTTTCTCCCATATTTTAGCGCCCAAAACACAAAATATGATTTCTATTTTGTATCTGGAAGTTGACTTCACATTGAAACAAAAAATTTTATCGCCAGATTGCTTCTTCATGGTCATATTCTTAAATAAATGGTAACTTATTAAACCTAGGTATAAATTGAAACAAGGAGTGCCATGGAAGAAAACCGTCCTTTCAAAAAGTAATCTTGCAATGAGATTTCTTGTGCCGGTGTAAATTCTGTTGGCTAAATTTTCTGTAAACACAAACTGTACGCATTTTTCTGAGTTTTGGGTGGCAAAATGGGGGAAATTCCCCAAAAATGGTACAAAATTACAGCAAAAATCTCAATTCTTAAGGTTCAATCTTTATTTCTGCCTAAATTATCAGTCGCAGACCTGCCAATATCTACATCAGTCAAAAGCTTAATAAACTGGCTATCAAACCTGCAAATAATATACGGGATGTTCCATTTAACATGCTTGAGAAAAGCTCCATTTTGCGCAAGTTGGCCATTCTGTATAATATAAACTATTCTGAAAAAAGTGTTCATGGATTTTACTAACAGAGTATCCTCTGAACCAAGTCTAATAAAAAAATCATAGTTAATAAAAAAATCATAGTTAGCTTTGACCAGCAGACGTCAGTAGCACCACAAATTTGGCTTCACACTGGTACTAAATTGGCCATATCTTATAACATCACTTACTCTAAACCCCACCGTGTAGCATATCAACTTTAATGAAATTTTATGGGGAATCCAAATATGTAAACAAATGTGAGGCATTCCATTTAAAAAAACATAACTTTGATTTGGTACGTAGCATGTGAACATCCTGTATACATCAAAATAATTTTAACAGAAGCTTCGTGGGGTTCTCCACATACACATAAAATTTCATGTTGATATCTTGGATAGAATTAGAGATATGGACCGACTACACACTATTGGCCCATCCTGTATACATTTTTATTTTAGGTGAAATCACTAGAGGAGCGCCTTCAGCGTCATATAATAAAATCCCGCCCTTATTTCGATGAAAAAATACTCTGCCAAGAACAATTAAACACTCAAAAGCAACGCGTAGAAGCTGTTAAGAAGGATATTGTGAAAACAAAACATTTTTATTCGGAAACACTGAAACGGTTAGAGCAAATATCCAATGAAATTCACATGAAACGCAAAGGATTAAGCTTGAATGCTTTAGAAAGTGATATTTTAAAACGACCGAGAGAGCCCGGTGTAGGAGCTGAACTAAACGTAGCTTGTGACGAAAGGCCTTATACACCCACAGAGTCTGAAACGAAAGGGTCCTTACCGGATTTTAATTTAGAGTTAGATAAATGCGAGATTCGTAGTTCTGGATCTCTAAGTGGGACCTGCAGTTCTGCAGTTAGTGAAAGAGACGACGATGAAGTATTAGAAGATGATTTGGATGAATTGAAACAGAAATTTAAAGAGTTAGCCGTGAGACCGATGAATGGGGGAGAAGGTAAGAGTATGGATGGCGTGTGGGAATCGGAACTGAAAAGTACCGTTGATAAATTGGATCGTATGATGTTAATGCAAGAATGTGCTCAAGAACTTGACAATTTTAAAACGGAAACATGCATTGGTGCTAAAGATGTGCAGGTTGTGCCGACAACGTCTAACGAAGTTAAAACCCTTAGTAACTAAATTTAGTTTAAAAGGTTTGTATTCTATGGTATTCTTGCAAATTTGGTTGTGATAGAAGCAACAAATATTGCCAGTTATTTGTAACATGTCGTGTGCTTTATTTATTTATTTGCTTTTTAATTTGTTTATTATATACGTTCATTTCTCTTATAGTACAATGGTAGCTATTACTTTTCGAGTGTTGTCTGTTATAAGTCTGCGCCCTCAACCAAAATGGATTCAAATTGGTAGGGTTTAAAAATGCCTAACTGCCTGTTATCAGAAATAGATTGATATATCGTATTTACCTACTTCTATTTAGAATTCGGTAACTATAAAATACCAATTTTATAAGATAACAAATTTATGAACTGATTGAAATATATTTTATATTTAGTTTTTATAAAGTCAATCTGCCATTTACCATAAAGATCACAAAGTTAATATTCCATATTTTATTTTTTTTATTGTTATTTTGCTTAACGCAACTAATAAGCAGTCTTTTTATTCTGATATTCCGAATGAATAACCGAGAACTACTTGCGCCACGGTAAAGCTTCTTAAAGGGGGCAAAAGTTCAAACCCTGTGTTCGTAACTCAATGTGTTAGGCAGATAGCAGTCTTGGAAGTCATAGAAATTTGTAGGCGTGATGTCACTGTAACATTGGCAGCATTGGCTGCTTCTGTATATGTGCTGCAGAACTGCCAAATATTTTCTTTAATATGATCATTAGAAAGAGTTGGGGAAAAGCGAAAGGTGTAGTAAACAATAAAGAATAGGAGAGATATGATGGTAGGACACCTTCTAAGACACGAAGAAATAGTTCGCGACATACTAGAGTCAGAGATAGGAATTAAAAGATATAGGGGTAGGCCTAGATTAGACTACTGCTCTCAAATAGTTAGGGATGTATTATGTTCTACTTTTAGGGAAATGCGTAGGTTAGACATTTGCCAGTTTGTAAATATTTCAATAACTATAAATGATATTAAATTGTTTTTGTTTGCAAACAGTTCTTAAAATACAAATCTATTATATAGTTTTGGAATTTGTTAAAATAAATGAAGTCGTATGTTACAAGTGGCGAAAAACTGCTTTTTATAGAACCTAATAAAATTTTCCTGGAAAGAAAATCTTAGAATTTGGTTAACGGCAGTAGTATGCTGGACCTCTGGCTTGCAAGAAGACATAAAATTTTCAATTTCGACCGATAAAACAAAAAATTCACAGGCCTTTGCAAAGATGCAATCGGGGGGCATTGAAAATGATGAAGTGTCTAGTGGAAATCTTGTGGGATTTGGAATATGATAAAAATGGAAATTAGCGTTGATTTGTAATGTAAAGTGCAACAGTATTATCGATATGTATTAGAGGTAAGTGTAATGTAGAAATAAAAGCGTCGATGTGTAATACGTGGGAAGAATGAGCGCGCTGCACGCGCCCATTATCAGGTGAATCGGAAATACAGGTAACCCCCCAGCAGACAAGTCACTTCTAAAGACCACCCCTAAAAACCACCCCTAAAGCCACCCCCAAAACCAACCCTAATACCACCCCCAAAAACTACCCCTAAATCCACCCCCTTTAATGACCCCTAAAACACCCCCCAAACGTCATCCCCCAAAACCACCCCCCAAGAACCGCACCTAAGACCACCCCTTACAAACCACCCCTAAAAACCACCCCTAAAACCACCCTTAAAAACCACCCCTGAAGCCACCACCAAAAACCACCCCTAAAACCACCTTCAACACCAATCCTAAAACTACCTCCTGAAACCACCACTAATAACCACCCCCAAAAACCACTCCTAAACCCACCCTTAAAATTACCCCCAAAACTACCCCTAAAACCTCAACTAAAACCATCCCCAAAAACGAAACCTACAACCACCCCCAAAACCACGCCAAAACCATTCCTATACACCACCCACACAAACCTCCACTAAAAACCAGTTTCTAGAGCGTCCAATTTGCGAGCCGCTTGAAAAAGAGCAATATGGTTTGAATTTTTGTTCATACAATTTTTTGTTCTACAATTTCGGTTTTTGGCACACACTCCCTTTAAGATTTCCAAGTTTAAACAGCTTTGTCATTTGAAATAATGCAAACACTGTAGACCACGTTTAATAATAATTAACAACTTTATTTAATATGAATTTTACAAAAAATAGCGGAGATAAGTTGTGTATACGACAGTCTACAAGAAAGTACAAACTAGTAATAATGTTTTAAGGGTCTGGTTTTTCTACCTGCTAGCGAACACTTGAGTCTTTCAACTCCCCGCACTCGGAAGTTTCTGGAAAACTAGCACAAAGGGGCACTAGGGGTTGGGCGTCACTACGGTTCTAATGTTCAATATGCCCCCCCACGTTGAAAGAGCAACTTTCGAAACGGAGTTAAAAACACATCACTTACTCGCTGGTGGAGTCTTCAACTGGAAGCGGACAAATCTTGGTAACTGTTCGCTTGGTGATGCCTCCAGAGGTGCGAACGGAAACGACTCCCACAACCCCATCCTTTCCTGGAAATAGGTCTACGACTCGGCCAATCTTCCATTTTAACGGTGGTAGATTGTCTTCATGAATGAGGACCATTGCCTCAGGGGTTACATTATAGCGCTTATCATGCCACTTGCATCGTTTTTGTAATTCACAAAGGTATTCCTTTCTCCATCTATGCCAAAATTGCTGTTGAAGCTGCTGCAGATCTATATTTATTACGAAGTTAGGAATGGCGTTGGTAATATTATTTAAAACTAGAAATGAGGCCTTGAAATGGAACGAATTGCAACGAGAGTGAACTTCAAGCTTGCGACTCAAATTCGCTTGTTGCGTTGACTGACCAACACCCATTACCATGACTTGGGATTGAAAGGTTTCTATGCGAAGACGATCACACAAAGATTTATTTATAAATGATGACTGAGAGCCGGGATCGAGAAGAGCTCGCACGACATGACGTTTTCCATAATTGTGGTAGACGTGTATTAGAGCTGTAGATAATAACACCTGACGAGAATCATTTGCAAAATGTGAGCTTGTGACTTCAGGGTGTGATTGAATTTGAAAACTGTTTGATTCAGGAGTTGTAATAAGCGAAAGGTGCGCAGAATTTTCGTGTTCATCATTGTGAAGTAACGTGTTATGCTTGCGATGACATTTACGGCAAGTACTGGATCTGCAGTTTCCCACAAAATGGCCTTTGCGAAGACAATTTATACAAATTTTTGCTTCCTTTACTTTAGCAAGCCTATCACTAACAGTAAGTCCAAGAAACTCCTCACACTGTTGAATGTAATGAGACTTCTTACAGAGTACACATACAGGGTTTGTGGAAAGTAACGAGCCAGTTCCGGTTTGCGATTCTGGCCTTTTTGTTTGTTTTGGCTCTGAGGGGGCTCGTTTGAGTTCTAAGGTTTCTAAAAGTTTCGCCTTCCTTTTTAAAAACATCTTTAATTCATCTAGTGAATGTATCACGTTATCAGATTCTTCTAACTGTTCCCATTCACGAGCAGAAGTGTTGTCGAGTTTTGAAGAGACTAAGTAAATTCCCAAAGTGTTTCTCGGGGAGCAAGAGAAGTAATGGCCTTTAGGTATTTGGAAACCGAATCTAGCATATTACGAATTTTTTCTGAAGATTCTTTGTTTATGTTTTCAATTGAAAAGAGCGCCTTAATATGGTTGTGAACTAATACGCGCTTGTTATTGTACCTATCGCATAGATTTTCCTAAGCAATGCCATAATTTTCACTAGAAAACTACAGATTTTACAACTTCAGCTGCCTTACCTTGGGAAGACCTGCGGAGATAGTGGAATTTTTGAATATTTTTAATAGCGCAGTTATCGTGGATTAACGATATGAATGTGTCTCGAAATTCTAACCATGTCTCCATAGATCCGTCGAATTTAGGCACCGAAATTGTTGGCAAGGATAACACACAAAATGTGTGTTATCGCCACCAAAATTGCTTTGAGACGAGCTTTGAGATGATACTGAGGCAGCGTTTGTATGCTGAGTCGCAAATTGTTTAGAATTTTCTGCGATGATTTGTTCCGCGTATGAGGTACATTTGTAAAAGCTGGTTTCGAAAAATTCTCTGTTCAAATTGACCCTCAACGTTCTCTTTGTCGAGAAGCTCTATTTCTAATTGAATGTCGTTGAATTTATCTAGTAGTATTTCTGCATGTCCTAAGCGTTTCTTGACTTCGAGAATTTCCCGTTCAGCTAACCGATCAGGGAGTTTCTCTAAATGGTTACTAAATGACGTCAACTGACGCTTAATGACTGCCCGTCAGTTTATTAGCGCTTCCATTGTAGCAAATGAACAAAGAGTATATCAGCAACAAAACAAACAAGTATAATTATTAAAAATAAATAAAACAAAATTTAAATGCTTCGAGATACGAGTAAACACAATTAATGCATTTGTGAAAACTAGCCTAATAGAAATAATAGTGGAAGGGTAGGTACTTGCCGGCAATAATGCGATAATTTGTGCTCTTGGTTCCAATTCTTCAATCAGTGTATTTAATAACAATAATATGGGACAGTATGTAGATGCAGCTATGTGTGCGTAATAAAGATGTCCGCTTTATACCTGACTGGCTTGGTGGCAGCTTCCTCAAGCTGCCGGCATCTATATTGCGTAATGCTGTAGAAAACGTAATTTTTTTTCAAATTGCACCAATTCATCCAGTTGACGAAGGACCAAAATGTCGTTTGAAATAATGCAAACACTGTAGACCGCGTTTAATAATAATTAACAACTTTATTTAATATGAACTTTACAAAAAATAGCAGAGATAAGTTGTGTATACGACAGTACAAGAAAGTACAAACTAGTAATAATGTTTTAAGGGTCTGGTTTTTCTATCTGCTAGCGAACACTTGAGTCATTCAACTCCCCGCACTCGGAAGTTTCTAGGAAACTAGCACAAAGGCGCACTAGGGGTTGGGCGTCATTACGGTTCACTAATGTTCAACAAGCTTATTTTGCGAAATAGTCGATTCATAAGGTTGAGAAAAAAAAAAGAAAGAAGAATTTATTAAGGTTTGCCGTTGCCGATAATTTTGTTTAAAATGTCCTACTCGTTGCTTACCACCCTTGTGGGTTTCCGTCTGGCAGTGACAGATATTTCATGCCACTCCGGTAGCTTCTTATTCTGAAAGTTTGAACATATTTTATCATATTTTGGCTCTGCGTTATTGCAGTCAGGAGGCTTGCCCAGTGGTGTAGGTAGTTCTTGGTAAATTACTTGCCATGATATAAAATTTGTTTTTTTTGTGTTTAGTTATAATTTTCATATTATTTTATGTTAATTACGAACTTGCTTTTTATCTTTAATTGCAAAATAAATGGGTACAAATAAAATTAAGTGTACAATTATTCGTATGACTACATATTTGTGTTAGTATTTTTTGTCACTAGTATTTTTAACAAAAGTTATTTTATTTAATAAATATGTCCACATGTATGTGATGTATTTTTTATTCCTCCATGTCTGAGTCATGAAATGCCTGCGATATGTCTGCTGTTGGATGTTCTTCGACGATATCTAAAACATCTTCGATCTAGGGCGTCCAAGGTGGCTTGTCCACCATAATTTTCCTATAGGTGTCCAGTGTCACGACCCATTTTGAGCAAGGTAAACAAATCATAACCTATTTCTACACTGTGCTGTGATGAGTAATTTTGCAATTTTTGTTGGACTTTCAGCTGTTACCGTCTTTGATAGATTGTAACGGGGGCTACTTTAAGTTCGACTTCAAAAACTTACAGTCTAGAAGTAAATGCAATATTTATTTAATAAGTTACAAACAAGTTGCACAAAATTGAGATATATTGTGAACTTCAGAGTTTTATTAAAGCATGACTGTTACAAATTTCCAAGAAACAGTTGAGTCACCTTTGCCTGGGTTCATCACATAAAATCATTAATAAGCAGAAGTGTGACTAGGAAATTGATTAGGGAAATATAATAGGGCAATATATACCAATAAATGTCAGCTGAAAGTAAATAACAAAGTCTAATTGGGATTAAATAGGGGAGAACCGCGAACCGGCAGTCAGACGGACGCCAGAACCAATTCATTAGACGAAGATTCGGTACCAGCACGCACCTTAAAGCAAATAAGACTAAACATATTCATTTTATAGAAAGGGCCATTATCACGGAAGACGCAATATCTTATTTATTTTCACTTTATAAGGGTTTTGTCGGGTGAGCCCCATCTGCTGTCACATGATTATGAATGATAAGATTTTGCTTAGGGACGTATTTGATTTTCGATATTATTTCAAGTAGCCGCATTTTTGTTATCTTTGAGATTTACAAATAATGTTACTTGAAAAATTTGGTTAGTTTTCGAGTTCTGTCGATTTAAAAAACAAACTGTATGCTCTAGTTTGTAGCTTCCAATCTTCTATATGTATGTACAAAAAGTATAACAAATAAAACAAAATCAATAATTTTATTTACAGTTCCAAGTAATTTCGAAGCAGTTACAATTACTTAATTACAAATAATTAATTACATTTCGCGTTTTATTTTCAACAATAATTCTAACAATTTTTACATTAGTTCAATTTGAAAATATTAACAATTTCTTATTCTATTACATCAACATTATAAATAATTTTAAAATAATAGTGGCACTGGCGGTTAAGGCACTAATAACGAGACTTAACTATTAGTAAATAAATTAATTATATTAGTCTGTTACTCGTCAAATTGAACGTTAGTGAATGGCATCGTTTCGTAAAAATGTACTAGACACTTACACACCGAAGTAATAAATAACACTCGAAGTTTTAAAACAATTTTTTATTGATAAGTCTTTCTTTCTTGTAGAGGTTTCAGTATTTTGTTAAGCTACCTTCGTTTGATTTGTATCAGAGAGCTTCATCACCATGATGATAACCATTTCGATTTAAAGGCTGACGTTCGGCAGCGTCAGAGGGTCTTTTCCTCGTGAAGAATCCACACTGGAAACAAAACGTGTGTAAATATACAGAAGAATAATATTACAGGGAAAAAAATAGTATCAGGCAATGAAGACTGAAATAGAGCATGTACATCATTGGTCTTGACCTATGCACCAATATCTGGTGAACTGACAGCAGACTCACTGCTGTACACATGCAGGAGACATGTACACCTGTTTTTCAATTCAATTCAGTTGCAGTCCTACGTCTTAAAAAGTGCTAAGAAATTAGAAAGAACTACTAACAGCCTGTGACTGCTCACTGATTGGATTACATACTGATAAAAATAATTCTTTGTAGCCCTGAAAATAGAGGGGATAACAGATAAAGAATTGCAACAGGGATAAGGAAGCACGGTATCTCGGAACGCATCAAAGTTATAAGATTTATAAAAAATAATAAGTGGACAGGACCCAGACAAATTGTGCTAGAACTGATAAATCCATGATTTATCAGTTATGATCCTAGAAATTACAGCATGCGCTGAAGGTTATGGTTTCAAAGAGCAATAAATTATAAATGGACAGGAAATCCCGGGGAAAAGAAAGGTGACGTAGGTAACTTCAAAACTTCAATTTCTAGAAACCGATCGTAGAAACTGCGAAAACTAGAGAGCATAAGAAGTGTGATGGCAATAATTGGAAGTTCTTAAAAACGAATTTTGGTATCAAATGGCCTATTGTTATATTATACAGTGCATTCCAATGAAAACTATCCACCCTAAATAACTTTTGGTATATATATTGGTTTTTATGGCAAACGCAAAAGCACATCAAATTATACAAGGTGTTTCTAAATTGAGTACCATAAATTTAGGAGTTTGTAGAGAAAGTTAAAATAACACTAAAACCTTAATATAGGTTTGGACGAAAACGCTTCCTTTCCAAAATACAGAGTGTTATAATGTCGGCAGGCGTATCATGATACGCCTGCCGACATTATAACTGCAGTTATTTAGCTATATCTGTAACTAAAGCAGCCTGAGAAATCTAAATTTTTGTGGGCAAGCGTTACTTAAATCTACAGATAATCCAGCAATATTTTAAGTGTAATACATCAATTCAGTGGCGTAGGAAAAGGGGTCGTGTAATACCTTTTTGTTAATAAAAAGTTTGAGATTAGGTTTTTTGAAAATATCGTTTTATTTTTAGATTCTCTAATGAAAATACTGCGAAAAAGATTCTCTTTTTAAATATCTCTGAAGGCGTTTGTTTTCGAAATAGTCGTGGTTTTATGTAGCAGTGCTCATGTGAACTGGGGTATCTACCTATCTACCTACCTATGGTTGATTTGCGAAAAAAAAATCGCATATGATTGCTATATGTTTTTGTAGGTACCTTCGTAATTTATACCTGCAAGCACTTCTAGATGATTTTGTTATCAAGTTTTACGTAACTAATGATAATGTAGCAGAACAAAGACAATATTTTAATAGCACTGCCACATAAAATCGTGAATATCTCGAAAACGAAAGACTCTAGAGATATTTAAAAAGAGCATCTTTTTTGCAGTATTTTGATTAGAGAATCTAAAAATAAAACGATATTTTCATTAAACCTAACATCAAACTTTTTATTAACAAAAAGGTATTACACGACCCCTTTTCCTACGCCACTGAATTATCGTATTACACTTAAAATATTGCTGGATTATCTGTAGTTTTGAGTAGCACTTGCCCACAAAAATGTAGATTCCTCAGGCTGCTTTAATTACAGATACAGTTAAATAACTGATACGCCAGTCGGCATTATAACACCCTGTATTTTGGAAAGGAAGCGTTTTTGTGCAAAACTATATAAAGGTTTCAGTGTTATTTTAACTTTCTCTACAAACTCCTAAATTTATGGTACTCAATTGAGAAACACATTGAATACAAGGGGAACATAGTTTTACATATTCATGCTTGGTGTAACTTTTCACCCCCGCATCCCCAGGGTCATCCCCTCAATTTTTTTAAATGGAACACCCGATATTTTTTGCATTTTTGGATTCTCCTCAACGAGCAGATTTCAGAAATGTATAATACTAATGCCCGGTTGTCCGGAAAACCAACACAGGCTTTGTTGCTATGATACCGGCTTTCTGGTTGGTTGTATCATAGCAACAAAGCTGATGTCAGAATAAAGTCTGTGTTACTTTTTTTGAACAACCGGGCCTTAGGGTCCAAAGTGAATAGTTTGAGCTATAGATAAATTTTAAAACGGGTGTTTCACAATAGAATAGGTTGAAATAACAAATGAAATTAATAGTTTATTAACGTATTAACAGTTTAATTGCAAACATTAGGTTTATGCAACTCAACCAGACTCGATAGATGATTTACGACAATTATACAGAAAAGTCAACAATTAACTCCAATAGTGTTGTGCAATGATAGAAAGGCATTTGAGAAGAGACTCTATCACTGTATGGAGGTCACCGGGGATGAATTTGAACACATAATAAAATAATGCTTGTAATTAAACTGTTAATAAACTATTAATTTCATTTGTTATTGCAACCCATGCTATTGCGAAACACCCATTTTAAAACTTATATATAGCTCACAAACTATTCACTTTGGACCCTAAGTATTATGCATTTCTGAAATCTGCTCGTTAAGGAGAACCCAAAAATGCCAGAAATATGGGGTGTTCCATTTAAAAAAAATGAGAGGATGACCTTGGGGATAAGGTGGTGAAAGTTACAGCAAGCACGAATATGTAAAATATGTCCCTCTTGTATATATTTTTGAAGTGCTTTTGCTTTTATCATAATATAATCAGTATATCAAAAATTATTTAGGGTGGATAGTTCTCATTGGAATGCACTGTATATTATAGCCTGTTAATCCCTAATTAGAACCAGGGCCTCTTCCGCAACCTTCCGCCTTCATCTATCAAGAGCCACCAGATTCCACACACCCCCAACCATCTTCTCCAAAAAATCTGCCCATATGACGACTTCCACGACCACTACCTCCCCTATGCACCCATACCATTGATTGCTCTGTCTTCCATCTTGAAGTCTATTGTATTGTATTGTACTCAGGGGTGGATTGGCTGCGTAAGCCTTAACAGAACTGCGACCAGTGTTGATCTTTTGTTCATAACCCTACTTGTAATTAGATTCTCAGGAATTTGATCTTTCCAGCGAAGCTCAGAATGTCCCTGAGAGGCTTTCCTTTCACTTATTCAGGTGTCAGTTGTGCTTGACCTAAGTGATGCAGCCTAAGTCGCGCTAATGCATCGCAATTGCAGAGGATGTGTTCGGCGGATTCAACCTCCAGTTCACAGAGTCTGCATTTGTCACTGTCTGTCAGTCCCAGTTTTTTGAGGTGGTACTGGTACCTCACTGGGCAGTGTCCAGTAAACAGACCTGTAATGAGTCTGGTTTCATTCTTTGATAAAAGAAGAAGCTTTTTTGCATTTGTAGTCGAGTACTCAATGAATTTCTTCTCCTCTCTATGTCATGGTATGTTATACCAGAGAGATTTTTTGTTCTCCATTTCTCATTTTTGAATCTCCGCCCTTCTGTGTGCTTCAGATAACCCACAGAACGGTTCGGGTCCACGGCAATCTCTTTGAACCTGATCTAGCTAGTTCGTCAGATATTTCATTTCCTTCAATTCCCTCATGACCCGGCACCCAATGCAGGGCAACTTTATTGCCCTTAGCCAGTTTCTTGAGGGATTGTCTGCATTCCCAGGTGGATAAAGACTCAAAGCCACTGGCTTTTAGTGCTTTTATCGCAACCTGACTATCAGACATTATATACTTACTAAGTATATAAAGTCTAAGTATTACTTAGACTTTTTACCCTTTGGGTACATAGGTCTATTGCAAGTATTTCAGCTTGCATAATTGTGGGATGGGTTCCTAAGGCTATTGATGCCCTATATTTTGGGCCATATATGCCTATACCTGTTCCTTGTTCAGTTTTAGATCCATCAGAATACCAGATGGAGGAATTTGGTTCCAGCTTTATTATTTGACTTCCAGCCGTGTTGCGGTCCTGAATGACTACCTCGAACAGTGTCTGGAAGTCAAACACTCTCGGAATGACATCCAAGGGTTTTTCAAACAGTTCTGGCTGTAAAAAGTCCAGGATCTTTAGGCGGCCTGTTTTGTCGCCCGGTTTGAATTTCTTATTTTGGGTAATTTTTTTTTGTGGACTCTTTCCATATGCCCCGAATCGCTCCTGTATCCGTAACCTTATTAAAGAGGTTATGGACCTTTTCGTTGTTATCTCATTATACAGATCTACAAAGAACCTAGTCGCCACATCAAGGATATCCTATCTACTATTGATTCAGTTTTTCTCTTCGTTCAATACTCTCCCAGCATCTTTGGTGGGCCCACTGTGCTCCAGAATTTCTATATTTCCTTTATTCTTTCCGTCTCTTAATTCTCCTCTTATAGCTCTCTTCACAGTTTTGTTTAGTTCACAAAATTCCATTTTCAACATAGAATCACTCTTTGATGTAAGCTTCATTTGTTCTCTTTTATCTATTAGGTCCTGTGTAGTTCTTCTGATAGGCTTCCGTGCTTGGTACCTCCTGTCCTTGCTATAAGTGAAGTCTTTCCAATTTCTTTGGAAATAAGCTCATTTATTTGATGGACATCAAGAGTGCATACTCTAAGTCCTTATCCGTAATTAATGCTTGTAGTAGGTACTTAATGATTCATCTTTGACTAGTTGCTTTTAGAGCAGCTTCATTTTCTGATGCCTCTCTCTGTCCTTTGGCAACCTAATGCAACCTAATCCTATGGTCACTATTGTCTTCTAGTAGTTAATTATTTCATAATTCACAACTATGTGGCCTTTGTCCATCAGAACGTAGTCTATTTGGTTTCATTTTTCATGAAACACAGTGTTTCCGAGCAAACTCAATTAGTATGTCACCTCGATCATTTCTACTACCATATTCATATTTATCCATTAAGTCAACCTGTTGCAATGGTTGGCCAATCTGACTATTAAAATCCCCCATAACTACAGCCAGAGTTACCATATTCTTGATGTCATCTATTTCCTTTTATACATATTCATAGAACTTCTCTATTTCTTTATCCAACCCAGTGTTCCAAAATAAAAATATGAATATGCATATCGTTGCACGCCATATTCAGGTATGTTTTAGTACCTACCGCTACTGATCCGCTTAGGCAAATAAAGTAACTCACGCCTATCTACGACTAGTGCTTACCTTGTACAGCAGGAATACTAACAACAACAGTATTAAGGTACCCGCTACTGCAGAGAGTACGATTACCCATAACTTCGCCACTACTGGCTCAATATCAGGCTTGGGCGCTTCTATTTTTGTAGAGACTTCGTGACTGATTACAGGCATGTCCTGATCTATCACTTTATTCTTGAATTTTGTTATTCGAGCAAACATCATCGAAGACAGTTGTATGGGTTGTGATATGCTAATCTGTAAAAAATCAAATCAATTAAACAGTAAAATTCCTATTAAAAGGATTACTTACATTTCGTAGAGTTTTAAAGCTGACACGGTATTTAAATTCTATTACTACCTCGTTTTCTTTCAACATGGGACCCAAAGTACATTTTATATTATGACAACGAGCTGCTTTACATTGCTTGATCCTTTCTAAATCAAAATATGATTCTTCATGAACTTCCCTTGTATGTCTACCCAAGAAATTCGTATTTGGATCTGGAGCATCTGTAGCAACATTATCACGTCCTGGAGTTTCCGTAAAGGATCTAGTTTTCATATAAGTCCTGGAATAGCTGCCAGCAGAATGTCGTTGGCCAGAATCATAATTTCTGGAGTCTTGAAGATGCCTAGATTCATCTGGATCATACACCCCTAAACCTGGATAATTTCCTTGGGAGATGCCCTCATTAATAGTAACATAGTCTCCTACACCTAATACACCAGTTCTAAATCCACTCTGTGAAGCAATGTCTGCAACACCTATATTTCTGTTATCAGATTGACCATATGACCTATTACTACTACTCTGTTGGTATCCACTTCCCCCAGCATAATATCCATCTTGATTTCTAGAGCCACCACTTTCCCTGTGGCTTTCTTCATAATAATAAGGATCTTGTGATTCATGATCCTGCCTATAATTGAACTGATTTTGATTTCTCGAATAACTTCCTTGATTTTGACCATATCTGTCTTGTGATTCTCCACTTTGCTCATTCCAACCGAAGTGTGCAGAACCATTCTGACCATGCACTCTTTTTCCATAAGATTCTTCAATAACAGGTACTTCACCATTAGTTCTTACTACGTGCTGTTCATGTCCATATCTTGAAGAATCAATTTCTTCTCCTGATGCACTTCCTGAATTTGAATGAAAAGTGGCTGACGATGAACTACCACCACCGAATTCTCTGCTTTCACCAGCGTATTCTCTATTGCCACCAACGTACTGTCTACGACCACCAGAATATATGTCTGTACCTCCTTGTTCTACCTGTTCAGTATGCACTGGGCCAGGATAATTATCGTAACGAATGATTGTAGTTTTGTTGACAATAGTTGTAGTACCACTAGTAGGCTGGATGCCTCCAGATGAAGTTTCATATGTTGTTTCAGTTCTATGGACAGTTCCTCCACCATGTTGCCCACCTCTACCATTAGATGAAGTTTCTTTTCTATCGTAAAGGGGCGTTTCACTCCTACCAGCAGTACCACCAGCTTGTTGGTTACTTCCACCATAACTGCCATACTGTGATGTTTCGGTTCTATGAATAGTGCTGCCACCTTGTCCACTTTCACCGTAACCGTCATATGAAGTATCTGCACCACCAAAATGAACTGTTTCTGTTCTACCTCCAGTTTGTTGTTCAGTGCCACCGTATGAAATGCTAGTTTTATCAGACCTTGAGGTTTCAGTGCCGTCTAAAGTACCACCGACTTGTTCCCCCCTTCCAACATTTGAAGTTTCTGAACTATCATATTGAGAGGTTCCAGTTCTCTCAGCACTACCACCATGGCCCACTCTGTTATAATGAAATGACTCAGTTTTACCACTAGTTCCGCTGGAATGTTTTCTGCTTTCAGTATAGATACTGCCTGTACTTTCACCACTATGGAAATTTTTTCTGCTACTTGAGCTGCTTCCTGATTCTTGGTAAGGTGTTCCATATCCATCGCCACCCTCTTCGCTTGTTTGTTTTCCTTCAGCAGTGAATGTGTGGGCTTCACTTTTAGATATACTGTTATAGTCAATCTGCAAAAAAATGTTTGGATAAATTTACTGTACATATCATTTTCATGCTATTAATGAATATTTCCGTAGTATTTGTTATTTTCGTGGTTTAAAAGAAACTGCTAGATGAACCTAAGAGTTTTGTTAACAGAACACGAATCATGCCAATATGTCGTAAGTGATCATACCTTATAATTTTTGTAATTGGCGGGAGCAGTGCTGCATCTAACAGGAACATTACCAGAAATGATGGGCTGGGCTAATAGGTACAGAAGATCTTCCCCGTTTAATAATGCATATGGCCAAATATAAGTAATCTCTGCTTCATTTATAGCAGCAGGTCCCTGATTTATGATACTGTAAATGTGAGTAACTACATCACGATCATGTACAACTGTTTCATCTTGTTGGGAAGACACATCATAGTGAACATCTTCAGGACGAGAAGCTCTGAAATATAGGTAAGTAGTTGGTATAAACAAACTTTAAAAAATTTTCAAATGGAAAAATTTGTATTTATTCTAAGGTAAAATGGAGGTTAATTTCCATTTTTCTTTCAATCAACTTTTCTGTGAACTTTGCAAATAGGTAGCAGAACCTCCATTATATCCGTAGTGATTGAGTTGGTTAGAGATAAATGACTTAAGTATTATTTATCTGCTATCATATAATGACAACATTATGAATTTGAGTACTATAATGATGTTCATTAGGTCTTCCATGGAGTAGCCATTAAAATCTTCAACTGTAGTACCTTTTAAGAGATTTTTCTGATAAAAAATTATTAGATTTAAACTTGGTGTAGTATTTATAGTAAACCAAGGATTTAAAAAGAGACGCGACAAAATATTTATTCAGTAAACGTCAAAATCACAAAGCTGCCTACAAAATTTGAATGAACTTGTGCGATTTTCAAATATTACAGCACACGCACAGTTGTGAGTTTAGCGCACGGGCAACGCAATTGTCAAGTTTCCGGTCTACTATGCTGTATGCATAGTCGTGGAAAAAATATTTTACATAACCTTATAGTAAAATCAATTAAGAAATCCAAAAATTCAATCAAAATAAGTGTGTTCCATGAAAAAATAAAGTTAGGTGCAGTGCAGAAGAAATGGGACAATCTGTATAAACGAAAATAATTTCAAAGTATGGAAAACTAAAAATAAGAAGTGGTCCTCCATATAACTTATTTCTCTATAATAGGGGCACAAGATTCCAACGGCGGGCGCACTGCTGCAGGACCCTGCATATTGAAGTACCTACAGGTGGTGAAGTTTAACGAATTTTCGACAAACTTATGGAAATGAAAAAGAGATTATGTGATATACAATCAATGCTTGGAGTAGTGAAATATAGAAAAATACAAACACTATTTCAAATTCTCTGGTTTGCATTTGCAGATCAGCAACGGTTGGGAACAACGATCACAATAATAATCCCATCTCGAAAATCTCGAAAATTTAACTGCAAGGACTGAGACAATTTCTTATCTGTTTATCATTACATAGTACATATTGAAAATGTCATGACAAATAATGTTGTAGGTGCATTGCAAATTTGAAATACTCGAAAAAATAACCGTTGTGTTGATTTCATTTTGACCATGTTTTTTGAGTGAACATTTCCACTGATGTAGTTAATATTTTCTTTGTTTATTTTCTTTATTTTCTTGGTTAACTTTTTGGTAGAAATTCATGATGAATTAATGAAATACTTTGCGTACAACCGTGTTTGACGCCGTTAGATGCTTTTGTCAAGTAACAGTTTTATGGTGTCAATCTGTCAATGATGTTAAGAAATTGCCTAACCACAGCAGTGGAGGCACGGATTCGATTGGCTCAAGTACAGCAGGTACTTGAGCGATCGAACTGTTAGTACTTGAGTGATCAAACTGTTAGAAGACGTCTCAAAGAGGCAGGTTTATTTGCATGCAGACCAGCAACAGCTCCAGAATTGCTTCCACGTCACCGCGTAGTTCGATTGCAATTTGCGCAAGAACATGTTCATCGGACAGTTCAACAGGTCGGTCAAGACAGTCTTCGATTCTTCAGATGAGTTCAGGTTCTGCCTGAGATCTTCAGATGGACGAACAAGAGTATGAAGACCAGGAGAACGATATGCCCAATGTAACATTG
The DNA here is from genome assembly GCA_963966045.1 of Xestobium rufovillosum. Taxonomy (NCBI): domain Eukaryota; kingdom Metazoa; phylum Arthropoda; class Insecta; order Coleoptera; family Ptinidae; genus Xestobium; species Xestobium rufovillosum. Next base: position 11,936,017 of record OZ014500.1, read on the forward strand.
TCCAAAGAACAGCGTTTCGAGGTAGGTATCGCCCGGTTACAGTGGCCGACTTAAATCCCATTGAGCACGTTTGGGATATGTTGGAGCAACGTGTAAAAAAGCGAGCTGTCGTTCGGGAAACTTTAAATGAGCTAAGAACCGCTTTTTTGGAGGAATGGGATTTGATCCCTAAAGAGGTCATTCAAAATTTAATTCGTAGTATGCCAAGAGGGATGGAGGCGGTAATACAGGCAAGAGGAGGTAACACACGGTACTGAGGACTGTTATTAATATCGATTATTTTGGTTAACGTCATGTTTTTTATGTTTAACTAATTTCTTCTTATAAGTCAATTTTGTCGAATTTGTTGAATAACCGACTTAAATTAAAAGGTTTTGTTTATTAAATATCATTTACATTTACTATGGTATGCTTACCAACGATTTGCACAAGTTTTAGTACCAATATGTTTCATTAACAATGGGAAATCCGTTAAATGGAGATTCCACACTTCAAATAATGACCATTGACCCGAACATGCCGTATCCGAATGTTGATGGTTTAGGAAATAGGGTGTTGAAAGTTACAATTTTATTTCCATTTTTTGCCATAACTACGAAATTTCTTAGGTTGTCGACTTGAAAATTTTCAATCCTATGGTTTTTCTTACGGGAAAAAAGATTCCAATAACATTTTTGACGTTGCCCATAGAGCGCGCTACTTATAACCTATTGCTTTGATAAATTGACCCATAACTTTTTACCATGTACATCTAACCTAACGTCAAATCGGCTCCAAAATCTAAAAGACCAACCATTTTTAAATAATAAATGTATTCTTGTCTCATTTTGACATTCCAGCCCATTTTCAAGAAAAAACGACTTAATGTGTTTAAATTCCAAAGTGTTGTTCTAATAGCCGTTCCGCATTAAACAAAATATTATCTATGTAGATACCTACATTTTACAAAGAGACAGTCAATAGCAATAAAATTAGGAAACATTAAATTTTAAAGTAGTTGTTCAAAGTGTCCACCATTCACTTGGATACATTTTTCAATGCGTTTCCTGAGAGACCCCTGAGTTCTAAACAATGCCTCTGGATTGCCTTTGATTTCATTGACAGCTGCTTGTATTCTTCGCCACAGCTCATCAACATGAACCAACAGCTTCTTTAAAAACCATATCTTTCATTCTAGACCACATCGAAAAATCCAGAGGATTTAAGTCGGGGCTTCTAGGCAGTCAAGCAAATTCACTTCCACAGCCAATCCACCGATGTGGAAAGATGTTGTCTAAGTACTCCCGCACCGGCCGGGAAAAATGTGCGGGCGCCCCGTCCTGCATGAACCACATATTTTCCCTTAAATTAAGTGGTACTTCTTCAAGCAGTTCGTACAAATTTTGCTGAAGAAAATTTAAATAAAATGGACTGTTCAGATTGGGTGGAAGTTGAAAAGGCCCAATAAAGAAATTTGAAATTACACAGCACCAAACATTGATCTTAAATTCATGTTGGAAGTGTATTTCTTTAACGGCATGGGGGTTTTCAGAATCCCACAAATGATTGTTTCGCAAGTTGAAAACTCCACGTCGAGTAAACGTTGCCTCATCTGTGAAGAGGGTTTTGTTCAAAAAATTAGGATCCGCGCCTTGCTGCTCTTGTAAGATATTAGCGAAACGTAGATGAGCAGGAGGATCTTCCGGTAACAAATTTTGTACTGGAGTAATGTGGTATGGGCGAAGCTTCTCTTTGTGCATAATTTATTCTCCAAATCGAAGAGCTACTTACGCCTGTTGCCGCACTTAAACGACGGGTACTTACGCCTCTATGGGCAACGTCAAAAATGTTATTGGAATCTTTTTTCCCGCCGTAAGAAAAACCATAGGATTGCAAATTTTCAAGTCGACAACCTAAGAAATTTCGTAGTTATGGCAAAAAATGGAAATAAAATTGTAACTTTCAACATCCTGTATTTCCTAAACCATCAACATTCGGATGAGGCATGTTCGGGTCAATGATCATTATTTGACCTGTAGAATCTCCAGTTAACGGATTTCCCATTCTTAATGAAACATCCTGTATATAACCAGTCACTCAAAAACCTTGCGGGTTTGGTTTTTTTGCCGGTCAGTGTAGTTTCCAAAATTATGATAGTACTATGGGACTCTTTAACAAAAAATAATCATGTTTTCATCTTAGTAACTTTCCGAGATATTATGCTGTATTTGCTAAGAAGTGAATTTTTTAAGATATAAAATTACATATTACCACTCGGGATTCGGTCAGGTCAATTAGGCCAGGCAAATTAGGCTTTGAATCGGAACTAATTAACCTAAAGCTAATTTTCTCAGGAAATATAGTTAGTGGTATGTAATCTCTTCTGTCAAAAATCCCCAAAAATCCGAGTGTCGGAAGACCCTGAAAATTGCTTAAAATTATTATCATCAATGAAGTTTTACGCTTCATTTTCATAACTTTATTTGGTACACGCTTTGTTTATTTTAGTATACAGAGTGGCCAAATTTTAAAGAGTAAGACCTCAGAAATTGATAAAACTCAAGAAAATAGTAGGAATGTTCTTAATAAACATATTTTGAAAAATGCACAATTTCTGGGATACAGTGCATTTATCTAATAATTATTATTATTCTACAAAAGTTTGTTTTCGTTATCACCAAAACAGCAGTTTTTGTAACATTGTTACACCACCATTCGCACCAGCAAGTTCTTGTGATTTATCATTTTGTTAAATAATATGGAAATGTAATTTTTTTAAATAAAATTAGAGGATGTCATGAAAATGAATTCTGACCAATACCTATTAAATAAAGCAAAATATCAAAAATTGACAAAAGTTATGAAAGTTGAGTAAGGAATAAAATGTTCTAATCCATAGCCAATGGCGTGGTGGGGTAAATGGTAGGTACGCGCGGACTCTTAAAAATAGCTCCCAAAAATTTGACTCAATGAAATTGCTATAGAATCCTGCTTATTGTCGATAAAATCATGTGCACCAAATATTAAAATGATATATTAGTTAATTTAGAAAGTTGGGGACCTAAATTGAAAAAATGTATCAAGAAAACCCCCATTATTTTTGCGAGTTCTGTCGACCCCAAAGCCTTGTTCATTAAATTTCGATGACACTGTATGATGACAATATTATAATAAATCTTCATCTTCCCAAATGCGATCAGTATCCTTATTTGTGCAAGACACCCCATTGCACTGTCCACATTGGAATGAGCAGTGTTACGACCTCTGGCAGGAACACATGCTTCCACAGCCTTCCTTGCAGTTGCAAAACAGTGACATTATGGACAAATAGGGTGCTTTATTCTCTATGCCAGAGCAGGGCCCAAGTTCATTACTCATAAAATATCATCCTGATTCTGTTGGACATAGATCATTATTGATCCATATTATTGTTGTACCTGGTGAAATACACGCAATACATGTTGCTTCACAGCGCCTGCCGTAGGAGACAAAATGTTTAGAAGAAATGCAATGCAAGAGATAATCGTGCAACTTTTTTCTTATATAGTACCCGCAAATTTCGACACATCAACTTTAGAGCTTTACTATCCAGCACAAACACTTAGGTACCTCATATCGTTTAAATTTTTTTGAAATTCCACCATATCCTTTGTTTCAATTTCTTGTCGACTGCAGAGATCAGTTATTTACACACTCTGATTATAGAATATACTTGCTTCTTCAACAAACAATTGTTTCTTTTGAAGGTTGCATAACAAACAAATTTTTCCTTCTTGTTAAAGTCGGACGTGGTATCGCATCCAGACGGAGCATAAAATGCAAGTACTGATTCCTTGAAATTTCCAATACAAAGTTGCAGTTTAACGATTTCGGTGAATTTCGTTTACGAAGGAATCAAACATCCAAATTTGAAGATACATGATGAAGAAGGATAAATACATCAGTGATGCCATCGCTTACCACAACAATAAATAATTGTATTGTTGTATTCAAGAAAAATTCAGATTGCTATGGATAGCTGCAGTAGTCATAGTCAATGGAGCAACAACAACTGCTCTACTAAAACCTCGTCGTATTCTTCCCTAATAGTTTGTAGTTTTTTGTTGATAGTTACCGAACACGACAAGAACATTTTGTCAGTAATGAAATTTTACATGCGTTTCGTACTGAGAGCAAATTTCAGGAAACTGGCAGGATTTTGCCATACAACTATATGCAGCAGATGTCCTCCATCATTCACATATTTTAAATTAATTTTGCCAATAATATCAGGTATTGGACTTATAATTTTGTCGAAAACTTTTAAACGCTATAGAATTTATCAAGTTTTCTTAATTATTCACCCTGAAACAGTGCCTTTGGGAAAGTTGACATCTCAAATTGGAAACATTATTTTAACTCCTTTTCAAAGGCGCGCTATTAACACCCAAAATTGTCGATATCACTGAGCGAATTGAGAAACCACAGAGACATTGCGCGAAATTTTCAGAGCCCAGATTGCCGGCCGATTTTCAAGGTCTTCCGACACTCGGATTTGTGGGGATTTTTTACAAAACGTTTTACATGTACCAAACATCATTTCCCCAAAAAATCAGCTTTAGGTTAATTAGTTCCGATTTCGAACTGTTTTTGTCCTATTTTGCCTGGCCTAAATATCAATATCAATAAAGTGACTGCCAGCTACTGGATAGAAACTGGATATCGTGATATTGCATGGATAATCCGCACACGGTTAATTGAAGTTCTACTATATTAATATTGTGCACTTGCAACCTAAGAAGAAGCAACTTACCCTCTTAGTTCTATAGTCGCATCAATATAAATATCTACAGAAAGATGTTTTCGATTGTTTCCAACAGTATATTTTTCTTCCGGATTTGAAGTGTTGACCCACATTTCAAACTCGTATCTGTTGGTCACCCCTTCCAAATTACTCGGTGGATGAAGAGAAATTATAAAACTGGCCTACAATAACATGAAAGTTTATTTTGATATTTAAAAGTTAATAATTAAAGCCTTACGGATTTATTAGCTGGTAAAGGATTTCCAATATCACAACGAGTCGTTCTATTACCAATTTCTGAACAAGAAATTCGCACTGTGGTATCTCCTTCTTTTACATTAGTTAGTTCAATTGCTGGTGGTAGCACAATATAGAAGGTGGATTCATAGGCATCTTCTCCATTGTTTAATATCCTTACATCAAGCTCTAGTGGATGAGGAGTTTCAGATTTCAATAAGTATCTTTGGACATTGGGAGCTACTTTTAACTCCAAATCTGGTATACAAACATTATCTGGTCCACAATTTTTATAAATACTTATTGAATCATTGGCAAACGTCTGTATATTTCGATTAATAATGGGCTTTAGTATAGATCTTGGATCACGTCTGTACTGGGAGGCACTTCTTTCATCCAAGAAATATTGAACCTTAAGTTCCAGGGGAGTTAGCTTGTCGCGAATTTCACTCTGTAAGAAAATCAAAAAATTAGCAAAACAATGCTCATTTAAAAAACAAACATATATTATGTGTAACCGCCCCAAATAATTTCTTATTGACATCAAGCCAAGAAAATTGTTATTATGTTATTTGTATAACCTTTGCATTATTCCTACTGGGTTCTTCCGCCTTTATTTAAGCGTTATTGGCTTGATTACGCACTTGATTACACACTTCTAGACTGCTCCTTGGAGGACTATGCTTAATGAAGACATGTCAAAATCACTGTGAGGAGCAAAACGTTTAGTGTGCTTGCCGTCTTTGTGGAAAAGTGTACATGTAGTTAGGTCACAGAATACTATTCTCTGGTTAGGTTTACTCAGAGGGAAACAAAATCAAACTAGGTGAATTTAAATTTTGTATAGAGGGTGTTACTTTGTTATTACTTACGTAGGCATTAGATTTACGGCTTCTGTTAAATGTTAATAAACATAGGTTACGAAGGTTAAAACAGCAAAATAATTGAGCATTGGGTTTTCGAGTTATTCGCAAAATTTAACTTTTGCATTGTATGAAAGGAATAAATTCTGGATGCATATGCACCTCCCCGAGTTCGTTAGTACCCCAAAGATAAAAATAACGATGCCTTTCTGAATTCAAAATAAAGTATTTAACTACACAATGGCCAGTTTGTTCTATCTTAAGAATGCAGTGCTGGGCTGGATTTATCGAGTTCCTTTCACACCAGTCTACTACAAATTAAACGCACTGTTTCAGGAACATAAAATCTTTCGAATATTACCTTCTTAAAATAATGCGCAGATGATTGAATGACACTGGTTCTCAACTGAAAAATACAATTTTATCGGAACTGTCAAATTAATCAATTCTTAAAAATACAAGACAAGTGTCGTGGTAACATTTCAACTCCTTCCTTTCCCAATGTAGTTGTCTCATCCACTCCTCCCTCTTTCCACTTTCCTCCAAGTAATCTCAATTCTCATGTGCTCGGTGTTCTCATCCAACCACGCCCCTCCAACACATGTTTCCATGTCTCCTCCTCCACTCCACACCTCCTACATTTCCATCTATCTTCACTTTCCCAATGTCTTCCACTGCTTATGTCATTTTCCAGTCTAAACTTCGACACCTTTACAATCTTCTCTTCCTTTCTCCTCTTCTGTAAATATATTAACTCCCTGTGTTTCTTTTTATATCTGGGTTGTCTTATTTTTTCGTTCGCCATTGACGGTAACACGCTGGCCAGCTTCATTTTTGAAGTACGACCCGATGATTCCTACAGCCCATAGAGCACACCAAACAGTGCATTTTTCTGGTTGTAATGGCTTTTGAAGAATCGTTTGTGGATTCTCTTCACTCCAAATGCGACAATTTTGCTTGTTGACTAACCGTTGAGCCAAAAATGTACCACATCGCTGAATAAAATTTTGCGATGAAACAATTGGTCAACTTGCATTTGATTTTCAGCCCATTCGCCAAACAAACGGCTCAAATGATGGTCACGCGGCTTTAATTCTTGTACTAGCTGGATACTGTAAGGTCTTGAACCAAGATCTTTACGTAAAGTTTTCCATAAAGCGGACGGACAAAGATCCAATTGCTGCACACGGTGCCGAATCGAGGTGTATGGGTCTTCTTGGATATTTTGCTCAACAGCGGCGATATTTTCTTCAGTACGCATAAACTAGATATGAAATCGACCCACGGTTCGCCAAATTATTTGTTCGAATGGACGATTATGTCGACCGTAAAATGGTCGCAGAGATCTGTAAGTTTCGCGAACAGAACCATGATTTTCATAACAAATTTGCACTTTTTGCAATTGTTGCTCTGACGTTAACCTTTGCATGATAAAATGGCAAATATTACTGAATAAAAATAACCACTCAACTTTGACTCGTGATAACTGATGTCAGAGCTATCTCGATCAGAAGTTCTATCACGCAAAAAACACCAATTATTTCTTTTGTTATGTTCTATCTTATCAGTCTTCTATTCTCAACTTCTGGCGCCTCATAACCTCTCTCTTTATAAAATTTCTCCCTATTGTTTTCCCACTTTGATCTATCCGTCTCTTATTTCTTCTCAACACTTTTGCCAATACACTATCGCCTCCATTTCTTAACTTTTCTTCATAGTTCATCGATCTTTTCCCTGCTCTCTCAGCTTATCTCTTTTTGTTTCTTCTCTTTCCATATTCCCTGGGGGCATCCAGAATAATCACACCCGAAGTTCCTTTTCTCAATTATTTTTCTGTCTTCACCATCTAGTCTACGTAATTCTCATTCACTCTGTATACAGTTTGGTTTACTGACAACCTCCATGGGTCATTGTCTTTACGAAGCACTTAAATAAGTGTAACTACTGCAATAGATCTAAAGTGAGGTTGTTGTGGGTTAATTATGAGATTCATAATTGTTATTTCAATCTTCCTTCACTACCTATATATGGTCTTTCTCTCGTGATTGATGCGTCGGGGGTGCAGATAGCTCAATTGGCTAGAGCAGACAGCGAAAGATCTGGGTTCGGACCCCGGTCGGCGCCTGTTTCACATTTTTCGTGGGGGCGGCTCCTGTGTAGTTTTTCTTGACTGCAATGCCCGATTATTCACATTAACTTAGATTTAAATTAGAACATTCTATACAGGCTGGCCCGAAATTAGCGTGCAATATTTTACCAGCGTGTTCTGTGGTCAAAAATAAGACAAAAAGTTCCTATAAGCGTATACCGAAATATGCTTCGCAAGGGAGGTATAGCTTTCTAAAAGAGAAGACCTGAAGAAGTTTTCTTCTAAATATCTTCGAAACAAGTTCAGTTAAAATTATGAAATTTAATGGAATGTGTAAGTACCAAATGCTGAATCTTTTGCTGTAAACATAATTTTTAAAATTTAACAGGGGCGTCTCAAATCTGGGGTGGCGGAGGTAAGATTTACCCAAACTTTTTTTAGAACATGTCATTTTCAATTTTTCCATAAAAATATAAAACTCCAGAGTTTTATGCAAAAATGTGCTCCTCTCTCGTTTTGATAGGAGGCACCGTTATCGAGTACAATCGATTCAAAAATTTCGCTGCATGCCCAAAAAATTCCTACAAGAAGTGGAGAACTTTGTTTGTATACTTAAATGAGACAGGAGCACATTATTTTGCAAAAAACTGAAGTTGCAAATTTTTACGGAAAAATTGAAAACTAAACATGTTCTACAAAAAAGTTGGGGTAAATCTTACCTCCGCCACCCCCAGATTTGAGACGCCCCTGTTGAATTTTAAAAATTATGTTTACAGCAAACGATTCAGCATTTGTTACTTACACATTCCATTAAATTTAATAATTTTAAGACAGAACAGGCTGGTAAAATATTGCACGCTAATTTCGGGCCACCTGTAAACCTATAGGTAATAACTGTAGAGTGTAGTTTGGTGGAAATGCTTCCTTCTGTGACACGTATTTAAAGAGAAAGAAATTTTACTTTCCATAATTATTTCCACTGGTTCCGTAATTTGCGCGGTTCCGCGGAATCGGCCGGTTCCGTAAATTATGCAGACCCCTTTCCTACATTTCCGAATCATTTCCCACTTGATCGCCTTATACCTTACTTTCCCTCTTTCATATAACCTATTTTTATATTTTCGCCTTTCCTCTATTAGACTCACAATATGTTTTGTTATCCAGGGTTTCCTATACTTTCACTTTGGTTGCGACCCAATATATCTCTAGCTGCGGATTCTAAACTAGGTATTTAATGCAATATTTTTCTGCAAAATATATAATGAAGGTGTAACAGAAGATATACATACGTTCAGGTGGTGCACCCTGTATAAGATACGCAGTAGGAAGGTACCTATTTTTTAGACTGACTTGCATAAACAATATAATTTCCGAAAGGGAACATTTTTAACCATTTAACCTAATAATTTCATATTTTACACCCAGTTCTTGAAATAAATCTGAATCTATTTCCCAGAAGTATAGTTCTTGTAGGTACCTAGGCATAAAAAACCCATCAATCAAAATTAATATTCAAGTTGTTAAATTTTTTTCCGTTTATATCAAAATTTTATTCCTCGACTACTCGCAGAAATATTTCTAAGTATTTCTTTTAGCATAAAATGTACAGAAACTGCATACAAATAGTGAGTGAGCTAACCAATTCTTTCAATTGTTTTTGTGCAAAAACGTCATTTATTTTAAACATATCTGTACCTTGATCAGTTTTTAGTTTATCGTGTAGCGTGGTCTACTGCAGACGTCTGCATTATGCGGTTTATAAAATTATAACAAATCATAATTAATAATTAAGTATTGTGTGTTGTAAATAATAACTTTTACCCAATTCAACAATCTAAAATCTATGTTCTTGCGTCTGCGTGCATTAATAATTTTAGTTTTTTAATTAACGGCCGTTTGCTTCGGGAATTATAAACAAAAGTTTTCTTCCAAAAAGTGAATAATGACGCCAGAATTTAACGAAATTATGTATCGAAAATCGAAATAATTTATTATTTAAGTGTGGACAGTGTGCTTAGCGACTGAAATGGAGTGGAATTTGGATATGAAGTTAAGGAGTCTGCTTGGTGTGATGTAAGTTTTTTTTATCTACTAAAATCATCAGCCATTTTTGTTTTGTACGAAGCAAATATTTTCAATGTTTTTTGCGTCAAATCACATTGTTTGAACTCTTTGTACTTGTCTGGTAAGGTTAGCGTTTTTCAGTTCTAAATAAATTTAGAGAAAAGTTGCTGCTCGATAATCTGAAAAGAAATTTTGACTTATATAGGGTGGGTCAATAGTGCTTAGTCTGTCCATACCTATCTCTGGTTCTATTCCAGATACAAACATGAAATTTTACTTGTATATTATGGAGAACCCAGCGAAGCTTATGATAAAATTATTTTGATGATGTACCTAATATATTCACGTTCACAAACAACATTTGTTTACATAATTGGATTTCACCTTAAAAATGAGGATTTTTGCTGTTATTTTATACCAGTTTTAGGGAATTTTCCCTATTTTGCCATCCAAAACTCAGAAAAATGCCTAAACTTTGTTTTTACAGAAAATTACCTGTACCTAGGTAAATAATTTTGCCTTATTGATAACCAATAAGACAGAGGGTGCCAGGTATTCTCAAAATTAGGTATTGGACAAATTTTTATTTTCTTGGCTTTTTTATGCGTCTGATAATAATTTACACCATCATCAGTGCCCTAATCGAATGTTTAATTTTTTCTTTTGTTACAGCTGTATCACATAAATAAAATAACATAGTAATAAATATTATAAAATTTACTGTAATGAATGAGATTCATAAAAATTCTATCTTATTTACTTACCTTCACATAAACATATTTCTCTAAACAGTTCCTGTGGCCTTTGTAAAGTGTTACTGTTTCATTCAACGTAGAGCTGTCATCAGTTTTGAAAAACATTCTCTTGCTGCTGTATGACTTTTTAGCATCAAGTTCAAATTGCAAAAGTAGCTGTATGTATTCTGGTATTCCTGTTCCAGTGTAAACACCACAGAACTGAACATGCATACACAGCGCATCTTGATTTCTATGTGAACAATTATATTGTTCTAAAAATATCTCTCGATTGCTGCTGATGTATCTTGCTGTTGCTTCCAAATTAATCACAGGCCGAGATCTGAAAGCACAAGAATTGATAATGTAATTGTGTGGTTTTTATTACGATAAATGAATACGGTAAGACAACGATGCTACATAAGAGTGGTGGCATGGTCTACCACAAAATCTTGGTATAAGCGAATAATTTTAATTTAATACGCACCTAAAGAAGAAGGCTGCATTAGATGAATACGCTCCAACTGACATATCTGGATAATCATTCCCATCCAAATCCATTCCACCAGAAACAGAAAATCCAAATGTACTTATTGATCTACTAACGTCTTCAGCATAAATAACTTGAGAATATTTTTGACGTAAACCATTTCTTGAGCCATGATATATGTAAACGGCACCGTTTTCATTAGGTCCATCATAAGGTGCACCCACAACAAAATCTAAAAAAATTAATGTTGAGTTAAAAGCCAAAAATCATTGTTAATTTGTTTGTACCTCCATAGTTATCCAGGTTTATGTCCCCCAGGGAAGCAACGGACAAACCGAACCTTGATTTAGATTTAAATCCCTCTATTTTTCCCACTCTTGCAAAGCGACCCTGTAAATGGGACAGAATAAAAATGGGTTGCAATTTTTTGAAGGGTATTTCAAACACTTTATAAATATTAAATCTTGCTTCAGAGGTCAACATGTTTGAAAATTTTAAAAATAACAAAACAAAATTATAAACAAACCCTATTTTCAGTATTACTTAGTGTTGAAAATAATAAATTTCATTTAGTTAAAGTTGCATGGTATGATAACATTTTAGTCTGATAAGAATGCTAATATACAAAAATAAATATCACATTAAAAACTATAGTCTTGCTTGGTTGAATTGTTCAATTTGCAGAACCTTCCATGCCTGATTCCAAAAGCAGCAACACACAGATTGATGAATTACACAATGTCTACCTACTAAATGAGAATTTGTACTGAGAAAAAAATTATGCAATAATATACCTATTCAGAATTGGCGAGCTATGATAGGATTGTAAAATTGTCGGGGTCTTGTTTGAAAAATTCTATCTTCCGTAAAAAGACAAACTGAGATGAAACAAAAAGAGGGATGCTTGCTTAGCGATGAAGCATACTGGAACATGATATAGGTACCATAATTATACTGCCTACTCACTCTACATGGTGTTTTTAATTTAGGGAAAAACAAATATTTGTGGGCCTTGTATCTACAACTTGCAGAAGAAAATCATTAAAATCGGCTTAAGAGTCCGTCAAAGAAGGTCAAAAGTTACACCTGCGGGGCAGCGGGTCGGTGAGGTATCCGTTAGAAATCGGAGCAAACTATCAGATGTGTTGCAATACCGTCGCGCTAAGCACATTTATGGACACAAGAACAACGCACATTCAAAGCCCGCGCTTTCGGTACCTAGTGAATGTGACAACGCCGCTCTGAGTTTACGCTCACTCGCTACGCGGCGGCAACACATACCAAGGCATATTTTGCGGTTGCAGTGCTCTCGCTGTACCACGATTAAACCTTCATCCTACAAATTTAGCAACACGAAAGCTTGATTATGGTAGAAGAAGGTATATTTTATGTCTCTATTGAAACAATTTTTCGAAAACTGTAAATCTCTTGGCGCTATGCACGCGTGAAGTTGGTCAATTTCATGAGTGAACTGACACTTTCTAAGACAACATTTTTAACTTTTCTTTCTATAGAAACATAAAATAAAGTTTCGTTTATAAACTGTCCAAAATTCAACACTTCAATTTTCACCGTTTAGAAATGAGCATAGTACTACGAAGTCAGTTTTCAGGTTCATTTTAAAGGGGTTTGCCGGACTCTTAAGAGATAAATAGTTATCAAACACCAGTAGACCATCAATCTATTTGCCAGAAATAAGACAAACTTATATCGAGGAATTCCCGAAGTTGTGGAAATATTCATGTTTTATTTACCCTCCTGCTGCCTCCTTGGAAATACACATACACTCTTCCTACTTCATATTTGCCTTCACTATTTGGTTCAGTATGTAATGGAGCACCGACTACAAGATCGTCTAGTCCATCGCCATCGACATCTGATGTTGCTAGTGAGTATCCAAAGTACGCGCCAAGTTGTTCACCGGTAATATTTTGATAAATAGTCAGATTCCAAGAGCAAAGGGTTATCTTTCCTAGCAAATTTGCACCTCGTGGCATTCCAACGGCTGCTCCTTGATGTCTTGTATCCCCAGTAAAATAGCCTACTGTTACCGAGTATCCTAAATATGAGTCGTCATATTCAGATGGACTTTCTGATGTGGACACTACTGCTGGGCGAGTTTCTAAACTTTGTTGAACTACTTTTCCTGAAATACGATGTAATGTTAGTTAACGGACATACATTATTACAAGTTCCAGCTACATATTAGTGAAAATTATTTGTGAGTGCATGAATATGTAATTTAATAAATAAGTATAGGATGAGGCGGTAGAGCGAGACTCTAAGTACTTGAAAACACTAAAAAAATTTAAAAGTTCTTAGTGAACTGCCACACCACTACAAATATTTTTAGTTTTACTGCATGCCTGTATTTGCTGTGAGCAACTGAAAATCGTTATTTTCAACAGAACACCTGCATATACGTAATTACATTTTTGGATTCCTTAACTGATTTGACTATGAGGTTGTATAATAGTTTCGTAATATGAAGTTACGATACGAGTATTGTACGTTTTATCTACTATTAAAGTGATCATGACTATCATATTACCTATCTTGAGAAGTAATTAGTAATCGAGAAACAATGTTACACCGTTGATTGAGGGAATAGGGAATACCTGCACCAAGCGTATAGGTATATACAAGGTGAGTCATAATAAGGTGTAAAAAATTTAGCCAAAGCTTCTTTAGGTCAAAACAAAGCAATTAACCGAATTATACCTTAGTACCAAAATGCTTCCTTTTCGAGAAAAAAATATTCAAAGATTCAAATGTGTATTAAAAGTGTAGCAGTTAAAATTTGAATTTTTATAATCAAATGGCCATGATTTGATCGCGTACCTCCTCATAATGGCAGATTCGTTACAGAATTGTTAAATAACCATTTCAATGGTAGATGGATTGGCCGGTTTGGTCCCGTGAGATGGCCTCCTAGGAGTCCCGACTTAAATCCGCTGGATTTCTTTTTATAGGGTTCTTTAAAACAACTTGTTTGCCGTGAGGTAATTATCACCAGGGAACAGTTGCAGCAAAGAATTCTAGAGGTTGCAAATGGAATTCATCAACACTTTAATATTTAGCAAGTGCACATGCATCGTTAATACGATGGTGTTTGCTTGCTGCCGAAGGTAGACATTTTGAGCATTTGCTGTAGTTTTCCATTTCTTTTATTTTCTTTTTAATTTTGTTTATATTTTGATGTATTTTCAAATTATTCGGATAATTACTTTTCCAAAAAAATATAAAACTTTTCTTCAACACTCTGTAATTTCTTAAGGAAGCATTTTGGTACTAAGGTATATTCGGCTAATTGCTTTGTTTTGGCCCAAAGAAACTTCAATTAAATTTTTTACACCTAATTATGACTCCAAAAGGACGAAACCAATGGTCTACGGTTTTCCATCCACATTCGAAACATGCAATATTGAAAAACTTCTAGCATACATAAGTTCTCTTTTGAAATAAGAAAGCTGTTGGGCTTTTGAAATTTTCTCTCACCAAAATATCATCGCTACATTGTATTCAATGATAAGACACGGTATTTCTAAAATTCCTCTAAATCTAAAATTTGAAAAAAAATATGTCGATAACTCAAAAAAATGAAGTTTACACAAAAATCGTCCTATGCAACCTCACAGTAAAAACAATCATTTTATGGTGCGTACAACAAATACCTACTTAGTATAACTGATTATTCAACGTCTTTCTAATAGGTCAATTGGACCACTCGCAGAAAACTGTATTTGATGATAATACCCCAAGCTGCAGTGTTACTATCCCTAAAAATATTTGATTTTAAAACAAAGTAGGCGGCAAGTTTTTACGTTTAGGCGAGGTGGGATTTGTCTTCAGTCTATAATCTATACCTACTTTGCCATTTCATTACAAATTATGCAAATTTCACTCAACAAAAACACATTAATACTGTGTTTATGTTTCGTGAAATTTAGGCCCATCTTACGTGGTGCACTGTGAACAGCTGTTACACTTATATCTACTTTTTTATTCCCTTTTAGTATTTCTAAGTACTATTGACTCACCCTATACCGCCGGCTGTGTTGTGTGTCCCACTTAACTTGTTCAGTATGGGGAACTCGTAAACCGTAGTAGTTACAAGGTTGCTGAAGTGAGAAAAAATATCCAATTTGAGGGTAAGAAGAGACATTCGGCAACAATGTTGATTTTTGACGAAATCCGAAAAACTGGAAAATGACAAGTTTTCTTTCTTATCTTTTCTTTCTTGGTCCCGTTGTTTGTTGAGATTTTAAGACGAAATTGTACATCAAGTTCTGGCGGCGAGATGTCAAATAATAATTTGATATTAATTTTATTCAGGATATTTCTTTTAAGAATTCCCATTGCCAAGTTTACTTTTTCTTGTAGTACCACACGCTTCTCGACCATTAGTAATTCATACACAAAAGTTCAGTTACTATTACTAGCGGAAAGCGGATAATTGTGGATAATCCCCACCACGCAACTTGAGTGGTGGTAGGAGGTTTATCCAGAACTGTCCACTTTCCCTTACTAATATTAAATAAAGTTTTATGCCTGTATTGTTATACAAGGCCGAAAAGCTCTTGAAAGAGTGTACTGACTAGTATATGACCAGAATAAATACGCCGCATATAAGAAAAAACAAATGAGATCTTGTCGCTATAACTTGGCTTAAAATATCGCTTTAAAATATCAATAAATTTCGGCTTTAGAATAAAAAGAAAATTTCTGCCATTTTAATTTTTTCCGGATTTCTGAAAAATTTTAATTTATTTTCATACTGCCAAATTGCATCTAGGATGAGCTAGACTTTACCACATTTGAGTAAGCCTGTAACTACTATATGGTTTAAGGGTTTCCCCACACTAAACAAGTTAAGTGGGACACGCCGCATATCACGCTAATTATTCTATAAATTAAAATTGAAAGAAAGAATATTTTTAAAAAATAGCAAAATTGTAAATCAATGAACTTGCTCGATTACGATTTTTTGTTTAAAATATTTTTTGACACATCATGAAAATATATTTAAAAAAAAATTCTTTCTTTTGAATCTTCTACCAGTAAGCTGTTTATGATTGAAGCATGTACCTTATTTCCATGATTAATAATTAGGTATTGTTGAATGAGTTTCATCTTATACTTACGCTGTGTATTCAAAAAATTAAAGTATAAGGTATCCAACACATATTTCAGTCACCACTAGTAATAAAGTAACACCCTTTTATTTTTTTTTCGTATAGGCAATAAAAGGTATTTTAAAATAAGATAGGGGTTGAAACTTGTGTTTCAATTTCGTGTTTGTGCTAGAAATATCAAAATTAGAGGTATGATTAGAGCTCATATATGACTGTAAAATAATTTTTAAAAATCTAGTGGTAATAGAGATACTTGTTGAAAGCCGTTCTGCAAACGTCCTTTAGTACCTATAGATAATATAGATACTTCCGGTCATATGACAACTTCGTGAATACACAGCATCACGATACAGATGTCATCCCAGAAACCAATAAAAGTGAAAATATATCTATATTTGCTTGTTAAAACCAACAACATAAAAAGAAAATCAAAAAAACATTTTATGACATAGCATTAAATTAAAGTTACATTGAGATTAGTAAAGGCGACATTGTAAAAGCCTTTATGGAGTGTATGGGGGCGTTTTAAGCTTCAAGCGGGGGTACCAAATCGAGGGGGTGTATTATGCGCTTCACAGGAGAATGGAAAATGACGTATCGTGGGCACAAACAAGTTTTGCTGGACGTACCTTGCGTCATTGATGTCGCAGCTGATGGATGACGTCATTATTTGCGCAGTTTTGATGACGACATTTTCCTTTTTCCTGTGAAACGAGCCATAGCATAGGCTTACGGTATTTCTTTTCTCTTTTCCACTTTATATTAAATGTAGGTAGTCGGGTCTATCTTACTCAAGTTGTTTTTACCTATTTTTGAATACGTATTGCTTTTGCGTGGTCCTCTAAAATCTAGAATATTAAAAAAAGCTCCATATCAGGTGTGCACTGGAAAGTTGGAGAAATTCTTTTTATGTTGTTATGTTGAGTTCTTCAAGAAGCACCCCCCATTTTAGTGCAAAATCGGTTAACACGAACACGATCTTTTCACAGTAAACATAAATAAAATTCCTATTTATTATTCTAGCACGGAAGTTTCTAGGTATGTACTTATTGTATTAATGGGATTACTCATAGTGTTTACTTGCAAGAAAAATTGTTTTTAGTTACTTGCTAAATGGAAGCATAGCCGAATAATTATAACTATTATTTGAGGGTAAAGACTTCCTCGTCACTCCAGCTGGAAAAATAGAGCTACAAAATTGCAAAAAGATCCAACCGCTAGTAGTTGAATACCATTTGTGAATCACAACATATCAACATAAAAACACTTGAGATCAAGTTTTGACGTGAAACTTTCAAAATCGTAATGACTTGCAGTTTTGATCTATCACAACGTTGTAATTAAACTGTACTATTTAAAGTGCTTCAATCTACAACGCAAACGCGACGTGAGAATTAAATTCTTATTAATCTCTTGATGAAGATATCCCTCGTTGAAAAATCAACGTAACTATTCAATATCAAATGGCTGAATAATTCTGGGAACTTCATTAAGTTGATTAGACAGGCGAGTGATGGGATTTAATAATAACACGTCTTTAAATCACTGTTTTGCATTTCCATGCCAAAGGTGGGCCATAAAAGTTCACACGCTGGATATTCAAGCAAACTGTTCTGAGTTCTGAGCAACACTTTCGAACAGCATAAAAATGGATATAAATGGATATAAACCTACAGTACGTCGTGGGAAGTAAGTCCAGCTCGTAACTTTTTTAGTTTTTAATAAGTTATTAGGTATATTTGAACTTTCTGACTATCAGATATCAACCAGATTTGTTAAATTTTCGCAATAAAGTAATCGAGGAATCAGAAGTTAAAAAAGTTTAATTTGCAGAATACTTGACAGAATAATTTCTGCATTAGTCTACTGATCATTCAAATGTCATAGGTTGGGAATGATTAGGTTCCGCTCGCTCCGCTTGACCAAAATCTGAAAATGCTAATTTGTAAAGTACATAGACTATTACGTTTGAACATGAGGGATTCGACCAGGGGCCCAGCTTCAGCATTCACTATGCTTGTACTAATAATGGTCGGTAAACTATATTAGAGTTATTTTGTCGAGTATCTAATACATTAAACACATAATCATAAAAGTTTTCAGTTCGAAGACTGGTTGAACGCGTACCTCCTATCCTGAATTAACCTACGCATTTCCCCAAAAGTAGAACATCCCCAACTATATGAGAGCAGTAGTATAATTTGGGCATACTCCAACCTCTTTTTATTCCTATCTCTGACTCTAGTATGTCTTGAACTAAGTTTACATTGTATTCGACGATAGTTTCCAAACATTTTGATTAAAATATTTGTATAAATGTAGTAGGTATTCCAAAATGCGTTTATTTATCTTTTGGAAATGGAGCAATTTATTGATTTCAATCAGAAATGAGCATAATATTTATAATATTTTTATTGGGCTATAAAGTGTGGAATAAAGTGGATAAAAGGCAAAATTATGTACTTATTTTTGCGAAAAATCTCTGAAAAAGTTTTGTTTTTAAAAAAGACTTTCCTGCTTATGCATGACCTGTACTTATAGTATTTTATTTTAGAATAATATTACCACCAACATTTTTTTAAACGGGGACTACCATTAAGTTATGGAACTACACGTATTTTTCTTTTCATTTTATTTTGCAGGTTTTGTTCCTCTTTTTAACCTTATAAATAATTTTTGAGCAGGTTACACAACAAAATTTTCGAAAAACTACGAAATAACATATGTTAATCAAACTAACCAAAAATCAGAGAAAATAATGTTTATAAATAAGGAAGTCCCGAACGCGGGATCGCTTAAAAATTTTAAAATGCCAAACTTGATCTAGAGAGGCACGAATCAAACGGTGACAGGTCTCCCGTTAAAAAAAGGATGTACTTAAACTGCCGTTAAACGATGGGGTGCTAAAATGCGTTGTATTTTCGACTTATATACTATTTTCGTAGACGTTCTTGCCACCACACAATCGTGGCTCACTGGTCGAGGTCTCATTCCACCATGTCGTCACGCTGGGCGTTCGTACCTCACCGCAGTTTTCTTTTTTTTGTTATGATTTTTCCTTTTGAACAAAAAATCGGTCAGGTCCAAAAGGACAAATAGGGGTCGTCATCACTCAAATGAGTGGATGTCACTCATTTAAGTTTTATTGTTATTTTTTGAGCAAAGTATCGATTAACGGCATTTTAATACCCGACCGTTTAACGGCAGTTTAAGTCCATCCTAAAAAGAAAAGGGCAAGTAAATAAAATTTCGAATATTTTGTTCCACTATTATATTTTGTCTATTTAGAAATACATGTTAATAAATCATTTTTGCCGATTCCTTGTTTTTGTTTTTAGTCGCAATAGAAATAGGTAGGCATTTTAATTTCGTACTAGCGATCCCGCACTCGGGATTACAAATATTTCGGGGAAATCCCGAATGGCGTCATTAGGCCACATATCTTCGGGATTTTAAAATTTTTAAGCGATCCCGCGTTCGGGACTCTAGACACGTCCTTATAATAATACTCTTATAAACTAGCCTACCACTGCATTGATCTCCTTCCACCAATATGTCTGGTAGTAGGAGAAATATCGTGGAAATAGTATGTTGCTCGTTCTGTATAATGTGTCCAATATGCTCCATAACTTGCTACCCTTAATTCTTTTGTGATAGGGTACTAAGCGGAAAAAGCAGCACTGCGCATTAATGAATCGAGTTGCTAGGCAACGGAACTGACTGATGGAACTTGATGAATCCTAATTATTGGCTGAGTGCCCCCGATATATTTTTAGCAGGGACTTTTTCCGCTGGAACACTCCAATATATTCAGAAATGGCGAGCTTTTGTTGGTTTAAAATTCGATGAGTACAGAAATTTATTATAACGTCAGTAGGTAGCTAGACGATTATGGCGACCCCACCCCTCTCCTGCTTTCCCATAAGAGTCCATGTTAAAGTCCACCACCGTGGTGAATTCCACCACATTGAAAAATGTGACGTGCATAGGAAGGGTCATGCAGCTGTATGAGCTCATTTCAAGATTTTTTAAAAATTCGGGGGTTCATTCATTCATTCATGGCTGTCCGGGTGGTTGTTTTCGTGGTTGTACCTGGTGGAAGTCTTCATGGCTGTACCTGGTGGCCGTCTTCATGGCTATACCTGGTGGTTGTCTTCGTAGCTGTACCAGGTGTTTGTCTTCATGGCTGTATCTGGTGGTCGTCTTCGTGGACTGTACCTGGTGGTTGTCTTCCTATGCACGTCACATTTTCCAAAATCTAAGCATAACAGTTCGATGACCTCTGACTTCGGTTCAATGACCGCCGAATTTGAATGACCTTGAAATGAGCTCATACAGCTGTATGGCCCTTCCTACGCATGTCACATTTTCCAATGTGGTGGAATTCACCACTATGGTGGACTTTAACCTACCTACTAACGTCAGAAAAAGGAAAAAATTGATGACGCTATTAGTCGAAAATCGCATGTTGCAAAAATATGGCAATCGTAGAAAATATTACTTTCGTCAAGAATTTTCTCAAAAATCAACATCTGTAGTTTTATCGAACTTGTTCCAAACTTCATAAACTCTTGTATTACAGCAAATAATATGAATTCCCGATTTTGGTCGCTATATCGTATACCGTAAGATACTTCTAGTCAGACCACAATGTCCAAGGAGGAAAACTAGAACTCCATGAGTTCAAATTGTATGGTCTTGAGTGGGGTCAGTATTTGCCAAGTGAGTGGCTAACGAATAAAAAAGTTCCAATTGAAGGAATTAATATCCCAAAGATTAATTCTGAAGTCTTGAATATTCCAATTTTCCTACTGAATTATTACGTTCACATAAATTTTTGTTATGTAGGTATATGACGTAAAGCTGGTAAATGTATAGTATTATTTACAAACATTGTAAGCTTCATATCAATTTGCTTGATATTTTTATTTTTTATATTAGTACCTGCTAGCGGAGATGGAAAGAAGATGCTGATGTGATGAAGAACCTCAAAGATTCAGTACAACAGTGGTCACCTAATTAGTCTTAACCAGCTTGTGCATTCCGATATTTGAAAACTGATCGGTACCATTCAATTTTTATTTACTTTTTATTTATTATAAAATTATTTCTAACAATGAATATGTCGTAGGCTAAAGTACAATCAATAGATTTATTAAAAGCCTTAACTATTTCAAAATGCTAAGGCTGATAACAAAATTATTACTTCTTCTTCTTCGTGCTACACCATCACCAGCCTCTCTTCAAATATACAATTTGCGCCATTATGCGATAAAATCCCTTTGTTATGCTGAATTAAAAAAAAATCGCGTTTCATTTTAGTTTATTCTAGTTTCAGGATCCCGCAATGCGCAATACCTAACTGTTTTGTTATTTCTAAAAGTTTTTATATTTTTAGGCAAGTTACAATAATCACAGCAACAAAATATCTTCAAGGGTTTTTGGTGGCTTATCGTTTCTTTTCATTGGAAATTTTCACTGTGCAAAATTGACATTCTTCATCACCATTAAACAGATCCTTTCTGGTACCGCTAGTACTATAACATTTTAATTAATTTAGTAAGCAAGCATGTTTATTCCTTGAATATTAATTTATTAGACATTTGTTTATGGTACCTTCCTGCACCTCATTGTAGCTTAAATGAGAAATGTTAAAATGTTTGTGAGATATGGTTACAAGAATTCGCGGAACTTTTCATACCTCCTCCAAAAATTTGATCTCCAAATACTCCAGGAGTAAATGGAAATATCGCATTCGCATCGACGGAGTAACCTTGTCCTGTAACACAATTATTTATTCTAAAATTTGGAACTGTATATAAATTAATAGTAAGCAACAACTTAAGGTAACGAAAACCATGAGAACCTGTAAATTATAAATATGTAAATCGTAATATGAATAATAAGAAATTATTAAAAACGCTTCAAAATTGCTAAAAGAAAATCATAAATAAATTCTAATAAAAAGATTGTAACAATACAGATAAATAAGTAAACGTTTATACAAAAGAAATATAACAAGAAAATACTTTGAATTTTAAATATCAAGCTTAAAAATTAAGTACATAAATTGACACAATAAAAGATTCTAGAATTAAATAAAACTTAATTGCCCAATTAAAGAAATGCAAGTATTTTGAAAGATTCACAGAAAATTCACGTATTCCAGTGGGTATAAGTACCTGCATTGTTGAGGCAGTGAAAACAGATATTCATCAATTGTCACAGAGGTTGTAAGTTTGAAGAAGACGATTGAAATTTTCAAGGACTCAAATACTTCTCATGATCAGATCTATAAGCAGTTGTAAAATTTCGTTTCTTAAAATTTATCACAAAAAGTCTTCAACAGAAGCAACAACACCAGAGCATTAATTTAGAACTTACCACTAGGGTAAAGAATGGCAATGGCTGTCGATGGAAGATCCCAGATATTGTTATGTGAAATCAGTATTTTTTGTTTTATGGTATACATTTTATCAAATTAGAATGCAGGGCAGATATGAGTTGTCTATTGATCTATTGATCAGGAGGATGCAGCATTTTAGAAGTGTTTGTTGGATGTCAAGTGAGTTATGGTTTCTTCTGCTGTGCCGCAGTTCGCATAAGAACGTATTGACTATAATAAAACTCCAACCATGCAAGAACACGACAGTTCCCCAACCTTCTGATCTTCTCATAATTTCTGGAATCAGCAGGTGGGCGGAAGAGGGTTGAAGATCTTCATCCTTTTCTTTTTTTAACGGTTACCATGTACATGAGTTTTTCTATTTCGTATTTACGAATGGCACGCCCAAGGAAATTTATTACGCAACATTACGTAGTCGTTAGAAGTCTTGTAGATTTTCGGTGGTTTTTGTCAATCCAGTTTTGACTTTGATTCACTTCATTTTTCCACTACTAATCTAAGATGGTTGATCTTAGTGATTGACGCAGTTGTAGCGTTGAAATCTTCAGGTACGGGGAGATGTCTTTAAGTTTACCAAAGAAGAGATCTAATATCTTCCTTCAACGAATAATATATTTAGTGCGTCTGCTTCAGTGAGATGATTCTATCGCTATTAACTCGTGGCCAATTAGGGATTCCTTTTCATTGATTAAGCAGATGGCAAGGTTTTCGTTCGACGACTCGCAATGTCTAGTTTCTCACCAGTGGCTTTCTGATATTCCAACAATAATCCTTGTGTTTTTCAACGAAGCGCCAATCTCTCTGGTCTGTCGAGGCCCTTTTCATTACGTGCCCAGCGCTTTCTTATAGTGGATTTCGACTTGCGACCGGTCACATATTTTCCATGAATTGCCGTGGTTGCCAACACAGTAGCTCATTTCACATATTCGGTCCTCGTGCCACAGCGCCGATTGCTAGTCGGATTCACAGATTTCTGGAGACAATACCAGCTTCTCGCATTTTGGATTTCTTGGAAAAATGGCGTGACGCGGTAGGATTTCTTTCCACTCTGGGCAGAATGTAGGAGAATTACAATAGAGGGGTGAAATTAAGGTTGGAACGTGATTTCGAGAAAACCAAGAGCTCGCGTAGGCACGCTATCTTTGAAATAGGTCTTGTTGTCCATAAGGATCGCAGAAGAGTATATACCCTTACCGTTGGCATATTTTGAAGCACAGGACGCTAGGAGCATGGCGTTTATTTATATCCCAATGCAGAGATATGCAACCTTTTATCGTGTTATTATTCCCTTGTTTTCATTAGTAATCGCGGATTTTCTGACGGGACACCGGACACAACATATCGAATGCAAAATTCTATAAATTACAATAAACTTCAGAAGAAAAAAATAAAAAGGATCCGTTTGAATTCGAACAAATACTCCTTGCGCATTTTGGCACTGAGCCACGAGTGCTGCTTGCTTTGCATGAAGTTTAAAAGTCTATTAAAGCGCTTGAAATTGGAAGTAGACCAGTCAGCTCAGCTCTTAGCATCCTGTGTTTCAAATTATGCTTACCGTTGAGTTATAGCTAGATACTATTGATCAAAGCCTCGGTGTCAAATAAGACAGTGGGTAATGCGTTTCTGTGAGGTACGGTGCTGCAATAAAACATTCAAGTATATTAAAGTTGGTATTGGAACGATTATTGGAAAAAACATTTAACAAAAGCTGTCGACGATCTGATAGCCATGGAGAATTTGTTTACAATATTGTCCACAGAAGAGATAGTTAAACAGAAGTGTCAAGTATTCATAGACAATAGTTCGGGCTGTTCGATTCTGGAAGTGTTCGAAATTGATCCAACTGGGATTCAATATAAAAGTTTATTAACATGTGCGGGAACTAAGGTTTGAAATTTTTGACTAAAACAGTGAAAATTGTGGAAAACACTGCGTCTTTATGGCGACAATTTAAAAATACACGCGAATGCGGCAACTAACCTAATTTACAATTGTCAGGAAAAAGTGTTAGGTTTGTGAATTAATGGAAGGCTACTGTATCTGGGCAATATAACTGTAACATCCAGAAGTGATCAAATAGATTTATCAACACTTGGCGAACTAGGAAGTGGGCATTGTAATTTATTTAATACTAGATTCTTATTGTTTTAATCTTTGCAAAACTATGTTTAACGTACCTTGCCAGTACCAACTTCCAGGAGCACCAATGAAGAGCCGTTTGCCATCCTGCAAAGAAAAATTTCTATAGAACAAAAGAAATATGTGTTTCAGCATCTAAATTTATTTACATTCTTCAACATTGACTAGAAATGTCTTAGAGGGGACGGTCGGTGAGCGAGAGCCAACTCTTTGGCTCGCCTTTAAAGACTAGAGGCTGGTTTGGTTTGTTCGCACACAGTACTGATGAGCTCCAAAAGAGCGAAATCATGATATGCGGTTGCTGTGGGCGAACAAACCAAATCATTTCTTTTCTTCTTTATTAAATTGATATAGTTAACTCTTTCAGACAATTCTAAAACTTGTCAAAAGTAACGTACGCTTAGCATTGCGTTTTTCATGATGCTTTCACATCGAAAGTATTAGTGAATATTAACGAAGAACTGCTATGTTACATTTCCTTTTTTGCTGTTTACTGCCATCACTTCAGGACATCCAATGCGAACATATTCGAAACATATAAGGAGGCACGAGTCCTTTGTAAAGAACCGTCAATGCACAAGAAATCTGAATCATTCGGGGCCGCAAAAACTTTTGTATATGGTAACTAAACTCTAACCTGCGCAATGCTGTTTAGCATTGAATGAAAACTTCGTAAATCATGAGGCAAGAATCAGCAGAGCTTTATAAAGAGCCGACAGGCCATACATAATGCTTAAACTTGGCAGTTCATAGAAGTCAAATTAGAAAATCATATAAAAAATTTAATAATTTAAAGAATACATTCATATGTAGATTACATATTAGTTTTCTGGTGTGCCTCCAAGAAGTTGGTCGGTACGAAGAGGCAGCAATTGTGTAAGACGCTAAACTAATAAATTATCTTGATATTCAACATTGAGACAACAAATTAGGGTTAAGCTAGGCTGGATTTTTTTCTATTTTATAAGAAAGGGCAGTGTCAGTTCTTAACCAATCAAATTAGTAATCTATTTGATTTGATTTCATATTTCTATGGAAAACTACAAAATTTAGAGATTGAAATCAAAAGCTGTCGGAAAACGGAAGTTGTTTATTGGATTGGATGAAAAATAAAGTCAGTATTCCTCTCATTACCGATGTATTATAATGCTTTTCAAATCCAATAAGTAGTATTAATTTGGGACTGTTCTCTGATGCCCTACGAGTATAAACAAATTTACTGCGTCATTAAGAAATCATGACTTTAATTGCTCTACAAACTAGTCAATTTTTAAAGCAGTTTGAGCGCCTATGCGAAAAGATAATTATTGAATATTCATGCAGACCAATTTTAGCTAGAAGGATGGAGAAAAGGGCGGAAGAAATATTAGGAGATTAGTTTGGATTTAGACGAAGCAGAGGAACGCGCGAGGCTATTCCACTTTTACGAATAATCATCATCATCATCATCATAATATTAAAAGCGAAAAGGCACAACACTTGCAACGGGTGGGGATATCGGTCGCTCGGTCTCTTTTCAACTGGCGGAGATCGTATGGGTGAGGTCGTGCACTCGACCAGGTGTTTCTTTAACGCAAATAAGAAAATTGCATCGGCATAATTTCGATGGACGCTTGGATCTGCTGAGCGCTGTTATCGCAGTCGGAGTTCAACGTTACACGGGTAGGCATAGGTAGAATGGTTTTTTGTCGTATGCATTAAATTAAACGCAATTAATTGTGGACAAAATGACATACAGGGCAGCGTACATGCGATATGAAAACCGCAGGAAAAAACCTAGGCAACTATCACCACTACGTAAAAGTCGTGGAGCGTAGCCCACGGGTCATCTAGTATTATAGAAAAGGCAATAGAAAAGAATGCCTTTATAGGATTTGTAGATTTAGAAAGACCCTTCTACAATGTAAAATAGAGGACGTACTCGGAAAGGTAGGGATGAAATATAGGGGCAGAAGAAAAATACACAATCTGTATAAAGAGCAAACGGCAGTTATAGAATTTGATCAGGAACGAAGAGGAAGTGAGACAGAAATGTGCGTTGCCACCTCTATAATAGTTTTCAACTTATATATCGAAGATACGATGAATATTGTTAAGGACAGAACAGCTTCAGGGATTAACATACACGGCTAAACTATTAACATACTAAAATTCTCAGATGATATAGCAGTGTTAGCATCCAGCAAAGAATAATTAGGAATGGCTCTGAGCGAAATGGAAGCAGTCTTGACAGAGGGCTAAAACAAAAATTTTCGTATGTAGAGGGGCGTGAAAATAGAACCAGAGTACAAATAGGAAATGAGAAGATAGAAGAAGTAGCAGATTTCTGCTATTTACGAAGTCAAATAACTCGCGATGGTAGGAGCACTAAAGATATGAAACAAAGAATAGCTCAGGGCCGAGTTGCGTTTAACAAAAAGAAACAACTGTTATACTCGGGAACAGTTAATGAAGAAACTCGTAAGAGACTCTTAAAGATGTATGTAGGTATGGAGTACGGCAATGTACGGGTGCGAAACTTGGACAATAGGAGAATCGGATCGAAAAAGAATAGAAGCATTTGAAACATGGTGCTACAGACTCATGACGAAGGTAGATAAGGTTAGAAATAAGGAGGTATTAGAAAGAGTTGAGAAAAATAAATAAATAAAGAATAGGAGATATAGGACGGCAGGACACCTTTTGAGACTCGAAGGATTAGTTCGCGACATATTTCAGTCGGAGATAGGATGGAAGGGCCACGAATCTTTGTCAGACTGATGGTTGATCTCGAATTTTGTTACGAGGCTTGAAGACTGTCTTGATAGTACGTTTACGAAGACGTTTGCTTTTACGTAATACTGAGAATGACCAACAACACTTCTACCAAGAAGACGATTGACCAGAACATGTAAGAAAGCAATTTTCCGGCAGTTTCAGCCACCATGGGAAGAGGAATATTAGGATGATGAGATTGAGCTGATCTAGAAATTGATTTAAGGTGGTAAGACCATGTGATTAGATTACGAAAGGGTCATCGATGCACCTGAAGAAAGACTTGTTTACAGAACTTCGACATCGAAACTGGAGAGAATTGCAGATTTGGACGACACGGCCTTTTCTCTGAAGCTAAAGTAACCAATACAACGGCCGTGGACACCTACTGCATCGGTTATTGACTATTGAGTATTATTTTTGCTTAGCAAATTGTATATTTTAATCCAGTTACTTATATGAAGAGGATTTATGATCATTTATAAATATAAAATAACAGACATAGAAACTCCGCTTTAAATATGTGCTTTGGAATTGTGTATGAGTGTCTAGCAGCTTAACACTTATAACACATTAATAATGTCCAGGATTTAAAACGCGCTGAAGTAATGATT
Organism: Xestobium rufovillosum; assembly: GCA_963966045.1. Taxonomy (NCBI): domain Eukaryota; kingdom Metazoa; phylum Arthropoda; class Insecta; order Coleoptera; family Ptinidae; genus Xestobium; species Xestobium rufovillosum. Next base: position 11,964,304 of record OZ014500.1, read on the forward strand.
AACTATGCAGTGTGCAATGAAAGCGCCCCCAGTAAAGCTGGAGATTACATTCAAATTTTTATAGTCATTGACCGACAAAAGTATTTTCAGCTCTTCTAAAGCAAGGATTCTCTTTATAACTTTCTGGCACCCACAATCTATATTTAAGCAGACAGTTACATAACGGATAAAAAACTAATGATATCTAAATTTGCTGAAAAGAAAATAACGTGACACTTTGAACCTGAGACAGACCGTTTGCTACAGATGGTCCAAAAACGTAATAATAAATCGGTTGGCGCCATTCCATTGAAATATAATACAACAGAGATTAAAATCGAGATCTTATTGATCGTGATACATAAATGAATAAATCAGAACGAAGATTTTATCTTGGAAGAGCACGTACAGCTATACAGCGTGTGCGATGCACTATAAGTACTTCTTAGCAAAATTATATTTTCTGACCATACTGTACTAGGTCTGTGAATCACTTTTACACTCTTTATCGATAGCGTCAGGGTCGGGCTGAGGTAGAATGACCCACCGGGTAAAACTTTCTTGGAATGAGAAGGTGGGCAGCATTTGGTGTGGTGTCGGGGAGCTCCTTCCTCAGATTTTTTTTTTATTTTTGCACATAACAAGCTATTTTAAACGATTTGAACGTACACAAAAACTTTAATTGTTGTATCTCTACTTGATAATAACAACTGCTGTTATGTGTTTTGTCAGGAACACCAAGCAAAAGACCTTTGTTTTCTATTTACACACTTTATTTACACTTTAATACAATTTTACAACGCGGATGCTATGAGGTAACTGCCTCTATTTACAATTTCTTAAAACTAGGAAAACTACAGACACACCCCTTATTTATAAAAATACTCCCTTAATAGATTCATTCGACCAATCATGCTAAACATTCCAATTTCACTCGTCCAATCACAGGGGTGATTATCTTATGCGACAGTTACAAAACAGACCCTTGCACGAAATATGATACACCATTTAAAACACCAATTTGTCACAACTTGGGCTTGTAGCTGTCACACCAGAAATGCCAAAATAGAAGAATTATTGCGACTCAACGGCGTCACCGACCAGACGCTCGACCATCTCACCATCCCTTGCAGACCACACAACTTAAAATACCACCCAGAATTATTCGTACACTTCTATATAATTTCTAAAATATGAAATCCTAACATAATCACCATCATAAAGTTTTCAGTCCAAAGACTGGTTGGACGCGTACCTTAACCCTTTTCTATCTTGAGCCAACCTACGCACTTCCCCAAAAGTAGAACATCCTATATCGTCAACTATTTGAGGGCAGTATTCTAATCTGGGCCCACCCCTGCCCCTCTTTATTCCTGAAAAGCTCACGAGAAAACAAGTACACATTCTCTTTGGGTCATTTAATAAAAATCAGCAACAAAATAAAATCATAAAATAACAATAAACAATAAAAGCTGAAGATAAATTAACAAATCTTAATAAACAATTGGCACAAATAATTATAAAAATATAAATTGTGACGGAACAAGTTCCTAACTTAAATTCATAATCAATAGAATTGATAGAATAAACAAATTCAGAGCAAATTTTTCTGGAAAATCACCTAACCTGTCGATTTTCTTTCTATAATCCATTAGGTATTCGATTGGCTGTAGAGATCCAAGGATGTTCCAAGCCCAACGATATGTTTGAGGTAGCATCCCGTATGAGATCTCGTAGTACACAAAATCTGGAATTAGTTCTATAATTCAATGCCTGGCAGGGTATTTGCCCGAGGAGTAGTTTTTAGAACGGTCCAGTACCACTCGTCAAATCTATATTTACTTATCTGAATAGTCCAAGGAATGGTGTATGTATTATAGTAACGTTTGTTCAAGGACTTCTATCTGTGGACACTCTTGTAGAATAAGGAGTCTAATCTAACCTTAAGAGTGCAGTAGATAATAAATTACTTAATTCTATATTCTCTTTCGCTAGAGAGAGAGTCCTATATCAATAGAAAAAGTATTTCTCTTACTAAAACTGATAGTTAAATGTATCGTTGTATACGGGGTATGTAATCTACAATGTGGTCATCGCGAATTCTTTTAAAACCTTTACGTAATTTTGTGTAGAGTATAGAAATCATGTGTAATGTGTACAGTTATTTTGCAATCATCTTGTAAAGTAATCACCCGAAAATATTGTATTATGGTGTACGTCAGGGACCTGAACCGTAACCGCAACAAAACTATAACCGAACCGTAACCACATGTTTTTCTTGAACCGAACCCGAACCATATACCGTAATTTAAGACTAACACTTGAACCATAAGCGAACTGAAAACCGAAATTCCGATAGGAGCTCGAACCAGAACCGAACCAAAAACCGAAATTTCGATTAGAGCTCCAACCAAAACCGAGTTGAAACCGAAATTAATAATTAAAACTACCTGGGATGATTAATAGTAATAATAATATCAATATAATTAGTAAACAGTAGGAAATTGTTTAATGCTATTGCGCGAAGTTTCGTGTTTGACGATGGATCATCGTCAAACGTCAATCTTCGTTTCTCGTTGTGGTGTGGACTGCTGCATGTGGCTGTCTGTAGCAATCTTCTAAATTTTAAGGTATTCCTTCGTATACACACTGTTTTTGAAATATGAACATAGGAAAATGTAAACATTTTATAAGAACAATTACATGATAAGGAACGTCAAATTAACAGCTTCTCAAATATTTTTGAATCATACATGCAGAGGAAAGTTGACAGTCGTCCGAGATTAGTTTGTTTTTGATCTCGCCGTATAAATAAATGATAATTTTAATTTTAAAACACTACCTTATTTGTGTTTTTCTGTATTTGTGGAAATCTTTTGTCAGGGGCTTCCTATGATTGCTTACATTTGATTTGCTCTCTGTTATATACGGTAAAAGTGGGTAAAAGGGTAGAAGACCGAACTAAATTGAATCTACTTTTTGTATCGAAATCGAGCCCAAATTCAGAATCAAAACCGAACCGAAACCAAACCTAAAAATATAATTATGCTTTGAACCGAAACCGAACCAAATCGGAAACCGAAATTCCGATTAACACTTGAACCGAAACCGAAACCGAAACGAAAATTTATTTCGGTTCAGGTCCCTGGCTGTACCTAACCATCACGTAGTACAAAAACGCGGTCCACTGAAATCATTTCAAATGATATCATGTAATTCTTGACCATCTGCAGCAGTAAGGTAACACTTATATTGTGTTATTTATTACATGCCCTTCCTTGCGAATACGCTGTATCTATACGGGCTTATAAAAAACAAATAACGATTTTTAAATATCTCCATAAACAAAAGTGGATCCCAGAAATAAACCGTCGCAAATGTAAATCGAAATGTTTAGGTATGCTTGTATTTTATTGAAATACATGTAAATTCTTGAGTCCCTGTTAAATTCGCAAAAGCTCCTTTATAGTGTTGGTGGTTTGCTTGTATTGTTCTACTGACAACTACTGCATTTTCTGAGAATTCATTACTAATTGTTATTCGTGTCATTTATGTTTCTTTCTTTTGTAGTTGCATTCGCTATTAATTCCTAAAAGAGAATCTTGCTGGGTACAAGGCGGTAGATGAAAGGTATTTAGCCATTACTGTTTTTCAATCTTTGTTGTAGGTATAACTTGATGCAATATAGAGTTGTGCGGTTTTGAGTGGAATCAATATATTAGGTAAAACCACTGTTAAGCGAAAACTAATAACTTGGTGCAAAACTTGTCCATCATTCGAATACTCGGAATAACTATAAAATTGAAATTTCTTATGGAATCTAAAGCTACTAACATCGGGAAGATAATATTATGTTCCCGTGGTGTGTTTTCTACGGAAGCGCTCTGGTGTCACGTATTATTTATTTTCATTTTCCGTTATAACGTATTTTTCCCGTTATAACGGATCTTTTTCCGTTATAACGGATCTCCTTTTCCGTTATAACGGATTTCTTTTTCCGTTATAACGGATCTCCTTTTCCGTTATAGCGAATCTTTTTATAACGGAAAAGAGATCCGTTATAACGGATATTTTTCCGTTATAACGAATCTCTTATTTCCGATATAACGGATCTTTTTAGGTTAGTGTCTTCATTTAAATCAGTGCAACAGTTGGTAAAGTAGGTACTTATTTGATAGTTATGACCGCTGTCCGCTACCAACATGAACGATAAGTGGATATCGATATCGTATCGTTAGTCACTTGGCGAGTAACATCACACTGCACACCGGTTATGTAAAATGACTCCCATTAATACTTAATACTACACAGTTCTTGGAAAGTCTGTTATATCGGAAATAAGAGATCCGTTATATCGGAAATAAGAGATCCGTTATAACGGAAAAAGAGATCCGTTATAAAGGAAAAAGAAATCCGTTAAAACGGATAAAGAGATCCGTTATAACGGAAAAAGAGATCCGTTATAAAGGGAAAATCCGTTATAACGGAAAATGAAAATAAATAATACGTGACACCAGAGCGCTTGTGTAGTTTTCCATTTTAAAAGCGTCAGCTCCAGAAGATACTGACGTTGTCAGCCAAACACGTGTCGAGTTTAATTACTGTGTCACTTGTCTCTTGGCGTTATCTTATAAAGCATTCATAGTTGGATGGGTGCATTGTAAATTCCTCAAGTAAAAACTTTTAAGGCTGTAATTGTCAAATTTCGATTGAAAAATCAGTTCCATTCAATTTAAAAAATACGTTATTTAGGGCATCCTCTTCTTAAAGAATAAATAAAACCATTTATTTTCAATAATGGTTTTAGCTGCTGGTTTACGACTTGGCAATCAAACCAGCGCCATAATATTTTTCTATTATTAGTCATAATGTTTACACTATTAAAATAGTCTGCAGATGAGGAATTTCAATGCAGCAAAATCAGAATTGCAGTTAAATAAAGTTGATTGTCATTCCAGGCACGATGGCGCCATATACATCTGCTGCTTGAACTCATAATTCACGTTCAGCAATAATAATAGTATCATAAAAATGTAAAAAGCACATGGTCGCAACAAAGAGAGTTAACTTGCAAGCCGCGTGCATTTCACGGTGTATTATGATGATTTCAACAGTTTTTGTAGCATCATCGACACAAACAGTTTTTATTTCACGCATGTAAATGAAGGGGACGTTGCCCTTACAAGTTTATTATATACCTACAAAAATAATTCAAAACGTACTAAAAATTTCCCCGTCTTGTATTGAGCCAAAATAGTTGAGGTGGGCCACCTCAACAATTTTTGCAATAACAACTTCTTATTTTTCTTATGACTGTCAAAATATCTAAGTCCAGGAATCCCCAACCAGCAGGAAGTAAGTTTTTGTCTTATTAGGTCCTTTATCACAATTTTGTTTGTCTGATATGCCAAAGAGCACGTGGGTTCCGACCTGACCTGACCTGACCTATCCCTTCTTCGCTAAGACGTCCACTTTCTCGTTCCCTTCACTTCCTTGATGGACTTGCACCCATTGAAAGATAACCCTGTTAGGTATGTACTACTAGCCAAGCGAGCGAGTCCGCGCAGTCTTTAACCGTTCTGGATTGTATTTCTACAGTTTGGAGTACTTGGCTGTCCGTAAAAACCTGGGATATTTCTATTTTTAAAGAACTTCCTGATCAGTTCCTGCGCACATAGGTAAATTTCAGTAATTTCTGCCATGAATGCAGACGCAAGGCTCTACACTACAAGCCTTCTATTGGTATGGTTATCTGATAAGGCTTGTGGAAGTTTAAAATTAAGACTGTTCTTGTTTATTTGTTGTAACAATTCGCTCATAACCATTTATCCTCAACATGTATGCCACGCCTCCACCACGATGTGTAGCGGTGGGAGTTCCAACAGTGTCCATCGCCCCTGTAATCCCTAGGGATGCATCCTTCTTAGATATTCTGGTAACTAGCCATCTCGGAGGAAGTCTTGGTCATTCAGTCCACAGGAAACCCAATCGTTACCTCGATACCCTTTTTTGTCGACAAAATTTACTATCCAAAAATAGCCCTGGTCGAAGACATGAATTGAAAGTTGAAAATCGTCGTCGTCGTCTCTTAGAAAAACAGTAAGTCTTGAAATTCACATTATTCTGTCATTCTAAGCCCTTTTAAAATATTTTAATGTTCATAGATCATCAATATTATTTTTTCGGTAACATAATTTCCGTGAACAATACGAATTAAGTGACCACTGGAGATATGTAGGTACTCAAACGTCGAAAGAACATTGTAGCCGTTATTGCTACAATACATTATATACGTACACTTTTCTTCGGCGCCTTAGTGAATAACACGTAATTTATTAAACAACAATAATTATTAATTAGTATTCAGATATGATAGACATTCTTTTACATTTTTCTACCACAGGCGTCATATTTGCCGACACATCAAGATTTACATTAATCATGTCCTGCACGTAAATTACTAACAATACAACACATATTCTGGACATCGTTTATTGTTTTCACCGACAATTAGAATTTATAGGAATTGATAAAGAAAAAACTACGAGAAACCTAAGAACGTGATTCTTCCTTCAATAAAAATTAAGAATTAAACACGCCGGCATAAATAATCATTTGTAAAATGTAGTTCATGAATTCGTTAGGGAATGGGGAAAACCCGCAAATTTTGAAAATGATCATATTGAATAGTTTACTACCCAAAACAAATTCCGCAACTTTCAATTTTTACATTTGAGTTTTATTTTCGTCATAATTAAATACGAAACATGTGTCACGCTCAAGACACAATATTTGAATGACGCTGGTGACGTACTTGACCACTGGGCCCGACAGATTAGGTAGGGATTTTCACATGCGCAAACCGATCCGTTTGCACCCTGACTCCTCCCACTCTTTCCAGGGAGACGCGTAAACACCGGGTCCTGGTCATGCTGCTTTCTAAGTTGCAAATTTTTCGTTCAGCACGGCACATAATCAAAATTTTTACGTGGTACGCGATACATATTCTATTTATGCTTGATATTACAGTACTAAAAGTTATAAATTCGATTAAGCGGGTCTTCCCCATTCAGAGAGTTTTATAAAAATCGGCCGAATAGCTAGCTTCACAGGAGAACGGTAAAATGTTTGTTTTTACATTAATAAAAATTAATAAAAATTCAGAAAGAGATAATTCAAAGGTTAAAAAGTTGTCTGTTTTAAATTTTACCACGGAACATAATTAATCTTTCAATTATCATCTAATTATCATTTCAATATGTACGCGTAATATAAAAACGACTGTTTACAATGACCAGTAACGCCCAAGTGGTCCCACATACATCATGCACTAAGGTTAAATTCTAATTATTGCTCACTGAGAATCTTAATTTTAATATTAGTCGTGGAGCTAGTTGCTCTAATTCGACACCCTCTATGCAACTCGAACACACACAAGAAAATTAAGCTGATTCTTATGTAAAATGATCTGCCGGATTCGAATTTTGAGGTCGCGAAAAGATCGGGAATTGCGAAAATGCCGGAAAATCGATTTTTCCTCAAATTTTCCTAAATAAATTTTCGACCATTTTTAAAACTTTTCTCGTTGTATTTCAGCAACGAAAAGACCGCAAATTTGTGTAACGTATTTTTCATTCACCGGGTAAGTAATCTTATTTTTCGGAATTAACATATACATATGCGAGACCAAACACGGACAAAGGCTCGAAATTATTTTTGGTGAAGAAACGAAACATTAATGTTGTTGCTGAAAAAAGTTACAGGGAGTTAAAACATAAATAATTCGTGCGCGCTAGCCGCGCTGAGCCGTGTAATAGTGGTTTATGTGCGGGCGTACAAACGCTGCATTAATATCGAAAACATTCGTATTTTTTATTCCGACAAATTCCATTTCCCTTCACATAAACATGATATTATACATTGCACATTGGATTTCATGCATGCACATCGAAAAGAACAGGTAAAATTTTTACATTTACAGAATTGTGTTATAGTAACACAATCCAGTTTAGAGCTATTTGTGAATGTTATTGGCATAATGTCATTTTCCATGTACCATCCATATTCCAGGATGTTTGGAATATTTGAGCTTATTTACCAAGCCGTATTATATACAGCACACTGAAAAAAAGCTTTTTTAACATGAAAATTAAATGCGTTTTCCGTAGGAGGCAGATCTCGGAAAGCAAAACATATCATTTTTTTGATGAGACAAAAAGTGGGTTAGTGAGTGATTATCGACGTGAAAGGGTCTCTAGGGGACCGGGACGACAAGAAAGACTTACTTTTGCCAGAGAAGTTGTTCCTTATCAAGGCGGAACAGTAATGTTTTGAGGGGGGTATAATGTATGGTCGTCGCACTCCACTTATTCACGTGCCGCAAACCATGACGGGAAACATTTACGTCCAAAACATTACCCAACCAATCATCCTTCCATTGGAGAAAATTTCGTTTTTATGGACGATAACACCACACCCCACCGCACAAGAAGGGTTGCCAATTTGCTACAGGAAGGGAATATTCCAAGAATGAATTGACCAATAAACTCACCTGACTTGAATCCTTGTGAGAACGTGTGGGATATGCTAAAAAGGGCCTTTTAAATAGAGATAATCCCCCTTTCATCCTTCAGGAGCTAATTGTTGCTGCTCAAGAAGAATGGAGCAACATACCGCAGGAAGCCATTAATAACCTTTTTATTGGAATGTACAGACGTGTTAATGTTTTGCTCGAGAACAGAGTTGGAGATACTTGTTATTGACATCTTCGGTTCTCACATTTGGGAAGGCTGGTCTTTTCAAAAAAAATTAATTCGGACATTTTCTTAAATTTAATTCCGGCCGTGTACTCCTTCCATGAAAATAACCTTACATGTGATAAAGCATTTCAATAAAATGTAGAATTGAATCCACATATTTGTTAGAATTATTTTTGCTTACGTTTCAAATTACATAATTCAGGGGGACAAGAGTTTCGGCTATGTGTGTATTATCAAGGATAAAAGCGCCCGAACCCATGTCGCTACCTATCAACCCATCAGCGCGGCTATCGCGCACGAATTATTTATGTTTTAACTCGCTGTAATTTTTTTCAACAGCAACATTAATGTTTCGTTTCTTCACCAAAAATAATTTCGAGCCTTTCGCCCGTGTTTGGTCTCGCATATGTATATGTTAATTCCAAAAAATAAGATTATTTACCGGGTGCATGAAAAATACATTACACAAATTTGTGGTCTAGCAAACCATTTTTTTTCATAAAATTGGAAAATTGTAGAGGCAACGTGAGTACACTGTGATGATCAGCACACTTCAGTGTATATTCCACGAAAAAAACAGATCTCTAACTCTTTTCGTTGCTGAAATACAACGAGAAAAGTTTTAAAAATGGCCGAAAATTGATTTAGGAAAATTTTACGAAAACCGATTTTCCGGCATTTTCGCTAATTCCCGATCTTTTCGCGACCTCAAAATTCGAATCCGGCAGATCATTTTACATCGGAATCAGCTTCATTTTCTTGTGGGTATTCGAGTTGTATAGAGAGTGTTTAAACGAACTAGCCATAAGGTTATGAAGTCTCTTCGTGTAGACAAATCCATTCCATCAAAATCCATTCAGTGGTTTATGAGATAAGCGCCTTAGAAACTCTTGAGACTGATAGTGAGGTATTTGACCGTTTGTTACTAAGAAACGCCGGTATTGTTGGTTCTTGATAGACTGAAGTGCCGATCTAGATAATATTATTTTAGAAACTGACCGTCTTGTAATCAGTCGCTTAGGTTTCAATCAAAAACTCTTCTTGAACACATACTTTCTGATTTTTATTGAAAAGTCATATCGTTTATGAACTACATACCCCATTTATAAGACACAATAACGAGTTACTCTAGAAACAAGTAGGCAATTAAAGGCAAAGTAATCTCAAGTTTGAGATAAAGTGCTTTTAAGCATCACCCTTTAATGATTGGTGGTGAAATGTTAAAATGCTTATATCATAACACAGTTACTGCATTTTTTAAGTACGTTCGTTTAGAGATTCATGAATGTTTGAATCAGTCTCATTTTATTTTGGAGTGCTCTTCGAGTTAAACCAAAGAACAAAACAGTATGAACAATTCCGCCCATTTACAACAAACAAAATAACTCTCTCCAAGGTTGCACAAACACAATTTATGAGCAAACTGATATTCAATTTCCGACGTTCCAAACGTAGTTTCCATGAAGCTCACAGGAACACGCCCAGAGCGACCCAAATCACTACAAACTTTTACAAGCTAAAACTGCACTTTGACTTTCGTCTGAAAACATCCATAAAATTAAATTTTATTTTCTTACCAATAAAATCTACCCACATCTGGTTAAATTGGTTAGCGCTTTCTAACAAGAATGTAGGCGTCAAGAACATTCTATTTTTTTCGTAACGGGCCCATGCAAATGCAGTATTGAAATGATATATCAATGTGAGTGGGCCCATCGACAGGTTTTTTCAATGATCGCCTTTTTCGGTCACCAGCAAACTTTCTTATGTGTAACGCGTCAATTTTATTTTGTAGAAATTAATATTCGTACATTTATACAGGGTGTATAATAGAAAATTTCTGCTTTAAAGACATTGCCATGCACCACCCAAGAGAAAGATGCAGGTAGAAATCAAGAATGAATTTTACCAACAACTGGAAACTAAAATACGATGTTAAAATATTTGCCGTGTTAATTTGCTATCCCTTCCAGAACATACTTCTGTTTACTGTATGTTCCGCCTCCGAATGCATTGAAAATTGCGAATTGCATTTTTATTTATGAAGATATAATCCAGACATGGAAGTAAGAAATTACTGGCAATTCTTATTACCATTACCAGTTCCAATAAAAAACGAAGCCATATGAGAGAATAATTTAGCAAGGAGCAGGCATCCAATCCCTAAGACTTTGTGATTTATGCTATTAAATGGCGACGGCTGCTATTAATATTCTGCGTAGTACCTAACTGAACATTAAAAATTGTATTCGCACTGCTATGAATAAATTTCTGAGAGATGTTAATGCATAAATAATTATTACTATTGTTCTTTGCTAGAAATGATTCGGAAATGATCGATTAAACGCAAAAAGACTTACCTTCGTAATTGCTGCGCTCATACCAGCCTGACAGGACCCTTGTAAGTGGTAACCATATCGTCCTGCAAGTAATGAAAAAATATTAAATCAACGACTAGCATCGTTCTGCATAATATGTAAACAACTATACAAATAGATGAAAGTTTTTACTACTGAAATCATTATTGAAAGATTTGCGAAAATGGCTACTGAAGAAAATCGAAACCCAAGCTACCGGTGCATGCCTGATTGCATAACCAAACTTCATCATTTTGATATTAATAGTTACACAAATAAGTGTTATTGTTAATATTGAAATGAATTTCCAACAAGTAACGGTTGAATCCATCAATAATTTAATCATTTTGGGTTGCATACTTATTGCTTTCGTTAAGTGCCTATCTTAGTGATGCAAGGTGGTTTTCTTTCCATGGAAAATATGCTCTTTTTGCTAAAAAAACACCGGCTATGTAAAAAACTTAGCTTGTTAAAGGTATTAAAATTTCCCGCCGTAAATCGAGCAAACAAAACCTAACGGTTTACGTTATTTGTCTAAACGAATCAGCAGCCGTAACAAAAACATATACCACAATGTGGTAATTCATAGCCAAGGCCGTGAAATTATCAGTAACGTGATGAAGTTTATGCGGGAAGAAGCGCAAAATGGAATTAGGATTCCTTTAAAGAATTACAGGTTTGTAGGTACCTACTTCATAATGAGCTTTATTATTGTTAAGATCCAATTGTGTGTTTAAGGCAAAGAGTTATAGACGCAACAGGTGTTTCGAGAAACACAGTAGGGAACATTTTGAAGGAATCGAAAAGCGTAGTAGCTGAGCTTGGCACCTCCTTTGCTTCACCACATAAGGAACGACCGCGAAAGAAGCTCGGGCTGATTTCTGTGGGAGAAACGGAAACAATACGGGAAATTATACATATTTTTTTATTTTGGGGAAAAGGAATCCCTCTCTGAATTGTAGGTAACTACCATTATAAAAAAGAAAACTTCGTTAAGGTGTGTTTTCATTGCAACTGCTGGCAGTTGTTACTTGTCAAATACGGGGTGATTCATTGTAAAGTCTGCTGAACTTCTTTTTTCATAAATAGAGGGAACGTGGTAATAAGAAAGTTCAAGATATTTTCGTGTATTTTTTGGATATAATACCAAAAAACCAATTGGGTGCTGCTGTTGCGTAGCCAAGTTATGAAAGTATGAATCACACTTACATTTTAGTAAATGGAATGCTTTGGATATTTAACTTCCTGGATTCCGTATTCGATTGTAGATAAATTTCAAGAAACTTACTTTCTGTTGAAACCCAATGATTTTTCACACAATTACATTTCACGATGTGTTTTGAATGTGTATAATATATTTTTCATCGAAACATGAATGAAGTATGCAATGACAGAAAGTAATCCCAATAATAATCAGGGGCTGTTTGAACAAATTATTCTAGGAACAAATGGCAATCACTGCTTTTTCGTTAAATAACAAATGCTACATTTAAAAACCTACCTATCACATTATCTAGCCTAATATCACCTTGTATTCCAGGCAATCTACAGAAGATTAAAGATTCTGAACTTTCTTTTTCTGGCTCGAGGCAGTCGCTATGGGTTTTTCTCAAATCTATTGGATTCAGGTATGGCTGCTTTTGTATATGCAAAGTCAAAATATTTCGGATGCCGTTACTACATGCATATTCAAATTTCTGTTTCATTAAATGTTTATGTTTTGAAAATACTTTTATAACAACAGATAGCAATAGTGAGCCTGCTTGAGTGGGACACCTAGTATACTTCTATTTCTATTTAAGGTGGCGAAAGACAGAAGACAACCGTAAGATTTTAATGGAAACCCATGACATTCGCCTGAAAAGGGTGAAATACTTGAAACAAATTCTGCAATACCTGGAAGAAGGCCAAACCATTATATGTATATACGGACGAAACGTATATACATAGCAGCCATGTCCAGCCGAAAGGGTGGCATGATGAGTCTACTAAAAACTTAAAGAAGCCGATTTCTAAAGGTCAAAGGCCATGCCGGGGGGTGAAAATGGTTTAATTCCCAATGAGTTGCTCATTTTTCGGTCGGGTAACACATACGTAAGTGATTTTAATATCAAAATGTAACCAAACATTGTCTCTAGGTTCTAAATCAGGAGATTACCACGATGAAATGAATAATGCCAATTTCATGACATGGGTGCAGAAACAATTACTGCCCAACATGCTGCCTAATTGTGTACTTGTGATTGACAATGCATCATATCATAATGTCCTGGTGGAAAAAAAACCTGACATCTGCGAGCCGAAAAGGCGAGATGGTGAAGTGGCTTGAAGAACATCAAATACATTTTGATGGCTCAAATACAAAACCTGAGCTTTATGGTCTTATCAAACAAAATTTTATCGGTTCCCAAAGAAATACAAATTGGATGAGCTTCTTAAAGCCCATGGTCACCTTACCACCCGGAATTGAACCCCATAGAGAAGATATGGGCCACTGTAAAGAACTGGGTAGCTAGCAGAAACGTTACTTTTAAATTAGGTGATGTGGAGGAATTAGTACGTGGAAAATTTTCCAATATTTTGACTTGACAGTCTTGTATTTTATTAATTTTGTTATTTATTTTATATTAAGAGTTTTACCAAACTACAACATAATTTCAGAAGATTTTCGCTTCAAGTTAAAGCTCTATGAACGTGCATAAGTATTATATCTGTTTTAAAAACACAAATTATTATCCGATATTTCGGAGGCAAATGTTGAAAATCAGTTATTTATTTAGGATATTTGACCGCGTAAACGTATTAATCCAGAATCCTCTCTACCTTTAATAATAATCGCCTCTTCTTATACAAATTGAAGCAAGGGTTCTGGCCACGAAATCACATTTAGAATTTCCTATGTAAATGACATCAAATTTGACTTCAAAGTTTCTAGCGCAATTGGCAATCGGATTTCGAATTGTGCATAAAATATCGAATTGGCTGTAAACGTAACTTTAGGTGTTTTGTAAACAAAAATAATCATGGAGGTAAATTTCAAAATTGAAATACCTACGTATACTTTCTACAATGAATGGTAGGATAATAAAAGCGTTTACAGTTCTATCTACATCTACATCACGATTGTCTGATTTTCTTTTTTCTTCAGTGACAGTACAGTCCAACTAGTAATGGAACAAATTGCCTTTTATTGTTGCTGTTCACGCAACTTATTAAATGCGTCTAATGATGTGTGCATATCCTGCACGCAAATCATCGGCGGCTCGTCTGACTACGATCGATTTCAATTTAGATGGGACAGCTGCTTTTAGTGCACAAAGCTTTCTCATTTTTCTTTCCAACACTTTCGGGGGCGTTAGTGTCTAAATTAAGTCAGGGTGAACAGGTCTGATGGATTAGACGCGCTTCAGCAAACTTAATTATATGCACGTGCGTTTTACTTAGGTGATTAGGTGGGTTTTAAGTCGTTCTTGTCGATCAGGAGCATAATTACACCAACTTCAGTTTTTGGGGCATCTAAATTCATAGATGCCGTGATTATCCTCACAGAAACCAGAACGTATTACTACGAAGAGTCGAGGACGAAACCAGAAGATATAATTTTATGTCAAAGACGGAGAAAACTGTCTGAAGGGTGGACAAGGCAAACAATAAGATCACTCACTACTTGTACTGCCCGTATTAAAAAAGCCGTTTACACAAGTACTATTAAAAATGTCGATGTAAATACAAGTAATTAAAATTTTAAGTCCCAATGCTTACTACACTTGGTGATCCATCGATATGTGTTGTAAATATTAGGTTGCATCATGTATCTTTCAAGAGAGGTAAGTTAAGGATGAGAAGACTACACGTTCAAGCTGGGCCAACGTAAAGTTGGCAAACATTTATTATGCCGTGTGTAAATTCTGAGCTAATTAAAAGAATATGTTGTGTAATAAAATATTTTGAAGGCTAAGAATGTATAAATACACCCTCATATAGCTACCTGACGCGTTTTTTATCTCACGTTTTGTAGATGTCTTTCAACAGATATGTTAATCTCAAACAAATGTTAGCATTTAAAGGTATAAAGAAACAGGTCCTATTCTGCCTCTGCCTTGATTTTATCATTTCGGATTTCGCCCCTGACATTTCCGTGCATCGTGGGGTGTTATCGCGTTAGGGTTGTCTACAACTCAGGTTAAGGGCATATTGCCAGACGTGTGTTGAATTTCTACAACTACTGTTGAACGTCGGAATACACAGACACTCTTGTTTCTCTAACAGCGTTTGTATAAATTACTGTTTCAACTTAAAATCTCCGTTCTCCAATAATAAATCACGATAAAGCTGATACACATTTTAATTTATTGTGTTACTTTCATTGCCAGAAGCGTTGACTGCATTTTTGTTCTTCTTAATATAACAATTTAAAAATATCTATAAATACCATTTAAAAAACTTGCATGGGATTTTCGCAGACGCATGGCTAAATGCTGAAATACGAGATTGGCATGGTAACAATAACAATTTTTGGATTGGATACAACCTATTGAATAATTTATTATTCATTATTCAATAACCATTGCATAATGAACCTCATTATGAGCCCGGAAAGTAATGAACGTATAATATGAAGGTTCAGATAAAATAAATTTAATTGCAAGATAAACATTTTTACCATACGGTGCGTACCTACTTTCTGACGGTTACTGTATGCATAATGTTACTTTTTACCTCCGTATTTATTTTATCTGGCTTACTTTCTTAAGTTTTAACATTCGTAGTAGACTGTTATTATTATGAAATTTCAGTTAGATTCGAGAAGTTATCATTGATTCAAGTACCCAAGCTGAAAGTTGATTTGTAACGTATGTAATTTGATCAACTGTGCTGAAAATAAGTACGGGAAACAAAATAAAACTGAAACATTTCGGATATTTTCTTTATGTCGCCAAGTAGAGTTTATTGAGTCACAGCAATAAGTAAAGAAAATGTAATAAAAAGAAATTTTCACGCACTTATTCATTTACATATTTATAAACAAAAAACAAAGTATCTTAGCCGAAACTGCATTTAAATAAATCAAAAACGTCTGTTAAAAACATGCTTCCCCATGCTGATAAAAAACACATCCGGAACTAATCACGTTATTTAGACAAAACAGAAGCTGATCTCGTCCGCTTCCAACCCTATCTATCTTTCGTCACATGCACAAGTCTTCAGGTTTTTTCCTACACCCTAATTTAGGGAACTCTACTTAATAACCAGAAGTTCATATTTAGACTAGGAAAAAATAAACATTAGGGTGTAGTATATATGGGGCACTGTTTTATTTTTGTTTGAAGATTTCTTAAATGGAAAGGTAGATTAGAGGCGTCCTCTTAAAAGCAAGCTTGTAAATAATATATAGGGTGTCCTGTTTTCTGACTCTTAGTATGAACGACATACTGGATTTCATATTTCTGAATAGAGCTTTTGCTTCTAATTTGACACTATAGTTTTACATCTTATGGTAGAAATTTCAAATTGTTAATTTTTGGGAAAAGTCCTTTGGAAACTAAATCTAGATGCACTTCAGCTTCAACCACAGTTCAGTTCGATTTTGAGTATCGGCGTTTACACTTCTGCTAAGTTTATTAAGAAAATATGAAGAACATTGACTGAATGCTTGTTCACAATTGATCTCTATAGAGATACATAAGTGCAAAAATTACGAAAAGCTAAACCTATGAAAAGCCATATAATAAACGTAAACTTTACGTTCGTAAATGCCAATTCACAATGAACGTAACCGTGATATATTCGTAATACATCCATTAACGAAATTTTCACATAATCGTAGTTTTTACGTTGTGTTTACATTGAATGTAAGGGTAATTCATACAGAAACTAACTGCGCTTGCGCCTGCTGACTTAAGTTTTAACAGGTTGATTTGTTGTTAGTTACCTATTGTATCTTTTTGCTTGCGCTGCTCTAAAAGTACTTTTTTTAAAACAAAACGATTTCCGAATTTCAAGTTAGGTAATGCTCATTTCAAAATCAAATGTTGCGTGTATCAGATTACGGGCCACATTTGTTTAGTTGCCACCATGGACAAGCTTACCATAACAAGATGTAAAGATTACGATATTGTAAACGTAAATGCTAACTCACAATGGACGTAACCACAATATGTACGTAATATAGCCATGAACGTAATTTTCTTGTAACTGTAGTTTTTACATTCATTGTTCACATAGAACGTAAGAGTAATTCATACAGAAACCAACTGCGCTTGCACTTGCTGACTTAATTCCCATTCTCTAGGTAATGTTAGCCAAATTCAAATATCATGCGTATCAGGTTACGGACCCCTTTCTTTAGTTTCCACCATAGACAGGGTTATTACCATGACATTAACTAAAAATTACTAGAAATTATTTCAACTTCACGTTAATTTTAAGTGTGCTGGCAATTCCACGTAAACGTTACTGTGAACGAGCAGCACGTACAATTACATGCGGTTTATCTGTATGGATTACGGAACTGTTATATTCATTTTACGAATTACGTCCATTGTAACACGAACGCAAAGTTAAAATTATTTACGTTCATTTTACGGATGAACGTAACATATCCGTAAATATATATTTTACGTCCAATTACTAGGAATACGTACGTATACATATATAATGGTTGATCTATATGTATGGATTACGGGATTTTTACGTTCATTTTACGAATTACGTACACCGCAGATAGCCATTAATACCTACACCAGTTGTATGGGATAACGCAAAAAAGAACTGGGTGCGTGGTCGCCACAGGCGATAGAACTGAAACTTCAACGTCACGAGAACAGAAACGCTCGCTTTACTGACGCTTGCCTGAGAGAAACAGCGCGAAGCTAAAGAGTGGGGCGGCGTCACGAGAAATGAAACGCTGTGGTCTCGCTTTACTGACGCTTGCCAGAGAGAAAGAGCACGAAGCATGAGAGAGAGCGTAGCTAAAGAGTGGGGCGTTCGATATTCCCTGTCTTCTCTGCCCGTCTTCTCAGACTGCTCCCCTCCATTCGTTTCACTTTTCGTGACGCTCGCATTTGCCAACACAGGAACTTGCTCTACCGAGACAAAAGAAGTTTCACTTCAAAAACGAACACCTTATTCTCAGGGACAATCGACGTGCACGAGCAAGACAGCTAAAATTTCGTAAAGCCCCCTTTTATTTATTGCTAATTGTAATCGCTATTTTTCATTGTAATTTTATGGAATTAAGAACTGTTATTTTTATTCGTGTGGTACTCATTTTTTGTTCAAAAGAATGTAGTTACAGTCAATCATAGACAAGTTAAGGTTTGGAACAGTAACATAAAAAGTTACGTCCACTGTGACCAGAACAATTTGTTACGAACATATTACGCTTACTGCTTGTTCGCAATGGACGTAAGCGCAAAAATCACGTAATACGCATTAGTAACATAAAGTTAAATCTATGGCAATCCATGTTACTGTTCATAATGGACGTAAGTTTTATGTTCCTCATACGTCAGTTTTACGGATAACGCAAGCACGTGAATACTGCGAAAATCTAGGGTTTTTAAATGTTTTAAGCGTGTGATATCTTTGGTATTTCATCAGATCTTGTTCGTTGTCACTAGTCATAAACGTAAACAAGAAAAAAGGTTCTTTTCTTTTAAAAATTACTCTTATAGTTAGCAATTATTTCTTGATTTTCCACACTTCTGGATATGCACTTTTTCCATCCGCCCTATTTTTCTTTCTCATATTATATTTCCTACCTTATTTCGATAAAATTAGAAATTAAAAATTAAGTATGTGCTCGAGTCTTACAAGTATGTACTCTTCTGCATTATACCTTTTATGATCGAATTTTATAACAAATTTATTTGCTTATAAGTAGTGTACAGGATACTCCAACACTATATTTAAACATTAGGAAGTCATTATTACATTGGCAGTTCCGATCCAATTTTTCGCAGTGACGCCAATTAAGCGTGGGTGGTCTGGCCGGGTTGATCAAAGGGTAGTTTTATTGCCAAATGATTAGAGTGGACACGGATGTTTTATGTTACAATTTTGGAGGCAATAAAATAAATAATTAAGTTTGTTTAATGTACTGTGCCCCTTTTATTTTATAGCAGATCAAAAACTGCTGCTCAAAGCTCCTCGTTCACCAAAATGAAGCAATACATTTTTTAATTTACGAAATGTAAAAAATCGGTAAATATAAAAGTAGCTGAACTGCATTAAAATTATAGAATTTAACAATTTTAAGCCAAACATTAAGTTCAACTAAAATAATAGTAAGAATACAACGGGAAATAATTTGGGACATTTAAATAAAATTGCCTACGAATCCATTTTATTTTTATAGCTTCCAGTTCTGGAAGTTCAGCATAAAAATGTGTTTCTTAGTATTTTAAAAGGCCTTGAAACTTTCTACCCCCATGCGTGAAATACAAATGGGACCATTTCTTGTCCATAAAACTACTGAGAAAATATTACCCTGTAATATGATACCCTGTTATCCTGACTTTTACGATGTGTCCGGAACAGCATCTTATAAAAAATTTGTTTGCCAGATGTTCTTGTTACGATAGCGGTAGAGCTTCAAGTTCAATTTGCAAGTCCTTGTTAGGTTTGAAATCATTCATAAAAATAACCCGGGAAGTGGTAATTTAGCGTACGTAAATTTTTGGGTGTATCCACTTGCTTTCTAATTGATTTTCTTGGAGAATGATTCTTGTGGGATTAATAAATAACAATGATTCCTAAAAGTAATACCACCTTAGTCATATTTTAAGTTTCAAATGCAAAACATTACAGCGTTATGACAAAACAAGATGAGTAAGTTTTTCTTGAAATTTTGGAGCTTCTATTATATTAGTGAGTGGTTGGTTACATTGCATACTTTATTTATAGCCCGTCTACGCAACTGATTTACAAAACTTCAACATCTGGTTTAAATATGTAACAGATTAGGTTCTGGTCTTATCTTAGGTAAGTTCTGTCTGTTTAGATATGGTGTTCCACCTTTTACATGTCAATAGGTAAAATTCGACGTTTTCTAAGACGTCGTTAAGTCGATACATAAACCTTCTACTCGGTCAACTACAACTATTCGCTAAAATCATTACAAGCAGGCCATAAAATAAACTTGATTATCAAATTTGTCATCGAGGAGATTTTGGGAATAACAGGCTCCAACATTTTATTTTTTGCCTAACTTTTTCTTTCGCACATTTATCCAGAACAGAAAACCTTGTTTTAGAGCTACATGGAGAAAGAAAAAAATGCATCTTTTTCGACTATAACTTGTTAAATATGCATTTATGACGTTTAATGTACTTGCATAAGACACGTGCTCGAGCAGATGCAACACACATGGTTTCATATCCGCACGCCAAGGCATGTTCAATTTGTTACTTAGTTTTGTTTACAGTCATTTAACTTAAATAGAATTAAACATAACAATAATAAAAAACTTGAGTGACCTTGAACAGTAAAAAAATAAAGTTGCGCCTTGGGTACCTATACACTTTCATACAGGTAGGTACATACTTTTGTTCAAAAATTTTCTAATTCCCTTCTCTCTATTTCTATTCACTATTTCTTATTAGCTTCTCTATATTTAAATAGGAAATAGATGGATGGCGTTGGAGTATTCTGGCTTAAGCCTTAGTGGAGGTATTTATGTTTCTGTTTATTTTCATAAATACAAATATAATACAACTTAGTTATACGTGCCAATTGCCCAGGGAGACTCCAACATGAGTTTTCAAATCGAGAACGCTGGCGCATATTCTCTATGCAAGGAATGAATGCGCACTACCAATCACAAGTGATAAACTCAATTATGTACATAGACTACCAAAGAGTAAGAAGTGATTGTGTTAACAACTTACTATGATTTTTGTTTTATACTTAGGTTGATAACTTTTCTAGTGTCCCTCGTATATGTTCATTTACAATATTAGTGAATATGTCTTACCTGTCCGGCAAGGCGAAAATTCCAAGTATTGAGCAAAGTTATCTTTTGCAACGTAGCATGTACCTACTGGTTCTCTTCTTTCTCCGTTTCTTGTAAACCAAACGTATCTTGGTGCACAGGCCTGAAAAAATTTTGAAACATTAGAAAAACTTGAAAAACAAAAAAGGTACACATCTCAATATATTAATGGCGGGAAATCTGAGAGTGTGGTTTATTATTTATTATAATTTTATAGTAGAAACTTGTGGGTGGAGCTTAGGGGTATCAGGAGTACGTCATATTTTTGTACCAATAAGCGTAAGCGATAACTCAGCGATCGATTCAACCATTTCCAGTATAGTAACCATGATACCAGATGCCTAACCCAGTACATACTTTTATTTATGCATAATCACAAACGTGATAGAAACGCAATACACAATAAACGGATTCCGCAAAAATTAAACGAAGGTGAATGTCCCGACACGGCATATCAATTCAGTAAGCTTTTAAACTTGGAGAACGGATATAGCAGTTTCTATTTTTGAATCTGAAATAGGACACAGCAGGCAGTAGGTGTACTAAGAACATTTCTGTCATAAAGAGGCTAATAAAGAGGAACGAGAAATTTAAATTCAAATTTATGAATCGACCTTAATCCGAATACATGAACAAAATACCAAAACTGATCGAAATGCTGAAGAGCCAATCATCCCGCAGCAAAATAATTAGTTCGAATTATTATTATAGTTGCTGATAATTAACTAAAATAATTAAGTATAATAATAGTTGTCTACTATTTACAATTCTGTGTATCACGGCAGATGTAACAAAAACTTCATTCATTATTATGCTGTGTGGCGAATTTGCTGCTCGGACTAATTATAAAACAACGGAAGGGCAGTGCATAGCCTATCCGTATTACCATGGTAATCAAGCAGACGACCGATGAACGGAATGTCGGCAATATCACTAACATAATAAGTTTCCCTGTAAGATAACTATTAAAAACAAAAGTGCTGGTTGCTAGTTGACAGAGCTGTTTGACAAATTAGATTGGAAAAAACGAGGGAAAAAACATGAATAAATAACAGAAAGAAACAATAATCGCAAATGCAATGAAAACGGTTAATAAAAAGGTTTAAAAAATAGATGGTGAAATTATATCGTAAGAATTTGAATTCAGTAGCGTCTAGATCATCCTCTAGCTCTTATCACTGCTTCCATTCGTCTGAGCACGCTATTGATCAAGTTGTGAATGGCTTCCTGGGGAATACTCCCCCATTCGACAAGAATGACTTGTTCAAGTTCCTTAAGATTCATAGGAGCAGGTATGTGGCGCCAAACCGATTGTTTTAGTGCATCCCATAGATGCTCGATGGGTTTCATATCTGGACTTCTTGGTGGCCAGTCCATAGTTTGAATATTCACGAATCGAATTAGCAAGTAACGTGGAGCCGAGCGTTATCCTGCATGAAAATGAAATTTTCCCCGACATGTTCTTCTACGAAGTTCTTTACGTAGAAATATGCATTCACGGGTCTCCCCCGTATTGGACCAAATCCGTGCGATCATCTGAACAAGCCCCTCCCCAGAACATTATTGATCCACCAAGAAATGGGATCCTCAGAGAGATATTGCAGACAGCAAACCTCTCTCCTGGCCTCCGCCAGACTCGTTCACGTCCATCTGGTGAATTAAAACTTACTCTTGTTTCGCCTAAAAACAAAACTCTCTTACAGTCGTCAATGATCCAATTTACGTGTTCATTTGCAAAACGCAGTCTAGTGACTATTATGTCCCCTGGTGAGTAGTGGTGCAGTAGCTGGTGTTCTACTGTCTAATCCTCTTTCATTAAGCCTTCTGACAGTTCGTCCAGAAATATCTACATTTCGAGCTGCTGCTAGGGCTCTGCTTAGCTCCGAAAAAAACTGTTGTTTCCGAAGAAAATATTGATTTAGTCCATGGTATGGTCCTGCAAGATGGACGAATCACTGTGAAATTCATAGCTCAGACCTGTGGATTTTCAATATGCAGCGTTGAAAACATTTTTCACGAAAAATTAGGTTATCAAAAAGTTGGCTGCACGATGGGTACTTACCGAAAATATTGACGTTAGAACAAAAACCCATTGGACAGGTCACTTCAGAGACGAACTTAATCATCATAAACCGGAATCATGAAAACTTCCTGGCAAAATTATGAATAAAATTGTGGAAATAGCGCCTGTATGGTCAATCGTCCACCCAAAATTAGTTCTATTATGCAAATTTTGGAGATAATGGAATAAATTTAACCATACGAGGTCTGAAAATACAAATTTATTGTAAACAATGCTGCTTTAAGGAGTCACTGGTTGGAGGCAGTTTGGCAATTGTTTATGTTGCGATCGCTCCTCTTTGGGCGTTAATGAAATTGGTCTAAGTATTTTTTTTATACAAATTAATGACGAACTCCTGCATTCTCTTGGACATTTCCTCGTTGAAATCGTCAGCGCACCAATACTATCCAGCCGCAACACGGCTGGAAGTCAAATGATACAGCTGGAACCAAATTCCTCCATCTGGTATTCTGATGGATCTAAAACCGAACAAGGAACAGGCATAGGCATATATGGCCCAAAATATAGGGCATCAATAGCCTTAGGAACCTATCCCACAATATTATGCAAGCTGAAATACTTGCAATAGACCTATGTGCCCAAGAATGCCTACGAAGGAACACAAAGGGTAAAAAAGTCTATATAATGTCTGACAGTCAGGCTGCGATAAAAGCATTGAAAGCCAATAGCTTTGAGTCTTTATCCACCTGGGAATGCAGACAATCCCTCAAGAAACTGGCTAAGGGTAATAAAGTTGCCCTGCACTGGGTGCCGGGTCATGAGGGAATTGAAGGGAATGAAATAGCTGACGAACTAGCTAGATCAGGTCCAAAGAGATTCCCGGCTGGACCCGAACCGTTCTGTGGGGTATCTGGAGCACACAGAAGGGCGGAGATTCAAAAATGGGAAATGGAGTATAAAAAAGCTCACTGGTACAACATACCAGGGCATAGACAGGCGAAGAAATTCATTGAGTACTCGACTACGAATGCAAAAAAAGCTTCTTCTTTTATCATTACATGAGTCTGTTTACTGGACACTGCCCAGTGAGGTACTATCTCAAAAAACTGAGACTGACAGACAGTGACAAATGCAGACTTTGTGAACTGGAGGTTGAATCCGCCGAACACATCCTCTGCAATTGTGATGCATTAGCTCGACTTAGGCTGAAAGGAAAGCCTCTCAGGGACATTCTGTGCTTCGCTGGAAAGATCAAATTCCTGAGAATCTAATTACGAGTAGGGTTATGATCAAAAGATCAACACTGGTCGCAGTTCTGTAAGGCTTACGCAACCAGTTGACCCCTGAGTACAGTACAATACAATACAATACAATACAGTAGCACCTAAAGCTTATCCCGCAAAGGAGAAAGTATGAATAAAATTGGGGAAATAGCGCCTGTATGGTCAATCGTCCACCCAAAATTAGTTATATTATGTAAATTTTGGAAATAATGGAATAAATTTAACCATACGAGGTTTGAAAATTTATCATTGTAAACAATGCTGCTTTGAGGAGTCATTGGTTGGAGGTAGTTTGGCAATTGTTTATGTTGCGATCCCTCCTCTTTGGGCGTTAATGAAATTGGTCCAAGTATTTTTTTTGTACAAATTAATGACGAATTCCTGCATTCTCTTGGACATTTCCTCGTTGAAATCGTCAGCGCACCAATACTATCTAAGTATGAGGGGTATTCAATGTGTTTTCTAAAATATTTTTAGCAAAACCCACAAACTGGTTGGGTATCTCAACCATATTTAAAGCGTGAAATACTGGTAGAAGATTATAAAAAGTTCCTATTAAACAATGTGGATTCCCACATACTACCGGAAAGTAAAAATTTGACTTGAAGAACGGACGGCCAACTGGAATTTGAATTCGGGCACCTTCGTGCATTTCATGTCGCAATTACTTTATAATTATGAGCCCTAAAAATGCAATTCCTTCACTATTGCCATCGAGGGTACCAGGAAAACTTTTGTAAAAACATTTTCTTTTCGATTTATTCGCTCCTGTCCGGGATACGGCGATGTGAACAAAGAAAAAACAATCTACAAAAATGTACGCTACAAAAAAGTTCATGTGTCCAACACTAAAAAACGTCTGTGTTCCCATCTATAAGACCCTGTACATAACTCATTTTTTGATTTTAGTATTCTTCTGCACGTTCCTATTTTTGACAGTGTTTGGAATTTGAATTGCATATTAGTGCACGAGTTTTTTTATATTATATTGTATTTTTAAAATCTGAGATTGATCGAGAAGGTTTTTACCTTGATTAGGATTAGAAGTATTTTGTCAATATGCATACCTCGATTGATTACAAAATGCACAACATGCTTATAGTCCGACCACGTTACTTGGCGAGCCTAAGGAATGTAACTGATCTATTTTAATAAGGCAGCGCACAAATAGAATAATAGTTTCGCCTAAATATGTATTAAAGGATGATATTGTGCCACCATACACTGCGTATGGAACAAACCCATACAAGATTCAAGAGAATTTTCTCTATTCACTATTCATCCCTTCCTCACATTGTGATCTTTATGCGTATTTCTGACTCCATAAAGTAAATAAATAAATAAACATATATGTATCAACATTTATAACTGAATTACATTGTAGAACGCAACAAATATTTACCTAAACAAACCTATAACCATTGTTTAAAGATCTTTAAACAATGCTATAACACAGACACGCTGGTTTGCTGGTATCTTGATCAATACATATACGTAGGTAATTTCATGAAGATTTGAGTGCGATAAATATTTATAAAATCCTCAGAAATTTCCGTAACTTTACGGTCCAACGGTTTTATGGCATTTTCTAATAATAATAAATATATGCAAGCACGTTAACGCTAACAAGTTGTTTAATCGCGAACTTGGCAAAGGCATTCGGCGCATCCTTCGCGATGAATAATGGCAAATCAGATACATAAACCAAATGAAAAAATAATTTTAAATGAAGGGTTTGCTATGGTTCGATGCAGCTCATCAGACAGCCATATTTACAACAGGCATCGCCATTGTACGAAATGGCAGATCGTAACTCTACGATAATTAATAGAAGGAAATCGTAAAACTGGATGAATGCATTCAGAAGATTTTATATTTTATACAGGCAGCACTTTTTCAAATCTATCGCCATAAATCTTATTTTATACGCATGTTAAGGTAAGAAAACCGGAAATTAATACTTCTTGTAGTATGAAATGGCTCTTGGGAAAGTTACTTTAGACATAGTAGAAGAATTTGCAGAAACCTTTAAAGCAGTTCAGGGCGTTAATGAGAAGGAAAAATTTGGAGGAAAAGAATTGACCTCACAACTGACGAAGCTATTATAGAAGATATTAAACAATTGAACTACTTCAGCTGACAAGAAGAAGATCATCATTCCCGTACTCTTTAAACTGATTAAAAAGAGCTCGGAAAAGTATAGATCTTGTGGCTGTTTCGGAACAGATTCTGAATTGATACATAGTTTCCGGAGAATTAAAAAAATTCATTATGCACACGCCATCGCCATATGCGTGATGCAATAGACAAGACTGAAGGCAATAGAGTTCGATAACCAGCATTCAACTGTGATCTCAGGGCAATGGCGCCAAGCTGGTTGTAAATGATGAAGAAATCCTTTAAAAACTCGGGAGTCAAAATGTTCCCAAATCAAGACAGGAAAAACGAAATTCAAAGTCAGATTAATAAAGCTATGAGAATATAGGGCTCCTTGGAAGATCTCTTATGAGAAAACAACCATGAAGAAGCAAATGGTCACGATCAAAACGTATAGAAGCCGTGTAGCATTTGGGATGTTGTCAGACTAATGATTGGAACAAACATGAGTCTGCAAAAACGTAAGAGTAGTAGGTAGTCGAAAAACCGCAATCCAGAAGGCTCATCAGCAGATCACCAGAACACTGGAAGGTCAGCTCGACATACACATCAAACGACGGAGTTTAGATTACAAAACGGCCAACTGATAACATTTTACAAACGAGCTGGATATCATAGTAGGAAAAAATAAATGCGAGGCCAGACAAATACCATGAATTTGAGGAACAAGGGAACAGGCCGTGGGACCTTGTTGGCATGCGCGAGTGAGTAGTCGTTAATGCTCAGCAACAGTGCCCGCGGTTTGGCTATGGATGGGTGACCCATTTCTGCGCTGTGGCTAGGGCGCGCCTTGGATCACCTATCCAGCTTTACCTAATGAAGTTTTCCAGGTTTTCCTCATTCTCGCACTAAATGGTGGGTAGAGAACTAACAACTGTGACGCACCTGCGGCCAATAGTAATATGCCGCCTCCTCCGTCCCGCACAAATTTAGCTTCTGGGGCTAACCTTAGGGTTAGTAGGAGTGAGTAGAGATATTATTATTATAGGTATATCTAGGAAACTTTATGCCTTTAAGAGATTTGAGTGTTGTTATTGATGCTAGTCTCATCAGATTTCGAACTCGTGTGAGCAACATTCTTAGAAAAGCATACTGTTTTCTGAACAGTTAATTCTATCTATGTTAAATTACTCGGATTACATGACATCTACATATTGACGTTTTTTACAGAAATAAGTTATAGAGTGTTCAAAACTCGAGCCTCCGCCTGATTTATGGTATTCGTCGGTGTGATTGAGTTAGCTACGAGTATAAGTTAGAATAGGGTGGGTGGCTCAATGCCCGAAATCGTAGAATATTGGACTGTGCTAGTCTATTCCAGTTTTGGTCACAGGATGATCTGTATATTATATACCATAAGATAGCCTTTCGACCGATGAATTTATTGTGCTTCCAAATGTGATGTGATTTCCGTTCCCTTCCTTTCTTCCTCCCTTCCTTCCTTCTTTCCTTTCTTTCTTTCTTCCTTCCTGCCTTCCTTTATAATAACAGAAGAGACCGTGCTTTATGAATGGTCATAATAATCTGTTTATTGCAAAGAAAACTACCTTCTACCTTAACCCAGACAATAACTATATTTAGGATGCTGCATCTTCGAAGTAGAGTAGTTACACTTGACAGAGTTATTTTCTGCAGCTTGTTACCAAGACTAAA
The DNA here is from genome assembly GCA_963966045.1 of Xestobium rufovillosum. Taxonomy (NCBI): domain Eukaryota; kingdom Metazoa; phylum Arthropoda; class Insecta; order Coleoptera; family Ptinidae; genus Xestobium; species Xestobium rufovillosum. Next base: position 11,992,509 of record OZ014500.1, read on the forward strand.
AGCAAAGGTGGTCACCAGGAACAACCTACATCAGAAGAAAACAGCAATCGGAGAGCGACTCCACGCACTCCACGTCCCACAGCATTTGCCATATTTTTTGAGTATAAATGCACCAGTTTGGGAATGTATAGCCCTCAGTCGATCTAAATATATGTTAAGAACAAAATCAAATACATGGAGCTGAGCGGGGTATTTGTTGATGTTTGGTCTAACAGCGGTGATATCGGCACCAATCATGAGATCATGGAGTTCGGGCGAGAGAAGCGGGGAAAGGACACTCGCGAATATCCGGGGCGAGACGATGGACGTGTTTCTGTTAATTCATTCCTGATATTTGAATTGTGTTATAAACTATTCTTTCTTAAGCCAATATAATTCTGTTCTATTACGGTATTTCTTTAATTGATTTTTACATCAGAAGTGTGGATAAAGAACTTGCGTGTTTTTTTTTACGTTGTGTTGTGTGTGACGTGGGGGTTTTCCAACGCGAACATGCAGAGGGAAATTCCTAGTCGAGTAGAGCGAGTTGCCCGCCGGCGATCTCCCGATCGGTCGACGGTACAACGTGGTGAATCTCGGGGGAGGTATCATCGAAGCCGTGACTCGGCGTCGAGGGACAGGTCCAAGCGGAGAAAGGGGCGACGAGAATCGCTAGACAACAGGTGGTTCGGCGCACCAGGTCTCCTACGGAAGGACGGGCCTGGACTCCTGAGGAACTTCCGGAGAGGACACCTGCGCAGCGCCAGGAGTCTTCGCGTAGCGGGACCGGAGGACTTCTTCACGGAGTCGAAGCCGGAGTCAGGAATCGCTTGGATAGGAAATGGTTCGACGAGCCAGGACCCCGGAACGGCAACCCAAATGGCGAGTTGTTACAGGAGGGCAAATACAAACGAATCCCGAGGACGTGGTTGACGTGACGGAAATTCGTGTTCGAATTGAGGGGCATCAGGAAAAGTATCAGGCTGATTAAAAGCGAAGGTTTGACCAGCGCAGGTGCAAGTCTCAGCCGTATCTTGAAGGAGACTTGGTGCTGGTTCGAATCACCAGCACACCAGCTACGGGAGGAAGCCATAAGTTGTTACCAAGGTGGAGAGGCCCGTTTCGCGTAACGAAAATCCTTGGGAATGATCGGTACGAGGTGGCGGACATACCTGGCAGTAGTCGATCTCAGCTATCCTACCGGAGTGTCGCTGGTGTTGATAACATCAGGCCATGGATCCGTTATGATCAAAATTAAGATGGTCAGGAACGGAAGGGGGTAAGGGAATCAGGGAATTTTGTGAGCGTAACCATTGCACTTTTGGTGGAACACAACGGTGTGGCCAAATGGATGGGATGACGACGTTCACAAGATTAGCCTGCAATCAGGGGATTCTGTAAACATTACTATTGGGCTTTTGACCACAAACGCGTGGCCAAATGGATAGATTGTTTACAAAATATGCCTGGGGTCACGGAGGTGAGACGGGTCGCACTGTTGATGTGATCAACGTACTAATACACTAGGTTAAGTTGTTTACGTTCTTGTGTTTATTTTGTACTATAGTTTATTTCTATCTAATTTTGTTATAAACTGGGCCCAGTTCATAAATTTTCAGCACGCCTTTTGCCGGTGATCAGGATGCCCGAACGGAACGAGAGATTGTTGTTGTTTTTTTGTATTTCTTTTTGAAATTGCTTTCGAGTTGAAACTTAGACGAATTGCGAGTTTCAGATCTCAAGTGCCGAAGCGTGCGAGTGAGGACACTCTGGATTGTCAGGAAAGGCCGTGTTAAGAACAAAATCAAATACATGGAGCTGAGCGGGGTATTTGTTGATGTTTGGTCTAACAGCGGTGATATCGGCACCAATCATGAGATCATGGAGTTCGGGCGAGAGAAGCGGGGAAAGGACACTTGCGAATATCCGGGGCGAGACGATGGACGTGTTTCTGTTAATTCATTCCTGATATTTGAATTGTGTTATAAACTATTGTTTCTTAAACCAATATAATTCTGTTCTATTACGGTATTTCTTTAATTGATTTTTACATAGGTATAGAAACTGGGATGTGTTTGCTTGAAACTTTGTAGCCGCCACATCACTTTTTACTGACTCTCTTTTGCTAGTGTAAATTGCGAACGATACTATACATAAGTAATAAATTATAAGAAATATGCTTCCAATCGACAAATGCAATTTTAATTGAGAAAAAATAAGACTATTATCAATGGCAAAATTTATTCCCAAGTCTTTAAATTACTTAGCTATTATTACGTGGGAACATGTTTAGTTACGGGTTGATTAAGATTACGCATCTGGAACTTTCAACATAGGGCGTGAATATTTTTTGCTTAAGGCATAGAGGCAGAATGGAATTGCATTAAAAATAGTTTAGTTTCCTCGGCTAGGGATATTTTGGGTCATAAACAGAATGAAAGTAGGAAACCCTGGATAACAAAACATATTGTGAGTCTAATAGAGGAAAGGCGAAAATATAAAAATAGGTTAGATGAAACAGGGAAACAAAGATATAAGGCGATCAAGTGGGAAATTATTCGGAAATGTAGGAAAGCGAAAGAGCAATGGATCGATAATAAATGCAAAGAAGTGGAAGATAAATTCGAAGTAGGAAAGACTGATGAAGCATATAAAATAATTAGGAGAAATTTTAGAGAAATTGGATCTAGTACCAAAAACATTAGAAATGAGGCAGGAGATATCCTAATCGGAAGTGGGGAGAAGGCAGATAGGTGGAAAGAATATTTAGGAAACTTATATGCGGGACCGGAAGTGCAAGATATATTAGAAAGCGAAAGCAGTGTAGAGGGGGATAACCTAGGGAGTCCTATAATGAGAGAAGAGTTTGAGATAGCACTAAAAAGTTTAAGGAATAATAAAGCAGAAGGCAGAAATCTTAAAGTGCGCAGGTCAAGAGGTAATAGATCGTTTATTTAAATTAGTTAGTCGCATATACCTGACAGGCGAGATTCCAGAAGATTACAAACGGAACATCATGGTAGCTTTGCCAAAAAGAAAAGGCGCGGATAGATGCGAAAATTTTAGAACTATCAGTTTAACTTCCCATGCGTCAAAAATTTTAACTAGAATTGTGCAAAGAAGGATGGAGAAAAAGGCGGAAGAAATATTAGGAGAAGATCAGTTCGGATTTAGACGAAATAGAGGAACGCGCGAGGCCATTCTAGCTTTACGAGTAATTATAAAAAAAACGATAGAAAAGAGAAAGAGCGTCTATATAGGATTTGTAGATTTAGAAAAAGCCTTCGACAACGTAAAATGGGGGAAGATGTTCGAAGTGCTGAGAAAGGTAGGGATGAAATACAGGGACAGAAGAATAATACATAATCTCTACAAAGAGCAAAAGGCAGTTATAGAATGTGAGCAGGAACAAAGGGAAGTAGATATCCGGAAGGGAGTGAGACAGGGATGTGCATTGTCACCTCTAGTTTTCAACTTATATATCGAAGATGCGATTAATATTGTTAAGGAAAGAACAGCCTCAGGGATCAATGTACAGGGCCAAACTATTAACATGCTCAGATTTGCGGATGATATAGCAGTGTTAGCATCTAGCAAAGAAGAATTAGGAGCGGCTTTGAATGAAATGGAAGCAGTTTTGACACAGGGCTTCGGCATGAAAATCAATAAAAAGAAAACTAAAATTTTGGTATGTAGGGGATGTGAAAATAGAACTAAAATGGAAATACAAATTGGAAATGAGAAGATAGAGGAGGTCGCGGATTTCTGCTACTTAGGAAGTAAAATAACTCAAGACGGTAGGAGCACTAAAGATATAAAACAAAGAATGGCGCAGGGCCGAGTTGCGTTTAACAAAAAGAAACAACTGTTATGCTCGAGAACGGTTAATATAGAGACTAGGAAGAGACTCTTAACGTCGTATGTATGGAGTACGGCATTATACGGGTGCGAAACTTGGACAATAGGAGAAGCGGATAGAAAAAGAGTAGAAGCGTTTGAAATGTGGTGCTACAGACGCATGATGAAGATACCGTGGATAGATAAGGTTAGCAATAGGGAAGTATTAGAAAGAGTTGGAGAAAAGCGACAGGTATGGAAAACAATAAAGAGTAGGAGAGATAGGATGGTAGGACACCTTCTAAGACACGAGGGAATAGTTCGTGACATACTAGAGTCAGAGATAGGAATGAAAAGAGGTAGGGGTAGGCCTAGATTAGACTACTGCTCTCAAATAGTTAGGGATGTAGGATGTTCTACTTTTAGGGAAATGCGTAGGTTAGCTCAGGATAGAAAAGAATGGAGGTACGCGTCCAACCAGTCTTCGGACTGAGAACCTTATGATGATGAAGGCAATGCAAGCACGTGCAAGTGATTCTCTTGATTGTATCTGACAAGTTCAATTTAATGGATTGAAGCACCTTTACGCGGTTTTGAACATGTTCCTGACCTTCGAATGGGAAGTGTACGCAATTAACCGTGTAGAAAGGGAGTACTCCCAGTAATAAAAGTGGAACCACAACTTTCGACTTGTAGAACTTTTAAATGATTAAAGCTCCACTAGTCAAATTTGACAGTTTGTCACTAAAATAACAAACGTGCAGTCGCTAGGGGCAACAAATTCCGAAGTCATCTACATATTTTAGAGGCAATAAATAGGTACTGTACATTTACCCGCAACTTTTATCAAAAAGCTCTCATTTATCGACACCACCCCAGTATTTTTAATAATAATAATAATAATAACATCTTTGTCTATATTGAAATCGGTTAATTAGCATTTTTCAACTGCGGTTGTAATAATAAAGCATACGCATCACCATCCCGCGCTGTTTTTCACAAAAGAAAGCACAAATATAGAAATATTCACACGCATTGGCGAAGCATAGGTCTCGGCGGGTCAGGACGTTTGTCGCTCCATAAAAGACATGCCGCTATGGATCAGCGGATCAGATTATTACGACACACAGAGACTTTTTTGGTAAAAGGATGCGCCCGAAACATTACAAGGCACTCTTTGGCGGTATGGCTACCACGATATAGAATGACCACGAGGTCACGGAGTTCGAATATTTGTGCATTTTCTCCACTGAACTACACCCTGCCGGGCGGCGTGCTGACATTCTTACCTTGCCATTATTATTCCTACAATTCTGGAATAAAACACGGACTTACATTAATTTACGCCTTGCTTCTCTTTATAACAAGATATAAAATATGAAATATTTTCACAAGATGAGTTGGCCACTTGAATTAAAAAAAACTGAGAATTCTAAAATTCTGATCGTAAAATTAAAATAAAAATAAGAAGACTAGACGAAATAGGACGGAAAAAGGAAAATATTGAGAAATAAATAATATGAAAGTACAAAAGGGGTAATTGATGAAACGAACAATAAGATTAAAAAAAACAATATAATTTAATAGGATGGATGGATGGTTTATTTGTTTTCCGCTGTTTATACATATCAGTCGACTTACCTGGGGGATGGTTGATCACAATAATGAGTAATACCGTTGCAATAATTATACACCATGTGTATTCGTAATTTTTCTTGCTCTATTTTCGAGCATAAGAGCAAAAATGTTTTGTTTAACAAAGGTTCCATTTATCTGGGTTCCGGAATTAGAACACCACTGCAATTTTTCGGACACTATATAGATATATAGAAGAACTTAAACTGAATGTTCCTCAGTTACTCTATTATTGCTTTCGATATCCCATTGAGAAAGTCTTCAACTGCTCCACGAGAGGCTAAAATCACAATCTGGAGTCGGCCGCATTGGTCACTTAAGCAACGGAACTCCACATCGATCATGGTTCATTCGGTTTCTGTGTAGTGATGGTAGCCGAAGCTGTTGAATTTTTGGCATCAAAGAGGGGATGCTACATACCCGGATCTCGATCTAGCAATTGCTTTTGTCCATCTATCACAGTACGATATCAGTTGTAAATGAAATTTTGGGTAGTAACTACTGGATGATTGCATTATATGAGCCAAGAGAAATTCGTGTTATGTCCAGAGTTTTAATGATTTATTTTGTACTTATTTCTATAAATTGTGCTGGTGTAATGATTGCGCATGCATGACGCGATAACGCATCCTCATTACTGTCATGAAAATCAACCCCCAGCAGTGTTTGAATATGAAAAAGTCTGGGTTACCAAAAGTTACAAAAAACAAGAGATCTAACAGAACCTGATAGCGTATGGTCTAGTACTAGTACAGGGACGGTCAAAATGAAGTCCCCGATTTTAAGTGACCGCCATTTATAACGTAATGAAAAAAAAACAAAAAAAAATGTTTGAACATTTATTTGGGTTTACATTTTAAGCCTAACATCAATTAAAGATGTTACCAGTTAAATGGCCACCTCTAACTGCGATGCACGATTGAGCCCTTTTTATGGCATTTTCCATAACTCGAGTTAAGACATCTGGCGTAAGGTCCTCTATTTCTTGACGGATGTTGTCTTTTAGCTGCTGCGGGGTTTGAGGGTTATTAAGATAGCCCCACAAAAAAATCAGGAGCTGAAAGGTAGGGTGATCTGGAAGGCCATTCTAAATCTCCAAATCGAGAAATTAACAGTGCAGAAAACATGTTCCTCAAATTGGTCATTTGTCTCTCTAGATGTGTGCGCAGTCGCACCGTCCTGTTGGAACCACATATTCTGCAGTTCTAGGACATCCAATTGGGGCAACAAAGAGTTCTTCAACATCGCTCTGTAGCACTCGCCGTTGACTGTAACGGTGCGGCAGTGCCTCTATCGTCCTCGAAGAAATTTGGGCCAATTCTGTCCCCCAGAAGCGGTAGTTTTGCTTATTTACGAATACACTTAAATGAAAATGGGCTTCGTCCGTCATAATGAGTTTCCGTGAAAAATTCTCAATACAATGACAGTATTGCAGACGTTGTTGGTGATCTCTGGGAAAGAGCTGCTGTGCCACCTGACTCTTGTATGGAAATGCATGCAAATCCAACTTCAAAATTCGTTTCAGTGACGTTCGAGAAATGCCTAATTGTGTGGATCGTCTTTCTGTCGAGGTTCTTGGTTCTTCTGCAATACTTCCTCTTAAACGCTGAATGTTTTCGATTGATCGTCCAGTTCGCGGCTTCCAATATGCCTTGCATCGGCCGTTGTCCCGCTACGTCTAAATTTTTCAGCTAAACCCTAAACGGCGTATTGTCTTTCCATTTGGAGCCGAGCGGCGAGGATAATTTCGGCGAAAATTTCGCTACGTCGAAATACGATTCGTTGTTTTTAATAAACAAAATCACAATTTCTGCACACTCTTCTGGCGTATATCGATTCATAGTAAAACTTGAATATTTGCACTAGACAACTGTCAAACACGAATTGACGCAAGATGCCAGATAAACAAAATACGATCGCTTCGAATTGGGTACTTGATTATGGCCGTTCTTGGGCTGTTGGGTTATTTGCTCTCCTGACATGGACGCTGTTCATTTATAAAGAGTGGCAGTATTCGGCTGCTGGAGAATAAAAGCTCCTCAAGAAGATTCTGCAAGTTTCTCAAGGATATTGACGTGTGTCAAGAAATTCGCTCAAGTATTTTGGGGTTTGGTTGATAGTCACGTGGACGCTGGTGGTCAACAGGTCAACTCATTTGGATAAACGAACATTAAGATGAAAACACAAACCCGCTTTTCGGTTGCCGGTGCCAAATAAAAGTGCTCATCATCAGTGAGCAATGAGTACCAAAAATTGCAAAACGGACACTCATAACTTCTTCCAGATTGGCCATGTTGTTATTCGTTGTGCAAAATAGTGCAAAGTAGTCTGGGGAATATCAAAGATTAAACAGTAGATGGCGGATAATAAGAAAAAAGCTGGATACCGCTGCTACTCGAACACAGGCACCCCACTTTCCGGGCAGGTATTCTCGCCATTAAATTTTGTCTTTATAATGTAAAATCTTAAGAGAGTCATAGTTAGAGCGCGGATTTTATGCAAATGCATGTTTGTTATTTTTGCTATGACGGGACTAATTCAAACAGTTGTGTACGAATTCGTTAAAATAATGCGGAAAGAACCAATTTCTATTTGGCATATTTTGCATATTTCCAAGTTATTTTCATATATATATTCATGAATTTTGCATATTCGTGCATATAATGCATACTTTTGTGCTTTGGTTGTCATTTATTTATATTCCAACCAGGTTTTACCAATGCAATGTTTTAGCGTGCTATGATGCTCTTGTTTTCATTAGTAATCGCGGATTTTCTTTAAACAAACACCATGTACAACACATGGAATGCAAAATTCTGTAAATTATAACAAGCTTTAGAAGAGAAAAGAAAAAGTATCCGCTCAGTTCGTCGATTGAATTAATTGAAAATCTAAGAAGTTCGATAAATAATGTTAAAGGTGAAGTGGGAAAAGATGTGGCTAAGAAACTGGAAGATGTACTGAAGAAAAATCAGGAATTTCAAGAAATCTGCAACATTTCTAAAATTTTGTCGGTGTTAAGCCTGAGTTAATCTCCAAATTTAAATTTGCACCAATTACGTCAGTTGATGTAGAATGAAGTTTTTCTACATATAAAAATATTTTCCGGCAGAAGACATTCATTTTTAATTGAAAATTTGGAAAAACACATATTTGTGAATATGCTTTTAACGCTATAAAAGCTAAAATAGCTTTTTAGTTATGTTAATTATTTTCATTTTAAATATAACATGAATAATTGTGTTAATTATCGATCAGCAATCACTTTAAGTAACGTATGTATTTGCTAGGAAAAAATTAATAAAGTTTTTCACCTTATGTTTTTATTTTTTGGGAAGATGTGGGAATGCATATTTTGAATAAATATGTGCATATTTTGCTAATTTTAAGGGTATATAAATGCGCATATTTTTGAACTTTTCTTTGCATATAAATCCGCGCTTTAGTCATAGTTACGACCGCCAGCTCCCATGTATCCACCGGGCACCGGATGCGGTCCGTGGCCCTTATCAACTTGAGTGAGGGCTCGAACCGGGAGAGACCTCCTTACAACGCACACCGAGGTCCCGCCTAAGCTCGTTCAAACATACGTCCGGACCATCGAGCCCTTCCAACGAGAGGAGCTCAGGCCTCCGTTACTATTGACTTTCGTTTGCGCCTGAGACCGCAGACGGCACAGACCTTCCGACCCGTCCCGGAGACAAGGACTGTCCCGGAGTTGGGGCCGGACGGCGGGGATGGAGCTAAACCAAGTCCCCCCATCTTAAGAGGTCATGTCAACCCGCATTCTCCGGCAACTAGACCCCTCCCTACCCAAGAGCGGCGCCACTACCCCTAATGGGGGGTTGACACGTAGCTGCAAATGACGCGTTTGGCAGCTAGCGTTGGCAGCAGCTGCAAACGCTGCTGCAGACGCTGGTGTCTTTGCGTATACACGTAACTTTTTTCATATTTGCCTGACGCCGCGGTAAATGCCGCGGTGACAGCCATATTTGCAGCGGACGCTGGACATGTATACACGTAGCTATCGGGCAGCGGCCGAGAACGCAGCTTCCAGGAAAGTACATTGTATTTGGCAGCGTCATGACAATATCTGCAGAAACAGATATTTTCTACGGCGTTCAACTTTCTCCGTCTTCCTTGATATTATTTGTCGAGTGTTTCTAGGAATTTCTGTTTCGTGTTCATGTTATACATCTATTGTTAGTTACGAATTTTACTTGTACTGGATGTCCTGCAGAGTAGTTGTCAATTAGACATGCTTAAATGGGCAATAAACATACCCTTTTTTATGATTCGACGCCCTTTGGTCCCATTTTTAGTTCAACAGAAAATAGTACACATTTAAGATTCAATCGAATAACATCAGTATTAAAAATGTCCGAGAGTGTGAAAAAAGAATTTGTTCGTGAGTTTATAGAGACTTACAGGTCGTTTCCATGCTTATGGAAAATTAAATCGAAAGATTATAGTAATAAGAATAAACGGAATTTTGCGTACGACGAACTACTTCTATTGTCCAAAAGACATGGATTCGATCAGAACAGAGACTGCGCAAAGTGGCGAATTTATACGTGTTATACCAACTTCGCAAAACTTTAATATAAATTCTTTATTGTCGCAAGAAGGAGCATCAAGTTCCACATTTTGTAATAATTATGAAACTTTGTAATTGTTATGTTTTATATATGGTGTATCAATATAACCAAGATAATTGCAATTCAAAGAAGCGAAACACAAAATAGTGCGGTTATCATATTGTACACAGTTGTAATAAAATCACTTACTTTGAAATATTCTTCTTTTAGTGCATCTATTATAGCTTTACAAGTTTCTGGAATAAATTTTGACAAAGCGTGCTTCGAAATGGCAGTTGTATATTGCAAGTCAGTGTATGATCTCCCAGTAGCCAAAAATCGCAGGGTAGCACTAAGCCGTTCATCCGCCGATATAGATCTTCTCATTACGGCGTCCTTTTTAGAAATATAAGGTTTCACTAAATTTAATAAACGTACGTAAGTAGTTTCATCCATGCGTAAATAATTTCGAAAGTCATTGGGTGAGCTTCTGAGTTCCGCAATTAAATTTACGTGAGACAAGTTGTTTCTTTTTAGTAACCATTTCCTGCACCAAGTTTTCTTTTTCCGTTGATTTTTATCTTCCATAGATAGCAAAATAAGCAAAATACATGCAGCAGTTTTCTCTCTTTTTTCCATTAACGACATTTTTCTCACTACGAATAGCATACACATCAACGCGTAGAGTCAAACTAAAATATTGCTGCAATTTTAGTCTTTTACCTCGTATGGAAGTAGCTGCGGCAGCAGCGATTGCAGCTGTGGTGTAGACACGCACAGCCTTCAATCTAATATTGCTGCAATTCAAGCGTTATTTTCTGCGTTGCAAGCAGCTGGTGCAGCAAGTATTGCAGCTATGTATAGACGCTCACAGCGTTAAACGCGGCGTTAAACGCTGCGATTGCAGCTACGTGTCAACCCTCCTTAAGAGTCCGACGCCATGAGAGGGAACCGACTAACCACCGTCGGCGGATTCCCTCTCCCCTTAGTACTCAACCCGTCACGTTGGATGAGTCACCGTCGAGAGCACTCTCGCACTCTCTACCCCAAATGATAGATTTACCATCATCGGCGTGGGATAGGTTAGCCTGCAAGTGGTTTTACAGGTGGTGCTAAGGGGTACAGTGCCACCCCTCATGTCGGCAGGGATCCGCCAGCCTCGTTGGATGAGTAACCGTCGAGGTCGCTTTCGCGGTTCCTCTCCCCAGCTGGATGCCATCATCGGCATCCTTTGCCCATAATTGTGGGATTGGGTAGCCCGCAAGTGGCTTTAGGGGTAAACGCCATTGGGTCGAACGTTTACACAAGGCTGTTGTGCAGCTTTCTCGTCAATTCTTCAAAATTAACTCGCAAAGATTATTGAATAGAATTAGAAGAATACACTGTAGATTGCAATGGAACTTATTATATCGCGAGTCCACCAACTTTTGAAAATCGGTTCAGTGATTCAGTTGGTCGTACTTTACTCTGGCAATACGCTGCCTGTCGGTAATAATCACAGAGTGCCAGGTCGCTTTATCCGTGAATTAATTTCTTACAGCACATTGCTTGGCATGAGAATGAATACGTATTTCAGGCGTGCATGTGATTTAAAAACAGCGGAGATACCGCTGAGCAAACATTAGCGTTTAATGTGTAAGGTACCTACCTGCGGGATGTATATTATATCAGGATTACTTATCTGAATTAGGAAAATGACAGAGACAAGCGGTCGTGTGGACTACAGGCTAGGTAATTTACAACCTAGGTGAATTTATGGAAACAACACGGGCACAAAACGATGGTGGGAAATGTAAACGTGTTTTTTACATTTTTGTGTAAATTTATGTTTGTTGCATTTTTCAGAGGCGCTATTGCTATCTTTGTTATTATTGCAACGGTCACTTGATTGTTAAATGAACATTTTTATAGTACACAATTTTACGTATGCACACATTGGGATGTTGAAAACAGAAAAATATTTCAGGATTGGGTTATGAAGTTATTCTCAAATTACCCCTACTTCATTCGGGACAGTCTGTATAATTTTGTAATTTTCTAGTGAAGAAAAAAATCTGCTTGCAGAAATGCTCCTATCCCAAAGGACTTGTACCTTGACGCAGTTCTAGTAATACTGGGACGGGTGGGATGGCTTGCGCGCTTCAATGATCTAGAGAGCCGAACCATAGGTTTAACCATATTGGAGGGGTTTTTATTTGAGAAGCCAGACTAAATCAAGTCCCTGAAAGGGGGCAGCAGCTCTTTCAGTAATCATAGTGGCAGAGATCGTGAGGGTCGGTATGGCACTGTGATACACACTACTGCGATGTGGAAGGCAACGGGAAACCACCACATTATTCTATCCCTAGTACAGCGTACTTCGAATTTATGATGATGGCACTTTCTGGAGTCAAATATTCCGGAGGTAAAATAGTCCCACATTCGGATTTCCGGGCGGGGACTGCTTCGGGGGGAGTCATCAGAAATGATAAGTGTAACATCTCACGAGTCGGAGCGTGGAATGTTAGAAGCATGAAACAAGTAGGAAAGTTAGAGAATTTGAAAATTGAGATGGATAGGTTAGCATTAGACGTAGTAGGTATTAGTGAAGTGCGATGGCCAGAAGCCGGAGACTTCTGGAGCGGAGATTTTAGAGTAATACACACAGGATCTGTAGGAGGAAATTCGGGAGTAGGAATTTTTATGAGGAAAAAAGTAGGGCAGAGTGTAGAAAATTTCTTGCAGCAAAGTGACAGGGTAGTTATGGTTAGGTTAGATTCGAAACCTGTAAAAACAGTAATAATACAGGTATATATGCCCACTTCTAACTACAGTGATGAGGTCGTAGAGGCAGTTTATAGTGATATTGAACATGTGCTAGATTTTGTGAGAGGAGACGAAAATTTAATAATTATAGGAGATTTCAATGCAGTGGTAGGCACAGGGCGAGAGGGCGGAATAGTTGGTCCCTTTGGATTAGGCAATAGGAACGATAGGGGAGTTAGACTGATAGAGTTCTGCGATAAACATAACTTAACGGTCGCGAACACTTTATTTCACCATCATGTTAGGAGACGCTACACGTGGAAGATGCCAGGAGACCTAGGGAGATATCAAATAGATTACATTCTTGTTAGGCAAAGATTTAGAAATCAAGTTCGGGATTGTAGAAGTTATCCAGGAGCAGATATAGATAGTGATCACAACATAGTCGTCATGAAAGCCAATCTTAAATTTAAGATTTTGAAAAAACGAAGCGGAAGAAGGTATCTTGACCCAGAGAAACTAAAAGATGATGATACGCGCGATAAGTTCAAGAAAAAGACAAACGAAGTACTAAAGGGCGCGGGTGAAAATATTGTTAGGGACATAGAGGCAGAATGGAATTGCATTAAAAATAGTTTAGTTTCCTCAGCTAGGGATATTTTGGGCCATAAACAGAATGAAAGTAGGAAACCCTGGATAACAAAACATATTGTGAGTCTAATAGAGGAAAGGCGAAAATATAAAAATAGGTTAGATGAAATAGGGAAACAAAGATATAAGGCCATCAAGTGGGAAATTATTCGGAAATGTAGGAAAGCGAAAGAGCAATGGATCGATAATAAATGCAAAGAAGTGGAAGATAAGTTCGAAGTAGGAAAGACTGATGAAGCATATAAAATTATTAGGAGAAATTTTAGAGAAATTGGATCTAGTACCAAAAACATTAGGAATGAGGCAGGAGATATCCTAATCGAAAGCGGTGAGAAGGCAGATAGGTGGAAAGAATATTTAGGAAACTTATATGCGGGACCAGAAGTGCAAGATATATTAGAAAGCGAAAGCAGTGTAGAGGGGGATAACCTAGGGAATCCTATAATGAGAGAAGAGTTTGAGCTAGCACTAAAAAGTTTAAGGAATAATAAAGCACCAGGTATAGATGGCTTGCAGGCAGAAATCTTAAAGTGCGCAGGTCAAGAGGTAATAGACCGTTTATTTAAATTAGTTAGTCGCATATACCTGACAGGCGAGATTCCAGAGGATTACAAACGGAACATCATGGTAGCTTTGCCAAAAAGGAAAGGCGCGGATAGGTGCAACAATTTCAGAACTATCAGTTTAACTTCCCATGCGTCAAAAATTTTAACTAGAATTGTGCAAAGAAGGATGGAGAAAAAGGCGGAAGAAATATTAGGAGAAGATCAGTTCGGATTTAGACGAAATAGAGGAACGCGCGAGGCTATTCTAGCTTTACGAGTAATTATAGAAAAAACGATAGAAAAGAGAAAGAGCGTCTATATAGGATTTGTAGATTTAGAAAAAGCCTTCGACAACGTGAAATGGGGGAAGATGTTCGAAGTGCTGAGAAAGGTAGGGATGAAATATAGGGACAGAAGAATAATACATAATCTCTACAAAGAGCAAAAAGCAGTTATAGAATGTGAGCAGGAACGAAGGGAAGTAGATATCCGGAAGGGAGTGAGACAGGGATGTGCACTGTCACCTCTAGTTTTCAACTTATACATCGAAGATGCGATTAATATTGTTAAGGACAGAACAGCCTCAGGGATTAATGTACAGGGTCAAACTATTAACATGCTCAGATTTGCGGATGACATAGCAGTGTTAGCATCTAGCAAAGAAGAATTAGGAGCGGCTTTGAATGAAATGGAAGCAGTTTTGACACAGGGCTACGGCATGAAAATCAATAAAAAGAAAACTAAAATTTTGGTATGTAGGGGATGCGAAAATAGAACTAAAGTTGACATACAAATAGGAAATGAGAAGATAGAGGAGGTCGCGGATTTTTGCTATTTAGGAAGTAAAATAACTCAAGACGGTAGGAGCACTAAAGATATCAAACAAAGAATAGCGCAGGGCCGAGTTGCGTTTAACAAAAAGAAACAACTGTTATGTTCGAGAACGGTTAATATAGAGACTAGGAAGAGACTCTTAAAGTCGTATGTATGGAGTACGGCATTATACGGGTGCAAAACTTGGACAATAGGAGAAGCGGATCGAAAAAGAGTAGAAGCGTTTGAAATGTGGTGCTTCAGACGCATGATGAAGATACCGTGGATAGATAAGGTTAGCAATAGGGAAGTATTAGAAAGAGTTGGGGAAAAGCGAAAGGTATGGAAGACAATAAAGAGTAGGAGAGATAGGATGGTAGGACACCTTCTAAGACACGAAGGAATAGTTCGCGACATACTAGAGTCAGAGATAGGAATGAAAAGAGGTAGGGGTAGGCCTAGATTAGACTACTGCTCTCAAATAGTTAGGGATGTAGGATGTTCTACTTTTAGGGAAATGCGTAGGTTAGCTCAGGATAGAAAAGAGTGGAGGTACGCGTCCAACCAGTCTTCGGACTGAGAACCTTATGATGATGCAGAAATGCTCGACCATTCAAAATAGTGGGAATTTCGGAGCGCAATGTATTTCACGCACACCTTGGCTCTGGTCAGGGACATCATACGAAATGTTCCGATTAAAAATGCAAATAGCATTCCACATTTAATATGACTTTTATCGGTTTGTCACAACATCATTAGCGAAAGTTAATAAACCTCATATTTTACGACTCATGCCTGTTACATAATGTTTATACGAGAACGGTAAGTTGCGTAAAGTGGCAAGTCATATTTTTTCATATTGAAAATGATAATTATTTTTCTGAACACCCTACTATATGTGGTGTCGAGTTCTACTAAATACACGGCACGAACAATGATGGAGCAAAACATAACTTATTAAGTTAATGGATTTTTCTTTTTAACATCAATTTGTTCCTGTTTTTTGTCATGTAAACATAATTTAAAGGAAATTAAAACAGATTGTTTAAAACGCAACACTCGGGCAGGGGACGAAAAAGACAACTATTACCACAACGTGAAGATGACTAACAGTGTTTATCAAAGAGCGATAGACTGGATGGCTTAAACTGAAAATATGTTTGTAGGTTAATTATTTTGTCCCTCATTTTTTTAGTTCCGAATCTTGTGCTATGTTTCACCTACACCACCGTCTACCGTCTAATTTCAACATCCTTCTTCCTGTAGGAATTTTCCCATATTTTCGCGTATGTTCATTTTTATAATACGGGGTTATTAGTCAGTCAACATGAATAATTTAGATAGGTGATTTCCGTGGAGCGTGCGACGGTTTTGAGTGAATGGTTATTGTGCTTCCATGTCCGACGATAGAAGCTCAGGGATTTTGACTTTTTAATAATGAATGATAGGTTCTTGTTTAGTTTATTCTATACTATTATCTAAGTTCTTGATTTTGTTATCTTCTCGCGGCGAAGAAGTAAATATCAGTCTGTCATGGCGAAGAAATGAAATTATTAGGTGCCCCTCACCAGGGTTTTAAACTATAATGTTACAATATTACAGAAATTTCAGTAATATTACGCGTATATTACATCCCATGTAATGTAATGTAATGTAATGTAACGTAATGTAATGTAATGTAATGTACGTGTCATATTACTTTGTGCGTAATATTATATGTCGTTTCATTTTGTATTTCTTCATCGACTGTCAATGTTGGGCAATGTTGGGCATAATCACAATATATCATAAATATCCAGTAGTTTCAGTGGCGCTAATGGTGCGGTTAAAATTGCGCGGCCGTGTGCGCTTGGTTCATATCACACTTGAACATTTGCTAATCTTATTGTCATCCGCCAGTACCGAGCGATAATGTTTTGCTGCGAGTTTGGAGATCGGTTCAAGATCGGCGGGTATCGGACCCGCGCAGCAGTAGCACTCGGTAACAAATCTGAGAAGCGCAGATCAATGTGCAGGCGACACAGTGAAATTACTGCGGCATAATCGAATTATTCAACAATCAGCTGATAATTGGAACTATCTATCACTCGGATCTAAGAAGAATGTGTATATTCGTCATAATTTAAAAGTAAGAAATTAAATACCTAATAACTTAAGATCGTGTTTTTATTAGTAATGTTCATCAATACACAGTTTCTGAATAAACATTTTCTGTGCCTGAGGACAACGGCCAAGACGACTAGAATGACAGCGACTGAGAAACGCTCTCAACAAAATGTTGAGGAATACGAGAAAGACGAACAAGGAGAGAGGGGAAAAGAGGATAGTCGCCGTTGTTAGCAATAGAAACAGATACCGGAGAAGAAGGAGAGCATTCTTCTAACACTGAAGATGAAAATATATTCGGTTCACATTGTATAAATACTAAGACTATAAGGAGCCGAGAAAGTGAAACCAACAATGTAAAGAATGGCAAGTACATTATATTTATCGTCATTGGTTACCGAGCACGTGACGAAACGTCGTCTCGGTCTCCTCAGCTGTTACCTGCCACTTATGCACTTACATTGCGTTTGATGCTTCGAGGGCAATCGCAACATGAACGATCCGCTTCACAAGGATTGTTTTCTAACTCTCTCCAACTAACATTTCCCTCTCTTTGGTCTTATGGACAAAGCCACGCAAAGCTCCTTATAATCTCAATAATTGTATGGTTCGGATTCAGGATCAGAGCAAGAATACATAGATAACCTAGATGAAGATAATGAGATGAGTTAGACTGTTCTTGATTTGTTTTAGGAAGAACATTTTTATTTTATTTACTTATGATGAATTGAAAAATTACTACGCGTACTACCAATATAACGATTTATTATTATAACTTGACCGGTTTCAGAATTCACAATGATTCCATCATCAGAAATGTATAAATAAAATTATTGTAAACAATGTATAAATAAAATTATTGTAAACAATAATTTTATTTATACATTTCTGATGATGGAATCATTGTGAATTCTGAAACCGGTCAAGTTATAATAATAAATCGTTATATTGGTAGTACGCGTAGTAATTTTTCAATTCATCATGAATTTCTACCAAATAGTAAAATCAGAAAATATTAACTACATTATTTACTTATATTTTACTTTTTGTCTTTTAGTTTTGTTTATGATTAGCATATTTTGAATAAAGTATGTATTTCGTTTTATTCGTTTTATTCATTTTAATTATTTTTTGCTCTTTACGTGACTGACAGGTGTGGGGAAGTGCAATCGTTAATAATAAATTATGACCGTAAAGAAAACTGAAACTTTATATACCGGGCGGGAATTCAGTGTGTAATCGGTTCATATCTCTGGTACTGCTTAAGATATCAAAATAAAATTTTACACGTATGTGGGGAACGACATGGAGCATTTCGTTAAATTATTTATGTATATACAGGATGTTCACATTCTGAGTACCAGACCAAAGTTCTATTTCTTTAAATGGAAACCCCACAAGTATTTGCGTGATTTCGATTCCCCATAAAATTTCATGAAAATTGATATACTACATGATGTGGTTTTGAGTAAGGACTGTTAAGATATTGACATTTTTGTGTCATTATGGTCCCAAAATTATGACGCTACTGGCGTCCACTGACCAAAGCCACCTAATTATTTTTTACTGAAAGGGGTTTACACACTCCTGTATTTGTGAAATCTATAAATACTTTCACCATAATACTTAGGATTATACAAGGTGGTTAAGTTATGCAAAAGGGAATTTTTCTCAAAAATTTCAAATAGAATACCATGTATATTATTTGCACAACTGACAGTCAGTTAACTAGGCTTTTAATTGATGTATATATTGCCAGGTTTACTACTGATAGTATCGGCAGATATTACGATTGAACATCAAAATTTTTGAATTTCATTATTAGTTTATACTCTTTTTGGCGAATTCCCCCTATTCTGTTGCTCAAAACTCACAATAAAGTTTACATTTTGTATTTGCAAATTGGTATCAATATAAATACAATAAATCTTATTGTAAAATTGTTTCTTGGTGGTTATATTCTTAAATGTATAATGTCTAAAGTCGGGTATAATGTTCAAACAAGGAGTGCCATGGAAGAAAATCTTATGTTTAAGAAATAATCTTGCAATGGGATTTTATGTGTTAATGTAAACTGCATTTGCTAAATATTTTATAGAAACAAAATGCAGACCTTTTTTGGAGTTTTGGGTGACAAAATAGGGGAGATCGTCAAAAATAATGTAAAATACTAACGAAACTACATTTTTATAATTCAATTGTACATTCTGTCGAAACTTTTATTTTTAGACTTGACAATATCCACATCAATAAAAAGCTTAGTAAAATGACCATCAATCGTACAAATAATATACATGGTGTTCCGTTTGAAATCTTTGAGAAAAATTCTGTTTTGCATAACTTAACCATCCTGTATTATCTAAAGTATTATGATAAAAGTATTTATAGATTTCAAAAATATAGCGAACCTATTTCAAATAAGAAATGTTAGGTGGCTTTGTTTAATATGCGTCAGTAGCGTCATAAATTTGGGTGCATAATGGCACAAAAATGTCAATATCTTAACATTCCTTAGTCAAAACCACATCATGTAGTATATCAATTTTCATGGAATTTTATGGGGAATCCATATTATGCAAGGACACGTAGGGTTTCCATTTAAAGAAATAGAACTTTGGTCTGGTACTCAGAATGTGAACATCCTGTACATACCTAAATAATTTTGGGAAATGCTCTATGTGGTTCCCCACATTCGTGCAAAAATTTCATTTTGATATCTTAAATAATTCCAGAGATATGAGCCGATTACACACTAAATCCCCACCCGGTATAATATTACAGGTAAAATTGAACCTTATAATGCAGTACGCAATATTACAGGGAATATTATTAAATAAATATTAAATATTAAATGTAACATTGGATTGTAGTATTATACAAAATCGTTACACGTAATTTTAAAACATTACCCGTCACGAATGCACGATACCTACATCCTATATCCGCCGTGGTGTCCGTCCATCCGTTCATCTTTCCGTACTCCGTATGTCCTTAGAACTTGGAGAGACTTTAGAACTTAGAGTTTTAAGTGCAATCCTCATAGGAGTTATTCTTATTTCCTCTATGTGATTCCAAATAAGGGTAGTTTACTGTTGAACGAAAATAAAAAATTCCGATTTTCTCGAAAACGGCCCCAACGATTTTGTTCATATTTCATAAATCGATTGTCTTTGATGACCCCTCAATAAACCATCGTTCAACTTTGCCCAGCACTTGAATACGTAATATTGCAAATGATTTACTTGACATGCGGGCATCACGTTCGTCACACACGTCCTAATGTATTAAGTAAACCAGGGGTATAGGTGTTAACAAAAATATTATTTAAGAAAAATGCCGTGTTAAAAATAAGTAGCTGCCGTGTTTAAACTGAATAAGTAAGTACTGTATTGGGCTTTAACTTTCTCAAGCAACTTTCTAGAAAAGGTATAGACATACCTCATCAATGCAGCATATAGAGATCTTCCACATTATATGGTTTCTGTCGTACTTGAAGCATTCCCCATCAACTATTAAAAATTGCCCAATTTCTTTTAGTGCAGTTATTGTTATTAAAGACAATTGCTTCAATTGAAAAAACGATTGTACTAATAATCAAACTAGTTCATAAACGCAAGACAGGCTGGATATTCGATACCGACAAGGAAAAACAATGAAAGAAACTGTTAAAAAGTGTTAGCAGAGGAGTTTATTTTAACAGGAAGACTTAACAAAATGTTTTGTATCTCTGCTTTCGGACTTCTACATCCTGTTCGACACGTGAATATTAAACATGTTGGATAAATAAGCAGTTCACTTTAATATATTAACAAGAGGAAGCATTACGGCTGTTATACATAGTGGTATTTGCTATTTTCATGATGAAACAATGTAAAGATGATGGACATATGTTTCAAAATAAACTCAATAATAATTATTATTAATATGTTACTTTTAGAGCACAATCACACAAAGTTATCAAATAATATTCTATCTAATAAAAGTGATGTTAGTCGTGGAGAATGCGCAATAGGCACGTACCGTTTCGATCTAGCGAGGTCAGATTTTTCATTTCCGTCTCTTTTTAATACGTACGGGAGCCGATCGCCAAAAGTGCGTACGTCTGAACTATCACAGGTAGGTATCATGTGTGTTGTCGTTGTAAAAGCGTTGATTGACTTATTCAATCAACGGTAAAAATATACACGTCGCCGTCAGAAACAATTCAAAGTTATTGGACGCATGTACTCCGTAAGCCCCAGCCAAATTGAACTATTTCATTTTCGATTATTATTACTTCATATTAAAGGAGCAAACAGATTTGAAGATCTGAAAGCAGTAAACGGCGAAATACAGGAATCTTATGTAGCAGCGTGTTTAAAATTAGGTCTTATTTAAGATCATCACGAGTGGAAAAGAGCCATGAATGAAGCTGAAATTTGGATGATGCCCAGGCAGCTGAGATATTTATTCATTCGTATTTTAATGCTTTGCCGACCAATTTATCAGGAAGAATTGTGGGAAGAATTTAAAGAAGCAATGTCACAAGATTATGAAAGACGATACAGCAATACTGAAGGAGAAAAAAGCCTATATTCAAATTAGTTCTATGCTTTCTGCGGAAGGTTACAATCTTTCAATGTTTCCTACCATGCCACGACTTTGAATATGCAAATGAAGAACAAGCAATAGAAATAGGATCACGACAATATAAACACCTAAATGAAAAGCAGAAAGAAATTGTAGATATTATTTTGGGAAAATGTGATGCTAACATAAATGAATCAATTTCTGAATCTTCATGTTTTTATATAGACGGTCCAGGAAGCTCCTGTAAGACTTACAGCTTACTGAAGAGTAAGAATAAAATTGTTTGTACCATGGCCTTCACGGGCATAGCAGCAACACTACTTCCTCATGGCAGAACAGTTCATAAAACGTTTGGGTTACCTGTTCCTCTGTTTTTAGATTCATCTTCCAACTTTAAGAAAAATTCAAAAGAAGCAGATTATTTAAGGAGTGTAGATGTTTTTATTTGGGATGAAGCTCCTGTGGCGCCAAGGTATGCTTTAGACATTAGAGACAGGACCTTACGAGACTTTATGAATTGTGATGTTCCGTTTGGTGTTTTGAACTATATGAATAGCAATTTAGAATTGCCACAGAAATGTATTTATAATTCTGGTATCGTTGAACGTATATATGGAGGAATCAATTCAAAACCGATTCATAGATATGACCTAATCAGCTATTCTGATGTTAAGACATTCACAAAGAAGTGGTAGAACTGTTAGATATAAAAACAGAAAAAACATATACAAACTTGGATAGTGTTGAAAATTGTGATAATGAAGATTGAAACGATGCTATTCTTCCTGAATATTTAAATACTGTAAACCCGCCAAATTTTCCTCCGCATGAATTGAAGTTGATAGTATATTGTATTGTGATGTTGGTTAGATTGTTCATTTTACAATTGGGAGACAATATCCTACAGTGCAAAATTTTAACAGGCGATAAACATGGAGATATAGTTTTCGTTAACCGTATAGCGTTGTTCTGTGAAAATGTTTATCCTTTTACTTTTAAAAGACGACAATAATTTCCCATTAAACTAACGTTTGCAATGACTATTAACAAATCACAAGGCCAAACATTTGATCAAATAGGAATTGATCTCCGAAAAGAAATATTTACTCACGGACAATTATGCGTGGCTTTTTCAAGAATTCGTTCTTGGGAAGGTTTGATAATTTATTTAGGAAATCAAAGAAATAGCCGTATAGTTCAAAACTACGTTTTCAGGGAATTATATCAGATGTACATTATTTTGTAATCAGCCAATAATGCGTTTCTTTGAAGTCATGATTCGACTAGGGCAGTGAGATTAAAGTATTATTTCAATATTCCAAAATATAAAATTCAATTTGTATCAAATTTGGACTATAATAAGTATAGATAATGGTACAAAAACTATCTGTACCTATTGTATAAAACAGTGCAGTCATCTGCAGGGATTAAAAAATGCGGTTACGTCCAGACAGGCAATAAATTCTACAAGACGAATGACAAAACTAAGAAAGAATGAAGAATTTGGTGACACCGCATTGTTTGCCGAATTACATTTTACAAATAGGTCTGGTTTTTTTCACAGTCCACAAGTAGTTGGTTTGAAGACGCCGCGATGGTCCTCAGCGTATTCGAATATAGGCACCGTCATACCAATGCATAATAATGATGCTGACATATTGCATACATACTCGATCTCACAGTTCTTCAAATAAACTTTTAAGGTTCGGAATTAGTAGATCGCCAGCATAAAAATTATAAAGCTACCTACTCAGTTAATAGGCATTTTTAAGATTTTAAGGTAATAATTGTCTGGGATTATTTTTGTATTTAGACACGTGCTCTTTTGTTACATGAGCAAACTCTTCAGGCGACGGGTCTCAAAATCAATATTTAATAGTCAAACAGAACTGTTTGAATAGTATAAATTCACTTCCACTACAACCATATATGAACGTTATTTTCCTAAATTAGTAAAATTCCCGAACAAAGATTTCTAGAGACTGCAACTCATTCGATAATTTTTGTCTCGCACTAATGTTTTAGCAATCAAATATATCTTTTATACGCCTACTTAACATATTTTTGTATTTGTTCTTACTTCATACTTAGGAGAGTGGAATATTATACAGGTTTATCAACCCAGATTGGGTACAGTTAGGTACCTAATGAGCTTAAAAAAGAATTTTGAACGTCTCAAACTGTTTGAACCAAAGATAAATTATTGAAGAATAATTTAAGTTGGTAACGATTGTCTGAGACGTCAAGCACACGTCGTGTTTTACTTGTGAAAAAATGATTATGCACTTGTTGCAAGTGATGCATTTACAACAATGTAATTAAATTCGAACACCAAACCGGAACCGGTACTTTATGGATCGAATTTCACAACATTTGTTTTTGTAATAAAAAGGTCGTTGCCTCACGCACAGACATAATACGCTCGGCTAATGAAATAATTGGTGCTCACAAATTTATTGTCCAATTTATTATAAAAGAATCGGATTTATTAACTAAATAAAATTAATAGCAGATAATCAAAAAGACATCGTTGTTTCATAGCTGGATATGAAATAAAATATTGGTAATACCACGCTAGGTGACTACGAGTATACCGTATATAGCTGCACTGTAGCTAACGTTAGTAACTGAAAATAAAATTCATATCGGGATAGTACCTATTTCTCAACGAAACTTGGCGATCATAATAGTCTGTTATGATTTTCAGAACATACAATACATACGTAAGTGTGTTGTGACGTTGCATGTGCTGCACAGCGTGTTAAGAATATTGGATACAAAATGCCAAATGCTTAGTGCCCGATGTCCATTATGCAATGATTGGCCGAGCTTACTGACTTCTATTCACACCATTCTACATAGCTACAAATTAATAATTTATTACATAACAATCTTGAATGTCCTGCGCCCATAAACATTTTGGTAGTATGGATTTACCTCTATCACTAGGTGTCCACATTTGTATCTGTTCAGAAACCATCCCTGCAAGCATTCGCTGTATATGATCGTACCAACACAACTGCTTTCCTTGGATCAGCTTCACTGCATCTACCTGCACCCATCATATCCCCGACTCTTTCATTTATAGCATGATCCAGTATAGATACGCCTACTGATCTTCGCCAGAAATTTATTTCAGTTATCAAGAGTTTTTTATTTTGTTGTTGATTTAGTTCCCTCGCTTCGAATTAGTAGTGATACTTTCCATATTGGTTTTATATCAGATGCTTCCTGCTCGTCTTGATATCTTTTGACCACAGTACTGCGATGAGGGCTCCAATAACTTTTTACCCTTAATTATACGGCCTTGAATGTCTTTTTCACATCGGCCTTTACTATCTGATGGTTTAGCTTCCAAGTATACATTTTCAGATTATTTTCCAGTACTAGATCGCCCTCGTCTTCCCCTACACACATGATGTATTTAGTTTTGTCCTTGTAACTTGCAGACCCCACCTTTCACATTTCTGGATTAGTTTTCTAGTAGTATATTCCAGATCTTCCTTGTCTTCCTTCTCAGGTGAATTTTAAAAATTGCTGGCCTACCCCTACCTATTTTTATTCCTATCTTTGACTCTAGTATGTCGCGAACTATTTCTTCGTGTCTTAGAAGGTGTCCTACCATCCTATCTCTCCTATTATTTATTGTCTTCCATACCTTTCGTTTTTCCCCAACTCTTTCTAATACCTCCCTATTGCAAACCTTATCTATCCACGGTATCTTCATCATGCGTCTGTAGCACCACATTTCAAACGCTTCTTTTAGTTCTATTTTCACGCCCTCTACATACCAAAATTTTGGTTGTCGTTTTACTGATTTTCATGACGTAGCCCTCTGTCAAAACTGCTTCCATTTTATTCAAAGCATTCCTAATTCTTCTTTGCTAGATGCTAACACTGCTATATCATCCGAAAATCTGAGCATGTTAATAGTTTGACCCTGGGCACATTAATCCTGAGGCTGTTCTGTCCTTAACAATATTAACTGCATCTTCAATATATAAGTTGAAAACTAGAGGTGACAATACACATCCCTGTCTCACTCCCTTCCGGATATCTACTTCTCTTTGTTCCTGCTCAAATTCTATAACTGCCGTTTGTTCTTTGTAGAGATTATATATTATTCTTCTGTCCCTATATTTCATCCCTAACTTTTCTGAGCACTTCGAACATCTTCCCCCATTTGACGTTGTCGAAGGCTTTTTCTAAATCTGCAAATCCTATATAGACGCTCTTTTCTATTGTTTTTTCTATAATTACTCGTAAAGTAAGAATGGCCTCGCGCGTTCCTCTATTTCGTCTAAATCCGAACTGATCTTCTCCTAATATTTCTTCCGCCCATTTCTCCATCCTTCTTTGCACAATTCTAGTTAAAATTTTTGACGCGTGGGAAGTTAAACTGATAGATCTAAAATTTTCGCACTTATCTGCACTTCTCCTTTTTTGGCAATGCGACTATGATGTTCCTTTTGTAATCGTGTAGAATACGGCTAACTAGTTTAAATAAACGCTCTCTTACCTCTTGACCTACACACTTTACAATTTCTGCCTGCAATCCGTCTACACCTGATGTTTTTTAAACTTTCTAATGCTAGCTCAAACTCTTCCCTTATTGTGGGACAGCCTAGGTTACGAGCTGGGTTATCCCTTTTTACACTGATTTCCTTTTCTAATATAGGTGCTATAGATGTTCATTTGCAAAAGTTATTTGGAATAGTCCATTTAAGGACAAATTAACTACAGACTAATAAACTGCTTCTAAACGATAATTACTTAAAATGGCCCTTGCATATAAAATATCAACGACCCACGTCTACCAATAAATCAGTTTAAGCAGGCATGTGGCGTAAATGGTGATGCTGAACAATTGTCCAGCAACAACCAGGCGTAAAGCAATCATGTCAAAGTTAAATTGTGTGACATTTCAATATGCATAATTGCGTACAAGGAGCTTTCAGAAGTCGAAAACTCGTTTCAATTTTCTGCTTGTAAATTTCCAATAAAGGATCGAATAACTGATTGTGTGTACCAAAACAAGGGTAGCGTTGGACATTGAACCGGCAATGTCAACGGGAACGTCTACTGAATATCGAATGGCAATTTTGTGGTAAAAACTGCGGTCACTCTTCGCAAATACGGACATATCGGTTCTGCAATGCGGTAGAGCGAGTTCGACTGCGATATCGGCTGTCAACGATGTCAATACACCATTGGAATCAATCACACATTCATGCTACCTCTCGGACTAGAGTACCGGCAAACTTGAACTTGTCTCGATGAATCCATTTCATTTGCTTGATTGTAATTGAGCATGTCAGTGTCTGCTCTAATGAAGTTTACCAAGTCTATTTGCTTTATGCGTTGACCACTCATTGTATTATTTTTGTTTTATACGAGAAACTCAGTCAAAGAACGTCAACCGGTTTTATCATTGACAATTGATTTCATTCAAAACAAATATGATACAGCTGGTAACAAGTCGACAGGTGGGTCAATTATGAAATAGATGATATGTGATTGATCTTGTCATAATTGATGAGCCACTTTAGATGTAATGTTGACCAGCTATAATTAATTTTCATTTCAACGCATACCTACACCTACCTTTAAATACTTATAATTAATTAAGCTTCTTAATTATTTAATTTAATATACTAGGTCATCTCGCGCGCTACGCGCGCTCACTGCCCTAGTCGAATCATGACTTCAAAGAAACGCATTATTGAATGATTACAGAATAATTTACATCTGATATAATTCCCTGAAAACGTAGTTTTGAACTATACGGCTATTTCTTTGATTTCCTAAATAAATTATCAAACCTTCCCATGTATAATTGTCCGTGAGTAAATATTTCTTTTCGGAGATCAATTCCTATTTGATTAAATGTTTGGCCTTGTGATTTGTTAATAGTCGTTGCAAACGCTAGTTTAATGGGAAATTATTGTCGTCTTTTAAAAGTAAAAGGATAAACATTTTCACAGTACAACGTTATACGGTTTATCGCCTGTTAAAATTTTAATTTTGGACTGTAGGATATTGTCTCCCAATTGTAAAATTACCATTACAATGCAGAGATTTCTAACCAACATCACAATACAATACTCTCAACTTCAATTCATGCGGAGGAAAATTTGGCGGGTTTAAAGTATTTAAATATTCAGGAAGAATAGCATCATTTAAATCTCCACTATCACAATTTTCAACACTATCCAAGTTTGGATATATTTTTTCTGTTTTTATATCTAACAGTTCTACCACTTTCTTGTTAATGTCTTCAACATCAAAATAGCTGATTAGGTCATATCTATGAATCGCTTTTCTCTAATTGATTCCTCCATATATACGTTCAACGATATCCGAATTATAAATACATCTCTGTGGCAATTCTAAATTGCTATTAATATCGTTCAAAACTCCATCTCCAACATCCAATAAAAACTTGGTGAATTCTTGTTCCTGTGGTAGAGCCCGCATATTTTTTGTTTAAGAAAATTTACGGAAATAACTCCAAAGATAACTAAATTTGATGCTTAAATTCACTGTTTCACAGCGAGTAGCATTTATTTTAACTGGTAACAATTGTCAAAAATCTCCTCGCAACACCATAATTTTTCCACCAAACGGAACATCACAATTCATAAAGTCTCGTAAAGTTCGGTCTATAATGTCTAAAGCATACCTTGGCGCCACAGGAGCTTCATCCCAAATAAAAACATCTACACTCCTTAATAATTGCTTCTTTTGAATTTTTCTTAAAGTTGGAAGATGAATCTAAAAACAGAGGAACAGGTAACCCAAACGTTTTATGAACTTTTCTGCCATGAGGAAGTAGTGTAGCTGCTATGCCCGTGAAGGCCATGGTACAAACAATTTTATTCTTACTCTTCAGTAAGCTGTAAAGGGTTGTATAAACATACGTCTTACAGGAGCCTCCTTGACCGTCTATATAAAAACATGAAGATTCAGAAATTGATTCATTTATGTTAGCATCACATTTACCCAAAATAATATCTACAATTTCTTTCTGCTTTTCATTTAGGTGTTTATATTGTCGTGATCCTATTTCTATTGCTTGTTCTTCATTTGCATATTCAATGTCGTGGCATGGTAGGAAACATTGAAAGATTGTAACCTTCCGCAGAAAGCATGGAACTAATTTGAATATAGGCTTTTTTGTCTTTCAGTATTGCTGTAACGTCTTTCATAATCTTGTGAAATTGCTTCTTTAAATTCTTCCCACAATTCTTACTGCAATGCATTAAAATACGAATGAATAAATATCTCAGCTGTCTGGGCATCATCCAAATTTCAGATTCGTTCATGGCTCTTTTCCAGCCGTGATGATCTTAAATAAGACCTAATTTTAAACACGCTGCTACATAAGATTCCTGTATTTCTCCGTTTACTGTTTTCAGATCTTCAAATCTGTTTGCTCCTTTAATATGAAGTAATAATAATCGAAAATGAAATTGTTCAATTTGGCTGGGGCTTACGAAGTACATGCGTCCAATAACTTTGAATTGTTTCTGACGGCGTATACTTTTACAACGACAACAAACATGATACCTACCTGTGATAGTAGCTCACACATTAATCAATTAAGTTGTAAGAACGCGGGCGAGCGTTATCATCCATAAAAATGAAATGAGTACCTATGAATGGTGCAAAGGGGATCACATTATCTCAAATGAGGTAGGTATACCATTACCACCTAGATGGTAATGAATAATGAGTATAGCGAACCTTAAAAAGACTAGAAAAAATGTTGTTTATGTAACATATATGTTTATATAACGACCACTTTTATCCAGGAAAAGTACCTAACAGGAGGAGACTATACTTGGGCCGCCCAACAGACGGAGTGATCACCCTGCAAAAACGTGCTCTAGCGGGGCCAATATTAATTTATGACGACCGAATTGCGTTTAAAGAAAGCGCATGACTGCGGTTCTGTCGTCCTAAATTGATAGTGGTCCCGTCTAGAGCTCATGCTTGCAGGGTGATCCATATTCGGTGGGGTGATCACTCCTTCTGTTGGGTGGCCCAAGTATAGAAGTGGGAGACATGATTCCTGAAATGCCAAAAATTGAAACCGATTTGTCTTCTTTTATTTTTTCGACCAAAATAAATTTAAAATACACATTGGGTTTCATCAAAGTGTATTTTATTAACTTTGTTAAGTGAAAATAAATTTAATTTTGATATTTTGCATGTATTATTCTTATAGCATATCTAGCAACATAATCAAAACTAAATCCATATTTTAAGTCAATCGTTTTACCCATGTTTGATTTATGGTACCGTATAAAGTATACACAACAATAAGAAAAGATACCTAACCATACAGCCGGGAAGTCAAATTGAAGTTGATATTAAATTGAAGAAATATACAGGGTGAGTCAATAGTGCGGGATTCTATACGGTTAGAAATACTAAAAAAAATTCCATATAAAAGTTGTTTCCAGTGACATGTCGCTCCAGCTAAAATTATTTTTAGCTATACAGTTTGTCCCATATTTGCTGTATGCAGGTCAATTTCGTTATTTCAAATGGAACACCTTGTATGTGACTTCATTTTCGAATTTCTTGATCGATTTTACTATGAGGTTATATGAAATAATTTTTTTCTAAACTTCATGTTTTTTGAGTTATGGGCATTTTCTTGCGAATATTTGCAGATGCAGAACAATTTTGTAGTTTTAATATCTCGGAATTGAAGAAAGCAGTAGCAGTAAGATCAGGTGTACCAAGCGCTACCCTCTACAAGAGCTGACATGATGGAAAGAATATGTGATGCATTTCTAAGGGTTAATCCTGAAGTCTTGAGAAGAGTTGAAAATTCATTTCAGCAGAGAATTCAGTTGAGCATACAACAAAACGGTCAGCATGTTGAGCACATCTTAGAAGTATCTGAATATATTATTTTTCTTAAATTCTTATTAATTTCTGTTTAACTTTCTATTGTTTTTGTTCCATGCTTTATAATATTGTTTTATTTATTCGCTAATTCTTGACTTTTTATGTAATTGTTACTGTTTAATTTAGTTTAATTTGTTTTTATTTAGTTGTCTAATTTTTCACTTTTTTCAAGGAAATGCAAATTTGGCAAAAACGGTTGATTTTGGGTATAGGGAAGCGTATAGCAAAATGAAAGGCAATATCATGGGGAATCTAACAATGACCTAAAAACAATAGGGTTCTATTTGAAATTACAAAGTTATAGTGTTCTTAAGTTTTCTAATTTGGTTATGTAATTGCTAATACCCTGTTTAACAGTTTCAATTTTTTCTTGCCGCAGAAGTTGTTTCTACATATTGCTTTCACTCCACTAAAATATTACTGCTACAGTTTCATTCAATGTCCAAATTATGAAATTTAAAAATTGCTCTGTATCTGTCAATATTCACAAAAAAATGCCAGCAACTTAAAAAATATGAAGTTTAGACAAAAATGCCTTTATACAACCTGATAGTCAAGTCCAACAACGAATTCGAAAATGAAGTGAAATACAGGATGTTCCATTTAAAAAAACGAAGTTAGGTGCTGTGCAGAAGAAATGGGACAGTCTGTATAACTGAAAATATTTTTATATGATAGAGAATCACAAATTAAAGCGGGTCTCTTATGTAACATATTTCTCTAAAATATACAATAGAGGTGCTATGGAAGTATGGAAGTATAAAAGAGACGATATTAAATCAAAACTTATACCGTTGATTGAGAAGTCCTCTCAATCAACGCTTATACCTATAACCACGAAAAATATTTTATTATTGTTCTGATAAGTGATATAGGAAATTATGAAACTTTATTTCTAATATGAAAGGGTACAGTGTACCCATGGTAAATTATTTCTAATGTGAACACTTTCCACAAAAACCAATGATAATGACCGTTGACATTTGCAAATGCACTAGCAATCGTAATATTATCACTATAGGAAGGCAGCTTCCGTTTCCCGATTTTTGCTTCAAAAAAATTCGGACCGAAGCTCGACTGACCTTGCTTCTAATTAACTAACAGAGAGATAGCAAATATTAGGTAATATTACTCACCACAATAGGTCCACTTTCTCCAGCACTCTGAAGTGTAGCACCAAACCATTGGTTATCTTTCTGATCAATGGCTTTCGATTGATAACCATTGTTACCTGTAATAGAAGAATATTAATTTTAGATGCGGTATACCACAACAATTTGCAGTTGCAGATAATGTATTAAAATCCTTTTTTGCCAAGAATTTATAATATTGTGAAAATATTATAAACAAGAAGTGAGATTCATGGAATAATCAGTAGATAATACGCACACACAAGGTTTTCTCGGTAGGAATCAATTATTATTTTGGAACCGATATGTGGGAAATTAACATAGAAATATACGTTTTGTAAAAATCCTGCTTCAAAGAAAAGAAAACAAGAACTTTTTCCCACCATTCCATACAGAATAGTTATTTGTGTATCAAGGCCGCTAGCGCTCGGCTCTCATGCGTGACGTATGTGGCAAATGGAACAGAATCTTTTCGGTTAATATGATCCCCATACTAGGATACTAAAAACATTTTTAACGTTAATATTATGTTAATTTTCACTTCTTTGGTGTTGGCAGAAGAGAATAATTGCAAGAAAGTCTTTTTGTAAGTAAAAGTAGGTACACACACACAAGGTGACGCTTATTTTGAAACCTTTAATCCGCCTACAAGCGTAAAAGAAACGCTTCAAGGAAAAGCCCACGTATTTATTACACATTAACGTGTTGATCACTTTGAAGTCTCCCATACGGAATATTAAGCGACAGGAAGGTGTTATAATAATTCTAAATAAATCTTTTTGGAATTTATGAATAAGACTTTAAAACAAAATCCCAACTTAATCCTCAATTACTTATTCAGACAATTTTATCGATACTATACCTAGTATCACAGTAAAAAATAAAAGTAATTCCTCACAGTTAAGCTCATTTCATCTTTGATCGGTTGGAACTGGAACTGACAAAATCGCTGACAACTCAATAATGCGTACCTACCAAAAGATAAAAATGCAAGATCCACTGAGTAAGAGTACCTTTTCCGATACGTCAAACTGCAGAACCATTTTTAACAGGACACAATGGTATCTTTATTAGAATGAAAATTTGGATACGCTTCTGAGCATCAGCTTCTCTAGTGTGGACTGTGGAGGCGGCACGAAACAGGAAAGGAATCAGATAGGCATGTACTTAGTGGAAGTTAAAAGAGCAAATAAACTTTGTTTGGAGACGTATGCACAAATGAATAGGAAACAATGAACAATACCTAAGACGATGCTTAAAAAGAATCAAATTATATCTCGACAACGGTACTTCAGTATTTGCAGTGTGCTTCGCACGTACTTCATGCTCTTACAAACTCCCCTGAAAGCATTTAATAGTAGCCTTCCAGAGACAAGATAACTAAGCTGACATAATTACTTCAATTGAAAGTTCTTCGTTACAGAGATTTTAACCCTTACAATATTTAACTACAATTTTGTTGAAGTTGTAGATTTGACATTCAATCTAATATACAACTACGAATTTAAGGCTTTGTCTTTGGTATGCCTCACTGCTCACGTCACATGGTTATATGATTTATTCATACTTCCAGTACTGCACCGGAAACATATAAAAACACATCAAAAGGTTATATACACTGTCAAAATCGTTAGCATATGAGTTAGAAGCTGCTTAATGTTTAATTTCCTTTTTAGTTCAAAGTAGCCAGAGTGTATGACGTTACGAACGAGACATTCCTTCCTATAATAGTTTGCAATACGCACTTTGAAACAAAGTGCATACAAAGCTTACATTCTGCATGCTGAAGAAAATAATTATAGCTGCACTGGTAAGAATAAAAAGTGCTTAGTTTACATGAGTAAGCAGATCACTGGCACCAACAGTGGAACGTTTACTGAAATTAATAGTTAAGTGTGATCATAGAATTTGTACCCTTTAATGTGCAGGTCAGGTCTAAGTTCTGTTCCAAGTTCCAAGATTAAATCCCTGATTAAATCAAATGCAAAAGAAAATAAAAGGAACCAAGAAACGAAAATTATACTAAAAAACAAACATAAAATTATGAACACGTTGATACACAGGGTGCGCCACATAAGCCTCTTTTGTTCCGCCTTTATAACTTTATAACATATTTTAGAGAAAAATGTTATATGGGGGTCCCCATTGAATTTTGATTCTACGTTACACAAAATTATTTTCACTTGTAGAGGCTGCCCGATTTCTTCTAGACAGTACCTATTTCAGTTTTTTAAATGGAACAACCTGTATTCTATATTTATTGTTTTTAAATAGAACCATACAATTTGTATGTTACAGTTGTTTTCTACTATAGATTCTATCTCTATTTTGGATGAACTTTAAAACCCCTAAACTCAATAGTTTTTGAGATAATTAACCTCAAATATCTATTTCCAAAAGACTCATAGAATAATTTAATATTTTGACATTATAGAATAACATTTTCAAATGAGCTTAAAAATAGATATGTAATATTAATTTACGAACGATAAAAATGCTTTTTAAAACTAATAAAAGTAATTTCAAATTTTTTATTAGATATAGTTTAGATATTATTTGAGGGTGGTTTTCACTTGAGAAACAGTATTTCACAATATGAAAATATCAATTTTTTTGTTTGCAAATTAGCAACTGTCAGATATTTGAAGATGATTATCTCAAAAAGTATTTATAGTTTATACATAATCGAATACATGTTAGACAAGGAAAAAAACTTTCATATAAAAATGATATGGTTCCATTTGAAATAATGAAGTAATGGTTGAAAACCATACAATTGCTAATTCCCTGTATAATGTTTCAGGTTTTTTAATGCAACGGTAGTTTCTCCTAGATATCGTTTTCTTTTCACCGCAATATTATTACTATGTACAACTTTCTTCAATTCGAAGATACTTAATTTTCAAATTTCCTCCATATATGCCAAGATCTTCAACAATATGCTGTTAATGTTAGAAATATGAACTTTATACTTGGGCCGCCGAACAGACGGAGTGATCACCCTGCAAGAACGTGCTCTAGGCGGGACCACTATCAATTTAGGACAACCGAACCGCAGTGATGCGCTTTCTTTAGACCCAACGAAGTCGCATCACTCCAATTCGGTCGTCATAAATTACTATTGGCCCCGCTAGAGCACGTTCTTGCAGGGTGATCACTCCGTCTGTTCGGCGGCCCAAGTATAGGCAAAAACTGTCTTGTACAACCTCATAATAAAATCATTTGAGGAATCCAAAAGGATTCAAGTCTGGAATTGACGAGGGTCATCTTCATGTTTTTAATAAAATCACCATTTTGATGACGAAACCATTCTTGTGAAGACTTCCGTTGGACTATTTTTTAAAATATTAACATGGGTTCTATGATCTTTATTATGTATTTCTTTTGCTCGTAGATGACTGACTTATAACCACTTACGTAACACAATCAAAAATATTATGTCAGAAAAACCATCTTTCCAATACAGAGTCACAACTCGTATTTCATTCTCATAACTAAAACTAACCATTTGTTATTTAAAGAAACATTTTTTTAAGACTAGACGTTCAAAGGGTATCTTCCCGTTTCGTGCGTTCCCATTTCGGGCGTTTTTGGGTTTCTACCTGTTTTCGTGCCGATTCGAGCGTCAAGAATTTACTGGGTAATTAAATAGTGCCAGTTCGTGCGTTGCACAACGATATCCTTTACTTTGAACATGTTGTACCTGTTGCAATAAAGGCGTACAAAACGTACTGCTTTGTGTTATATAGTTGCCCGTCACTGAATACGGCCACGTTCCACGGCCCACTTCTTCCGGTCTGTGGGCTCGCTAAGCGTTTAAATCTCCCCCCCCCCCCCCCGAAACAAAAGCATTAACATTTGAAAACAATAGGAGAGAAATCAACATACACTTCCGCATTGTAGTCTACTTATTAACAACGCTGTGTTGTAAAGATAAACTCGAATTAGTGGCTTACTGCATTATCAGCAGGTCAGCGCACGAAATGGCACTCAAGCTAGGTAGAGGTTTGGGACGACGCACGAAACGGGAAAATTTTCATCGACGCCCGAAACGGGAACGCACGAAATGGGACTAAATCGGAATTGACGGGGATCATCTTCATGTTTTTAATAAAATCACCATTTTGAAGACGAAACCATTCTTGTTGAGACTTCCGTTGGGATATTTTTCAAAATATAAACATGCGTTCTATGATCTTTATTATGTCTATTGACCAAAAATAAGAGGTTTTTGCTCGTGGATGACTGACTTATAACAACTTATGTAAAACAATCAAAAAAATATTATGTCAGAAAAACCATCTTTCCAGTACAGATTCACAATTCACATTTAATTCTAATCACCATTTGTTATTTAAAGAAACATTTTTTTTGAAGACTTGACGTTCAAAGCACTCTCGATTAGAGGTTGGCTACGTCACTATTTTGGCCACAGGAATATGTCGTATCGTTTTGTACAGACCTTTTAGGGACACCCATGCAATATTTGGGACTTAAGTTCTTCAAAATTAAACGGAGCTCTTGAAATACGTATGGGGTGGCATTGGGACCGACCGACGGTATCATTTGACAAGTGCGAAAACGCTGTTTTTTCCTACATCTTATTCATGGGTTATTATTATTTTGAAGCTGTTCAATCAGCGCAATCAGTTTTGACAAGTCGAATTTTGTTTAAGGCTCTGCTAGTAAACAAGTAGTCAGTTTCCAATGGTCTACAAAAGTGGCTCACCGTAAATGTCTTCTTTCATTCTAAACAAACCCCTTCTCTGTAGCACTAGCCAGTCAGATGGTGTGTACCAAAGACACTTAAAGAAATAGACCCCGCGTTCGTATGCAAACACCATGCTTGTTAGTAAAGCTGACATGACTGAGGACCAGAGGGTAGCGGCGAGTCAATGTAACGTTTTCTCGAAACTTAATTATAAACGACCAGCCGACGCTCTTGGTTAGGTCAGTCACGCTGTTTGTCAGCAAGCCGCAGCTGACTTTTGATGGCGTTGACCTTGTTGTTTGTTTATGAGACTAGAAAGATCGATTGCTGGAACAATATTCCAATTCCTGAATGTCCCAGGAAGAGTATTTATTGGGAAGCAAGAGGCCGGGAAAACAGTTTTTAGTTTTGGTTTTGAGATGAGAAGAATGCGATAATTTATATACTCCGACAGCGATAGTTCCGTGCGAGTATATGCCTTATGGTACATACGTTTAGTGTTGGTATCGGTACGTGCATGGTTCGATTTCGCGTTTTTACGTGTACTGGGGCGTTTGTCGTGATTAACCGTTGTTTGTAGAAGTGTTTTTAGAGAAGTTCGAACTGCGTTCGATCTGTGTATTGTGGATTGTTTAGGTTAGTTAGTTGTTTGCGTATTGTTTAATTGTTTGCTGGTAGGTGTTTAATTGTTATTGCTTGTTGCTGTTTGTTTGTTGCTTGTATATTTCGTTGTCTATTATTAATTATAAAATTTCATGTTCTCAAAACACTTTTAATTGTAAATATTTGTACATAAGTCACTGTAAATAAATTGTGTTAAATAAGAAATATGTTATAGTATTTACAGTAAGTATGCAGGTATTCGAATATTATGTTTTCATCTTTCCACAAACAACCGCTCTACTCTGACTGTTACTGCAGTTGCTTTAGTTGCAAATGTAAATAGCTGAGTTCTCTCTATTCAATGTCGTTGGAATGTACAGAAGAAAGTTAAGGTACACATGTAATTGAAATACCGCCATCATGTGTTTCAATCACATTAACTGCACTGCAGTACTCCATTATCCATTACTGGATCGATTAAAGAAGAACCGCCATCAGGCTGGATTTAAAAGGAAAATAAATAGATCGGAAAGACGGTGTCCTAATTTTGTAACGTTTACTTCTTTTTAAATGGATTCATTAATCTGCATCAGAGAAGCTAATAATGTATAATTAAATCGTCTTACATTAAAGCAGGACATTTGTATACGATTTTCGCCACCTTAATTAGTGCATTCTTGTGGGGTCTTCGATGTTACAGCGCCTTACATTTTAATTCCGAGTCAGTTAGAATCTCCCTAACACTGAGTTATTACATGCAATCTGATATAAAGATGCAAGGTAGTTTGCAGACCGAGAGGTTATTTATTGTCCCTATCTGTTATCTATGTTTGCTTGTCGATACTGTAATTTGTAATTTATGTATGCTCGGACAGGTAATTTCCTTAAAACAAACAGTGTTAAAATAATCACTCGTTGCATTCCTTCTCAAGGAGATTGTTTATAGGCTTCTGGATCCACAGTATCTATATTTTGCATGGGTAGACGAACTTTTACTTCAAAAGTGCTTTTTGTCAACAATTTCTGCATGTATAAGTAAGCAAGCAAGTTCTACTCATTCTGTTACACGGCGCAAAACTTGCCGCCGCCGACCGGGAGTCGAACCCGGGTCCCCCGCTCCGAAGCCCTCTGCTCTCCCACTGAGCCATCAGCGCCCTTGCACGCCTTCTCTCTAACCGTCCATTTATACCCAAGACTGTAACAGTTCGGCCCGTCCTGACAAGCTAGCCGTCCTCGGCTACCCCAGCCACTGGCCACTTTCAGCGCCCGCGACGCGAACCTGCTACACACAACGCACCTCTTGTGCACACCACCCGCCGTACTCTACTCTAGCACGCGGGTTGCCTATCCCACTTCTGAAATGTTACACGGCGCAAAACTTGCCGCCGCCCACTGAGCCATCAACGACCTTGCACGCCTTCTCTCTAACCGTCCATTTATACCCAAGACTGTAACAATTCGAACAGCACTTTAGTTTCAAGACTTCATCATATTTAATTTTTAGGTAATGAAAAGTCCGTTAATGTGTAGGAGGCTTATCAAATAGAAGTGGTAGCTACTGCTCATAAAATATTATCTCATAGAATTATGCCTGCTTCAGTTTCTTATCGTAGCTTTATCTTTATAAGATAATTCAGTAATCCGCTAACAAGATTACGGCCAGTAGAGCCCTGCTGAGGGAATGGATCCGTGACACCAGAAAGCAGTTTGATAGAAACGAGAAAAGTTTGTTCGATGCGCATTATTCTGTAGCCAAGAACATGGGACGAGACATGTGGGATCAAGTGGATATGTTAACCATGAAGGCGTTGTACATAGCTCAAACAGCGGCCACCACAATAATGGAGAAATTGGAGAATTATGATGCCCAGCACCGAACACCACCCAGCTGGAGAAATCCCGAACCAAACTTAACCCCCAGGACCATTCCGAAGGAAGACATCATCGGTGCCATCTAAAGCACTGCAGACGGTTACCATCGGAAACGGCGGGGGAGATCCGGATCGGAGGGGTATAGATCCTGCGAAAGCACCTAAATCAAACATCAGTGGAAAGGAGCATCGAGCCATTAGAGAACTTCGAAACAACAAGGACCTCATTCTACTACCAGTGGATACGGAAAATGCGACTGTCACCATGGACCCGGTAAACTACGAATCAAAAGTGATAACCCTTTTAAAAGATTCAGCGTACAGGAAGATCAAGAACAAGTGGAGAGGTCAGTCGCTGCAGCTATCCGAGCATCTACTATACCGAAGGAACTTCATCGGCAATTAATTCGTAGTGATTTCAAAACACCTCAGCTGTATTACTTACCGAAGATTAATAAGCCAGGAACACCATTGAGGCCGATAGTTAGCGCAGTAGGATCAGCTACTCATTCCCTCTCGCATCACCCTGCACGATCCTTCACTGGACTTTTCGGAAACACGGAACATAACATTCGGAACATTTCAACGAGAAGATTCAAGAACTTGATTTGCAGTTAGAGGATATCCTAGTGAGTTTCTACGTCACATCCCTATTCACAAAGGTACCGACGGACGACGTCGTAACGGAGACAAGAAGACTTGGTTGAGGAGAACCTCGATGGAAGCTTGGCGAACATGGCACGATTGTGCATAAACTCCACCTTTTTCCCCTTCAAGGACGAATTTTACGAACAAACAGCAGGAACAGCTATGGGATAACCTATATTTTCGCTACTGGATAACATCTACATGGAAATATTTGAAAAGACCATCCGAACTGAAGCCGAAATGTTGGTTTAGGTACGTGAACGACACTTTTGTTATTTTTCCACATGGACACAGCATCATTGAAGGATTTAAAGGCCACCTTAACAGCATACATCCTAGTATACAGTTCACCATGGAGTTAGAGGAGGACGGCACACTACCATGTACTGGTTCGTCGAAAGGGGGATGGAACTTTGGGACACCAAGTATACAGAAAGCCTACGCACACGGATTGTTAACTAAACGCGGACAATCACCCGGCGCAGAAGCAAGACATCATCGACATCCTAGCTAGATGAGCTATGCAGATCAGCGAGCCAGAGCATCTGAAGGAGGAGCTGAACTATGTACGCTTGACGTTAAGGAGGAACGGCTATGCTAAGAGCAACGTAAAAAAAGGCATCAAGAGAAAGTCAGTGATGAAGGAACCAGAGATATACGAGGTATGTATCTGCCTATCTACCTTATATCAGGGGATGCACAGACAAGATTGGACGCCTTCTGAGGAAGAATGGAGTACTTACCATCTACAGCGCACCAAATAAGATACTAGCGTGATTTCCTAAATATCTGAGAGCGCACAAGGATCTAGAAGGGCCTCAAATGTACAGCTTACGATGCACCCGTGGGAAGATGTATATTGGGCAGACATGACGACATGTCAGCACGAGGCTAATGGAACATATCAGCCATACCAAGCACCACCACTGGGACAAGTCGGCCGTCGCAGGACATTGGACCGAGACGGGCCACGAGATCATGTTCGAAGATACCAGTATTTTAAGGAAGGAGGCGCGGTTCTAGTCTAGACTGTAGATCCAAATGGAGTCGGACTACTTCTACAGGGACCCCAGATATGGATACCGCTCATACGTGAAAAAGCAGCCAACGGTTCATCGCGCATGCCTGATCAGGAGGATGTATAAACAAGGACGTGGAGCCAGCATTTATCAATTTAAGAGCATCTTCTGAAGAAGGCACCGGGATGAGTGCAGAAACGTCAAGTATATATGTATTTTAGTGTGTCTATTGGACGACGTGGTAGTCAGCCCAGAACATATAATAAAATTTATGTTTCAGAAATCGGCCACGTTAAGTCCTGGTTTTTAAGAACTTTCCGTCGACGGAATTGCGCTGACGGACTCCGTCGACGAACTGCGCCGGGGGGGCTTTGCTAAAATCAAACAGCGACAGACTAAAATACAGTAAACGGAATTCCGTCGACGGAAAGTTATTAAAAACCAAGGCTTAAGCCTACAAACCAAAATATACAGTGTAACCACGGGTGGGGTTACAAAGACGAAAATCATTTTTAAAATGCACCTCTAGAAACCTAATTAGATTTGAATATATACATAAAGGACATTTTTATGGAATCAGTCTACTATAAGTAACATTTTAGTATCCATTTTATAAACGAAAATATTCCTATTTAGAAATCCCTCTTCCCCAAAGCCTGTAAAAACCTCGCTCTTTAAATTTATCTATTAAGGCTCGTTTTCTGTAAAAAATACTCACTTCCAATTTCATAGCTTCTTTTAAGGGATGTATCATTTATTCTTTCTGGCATATCTTTTGGAATGACACATCCAAGAAGAGATTGTTCCGCTCCGCTTACTTCTTTGGTTATTCGATGAATAAGCAAATTCTGAAACTTTTCTCAAAATCTTTTATGATAAATTCAGACTCTTCCGTTTAAGTCCCCAATTGATATTGTTTTGTTTGTACTTGTAGTTCCTACCCACTCTTCCTTTTATTTAAATAAAAATGATTGCGAAATTGCCAACATTTACTTCATATAAGTAACAACTGGCATACCAGAAAGACAAAACCTTATAACAAACCAAATGAGGTGTCGATAATTATACGGTATGCGCTCATCTTGGTATGCATCATTTGCTTTGATCTTGGATGAAAGTTCAAGCTCTCGACCAGCGAACTTCTTTCGTCCACGTGTATTGCCGAATATTACTATTATAAATTCTTGTACTAGATACAGTCAACATCAGGTAGGTAGGAGAAACATTATTATCTTCCCACAATCAACCGCCCGCGGATCGAATTCTATCGCGCACCATCACCATTACGGACTTCACAACTACTGACCTACCTAATATGCGTATGATACCTTTTAAGGCACTCTCAGGCAACACCTAGAATTAGATCGCTTGTCAGCTAAATGTACCATGAATAATGAATATCGGAGGTGATTTCAGCATTAGATGATGAACAGTTACTCATTTCAAGCAAATACAGATGTTGACAGATATTCTGATGATATTGGTACGTCAAAAATGATTAATATCGCGTGAATTGTGCTTGATACCTTTGTGCTTCGAAAGTAGCTTTTACAAGAGCAGCGAGTTTAATTTACATTTATATTGATGATTGGCGGACATTCAGTATTAACTGTCTGCATAAAATATTTAAGTTTATTTAGACTGTAAAATCCATTTTAGGATCGTCTTACCAAAAAAGCATTGATTGCTAATGAATTTCCAAATGCAACTGTTAATTGCCATGAAAGTTTAACACCCGTATTCATTAAGTTTAGCACACAATTAATAGCGTCAAGTACGACTCAAAGCCATAAAAATTAGTCCCAATAAAATTGTAAGCCACACAAATGAGAAAGTAAAACAAGGACGGGTTATTATCTTACGGTACAATTAATACAGTTTACATGCAGAATTATGTACCTATCAAATAGGAAACTAGGCAAAAAATTATTTCATTCATGG
The DNA here is from genome assembly GCA_963966045.1 of Xestobium rufovillosum. Classification (NCBI taxonomy): domain Eukaryota; kingdom Metazoa; phylum Arthropoda; class Insecta; order Coleoptera; family Ptinidae; genus Xestobium; species Xestobium rufovillosum. The sequence continues at coordinate 12,034,811 of OZ014500.1, forward strand.
ATCATCTACGATAAAAAGCACTCTCCCCCCCTTGGTCAATTACATCATCTACTAATCTGCACTTATCTCATTCTTTTTGGCACACAAAATCGGGCGAAAGATGGTTCGTTGAAGTGAAGAAAACTAAATTACAAAATCTGGCAATAAATCGAATCTGCCCCTTTTTACTTCCTCAAGTTAATTCCCTCGCTCTTAATTCCTTCCAGCAGCCAAAACAAAATAGACAGATCCAAATCAGTTTTTAGCGTAATAGATCTGGATTGCAGTATACTTTGGAGCGAGTACTGAATTTTGACCTAACCAAATGGAAATCGTTGTGGGAGTGTTTTTTGCTTTTTGCCTTGTCAAGCTAATGTTCTAAAACGTTTGTCGCAACTTCAGCAATATCGATAACCTACATACTTCGTCGAATCCTGTAAAACTGATGCTGCATTTGCCATAGATTTACACTCCTTCTATTCTTCGTCCTTGAAGACCGTCCAATGTTTCACGTCCTTCCAATTCACCAATGAGAAGTCTGCCTGTCAGCGACCTTCTCGGTTGACGATATCAATATTTCCGATAGTTCCATTATTCGGCTGTCCCTTTCCTTAACAGTCCTAGATTTAAGAGTCCGGCAAAGCAGATCAAAAGTTACACCTGCGGGGCATCGGGTCGGTGAGGTATCCGTTAGAAATCGGAGCAAACTATCAGCTGTGTTGCAACACCGTCGCGCTAAACACATTTATGGACACAAGAACAATGCACATTCGAAGCCCGCGCGTTCGGTACCTAGTAAATGAGACAACGCCGCTCTGAGTTTACGCTCAGTCGACACCGGGCGGCAGCATATACCAAGCCATATTTTGCGTTTGCAGTGCTCTCGCTCTACCAAGATTACACCTTCATCCTAGTAAATTTAGCAACACGAAAGCCTGATTATGGTAGAAGAAGGTATACTTTATGTCGCCATTGAAACAATTTTTCGAAAACTGTAAATCTCTTGGCGCTATGCACGCGTGAATTTGGTCAATTTCATGAGTGAACTGACACTTTCTAAGATAAAATTTTTAAATTTTATTTTAATGGAAACATAAAATAAAGTTTCGTTTATAAACTGTCAAAAATTCAACACTTCAATTTTCACCGTTTAGAAATGAGCATAGCACTACGAAGTCAGTTTTCGGGTTCATTTTAAAGGGGTTTGCCGGACTCTTAATGAATGTAGTACATATTAAAAAATATCTCCGAAAATACTAATTTTAGACATAGGGAACCTTTACTAAATGAACATTAACATTTCCCGTGGAATCTAAAAAAAAGTAAAAATGGTACCATTCCATTTAAGAAGATAACAAAGTTGGTGTCAACTCCCAGGATTCCCGGAAGCATATTCATATCGAACGTAGCGTATTGCATTCCCAACTGTCGACTTACAGAAACGGGCGTATTTTCTACTTATATACTATTTTCGTAAGCGTTCTTGCCAGCATACCTTCGTGGCTCAGTGGTCGATGCGTCAGCCTCCCAAGCCGCAACTTTGAGGGTTCGCACCATGTCGTAGTTCTTTTTTGTTTTGATGATTTCACTTTTTTCTTTTGGCCAAAAAATCGGTTCTGGTCCAAAAGGACAGCTAGGGGATCGCCATCACGCGAGACAGACATCCACTCATTTGACATACCTCTCGCGTGTTGGATATGTTACTTCGGATTGCGATACGATACGTGAGTTATGAATATGCTTCCCGGAATTGTCACCATTTACAAAATACTTTCATTAAATAGATCCAACCCGATTATGAACGCTGCCAAAATTTCAAACGAACGTCTTTTTTCGTTCTCTAAATAGTTCTAAAAGACGGTCAAAAAATCACTCTGTATAAATGTGACAACTGACAATTATTACAATTATTACCTAACTAGGTATTTTTATGTCGAATAAAATGGTGGGAACACAAAAACAATAGTAATTGTATATCGTATTTCCGAGCTATACCCACAGAATTTCATCCTGTGTAAATTAATATAGAAAAGTCTAAAATATACGCAAAACGCAAGTTTTCGCCACATTTATGGTTCTTATAAAAATAAAAGGTTTACTTGTATGATTTAGTCCCATTTCGTGCGTTCCCGTTTCGGACGTCGATGAAAATTTTTCCGTTTCGTGCGTCGTTCCAAACCTCTACCTGGTTTGAGTGCCGTGTCGTGCGCTGACCTGTTGATAATGCAGTAAGCCACTAATTCGAGTTTATCTTTACAACACAACGCTATTAATAACTAGACTTCAATGCGGAAGTGTATGTTGATTTCTCTCCTATAGTTTTCAAATGTTAATGTTTTTGTTTTGGGGGGGGGAGACTTAAACGCTCAGCTCGCTTCGTTCACTAAGCTTGCCCACAGACCGCAGAAATAGTGGGCCGTGGAACCACTTTTTTGGCCGTATTCAGTGACGGGCAACTATAAAACAAAGCAGTACGTTATGTATGCCTTTATTGCAACAAGTAAAACATGTTCAAAGTAAAGGATATCGTTGTGCAACGCACGAACTAGCGCTACTTAATTACCCAGTAAATTCTTGACGCTCGATTCGGCACGAGAACAGGTAGAATCCCAAAAACGTCCGAAACGGGAACGGACGAAACGGGAAGATACCATTTGCATAGATAGATAATTTCAATTCCCTTGTCCGAAAACAAGGAAGTAAAAAACATGGTCTTGCAGACCAGTAAACCAGACTTGAAACATATTTTAACGTATTTCGTATTTACCCAATTTATTTACAGTGACTTATGTACAAATATTTATGATTAAAAGTGATTTGAGAACATGCAATTTTTAGAATTAACAATAGCAGCGAAATGTACAAGCAACAAACAAAACAACAACAAGCAATAACAATTAAATAACTACCAGCGAACAATTAAGCAATTAACAACTATTTACCTAACCTAAACTATCCACAATACACAAATCAACAGTTCGAGATTCTCTAAAAACACTCTTACAATCAACGGTTAATCACGTCCGAAAACTCCCCGGTGCACTTAAAAACGCGACAACAAAATTCACGCACTTACCGATACTAGATACTAAACGAAACGCATGTACAAAACTTCAAAAACTGTCCTCCCGGCTTCTTGCATCCCAATAAATACTCCTTTTAGAACATTCGGGTATTAGAAACTATCAGAAATCGATTGCTCCATAGACAGATTCTTCTAGTCTCTTAAACAAGGTCAAAGCCATAAAAACAGCTGCGGCTTTCAGACAAACACCGTGACTCATAACCATGAGCGTCGCTTGCGGGGCAAAAATTCGTATCAATATTCATGCATATGTATATGTCAAAGAAAAATTAACAATTGTCTTCCCAGACTTGCCACAGCCCAGTTGAGATTTATTCCTACCGTTTGTCTTTTCAGATAAACTCTCTTTTTTAATTGAAATTCGCTCGATTATGTGAACTAATACAAACGAGGGATGTTCATAATATGAAATAAAAAGTATTTTTTTAATTAAAGTATTGTGTAATGTGTTGTTGCACTTTCTTCGCGGCTAAACTTTTCTGCAGTGCTTTATCTCTGCACTTTCGCAGAACCAGCAAGTCGTCAATGTCGTGTATGTTTATTTCGCTCCATTGAATAGCTGTATTAAATGCATCCACAGCTTCAGACGGACTTATTTCTGTTACTTCTTTATGATCTTCATGGCCATCACTTTCCCCATCCTTATCATCACTGTCACTCTCTTGGTCATTTACGTTATCTTCTTCGTTCCACTTTTGAATGTCCTCTCTTGAAAACTCAGCCTATAATGGTTTCCGCTAAATTCTAAAGAAACTTCAAATAAAACTTGTGCTTACCTGACTGTCCACTTCATTCAATAAAGTTACTACTTCTTGCACCTGCTCTTCTGTTTCACTTCTGTACTTTTCTTTCAAAATGCTAAGTGGAATATCCTCTTCTGGATCTTCATCATCGTCGTCTTCAGTAGAATTCAATACGTTTTTCCAGCACTTCTTAATCGTGTCGGCCTGAAGCCTACGCCATGCCAGAGAAAGATTAATGACAGCATCTTTAATTGTTAATTCTTTTAGAAATTTAGATAGATCTCTAGATTTTGAAGATACAATTGAAGACAACAAACTAGACCTGTAGTAGAGTTTTGTTATACGGATGACATTTTGGTCCATTGGTTGTATAAGCGTGGTTACATTTGGCGGCATATAAAATGCAAACAAATTTCCATCATCTGAGCGTAGATTTTTGGCGGGTGGATGACTGGGAGCGTTGTCTAATAAAAGAATGGCTTTTACCGGCAGACCTTTTTGCTTCAAATATTTTCCGACCTAAGAAATCAAAGGTGTTTATGCAAGAACTGGACAATGCAATTTACATTTACCTGAGGAACAAATGTCCTATGGAACCAATTTTCAAAAATCGTGGATGTCATCAATGCTTTTGTGGAAAAGTAGTAATCAACTGGTAGGGCACAGTTCCTGAAGCATCTGGGATTTTTTGCTTTTCCTATTACAAGTGGTCGAATTTTGTGTTCCCCGGTTGCATTTGTACAAGCAAGGAAAGTAAGTCGAGCTTTTTCGGCCTTTCTCCCAGGAGCAATATTTTCATCACTTCTAACAACAGTTTTCTTGGGTAGCAATCTCCAAAAGAGGCCAGTTTCATCTGCTTTATAGATCTGTTCGTTTACTAAATTTAGGCTTTCAATAACCGATCGCAGGTTTTGTTTAAATGGTTCGACCAGTTTAGGATTTGTTGTCAGCTTCTCACCAGATATTTTCAGAAAACGAATGCCAAATCTGTGCTTAAAATTCTGTAGCCAACCGTCACTTGCAGAAAACTTCTCCTTTTCCTTCATAGTTTCGTGTAACGACTTAGCTTTAGCCTTCAAAAGTCCACTCGTCACTGGAATATTTTTATGTCTCTGTTTGCAATACCAATCATACAGTTTTTTCTCCATTCTGGGCATTTCACCTTGTTTTAATGTTTTTCTCTTAAGTTTCCCTGCACATTGCGATGCAACCTTTAATATGTTGACTTTATTCTTTTTTATAGCACAAATTGTAGATTTCGCGACACCATACTTTTTTGATAAAGTTGTAACACTCACACCACTTTCCAAGCTTTTTACAATGTCACTTTTATCTGATAATGTTAACACCTTTCGCTTCATTTTGAATATGTACTAAAATACACTGCACTACACCAAAAGTTCCTATGCCACACTAAAAACAACCAAACCAAAACATTTACTACGCTCGCGCTCCCAAAGTGCAGCTTTATGCTGGATGTTTATTTAGGGAATGAAAAGGGAATATTTTCACTGGAAACCCAACATGCAAGATTAACGCTGTTCACTCTATAGAACCTGATATGTTTTACTTTGCGTGTTCACTGTTGCGGATAGTTCATATAATGAAGTGTTCATATAACCGAGGGCCTACGAATGTTCATTATTTGTCCCCGGGCGACTAACAAGTTCCGCACAATTCCGACAGAGGCAGCATTTTGCTATGTATAAATTCTCGACAATTTTACTCATGTAGACCTTTACTAAAAGACAAATAACACTCTTATTTTAACATTGAAAATGTTATTAGTATCGCAGTATAGGGGATCAAATTCACTGAAAAGCGTCTGATGCATTTGCCACACCACGTGACGCGTTGAGACCCGAGCGCCAGCGGTTCAAAGCGAAGCGGCTGACAGCGCGGAGCGCGCTCATTCTTCTCTTCTTTAGCTAGCAACGAGCATAATTCTTTAACAGGCTATCGCGTAGGAAGCGGAAATATCAACAGTAAGCAACATACCAACATTTTAGAACAAGAAAAATTGAAAATCTCGACTGTTTTTAGAAATGCTCTAAGTATGTAAAAAAGAACAAAACTCTATTAATGATAGAATTGACATAGAAAATTTAAGTGAAATTTACTGTAATGTAATACAATAAATTATACTCTTTGCTGCTTGCTTATAATTAGTATTATTGTTAAATTAAATACATATGCCTTTTTCTCTTTCATAAATTCAAATGTCCCCAAAATGAAAAGTGCTAAAATTTTTATATTTATATCATAGTTACCGTTATTGTTCTTATTGTTTCGAAAAATAATTTTGTTTTTGTCAAATACAGTGTGTCCACGGATGGACTTAACTATAACGTGTAAAAACTTTTATTTTCAGTTTTTCGAAAAAAATTCATTCGTTATTTCTTTTGCGTGTTATAAAAATACGATTCACGTTGAGAAACTTTCATTTTGTTGTACAGGGTGCGCAAAAAATATAAAAATGCACATTTGCAAAATTGAAAATTTTTTTAATTAAATTTTTTTTAAATATCAAAAAGAAGGAGCTTAGAAGAAGAAATCGAAAAGACAAAAATCAATATTTATTTAACTTAATACATTGAGGTAAATGACAATCAGTAATATACTATTCAACCTGAAACCTTCCAATGTCAACTTTGAAACGCTCTTTATACCTAAATTTGCTAATAATAGTTGCACATATCGTTTCATTACAAGTGGTAGTCTTGACAAGTGGTAGTCTTGAAGAAATAATAATCGATATTAAGATATGGAAAAGCGAAATATCGATTTTAGTTTTAATATTAAATATCTTAGTACCTATAACTTCCATGAAAAAACTTTATTTGGCTTTTCAATTTCTCCTTTTAAGCTCTTTCATTTTGATGATTCAAAAAGTTTGATTCAAAAATGTTTCATTTTGCAAATCTACATTTTTATATTTTTTGCGCACTCTGTACAACAAAATCAAAGTTTATCAACGTGAATCGTATTTATATAACAAGCAAAAGAAATGATCAAGAATTACCTTTTTTCAAAATACTGAAAATAAAAGTTTCTACAAGTTGTACAGTTAAGTCCATCCGTGGCAACACTGTATTTTATTGACATTATATTTTTATACGTTTTACAAACTAAATCTTGGCAAAGTCCCCGGTCGGGAGCGAAACATCGATAATATACAGTTATTTATTTACGCTTATGCCAGAATTTCACAAAATTTGAAATATTTATTTTTAAGGATTTGTTGTCTATGTTAACAGATGTCAAAATTTCCAAATAGCCTACCAGTTTACTATGACCATAATATTCTAATGATTCCACGGAGTAACCATTAACATGTCGTACCTTTTAAAAGATTTTTGTGATAAACAATTTAGATTTAGATGGTTATAGGGGTGGGTTTGGTGGTGGTTTTAAAGGTGGTTTTGTGGGGTGTTTTAGGGGTGGGTGTAGGGGTGGCTTTTAGGGGGTAGTTTTAGGAGTGGTATTGAGGAGTTGGGGTGGTTTTAAGGAATGGTTTCGGGGTGACTTTTGGGAGTGGTTTTAGAGATGGTTTTAGGGGTGGTTTTAGGAGTTGCTTTAAGGAGTGGTTTTAAGGGGTGCTTTTTAGGGGTGGTTTTTAGGGGTGCTTTTGAGATGATTTCAGGGGTTGTTTCAGGGGTGGTTTCCAGGGGTGGTATGTAGGGGTGGTTTGTCTGCTGTGGGGGATGCCTGTATTTTCAATTGACCTGATAATGGGCGCGCGCAACGTACTCATTTTTCCAAGTATTATACATCGGCGCAGGTGTTTCGCGATTATTTAACACCCTATCGCGTATGCGGAAATATCCCAAACGCACATAAGGATTACAGTCTGCTTCGTCATTTTCAATGTCTCCCCTGGTTGCATCTTTGTAAGGGCTGTGAATTTTTTAATTAATCGACTCCAAACAGGAAGAATTAGATAGATAAAAGTTTCGGCTTCATTATGTGTTTTACTTTTTTTTTTGGACTGGTAATATTTTCTTTTAAAAATCAATGAAAATAGGAAATTTTTGAAAGCGAATCTGAGAATTTTCAAATTTTAAAAACACAGTTGTTAGCGATACATCTTTCTTCTAAACGCCAGCTAAAACCGCATGTAACTGTTAAGGTGACAAAAGTATTTGGCTTTTCGTAAAGTTCTAAAATCATGTAAAATGGCATGCTAGCTGCATTTGAATTAGCGCAATAGCACTGGACTGCAGTATACTTTGGAACGAGTGCTGAATTTTGAATTAACCATTAGAAATCGCTGCGGGAACTGTTTTTTGCTTCTTTTCCTTGTCAAGCCAATGTTCTAAAACGTTTGTCACATGATCTATCTCTAAACTTCAGCAATATCGATAACCTATATACTCGTTGAATCAAGTAAAACTGAAGCTGCATTTGCCACAAATTTACTCTCCTTCTACTCTTCATCCTTGAAGACCGTCCAATGTTCAATGTCCTTCCAATTCACCGATGAGAAGTCTGCCTTCTCGTGTGACGATATCGATGTTTCCGTTATTCGTCTGTTCCTTTCCTCACTCCTAGTTTTAAAGAATGTATACGAACGTCATACTTTTCCAAGAGCTTTGAAGCATGCGCATGTAATTCCTTATTCTAAGGTTGTAGCGTGCACACTTTGGGAGTTGCGTAATCTTCGACAGTCTTCCTGCCATCTCGAAAATTTTTGAACATTCTTGAGCTCTAACTGCGTGTACATTTAAGCTCTTTTAATGTGCTGCCCCTGAGTCAGTCGGGTTTTCGGCGTTGTCAAGGTTATGCTTATTGGGCTTTATTGGAATCTTTCGTGATTTGGACCATAACAAAGTTACGGTTTTCGTCCTAATTCGACTTTTTCACGATACAATAATGTTCATTTTGCCCGACGCTATAAAGCTTGTTGCTTCTTTCTTGTCCATCAGAAGTCAGTGTATCGTTTACTCTTCTTTCAGTCTTCTTCATATTTGCGATATCGATATCGCGAAACAAAAATTATTCAAAATTTGCTTTGACCAGCAGTTCTGATTTCCATCTGATTTGCATTACATGGCTATGCTCCTTCTGTCTTCCTCTTCCTCTTCTTTTCTTTCCTTCCTCTTCTTGTTTTCTTCTATGTCTTGCCTTTCGTTCTCTCTTCAGTTGGTTGGTTAGTTCATTTGTTTTATCATTATTATGAACAGAATCGCCTTAAATTAGATTAAAAGATCTAATATCAAATGTTGCCTACAAATAATCTCTGTTTAAAATTTTCAAAAATCTGTGCAGTAACCATATTTATGCTCATAGGCTGGTTGCATTCGAGAAATTTATTAACATGAATACTCTGTCAATTTGCTTATATGAACGAGTACAGAATTCCTTGTCCTATTCCATCAATAAATTTATTCTGATTTAGTACCTTGTCTTTCCTGTTAAAATGTGTCATTTCCAGTCTAGACAAACATGAAACCGATTGATAATGAGGAGCTATAACGAATGCTAATACATTATGGCAAATAAAAGTATATGCAATGTGCATTGATGACTTCGCCTGATTTATTGGTAAAACCTGCCTTCCCACGATTCTCAAAGTCGATCTAGCAAATATTTATACACAAATATTTGTGCTTATAAGTTTTCAGAAGTGCTGGTTTGCTGGATTTCACAATATCAATACGAGCATCAATATAAATGAATACACAATTCAATAAACATATTCTTTTGCAACAGAAACAACACTTAAATCACCTACAATCATAATAAAAATTTCTTAACGTTCATGCACTAAATCAATATCTTCTCATGTAATTTCACGAATTGTTTCTTGGAGGAGAGTACAATCCGACAATACTTACACTTAACGGAACACAGTCCGTAGTTATTTATTCAAGATTCATCGCGGTAAACTTTATAACAAGGCGGAAAGGAATTATGGGCAATATATCAAGCCAATTTGGTGATAACTTGTTTGCATATAAAATTACATAAGCATAGGGTTAGTAAAATATCATGTTGGTTTGTTCTTTGTAGAATTACCTGTATGAAGTTGTGTTTCTACCCAAGCACACGTGCTTTATTGAGTTGTTAACAATACTTTATTTTAACATTTATGGGTTTACACGGGGATTTGCAAGTCGTAAGTATTTCAAAGTGAATGTAAAATATTATTAATATTTAGCATAATTTCGATAATAAAATGACGTTTATTACCTATTTCCAACAGTTTTAAATTGATGAGAAGCGCTGGACAATTTACATAAATATAGGTCGTACAGCTAGCGCCACCATCACGGGCTCTCATAAGTTTTGGTTGAATTGTCAAATGCCCATTTATAATTATATTTTTTTGCTTGATATATACTTCTTTGATTATTTTTGTAATTGATTCATGTTTCGATTTTTTAATACGATACTTTTTCTATTTTTTAATTCGATTTTTTAATTTTTTCGATTAAGTACTTTGTAATCTATTTTTTTCCATACGATTCTTTTTTATTATTTGGACATTCAACTCTTTAAAATTTCTTTTCTCTTTACAACCCCTCTCTACTAAACGCTAGGACTTATTTAATGAGACGCTTTTGAAAAGAAAGGATTCTTCAAATGCAAACAAATACCCATGTTGTTGAAATCTTGGTACAACATAAATGTAAAGTGGCTAAATAATTCTTCTTCTTTTCCTGTAATCCTTATACCCATAGGGTGTCGGAATATTGTACATTAACCCAATTTTTCCATCCCTTCCGGTCCATCGCCAATAGTTTCATCTCCTCCTTCGTCTTTCCTCTTTGTCTGCCCAATTCTTTTATTCTTTGTAACCAGCTTTTTCTGGGTCGTCCACTTCTTCTCTTTCCGATTCTGCCCGTCTCCATTTTCCTTGCCAATTTCCCCCGATCCATTCGCATTATGTGACCGTACAAGTTCAATTGCTTCCTCTCAATCTTTTCTGTAATTGACTCTTGTTGGATTATTTGTCTTATCAGTTCGTTTCTTTCTCTATCCATCGTTGTCTTCCTGGTGGTTTTTCTGAAGTACCTCATTTCTGCCGCAATGATTTTTCCGTCGTGTTTATCTTGCATTTCCCATGACTCGCTTGCATATGTCAGTGTTGGGACCACTATTGCATTATACACCCTTAACTTCGTTTTCATAACAATCTCTCTATTTCCAAATATTGTCTTATTCAGTGCGTAATATAGCTTATTACTTATTAGTTCTATTAGCTATATCTACATCTATTTTTCCATCTTCAGATTCTACACTCCCAATGCTGTTACTTTTTCCAAGTTATTCCCTTCAATGTCAATTTCTCTTACTTCCTCTTTCTCTTTGTTATTAATTATCATTGCTTTGCACGTGCTGGGGTTTACCTCCATTTCAAATTTTCCAATTTCTTCCGTCCATATTCTCACTAGCTGTTTTATTTTTCTGTGCGTGTCAGCGACCAGGACTATATCATCAGCGTACATGAGACAATCCATTTTTATTGGTATCTGTCTATTGTAACCTATTATTCACTGGTATTGTGCCGTTTTCAGTCTGATATTTTTTAATAGTCTGTCCATCATAGCTATGAATAACAGTGGGCTCTAAATATCTCCTTGTTTTAATCCTAGGTCCATACTAAATTTTCTTGATTCTCTTCCACTTATCTTGACCATTCCCGTAATTTTATCATAAATATTTTTTATTACTCTTAGGAGTTTCTTTGGCACCCCCAGTTGTTCCAGACATTCCCATATTACTGTCCTCTGAACTGAGTCCAAGGCAGCTCGTATGTCTATGAAGATTAGGAATAGTTCTTCTCACTTTTCTTCTTTTTTCTATTAGGTTTCTTAATATATGTATATTTTCATGCTGCTTGTTCCTCTTCCAGTTTATTATCAATAATTGTTCGAAGTCAATTTTCTATAATTTTCGTATACAATTTGGAGTTGGTAGATGATAGGCATATTGCCCTATAGTTTTCGCAACTTGCAGTTTCTCCTTTCTTGTGTATCGGGACTATTATGTTTTCCTGCCAATCTTCTGGAATTTTCTCTGTCCGCCGTACATCTTTGTATATGTTTAGGAGTCATTCTTTTACTTTCTCTCCTAAATAGTTTTTCATCTCTGATTCGATCTTATCCTGTCCACTTGCCTTTCCCAGTTTAATGCCTTGTATTGCTTCGTCCACTTCTTCTTTGTTTATCTCTTCAAGTTTCTCATCTCTTCCTGTCATTTCTCCATCTTCCTTGCTGTCGGTTACGCTTCGTCTCTCGTATTACCATTCCTTCGCTCCGAACTTCTTTGAGTAGTACTCTGCCCAAACCTCCAATATGTCTTGTAATTCTGATTTAAATTCATTCTTCGTGTTCCTTATTCCTCTTAACGTTTTCTTCTTGCTCTCTTTCAGTTTTCTGATGGCTAAATAATTATGTGGGTAATACCCAGATTAAGACAAACAAGAGACTAGCAAAAATCCGAGACAGCGTTTCCTTCAGATTCAGAATTATACCAGAAAGCTCGACATGACGCTATGATAATAACTACAGAAAAAACTCGTCCAAGAAGTAGAAGGAAGTAATATTCAAGAAGTAAGATAAAATTAAAGTGTCGCGACGGCACTAGGAAGATCATGTTAAACGTACGGTATTAGAACGATGTAAAATGGACTTCAATAGCTCACAAGTGGTTTGAGAGGTAGGACCAGTCCCGTTAGAAAGAATGAAAACCAGCTATAAATTAGTTAGTAAAGAAGCAGAACGAAAAATGGGACGGCTCGCAAATGGGATTCGAAACCAAGTTTCTCAATTTCCGGGCGGGTGCAGAGCATTTGCTCTTGAAGGTGTCTGATGCAGGATGGCGCTAAACCCATCCGCGGCACCGTCTGCAGTCGAGAGACGGAACCTGACAGACTGCCAGTGAGTTGAAATATTTATTATAATTACATGAGTTTGAATCCCAGCAACGTATCGTCACATCGTATCGTATCGTCACATTCGTGCAGCTTCTAATTAAACATATTCACTCATAGCTGGTATAAGTCGGATATTATAATATTTCATTTACTTAATAAATACTTTTTTAATGTAATTTATTACCCGTCAGTAACAATTATAAAAATCAAGAGACGAGAGGAAAGACTTAGACATTACTAACTTCCAGATCTATCTTATAACGTTAGTTAAAAAGTCGTTTTTAATCAACGCTTAAAGCTACAGAATAAAGTACAATTAACAATAAATTAATATAATATAATTAATATAATTAACAATAAATTATTAAATGAGATAGTAAAAAGTATACCTAGTAAAGTTTCACTTTTAATTTCCCTATCTAAGATATAAATTTTGATTTAATTATCTAACACTCACTTACATCCTTGACTGGGCGCTTTTCTAGAATTATCCGTAAAATACATTATAACAATAATAATAAATAATTCAATATCTTGCTGTCGCGAGTAGATGGAACGTGCAGCATAGACATTAAACTCGTTGTCCAATAACGACCATATTAAGCTTATATTTCAACATTTACTTACCATTTAAGTATTTTATCAACGTATCTTTTCTTCTCACTTATCCTAATTTTATTAAGTAAAAGAAACTTGGATTACGAAATATTATCGTCTGTTTTAGAATTTTATGTTGGTGTCGGTTCTCAGATATAAATGCGGGCTAACACAATTTTGATATTCTTATATGGCCACAAAATAATGTTCCGATTATACTAAATCTTAGTTTTATAATGATTATTTATTATACGAGTAACGTTGCGCTAAAAGAAAAGAAAATACACCAAAAGTCTGGAGCTCCGCACGCGCAAGCGCACCGACGGGTCAACCACACACACTCTACCTACAATACAATACAAACGCAAACGGGAGTACAGATTATTGCTAAATGCCGTGACTGTTGACAACTATTATACTAGAAAAATTATGAAACTAATGCAAAACAAATGAACAAAATTATTACTGACAAAATGAACTATGTATAAAAATTTAAGCAAAACTATCCGAACTATGTGCAAAATAACAAGTTAATCTAATACAAAGTGACACTGAAGAAATGTTCAAGATGATGGTCACATTAAACAATGCCAGACGCTACTTGAAAACAAGTCGATGGACGCGGCGTTCCAAAAGAACAGGCGATAATAATCGAAATAAATATTTCTGATCTTAAAGGAGGCGAAGGTGGTGAAAGTCAGCTGCTATTAAGTTAGACACTCCTGAAGCTCAGCACCAGGTGTACGGCGCTTCCAGGCGGTGGAGGGAGTGTACCAGGACAAAAGTCGTACCCTAAAAACCTAAAATGACATTAGAGCAAATTTGAAAAGACAATATGAAAAAAGGAACTAGGGCAACAACAATGACTAAAGATTTAAATCCTAAATGACAAAAAGAAACTAGCTTTCCTCGTGGTTCGTGAGAGTTTTTCCTTGACAAATCCTACTGAACTTCAAACGTCAGTCTAAATTCCAAAAGTGGAGCAGACGACGATTTCTATATCCGCAATAAACACAAAATAGCATGCAAGAGGACTAGAGAAAACCACAGTCTTAAGAATAGTACCATAATCATATCACCAAAGCTATATTGTAAATTTCAGAACAAGAGAGGAGAAACTACGGAGCGCCATCTCACAGAATCAAAAGAAAATAGCACGAACAAAAGGGTATGAACAAGGGTTAAAGGGATAAAGGAAAAGGAAAACTGCAATAAAAAAATTGCAATAAAAATAATTACTTAAAACAAATCATCAGCTTGAACTATTTCATGGGACTGAAGGGAGGAAAAGACAGCTTGGAAAGATTATAGAAAAGGAAGAAACAGATATGAGAAACAATGACGACCTAAGCTAAATAAGTAAGGAGGTAAGGGTACAGATAGAGATGTTGAAAAGGAAGAAAGCATTAGGATCGGATAGAGTACAGAACGGAAAATGTTCATAGGGCTCTAGTGGAAGCATTTCCGGAAAAATGGAAAGAAGGCGTAGTTGCCTCAATATGAAATGGAATGAAAAATATTTTTGCATTAATATTGAATTAGGTACTTAATGAAGAAAAAGACAACAAAACATAAAGTTATCTCAGTTTTTTCCGGTCTTCGTTGACCTGGCAGCAACCATCGATACGATAAAAATATAAATAATTTGGAAGGAGTTACAAAAACTAAAAACTTACAAACACCTAAGTAAAAGGATTGAAGAAATGTACAAAGAGGTCGGTAAATAGCAAGAGTAAACGGAAGCGAAGTGGAAAATTGTGGACGCCAAGAGGGGCAAGGGGGGGGGACATAGTGGTAATGGTAGGGAAGGATGACACTTGGGTAATTGAAGGAATGAAAGGTTATGTTAAAAGAAGTGATGGGTGACAGAGAGTGAATCAAGGAAAGAAGTATTTGTAAAAAGAAGACATAGAACAGGTGAAGGTATTTATCTATCTTGGATATTGGTTCCAAAGACACAAAGTGAGGAAACGTAAATAAGAGAGATAGGGAAAAAATGACACAGTATTGTGAAAAAAGATATTAATAGGTTTCACCAGACGAACAATTATGCATACCCTTTCACATGATAAACCAAAAAAAGGAAGCAATAAATGAATGCTTTGCTTATCCAAATAAAGTGTTACACAAAACTACGACTAACAAAATCAATAAAACTGTTGTAGCATTTCTCAAAATAGTTTTGATTTTTGATGTTTTAATTCACTCCCCCATTCCCGTGTTTGTATCATATTTTCAGCTAAATATAGCTCCTGCCATTAATTAATTTTCGCTTCATATTTAACATTACTTCCGCTTTACGCTCGCTGAACTATTTTGCAATTTGCATCTTGAAATAAAAATAAACTTGTATACTGTTAGACATCAAAGTAACTATTTATAGTAAGAGATATAATTTCAGCTGTAAAGTAGGTATCCATAATTCAGTAATTCATCGAAACACATCAAGAACAGTTCAAAACACAACATTGAAAATTAAAAATACTTATTTCATATGTCCTTTAAGAGGAATTAAAGATGGGCACCGGCAACAGATAGAAAACGTTCCAAGAATAAAACAAAAACAAAAATATAAACTCAACAATTTATTCTGTATTATCGCATACTTATAAGAGATTAAAACAATATGAGATATGTACAACCACAATAAAAAACTTGTTTTTATACAACTGAGTGCCGCAAAGGAAGAACTGGAAAGATAACTTTGTGGTTCTGGTCAGTACTTGTGTTTTTCTTCAAGTTCAAGTACCTATATTGTTGCATAACAGAAAGTAAGTTTTGCTGTTTGTACTATTGGACAACGCCAAATCCGTAATTATTATTCTGCCATATTTTTCGAGATATTTTTATAATAGAACTGAACATTCGCGCACTTCCATTCGTGTGAATTTTGGGTTGGGGCACGATTTTACCTACTTACCCATGTCTATTCAGTTTCTTTGACTTGGCACTAGAGAAGATGGTAAAACAATATTTATTCAAAATCCTCTGATTGTTCTCCACTTTTTATAAATACCCGTTAAGTATTTACATTTTCTTCAAAGGAATATTGTTTTAACAGGTCATGATTACTAGACGCATGCAAACACATGTACGTGTTTTGCACAGACAGCTTGTTGGCACGATCTGTACGACTGCACGTTGCCAATTGTTAAACTTGTTAAAACTTTATAAATAATATCGATCATCTCTGGTTTTAACGGTTTACATAAGAATATTTCAACACGTAAGGCTGATCAAAACAGGAATTGTATACATCTGACCGTCAGATGTATACAATTCCTGCACGTCAGATTCTGACGTGCAGTTTTTATTTCAGACTATCAGTCAAATGTTGCGTGCAATTTCCTAAGAGTCCTGAATGCTTTCCTTATTCCTCAAGATTACTCTGTGCTACCTTCATCCATCATAGAGTTCGAAGATTGGTTGGATGGCCACTATCATCCTTTTCTATCCTGAGGCAATCTACGAATTCCTCCAAAAACAAAACGCCCTGAATACTCTCATGAATGTAGACATCTTCCAATAACTTCCACATCTTCCTAAGTGGGGCAGCTTAGAGCCAGTTTCTGGGGTCCTCACGCATTTCTTTTCATCGTTCTAAGGCAATCTTGTTGATCCATTTAGATAAATTTTGACTTGCAACATAACCCGCCCATCTCTATTTTAGCTAAGCTGTAGTCCTACATCTGCAACCTCGGTCTTTCTTCAAATATATGGTCACCTATCCTGGCCTAGCCTGGCTCGATGATGTAAAACAAGTGGCAGGTCGAAACTATGAAACTGGCACCGAATCGCCTTAGACAGAGACATATGGAAAAATATAGAAGAGGCCTATTTATATCCAGGAGTGGATGAACAAAGGCAGATGAAGAAGAAAAGATGAACACTGTTCTTTGTGACGGTTACTGTTTCTACCGGTAAAATACTTGCGTGCTTCCTAAACTTCTCTCTTGAACATAATGGGCATTCATTGAGATTTTAAGAAGACACCGAATGCCACCCAGGTTTAATTTTATTCTTCCGGATACTTCGGATTTTTGGTTTTGTTTCCCTAAAGTGATCGTGTGGACCTACTATACATATCCAGCCATTAGCAGCTTCTGGGACGTGATCATATATGATTGCCCGAAAGCCTTCTTTGGTTAATGTTTTTGGTTTAGTAAGGTTCATTTCGAGGTTCATTTTAGGTCTTGAGATCAGTTGGAATTCGTCCAGCATAGAACTCGGCTCCTTGGTATCATTACTAATGACTGCGATATAGTCGGTAAAACAAAGGCGAGAACAAAGGTGAATCAGAAAGACACTATCTTTATTGATTCCCTTACTCTGTCAGGGTAGATTTTTAAAGGTGTTTCCCATTACTAAATTGAACAGCTTTGGAGACGCCGGTATACCCCTGGTGGACCCCTTTCCCAATTTTAATATTATCTACCACCATGGCACCATGTCTTCATCAATATTTACCCGTTGTCGCGTCTTCCACCTATATTTTGAATTTCGCGCGCGCTGGGAGGCGAATCTAAGAGCCTAGATCGAAGCTGTCTCAATTTGCCCCCAACATATAATTGGTAAAAAAAAAACAGAACAGGCAGCTAGCAACAAAGTTGTTATTAAAAGTTTTGATATAATAGTAAGTGTAATGGTGAATTAATTTTGTTCTTCACCAAGCTTGAAGAGAAAACCTGAACGAAAACACCCGTAGTGTAGCATTCTCGTAAATGTGTTTTAGATTTTACCATCTTGTATCTATTCCTGCACATAACAGTCCACCCGTGAATTTAAGATTTGCTTCGTTACATGTATGTACTGATCTATGTCTATCTATGATCTATCTATGTCTGCTACTGGATAACATCTGTAATATCCAACTTGATTTCCAAATCTTTACCTTACAAGAATGTAATGTACTTGATAACTCCCTATGTCTCCCGGCATCTTCCAAGTATAACGCGTCCTAACATGTTGATGAGACCATACTTTCATTAGTCTCATCTCGTCTCGCGGACGAATTACCAAGTCTCCTCAAGTCTGGTCACTACCTCCGAGTCTCGCCTCGAGACTCGCGAGAGATACTGAGCAGTGAGCACCAGTTGTATTACAACGACCTATCCTGTTATGTCAGCTCGGTTGATGGGATCTCTGATCGTCGATAATAATTCCCTTGAGCTTAAGTTGGAGAAAGGGTTCTCTGTAACTATTGCATTTAATATTATTACGACGAGTGACTATCCCTAACGAGTGTTCGGAGAAAAAATACTGTCTTGCGATTTGCGCAATTCTTTTCTGTGTTGACGATATTGTTTATTCGTATGCGTGCCGTTAAATTATGCGCTAAAGAACTCTGCAGCTGATTTTACCCCAAACGAGGCAGGTATTCGCTGCCGTCCAGCTTAAGCTCGTAATTAATTATGCTAGCCTGCTCAATTAGCGAATTAGCCCTAATTAATTACCGGCTTATACGTATTATCAGAATGTCCCTTAACTTGTGTTCCGGGCCAATTCCAATTCAGTACTAGAATCTGTATAACACCTAGCGACGGTTTCGGCTGGAAAATATCAAGCAATTACAGCGGCCAGCGTTTAATCTCATAAACGTGATCGTCTTCGATGTCACACCGAAAAGTAGCCAATGCTAGGTTATGCTTCAATCTCCATGTGCGCTGGTCCTTATTTCCTTTTGTGGAGCATGCAATCTGGAGAGAGATGGACTCGGCGGTGGGGTGGTGGATGCGCCGAGAACGTATTTCCGCATAAACTCCCAGCTGGCGTCTCGATCAAAATTGAAATAATTCTTGCATTTTTTGCATCGTTACACTATTTTTACTTACGTACATTATATGTAATAGTTTACAGTAGAGTATTGACGTAGTATTTACAGAACCGAAATCAATTAAGGCTGTAAGTATGGGAAGCTAAAATTTTAAGCACTAGAAAATTATTAACGAAACTATCAAAACAAAACTGATTACTACACCAATAGAATATCAATTCAATTAGTCAGTTCAGTACTTACGTCATGCTTACATGCTTAGCATCAATTTAAAACTTAAATGGCCTAATCGTAGAGTAGCACAACAGTTAATTGTTCGGTTTACCAACCCAATTACATACGAAGAATCTTGTGTTAACAAAAATCAATAAAGGAAGAAAAACTTGGGCAACAAGTAACAAGAATAAATTTGTTAAAAATTTCCCAAGGAATCTTACACAATATTCAAACGCGTAAAATCATTAAGATGCAGATCAGATCTTTGTACTGATGTTGGAAATAGCTTCATAATGCGTACATGTACTTGGCGCTTATTTTAATAGAAAATGCGAATAATTGCAGCCGAGGAATTGCATTCCTCACGTAGATACTATAATAGAAACATTAATATCGTAATGCATTTTAATGCAAGAATAGCAACCGGTATTCTACGACGATATATTTTATTCTATTCACGCTCGTTATCCTGCGTATTAAAAGATGTGCAATTATACAAAAGAGAATGTTAATTATATCACCTAATTGCCCTGCCAGGCATCATCAATTTTTTTTCGCAAGCAAAGCATCGGCCTTCATTTTTTGAGTAAAAAGTAGACTTACTCGGCAATTACATAATTAATTGAATATGATTGACTATGGATTTTTCAGTTGAAGAACAGGAACAACTCAACTGGTCAGCCTGGACCTTCCACAGCCCCTGGCCCTTTGCCCGGACCTTCCATTGTCCAAGACCCTTCGCCTGGACCTTCTAGTGCACAAAAGACATTGCCTGGGCCACCAACAATCAAACGGGGAAGACTAAAATAACTGCGCACATGACATCAGGTATTTCTTCATCCATCGACAGTTCACTATACAACTTATCTGTTCTTGTAAACATGTTCTAACACTAAATGCCTTCTTTCTTTTTCAGATGGAGAACCTACTCCAAGTGATGACCCAATCCTGGGTTCGACTTTCCCTCATTTCAAGACACATGTACATTAATACATTCCGATTTCATATTCAGCTTTATATTCAGTGTCGTGTACGTAATATGTTGTAAATATAATTTGTTAACGTTTTCATCAAACATGCTTTGCCATCAATTCATTCAAAACAACCTCTTTTAAGTGTAATACATCGAAAGTATAGCGCCGATGAGAGATAGACAGGTGGGAGGGACCGTTTTGACTGTAGAGCGCAGAAGGCATTTTTCGTAATTTTCGCCTTGCTCCCTCCCACCTTATGAGAAAACTGAATGTTAGAGATGTCTCTTGTAGGAAATTTAATGTACTTTCACGTGGTATAAGGGTTTTTTTGATAACATGTATATTTTTCGAGTTGTAGGGGGTGGGATTGGGCGTTTTTGACGTTTTCGCAGAAGGGCCAAAAAATCGCTGTTTTTCAGCGCGCTCTAGCGTCGGTACCCCTCGTCAAAAAGTCAAAGTTGACCAGTGCGTTTTGTAGGAAATTTTGTCTACTTTAATTTTGTATAGAATGGTCATCTTCGAAAAATGCATAGTTTTCGAGATGTAAGCGAAAAACTGAAAAAGTGCGAAAATTTTGAGGTTCTTGCGTTTTTCGTTGTGAAGCCTTCCTCTTATAAGGCAGAAAACTTGAAATTCGGATTCAGCACCTCAAAAAAAATATAGAACCGCTGAGAAAAAAACTTCCTCAATTTTGTTACGAGAAAACCATCATTTGACTGGGCTAACTACACAAAATTGTCTGGCTTGAGATCTAGCCGAGTGAACTTCGATATTTTCGGAGTGTGGCGATTTTAGTATATATATATTATTAAATATTTGTTATCAGGGGTAGGTATCATCTTTATCATTATTATCATTGTTATCATTATCATTATTATTATATAGTTGTTGATTTTTTTAGCGAGAACTACTGAAGATGCAACTTAGTTGCCGAAATACGTATATAGTATTTCAAATTTTGTGTGGTTAGGGGTCTGATTGATTCTTGAATTAATTATTTAACCACAGTCTCTAACATCTTAATCCTTAAGGAACAAAACTATTATTCCAAAAATATTTTCGCCAACAATTCGTAGCAAATTGAAAATGCGCCATGTATGGTCGTTGGATATCATACTATAGGGTGATAAGAAAAGGGCTTGACTTGTTTGTTTTATATATCGCGAAGTGTAATGTGTCGATTGTGCGGCCGAAAGACACGAAGGCCGTAGAAGAGAAACAACACCTGCCCAAGACCGATTTATTATGCATAGGAGTAATGCATCAATATTACGACACGAGAACTTAATGCGGATCTCCAAATGTATACATGCCGCAGCGGTTTCTGACCAAACCATCAGAAATCGTATCCATGAAGCTGGTCTTCATTCTCGTCGACCAATTAGAGTACCTGCATTTTGACACGGCAATCGCGAAGCTCGTCTTGAATGGGCTGAAGAGCATACTCAATGGGGTGAAGCAGAATGGACAACGTCAATTAATTTTTCAGTACCATAATGAACATCATTATAGTACTCAAATTCAGGCTCATAATGTTGTCATTATGATATGATAACAGATAAATGATGTTTCGTGATTACAAAAGTAAATATTTCAATTCTGTCAGCTGTCACTTTTCTTGTACCAACTTAAACAATGACCATAGAGTATAAACATAATACAGGAGCTTAAATGTTAACAGGATCGAGTTCTTTTTATATTGTAGAACCGAATTTTCAATTTTGTGTATTATTTTCCATCATCATCATAAGGTTCTCAGTCCGAAGACTGGTTGGACGCGTACCTCCATTCTTTTCTATCCTGAGCTAACCTACGCATTTCCCTAAAAGTAGAACATCCTACATCCCTAACTATTTGAGAGCAGTAGTCTAATCTAGGCCTACCCCTACCTCTTTTTATTCCTATCTCTGACTCTAGTATGTCACGAACTATTCCTTCGTGTCTTAGAAGGTGTCCTACCATCCTACCATCCTATCTCTCCTACTCTTTATTGGTTTCCATACCTTTCGCTTTTCCCCAACTCTTTCTAATACTTCCCTATTGCTAACCTTATCTATCCACGGTATCTTCATTATGCATCTGTAGCACCACATTTCAAACGCTTCTACTCTTTTTCTATCCGCTTCTCCTATTGTCCAAGTTTCGCACCCGTATAATGCCGTACTCCATACATACGACGTTAAGAGTCTCTTCCTAGTCTCTATATTAACCGTTCTCGAGCATAACAGTTGTTTCTTTTTGTTAAACGCAACTCGGCCCTGCGCCATTCTTTGTTTTATATCTTTAGTGCTCCTACCGTCTTGAGTTATTTTACTTCCTAAGTAGCAGAAATCCGCGACCTCCTCTATCTTCTCATTTCCAATTTGTATTTCCATTTTAGTTCTATTTTCACATCCCCTACATACCAAAATTTTAGTTTTCTTTTTATTGATTTTCATGCCGAAGCCCTGTGTCAAAACTGCTTCCATTTCATTCAAAGCCGCTCCTAATTCTTCTTTGCTAGATGCTAACACTGCTATATCATCCGCAAATCTGAGCATGTTAATAGTTTGGCCCT
This sequence comes from Xestobium rufovillosum, assembly GCA_963966045.1. Classification (NCBI taxonomy): domain Eukaryota; kingdom Metazoa; phylum Arthropoda; class Insecta; order Coleoptera; family Ptinidae; genus Xestobium; species Xestobium rufovillosum. The sequence continues at coordinate 12,057,616 of OZ014500.1, forward strand.
GTACATTGATCCCTGAGGCTGTTCTTTCCTTAACAATATTAATCGCATCTTCGATATATAAGTTGAAAACTAGAGGTGACAATGCACATCCCTGTCTCACTCCCTTCCGGATATCTACTTCCCTTTGTTCCTGCTCACATTCTATAACTGCCTTTTGCTCTTTGTAGAGATTATGTATTATTCTTCTGTCCCTGTATTTCATCCCTACCTTTCTCAGCACTTCGAACATCTTCCCCCATTTTACGTTGTCGAAGGCTTTTTCTAAATCTACAAATCCTATATAGACGCTCTTTCTCTTTTCTATCGTTTTTTCTATAATTACTCGTATAGCTAGAATGGCCTCGCGCGTTCCTCTATTTCGTCTAAATCCGAACTGATCTTCTCCTAATATTTCTTCCGCCTTTTTCTCCATCCTTCTTTGCACAATTCTAGTTAAAATTTTTGACGCATGGGAAGTTAAACTGATAGTTCTAAAATTTTCGCATCTATCCGCGCCTTTTCTTTTTGGCAAAGCTACTATGATGTTCCGTTTGTAATCTTCTGGAATCTCGCCTGTCAGGTATATGCGACTAACTAATTTAAATAAACGATCTATTACCTCTTGACCTGCGCACTTTAAGATTTCTGCCTGCAAGCCATCTATACCTGGTGCTTTATTATTCCTTAAACTTTTTAGTGCTATCTCAAACTCTTCTCTCATTATAGGACTCCCTAGGTTATCCCCCTCTACACTGCTTTCGCTTTCTAATATATCTTGCACTTCCTGTCCCGCATATAAGTTTCCTAAATATTCTTTCCACCTATCTGCCTTCTCCCCACTTCCGATTAGGATATCTCCTGCCTCATTTCTAATGTTTTTGGTACTAGATCCAATTTCTCTAAAATTTCTCCTAATTATTTTATATGCTTCACCAGTCTTTCCTACTTCGAATTTATCTTCCACTTCTTTGCATTTATTATCGATCCATTGCTCTTTCGCTTTCCTACATTTCCGAATAATTTCCCACTTGATCGCCTTATATCTTTGTTTCCCTGTTTCATCTAACCTATTTTTATATTTTCGCCTTTCCTCTATTAGACTCACAATATGTTTTGTTATCCAGGGTTTCCTACTTTCATTCTGTTTATGACCCAAAATATCCCTAGCTGAGGAAACTAAACTATTTTTAATGCAATTCCATTCTGCCTCTATGTCCCTAACAATATTTCCACCCGTGCCCTTTAGTGCTTCGTTTGTCTTTTTCTCGAACTTATTGCGCATATCATCTTTTAGTTTCTCTGGGTCAAGATACCTTCTTCCGCTTCTTTTTTTCAAAATCTTAAATTTAAGATTGGCTTTCATAACTACTATGTTGTGATCACTATCTATATCTGCTCCTGGATAACTTCTACAATCCCTAACTTGATTTCTAAATCTTTGCCTAACGAGAATGTAATCCATCTACATCTACATTTTATTATGTTCTAAAATTGGACTATTCTTTATATTTGTGTAGTAAACATAAACTTGTTATCATAAAATTCTATTGAAATTTTAGTACCTACAACTGTATGAATCGCAAAAATACCATACTATACTACCTATATTGCTCCAACATCTGTGTTTTTACAATAGGTACAAAGATTTATGCCTCGACTCTAGATAACAACTTAAAAGTAGGTACATACTAGCAACTACGTATGGTGCCGATGATGCCAAAACGGTTTTGCATTGGAAAATTAACGCCCAGCAAAGTTCTATAATAAGTTAACCCCATCATATAAACTTGTAACCACTAGGAACATAATATTTCGAGTACCTATTAAGAACCCGAACCGATAACCAATAATTTATACCTGCATCCTTTCAGGGTTTTCAAGCGACAAACATTTCATGATTTCATCCGTACTATTCATAGCTATACGTTTAGTTTTCGAAACAGGAAGGTCAAATATAATTTTTTTTTAGGAAAGTGGGGCCCAAATACAAAGGGACTTACACTCCTAAGTAACAATTTAAACGCCAATTGCTCCTTCCAAAGTTTTATTGCAACTTAAAAAATTAAATAGTTTTTAAATTGTTGTCCTAAATGAAAGTTGTATTTAAAGTTGAAGTATATTTATTATAGAGTTTTATGAATTCCTTCAAGGCTACGTTAAGAAACCTATTTGATTTCAAGTATATTTGCTCTCAAAAATTCTTTAATATTAGTAGACACTTCGACCATTATAGTTTATTGATCTTAAGACGGCCTTAAATGCAGTATGGTTTTTTAATTGCTAAAGGAAGACTTAAGGGTTTTGTTATAACTTTTATGCGCAGTTTTAAAGGGTCCTTCTAAAATTACCTTTATCACTATTATTTTCTCCTGGTTTTAATAATACTCTTTGCTCCGAGGGAAGTATTTCATAAATCTTTATCACACAAGGTTTTAAAGGTCTTTTAACAATACCAAAACAGGTTCCTTATAAATCTAAGTATTCTTAGATCATTCACAAAACTAAATTACTATTAAAAGCACCATTAAAATATTTCGATCATTTTGACAGAAGTTTTCTTGTTTGTGTCGGCGGGTGTGTACACATTTCTGTAGATTTCCCTTTCTTCTATTGTTTGTACAATTTTGAACGACACTATAGTCTCCTAAATTCACAAGAATAGGTATAATTATAGAGTGAAAGCAAAAAACAATGTACTATTTATATGCACATATGAATCACAAAAATAACTGTACACTTTGACAGGCAGGAACTCCGTTTTTTGAGGTTATGTATGTATGCATAGTAAGCGCATGCGCAAAATGTACCATAAAACCAATTGGTTTTATAATACACTTATGTAAGATGAAAAGATTCTGGTAAAGTACAAAATTCATTGTATAAGATTAAATGTTCTTAGACAATGTTAATAAATTTTAAGGTCTTTCTTACAGCAGTAATAAATAAAATGAGTTTAAAATTTGATAAGTTTGCGTGCACTTGAGTAACTTTGATTTTATTGTGTCATCGTTTTTGGCCTAATGGATTTATGAGAATAGCGGCCATTTTTATATAAAAAGGAAGGAGAATTGACGTCGGCCATTTTGAATAAAATTTAGTTGTCAAAATATAAACCTATATTTCTATTGTGTTTATGTATAAGATGACAAAAGAAGATATTGTGGGTTACATTTTTATGATTATCTAACTGGCAACATTACTTTGTCACATATAGAGATCGGCTAATATTTAATAATGTACAGGGTAAACTGTCCTCAAAACATTATATAAGGCAAGGCGTTTCATGGAGTTTGATAAATTAACATTAAAACCAAGAAAACAATTTTCAACTATTGTTTAAACTTTGATAAAACTAAGGTTATTTATGTATTCAAATTTAAGGGCAGTTAGTCCTACAATGATACTTTAAACTCTTATCACTGATTCATAACAGGTTTTTATCCGGTTCTATAATTGACTCAAAGAGCATTTTAAGGTATTTTGTATGTCAGCAAATAGATTTTAAAACTTTAGACGAAAGACGAATACCGTAAAGTGGGGTTACTTGCAACAATTTTGATTTTCTTTCGTTCATATCTTTTTTGCTTTTTTGTCGAATTTATCCCAACCGGTCTTAAAACTTTAGTCTTAGGTTCTATTATCCGTTAATGATGAAAAATTTACGAAAAACTAAAATTTACTATATATTTAAAAAAAAAAATAGGGTGTTGCAAGTTAGACCCTAAAGTGGGGATACTTGCAACACATGTAGAATTTAGATAGTAATTGCATTTAGAAGCACATATAAGCTAACTTGCAACACAGAATATGAAAAAAAACAGTGAAATAGCTATATGAACCATACAGGGGTGTTTTAAATAAGGGAACAAAATTGTTTTCAGTTTTTATTACAAAATACGCCAAAGAAAACATAACGCAACATAAATCCTATAGAAACTTTTCAACCTGTGATCAATGAGATCATATATTTAAACCTAAAATCTCTAGACACCTGAACAAAGAATAGAACAAAAAAATCAGTCGAATAATTTAAGAAAATTTAAATTTTCGGCAAATGTATAAATTCCACGTTTTATTTTTGGCGGGGGTAATTTCATCTTTACTTGGGATATCTCGACGATAGATAAATCATCTATATCTGGAAACTTAAAGCTATTTTTAAGTAACTTCTGTCCTGAGGCTATTCTTAAAAATTTGCAATACAGCAAATCGTTATTCATATCTTCGTGTAAAACTTCCTGAATCTGACCAACATACGTAACAGCCTGACGCCTTTTTGTTTCAGCAACAAATTGAACTAAAATAAAGTCTCCCACTTTATAATCAACTTGTTCATGATCAAATTCATCCCAGTCGGACTCTGAATCATGAACAGACATGTGCGTGTCCGAGAGTGATGATTCGCTATCCTCTAAAGTTGGAGTTTTTGGCGGATTTGATTCTAAACCAGATGTAGTTGGTCTACCTAAACCAGATGTAGTTGGTTCATCTTCATCTTCTATTTCACGCTCTGTTGTTTCGATTTCATTGTCTGCAGTGGTATGTAGAGTCACACTTCGTCCAGCAATTACATTGAGCCTTTTCTTTCGTTTTACTTGTTTGTCTGCATCAGGAAATCGAGTTTTTTGTAGCAAATCAGCAAAAGTGTTGTTTACAGCATCTTCATCTAAAACAGGCTCTTTGCACCAATTTGGCAGTCGCTTCAGCACCTCTTCTCTATTCAAAGGATATATTCCTGTGGCTCTAAACCCTGCCACCAAATTTTCAGGATTAACTTTTTCAAGAGTTTGCCGTAACAATCTCGGAAATTGGTCTTTTGGAATGCTACCTTTGTTTTTTTGTTTCCATGTGAGTAAAACATCTCTCCAAGCAGATTTGACTGGTTTGAAAAACGCTACGTCTAAGGGCTGACATAAGTGCGTAGAGTTAGGTGGCAATAGTACGAATCTTACATCATTTTCCCTACATGCACGCATTACTCGATCCGAAAGGTGGCTAGATAAATTATCTCCGACCATTAATTTGGGTCCCTCTAGATTTCGGAAATATGGCATTGCAATTTGGAGAAACCAATCTTCGAAAATTGTTATGTCAAACCAACCTGATTTAGATCGAGTATATCTTGCACCCTTTATGCCATTTTCTGTCCACGTATCATATAAATGTAGAGATTTGTATACAATATACGGTGGCAATATATGTCCTGTAGCCGTTCCGGCCATCATGACAGACACTGAGGTTTTGGATGAATCCATGTATCTCTCACTATGACGAGCTCCTCTTTTCACAATGACTTTTTGACGACCGGGGTCATCGCAAAAATTGGTCTCGTCATAATTAATTATATTTTCAGGTGGCACATTTTCTAAACTATTTTCCAATTCGGAAAAATATTCATTAATAATGTCGCTGGACACTTGAGCTCTTGCTCGCTTTATATTTTCACATAATCTTGCAGAGAGCTGAAATTAAATAATAATAGAAATACCGAATTTGACAAACGGAGTTACTATTTGCGTTTTACCTTGGATTTATGCCTGTTTAAAAAGTGCCTCGCCCAATCCACGCCAGGCATATTGTTATTCCGTCCAAATCGCTTTTCCCGAATGCCTTTGCGATTTAAGTATTCTTTCACTATTAACCTGATGTCGTAGGAAGTTAAAGGAAATCCCCACTGTGCAGCCAAAAGAATATTATTAACAAATATTTCCTCCTCTTCCTTGGAAAAGACAGGCTGTCTCCCAGGGGTCAGTGAGAACAAATTTCTCATTTTTCTCGATAGAGTCGACTTGGTAATTCCATATGTATGACTTGCCACCCCCAAGGACATTCCATTTTCGACATCTCTTAATGCATTTTGCAACGTTTCGTCGGAATAGTTCTTGTAAATTCTGCCCCCTAATTGTTTTTTGTATTTTCGAGGCATGTTGCAAGTAACCCCCTTTTGGACATGGAAGTAAAAAAATATATATGTATATAAAACTCTTCCAGTTATCACAAAAGTTAATATTTAATATTTTAGAATAAGTATCCAAGTACATCGGGTCCAATTTTCATACAAATCGCAGCATAAATAAGCTCTCACCAGAAGAAGTTATTTGACAATAATTTTTGAGTACTTACGTTCAATGCCGCCAATGCCGCGAAACTCCACAAATTTTATATTTCCAAGCGATTTACTTGTGCACAGCTGAAGCGACACTATCGTACCAAACATAAACACTGTCATAGTTCAGGCACGATTTACCCTTGGGTAATAGGAGAGCCCAAATTACATTAGCGCAAAATCGTTGCAAGTTACCCCGGGGTTGCAAGTAACCCCACTTTACGGTACATCAATAAATTTTCTAATGGAGTAAATTCAGTAAAAAAGTGACTGATGACATTTCGGCAAAAGCCTTAAGTTACACGATTAATACTCCAACGTGGTCACAAGTAATGAGGTCACACTCAATTTTTTCCAAAAGCGGGGTATATTAATAAGTTTTATCTCATCCCTCATGCCTACATCCAAATAAAGGAGTGTAAATACATGTTTGCAATCTTTTATCCATATAACAAAAACTGATAATCTAAACTTGAAAGTCATCATTATTATTGCGTTATCATCCATCTAACCTACATCGAAATTCAAAAAAAATCGTGGGCATCTAACGCTTTCAGATCACAAGTTACAAGAAATAAATAATTGCCGGAGATGATATCGACTAAGCACCATAACTTCCTTGGATCTACACATTTGAATAATTGTTCCATGAATGAATATAAGGAGTCTGGTAGCTACAGAAGATTCGTGTTTGCTCTCCACTATCTTTGACATCGAGGAGTTCAGAAATTTACATAAATAAAAAGCCAAATTCATATAAAACTGGAAGTTCTAAAAATGGTATACAGTTTTACGATATTACAAAATCGGCGTAATAAAATATTATTCTGTATATAGAGTAAGCGTGCGCTGGCATCTACATACAATGGATGCTACCGAGATCATGTTTATGCTTATAAATGCCATTGGCGTACATCAAAGAAAAGTATGGGAATACCACTTATGTTCGAATCGGAGGAGAACCTGCAATTCAGGTATAAATTTCACTTTCTTCTCTGACAGGTATATCAATCTCTGCGTTGCCCAACAGCGCATGCTTGGTCACACACATGGGACAATACTTTTCAACAAAGGGAAAGGTGAAATTATCAAGGAAGACATACGAATTAATCAGTTCTCAATATTTTCCTGGAAACAGGTATAGAATTTTGTTACATGAGAGAAACAAAGAATATCGTATAGTATAGTTCATTTGACCTTAACCTAACCTAGAATGGGGGAAGAGACAGCAAGAGAAAGAAACCAGAAAAGAGAGTGCAAGGAAGAAAGCAGAAAAGCTAACCTTCAGAATGTAGAGTCCAAGATCCAATCCATTGCCGTTCAGATTGTAAAGCAAGATGTTTTTATATTTTTATATCTGAAACTTACACAGTCCGTCTTAAAATACGAAATAATCCAGGTGCCATTGTTCCTAAGTGTGAATAAACAAACAGTGTGAAACAATCTGCTGTTTTCTATACTAAAGCAAAAAGAGTAGTAAAGCTGAGTGCCGCTGGCATATAAAAAATTAAAGTGACAATCAGGCCTATTCTGTAACTTGTAACGACTCGTTATTGGCCGATTATCGTTATATAAACAGGTCAAGCGATTCCGTAGTTGACAGCTGTTTTGCGCAAGTCGTTATCGTAACGACTAATTGTTTGTGAACAATTTGAAATATTGGGAGTTGTTAGAAGACGATATTTCGATTCTGTAAACAATTATATGTTGCTGAGTAACTACAAAATTGTTAAGTAACCATCGTTCATAAACACCTCCTTCAAACATGCAGTTTCCATTGTGACATTTCCCATTGTTGCATGAAATAGATCTATTCTGCGAACTGCTATAGGTACCAAAGAAAAAGAGTTTGAGATGGATTGGGCTGCTGTAGTAAATGATTTATTATTCGAACTAGAAAGAAAGCATGTATGCATTTCATTTATGAGAATTAAAATATACTTGTTAGGACAGGAGCCTACAAAAACGTATCTCTTATAACTGTGGAAGGACGAATAATTATTTAATGCTGCAATTACGGGACCCTTTTATCTACCGGAGGAAATATTTCGAGGTCAATACATATAGACTCAGTAGATAATCAGCCAGATATGTTTTTTTATGGAGATCGTTAATTACGAGTACCTATATGCATGCACCCCAGCGAAGAACTGCTACACCTTCTGACGTTAAAGTGAGTGTTCATTTTCATTTAATTTCATAATTAATGATTTGAAATAAATTTGAAATTTATACAAGTATATACAGTGCGATCCAAAAGTCTCCACCTATATCTTCAGAATGGCGAGACATAGAAAAACCAAATTTGGCTTACCTTCATGGCGACCGGGCGCCATCTTGGTCTAGAACTATTTTAAATTGCAGTAGGGGAGGGGTGAAGTGAGGGCTGAATCGAAAGCGCTCTTAATTCTGAATACGATAACCAAGTTTCGTAATATTCTATCAACTAAATTCCAAAAGACTGTGTATAGTAATTTCAGGAAAATCTAATATTTTAACAGTAACAGTGTGATATAGAGCATGCAAGTTCGGGAAACCATCATGGCAACTGCTCTAGTGCATTTTCAAAATATTTGACAAGTGCTTCCCGAAAGAAGGCGGTCGGGCGCCATCTTAGTATAAATAATTAAATTACGGTAGGGGTCAAGTGAGGGCTCGTTCGAAAGCCCTTTTGATTCTGAACTCGGCGACAATAGCGGTTTTACGTGTTAGCGTCGTTACTATTAAAATATTCAAAATGAAAATTAAAAACTGGAATATTGAATCCGCCGCCATTTTGAATTGTGTTCATAGAATATTATGAATCCTGGTTGTTGCATTCAGAATGAAAAGCGTTTTTGATTGAATCCCCACTTAACCACTACTGCCATTTAAATTCTTAGACCAAGACGGCGCCCGATCGCCATCTTTGGAAACTCAAGCTACTATCGGACCTGCCCTGGAAGTTCCCCAAATTTGGGTTTTCTATGTCACGTCATTCAACAGTTAAGATGGGGGTGAGGCTTTTGAATCGCGCTGTATGTAAATAAAGTTAATAAACAAGCATTTGTTTTATTTTTTGTTCACTTAAAAGCCAAAACTAAAAGAAATTACTGGTTTAATTAATAACAAAATAAATCCAAAATGGTTAGAAGAGAAATTTCACACGGCAACACTTTTTTACCACAACCTCCTACACTTCAACGCTTGACGACAGACGCACGTTACTACTGTTTCAAAGTCGTTATGATTTCGCATTGTCACAAAATTAACGATGACAGATACAGAATACAGTTTTTATAACAATCGTTGTAAGTGTCGTAAAGAAGCAGTAGTTCATAAGCGATGTTGTTAGTTAACGATAATATATAGAATAGGCCTGAACGACTGATATGTACACCCAATTAAATCCGAGGTATAAACTAAAAACAGCAATGGATCGAGAGTCGAACCCTGGGGTACACCCGATTTGAGCTGTATCAGCGCCAATTTTAGTCGAAATAAGTTTTGACTTGACCGAAAATCCTTGGATCCAAGTCTTAGCATTCGCCTTCTTAGGAAGAAAGTTCAGTAACGATCGCACACTTCTAAGCCTGCGGAAAAGCTCCTTTCAGTAAGAACATGCTGGTAACGCTAAACCTCGCGCTAAACCCGTCATAGCCAGTCGTATTAGAAGTTAACTGTTCGGAATTCGAACTGTGTCGCTATCAGATAGTTGTTAGTGGGAATTTATTATGAGGAACATTCAAAGAATTGTAATAATATGTAGACTAATATTTTGGAAGAAGGTGAAAAATTTTACGTCGAATTCAAGAAGTAATTGTTAATCATATTAACGTGGTTGAAATTATTAGGAAGAGTTGAGGATGAGCGTTTATTAAATAATTTAGTCCCATTTCGTGCGTTCCCGTTTCGTGCGTCAATGAAAATTTTCCCGTTTCGTGCGTCATCCCAAACCTCTATCTGGTTTGAGTGCCGTTTCGTGCGCTGACCTGCTGATAATGCAATAAGCCACTAATTCAAGTTTATCTTTAAAACACAACGCTGTTAATAACTAGACTTCAATGCGGAAGTGTATGTTGATTTCTCTCCTATTGTTTTCAAATGTTAATGTTTTTGTTTTGGGGGGGAGAGACTTAAACGCTCCGCTAGCTAAGCTTGCCCACAGACCGGAAATAGTGGGCCATGGAACCACTTTTTTGGCCGTATTCAGTGACGGGCAACTATAAAACAAAGCAGTACGTTTTGTATGCCTTTATTGCAACAGGTACAACATGTTCAAAGTAAAGGATATCGTTGTGCAACACACGAACTGGCACTATTTAATTACCCAGTAAATTCTTGACGCTCGAATCGGCACGAAAACAGGTAGAAACCCAAAAACGCACGAAACGGGAACGCACGAAACGGGAACGCACGAAACGGGAAGATACCTTATTAAATACATCGTTGGCGCATATTTACGATAAACTTTATCCCTAATTGACATCACAGTTCTAATAGCATCGGTCGATCACGGGGTCGATCATAAAGTCGGGGATTTAGTTGCAATGTTTGTTTCACCGGGAAATAATAATTAATGACCACTTTTTGGGCAAATAACAATAATATGTATGTATAATATAACATGAACAAAGGGAAGGTTCTAACTCAAAAAGTCATTAACAAAATTAACAAATTAACAATCTCTACAGGCAATACACCTATATTTCTGAAAGGAATGAACCTAGTTGTATGATAGCAAAACAACAACTGACTGCCTGGCTTTAATTCAATTCCAATAACAAGAAATAACACGCATCAACATGCAGAAAGTGAGATACGACTAATCAAAACGAAACTCACGAAATGACGTAACTCAAGCTACGACAGTTCGTGAGAAAATAATTTTAATTCACATTTATTTGAGTTAGGCCGAGCACCGAACTGTTCCTGTTTTCGTTAACTATACGGATAATAAATACGACAATTTGTCAGATAAAAAAACACAATTGATTGTGCCTAGTGGTGGCGTATCTCAAATTTGGGTATTTTTGAGAAACGACACTTCGTGAGATAGACGACGCACGGAACTGTCGCTGTCGGAGTCTATAAATTATCGCATTCTTCTCATCTCAAAACCAAAACTAAAAACTGTCATCCCGGATCCCGGCCTCTTGCTTCCCAATAAATACTCGTAGATCATTCGAGAAATAGTAGTTACCAGAATACAGAATTAGTTCCAGCATTCGAATTTTCTTGATTCGTAAACAAACAACAAGGTCAACGCCATAAAACAGCTGCGGCTTGCCGACAAACAGCGTGACTCCTCATAACCAGGAGCGTCGATTGCGGGGTAAAAATTCGTATCAGCATGATGATCGGAAATAGGACTCCACTCTGTACAATCCTCTGCGCCACAAAACAACAAGGTGTATAAGCGTGGCAGATCTGTTTGTAACTCTTGTGGGATACCCAACGATCCGATGCAAATTAAAGGAATCGAGCAGGAAATGGAAGTTATTAATATGATTATACATATATCGCCGAAATTAAAAACATTAACATCGAGACCTTCCTGAGGCTCTTAAAAGTAGTGTCTAGGCAAATAGATTTCAACCTCGGTCAAGACCAAAGTGGTGTTAAAAACTGCTAAAGATTTCCCACCTACTAAGGCTAATCAACAGCTGCTCAATCATATCACTAGTAGGGCGTCCGATCCCGGACTAAATCCAAAATCCCGGGATTTCGGGATTGAAAAATTTGAATAATTTTCAGGATTTTCAAAACAAGCGTATTTTTCTCTCAATTGAACAAAGAATACGTTTAAATTTAAAGCGCATAGAACACAAGACATAAGAGAGTCAAATACTCCTCCTACGTATTATGTAAACATTACTATACTGATAAGTGTCAAACGAAATGAAGAGCAAATCAGACGCCGAACTAAATCGAAAAATCTGGGAAATGCCCTTCTGATATGAATGACACTGAAGAGATTGCCTAATTTGAGATTACTTAGCAGGCATCAGTCTCCCGGCGAATCTTAAAGTAACCTCGTCGCTAAGCCATCGATGCCCACATCCGGTCAGCATTATCATCTAGCCAAGTTTCAGAGACTGAAGAGATATCAAAAGAACCGCACAAAATCAAATTAGTAACTATACGAGTTGGCCCCCCAATTGGCTACTTTTTTGGTCCAAAATTTTGCAGTGCTTCGGGGAAAAAATTATTTCCCGTAGTAACCCCCGCGCGATTTGGTCGATTTTATGATACTTTCGGTCCGATTAAAATTAAACTGCGGCCCCCGTTTCGGCCGGTATAAAAAACTACCCTTATTTTGGGGGCGCCGTAACTCGGAGACGGCTCCGCGAAATAACACCCGCCGACCCTCGGAGTTTTCGTTCGCCCCCTCCCCGAAATCGTCCCGTTCTCGGATCAAAAACGGAAGACCGGATAAGTTTCGATCGGCGGGGGTGCGCCGAGTTTGTTATCGCTTGAAAACGGGGTGTTTCGATAAAGTTGGAAAAATCTTGATGGTCTCCGCGGATCCGGGACGAATTTCGTCCCGATCGACGCATTTTTCGCGGAGAAAAAAATATTTACGGTTTTCGACGTTTTCGCCACCGCTCGCTTGCAGCGGGGGATGACGAAGCGAGTCGATGGGCCTCGACGGGTGGTTTTATCCGGTGATTTTGACCTTTTTTCGCCAACTTCAATTTTTGCGGGCGTGGTCATAAATATTTTTAGTAATATTTAAATATGAAAATATTTTCGTCATCGCCGACATAATGGTATCTTCCCGTTTCGTGCGATTTTAGGTTTCTACCTGTTCTCGTGCCGATTCGAGCGTCAAGAATTTACTTGGTAATTAAATAGTGACAGTTCGTGCGTTGCACAACGATATCCTTTACTTTGAACATCAGCAGGTCAGCGCCCGAAACGGCACTAAAACCAGAGAGGTTTGGGACGACGCACGAAACGGGAAAATTTTCATCGACGCACGAAACGGGAACGCACGAAATGGAACTAAATCGACATAATAGGGGATACTTTATGGAGGTCCAGTGTGGTGAGAAACAATGAAGGGCGAAACTGTTCATGTGATTACTTTTATATTTATATAATAGATTTATTACTTTCGTGAAATTATTGGTGGAATAAAATACTGTATATTATGAATTATCGAAATTCTATAATTTTTCGTGACTGTCGAAATCTCGAACTTGGCATCCTGTAAAAGTTTTCAGCACTAAAAGATTGGTTAGGTAAAATCGCAGGAGTTTGGTTTTTAAGCCAGCGCATGTAATAATAGTTATTTACGTAACCAATTATGAAAAGACTAATTTTATTTGACGAATATAATATTTGCCAAAACGAGCGAACGAAGTGAGCGAGTTTTGCAAATTATATGAGTCAAATAAAATTAGCCTTTTCATAACGTGTTAAGTACAAAATTTTATCTAACCCCGCTTTAAAATAAAAAATAATTGTGCTACTCCAAATAATGTAACATCCCTTGTAGCCTAGCCGTACAAATAAATTCAACTTCATCGCTTACCTTGGCGTTGCTATGGATACTATAAATAACTATTGTCAGTGATGAGTTTTTTTATTTCAAATTACGCCAAAAATGGATGATTCTGATGTAGATATGCCTTCTGATATAGAAGAATCAGCGAATTTGGCAATAGATTCAATAATACCCTGTAATAAATTCTTAATTTTGTTTTTGCTTTTAAATATTCAGTTACGTAAAAGTTCATTACATAACTAGTTATGTAAGGAAAGTTCATTACATAACTAGTTACGTAATGAACTGACAGTTATGAAAAATATGACGTTTCGTAATGTCAAAAATGCATTTAAAATGTGACATTTCATAGCGGGGTTAGATAAATAAACATGCTCCTTACTTGTGGCAATTTTCATTCAAAATGGGTTTTCTAGTTTTGGATAAATTTCTAAATGCCTGCCTTGAAACTTATTTATGCAGTTCATCTTTATAATCTTTGGATAGCTGCAGGTCGAGACTCCTACAATAATTGTAGTACAATTCATATAAATAATTTCATTACGAATCATAAAATTTATTTGTTTGCTCTTAAATTATTTAGAATACTCAGGACTCATTCCTAAACTAATTTAAATCATCATTATCCATTAGTGAACAATTACAGTTTCTATATTTTGCTCAGCGATCTAGTTGCATGAAATGAATACATTTTTCAGATTCCCACCGAATTCTTAAAGCTTAACGCATACTATTATTATCTACTTTATATAAACTCGATATCTGAGAAAATTCCCGACATTTCTACACTGGTAGTTATGTCTTCCACGGAATCCAAAAATACCTCTTCTTTATTACTAGAAAATAGAATCAGCAATGAAAGCGATCTGTACAATAATAAACTTGGATTATTTTCGGAATCTTTCTATATTAAAAAGACAAGAGGTAGCCTGTGGAATATATTTTAGCATAATGTTATGTTTATTTTCTATAAATCAATAGAAAATTTGTAACTGATAGGCATAGAGCTCATAGAGCATCCGATATAACATCGCCAACTATGGGTACTGCCTAGGCAAAAATTCGAAAATTATAAGTTAAAAAAATTAAAATTACAGACTTACCATTTCTATCGAAGGGTACTTCAGCGCAAGCGTTATCACTTCGGGTATCGCACCTATAAACTACACCACCTTTCGTTACGTTGTGTTGTACTTGCGATTGAGCTTCCGGCGCTCCCACTAAAAGCCTGGAAATAAATAAATAAATCGTTAATAATCGAATCATAAATAAATAAGTAGATTATTTCTCTTCGACTAAATATGAAAACTGAGAATACATAATTGGCATTAGAAGCAGTCACATAATAAGAAACGACACCCCCGCGGAGCACTGACTGGGAGTTGAATCCAGGACTGTCACTTGCCGGGCAACTGCTCCCGTCATTTCTTCCATACTTTTATATGAGGAAAAACAACAAAGAATAGGAGAGATAGGATGGTAGACCACCTTATGAGATCCGAAGCATTATTTTGTGACACCGTAGTGAAGTCGGAGATGGGAACAAATTGGGGTACATAGAGCTGGGTTCAAATTAGATTGGTTTGTAAGTAGTTGTTGGGGATGTAGGATGAAGGTATGCGACAGTTTTCTGACTGAAAACTGTACGATGATGAATATAAGACGCAGAGAATTTCTTGCGATAATAAATGCGGTTATACAGAATTGAAAAACTTTGGTATCACTGCTATTAAACGAAGACAAAAATTGAATTTATTGTACATAAAACGCATTAACAACCCATTAAATATGGTTTGTTTCGAACAGCCATCATCGGAAATTAATGAGGTAATTAGAAATTAATACCAAATGCCGAGATAAACGTAGAGTTAATTACATAGATCACAAGTGCCGTTCATCGAATGAAACGCACCATAATTTCTCCGATATTATATTATAAAAATGTTACTTGTGCTTGTACATAAGATATTTCAAATTACTCAATACAGTATAAAGGCGTTTCACAAGTATTATCTAATAAATCAATCTATTGATATCAATAATATTCTTGTTGGCAACTAGCCCGCAAAAACCGTTGGCTATTATCTTTAGTCATTATTTATGAAGTTAAGTATGATAATATGTGTTTGGGGCTTGTGGGGCTGAGCTATTTCTTTCTGAAGTTCTATGTTTGCCAACAACATTAAGATGCGAGGTTTGCATGCCGATAGTTTGAGTCCCCACTTGGATACCGACCAAATACTACGCACACTAAGTTACCTAGTTTCGCTCGATCCATTTAAGAGGACTTCCACGGCGGACTCGAGAGAAGTGTCCCGCGATAGTGTCCGCTTATCATTATCATTACATCGATGACTAAAAAATTTAGAAGTTGAAATCAAATACTGCTGATTAAGTGGAAGTCGTAATTGTTGGGATTACTTGTAATACATTCTAAATATATTTTGCTCTATTAAGTAATAAATTCATTTAATACGCAATCAATTAATAATTTTCAGATTATTGGCTGTAATTGATAGTCTCGTTGACAGTTGTGATTTGATCAGTTGTTGAATGAAAAACGCTTAGTTAAAAAATATAACGATCGTTTACAGATTAACATGAAATTCATTATTCATTAGAACGTTGATCTATTTATTAGAACAAACGGTTGTTTATTACCTACACAACCAATCAACTGTGGATTGTCTCGATCAATTCGAATATCGGAGTTAATGGTTGAATGTCAGTTTATCGACTGGTTGCATTGTAAATTGATTGTTATTGAATAAAATAAGTTGATAATTTAATCAGTTGTTCCACCATTCAATTAAGTGGTGCTCAATAAACGTGAAATAATGAAACGTTGATAGCAAAATATCCGGTTGTTCAACTGAGCGGTTGATTTTAACACGTTTAATTGATTTTAATCAGTTTTTCGTCCGTTTATCAAGCGATGGAATTTTATAGTAGGTACCTACGTATTTAATTTGCAATCACACCGAGTTTTTGATCTTCATTAGTCGATTAACTGATCAGACAGTAAATTAGTCTCTCGCCAATCGATAACTCATTGATAAATGAAGTTAAATCAACACAACCAATAGATCATTTTAGAATGTCGTCACACAATAGACAGCTGGAGGGCAAACATTTGTTTGTTTAAAGCTTATTGGAGGGAAGAAGAGGAGGAATAACAAAGCAGATATTTGTATCACCATTTGGCACCAAAAAAGAGCGTAACTTAAACTTCTTAGTCGCTTTGCGCCGAGAATTGAACGAAAATTCTTAAAATGATATGACTGGTTCAACTATTGCAAACGTTGCTTTCGCTATTTTGAGTTAAATTACATAAACTCTAAACAGTAACCTGGTTTCACCACTTTGTTTGGCACCAAATCTGCTCAAATTTTGGGAACACTCACGTGCATCGCATTGTGAATCCATACCATGGATCCTCTGCCCTCCAACAGAAAATGGCGGTCTGTCAAAATCAGGCCATTCTAAAACAGTCTATTGCTCGAGTGTCAATCATATAAATAATAAGACTATAAGGAACATTGGGCCGAGAAATTGAAACCAACAATGTAAAGGATGGCAACATTCTTATCCAGACGATTACGAAAAATGGCCAAGTGCAAAGGTGCATGATCTTTATCGTTGATTACCGAGCACGTGGCAAAGCGTCGGTCGTCTCCGTCTCCCCAGCTGTTACCTCCCACTCATGTTGCGTTTGACACTTGGGGCGCAATCGCAGTACGGGCGGTCCGCTTCACAAGGATTGTTTGCTACATTTCCCGCTCATTGGTCTTATGATTAGAGGCTACGGCGACCGTTTCCACTTCGGCTCCGAGGCTTCCGCATGCGGGAGTTTAAGTATATCGTTATCGGTTTGTGACACTAGCGGTCTTGGTGGGTGTCGGGTTGTCGCACAGAACTGCCATTTTGTTCTCCTTCGGCTAGACGAGTTCTGATCCCGCAGGGGTTTGATATATTTTGCTTGTTTTTACATAATCTTTTTTTAAATGCGTGTGTCTGGTGCGAGAGGGCAAGCAAATGGTCTGTTTCAAAAATTCGTTCTCTTGGAATATAAATTTAATATTAGGACTATACTATATATGCGCAATCCTTGGAGCCGAAGTGGAAACGGTCGCCGTAGCTTCTAGTGTCTTATGGACAAAGCCGGGCACAGCTCCTTATAGTATTAATAATTATATGATGCCAATAGGGCGCAGCATTTCTTTTATATACAATCTCACAAAGCTACAAAGCTTGTTTTTTATTTTCAGAACAGAAACGCTTTAGCGTAACCTACTGTTGCAGATGGCAGGGTCATTACGGTATTATTTGATTATTAATAGTATTTTTTAAACTAACAAGTAGCAAAATAAAAACTGCACTTTGTCCTTCCAATATGCCAACAATATAGTTCCCAGACCTATTTGATAAATCCAATTCTTCTCTACTCATCGCACAAACTACCAAAGATAAATGATAGGATTGCTGCTAATCTGTGTTTAAAGGTTAATCTCTAGAAAGATATTCATCAGTCATTGTGACTCATCATGAATAGCTACGGCAAAAGCTTCTGCTAATGCGTAACAAGCAACGTGCACTCAAAGGTACATGAACCTGCCAACAACAAAGAATCGGTATTCCACAAAATAAACAAGGTGAAGCATTTAAATGCACACACCATGTGGCCGTCAAATTTAAACTTGGGAACGTAATTTTGGAGTGAGAAAAAATAAGAACTGGAAAAAACATAATCTATAGCTTGACAAAGTAGGTAAGAAAAATATTTTATAAACTGGTGACCTGGAAACTCAAAAATAGATTGGATTCATTTGGCTAAGGTTCAGAAAGCGCGGAAATTGGCATATTTTTACAGGAAATTACAAATTGGAGGTGTGGGATGTTTTATCCTTTTTATTTTAGTTGCAGACGTCATATTCCTCATTGTGTAAATTTATGAAGAAATAGACAGAAACTGTGAGCACGCACGCAATTAATTTAAAAGTTCACTACACTCACAAAAGGTAAACATTGCAAAATCGTCATTTTAGGTTTATTTTTCGCCGCTGAAACTCCTCGCACCACCTGTAAACGAGCACTGTCGATGACTTTATATTTATTTATTATTATTATGCAATCATCTCGTAAAAATAAGTGCGATACATCGTACAGTTTGCTGTTGTAGGAGCATTTTAAGAACCGCCTCACAATTCTAATGCAACTGTAGAAACTCAGTTTGCAACATCGACGTTTTACAAAAAAACGATTCCACGGGCAACGTAGCAGAATTTGCTTCCGTATTAGGAGCTAAGTGCATACTATAAAAGTGCAATAAGACACATTACCTATTACAACAAAGTTATATTCAGGCCGACCTTCGAATGA
Organism: Xestobium rufovillosum; assembly: GCA_963966045.1. Classification (NCBI taxonomy): domain Eukaryota; kingdom Metazoa; phylum Arthropoda; class Insecta; order Coleoptera; family Ptinidae; genus Xestobium; species Xestobium rufovillosum. The sequence goes on from OZ014500.1 coordinate 12,076,572, forward strand.
TACGCAATACGTCCAGTAACTTTTGCTTCTGGTTTATTGTTAGTTATTCTCTTCAAATAATCAAACACACATAAGTTATTTGGAAATATAACGAATTTAGGACGTTTAGAACGTTTTCAAAACTTCACTTTGTTTATCCAATTTACAGAAACTGTAGAATGAAAATTAATGTGAAGGTAATAAAAATATAATGGTCTAATTTTGTCTTGAAACACTGCCAAATGTGATTCACGCAAGGCGAGTGTGTATTTTATTTCAGTAAACTCAGGTGTTTGTTCACTTCTGATACTAAAGATGTAGACAAGTTAATAATCCGAGAGTAACTTGATACTTTCATAAAAAAGTATCGGTATGGAACCACTAATGTTTGCACGCTAATTTAGTCATCAAACATTAATTAAAAATATGCTGAAAATAACAATTACGCTGTCTGGACAAACATGTGCAGATGGGGAATGCTAAATAAACAAAGGAGACTGGGACTAAGAAGTTTTCAAAACGAGTGCGCCCATCGAATCTATCCCTCGATTTTGGAGTTAAAAATGAAATCCGTCCGTCGGGTCTTCATTAAAATAATTTGTTTAGCTAACTACTTTATTGTGGGACTTTTAAGGCAATGTATTTATCAATTTTTCAGAAGAAGACAGTGACAGAACCTCCGAAAGAACTCGGTGAAATTACAAATATGCACGGTAGACTAATGAAACAAATGGCTAATCAAAACAAGATCATCTTTACTGCTCCTCCTGAACCCACACATATTGACGTTACAGTAACAACAAATCCACTGATGTTCTCGATATCGCTCTTCTGAAAAATATCTCCCAACCATACGACATAACGGCTATTCACGAACTCTCGTCTGACCATCTTCCGGTCTTAATGAGAATAGGCTCCCTCCACGACACAGATACTTACACCGTATATGGAACAAACTGGAATTTCTTTATAAAAGTGAGTGAAAACATCAAAATACCAAAAAATTAATCATCAGCTGACCTAGAAAACGCTGTTATCATGCTGGAAATCCACCTGAAAGACAGTTTCGCCAAAGCTACTCGAACAACCATATTGAAACACAAACCTTCCCAACTCCCTACTCACATAATCGACCTGCTAAAAAACAAAAGGTCTATCAAGAATATGCATTACAAAACTCTAGCCCCGGCCCACAAGACTGAGCTAAACCGAGTCACAAATAAAGTCCAAGAAGAACTGAAGAAACATTACAATGACATGTGGCAACAGGAGCTGGAATCAATATCCAAGGACGCTGACCATTCAACCTTTTGGAAAATTGCAAAAAGCCTCGAAACCCAATATAGCCCCAACCACCAACCTTGCTCACTCCTTCCTCATCAACCTTTCAGCGCCATAAAAAGAACCACTTTCCAATCTGAGTTCACCCCAGTTACGCTTCTGGAAATAAATAACTTTATAGCAAGAAAATGATCAAATCCGCAACCATGTCTTGAAGAACTCACCAACGATCATTTTCACTTTCTTAGCCAACGTTACAAACTCCGTATTCTGACTGCAGACCTTTCCAAGTCGCTGAAAACTTGCCGAGGTCATAGTCATCTTAAAACCCGGCAAACCCAAAAACTACTCGACCAGTTATCGCCCCATCTCCCACCTAACAACACAGAGCAAAATAATAGAAAAGACAATTCACACACGTCTCTCTCAATCTGCAATAGACTTAAACATCACCCCAAACTTTCAATTCGGCTTTAGACACGGCCACTCAACCAAGGTTGGTAGAAGACATATTAAATGGGTTCAACACCAATAAATCCACCGGAATGGTCCTGCTAGACGTTTGTAAAGCGTTTGACAAAGTCTGGCACGAGGCACGATCTGGAGTACCGCAAGGCTCCATCTTCGGGCCACTACTCTTTGCTATCTTCTTCGCGGACATTCCTGCACCCATAAAAGCCAGTATAGCACAATATGCAGATGACAAGGCAATATACACACAATCAACTCATCCCAGAATTATAACACAAAACCTACAAGCCGCAATAAACACACTTACTGAATGGTTTGACTGCTGGCAAATGCAGCTAAACGAAACAAAAACTGAAGCCATATATTTCACTAGAATACCCAGCAGACTCCCTCATAACACAATACAGGTCAGTTCATTAACAAACTATCAACTACGACCTGTCAAGAGATGTTCAATCATCCAAATGAGAAAATCAGTTAATTATGGTAATCACATTAATAAAAAATACAAAAGACCCAGGATGGCGCTAGATTTAGCGTTATAAACACGCCAAATACAACCAAAACAGGGTAGTAATAGAGACCAGGAGTAAAGAAAATTAACTTCGACTCGCAATAATTCAGAAGATCCCAGACAGAATCAGGCATTTTGCATGAAGGCTAGGAGTTTTGCAAAAGCTTTATGCAAAATTCCTGATTCTACGATACGCCTGCGACATACATACCGTGTGACAAACTTCCATGTGTACATGGGGAAATAACATGGGCAATTACATTTTTGGGGATTCCTGCGCCACATGTGTAGTTACAGTGGTGGTAAAGGTGGCAATCGAAACACTATTTTTTTCTGCGTATGATGATATCAGAAACTCTGCAATTTTCAAATTTATTAAAGCATTAAAAGCAAAAATTACACTCATAATTTTCAAATTAAAACACGGATATTCATCAGATTACCTATGACAATTGAATTTATTCTAATCAAAGACTCCCTTGATTCTAATTTCTAATTCGTCTGAACTGTCAACATTATTTATCGACAATTTAAAATTTGGGTTTCAAAATGAACAAAAATATTTATTCAGTTGAAGAAAAGGTTTTCATTGTGAAAATATTTTACGGCGGCAATAGTCTGCGGGTAGTCCGTGACTTATTTTCTGTAAAATTCAATAACAGTCCTATTCCTTCGGTAACAACAATAAAAAATTTATTTAAGAAATTTGAAGATACTGGGAATCTTTCATTGAAAGAAGGTAATTTTTACTAATAAATTTACTTGGTTTTTATTTAGATAATTCTGATTCGCTTATTATTATTACTTAGTTGCTAATTCCTTATTGTTCGCTAACTTAAATTTTACTGGGATTATGAGAAATTTAAACAGTGATGACGTGGAGTGAAACAAAACTAAAATTAATCTTATCATTTATTTTTTTAGTCGTTCCAAGAAATCTAAATGTTGAGGTAGAGGAAATGGTAATAGGCCTGATAACTGCTAGTCCAACATCTAGTTTAAGGTCTATTGCCCTAGAATGTAATGTTTAAAGAGAAACTGTCCGTATCATATTAAAAAAAAACAAATATCATCCCTTTAAATTCCAATGTCACCAAGAGTTACTTCCTTTTGACGAAGAATCAAGGCAAACTTTCTGTGAAGAAATGCAAGAACGGGCTAATCGGGATCGCAGCTTCCTCTCATCAATTTGTTTTACCGATGAGTATACCTTCACTTTAAATCAAGAGTCAAATTCACAAAACGTTAGGCATTGTACCCAGGAAAATCCCAGAATAAATCTAGCCACTACAACGCAATACCCTCAAAAAATCAATATTTGGACAGGCATTTTTAATAATCGCATTATAGGACCATTTGAAATACAGGGAAATTTAAATTCATAAGCTTATTTAGATCTTTTAATTAACCATATTGGCCCTGCATTAGAAGAAGTTGCACATGCGAATCGGGAGGTCTGGTTTCAGCATGACGGGTGCCTAGCACATTTTGGAGCACAAGTGAGGGAATTATTAAATGAAATATTTCCAGAGAGCTCGATTGGTCGAGGTGGTGCTATAAACTGGCCAGCTAGATCTCCCCATTTGGCACCGTGTGACTTTTTCTTGTGGGGTCATTTAAAAAATAAGATTTATAAAACTCGTCACCCAAATATTGATTCTTTAAGGAATGCTATTTTTGCGGAATGCAACTTAATAAACGATCGGCAACTGCGAATGTGAGAAATTCTTTCTATGTATAATAGGCTGGGATACTGTCTGATACAGAATGGGGGTTTATTTGAATATTTGTTATAGTTATTTTTCTTTTTTTATGTTACTTTAATTTCATTGTATATGAATAAGTTTTTGTCCTTACCTAGATATGAAATAAATAAGTATTAAATTGCCAGATTACAAAATTCATTAGAGCAAAATAAACAAATGTTGCCGCTTGTTAAATTTTTCATAATTGCAGTAAAATTAAAGTAATTTAATTTTTATTATTTCATTTTACTGCTTTAACATTTTCCCAAAAACTTTTTAATAGGTTAAACGACATCTACAATTTACCCTAAACTATGGACCAGCATTCACCAACGAAACATCATCCACACCAGTAATCAATTAATTGTCAACTATAAGTAATGACAATAATAATGTGAATGAGAATTATCTTAATAAAAAAACAAGTTTATGTATTAGTAAAAATTAACTTCTTTCGATGAAAGATTCCCAGCCTTCAAATTTCTTACTAAATTATTTGTTGTTATACCGAAGGAATAGGACCGTTATTGAATTTTACAGAAAATAAGGCACGGACTACGCGCAAACTATTGCCGCCGTAAAATATTTTCACAATGAAAACCTTTTCTTGAACTGAATAAATATTTTTGTTCATTTTTAAATGTTGACAGTTCAGAAAATCCATAAAAATCAAAGACGTCCGTGATTAGAATAAATTAAGTTGTCATGGATAATTTGATAAATTTCTGTGTTTTAGTTAGAAAATTATTAATGTAATTTTTGCTTTTAATGCTTTAATAAATTGGAAAGTTGTAGAGTTTTTGATATCCTCATACGCAGAAAAAAATAATCTTTCGATTGCTACCTTTACCACCACTGTAACTACACATGGGGAGCAGGAATCCCCAAAAATGTAATTGCCCATGTTATTTCCCCATGTACACATGGAAGTTTGTCACACGGTACATATTCCTGCTATCTGCTAATACAAACGCAGTACGTAGAGACATAAGAGTGCTCCAAGCCCAACGATACGATTGGGGTAGCATTCCGTGTGAGATCTCGTAGTACAAAAAAAATTTGGATTTAGTTCTACAAATCAATGCCTGGAGAGACACATGATTGAGGAGTAGTTGTTCGGACGGTCCAGTACAACTCGACAAAGTTTATTATTTATCAAATGACTGAGCCTCGTTCCCAGCTCAACTGATGAAAACTGGCAATATATCAGTCGCGAGCATCGAACCCGAGCCTTGCGGATTACTCGGCCGATGCACTATTCGTTCAACCACCGAAGCGCTTACAATCACGCTCAGTCAGATGGCATTTAAACACTCGTACGTACGTTCAGCAGAATAGAGTTATTCTTTTATGCGAAAGACGCGTTGAAATTATGATCACAAAGCATTGTTGCGTTAAGAATGTAGTAGTGGGCAACGCTTACTGAGCCCTATTCACACCAGTTCACTTAGCTATTACTATTTGAAATAAGTGATTTTTGTGTTCGTGTAAAATTGATTAAATTACGCCATTTTGCTCTAATTTAACCGATTTTGTATTAAGATGTCCATGCTGAAGGCTGAAGAACGGATCGCGTGTACAATATGTTACTACATCATTCAGAAACTAAATGATGCACTTATTCATTAAATTCCCACACTATTCGATAATAAAAATGTATAATTAATTTTTCATTTCGGCAACAAATGCGTAAATCATAAACTATGGAATTCTCGGTTACAGCGAAGTTCATCAAAACAAATTATGATTCACCATAAAAACTAGACGAATAAATTTTCTTGAAAACATGGCACATTTTAATCTATGGGGAGCTTCTTTAACGTAACTCACGCGTCTGTGCGACATTCAGGTTTGCTAATGTCAGGTACAATGTGCGGTCGTCACTTGGCCTAATATGGCAACTGACGTCACCAACTCACTGCAAGTGGGCTGTTACGTAGTTTCTTGTATAGGCGGCTGTGACCCGATTTGTAAATAAAAAAAGAACATACGGTCAATATAAACTACATTATTATGGTGATCATGTTACCGAGTAACGCTCTTTTTGGTTTTAATTAAAGGGGAGTATGTAAAAAAATGCAAGGTGGAATTACATAATTCTTCGATTTAGCAATCATGGTCAAAAGGAGAAATGTTTGTGTCACCTGTGAAATGTGATTCATTTTTATAAGTCAATAATTTGATGATTAATGCAGTACATTACTATTGAATATTTCTGCAAAAAATCAGACATACGCATTGTCTGTCCAGCTCCTAAAGGTTTTTTTGCCAAGTTTCACAAAAATTTTGCTTACGAAGGACTTGAACGATTTTAGATTTACAAAACAGAGCAAATGTATATTGTCATAATTATATATGTTTCATTTATTTAAATTAATAAGAGACGGGGCTTTGAACACCATTTGTAAACTCTTTAAAGGAGCAAACGAATGGTTTCGGTAGCGCGACTGGCGACTGCGACTCCTTAACGTCAAATATTTGCAAGGGGGTCACAGTGACGCGAGCGAATCGTCGCGATTGATGACCGCGAGTGGCTGCGATGAACGATTGCAATGCGACCAGTTGTTCCGCAGATATCTATGGCGATTGGCGAAAAACCGAAGTATTATCCCAAATAACGATTTATTACTCCTTATATTATATGCTTATTTCTAAAAATTTACTTTGTGTTGACACCCTTAAAAGCTCTTGCGATGAAATTAGAAATATGCAAATGTGGAGCTGAGAAATTTTAGAACTTGTGGTGTAAGTTAGAATACAATCTATCAAATTAATATAAAAAACAAATAAACAGTACAAAGACAGACCGCTACCCAGTTCCATAAGTTTTTAACTCAAAGAGTCAAAGACAAGAGATAAGATAAACGCTATCTTGTCCATAACTTTTAAATACCTTTTGCTACCATTTCTACGCCTGATGGATAAAGTGTGAAGGAAAGTTTGTTCAGCCTATGTTTTTAATTTAAATGCTATTAGGAAGGCAAGTGCCACTAGTTTCGAGTTGTTCGTTTTACCTGCTGAACTCATCTTTCATTGTGTTTGCAAATGACACAAAATTTAGTTTTGTACGCAAGTGTCGTAACAACATTAAACAATTTACTTTTGATTTCTATCGAAATAAAATGTATACTTATACAGGGTGTTTCATTAACAATGGGAAATCCGTTAACAGGAGATTCTACAGGTCAAATAATGACCATTAACCCGAACATGCCTTATCCGAATGTTGATGGTTTAGGAAATACAGGGTGTTGAAAGATACAATTTTATTTCCATTTTTTGCCATAACTACGAAATTTCTTAGGTTGTTGGCTTGGAAATTTGCAATCCTATGGTTTTTCTTACGGAAAAAAGATTCCAATAACATTTTTGACGTTGCCCATAGAGTGCGCTACTTATAACCTATTGCGTTGATAAATTGACCCATAACTTTTTACCATGTACATCTAACGTCAAATCGGCTCCAAATCTGAAAGACCAACCTTTTTTAAATAATAAATGTATTCTTGTCTCATTTTGATATTCCAGCCCATTTTAAAAAAAAACGACTTAATGCAGATAGTGTTTAAATCTTATAAATTAAACGCTTATAAAGTACTGCTAACAAAATAAATATTAATTCACTACAAACGCTTAGGTACAAGAAAAATAAAATTAGGAAACATTAAATTTTAAAGTATGTAGTTGTTCGAAGTGTCCACCATTCACTTGGATACATTTTTCAATGTGTTTCCTGAGAGACCCCCGAGTTCTAAATAATGCCCCTGGATTGCCTTTGATTTCATTGGCAGTCACTTGTATTCTTTGCCACAGCTCATCGGGTGAATCAACAGCTTCTTTATAAACCATATCTTTTATTCTAGACCACATCGAAAAATCCAGAGGATTTAAGTCGGGGCTTCTAGGCGGCCAAGAAAATTCATTTCCACGGCCAATCCACCGATGTGGAAAGACGTTGTCTAAGTACTCCCGCACCCGCCGGGAAAAATGTGCTGGCGCCCTCTCCTGTATGAACCACATATTTTCCCTTCAATTAAGTGGTACTTCTTCAAGCAGTTCGTACAAATTTTGTTGAAGAAAATTTAAATAAAGTGGACCGTTCAGATTGGGTGGAAGTTGAAAAGGCCCAATAAAGAAATCTGAGATTACACCGCACCAAACATTGATCTTAAATTCATGTTGGAAGTGTCTTTCTTTAACGGCATGGGGGTTTTCAGAATCCCACAAATGATTGTTTCGCCAGTTGAAAACTCCACGTCGAGTAAACGTTGCCTCATCTGTGAAGAGGATTTTTTTAAAAAAATTAGGATCCGCGCCTTGCTGCTCTTGTAAGAAATTAGCGAAACGTAGACGAGCAGGAGGATCTTCCGGTAACAAATTTTGTACTGGAGTAATCGAAAGAGCTACTTAGCCTGTTGCCGCACTTAAACGACGGGTACTTACGCCTGGATTTTCGTGAAATCTAACCAAAACCTCATCTTCCTGCTCAGCCGAAATAATCTTCGGAACGCTATTTTCACCTTTTGGACGGAAAGATCCTCTTTCGCCTAAGCGATTGTACAGATTTCTAAATAATTTATGATTTGGTTGCCTTTGGAATGTAAACACTATCTGCATTAAGTCGTTTTTTCTTGAAAATGGGCTGGAATATCAAAATGAAACAAGAATACATTTATTATTTAAAAAAGGTTGGTCTTTCAGATTTTGGAGCCGATTTGACGTTACATGTACATGGTAAAAAGTTATGGGTCAATTTATCAAAGCAATAGGTTATAAGTAGCGCCCTCTATGGACAACGTCAAAAATATTAATGGAATCTTTTTTCCCGTAAGAAAAACCATAGGATTGCAAATTTTCAAGTCGACAACCTAAGAAATTTCGTAGTTATGGCAAAAAATGGAAATAAAATTGTAACTTTCAACACCCTGTATTTCCTAAACCATCAACATTCGGGCGAGGCATGTTCGGGTCAATGGTCATTATTTGACCTGCAGAATCTCCAGTTAACGGATTTCCCATTGTCAATGAAACGCCCTGTATATATCCAAGAAAAATCCTGGGTCGAGATCTCAGGGCCGTAAAGATGGAATAACACTTTCACGCAATTGAAAAATAGTTTATTATTCATCCAGGTTGAGAAGTCTACTATTATTGCCCGAGCACCAATATTGTATCACGAGGCGCGCAAGCGCCGAGGGATACAAGGTACGAGGGCAATAATAGTACTTCTCCACCGTGGTTTATATACAATTTTTTCACTACTAGCATCTTAATTCTATCATTTAATAAGCAAATTCGTTATTGACTTTTGAACTGATAATAATATAAACAGTTTCATATGAATATCCAAGAAAATTAAGTTGCTTGAGTTTCAAACTTTTATTTTTATGATTGATAATTCTATGTTATTGACCTATGTCAATAATGAATCCATCATTAACCTATTATAAGTAAGATGTGGAAAAAACAATTTCACTGCCCAAATATCGGTCAATGATGATGTTTTAAGGCTAGTGGTGAAAAACAATATTACACAAATAAAAATAATAAAGTGCATTATATGGAGGCAGTGAAATCGCAATATTTTATTGCTTCATTCAACAAGCATTTTATTTGCTATGTAAACACCGAACTTTCTCAAGGTACCGCTATGGCCTTTCTTAATAAAAAAAGGCGCCAGTTTCGGACCTCTGACGACGTTACATGTGAAACAATTAAAGCAGTTGTTTGTTTACCAACTAAAATACCAGAAAACACGAAAATAACCTGAACAAATAACTAGGTTAGTCTTGAATTAGGTTAAAAGTAACATATGTTCGATGTGCAATAATTCTGCATAAATTCTTGTTCATTTATTTAAAACAACTCTCCTTTTCTATGCGTTTACGCGGCACTTAGCTTTCGATAGGCATTAGCGCAGCTATAACAGGCATGATGCATAATTATTAAATTGTTCAGCAGAGTGATCTCGAAATCTCGATGATAATCGCTCAAATTGACTTCCATTAGGATGATTATACACTTTGTTACTCTTTATTCGCGCGTGGAGTGTGAAATGATGTCTCAAATTAAAGGAGATTAAAAAGATAAGCTTCTACTACTTCTAAATTACTGCAGTTTTAGTTTTTATATGCACAATTTTATAGTTTTTTATTATTTAGAATTCTAACAAAAAAACAAAATTAATAGTAAAACTTATTCAAATTCTGAACTGGTACAGCTCTTCCGGAACAGTCAGAAACTAAATACGATAAACTTGGTTTCTGCTGGTGGCATAAATCTTATGGGAAGAGGACACAATTTACTAAATTGCGATTATAAACTGTAATGCTAAACAGAAGCAAAATAACACCAGAATTTACATCTAAATAAACAGGTTACAAATGTCAGTAGTTTCAAGTAATAGTCAAGCAATAGTCAACATATTGCTTCATATAAGTAATCAGATAAAAAAACAATAAAGTAATTAAATTAAATTTATTCATATGTATGTAGGTATACAATTGTTGGTAAGATAATTTCTTTACTCAGCTTGCTGTAAGTATTAATATCACTGTAGTATTTTGAATTTTCTGTACTTTATTCTTCTATGCAACTAAACCTAAATTCTTCCCGGAAATTTGTTTGCAGAATATTCTCTTATCTTTATTGCCCTTGAAATATACGAAACTCTTCAATGAATAAAGTTGGTCAAATGGTGAAGAAGTTGTGGAAATATTATTAGAGTTGGCGCAAAAATACTGGACCTGTTATTTCTAGTTCTGGTATTTCTGTCCCGTGTAAGGTCATCAGGTAGTAAGCACAGACAGAGAAAATACCGAGAGAATAAGCGTATGGCAATAGGCCAAGAGTGGTGTTTGCACCTTAACATTTGGTGAGGGAGAGGGAATGTGTATATACAAACTATATAAAACTATGTGTGTGATATACAGCTGCGTTTTCTTCGTACCATAGACATGCGGTATCGCTGCTATATACTGGGTTACGGTTTAAATTTTACATAAAATAGGAAGCTTTTCTATTATACATAAATTAATAAATAAAATGCGGTTCATTATATATATATATATATATATATATTGCTAAACGGTATGTTGTTGATCCCGATATATCTTCGGGTCGCTGATGATCCCGGCCTTTGTATGCAAGATAGACGAGTATATTTTATCGCACTCTCTTTCTCCCTTTAACATAAACCAAGGCATTTATTGAGGGGTAGCTATATCTCATAAATAAAATTTTTAGATATAATAGGTCTTTATTAGTCCCAGATATATAAACGCTACACTATGGAGCCGTGTTGTATATTAATATACATTTAACGTACTCTATGGATCCCGGCAACGTTGCCAATATTAATGTGCGCGCATGCGAAGACACTACGAATGGGTGATCGGCGCATCCACGGATCCACGGTCCATTCATTCATCAGCATGGCAAGTGCTTTAGTTGTAAGTAAGTTATGTTTGTTGAATATCTGCAGAAGGTTGTCAGTGAAATAATAAATTGTACAATGACAGAAATGCGAAGTTTTATACTGTTTTGAACTTTCGATAAAGATCAGAAAATTTTCTATTTAATGTTTTCCATTGGTTCCTCTACAAGTATTTTTTTAACAAATTTTTCAGCGAATTTCATTCTTAAAAGTGGTGCGTGGAAAAAAAAAATACTTTTAGCAACTTCAAATTAGGGCTTCGCAAAATAAATATTTTTGAAGTCAATATTTTTAATAATAATAATAACGATAAATGTATTGCCTTCTATAATGATAATAACAAATACAGCAAGTATAATGTTCAACTCACGACGGCGAAGTTCAGCACGAGCCCCCAAAGAGTGCTCAGCTGCTTTTCAACTTAACCGTTTAAGAGGATAAACATACATTTAAAATGCAAAACAAACAGCAACGAAAGAAGGACGAGAAGGGCAAGAAGTCGAACGGTACATATTATTATCGCCACACATTATGTGATTCACAGAGTCAAAGGGTTCCGTTGATTGTCCAATAGGTTAAGAAAAATGTGATACTTAAAGGGAGGTACACATATTACATTCTTGAACGCTCTAAGTAGTGAATTGTACTTGCAAATGCAGTAGGAAAGTGACCTGTCAAAAGCAGCCGTTTTATGAATCGGTGGGACAATAAGGTTTTTTCTTCTAACGTGGATATTATGGACATCAGAAATAAATTTAATTTTGTTATATAGTTAACGAGGCAGTCTTTTGCACAACAACCTTATGAAACGCACAGATCGTGTGACGAAGGCGCCTGCTTGTCATGATCAACCACTTTAGTGAGTTTAACTTCTGCGAGTCGTACAGACACTTTCGCAATCCGAAAATAACGCGCACACATGCATTTTGCACTCGTTGGCCCGGTTTTTCAAAGAATCCAACACCGGATTAAGTCTGACACCGGCTTCGTTGCTATGATACAACCAATCAGAAAGCCGGTATCATAGCAACGAAGCCGGTGTCAGACTTAATCCGTTGTTAGATTCTTTGCAAAACCGGGCATTTGTACTCGTAACAACTGATCCATGCATTTTAAGCAAGGCACGTATACAGCATCACAATAATTAAACACTGACCCAACAATTGAATCACTCTGACGTTGGTATTAATAACGCTTTATTCATATAATCATCATCATAAGGTTCTCAGTCCGAAGACTGGTTGGACGCGTACCTCCATACTTTTCTATCCTGAGCTAACCTACGCATTTCCCTAAAAGTAGAACATCCTACATCCCTAACTATTTGAGAGCAGTAGTCTCAATTTTCAAATTTTCTAACTTTCCTACTTGTTTCATGCTTCTAACATTCTGACTAGTGAGATGTTACACTTATCATTGCTGATGATTCCCTCCGACGCAATCCCCGCCCGGAGATCCGAATGTGGGACTATTTTACCTCGAGAATACTTTATTCCAGAAGGTGCCTTCATCATAAATTAAAAGTACGCTGTACTAGGGATATAATAATGTGGTGGTTTCCTGTTGCCTTCCACATCGCAGTAGTGTGTATCACAGTGCCATACCGACCCTCACTATCTCTGCCACTATGATTACTGAAAGAGCTACTGCCCCCTTTCATATAAACTATTCTTAGATTACAATATTCGGACCTAACGCATTTTGATATATGCTGGCTGATCCGTATACAGTCCAAGATTACGCACACAATCAGAAGGTAATATTTCCATAATACTCACGTCAACAGCAAACACATCCTTTATAGAAGTCCGAGCCTCTTCCCGTTCAAAGAAGATCAATGAAGACTTGCTTGCATTTAAAATAAGACTGTGCTTCAATGCGAGTGAAAGCAAGGACTTTATGTCCGAGTTAATTATATTAATTGAGTTATTGACATCTTCTTTATGAAAGGAATTCTAGAGCTGGGTATCATCAGCATAAAAGTGAGCAGTGCAATTATTTATAGCAGTGGAAAGTTTGGCTGTATATAACGTGTACAAGGGAGGACCCAGCAAAGAACCCCGTGGGACGCCAGAAGGCATATAACGAGGAGCAGACAGCGCATTATCAATTCTGACTCTCTGATCTCCCAGACAAGTAATCACCCATCAACTTTAAAGATAGTCCATCGAACCCGTAATGGCTAAGAATACTGATTAGCAAGCTATGGTTGATTGTGTCAAAAGCTCTATTGAAATTCATAACCTGTCTCTACGTATGTTGTTCGAACGGGCCAGTACCACTCATTACTTCCAAACAATTAATAAAGTAATTTGTGCTTGCTCATATCTGATCGATGCAGGTCACCATATAAGTAAGTTGGTTGTGTATAGAATGAATACAGTAGCACTGCACTAACGAGTTCCATAAGGACGAAACTAGTGGCCTGCAATTTTCTATAATTATTTTGAACACAACATATTTATTCGAATTTTGTCATTATTTATCATAATTTATCATAATTGTTATTTATCTCCTATCAAAACTTAATATCAATTTTTGCGACATTCATTTGAATGTTATAATGACATAATTTAGCACACTTATGCCACAAAGATACCAAATTGGCATATTTAGAACACGCATATTGTAAAGTGAATTACTCAGCAACCAACACTAAAATCAAATCAAATTAAACTTATTTATTATAAACATTAATTACAAAATTTATACAATTTGACATATTAACTCAACTCCGGGAGATGTTAAAGGAAGACATTTAATAATATAATAATAATAATAACCACATTACTGATGGCTCGATATCCGAGGAAAAACTTCGCACGAAAAATTCTCGCAGAGATGCCAAAAGAGCACTCGTCGAAATAAATAGATATATCCGGCCTACTACTTTTTTGCGTTTCATTACTATTTCTCGTTTACTAATGATTTCTTAAGCTAATACCATAGTCGTGGTCATGCTGATAGTAAGCAGATAAAACGTTGTACGATACTCTTATCGTAATATAAGCGATTACGATACTTGTATCGTAAATAATAATTATGTATCAAGGTCGTAAAGAAGCTTTTTAAGCTCGAGGTGTGATTAGAGCACTGAGGGATACAATACGTCGAGTGCCGTAGAAGCGACCGTGGTACATTTTATGAGCAATCCAATAATTTTCATATTATAGTATTCAAAAAAATTAAAGTCAAATTTAGCTGTCAAATTTAAAAATTATTCTGTCAAAAGACGACAAAATGAAAACAATAATTTTGGAAACAATAATGATTATTTTTTTAATTAATTAATTATATCTTGAAACCGGTCAATATTATAATAAACCTTTTCCATTGATAGTACCTACGCAAAGTATTTTATTAATTCAACAGGAATTACTACCAAATAGTAACAGAAGATAATATAAACTACGTGAACAAAAAAATTTTAGGACCAGAAAGTATTTACGTGTGCTTTTCAAGGCGCTAAACCTTGCATTACACAGATTGTACATAAAAATGTAAAAACATCAATAGTAACCGCTTGTATTTTATGCTCGGCATTCCTGCTTCAAAAATGTTGATTTCTAATATTTTTCATTTTACACGACTTTTGTATTTTTATTCATCATAATGTTTTCAGTCCGAAGACTGGTTGGACGCGTACCTCCATCCTTTTCTATCCTGGGCTAACCTACGCATTTCCCTAAAAGTAGAACATCCTACATCCCTAACTATTTGAGAGCAGAAATCTAATCTAGGCCCACCCCTACCTCTTTTTATTCTTATCTCTGACTAGTACGTCGCGAACTATTCCTTCGTGTCTTAGAAGGTGTCCTACCATCCTATCTCTCCTATTCTTTATTGTCTTCCATACCTTTCGCTTTTCCAAAACTCTTTCTAATACTTCCCTATTGCTAACCCTATCTATCCACAGTATCTTCATCATGCGTCTGTAGCACCACATTCCAAACGCTTCTACTCTTTTTCGATCCGCTTCTCCTATTGTCCCAGTTTCGCACCCGTATAATTCCGTACTCCATACATACGACTTTAAGAGTCTCTTCCGAGTTTCCACATTAACCATTCCCGAAAATAACAGTTGTTTTTTTTGTTAAACGTAACTCGACCCTGCGCTATTCTTTGCTTTATATCTTTAGTGCTCCTACCATCTCGAGTTATTTTACTTCCTAAATAGCAGAAATGAGCGACCTCCTCTATTTTCTCATTTCCTATTTGTATTTCAATTTTAGTTCTATTTTCACTCCCTCTACATACCAAAATTTTAGTTTTCTTTTTATTGATTTTGATGACGTAGCCCTGTGTCAAAACTGCTTCCATTTCATTCAAAGCCGCTCCTAATTTATTCTTCTTTGCTAGATGCTAACACTGCTATCATCCGCAAATCTAAGCATGTTAATAGTTTGACCCTGTACATTAATCCCTGAGGCTGTTGTGTTCCTATATTATCAAACACATCCCTTATTTTACGATTTACATACACCCTTATGAAGCGAAATAGAAAATGGTCATAATACTTGTAGCAAACTTTTTAGTGCCCATCTTGTATAATAATTCTAAATATTCAAGTCGTTGAGAAGCCACGCGCTGTTGCCAAATATGGGGCTCAATAAAGGTCTGTTCAAAGATTTTTATATACTGTATATAAAATATGCGGAAAGCGCCCCCTACATACACTTTCAAAGAACTACTCCACGTATATTGGTTATACAATCGGACAATCATGAGCCCAACTTGAAAATTTGTTGACACACCCCCAAGGCCTTTGGCAACCAATCAGTGATGAGATACACTGGGGTACGTTGTTGAGCCAATATGCGGGCTCAACAACGTATTTTATGGCTCCACAACGACCTGTTGGTATATTCATTGGGCTCATTAATGACCATCTATACGTCTATATATATATATTATATATACCTACCCAAAGGACTTGTACCTTGACGCAGTTCTAGTAATACTGGGACGGGTGGGATGGCTTGCGCGCTTCAATGATCTAAAGAGCCGAACCATAGGTTTAACCATTTGGAGGGGTTTTTATTTGAGAAGCCAGACTAAATCAAGTCCCTGAAAGGGGGCAGCAGCTCTTTCAGTAATCATAGTGGCAGAGATCGTGAGGGTCGGTATGGCACTGTGATACACACTACTGCGATGTGGAAGGCAACGGGAAACCACCACATTATTCTATCCCTGGTACAGCGTACTTCGAATTTATGATGATGGCACCTTCTGGAGTAAAATATTCCGGAGGTAAAATAGTCCCACATTCGGATCTCCGGGCGGGGACTGCTTCGGGGGGAGTCATCAGAAATGATAAGTGTAACATCACACGAGTCGGAGCGTGGAATGTTAGAAGCATGAAACAAGTAGAAAAGTTAGAGAATTTGAAAATTGAGATGGATAGGTTAGCATTAGACGTAGTAGGTATTAGTGAAGTGCGATGGCCAGAAGCCGGAGACTTCTGGAGCGGAGATTTTAGAGTAATACACACAGGATCTGTAGGAGGAAATTCGGGAGTAGGAATTGTTATGCGGAAAAAAGTAGGGCAGAGTGTAGAAAATTTCTTACAGCAAAGTGACAGGGTAGTTATGGTTAGGTTAGATTCGAAACCTGTAAAAACAGTAATAATACAGGTATATATGCCCACTTCTAACTACAGTGATGAGGTCGTAGAGGCAGTTTATAGTGATATTGAACATGTGCTAGATTTTGTGAGAGGACACGAAAATTTAATAATTATAGGAGATTTCAATGCAGTCGTAGGCACAGTGCGAGAGGGCGGAATAGTTGGTCCCTTTGGATTAGGCAATAGGAACGATAGGGGAGTGAGACTGATAGAGTTCTGCGATAAACATAACTTAACGGTCGCGAACACTCTATTTCACCATCATGTTAGGAGACGCTACACGTGGAAGATGCCAGGAGACCTAGGGAGATATCAAATAGATTACATTCTTGTTAGGCAAAGATTTAGAAATCAAGTTAGGGATTGTAGAAGTTATCCAGGAGCAGATATAGATAGTGATCACAATATAGTCGTTATGAAGGCCAATCTTAAATTTAAGATTTTGAAAAAACGAAGCGGAAGAAGGTATCTTGACCCAGAGAAACTAAAAGATGATGATACGCGCGATAAGTTCGAGAAAAAGACAAACGAGGTACTAAAGGGCGCGGGCGAAAATATTGTTAGGGACATAGAGGAAGAATGGAATTGCATTAAAAATAGTTTAGTTTCCTCAGCTAGGGATATTTTGGGTCATAAACAGAATGAAAGTAGGAAACCCTGGATAACAAAACATATTGTGAGTCTAATAGAGGAAAGGCGCAAATATAAAAATAGGTTAGATGAAATAGGGAAACAAAGATATAAGGCGATCAAGTGGAAAATTATTCGGAAATGTAGGAAAGCGAAAGAGCAATGGATCGACGATAAGTGCAAAGAAGTGGAAAATAAGTTCGAAATAGGAAAGACTGATGAAGCATATAAAATAATTAGGAGAAATTTTAGAGAAATTGGATCTAGTACCAAAAGCATTAGGAATGAGGCAGGAGATATCCTAATCGAAAGCGGGGAGAAGGCAGATAGGTGGAAAGAATATTTAGGAAACTTATATGCGGGACAGGAAGTGCAAGATATATTAGAAAGTGAAAGCAGTGTAGAAGGGGATAACCTAGGGAGTCCTATAACGAGAGAAGAGTTTGAGCTAGCACTAAAAAGTTTAAGGAATAATAAAGCACCAGGTATAGATGGCTTGCAGGCAGAAATCTTAAAGTGCGCAGGTCAAGAGGTAATAGATCGTTTATTTAAATTAGTTAGTCACATATACCTGACAGGCGAGATTCCAGAAGATTACAAACGGAACATCATAGTAGCTTTGCCAAAAAGGAAAGGCGCGGATAGATGCGAAAATTTTAGAACTATCAGGTTTAACTTCCCATGCGTCAAAAATTTTAACTAGAATTGTGCAAAGAAGGATGGAGAAAAAGGCGGAAGAAATATTAGGAGAAGATCAGTTCGGATTTAGACGAAATAGAGGAACGCGCGAGGCCATTCTAGCTTTACGAGTAATTATAGAAAAAACGATAGAAAAGAGAAAGAGCGTATATATAGGATTTGTAGATTTAGAAAAAGCCTTCGACAACGTAAAATGGGGGAAGATGTTCGAAGTGCTGAGAAAGGTAGGGATGAAATACAGGGACAGAAGAATAATACATAATCTCTACAAAGAGCAAAAGGCAGTTATAGAATGTGAGCAGGAACGAAGGGAAGTAGATATCCGGCAGGGAGTGAGACAGGGATGTGCATTGTCACCTCTAGTTTTCAACTTATATATCGAAGATGCGATTAATATTGTTAAGGAAAGAACAGCCTCAGGGATCAATGTACAGGGCCAAACTATTAATATGCTCAGATTTGCGGATGATATAGCAGTGTTAGCATCTAGCAAAGAAGAATTAGGAGCGGCTTTGAATGAAATGGAAGCAGTTTTGACACAGGGCTACGGCATGAAAATCAATAAAAAGAAAACTAAAATTTTGGTATGTAGATGGAGTGAAAATAGAACTAAAATTGAAATACAAATAGGAAATGAGAAGCTAGAGGAGGTCGCGGATTTCTGCTACTTAGGAAGTAAAATAACCCAAGACGGTAGGAGCACTAAAGATATAAAACAAAGAATGGCGCAGGGCCGAGTTGCGTTTAACAAAAAGAAACAACTGTTATGTTCGAGAACGGTTAATATAGAGACTAGGAAGAGACTCTTAAAGTCGTATGTATGGAGTACGGCATTATACGGGTGCGAAACTTGGACAATAGGAGAAGCGGATAGGAAAAGAGTAGAAGCGTTTGAACTGTGGTGTTACAGACGCATGATGAAGATACCGTGGATAGATAAGGTTAGCAATAGGGAAGTATTAGAAAGAGTTGGGGAAAGGCGAAAGGTATGGAAAACAATAAAGAGTAGGAGAGATAGGATGGTAGGACACCTTCTAAGACACGAAGGAATAGTTCGCGATATACTAGAGTCAGAGATAGGAATAAAAAGAGGTAGGGGTAGGCCTAGATTAGACTACTGGTCTCAAATAGTTAGGGATGTAGGATGTTCTACTTTTAGGGAAATGCGTAGGTTAGCTCAGGATAGAAAAGAATGGAGGTACGCGTCCAACCAGTCTTCGGACTGAGAACCTTATGATGATGGTTCATTATAATAATTTTAGTTTTTATAATTATTTAACATGTATGATTTGATCTTTTGCATATTTTCGCAGATTTCTCGTTAGGATTCATCAAAATCCAGTAACGAGTCAGTACGATACCGTACGCCACGGACACACATATGATACTAAACTTAACCTCAATTTAATGACAAATTCCGGAACTGCTAGTTTTTTGCATACATAAGGTTGATTGCATTAGTTTGTTTTCGCATCGGTTTTCACCAAAACTGCAATTACATGAAATACAGAGAACACGGCAAGCTCAGTTTGAAAAGAAAACATAAACAAACAGCCTCTGTTGGTATACCATGCGACACAACTTTGTATTTCAGCCTCTGTCTTAATAGTAGGAAATGGGCTATTTAAATGGGAGACACGACTGAGATACGCTGCCGTCTGTCCTTGCTTGATGCGCTTTTTGCTTTTTGATACTTTATTGCCTTCTCTGTCGTTTCTCTGCTCTATAGTAGTAAACCATGTAACGATTATCATTCCTTCAACAAACACATGATTATTCGGTTTCGGAAATAATCGTGCTACGGGGGTGCCAGTGTTAAGTAGGTATTTGAAACTTGAAGAAGGCATAATTTTTACAAAATACATGATTTTTTACTGAAAATTTTAACCTCCTATTCCATACCCCACTCACCCTCACACATGCGTCGCGCGCGCAGGCCTACCTTTACATTCAGTGGCCCTCAGTATGCCCCCTCAATTTTGCTTTAATAATGATTATATTTAAAGCCTGGTCCACACGGACCAGTGGCCTCCTACGAGAAGCTCTTAATGGCAAGGCCAAGAGGCAGTGAGGACGGGGCATTGGTAGCATAAATTATGCCGTGCAATATCGTACGAGATGTGCCACCGCTTCCCAGAAGGTGTCGGTAAATTCAAAGAAAAATGTGCCACTGGCGCCAAGTGTAGACCTACGAGCAAATATTATTTGCTCGTAGGTGTAGACTGATTCTCGTGCGATTTTTCTCCTACTACTCGTAGTTGTTTCTTCCGCTACCCCTCCTTGAAGTTTTGGGACATCACACCCCGAACTCACAGTAAACTAAACAGTAAACACATTGTTTAGTTTATTATGGCCTACCTCCGCGACCTTTTCCCTCTTCATTTATGTGAGTTTACTCAGCGCCGTGATCTTGTAATTCTACGAGTACGATACTACCATAGCAGTGTAGACGTGAAGCCAAAGAGATTTAATTTTTCGTTAGTACGAGTTCATTTGATGTGGACAGTAACACATACGAGTTAAAATGCCGCCGGCTTTTTTGACTGGCACTCCTATGTGATGCCACTAGCGCAATGTGGACCAGGCTTAACACTTCTAACATTGCAAAATTTGCCAAGATAGACCCGCCCTAAATGACATAAAATACTATTTTTCTTGGATTACCATATTTTGTAGGAACGTGACGTGACTGGAGACGTGATCCACATACAAGTTTTAAAGAAGCGGTCGCTTATGCGAACTTTTATGTTTTTGCTAAATTTTTTGTAATAAATTGTTTTTTGAAACCCATAAACCATGCTCATATTATACCTATAATATATGTATAGGTTGGGATATAGGTATGTATATGTACGAGTATAATGGAAACACTGAAATTTTGTTAGACTCTGGAATGGCAGCTTGTGAAACGGTGGCATTGAGAAATTAAGAGCCAAGTCTCCCTGCTGCATTTTCGAGCGATTCAGACGTTCGCTCCTTTACAAACTGTACTGGTATTTATTGATATTTTGCTTTCTAATTTTGCAAGTATATACAGAAATCATAAGAGCCAAGTATCCGATCGCGAACATCAAGAATTTTTTGCTCCGAAGCAGAGGTCGCCACAGTGCAGGGCATTAAATTGTGTTTGCAAGGGCAGCTCTCTTTACAAATTACTTCCTTATTTATGAACCGATTTTGAAATTCTTCGTTTTGTTTGAAAGAAGAAACTGGTGGAAATAGGCCTCTCGTCTCGGATTTTTAAAAGAGTGATTTTTTAGTAAGTTATAAGTACGCAAAATATGGGTATATTTGAAGCCGAAAAAGACAAACTTCTATTCGTTTTTTTTTAAATCGCCGACGAGACGACTCTTAGGGAATGCTTTCTGTATATGCTTGCAAAATTAGAAAGCAAAATATAAATAAATAGCAGTACAGTTTGTAAAGGCGCGAACGTCTGAATCGCTCGAAAATGCAGCAGGGAGACTTGGCTCTTAAGTCTAAGAGCAGTCCCTTGGAAAACGCCACTTATTCAGTATGTCCTTAGCACGTTGCGAATACACAAAAAATAAGAGCTACTACTAATTTTGAGATTGTGAATAAATGGCGAAAATAAAACAAAAATCGACAATTTTAAATACTTAATGAGTGGTACTGGACCGTTCGAACAACTACTCCTCGAGTAAACACCCCGCCAGGTATTGAATTATAGAACGAATCCATATTGTGCTACAAGCTCTCACAGAATGTTACTCCAGCTAGCTGGTATTGAAACATTCATAACGTATCTCTACGTACATTACTTGAACGAAGAAGGTTTGTTTTATGGGTTTATATTAAATATGTTACGGCGATGTTAGCAGATTACAGATTAGTTTTAAAGCGACATTATTGTTCAGTTAGGTACCTATTCAATTTGATTTCAGTGGGATTGCATGGAAGCATTAAATATGAGTCGATTCTTTCAATCTTTCAGTTCGTTTGCATGATTCGTCGTCAGAGAAAAGAAACTATTTTGAATTCTACACTGACCTGACTCACGATTCGGTTCAGCGAGTCGACTCATTTTACTGAATTGAAACATCTGTGTCGAAACAATAAAATTAGTGATTCTGCCCATCTCTAGTTGCCTACAAAGTGAATGCAGAAAGCGCTGCACTGACGAGTCCCACAAGGACGAAACCAGTGGTCTGCAGTTTTCTGTAATCATTTTGAACGCAATATATTTAATTTAAATACTTGCTTTTCTAGTTTTATATCAGGCGCGAGAAGAGTGGAGCACAAATTTGTGGAGAAATGGGTGAGATGAATGTAAATAATTTTTGGGCGAGGTAGTAGTAGGAGGGCAGAGCACTTGAAGTTCATGAGTAATTGTTTGTGGAACTAGATTGGGCAATGGTCCGGGAAATTTTGGTACGTACCTCGTACATTGAAGATGGCAGTAAACCGCTTGTAATTTAATGAACTAATTAACCAGAAGCATGTGCGATGTGTGGCATTTATAGGAACTTATTCAAAGTTCATAATGAATGCAGGAAGTAACAAATTCTTATTTAAATCTGCACTGTTACATATTTTTACATTTTATAAAATATGCTAATTGATGCTTTTCCTTGGTCCGACGCACACGCATCGTACAGTTTATACAAGGACGCATTCTCTTCATAGATACTTATCAAATTAACTCCACAAACATGCGCTTAAGTTTTTTGGCCTTGATCTTGTTCTTGCATTTTATATTAGGCATTTCACACGAAAATATATATTGTTTATATTATTTTCTTTGCCACAGACAAGTAAACACCTCTACGAAAATAATTCTCTAAATTCTACAGATTCTTAGAAAAAACTGATTGAAATTAAACTTATCTTGGAAGCATAATAAAATTACAGATTATATTTTGCAACTAACCATGGTACCAGTACCAGTACCAACAAAAACACCAGTTACCAGAACGGTACCAAATTTCACCTCCTATTTTTTACACATGTGCATTGTCCTTAGATCTAAGAAATTGTTTTCGAACTATGTACATTAATGATATAAAGATAACTTGATACTATGTATTTTCTGCATTGCCTTGTTTAAAAATGCATCTGCCAAAACGAGAAAAGAAGAAGCAATTATCATGTACCTAAATGCCTTATAAAAATAGACTTTGGCGCCAAATAAATCATTTTATTACAAGGTTGAAGGTAGTGTAGTCAACACATTATGATCACTCGTTCATCATTTTTGTCCAAAACAAGTGAGAGTAACAACCTTAATCGTGTAAGGCCATAGAAAAAGGTTAGCAAGGTACCTACCTAACTAGTTTGCTTTTCATATGTAAACTAGCAAAAGATGTTTGTATTAAAGAATATTACTTATGATTACTTACTAGAATTTTTCATTTCACAATAGAATTGTGAACATCTGATTTAAGTTACAATAAAGTCGTTTTTCAATTTTTATAAAGCAGGTAGGTAGATATCAGGAAGATTGAAAATTATTCCAAGTATTATGACAGTATGGCGATTTTAACGTTTAATGGTCAGAATTTCTAACGTAGAACTTACTGTATAATCCAGTATAATTCTACTTCGAACCATGAAGTACAATATAATAAAATACCAAAAAAATTCATAAGGGCCATGCTAAGTATACCCATCTCCATATTTGTCTACAATCACAGTACAAAACAGACAAGCCTTTATTGCCTAAATAATGAAAGTTCAAATTTTGTCCTCTGTCCTCTCTGTTTTTCCTTTTCTATGGCAGAACAAAAGGTAACCGATTAAATTTATTCGGAGGAATGTCCAACTCATTAAGTATAAGAGTGATACTAATTAGTTTGAACAACTATTCCTAGGGCAAATACCCCGCCAGGCATTGAATTATAAAACTAAAACAAAGATCTGGATTTAGTTCTATAATTCAATGCCTGGCTGGGTATTTGCCCGAGGAGTAGTTGTTCGAACGGTCCAGTACCACTCATGTCTTCCGTATAATTCGGTAATATCTGACACATACCCGTCAGCAACATATACAGTCTGTTTGATTGTAAAGGCCCAGCTCTGTAGCATCTTTATTACACAAAATATTACTATATTTCATTTTTGACTAGTAATAATTACCACTCACTACACGTTAATTTAACTGGTTACCAAAAGTTGAAAACTTTCGGAAAATGTAAAAATATGCAGGGTGATCCATTTGAGAAAAAAAAAGTTGACGTCTCCACTTTTGACGAGTGCGGATTTTTGGTTCTGTACTGATTTTTAGAGTTGCAAGAACCACCCAGTAAAAATATACCTATATGGTTTATATGGGTTATTTATTTTGTGTAATAAAGATGCTACAAAGCCAGGCTTTTGCAATATCAAACAGACTGTATACAGCAAGAAATATTGGATGGTTCAAGTGTACTTATAGGGAAAGCACCGTACTGATGAGTCTCACAAGGACGAAATATTGAAACTTTCATCATTAGGTATATACTGCTGACTCTTTATAGGCGACTTCAGTGCTAAGACTGGCAAAATATAAGACTCGTCTGAAAGATCAATGACAAGTTACAGTTTGAAAACGTTGATCATTACCTATTAGTGCAGTATGTCACTGTCATGATAATTATTAGATAGCATTCTAATTAAGAAAAACCTGCAGTAAAAAATTCAACTTTCATTTTTCACCATCTTATGAACCTACCCGCGAAATCCAAACAGTCAAGCGATTGCTTGAAGAATTTCCTCTCTACATGACATGCTTCTTGGCCCAGGTAACAATATTTACTACACGCGCGACTGAATCTTGGTGGGCTGGCCTATACTTCGACCTATATTCACACTAGCTGACCTAAATTTATTATGACTGCAAGCTATTTAGGTCAAGCACTTTAGCGGGCACCCTATCTACCCTTAGAAATGTCAATGTTAACTTAAGTTCTGCTGTACAATTCCCCTTTTAAATTAAATTTCCTGTTTCTCGTTTTCTCCCTACCTACGTCCTAGTCTTCTCAGTTACTTACACGTCAAATTAGGATTATTATTAGGTAGAACTTAAAGTGCGCGAATCTTAAATCACCTAAAACTTTATTTTACGAAACAATGTTAATTAATTTGAGATATACTTATATATTGATATAATTTGTGAAATTTATGAAGTGCATAATCAAAGAAATTGCGCAGCTGATGATGTGACGTCACGTGCCAAAGAAGACGACAGTCTCTTGTCTACATGTAAATTCAAAGAGCAGTGCGGGATATTTTCTGTGCTTCTACAGATTTTTGTACAATTTTTTTTCGAAATAGAACGATAGAGTCCCTTATGTTGTTCATTTTCATTTTCAGGTGCAGAAACCCTAAGTTTTTGATGCTGACTGTACTTAAACGTAAACATTTATTGGTATATTCTTCTTTTCATCTTTCTTTATGACGTTTTCCTTCTTGGGCACTGTAAATTATAGTTTGTTTAGTGCTATTCTGGCATTTAGTTGCTACAATATTAACAGTATTTTCCACCAGTGCCTTTCTTGGATTTTTCTCAACTTTTACGAAAATGACAAACCTCAATAGTAACACTGAAAAAACGTTACTAATATCTTAAGAACTGCGCCTTGTAACTCGCCATGATAAGATATACGAGATACGAATTACGATTCGAACTTAGACAGCACAAATGCATTTTCACCATTCGTCCATGGCCAGTGACGCCACGTAACGTTCCAAGAGAAACTACACGTTTTAGCAGAAGAATTCAGATAAGTACTTCAAAATGTATTTCGGAGGTTCTTTGAAATCAGAATGGGGCGATTCAGGTGTCGTTGCCTTCAGAATTAAGTACCTACATACTCTATTCATATAGCAAAAGTTAAAATTACTCGCACTATACCCAATGTAAATTAGGTTACATATTAACCTAATTCTGTAATAGTCAAAAATCACGTAGAAAGATAATAAAATTTGCGCCAGACAGGCAACATAAAAAATATGATTTTATTCTAAGTAATAGGTGTGACTCAAAAGCTTTTAATTAGTAGAAAACCACATGACTAAACTACACCCACTTCATTACGATCATTTCTATATTTTCTTTTTTAAACAGCAACGTTCATTTCCCATTTCGTGAAACGCATTTGTGTAAATACAAAAATATCCATTACCAATTATCTTTATTACACATAAAATTGTTCGGCATGTTTCAAGATTAAATGGACACGAAGAGTTCCGTTTTTATACCTTTTTTATATTCTCTTTATGTGTAAGTACACAATCGCGGCTATACGGATTCTTGTGGATTCTTCTGAGTGATGGGATCGTGGTCAACTTCGTGGGTGACTCCTGACCAGTAGCGGAACACCCACAACGTTATCTACTTCACAAGAAGTTCCAAAGACAGTTTTCAACTACTGAGCCACGTGCAATAAATAGAGTTCATACTGTATTTGACCGTAGTTTCGTTTATCTGCTTTGTAGAGAAACACGGTTGTCTTAAAGCTTAGACTAAAATATGGAATAGTTCAAGACGTGGTTCAATCGCTCTGATAAAACAAATAGGTGCCTACATACAAAAAATAGTGATATTCGGATAGGCATAATAAATAACAATTTCCCATCCTTATCAATCCACCACTGGAATATCGCCCTCTTAGGACGCTGGCTAAGTTGGTTGGCAAGGAGAGTTTACTCATCGATGAGTGCTGCTTAATTTTAGCAAACGGAAGCATGCCATCTGGTTGTTCCAATTTTTTAATAAAATATTTTTTAACAAAACATTAGCTACATATTAATTTGATATTCAAATTTCCGAATGGTAACTTGTGAATATTATGAAGTAATGATTTTATAATAAATGTTTCAATAAATCATCGTAAACGGATGCTGTGTGTCTTGTTATGGCTAATTTGTTTAAGATCAAAGAAATGTATCCCATTTGTTTACATGGCAAGAACAATGCAAACGTTAATTGTTATCTCGTTATTATGATAATTCTATCATTTTCCTGTTTTGAAGGTTTTTTATTATTACATGTTCTAATTGTTAAATTAATTATTACACATGAGTATTTGACAGTTTGTTAACCCTCTTGTTTTTCGCTTGCAGTTAAAAACTTTCATTTAAATGATTATTTTTTTCATCGTCAAATTGACAAATAGGAACATTTCATTTGGGTCTAGAAGCGTGTATTATTTCGGTAATTTTTCGATAATTTTGCTTGTTGACAAGTTGCCATAGTTTCGAATTTGTAGGTGCATTTATAATGTATAATCTAGTTAATTTAGTACCTGCCAAACGTCAAATATTCCCAACACATTTCTTTGTATGTGAATTAATTGAAATAAAATTTCGTTTTGAACTACCTTGCTTCGATTCAAAAAATAATCTTGTCAAATATAATTCGTGGTCTGGAATTTTTAGGTAATTTTACTCAAGCTGTTGCTTTTACTAGCCACTCGTGTAAATTTGACAGAAGATCACTCGCACAAGCGCTCGTGTTCTTTTAACTGTCAAATTTACACTCGTGGCTACCAAGCAACGCAACAGCTTTCGTAAAATTTCCGACAATTCCAGACCACTTATTGTATTACTACAGACAATACCTACATATTTTGAACTTCCTTGCCATGACACCTCTATATGTTTTAACAGTAGGTATGTAAATTAATTTCAATAGAATTTGTTTATTTATAGCGTGTCATTTGGTGTATTTATAAATAATGGTGAGAGAGCTGCAGTCTTCCAAAGATGCACTCCGTTACTTACTTGCATTGCTTAGTGATAATTTCTAAACCACTAAACCGATATAGACCAAATTCTGCATAACTCCATAAATAGGTAGACGTAAATCATCGCGAACTTAATTTTCATCCCCCATCTTACATCCAGCAGGAATGGTTTTAAACGAAATAGAAGCAGTTTTGACAGAGGGCTACGACATGACGATCAACAAAAAGAAAACCAAAGTTTTGGTATGTAGGAGGCGTGAAAATAGGACTAAAACTAAAATGCAAACAGGAAATAAGAAGATCGAGGAAGTCGTGGATTTCTGCTATTTAGGAAGTCAAATAATTCGCGATGGTAGGAGCAGTAGAGATATAAAACAAAAAATAGTGCCGGGTCGAGTTGCGTTTAACAAAGAGAAACAACGGTTAATGTAGAAACTCGGAAGAGACTATATGTATGTATGGACTACGTTTGAAATGTGGTGCTACAGACGCGTGATGAAGATACCGTGGATAACTGCGTAGGTTAGCTCAGGATAGGAATGGATCTCGGAAAGGATCTCGGAAAGGGTGGAGGTACCCGTCCAACCAGTCTTCGAACTGGAAAGTTTATGATGATGGTCTTACATCCTCTACTTATGCAGCTACGTTCTCCAGCATTTTCGATGCCTTTGTAAATCTCTTATGTTGTTAGAAATTTGAGCTGATTGCATCTATCAGTTTCCCTTTGCCATAGAATGCCGATGTAGTGTCGCCGATGTAGACCAACGTTCGGGCCACTTGCTCGATACCTCCTCTTCATTCGTCGCAACAAGCGTCCTTGAGCTCTCACTGTCTAAGGGTCGAGCAAGCAGTATAATGAGTCGTTCGTTGTTGGAAACGTTGCCAAGAAGTTTAATGTGGGCCAGGGAGCACTGCATTTCCATTAAAAACAATTTCGCGCAACGTACGCTTGAGAAATTGGCTTTGACGATAAACTGTCGGTGCTGACAGCATTTTCAGGGTACTCGTTTTTTCGAATGAAGGAAAAGTACACGATGTATATGCCTACAAAAGTGGTTTGTGTTGGCATATCAAACAGTAAATGAGGCAACCATAGTGGAGAATGGAACGGTTTAGTTCGTAATAAAATAACATTTTCTCGAGCTATGGCTAAGTTTCGGCAATTATTGTGTTGGCAGTTGGCACCGTGTTCGAGAATTATCATTTAAAAGAGAAAATTTGTGGTGTGTCTTCGGGGGTTCGTAACTAGGGCTGCGAGTATTTATAAAAAATATCGAATATCGAGAATATATCGATATTTCCAATATTATCGATAATATCAATATCTCCGATAATATGAACCTCGAAAATATCGATATCGGTTTTTCACAATATCGATATTTTCGATCACATGGCAGCCCTAGTAGTTATCAGTGTTGGTAAAAGTAACGAAATATGTCATCTATATCACTATTATTGATATCGACAACGATATATCATCTTTGTAACTATCGATATCAACGAAATATCAATCTTAACTTGCACTTTTGGGTGAAACAAAATGCCTGTCGTATAACTTTTGTTTGTGAACACCCAAATTAAATAATAATTCGAATTACCCTGTATATTGCTCAGTTCAAACTCAAAAGGAAGTTAATCAACTTAGTATTCAACGAGAATTACTATCCAAATAATAATCCCTTATGGATATTATTAACAGGCAAACATTATACATTTATACATCAAATTCAATTAACACATCCTGCTTTATATTCACCAATGAAGTGTATGCCTACCTGCATACGTACCTTATTATTCAGATACGATGCCCGCTTTATTGTTTTTGTAATGACTGAATAAAACAAATAAATTTGTTTAATATGCTCGAAGAATATTATTATTTGATTATAGACAGTGCATAAACAGAAAATGAAAACATTAGGAACTTGTAATATTATTCATTTATGCAGAACACACAGGCGGGGTTTGACCTAAGCTAGAATCTTAAACTATAAACTTTACTGTTTTCATAATTGATAGTAATGACGGTTGTAAACAATTTTTATACCCATTATGAACCTAAAAAATTGTTAATGCAACTTCTGCATCTTCGTTATCTTGAAGGAGCATAATCAACTCGAAGTAATAAAATAATAAATAAAGGAATAAATAAATAAACAAATAAAATAATAAATTGGCACTTGGCACTTCTTGCTCTCTTAAAATTTATCAACGTGCTAAACAAATTTGATTTTGGTTTCATCCCTACTTCACAATTTTAAACTACCATTTTTATGAAAAAGGACAATTTTAATTTTTAAAAAGGTCCCTTGGGAAATAAAACTATTTATTATGGCCAATTATTATTGCGCAATGGCGTCATCATTGGTTTTTTCATCAACAACTCCGACTTCTTCTTCGAATCTTGATAGATCCTTCCAAAATTAGAAAGTGAAACTATTTAATATCGTTAACACACATGTGATGGCCAATGCCAATTGGTTTTGGGTCGGTTTTGGGGGAACAATTTGAGCATTTACTGTTTTATTTGTGTTTGAAGGAAACAAGAAGAAACAGTGGCTCAAAGTGGGAGATGAAGAGAAGAAAACGTTGCAAAAGAAATGGGTAAATGGGTATGCCACAGAGGAGGTTGAGAATAGAAGAGATTATCTAGGCCCCGGGGAAGTGGAGATTGTGGCTGGGGCAATTGCAAGTGCAGAGATAAAAGCTGAAAAAAGCAAGATATGATTCTAAATAAAAAGAAATTCTAACATAGGTAGGAGTTGCCAAAGTACCTAAGAGAAGGTGAAAAAATGGTAAACAGGAAATGGTAGCAAGGTTTAGGTGCGGGAACGAGAAAAATTCATGGAAGCTATTGGATGAGGGAGGAAGAAAGAAGGTGCAGAAAGTCTGGTTACACGAGGATGGAAGAGGGATGAAATGGATGGGAAGAATCTAAAGACCAAGAGAAGAAAGAAAAGTGAAGACATAATTTGAATTGTAACTGTATTGTCTTGATTTTATTTCATTTTAAAAATGAGGAAATCCATCCCTTGTATGCCGAAAGGCAACAAATAAATTACTATCTATCTGTCTTATCTGTAACAGATTCACTTTAAATACTAGGTTATCGCAGGAAGACGAGAAGACCACAAAACTACTTGCAGAGCCTCCTTAACTGTCAAGAGAGACAAGGAGAGCCTTACTACCGATTTTCGAAATTTTGTCTCAGTTTTTCGGGATCTACGACTTTATACGAACACTTCAATAGTCTGAGATGGCATGTCTCTAGTGAGGAAATAGTGGAGATGAAAATTTGAGATTTGACAGACGATTCTCGGAGACGTACATGACAGCGGTGCATTTAAAAATGTCCAAGAATGGAAATAAATGTAATCTGCTTAGCCAGGACAGAAGTTCTCTAGCAGGTAAAATATCGTTGGAAAACTTGGAGCGTCCAAACAACCGTTTGTGATAATTTGATTCTTATACCCCGTTTTTTGTAACACAATACGCCTTTCCAGTCAATGTTGACGTATCACTTATGAGAGCAGTATCAGTAAAACTCGAAAGGAAAAAGCGAACGAGCAACACTCGTTATCCTTTCCAACATTATGATAAACAAGAGATTTCTCTGCAGAATTTGAAACATGGGGGAACAAAGTGCCAAACTCCAATCCGAAAGGAGACTCTAACCCCACCCGCAAGTTTTTCAGTACTAATTTTCAAAGCTGCACCATGAATATGAGAAAATTATGATGACAGCGTGTATGTGTATGATCCAGGGCCGACATCTTCTAGTCTGCCCAAGTATGGAGGAACCACTGTCTATCGTTTCGAAGGCTTTTTTGAATTCAACAAACGCTGCCCATAATTGTATGTTGTATTCGATACTTTTCTCTGTAATGTAATATTACTATATTTCCGGCAATTCCTCCGAATTAGCGTTGATGACTCGAGCCATTGCTTCGTTGTTGTCTTCCTGGTCATCTATTGTTTTGTCCGTAATTGTGTTTCCTTGTTCATCCCTAACCTTATAAACTTTTTTCCTATTCTTGAAGACATTTAACCCTCAGTTGTTCTCAATAATCTCCTCAACCTGTTGTGTGTGGTATCGGGTAATGTCGTTATTTGCTGATTTTCGTGCTCTTATTTAGTTTTGCATATTCGATAGTGCCTCTTTTATCGCTTTTAACAGCCTTCGTCGCTTTTCTGGCAGATCTTTGGTCTTCGATGAAAGTTTATCCTGTTTTCTTCCTTTGTCTTTTGACAACTTCTAGGGTCGTTTCTCTGATGATCTTGGAATTCTGGTATTTACTTCTATTCGACGTATAACATAATTTATTCTAGTGTGTTGGTATAATAAGCAGATACCCAGTTCGAGATCTCTTATTCTTCACTTTGTACCGTAAATATACTATCTTAGAAACGCATCCGGAACATGAAGCTTTCCTCAGAAATATACACGGTGTCTAACGAAAACTTGTACCCCCGTAAAACTCGGCAAAATAAACGTTTTGACAAAAATCCAAAAACACATCGATTTTTATATCAAAGGGGACCAATTTTTATGCAATAATCATTCTTTCAACTCTAGCCCTGTGCGATGGGTAGCGACCCCCCCAAAATTTTTAAATGGGACGGGGGGTCAAATGATCCCTACTTTGGAAGGGTCTTTCATTACTTACACAACCGTATTTGTTTTATTCAGTTCGATCAATTTGTTACCGAGAAATTGCTTCTTGAACTTTCCAAGTTAAAAAATTAATAAAAGCACAAAAAGGTTTAAACTATCGAAAGTATTGCTCGAAATGACTTCCACCAATTGTCATACACTAATACATTCTGGATTCAAATCCAGATCTTACATTTCTCAAGACCTCAGGAGTTATTAGCCGGCATTCTTCTTTGGAATAAACCTTTTTGATTTAGTAAATAAACACGATATTATACTGTGGCGAATAAGTTTATTTTGACATTTGTTCTGATGTTCTTTTATTGTTACTTTTTATTCTTATTAGTTTACTTGATTTTGTTACTTTTCCATTCTAATACATTCGATAGTTTAAACCTTTTTGGGCTTTATTAATTTTTTAACTTGGAAACTTCAAGAAGCAATTTCTCGATAACAAATTGATCGAATTGAATAAAACAAATACGGTTGTGTAAGTAATGAGAAACCCTTCCAAAGTAGGTATCATTTGACCCCCCGTCACGTTTAAAATTTTGGGAGGGTCACTACCCCCCGCACAGGGCTAGAGTTACAAGATTGATTATTGCATAAAAATTGGCCCCCTTTGATATAAAAATCGACGTGTTTTTGGATTTTTGTCAAAACGTTTATTTCACCGAGTTTTAAGGGAATACAAGTTTTCGTTGGGACACCGTGTATATCATGCACGTACTGATATGGTGTAGGCGTATTTTGAAAGTGGATAGTTTTTCATTTCAGTCATAATGTAAATCAAAAGGTGCTCTGTCATTACCACAGAAAAAGGTGGTAATAACTCTGTACGCTGCTAAAAATTATACCTTAATTCTTTCTATTCGGTCACAAGTAGGATGATAAAAATATGACGAAATCTCATACATACATTTTATGCATGTTCACA
Source organism: Xestobium rufovillosum (assembly GCA_963966045.1). Lineage (NCBI taxonomy): Eukaryota > Metazoa > Arthropoda > Insecta > Coleoptera > Ptinidae > Xestobium > Xestobium rufovillosum. The sequence continues at coordinate 12,110,229 of OZ014500.1, forward strand.
AACTTAGTTAAATTAATGCATTTTATCGGGTCATACCCATAAGTATAAATGCTATTAAAATATACCAAACAAATAAAAATAAAAATAAATACAACACTGAAGTGTTAACATATTAAAGATATCAACTCAAGCTGACAGCTTGACCAAAAGCTGGCATATGCTTTTACAGACATAATTCGTGTGAGAAGTGTATAAAAAGTGTGAGATCTGTGGCTATACAAAATTAAATAGTCTGATTATGTTTTTTCAGGATCCTCTTGACTACGCTACGAGTATGCACTTTGATTACTTGAATCTCAGGGACTGCTGTAAGTCAACTATTAAGTGGCTACAAATATATAATATCAAAAATCATGAAAACCTATAGGTTATATAGGTATACCGTGTGACAAACTTCCATATGTGCATGAGGAAATAACACGGGCAATTACATTTTTGAGGATTCCTGCTCCCCATGTGTAGTTGCAGTGGTGGTAAAGGTAGCAATCGAAAGATTATTTTTCTCTGCATATGAGGATATCAAAAACTCTACAACTTTCCAATTTATTAAAGCATTAAAAGCAAAAATTACATTAATAATTTTCTAACTAAAACACAGAAATTTATCAGATTATCCATGACAACTTAATTTATTCTAATCACGGACGTGTTTGATTTTTATGGATTTTCTGAACTGTCAACATTTAAAAATGAACAAAAATATTTTTATTCAGTTCAAGAAAAGGTTTTCATTGTGAAAATATTTTACGGCGGCAATAGTTTACGCGTAGTCCGTGCCTTATTTTCTGTAAAATTCAATAACGGTCCTATTTCTTCGGTATAACAACAAATAATTTAGTAAGAAATTTGAAAGCTGGGAATCTTTCATCGAAAGAAGTTAATTTTTACTAATACATAAACTTGTTTTTTTATTTAGATAATTCTCATTCACATTATTATTGTCATTACCTATAGTTGACAATTAATTGATTACTGGTGTGGATGTTTCGTTGGTGAATGCTGGTCCATAGTTTAGGGTAAATTGTAGGTGTCGTCTAACCTATTAAAAAGTTTTTGGGAAAATGTTAAAGCAGTAAAATGAAATAATAAAAATTAAATTACTTTAATTTTACTGCAATTATGAAAAATTTAACAAGCGGCAACATTTGTTTATCTTGCTCTAATGAATTTTGTAATCTGGCAATTTAATACTTATTTATTTCATATCTAGGTAAGGACAAAAACTTATTAATATACAATGAAATTAAAGTAACATAAAAAAAGAAAAATAACTATAGCAAATATTCAAATAAACCCCCATTCTGTATCAGACAGTATCCCAGGATCCCAGCCTATTATAGAAAGAATTTCTCACATTTGCAAGTTGCCGATCGTTTATTAAGTTGCATTCCGCAAAAATAGCATTCCTTAAATAATCAATATTTGGGTGACGAGTTTTATAAACCTTATTTTTTAAACGACCCCACAAGAAAAAGTCACACGGTGCCAAATCGGGAGATCTAGCTGGACAGTTTATAGCACCACCTCGACCAATCCAGCTCTCTGGAAATATTTCATTTAATAATTCCCTCACTTGTGCTCCAAAATGTGCTGGGCTTCCGTCATTTTGAAACCAGACCTCCCGATTTGCATGTGCAACTTCTTCTAATGCAGGGCCAATATGGTTAATTAAAAGATCTAAATAAGCTTCTGAATTTAAATTTCCCTGTATTTCAAATGGTCCTATAATGCGATTATTAAAAATGCCTGCCCAAATATTGATTTTTTTAAGGTATTGCGTTGTAGTGGCTAGATTTATTCTGGGATTTTCCTGGGCCCAATGCCTAACGTTTTGTGAATTTGGCTCTTGATTTAAAGTGAAGGTACACTCATCGGCAAAACAAATTGATGAGAGGAAGCTGGGATCCCGATTAGCCCGTTCTTGCATTTCTTCGCAGAAAGTTTGCCTTGATTCTTCGTCAAAAGGAAGTAACTCTTGGTGACATTGGAATTTAAAGGGATGATATTTGTTTTTTTAATGTTACGGACAGTTTCTCTTGAAACATTACATTCTAGGGCAATAGACCTTAAACTAGATGTTGGACTAGCAGATATCAGACCTATTACCATTTCCTCTACCTCAACATTTAGATTTCTTGGAACGACTAAAAAAATAAATGATTAGATTAATTTTAGTTTTGTTTCACTCCACGTTATCACTTTTTAAATTTCTCATAATCCCAGTAAAATTTAAGTTAGCGAACAATAAGGAATTAGCAACTAGGTAATAATAATAAGCGAATCAGAATTATCTAAATAAAAACCAAGTAAATTTATTAGTAAAAATTACTTTCTTTCAATGAAAGATTCCCAGTATCTTCAAATTTCTTAACTAAATTGTTTATTGTTGTTACCGAAGGAATATGACTGTTATTGAATTTTACAGAAAATAAGTCACGGACTACCCGCAGACTATTGCCGCCGTAAAATGTTTTCACAATGAAAACCTTTTCTTCAACTGAATAAATATTTTTGTTCATTTTGAAACCCAAATTTTAAATTGTCGATAAATAATGTTGACAGTTCAGACGAATTAGAAATTAGAATCAAGGGAGTCTTTGATTAGAATAAATTAAATTGTCATAGGTAATATGATGAATATCCGTATTTTAATTTGAAAATTATGAGTGTAATTTTTGCTTTTAATGCTTTAATAAATTGGAAAATTGCAGAGTTTTTGATATCCTCATACACAAAAAAATAGTCTTTCGATTGCTACCTTTACCACCACTGTAACTACACATGGGGAGCAGGAATCCCCAAAAATGTAATTGCCCATGTTATTTCCCCATGTACACATGGAAGTTTGTCACACGGTATAGTTATATAGGTATATAGGTATTTTAACAATTTGTCCCAAAAATTGCAGTTATACACAATTAATACTTTTTGTAGGATAAGTGAATTTATTATTAGTTATCAAAGACTAATAAGAATCTGGAATATGACTAGATCCACCTATAAAAAAAATTCTCTTCGGGTTTAAGATATTCCAATGTAGGAAAATCTAAATGTTACCACCTGTATAGTCTTGATCGATTTGTTTGATTTACCCTGCATTTGGAGGTTCTTTTTTATCGCCTGGTTAACAAAATATGTGTAAAATTATATAAATTAATCAGAAAACCTTCAACTTCGTTTCCACTTTCTTCATTGACAGGTGCGCAGTATTGCATAAACAAACCTAATTTCCTTTTTCGTTTTTCCTTAACGACGCTTTTGCATTACCACCTTTCAAGACCACATTTTATGGGTAATAAACTGCACCTGTAAAACTCTAATACAATCAAGACAGTGCATAGATTCCGGCACCTACGCTAGCAAGTGCTGGATGACATCATTTTATTATTACGAAGATGCATAAATTTTGTCATTTAGTCATGTTTAGTTTAGTCATTTCGTCAGCTTTTCTCCTATAAATTCTTATAAACTATTAATTTGTCGTAAATGAAGTATGTATTACCGACATTTTTGTTCTTATTACTCGATTGTCAAATCACTAGATCGTCAACCGCGCAGCAGCCAATCTCATTAGGTACTTGTCTTGTTCTAAGGGCACTATTTCTACAGTAGTTCAAGTTCACAAAACTCGCACAAGCACAAGTAATAAGAAGTACTTACCTCGAGACTTACCTAAACTTTACTATCATGGTTATGATACATTCTCTAATTACAACTTGATTTTACCTACTGTTTGGTACGTTCAGAATCGTACACCACATATGCAGGTTTATCAGTTACGTCGGTTATGTCAACAATCTTTTTACGACTTATTTTCATCTACATTTTAATGTTTGTAGAATAGTATTTAAAACATTATTTTGTATCGTAAATAAATTACAGAACATAAAGTTATATTTTTACTTTACGATTACAAATACGAGGTATATAGGTATATAGGTATGTATACAACTCGCCATTTGGAAAAACAGAAGAATACTATTTGTTGAACATTATCTCGAGATTTTGTTATATTTGCTGAAATATTGGCATTGGCATTAAAATTTATAAACCCGTACCTATTTCTGTTTTTCTCTTGAGACTTATACCTACTTGTGTCCATTGCAGACGTCATAATTATTGCAAGCAGAATCGCTTTCTTACTGCTTCAGATATTGCATTGAATGTTTTCAGTTAAGAAACGTTGCAACATGTGGGTTACAAATAATGTTCCGCTAGGCCATGTGCTCTGGGCCAATCCCAAAAATATAGCTAAATGTAATTTTGTTGTAGGGGTTGTCATTTCTTTTGTACTGCCACTGAAATACTATGCCCTTCCTGTGAACATGTGTTCAACTTAATGCCTTTAGCCGCAACAATGGCTTTTAAAACCCCACTAGACCATTTCCTTTTCCGAAAGATCAATTATATTTACTACAAGTTGATGAAGCGATGTAGACAATGTATCATAACCCACTGAACTAATTTGATAAATTGGAACAGGAAAGGCACACCTACATTTATGACAGCGTTTATCGTCTTTCTGTGTCTACCTTAAATGAGTTTTAGCGTTGTCGCTTGACCTATAAGGGCTGTAACCTATAAAGGTAGGGTAAGTTTCACTCACCTTTGTTCCGCATTTTGTTACTTTCGCGTGAACGCTAAGTTGCTACATTTTTATGAACCCGCATGTATATAAAAAATTCGCTACAGTCGGTCCAACTGTGTAGGTCCCGATAGGTATTTAATTGTAGTTTAATGTTTTGTTACTGCTAAAATTTTGCAAGTAACTGTTAATGATTTACAATAAAATACACACCTTGATACTTAAACTTTAAATTAAAATTAGCAAATGTGAAGGTAATTTATTCATAGTCACGTAAAAATATGTATTTACCGTGTTTTTAATAGATTCAACTGTGTATATCTAATAACTACACAGGGTCTTTTGATGTAATAAGAACACTAAAAATGTCTTTATTTTCCACACATATATACCATTAACAAAAAACAACTAGACAATTTTAACATTGCATAAAATTGCAAGGGGTCGACAATTAAATTTTAAAAACAAAAATTTCCCAGAACTAAGAAAATAAAAAAGGAAGTAGGTACCTGCTTAAAATAACAACGTAGCTAAAGTTCATGAACTTTTGTGTAAATGAGGATATAATTTTTGCAAAATCAATAAACCAGAATGCAGTCTTTGCTTTATTGAATTGTGAGAGAACAATACTTTTATTTTATTCTACAAACGAGATGATGGATGAAAGTTTGAAACACGAGCTATAGGCGGATGCTTTGATTCATCAGGGTAAGGGAGAGTGGGGCAATTGTGCGCAATTAAGGAAGATCTGCTGCTGTGACCAAGCCATTACAGTTATGACGTTGAAATATATAGGAATGTAAGCCACCAATATGGTAGTTTCATTGTGCAGAAGCATATTTGATTGAAAGGTAGATGTGGTAACATAAAAAATAAAATACCCAAAGTGTACGCTTTACATTTAAAGCTATAAATCAGTACGAATTGACATAAGAAACATTTGTTCTAAACTACCAGAATGTTTATTCATCTAACAAAATTAACATAAACTTCTCTAAAATCAAAATAACGAAAATCAACCATTTAGATAGGTACTTATAGGTAACTACATATATCGAGCTTTGGCGAAATTAAGAACTAAGTATTTTTACTGTTGGCAATAATCACGATAGTTTTTAGCAGACTCAGCACGATTATAAGTTCACGGTATCTACGAAAAGCAAAAAAACAGCTGCACTTGCTTATTCGTATTCAACTGCATAGGGCTAATTGTGCGCACAATTACCCCAAAACAGATTCAACATAAAAGAAAATCGTAACTCATAAACAAGTCCGACTTTATCGAGGATTCTTACATGAAATACCACAGAATACAATGCTTATTACAGCCATTCATTGTTAAAATAAAAGTCTCCTTAGCTACTGGGGCCAACAAATTATAGCAATTCGTGCGTTTTGACGTTTAGCGACCATATTCACGTAACAAGAGCGCTGCAACGCAAGTTGTTGACGGAGGTTGTTTAATACACTTGTCGACAGAGGACAGCACTTGTTGTGTTCCAAGCTTGGCACTATTTTTGTGAGAATCAACATGCGCACAATTACCTGCTGCGCACAATTCCCCCACTCTCCCTTAAATAATAGCTATTATAACTCAAGAGCGGAATACTGTACTTTATCTGGAAAAACTCATAGGAAGTTGCACTTTTAAGGTTGTATTAATTCCCTTGGTTTAGATAAGTGTACACAGAAAGTAGGCCTTGAATATAGAGATGTTGTCATAGAAACGTACAATAGGTACATACACGATTTGTTGACAATTAAATATAAGTTTTTAACACAATCAGTTTACTATTATTTGGTAGTCTATGTAGGTACCTAAATATTAAATTTTCAAATGAAATAAAAATTTTACGTTTTTCCCATCATAGCTACTTCGATATGCTACAATAGGTATAGTTATGATTGGCCCATTGAATAATGAACATAATAAATTATCCTTTAGGAGAAATACACGTAAGTAATGATCGTTTTTTAAAATACATATTCCTACATTTATTTAAATCACGATTTAAACCAAGTGCTCCCCTGCTCCGGCCGACGGTCTCCTGCAATTTTGTTCCAAAACGGTCGGACATGCGCATTACTTAATGTCGGTAAAATGACATTTAAGTACATCGTTATCGGCTAGTAACGCTAACGGTCTTGATGGGTATGCGGGTGTCGTACAGAACTGCCATTTTGTTCTCCTACGGCTAGACGAGTTCTGATCCCGTAGGGGTTTGATATATTTTGCTTGTTTCTACATCATCTTTTTTCCAAAAAATGCGTGTTTCTGGTGCGAGGACAACTAAATGGTCTGTTTCAAAAATGCGTTCTCTCAGCTTTAGTTTTTTACACCTCCAAAATGCAAATTGTGTTGGCATTCTGTACTGCGCCTGCCCGACCGTGTTCGAACAAAATTTCAGGGGACCGTCGGCCGGAGCAGTAGTCACTTCCAATAAAAAATTCATAAGGACGTCGGTAGGTGCCACAGCGTTTTAAGAAAAATTTCTCGAAAAATTTCTAGCAACATACCACTTTTATTAAGTACATGACTGAAAATCTCGCTGAAAATTAATGTCTTTTAATTTTGAAAATTTTTTCTACAATCTCAAAATATTTTTTAAAAAGTTATGACCTAATAAAATTATTTCCCAGACCACTTTCATTCAAGTTAAATCCGAATGTTTTATAAAATTCAAAGTTTATCGAAAATTGTTCTTTTAAAGTTCGTGATCTACTTTAGATTATATTTATTCGGTATATTTCTCATATTAAATTTACAAATAACAGGAATTGCCTTTTCTACGCCTACTTTGGCTTTTTGTGTGAAAAGCCTACACAAAATATTAAAAAATACTTACATAGAGTGTAAACAATACAAAATAGTTTGTAATTTTAATTTTTGATGAAACTGAACTGAAACAAAGATATTTTGAAAAAATCGTAGCAAACATATACTTAATATAAAATTAGATGATAAAATTCAGTTAAGAAAATATACTCTAAACTAACACCTTTCCAGTGATGTTAATACAGAGTTATATTAAAGGGCTGCAACATCTAGCGCCGATTGTATTATTTTTTAATTGTATGGCTTATTTTGAGCTATAGTCAGTAGAAATACTTATAATACTCCTCGCAGAATATAATTTCTTTTACATATTTACGAGAAAAATGCATTTCCCCTGATAAGACAATCACCCTGTACTTTATGTTTATTTTATGACTTATTTTTGAAATGTTTTCTTCATATTCAGTTGGAAATATCTTGCTTTGCTTTTATCAATTAAATATTTTTATAATATCTTTGTTTTACTTGGGCATTTCTAGAGAAAACCCAAATATTACATGAAAACTAAATAATAGGTAAGTGAGTGAATAGATAAATATTCTGCATGTTATGGCTCTTTTAAACTCTATTTTAAACAACTTTTTTTAAGTTAATGTTAGAAAAATAAATAACATAAATATTATGGTGAAATGAAGATTAGGTTGGTAGTATGGGATGGTCCAGAAGTGATATTATAACAGTAAGTGGTGATTATCCTGTGGTAATATTATGTCGTAATCCTAGTAGCAATACGTGGTGCTCTGGTGGCAACAAGGGTGGCAATATTGGTGATCCGGTGGTTATCTAGTGGCAGTATGTGGCGATCCATTCGCGATTTGAGGTAACAGAGTCGTAATATTTGCCAATATTACATAAAGTGGCAATATTTCCTACCCCAAATTTCGCGTGAGTGACCCCCCGGTGTCCTCAATTGATAGTTGGCAAGGACATCGATTTCCTGCATACTCATCTTCGCTGATGAGTTCACTTTTCACGTTTGTGGTAAGATAAACCACCGAAACTTTTTGACCAAGAAGGAAAACTCCTTAAAGTGAATGTTTAGTGTGTCCCTCGAGGACTATTTTCTTTGTTGAAAAAGCCATCAATGAGACCAATTACTTCGGACGTGGTGGAACTTTTAGCGATTTCCCAGATGGACAAACACCGAGACAAACACCAACCGAGTTTGTCAGCAAGATTTGTGGTACACCTAACTTAATCTGTTAAGGTAATCCAGCTGCCAATCGTTCATAAGAAATTTCTGGCAGCCTGTATATCGATATGATTGGATAAATTATAGTCTAAGCAATTGTTTTTAAATCAATACCTTTACCTACTCGTTTACCTATAACCATATTAATTTCCCACGAGCAAACTGAACTGAGGATAAATAATTGGTACTTGTAGTACTATTTTAAACATTGGCTGTTAGAGACATGCATCTTAAAACATCCATGACGTAATCTGATAGGTAATTGGTGTTTATTATGAATTTCAATAGCCCCGGGCAAGTTTAAAACAATATTTTTACGCAATCTGCATTGCCATAAACGCCATACTATTTTACTGGCGATGGCGCTAAAATTATATTGACGAAACCAAACTTTCGCGTAGAAATGCGAACGGTTACTTTTCTTATAAACTTCCGATTTCCATTATGAAAATAGGAATTATTTTGAAATGTTCTTGCTGCCAAAAGGGCAGCTCCAGTACAGGTCTTCTAAAATTGCTTTGTATTTTTAAAATTACCGAATCAATTGCAACTTCATTCTTGATTGCAGAATCCTGAATGTCGGCAATTCTATATTGCTCCTGGCAATCTTGTGTCCACTGCCAGTGGAACAGCAACATCACTTTTAGTAGTTTCGTATACACGTACTATATTTTGCAGGAAGCTAATAATAAATACTATTATTTGCCTACGAAAATAGAAAACACCTTCGCTATAGAGAATATCGTAACGGCAGCCTATTCTTACGTAGTTGAAAAACTGGGGCATCGTATCGACGAAAGTGATGAGACCTGCTGGAATAATATAAGTGGCTTTCTGCCAAGCCTATGCTACTACTGTTTTAGCAAGACACGGCACACCCGAGATTATATTTAGCGAGGGTGTGAGTCAATGCCAGTTTTGTAGATGCTGATGATTTGATTTTATTGCTGCAAGCAGCAGGCAGGAAGTTGATGCCAGACGTTTTGTTTGATAAATTACTGACTATTACGTACTGCTACCCAATTAGTACATGTTTAGATTATTATTTCATTAACATTAGTTAAGTTCATTGGTCGTCAGCAGAAACAATGCCGAATATTCATTATCATACACATAAAAAAACTTTAATTGGCGAACATTTAGTCTCGTTACGATGAATTATTATGTATAGGCATGCTTTATAGAATGTACTAAAATTTGTATGACGATCATACCTAAGTTCGGATGGTTTGTAAGATGTTAAGACGACCGATTCGTTTTTCGTGTTGAACATAGCAGATCTGCAAATTCTTATTAACTATTTATTAACAAATACCTATGACTTCGGATACATTACACACGTTACGAATGTTTCAATGCCAGTTTAGCTGGAGTAGCATTCTACGGCTTTCTCATAATACACAAAATCTGGTTTTACGGTTGTATATGAGGAGTAAATATCCCGAAAAATTTTTGTACACAAGACTCGGAATTCCAAAGATTTCCAAAGAATTCCAAAGATTTCCTAGGAATTCCAAAGATTTTCAAGGAATTCCAAAGAATTTCAAGGAATTCCAAAGATTTCCTAGGAATTCTAAAGATTTCCAAGGAATTCCAACGAATTCCGAGGCCGTCCAAAATAATTTTATGGAATTCCGAACGTCTTCGAGGAAAGTAATCTCCTCCCAATTATCCCAAACAAAAGTGCAATACTGGCATAAACCTTTTTACTTTTATGCTTAAATTTCTTAATAGAGTGCTTAAAGAAACAAAATAAACTAATTTTTGATTATTTAAAACAAATATTATTTTATTAAAGAAAACAAAATATGTATATATGTACATAAAAAAGGCAACTCTTTAAACTAAAAATAACAAAATGGTAGCTTGAAAATAAACGTAAATACTAATACAGTGTGCCTCACTTTTTACGACTCATTGCTCTGTTATTAAAATGGAAGTGAGATATATTGTGTAACGATTGAATATCATTAAAAAGAAACACAGAACGTATAACCTCTAATATAGGTAACTTTACATAAATGTTACAGTAATTGTGATTCATCCGGCTATTTTGTATAAATATCTGCAATTATACATACTTAATCACCACGAAATTTGGCGAATATAATAAATTCTTTAATATTTGCAGTAGGTAATTAATTGAATTGGCTGGTTGTTATATTTGATACCCACAACTTAATGGTAAATGTAATAAAAGCCTTTAAAATATTCGATTTTTTAAATTAACGGACGATATATAAAATCACCAACCTAGTATGGCAAATGTAATAAATTACGTTAGATATAACCGACCTGCCCTGTACGGAGTTCACCCTTGGAATGTATGACACTTGCGTACAAGGCAAATTTTATGGCATTAGCGTCCATAAAGCAAAATAAGGCTCAGCAGGTAAATTAAACAACTCTGATCTAGTGGCACTTGCGTGCAACATAAAATTTGGATTCCTAAATTAAATATTTATTTCGAACACCTATTATCTATGTTAAATATTGAGGTAAGTTAACTTGATTCCCCCGGTGATTTCTTTTGTAAAATGTTTGTTGAATGATCTTTGAGGAGAATCATATTGTAAACTCTAACGACTGAGACTTACAACGCCCCGCTCGCTTCGCTCCGCTCCGCTTGATCTTAACCTGGCAGATTTTTACGTTGTACGCAAATGACACTTGTTTCGAGCTGCCCGCTTTTCCTGCTGGACATCTTTCCTTATGTACGCAAATGTTACGTACGCAAGTACCTTGACGCCCACCCTAGTACTACTACAGCTCCATGCCTTAATAATTGGAACAGAAAATAGAAGAAAACAAAATAATTTATTATTATTAGTATTATTGCGTCTTGGAACCCTTTCGCAATTTCCTAAATCAAATATTCTCGAAATTATCAAAAAAGTACTACATATTTAGAACCCAATAATACCTACAATGGACAGTTACCCAACTAAATTCACAGATTAGAGACTAAACTTCTGAAACTAATACAGAATTGTGACAGCACTGTACCTCACCTCACCCTCAAATTGAAAATTATTGGCGGGTGGATGCGAATGCAATGGATGCCTGCAGATTGCAGAAACTCAGACACCCCTCCTATTACTCATCACACCACTAAAATTTTATTTTCATACAGATAATGAATAGAATACTAAAATGTATTTCAAACATTCTTAAGGAACGTGTGGAGAAATTAATATTTACCGACAAAGGTCTTGGGAAAGATTGTCCTTCCATAAAATTTGCTATTCAACATTGTTTGCTGAAAAGCCATTAGGAATCTACTGCTTCGTGCTTCTTTTTCCCAGAAAAAACGATAATTAAAACGAAATCAAAGTTGCTTTAGAAACATTTAAAATTGACTGTTTTACCTCATAAGGACCACATACAAAATTAACGGTTTCGGGGAATTCCAGGGAATTCCCAGAGAATTCCAAGGACTTCCAAGGAATTCCAAGGAATTCCAAGGACTTCCAAGGAATTCCAAGGACTTCCAAGGAATTTCAAAGACTTCCAAGGAATTCCATTGGAATTCTAAATAAGTGTACACAAATTTTTCTGGATATTTACCCCTCAGTTGTATGCAAGGGAATAGTAAAACCAATAGTAATGTATGCAACGGAAACCATGAGTATTTCCAGATTGGAGGAAGTATCCTTAAATCTATAAAAGCCCAACGAGAACGGAGGACACATCGGGAATTAAAATTATAATTGAGTGGAAGCCAGATGGAGGGTGGTAGAGGGAAAGGAATAGGAAGAGATGGTGGGATGCGGTGAAAGAGGACATGAGGATGATGGGCGTGGAGCGATAGAGGACAAGAGCTATGGACAAGAAGAGTTGGAGGAGCATTGTCAATACAACCAGAACACATGCCAAACTGTAACCACAAAAGAAGAGGTTTAAAGGGGATAAATCCACCGAAAAAGGATTAAGATAATTGCACTGAAGCGGCTGCACCCAGGGGTAGGTCCTATTCAACCTTCAGCTTCTTCATATCTTTTCGACTGATCCAAAGATTGCTGAGCGTTGATACACACGTAAAATCACCGAATGGTATTCACATTTTCGAACCATATTAATGCATTATTACTGCTTGTCAACGAGAGATGAGCTGAACTTTCATTTAGTGGACTGTACGCATTAATTTATAATAATAGCAGCACCGCCTTTATGCCGTGCGGAAAGTGTACGGGTAAGCAATTAATTTAGCGAGTACTTTCGGATTGTACGGGGGGGGGAGGTAGAATCAGAATTGAAAAATACAAAAATTTAGATATTTGTAGTTAACAAATAATTTGTATTGAAATTATTGGATATAAAGTTTGAAGTTGGTCCTAAATTCGTCGATACCCGGTATAATACATAAGAACATAGAAAATATGAGTAAAAAAGCAATAAATTCTCAATAGCCGAATATATTTGTTTATTTTTGTCATCTTTAGAACTGTGAAAACTGAAACTTGGGCAGTATCAATGCATTGGGAGTATTAAGTTTCCAGGTAAAAGATCGCTACTTCAAATTTTGTAGTAACTTGTGTCCCGCATCTGACAACCATCTGGTTAAATATGGACATATTTTACCATTTCCAGAACCGTCTGAGCGGTTTAATAGAAACCAGACCATTTACCAATATTTTTGCCTGTAGAACACGCAAAGGCAAAAGCAGAAGTTACGGGCAGTCTCCACACGTGTATCACAGAAGGCATGGGCGGACAGTTGACAGTTTCATCATTTACAAATAGCAAAAAGTCATTAAATAAAAACAAACGTCTGTTAAAAACGTTTTGGCAAATTAAATATTTGCAGGATATGTACGAGATGATTATTGCTTAGATATTACAGTCATTTATACTTACGGTTTTATTAAAATATCTCGTAAAATATCATAATAGAAGATTGGCATAAATAAGACTTATAACTACACACAATCCACTTTCTAAATTAGTTTTTGAAAATTAGTATGTGGGAAACCGAATCTTTTAGGTAGCGACTGAAACTTACCTCTCTTTTTGAAAGCTGAAAAATGTGCAGCAAAATATTGCCCAAGGATCAACATACCAAATGTTTTTTACGACTATTTAAATGTCAGCAGCTTTATAAAATATTCAAGAATTCATTATTTTCATTTGATAAATATTGCACATGTTCATGACCTTCATTAATCGACCAAGCTAACTGACTTTCCTCCATTGTTTTGTTTTTCTTTTCCACACTTAAAGTCTTAATTTTTGTTCATTGGTTTCAAAAGTTAAAAATAAAATAGAAAATAGAAAATAGAAAATAGACAGTACTGGACTAGGAACCAGAGCCTAAATATGTATAACGCAAGTTAAGAAAAATGCAGAAATAAAACAGAATCTATCTGCCAGGTTCATAAGAATGAGAATTAAAGAATGTGGTGGATAAATGTGATTTATTGAGAATAAAAATAGATACATATTTAGTTTTTATTTTTAGACACCATTTTCTTGATTATTGTTTTGTTTTTGTGAAGAGCAAGTATTCCTCCAGTTAGATTTCGGAAAGTGGGGTGCGAGATTGGGTGAGTTACAAATTTATATACAGTATGCACAAAAAGAGTGTGCGATAAATAAGGAACTTATTATTAATGATTTCTCAAAAGAATTATCCTTCATAAACCTTTATTTTTGGTACTAAACGGAGATGCATGTTAAAAATTAGGTACCTAATTGTAAGAGTAAAGAGTGTGAATAGCATTTTTTCCAAAATACGTCAAAATAAAACAAACGCAACAAAAGTTCTTTATGAAATAGAAAATTACTATGCGTACTACCAATAAGTATAAAAATTATTTTATTGACCGGTTTCAAGATTCACAAACGATCTCATCATCAGAAATGGTAAATAGAATTGTAAACAAATTATTATGACAGTTGACAAGGAAACTAAAATTGATAAAACATCATCATCATCATAAGGTTCTCAGTCCGAAGACTGGTTGGACGCGTACCTCCATTCTTTTCTATCCTGAGCTAACCTACGCATTTCCCTAAAAGTAGAACATCCTACATCCCTAACTATTTGAGAGCAGTAGTCTAATCTAGGCCTACCCCTACCTCTTTTTATTCCTATCTCTGACTCTAGTATGTCACGAACTATTCCTTCGTGTCTTAGAAGGTGTCCTACCATCCTATCTCTCCTACTCTTTATTGTTTTCCATACCTTTCGCTTTTCCCCAACTCTTTCTAATACTTCCCTATTGCTAACCTTATCTATCCACGGTATCTTCATCATGCGTCTGTAGCACCACATTTCAAACGCTTCTACTCTTTTTCTATCCGCTTCTCCTATTGTCCAAGTTTCGCACCCGTATAATGCCGTACTCCATACATACGACGTTAAGAGTCTCTTCCTAGTCTCTATATTAACCGTTCTCGAGCATAACAGTTGTTTCTTTTTGTTAAACGCAACTCGGCCCTGCGCCATTCTTTGTTTTATATCTTTAGTGCTCCTACCGTCTTGAGTTATTTTACTTCCTAAGTAGCAGAAATCCGCGACCTCCTCTATCTTCTCATTTCCAATTTGTGTTTCCATTTTAGTTCTATTTTCACATCCCCTACATACCAAAATTTTAGTTTTCTTTTTATTGATTTTCATGCCGAAGCCCTGTGTCAAAACTGCTTCCATTTCATTCAAAGCCGCTCCTAATTCTTCTTTGCTAGATGCTAACACTGCTATATCATCCGCAAATCTGAGCATGTTAATAGTTTGGCCCTGTACATTGATAAAACAATACAAAAAATAATGATATGGACTTATCAAGAACCAGAAAATTAATACACCTATAAGACCAGTAGTATCATATATTAATGCTCCTACAAGAAATTTAGCTAAAAACATTAATAATATATTCAGAAATACAACAAATTTTAAATCCAAATTTAGTTTAAAAAATTCTTTAGAATTAATTACCAATATCAAAAATAAAAATATTCCAGCAGGGTCCTTTTTGGTTTCTTTTGATGTTACAAATATGTTCCCTAATATTCCTCCTAATGAATGCTTAAAATTAATTGAAAATATTTTAGATAAAACTCACACTAATATTGTTATAAAGAATGATATTATTATTGCTTTCCAACTTTGTATTGAACAAAATTATCTCCAGTTCAATAATAAATATTATACTCAAAATTTAGGTCTTGCTATGGGTTCACCAATTAGTCCTTTATTAGCAGATATTTTCATGTCAGATATTGAAGATAAAATTATGAATTCAGAATTAGGCAATCAACATATTCTATTTTGGTATAGATATGTAGATGATATTATTGCTTGTTTTAAAGGAACAACAAGACAATTAGACAATTTTCAAAATTTTTTGAACAGTAGATAGATAGATAGATAATGGTTTTATTGTTTCCCATTTGGGATTACAGATTACAGGAAGAGAAAAATCGAAATGGGAGGAGAGACGAGAGAAATTTTATCAGGAGCGAGGATATGCAGCAGAAGAAGTGGAGAACTTGAGAACAGCAGGGTGGAACATGGTGAGGGAGATAGAGGAGAGAGACAGACAAATACAAGTGCAGGATAAAGAAGAGAAGATAAGAGAGTCAAGATACAACAGCAAATATAAAGAAATAAGGGCAGCGGGACTACCGAGATATCTACGAAGTAGGGGAAGGGAGGAGAAGATAATAAAGGTGGCAAGGTTTAGACTGGGAAATGAGATGAGAGGGGGGAGGTATTGGGAAAGTGAAGACAGAAGAATGTGTAGGGTGTGCGGGGCGGAGGAGGAGACATGGGAACATGTGTTAGAGAGGTGCTGGTGGAGAGAGAACACGGAACATGTCGGGGTGGGGATGATACTGGAAGAAAGCGGAAGGGGGGAGAAGTGGATGGAAGTGATTCAGAGGGGAAGAAAGGAGAGGGAGGTTTAATTATACTTAAATGGGAATTAGATAGGTGGAAGTTAATTGTGAAAAGGAGTTTATTTATTTATTTATTATTTTGTTTGTTCCATTCATTTATTCGTTTATTTATTAATTTTTTGAACAGTATTCATCCAAAAATTAAGTTTACAAAAGAAATAGAAACTGAACATAAAATTAATTTCTTAGATTTAACTTTAATAAATGAATATAATAAAATTAATTTCGATATTTTTAGGAAACCAACATATACAGATATTACTCTTTCATCAAATTCATTTCACCCCTTTTGTCAAAAAATTTCTACTTATAATTCTATGATACACAGGGCCTTTACAGTACCGCTATCTTTGGATAAATTGAATAAAGAACTAAACATAATTAGAACAATTGCAATAAATAACGGATTTAAGATTGAAATCATCAATAGAATCATTAACAATAAAAAATTTAAAATTGCTTGTAACAACATATATCCTAAATTATCTAATGATAAAGTTACCAAATTTTGCAGGATTACTTATTTTGGAAATATTTCTGAAAAGATTGCCAGTATTTTAAGAAAAAATAACATACAAGTCACATTTAAACCATCAAATATATTATCACATATTTTGTTTAACAGTAAAGACAAAACACATAAACTTGACCACACAGGTGTTTATCAACTAAATTGTTTAGACTGTAACAGTATATATATCGGACAAACTGGCAGATCTATACGTATTAGGTACAATGAACATTTAAGGTCATTTCGTTTAAAAAATGATCGTTCAAGTTTTGCTAATCATTTCTTTTATAACAATCATCAATTCCCTCCTCCAGAAAATACTAAATTATTGTTTAATTTTGTAAAGAGTTATCAATTAGATATATTAGAGTCTATAGAAATTTATAAACATAAAAATGATACAAATTATAACTTACTTAATGACCAGGTCGATTTAATACAATCTAGTTTATTTAAACTTTTGTAATTATCTTTTGATCAAAATTATAAATCTCAGGTGTCGGTATTACAGTTTCTCTCATTATGACATTTATTGGCTTATTTCTCTTTTTTTAGTTTATTACAAGATTAACAGTTGGCTGTTGTCAAGACAGAACGACATAGACTTGACCTCGCAGTTTTTTCAAGTTTAGCAGTTGGCAGTTGTCAAGAATTCTTGGATATTGATTGATTTATTTTTTCTGTTCTGATATTTCACTTGAAGGTTTTTCAATTGAATTTATTGTTTTTTCCCGAATTGGTTTTCTTTAAATTCATTGTTTTTTCACTTCAAGGTACGAGGTATTCGAATTTCCTTTGCATTTTCTTATGCCCCGTAGGTAAATACTGAAATTCAGTTATCTAGTTTACATGTTTCATGGATATCATTATTTTTTGTATTGTTTTATCAATTTTAGTTTCCTTGTCAACTGTCATAATAATTTGTTTACAATTTTATTTACCATTTCTGATGATGAGATCGTTTGTGAATCTTGAAACCGGTCAATAAAATAATTTTTATACTTATTGGTAGTACGCATAGTAATTTTCTATTTCATCATGGATTTCTACCAAATAGTCAAGACAGAAAATATTAACTACATAAAAAGTTCTTTAAATTTTAAACTTTGTTCAAATACTCGTACCAAGTTACTTTGCAGAAAACTAAATATTGTGGTAATTGGTAAATAGTTTTGATATGATTAAGCTTTTTCCTTATTGGAAGTCAATTTAGACATCACCCAGCAGCTTATTTAAATATAATTTAAATATGATGATGATGGTATTACAAATACTTACACAAAACTGTCTTGTCATATAACAATATTTTCACTCTTGGTGCACTTTAGAAGTAATGCCGCTGACACTCTCAGGTACTAACAACGTTTAGCAACAAGCCCCAACTTTTATGTAGAATAAAAAATATTCTCAGAAATCAGTAGATAATAAGAAAGTTTTCCTCATGTGACACACTTTTTTGGACAAACTGTATAATTATATTGTTCGGGTCAGGTCAGGCCAGGTTTTATGGGCGGAGCCGAGCAGAGCCCTCTCAAGTAAACAACGCACTGCCCACGATTTTAGTATGTGAATTTTTATAATAATAGGTACCTATTAATTATCCTACCAAAACTAAAACATTTGGTCTCATTCCCGTTCATATTTTGCTTACCACTGAACACAAAGTCAAAGTTTACTATCCAATAAATAAATTAATTAATTATACATATTTTACACAGGTAAATACGCAAAATTATAAAGAAATATAATTGTTCAAAACAATGCGTACATGCAGAAAAACTGATTCGACAAATTTTTAGCTTCCTAGCTGAGCTAGGTAGCTATTTATAAAGAATTAATCTGCCCCTCGATCTGCCCGTTGTCGTGTGTAAACTTCAATTTATTTATCCAACGGAAAATTGGTCCAAATTATGGTCTGATAAATCCTCGGATAAATCATTTAAAAATCTGCAAGATGATCCTGATGCGTTTAAAAACTTTTTACACTGGGATGAAACAGGCCAGGCAGGTTAACCAACACAATTTCAATCACGCAGGTTTTTAATAGGTACTGAGAAAAATGATCTAATAGACACGTGCATATTTTTCTGCAATGTAACTACAAATAACTATTATTTTAAAGACCTAACAAATAATGACGTAAAACCTGGAAACATCAAACACACTTTTCCATTTAGAATCTTGCATCTAAAGGCGCGTCCAGATCAAGCGTGCTTCGGCGAATGTAATGTAACACACTGCAATGCAATGCAATGCAAAAAAATTCGCCCTAACGTCCAAATCAAGCGAATGCGCGCTTGTGTTCTCACAGGTTCCAGATAGAGCGCGCACGAACATTCACTTTTCTTTGATGTACCGACAAGAACCGGGAAACATTCGCGAATGCGCACATTTGCGCATTCGTGCGCATTCGTGCGCAATTTACCGTCCACATTGAGCAAATTTTGATGTTCGCAAGTGTTGCATTACATTACATTCGCTGATGCGCGCTTGATCTGGACGCGGTTTAAGAGTAAAGAATGTGAATAGCATTTTTTCCAAAATACGTCAAGATAAAACAAACACAACAAAAGTTCTTTAAATTTTAAACTTTGTTCAAATACTCGTACCCAGTTACATTGCAGATAACTAAATATTGTGGTAATTGGTAAATAGTTTTGATATGATTAAGCTTTTTCCTTATTGGAAGTCAATTTAGACATCACCCAGCAGCTTATTTAAATATAATTTAAATATGATGATGAATATAGGTATTACAAATACTTACACAAAACTGTCTTGTCATATAACAATATTTTCACTCTTGGTGCATTTTGAAGTAATGCCGCTGACACTCTCAGGTACTAACAACGTTCAGCAACAAGCCCCAACTTTTATGTAAAATAAAAAATATTCTCAGAAATCAGTAGGTAATAAGAAAGTGTTCCTCACGTGGCACACTTTTTTGGACAATCTGTATAATTATATTGTTCGGGTCAGGTTAGGCCAGGTTTTATGGGCAGAGCCGAGCAGAGCTGTCAGATGTGGTTTAAAACATTATAAAAAAAAATTGTAAAATGAAAATTACTCCTTTTATTTTTTCTTTTCACTTTTGCGTAATTGGGTTTTCGTTATGAATCACCCTGTATATTAAGAAAGAAAATATTTTAAAGGTATTTCAGTACGCACTTATAATAATGTTTTTACCCATTATCCTGCAGAAATTAAATAATGTAGGTGAACTATTGATGCTTTTTGTGTAAATTATATTAAGTGGTGGGCATACAAATACTGAAATTGCGGGCATACTTAGGTCTGCCGTTTTCCCACACGAACATTTTCATTTAAGTAATAAGTCTTGTTTTCCTACTTTTCACTTCAGGTTGCCTCGAGGGTTGCCCGGATTATTTTTAATTTACGTCAGGCGCAACAGCTTTTTAAACGTATTTGCGCGCACATGTTCAGGAGATCAAATTTCATTAAATCCATCCATTCCATAATATTTATATTGTAATATTTTCAAGGATCTGTCTATATTTATACCGGTTAGTAGATCTACTTGAATAACACTAGTTTGCAAGTTATACCGACGTGTTTTCCTAATATGAGCAACCTTCAAAAGTATTCATCGTTTATATCATCAACACTTTTATCGCCAATAAAAATTAGTTTTATTGTCACATGGCGCTTGAAAACTGTAGGAAAAGAAGTACGGAAAACGCGGTGTAACCTAGTTTTTCAGTTTTATGAAGAAGGGAAATATGTAACTATTTTTTTACTTACCAGCTGTGTTCTGCTTCCTTGTGCACGGCGACGCTAAATCCAAACATAGAATTACTCTCACCCCTATATTGGGCATAATTAACCGTGTCTACATTAAAACAAGTCACACAAACTACACTACACACAACAATAACACTAAACAAACACATATTGCACTTAAACATTTTGAAAATTTCAAGTTTACACTAGAGAAGAAGTCGAAAATTTCGGACGGCTTTAATAAACTATCGCTGAATAAAATACATAATTTTAATCGCTAGTTTTGATCGAAGGAATATATCCGTAGTTTTATTCGTTAATTAATGCTCGATAAATGGCAGTGAAAGGTACATTTTGAAATAATTCGCGCTCTTTGCCGAACGTCAGTTGTAGCGCAACTGATGTTGGTTGCGGCATTGTAGAAGACGGCGCCAAGCTGTTTGAAATAACACGAACACTGTTTGAAGAAGCACATCCGTTTGCCATCTATACAAGACTGATGCAACTAAATGTGGTTCTAGTAGTTACAGCCTAGGTATCTATAAGTAAGGAGCTTAAGGCATAGCACATTTTAATAATTTTACTTTCAGTCCACCCACAGTAGATGGCCTATTCTGGTTTTCAAACAAACAAATCACAAGAATATTTGGGCGAATAAATTATTACTTCCATAAATATAGTACTTACCCATATCTTCCATTGATGATCATAAAATTTTCTTAGTCCGAAGATTGATCGGATGCACAACCCCAACATCCCCAACTATGTATTTGTGACAACATCCTAATCATAGACTAATTATAGTACGATTAGTCTATGTCCTAATCTTGGACCTATTCTAGCAGGTACTTTGCTAAATATTGCACGTATCTTAGAAGATGTCCTATCATCCTGTCTCTCCTGTTCTTTGTTGCCTCATATATTTTTCTTTTCTAAATCTTTTCTATTAACCTTGCCCATTGACAGTATTTTGATCATATGTCTGCAACACCAACTTTGAAATTTAATGGGAACATGCGAGCTTAGTTTTTTATTAATCACGATTCGGAATCGGCCCTGTTTTGTCTTATGCCCCTATCGCCAGTTATTTGATTCCCGAAACAGCAGAAATAAACTTAATGACTTCTTCTAATTTCTTGCTTCTGATTTGTATTTTGGTATTAGCCCTATTTTCTTGCCCCCTACAAACCCAAGTTTTCGTTGCACTTTTATTTTTAATCATTACTATAGTTCTCTGTCAAAATTTCTTCCATTACGTCCACAGCCAAGACATTGCTAATTCTTTACTAGATGTTGAGTGTTGAGGCTTTGTAAGTATACGTATATCCTATATTAAATCTTGATGCTATCCCCTCTTTAATTATCATGTAAAGTCCGGAACAGCAAAGAAAAGTAGGCGGTCCTACTGACACCAACATTACGAAGCCTAATGATTACTTCACGCCCTTCGTTTATGCATTATAAAAATACTTTCGCGTAGGCAGAAGACTGTATTGAACCAAAGTTATTATATAATAATAATAATATAATAACTTTGGTATTGAACTATGCAAGGAAGAACTGCATTTGTTTGAGGTGTTCAAAAGTTGTGTAATAAAAATGTTTACCTTTACTATTTAGTAAACTCATTTCTAGCATTTGTCACAAATATTCAGAAAGTCAGAGTAAACGTAAAATTCTAACTGAAAAGCCTAAATTCCTACACTGTCGACTAAAGTCATTAAAAATATCGAGAAAAAGGGCGTATAATATGACACTAAAATGTGTTGGCAGAATGAAAAGAATTCTGCCCGCTTTTCATTCGTCTCCTAGGCTAAAGTGACCATACGTCCCTCTTTTGGAGGGACAGTCCCTCATTTTAGACCTATGTCCCTCATCCGCAACTGTCCCCCTTTTGTCCCTCATTTTGAATATCATGCTCTTCCTTTCTTCAAGTTTAGCATGTGGTCCTCAGCAAATAATTATGTTATACGATGCGACAACGACGCGCGGTTGTATTTTAATTTCCACTTTAATATTTGCCTGCCACCTATGTACATACTAACAGTAAAACTACATACAGTTATACAGTACGCGTGTGGGTCACAGAATGCAGTGTGACGTTTCTACGTTTCTACGAATAACTCTGCCATTTTGTAAGTTTCGGATTTGGCATTTGGCAGGATTTATCATGGGCAAGGCGTGCCGAACCTTTAGAGGGGGGGGGGGGGGAACAGTGGTAAATGAGGATTACAAAGAATAAAGGAAAAAGTCAAAGAACTAGTTCTAGAGGCAAAAAGAAAGCTTGAGAAGAGTTTTGTGAAAGAATGGCACAAGACTATAGTACAAATCAAAAATTGTTCTACAGAATAATGAAAAGCTTTAAGTCGCGAAGAAAACAGCAAGTAATTAAGCAAAAAAGTATGGGAGGAAGGAAGGGTAACCCAAGATTTTGACGTCGGGGTTTTAGTACCAATTTTGAAGAAAATTTATGAAAGATTATTGGAAAAGACGTTGACAAACGAAATGGAACCACAACCGGAGCAACAACAACAACAGTTACTAAGTTCTTAAAAGTGCTTAGACAGACCATTAAAAGTGAAATCCAGTTCATAAGGACGAAGTATCTGGTCTTGGAAATAACAAGGATGGATAGTCAGGGAATGGTCTTATTACAAGTGGAGTAAGTGTTGAAGAAGACAGAGAAGAATTAACTCAGATGGTTTGAACACAAAAGACGACTAAGTAATGAGAGACCAGTTAAAAGAATATGGGAAGCAAGACGGCAAGGCATCAGGAGCACAAGAGGAAGACCTATAAGAGCTTAGGATGGGATCATTCAAGAATTGCTGTCAAAGAGGGAAACTAGATGAAAGAAAGAAGAAATATGGTGCAAGATAAACAGAAATGAGGGAAGTTTGTACATGGAGAGAGCAGCAGTTGGATTTACGTCGCCGCACGAATGTGCAATCCAGACGGAATGTAGATCGGGAATATACGTTACAGTCACTGCTCACTGCATCGGTTGAATGGGCAATTTATCTGCCGATTGCTTTGCTGATCTTTTCGGTCACAGGTGTCGATTACGCTGGGCCGTTTGTTTGTTTGTTCATTTGAAATTGAGTACCTATTAGACCTGTCGACCCAGACTTTTCTTGCGACGTTTAAACGATTTATTAGTCGTCGGAACGTTGTTCAGTAGTCCACAGTGACTGTGAAATCAATTTTGCAAGAGCATTAGCTCAGTTGTCAAATCTCATGTAAAATGCTCTAGAAACGGAGAAAATCTTCTGGAAATTCAACCCCCCCTTCGGGATATGGGAAGCGTGTGTCAAGTCCGTTAAAACCTTGCCAACTAAAGTTGACAGGGATCAAATCAGAGCTTAATACCTTCATTGTTCAAGTGGAAGCAGTACTTAATTCTCGATCTATGTGCCCGATTGGTGGGCGGGATGTTCGCGCTGCATAAAAATGTCTCAGTTTACTATTTCGTAAAACCCTCGTATAAGGTTAAAATGTAAATTTGGTTAAGTCACCCGACTTGAGAGGACGACTAATTCGCTACCATACTCCCAATCCTTTGAATTCCATCCAGATCCGCCACCCTAACTTGAACAAATTGCCTCCACTGCGCTAGGAAAGAGACTAAGAAGTGACTCAGTGGAGTGCAGCGGTTATCTCTTGAACTAGAAAATTTTCATGTGCAATAGTTGGTGGAAAAAGTACTCAAAGTGCTTCCTTTGTTTGATGAAGGCTTAGAATTACAGTTCATTTCCCAGAACCATCATTCTAGCAGTCAGGTGAGTTAGTTCCCCAATTGTGGTAGTCTTTACCCCTCTGACACCGCTCGCGTAACCGAAAAAAGTATAAGTAAGTACATTGATAATGATAGATACTTAGTACAATATCAGATGAAACTTGTTTTGTCTGCAATGCAAGAAGCATGTTGGACAGATGCTTCTTGCACGAAAAAAGACAGAAACCAATAAATAAAAAAAAACATCGGAGATCAGACATCATCTAATTGTCCTCGATTCTCTTTCACCCATCTTCTCGTGACGTTGGCGTCCAGCTCTCAACTCAACGCCTTTTCTCTGCACGGTGGTCGCCTTGTAACTGATTTTTGTGCTTTAGCCCATTTTTCTGGTCGGCCAGAGCCAAAGTGAATAAGATTTTATTCACTTTGGCCAGAGCCGAAGCCACCCTGATATACGTTGTCTTCGTCAGAGCCCATACTGTCGTCGTGGTCTCTCCAGAGGCGACGTCATTCTCTCGCTCCTCTTACCATGTTTTGTAATTAATTTATTTTAGGAATATACGTATATTAAATTTAATAATGTTCACATTTTTTACTCAAAAACTCCCTATGAGGGTCTCACAGTGCCATATCGCGCGACGGGCACATTATGGGCAGCTTTTAGATTGCGTCTCGCGCGAGAACCTTGCTCTATAAAAGAAAAATGTACTTTTGTTTACGTAGGGTTGCAGTTAAGAGCAGCAGTTGTAACTTTTATTTTATTTTTTGATATGCTGGAATGTAATAATTTTTAAGAGGTTGCAATATATAGGAGACCAAAAACTGTCCTCTGGCTCCTTTTCATCGGTTTAAATAATAAAAATTTTGAACAATAAGAGCAATTTTTTAAAGATGCTTAAGCCAGGATATAAATAAAATTCAAATGTTCTACCTAATTATTAAAACATTTATTGTACAATTTTCTAAAAATAATAATTATATTATAATAATTGCATCATCTTATAATTTATCAGTGAACAAAATCTGACTTACAAAAATACTCTTCACTCGGGTTTTTCAGATTTTTCGGATTTTTCGGGCGCCTCGGACTTTTCGGGCTCCTCTGACTTTTCGGGGCTCTCCGACGTTTCAGGGCTCTCCGACGTTTCAGGCTCCTCGGTCTTTTCAGGTTCTACGGCTTTCTCTGGGAAAATATCGTTTATAATTTGAGAAACGAATATCTTGGCATTCTCTGGAATTCCAATAAAAGGTACCCTTGTTACTTCTGCCAAAAGTACTGTAGACACTGAAAAATGATCTTCGGCAGTTTTAACCTGCAACATGTAACGTACAATAATTACTAATTATTAATAGGGAGTGACTACTGCTCCGGCCGCCGGCCCCTTGAAATTTTGTTTGAACACGGTCGAGCATGCGCATTACAGAATGTCAACACAATTTGCATTTTGGAGGCGTAAAAAAAATAAAGCTGAGAGAACGCATTTTAAACAAAGCTCTTACTTGCCCTTTCGCACCAGACACACGCATTTTTTGGAAAAAAGATGATGTAAAAACAAGCAAAGTATATCAAACCGCTGCGGGGTCAGAACTCGTCTAGCCGTAGGAGAACAAAATGGCGGTTCTGTACGATATCCGAACACCCACCGAGACCGTTGGCGTCGCTAGCCGATAACGATATTCTTAAATGTCATTTTACGGACATTAAGTAATGCGCGCGTCCGACCGTATTGGAATAAAATTTCAGGGGGCCGGCGGCCGGAGCAGTAGTCACTCCCTTATTATTAGTAAATTTTCCAAATATGCATAATATGCACAGTATGTTCCCGGATTAGGTTAAAATAAAAAATAATATGTGCAATGGGAGTTTAATAACAAGAATCGTGTAAACCGTAATATTATAACATACTTTTGTATATTGAGAAAATCATACTTACGTTTTTAAGTGCATGTAAATTCAACCGTGCTTTTAAAGAAATTTGAGCAAATTTGGCTGGTTGAAGTCCAAGAATTTTACACCTTATGCTGGAACACTGATCCTTGCCGCATTTCGCTAAAATTCCTGTCTCTACCAATGGAATATTTATTTGAATAATCTCAATATGCCTTTTTCTTCTTCTGCCTTCATCATTCGATTCAACTTCTTGTTTTTCCTCAGTCGCGCCTGCTTCCTCTTCTGCTGGTTTCCCAGTTGTTGATGATTCTTCTGGAGCTTCAGACGCACCTTCCTCACTCGGCTTGGTTGTCTGTTCTGCTGGAGGTGCCTCTTCATTGGTCAACTAAAAATTATTAACTATAACTATTAAACCATTATAAGGACACGTAACACTGTAATCAAGGACTACGATAACTTAGAATGCAAATAAAATTATATGTTAGTGAGATTCTCTGCACAAAGTTTGTTGCGGCTGTCCTAGAAAAGTGAATTTCATTTTGCGTACCTACCTAATCTGAATACTACATACTTAAGCATTTTTTGTAGGCAGTTGCGCAAGTCGGATTAAAACAATTTTAATACGTTTCGCATTCGCAACTAAATGTTAAGCTTTGAATATAGAAAGTTGATTGCTTTTATGATAAGTTTTTTGCTTGCGATTTTACAAGTACCTCGGCTCAATGGTCTAGGGGTATGATTCTCGCTTTGGGTGCGAGAGGTCCCGGGTTCAAATCCCGGTTGAGCCCGATTTTTTCGCTACTGCTTGTATTACTTTTTGTGAGGCAATTCGGTGGTTAACATTAATGAAAAACAATATACTCAACACATTTTTAAAATCGAAAATAAAAAATAAGCAACATGATAATAATAATATTTACCCCAGCAAAAAAATTATAGGGACGACGAACAAAACTTATATACGTTTGGGAAAAGCGCCTTGTAGTATTTTATTCAGCAACATCTAGTCTCGTAAACTTGAAATGATTTATGATTGAATTCCATAAATGAGCTCTCTGCCTCTAGCATGTCACGAGCTATTTCCTCGCGTCTCAGAAGGTGTCATACCGTCCTATCTCTCCATCTTTCCCCAACTCTTTCTAATATCCCCACAATCCTAACCTTATCTATAGACTGCAAACGCTCATAATTTTTTGTTAATCTCGTGCAATTCGCCAGTAAATTGCCGACTGCATTATGTTTACGATAACTTTTTTATACAACAACAGTTTAACACAGAGGCTCAATGGTCTAGGGGTATGATTCTCGCTTTGGGTGCGAGAGGTCCCGGGTTCAAATCCCGGTTGAGCCCACTTTTTTCTAAATTTACAGTCCTATCAATAGAATACTATTATGTAAGATAATTCCACGGATTAAAAATCCCAAATTTTTTACGTGTTTCTAAAAGTTATAAATGTATGTAACACTAAAGAGTCTAAAAAGAATTTATAAATAAGAATGCTAAGAAATACCACAGCACTCTTTCATTCTAAGAGAACATATGAGTTATGACTTGAAAATTAGTCTAAAACTGTAAGGTTTAATAACAGATTTAAAACTAATACCTACAAAAGACAAAAATGATAACTTATCATCTGTGGTTAGTAATTTAGTGTAGTACATATTATATTAATTTGTTTTTCAATAAAACTGTTCGTGAAATGGAATTTAACATTGATCTATTGCCTACGTTATTATTCCTGTTTTATAGGTCTGTATATTTCATAAATTTCTATCTAGTTATAAAATATAAGTATTATGTTAATTTATTCTGAACATCACCTAAATAAAAGTAACAGTAATAGACAAATTTCATACATATTTTCTTTGCAAAGTGTAACCCTGAATTTTTAACTAGGAAGTTACCGCTTCAGCACTTGTATTTGCGTTGGTAAGCTATACATTCACACCAGAATGAACACAATGTGATTAGCGAGTGGATTATTAATTGCTGATATTATTAGGATAAGTATTTTATATAAAAATTAATAAATATCGCGGCTCAATGGTCTAGGGGTATGATTCTCGCTTTGGGTGCGAGAGGTCCCGGGTTCAAATCCCGGTTGAGCCCATTTTTTAAATTAACATCTGAATGGAACTATACAATGTTATTTTTCTTTACATACTGCATATTACATATAGTCAGTGTTATTCTTACTTATTACAGCATACGTCTGACTTGTTCAGGTTTATTTCCCTTGTCGAATAATGCATGACTGTAATGACTCAGTCATAGCCACTAGCGAACAGTTTCCTCATGAAGCTGTACAGCGGGAGAGGAGTATTTATGCTTGGAAGATATGTACATGTATTATAGCAAAGCAAATGGTGACAATTCCTTTTGAGCTTGTACACTTGCCGCCGACCAAAGCAGCTAACCAGCAGCACAATTTAATGGTGTACACGGATTGATTTAGATAATTTAAGCTGTGGTTGTGCTAGCCATTCTCCACATTCTCCATATTTAATTTTTCATTTCTGGTCCAGGAAGAGTTGAATGATTCCCATTGTTCAGCTGACTGTGGATGGAGGAAGATAGGGCAATATCACTTTTATTTGTTTTTTCCAATCTCCCTCCCACACCGAACGGTATTTTGCATCTCACATTTTGGGCCTGAAAGAAGCAATGTTTGGTTCGCTGTTCTTCTCGAACAACTAGTCTACCATGCTCGATTGATAGAGCAGGAGCTGTCAAAATGGACCAGTAGTGAAATATGGTCATGAATTAAATTCATCTTATCTTTAACGTTTCCCTCGTTTTGATTGGTTTGGTAGGTATACCTTTTACATTTGCATAACATTTAGCATTTACATATGCATATAAAAGCGGCCGAAACTTTGTCTAAAGAGTGGCTAATAGCTGCATTTCTAATATAGAATCAAACTTAAACATCAAAATTAAAACTTTCTGGTCTTCACAAAAATTTCCCAAATTCAAAGCCATGTCAATGGACTAACAATTCTTTTAATGTTACTTCAATTTCCAGGGAGCAAGTAATTATTTTGAAGATACGTGGTATGCAGTCTTGTTCGAACTCCATCGTCTGGAAAGTAGTTCAGATCATACCAACATTCAAATCTGGTTTAACTAACTATAGACCAATTTCACTACTGTGTATCTTTGGCAAGATTATAGAATCGTGCATTATGCGACCAGTTTTTCTTCAGCGTTCAGTAATACTTGTGTTCAGACCAGCATGGATTCCGCAAAGGCATCAAATCAACGGTTACCAATCTTGCCACTTAGTGCAACATTTACTGGTCAGTATGGATGAGAGGGCGCATGTGCACGTTCATCAGAACTGTCGTTTTCGAAGTAAACTTGACCATCATAAACCGAGATTCTGAAAACTTCCTGCCAAGATTCGTTGCCGTGGCTAAAACCCGGGTTCTCCACTATGATCCTCAGTAAAAATGGCAGAGCATGGAATAGAGACACAACCTTTAACTTGTGTGTCTGCTGGGTGACCAAATGCGTAAATAAATAAATTCCTAGTCCTAATTCACATGACACTTTTATAGTTATAGTTAAACGTTTATTAGAAGACAGAAATCGATGAAACCGGCGTTGGAGTACTGGAGAATCTTAACTCATGTTGTCTTTGAAAAATTCTGGGTCAAGGCCTTCATGACTTAGTCTGCTTACCTCGTATCCCTTGGGATTAGCAGGAGCTGGTACACAGAATATCCCACCAACTGCCAACGGTTCTGCCACCAAATAAAACAAATCCTGTCCTGAAATTTAGGAGCATATAAGCATTTACTTCATCATTCGATATGTGTTCTGACATTTACTGATTTCTAAAATTTCTAATAAATTTGTAGTGCTTCGTCACTTACCATTTGCTGTTGCATTCAGGAGAATTATACTAATGTCAATTTCATCTAGAACAGTTGCCCCTTCATTATTTATTGTGTACGTATGTAATACTTCTGGACCAAGCTCCGATACGTAAGTAATATTATCATCATCTTCGTACTTCGAAGTATTGTAAATAAATTCTATAGGCAAGGGAATTCTAAAAATAATTTTATTTATAATTATAGTTTGGATTGATAGAATGCCTGTTATGGTATTAAACTGAATAATAGGTACATGAAGCAGTCTGATAAAGTCATCATCATCATCATCTTCAGGGGTATGAATAGAAGCTAAAACTTGAACTATGAATCCATAAAATTTGCGTCAACGATTGCTGACTCAAAACATTTACATTTCGCTATGTCTTTCATTATCTTTACTTCTTTAAGGTAAAGTTATATTTAGAAAGCCTGTAGGTGCTCCAAATTCTAAAATGACCCATGGGTAAAAACACCCATGGGTAAAAACACCTACCCATCAAGCCTTAATTTACTACTAACACCAACATTTACAGACAGCACTATATGGTTATCGGCTGTTGTCGCAGGAATTTCAGGTGTAGATGTTGTAGCCAATACATCGAAAACTAAATTCGTCGACATACCGTCTCTTTCGATAGGTTGGAAAAGAGCGATAAATTGCACCTAAAACAGTTTTCGTAAAGTAACGATTATTAACATACAGGGTGATTACAGTTCGAGGGTCACCAGTGAGATCACGTTTATTTGAAAAATATTCCATACTTTTGCGGAATTTGGCGCTTATCAATATATGTACCTTTGAGCAATCTGTTCATAAATGGTATAGGTGCGTGTTATGCCCAAATTATGATGAACATTACGATAGCTGCACTAAATTATAAAAAAACAGGGAAAAATAGTTTCATCAGGCTTGCTACAAGAAAAGAAAGCGTAAGAGCATTTTTTACTCGTTTATACCTTTCGAGATAGATCAGATTTCCCACCAGCATATTAATGAGAACAGCCTCGCAAAAGTACAGAATTTAAACATACCCCCTTCTTTACGACCCCAATGGTGGCTCTCGAATTCGAATCAGCCTGTGTATAAAATTTCGCTTCTTACAGTTGTGTTTGTAGCTAGAGGATTTCCAACATCACAAATGAGCGACGTATCAGATAAAAGACAAATTATTGGCGGGGATGTTACCATTTTTACATTAACAAATTGGACATCCAGTGGTAATACTATTTCAACGTGCGTTTCAAATGCATCCTCTCTAATGTTTGTGATGGAGATACCGAGTTCTATCAGTTGGAAGGAACCGATTAAATAAGTTGGCACATTTCTGAAAACAAAAGTTTTTGTAAACGTATTATTTACAATTGTTATCAAGGTGTACGCACGGCACTGCCTTTAGAACCAAATCCGGAACGCAAATTCCATCGAATCCGCAATTCTTCTTTATCTGCAGGACATCTTTGCTGAATTTTGACAAACCCGGTGATTGGGCGTTCTTTGGTTGCACAGAAAATTTAATTTCCGCTTCAATCGGACTAAGTTTGTCTTTAATATCATCCTGTAACACAGACAAAATCGTAGATAAATAATTTACCTGTCGCGAGGGTCGTCCAGAATAACGGTCGACAACGTCAACACAATTCTTATTGTTAATGTATGTGAGAGAATTAGATATAGTGATTCCAACATAATATTTGACTCAACTAACTTTGAAGAATAAAAGCGTCCCCTAATTCCTTACTTTGAACATTATTTATTATTATTATTCTTACAGGGTGAGTTCCTGTTTCTTCACAATGAAGTTCAAGCTTATTGTGCCCACAAACGTGTTTTCCTCATAAGTTCTTTCCTCTCAAAAAAATTGAGAACAAGACTTACGGGCTTATCTGCTGTTACGTTTGGTTCAACAAACATAGCTCCCAAGATTGTGTCACAACAGCCCGCATATGTCCCTAGTATTTGATGGGGAATTTCCTCCACTTCCTGCTATCAGAATAATTATTGTTCTTCACTCCAATAGTGGTGAAATATCTCATAAGGAAACAGCAAGGGGTAACCACTAATGAAATCAGTGGAACAGCCATGATGAAATCCATGTGAAATCCTCGTGCAATCTAATGAAATCCACATGCAATCCAGTGAAATCCAAATGCAATCGATGAAATCATTTGAAATCTGATGCAATCCTGTTAAATTTAATGAAGTCCCATGAAATCCGGTGAAATCTTGATGAAATCCCCATGAAATCCGGATGTAATCCTGATGAAATCCCGATGAAATCCGGATTTTACCAGAATTAATGAGAAATTTGTTAATAGTTTATACAATGTTTTATTAATTGTACTAAGCAGGATCTTTGACCGCATCGTTGAGTATACACCGGGTAATGAATCGGTCAGAAGAGTGGTATGAGAAGCTGCAGGGCTTCGATTTGCCCAGAAAATACACGCATGCCTACTCTGTATACAGATTATAGTTTTAATTATATTGATGTAAAAATATATTCAACGTTTTTATTTTTGCGAAAACCCCGGCGCAGGCGCCTGGGCCACATCCAAAGGCCCAACAGCACCTAACAACAATTCTGATTGGATGCTGCCCACAACCACTCTCATTGGCTGTTGCCCCGCCCACTCTCATAGCCAGAGCCCGGCGCATGCGCCTGAGCCACGGCCAAAGGCCCCAAAGACACCGTTGCTGAAGATATGACTCCTTCAGCAGCCTCTGGTCATTGCCGAAGAAGTGAATGGGGCCAGGATGGACTGGCCTGAACAGTGAGCAACACGTGCTTTGTACGCGCCAGCCCCGGCGCAGGCGCCCGAGCCACATCCAAAGGCCCTACAGAATGAGAGACACCAGGGGGGCCGCTGAAGACCACTTCTTCAGCAATGACCAGAAGC
Organism: Xestobium rufovillosum; assembly: GCA_963966045.1. Lineage (NCBI taxonomy): Eukaryota > Metazoa > Arthropoda > Insecta > Coleoptera > Ptinidae > Xestobium > Xestobium rufovillosum. Next base: position 12,143,397 of record OZ014500.1, read on the forward strand.
TGCTGAAGGCGGAGCCCCGGCGCAGGCGCCTGAGCCACAACCAAAGGCCCCAAAATGGCGGCTTTGGTGCGCAATGGCAAGACACCAGAGGCCCTTCTTCAGCAATGACCAGAGGCTGCTGCAGACACGCCCACTTGAAGTGGATGGAGAACTCGATGGACTGATCTGAGGAATAGCCCCGGCGCATGCGCCTGGCCGCTGCTGAAGACCACTTCTTCGGCAATGACCTTGAAAGGCACCAGACGCTGCTGAAGACATGCCCACTTCTTCGGCAATGACCTTGAAAGACACCAGACGCTGCTGAAGACATGCACACTTCTTCAGCAATGACCTTGAAAGACACCAGAGGCTGCTGCAGATGCCGCTGCTGAAGACAGTTCTTCGGATGACGCAACGACTCCTTCAGCAGCCTCTGGTCTCTTTCAAGGTCACTGCTGAAGAACTCGATGGCACCTGGAGAACTCGATGGCCTGGCCTGAGGCTCTCATTTTCTAACTACTTCTTTGGAAAATTTATTTTTTAATCGCAACAAATTAGAAAGATACTGACCTTCGACAGAACCGATCGATGCAAGGATCGGTGCTTTCCCGAATACCAGTTTTGAACCGGCTTCATAAATCTTTTCGTATTTTGTAGACGACGGTATGGGGATCAAACCATGAGGAGCTCGAAAAGACACTTAAAATAATTAAAACTGTTTTCTTATAGAATGATCCCCTAGCCGACCTCCCCCGAACGTTTAAAACGTTTAAAACCAGATTATTCTTGAGATTATTAGCCGCGAAACCTCGCGCCAAAATCTTTTCCCAAATTGCGTGTGTAAAAACGGAATAACCGCAAAAACCACATATTATGCGGAAACGAGGGTTCGAACCCCCGCTTTTGTGGATATAACGCCTTTATGTTAACCACAAAGCTACGGAAGGTACCTAATGGGTGGTTATGTAGAAGTAGTATAAATATAAATATCGGAAGTGCTGGCATAGAAAATTGTGTATATTTGGGCTCTTCGTGGTTTGAACACTAGGCATGTCTACTTTGTACTCGACTTTGTAGGTTGCTCAACAAACTGCGATTAAGTGTAAATTCTCGGTAAAATTATTACCTTTGTTCTGCTACTGGGTAAGTACCCACTGCTCAACCTTGGCTCAACCTACTGTGCATAAGTCTCGAATATTATAAACTTCGCAAACATTATAGTATACAATATTATAGTTATGCAAAAATAGATATTCTAGCGAGTATTCTAGTAGAGGTTCTGGCTCCTGGCAGAAGAATAATTCTTCCGCTCGCGGGTAAATTCTCGGGTAAATCGAGGGAACCGTATCATTTATTACGAGATTTACTAGATATTCGACTAGATACAGCTCGGACTACGGTAAATTAGCGGAATCCAGATGTATTTATTATACAGGGTGTAATTAAAAAATCTTAAAATAGGAATGTTCAGTCTCGCGTTCAGTGATTTTCTCTCAGATTATCAGGCAATAGAACTCGCAATAGAATAACTTCAGTTCGCCTTTAAAATAGGTTCTTACGCTAAATTAAATGATAATTAGAAATTAGTCTCGATTATAATTATGGCAGCCATCATTGGGCTAGTCCATTCTTTTTTTATGGGAATGTACTTTGTAAACTATTCTTTATGCGGTGTGTTTCGCTTTGAGCCGCAACAACACCGTAACTTTTATACTTATAAAGGCAAAAACCTTAGAAATTATAATTCTTATACATGGTGCCCAAAATTAAGTCTGAGTCATTGCTAACTTTATTATTATTGAACCTTTCTAAGTCTGTAAAGATATAGGGTGTTCCATTTAAAAATATTCTTTGGGCGAATAACTCGAAATAGCCATATTCATTATTCAATTGTGCTTCTGTTGTCTCTATTTTATTCGTCATATGGAAGACATCAATTCTTTACACTTTTAACCGAACTAGGTCCAATAATAAGGAAGTTAGCAATGGTGCACACTTAATTTTGGATACCCTGTGTATTCGGAACCAGAATTGCATCATAATGCAAAGCTATCTTTAAAAATTTAGCTTTGTACACACCGTCCGCGTTAAGAATGCAGCGTTAATTACCTTTTAATCAAAGATTGGTGTCACCCAATCATCTGTATATATTATTGTAAGTAATATTCACACAGTTTCATTAAAATATGCGTTTTTAATAATTAATTTGTATTAGCTAAGAAGATTGGTGTGACAGGGCCCAAAAATTTTTTCAAAACGCTGCATCTTAAAACGAATACAGTAGTTTGTATTTAAATTAACTTTGATGTCGCTGCTCCTACAAAATATGGTGAAAATTTTTGACAATTATTATTTATACAATAAACCGTCCCAGCAATTTCAGAAAAACACCTAATAAGAAAATTATGAATTTTGTGCAGAACCTTATTATCACCACACTGTGTAAATACAAAATAATTAAAATATATAGATATTCCTATAGGTATCAACACTCGGTAGGTATACCTCGAGGTAAACCTGTAACCTCGCCTGTAACTTAAGAAATGTTTTCCCTAGAACTGCTCAAAGCAATGGATCATTATTTCATCACAAGTCCTACCTCCTCTGACCGATTGAACAGTCGATTAATGCCGAGTTCCATTACTCAAAAAATTTATAATTCAAAGGAAAGGGCGAGGGAAAGGGCGGTTAAAGAATTATTAGAATTATTAGAATTGTGCAAAGAAGGATGGAGAAAAGGGCGGAAGAAATATTAGGAGAAGACCAGTTCGGATTTAGACGAAATAGACGAACGTGCGAGGCCATTCTAGGTTTACGAGTAATTATATGTATAAAAAATAATAGAAAAGGGAAAGAGCGTCTGTATAGGATTTGTAGATTTAGAAAAAACCTTCGACAACGTAAAATGGGTGAAGATGTTCGAAGTGCTCAGAAAGGTAGGGATGAAATTTAGGAATAGAAGAATAATACATAATCTCTACAAAGAGCAGAAACAAAGAGAAATCTGGTGAAATCCGATGAAATCCATGTGAAATCCGATGAAATCCATGTGAAATCCAATGTCATATGAAATCCGTGGAACAAATTTTTTTCTAGTGGTTACCCCCCCGGGAAACAGTGTACTGTAAGAAGTCCTACTGTTTTGAACCCATTGTAACGTTGCAAAAGTAAACACTTGAAGTAATTAAGAATTTAATAGTGTTTACTTTGGACATTCTGACGTCGCGCCGCGGCGGGACGTGATCTAGAAGATAGATACGTCATCTGTGTTTGTAGAAAAAGGTGGGACAATCAAGCGCTTGCTGTACGAGACAGAGACAAGCGAGGTATCGCAAATGGCAGTTGCGCCCGGTACCCATGTGACGTCACTTATTTTGCAACCGGCACTACTGCTACCTGATAGAAATCTCGAAATCAATCGCCGACTCTAGCCCCCACTCATAGAACTTATAAAAGTGGTTGATGCAGAGGGAGGCAGAGAGTACCTTCGTTCGGCCACCAGTCGGGACCAGTACTCCCAGCATCAGAGATGATGCTGGCCGCTCACATCCGAACTAGAAGTGCCTGAGTTCGCCGTGTAATTAACTGATATTCAACGTAAAATAAATTCAAGTAAATGCCCGGTGTTTGATAGTTATTATTGTTGAAATATTAACATTCAAACACTACCTAGTCACGAGTGGCTGGATCCATTTTATGCGTAGCGAGGGAGTAAATGCCCCAGAAATTAAAGGCGTCTGCCGGTGAGGGTTAGATCGATTTGGCAATCCCGTGTGACTCCGGTCTATAACGGGGCAATTACGGCAGAAATCGATCGCATCTGGTACAAGCCGGCGGCGTATAAAAGGAGATTATACTCTGGTGCTACTGCGAAAATCACCTATCGAAACCCAGCTAAGGAGTGCATCTCGGTGCTGCCACGTATGTAAGCTCCAGGGGGCCGATAATAATTCAGTTTGAGCATACGACAAGCCCGTGACATATACGTATACAATCACGATACACCGCGAGAACCGTTTTAATTTCATGTAAATACTGATTTTCTTGTAAATATTTCTTATTCATTTCATATACCTTGTATGAATATAGTTAAATCAATATAATCCCGTTATAATTTTGTTTATGTGTTGTTATTTTAACAGTCTGCGACTGAAAGCTAAGGGTTTATCGTCTCCCACCGACCAGAGTATCCAGATATGGCGAAAGAATTCGTTCATAAGCGAACGGCCAGATCCCCGTAAGTATACAGTGTGCACCAACACGTGATATCGAGGGACACAGTTGTCCATTTAGGGGCCAGAATCCAGAGGCACCGCTGAAGATTGAGAAACGTCATTGTAAATTGACTTCCGGAAGAAAAAAGAGACTTTCATCGTTGTACCATCTATGTACCAAATGTTCTTTCCGATTGCATACTTAGCATGTAGTTTTTGTTTATTTGCCCATGACCATATGACCTTAGAGCTGCTAGTGATTCTGCCTTCACCACGTCCCTCCAAGGTCGCAATGGGCGCCTTATGCATCACGATTTCTAGACGAGAAAGTGTTTGTAATTTTCTGAGCTTGGTCAAAGGTCTCTTTTTGTCTGTGGCATCGTAGCTCCTAAACGAATAGACCGATTTTGATGCGTTTTTTTGTTTGAAAGCTGACGTGATCGAGATGGTTCTTAGCTATAATTTATGAAGATCTGTTCAGGCGTTGTGTCGGGGATTACTTAACATTTTGAATTTTGTTACTTTATGTCGCCATACTATAGGGATTGAGATGTTGCTATTGGGATTATTACCTACTCCGGAGGCTATCCAGAATACCATTGCTAGCTTTAAGTCTCACGTTTTTAATATCATACAATCTTGCACGTCCATAGTGCCCGGGTTGGTTAATTTCTCCAGGTGAGTCCTGTCTAAGGTTAATCCTAAAACGCATCTTCTTTATTAAGTTGGATCTAATCTCTCCATAACCGAAGCATCTTCAGACTTGAAGATTTCTTCTTCTCCTGAGGGCCATTACTGTGGTATTACCATCAGGGTGTGCGATTAGTCCTTAGGAATACTGTGATAAATTTTATCATGCATCTTAAAAATATTTGGGTGGTATGTGAAAATAACGAACTGTGAAATTCATTTTCAAAAAGCGTTATTGTTAACGTATTGCTTCTACTTAAAGCGTTTACTTAAAAGTGAAATGGGTAATCGATTCTGGACGACGACGCTTGCGTACATCAAATATTTAAAGTATTACCCTTATAAATACGAGCCTCTCTAAACATGCACCGGTATTTGTTGGATCCAATGCAATTATTTGCTCTTGTGTGTACAAACCCTCAGGTTGCAAGAAGAATAGACGTGGTACTGATAGACTGGCAGAATCTAACTTGTATTGAACGCTGACATCTGAAATGGAAAAGGACATACGTTAAAATGATGTTTATTGCAGGTTTCGAATGTGCATGAAAACACACTTTCATGATTCGAGTGTGTGCGGAAAGCACCATACCGATTAGTCTCTCTCGGGCGAAACCAGTGGTCTACGATTTTCCAAGCACATTGGAAGTATGGAATATTTAAAGAGAACTGTGCTAACAAGCACGCAGTTGGTACGCAGAGATACATTATGAGTGCCCCAAACCCACGATTAGATGCGGTATTCTGTGAGGACAGTAAATCCGGATTTAGTTCTACAATTCAATACCTAGCGGAGTATTTGCCCGAGGAGTGGTTGTTCGAAAGATTCAATGCCACTTAAGTCGACGAAATAGTACCTATACTTGGGCCGCCGAACAGGCGGAGTGAGCACCCTGTATAATAATTTATAAGCTTTTAAGGGCAAAAACAAAAAGATAGCAGGTTACCTGGTTACTAGTTAATAAATGTGGCTACATTTAAGCAAACCAGGATAATACCCTGAATAGTAAACAACGGGCAGTGAAAGTGTCTGTGCCCTGAAGGTGAAAACCCCGCGTTGTGTCATAAAAACCTTGAACATTATGGCATACATTTCAGCACCTTGTTATTTTAATGCTTTTTTCTCTAGCAGAAACATGCACTTCATCCATTCAAAAATTTATTTAAAGCAAGAGAAATTGTACCAAATTACTTTACCTTACCTGGGGCACTGTTCAACATTATGGCTTTGAATTCGCCACTCCTTAAAACAAATGGAACTGTAATGTTAAAAGATTCAATTTTCCTAAAAATAAGAATTCTGTTATATATATAGTATGTTTCCGGACGAGGTAACAAAGAGGATTTTTTTTTAATTTTAAATTTCTCAGAAAAAATCACTTAATAAAAACTCCCTGCTTGCTCTTAAACTCCCGATGCACACATTGTTTTTAATCTAACTGTTCCAGAGAATATTTTATGAATTTTTGGTGCGTTTTTCGACACAAACAGGCTTAACGAAGATGATACTGTTTCTATTTGATCTAAATGTAGCACTATTTGAATAATTAAACATTCACGAAAATATTTTTTTAATTTAAAATTATTTAATAAAAATCCAAAAAATGCATAAAAATTAATAACAAATTTCCTGTAACAGTTGGATAACAAATTATATGAGTTTGGGAACAAGAAAGGGCGACTTTTTGAGAAGTTGAAAATAATTTTTTTTGTCTTCTTTGTAACCCAATCCGGGGACATACTGTACATATTTTAATACGTCTCTGAAGAACCGAGCGCTGCCTTTCAGAAAAACCCAAGAGGTATCTATCTGCAGTATTTTTTATAACATTTAATGGAGCAGATCGCTTCGCTACTTATTTTACTGCCTATTAAACTTAGGCAAAATAAAGTACCTACGTAAGTATCCTACGAGGTTTCACACATGCGTATATTTTTTGTTTGTGATTTTGGAATGGAAAATATAAAATTTTAAAATTCCTATAAGAGATTACATAAAATATGAATAAGATCTTTCTTACAAACAAATTGGTAAGGGTCACCAAAATAACAATATGTTGATCTGTGCTCAGAAATGTTTTTAAACCAAAACAGGAAAAAAGGAAAGGAAAGGAAAAAATCTTGCGGGAAGAATAGTTATCAACTGTTCTGAATTCCCAGTAATTAAGTGTTATTTAGGTCAGGATGTCAAAGTCAATTTTTTCAGTATATGTACTCGTACATTTATATTTTCCCATAATATCGTCTTTCATGATTAGTTATTACAAGATTTTTAATCCGAAGATTGGATATTCACTTCCATCCAATTAGATCCTGAGCTAATCTATGCATTTTCCCAAAAGTAGAACGTCCTAGATCCCCAACTTTTTGCCTAATTCCTATTTCAGCCTCTAAGGTCTGTTTGTATCTCTACATTACTTTTTTCTATCAGCTTCTGTCGACCACGAACCACGTTTTGTAATTTCTCACTTCCGGTTTATGTTTCGGTTTTACCCCTATTTTACTATTAATTTGTCAAATATTTTTATTTTGGCCTAATTATTCATCAGCTTTAACATAGTGCAGAAAAAGATGTTCACTTGATAATTTTGGCTAAACTGATTTGAAACTTTCAGTGAATTCCCAAAATGAGTACCTACCTATCCTCTCAGTAATTCCACTGTTTTGGATGCAAACTTTTAAAGTTGTGCACGAAACCGGCAACCTGTTGCTCAAGAAGCAGGCTTTTACATCAGGATCGATTTCTTTAAGAGGCGCTAAGAATTCCGCCGTAACGTGAACATTGGAGAGAAATTCCAACCTGAAATTAAAAACATGCATAAAATTTTGTACAATATATTCAGATAGCTGAACTGTCAACAAAATTTATTTTACGGTTTATTACAGTTATCGAAAACTTTGAACTTAAACAAGTACGGGTCGAGGAAACGATAAAAATTGGGTTTTTTGATTGGGTCAGAATTCGTGTCACAAGAAACTCTTAAGCCTTTTAGCAGTGGGGGTTATTTTTAATGCATCTTTTAACAATTTTAGTATGATAAAATATATGGACTTGTGATAACTGGAACAATATTATCAACAAATTGTATATTCTTAGAAATACATAGTTATTTTATCATTTTTGGGGACGTTAATAGGTACGCTAGTATCGGTATCTTACAAAATATTATTGGATTTGCTAGAAAATGGATGCATATTTTATTAAAACAACCAAATAAACAACGAAGGATAACAGTAACAAGAAATGTATAGATATACAATATATAGGGTTATTCAGATATCGTAAACCGCACGAACTACGAATAAGGTTAAATTGGGGAAAAGTAGCGAAATTTAATGGGGATTAATATGCCGTAAAGAAATTTGCAGTATCATTTTTGGGAAAAGACACATTTTTAGATTTTCTTCTTTCTTCAATAATTTGGTTGTTATGCAACGAATTAAAAACACTTCTCTATATCAACTTTTTCGGCTGCATCCAGTGCTGCTCGCCATTTTTCTGTACAACGTTTCGTCACTTCAGAACTGTCATCAACAAAAAAATTAATTCGGATCTGGATTCTAAATTCGTTTTTTTTTTTGGTTGCCCACTTATCTCCATAACATTTGTGTGGCGGTATTTCTTGATATTGTCAATTACTTTCCATTAAAATCCACAATCAATTAAAAGCCTGATTCAAATGAAAACTCAGCAATTTATTTTTCGAGATAAATTAAAATCAAGAAAGCGAAATTACAATCCAGGTGCGCATTTATTTTTTTTTTAGTTGATGGCGGTTCTGAAGTGACGAACCGTTGTGCGGAAAAATTGTGCGCACCACTGGATGCAGCGGAAAAAGTTGCTATGGATAAGTGCTATTACTTTCTCAATTCATTGTATAACAACCAAGTTATTGAAGAAAGAAGAAAATCAAGAAATTTGTTTTTTTTTAATCTCAAAAACGAATATTTGCGGTATATTAATCCCCATGAAAGTTCGCAACTTTGTCCCAATTTAACCTTCTTCGTAGCTCTTGCGGTTTGCGATATCCCAATAGTGAGCATCGAATCTGAATAATCCTGCATATAAATGAAGGCAAGGCCTGGTTTTTTTTTCAACATTTGTTGTTGGAATAACAATTCGAAATTGATTTTCAAGCACCCTCTTTTAACCCTCCATAACTCAACGTTAAAATTAGAAAAATATAATTTGGAAGAAGAATCCCGGCTTGGAAGCAAAATAACATGAAAAATGCAAAAACACGAATAAAATATACTTACTGTGCTGTATCTTGGCCATATACACTTAAACATAAGAAGTTTATAAGTACAAACAAATAACAGATAATCATTATTTTTGAAGAGTAGGAACCACCAATAATTACTGAATAAAAATGATCAATTAAAATATTTTTCTTATTTATATTATCAATTTTGAACGTGCAAAAGCATGTTTAGCACCATCTGTCGATGAAAATCAAGAACCCGAAAATACAGCGCTCTATAATCTGTTAGAGATTACTGTACTATTATTGTTGCATCTTTTTACTTTAATGTACTAATGGCATGAATAGATGCCAGTAGCTACAAAATATGAAATTCAGAATTTTAAAAGAGTTTATTACTTTGGAATTTATTAATGCTTCGAATCCGGCCAACTCGAAAATTGACAGCTACCATATAAACACCATCGCAATATTCTACCCCCGACCGCCTCCATCGAATTTATTAGAGGTCCCCATAAAGTTTCCCATCGGTCGGTTGAAATATTATGTCGGGTTGGATGAAAAAAGCTCGAAAAAGACTCTCTGTTAACAGATTAATTTTCGAGACGTGGTAGGGTGTGTAATTTTGGAATTATTTTTTGTTGCGGTTTTGTGAGTTTAATGAGGGAGTCCTTATAATAATTTCACGCCGATCGGACTTGAAATATGCCGGGTCGGATGGAAAAAACCTCTCTGTTAACAGATTAATTTCCGAGGCCGAGGTTGGGGGTTGGGGGTGGAATTTTGCAATCGTTTGTTGGTCAGTGTTTTAGGCAGAATCTGTCTTTATAATTAAAGAAGCCAATTTGCAATTCAGCGCTTATTTAATTTCAGTTGAGAGCCCCAGATTTGCTGAACGAGAGGCACGTTCAAATAATTCGAGGCCAAGATCACATGCTGCATTCATTACAATATCACAAGACATCTTTAATTGATTCATCGCCTCCTTTGTCTGGCAATGTCAGAGTTGTTAATAATGTGAATTAATATTGTATTCATATCAACGTTCATCTAAGAAACAACTTTTCCAACACAATAGAAAATTTCGTAGGCCTTGAACAACTGGAGTGCTTCCATTTTCTATTCATTGATTGTTCGTTCGGTTCTAAGTCATAAAAATTTGCTAAAGTTTCATCCATGGTACCAACATGGTACACTATTCAAAAGAAATCAGATTAATTTTCAAAAACCGATAGAGATAGACGTTGATGGGCCCTGTTTTGCTCTAATACTACGAGTCCCTAGACTGATTGGACGATAGACGCACATTTTCATCCTTTTCTATCCCCTGAATAATCCACACATTTCCCCAAAAACATTCTACGTCTCCAAGACTCCAAGTATTTGCAAAAAGTGGCAAAATTTGTCTTTTTTAATTTACCATTTTATATTTTTTTTGTAGATAACACAGAACTTACATCTTTGTCACTTATATATTAATACCCATTGAAGAGATTAACAGTAACATCGTACTGCTATTATTATTAGCGATTCCGTTAATATTTTACCTAATACTTCAATGAATAAATAGTATAAATTCTTTAAAAATGCTATAAACTATAATTTCATTTTGAAGCGTAATTTGTTTTCAATAAATCATACTCAATTAAAATAATAAATCTTGTATTTATAATATACACTAATAGTATTAGTAAAAATTTATGGCATCAATTTAATTTTCCAAAAAATAAAACAGAAAAATATTTTCTCTGAAATATCTACCAAAGTTCAAAGTAACCCATATTTATTTTTCTTTTTATAAATAAGTCGGCATAACATTCCTTCGGTGAAATGTCAATATTTTTTCTACGTAAAAATAAGACTTAGTGCAATTATTATTCGGAAATAAAGTCTTCCAAAAATGGTCAGTAGTTCACCCATCAAAACTTGCGTCTGCAACCCGATAGTATCCATATTAGTTCAAGTAAGTGAGAAACTGTTCCAGTTCAGTATCCTCCATGGTTGCTGGACTGGGCTACATCCCTCTTTTCCTGTTTTACTGCTAACACAAGCAGGCGTCAGAGAAGACCGTCTAATACGAATTTGGGCAACCAGAATGCGCAGAAATACTGCCACAACGCTCCAAAATCAACTCGTAGAGGCCACAGGAATCAGAATAAGTACCCAAACGATACTAGCAGGCTTCACGAACGTCAGTTTCATGCAAGAAGACCAGCTAAGGTACCTCCTTTAAGCCGTGATCACCGCAGAGCAAGAAGGTTCTTTGCTGAAGAACATGTTAATTGGAACTTGGGCAGTGGAGCAATGTGCTGTTCACTGACGAATCCAAGTTCTGTTTAAATCACATTGACGGACGAGTTCGAGTCTCGAGACGCCCAGGTGAATGTTTTTAGGCTACACTGTTGAAGAAAGGGTTCCATTTGGAGGAGGGTCCATCATGGTTTGGGGTGGGAGCTGGTGGTAATTCGTGAGGGATCTATGACTGCAAGTAGGTATATAAACGAAGTTCTAGAACCACATGTTGTACCATTTTCCGAGAATATGGGTCCAGTATTCATTCTGCAGTAAGATAATGCCCGCCCACACATCGTCAGAATAGTGCAAAATTTCCTCAATGCCCACAGTATTGAGGTTATGGATTGGCCCGCCCGCAGTCCAGACCTCAATCCAATCGAGCACGTCTGGCACACACTTGGGCAATCCGGAACCTTCAACACATTGAAGAAATCCTCCTGGAAGAGTGGGAACAGCTGCCTCCTCAAGTTATTCGAAATTTAGTTGAAAGTATGCCCTTATACCTTAAGTTGGGTAAATGGTTGGTACCATTCAAAGCCATTGTTTAAAAAAGTACGAGTCGAAATCCACTTTAAGGAGTCGATATTTTTAGTTCAAATTATTTTGGTACTTCTTGTTTCATTTTATTTGTTTCTTGGAATATTTCGTAAAAACAAATACATAATGATTACACAAGATTCAAGAACTTCACAATTTTCCACAAATTTTAAAGTATTGTTTACTGTTTTAACCGACTTTGACTAATTTACTGCTACCAATTTTTAAAGAATGCTTATAAAATAAGAACAACAATCTTTAGAAGATTGTCATTCTACCCACTGGTTTACAAAAAATGAGAGCAAATGTTTATTTTTATACTGTTTAACATTGAAATTGTTTATTTAAACACATAACACAAGTTTTGCAATTTTAGAACTGATATCCTGTTGTTTTACAGCTGTATCCTTATGTCTATTCATTTTCTGAAATAATGAATGACGACACTATTGCAGTCTTAAAATAACAATTATTTGTCACCCAGTTGTCAACAATATCACATACATTGGCAAAAATAAGTAAATAAGTTCTATACAGTGCATGTATTAATAATTAAAATGTGTGTAATGCCGTCAGTGAGGCTCGACACATGGCTTCGTTACCTACGTCAAACACAACGCAGGAAATTTTGATTCAAGTAAAAGGATCTTGAGGAGCATTTTTGAAGAGCTTTATTTAATATTTCATACAGCATACCGTGTGACAAACTTCCATGTGTACATGGGGAAATAACATGGGCAATTACATTTTTGGGGATTCCTGCTCCCCATGTGTAGTTACAGTGGTGGTAAAGGTAGCAATCGAAAGATTATTTTTTTCTATGTATGAGGATATCAAAAACTCTACAACTTTCCAATTTATTAAAGCATTAAAAGCAAAAATTACATTAATAATTTTCTAACTAAAACACACAAATTTATCAGATTATCCATGACAACTTAATTTATTCTAATCACGGACGTCTTTGATTTTTATGGATTTTCTGAACTGTCAACATTTAAAAATGAACAAATAAACTTGTTTTTTTATTTAGATAATTCTCATTCACATTATTATTGTCATTACCTATAGTTGACAATTAATTGATTACTGGTGCGGATGTTTCGTTGGTGAATGCTGGTCCATAGTTTAGGATAAATTGTAGGTGTCGTCTAACCTATTAAAAAGTTTTTGGGAAAATGTTAAAGCAGTAAAATCACTACATCGTATAAAACAAAGTCGCTTTCTCTGTCCCTATATCCCTATGTATGCTTAAATCTTTAAAACTACGCAACGGATTTTGATGCGGTTTTTTTTAATAGATAGAGTGATTGAAGAGGAAGGTTTATATGTATAATAACATCCATTAAATAGTGGAGAAATACTTTTATTTTTGAGGTTTCTAATGTGATGTCGTAAATAATTACATTTTTTCCGCTTACATTGCAATCGCAGGCTGAACCCTACGAGATTTATCAAAATAATGTACTAAGACTTAGTATTGTACACATTGAAAAGGTCTACAGAAAACTCCGCGATGGTATATGTCTATCTCTTATGGATATCCCACAATAACATTTTTTTGTCATTTACTTTTTACGACAAATAATGGCTAATTTTCGAAGCGATTTTAACCAATACATCATTAATCCTTATCCAAATCAAAACTACTGGATCGATTTTAATCATTTTTTCAGTGAGTGACATAGGCTATATATTTTATACCCGTGCGAAGCCGGAGCGGGCCGCTAGTGAAATAATAAAAAATAAATTACTTTTATTTTACTGCAATTATGAAAAATTTAACAATCGGCAACATTTGCTTATTTTGCTGCTCTAATGAATTTTGTAATCTGGCAATTTAATACTTATTTATTTCATATCTAGGTAAGGACAAAAACTTATTAATATACAATGAAATTAAAGTAACATAAAAAAAGAAAAGTAACTATAACAAATATTCAAATAAACCCCCATTCTGTATCAGACAGTATCCCAGCCTATTATAGAAAGAATTTCTCACATTCGCAAGTTGCCGATCGTTTATTAAGTTGCATTCCGCAAAAATAGCATTCCTTATTAAAAAATCAATATTTGGGTGACGAGTTTTATAAATCTTATTTTTTAAATGACCCCACAAGAAAAAGTCACACGGTGCAAAAAGGGAGATCTAGCTGGAGAGTTTATAGCACCACCTCGACCAATCCAGCTCTCTGGAAATATTTCATTTAATAATTCCCTCACTTGTGCTCCAAAATGTGCTGGGCATCCGTCATGTTGAAACCAGACCTCCCGATTCGCATGTGCAACTTCTTCTAATGCAGGGTCAATATGGTTAATTAAAAGATCTAAATAAGCTTCTGAATTTAAATTTCCCTGTATTTCAAATGGTCCTATAATGCGATTATTAAAAATGCCTGCCCAAATATTGATTTTTTTAGGGTATTGCGTTGTAGTGGCTAGATTTATTCTGGGATTTTCCTGGGCCCAATGCCTAACGTTTTGTGAATTTGGCTCTTGATTTAAAGTGAAGGTACACTCATCGGTAAAACAAATTGATGAGAGGAAGCTGCGATCCCGATTAGCCCGTTCTTGCATTTCTTCACAGAAAGTTTGCCTTGATTCTTCGTGAAAAGGAAGCAACTCTTGGTGACATTGGAATTTAAAGGGATGATATTTGTTTTTTTTTTAATATGTTATGGACAGTTTCTCTTGAAACATTACATTCTAGGGCAATAGACCTTAAACTAGATGTTGGACTAGCAGTTATCAGGCCTATTACCATTTCCTCTACCTCAACATTTAGATTTCTTGGAACGACTAAAAAAATAAAGGATAAGATTAATTTTAGTTTTGTTTCACTCCACGTTATCATTTGTTAAATTTCTCATAATCCCAGTAAAATTTAAGTTCGCGAACAATAAGGAATTAGCAACTAGGTAATAATAATAAGCGAATCAGAATTATCTAAATAAAAACCAAGTAAATTTATTAGTAAAAATTACCTTCTTTCAATGAAAGATTCCCAGTATCTTCAAATTTTTGAACTAATTTTTTTATTGTTGTTACCGAAGGAATAGGACTGTTATTGAATTTTACAGAAAATAAGTCACGGACTACCCGCAGACTATTGCCGCCGTAAAATGTTTCCACAATGAAAACCTTTTCTTCAACTGAATAAATATTGTTGTTCATTTTGAAACCCAAATTTTAAATTGTCGATAAATAGGTAACGTTGACAGTTCAGACGAATTAGAAATTAGAATCAAGGGAGTCTTTGATTAGAATAAATTAAATTGTCATAGGTAATCTGATGAATATCCGTGTTTTAATATGAAAATTATTAGTGTAATTTTTGCTTTTAATGCTTTAATAAATTGGAAAATTGCAGAGTTTTTGATATCCTCATACGCAGAAAACAATAGTCTTTCGATTGCTACCTTTACCACCACTGTAACTACACATGGGGAGCAGGAATCCCCAAAAATGTAATTGCCCATGTTATTTCCCCATGTACACATGGAAGTTTGTCACACGGTATGTATACATAATTATATTACATTGGTACTAAATTAAAAAAATTGGTCATTCAGTCTAGAGAAATCCAGAACTAACAACATTGCGAAGGCGTCAGCTATAAAAATGCCACTCAACCTAAATACGGGATATTGAGGTAATTATTTTGGCAACAGCAGTTTTACGGAAACGAGGAAAAGAAAGTTTGTAGTGTGACAGTTAGTAAATAAAATGAAATTATTATAAGTAATGAGGCGCTTCTGGAGTTCAGTCAGCTCCCTTTACCGCCAACCAACTCTCCAAGTGCCAAAATACAAAAAAGTGGGAATCCAAAACCTATGAAACTATCATTAAATTGATTGTGTATAATTTTTGCCAAGGTATTACCTCCTGGAATCTTTCGCATATATTGTGAATGACTTCCTTTAGTGATACCGGCATCTGAAGAAATTCCTCTAAAGTGTAAAATTAAGGCAGGAAATAGGGCTGAAAATAAATGATCCCTCAAGGATTTAGGGGGTCAAGATTTTCATCTGCATTCTGTTGACTCGTGCGCGGAACTCCTCTATAATAAAGTGCTTGGAAAACACTCTCGAGCGATATAAAAATATGTTTTATAAATAATCCACATGCAGCCACTCAAATGATTCATGACGGAATCCAACATTGAATCTAAAATTGGAGCGGCTCAATGGCGTCGTTGAGGAATGAACAATGGAAATGGCGCCTCTATTCTGGATAAATGTGTTCAGTTATTCTTCCCGATTGTAGTACACAAATATTTCACAACAAAACGACCCGTTTTACTTTCTTAATAAAATATTTGTTGGTGAAATACGATCGCTGTTTATTTTCAGTAGGTAATGCATTTATATTCCAAAAAGCTATCGTTCACATTTTGCTCGCGCTTTGCGAGAAAATTGAATGGAAAATTTTATGGGACTCGAACCCAAATCTCCTGCTTTATGCGACAATTATTCTTAAAAATTAAAGAACACTCGTCCTTTCATAGGTACTAAATATCATGCAGGTGGCACTGTGAAAATGATGTTCGGTTTCACTTAGCATGCGAAAAAATGGGACGGATTTAACTCTGTTTGTTTTTAGGCTGCTGGAACACACAAAGGGAAAGAAAATCTATCATTTTAAAAAATAACAACCTTTGTTAACCATACAACTGGACGACTTTTTTTATTTCAGACGTTGAAAATTTTAATTAAAATATTTGATCTGAGTTTTGTGTTTTCCTCTTTTTAAGGCAGAAAAGAACTGTACCATCTAAAATCATTCCAAGGAAACGGAAGTAATAAAAAACTTCACTACTTTTAATCTCTGAACTAAATGACAACGTAGCGGCTTTCAAGGTAGGTAAGTAGGCAATTCTCATTTTATTAGTAGTCCAGATGTATACGTCAGCTGTCTTGTTGTCACTTATGACTTTTACATAGCCTTGTTTACCACTAGCTTGCTGTATTGACATCTGCAACTCTGAAGTGAAACTAGGCATTGACAAAATGGAAATGACTAATATGATGTATTTTTTCTACACCTATTTAATTATATGACAATTATTAGCATTTTCTTTGTGAAATATCGTACCTATAATTCACTGTAGTGTATTATGGAATCATAATTCACTGTATTTGGCCAATCACAAACATGCATTCAATAATCACCGTTTCCCTGATCCAATGATATTTTATATCTACTGCGATCAACTCTTGCTGGAGCTGGCAATCGACTTGGGTGACAGCCAAGTGTATCGCCATATTACTTGTTTACGTTTTCCAACGTATGCACTTCGTACGAGTAGGTACCGATTAATCCGTGCAAATTAACAATTCAACCACTACAACTGCTAATCAGAACTTAACAATGGAAGTGACAACTCCAAATTTAAAAATATTACTAACTGCACAAATTTCTATACCTATACAGGGTATCCCACGACGACCTTACACGATCTGTATATGGAAAAGTGGGTTTAGTAGAGTTACACAAATTTGCACAAACAGGTAATCGAGGATGCTCATTCGACTGAAATATTTTTGACTTTCTGGGACTTCCGGTTATACCGGAAATAAACACCAACTTCCTTATTTTAAATGGAATGCCCACATTTTTATTACGGATTTAGATTTTTGGTCGAATTTTAAGGTCACCTTATGCAAAACATCATATGTGTAAAGTGCACCCTCTTCGAGATATTAAACGTTAAAAATCGTCATTTTTCAAATTTCATCAATTATAGCATGGAAACGGTACGAGATAAAGAAAAATGACTTACATGTCCCTATCCTAGTTTTTAATTCTCTATCTATTGAGTGTGGAAAATACTGTCTCCTGACTGGGTCAAAAAATGACAAAAAGTTGCCAATCGGGAAGCAGTATTTTCCAGACCCATTAAATAGAGAATTAAAAACTAGGATAGGGACATGTAAATCATTTTTCTTTATCTCGTACCGTTTCCAAGCTATAATTGATGAAATTTGAAAAATGACGATTTTTAACGTCTAATATCTCCAAGAGGGTGCACTTTACGCATATGATGTTTTGCATAAAGTGACCTTAAAATTCAACCAAAAATCTAAATCCGTAATAAAAATGTGGGCATTCCATTTAAAATAAGGAAGTTGGTGTCTATTTCCGGTATAACCGGAAGTCGCAGAAAGTCAAAAATATTTTAGACGAATTGAGCATCCTCGATTACCTGTTTTTGCAAATTTGTGTAATTCTACTATATATACTTTTCTATATACAGATCGTGTAAGGTCGTCGTGGGATACCCTGTATATGATCATCCTAGTAGGTCATTTAATGGAAAATAAAAATTAATGTATTAAAGTGATCAAATTTTAGTCTAATTTATTTGTTTAATAGGTGTAGAAAAAGCATAGTATTATATTCGCGATTATGACCACTATTCACTCAGACGATTTGCGCCACTCGCCTTCGGCTCGTGGGCTCAAACTTCAAACTGCATAATGGCTGTCATAATCGCTCATATAATAATATACTATTAAATTATTCATGTGTTCATTACATACTTACTTAAAATTACATTTTAAAAGATTGGTCGATTTGGTAAATTCAGCCAAAATTTTATTTTCAATAAAGAGACAGTGTCGTTCGCTCATTAATTTGTGCGTTATTGTAGGCACATACATTCCCTAAAATATAATTGTCTAAGTAGGGTAGGTATTATGAGTTTATAACAGCTAAATAGACTGGTGTGAATAAGACTTAATAAGTTCGACCCACAACTGTACCTATTCTATAGTCAAAACTTAGTTTATTAAGTAAATGCTATATTGTGATGCATTGTTGAGAATAAAACTTTACGGAGAATTCTAATTATACAAAGCAATAAACAGGGTGCAATTTGGAAAAGAAAATCAGAAAAATGGTTTTGGAACTTCTAATCGTTGAAAAATTGGAAAAGTGCAACATTTGGTGTGATCTCAAGCAAAATATGAAATCTTCGGATTCATCATTTGGGACTTAAATTTTAAATTGTAACGTTAATCTCTTAAAATATGAGTCTACGGCTTGCACAAATTAGTCGGAGAGCAGGACGTTCGAAATATGCAAAATAAAAGTGGGGTATGCAACTCGCGAACATACAAAAACTGATGTCGAATTCCTATGTAAAATGACCTGCTGAATTCGATTCTGGAGGTCGCGAATCGATTCGGGATTGCGAAATTGCGAAAAATCGAACTTTATCATATTTTTACAAAATTTCTCGGAAATACATTATTTTATATTTCCCATTCTATATCTTTGTCTGTAACAATTGGATCGGTTTAAAACTTTGCATACATATAGTTTGAAATATGCCGAATCCGTTGCCATACGTAAATGTGCACTAATGTGTAAAGATATGGTAGAAAAATAATATTTTCGTCGCAGGTCCCATGGATTTTTCAGTAACTGCATTGAGAAAGTTGGTATCGAGGTAACTTTTTTATTATTGGAGATAGAGTACTAATATAAGCGAGTCAAATATAGTTTAAGGTCTGAATTAATTTATAAAAAACAAAAAAATGTTGTTGGTAAAAGTTTGGTGGTCATAAAAGGTTAATAAAGTCGAGCGTTGTACGCGCTACGTTGTCTCCTGGGTTGCACCGAAGCAGACCGCGTGGAGAACTTCAATGAGAACTGTTCTTATTTTTTTAAATTTGTACTTACAGAATAAATATATTTTTATTATTCGATATACGTATATTTTCCTTCACAAAAACAGCTTATGGAACACAGTACATTAGCTTTTAAACAAATACAGGTTGTGCTACAATTTATTGAAATATTCACATTTGCAAAATGGTCTTATATTTACAAAATCTGGTTTCGCACTTATTGTGGTCATGATTGGCATTACGCTACCGTTTTCTTTCATGCACCACCCAAATTCCAAAAGATTTGGGCCCGGTTTTTCAAAGAATCCAACACCGAATTAAGTCTGACACCGGCTCCGTTGCTATGATTCAATCAATCAGAAAGCCGGTATCATAGCAACGAAGCCGGTGTCAGACTTAATCCGGTGTTGGATTCTTTGAAAAACCGGACCTTGATAGTTTTGGTCGAACTAGGTATGCAGTTTTGTAAACGACAGACTACAAGTACATACGTCCTGAGGACATGAAAACGAAACGTGTTTTCGGTGGGTGGTAAAGAAGCGAAATTTGTTTTGTAATAAATAGGTACCTTACTGATATTCGTTTGCTTATTTACCTAATGTCTGTTTTGCATGTTGGAAACAAATGTGCTCTTAAATGGTCCATACTGCCAGTAAATTCTGGACGACCATAATATGTAATGAATTTCACTCTGTTCTCACTTGACATTTGGTTGAACATACTGAATATTTCAATAAAACAAAATTTTTTAGTGTTTTCAACGGGTTTAATCGTTATCGACAATATTGTTTCGACTTACTAGGTCATCATCAAAGGTTCTTACAAAACAAATCTTAAAACTAAAACAGTGCCTTATATACAGTATTCTATTTTATTTTCGTTTGGTGGGGTAAGACTGCTTCTATGATTGGTGAATGGTTAAATTCCAACTGGTCATTTGTTGATCTAATTTCTAAGCAAACTTGACAACCCGATTTGCTTAAATAAAAGAAATTTAAGTTCATTGTTGGTCAATAATAAAGAAAAAAGAAACACAGGAGATAAAAGTGGTGTTTCTCAGTTAAATTGGCATGATTGCAGCGCGATTTACATAGGTCAAACCGGGAGGGATTTCAATACCATACTGAAAGAACATAAAGTCTATTGCCAACAATTCAAACAGGACGGGTTTTTGGGAACATTGTACATATTGTAAACAATCATAATTTTGTCGAAAGTGATTTTAAAATATTATATAAGGATCTAAAGGTAGAAAATTAAATTAAGTGGAAAGTTTTGAAATTTGCAAAGCCATTAAATTAGATCAACAGATAACAAATGACCATTCATCAATCATAGAAGCAATCTTACCCCACCACACGAAAATAAAATGGAATACTGTATATAAGGCACTGCTTTAGTTTTAAGATTTGTTTTGTAAGAACCTTTGAAGTCGAAACAATATTGTAGGTAACGATTAAACCTGTGAAAAACACTAAAAAGTTTTGTTTTATTGAAATGACCATATAATGATTTAAGAAAAATGCCCTACATCCCTACAAACATTTAATAAATGAAAACTCTAAACTCCGACTAGACGGCATTGGCACGGCAGTCAGCTTTTGTCCGCGACAACGCGCGCAGGGCGCGACATATGACTCACGTTTAACACACTTTTTCTGACTTACTATGCATTTTATGAAAAAATACTCAAAATAAAAAAACATCCTCATTTTATGCGCTACAATTTACTCGTTTATAGTATAAGTATATCTTCAAAAATAAAAAAGTTACCCCGATACACACTTTTTCGCTGTAAATGACACAAAAGTGGCAACTCTTCCTCGAATATTTATTAATTTTTCAGTCAAATCACAACAATTACTATTTTCTCGTACAGCGTTAGAAAGCGGATAGTTTCATTATCCTAATGCTAAAATTTCACATTTGTACGACAATGGGTGACAGATATACAGAAGGAGAAACAATAAAAGTGCGAAAATAGCATATTTGAGAAGAAAAATGAAAAAATACAATTTTCTTCAATTTGGCAATTCCAAATCGAATCGCTACCTCAAAAATATGTTCCGTCAGGTGTTTTTACGTAAGAACTCATCGTCTGTTTTTGTATGTTCGAAAGTTGCATACCATGTGTCGAATTCAGAGCTCTTGCTCTCCGACTAAATATTACATTGTATATTTAATAAGCAATATATAATTAAATATAAATAAAAAAACGGGCAATTACCTCTTTGATTACTTTATTCAAGAAAATTGAAATTTAATCGCGTTTTAACTCCGCCTAACCACATTTCTTTATTTAAAGCAGTAAGCAGCAAAGAAAAATAATGGAGTAAACCAGGTATCAACACTTCCTCATAGATTCCGGCGCCGCCGCCAAAACTGAAAGCAACAGTCCGTAAATTACAAATCTCGGATTGGACACTCGATTGAAAAATTAAATTTTCGCGTATGTACTTAGTTTAGTTCTAAAAGATTTTTCCTTTGCTGCTATAAAAATGTTCCTGAAATATTGGTGATAACATTTTATTAGTAATAGTTTAACCTCAACTCTTTGCAGTCTGCAATTAATTTGTTTTTTTAATGCAGTTTTAAGAATCATAACTAGTTTTTATTTTTTCTTTAGAATCTGCAATATTTTTTTACCTTACTTAAACAGAATTTTTCTCATAACGGTTCATAAAATTGATTTCTAGAAACTAAATTGAATCATAAGCCGAAGGACAAGTCATTATGTAATGATTTTTGCGCTCATTAAGAATTGCATAACCGGTGTTTTAAATAAATAAATTCAATGTTAAACAGTACAAAAATAAACAGTTATAACCTTTGGAGCTTGTGGGATGGGTGACAATCTTTCTGAGGTCATTTTAATATTAATTCGTTTTTGTGTTGCAAAAACTGGCAATTATTATTAACGAATAGCTGTTGTCCTAAATTGTTTCTATTTTGCTTAGGTACATTATCTTGATTTTAAGAAAAATTCTTGATCAGATAGTATAAGTGAAAATATCTTTGGATTGTCAAGCACTAAAAATAAAGAGATGTCTCTCAGAATGTTATGCATAATTCAATTTCAATTTCATTTTAACAAAACAATTATTCAGGGTACTTTTCCACTCGCAAATTTTGTACGTCGATGCCAAAACTTTCATTTCATATAATATGGGAAAAATCATTCAACGGCTTACTGAACTGCTGAACTGAAGTCAAGCCCGCGAAGAAAGAACATCAATCTTGTTGAAATATGTTTACAGGCGTGCCTTGCCAATAATGAATATATTTTCAGCGGAACGCCCTACTCTAAAATCACATTCACCTCTATAATACCCTGTCAACGGCAATATAATTGATTATTTTATGTATTATTAATAAAATGTTTACTGGAATAGGTGCCCACCTATTGATAAATATTGTTAGTGACGTATATTTAGCAACTTTTGTTACATTTTATAAGACCTGTCAAAGAGAAGTTAAAAATAAAAACAATAGAGACGGTCAATTGGGTTAATGAAAAATGATTTTGTCCACGACTATCTTATAATATACTCTTTATACTTGTGTTTCTTCAATCATAATTAGATACATTAATCACTGCAGTGATTAATGAATATTATTCACTACACCAATAGGAACATCGCTTTGACCCTTTTTTACATTTATTTAGTAGGCCGCGATCGCGATGTGTCAGTTCAAATTGAAACGTCAAATCAGCATGGTTTGCTTTTAATTTGAAATGCATATTCTAAAAAAGAAGATATAATGAGTAGTGAGAGTAAAAACGAGGTTTCTTTAACAGCACCAACAATAAAAGAAGCTGCAGAACTTGCCTCATTAGATTCATTGCCCAAAAAACCTAGAAAATTATACCTGAGAGCGTATGTATGAATCTTTCTTACACTGGAGAAGGGAAATGAAGGTAAATTCTTTCTGGGAATCTGTTTTGATAGTCGTGGACAAAGTATAGTATACAACTCGTTATAATGATCCTATTATTAACTCGTGTATAATATACTATTATTCACAATCGATTAGTAATAAGTCAATTGCCAACTTTTAAAAAGTTTGCAAGTAGGTTATTCCTAACTTCTACTTCCCGGCCGGGTTAGGAAATTTTCCATCCGGGTGGAAAATTCAGTGCCTATTTGATTTTATAATTAAGCATGTATTATGTAATGAAAACTTGGAATAAAATTTCCTACCGTTTTTTCTGCGGTCTCGGAGAGTTCTGCTTGAGTGTATTATGTACTCCGACTGACTACCAGACATATTTTACCACCAGAAATACTCTTTCATATTCAGTTATTCTATTGTCAAAAAACGATGCTTGTCAGTTAAATAGTTTATAAAATTATAAATGTCAATTTCACTGCTTACCAAGTATTATCGAAAATGCAGTATTTAAAAAATAAAATGAATTATTTATTCCTTTATTGTTTATTAAAACTAATGATTGTGAATAAAATATTCTGCATACCTCGCTCGAAAATTTCATTACAGCCTTGGCTGCAATGAAAGATTTTCCACCCCGGCATGTAATATACTAATTATAATCTACATTGTATTACTACATTTCATGACACGTTGAAAATTGCTATTTTCGTTGATTTTGAGTATAGCTTCTTCTTTCATCTTCATGTTGAATCTATGTTTTTTCAAAATAATTCAGTACAGAAGTTTTGGTCATTTCACATATGACTTTTTGCTATCAAAACTAAGAGACATAGGTATGGTGATGTATTAACGAAAGATAGTCAGAATTACTAGGGAAATCTAAAAATGTAAAAATAAACAGGGTGTTCCATTTAACTTAGCAAAGTTGGTGACGACTTCCGGCATAACCACGAGTGCAAAACAATCGTTATTGCCATTAATAAATTTTCTATTTTTAATCGTAAAGTAATACGTACTTTAAAATAAGTCGGTTCTTAAATAACAAAGATATTTGACCATTCCGGGACTTACTCCTAACCCTGTATATCTATTATATCAACTAAGTACCTACTTGTCTACAAAAAATGCAATTTCAAGTGTTATATTGGTAGGACATTTTGTAGTTGCGCATATATCTCTACAATGTCACTTTCTCCGCATTTTTCAGTGATGTGTATATTATTGAAAAGGCATCGCCTCCTAGTTATGTGTCATTCCAACTGGACCACAAAATAATAAACACCTAGTTTTGCAACTGGATGACGTGAATGTACTGAAAATAAGTGCCTTAATTATTTTCAGCTCTGCATGAAGATAGAAATAGTTTCTTGTTTATTTTTGAACTAGGTAAATATGCGTCTATCCTGTACGCTAAACGTGCCCCCTTTTACGCTGGTTTACAAATTTTACGTCCTGTTCAAAATAAAAGCATTCCGCAGTGACATGTAAATTGAAATTTGTTATATTATATCTGCTATATCAATTCTTGTTTTCGTAGAAAGTGGAGCACCTTTTAGGTAAACATTCCATTGAGGTTAATTTAGCGCATTTTTAATGGTGTAAGTATATTTTGCCATGCAATCTGGAGTGTATCATGCTCTAGATAACTAACCTTTGCTTTACTGAACTCTTTAGAATTATCAGGTCCATGCTATGGCCCACAAAATTACAAGTTTATAGAAGAGAATAATCATCGTCTCAGCTTAGCAGGTAAGACAAATGTTGTATATTAAATCTGTGGATGTTAACTTCTATTAATTAATAACTGCAGTAAATATATGTATAATGAAATATAAACCACCACTCTGCCCTTAAATTTCCATGGTGGAATACTGGAATACGGTAGAGGAACATAAATATCATGTATGAACTAAACAAGAAACAAATAAACAATAAATGCAGGTGCCAAACGTACCTAAGCTGACAGAAAGCTCATAAGCGACAAAATAAATTTAGAAAGAAAATTGCAGTATGCAAAATGGCCTAAGTTACGACTGCTGTGATTCATATAAGATTTAGTTACACATCATCATCCTGCGGAAGTCGTTAGCTTATTAACGATTGAATTTTTGCATCTAGGTCGGTCGGATGGAAAACTTATTCGTCCATATGCCCTTAGCGTCCAGATGGATAAGGGCTGGGTTTTCTATTGCTATACTAAGGAAATTATAAAACGGAACTAAATTAAAATGATTCTATTACTTTAACTATGTACATTTGACGGGTAAAACGGCATAATTCAAAAACATTTACAGAAAATGAATATTGAGCTTCTTACGGTAAAATTTAATAGCAAACGAGCACTGGGTCTTAAACCAGGTTTCGCAAGCAATTCCCCCAGTGACGGTACTCTGGACAACCGCCTGTCGCCTTGTAGGTTGATTTAAACTGTGTACGCGGTGTCTGGATTTGTCGTTGCAGCACATATGTGCAATCCAGACGGGATGTAGATCTGGTATGTACGTTTCAGCCACCATGTGCAATCCCGTAATAGAATAGCCATTAATCAGCACGTACATAGTTGTATAACCGCTCTTCAACCCAACCGTACTAGTTATCGTCCAGTCGCTCACTGCAGTAGCTGAATGAAGACGTGCGAATTGTCACTGCAAGGAATGCATTCAGCTGTGCTAATTCATGGATTCAACATCCACTGCACTAATCGGGTTTCAGAACAAGCCTTAATACGCCTGTTTTACCTCTTAAACCGATCAACTAAAGTGTGTTTAATTATTGGTAGCCTAACAGCAACAATAATTAACCACAGGCACTTAGTTATGGTAGTCTACCGTCTGTATTTTTGTACAACAGTCAATCATACTACGCAGCGAGAGATAAGTTTAGTTCAGGAAGTCTAGAGATTTGAATCGTATCTTGCAGAGAAGCTCCCGGTCATCCGGCCGACGGACTTAGGTGTTCAACTCCGGCTCTTTCCAGAGTCCAGAAGAAAATTAAGCCCCGGGAGAAGAAAGAAGACGGAAAATTCGAAGAATTATCCGGAAAACACACTTCACTTGGCGCCTCTAGGGTTTCTTCACCGTATTTTTGTGCTTTTTTCGCCGCCCAGTCATCCACTATCACAAGTGTCCAGACATACCCAGTTGTCCCGCAAATATTCACCCGCTGTGTTTTCTTGTAATGCTAATAGTTAGAGAGCTAGCGTCATTTTTGATGACAAAAAAGTGACAGACTGGAACTTTGCCAATCACTAGTTCATAGGGAGGCAGACACTTTTTCTATGTGTGCAAAATTTTCGCTTGCAGTCATTTCAATTTTTTGTTTTTAATAAAACATGTACCTGTTGGACAGGTCGTATGACAAATTTGTGTCAGGCTCATATCTTTTGCACGCATTACTTGACTTTGACTATCTACGAACCTGAATTTAGAGCTGGCAGACATTGTTTCATGTCTTAGGATGGAGGCATATCTGTGGAACTGAAGAACTAATGAAAATGCGATGACTCATTAGTGTCAAGTTAATTTTTTTGTACACATTGTTGTCTCGTGCTATGATAAGAAAATGCAACTGGCAGACATTTTCTGCAGTCAAGGGCAGAAGGCAGACGTACTGAATTGGGGGGTTGGTGAGGGTTCGGTGACAAATTAGTGTCTATATTAAAATTTTTGTTTGCGTATTAAAGGAGTCTTAAAGACTCCTCTGTTTACTTGACAGACGGACACTGATTTGTCACCGAGCCCTCACCAACCCCCCGATTCTATACGTCTGCCTTCTGCCCTTGACTGCAGAAAATGTCTGCCAGTTGCATTTTCTTACGATAGTAAGAGACAACAATGTGTGAAAATAAAATTAACTTGACACTAATTAGTCATCGCATTTTCATTAGTTCTCCAGTTCCACAGATCTGCCTCCATCCTAAGACATGAAACAATGTCTGCCAGCTCTAAATTCAGGGTCGTCGATAGTCAAGTAATGCGTGCAAAAGATATGAGCCTGACACAAATTTGTCACACTACCTGTCCAATAGGTACATGTTTTATTAAAAATAAAAAATAGAAATGACTGCAAGCGAAAATTTTGTCACATAGAAAAAGTGTCTGCCTCCCTCTGAACTAGTGATTGGCAAAGTTCCAGCCTGACACTTTTTTGTCATCAAAAATGACGCTAGCTCTCTAACTATAGAGCGTTCCGAATTAGTCTTCTCCGTTCCACTAATATTTCTTCTATCCTTTTCTGCATCACGCATCGAAACATAATTTACACATTATGGATAAATTGCCCAAGTAAAAAATTATGTAAATTCAACTTTTAATTTTTGAGTCACATGAAGCCAAATGTAAATAACTATCAGAATTATGGAAATTTACTCACAGAAATAGAAAAGCATACCAAGAATGTGACAAAATGGCGCTTTTTCTTCTGTGCTTGTGGCTTCTAAGGATTGGATAGCGGTTTACAGTTGTTTAAAAAGCTATGTCATATCCGAAATAAGGATAACTTACGAGAGGCCACTTTTATATATTTGGAAGTCAGTTTGCTCACGGGATTGTGGGGAAACAGCGGCGCACTATTAAGTTTGCAGGTGGTATAACACTCAAGAGCTGTATTTTAAAATTTTGCGGACACCACAGAATTTTATTTTTACTTTGTAAATATTGCAAATACAAATAAATTGTTATTAAAGGTATTCTACTCGTACTATTATACTAATTATCAGTCACTAGCAGCACAATATCAACAACTGAACTACAGCGGCAACAATCCAACAACAACCGTTATCTTTCTACTGTGAGTTCCAACTGCGAAATGACTTCTCTTCAGTACTCGCACTTTTTCCACCTTGGCAGTCTCGTTTGCTCGGTGGGGATTGGTTAGCGTCGGATCTAAATGGCTACGGCTATCCAAATCCCGCATATAGCGTGATTGTAAATGTAGGAGTAGAAGTAATTGTTATGCAGTCATCACATGACTGCACATTGAGCGTAGGTATTCTATTTAACTGCTATTTACTATTTTAAAGGCCCAAATATTCTTTCTAACCTCACAAACAATTTATTACAGAAGAAAGTAATTTTGGATCTGCAGAAACACGCAGGCTGACACCGATTGTTTGTCTGTAACTTCTATTTTCGGAACATCTAAAGCGCTATTGTTAAAAATTCCGTGCGTTGTTCCTACTTTTAATTTTCCATTGTATACACAATATCGGGAAAAATTGCAAATCGCCCAAGTTTCGTTTCCTGTTTTTTACAGTGGGCACGAAAGTCTCATTTCATTTTATAGCCTACAATGCAAAGAAACTCATAAATTTATGTCTACCATAAAATCAGCATAAATAAGTTAATGATAATTTGGAAAATTGTTTTAATTCAAGTAGGTAGATACAATTAATTTGTTCAAGTACCTTCTTCATTATTTGAAACGGCTTTGGAAAGCTAGATTGTTTTGTTCTAGCATAAAAGTTAGCCTAGATTTCTTCCGGAACTCTCATTATAACCATCGCCTTCACTAAAAATAGTCTTATCCGGGATTTGTTTCAGGAATATTGCAGACACTTCTGATGCTCCAGTGTTTAAAGTAATGGCGCACTCGACCCCAGATTTCCTGAAATGATTAAAACAGAGGGCCTACATGTCCTACATACTTAAGCAGAATTGAGGTAAAAAAATTGTAATTATGAAATCTAGAGTATAGATATGAGACCAGACGTAAAAATGCAGTACCTATAATATGAGAACGATAATTCGATAATAGAAGCAAGGATGGGATTTACAACGCATTTGCCATTTTATTGCGAATATGGTTAACTCACGTGGCATATTCTCTCAACGAATGCGCTTCGTGTTTCTCAATACATCAATTCAATTTTATTCCCGAATCCCAGGCAGCACCTTTAACTACAGGTTCTCGAAAACCGCAACTAAATCCACTCAGTATTTTCAAAAAAGAAGCCCAAGGAATAAGCAATGTAAATTATTTAGGATGGTTTGGTTGGAACCTTACAACAACCTATCCCGTTGCGTCACCTTTTGTGACCATACAGGGTGTTGATTCAGTCGGTCGGTCGGTGATGGACTTCTGGTCGTCGATAAATATACCCTAAACTCTAGGCAGAGACAGGGTTCTCTGGAATTATTGCAAAAACAAAAATAATACTCACGAAGAAACTTAAACACACTCTATTAATTTAACTATATACAGAAAATTCAAATAAAACCAGAACGAATGTACAATAAAAAGTTATTTACAAATTTAATCAAAATAATGACAACCAGCGGTATCTGGCGGTCAGATTCGGTATCTCTGTATACACGAAGCTTGCGACGGATAGATAACTTATTTCGCTCTTGGCGATGTTGGTTACCGATCCGCATTCGGAAAATCACAAACCAAAATTAACGAAGGCATGTAAATCGTACTACCTTGGGGTTATTCACGGGGAGTAAATGTTGTTTCAGTGTGTTGTAACGGATAGGGACTCTCGCAGCCTTTCGACGCAAGCTTTCCCTAATGAATGCGCGGAGAAAAGAATCATTCTAATCTTTCGATTGGCACAATTCCCTTCAGTGTAAATATGGATGTGTTGCGTTATGTAATAGCAAGGTATATACTGTGCTAAAGAACTCTGCACTGTATTGACCCCCCTAAGAGCGGCTGGTGTTTCACCGCCTCCAACTTAGGTCTGTAATAAATTAGCTCTAATCTATTACCTACGTTTCCGGATTATTGGAAAATGTGCCTTGACGTATGTTCGGGCCCACCTCCAAATTAGTAATCGGGTTTGTAAGACTCTAGGTATTACGACGACACACTATCGACGGTTTCGGTTAGCAACTATCAAGTATTTAACAGTTCTATCGGCGGTACGACAATAAACATTTAATCTCATAAATGTTTACGTCTTCGGAGTGTACCCTGAACAGTTTCTACTGCGTGTCAACACTCGGCGCGTTCGGTCTATATCGAGGCCAGCGGTATTCGACTTTTGGAAGGAGAATTGCTGCGTGCGACGCGAACAGATTTCTCCCATCTTGCAGCGGCATCTCGCTTTGTACGAACGGAGAAAATGATTATTCATTTGTTTGAATAATTGTTGCATTTTCTTTTGAATCGTTACAACCTGAAGAAAAATTACATTTTGAGATATTTATTTTACGTCGGATATCTATTACAGTGATGTGAGTTGGAACCTGTAGTATTCATTTTATTTATATGTATGTGGAAAAGGCGATTAATGTGATTAAACAAAGAATAGCTTCCTGGAATAATATATAAGACCAAACTATTAATAAATATCCTGATTCGCAGATAAAGATTAATAAAAATAAAACCAAAATATTGGTATGTAGTGGGAATGAAAATAGGACTAAAACTACATAAGGAAACGACAAAGAGTAAGTCGCACATTCTAATTCAAAAATTTGGTTAAAATATTTAACCAGACTCTAACATCTTGATCCTCGCAGATTATATGCTATTTGGAAGATTAGCAAATAATATAAAACGGGTACTCTCCAGTTTTCTTCAATACCAAGGAGTTTCCAATTTTGTAGAACAATAATTTCCAAACAACGGCAAAACCATCTAATTTGTGTTATCATCTCAGTGACTGACTGAATATATAATTTTCTGATTTGTTGGTTACTTACTCAGGCTGGGCTTTAATTTTTAATTTGCTTGTTAGTACGCACAGTTTACATCCACTTATTCTATGGTCTTCCTGCACTGCATTTTCTTATTATTGGGCACCTGTAAACTAGTTTATTTGACCATATTGAGGTTTACAACGCATTCGATTCCTGTTCTTATCTCCCAAACTTATGCCCAAATAACATCGTTTTTGCTTTTGCTATGCTAAAAATAGAATAGTGCCAGCAAAAAAAGCAATAAACGAATTAGAACCAAAATTATTTGGAAAGGGACATGAAATGCACGTTAGTCTTGCAAGAATAAATATTTACAATCCAGAATTATCACATTTTGTATTATAAAATCATGCTTTATCATCCACATTTTGTATCTACTTTGGAATAAAATTAAATGACGCTAATACCATGCACAAACATTTTACCAAAATTAGAAGCATCGGATCGTAATTTTTGCATGCTAATGAAGAAAATTAAAGTGCTTTACCGAAGATGAGAAGGCATAAAATTACTCGTATTTGCTTATTGTAATCTTGTTATCCGTAAACTAATGAGACTTAAATAAACTTTATTCATCACAAAATATTTACTGTTTACTTTATCTATGAGTTTCTTACACTTATAACGTGCCAAAAGGACACGTTACAAAACTGAAAATTAAACTATCAAAGGTCCTGAAAGATAGAGGCAGCGGCTAGCACATACGGAGAGTAGGGGTGGGCTAAGATACTCAAAAGGATAATACTGCGGGCGCCACGTGATTTTCTTAATCACCGCCTCCAATCTACTTATAACTAAAATCACGAAAATATAAGAAAGTGAGGTACCTATAATAGCGGGACTAAAAGAAACACAGGCAGATAAGTTGAACTTACCCAATATATTCATTAACAATGTGAACCAGCACAAGGTTCTTACATAAGGGAAAATAATACATGTACAATATAACGCAAAAATACGCAAAATATTACTTATCAAAACCAAGTAGCTAGAAAACACAATCAATGAAGTAGGAACTAATATGAGCTGTGAAGCAGTGAACAAAATAAGATAAGTCGACGCAATGCCGTGACCCAAGTCTGCGTGCAGGGGTCAAACCCGTAAATTAGACAAGACGCGATGACGCAAGGACGCAAGGCGGTCGAAGCTTCGATGCACGCAGGCGCTCCCGTACACCCGTACCAAAAACTATAATCAGAACGCGACCCAAGCACGGCGATTACGACGTTACAAAATTAATAATAATTAATAGCTAAATAAGGAATGAATAAATTATTCTTACTGAGTGATAATGAAAGAGGTACAAAATATAATTAGGTATAATACTCAAAATGACTAAGTTAGATGCGAAGGTACAAAACAAAATAATAAATGGGAAAATGGAAAGTTTTATGTCACGATACGCCGCGACGGGCTACACTGGACAGCGGAGCTCTTAGCTCCCGCGACACGGAACCAATTAGCAGGAACAGTAAGGACTGGTCTAACCTTAGATTTTATATAATCCTGGAATCACTGTCGTCCAGGCCCTGGCGGTAAATTCTAGCGTGGGCACGGAGGGCCGCTACGGCTTTATGCCACGTACTTCTGGCTGTAAGAAGCACACCAGGAGCGGGGGTGGTCGGAGTCAGTACTCCCCCGGATAAAACCCTAAAAATATATAAAGAGAAGACGCCAAATAGTACCAAGAAAGACAGGGAAAGCTATAGAAATGAATAAAACTAGAGGATGGCTCACCTTTGAGAGAGTTTTCGAAACCTCGGGAACGGACACGTGCACGAAAATCCAGAAGAATCCGATGAATCGTCTAAACACAAACGGCATACACAACGTAAAACCCAATATAGACGATTCCTAACGCTGATGATCGAATAAATCCCACAAATTGAAGAACGCACAAAGGCACTAATGGAATATAAAAATTCCGTCGATCACCAACATGCACGTCAATGTCCGAAACTCGAAAGCGAACGGAACCCACCTGCGTGTGATGAGTTTAAAAGAAATCAGAGGCGTCATAGAAGGGGGGCGGCACATTAGAAGAGGGTACGACTCAAAGAATCCTAAATCAAAGCCAAACAGAACGGATACACTTAAACCATAAATCGATATAACCTATTCAGGTGGACGAAAATGAACCGAAGCCACAGAACCAGCAAGAAAAGCATATGAAGAAAAGACATAAACCCCCATATGCACGCTCATGAAGGAGAATTATCAACCGAAACCTGACAGATTAATACCCAGTGCCGCGGTCAGATGTCACCCACAGAAGGTAAATGCGGAAAATATAGTGGAACCTCCAATACAAAAGATGGGAACTAGCCATAATAAAGAGGTAGAAAAGCGGGACGGGCCCAAAGGTAAGTAAACAAACCTAATTGAATAGGTATTAAGCAAGAAAACCATTTTAGGTACATAAACATTCAACGCGACAACAACCAACTCAAAATATTGAATCTATATCGGAAATCGTGAATATAAGGACAATTAAACCAAGTAAAGGGAACCTAATAACAGCTGCGAAATACAACTAGGGAAATAAAAGAAAAAAATGTTATACACTAGACAGGAGAGATATCAGAAAATTACAATCAGCACATCATCGCAGCTCTGCCATAAAGGCATTGTTTGCTTTTAAGAGGAAATTGCAAATTCTAAAAAGGAATATAAACAATGAGTGGTAAGAGTGAAAACGAGATTTCTTTAACACCACCAGCAATAAAAGAAGCTGCAGAAATTGCCTCATTAGATTTATTGCCCGAAAAATCAAAAAAATTATACCTGACAGCGTATGAATCTTTCTTACGCTGGAGAAGGGAAAAGAAAGTAAATTCCTTCTTGGAATCTGTTTTGATAGTCGTGGACTAAGTATTGTATACAACTCGTTATAATGAATTCTATTATTACCTCAGAAGTTTACAAAACTCGCTCGTTTCACTCGCTCTTGTTGTAAACTTCATCCTCGGTAATAACAGCATTTATTATAAATCCGTGTATAATATACTATTAACTTTAAATTTTATCTAAAAGCAATGGTTCTGTTAGATAATACCACCGACGAAATCACATATTAAATTTTCAATGTAAATGACATCCAATTTGACTTCAAAGTTTCTAGCACAATAGGGCGTTTCATTATAATAAATCGTTGAGGCGCATGCGCGATCGCGCCATGACAGTGTCGGACGGCGTTGTATCACTTGAAAGTGTTTATTATAAATTCTAAATTTTATTGCAAGTGCCAAATTAGTTACTAAAAATATATGGAACGACCAAACATTGTGCTTTTGGTGACTGCAACGGAGCGGCGATAGTAGAGCAGGTATAGACCATGTTATCGTTTTGGACTACAATTTTTTTCATATCCAAAACCCTGCCTAACGCTGAGAAAAATCGACGTCGAGAGTCGATGACCACGTGAGAACTTGTTCCACTTGTGAAAACTGTGTTGAATGGATGAAAATGTGTAAGAGGCAAAATTCGAAATGGAAAAGTGTCTTGAACGTTTTCCAGGTTAGGTACGTGAAAACTAAGAACAGCTGATTGTCACTGCACTTTTGCGCACGCGCACTAACGAAATGAAAAGGTCTATTGGCTTTGGCAATCGGATTTCGAATTGTGCCGATATCGAATTGGATGCTACTTCTTTTTACTCCTCAGAATGACAGGTGACAATGTCTCCATCAGTGGCATACGTGCAAGCAAGCTTGTGTTGGAGGAAACAATTCTGAATAAAATGCTGCATTGTGTGTTAGAATTTTATTTTCAAGACTCTTTATTATTTAATTTTCATACTATGTACTTATTTGATAGATTATGGGATATTCAGTTTATCGATTTTTCCAATGTTGTTTTTCTGAAATTTTCTTTCACAAATGACCTTTGCTATGCCAACAGAACTTTCTTTTGAGCAAGCAAACTGCTACGGTTAACCGCCCGGCACCTCCACCACTATTACCCGACACATTTTGGGAGTGTACAAATTACGCAGCACAAAAGAAAACAAAACTGAAAGGTGAAATTTACTTTTAAGGGCATCAACCCTTTTATTTTCTGCATGACTGCGTGAATGGTCTAAAACGCACTCGGAATATCACCCTTCGACCTTTCATTTCAGTATGTTATTTTTTAATTTTTATTCAATTAATATCAGATAACTTACAATGTCAAAGTAAAACGAATTCACCCTTTCATCGAAGCTACAAATATCAATTTGAAGCACAATTTTTTTCCTTTGTACTTGCTCTTTGATTAATAGAACATTGAATCGCAATCGATAAGAGTTTCTATAGCCATTTGATAGAGAACTCCTTTTGTGCAAATACAATAATGCTTTTGAAACTTTAATAAAAGTTCGTGGTTGCAGTTGGTAGGTAGCAGAATATTTAGAGTTAGAAACAGAACACCAAAATTAGTATCAGTTCAGTATTTTCCTGTAGGAAAGGTGTACATAACTCAGCTTTATACACTAAAGGCTTAAAAACAATAAACATCTACTTGTTTCTTTACATTTTACATTAATATAGCTAGGTAGTGTAGCTATCTAGAAACAAGAAATTTCAGTAAACTAAAATTTCAGTAAACTAAAATTTCCAAATTAATGCTACCTACACTGCCGGACAAAAAAAACGGACACTCTCAGAATTACTATTTTAGTGAATAGAAAACAACGGACGGTTTGAAATGATATTTAACTATACATATTCTTTTCATCTTAACAATAAATAAAAAACAAGAAACAAAATGATTCGTCAACAAAAACCTACCAAAAGTATTTTTTAGAGATCAACCTGTTACTTAAGAACTTGAAAAGGCAAAAAAAAATTAAAAGGAAAAGCACACTAGTAGAACCAAATTAATAATAGGTGTTACCACCACGAACTCTTATTACTTCCTTAAACGTTGTGGCATGCCCTAAATGAGGCTATCGATAGATTCTTGGGGTATTTGTTCACATTCTTCTTGAAGCGCCATTTAATGTTTCTGGTAGGGGTTGGCTACGTCTAATCTTTTTTCCAAGCTGATCCCACAGATGTTCAATGGGATTCAGGTCTGGACTATTGGCTGACCATGGGAGACATCCAATACCAACCTCTTCACGGTATGTACTCGGTAACAATTCTTGCTGTGTGTGGGTGGGCGTTGTCATCCATAAACACAAAATTGTCCGCTATAAATGGCATATATGGTGTGACATGGGGTTCCAGGCACTCAACAATGTATCGGTGTGCATTGTTCCATTCTAAATGAAAATCAATTCTGTGTGAGCCCTCAGAGATATTCCAGCCCACACCGTAATGCTACCACCATTGAAACTGACCCTGGGAGATATACAACATTGACTGTACCGCTCCCCCGGTCCTCGCCACACCTTTTCACGTTCATCTGGTGACCTGACACTAAATATTGACTCGTCCGAGAAGAGCACGTTCCTCCATTTACGTATTGCCGCGCAAATGCAAGTCATGCTCTGCGATGTTCTACGGTCTACAGGGGACCCGTAGCTGGCTTTCTTAAAGTCAAAACATATTTGTTTAGCCTTTTCCGAACTGTTCTGGCTGAAACTGCTACTACTCAAACTTCGGCTAACCGTCCAGCAAGAATAGGTGATGGCAATGCTCGATCGGGCAGCGCAGCAACATGGAGGAAACGGACATCTTGATGGTTCGCAGTCCGTGTACGACCAGATCCGACCTTCTTTACAAACCCATGAGTTTCACGAAATCGCAAGAGTACATTTTGCACTGTGTTACGGGGTATATTCAGCACTTGAGCAATATACCACACTCTTCGACCATCGTGGCTTAAAGCAACAATTTGTGAACAAATTTCGGGGTGCATTGTATGGAAAATGTTAAACGCTGACATTTACAAATGAAATTTCACCAAAAAAACCAATAGAAAATAGAGAGCAGCCCAATAAGGTAAAAGATTTTGAAGTTTCAATAAAGATGCATGAAGAGTCAAAATGCTGATTTGGCCGTTTAGGCTTACGAAAGGTGCAATATTCAGCTAAAACTTTCTTTTTCCTCACTAGTAGGGCAATCGTTAATTATTTGCGTAAGTTAAGTAACATAAAAATATTGTAGGGCCTCAAAATAAAAATAAAAACATATGTCCGTTTTTTTTTGTCCGGCAGTGTAGTAAAATACTGTCTGGAAGTTACAGAAGCCCTGAACGGCCAAGCTAATTGTTATTTGGATGGGAAATTTGTAAATATTAGCTGGAAATTTCCAAATACCATCTGAAAATTTCCAATATCTTTAAATTTCCAAATTTTAGTTTAAGAAGGGGCACCGAAGTTGTAGCAAAAGTTCTTTGGGACTATAAGTTGTTCAACGCTTATGCGACTGTGTTATTACTTAATACAACAATGAGTAGTGCCTCAGGGTTTCAGCAGATAGAAATTGTTTTGTTACACTTAAAGCATTGTGTCGTAATTCGTATTTAACAATTTTATTTACAAATGACTATTTACAAATATTTACAATTTATAAGTGATTTGTATACCTGAATGTACAATAACAATTCAGCAACAAAACAATCAATTAACAAGCGCTACACCATCCAACAAAACATAATCTAACAGTTCACACTTCTCGAAATTAACTCTTCTAAATATAGGTCAATATCGCATCGAATCGCCCTGATATACCCTATTACGCAAACAAATTTACTCACTCCGTCAGAATCGTACAACTGCTTTATTCATATTTATCGGTTACTACTACTTTCGCCTTTTTTCCCAATCACTTCAGTCGCTCTCATCAAGGCGTATGCGATTCCAACAACCTCATGAACTTCTTCGAGTCGTTCTCCCAATTTTCTTGAATAAGCCCACATAATACATCCATTGACAGCCTCGACCCCCCTCCCTCAAAATAGCACCTTGGCGGGTGTTCTTCCAGTTGACTCGTGGACAATGGAATATGCTGGTCCCATCGTGTCTGGTGTTCGTGTTCACCGTGTTCCACAGATGGTTCTTCACGGTTCTGTTGAATCGCTCAATCATACCATCTGACTGAGGATATAATGGAGTTACACTCGTTATAGATCACCCTGTATAATACAGTTATATTGGCCATTTAGGTTCCGTAGAAATTTAATTAGTGTGTAAGAATAAACTAAGTTTGTAAATTGTAATAATTTATTCCTCACTGTAGAAGTAGGTATCAGATAGCCGTGTAATAAAGACATAGATAATAATAATAAAATAATATATAGACACTGGGTACCTGAATAATGAATATGCTAAGCATTAAATTATTTATAAGTTTCTGAGAATAAAATGACGTTTAATTTAATCATAACGAACTTAAAGTATACAATATTTTTTAAATTGTCATTTCTAGAGAAAATGCACGTTTCTGTTGTATACTTTACTTACCCAAAACGTAATATGTCTGGCAGACTTGCCGGTTTTATTTCAACAATTCTATAACTAACACGTATCCTATGCATGATTATTAATATGCGAATTTATAATATGAATTTACGGCGCAATAAAGGTCAGACTTAAGTGGTAATTTCTAAATACCAATACATACTATCAGTAAGGTGCTTGTGCAACTTTCGCCTTTATCCAAGTCTGCCATTACAAATTAACGTGCCAATACCTAAAATAAATTTTAACATCAAATACGAAGATAATCAGAAAGTCAAGAGGTGCATACTTAAATATATTTCCTGCCTTTATTTGAAAATTATGCAAAATAGAAGCCAGCTTTTGCAGTAGTGTCGGCATTACCCATCTTTTTTGGGTGCTTCAATCATTTTAATTTCTTTCCTCAACCACCGTGGCAATTTCTTCGATTAAATCTTCAGTGTTTTTATTTATGGCGCTGTAACTACATTTATAAATAGAACACTCGGTATATTTTTACACATTGAGAAAGAGCATAAAATTCTGAATAAAAAATCTTAATACATAATTTACGTACATCTATCCAAAATTATAAATAACGTGACTTTTGAAGAATCAAATGTGCCAAATAATATTAGCCCATGATTATTTCCCCCAGAAACTGAAAGATGCCATTCATACCACCGCTTCTGCTCACTAGCACATAACAAGCTACCTTTTACGTTCCAGTGTTGTCTAGACCTTGCAAAGAAGGTACATACTTCTGACTTAGGTGATCCACAGTGAATTGCTCAATACAGCCTACACATATTCAACATCTTCTCCATTCAGAAGATGAATATGGTATACCCCATCCTTATTCACAGAACAGAACAACCCTTCCCCTCCTAGATAACGCAGTTGGAGTACGCCAAGGGCGGACGCCCTTCAGTTTCGCGTTTGTATTATCCCCCAAATTCTACCAAAATACACGGGCCTTAATATCCTGTTCGCTTATTAAAGGAACATTTTTCCTTTCAGCGGTATTGGCACTTGACGAGCTTAGGCATCAGTAAGCTCGTTGTCGTCTTCCTACACGGCTAGGGTCCGTAGAAAGATAATGCTGATTCCCTAGGCTTTCTGCAAAAAGCATGATTATGTGATATACCTGCGGCATATACATTTTAAGACGTTCTACATCTCACATCCAAATCAACGATGGGTTGGTGCCAAGTCAATTTTTTGTCGATAATTTCTTAAATATCTGAAAGGTAAAATATATTTGATTTCCTTAGGAACAATCGCGGATCGTGTTGGAGCCGTCTATCTACGATTTAAAATAGTTTGGGTCAATGGTAATGGGGGAGAGACGGTATGACCCTTTAACGCCTCCCGCGAATGTTTCCCGAATTCTTACAAGTAGGACATGTTTTGACGGTAAAACCCTCTTTCTTACATCGGTAACAATGCATCTTCCCTCTCGGCTGCATATATCCAATCGCTCGATGTCCTGGTTGGTTAAATTAAAGCACACTACATCACCTGCCCTAACTTCGTCACTAGCCATAGCACAGGTTTCAACGGTGGACACTCCCATGTATGCCAGGTCTGGCTCCAAAGCATTTCTCCTTGGAGGTGCACTAAATGCCTCTACAGTTTCACGTCTGGCTTCCAATTTTCTTGCTAAGGTTTTCAAGTGGGCAATTGAAGTCACATCCACCAAGGCCAGCTGTGTTTGGTAGAATGGGGAGATATTCTTCATTAAAATACGAAGACTAGCTTCTTCTGAGATCGCACAACTGAGTCTACCGAACATAGCCGACATCACCGCTAAATATGTTCCCATATTTTCCTCAGCACCCTGAGTCCGCTTCCTAATCTCATCCAGCAACTTCTCATTATAGTCCACTGGCTGGTACTCCTCTCTCAACTTTTCCACCAATTCGTCCCAGGTAGATACACTTTTCCGGGCATCCCTATACCACAATAACGCCCTACCACTAAACAAATCTATCCCAGAATCGAACAGGTGTTCCTTAGTGCAATGTCGAGCAATCCGAAGTTCTTCAGCCCTTTCTAGAAAAGCATTGATGGACATCGACTTCCTCTCTCCAAAAAATTGTAAACCCCACTTATTGACGGGTACACACTTCATCTGCGCAAATGAGGGAATGAGGCTAGAGTGCCTTGGCATCACAGATGGTCCAGGTCTATCCAAGTCTTGCGGCAACGGTTGGGGAGAAAAGTGGACATTCTTTGTCTTAATGGGTGACAATTTAAAATTCATCGGCGTTCATTGTCACGCGGTCTATGATAATTTTCAGTTTTTTATTTTATTTGGGAAATTGTTTTGTGGGAATAGAAAACGGCCAGATCACACAGGTATCTATAGATTGCTCCATTGTCGTAATGGGGCTGCTCGAGTTATATGTTGGTGGGGAGGCCATACCTTTCGGGGAGACCATAAAGAGTCTTGGAGTTGTGATTGACCGTGGGTTGCGCTTTAAGAAACATATATCGAATGTAATAAAAAATGCCTATGCTGCTCTGAAAGTAATTTACTCGGTAAGATACCTTCTTACATATGAATTAAAAGTTTTGCTCTGCGAATCCCTGGTCCTGTCGCACTTCAACTATTGCGATGTGGTTTACGGCCCATGCTTGAATAGTACTGAGATCAGGCGCATACAGAAAGTTCAAAATTCTTGTCTAGACTTGTTTTTGGCATAAGAGGGAGAAATCATGTATCCCATAAGCTCGAGGAAGTGGGCTGGTTGAATATGTACAACAGACGTCGACTGCATATGTCGTGTTTTAGTTATAAAATCTTGCAATTTCAGACTCCTCCTTATTTATTTAATAAATTAAACTTCAGAACGGACGTTCATAATATCAATATTCGTAGAAAGCACTTGCTGACGATTCCTCGCCACAATAAACAAATATTCAAACGATCCTGGTCTTACAATATTGCTAAATGTGTTAATGGGATTCCTCCATCCAACTTCTCCATGTCACTTCTCTGTTTTAAAAATTCTATAAAACAACGATTACTAGATTCCTCTTAATGCGACCCAGTCTCAGTTTACTGAAAATTTGTTGATTCTCCTTCTTCTCTTTTCTATACTCTCACTTTCTTCCTTTATTCGTTTTCTTTCCTTCTTTTTTCGCCTTCATTGATTTAATTTTAGTTTAGCATTTTACACATTTTCAGTGCCAGTTTAGTAATTTATTTTTCAATTGAAGGGCAAGCGGAAGAAGAGCACCTGAAATATCATTTCAGGAAGCTGAGCTTTGTCCTTTGTCCCACATTCATTTAAATATCTGCATATTATATGTCAATTGTATTGTGTTGGTGGACAATAAATGTATTATTATTATTATATCGTTGACACCAGTCGTACTGATATTTTCCCTTGCAAGATTTGTGGAAATAACTCACTGGAGCACTAAATTTTATGTTTAGAAGAAACGACTGCATAAGACTCGGAAGATTATCACGCAAGTTCCAACGATGAAGATTCTCCAGAATAAAATATCGCCAGGTCATGCCATTGGCGTTCTCGAGGTTGAAGAACACCAGGGCCAAATGATGTCTTTTCAAACACAATTAGGATTTTAGAAAAGTCGATGTTGGTCAATTTGGTTCAGAGGTCAATCACTGTATGTAAACCGATATTAAAAATCGTTTCATAGGATGACGGACAATTTCGTCATCAAAACTGCGCAAAAGTAATGGCGTCGGGCATCAGCTGCGTCACCAGTGACGCACTATCTAAGTAAGAGGCTGTATACAATACAAGATACAACGCCGTGACTGTCCGACCGTTGATTGTCAACGGTCCGACACTGAAGCGAGAGGGAAATGAACGGTCGCGTCCTTGTTGCCTAGCAACCGCGGTACGTCCAGGAAAACTTGTTTGTGCGCACGCTACGTCATTGCCGGTTCTCATATGAAACGACTAATACGTGAGATCCGCATAACGTGCGGTTCATGACTTTTTTCTTAAATACACGACACATACACAGGTAACTTGTGGGGTAACTTGGAACATTCTCAGGGAGAATATTAGGAAGAGATATTCGACCCAGAGCAGTCAGCTTTTGACGATTAAATGCAAATAGAAGACATTTGCTGAGCGATTAAGTAAAGTTTTTTCTTAATGCGATTTATAGTTAAAATGATGCTTTATAATTCTCGATAACTGAGAAGAAATTATAAAATTTGAGTTTTTAAGAATAAAGTTTTAAGCTTCAATAAATCTTGTACCTCAACACAAATTACGTTTTGTATTATTCTTGCTATTACAATAATATAATAATATTGCGAACCATTGCTCCGTTTCAAGGACAGCAAGAACAAGAAAATTAAACATGCAAACATACTATCATGTACTACTATTATGTAAGTGAATGTACAGACTGCTTGACTCCTGTTGTCGTATTCATGTATATATATGGTATAGTATGACGCATTACTTTCAGATAATCGTGATTTAAATTATAGTAAGTTTATTATGTTTCGGCTGTTTCTAAAAATACTCTTATCCCGCAATAACTAAAGATTTCAATTAGTGGCTCTGGATCGTTCGAACAACCACTCCATTCCATTTAAAAAATCTAAGTTTTGTCTGAAACTTGACAAATTTAATTTTCAATTGTAATTACAGAAATAAAGTAGATAAAGGGGGTGAGAATTTTAAGTGAAACACCCTGTGCTATGCATTACTCAACAGTAAAATCTTGCTAACAAACCATTACTGCCATTTAATTTATTTTGTTAAATTTTACATGTAGCGGGTCACCAAATGACGTATGCCTGCTATGAACACATGCGCAGTATCGTATCTTGTTATGCTTGTATTACAAGAGAAACGGTCTATAAGTTATTGTGTTTGTGGCGGCTTTTATAATTTCTTGAAAATTTATCCAGTGATTTATATTCCGAGTTATATTCAGTTCCACAGAAACATTGTGTGTTTTAAAATCTACAGTTGCCCCATGACATCCCGTGCTTGCATTTAAAAGATTAAAAGTAAACTGGCCCACATTTCCTTTCTTAATCGTAGAACAGACAAATGTATGTCGAAAAATCGTATGTAAATCTTTCGCAATTCCTAGCTTGTATGTAAATTTCTCCTCGGGAGAAAAACGCCAGAAAGTTATTGATTTTCCTGCCGCTCCTGAATTCATACTTGAACGCAGTTCCGTTTCAAGGTTAGCGTGGCCAGAGCTTTCGTGAATAGAAACGTAATCAACGAATTCCCGCATAACAAGTTGTGAGAAGGGTGGGGTCTAGAATGAAAAGCTGTTCGTGGAAAGAAAATCACCTCTTATATTTAGAATTTCACTATTTTTAAAAATCACGTAAACCCTTATTAATCAAAGCTGAGGGTCTGAGAAAGCGACACTGTACCCGCACGATTAATTTGACAATTTTGTCCATCCTTGCTTCATACCTGTTATGTAATTTTTATGTACTATTCTTATTATATATATACCAAACCAACAAAATAATCCGCTTTCCTGAAATGTTATTGTTAGAAATTTCAGTCACCCTAAATACCCAAAATATATTGAGTGGAGTCACATTCCCGCAAATTTCAAAAATGGTTTTCATCAGTAGTAGTCGTTTTAGTACTTTATCAATATTTTCAAGATTCAAGGATATCATAATAAAAACAAAATTCTATATTTAAATTAAATAACTGCAATAAACTTCTATTTTAGCTTTAAGCCAGTAGTTACAATATTTGCTATCAAATCGATCAAATATTTGCGTCATAAAATTTCTAGAAATCTCTCAGTTCTCAGAAATTTTGACGCTTATGCTTGTTTATTAATATTAATTATATATACTTTTTATGCATAAAATATCAGAATCAAACCACTGTAAT
Organism: Xestobium rufovillosum; assembly: GCA_963966045.1. Lineage (NCBI taxonomy): Eukaryota > Metazoa > Arthropoda > Insecta > Coleoptera > Ptinidae > Xestobium > Xestobium rufovillosum. The sequence continues at coordinate 12,187,733 of OZ014500.1, forward strand.
TACAGACCGCCATCCCCATCAGAGGTTTTACAAATATCGCTTCTGGAATAAATTAGTGACCAGAAATAGCACAAACTTATCGATTCATTTTTTACCTTCAGTACGTGGTAAACGCCACTCCTTTCTGCGGAAGAAGTATGAGTTAGTAAAGTTTCATTCATGAGCGTCCGTAGTCCGAACACTTTTCGTAATTACCTTATTGATTATTTCTGTACACAAGACCAAAATATGCAAGAGGAAGTGACAGGTAAAGGAAAGAAAATACATATTGAGATTTTTTAATACCTCACTTATTTGCAGCTCTAGAGCAAATCTTGCAACTATGGCGAAAAGAAAAAAGTGGGCAGCAGGGTAAGAGAGCACTAGGAAAGAATAGGAGAAAAGAAGATGCAGAAAGCTGAAAAAAGAAAAGAAAAGAAAAGAAGAAAGGAAAGCAGAAGTAGAAAAGGAAGAAGAAATGCACAGTAAGGGACTACAGCGATGCTAAACGAAAACGAAAACCAGTTTCATGCAGCCTTCAAAACTACTGCCGCAAGAGTAGCTCGTTAAAAAGTTTTTTCCTGAACGCATACCAAGACATCAGAAAATGCGAATCTCGAAAATCGTTGAGACAACTTGCAATATTATAAGAAAATGACCTTTTATAGATTTCTTTCCGATATCTCGGTATCGTCAACATCAACCAAATTAATTATTGAACAATGCCACAGTAAATATCTTCATATCGAACGTAGCGTATTGCATTCCCAACTGTCGACTTATAGCAATGGGCGTATTTTCTACTTATGTACTATTTTCGTAAGAGTTGTTGGCAGCATATCTTCGTGGCTCAGTGGTCGATGTGTCAGCCTCCCATGCTGCAAGGTTGAGGGTTCGCACCTCGCCGTCGTTCTTTTTTGTTTTGATGATTTCACTTCTTTCTTTTGACGAAAAAATCTGTTCTGGTCCAAAAGGACAGCTAGGGGATCACCATCACGCGAGACAGACATCCTCATTTGACATACCTCTCGCGCGTTGGATATGTTACTTTGGATTGCGATACGATACGTGAGTTATGAATATGCATCCCAGACTAAGAACTATGCATGCATTACTTGTTCAATATTTTTGGATCTTGCCTGCAAGAAGGGCTATTCGTTGTTGTTTATCACATTGTAATCGTTGTTTTCGTACTCGTCCAATGACACTTCAGCCTCATATGGGACAACTGCCTTATCCCAGGGTAACTCAGATCAAACCTTTTCAGTGTACTGGTGTTGATTATGGTGGTCCCTTCACCATTACTTTAGGAAAAGATCGTGGAGCTGAGACTAGAAAGGCCTACCTTTGCTTATTTGTGTGCTTTAGCACCAAAGCCCTGCATTTGGAACTTGCTTATGAGTTGTCCACAGACATTTTTGGCTGCGCTTCGCCATTTCGTGGCGCGTCGCGGTTCATGCACTCGTTTACACAGCGATTGTGGTACACATTTCATTGGAGCTAATCATATATTGGAACAATGTACCTATGCAAAACACAGCTGAAGCGGAAAGAATAGAATGTCGCTTTAACCCTCCCTCAGCTCCACATTTCGGGGGAATATGGGAAGGTAATTGGCGAGCAAGTATTGACAATTGAAGAGTTGTACACTCTCCTTACCCTAATAGAGGCTATGCTTAATTCGCGCCCTTTATATGTCAATTTTGTACCCACCCTAATGATCAAAGAGCGTTGACGCCCGGACATTTTCTTTTTATGGGAGCTCCCACTGCTATTCCAGATCCCGATCTTTCACATTTAACTTTAAACCGCTTGAATCGTTGGCAGCTTCTTCAGCGTACCTTCAAAGGTATATGGAAACGCTGGCATCTAGAATATCTGCATACCTTACCGCAGCGTCAAAAATAGGTAAAACCTATTCCTGCTTTAGATATTGGAACTTTGGTTTTGATCAAAGATGATACAGCACCTCCCCTTCATTGGAGACTTAGCTGTGTAGAACGTGTGTATTATGGCAAAGATGGAGTATCACGGGTGGCAGATGTTAAAACATCTCAGGGTTCCTACCAAAGACCATTAGTCAAACTCTGTCCTTTGCCTACCCAGTAATTTTATTATTAATATTGTTTAAGTATTATTAATCTAGATTTTTCCTCTTTCTTTTTTTGTTTTATTTTTATTATGTTTAAAAATGACTGAGTAGTCTCACTGCATTTTTGGTCGACGGAATGTTGGATATCGTTGTTCTTTTGTTTAATTTGTAGAATGACCAATATTTGTTTTGTGCGTGGGATGCTGAATAGATTTCATATTGTCGGATGCACCAGTTCTAGACGAATATTCTATGCTGTACTTTGTTGGTACGTCCCGGTCTCCACATTCCCGTTTCGTAACCTATAGTTGAGCCGGCCGCTACCGCTTCGCTGCATCCTATATACAGGCCATGGATGGAGGATAGAGATTTCTCTATCCTCTATCCATGATGCAGGCATATAGCTAGGTTAGATTGATTTTAAAATTTGACGTGCGTGCGTCTTGACCTACTTTCAGAAAAGTTTTATTTATACATTTTGTCTTAATAATTGTTTAATATTGTGTCTGTTTCATTGTTCTAACGGACTAGTTTACATTGGACTGTTTATAAGGTTATATTAGTTTACCACCTGTTTGATGTTAGTGGATTAGAAGTTTTGTGTCCATGTTTTCATCCGGATGTTTTTCTTGTCCTTTCTGGATGAGCTCAGTTTGTCTTGCGTTATGTGTGTAAGATCTTCCACATCACTACTGTAAGTCTGTTTCAATTTTAGATTGTTAGTTCCTGTTTTGACTTTTGCATTGTTTGTGTTTGCTAGATTTCCTGAGGAAGGATTTAAATAAATCCGAAAGCTTGAATAAGTGGTAAAGGGAGTTTCATTTCCTCAATCCTTTGGCTGCATCCCCGTGCCCTTAGCTATTTATCAACTAGACAGCCGTGTCTATCGTCAACTTTATGGCATATAGCTACAGCAGCCGGTAGTACCGCAGCGCCTGTGCTGTGTGCACTTGTCGGGAGATAATTTATTCGGTCTTTTGTAAGAATGAAAGACAGATCTAAAGATAGATATATAATTTTATTCATACTAGAGGCAAATGACATTTGTATAGTTCAGACTAAACATACTTAAACAGTACCTTAGCTTCATACAGTCAAACAGTCACAAGTATTAAAAAAATTAAACAATTTACTTACCAGTAGAAAATTGATAAGCAAACATATTTCTCACAACCAAATCAAACTGCCTATCTAAATACATGTTCAATAATGGTCACCTACAGATTTTGAAATCTTTTGGAAGACGTAATATTTTTCATGTTCATTGGTAACAAATTGACTTCAAATACTGATAAAAATAAAAACATCTCTTAAGTTTTATGAAGTGGATGACACAAATTGTCCCAGTTTTTGAAATAAAATTAATTCTCCATAACACAATTATTTAAAAAAATGCTTATTTTTATACACAAAATACATACCTTCATTTATTTTATTAAACTTACTTTCGAACATTAGTTTCTTGATTCTTGCGTTATTTTTTGTGAATACTCTTAGCTGTTAGCCATTAGTCCAGCACGTTTCCCCAGCGCTGTCGAGGTCTTCCTGGATGTCTTCTGCCCTTTGTGGTTGCATCTCTGGCAATATTCATCAACAGCCGATCCTCTCTCATTCTTGATATGTGATTATTCTCACTGCTGTCTATTCGTTTTTGTGTGTTGGATATTAATACCACATCTCTGTCGAATATCAGCACTTCTCGTACAATCCCTTATTGTCACTCCCTCTATTTTTCTCAATGTTCCCACTTGTTGTTTCTAATAGTTGACTGGTTCTTACTGGACTAGCGTAAGTTTCCACTACGTAGGTTAACACTGTGATAATCTGAACTAATTAAGTCTGAATATAATTCAGTTTCAAGCTTAAATAAACTGCTGAAATATATTTATAAAAATGTTGTTGTCATTTTTTCCGGTAGAGTCCTTTTCGTCCATTTTCTGTACTACCTCCGTTCGTTCCATTTTCCTCTTCTTAAAAATTAACTAAAAATTAATCAAAATATCAGTTTGTAGCAAATTCACCCTTTATTAGACAATTTTCAGCAAAAAGAAAGTTTGGTACTCCCCTTTGGCACCGAAAAAGCTATGACACAAATCAGGGAATTTTAGGGTATTATTCAGTACACTTTCAGTTATTTTATTTTTCTAAGGTTCAACCAGAATGTCTTTGCTACTTGTTTTTGTTGATTATATTATGTTTCCAGTTGACATTATATTATATTAGACCACAAGCATCAGAAACGATTGCACGAACACCTTTCTGAAAAAAAGCATCTCCCATAATGGATTATTTGGTTGGAATTTGCAGCATTTCACTTGCTAATAAACTAGATAAACTACTTATGTAAACTAACCTTTATATAAATGTATGCGGACTTACCTTTGAGCGTTCCAAAGTTTTGCATTAAAAATTTTAAATGAATGTCGTTCTAATTAATACATTGGGTTATAAGTTCCTATTATCTGTGGAAGATAACTACAACGAAACTATTCTCAGTCGAACAATGGTAAAGAAATCCGTTCAATATAAGTACGACTCCAAACGATAAAATTCAACACCTTCACAACAACGTTAAGCAATGAACGCAGGTCACATGACCGAATCAGCTGGAAAGATCCCGGGAGAGGGGGCGACTCGGAAGGTTGCGTCGGCTTTCGTGGATAAAATAGGTATAACTGATCCGTTTCGTCGATTTGTCAGTTTTGCAGTAGCTGACGTTGTGGGAGGATCGCTGTTCGTTGTAGTTTGAGAAAATCTTTTGTTTATACTTATTGTTTTGTCTACAAACTTCATTAATTTCCCAATACCTTATTGCGACTATTTTTGAGTTAATTTTCATGTTCCCTCTCGTTATTTATGCATGCGAACAACTTTCACCCATTGTCTGAAATTTAGTTCAGTGAAATTCGCTGATATGTGACATATTCGTCGTTAACCAGTGCGTTTTCTTTGGTTTTCGTAATAAATAAAGTGTTTGTGAATATTGAGCGAGGGTGTGATTGTGCATAGACACTGAAAAGGACGTACGATCGATCGCGGATACCTTGCGCTGTTGCCTTGTTACCCAACCTGCTGTTCTAGAAACTGACAACGTTGTACTATAAAACCGACCAGGACAACGTACGCTAGTACTTTAGTGGAACGTAAAATTGTAAGTAGATGACTAAACATAGGTTAGTTAGGTCTCGTAATGCGTATGAAAACCGTAGTACATTCTATCGTTTTTGTGTGTGGGAACAGAGAACTGGTTTCCTCTGGCTCTATTAAAATGTTGCATCTGCGAATGTGATCTGGGAATAACGTGGTGCGGGTTATAAATAAGTGCCTAGCTATAGTTAAATGATTCTAGAATCTTAGGAAATATGTATCTCTGACTGTGATTTTGGTGGAAATCTTCATGAACAAATACGGTGAAATATGTATGTTTAAACTATTTGTCATTGTTATTTTTCCCAGTACCTAGGTATATTACGCGTGGTACGAAATTTTTTGTGTTCTTTTGCATTTCCCAGATAAATAATAGGCACTTGTATTTGCGCCATAAATCTTAATAAACAGTTGCACAATGCGGATAATAGGATTACTCTCGATTAGCACCAAATTGTGCAAAAGTGCCAAATTTAAACATACCGTCTAACGTTTCAAATAAGTGAGATCCCAATGGTAGCCCTCTAATTTGAATCGCTCTGTATAGTACATACCATACATACTAATACTTAAGTGTACAATATAATTCAAACAAACAATTCTTCTAGTAGAGGCATACCTACCTACATGAAATAAAAATACGCAATATGTATGTATGTACAATGTACTTATTTTGTTTGATACTGACATGTAAGGAAGGCATAAGCTCTGCAAATAGTTGTCCGAATTCAACTGCCGATTATAAAGGCGAAAGCAATATACCGTTTGTGAAGGTAAATATTATTAATATTGCATTTCGATAGAACTATCAATTGATTTGTTTGTGTTTTAAACTTAGGTATGTTCTGAAAATGTCACGGTCGTCGTACCTATTAGTAGTAGCCGAGTGGCGAATCGCAGTCGTAAGTAGGTGTATACTGTATAGTGTACGTGACAGACCGGTGACAGTCCCGTGACAGTTCGATGACAGTCCCGTGAAAGTATCTATGAAAATGACAGTATGTGTACATAAAATTTGAACGCCGTTCGCCCCTCAGTAGTAGCTTTCATCTTAGGGTCTCAAGTTTTAATATATTGGGAATATCCGGGGGAATATCCCAACATATTTTTGGTAAGTCCATGCCAAATCTGCCAAAAATCCGTCAGACGGTTGCGGAGATATGACAAAAACGAGTTCAGCCCGCTCCCTTTTGTCGGCTGTGGTGCCCTTATGCATTGCCATAAAGCAAAACAAAGAAATACGGGTCTCTTTATTTTTAAACTTGTATACCTATACCAGTAAGTATTGGCACACTACTTTTGGAACAACCTGTATATCGTATTTCTTGTAACGGGTTTTAGCAACAGTATATAAGTACGTTCTGGTTGCGTCTAATTGCCTTTGTAGGTAGAGCACGTGCGACGAGACGTCGATTGACCCGGCTGTGCGCTGCGCGTGCGGAGCTCCAACCATTCCCGTCTTCCGCTTGAGCGTAAACATGTGGCCGGATCATCCCCCATTGTAACGTTACGTGATTAGATAACGTCACAGTACCAATAATAATTTGTCCTTCATTCAAGTACATACCTGTTTTCTGGAAGACGAAGTTATGAAATCTGTGTCCCAAAAGCTGTTAAAGTTCACTTATAACAAAACTTAAGAAACGCACCTACATAAAAAATTAAGTATTCGCCCTTAGGTAGATATAAGTAGTTGAAAAGAGTTATGATGAGGGAAATACACAAAAATATAAACAACTCTATAAACAGCATAAAGTAAATACATAAGTAGGTACTATAAATACGAGACCCGAGACGAACACTAGGTACACAAAAACCTCGACAAAAACGTTCACTCATCTTTGAAACGAATATTTTGCGCAGATCCAAATTACTTGTGATTTGTTTAGTCATTCTGTTCGATTCTGTGGTAACCATCAAGGAGTTTATCTTCATGGTAGTCTGGTGTACATTATAATTATAGTACCTTCCCTTTGGTAGTCTCCCTGGTAGTATTACTGGTGATTTTTGGTATTCTTATTGAGTCTTTGGTATTCTCCGGGGTATTCTCGGCTCTCGGGCAATTCATTCCATATTCGCATTATGTAGTAGTAGCATGTCGCAGTCTTATAGGATTTTAGATTTATATTGCAACGTGGGAATTGTCCGGTAGTCTTAGTGGTAGCCGTTGGCACCCGCGTTGGCATTGCCTGGTAGTCTTAGTGATAGTTTTTAGGGTTGTGGTGTACACTTTTTTTTAGAAAGTTTACCTCTTCACTCAGTCGCAGGTGTATTTGTATGAGGACTTGTTGTTTATAAGGAAAAAGACTTGCTCCCTGTAAGTAGGTACTATTATGCACTGAGTTAAAGGAATATTAATGGCGATGACTTGACTTAGCTACGCTTAGCTAAGTAAGTCTGAAACGGAATCTGTGGAGGTGTGGAGCTCTTAAACTCGTCCTTAAAAGCCACCAATTACTTCAGTATGTGTAGCTTTGTCCAAAAATCGTATTTGATTCGTTTTCCAATGAAGTCTGAATTAATGATTTGCAATTTCTTAACTAAATCTAGCACGTACGGTAGGCGGTATGCTCCTACGTATATACTCCTAATCGCAATCGGCACGTTTAGTTTCTTGTCTGATAAAAGAACACATTTAGGCGCGCATTTAGATATATTTTATGATTTGATTTTGACTCTATTTCACCAACAAATGAACCACTTTTAAATACCAAAATATAAAATACTTTGCGCCCTTTGAGGCGGGACAGGTAGGGGGGCATCATTTGAGATTTCAAAGTTGAAGCGGTTGATATTTTTGCTCAGAACTGAATATCTGGAAATCTGCTGCAGATTCAAAGTTGTCCTCACGTTCTCGGTGACTGGAAAGTTTTGAAAGACGCTGTAGTGTATGTATATTCCGAGATATATTCCATGATCTAAATGGCGCCATTAATTAACCAGTTATTGTATATATACAGCATGTTACATAAATACAAATACAAATAAATTTCGTACTTCTAAACTACTTGTCGCGTGTCCCCGCTTATGCCATATCTATTTGCTAATTAAATGTGTATTGTTGAAATCTGAAGCAAACAGTTTATCCAAATATTTTTTATGTACTTATTAATTATCTCACTACTTTTCTATTTATTTTTGTCACGTTTATGACCAAGATACACACAACCAATGGGTATCTCAAAACAAAGTTGATATGAAAAGTTGTCAGAAGAAATTGGTCACGTACTTTTTGCTAAAAATTGAACAATGTAATATGAAGTAGGCACGAAATCCCGCACGGAACACAAAAATAGAAATCGGAGGGGAAGGTTTTAGAGAGAGAGAGAACAAAGACAAGAAGATAAACTAAGATAAATAACATAGAAGAAGTACAGGAAACATATTTTGAAACACAGGACGCTAGAAGTATAGCGTTTATTTATACCCCAATGCAGAGATATCCAACGTTTTAACGTGCTATTTATTATTCCCTTGTTTTCATTAGTAACCGCGGATTTTCTTAAAAAATACCTTTCTTGACGCTACACCGGACACAACACAACGAATTCAAAATTCTGCAATTTACAATAAACTTTAGAAGAAAAAAAGAAAATGGATCCGTTCGAATTCGAACAAATACTCCTTGCGCATTTTGGCACTAAGCTACGCCTGTTATATGCTTTGCGTCAAGTTTAACAGTGTATTAGAGCGCGTGTAACTGTAAGTAGACCAGTCGGCTCAGTATTTAGCCCAATCATACTCCTAGCATCCTGTGTTTCAAATTATGCGTACGGGAAGTATAGTGGAAATGCGGGAAGTATTGAGGAAGTACGGGAAGTAATGAGGAAATCTGGGAAGTACAGGGAAATATAGAGGACTTCCTAGGAAGTATGGAAAGTAGAGTGGAAAGTATTTCTGGAAGTAGTGTATAAAATTTAGGCCAGCGGTTTACTCTCGGGTTTACTCTTCGGTCCAGTTGCGATGACAACCCAATTCTTCCTATAAATTGATTAACATACCAAATTTTTGGGAATCTTTTTATTTCCATTCAATATCTGCTTCATAGTCGTAAAACAAAGCATTATAATGAAGTAGGTACCGAGGTAAGTACTCTCGAGGTACTCTCGAGTTGTACTCTCCACAATACTAATCCAGCAAAAGAGACACTGTTGACGAATTTTACAGAGGGATGGATCGTGCAGGTAAATACATAATTGTGATATAATTTCAAAAAATATATAATCAATTAAGCCCTGTTTTAACTGTTTTTGCCTAAAAATCGCTACTTAATTAAAACTTTTATTAATACAAACATTAAAACTTACTGGTGTTTATACAAAAATTTATATAGTGTGAGTAAAAAGTCTGCAACTAATTCGATAAAAAATTCAGGAATAATTTCTGGAAAAGCGTTCGGACACGTCAAACTAATTTTTTTAAAGTGCATTTGTTTTGATAATTGTCGTATTTCCATAGTCTTTTGATTTCGTTCTGTGACGTCATCGTCCATTTTCTTAAATGGCTCCCCGTACTTTTGAAGTCCTAGTTGGATAGTGACTGAAATTACGAATTCAATGATATGCCACAGTATGACATTGACCGAGACATTGACGTTGATATTTTTCAAAATAATCAAGTTTAAAGTAAAAACAAAGACTCGCAAGAAATGAGTTAGACATGGAATATTGACAGTTTAGTTGATTGGAAACGATGTAAATTTAATTAAATAACATTAAATTAACTAAAAATAACCGTTAAAGTTGGTATTCAATCTATTATCAACTATTAATATTACAAAATAATTAACAAAATTATGAGATTATAAACGGAAACAATGCTGAACTGTTAGAATTTAATTGGAAACTTAATTGTTTTCGTTTCTAATCAATTAAACTGTCAATATTCCATGGCTAACTCATTTTCTCAGCGATTTTTTGTTTTTGCTTTAAACTTGATTATTTCGAAAAATATCAACGTCAATGTCATACTGTGGCATATCATTGAATTCGTAATTTCAGCCACTATCCAACAACGACTTCAAAAGTATGGGGAGCCATTTAAAAAAATTAACTATGACGGCACAGTACGAAATCAAAAGACTATCGAAAAGTGACAATTATCAAAAAATATGCACTTTAAAAAAATTAGGTTGACGTGTCCGAGCGTTTTTTCCAGAAATGATTCCTGAATTTTTTATAGAATTAGTTCCAGACCTCGTTCCAGACTTTTTACTCACACTGTATAGTACTCCTACAATAATTTATAGTACTCCTACAATAATTTACTTACCGGAAAGTTGCAACAAAATGTGATCATTTATATTCTCCGTAAAATAGGGTACCTACATGAAAAATTACGGAAGTTGCTGAAACTGAAATTGCAGAATTGAAAAATTGAAAAATCAACATAGATTAAAAAATGCGGAATCTGCTTAGGTTGAAATTGCGGAAATCCTTAAACCCTCAAACATGGTAATTTCTGAAAATAATATTTTCACGATATCTCTACTTCAATCACTAAATTTTACTCATGGTAAATATGCCTCGAGACAGAAAATTGTGAACTAGGATCATACATTCAGATTTATCCGATTATGTTGAGTGAGTCGTCCGTCAGACGCCATTTCAGTGAGGGGGATAAATCATGAACTAGGGCGTGAAAAAGCTGTAGGTCAGGGGTTAGGTACATTTTGTAAACAATGTTTGATAACTCGACAAGTATACAAAGACGTTCGACGTTAATTAACTCGAGATGAGGACAAATACTCGGGACAATATTAAAAGATTGAAATAAGGAAAGAGCATCATGTTCTCAAAACTGATCTATTTATATTTTGTCCATATTTCATTACTGTTCCTATCTCTTTGGCGTTTCTTCGATTGTTTTATGGAGCCATAAATTCACCAAATCTTTGAGAACTGCGGTACTTTCGTTGGAGACATCTCTGAAATGCTTTTTGTCGTCGGAAACTATGATAATAAATATAAAGTTACCTTCGACCTCCCAAAAATAGAAGTTATTTATTTCTGAATTCAATTGCTGAGTAGTTCCAATTTATTATTTATATTTAGTGTTCTGGTTTACAGAAATAGATTATATTTATGTGAGATTCCTTTTCGATTGTATTGATTGATGTATTAATAGCTTTTAATTCGAGAGCAAACCATCCATTTGTGTTAATGTGCACCTATTCGAACGATTCGTGTTTCTCGTCGTCTGAGTTGCTTTATGTACGAAATTTGTTTTATTTTTGTCTGAAGTGAGTTTATTGACTCTCCAACCTTTCCTAAGCCTAACCAGTGCCGGTCGTTCTGCTGACTGCTCTATTATTTTTTAGGGGCGTTCACTGTCCAATCTTTTGTTTTCTGCGTTCTTTATCCCATCAGCATTTTTCTGCTTGTTTTTCATTGCGCGAATAAAGCAAGGGGAATAACTCAAGGCTGCCAAACTCAAAAACAAACAATAGTCGAGCTATAAATGTTGTATTTATACTTGTATTTATATAACTACATACAGAGAACATTTGAAAATAAGTACATCGCGATATGAGGGTACTGAACTGAACAACTCGCTTGCAGATATTTTTGCATGTCTTTCTTTATTTATATTCTAAGTCGATGTTGAACGAGAAAACAAAAAGCGGTATTCGTGTGAAGCTCCATCATGTCTTTGGACATGTACCTGCTTATCTGCAGTAAAATTAAAATTGGAATTTTTATTTTAAACTAATTTTTGTATTATTTTGTATGACGTAAGTTGTGCTCGCTCCCCTGGTTTATGTAGAAGTATAAATTTATATGATTTTTAAAGTTTTAATATACCTACTGTTTAAAGTAGGTATATGAGGCATTAAACCACGTCAAAACAATGCACACTGCCAGAGTGAAAGTGTTTTTGCCATCATGTAAACACGCAAGAAACATTGTTATTATTAATACATACCGACAAAAGATTTTGTAGGGAGCATTAAATTTACGAAAGAGTCGCATTTTTATAATAACTCAAATAAATAAAAAAACATTTCTGCCTAGACACGACGCGTTTTACAAAAAGTGTATATTGGTTCCACTACAGATGAATCCGGATGAATCATATGACTAATCTGTGGTTCGTTCCATTTTTCCCTCGGCACCTTTGATGTTTATGTCTTAAATTTTAACGGCACTGGTTCAAGTCTAATACTGAGTTTGGAAGTGTACCGCTAGCGAAGAATTTAAAAGAAACAAAGAACTTTATACTCTAAAGCTCTATCACTGATCCCTCGACTGATCCATAATAACCTATAGCCGGCAATTTTGTGTTCCTGGCAGAGTTCACTGCCAAAATATCAGTGCAACAGATATAGAAAATATGCCATTTAACAGATGAACCGCTGTCTTAGGGGTTGTGTAAGCATTGTTTTTTTATTGTTGTTATTGGTATTGACAGTGTAGTTTATTAGAATAGTGATTGTGTCTGATGGCATTCGTGCTGTCTGACATTTGTACTTGCACTTCAGCTATGAACGACCGCAGTAGTAGAAAAATGAGAATACTGAATCAAGCCATCGAGTTCTCCAGGTGCGACTCCCGGTCGGCGTCATTTCCAGAACGTTTGCGAAAACAACCAGAAGTCGTTGCTGAAGACATGACTCCTTCAATAGCCTCTGGTCATTGCCGAAGAAGTGGATGGCACCTAGATGGACTGGCCTGAACAATGAGCAACACGTGCTTTGTACGCGACAGCCCCGGCGCAGGCGCCTGACCCACAGCCAAAATGGCGGCTTGGGTGCGCAATGACCAGAGGCTGCTGCAGACATGCCCACTTGAAGTGGATGGAGAACTCGATGGACTGATCTGAGGAATAGCCCCGCCGCATGCGCCTGGATGCTGCTGAAGACCAATTCTTCAGCAATGACCTTGAAAGACACCAGACGCTGCTGAAGACATGCCCACTTCTTCAGCAGTGACCTTAAAAGACACCAGAGGCTGCTGAAGACTTGCACACTTCTTCGGCAATGACCTTGAAAGACACCAGAGGCTGCTGCAGATGCCGCTGCTGAAGACACTTCTTCGGATACCTCAACGACTCCTTCAGCAGCCTCTGGTGTCTTTCAAGGTCATTGCCGAAGAAGTGGATGGCACCTGGAGAACTCGATGTAAGTTTAAGTTTTGTATGACGTTAAGATGCTGTCGTTGTCAGTGAAACACGCGTGTCGAGTTTAATTACTGTGTTACTGTTTCGTCTTGTGTGGTAAATTATAAAGAATTCATAGCTCATTTTTGCTGACTACCTGGCCTGCAGTAACTGATTTTGTGCTCAGTGATTAAGAAAGCAAATTTAGGTATTATATCCAAATACTTACTTACTTTTTGTTTTAACTTCAACAACAAAACATACATAAAACACAAAGAATCGTTCAAAAATAACAATTAATTAAATATGAAATCAGAAGTAGGAGGTCAGCAAAGCGTGGTGCAATGTCCAGGTGGTGTAATTATTTGATCTTTGAATCTTAAATTTAAGTAATGTACGAGTACGTCGATTCTGAAACTAATCTTGCCAAACAGATTAAGGAGGTTGCTTCTCTAAAGTTATCTTGTAGGTAATAGAAGCAACTTTTGAGTGTGTTCCTCATGTTCAACCATCCCTGACTTCTGAGAACATGGGAGACACAGTCTTATTTACGAAAACCTTGACGAAAACTGTGTATAAAAAAAGTGGGCATGGGCGACTAGAGCTATACATTTGGACGCAATTATAGGGAAATTGAGACTTATCAATGATTCACAAAGTAGCACCTGAGGTAGCACCTTTATTTTTTTACAAATGAAAGATCTATAAGGAAAAATAAGTTTTAAATTGAAGTAAGCTTTCTGGGCTTACTATCGAAATCTGAAAATATTGTAGAAGATCAAATTTAGATTTTTGGTGCTGCTTGCTAACGAAGCAATAGTTCCGTTGATCACCATATTTAAATTGATCAGGTTTGCTCAATATCAAGTAGCAGGATTTACTTGCATTCAGCATTAATGCGTGGTTTCTAGATAATGGGCAATCGGACAACTTGTCAAAATATTTGATTAACCTAGAAAAAATATAAAAATTCTCGTAAAAATTGTTCCTTGTATGTGGCTGACCTAGTAAAAGTCGGCATATAACACTATTTAGCACACGTGTAGCATGCAGCTGCGAGGGGCGTGACGTCACTGTTGCTACTTGCCGCCGAATAAATTCTAGGACGAAATGGCAATGTTTAAGTGCTTCCTAAAATTAAATGTTCAAATTTTAATTAATTTTACATTTATGGGTATATCAAGTGGGTATAGTTTTTGGTGTAAGAGCAAAATTTTCCAAAAATTTCGTTAGTGTCTGTTAGGTACAGAAATCTGGATGGCCATAAATAATACAATTTTGGGGCAATTGGATACGTATTTGCAATAACAAGTTATAAAATAAGCAAATCAAATAAACATACCAGTTCCGTGGTGTAGAGAACAGTACCTGAGCTAAACGGCTTTACTTCTAGTAATTAACCTGCGGATGTATTTGACAATTCGGCTTGGCGGTGCGTCCACATGCAAATAAAGATAATATCTACTTTACTGATCTGTCGCAAATCGACAGATTAGGTACAAACTCACCGGGGGGGGGGGGGTCCGCCCCCGAACCGCCCTCTGTTCAACCGTGGTTAATCCCTAGTTACAGGGACTATTCAAAAGGTTTGTACTCCGTCGACATTAGAGGTGTTGATACCGGGAGTTGCGTGCACGATAAATTAGCTGTGGACATAAAGGGTTAATGTGCCAAAGATGCCACCCACGATCTATGGTCACGTTGGATGTTTAATATCGTCTCCGATAGCCCAGAGAGCGCTCCGCGGGGCGCTCCTGGACAAACCACCGGCTCGTCACCGGTGGTGCCAGGGGGAATGCCTTAAACAAATATAAGGGTCCCAACAGGTATATGATACGTATCATCTGAGGCTGGGTAGTACCTCCTCGCCACCGTTTCTAGAATGGGGCTAATCGCCGAACAACAATACATGTTAGCCAATAACAGTTGGCTCATAATAAAATAGCCAGTGGCTCGCCGAACAACAAAACATATGGCCAATAACAGTACAGTATAATTCATAAAATACCATGGTGAATATGACTTAATAAAAGTAACTTATTCTCACCCAATACCTATTATATCCAATATCTGGTTCTACTGTATCACTATCATGTGACTACACTCTACACTACACACTATAATTATTCACATACTACGCGTAGCGCTATCAATAATACCTCGCGTCCGAATTGTCGAATACCCACGCCTCTACTGTCGAGGCTGATGACTCACCCCCTGCGCCCCTCATGTGTCAGCCCTGTTGCCTCTTAACACTAAGCATAAACATAAACGTGAAATAGGGTACTGGCGTTTCCAAGAATTCAACAGATGTTAAGAACACCAGTTTTAAACAAGAATTTAAGAATAATAAAATATAATTCCTTACAGTGTCCGATTCTCCGATTGCTCATTGATCGAGAATTTCCACACGTCATTGGTTCCTCTCCTTGTTCATTAATTTGTGCATTTTTAGTGAAGGGCAATCAAGAGGGCAATCGCTAAAGTAAAGGGGTGAAAGCTCGGATAAAAGTAACAAAACTGTGGTACAATTTTTGTATTTAAGCAAACGAAAATGTTTGCACAAAAAATACTGATGTTTACGACTTATAAAAATGTAGTCTACGCAAATTAAACACCAACGTATTTCAGCTTCACATGTGCATTTTGCAAATGCTACATGCGTTGATTGAAGTTACAGCCCGTCGTGGGCATTTGCATTTATTTTTGGGTCCAGGATAAGAATAGGTCCATTATATTCTGCCTACCTAAAAGTTCTTGGTCACTTAGTCAATAATGTTTTACAGTTGTATCAAGTTTTGTTAAGTGAGTGCTTATACGAGTAAGTAAAGTCTATATTTGTCGAAATTGTGTCTGGTGTAGGTTACACACCTAAAGAAAGTTGACCCAGATGAAAATAATGAGGGAGTGTGTTTACTCTCTACACACCCTTATTTGCGTCAGGAAGACACTGTTCACAATTTTCCTGCAATTATGACGCATTGCTATTTTTTAATAAATTGTGTAATCCAACTGATAAATTTATTTATAACATGTGCGTGTTGTAATAATATAGGAACAATACAGGCTGATTATCGGCAATTTTACAGCGGCGCAGAATGATGTACGTCATCTGTATGAAATATTTTATTCAGTTATCAGTGACGACATTCGTAACCACGACATTAGGTACTGCTCGCGACCAAAAAATTGTCTATCTTTAGATTCGTAGGCTAAAATACGAGTTAATATTAACTTATCATCGAGGGCATTTAAATACATTATGATCCAGACAGGCATTAATATTAATACCATACGTTTGCATTTTTATAGACGTGTGAATTCCGATAATCCGAGCATTTGTTGGAATCGTGTTTACTTGGAATTAGTCCATGTATTTTTTGAATATTAAATAGGAATTTAAATTAAGCAACGCGTTAATATGAAAAAGTTCTGGGAATCATGCTAAAACTACATAGGTAAGTGCCTGGATTAATAAAATTGTACATTTTTGTTTTCGACTTACTTGCACTACTTGGGTACAAGTTTTCGACTACTGAAGGGTTAGCTGTAGTGGATGGGACATATTACGTTCTTTTAAAAAGGTTTATAAGTAAGTTTTTGTTGCTCCTTACCTTCCTTCCTTCCTTCCTTCCTTCCATCCTTCCTTCCTTCCTTCCTTTCTTTCTTTCTTTCTTTCTTTCTTTCTTTCTTTCTTCCTTCCTTCCTTCCTTCCTTCCTTTCTTCCTTCCTTCCTTCCTTCCTTCCTTCCTTCCTTTCTTCCTTCCTTCCTTCCTTTCTTCCTTTCTTCCTTCCTTTCTTCCTTCCTTCCTTCCTTCCTTCGTTCCTTCTTTCCTTCCTTCCTCTCTTCCTGCCTCCCTCTCTCCCTCCCTACCTCCCTCCCTACCTCCCTCCCATCTCCCACCCACCCTCCCTCCCTATAAACAACTTTTATAGCCGTTTATTGTTATTTTATTATATTATTACTGCAAAGGTAAATTACATAAACAATGTGGGTAAAACTTTGAACGTTTATATTTGTAATAATTACATACGTATGTTATACCTTTTAACTTTCAATATTACAGTAGGTATAAAATAACTAAAGCAATGGCACAAATATGGAGCATTGGGGAAAGAAGATTCGGGCACAACTTCGCGAGAAGAACAATGATGTTTGACAGCCTAATCAAACCCATGATACTGTATGGAGCAGAGATATGGGGGTGGAAAGAATAGATAAAACTGGAAAGTGTAAAAGAGAGATATATGAGGTGGGTGTTGGGGCTGGAAGGACAGACACCAGGTTATATTGTGCTGGAGGAGACTAAGAGGGAAAAGTTGAGGATAGAAGCAGGAAAAAGGGCAATGAAATATGAGGAAAAATGTATACGGGGAACGGAGAACAAATTGCCAGAGGAGTGCTGGAAAGAAATGAAAAGAAACAGCGGGTTTAAGTGGGAGGCGACAAGGAGGAAATATTGCGAAAGAAATGGATATGCACCGGAGGAGGTAGAGAGGAGGAGAGACGAGCTAGGACCTATGGCGGCGGAGATGGCCAGCAGGGATAAAGACCTGCAAACACAAGAACAGAGAGGAAAATTGGAGAAAGCAAGGTACAACCCAAAATATAAGGAGATAAGGACACAGGAGTTGCCAAGGTATTTGAGGGAAGACGGAGAGAATAACACGAAAAATGATAGCGAGATTTAGATGTGGAAACGAGGAAAACGCGAGAAGATACTGGATGAGGGAGGAAGAGAAGAAGTGCAGAATGTGCGGAGAGGAAGAGGAAACCCTTGAACACATTCAGCGAAAATGCATACACACGAGGGGAGAAATGGGAGGAAGAACGGTATGGTTGAAAGAGGATGGAGGAGGTGTGAAATGGATGAGAAAGGTGAAGAGAGCAAGAGAAGAAAGAGAAATTGAGATAATGAATGAATGAATGAAGATAATGAAATTAATTGTAAATTATTTTAAGACCAGGTTCTTTGTAAGCCAAAAGGCAACAAATAAATTATATATCTATCTATCTATCAGTAGGTATAAAACGAGGTATAAAATAAAACGAAACTTGTGATGTGATCACCTAAATAAAAATTAACAATAATAATTTTGCCTAACTTGAATAATTTTCCATTAAAATAAACAACACAAAATAAAGAAAAGATATCTCAATCATATATTAAAAATAAGAAACACTTTTCTTTTATTTGCCTTCGTTGTGTTCAGATTAAATTAGATGCTCGAATACAGACAGTTGACATAGAGTGGTGAGATGCAGAGAAAAACAAGGAAATACATCCATAGCCACTGAAGAATTGTTAAAATAATTAAGGTCAAAACTGGAAATCACAGATTGACTTTTCGCTCTTTTCTTGGTCTCAGCAATTCAGAAAGGTTTAGTCACGCCTCTGGTTTGGATCATATCGAGGATCATGCTGTAAATGTTAAACACAATCGCAAAGAATTCGATACGAAAATCGCAAAGAATTCGATACGACAGAAAGTGCAATCGAAGCAATGAATATAAAATCTACAAAACAAATACTGCAGTATTGTATAGCAAGTAAGCAGCTGAATAAAATTATTATGATAGTTGATACTCTCGAGGCCAATATTTCAAGGGACATACTTTCGCCTCTTCACACCCTGGTTTTGTCGATGCAGTATTTTTAGCGAATTTGTAACGTAGATACTTACGTATTTTATTCCGTCTCCACTTGTGGGGTTTCTCCTTATTATAGAACGATCCAGTTATAGCAGCAGTTAGTTCCTATTTTTAGTTTGTGTCAAATAGAAACACAATTGTGATCCTAATCCACATTCGTCATAGATGTTGACAAGTTATCATCAAATTTCCGTGTCCTCGATTAATGACAAAATTTAGAAACTTGGACTTCCCTTAAAATCGGTTTACCACAATTTATGTTCATTGCTATAATCATAATAAAAATTTTATTGGAGCTTTACGGTTTTCAGCTTCCTTTTACTGCATATTCGGATATTGGAAAAATTTGGGGAGCAGTAAAATACCGACGTATTCAATCAATTCCTAGAATACGGTTAATAGCTATAAATAATTACTAACTTTTATTAGTACATAATAGCCGCTAATTAATATCTTATAAATAATAAAGATAGCAGTTTTACGATGTAGAATAATATTTACTGCATCTTATAATAATTGCTTTATTGCTATTAAACACATGCAGCTATTATTCTTTCGATCCTCCCCTCATATTTGTAAAGCTGTGACGTATAGTACAAGTAGTCGACCTGTGAATTTCCACAAATAACACGATAACAATCATATCGAGCGATAATCTCAATATTTATTTAGATATCAACAGTGGAATAATTTTACCGGGGTACTTAACACGTGGAGAATGAGATACAAATAAAGCAGTTGGATACAGTAATAATCCCTTTGTAAAGTGCATTAAGATTAGGTACATTCTGGACGATGGTTAAATGGTTATCCTATGTCAATTTATTTAAATTCTCAGTTATTTATACCTACCGCACCATTTGTAAGTCTGACTTAAATAAATCATAAACATTGAAAATTGTATCATACCAGTCTGTTAGTCAACACACTCTACACTCGACTCCACCTGAAATGAACAAGGCTTATAATTCAAAAGAAAATCCAAGCATTAAAGAATGGCCTTCCTTAACCGTAATTCATAATCTTTTCACTTGTTCTAAATTAACTATATTTTGTAAGTTTGATGAGTGCGGTCTGATCCAACTCAGTTGTCTTATTTTATGCGTATTATGCTGACCTCGGAACACATACGACACAAATTGCAGATTCCGTTACAAAGTCACGCCATATTTCCTGCCTCTTGGGCGAGTAATAAATTTACATGGGAGACAAAAGAGAAAATAAAACTGTCGTACTTAAACTGAGAATGCTGGAAAGCGTCCAAAAATTTTCGAACGGATGTATTGTGGGGGACACATTTGTTTTATATGCTCCGAAATAAATGCGAATGTGCGGGTCTAAATTTTACTCTTTGTCAAAAGAACGAGTCAAAACTTGAAAGTAGGGAATACGTACTCTAGTAAAAAAACGGATTCATTAATACCCTTGGTGGTTGAATGGATAATTCAGCGGTCTAGTAACCCGCTGGGCTTGAGGTTGTAGCTCGCTGCAGGTAACTTTGTATTGCATTGTGGTCTGTTCGACTTGCATCATTTGGTCAATGTATGAGCGGAGTAATTTAACTCTTCGGCAAACGACAACAGGACTGACAGACCAATATTGTCAAATCACCACAAAACAGGTGTTATGAAAGATTATGCGAAACCACCGACATATAGGCAGCACATAATTTTATTTATAGGTAGTGGGCAATGTGAAGTGGCCTGCTAAGGTCTCAGCTTACCAATATTTCTCAATATTTCCTCATTTTGGCGACCTGTTTCGCGTAGAACTGTATTAAGATCGCCTTTCCCCGAAAAGTCTTTTTTACGCGAAATATCAACTTGCCCTTCATACCTGTTTGTTCACAGGTAAAACATGCTGATTGCTGATTCTATTTTGTATACCTGCAGAAATCATTTTATGTTTTTTCTTAATTCTTAGACGTTTTTTTAACTTTACCCAAGTTTCTATATTTATAAATCTAAAAAGGAAAAATGTTCTTCAGATTTCTAATAGTATGTATGTACATACTTGTATTTGATAGCAGAACAATAGAGAATTTATCACAAATTGATAAGGTGCCACGCGCAAGAAAATTGAAATCATCAAATAACAATCAAGTAGGTACCTACCTTAGTAATTCTTTGCCTTTGACAATGTCTTAGATTCCTTGTACTTAATTTACAAGTTGATAGATGAGTGATAAGGTAATTATAATTACTCATACTCGAATATTATGTAGGCGATCTAACATCTTAAAAAGGGGAAAATTTTTATTTAAAAGATTATTGTTTGCATTTGAAGTAATCGTCAGATCAAAATGCTTAAGTTAAGTAGGTACGTTCCCAACTTAACAATTTTATCCGATTTTAATCTGATAAATAAATAAATAAATAAATAAATGATAAGCAGACAAAAATTATACACCTTTCTCAGTTTTTGAGTAGATGGTCAGTAAAGTTATGTGGTAAAATACCGGGTAAAATAAGTTGTGTAGGTACTTCAAAACCGTGAATGTTGTATATATAGTAAATTTGCACCTGTAAAGTTATGTTGCGTCTGACGTATATTTACCTACCCCATGGGATGTTATGCAAGCTCAAGCAAGCAAGTTAATTAGCCTAATCCTTTAAATAGATGATTATTTTTAGCCATGGAAAAACCCTCAATAAAACGTGTAATCTTTAACTGATGAATGTATGACTTCAGACCGCGTAGATTATGATTTTTTAAATACTAGTTATTTCCGTCTATCAAGTTTTTTATTAAACCAAAAATAGAATGTAATCTTTATGAAGCTAATAAAAACACTGTATTAAATACAGGTTGTGTATTTCATGTACCCAGACTAAATGGGAAATTGCTGCTGAGTACTGTACGAACATCTCTAAACTGGCAACACAGTTTTGCTTGCGCAGTCATAACTGAGCACAAAAACATTGTGTCTGAATCGTGGCTAATGTCGGTGAATAGTGCATAATCTACCAAGTAGACTTGACATTAAAAATAGCTGTATCATGTCTGAAATACTAATAAGAACACGAGTGTCCTAACTTCTGACGTTGCGTTTGGTATCTCTTTGGGTGTTTACTGGATAATGAAACAAATAACTCTCTTCCGCTTTCTAAGTCTTTGTAGATCATTACAAGGAGATATTTTAAGAACCAATTTTGCGAAGGTAGAAACCAGAAAGGTTGTTGCCTTTTATAGATAGTAGATACTTTCTTTGTTTCGGGTGCATCTTAGGTATACAAATCGGGATTGCAATAAATAATGTAATAATAACATACCAGTTCCATGACCTGGGCGGCTTTAATATTAACAATTAACTCTTGTTTGTAACAAATCCACATGCAAATAAAGATAATGGCTAAGAAGATCAACATTTTAGATACAGGCATATCAGGGGAGAATGTCCTCACCCAGAACTACCTGATGTTATCATAGTAACAGTTTCATCTCAGTTTTCGTTACTGAAACTGTTTGGAAGAATGTCAACATATAAGATAAAGTGTTAGGTACAGAAATCTGGATGGCCATAAATAATACAATTTTGAGGCAATTAGATGCGTATTTACAATAACAAGTTATAAAATAGGTAAAACAACAAACATACCAGTTCTACGGTATAGAGACATTGTAGATGATGAAAATGGAATTGCGTGCACGATAAAACATCTGTGGAAATAAAGGGTTAGTTAGTGTGCCAAAGAAACTTCCTCATTTTATGGTCACATATATGTTTTAAATCATCGGCGATCGCTCAGGTGAGCTCCGCGGGGGCACCCCCAGGTCCAGGCCACCGGCTCGTTATTCGTAACCGGTGGTGGCCCCAGTTAAATTTCAGTTTCTATTGCTCTTTGAGATTATCCTTGGGGTTTTCCCCATTTGGTTTGATATGAAGGTAAGCAATTTATTACTAAATACTTATTATTGTTTTGTATAAACATGAAAACCACATCTTCAATAGATATAACCTGAAAGGCTGAATCTCCAACTTTCGCAAATGTTTGCATGAATTCATGGCCTCTAAATTATGATCTGGTTTTGACCAGTCCACGCGAGCAAACGTTAGAGGTTATACTTTGAGGTTAACCCATTCATTATTAGCTATCATTAATTTAATCGAGGGGTCATCGCTGTTAAGTTCCACTGCATTTTGGTAATCTCTAACAGTCCTAAACGTCTCAGAATGCATTTCAACATAACCAATACTTAGTGATAAAAAATAATAAAAACGGGGCTTTTGTGCCACTTGTAAAAATGACATTGTAAGTAAGTAAGTGGTTTGAAATTTGCTTGCATTCAAATCACGTAAGTGCTAAGTGTATCGCATATGTACTCTGTACTAAAATTTGTAACTCTTCAGTTACTTCTGGATAGGTAGGTAAATATTACTTATTTCATATTTTCAATATTTTATTCCGTTTTCAATTCTCACCATTTGTTTACATTATACGCCATTATTAACCTAAAATAGGCAGGTTCGGTAATTCTCAAATTTCATTAAAATTGATAGAGTTTATTATACTGAAGGCAGTTATGTTGTTAATTTTTGTTAAAAAAAATTCTTTCGCCTGTGAAGCCGTTGCAAAGTTTTCCGTCGGTGCGAGGCTAGAAATCGTACCTTGCAGCGAGAGTAGGCCGCGTGACGTCAGAACTTAGTATAACGTACAAGTCCCAGCTTCAGCACGCAGCAGTCCCATAAGTATTATGCATATGCATGTGTAGTTAAATTGTTAAATATTATTAACTGGTTCTAACTGGTGTTTTCTGTTTTGTACCCAGACGAATACATCGTACAGCACACCAATAAAACGGAAAAGTGGTTCGTTGGAGCCAGAAGGAAAATCGGTCAGCATTATCGATATTTTCGCGAGTTAGTTTATCATTGCAAAAGTTTATAAAATTATCGGCTGCCCCAATGCAGCCACTCTAAATAAAATCGAACATAATGTAATTTATCGACAGTTTTCTGGGACCCCTTGGTACTTGGTAACGTGTTACGGTTAGCATAATTTGAAACAGGATGCTAGGAGCATGACGGAGCCAAATACTGAATCGCCGTAGCGTTCCCTCCCTGAACTAAGAAAGGAAATTTTATTAACTATTTTACAATAATAATTAAATAGTAGGTCATCATAAAGTTCTCTTTTGAAGACTGGTAGGACGCGTACCTCCATCCTTTCCCTGAGCTAGACTATGCATTTCCGTAAAAGTAGAACATTCTACATCCCCAACTATTTGAGAGCAGTAGTCTAATCTGCTCCAACCTCTACCTCTTTATTCCTATCTCTGACTCTAGTATGTCGCGAACTATTCCTTTGTGTCTCAGAAGGTGTCCTACCATCCTACGATCCTATCCCCTATTCTTTATTGTCTTCCATACTTTTCTCTTTTCCCCAACTCTTTCTAATTCCTCCTTATTGCTAACTTGTCTATCCACGGTATCTTCAACACCCGTCTGTAGCTTTACATTTCAAACGCTTCTACTTTTCTCCCATTGTCCAAGTTTCGCACCCATAGGTATAATTTCGTACTCCATACATGCGTCTTCAAGAGTCTCTTCCGAGTTTCTACATTAACCGTTCCAGAATATAGCAGTTGTTTCTTTTTGTTAAACAAGTACCTAGTACCTACGTAGCGTAGTTTTTTGATTCGCGTGAGTTGTATTTGTTTCCGTTTTTTTAAAAAATTTCTTATCCGTTATAAAACTGTTAACTTGATAACTTGTCAATCACTTAGGTATACATACCTACATAAATGATTAGGTATGTATTGTATTGTATTAGAGAATATAGGTAGGTACCTATTTTACAAACAGAAGTAAGCAGGTATCTACAATCTACATACCTACTTATACTGAATTATAAAAGGCATGTACAGTTAATAAATTGTTGACTTTGTTTTACTTATACACTACTGGTTTGAGGTTGAATGAAATTGGGGTTAGATGCAAGAATCACACACCATTTCCACATTTACCGGGTCATTTACCTACCTACTACATAAATATGGCAAATTATGTGAATCGGACTTTTGATACCCTTGTTGCATCATTATATCGATTATGTTGTCTTTGTTTTATGTTTCCTTGACACCTTACTTTAAAAATTCACGCTCGAAATAGTCCCAATAAGTATGTTATGAGATAGGTACCGCTTCACGGGCACTTCAAGAGAAGTAGGAGGAGCGCTTTACGAATCTCTGACGTCAAACCAATAACAAAGCGAACTAGCATTTGGGTGGGCGTGATAAGCTAATTTCTTTCGCTTATTACGCCGCAAAAAAATTTTTTAGAAAAAAATTTCGCCGTAAATCAATTACAATAACAATTTTCTGTCATTTTCGTGCCAAAAATAGATATCTTATTTTTCTCCGAACCTCCCTATTGTTAAAAAATATTGAAATTATTTTTCTTCATTTTGTATAAAAATTGTGTTGTATATTATATACAAGTTGAGCAACAGAATATTTTTATTATTATATCTGACCAGCAGTAACTGGTAAGCGCGAAAGTAACCGGGCTACACCACTAATCTAAAAAGAAGGAACTCTGCTGCTCACGATGGTGCAACTGATTCAAAAGTACCGACTGATTCTTGGCAGTGCAGTTTGCATGTGTCGGCGTGTAGAAATTGAAAACCTGCGAATTTAAAATTGGGGAAATGAAGCAAATTTTGAAGTGCGATTTACCTCGCCATTGCTATCCACACTCCACGGCTTTCGGGGTTTTTGTATTTCATGAATTAGGAATGTGTCATCGTGGTCTACAAACTACAACTGCAGGGGGAAATGACTGATTTTTTTATTAGTGCAGTTACTTTTTCAAATTTAAACTTCGTATTCATTACTACCGTTAAGTCTGTAAAATTATTTCATTCATTTCAGAAGTCTCCAAAGTATACCTGAAAACGAGCCTGAAAATCATGTTGTCCTGTCCAAACACGTGTTTCTTAATATTTACATATCTACATATCATTATCACTGTCACGGTTGGTATCATTATTATCAAATCACGAGGTAGCTGTGTTATTTTTAATCACATGGAAACTTGACGTTAACTGGTATCCAAGTTAATCCTGTCATAAGTTTATTGCGAGGTTTATTGTTCTGGGAATCTCATTTACCCCCTTTTCTTGTCTTAGCTATGGAACTACTTACTGACTTCTAATATTCTTGGTACGTGAAAGGCAAAGTATGGGTACCAGAGAAATTAAACTTCTTTCTATCTGAATAGGGTGCTTGCGAAAAAAATTATATGCCAGAAATTAATTCACCAGGCTACTTTGTGTCAGGCAAAACGCTACCGGCCAGCACGTGTTGCGTGTGACGTCATCCATAAGTAAATAGTGCAGCGCGCCCGTAGAAACCAAACTGCAAGCAACAAATGTATTCAGCAGAGTTTAAGTTGTTTGTCTCCGCCAACGTTATATTGGCGATAGTGTAACGAAATGTCCACAAATACTTATTACAGATGGTGTATTGTGCCTAAGTGCGAAAATACTAGCTCAAAAACTCCAAATTAAACTTTTATTCAAGTTCCAAGCGACCGGAAACGACGGAAAAATTAATTCTTCCCTTTTTATTAATTTTGGAGAAAAAAAATTGAGGAATGTTTCTTTAAAATTATTTTCACTTATGCAGGCTGTCCCATTTCTTTTGCACAACAGCTTCCTTTGTTTTTTTTTAAATGGAAGACAATACATCTAATTGAATTTAGGGCCCACTTTCTTAATCGTACATTGGGTCTAGCTCCCACAGTTTCGGTGTTATTTGACATTAAATATAGCAATTTTTCAAATTTTATTAATTAAAACTTAGAAACGGCACGAGATATTGAAAGATAACTTGCTATCCTAGTTTTTAATATGATTTAATATGATTTTAAAGATTGACGATGTCGTAGTACCCTTTACGAAATGCGTTAAGAGTCTGGGACTGCTTATCGATTCTAGTTTACGTTTTACGCAGCATATTAATTCTATGTTACAGAGAGCTTACCTCGCGTTAAGACTCATATATGGGCAAAGGCATTATCTTGACTTGAACTCCAAGAGGATGTTGTGTGACTCTCTTGTTCTGTCTCATTTCAATTTCTGTGATACTGTCTATGCTCCTTGTCTCTCGTGTCGTGATAAATTCCGCATTCAGAAAGTTCAGAATTCATGTCTTCGCTTAATGTTTGGGATTAGAGCACGTTCACGTATCTCTCATAAACTGAAGGACGCGAAATGGCTGAATATGTTCAACAGACGTCGCCTTCACATGGTCTGCTTCTTTCTCAAGATTGTCCAGTTCCGTCTGCCTCTCTATTTGTTCAATAAACTTGTTTTTCGAGCTGATGTGCATGGCGTTGGCACTCGTCGAAAGTCCCTAATGCTTACGATTCCGCGGCATCGCAAGGAAATATTTAAGAGATCCTACTCTTACAACGTCGTGTCTTATTTAAATCAGTTCAATTCATACTTGACTCTTCCTTGTGATGCTGTGAGACGTAAATTATTCAAATTATTCTTTGAGCAGCAGTAGTTGGTTTGAATTTTTAATTTTTGGCTGCATTGCATGCGTGGGTTGTGCATGGCTATACTCTTCTCTTCTTGTTCATCTTCCTCTTCTCGTCTTTCTCTCTCCTTTCTGTCTTTTTCCCCTTGCCTTCTCCTTTCATTGACTCCCGCTACCCCTTCATAGGTAGGTGACTTAATTTTTTTTTCAGCTTTAGTTTAATTTAATTTATTTGTGAACCGGCTCGCATGGAAGATCAGGCTCTGCAAGTACTGTGCTACGATTTGCAGATGCCTGAATGCTTGCCGTTTAACACTAGTGTTTATATTGTATATCTTTTTCATTTTTTGTAATTTTTTTGGGTGGTGTTAATAAATGTATTATTATTATTAATCCTTTATCTAGTTGGATTGGAAAATACTGTTGACTTGACCTGACCTGATTAGTAATTTTTTGTAATTTTTGACCAATCAGGAAGCATTATTTTCCAGCCACATTTGACAGAGGATTAAAAACTAGGATGGGGACATGTAAGCCATTTTTCAATATTTGGTATCGTTTTAAGGTTTTAACTGATAAAATTTTTAACGCAAAATAACCCTTAAATTCAATGCATTAGAAAATGCACTAATATACACGTGTTCCATATAAAAACAAGGAGAAGAAATATAAGTGAAAATAATTTTAGAGTAATTTTTGCTGAAAATTAACGGGGGTCTCTCATATGGATTTCTTTTAAACAATAAACATAAGGGAGTTATGGAAGAAATAGGTGGACTTCCTGTATGGTACCTACATACTATTGTCAATATTAGTATTTGGGTAAAATTTTATTTCTTTCAACCTATAATAAAAAGGAAAATTATGTTTGTTTCTTTGTAAACAATTTCTAACGTGTATAAAGTGCTGCCACCTATCGCCCAAAAGTGTGATTAGCATGATGCAAAATATAGTCACAATCTATTATGATAGGTTTCTATCACAGCTGCAACCACTTTAGACGGAACACCCCCAGCTTGGAATTTTCAAGGTTTTTTGCTTTGGCGGCAACCGAATAAATCTGGGAGTATTAGTCAGCGGTTCTATCTTTGAATTATTATTTAGAAATAAGAGAATAAACATGCACTTTCTTGTTTTCATTTCTGACAGTTGGTTATGAAAATTGTTCCCTTGTTTTCGTTAGTAGTCGCGCATTTTGTTTGGAACAAATACATTTCATAACGGGAAACCGGAAAGAACGCAACGAATGCCAAATTCTGTAAATTACAATGAACTTTGGAAGAAAAAAGTAAAAATGCCGCGGAGGAACCGAGTTGTCAAATCAACCGCGTGGTAAACTCCGCATGGAGCGCATTTTCGCAACTCATATTTTTCTGTTTTCCTGTCATCAGCAATCTGGAAGTAGAAGTATGTACATTATGTTTTGGCGCGATAACTTGATGATGAGTTAACGCAAGCCCAACAATAGTGTTTTATCGCTGAATATGAAATCGACTTTATCTCGACAAGCCCACATGACATTTGTGCGAGGTAGTCATACATTTCATATTTAGATAATTTGAACACGTATATTCAAGAAAACATAAAATCTACTTTTTAATTATAGAAAATCACGCTCTACAACACTCGACAGCCAATTATAGGAACGTAGTTGGAAAATGCAATTATCGGTACTGTATTTATCCGCACTCAGCTTGTAATGGAAAACTTTGCAATCTGTGGCAAACATAAAAACATACTTATTAGTTTCAATTAGTAAATATTGGTAAAACACTAAAATAGCACTGACACGTCCGTGAATCACAAAATTATTTTTCATACAAGTAACGGCGTTCAATTAAAATTTATTGTTCTTTGAAGTTCAGTCTATGCTGTATTCTTTCCAGGCAGTTCATTAAGAGTCGTATATTTTACCTTATTAACCTTGACCGTCGGAACAAACGGAAAGTCGCGTGTGAAACGGCATTTAAAACAGGTGGCAAGTATGTTTTAATCTTGATTATGTACCTATTTAATAAAAATATATGACGGTGAGATAAGCACCATTTTAAAAAAATGTGTCTAAATTTAGACATTATTCGTGTGTTATTTGCATCAGATATAAATAATAACATGTTTGATAATGCATTTCCTTATGGCTGATGAATTTTATTCCGTGATCTCAGATTTAGAAAAGTTTTATTTTAAAAATCCTTAAAACTAAAACTGCTCCAGAAATTACAGCTTCAGAATGGGAACTTCCAGGAGGAAATTGAGTTAATAAAATGACAAATGTTTAAAAGGCAGTTGTAGGATTGGTGCCATAATGATTATTTTCGAGGGGCCCACCCCCTTAGGCTGACGTGCTGGGTGACGTCAGTAGGAAATCTGTATGATGGTGTTGTGCACGAATAGAAATAATATGTAATATCCGATTGTTTGTTCATGTATCCCCTTATAATATTCATATCTAGTACCTAGTTATTTTGTGGATACCTCGCCTGTGTTCTGTAAGTAAAAATTCAAGTTAACAAACATGAAATACCATACCTAATTATAATAAGCACGAACCTTCTGATAGTTACCTCGTTTCGTATTGCTAATTAGTTTATTTGAGAAATTGTTGAAGTTTTTATAATTTTTTTGTCAACATTCATTAGGTATATACCGTACCTGCAGGTAGGTTGACTTGTTGCAAAAACTTGCTCAATTGAACGACTCTCAAATTAAAAATTGCGATTTAAGAAAAGTCCAACAATTTAATAGGTACGAGTATATTTAAGTCAGAGGTCTCGTTACAATCTCTGTCTCTGGTATCTAAATGTCATACATTATATATTCTTGTGTGAAATTGATCTAAAATGAATTACATACCTACCTATTCGTTATTATTGAGTGGTCGGCCGTGTAATAGTTTTCTTGCTCTTGTCCAGTACCAACAGAGTTCATAACTATTGTAATAAACAAAGAGGTGTGTTCCTTAGATGCTAAATATTAAATTCTACTTTTTACTCAAAGGATACTTGTTTCACATGATTGGTACAGTCAGGTATCAATTCAATTCAAATTCGAGTGCCACCATTGGGATCTCGCTTATTTGTAATGATTGAGGGTAGGTTCAAATTTGACACTTTTGCGGAATTTGGTACTCATATTAACATGCCGGCCGTTGAGAAATCAGATCCGTCTCAAACGGTATACGAGTTGTGGCGTCAGACCATCATCAACTTTATTTTTTCTTATGAGCGCCATTTTTGTCTTACACTATTGAAGAACCACATTTTTCTGATTTCTTTGATATACAACTTGTCCATATTATATCGAATTTTAATGTACATCACGGCAGCTGCAATGAGAAAAACTAAAGATTCATGAAAAATCGTTTAATCAGTCTTTCCTGTAACGGACGTGAATAAAAACAGTAAATTAACCGTCATAACTTAATGCTACAAAATGCATTAGAAAAATTGTGTGACACAAGCGGTCCCGACAGACGTTGTCCTGCCCGACACTAAAAAAATTTTCGTCAAAAAAATTCCTAGAACCCGATTGCAGCGCCACCTACTGGGTCCAATTGTGAATATAAACCATCCAGTGACCCACTCCAACACACACAAAAAATTTCATACATGAAAAAAAATTTCGTCAAAAAAATTCCTAGAACCCGATTGCAGCGCCACCTATCGGGTCCAATTGTGAATGTAAACCATCCAGGGACCCACTCAAACACACACAAAAAATTTCATCAAAATCGGTCCAGCCGTTTAGGGGGGAGTTCAGTGACAACACACGTACAGAAGAATTATACAGGGTGTGTCACGACGAGTTTCTATTAGAGTTTCTATATAGAGAACTGAATAATATATTAAGATGAAATCTTGCACGAGGGCCTAGCTGTATGACATCTATCGAATAAAAATATTTTCAAGATGGCGGCACTTCCGGTTCTATCGGAAACATGAAAAACTGCTCTAATAATGCATCTATATCTTTCCTATATACTCGAGCTACACAGTAAAAACGAAAAGAGCATTTTATTGTTTTTCGGCCATAACTCTCATACCATTTGAGGTAGATCCAATCTCTCAACGGCATATTAATGAGCACCAAATTATGCAAAATTGCCAAATTGAAATCTACCCTCTACCATTTCGAATAAACGAGACCTCAACGGTGGCCCTCGAATTTGAATCATCCTGTAGATAAAGTACCTCTAAAATAGAAAGTACTATGATCATATTCAAGGTTCGTGCTATCAGCCACCCAATAAATAATTTTCAGCGTCGCGACGCCAACATTGCAGCAGGCGCCGCCTTCGTTTATATTAAGAATGATTTACCTCATATAGGTAAACTCTATAGTCTTGGTCGTTTTTTTTCTCAAGAAAAATCATGTACGGGATCAGACCACCATATTTCTCTTTTAGTCTAAGTTTCTGACTAGGGCATCCAGTCCCGGGAGCATTATTCTATGTAACCGACAAGTCGTCCGCTCGGGTTGTATCGATGAGCGGAAGGTATGTAACCGACAATGCAGTTTAAAGCATCGGTCACTTAATATAATAATTATTAGCCTTTCCAAGTGATAATGAATAAAAGTCTATCTTATATTAATATTGTTTTTATATCAAATGACACAGACTCGCTCCGGCCTAACGGCCACCGCTCAATTGTCCTTTTGACCAGAACAGTTTTTTATGTAAAAAAAATAAACGGTGGAATACAAAAAAAGCCTCCAAGATTGGGATCGAACCGAGCGCACTGGGCCACGAGGCGAGAGCGCTAACCATTGCGCCACACTCGTCGCCGCCAGTCGTTGTCGGAAACTAGATATAAATAGTGAAAGGCACATAAAGTTACCTAGCAGTATTCCAATCGGTTCACATCGGCATAATTCGAGCGGACGACTTATCGGTTACATAGAATAATGCGTCCCGGGATCCCGGAACCGGGATTTCCCGGGACTACATGTGATTTTAGAGGTCCCGGGACCTACCGTGATCCCGAAAAATGGTGGGAGATTGCGCTCGCGTCACAGAATACAGAGCACGTTTTCAATCAAATGACGTAAGGGCGTTTCATTTTGTTTCATTTATATGTAAAACTTTCGTGTAACATGTTTTTTATATTTATTTCCTCTTATTTATGTACCCTATGTACATTTTTCTTTTGTGTTTCTATGTTACATATTTATTTTGTTGTTATGCACTAATAAAAGTTGCAACTTTTTTTCATGTTAGACAGTTGTTTTATTCAACATTCGTGGTAGTCACATCTTAAATAAGATAAAAATTTGCCTATTTAATATATTCGGGACTGCGGGACTAGGCCCGGGACTTTTTGGTCAGGTCCCGAAGTCCCAATTGGCCCCTTGGTCCCGGGACTTGGATGCCCTATCTCTGACGTATTAGCACGTTTGTTGTGGCCTAATTCCTTGCATTAATTTGACTATTTTTTGCCATTGTTTAACATTCGATTCGTACGTCTTTATGAAAAAATACAAAACACACATAAAAATAAGTATAAATGTCTAAACGTGCCAAAAACATCTTAACTTAATGCATTCATCGCGTTGGATCTGCGTAACTTCTCGCTCATTTCAGATGGGACTGCTGCAACCTTATTTCTCATGCAGGATTAAAATAAATTTATTGGATAGTCCCCTTGCTGAGATATGGACTCACTCCAACACGTACTGCAAGCCAACAATTCTTTCATTTTATTTACTAGTCTCTTGCCAAACCATTCATCTTTGTTAGGACTTTCTTACTCAAATATGGAATTTAATGAATGAGCACTGCTTTTTTAAGTATGCAGGAGAGTGGCAAATTGCTGTGCGTGTTATGTTGAAACGGGATTTTGGAGGTTAAGTTTAGAGGCGATTTTGTGCTTTGCTTTGTAACCCATTTTGCCACACACGGCCTTTGATAAAATGCGGTCATTGTTTTAAGGTCAGTAGTATAATGGCAAATTTAGTCCAAGAATGTATAACAGTTAGGAATTAAATCAATTGCTTGATTAGACTAGCTGTGCAAAAATATTCTTCGGTGCACTTCAAATGGAGTTAGTTGCTATTGATGATTGAAAATAAGTAACACTTACTTATAAGTAGTTAAGTACGTGTTTGGGTGGGGGACTCTTTCGCGTATTTTATTTACTCCTAATCGCACCTCATCAATCAATTTTTTGAAACGGAGCATCCTGTACATTGTGTATCTAAAATAGTGGACATAACTTAAGGCTGTCGGAACGCCGACGAACAGTTACTGCGGAGGGGTATCGGAAGGGACGTAGCATTCCAAAAGTACAAAGTAGGCGGACACTGAATGCAAAAATTGCTGGGCGCGCTAGATTAGGGGGAGCATTTCGCAGCGTACAGAGTAGGACTCGGAGCTTTCCATTCACTTTGAGCTAGAACAAACACAACACCGAAGCTACAGACGAAACGCGGGGTTTATTGAATATCATAGTATAGTATTTATATTCCAACGAGTACCTGATAGAAAACAAGGAACGTTGAACCAAATTATAGGCGGGGAAACAAAACTCGTCTCGGGATGCTGGTTTCCCCAAGAAAACGCAGTGGGTTACTGTAAAAAAAGAAAAACTAGGTAAGTCTGTTTTGCGATTGACCGAAAATTTCGTGTGGTTAGAGTTATTTTAATAGCATTTCTCTAACAAAATTTTGCAATATTTCTTAAATCAAAAATAGACTGCAAAAAACGGAAAACTCAATTTTTTGACTGCCGCAGTACCCCAGAGCTAGCCGCGCGGTGGAAAAAATAAACAAAAAATGGTTTGCTGAGTCTAAATTTCCTTAATAATAACTTTTACCGTTATCATCTGCCGCAGTCAAGACACGCTCAGTAAAGCCTCTTTTAGCGCTTTACGTATTGTAACTGATTTTTTTCAATAACGTTCTAACATTTGGAATAGACTTCCATGAACCTGTGTTCCAAATTCCCAAACGGTAAAAAATGTTTTGTCATGTTGAGTGTGCATCTGACTGCAACAGAAAATCCACGGTACACGCCACTCATTTAATAATCATGAAATAGAAAATTACTATGCGTACTACCAATAAGTATAAAAATTATTTTATTGACCGGTTTCAAGATTCACAAACGATCTCATCATCAGAAATGGTAAATTAAATTGTAAACAAATTATTATGACAGTTGACAAGGAAACTAAAATTGATAAAACAATACAAAAAATAATGATATCATTATTTTTTGTATTGTTTTATCAATTTTAGTTTCCTTGTCAACTGTCATAATAATTTGTTTACAATTTAATTTACCATTTCTGATGATGAGATCGTTTGTGAATCTTGAAACCGGTCAATAAAATAATTTTTATACTTATTGGTAGTACGCATAGTAATTTTCTATTTCATCATGGATTTCTACCAAATAGTCAAGACAGAAAATATTAACTACATTTAATAATCAGTTCATTAAATGTTCAAATTCCAATCCTTCTGTGACAACACAAATTTTAAACTTTCCTTTCCCGGCTAATTTCTTGTCCATCGTAATTCCGTGACAGATTTTACCTGATATGACGCAGAGAACAGAAATAACGGAAGACGTAGTTGGAAGTTGACGTATATTATTTGTCTAAAAACGTTTTATACGAAATTAGTCCAATCCGGTGCTCATAGGATGTGTTATGTGTTCTCATTTGGCCAATAACATGCTGTATTAATGCAATGGAAATCTCCGGTTGGCGACGGAAATCCAAAGGCAGTGTACAAGAAATCCACCAGTGATTCACTCCTCGGGAATCTGTTATACAGGTTAATCCATTTATCCATTTATGCGAAGTTATATGAGAGACCCCTCTTTGTTTTACCATTCTGTCTGTTCGTCCGTCTGTCTCTCAGTCTGTATGTCTGTTTGTCTCTCACAGTGTTCTTTTTCCTGAACTATAAGTGCTATACAACAATAAAATTGACGCATATGTAATGGCCCAAACTCAGACAAATCTAAATGGTTTGTTGTTTGCACATATTTAGGGCGGTTTTCATACATCGATACATCGAAAAAGGGTCAAAAGATATTTTTTGTTTGCAACACTAGAGCATGTGAAACATTTTTTTTGTTTTTATCTTTTTACAGTTCAGTACTACCATATGCGGGGAGTGTCAATTGTGTCCCCCTGTAGCAATTGGGAACTATTTAAAGTAGAATCGTGAATTTTGGTACTTTCGTAGTATTCACGATTGCAACTAATTATGCAATAAATAAATTTTATCAAAATCGGTTCAGGATGCGGTTTCTGATAAGTGCTTCAGAAATTTTGCTAGCCAGTACGGAACACTTTATGTACAAAAGGAGTTGATACTCTGTGAATTATTTAAATGGGACACTATACATATTGCGTTTTTTAATTCTTCGATCGATTTTACTAAGTATGCATACGAAGTAAGTTGCTACTAAACCCCATATTTTTGTGTTTCAGTTTTCTTTTAAAATTTTTGTCACACGTAGGGATGTTTCAAAAATTACATTTTGAGAATGATAAACAGTTGCCCAGTTTCACAATAAGTTCAGTCTAGAATGCAACTGTTACACAATCATATACTAAAATCGAACAGGGAACAGGGATGATATTACAGGAGTTCTATTTAAGAAATCCAAGTTGTGTAGATTAGCATCTGCTGTACAGAAGAAATGAGACGCCATGTATAAGTAAAGTAATTTGAATTATGGAAATTTAAAAACAAAGAGAGTATCTATTTGGCATGTTTCTTTAAATTACACAATACAGATGAATCATTTTTTCTGATAAATGGGATACCTGTGCACCTGCATATTCAACTCATAATATGTGTAACAATAATAAATTTTAGGAAGAATCGGAAATTACTTTGGAAGGTCGTCGATACGAAAAATAGGCCCCAAGAATAATACCAGAATACATACAAAAACTAGCCACGCCTGTTTCTTGAATCTGGGAAGTTTAAACATATCGCCGCTAGACACCGCCACCTCTAGGCCCTTGAAAAGGCGAATGCAGAGGTGCAGGAACCAATTGATTACTTCATTATTATCAAAAATGTATTATATGTTTTTTGATACCGTCAAAATGAAAAGTCTAATCTATGACTCTACGATTATAATTTCTAAAAAAAACGAAAAATGTGATAAATATTCTAGCTACAATATGTCCGATTTTCATAGTTTGTGAAGTAGATTTTAAAGTTGAATTTCTGGTTTTTAATGAAAATTATTAGCGAATAGTCCTAGATCTATGTTTAATTGAAACAAGAAAAAAATAATCATGCGAATATCTTAAACCATGTTGGAATAATCCATTGGCAGCGGGAACGTTACATGCCTCAAATATTCCAAGCGTTCCGATAGCCTTAACCACAGATGCGTGGACCCAAAATAATTGGATTTAACTAAACTTACCCGTCACTTATACCTAAAATAGACTGCTAATCACTGAGTCAAATGACTCCCTTGAGGAGACTGCCATGATGCGTCCTTTTTAAGGAAATTGTCCCTAAATAAAAGAACTTTTCCTACTGTGCATAGTCACTCAGGCGGATTACGAGAAAACGGTGGAAAGAGGAACTTCATCAGTCTGTATCTATCCCCTCTATGTTTGTGGAGCCAGTGGAGACTTTCCTTAAGTTAACGCATGCGTAAAAGAAAGTACGATACGGACGATGTCAACCAGTCCGTTCTAGGGGTACTATTGAGCGCCTACCGTGCAAAAAATAGAACAACCTGTTAAGTGAAAATAATAAAGGAATTAGTTATGTTTCTGACAAAAATAAGCCAGATAACGCTAATACGTAAATCGCGTAATAAAACAATCACTGCGAGATTGCCAGAAAAATCGAGAGAAAAATCGACAAAATTATGCAAATTAGACTAGGATAATACGATTATCTAATTGATTTGAAATGGTTTATGAAATTGTAAAGCTTGGCAAAAACATATGCATTTAGAAATGTATCGACGAACTATGACTTTTAAAGAGGGGAAAGTTCCTAAATTCATATGATTCGTAATTACAAAGAAAGTTGATTATTTCTTGGAGAGGTATTAAGGAACGAGATACGAGAAAGTTGAGAGAATCCAAAGAACAATTAATTTCGTTACGTAAGTGCCCGTAAATAGAATGTAGGCAGTAGACTCTTTTATTTTCGATTTCCCTGTTCAAAATACATCAACGAATCAACGGCCAGCAATATCAGAATTGAAAGAGGAGTCTCTGGCGTTATGAAGTGAAAATAACAGCAAAGATTATTTCAACGGATTTTAAAAATTTTTGCATAGTTACATGAAGTTATACAGGATGGCCCATTAGTGCGGGGACGGTCTATATCTCTTGAACCATTCAAGGAATCAGAATGAAATTTTGCAAGTGCTTAGGAAACCCTATGCCGCATATTGTAAAATTATTTTGGTGTATACAGGGTCTTCACATTTTGCGTAACATACCAAAGTTATATTTCTTTAAATGGAAACCTCCAATTTTGTTTGCATATTCACGTTCCCCACAAAATTTCATGGAAAACGATATACCACATTATGGGGTTTCCGGCAGGGAATGATATTGCCATTTTAGTGTCAATATGGCCTCATCTTTATGGCACTACTGACGCCCACTTACCGAAGCTATCTAAGATTTCTTTATCGAACTAGACTCACACACTATTCTATTTGCAAATTCTGTTAATACCTTTGCTACAGTACTTTGTATTATACAGGGTGGTCAACATACGCATAATTGAATTTTTCTCAAGAATTTTAAATGGAACACCCTGTATATTAATTGCACATTTAATAGCCAGTTTAGTAAGCTCTTAATTGATGCAGGTATTGCCAGGCCACCGGCTGACAGTTTCTACGGAAATTAAAATTGAAACTTAAAAATTTTCAATTTCACTGTTATTTTTTACAGTTTTATTCCGATTTCCCCATTTAACTTAAATTCGGACCTGTGCCGTTTTAAATCGATTTAGCTAGGTAACTTCGTTGCGTATTTTGAATTCCTTATTTTGAAATTTCGAGTTACTTCAGGACAGATAAATGGTTAAAAGTAGATACAAATAATTATTAATAAGCTAAATATGACTTTGTAGAGCAAATGTAATTTAAACGAAAAGCTGGACGGAGAACAAATTCATAATGTAAATAATGTTTATCAACAGTGCCATTTTTATGGAAAGTAATTCGAAAACATTGCTTTCCCGAAATAATTGTTTTGTTCTCAGTTTTTTTAGAAGAATCGTATTTTGTAGTCAAAATGCAAATCGCGTTGAAATCATGTTATCTGTGATAAACAAAACAGCTCCAACTCACATCTGTCATAGTTCGAAGGATTTTCTGCATTTTCTTCATTTTTTATTTAATTTTAATTTATTTATTTAATTTCAATAAACGTGTTCTCGCTGTAGTTTTTTGTTTAAATTACAACATTTCCCACTAATGATAAAAGCCAAATTTATCTCATTAATAATTTCTACTGACTTTAAAATATTTATTTGTTCTGACTTCCGCAACAGCTCCAAATTTGAGAAGAAGAAATTGAAAACGCACAACAAAAGTACGTAACTAAATAATTGATTTAGAGAGTGAGTGGCTCAAATTTAAGTTTTCTTGGTTCTGGCAGACATTGCGATTTCCAGGTATTTTTATTCTTTTTGCTATATTTGTTCACAATAATACTAATTCTCGGTAAGAATATCTTGAAAACTACCCGTTTTAGGCATACGAGGGTAGACTTAATAAAAATTAAATCGATTTTACCTTCAAAAAGTAATTTTGCAATGGGACTTTTTGTGTCAGTGTAAATTCTATTGGCCTAGTTTTGCGCAGAAACCAAATTTAAACATTTTTTTTGTGTTTTGGATGAAAAAATAGGTGAAATCCGAATGAAATTGTAAAAAATAACGGTGGAATTGGAAATTTGTAAGTTTCAATCTTAATTTCTGTAGAAACTGTCAGTCGCAGATCTGACAATGCCTGTATCAATCAGAAGCTTAGTAAACTGGCTATTAAATGTGCAATTAATATACAGGATATTCCATTTGAAATTCTTGAGAAAAATTCAATTATGCGTATGTTTACCACCCTGTATAATGTAAAGCACTGTGACAAAGGTATTATCAGAATTTACAAATATAATAGTCTGTGAATCTAGTTCGATAAAGAAATCTTTGACAGCTTCTGTAAGTAGGCGTCAGTAGTGCCACAAAGATGGGTCCAGATCGACACTAAAATGGCAATATCTTAACATCCCCTGCTCGAAACCCATTAATGTGGTATATCGTTTTCCATGAAATTTTGTGGGGAATGTGAATATTTAAAAAAAATGGGGGTTCCCACTTAAAAAAATGTAATTTTGGTTTGTTACGCAAAATGTGAAGACCCTGTATACACCAAAATAATTTTATAAGATGCAGCATGGGATTTCCTAAGCACTTGCAAAATTTCATTTTGATGCCTTGAATGGTTCAAGAGATATAGACCGTCCCCGCACTAATGGGCCACCCTGTATATTTGGCGCTCGCCAGTCTATAAATAAAATGATTGTATCATTGTAGAAATAAAATAAATAATAAAACAAGTACCTACGTAATCCGTTCTGAATATTGGCAAACGTAATGCATAGGTAATTTCTTGATGGTGCATTTTAATGAATGGCAACCAGTTTAGAAAAGATCACGCCAAACTTTTTATAATTAATCGAATAATATTATGGAACTTTTCTAAATGCATTGTTGCAAGTGGAAAAAACTGGTAAAAATATCGCAGGCCTTCACTTCACTACAGTTTTACTTGTAGAAGATAGGTTACGTACAAGAAAAGGTTTTTTTGGTCAGTCCAACAGATTTAAGTTGACGAGCGGTGGAGGCGCGACGCGTTAGCGCCTGCCACAGCTGGCATCTAACTCAGCGCAACAGTGGCGTGGACTTTTTTTACTCCTGTTGTTGGAACAAAACTCATTTTCAGGTTAGCCACAAGTTTTTAATGTGACATCACAATTCACGTCAAAAACGGCACCAGAAATTACCATAAAACAAGTAAAGCAACCAAACGTCAAAACTATAGCGACACCATATTGAAACGGAAATGTCAGTGCTACAATCATGGTCGATTTTCTGTGACGTCTCTGCAATTTCCCGGGATTTAGTTTTTCAATTTTTTTAGAATTTTCGCTTTGTCGGAGGTCCTAATTCACTCTATTCTTTATTAATACCCAGTAAACTGAAAAGCGTGAACAACCCCATCGAATGTAAAGTAGTTAAGTACAACTTTTGGCGCTGAATCGTTTATATCGAAAGTAAAGTCCATAAGCTCCCTGGCGCATAAAAACATACCTTACAGACCTACGGCACCGGGCGAGGGACTTGTAAACAATGGAGACTTACAAATCAATAATAAGAAGTCAAATGACTGGAACCCTCTCTGGCGTGATGGTGATGTGATACCCTATCTGACGATAACCTGATAGATTTTTTGTTCACAAGAAAAAAAATAAACATCTCCAGCCTCTTTCTAGCCTTGCGTATTTATTGAATGACGCCTCGACCACTGAGCCATTGAAGTTGTTGTGGAACACATTTAACGAAATAGTATTTAAGTGCTAATGAGCCCGGTGCGGTAAGACCTGTAAGGTTTGTTTCTATGCCTACCCCCAGGCATTTTGACAGCGTACTCTTAGCTGTTTTCTGTTGTCACAGTGGCTCATCGGCTTGTGTTGGGAAACTTCGTTCGTTGTGTCTTGATTCGATTCCTACTAAAGGCAAGTTGCTCTGTCTCTTAACTGGATGCTGTGTTCATTGACGAAAAAGCTCGTTCCGGAGCTCGTTCCTCTTTGTGTAGTGCAATTCGAGGTGCAATCTAAATGTTCATAAAAATAATACGTGTCAGTTTTTAGACAACAAAGGACAGCTTATTTGTACAAAAATAATTCTTATAATACGCCCTACTTATCTTTCTACAGA
This sequence comes from Xestobium rufovillosum, assembly GCA_963966045.1. NCBI lineage: Eukaryota > Metazoa > Arthropoda > Insecta > Coleoptera > Ptinidae > Xestobium > Xestobium rufovillosum. The sequence goes on from OZ014500.1 coordinate 12,229,141, forward strand.
AATAGTTTGGGCTAGATCTAAAGATATTATTACATTACTCAACTGTGACCAATAAAAAATAATTTATGGTTTGGCGCGATTCTTGCATGAAAATTGAAATAATTCTCATCTACTGCAAATTGACATTTAAAAATAGATTATTGCATACTTCAGGACGTTCTCTCCCGCACCACCTTGGTTCCACGTGTCAAGGGGATGGTCTTACCAAATCAAGGAAATTGATACATAGGACCCTTGGCTATGAATTGTGTCCATATTATTTTATAATATCTACCCATAATGGACGGTCTAGACGTAAAGTTTTGTGCAACGTTTTGCCTGCGCAGTTCAAGACGTTGTATATAATGGTGCGTATTCACTTGAACAAAACAGGTCGATCGCCCAGAACGAACCAAACGCCTTCTGCCGAGCCTTCTGCACAGCAAGCCGCTCAGTTTTATCGATGCTTGTGCCTGTTTAATTTGTCTTCTTTATACAGTTTTGCCTGCGCAGTCGTAGAAGAACCGTGCTTTCAAATTATGAATTCCCAGCACCTTGATATACGCGAGAAATGTTTGTTCCAAATTGAAACCAAAATCTTGGAATCTCTTTGTCTACCCAGTGAGCCCGACATAACAGCGTTTCTTTTCTAGTACATATTTGAAAGAGTACTTGGTTATTATCGTAGCATCATGATTCGTTTTATTGTTCCATGGTGACTTGGAATATTGACGTTTTCCCTCAGTTATTCTCTTGTTCCTGTATTTTTAAGAGAGTGCCATGTGCAATTTTGTTGATTTTCTTGTTCTCCATATTCCATTTCAATTGTTTTAACGTCTTTTCAACAACAAAGGTGGGACGGTGTGAACCAGCATATCTAAATCTTTCATATTGGTGCACCAACCGAGAAATGTTTGTTCCAAATTGAAACCAAAATCTTGGAATCTCTTTGTCTACCCAGTGAGTCCGACATAACAGCGTTTCTTTTCTAGTACATATTTGAAAGAGTACTTGGTTATTATCGTAGCATCATGATTCGTTTTATTGTTCCATGGTGACTTGGAATATTGACGTTTTCCCTCAGTTATTCTCTTGTTCCTGTATTTTTAAGAGAGTGCCATGTGCAATTTTGTTGATTTTCTTGTTCTCCATATTCCATTTCAATTGTTTTAACGTCTTTTCAACAACAAAGGTGGGACGGTGTGAACCAGCATATCTAAATCTTTCATATTGGTGAAAGACAGGCGAGTTGTATTTTAGGCAAACTTATCTCCCCCACACATCTTGGTTTTAAATTGTAGTCTTTAACCCAGTAAACGTTCTTTAGTTGTGCTCACCGAAAATTTGCGTAATTTTATTGTGAATGTAAAAGTTAGCGAAATAGGTGTTGCGCAACCATTGTCAGAATCTAAACGGGTGGATCGTAAAGTTTTCTTCGAACTTATTGTTTGAGGAAGCACGTAATACTTACGTCACTAAACACCGTAAACAGGTACCATTAAAATTAGTTATAACTATCAAAATGCATATGTTATGAGCTCAGTACAATCGTTGGAATTGACATCATTCGTGTGGCATTGAGGACTTAGCTTTCCTTATTTCCTGCTTTTGCAATTACGTTTTATAGATCCTGTGGGTATTTCAGAATATCTATAGCAGCTCGTTCCCCTCAAACTGGTCGTTTGTCGAACTATTTTTGGATTGACCGGTTCCGCGTTATAAAATGTTCGCTATGTGTAGTAACCATTTAGCGAAGTAGGCATGCTTCAAATTGCGAAAACGTCCCGTCGATTTTGGTGACGTTTTCAAATTTTTGTGTAGTGAGTAGAAAGAATTGGATAAATAAAATCTCCATGTAAGCCAGGTAATTTGTTATGAGTTTTTATACTTTTGAAGTTTGAACTGTGACATCAATGCTACCTAATCATTGAAGTTGTGTACCTATATGACAATAGGCGTGTTATCGGTATCCGATAAACCTGATAAATTGCCTAATAATTACAAAGTAACGATCAAGACGGGGATTAACTGCTCTCATGCAAATTAATTGGAACTGATAATATTAATGACAGTTTAGATAATGAGATATGATTCGATGACGTTCATGAATCACCGAGTATTTCTAACACTTGTGTACATAATTATTCTCTTCGAGTAGCTATATAAGTGCTGGGAAGGTCTGAATTATATTAATTTAATGTAAAAAGCCGTCGTTATCCTATTTCCAATGCTGATAAGCGAATTAATGAAAGATGGGCAATATCCACCGCGAAGGAGCACTAGAAGCTGTTAGGCGATTTTTAGTGAACACATTACCAGAAACGTCTAAGCAATTTTTAGTGAGTGAGTTGAATTTTGGAGAAGAAGCCGTTCAAGTTAAACAGCGTTTCAGTTATGAAAATTTGAGAAAGACAGACTATGTGATACATACTTCAATATTGTAGAAATTCACTAAAATTATTTCCACGCATTTGCGTCTCAAGTACATCATTTACAACGAAAGCGAATTGCATGCATTTATTTAAAGAGACTATGCAGATAAGAAATCCAGATAATTCTAAATCTGTAGGTTCATGGCTTTATTCGAGACCGAGACGTATAAATGTGACCTGATTCTCTTCTATACAAGCTTTTTTGCGATCATACCTACCTAAAGAACTTAAAAGTATTCTTGCTTCTTTGTTTATTATTCCAACTGTTCTTTTGGTATCGTGCCCTTCCCTTGACAAAAATCAAATCAAAGAAAAGAATAAACTTCAATGTTATCAGCCAGATGGTCTAATGCCCAGTTGACCTAGATTATTCTTCTTGCGCTATTACTTTGACTACACGATAGTGTTTCTTATCAGTTGTGGTTATGAAAACTAACCTTGAGTTTGAGTTTTCACAAAGGTCCTACTTCGATAGGCACCTTATATCATCAGAGAAATCATAGTTTGGATAAAAAGGTGAATATGTTTTTTTCCTAAAATTTGTATTGTTAGTGGAAATCAAGCCTAGATTCCAATCTAGATCAGGGATTTATCGATTTTATTTGACTAATCCTACACAGACTGCCCCATAGCCCATACTGGTGGTTCTTGCAATTATTATGATGTGGCCCCTTCCTACTTATCTCCTTACTTCTGGTGGCCCGATGCTGACATTTCTTTTATGGCTGCTTCAACAAGTTAGGTGAGGACGAAGTTTTTCCGCGCTGGAGCCCGGTAGCCAGGTAAACATAAAGTACATAGATCGTTTGGTCGTACACCCCACATTGTTTTCGTAAGTTTGTGGATGATATTATTCCTGCTGGAGGTCTTCCTCGAGGTCTTCTGTTTCATGTCTCATCAGTGCTGCTTGAACCAAAGACTTATAGAGGGGACTTAGCTATTTACATTTTCGATTGAAGCAGGTTGAATAATCACAGTCTAAGCGTTTTTGTGTGGAAAAGGCAAAACAAAACAGCCGACCAGTTGTGTAGTGAACAGGTGCCGCCGCGGAAACAGAATATCGCGGAACATTCGCTTGGTCCGTTGCTTGAATATAATAACAAACAACGATCCCCGAGACCCGCTGGCCTACGAACGCGTAGGCTTCAAAACAAAATCAGCTGTCCCATAAGGACGCTAGGTCCATTCTAGACGTCTTTGGCTTGAACCGAGATTTGCCTCCAACATAGTCGTATCTTGGCGCTTCCAATTCCTCTTTGACTTCCGCATGCACACAACCTTAACTATAGTTTACTCGTAAATATTCGGCGCTCAGTATGAGTAAGCTTCATTCAGATTGGGACCGCCTAGCGTCGCAAATGTGAGAGAATGTCACAACAGGAATGCAGTTAGTATAACTCGGCACACGTGTTTTATGAATAATTATTTAACACGCTATCGCGTATGCGGAAATATCCCAAACGCACAAGGGTTACAGTCTGCGTCGTCATTTTCAATGTCTTTTTTTAGTGAGCTTTACGGAACACCAAATCTGAACTTGTTTATCGTGTTCGTATAAAAATTCACATCTGAATATTTACGTTGATAACAAAGCGTATTGTATCTAGGTACAAATTTTACGAACCATAAAGTTGGTTTCGGGTCTGCGGGTAACCGATTTGTACCCTAAATAACAGATAGTAATAATTACTTTCAATGTGTGGTAGTTGATGATTTTGTATTATATCGCAATACCTACAACATTTATCTTTTTTGTTCCAGATAAGCTCGCTCCTGTACTTGGGAGCCATCAGTTTATCGTCGTTTATTCGACTGAACATCCTACAAGAAGAGAGTTAGACACAACTCATTTCGAGACAATCATTAGGAAGAAAGGGGATGGTGTACTTTTTGGCTGAGTGGGGCATGGGAGATTCTGAAACCCGCAATCGGAATTATGCGGAACAGTCTTCCTGTGATTTGCTTAGAATTGACCAGCACAATGATGATGAAGTTGACCTGCACCCACTTACCAATCAAGTAAGTGTCAATTTTTACGTAAAAATATAAGCTATATTTTAGACAAAACCTTCGTGCTCAAGGCTGAACAATATTTGAAATTATTTTCGTGTTTATAATTTCTGTGAAATTTTACTCTTCAGATTCGGGCGACATAAAACTATGTAGGTACATAGAAAATCATTTTACACAACTATTCTGTCTGGTAATGAAAGAATCCAACGTGTGTTTGGCAGGAGCCTAATTACTTTTGTCAGAAAATTGGTCGTGTGATTTCCCGGAAATCCGGTATAGAACGTCACTCTTATTATCAAATAGTTACTAGTTGTAGTAGAGCTAGTTTCATTCCATAAGTAACAGTTGCGTCATTAATTCTGCTGACGGCTCTCTTGCGTTCGTTGTACCTACAGTATTAAACATATGGCTTATCATGATGAGTTTTTACCAGTGAAACGTTCTCTGCCAATGAGGAAATCTTTATACCTAATGCATACAATGCCCTAAGATATTTAGCATCGATCAGATGTGTAGAAGGTGTTGTCGGAAGTTGGTAAATCAAGCATGCAGTCCAACAGATTTAAGTTGGTGAGCGGTGGGGTCGCGCATTAGCATACTTTATGGATGCAATAAAATGTCTTGCAATGAAGGTAACACTAGCGCGTCGGTAAATAACTGCAAAGCGATCTTTAGAACACCAGGAAAGAAGCGTACAAGGAAGAGTTCCTTAACGACTGATTTACCGGAGTACAAGGCGTCTTATATACGCACCCTCCCACAGCATCCAGGCAAATCCCGAGCCCACATCAAATTCTAAAATGTTAAAACCACAGTTGTACGAAATTATCAAGCATTATAAGAAGAGGTATACACTATACAACCTACAAGTTCGACAAATTATTACAAGACCATGGACACACTGTTTTACGTTTACCGCCATATCATCCAAATTTAAGGGTGGGATTTAGCAGCTGTTATAGTAATTCTGGACAAACGTTTATAAAGTGCTGCCACCTATCGCCCAAAAGTGTGATTAGGATGATGCGAAATATAGTCACAGTCTATTATGATTGGTTTCTATCACAGTTACAACCACTTTAGACGGAACATCTCCACCTTGGAATTTTCAAGGTTTTTGCTTTGGCGGCAACGAATAAATCTGGGAAGATTGAAAGAAGAAGGAAGTGCGATAGTAAGGTCGCCCCTCTCAAATCCAGGAAGGGAAAAATTGGTAAGTAAGTGAAAAGTAACACGGCTGTTCGACAGAAATGCGATTATTTTTATCTGAGAAGATGCTGAACAAACATATACCTACATAAAATATTGGTAGTTAACGTTAATAAAAACAGTCCATCAATCAGTAGAGATAAATTGAAGAAAATACTATGGGAATGAATTTTTTTTTGTAACATGAAATTAGAAAGTCCATTTTCTCATCGACAAGGACTGTACATACCAGGAAACTAAATAAGAAATATGAGAAAATTCCGTAATAAGTTATTTACTAAACTTGAAATTTTGAAAATTTCCATAGGAAAAGGACGTTGCTTGATAATTTACTCATTTATTGGAAGTACCTGCGGTTTTATGGGGGGGGGTGGTTTGCTTGTGTTAAAAATCGAGAAACATTGATGATATACGAAGATAGGAAAGCGAATGTCTCTAAGGATTACTTCGAACAACTATAATGTTGGATCTTGTACCGCAAGGATCAGTAAAAAAATTTTTGGATTTAGTAGGAATATTACGAAAAAATTACAATATTTCGGAAAAAGCATACAACTAAAAATTGAATAATGGATTATTGAAGAAAAATATAATATATAATTTTGGAGAGGCCGAAGGGGCAGTTTATAGTGATATTGAATATGTGCTAGATTTTGTGAGAGGGCACGAAAATTTAATAATTACAGGAGATTTCAATGCAGTCGTAGGCACAGGGCGAGAGGGCGGAATAGTTGGCCCCTTTGGATTAGGCAATAGGAACGATAGGGGAGTTAGACTGATAGAGTTCTGCGATAAACATAACTTAACGGTCGCGAACACTCTATTTCACCATCATGTTAGGAGATGATATACGTGGAAGATGCCAGGAGACTTAGGGAGATATCAAATAGATTACATTCTCGTTAGGCAAAGATTTAGAAATCAAGTTAGGGATTGTAGAAGTTATCCAGGAGCAGATATAGATAGTGATCACAACATAGTCGTTATGAAAGCCAATCTTAAATTTAAGATTTTGAAAAAAAGAAGCGGAAGAAGGTATCTTGACCCAGAGAAACTAAAAGATGATGATATGCGCAATAAGTTCGAAAAAAAGACAAACGAAGCACTAAAGGGCACGGGTGGAAATATTGTTAGGGACATAGAGGCAGAATGGAATTGCATTAAAAATAGTTTAGTTTCCTCAGCTAGGGATATCTTGGGTCATAAACATAATGAAAGTAGGAAACCCTGGATAACAAAACATATTGTGAGTCTAATAGAGGAAAGGCGAAAATATAAAAATAGGTTAGATGAAACAGGGAAACAAAGATATAAGGCGATCAAGTGGGAAATTATTCGGGAATGTAGGAAAGCGAAAGAGCAATGGATCGATAATAAATGCAAAGAAGTGGAAGATAAATTCGAAGTAGGAAAGACTGATGAAGCATATAAAATAATTAGGAGAAATTTTAGAGAAATTGGATCTAGTACCAAAAACATTAGAAATGAGGCAGGAGATATCCTAATCGGAAGTGGGGAGAAGGCAGATAGGTGGAAAGAATATTTAGGAAACTTATATGCGGGACAGGAAGTGCAAGATATATTAGAAAGCGAAAGCAGTGTAGAGGGGGATAACCTAGGGAGTCCTATAATGAGAGAAGAGTTTGAGATAGCACTAAAAAGTTTAAGGAATAATAAAGCACCAGGTATAGATGGCTTGCAGGCAGAAATCTTAAAGTGCGCAGGTCAAGAGGTAATAGATCGTTTATTTAAACTAGTTAGTCGCATATACCTGACAGGCGAGATTCCAGAAGATTACAAACGGAACATCATAGTAGCTTTGCCAAAAAGAAAAGGCGCGGATAGATGCGAAAATTTTAGAACTATCAGTTTAACTTCCCATGCGTCAAGAATTTTAACTAGAATTGTGCAAAGAAGGATGGAGAAAAAGGCGGAAGAAATATTAGGAGAAGATCAGTTCGGATTTAGACGAAATAGAGGAACGCGCGAGGCCATTCTAGCTTTACGAGTAATTATAGAAAAAACGATAGAAAAGAGAAAGAGCGTCTATATAGGATTTGTAGATTTAGAAAAAGCCTTCGACAACGTAAAATGGGGGAAGATGTTCGAAGTGCTGAGAAAGGTAGGGATGAAATACAGGGACAGAAGAATAATACATAATCTCTACAAAGAGCAAAAGGCAGTTATAGAATGTGAGCAGGAACAAAGGGAAGTAGATATCCGGAAGGGAGTGAGACAGGGATGTGCATTGTCACCTCTAGTTTTCAACTTATATATCGAAGATGCGATTAATATTGTTAAGGAAAGAACAGCCTCAGGGATCAATGTACAGGGCCAAACTATTAACATGCTCAGATTTGCGGATGATATAGCAGTGTTAGCATCTAGCAAAGAAGAATTAGGAGCGGCTCTGAATGAAATGGAAGTAGTTTTGACACAGGGCTTCGGCATGAAAATCAATAAAAAGAAAACTAAAATTTTGGTATGTAGGGGATGTGAAAATAGAACTAAAATGGAAATACAAATTGGAAATGAGAAGATAGAGGAGGTCGCGGATTTCTGCTACTTAGGAAGTAAAATAACTCAAGACGGTAGGAGCACTAAAGATATAAAACAAAGAATGGCGCAGGGCCGAGTTGCGTTTAACAAAAAGAAACAACTGTTATGCTCGAGAACGGTTAATATAGAGACTAGGAAGAGACTCTTAACGTCGTATGTATGGAGTACGGCATTATACGGGTGCGAAACTTGGACAATAGGAGAAGCGGATAGAAAAAGAGTAGAAGCGTTTGAAATGTGGTGCTATAGACGCATGATGAAGATACCGTGGATAGATAAGGTTAGCAATAGGGAAGTATTAGAAAGAGTTGGGGAAAAGCGAAAGGTATGGAAAACAATAAAGAGTAGGAGAGATAGGATGGTAGGACACCTTCTAAGACACGAAGGAATAGTTCGTGACATACTAGAGTCAGAGATAGGAATAAAAAGAGGTAGGGGTAGGCCTAGATTAGACTACTGCTCTCAAATAGTTAGGGATGTAGGATGTTCTACTTTTAGGGAAATGCGTAGGTTAGCTCAGGATAGAAAAGAATGGAGGTACGCGTCCAACCAGTCTTCGGACTGAGAACCTTATGATGATGAAACTTTTGGAGAAAATCGAGGAGAAAATTAATAATTCTGAAGAATTTGAAGAATTTGCCAGAAGACATTTTGGATTGAATATGCAATTTTTTTGGAAATTCTCTAGAGTGAGACATAAGTCTCTTTGGAATTCCATAACATGTATAATTATATTGCACAATAAATAAATAAATAAGTAAAGGAAATGACAGTATCTTATAAACGTACTTTTAAGTATGTTTTTTCCTCAAATTTATCTCGAACAAAGATCCAAAATTGTGATACGTGTTCATCAAGTAGATATTTCCTTCCTGTTTGCGAGTTTCTAAATACCGAGCAAGATTACACTAGTAGAAATAGCAAACGGCATAACGGAGATCGCTTGTAATAAATGGTACCTATTGTCACAGCCTTCTTCAATTTGAAGAACTGTTACAGTGTGGTCATCAGTGTAAAGTTCAGGAAGGGAAAAATTGTAAATAGGCGTCGGTGTTAACATGGCTGTCCAAAGAAAGTGCATTATTTTTACTTCGAGAAGAGGATGCCAACCATAGATAAAATCTTACAAGTGATCGACGCTAATAAGGACTTTCAGTAGAATTGCAGAAAATACTTCTGTCATTAAATTTCTGTTTGGAAAAATGAGATGACTGACTGATGCGTATGACTAAGGACTAATTCTTTGACAGACGATAACGAAAAAAATAGGTGCAAGAAATAATCTCGATCAAATAATCAGAAATGTGTATTTTATAGTCGTAAGCATTATAGAAAAAATAAACGTAACGGCCATCAAAAAATGCCAAGAAATGACCTTTCTCATCAGAATTTATTATTTCGAGTTAACCTTAACAAAATGCGGGAAATTCATATCACACGCTTTTTCCGATGAATTATTCGGAACGCGTTGAAACCGAACGTTCTAGGCCACAAGATCCGCAAATAAAGCGTTGATCTTGATTTTTATTTAGCTGCTTACTTCCTCTACAATTTAATTCGGATTATTTTAGACTGTAGATACGTAAGTGAGCCGGAACGAATCGTTACAAATTTGACTTTCCAAGGGTCAGGGACGGGCAATAAAATTCGACCTACATACTATCTGAGATTCGTTTGTTCAGGCGACCGTGGCCAATCCTTGTGGGCGATGCACTACTTGTTTTGCTTTTGGCGATAAAAAGCAAAATATTTGGATGGAGATGCGTGTTCGTGAGAAAACAAATTACGAATTGAAATGTAAATGCTTTATGGCGGGTATTTAGTCCAAGAGCATACCAGGAGGAAAAAGTAGGAAAAACACCATTAGTAAAAATTAATGGTTTCATACTTCTTACCTCGCTTCTTACGTATTGAATAATTGTAAATGCACAGTGAACTTGACATGTAGGCACATCTATATCTATAAAACACAAAAAATGTTTCTACCTACCTACCTACCTATGTCCGTTATAGACTCCGAAACGGCTGGACCGATGTTGATGAAATTTTCAGGCAATCTTCAGATTAGCCCAGCCGATGTCCCTGTGAAGTTTGGTGGCGATCGGATCAACAGAATTTTTTTTGTACGTTTATGTGAAGCCGGGCAGGTCGCTATAATTTATAAAGTGACAGTTGACAGCAAACGTCAAACGGCATATGTCATTCGCAGTTTATCAAATTTCAAACGATTTTACCACAATTATTTCTTCTGAGGCAGCAACGCGCCGGGTACCAGCTAGTACAAAAATAAAATCGAGAATTTCGATTTTCCCGAAAACGAATTCCGTTTATTCACATTTTACATTTCACTGTCATTGATGACCCTGTTGTATGCCATCATGTGTCTCGAGAAAATCGCGACAGTCGAAACGCGAATTTTTCAGTAAAGGCCCCACTGACACTTGAGGGAAAAAGTCGGTGCCTCGGTCGGTGCCGGGAAACGTTCCATTTATTTAAGTTTTCTTTGTAGAAGAGTATTTATACAAAGTTCATCAATTTAAATAAAAAGCGGGATTATTTATTTACTTGTAGATGTAAAAATACTAAGAAATATTTGTGAGTCAATTTTAATTTTATACTGTGGTAAATAAGTTTCCGAAAATAATCAACTTTTTTTGTTCGGATTGTTAGAGACAAACAAGTTTAAAAATAATACGTATAATTAAAATGATTAACGAAACAATTATTCCTAAGCCAAAGTAAATTTTGGAATGATTTTATTGCTTCGAAAAAGTATAAACAATTCGGTGGTATAAAATGTCTACGAATTAGAGAAAATTTTTGATTATACACGCTGCCCGGTTCATATTTCTTGTGTTTTTCAAAATCGTAAGAGTCGGTTTTGGGTCCACCTTTACTATACCCATAATCATCATGTTTTTGTAATTACGTATAGTCGAAATTTTTTAATTCTTCACAGTCAAAAGCTTTGAATTAAAAATCACAATCATGTCTTAAAATAATGTTCAGACTCAAAAAAGGTTATATGGGCAGAAATTTTTAATTTTCTGATAACTTCTAATATAAATGTGATTTTGTAATGCGGTGAGACTGGAAATACGTCCGAAATGGAAAATGAATTGGTATTAAATGATAAAATTAAAATTGGTAAAGTAACAAATTATGAGGCCTTTCCCTCTCGATAATAAGTCGATGTCACAGATTTAAAAAATATGTATAGATATATACATATTTAGCACCAAAAATGACTTGGGTATAGAAGCCGCCATAATGATCGCCATACTAAGCCCGCTTTTGATTGGTTACTGTCAGCCAATAGGAAGTTATTCTGTCCGGCTTTCATTGGCCAACTGCTCAACTGATTCCTAAGTTAGGAATCCTAACCTATTTCCTATATCTACGCCTGACCCTGAAACAAGTATTTTAACGGTATCTTTTAGCTTTTAGGCAGTATAATAGCAAAAAAATATTAGCTGCGTTTTCGGCGGATACACATCTTAAAATTGGTTCTGCCAATACTATCATCCAATACGGATAATGAAGCGTCTTTTTCAAGTAATTTAAGAGCAAAATTATTATTTGTAGCAACCAATTCTTCAGTTTATTCAATGCAATAAAACAGTTTTGAACCATTTCATTCTTTTGGATAGGATTGAGCATTTCATGTTCGTGCACTGCAACTTTTTTGTAGTACACTACTAAACAATTATGTTAACACTTCTCTAACCACTATCTATGCTTTTTGTAATCAAATAATGTATATCCACCAGCACCATGAATTGAATAAAATTAATCAAACCCGCATTAATTATGAATATGTTTAATTTATTAAAATAGGATCATCATTCATCATACGTCAAACAAATGACAAACACGAACACCACAACAATTTAGCAATTCTCACTAGACCTAGACAAAAATCACTAAAAATGGGCTTACTATGGCGGCCACTATACCGCAGTCATTTTATCATATCCCCACTACCGCATAATTGGGAAATCCGTGGTAGATGCGAGTCGCGATGCTCATCTCGAAGTAGTAAGCATGACGCACGTGACATGTAATGAAATGATTCATATATGTACTTAAGGGTGCGGAATTTGAGCACTAAAAACGGGGCATGTAGACACATTTTTATTCCAACACCATTCTGAAATAGATAGGGCGTTAAACAAAAAAAAGATTTATCAATAAAGGATCAACTTAGGGATTCCCACTATTTTTATAGTAATATTTTTCGTTCGCTTAAAATAAATCTCCCTCAAATTATTGAAAAATCCGTCATAAAACCGTCATAAACTCGACACCTTTTTTACTATTTGTACACATATTTATCGTAATTAGAAAGTAGGGTTGTCTAAGTTAATTATTCCTTATTCATTTTCGACCAAAAACGTCTTGATACGTTGCTTCGTTCAACCGGCGTGTTGGTATGAAAATTTTATTGCAATCTCTCAATTTTCTGCATATATGGCGGAGATGCACAGTAAACTGGACGTTTGACAATCGAAGTAGTGTGGCCACTGCAATGCAGATGGCGGTAGCGCTTCAGTTTCTCCTCATATTTCTAAATAGAAAATAATAATTTACAGATAGGACCGTCGACTAATCCACCCAGATTTATTCGGTTGTCGCTAAAGCAAAAAACCTTGAAAATTCCAAGCTGTAGAGGTTCCGTCAGAAGAGTTTGCTGCTGTGATAAAAACCAATTATAATAGATTGTGACTAAATCCTAATCACACTTTTGGACGATAGGTGGCAGCACTTTATAGACTAACAGCTGATATTTCGCAGTCTTAATTCACCAAAGTAGTGTCGTGACCTTGGGGTAGGTCTTGACGTTCGTCAGTTTTAGGTACAAGATAACATAGCTTTTGCGATAAAATTATAGTATAGTTTCAAAGTCTCTACTCTCTACACGCAAGCACAACACACAAATTGAAAATAAACTTTTATGTTGTTTTTTTGTAAATTTATTGCAGGTAACTGACATTGATAAATGTCAAGAGCACGTTGCGCTCTTTTGTTTGAAATGAAAATCTGACGTTTATGACACGCTTGTGGCGTCAATTCTAGACAGACGCTGCATCAAGCACTCTGTACACAGATCTGCTTTTCTAATTTCTAGAATTTTTGTGGTCCCTGTAAACCGCCGCTAAAAGCAGCTGCGTACCTCAACTTGCGATGAAACCAAAACACTATTAATACGATTTGATGTCTGTTGGCCCGTTTACAGTATACCATTTATACAGTAAGGTCTCTTTCGTCGGTTTCTTCGAAGTTTTTGAAGCTATGAACGCCATTATTGCAGTCTCGCAAAGTACTCTTTGCAATGCAATCGAAAAAACTCCCGATTTACAACAAACAACCTAAAGAAGAAACTTGCAAAATTTTATAAAACAATCAGAACAAATTTCCTAAAACAAATAATAGTATTGTATCCCTCGGCGCTCTGCGCCTTGGGCTTAAATCATACCTTGGGCTGTAAAAGCCTTAGTACATAAATAACTATTTCATGACGGATGTAACAGTTCATGTAGTTTACTGAGTCTCAAACTGAAATCCTGATCTTTTCAAAATGACAGATAATAACAATGAAGTATCGCAGGGTGGCGATAATAGCGTCACCGAATATAAATAATAGTGTTTAGGCCAAGATTATTGAACCATAAACGATCGGGAAATTGCGAAACCCTGTATGCGTGAGTTGTATTTCACCTGAGAATACCCAACGTTCCACTCATTTCTGGAGACAGTTGCCAGATAATGAAATAAATTTTGGCTCCGAAATAAACGCCGCTAAAGTAATTTTATTTGGGATTTGGCAAATCCACAGGATATCTTGGTAAAAACTTCAGAATCAAACCAGAAATATGCAGGTATAGCTTTGTGAATATTTTTTACTGGCTGTTATGCAACCACACCTGTATGACTATTATTGTTATGCAGCCAAACACACACACACTTAGGCTCTTCAAATTATGTGTTTATTCATAGCAAAATTTTGATAGCCTATAAAATTATTAAAGGGCATATTATGAACTCGCTTTCTACAACAGTTCTTTCTTGTTTCAGGTTGGTGGACACACGAGACTAATGGTATTAAATCCTCAAACAATTTGCAAACCTCTAAATTACAGGGAATTAGACTTTTATCAAAATATACAGGATCAAGACATCAAAATGTTTGTACCAAAATATAAAGGTAAGCTTAGTAATTTAAGAGCAAGGCAGTGCAGATTTCGAAAGAGACACTAGTTCGTAAGAGTGATAATATTTTGCTTTAGTGAAAGTTGAGACTTATAACCAGAAGTTAACAAAATATATGCATATTCTTACCTAATTTTATTCCAAGTGTGTACCTGACTTTTTCTGGAACGTTTCGGTTTCGAAATAACTAATTTTTTGTGACTGTTAAGTTTAAATTACTAAATTGGAAGAAATTGGTTGTTTAGATTTATTGTAAGTATGTTGAACTGTGACGTTCCAGAACTGTTTCAATCTGGTTTTAAGTAGAATATAATTGTGATACATTAGGCTAGTGACACTATGTAAGTATCTGAATAATTGTGTACAAGTGATAGATAATAAATATTATTTACAAATTCTATTCGAATTTATAATGCATGACCATTCGTCTCACATTTATTTATTTTTTGTAAATAAAATTCGAATTCTACATACACATTTTTTAACTTATTCATATCATTTTATTTTTATAACTCATTAACTGAATTAATCACTTTGCGTTGTGCAGTGTATGCTTAGTTTTTTATTTATTTTTGGTCGATTTACGTGTTCAAATTTTCCGTAACGTAACTTAATGTGTGAAATACCTTTATGCTTTTGCATAACGTACATGTGACACAGGACAAGGGCATTCCCAGAACAGCCAAAGTGACGTTTTTGAATCATAATATTTGCATATTATAATTCAATAACGTGACAAACTAATCATAACCCTGATAAATAGGTTCATCAAGAACTGTACAGGGTTTTTCTCACAACTGTTTGCCAGAAGTTTTCTTTGTTGAGCATAAGATTCTAAACTTTGAGGTTAGTGATTGGGCGTCAATCCTACTTAATTTTTTTATATTTTGGAGGTCTTGGACTTGCGGTTATATTAAGGCGTACTAACGTTCTTATTTTAAGCGGAACGTCCTATATGTTGATACATTTTTGAATTCTTTTAGTAATTTAATGTCTGCTTTTATCATAGTTCCCTATACCTACCTATCTTCAATAGTTTTTGGGATATTTCCAGTTACTTCTCTAAAACTGGCCCGGTTAGGTCGCCTAATTTTTGATGTGACATTAATTAAAGTGCAAAATTTCCACTCGTACAGTTTGTAAATAAATTATCACCACTTCATTTTCGAAATCATAACAATCGACAAATATAGTATTAGTCGTTTCACAGGAGAATGGACAGTGACGTATCTTGCGCTCAGACAAGTTTTCCTGGACGTACCGCGGTTGCTAGGCAACAAAGATACGACTGTCAATTTTTCTCTCTCTTCAGTGTCGGATGTCGCGGCATTCTATTTTTAACAGTCCCTTTTTATTTTATTAGTACATAACTGTAAAGAGGTTGGATACAGAAATAGTGTGATTACCGTGACTTCCGGGTGAAGACCCATGGATTAGCTAGATGCTAATTCATACAAGGCTCTTCTTCGGGCTATTGCACTGAACTGATATGACTAGGATCTGAGGGCTCATTTATACCTGAAGAATGGTCAGTCAATCGGAAATGATTTGAAAGAGTTGTTACCGTGGAGTGTGCCCTTTTAGACTGACTTATGATATGCTTCTATTTATTTTCAAGATAGAAGCCGTTGTCACGATTGACATTGAGGAGGTGTTTGATGATTTAGATCTACTCGCTCAGCTTCCTGTTATAGAAATTAGATATTTAGTCTACGAACAATTGATTTGGTGACTGGTATCTAACCTGTGCCCCGACAATGCTGAACTACCTGAATTGAGCAACCTGGCGCGTCGTTCACAGTCAGCCACACGAGTACCAATACACGTAGTAACAACGGACTTTGACCTGGGAGCCATTCGGTTTTTGGAAATGGTCTGTCTAGTGTCACGAGGTTGTAATTGGTACTGATTATAATCTCTATGATATGTTGAAGTTCAGACGACAAGAAGGAGACTTCGGATATATGATAACTGGATGATGTACAAGAGAGTTGATGACTGACATTTTTTGAGAGGGATGATGATGAGATAACGCATTGAGGAATGATTTGTGTGAGTGGGTTTCCTGTAGCCCGAATGACCAAGACTATCATCAAGATTACGACTGACCAAGATATCTAAGAACAGCAACTTTTTATCAACTTCAATCCCGGAAGCCAGTGTAACCACTATGACAACATGGACATATATGGAGAAATGTATAGGTAATGCCCCCACACAGCTTTACAAAACTGGGTGATTAGAATGTTTATGAGAGGTAGGAAGATTTGCAGATAATAGTGGAGAAGGATTAGCAACTAATGGGGCAGATGGAAGATGTGGTGTTTGAGGTAAATGCTAAGAAGCCCATGAACAGCCCACAAAACATGCTTTCATCCTAAATGAGTTAAACTTCTAGTTACGGCTGTCAGGAATGTGGTGGGATGAAGATCCTAAGATCCAGTTAGCCAATAGCGATTTTTATTCGGGGGTGTGTCAAATGAGGGGGTTGGTCTGGTAAATTTAACCCCAATTATTTGTAGGTAATTGGCTTTCATTTTTAAATGAAAATTACTAAATTTTAGAGCTTCTTATGAGAAAGAGTCCTCTTTTTGAAATTCAATTCAAATAAAATCGATTTAAAAATCATGGTGTACCTTTACTCTGATATGTATCTTTATAAAGTTTGTGAATGAACTTTTATGTGTTAAAATAAGTCGATCATGTCAATAACAAACAGTTAACTTTAAACTGAAACTCTTGTTTTTATACAGTGTGTACCATAAGGTTGCAACGTGGGCAAAATTTTTGGTATGAAAATTTTGATAAAAGTATTTTGGCAATCGTTCGTACAGGCGCAAGCTCCAATTTGGACTGACAGGAGGCCATGAAAAACAAAACAAAGTTTGACGTCAATTTGTTTCCTCATATGTATTAAACTTCTTGATTTCCCCGCCAAACCAGAAGTCGCTTGACCTGAGTCAGTCAGTTTTTAGGTGCACTGACGATTGCCAAAATACATTTTTTTCAAAATTTATACATATAACAAAAATTTTTTTGCAAATGTTGCAAACTTTATGGGGGACACTGTACGAAAATAAGTTTTGGTTTAATGTTAACTATTTGTTATTAATTTATTATGATTGTATTACTGACTTTATTTTATTTTTAATACATAAAAATTAATTTTAGAGTATGCAGCACAAATTCTTAATAGATTTCTCTCGAAAGCGATGCATTCTATCGAAATAGGGAGGTTCAGAGAAAAATAAGATATCTATTTTTGGCATGAAAATGACAGAAAATTGTTATTGTAATACATTTACGGCGATTTTTTTTTCTAAAAAATTTTTTTGCGTCGTAATAAGCGAAAGAAATAATTAGCTTATCACGCCCACGTGCTAGTTCGCTTTGTTATTGGTTTGACGTCAGAGATTCGTAAGGCGCTCCTCCCACTTCTCTTGAAGTGCCCGTGAAGCGGTACCTATCTCATAACATACTTATTGGGACTATTTCGAGCGTGAATTTTTAAAGTAAGGTGTCAAGGAAACATAAAACAAAGACAACATAATCGATATAATGATGCAACAAGGGTATCAAAAGTCCGATTCACATAATTTGCCATATTTATGTAGTAGGTAAATGTCCCGGTAAATGTGGAAATGGTGTGTGATTCTTGCATCTAACCCCAATTTCATTCAACTTCAAAACAGTAGTGTAAAGGCAGGCCGGTATAAGTAAAACAAAGTCAATAATTTATTAACTGTACATGCCTTTTATAATTCAGTATAAGTAGGTATGTAGATTGTAGATACCTGCTTACTTCTGTGTGTAAAATAGGTACCTACCTATATTCTCTAATACAATACAATACAATACATACCTACTCATTTATGTAGGTATGTATACCTAAGTGATTGACAAGTTATCAAGTTAACAGTTTTATAACGGATTGGAAATTTTTTAAAAAAACGGAAACAAATACAACTCACGCGAATCAAAAAACTACGCTACGTAGGTACTAGGTACTTGTTTAACAAAAAGAAACAACTGCTATATTCTGGAACGGTTAATGTAGAAACTCGGAAGAGACTCTTAAAGACGCATGTATGGAGTACGAAATTATACCTATGGGTGCGAAACTTGGACAATGGGAGAATCGGATTGAAAAAGAGTAGAAGCGTTTGAAATGTGATGCTACAGACGGGTGTTGAAGATACCGTGGATAGACAAGTTAGCAATAAGGAGGAATTGGAAAGAGTTGGGGAAAAGAGAAAAGTATGGAAGACAATAAAGAATAGGGGATAGGATCGTAGGATGGTAGGACACCTTCTGAGACACAAAGGAATAGTTCGCGACATACTAGAGTCAGAGATAGGAATAAAGAGGTAGAGGTTGGAGCAGATTAGACTACTGCTCTCAAATAGTTGGGGATGTAGAATGTTCTACTTTTACGGAAATGCGTAGGCTAGCTCAGGGAAAGGATGGAGGTACGCGTCCTACCAGTCTTCAAAAGAGAACTTTATGATGACGTACTATATAATTATTATTGTAAAATAGTTAATAAAATTTCCTTTTTTAGTTCAGGGAGGGAACGCTACGGCGATTCAGTATTTGGCTCCGTCATGCTCCTAGCATCCTGTTTCAAATTATGCTAACCGTAACACGTTACCAAGTACCAAGGGGTCCCAGAAAACTGTCCATAAATTACATTATGTTCGATTTTATTTAGAGTGGCTGCAATGGGGCAGCCCATAATTTTATAAACTTTTGCAATGATAATCTAACTCGCGAAAATATCGATAATGCTGACCGATTTTCCTTCTGGCTCCAGCGAACCACTTTTTCCGTTTTATTGGTGTGCTGTACGATGTATTAGTCTGAGTACAAAACAGAAAACACCAGTTAGAACCAGTTAATAATATTTAACAATTTAACTACACATGCATATGCATAATACTTATGGGACTGCTGCGCGCTGAAGCTGGGACTTGTATGTTATACTAAGTTCTGACGTCACGCGGCCTACTCTCGTTGCAAGGTACGATTTCTAGCCTCGCACCGACGGAAAACTTTGCAACGGCTTCACAGGCGAAGGAATTTGTTTAACAAAAATTAACAACATAACCGCCTTCAGTATAATAAACTCTATCAATTTTAATGAAATTTCAAAATTACCGAACCTGCCTATTGAACAAGAGGACCTTTTTGCCCAAAATGCTCTAAAATTTTGCACACATAAAATGAAATACCTGTAACTGTGAAGCCTACATATGTACTGCCACAATTGAACTACTGTAAATGGAGATATCTTATGAACTACTGAAGATAAGTTAAGGAAGATGAGAGTTGAGCTTAAATTAGTTCGCAGGAGAATTTAAAAAAGTAACAAAATTGTAGTACGCTTAGAATAAGAAATTTAGCAACTTTCATTTGAACTGGAAGTCTAATGACCTTAAAAATATAATCATCTAAATAAATTAGTATTGATATCCGCTGAAATACTAACATGGGAGTCTCAGAATTTTATATCCCATTTTAAAGTATAGAAAATTTCTAACAAACCAATTGAGTGAAAGAGTCTATAAGTATTCTACAAAAGTAATGAATGCAAAAATTGATTACTCAGCGTTCAATAAAACTAGACTTCATTGCAAAATAAACAATAATGAAGTGATATTTTTATTATGCATCAAATTTGAATCCCTACGCAAAGTGGCAAAATGGTAGGTATATTTAAGAAGGCAAAGCTCTAATATATCCAAGAAATTTATATATATAGTTTTTACAGATAGGTACATATGATTAATTAAAATAAAATACCCGGAGGTTTTGGGATTGCCTTTGTTTATTTACAATAATACATTAATTAAAAAACAAAATTTATTTAAGAAATCATAATTACAAATTAAACATCATACAATACAAGATAATTAGAAATATATATAGACTCAGAATATTAGTTTTTTAATTTATTTCTTACAGAAGTTACGGAATTAATTAAAAAACCAAGTATTTGTGTCTTAATACCTATCGAGAAGTTTCTTATATTAGACCCGAAAATTTTTATTCTAGTTATATAATTTTATTGCGGAGTGTTAATTTACGTTACGTTAAGCAAGAGGTGTCAGCCACCTATTATTGGATACCCTGAAATTAAAAATAAATTTTTAAAACTGCTTGTCTAATTATTCTTTTTTCTAATTGGAACAAAATTGATTTTTTCTCAAAAATTCTTGAGGTGTAATTGTGTAGTATGAATGTTGCCTCTCCCAATTCCTTACATTTAGGCAATTATAAATGTTGAAAACGTTTTGCGTTTTCACTTTGTTTAAAGTAAAAAAACAATTTTAGTAAGTAAAATTTCTATAATAGCAGGTAAGTATGTTTTGATTTTAAATAATTTTCGGTGTGAATCGAGCTGTTGATTCCCTTTTTGAATGAATGTGTGTATGGGTGATTTTACATCGATATTGCCACAATCGTTTACTTTTTTATCGAGGGTTCGGCGCCCGGCAGGACCGGCATGCAAAGACAGACAGACAGAAATGGCTGCTGCCTGGCCCGCACTACCAATCGCTCCCTTCGGCTGTCCATCCAAGGGTTTGTATGGACACATTTACATGTGTACAATGGTTGGAAGGATTTATTGTTTTGTTTTCGCACATGATTTTTTTAAGCAGTTACGTATATTTCTGTACCTGCATTTTGTGGAGCGGACCATTTATCAAATACCAATGTTAAAAGTTTCTGGTGACGAACAGGAGTTTACTTTTATCCATTTATATTTGCTTTTTTACTTGAGCAAAGAATTTAAACCTAATAAATCAAAAAGTCAGGGTACTGAAACATTTACCACGTGCCATGTAAATATTGATAGGATGAAAAGAATTTGGAAAATCATATATTTTATTGTCCACTGACAATGATATATACCTTTATTTAAAGTTATTTTCAATTTACCACAATAACAAGTATCGATTACTACACAATTACATCATGCTCTTCAACGAGCGCAAAAATATTTATAAAAATTCAAGGTAAATTTTAGATTGTTTGGAAAAAATATTTAAATATTTCATGTTTGACAAAAACACTTCAGTTTCAATGCCTCTTTATGCTGTTACCATATCAAAATAAATACAAAATTATAATTAACAGGATGAAAATATTGTTGTAAACTGATGCTGCAAAATTTTTGAAGAACTTCTTTTTTGGTTAAATTTTTTTTCACTATATTCTTCTATTACCTGACACTGTCTTCGTTTTCTTTATAGACTTTACTTACTTTTGTTCTGCTTATATATTGTTTTCATGCTGGTAAGCACCCTTTATACCAGTGCAATAAATTCTTTGTAACAAACCCAATAGTACAGTGTCCTCCATAAATGGTATTCGACATAGGTTTCTGCATGAATGGTAACCAAAAGATAGCCAGAAAGTAAAGCAATCCCTAAAACTATTTTTGAAAGAGTGAATTAAACTTTTCAGCAGATGCTGTATAAATATCGAGCTATATTAAGCAACTGTCAAGAAATCTTAAAACAAAGCTTATTAAACATTTCTCTGAAATTTTTGCTTGCTGTTTTAAACTTTATGAAATATCTGGTAAATGGTTCGCACTGCATAGCTTCAGTTGATTGAAATACATGTCCTAAACTTCTAAAAAATTAACCAGAAGTCTAACATATATTTTAAAATTTCATGAAATTGTTAAGTTGGCGCATGTGTATATTTTTTTACCATTAATAAGGATTCCACGATTTTTTTCATTACATTTTTGTGCTTTTTATTTAGATCATTTTGAGCCATTTAATTTTTGTTTTAAGTATTCATCATTGTACCTCGAAGACTATTTATGTCACATACAGTAAATGACAAATTAAAACAGATTATTTTAAATAAAATCTTTTAGCTTTAAAAATTTTTATTTTTATTTTGTAGGTGGCAATACTAAATGTTCTTGCGAATTGTTTCAGGCGTTATGCAAGCTACAGTCTGTAGTGGAAAAATGGAAAAGCGTTATAGTCCAAGTTTTCGAGATGAATCTACTAGATCTAAAACTGGACACAAAAGGAAAAGAGAAGAAGTATTAAAGTATGTAGCAATGTTTTTTATTACTTCACCCATAAGTGTTTTCTTCCTAGCCATGATTGAACTGTTCTCTAGCATTTCCCTCGAATATACCTTTTTATTTCATGGTATACATTCCATCCTTTTCTTTTAGCAACTGGTTTCCAATTCATTCACTTTTTGTTTCTATACCTCGTTAATGCTGAGCATATATTTTCAGCAATTGGGTTAGTTGGTTGCCTGGAATATGAGGAAAAGTGCAGAAGGTAGTGCTTCCCACAACACTGTATTTTATTTAAAAGAAATTAAAACTGGCAGCCCATATAGAAAGGTGTAAAGAAAATTAATATTCAAAGAAACAATCTAGAATGTAAGAAATTCTTGGAAATTATTGCAGTTATTACTAATTACAAAATACGTGAAAATTGCAAAATTAGAATCATTTTCAGATTCGCTGGTAAATAAAAATGTTCACGACTGAGTTGGTTGATGGTAGGTCTGGAAAATGTTGTCTATATATCGGAATATCGATAAATAACAATATATCGAGTACTTTGGTCCTCAACCCTGCTGGTTTTTGTCTTTAAGTGCCAGTTAATTATTTTTTATTTGATATTGTTTCTTACACTTTTCTACTTCGGATTGTTCCATTTTACTGACTTTGAAATAAATTCTTCTGTCTTTTTCTGCAAAATGCAGACTCAAGTATGAATGTATTTGCAGAAGTTTCTATTATTGGGTCACCTATTATGTATTTGCTTTAAAAGTCGCATTTCAATCTAATATTCTTTTTGTAGAATGAAAATCCACAATAGGGGGCACCCGAAAGACGTTCTGAAGAGTTATACCTCGGCAGACAGCACTAGCAAGCAATACTTCCTGATGTTAGAAAATATCACGTCACGTTACAACAATCCATGTATTCTGGACCTGAAAATGGGTACTCGTCAACATGGAGACGATGCAACGGCGGAGAAACGTAGTAAACAAATGGCAAAGTGTGCGGCGAGTACGTCCGCTTCTTTGGGTGTGAGATTGTGTGGAATGCAAGTGTATCAATCTGACAGTAGAACTTTTATAAAAAAGGACAAGTATTGGGGGAGAGAGTTGAACGAAGAAGGATTGAAGAGTGCTTTGTACAAATTTTTTGACAATGGTTACGGATTGCGAGTGCCAATTATTAGGAGAGTAATAGCAAAATTGGAACAATTGCGAAGAGTGATAGAGAAGCAAAGTAATTATAGATTTTATTCATGGTAAGTTTCGATTTTTTCTAATTTTTACTTTTATAATTTTGCAGTGCTTCGGGGAAAAAAATATTTCCCATAGTAACCCCCTTGCGATTTGGTCGATTTCCGGATATCTTCGGTCCGATAGACGGGGCTACCGGAATCTGACTTCAAAATTACCCTCCGGCCCCCGGTTTGGCCGGTATAAAAAACTACCCTTATTTTGAGGGCGCCGTATCTCCCCGCGCACGCGACTCTCGCGTTCGGGACACCCCCTATGATCTACAACTTTTGTCGGCGAAAAAGAGGGCGACGCCCGTTTTTCCCCGCGCGTCGCCGTTTTTTCTGGGTGCGATAGAACATTTTCGACCCCTTCCGGTGCGCCGAGTTTGTTATTGCTTGGAAACGGGGTGTTTCGAGGGAGGCGGAAAAATCTCGACGGTCCCCGCGGATCCATGGCGAATTCGCACGCTCAAATTTCAAATTTCGTCCCGATCGCCGCAGTTTTCGCCGAGAAAAAAATCTTTGATTTTCGACGTTTTCGCCACCGCTCGCTTGTCGATAGGCCATAACGGGCGGTTTTTTTCGATGGAAAACGCCGTTTTTCGGCAATTTTTCGTGAAAAATTTGTGTACTAAAATTTTCTGAAACATTCCATTGTGCAACTTTTCTAATATAAAATAATACATAGACTTGTTCTAATGTAAATATTTAACAATATTTTTTCTTAAATTGTATAAAAATTTGCGGCTGTAGTCCAGTTATGTGTATCTTGTTTTGTCTTCTGCTTGTCTTTTTTTATCCAACAGTTTGGAATAACGAGATTTTTTCCTTTCCTGTTGAACTTTTCGAAGAGATCTAGGACGAGTCAGATTTATTATGTTTAAAAGAAACATTGATGTCGTTTTCCCACCCCTTTCCTTTTCCCCGCAATAATATTGCAATTTTTTTATGGACTGCCTTCATTTCATCCCTGAAATTTCCTTCAATGTTGCATCTGGCATAATGGGATCTGCATGGTTTGTGTAAAGGATCACTAATGGTAGAAGAAGGTGATCTCTTAATAGCTCCAAATATTTTTGGTCTGCCAATGACTCACTAGTGAAAACAGGCCCTATAATCCTATTGGACTATTGACTTTTTCCAAAAATAGTGTTTGGGATTCCATCATCCACTGTGAATATCAATAATTTTGCCTGTTGACAGTTCTATTTGTGCTGAACAAAATTTGGCCAGCAGGCACTGTAAGAAAGCTGGTTTCTTTGAGTAGCATCATCTTCATCTCTAAAAAGATATTCAGTTGCACATCTTCTGAAGCTGCAGGCCCAATTAGTCGGATTATCAGAGTATTATATATTTTTCTTCATTATCTCAATTTACTTTGGTGGTTTTACCATTTTCTAGTCTGTTCATTAGGCTGTAGTAAGGCAACCAAATTTTGCAATCTGGTTGCTCTGAAATTGCTAAAAGAATTGATATCTCCCATTTCCCCATTTACTGGACCGTGGAAATCGGCAGTTGACTGATCTTTTCCAGCGTCTTCTTAGATTTTAATGAGAAACTGCATAGGAAGAAACTGAAATTGCCTTACACCACTTCAACATGAAAGAATAGGAGGAGAGTCTTGTAATATAGCCCATACACATCACTTATGGAGTTGGCAGTGCTTTGAAAAGTAAAGGATAGTGCAGGCTTCTTGCAGGAGGTTCTGATCATTTTAATTTTCAGCTATGTACTCATCATCATAAAGTTTTCAGTCTGAAGACTGGTTGAACGCATACCTTCATCCTTTCCTATCCTGAGCTATTCCCCAAAAGTTGAACATCACAAACTATTTCAGAGCAGTTAGTAGACTAATCTGGGCCTACATCTACCCCTTTTTATTTCTATCTCTGACTCTAGTATGTCAGGAACTAAGCCTTCGTGCCCCATAAGGTGTCCTACCATCCTATCTCTCCTATTTTTTACTGTTTTCCATAAATTTCGCTTTTCTCCAACTCTTTCTGATACCTCTCTGTTGCTAACCTTATCTATCCACGGTATCTTCATCATGCGTCTGTAGCACCACATTTAAAATGTTTCCAATTTTTTCCGATCCGCTTCTCCTATCGTCCAAGTTTCGCACCCGTACATAACATTTTTAAGTATGTTTTGAACCATCATTGCATTTTAAAAGGCGTTATTTGGGAACAGAGCAGCAACTAATATACACTCATGGACAAAAATATGGAATATTTTTGATTTTATTTATTTCTCGGGAAACTTTGTTACGACAGCATTTTATATTAGATACTGAGGCATCTAGTAAGCCTGGCAATAACAAGCAAGTATCAGAAACTGTCATTGTATTCTAAAAATCGAATTTAACTTTTGTTGATTATTCTGTAGCATTACTGTCTTCGATAATGCCAGCAGGAAGCAAATTTGAAAGCGAGACGGCCTGCTAAAGTCCCTAGACTCACTCAAAATGCTAGGGTTCGCAGACTACAATTTGCTAGAGCATATGGTGACTGGACGGTTGACCAATGAAAGAATGTTATGTTTACCGACGAAACAAGAATCGTACTGTGGAAACCAGATGGACGTAACCATGTGTACAGAAGAATTGAAGAAAGATATTCCAACTGTGCACAAACTCCAAACGTCAGTTTTGGAGGAGGTGGGATAATGTTTTGGGCAGGCATTAGTTGGGAAGTTCGTTCAGAACTTGTAGAAGTGCGTGGAAGGATGACAGCTGACAATTACGTTGAAAACAGCTTGTCAGAACATGTTGTGCCATATGTTGACTTCATTGGTTACAACAGATTCATCTTAATGCATGACAATGCACGACCACATGCTGCTGCAATTGTAAACCGGTATCTTAATGAAGTGGCAATCCAAAGTTTGGACTGACCACCATACAGGCCAGACTCAAACCCAATAGAGTTATGCAGACGACCTAGTTGTTATTATTAGAGGCAAGCATGATGGAGTTCTGTCAAGCCTAATGCAGAGTGCTCTAAACATTATCAGCAATTGGTGCCTGGAGGAGGGACTTAGTGTACATCCAGGAAAAACCACTGTAATTCCATTTACAAGACGAAGGAAACTGAATCTACGAGCTCCACAGTTAAATGGACAAACAATTGAATTTTCTAGCGAAGCAAAATATCTTGGTATATTCCTGGATAGTAAGCTGAACTGGAATTTGCATGTCAATAAGACTCTCTCCAAGGCTACAGCGGCCCTATGGATATGCCGCAAACTTTTTGGAAAGACATAGGGACTACAACCGAAAATGACCTACTGGTCTTATACAACGGTCATAAGACCCATCGTCACATATGCATCTTTGGTATGGTGGACGAAAACTCAAGAAATTACAACGCAGCATAAACTGCAAAAACTGCAGCGGCTGGCGTGTGTGGGAATAACCGGGGCTATGGGCACAACTCCCACGGCAGCCATAGAGGTAATGTTGGACCTGCTTCCACTTTACTTACAAGTGAGAAAGGATGGTCTGCTAGCTGCCTTAAAACTTTCCCAGACTGAAAAGTTCAAACAAGGAAACTGGAAAGGACATCTAAAGATTCTGGAAGAGATACAGACAGTTTTTGGAAAAACCATCGGACCTAATGCCGAAAGTGTGTGACTTCGAAGTGCCGTTTAATGTGGTCATTGAGGGCCGCCAAATGGTGAGAACCCGTCTAAACCAATTAGATCCAAACTCGTCCATATGGTACACAGATGGATCGAAAAGAGATGATGGGACAGGCATAGGCATATATGGATCCAAATACAGGGCATCCGTGGCCTTGGGAAGCTCCCCAACCATAGGACAAGCAGAAATGCTTGCTATCGATCTGTGTGCCCAAGAGTGTTTACGAAGAAACCTCAGGGGAAAACGGATCTACATTCTCACGGACAGCCAGGCAACCATCAAATCACTAAAGGCCCACACCCTTGAGTCGAGGTCGATCTGGGAATGTCGACAATCCCTAAAACAACTGGCAAGGGGTAACAAGCTTACCCTTATGTGGGTGCCGGGTCATCAGGGAGTACCGGGCAATGAGAACGCCGACGAACTGGCTAGAGCAGCCTCCAAGACACCACCCATTGGACCGGAACCGTTCTGTGGTTTAAATAAAACACACAGACGGATAGAAGTCGAACGGTGGGAAAGGAATAGAAAACAATCCCATTGGGGAAAGATTTCAGGTCAGAGACAAGCGAAAAAGTTCATTGACTACTTGCCAGGGAATGCCAGAAAACTCCTTGATCTATCTAGGAATGAACTGAGGCTCCTTACAGGCCTCCTTACCGGACATTGCCCAGCGAGATATCATCTCAATAAACTGGGTAAATCAGATAGTCGCTTGTGTAGACTATGTGAATCGGAAGACGAGACCTCAGAACACTTACTGTGTGTGGAATTAACACCTGACGAAGTGAGGGAAAAGTCTCCTAGGGAAATACTAGGCTTCGCGAGGAGACTGGAATTCCTAGGAACCTATTAGATGAAGGGTAAGAACAAAAGACCTTGCTGGTCGCAGTTCAGAAGGGCCTAGTAGCCGATCGACCCACCTGTAAAACTAACTAACTAACTAAACCCAATAGAGCACTTGTGGAACCAACTAAAAATTTGTATTCGAGCCAGGAATCCTGTGCCAATGATGCTAAATCAATTAAGATTTGCCGCACATCAGGAGTGGGATGCAAGAATGTATACCAAATTTAATCTCCAGCATGCCTAGAGGACTAGACCAAATCTTTACCTTGAGACAGATACAGAGTGAATGTGAGGAGCAGAATGTGCAACTACACGTGGCTTTCATAGATTTCAAACAAGCCTATGATAGTGTAAACAGACGACAGTTGGATGGAGTAATGCGACAACTGGGAGTCCTATGGAAAATAATTGCCTTGGTGAAAATGACTTTGGAGAGCACAGAATACCAAGTTCGAATAAATGGCACGATGTCAGAAGGTTTTATGGTCGGCAATGGTCTGAAGCAGGGAGACCCACTGTCGGCGGTGCTCTTTAATCTGTTACTAGAGCAAATTATTAGAAACAGCAATATAAACAGAGATAGTACAGTGCTTAAGAACTCACACCAGTGTATTGCATATGCTGATGTAACCTTGATAGCAAGAATAAAGGAAGAATTGAAAGAGCTCGTAAGGAGGCTAGGAGAAGAAGCAAGAACTTATGGATTAAGAATAAACGAGCTAAAGACAAAGTACATGACGACAAAGAAAGCAAAAGAAGAGGAAGAACATCTGAGCGTGAAAAGTGGAAAAGATAGAAAGAGCATATTTGAAAGAGTGGAGAGTTTTAATTTTTTGGGGACAGAAATTACAAGAAACAACGACCAACTAAGGGAAATTGAAAAAAGAATAATGATAGGTAGCAGAAGTGCTGGGGCTCTGAGGACAGTGCTGAGGGACAAGAATGTGTCAAGAAAAGCGAAGATACGGGTATACAAGACCATTATCAGACCGACAGTAACTTATGGAAGTGAAGCATGGGTTTTAAGAAAGGAAGACCAGCAGAAATTAGAGATCTACCAAATAGTGAAAAGTGAAAATATTAACTACATGAAAATATTAAGAACAATTTTTGGAGGGATAAAGGATGGGGATGAATATAGGAGAAG
Organism: Xestobium rufovillosum; assembly: GCA_963966045.1. Classification (NCBI taxonomy): domain Eukaryota; kingdom Metazoa; phylum Arthropoda; class Insecta; order Coleoptera; family Ptinidae; genus Xestobium; species Xestobium rufovillosum. The sequence continues at coordinate 12,258,463 of OZ014500.1, forward strand.
AAACAACGCCGAGTTAAGAGAAATGTTCATGGAAGCAGACATAATACAGTATGTGCGGGCGCAGAGAATGAGATGGCTAGGCCACGTCGCTAGAATGGGGGAAGAACGTATACCGAGACAGATGCTTGAGATGAAGAGAGAGACAAGAAAGAAGAGAGGAAGGCCTAAGAGAAGATGGAGAGAATGTGTGGAGGAGGATGTCAGGAGACTAGGCATTAAGGACTGGAAAAGCAAGGCACAAGACAGAGCGGAGTGGAGAAAAATAGTAGGACAAGCCATAGGCCTATAAGGCCTGAAGAGCTCATATCTATCTCTCTATCTATGCCTAGAGGAATGGAAGTCGTAGTCCGCGCTCGGGGAGGCAATACTCGATATTGAGCAGCCCATGTTTTGTAACTGGTTTCATTCTTTTGGTGTTAATGTTTGTCAGACTGTAATTTATCCATTCTATACTATTCAACTAATTAAGTTTTTGTTATTTGGTGTTTATTGAGGAGTTACTTGATGAACCGTTGTTATTAGATTACTCTTAAAATAGACAAAGATAACTTGATTCTTTAGTTTTCTATCTTCGTAATCTGTTATTATGGAAATTTAAAAATATTCCATATTTTTGTCCATGAGTGTATAAATTTCGAAGCACCAGTAAGTAGCAGGATATTAAACCATTATAAAACTTGTGAGGGTTTATTAACAACACTACCTAGTACACAAAACACAAAAAAACAACGAGACAACAAAAAACGTAAGACAATGGTACACAAAAACCAAGGCGGGCGTTATACATCAGAGGTGTTGAATGATTTTAAACTTCTGGCTGCCTGCGCACAGCCACACAACTATGATAGTTTATATGTATGTATGTTATTATGTTTTTTATTTTACGTAAATTTTTGTTTTTCAGCTCTCTACTAGTAGTATATGAAGGTGATGACTCAATACCGCACCTTACAATTTCCAAAAATGAATCCTGCTGTTCTGACTCGATGGGAGCTGCGTGTTGTGACACTGAATGCACCCAGCAATCGGAAGAGAATAGTAGAGATTTACCGTGTTGTTACGATGCGGATACAAGTAATTCATCTGCCGACTTCAGCCTCAGTCACGAGGAAGTGAGCCAAGATTTCCATCATAGAGGTTTTGGTGAAGCGGCGGCTCGTGGTGCTAAATCCAGTAATTTTTATCCCATTTCTGAAGAGACGGTTTTTCTAGATTCATCACCAAGTTTGCCAAGTATTAGAACGTCCAGCCCTATTTCGGTTAATAGTTGGGTGATGTATTCCAATAGCAGTAGTGATGAGTATTCGTTATCGCAATTTAATGGCGGTAGTTCGAATGATGATACTTCCGACTTTGAAACATGTTCGCCGAAAACAAAGCCGAAACATAGCTGTACTTTACAGTTTGCAGATTTAGACTTGGAAGACGAAGACGATGAAGAATTAACGCCTACAGTATCACATAAAAACGTCCCTAAAAGATTGAGAGTAAAGGAGTCCCATTTATCTGTGGCGTCAGGTAGTTGCTTAAGAAGGTCGAGATCGCCGACGCAGTCAAATGTAGATGTGCGCATGATAGACTTTGCACATACATCGTTCGTTAATAAAACTGCGGAATCTAGTAACACGGAAGCTGTGCACCATGGCCCTGATGGTGGATTTTTAACAGGTTTGGACAGTTTAAAGCGGCTCTTTTCGCAGATTTTAGCAGAAGGTTGATGTATTTAGTGACAGATAATTGCTTTATTGTTGATAGACAACTCGAATCTAATGTAATAAATGATGATTGAGGGCTGCCATGTATATACTTTAATAGAACTGTTGTAAAATATTTAATGATTTAATTTAATTGTATATACTTTTGTTTCGTTTTTACTTTTGACAACAGTATTCTAGTGTACAAAGTCGAAATAACTTTCAGCAATATGATCTATGATCTTGTATTCGTCCCTGTGATTTTGTTTGTACAGTTTTGAATCATACAGGGTATGCTAAGAAAATGTGCCGGGGAGGGGGACAATTTTGGTGTTTTCGTTTAAAAGTGAACAACTTGGGGTAAATTTGTAACCAACTAGAAACAACATTGGTTAATGCCCGATCATGTGGTTTAAATGTTCATTCCTAAATTTTGATTTTTATCATTCCAGTCAACTAGTTGAGACTGAAATGCTTTCTTAAAAATGTAATCGATTCAATTTTTGAACTCTTCCTAGCATAACGGCCTAATCGTCATTTTCTTTCATCTTTCAGCAGCACAGTTGCTTGATAGCAGAGTAAATAATGGGTAAAATTGTGTCGTTTTGTTTGATGAGCTTAGAACAAGATCAGACCCAGTAGGAATTGTCAACAACAGCATTATACACATAGAAACTCAAAATACGACATTTTTTAACGGTCACCACATTTTTTATTTTTAAAAAACTAAAATATTTACTTTTTTAAAAGTCATGCTTTTTTGCATATCTACTGGCATATCTCAAAAACGAATTGAGCTATCGACGTAATCTTTTTTTTATTTTAAAGCACACACCTAGGCGCTTCTTTAAATGTATAGTAATAATGGTATTGTTTTTTAAATAAATGATAAAAACGCCGATGATCTTGGACTTTCAGAAACTATGCAGGTAAATTTTCACTAATGGAGAAACTTTTTTGTTTTGGAAATTTTTATATAAAATCTGGATATTTTCAATAGTTTTTATAATATGATTTTTTTAGTTTGTAGGGTAATATGTAAGTTTGCGCGCACGGTGCAATAATAGTGGGTAATGGTTCGGCACCTTTAATTTTGCTGTGTTTATTGCCTATTTTCAGTATTTTCGGTTATTGACCTGCAATGCTTGGGCATCTCAGATACAAGTTATTAAAGCCTGACCAAGTTAAAAATGGACTAGTGCCTTTAAAATATTGGAAGAGTTTCCATGTCAAGTTCATTTTTGTAAATATTTCATCGTTATTTTGTTAAACTCAAGGGACTTAAAGGGTAAAGGCTCTGGTCGTTTTGGAGGGCTAAAAAAGGGCAATATGTGTTGAAAGGGAAAATCAAAATCTTCTAAGCTTAATGAATAAGTACCTTTTCTAGGTATATTTTCACCTATAAATGTAATGTTTTCTAAACGTTGCTGAAATACCACCATACCCACGCAATGAGTAGTATTTTTTTCGCATTTTTAAATTTATATTTAGGGGTCGCTACCAGCAAATGAAAAAAAAAGAATTATATTTTTAAAATATTTTTTCATTTATTTAGAAAATGGAAAATGTTAAACAAATCAAACGACTATTACTAAAAAAAAAGATAAGTAGAAGTACTCTATGTTAACAATGTAGTTTTCTTCGTGTTAGGGTACTTTTGCCTAAAATATTTCACGACCAAAAGCAGGAATTGCTTCTGTTCTTCGTTTGTAGTAATTAACTTATTATACTCTTCCATTAATGCTACACCTCGCTCCGCAATATCGTTCACTACTCTCATTGAACGTACAATGTTCCTAGCAGCTTTATAGTCTTCATTTTCTTCCCAAAAACGAGCGTCTTTTTTCAAAAATGTGGACGAAATTCCAAGGATTTGAAAGAACCTCAACGTGTTGCTGGAAACAAAATCCTCAATATTTTTTTCAGCAATGTGACATATCCAAACTAATGCGCTTTGGGCTGTAATCTGAACCTTCCTCATTCAGCGCGGTCACCATTTTTTGTTTTGTTCCAAAAGGAATTTCGTCATCGAAAAACGCGTGTGCAACAAGTTCTTCAGAAAGGTACCACAAATGGCCTAAGAACTTCGTTAGGGCTTTTTTAGACATAGCTTGGTTTATGTTTTCAAAGCTCTTAAGCTTTTTTAAAAGCCACAGGTCGTTTCTTGGAGCTGAACTTGCTGCAGGAGCTTGAAACCAGCATCGAACGTAAACTACGACAACGAAAACACAAATTTCAGTTATTGCTTTGAGTTCGTGTTTTGTCAATTTAAACTGGTCTTTAAACATGAAAAGCTTAAGGAAATAAATTGCTTTTGCCATCCATCGTGCACGATGAAGACCTGCTGGGGCCCTGAATGATATTCCTTTGTTAGGCACTCCTCCCAAAAATATTATTGTAAGTTTCAACAACTCCATGTAGTCATCCCGAGGTTGATAATCGTTTAACTGCTTCTCAGTGAACAAAATTGTGCTACTTGCTACGTTTTCTACGCATCTTAAAGTGTCAGCGTCTGAAAAAACTGTGCTGAACTTCTTCTGGTCGATATTAGGCCAAGCAGTTCTAAAACGTTTGAAAATCAATATTTCTGGCCCAGTTGATGGTCCTAGTGCTTGAAGTACGACTGCTTCTAATATTATTTCCAATATATGGTGGCGACACGCTAACCAAAGCAAATCTTTTTCCATCTTCTGCTCTAATAGAATGCAAGCACCACCTTTTAAACCAGTGTTGACCGCAGTGGTGTCGAAGCACAAACATTTTATTTTGTCGATTAAATTCCAGGTAATGATAGTATCATACACAGCTGAAGCACACCCCTCCCCTGTTCCATGGCTAAGTTTGGGAACTGACAAAAGTTGATCGACACCCGGCCCTGACACTAAAATGGGTAGACGATCCACTGTTTCGTGTCCTGTAATGTCTTCTATCAATTTGCCATCCCAATGAATAGTGAGAGGCATATCTGGTTTGAAATCCTTCTTTAAAACTCAGCTACCCTTTGCCTTTGCTTCATACGTTGGCGACGAATTGAGGATGAATTAACATTGTACTCCAAGGGATCGGTTCCTGCACTTTTGAGAGCTGATGTCAAAACAACACTTACTTTCCTGTCACTCATTTTAGCAAAGTCTAGGCTTGCGGCCAAGCGTTCATCAACGAGGTTTTTCGTGCCGCGTTTACGTTTAGGCGGGGGTATATCTGCAGTTGAAGGTCCTGCTCTCACTGAAATTTCCGACACCGAACTATTGTTTTCATCACTATCACTGCTGGTAGTCGAAGACGATAGTATGCACCTTTCCTTTAGGGATTCAGTATAGCTTTTTTCTCGGTCTAAAAGTCGTTGGGCACGGGTCTGTTTCTCCTCTTTCTTGGCTATTTTTTTTAAATGAATTTTGTCTAAACCACCAATTGTACCAGGGCGTCCTTTTTGTCTCTGCGCAATTAGGAACTTTCGGTCATCCTCAATGGTGATCTTGTTTAAAGCATCGGCTTGGGCTATATCAAAGAGATCATCCAACTTCTTTTGCCATTCCTTTTCTCTGTTTTGTAGGCCTATTGAGCGTTTGGCTTTGTTTTCTTTATTTTTTTTCAATTTCTGCCATTCCGTAAACTTGTGTTCTATCTTCTTTATGACATCCTTTTTTAATTTAGTCGGAATGCCGGCTCTTTCCCACAGTGCCATGATGTCACAAGCAGTAGAATTTGCCGAACTGCGATTGCTTCATTACAATTTTAAAGTGAAAAAATAAACAGTACTTCTTTTGTCGTCGGCAACTTGCTTTGAATCAACTGTCCTGAGGTTTGTCCTACTAACCAAATGTTTGTTTTGTTCCTAGTCATTAAAAGCGAACTAGACGAAGACGCCATGTTGCCACAATACGCGATGTGCGACAAGACAAAAACGCATGTGCATTACCTATCAGATCGCGTAATGTACTAGTTTTCCAAGGAGCACGCGCCTGCTATTTGGTTGCCGGCAAAGGGAGGAGTGGGGTAAGGGCGTACCGCATTAGAATCATACGACGGCAACGATGTTCAACAGCATGCTTTATTAGGTTTAAAATCCCTGGGTTTAAACAACGAATTTAATGGTATGGGTAGGTACGTTTTATGTTATTTTCATATTAATATTTTTTCAAAACTTGATACTTGGTAGCGACCCCTCAAACTCTACCTAAAAATCAACAAAAAATTACAGGTTGGTTTTTCAGTTGATAGAAGCGAATGGTGGGGTGACACAGTTAATTATCAAAAGTCTAAAAATAAGAAGCGCCCTAATACTCGCGTGTGTAATTTTTGATTGTATTACCAACAACTTTTACCTGGAGGTACATAAATTTTGTCATTACTAATTCTTTGTTTGGCAATGTTGGTTGTTAATAATTGTCTAATATCGTTATAAGTACAGCTAATACCAATTTCAGATAGGAAGTCAAAAAGTTGTCTACTTCCTAGTAAATGGTGTACACATAAGCCTAATCCAAATTTAAAAAGTTTTTTTATATAACTTGACGAACAACGCCATAAAGATTGCAAGGAATAACAGCTTTTGGATTTATATTTTTTTCTAACGTTATAACTATCATCGTCTATAAGCCAAGATATAAATTGCAGCAACATATTTGGTACTTGCTTTGTAAACTCATTTTGATTAACATCATGAGGAGTTGAGGAACAGGAAAATTCTTTCGTGGAGAACTGAAATTGTGTGTGTTTTTTTAAAAATTCTAGCTGCTTGATGCAAAATTTAATATTAATTTTGATAAACTTCTTCCTTACAGACATCATTATTAGCAGTTTCAGATACAAATGAAGAACTTGAATCAGATTCTCTCGTTGATTCTATTTTATCAGAGTTTGATGAAAAAGTCGGGACTTGGGCTAATTTTTTGTTAATTTTCAATTTATTTAAAAATGCTTGTATGTTATACATATTTCAAAATGTAATTGCTGTAACACGACTTATAATATTTCGCATCATGCGTAAATAAATCGTCATAACCGGTGAACTTTGCAACCATTCCAATATCTCCCCTCTTTTTGGCTGCTAAAATAATAAAAAGAAATGGGTAGGTACCTAATACAATCTGCAAACTTGTTTGTATAAATGTTAATTTTTGCTTTTCCTTTGCCCCTTTTTGATTGCAAATAAGGCACATTTCACGTATTTTAAATGATTCCATGTTACCCCTACTTTTTGAAGAACCTTAAATATCTCGCGAAATGTTTCTATCTCCGTCCGAGCTATTACTAATTTAGCAAACCATCTCAATATTGTCCTTGCTGTTATAGACCTTTCTGCAGTCTTTATGATATTTTATTTTAATTTTCCCGTTTAAAATATCATTCTTGATTGCTAAAATTTTCTGTCCAAAATCATCTTTTCTCAGTTCCGCAGCACTAATTATTGTCTCTAAACCCCACTTCCAAGGCTTATGCACAACAAGTTTATCTTTTTCCTCCACAACTTCACCACTTCATTTTAATACATATTTAGCTAATCTATCTTAAATATTTTTAAGCAGTAAAAATTAAAGAACTCGCCACTAACAATACAAACTACATGTATAAAAAAATAAAAGACTATTTATTTCTTTCATGTTATATCTCGCACACGTCGATATTGTCATCGGTCGCTCCTTATTATTAGCCGATATAAAAAATCATAGTGCCTAAACTACAAAAGTCACAATAACAATTATGCTGCCAAAAACTTTTTTGGTCTTTTGGCGGCATTTCCTTCGCATCATGTTATATAAAAATTTCCAAAACAAAAAAGTTTCTCGATTAGTGAAAATTTGCTTGCGTAATTTCTGAACTTCCTAGGTTATCGACGTTTTGAGCATATTAAAACAAAAAATGCCAACCAATACTATGCTTAGAAAGAAGTGCCTAAGTGTCTGTCGTAAAACAAAAAAAAGATCATGTCGATAGCTCAATTAGATACCTAGATATTAGAGTGGATATATAAAAAAGCAAGGTTTTAAAAAAAGGTACTTATCCACACTTTTTTGGAAATAAAAAATTTCGTGACCACAAAAAAATGTCGTATCTTGTGATTTCTCATAAACAATGACCTAACTAATAAAATGAGATATGGCTCAGTTTGTTCTAAGATAAAAAAAATAAAATCGAGAAGGAAGCTACTTTTGCCTTGCCTTTTACTCCACTATGAGAAAAATAATGTGTTTCTGTCAAAATCTTCGGGGCATTTACATTACATTATAAATAAGGTCGGAAATGTCTTAAGTGTTAATAAAAAAAGTGTTTCTTTGAGGTTTACTTTTTTGGCCTACCTGTAGTATGAGTGAATGCATAATTTCTAGACATTCCAAAATTTGTGCTCGTTGTTATATAGCGTTACTTTATGTTCTGCGTTTTCCTTTATTTTGTTGAATGAGTTTAAAAGTTTGTTTAGATGTTTAATTTGAATTAAAATACAGATGATTTATTATTATATTGTTCTCGTTATATATTCCCAACCGTGGGGACCACACCTAAAATAAATGTTCTTAAGTGTTGGAGTTATGTTTTGACAAATTATTGGGATCTGTTTAGGAATTCTTGAATGATTATGAATGTAATGCGTGTTCAGATTGTACTATTGTTATTTGAAAATATATTAATCAGTTTCAGACATACTGTTGGGTGTTTTATTTGATTGTACCTGAACTATTTTCTGTTAGCAAAGCGGCGAGAAATATTAATAAAGTGGATTTTTGTAAATGGGCAATCCAAATTTAAGGACTTGCAGTGCAGATAGATGGAGTAAGTATAAAATATAGATCAGAATCATCTTAAGCTGGATGATATTAATCTATGGGGTGGGTTAATAGTAATAGACAAAAGTCCTCCAGCAATTCGGGGAGTGCCAGAGTCGAACTGGAGTATATATATAGGGATAAAAGTTATGAGGGTTTCAGAATATATCTGAGATACAAGTGGTACGATACCAACTTTAAATACCGCTACTTCCGATACTGATGCTAGTATCTGAAATTCAGATATCTACTTTTCGAATGTTCATATTTTATAGAAAAATGCATTAATAATATACTGGGTGACGCTGAGCCGACTGACGAGTTTCAGGTCTTATTATTGATTTAACGAAAAATAGCTATGTAGTACACTGTCACAATAACAATGTAGTTTTGTCATAATATCGGTTGAACTGGTCGAGTGGGCGATTAGGCATGGTGCAAGGGTTGTTCGTTTTTTATGAAATGAATGCAAATTTCGTATTCACACCAATTAGTTAGTGGTACTGGACCGTTCGAACAACTACTCCTCGGGCAAATACCCCGCCAGGCATTGAATTATAGAACTAAATCCAGATTTTTTGTACTACGAGACGTTTCAGACTGCTACCCCATCTAAAATGGCTTTGAAACAATCCTAATTTGTCTCCATGTATGTACATGCTTTTAAGCAGGTCTTTGTTCAAATATTGCATGTTTTGAATGTGTATGGAAAACCGCAGACCAACTGGTTTCGTCCTTCCGGGACTCATCAGTACGGTGCTCTCCCCCACACACTCAAACCATGCAATTTAGCTTGCTATATATGCTGCCGCGCTCTGGACAGATATCAGCAAGTGACAACTACTTTGAGTAATTATCTAGTATTAATTAATGGTACTGGACCGTTCGAACAACTACTCCTCGGGCAAATACCCCGCCAGGCATTGAATTATAGAACTAAATCCAGATTTTTTGTACTACGAGACGTTTCAGACTGCTACCCCATCTAAGATGGCTTTGAAACAATCCTAATTTGTCTCCATGTACGTACGTGCTTTTAAGCAGGTCTTTGTTCAAATATTGCATGTTTTGAATATGTATGGAAAACCGCAGACCAACTGGTTTCGTCCTTCCGGGACTCATCAGTACGGTGCTCTCCCCCACACACTCAAACCATGCAATTTAGCTTGCTATATATGCTGCCACGCTCTGGACAGATATCAGCAAGTGACAACTACTTTGAGTAATTATCTAGTATTAATTAATGGTACTGGACCGTTCGAACAACTACTCCTCGGGCAAATACCCCGCCAGGCATTGAATTATAGAACTAAATCCAGATTTTTTGTACTACGAGACGTTTCAGACTGCTACCCCATCTAAGATGGCTTTGAAACAATCCTAATTTGTCTCCATGTACGTATGTGCTTTTAAGCAGGTCTTTGTTCAAATATTGCATGTTTTGAATGTGTATGGAAAACCGCAGACCAACTGGTTTCGTCCTCCTGGGACTCATCAGTACGGTGCTCTCCCCCACACACTCAAACCATGCAATTGCATGCTGCCGCGCTCTGGACAGATATCAGCAAGTGACAACTACTTTGAGTAATTATCTAGTATTAATTAATGGTACTGGACCGTTCGAACAACTACTCAATTGCAATTGCAAGGTTTGAGTGTGTGGGGAAGAGCACTGTACTGATGAGTCCCAGAAGGACGAAACCAGTTGGTCTGCGGTTTTCCATACACATTCAAAACATTCATTTCAATGTTCAATAATTTGTTAGAACATTTAAAACAATGTATCCCAAGTGAAGGAAGACACCTAGTTGACGTTACATTTAAGAAATAAAAATAGAAGTGCAAGTGTTATACTTTCTACTGATACATATGTATTGTTTTTTCATACTTGGTAAGAAATTAGAAATTATTTCGGTTGAAATCCGTCAGTTGGCTCAGTGCCACCTTATTGTACTTACTAATATTTGTAAAAATTGCTTGTAGCAAATTTACTATGACTTCGTCTTTTAAAATGTATCCAAACATTAGAAATCGAAAATTCTCGTGACAGTTGGAACTGCATTAAGTACTTAATTGAGTGGTCAGGACTTAAAGAATTATGCAAAAAAGATATAAAGATGGATATGAGATCGTCTGCAATTATGAATTGAAGCATATTTGTTTAAAAATTTCAGATACTTACATAAGTACTTACTTTTGTTCTTTTTCACCGAAAGGGTACCTATCTGAATTCTGAAATATCCAGAGTAGGTACCAGAGACCACACAAACAATAAGATCAAAAGATGTCGAATTTAAAAGACCAAAGAATCTCGAAGAGTGCTTGTTCAAGTTTTTTTGTTAAGTTTATTATCTGCTATCTCATTGGTGAATCCTGAATTTCATCATTAATTAAGTTCACTATGAATTCTTAATAAGTTAACCCCACACGCCAAAAGACAGTGACACAGTAATTAAACTCGACAGGTGTTTCGTTTTGCTGACGTCAGCATCTTCAGGAGTTGAAGATTAATCTAACTCTAAACTTAAATTGCATCGCTATAAATACGCAACCCCCACTCCTAAAGTGAAGAGGATCGATAAACCTATAGGGTTTCTCCATCAGCCCCTCCCACTCAAGAAACAAACTCCATGTCTCCCCCATGTTCAATATAGTTCCATGAAATTCTAGAACCATTTCGAACACGAGAGAAATAAAATTGGTGTCCCAAATGGTTAGTCAATGAATTTAATAACCTTGAGTTCAAGCAGTCTAGTTTTTCAGTAAAGAACTCAGAGTTTATAAACAAAATGCAGCACATCACATTGCATGATAACGAATTATTAATTTCATTCGACGTCAGTTCACTTTTTCCCAGTGTACCTGTACCAAAGGCTTTGGAGTATTTGTATGAACTTCTAAATAAAATTAACATTGATGAACAAACTGTCACAGAATACATTAAATTAACCAATGCAGCAGATTTATTTCAAAGTCAGTGGATCATTTTTTCAACAAAGTGAAGGTACAGCCATGGGAAATTGCCTCTCTCCTTTCATTGCAGAAATTTTCATGGGCAAATTGCTTGCGGAAATTGCGGGAAAAAATATATCGCGCAGTCAACTCGGTCTATTTTAACCTGCTTCAAGGTGCATCAAGCCCATTACAAATACGGCCGTCCTGATAAGTCTAGCATGGCGTCACACGCGTTGGAAACTGGAAATGTCAATAATCTCAAACTCTTAAAACCAGGAAATAATAAATTTGATTTAAACGCCTTGGAAAGTATAGCGATATACGGGTGTCTTGAAACGAATGTTACATACTTCAATGGTAGGTTCTAGGGAACAAATAAAAGTGATTCAACCTATTTTGCTCAAGTAAAAAGTGTCTCACTAAAAAGTTATGGGCCTTCAAAGTTTCTTTTTTTATTTTTAATTTTTGAATTAATTCTGAACGTGCTGAACCGATTTCTATAAAATTTGGCACCTAAGAGATTCAATTGAAGGCGAATATGATGGCAAGGTCCATTTTAAATTATAATGTAGAGGGCGCTGTTTTAACCTGGTAAGCAAAATACTTTTTCACTGTATCTTTTTTGTTCAGAAATTTTTGAAAATTTCGCCATAAAAAATAAATAACGAATTTAATTCTGCACAAAAAAGACATACCTGTTGAATATCGAAAATATGCTTCATTTAAGAGATATTGCAAAAAATAGGTTTTAAGGTTTTGGAATAATCTGCAAAAATGTTCTGAGTATTCTTTGCGTATTAAATTTGTTATCTAGTTATTTCCAATTTATTACTTTGTCAAAAAATTACTCGGTTTAATATTATCAAAATGCCTCACCATGGCCCTCACGTAGTCCAGACCTAAATCTCCTGGACTTTTATCTTTCGGGACATATAAAAGAAATGGTATATGACAACGTACCTCCTATATCCTAATACAAGAGAAGTACTATGGGAGAGAATACAAAATGCCGGGCAGCAAATTAGAAATAACTATAATAATTCTTTTTCCGTGCTGCCATCTTTCGTTAAACGCTTAAGGAAGTGCACTGAGATGAATGGGGAGCATATTATTGAACATTTATTATAAGAAATTTTGTTATTAACGTTATTTTTTTAGTTTTTAGTTATGTTAAATTTTGTCCATGTTGTTTTGTTTTTTAATTATGATATTTTATTTTTCTCAATGGATGTAATTATTGTTGTCTAACACTGTCATTTGCTCATTTGCTGTTTCAAATACACTCCTAACTTGTGTATTGTTGTTCCCACAATTTATTTGATAAGTTTCGACCATGACATATTTTTTGCAATATCTCTTAAATGAAGCATATTTTCGATATTCAACAGGTATGCCTTTTTTGTGTAGAATTAAATTCCTTATTTGTTTTTGATAGCGAAATTTTCAAAAATTTCTGAGCAAAAAAGATACAGTGAAAAAGTATTTTGCTGACCAGGTTAAAACAGCGCCCTCTACATTATAATTTAAAATGGACCTTGCCATCGTATTCGCCTTTAATTGAATCTCTTAGGTGCCAAATTTTATAGAAATCGGTTCAGCACGTTCAGAATTAATGCAAAAATTAAAAATAAAAAAAAAAAAACTTTGAAGGCACATAACTTTTTAATAAGTCACTTTTACTGGAGCAAAATAAGTTAAATCACTTTTATTTGTTCCCTAGAACCTACCATTGAAGTATGTAACATTCGTTTCAAGACACCCTGTATAAAAATAAACGTAGCTGTCTTAACAATAATTATGGTCCGATTCCGAACTCGACCCTGTATAGATTTATCAGGTAGATTGAATTAAGAGCAGCCATAAATACGTATCTTCCAGTTCTAGGACACCAATTTTATTGCTCTTATGTTCAAAATAGTTTTATGCCGATCTCTTTCGCTTGGGAGACCAATTTTATTGCTCTCGTGTTCGAAATGGTTCTAGAATTTCATGGAACTATATTGAACATGGGGGAGAGATGGAGTTGGTTTCTTGAGTGGGAGGGGCTGATGACGAAACCATATAGGTTTATCGATCCTCTTCACTTTAGGGGTGGGGGTTGCGTATTTATAGCGATGTAATTTAAGTTTAGAGTTAGATTAATCTTCAGCTCCTGAAGATGCTGACGTTGTCAGCGAAACACTTGTCGAGTTTAATTACTGTGTCACTGTCTTTTGGCGTGTGGGGTTAACTTATTAAGAATTCATAGTAAATTTACGTCAAAGTTCTTGATCCATCTACTGTGTGTAGGAATTAAGTTAGCTAATTGTAATCTTCATTGTTGGGAAATTCAGTAGTCCCATGTTAGAATCTCTATTTTATTTCAATCGATTACTTTCAGGACAGGCTTTATATAAACCTGCATTGACTGGAATGCAGGCATAAATAAACCAGAGTCAACGGTTGCATGCCAGGCGGCAACACAGGTGAAGGTGCCGGGAAGGTTAGTTAGAAAAGGGAGAGGGTGTCTAGCGCTTGAAAGAGGCAGCCGTGTTTCTAAGATCGTGCCACAGCATAGTACAGCAGAACAGCTCTCCCTAAATTTTCTAGCTCGCGTAGCCTAGCCCGCGCAACTTCTCAGGCTACGCACGTGTTCTTTTTCGTTTGTCGCCAACTTAATACCAGTGTCAAACCGATTGATAAAACGCTGCGGTAGTAAATCACTTACAGTTGGAGGTCACCAAATGCAGCTAAAATAGTTCAAAGACACCGACAAGAACTTTAACTGCTGTATTATGCTGTGATCGTGCTAAAGTACTTTTGTTTACACCAATAAAACAATATGTAATTGTAAATTCAACTTTTTAAGTATTTTAATATAACTACCAGTGTAAAGTGTTTATACCAGGAACTTCTGAAAACAATTTTATCCTTTTGTACATTTGATGTAACCGCATATTATAATACAAAGTGTGCTTAAAACGTCGTGAATTCTAAAATGGCCAAATGGTTGCCCTTATTACTGACTTCAAATCCCTTAGTTCAGCAAATGCATAATTAATTATTCTATTATAGTTAATAATAATCATATATCGTATTTATTATGTAGTGATATTTGAGAAGAAGCCCTTAGCCATATAAACATTACAGTAAGCGAGGATGGTGTGAGTCAGCCTCGTTAGCGACCCATCTAGAATTACCACTACAATAGACATCATACTGGTTAAATCCAACCATATATCTCTGCTTCATTCTTCAAGGTGATAACATGTAAGGAAAACACTGATAAACTTTAAACGACAGCTGTTTGATTGTTGTCAGTAATAAAAGATAGTAAATAATTTTGCATCTCGATAGAGAATACTAAATATTTTGTACTTATGATTAATGCAGATGGTGATTTTGAACATCACGTGGCCGCTTCGGTAGGTAGGATCCGTTACAATAGTTAACTCGTATTTAAGGAGAAAAGAATCCTCAAACTTCAGTATCCTATGTTGTGGTCATACATTAACATGATGTATATCGGACCTAGATGTTAGTATTTCCAACAAATATCTTTTGGATACTGAGTGTGCAACAACTTGAACAGAAATAGACAATACCCAAACATGGTTTTGTAATTTATGTACATTTAATTCATTATTTAGTCTATTTATGTAACGGAACATTACAAGCAAATCGAATGCAATTTTATTAACATGATTGGCTCGGATCTGTAGAGAACAGTAGGTGAAAAATGAATAGATCATTTTTTGTTACAAATTTAATTGAGAACATTTTCCATACCAGCATATTTATCGAAAACTGAATGATTCAGCAGCTAAATTAGCTGGATCGAATTTGGGGGTGATTTTTCCTTTTCCAATTTTAAGGGATGAATCTACCACAATATCTGAAAGAACTTTATTTTACTTTATTCTCAACGTCTTCAATAAGTTGCTGCCAAGTTTCAAAACTAAGAATTTTTTGGTTAACATGGCGATTTCATGTCTAATTTTCCTGGACGAGTATCACAACAAGTATGAGGTTCAAATAATTACAGGCAAGAACATTTAATTGTAACTGCTTCAGCTTTTGCATACCTATTTTTAAATCTTTATACATCATCATAAGGTTCTCAGTCCGAAGACTGGTTGGACACGTACCTCCATTCTTTTCTATCCTGAGCTAACCTACGCATTTCCCTAAAAGTAGAACATCCTACATCCCTAACTATTTGAGAGCAGTAGTCTAATCTAGGCCTACCCCTACCTCTTTTTATTCCTATCTCTGACTCTAGTATGTCACGAACTATTCCTTCGTGTCTTAGAAGGTGTCCTACCATCCTATCTCTCCTACTCTTTATTGTTTTCCATACCTTTCGCTTTTCCCCAACTCTTTCTAATACTTCCCTATTGCTAACCTTATCTATCCACGGTATCTTCATCATGCGTCTGTAGCACCACATTTCAAACGCTTCTACTCTTTTTCTATCCGCTTCTCCTATTGTCCAAGTTTCGCACCCGTATAATGCCGTACTCCATACATACGACGTTAAGAGTCTCTTCCTAGTCTCTATATTAACCGTTCTCGAGCATAACAGTTGTTTCTTTTTGTTAAACGCAACTCGGCCCTGCGCCATTCTTTGTTTTATATCTTTAGTGCTCCTACCGTCTTGAGTTATTTTACTTCCTAAGTAGCAGAAATCCGCGACCTCCTCTATCTTCTCATTTCCAATTTGTATTTCCATTTTAGTTCTATTTTCACATCCCCTACATACCAAAATTTTAGTTTTCTTTTTATTGATTTTCATGCCGAAGCCCTGTGTCAAAACTGCTTCCATTTCATTCAGAGCCGCTCCTAATTCTTCTTTGCTAGATGCTAACACTGCTATATCATCCGCAAATCTGAGCATGTTAATAGTTTGGCCCTGTACATTGATCCCTGAGGCTGTTCTTTCCTTAA
Organism: Xestobium rufovillosum; assembly: GCA_963966045.1. Lineage (NCBI taxonomy): Eukaryota > Metazoa > Arthropoda > Insecta > Coleoptera > Ptinidae > Xestobium > Xestobium rufovillosum. The sequence continues at coordinate 12,274,802 of OZ014500.1, forward strand.
CAATATTAATCGCATCTTCGATATATAAGTTGAAAACTAGAGGTGACAATGCACATCCCTGTCTCACTCCCTTCCGGATATCTACTTCCCTTAATCTTTATACACAGTGTTAAATTTATTGCTTCAGCATCTCCATGTTCATTACCATAGAAGAAAGAGAGGAGGTTGAAGTGGGAAAACTATGGCAATTTTGAAATATCCAGAAAAAAGTGTAAAACGCCTAATTTTCAATTTTTTAATAACGCCCAATTCTTCAATGGATTTTCACGATATTATGACTAAACGCATAAATGAACATTTCCCATCTAAGGGTGAATTGTTCTGAAGTGAGGAATAAGTAAATGTCAACAGTGAACAGTCAAGTTTCTTTATTTCTTATTGGTACATCTGTTACCCTGAATTTAGAAATGTTTAGTTTGTTTGGAAACGACTGGTGGAAACTGTTCGTTTATCCATACAATCAAGATTTCATGCAAATCCCGACGTAAATCCATTAAAAAGTAAGCTTGTTATTAAGAAATTAAGATTTTAAAAGATTCTATTGATGTGGATCAAAAACGTTATAGTTTTCGCCATTTAACAATCTGGTAATGTTAAATGATAACAGAGCCAATATATTTTAGTAGTCAAATCGGTAGTAAAATATAGTAAAAAAAAAAAAACTAATAGTAAATTATTCTGTATTCATGTGTATACAAATATCTCCCATTATTTAAATATACTTATTTAACAACCCTTTAAATCGAGCTTTAAATACTTCTTATCCAATTTATAAATAAACAACATGCATGCATAGCTTTCACTTCTGTAATATAAAAACAAACTTTAATAACTACTATTTCACTTACTCTATCTGAATTTTAAGACGATATACAATATGAAAAATACAAAAATTGCGAAAAGAAACAGATAAAAAATATAATAATTATGGGAGCCTTTTGTCATTCGTATAACTCTATTCATAGTATTGCCTAAAAATCCACCAGTTCGTTCCAAATCATCATCAACATCACGCAGTAATTTATCTTGGTACTTAACTTCGTTTCCGATGTCTATGGATAACGACTTTAGCACATGAATTTTGTCTTGCAATTCAGTTGTCATCCGCTCATTTTCATCTTCTATTTCATTTGAGTTTTGGGATAGTGGCTGATAATTATAGTTATTTGCATGTGCTCTTCTCATCTTAAAATTTGCCAGTTTGACTTAAATTTAGCACACTTGTTAGGTTATGTGGTAACGGGAAATTACTGTTATCGAAACGTTTTCACTACCTATATCATTTGCAGGTATGTTAGATTCAGGTCGATCTCTTGCGCTCCACAGATTTTCAATAATTTGCACAATAATTCTAAAATACTAAAAAATATTTCTACACTGACAGTTGTCAAAAAAGTAAAATATGACACATCACTAGACAGGAGCACCAATCAAATATATAGACACACGGACACCAACTTTATTACCTTTTTGACAACCAGTAAACTAGTGGGAAAAAATGTGAACTCGTTTGTAGATTGTAGGTTAGGAACTCACTTTCGTAACGTAAACAAAATATTGTTTTTTTTATAGTAGCACGTGCTAATTTTAATTATGGTGTAGTTTAGTGAGCGGAAGAAGGAAAGAACATCGTTTCTAGTCATGAAAGTACTTTATAAAAGCGAATAATATTTTTGCCCGGTAAGTCACTTAATTTATTGCGTTTTTATTGTTATTTATAAGTAATCGCCAAAATCCCTTTCGCTAAGCAAGCGGTAGAAATGAAGATAAGCAACCCGCATAGTTTGGTTTATATCCCCTACAAAGTTTTCTGTGTGGGATACTTCATAATTTTTGCAGCCCTTCATTGAGTGTAACAGCTGTATTCTATCATAAAAACGTAAAATTCAAATATAGTTTATTGTCCATATCCATATTCTGTAATTAATTCGATTTTTTTGATTTTAAATTTATACAGACTGACCCGATTTCGGGACCACGACTGCCACTGTGATCTCCCTTATTTTAAAAAGACATAAAATGCTAGGTAGAGCACTAGACTATAAATATAACGCGCCCTAGTGCAATCCCCAGATCCCGCAGTTTTACATTTGACCATTTTTCCACCCCCGGGACTACTCAAACCAAGGAAATCAAAAATCATTATTATCTTGGGTTATAATGGCGTCGTGCTTGCTACGTTACCCTCTGAAATACACACTCGTTATTATAAATGTACCGAAAAACTAAATGAAGCAACTCTAACGTACACGATAAATACGCGTTACCCAATAATTACCAGTAAACTACAATTACCTGGTACCCAACAATTGCCCGTTGCCCAACAATAATTATCCGGTACTCGATTACTTAATGTCAGTTACCCGCTTACCCGATACTCTGTTACCTCGCCTGTTACCATTAGGTATCTGCTTTTACCTCTTCTTTTACCTCAGCTTTTACCTACTTTAGATATTTAGACCTAGGTAGGTATTAAAATGTTTCATGCTCGAATTTCTGTAACAATCAATCATGGGCGTCGCCAAGGAGGGGCAGGAGGGCTTCCGCCCTCCACCCCTGGCTCTTGGTACATAATGAAATATGGTAGGTACTATATTACTATAATGAAAACCAATCAATTATATGCTAAGAAAATTTTGCTTCCCCCCCCTGGAAATTTTGGAGGCGACGCCCATGCAAGCAATATAAATCGTAATGAAGAAATGAGATGAGAAAGAACCCTACCAACTGTATCTAAAAAGGGCCCACACGTGCAGCATGTAAGGTCTCAAGATCTCAACGTGTATGGGTCACTTTTCACTCGCCTTTTCCCTTTGAAACTTCCATAACTTGATACTGCAACTGATGCGAATATGCCTCCGTTCTTCGGCGCCTTGTTTTCTTCAAAAATTCTGACGTCCCAGCAATTGCAAAGAGCAAAGAAGAAGAAACATTTAGGTAGCGTGCGTTAAATTTTTTAATTGAACTGACATGTCTCATGATTCCGTCTCGGTGTGTATGTTGGATTTAGTCCCATTGCGTGCATTCCCGTTTCGTGCGTCGATGAAAATTTTCCCGTTTCGCGCGTCGTCCCGCGGCGTCCGATAGATATCTATCGGAGGCCGCGGTCGTCCCAAACCTCTACCTGGTTTGAGTGCCGTTTCGTGCGCTGACGTGCTGATAAAATAATGCAGTAAGCCACTAATTCGAGTTTATCTTTACAACACAACGCTGTTAATAACTAGACTTCAATGCGGGTGAATGTTGATTTTTCTCCCCTATTGGTTTCAAATGTTAATGTTTTTGTTTTGGGGGGGGAGACTTAAACGCTCAGCTCGCTTCGCTCGATAAGCTTGCCCACAGACCGGAAATAGTGGGCCGTGGAACCACTTTTTTGGCCGTATTCAGTGACAGGCAAAAACAAAGCAGTACGTTTGGTATGCCTTTATTGCAACAGGTACAATATGTTCAAAGTAAAGAATATCGTGCAACGCACGAACTGGCACTATTTAATTACCCAGTAAATTCTTGACGCTCGAATCGGCACGAAAACAGGTAGAAACCCAAAAACGCACGAAACGGGAAGATACCGTATGTTGATGTTTGACACTCGACACAAATCTCAGACATACCTACATACGAAACATGTATCGAAGCAGATTTCAACGAATACGGAGGGGGCCCTTATTTGTCGCCACGTAAGGCACACGTAATCGCTCTATTGGTAAACTGGTCATTTAAGGGTAACTGGTAATTATAGGGTAATGGGTACCCGAAGAAAGTACGAAAATTAACGGGTACTGGGGTACCCGTCATTCTTGGGTTTCATAAGAAAAAGAATGGTGCCCTGAATGAAATACGGTTTATGTCGGGATATACCTCGAGATTTTTACTTTTTTTCAATCTCGTACTGTTCAGTTCATTTTTTGACGGGCCAAATGTGATTGTATACTAGGTCGAAGATTTTTTCATTGGCTGAAGGCCCGTTACGTCCGCTTTCGAACTTGAGTTCGAACTGATTTAAAAAAAAATACACTAGAACTTAGAAAGTAGGTACGTGTTTGTTTTACGAGGTTTCCATTTTCTTGTGGCCGTCTTTCTTTCGTGTTGGAGACTCCATATGCGTCATGGTAAGAATAAGGTAATAATAATAATGATAGCCACCATGACGAGGTAGAAGGCCGGGTTTGATGACCCATGGTGTATCGTAATATGAAGTTACGATAAGAGTAGCGTACAATGTTTTATCTACAAAATAATGGGGGGCAAGATTAATCAATGACCGTCAGTTTTAGTGTAAATCCGTTAAATTTAAAAATATCGAATGACCCTGCTAAGAATATGCATTTTAACATTTTCTATTCTTACGGAGAATCATTTTATGTAGCTGTCGCAAACACAGGAAGCGATCCTATTTTAGCACTCTTGTGTGGTTTCTTGATGTGTGCTTACAGGCTGTATTATAAATAACGTTGCGTTGTACAAATTTAAGAATCCAGGAAAGCAAATGAGATAACACTGCGCGAATGTGTAACTATGTATAATGTTCGGCTACCAAGAATAAACAAACATTGTAGTTATTTATGTTATACTTTATATTGTGCGGATGTTTCTTTTGCCCTCGTTAGGTTACTGTACCAAGTACTAAATTTTCTCAGTGCGTCGTGTTTGTTTGAAAAAGCAACAACTGTTAATTTTGATAGTGTAGTGTGAAATTACGGGTGAGTTTTCACATTCCTCTTTCTTTTGGAATAAATGCAATATGTGAACTGTCATCGTGTAAACGATAAAAACGAAAGTGAATGTACGTTTCTAGTATTACGAGTACTATTCCCAGGGTTTTTGCAGAGGTATTTGCAGGAAAGTGATATTTGCCAGATTTTTAGTATTAATACAAGCGTTGATCAAAGAATCAGATTGCGTACAACTAGGTAGTATTTTAGGTTTTTTATGCGTAGGGACAGATAATCGCCACGTAAGAATTATATGCTCAGAGATGATGTGAAACAAAAACGTTATAAAAGGCGAAATTTTTTAACGTCCACCTTTTTGAATGTAAGTTTTTTTTGATAAATAAAACGAACAAATCCAGTCCTTTTTTATCATGCTATGGTATGATATCCAACGAACATACTCGTACATGGTGCATTTTAAATTTGCTACGAATTGTTGGCGAAAATATTTTTGAAATATGTAATAGTTTTGTTCCTTAGACAATTTTGAGCAGTGTATTACATAAATTGCACTGTATGTATTAGGGTGCTTCTTATTTTTCGACTTTTGATAATTAACTGTGTCACCCCGCCATTCGCTTCTATCAACTGAAAAACCAACCTGTGATTTTTTGTTGATTTTTAGGTAGAGTTTGAGGGGTCGCTACCAAGTATCAAGTTTTGAAAAAATATTAATATGAAAATAACATAAAACGTACCTACCCATACAATTAAATTAGTTGTTTAAAGGTTTAAACCCAAAGATTTTAAACCTAATAAATAATAAGAAATTGAAAAAAAATAAAGAAAACAAAGCCAAACGCTCAATAGGCCTACAAAACAGAGAAAAGGAATGGCAAAAGAAGTTGGATGATCTCTTTGATATAGCCCACGCCGATGCTTTAAACAAGATCACCATTGAGGATGACCGAAAGTTCCTAATTGCGCAGAGACAAAAAGGACGCCCTGGTACAATTGGTAGTTTAGACAAAATTCATTTAAAAAAAATAACCAAGAAAGAGGAGAAACAGACCCGTGCCCAACGACTTTTAGACCGAGAAAAAAGCTATACTGAATCCCTAAAGGAAAAGTGCATACTATCGTCTTCGACTACCAGCAGTGGTAGTGATGAAAACAATAGTTCGGCGTCGGAAATTTCAGTGAGAGCAGGACCTTCGAGTGCAGATATACCCCCGCCTAAACGTAAACGCGGCACGAAAAACCTCGTTGATGAACGCTTGGCCTCAAGCCTAGACTTTGCTAAAATGAGTGACAGGAAAGTAAGTGTTGTTTTGACATCAGCTCTCAAAAGTGCAGGAACCGATCCCTTGGAGTACAATGTTAATTCATCCTCAATTCGTCGCCAACGTGTGAAGCAAAGGCAAAGGGTAGCTGAGTCTTTAAAGAAGGATTTCAAACCAGATATGCCTCTCACTATTCATTGGGATGGCAAATTGATAGAAGACATTACAGGACACGAAACAGTGGATCGTCTACCCATTTTAGTGTCAGGGCAGGGTGTCGATTAACTTTTGTCAGTTCCCAAACTTAGCCATGGAACAGCTGCTTCAGCTGTGTATGATACTATCATTACCTGCAACTTAACCGACAAAATAAAATGTTTGTGCTTCGACACCACTGCGGTCAACACTGGTTTAAAAGGTGGTGCTTGCATTCTATTAGAGCAGAAGATGGAAAAAGATTTGCTTTGGTTAGCGTGTCGCCACCATATATTGGAAATAATATTAGAAGCAGTCGTACTTCAAGCACTAGGACCATCAACTGGGCCAGAAATATTGATTTTCAAACGTTTTAGAACTGCTTGGCCTAATATCGACCAGAAGAAGTTCAGCACAGTTTTTTTCAGACGCTGACACTTTAAGATGCGTAGAAAATCTAGCAAGTAGCACAATTTTGTTGGCTGAGAAGCAGTTAAACAATTATCAACCTCGGGATGACTACATGGAGTTGTTGAAACTTACAATAATATTTTTGGGAGGAGTGCCTAACAAAGGAATATCATTCAGGGCCCCAGCAGGTCTTCATCGTGCACGATGGATGGCAAAAGCAATTTATTGCCTTAAGCTTTTCATGTTTAAAGACCAGTTTAAATTGACAAAACACGAACTCAAAGCAATAACTGAAATTTGTGTTTTCGTTGTCGTAGTTTACGTTCGATGCTGGTTTCAAGCTCCTGCAGCAAGTTCAGCTCCAAGAAACGACCTGTGGCTTTTAAAAAAGCTTAAGAGCTTTGAAAACATAAACCAAGCTATGTCTAAAAAAGCCCTAACGAAGTTCTTAGGCCATTTGTGGTACCTTTCTGAAGAGCTTGTTGCACTCGCGTTTTTCGATGACGAAATTCCTATTGAAACAAAACAAAAAATGGTGACCGCGCTGAATGAGGAAGGTTCAGATTATAGCCCAAAGCGCATTAGTTTGGATGTAAGTCACATTGCTGAAAAAAATATTGAGGATTTTGTTTCCAGCAACACGTTGAGGTTTTTTCAAATCCTTGGAATTTCGTCCACATTTTTGAAAAAAGACCCTCGTTTTTGGGAAGAAAATGAAGACTATAAAGCTGCTAGGAACATTGTACGTTCAATGAGAGTAGTGAACGATATTGGGGAGCGAGGCGTAGCATTAATGGAAGAGTATAATAAGTTAATTACTACAAACGAAGAACAGAAGCAATTCCTGCTTTTGGTCGTGAAATATTTTAGGCAAAAGTACCGTAACACGAAGAAAACTACATTGTTAACATAGAGTACTTCTACTTATCTTTTTTTTTTAGTAATAGTCGTTTGATTTGTTTTACATTTTTCATTTTCTAAATGAATGAAAAAATGTAAAAAATATAATTCTTTTTGTTTTCATTTGCTGGTAGCGACCCCTAAATATAAATTTAAAAATGCGAAAAAAATAATATAATAGTTTCTTATATCTTAGAATAGAATAAAAGGGTGACACGCGATATTTAAATAAAAAAAATGTTTTTGGCTATATAAGAAGCACCCTAGTATGTACGTCTATAGGTATACATTTCTGTACATATTTGAAACATTTTATGACATGCCTTGCGGTGTTGATTGCTAGTCTTTGCGAAAGGGGTGGTTAGGGGAAAGGCCATAATTTATTAATAGTAAATGCCAGAGCCACTACTGTACCTACTAAAACCAACAATTATTTCCGGGTTATTTCCCATTTGTCATGAATATTAATTCTTTGCTTTGTCGAGTTACACAAAAACTGGCTATCGTAAAATTGTGGATTGCATGCAAATGCGCTGTAATTGCCTCATGCAACCTCTTTAAGTTTACTGTTCTAGTTGTAAAATAATGCATGTGTTATTATTTATGCAATTTTAATATCGTTATCGCGAACCGTGATCAATAATCTGGTATAGAGTTTGCTTGCATCATAGGCTGTTCCCGTTTCGGGCGTTTTTGGGTTTCTGCCCGTTTTCGTGCCGATTCGAGCGTCAAGAATTTACTGGGTAATTAAATAGTGCCAGTTCGTGCGTTATAGATACTTGTTGCAATAAAGGCATACAAAACGTACCGCTTTGTTTTATAGTTGCCCGTCACTGAATACGGCCAAAAAAGTGGTTCCACGGCCCACTATTTCTGGGCTGTGGGCAAGCTTTAAGCGTTTAAGTCTCCCTCCCCCCAAAATAAAAACATTAACATTTGAAAACAATAGGAGAGAAATCAACATACACTTCCGCATTGAAGTCTAATTATTAACAGCGTTCTGTTGTAAAGATAAACTCGAATTAGTGGCTTATTGCATTATCAGCAGGGCAGCGCACGAAACGGCACTCAAACCAGGTAGAGGTTTGGGACGACACACGAAACGGGACAAATTTCATCGACGCCCGAAACGGGAACGCACGAAATGGGACTAAACCATATGATCGTCTTTTCCTACGTTGTGTCGAAACTGTGCTATTAAAAAATGACAAGTGGGGATTATACAAATAAACAGATAAAGTTTAGACATCAAAATTTATTCGTATCTTTCGAAAAATTATTACGTTATCGTTAATCATTTTGGTGCAAAATCAGATTGGTTATCATCTGCATTAAGCATAGCAATACAAAGTGTTTGGCATTTTCTACTAAGCTATAAGATGTATATGTTATACATCTTATAGCTTACTTTATTATTGACAAGCAAAGTTTTGTTCTTCTTATAGACGTTTTCCGTTATGGTTATCATCATTTCGTATTTGTTATTGGCGTTTCCTTTAGGGTTATCACCATTATAATAAATCAGAAAATGTATTGTTGGATTTTAATCAGTATTCACGTTTATTGGGCCAACCTGACTCCACATGCCGTAGGCTTATATTGCAGTGGTGGCCCCTTGCTCAGTTTTCCTTATCATCAATTAATATGTAATAGGATGATTGTTCAGCTGAGAGATTTAAAGTCACAGGTGTGACCATTTAGTCAGTTTAAAATTCATGGTATCATCACTTTCCACTGGTAGTTATATTAAAATATAAAACTGAATTGATAATTATTTTATTGGTGTAAACTGTAAACTAAAGTAGCTTAACACGATCTTAAAAACGCGACTGCGCGTTCCAGATGCTAGACTCTGCTCCTTCCCTAACAAATCCTATGCACGTCACCCCTACATTTCCGTCCGGACTGCAATCTTGGACTTCGGTTTATTTACGACTGCATTCCAGTAAATGCTTTGTATACAGTCTGTTCCGAGAGTACCTAATCTATTAAAATTTAATAGAGATTCTAACATATAACTATCGGATTTCCTGACAATGGGGATTACAATAAAAAAGACTAAAATTCCTGATGAGACACAGCATTTACCAATGAGATAGCAGAGAATAACTTGGTTAGGAGAAAACCTTCAAATGAAGCCATCAGTGTCTAAGAACCTAACCCTTTCTTCGCTTTTGGCTATCTATCTAACGAAACGAACTAGGCAACCTAACGTGCATTTAGTTGGGCAATCAGAAATACATCCGTTGAGCAGACTGCGATTCACTTAGACAGCATATTATTATGTTCACGAAAACTTTTCTTCTTATTTTGACTCTATCGCACCCCGAAGTTTTTTACACTCATTATGAATATGAATCGCCCTGTATTCTCGTATAAAAGAATAAAACAGCCCCTAAATAGCAGGCCAAGGGGTTTAACAAGGGCCCGTGATGCTATAGCTACACTCTTATTATAGTGACAAAAGGGACAACTAATGAACAAAACATGACTTGTTTTATCTTTATCCACTCATTATGTTTCTGGTGCGGCATCGGTGGCGCCACCTTTTGAAGCTTGTTTGTTGGGGGTTGGGGGAGTAAGCCCTCTCCTAGGTCGTACAATATTGATTCGACCGCATTGCACGTCACTCAGCTGCTTCGACTAGCAAACAGCTGAAAGTTAGCAGTAGTGCACGAACGCTGTAATTTTCTCTGCATTAGTAAGAACCTGCGGAATCCTAAATTAATTCAGTCGGTTGAACCGGATGCAATTGCAAACCAATTGTTTGTTTTGGCAGGTATTTTACATTAAATCACTTTTTGTTTCGTGAATCGAGCGCTGTGCGTTTGTTTACATCGCTGGATTGATTTGGCAAATCGCCCGCCTACGTACTTTGGGTGTAATGTGAGTTAGGTGTGTAGCAGTTTCAATTTTAAAGTGCACGAGAGCCGCATGTTTTGTTGTTCCCGATTGTAAGTATGTACCTATGTAATTTGCCATGACATAGTTCATAGTCATAGTATTACCCCGCCTGCTTTTGTATCAGGACGCACGTGTGTAAGTGTGTAAGAACAATAACAATGTATGGATTGATACCTACCTTTCCCCTTTGCTAAAAACACATTCTGCTGTAAAAAAATTATTGATGACAACTGCCAAGTGCTCTTAAAAACAAATTACATTTTGAGAATGGGTGATGTACATATTTGTTTACATAATTGCTTGACAGATTGAAGCTGTTGGCAAATGATATACGAAGGAACGCCATGCCTAAAGCAGAGTATGTTTGGAAAAGTGTTTATGATAATGAAAAACAAGCTATGTCGATATTAAAATTTATTAAAATTTATGAAATAGAATTTGCCCTCTTCGTCTTCCAATAAATCAAAGTCTACAATATGGGCATATTTGATGAAATAAAATTAATTTTGAATTCTCTTCAAAGTTAACCGTTTATTCCAAATACGATATTTTATGCTGAAAAAATAGGCTTGACCGTTATGTGACCGCTTTGTTTTCTAACATTCGGTCTTTCCTGGCGCAACTGAGTGTCCTCACTCAGTCAGATGTTTTGGCCACCTCTGAAACTTTAAAATTTACAATTTTCGGGATTTTCATGAAATATCATAAAATATACCTGATTTTAGTCGTGCGACTTTGAAAAAAATGTATATAACGGTTTGTGTTTCGCTGTTTGTTTGTAGGTTATACAGTAGGTAATAGATAATTGGATTTTGCCTCAATCTTCGACCCTCGTTTTTACATTGACTGCTAGATTCAATTGCCATACGTGCTTGTCTTATAAGATAACTCTTTTAAGACAGCATTAGTTTTCATTTAATTTGCATTTATAATGTAATATGATTTTTAAAACTTTTTGTTGTTTTAAGAGATTCTAGAAATAATAAACGAACGTATGAGAAAAGTCCGAAAACAGTAACTTTCTATGCAGAATAGAATGAAGTTCCGAAACACGAAAAATTTTGGGAATTTTGTAAGAATTTCTTTGCGTTTTATCCAAATCCGAGCTCAAATCACATGATTCAGCCAAGAATCGCTGTTTCATATCGTCTAGGTATTTCTGATGCATCACCACATACCTAACCAATGCCACATAATTGTTATACCTAATTCATTTGTTTTCTTATCAGTTCCAGTAAATACTTTGTTTTTAGTACTCAAATTTGTATTACGTATTTCTCTCCAATACACTGCCGGACAGAAAAACGGGACACACGTTTTTATTTTTATTTTGAGGCCCTACAATATTTTTATGCAACTTAACTTACGCAAATAATTAACGATTGCCCTACTAGTTAGGAAAAAGAAACTTTTAGCTGAATATTGCACCTTTCGTAAGCCTAAACAGCCAAATCAGCATTTTGACTCTTCATGCATCTTTATTGAAACATCAAAATCTTTTACCTTATTGGGCTGCTCTGTATTTTCTATTGCTTTTTTGGTGACATTTCATTTGTAAACGTAAACTTTTAACATTTTCCATACAGTGCGCTCCGAAATTTGTTCACAAATTGTTGCCTTAAGCCACGATGGCCGAAGTGTGCGGTATTGCTCAAGTGCTTAATATACCCCGTAACACAGTGCAAAATGCACTCTTGCGATTTCGTAAAACTCGCAAGGAAATTTGCAAGGAAGGTCGGGTCTGGTCGTCCACGGACTACCAACCATCAAGATGATCGTTTTCTCCATATTGCTGGGCTGCGCGATCGAGCGTTGCCATCACCTATTCTTGCTGGACGGTTAGCCGATGTTCCAGGAGTGGCAGTTTCAGGCAGAACAGTACGAAGAAAGCTAAACGAATATGGTTTGACTTCAAGAAATACGGGTCCCCTGTTGACTGTAGAACATCGCAGAGCACAACTTGCGTTTGCACGGCAATACGTAAATTGGGGCGAACATCAATGGGGGAACGTGCTCTTCTCAGACGAGTCAAGATTTAGTGTCAAGTCACCAGATTGGCGTGAAAAGGTGTGACGAAGACCAGGGGAGCGGTATAGTCAATGTTACATATCTCCCAGGGTCAGTTTCAATGGTGCAATGGTGGTAGCATTATGGTGTGGACCGGAATATTTCTGGTGGCTCACACAGAATTTTCATTGAGAATGGAACAATGACTGCACACCGATACATTGAGTGCCTGGAACCCTATGTCACACCATATATGCCATTTATAGAGATAGGGGACAATTTTGTGTTTATGGATGACAACGCCCGCCCACACACAGCAAGAATTGTTACAGAGTACCGTGAAGAGGTTGGTATTGGACGTTTACCATGGCTAGCCAATAGTCCAGGCCTGAATCCGATTGAACTTCTGTGGGATCAGCTTGGGAAAAGGATTAGACGTCGCCAACCCCTACCAGAAACATTAAATGGCTTAAGGATGGCGTATCAAGAAGAATGGGAACAAACACCCCAAGAATCTATTGATAGCCTCATTCAGAGTATGCCACAAAACGTTTAAGGGAAGTAATAAGAGTTCGTGGTGGTAACACCCATTATTAATTTGGTTCTCCTAGTGTGCTTTTCCTAATTTTTTTGTTTGTTTTTTTTTTTAATTCTTGTACCTAACAGTTGATTTCTAAAAGATATTTTTGTTAGGTTTTTGTTGGCGAATCAGTTTGTTTCTTGTTTTTTTTTTTGGTTTCTTGTTAAGATGAAAATATAGTTAAATATAATTTCATTTATATTTTATTTTTCGATATAATCCTCTTGGAGCTGAACACACTTGGTTCAACGTTTCTCCAACTTCTCGATGTTCTTCCGGAAGTGACTTTCTTCGAGATTCCCAAAATACCCGTCTACAACCTCTATCACCTCTTCTTTCCTTTCGACCGAAATATCTTTCCAGCAAGGACTGTTTTGAGTTTCGGGGGCAGATGAAAGTCCGAGGTAGCCAAATCAGGCGAATAAGGTGAATGCGGAAGGATTTCGAACTTAAATTCTGACAATTTTAGCTGAGCGAATGCGCTTGAATAAGCGGATGTACCTATTGCCTTCGTGAAACAACACTTTTCTTAACCATTCCCTGGCGTTTTTCTTAAATTGCAGCTTTCAGCTTGCCCAAAAGTATTGTGTAGTGTTGGCCAGTAACAGTTTTCCCTTTCTCGAGATAATCAATCGACAGAATTCCAATGACGTCCCAAAAAACTGATGCCATCACTTTTCCAGCCGACCGTATGGTCTTTGCCTTCTTCGGAGCGGATTCATCCAAGAACGGCGTCCACCTGGATTTGATTTCCGCTGCACTTCTTCCCTCCAGATGAAAAAAATGATGATCGCTCGAATTTCGTTTTTATCCATAATGGAAAACGTATATAAAGTTGTTCGACTTGAACGCTTATCAAAACCAGAGTATTTGGCAGATCAATTTAATATTTGCAAGCAATTCTTATGAAAGAGCTGTCATGTCAACAACATAAAAATGTTTAACAAAAAGCAACCTCTTAGTGGCGATTCTGAAGCAGTAGTCTTCCGCTTCCTCTTTTTATTCCTATCTCCGACTAACTAATTCTTCGTGCCTCAGAAGGTGTCCTACCATCCCGTCTCTCATATTCTTTATTGTCTTCCATACGTTCCGCTTTTCCCCAACTCCTTCTAATGACTCCCCATTGCTAACCTTATCTATCAGGGGAATCTTCATCACGCGCCAGTAACACCACATTTCAAACGCTGCTATTTTTTCGATCCGCTTCTCCTATCGTCCAAGTTTCGGACCCGCACAATGCCGAGCCCCATGCATACGTTTTTAAGAGTAACTTCGGAGTTTCTGTATTAATTTACCATACCCGAACACAACCGTTGTTTTTTTTTGTTAAATATAACTCAGAACTGCGCTGTTCTCTATCTCTAGTACCCCTACCGTCGCGAATTATTTGACTTCCTAAACAGCAAAAATCTGCGACTTCCTCTATCTTCTCGTTTCCGATTTGTATTTTCCTTTTAGTCCTATTCCATCTTTGTTATATTCCTAGATTTTCGGGCAAATTCTGCGCGGCCTCGTTCCTTGTAGAAGAGTTAGTAATGAGCCATGACGTAGTATATTTTGAATGGACTGTGAACCCTTTTGGAACTGACAGTTGAAATCTTAATTTATGGGTATCTAGAGAGAGCTGAAGATAAAGTCTACCCAGATAATTATTGCTTGATGATATGATAAATGATAGGCAACTAATGTTTGTTCAAACATTAGTTGCTCATCAGATCCAGTTTCTGTAACCGAAAGATCATTTAAATCCATTTAATTGCATGGATAAATTATTGTACAAATGTAAGATTTCAGTATTAGAGTATATACCAATACCAATATAGTTCCACTGAACTCTTATTATTTACACTGAAATATTGATATTGTTTTTTGTAAGCCTAAAAAGTAGGTGAGTAAATACCAGGGTAAATACTCAGAGAAAAATAAACAAACCTACTGTTTGGTTTGAAAATAAGTGCTAGGGGTGTATAGAATTTTAAAACGGGTTTCGAATGTTAAAACAAACAAAGCTAACAAGAAAATTCTTTTAACTTTCGTTCTCTTGTTTAACATGCACTCTATGTAAACTCCAGTGACGCTCGGTATTTTTTTCTTTGATTTTTTCATTTTATCAACAGATGATAGGTAACACTAGTAACAAACATTTCGGTTTTTCAGAGATCTTGGCCTCAATAGAGGCAACCTGTGAGAGGGTTTCATAGTTTATGACTATTTCCAGAATCTTATATAAAAAAGGTGTAATCCCTACGGGAATTTGATTTTATTCTTATAAATAGTACAATCTTAATACAACTTCTTAATTAAGAAATGAAATAATCCCACACACTGTGGGGCACATTCTGTACCGTGAGTCGTATTGTAAACAGATAAACAAGTTAAATGAGCGGCTCGTTACAGCGGTCACACCCCCTTCTAAATCTGTCCGTCCTTGATCAGATTATCAAAATGTTTTGGTTTTGATCATTGAAAAGATGTTTTTTACCTCAACCGACAATCTCTATTTTTATATTGGAACAGTACTGACGAAGATTTATTGTGTGACACTTTCATTAACGTGAGAATTGTGCATGGAGAGATAGTAAATGACTTCCCTTCCAATTTAACTAATTTAATTAATGTTAATTAATTTTTATAATAGTTAAATAAGCGGGAGTGAAACTTTTGCTTTATGATGAAGGAATTCAGTATTTGCGTGTAAAAGAGACGGTCACAAATATGTACATTGTTGCCACAACTTTACCGCATTGCGTTTATAGTATACATGATAAAATATCAACTGCACTTCAGGAAGATAATTGCCAATCGGAGTTGGAGAAACCCTTGGAGCTGTTATGCGTGGTATGGAAAAACAAAAGAGAATTAAACCACATTGTTCATGGATCGGCTGACTTAGGAGAGAAAAAGAAAAACAAAAAGCAAAACCGCACAATGAAGAGCAGACTGCATGACTATTAATTTTTATGCATAATGCCAACAACTGTATTCGCAGTTACAATTTTCATTGCTTGGACAGTGTGAAGTACTACAGCAATTGTGATAAGGTAAAGATATCCCGTTTCCTTAAGTTCGTGTTACTAACCTTGAGTCTAGTGTTACTTTTACAAGTGCGGGGCAAAATTGTCTTTCTCACGACCCGTAAGTACCCATAGAGTTAAACAACCATTTTTTGCAGTATGTCCACGTTTTGTTTTGTTTTGTTTTGTTTTGTTTTTTTTTTAAATTTATGTATGGGTATTCATATGTATTCTATCCAGCTAGTCATGAAACAATTGAACGAAACGTCAAATTTTTACCAGCATATAACGAACACAAATAATTTTCATTGTATGATTTTTATCCTACAAGTCAAAGCGAGAAGGTTACACTGTTTATTTGATAAGCTTGTCTACTACAATAATAATCATATAATCATTCCCCTTATACCTAATAGGTGTCGGGGTTACATATTTCCTAACCGTAAACAAATTTACACCACTGTTTCTTGTCTCTCGCTATTAACTTGGCTTCATTCCATGTTTTTCCTTTATCCGCCAGTATTTTTCCTATCATATTCTCCCACGTTTTCCGTGGTCTTCCCCTTTTCCTCTTTATCTGTATTTTAGCTTCCCAAATTCTCTTTACTTGTCTGTTCTTGTTCATTCTCTGCAGGTGTCCCCACCAACCCAACTGCCGTTGTTCTATGTATTCTAGGACTGGTTGCGTTACAAGGTCTTCTCTTATTTGTTCATTCCTAATTTTATCCATTCTTGTTACCCCACGGACTCGCCTCAAATACTTCATTTCCTGCCTGTGTCTGACCTGACTCTTATGCTTTCTTGTTAGAGTCCATCCCTCATATCCATATGTTAGAATGGGTCTGTAAACAGCCCTGAATACATTCACCTTTGTTCCGGTTGAAACTTCCTTCTTGTTGATAAATGTTTTATTTATGCTGTGATACACTTTAACTGCATTTTCTATTCTTTTGTTTATCTCTCTTTCTTGCTTTCCCGTTCCTTCTATTGTCGCTCCCAAGTACTCGAAATATTCCACTTGTTCTATTCTTACTCCGTCTAAGTTTATATGTACTTTTTCTTGTTCTTCTGTTATTGTCATAATCTTTGTCTTTTCCGGATTCATCTTCATGCCATTATCTTCCAGTATCTCTTTCCGAATATCTAAGTTCGTCTGTAATTCCCTCTCACTTGTTGCCATAAGTACTACATCATCAGCATATGCACATTCTTTTATTTCTATTGGTTGAAGATTATTATATCCCACAACCAGGCTCTTAGTTCTCTCATTACATTTCCTTATAATGTGATCCATGAATATTGTAAATAGAACTGGACTCATTCCCCCACCCTGCCTCAATCCTTCTTGTATCGTGAACATTTCCGATTTCATATTTCTAAATATCACAAAACTTTTCGTGTTCGCATACAAACTTTGAATTACTCTATTCATCTTGTTGCTTACTCCTTTCTCCTCCAGAATATCCCATACTATTTTTCTTGGTACTCTATCAAAGGCTTTTTGTAGATCTATGAAGGCCATATAGGCTTTTCCCCTTTTCAATTTGGTCTTTTCAATCAGCTCTTTGATAGTGAATATGTGATCTTGCACACTTCTGCCCTTTCTAAATCCACTTTGGGATTCTG
Source organism: Xestobium rufovillosum (assembly GCA_963966045.1). Lineage (NCBI taxonomy): Eukaryota > Metazoa > Arthropoda > Insecta > Coleoptera > Ptinidae > Xestobium > Xestobium rufovillosum. The sequence continues at coordinate 12,292,374 of OZ014500.1, forward strand.
TCAAGGTTACTTCTATTACATCTTTCAATTTGGTGTTTAGTATTTGTTCATACAGCTTCATTCCTACACTCAGCAATATTATTCCTCTGTAATTATTACATTCTTTTAAATCTCCTTTTTTATGTATAGGCAGTATCATTCCAGTTTCCCAGTCATTAGGTAGGTATAGCTTCCTCCCTCCAGGCTTTATTTACAATTTCCAGTAATACTTGTTTTCCCACTTCTCCCATATTTTTCATCATCTCCGACGTCAATCTGTCTTGTCCAGGTGATTTACCGTTTTTCAATTTTCGTAAAGCTTCCAATAGTTCCTTCATTGTTATTCCCTCTTCGTTGTCTGTTATCTCTCTTCTGTTTGTAGTTGTTTATGTTCTCTGTTCTTCTCCTGCTAGTAACTCCTTAAAATATTCTTGCCATCTCTTCATTATTTCTCTTTCTTCTGTTAGTATATTTCCATTTGAGTCTTTCACATATATTGACTGTTTTGTTTTCCCCTTTCTTAAATTTTTCATTACTTTAAAGAACAGTTTTTGATTGCCTTTGCTATCCTGTTCCAGTTTTGTCCCAAATTCCGTCCAGGCTTTATCTTTTGCCTCGGCTATCATGCTTTTGACGATTTTTCTTTGTTGTTTATATTCTTCGTAAACTTCATTCGTTTTCCTTTGCAAGTACCGCTTCCATTTTATTTTCTTTGTTTTTACTTGTTTCTGTATCTCCTCTGTCCACCAGGCCGTTTGTTTTCTAGTCTTGGTTGTTTTACATGTCCCGCATACGGTTTTAGCTGTTTCAATAGTGGTTTCCTTAAATCTACTCCACATCTGCTCTAAATTCAGTATTTCCTTATCTCTCATTAATCCTTCCAACTCCAGATTCGTCACTTCTTCATATTTTGTTTTAACTGCTTCTTTCATTAGCTCATATGACCTTATTGTTTCATGTTCTGTCCCTTTCTCTACTTTTCTATTTATTCTGTTATTGGCTATCTGCTCAATTTTTATACTCGATACTACCAAATAGTGATGGATCGGCTGACTTAGGAGAGAAAAAGAAAAACAAAAAGCAAAACCGCACAATGAAGACCAGACTGCGCGACTATTAATTTTTATGTATAATGCCAGTATCCCCAGTTAAAGTTTCATTGCTTGGGCAGTGTGAAGTACTACAGCAATTGTGATAAGGTAAAGATATCCCGTTTCCTTAAGTTCGTGTTAGTAACCTTGAGTCTAGTGAAACAAGTGCGGGGCAAAATTGTCTTTCTCACGACCCGTAAGTACCCATAGAGTTAAACAACCATTTTTTGCAGTATGTCCACGTTTTGTTTTGTTTTGTTTTGTTTTTTTTTTTTTTTTAAATTTATGTATGGGTATTCATATGTATTCTATCCAGCTAGTCATGAAACAATTGAACTAAACGTCAAATTTTTACCAGCATATAACGAACACAAATAATTTTCATTGTATGATTTTTATCCTACAAGTCAAAGTTAGTAGGTTACACTGTTTATTTGATAAGCTTGTCTACTACAAAATTGACTAAAAATAAACTTGTAATGTTTTGCATTATTTGTTTAATAATGAAAATAAACATTTAATTGGAAAACAATACATCGTGTATTAAAATAAAAGTGTATTAATTTCTGATACCTAACGTTATTTTTTTGAAATTTGTACTTAATACTATGTATTGCCTGCTCGGGCATTAATCACTGCCCGGTACCGCCTAGGCATACTTAAAATCTGCCCATCGATTGCATCTTGTGGCAAAAGGGCCCACTGCTCCCTCAGTGCGTTTTCAAATGCAAAACGGCCTTGAATGTTTGCCATAATTGGAAGAAGTTGTCTGCGCAGCATGTCCCACACATGCTCAATGGGGTTGAGGTAGGGAGACTGAGGAGGCCATGCCAAAAAGGCAATGTTTTCTTCTTCAAACCAATTTTGTACCTGATGTGCAATGTGAGGACGAGCGTTGCCCTGTATATAAACCAAATCTGGACCAGCAGCATATGAATATGGTTGATTTTGACATGCAGTTGGTTTGGCAACTCGGTTCCCGGTCGGCATTTTTACTTTTTCTTCTAAAGTTCGTTGCAATTTACAGAATTTTGCTTTCAGTGCGTTCTTTCCGGTTACCCGCCTGGAAGGGTATTTTTTTAAAGAAAATCCGCGACAATTATGTGCAACATCCCTACCACTGCGTCTCTATCACTGTTCTAGCCATAGTTAAATAAATTGAAGAAACTGATGGGTGTTTATGCAACGTTGCAAAAATGTTCACGCATGTGCTTCGCCCATAAGACCGATGAGCGGAAAATGTGGCCATCAACGACGCTTCGCCACGTGTACGGTAACCAATGACGATAAGACTTTTGCACTTGGGCATTATTCACGGTCCGCTTGATAAGAATGCCTTCCTTTACAATGTTGGTTTCACCCTCTCGGCCCAAGGCTCGTTATTGCCTAATATTTATGTGCGGATTAGATGGTGGATAGTGGGAGTTTGTTTTGAATGAAAAGTACGTCACTACTTGTATGATCAATAGAGATTTGACACTGACATCGAAACAGGAGCATGCTTTAGAACTCTATCTTTAGTTTGTGAAGCTTTTGAAAATGTTCTGAGATTGGAGTTGAGGATAAGAGTCCGTCTCCTCTCCAAGGACTTTAATATTGAAGCAATATAGTTAGCAAGTTGCAAGTGAGGAAATTATTTCCACGAAGTTGATTATCGAGTTTGTGATTCTTGAGGAGACTATAGAACCTGGACGGTATGGCGTATGGCATATGAATGTGAGGAAGCGAATTCGAACTAAGTGCATGAATTCACTGTATACACATAAAAAAGAAAATTGAAGGGTGTTCCGTCATAATAAGTATTTTATAGTAGGTTCCTTATTAGGGAACACCTATAGGTACATTCCATCTCATTTAATGGGGAGAATTAATTTGAATAAGACTATGAACCATGTAAACAGTCCTGTACTCATTATTCTAACTTTTGAACTTTAATGGCAATAAATAAAGTTTAATCTTTAAGAGCCTTCAAATGGTGTACGGTCTGTTTCTTTGCGAGAGTGCAATATTGTTCACAAACAGCGCCGCCGCCGACTGCAATTACGTCGTCTGCGTCTGCCACAGGCTAGACTGCTCTGCCATATATTTTGCAAACTTGCAGTATGCAGTTTCTTCAACTCAACAAACCACCAACCAGCACCAGCTCCTTTTTTATCCTTTTTCAAGAATGTCAGCTGTGCGGTGAGCATGCGCGAAGAACGCCACGAGAACAGCTGAGCTCTGTGTATTTTGATTTGTGCACTTCAGTTGTCAGCCTCGTTCGGTTGTTAGTTGTATAGTTCGTTTTATTGTGGCTTGGATTGTCAATATTCCTTCGTTTTAATAATACCAAATTTACACGTTGTCGATTTATCGAAAAGTGCTATGTTCGAGTGAATCTTGGTCGATAAGGGAAATGGAGGCACTTAGATTAGCCATTCAGTAAGTACCTGCGTGCAAATCGAACAGTGATTTTATGCGTATTTGATATTGGTTTCATTAAATTAATTATGTCCAATTTACTATATTAATGTTGGGTGCTTTGTTCCCCAATTAAATTTTTATGCGAAGCTTTAATTTGGTAGCGGTCATTGTCTGTGTAGTTATTAATAGCTTTGTTTTTGCCAGAAATATTTAAACGCATTTAATTACGTAAGTAAATGGACCCCGATTCTTTAAAACATTCGGTCAGTAAATAGAATAGTAAGTAGTAACTGGTGACGTAATTTGTTTTCCTTCACCTGCACTTTTACGTAGACATTTCAGTTTTACCCTTCAATAATTCAATGCTCTAATTCTAATTTATTCCTATTTTTGAAACATTCAAGTTGAATTTTATGTTTATTTGGACATGTCATATTTTTTATTGTACCTACCTATCTCGTATAGGTAGCATTTTTAGGTTTTTATTGCTGCAACAGTTACTTACCTACTCAAACATGTTGATGTCATCTCCTCAAAATGTTGCATGTTTATTTCATCCAAAGATATTTAATCTTCAAATTCCTCTACGCCTCCAAAAATTATGCCGATAACTGAAAAAATGTATGTACATAGGTACATACTTACAGTGCAGGCAACCTCTTAGTCAAATTGTTTAGGGAATCCCGAGGGGTAAACCGCTGGAAAAAAGTTGTACACCACAATTCCTTTTTATCCAGAAATTCCCGAAATTCCTTCAAAATTCCCGCAATTCCTTGGAAATTCCCGGCAATTCCTTGGAAATTCCCCGCAATTCCTTGGAAATTCCCGCAATTCCTTGGGAATTCCTCGCAATTCTTTGGAAATTCCCGCAATTCCTTGGAAATTCCCGCAATTCCTTGAAAATTCCCGCAATTCCTTGGAAATTCCGGCAATTCCCCATGTACATTACACACATAAATTTACAACTGCCGCATATAACATTCCAGATTGCGTACGTACATACATCCATCGCATGCCTAATACATTCATCATCATAAAGTTCTCAGGCCGAAGACTAGTTGCACGCGTACCTCCATCCCCAATTATTTGAGAGCAGTAGTCCGATATGGGCCTACTCCTACCTCTTTTTATTCCTATCTCCGACTCTACATAGTATGTCGCGAACTATTCCTTCGTGCCAGAAGGTGTCCTACCATCCTATCTCTCCTATCCCTTTATTGTCTTCCATACCTTTCGCGTTTTCCCAACTTTTTCTAATACCTCCCTATTGCTAACCTTATCTATCCACGGTATCTTCATCATGCGCATGCAGCACCACATTTCAAGCGCTTCTATTCTTTTTAGATCCGCTTCCTGTTGTCCAAGTTTCACACCCCCACAGTGCCGTAATCTATACTATACGTCTTTAGGAGTCTCTTCCGAGCTTCAACATTTTTCTACTGAACACTTGTCGTGCAAAAATAACTTGACAAAGGGATGGTTTGCAAATAAATTAGGTAATTGATAGAATTATTAAACCTACCTGCTTTGGAAAGTATGCGTTCATTACACGCATCACAAAGAGATTTGTATCTTACTGAAGCATTATTAATTGTGATATCCAGGTACTTTAAAGTGCACCTAGGCCCCACTGTATTCCGAAACAAATGAATTTTGATAAATTAATTAATAATTACCGCCATGTCTACAGTTCGAGTGACGGTTCCCGTTACAACAGAATTAAACAATGCAAATTTGAATGCAAATAAATTCTGCACACGACTCTAACAAATAAAGGTAATGATATATTTGCAACAGAAATAGGTATAATAAAAAAGAACAACAACAAAAGTCAATTCTTACAAAATAAAGAATAAAATTCGATTTAAACAAAACGATAACAAAATGGCAAGAGAACATCAGTTCTTACTTACGAAAAGGTACAAACTAAAAATTAAAATACTGCTTTAAAACAAAAATTCACAGACCTCGCATGCAAGTATCATAGGCGTATTGAAAATACCGACACAATTGCTCGGTTTCTAAGATGTCCAACAAAAGTGATCCGTGCCGTTTCAAGTTGGTATATTATTGATATAATAAAATAAAAGAAATGATTTGTGACAAGCACAAGGCACATAGTCAAACTGACGCAATTAACGCATCCGTTTTGTATTTGTACTGTTTGGACTTTTATTCCAACGCGATATCCCTCTTAAGGCCTCGGCTATACTTGCGACTCTGTCGTTGCGATTCTGTCGTTGCGGTTGTGTCGCAGAAATGAAACACATTGTTTCTTATGTAGCCGGCTATATCATCTGCGACACAAACGCATCCCGGTACAAAACGCAACTGGTCACGTTTTTGCTCCGGTGCGACTAAAACGCATTCCATACATTCTAATGGAAGCGGCTATATTTGCGGCAAATTAGGTAGTTCCGTTTTGTCTATCGAGCAGCACAGAATGTTCGATACGGAGAATTTTAATAATGAAATTCGTTTGCGTTCACCTTTGTGGGATATCAAATTAAAGGAATATTCTAACCGGGACATTTTTGAATTTGGTTTCCTGTTTCGTGATAACTGGCCTTACATAAGAGCAAAGTTCATCAAAAGAAGATATACCTACTCATTCTAAAGTAGGAGAAAAATTGCTCTGGGTAACTTCTTAATGAATTAAACAGGGTATGAAACTGTCTGTATGAAAGTCTCTGTGCGGTAATAGGGTGCACAGAATACCTTCTTTTTCTTCTTTTTCTTTAAATACCTAGAAACGGCAATAGCTAGCAAAAGATCATCCTCACTCAACGGCATATTTGCAACTAAATATTGTACTTAAACCGCGGCCGCGGCTATTGCATAGCCACCCTCTCCAAATATGTTGATTCCGCGACACAGCCGCAACGACAGAATCGCAACAACAGAGTCGCAAGTATAGCCGAAGCCTAAACTGTACTCGCGCTCGCCGTACCTTAGTTTACATCTGGCTAGCGCTCTGATATTATTATTATTAGCGGCCTCGACTGCGCGCGTCGCCGACACGCCGACAGAATCTGTCGCATGTCGATATATTTTTCGTAAGATGAGTCCCATATACACACGCGCCCAGAAGTATTTTCAATACTAAAAAATAACACAACTCCTTTGAAAATGTCATTCATTTACTTACTTAGAAACTACACTTTTGTAAGATTTGTACTGCTTATCAATATTTATCTTATCAGATCTCTTGAGTTGGAATGGCGCGCTGCCTATTAATCCAATAGGACCCTGACTTATGTACAAATATTATGTACAAATATTTATAATTAAAAGTGATTTGAGAACATCCAATTTTAGAATTAACAATAATCAGCGAAATATACAAGCAACAAACAAACTATAACAAGCAATAACAATTAAATAACTACCAGCGAACAATTAAACAATATTAACAACTAATTACCAAACCTAAACAATCCACAATACACAAATCAACTGTTCGAGATTCTCTAAAAACACTCTTACAACCAACGGTTAATCACGTCCGAAAACGCCCCGGTACACTTTAAAACGCGACAACATTCGCACGCACATACCGATACCAAAACTTTGAACGAAACGTATGTAAGACATAGGTACTCGTATAGGTACTCGCCCAGTTCTATCGCTCTTCTTCGCATTTGAAAGCCAAGACTTCAAAAACTAACTTCAAAACTGTCCTCCCGGCTTCTTGCTTTATAATAAAAAATAGTCTTCTTCGAACATTCGGGAAATGGAAACTACCAGAGATCGATTTTTTTAGTCTCATAAACAGACAACGTCAACGCCATAATAAACAATTGCGGTTTGCAGACAGACAGCGTGACTCATTATCAGGAGCGTCGCTTGCGGGGCAAAAATTCGTATCAATATTTTTCCACCCCAAGCAACTTCTTCATTTTTAGGCCATAAAAAGATATCTAACTGTTCAGATAAGAATTTAATTTTAAATTCATTTCCAGAATTTTCTATAATTCCTCCAATGTACCATCTTTCTTTATAATAGAACGCGTAGTACGCGATTAACTGTTATTCAATGCCCAACAATACGTTTGAAACACGGTGCCCGCCCAAAGTTAAACATAACCTAACTATTGGACTCTACTGGTCGCATTAAAACATTATGACCCTGGATCTAGCCAACTACTCGCCTACTAAAATGCCGTTAATCGATACTTTGCAAAAAATAACAATAAAACTCAAATGAGTGGATGTCTGTCTGGCGTAATGGCGACCCTTATTTGCCCTTTTGGACCAGAACCCTTTTTTTGTTCAAAAGAAAAAATCATCATAACAAAACAGAAGAACTGCGGTGAGGTGCGAACCCTCAGCGTGAAGGAATGGTAGGATGAGATCACAACCAGTGAATCATCAACGTGTGATGGCAAGAACGTCTACGAAACTAGTATATAAGCCGACCGCTTAACGGCAGTTTAAGTCTCTTGGCTAGATCCAGGGTCATAATGTTTAAATGCCTACTGGTCGACGACAAACTTACTAGTGGTCCCTAACAAAAACTGGTTAAATTTATTTGTCATTATTACCCGGACTAGCTAACTAACTAGGTACCTATTCAACCTACCTTTCGTATTTTATATAAAAATACGGATTCAAAATGCATGTTTTAATTCGCATTCCAACTGTTTGACGCGCAAGCGCAAATCTTTCCACAACACGTGGCAATTCCTCCAAATACCAGTCAATTCCTGACAATACCCACAAAATTCCTCGCAATTCCCGCAATTCCTGCGAAATTCCTCGGCAATTCCCGAAATTCCTCGGAAAGTCCTCGCAATTCCTCTGCAATTCCCGAAATTCCTCGGCAATTCCTCGCAATTCCTGCGCTTTGTACACCAAAATTCCTCAGCGGTTTACCCCTCAGGGAATCCAAAAATGCAGTAATGTACAGGTGCCTTACTTAAAAGAACGAAGTTGGGAGCTTTGCAGGCGAAATGGGACAAGTCTGCTAGGTGAATTAAAATTTGGAAGAATTAGTAAAGGCGTAATCGAAAAAATACAGAAAAGTGGTACAATAATTTATCTTATGTATTATTACATTACATTGTTATTTTTTATATTGTTAATTTTCTGCAAATAGTATCTATCCATTCCGAGGTCCTTATCAATTATAGCTATAAGAACCATCTCGATCACGTCCGCTTTCAAACAAAAAAAAACCGCATCAAAATCAGTCCATTCGTTTAGGAGCTACGATGCCACAGACCGAGAGGTGTGTCACGAGAAAAATTTTGGACGAAACATAACCTTTTTCGTAAATATTGCCTCATATCGCCTCGAGATTACCTCATATTACCCTGGTTTGCTTAGAAATTACCCCGGATTACCTCAAGATTACCTCGGGATTGCCTCGGAACACCTCAAGATAACCTCGGAATACCTCAGGATTACCTCAGATTGCCCCTGGATAACCTCGGATTACCGTCCCCCGCCTTGATACTTTTCATACCAAAATTAAGATTATATGGCGCAAACTTCTAATTCAATTAAATAAAAACAAAATATCAAGATTTTATTAACCAACGAAATACTCTGGTAATACAAAACATATCATAATTCTGTTATAAAATAATAAAATGAACTCCAAAAAACTAACATTACCCAATTATTTGTGGTATTTCTCTTCAGCTCTTTATATTTTTACACGGTCGGATCTAGATAGTAACAGCGGCCCGGACGCATATTCATAACTCACGTATCGTATCGCAATCCGAAGGAACATATCCAACGCGCGAGAGGTATGTCAAATGAGTGGATGTCTGTCTCGCGTGATGGCGATCCCCTAGCTGTCCTTTTGGACCAGAACCGATTTTTTGGTCAAAAGAAAAAAGTGAAATCATCAAAACCAAAAAGAACTACGGCGAGGTGCGAACCCTCAACTTTGCGGCTTGGGAGGCTGACACATCGACCACTGAGTCACGAACGAGGTCACGAAGGTATGCTGGCAAGAACGCTTACGAAAATAGTATATAAGTAGAAAATACGCCCGTTGCTGTAAGTCGACAGTTGGGAATGCAATACGCTACGTTCGATATGAATATGCGACCCGGACCTCACCATATTTATGGGACCAAAAAATATGTGGATATCTTCCACTTCTTGATATTCATCCATTTTTGGCCATACAAAACCTTTTAATTCTGCTTTTAGAAATTATACTTTAAATATGTTGGGGCTAAGTTTTTCGACCACGCGGCCAGTATACTATGAAGCGCCGTTTGGGCCATTCCAGGTCCTAAATAATATTTAATTTATCCGCTTAAATATTACTTTTTGCAACAATAAAAAATGTTTTCGTAGTCAAAAAATATTTCTTTATTAAAAAAAATATTTTTTCTTAAAAATATTATATTTCCAATTCTCAAAATATTTTTATTGTGCACAAAAAACAATTTTTTATAAAAAGATTTTTTTTTAATTCGGAAAACATTTTTATTTTGCACGAAAAAAATTTTTTTTTGTAAAAAAAATATTTTTTTTTTAGATAATTATCGACTTCTCAAAATATATTTTCTGCAACCGTAACGTACGCGTAAGAACGGAAAGCGCGATGCTTTCACAACACAGATAACGAGGCGTATTTGCCCCAAGGTGACATTCAAGCTAATGAGACGGAGGTGTGCTCATTCCCAAACTTCATGAATGTATTTTTAATCTCACAGTAGCCAATTTGTTTATCGACAAAATCTAGCTGCTTTAAGAAATATCGTTAATCCACCCATATAATAAAAAAAATTGTATTTTCATTTCAATGCACCATTATTTGACTTGGCCATTCATTGATGCAGTGGTTTACTTGATACTGAAACTGTGTGGATGTGGATATAGCCCCGTACGCATATTAACATCCTTTACAGACCTACAGCATAGGAGCATAAATTGAGAAAGCGAGTGCTTAAATACGAGTTAGTTAAGAAGCGTTGCCAACAGTTCGTGGCTCAGTGGGAGATTCGCCGACAACGAAGGTGCGAGTTTGGGGGTTAGCGTTTTGCTGCGGTCGGTTTGTTTTGTTCTAGTGATTCGGCTTTTTTCTTATGAACAAAAATACGATCTCAGGTCCAAAAGGTCAGAAAGGTCATCACCATCAACGCCTGGACATTTTCACTTTTACTGTTGATATGTAAGTCCCACTTATTTACAAGTCGCTCGCCCGTTGCTGTAGGTCTATAAAGGATGTTATTATGCGTCCCGTACGTGGGACCCGAAAATTAAATTTCAAGTCTTCCACTCATGTGTGTTAATCTACCTATGGGATCAGCTGTTTAAGTGCCTCGTTAGATGCAAACGCAACCAGCAACGTCGGTGGTAGGTAGGTATCGCATAGAACTGGTAGTTTGGTATTCTCTGGCGGGGTGGGATCAGCTCCCTAAGAGGTTAGTTTTTCTCTGATGTTTTACGTGGTTTTTTGCAAAAAATGCTTGTAACTGACGGGGCGTCAGCTAAGGGGTCTGTTTAAAATGCGTGTGCCAGGTCTGATGTGTTCTGTCAGCAAAATTCGGCCCGTGCGGGACTTGAAATTTAATTTTCGGGTCCCACGTACGGGACTATATCCACGTCCAAACTCTATATTCTGTGCTGATACTACACAGAGTTCATATAATAAGTGTTCTGATTGGTCAGCTGCATACGTAGCGGCGTGGCGCCAGAACTGAAATACAATGTAAACGCTTACTCCCTAATCTAGGAACACATGCAAGGATTATGGTGGGTTTTTCCCCTGGAATATTGCAATAATTTTACCTAATTACCTATGATATTTTGATCGAACGACATTTTCACAACAAAATTAATTTTTAAATTAAAGAACAAAAATATATTCCCACATGGTGCGAACTTTCTACTGTCACTATAAATTTCCCATTTTTAACATGCTATAATAAATTAATACATACTTACTTAAGAGGATTTACATTGGGTACTAAGAACTAAGTGCCAATTTTAGCACTACAATTTGATGTGATGAATTTGGAATATTTAGGAAACTTATATGCGGGACAAGAAGTGCAAGATATATTAGAAAGCGAAAGCAGTGTAGAGGTGGATAACCTAGGGAGTCCTATAATGAGAGAAGAATTTGAGCTAGCACTAAAAAGTTTAAGGAATAATAAAGCACCAGGTATAGATAGCTTGCAGGCAGAAATCTTAAAGTGCGCAGGTCAAGAGGTAATAGATCGTTTATTTAAACTAGTTAGTCGCATATACCTGACAGGCGAGATTCCAGAGGATTACAAACGGAACATCATGGTAGCGTTGCCAAAAAGGAAAGGTGCGGATAGGTGCGAAAATTTCAGAACTATCAGTTTAACTTCCCACGCGTCAAAAATTTTAACTAGAATTGTGCAAAGAAGGATGGAGAAAAAGGCGGAAGAAATATTAGGAGAAGATCAGTTCGGATTTAGACGAAATAGAGGAACGCGCGAGGCCATTCTAGCTTTACGGGTAATTATAGAAAAGAGAAAGAGCGTATATATAGGATTTGTAGATTTAGAAAAGGCCTTCGACAACGTAAAATGGGGGAAGATGTTCGAAGTGCTGAGAAAGGTAGGGATGAAATATAGGGACAGAAGAATAATTCATAATCTTTACAAAAAGCAAAAGGCAGTTACAGAATGTGAGCAGGAACGAAGGGAAGTAGATATCCGGAAGAGAGTGAGACAGGGATGTGCATTGTCACCTCTAGTTTTCAACTTATATATCGAAGATGCGATTAATATTGTTAAGGACAGAACAGCCTCAGGGATCAATGTACAGGATCAAACTATTAACATGCTCAGATTTGCGGATGATATAGCAGTGTTAGCATCTAGCAAAGAAGAATTAGGAGCGGCTTTGAATGAAATGGAAGCAGTTTTGACACAGGGCTACGGCATGAAAGTCAATAAAAAGAAAACTAAAATAGAACTATAAAGTTGACATACAAATAGGAAATGAGAAGATAGAGGAGGTCGCGGATTTCTGCTATTTAGGAAGTAAAATAACTCAAGACGGTAGGAGCACTAAAGATATAAAACAAAGAATAGCACAGGGTCGAGTAGCGTTTAACAAAAAGAAACAACTGCTATGTTCGAGAACGGTTAATATGGAGACTAGGAAGAGACTCTTAAAGTCATATGTATGAAGTATGGCATTATACGGGTGCAAAACTTGGACAATAGGAGAAGCAGATCGAAAAAGAGTAGAAGCGTTTGAAATGTTGTGCTACAGACGCTTGATGAAGATACCATGGATAGATAAGGTTAGCAATAGGGAAGTATTAGAAAGAGTTGGGGAAAAGCGAAAGGTATGGAAGACAATAAAAAGTAGGAGAGATAGGATGGTAGGACACCTTCTAAGACGCTAAGGAATAGTTCGCGACATACTAGAGTCAGAGATAGGAATAAAAAGAGGTAGGGGTAGGCCTAGATTAGACTACTGCTCTCAAATAGTTAGGGATGTAGGATGTTCTACTTTTAGGGAAATGCGTAGGTTAGCTCAGGATAGAAAAGAGTGGAGGTACGCATCCAACCATTCTTCGGATTGAGAACCTTATGATGATGATGAATTTGGACAAAATATCTAAAGTTAAAAAATAAGATTAAGAATGATAATTAAAAATAGTATTATGCTTTTTTAACCGTTTGTATAGTTTCTCATTACCATTTTTAGCAGCCTTTAAACTCAGTTCAATTCTATTTTTTAAGCATTAACGAAGGCCTATGATATAATGAAACTAATTTTCTAAAAACAGGATGCCATAATCCTTGCATGTGTTTCTAGATTAGGAAGTAAGCTGTAAGCCTTTACATTGTATTTCAGTTCTGGCGACACGCCGCTACGTATGCAGCTTACCAATCAGAACGCTATAATTTTGTACATTGGCAAAACCTAGTTGGGATATAAATAAACGCGTCAATGAAAATGCCAGATTCATCAATTGCGCATGTGCTGTGATGCCAATTCTGGGTTCTAGTACGTTTCACCGCGTTGCGATTTTGATGTTTACTAGAACGAGGAGCATTCGTAAGGTGTTAGAAAAAGAAAATTTGCGGGAAATCCACGTTTCGAGGGCGTTTTGGCCAAGAAACTGGCGGGGCGGGAGCGAATACAGGACGTAAGTGCCTCGTCATACGGTAGATTTTCATTCCTAACAAAACAAAAGCACTTGCCATTTGATATTATTTACAACAATTTAACTAGTTTTTGCGATATAATTACAGATGTCTTGCAGTGAAAGCAGTTTATTTTCAATTTGTGTGTCTGGCCTACGTGTAAAAAACTTGAAAACAACTATAATAAATTATATTGCAGAGGTTAGGTTAAAACGTCAGAAAGCACGTGGCATTGTTTTGTTTGGAATGACCTCAACAGGAAACACAGAACCAAATAGATTATGTGCCGTGAAACCATCCTTTTTGCAAATTATATGTGTAAAAACGATTTGTTCATAGTTCATAACCTGACAGGTGACAGCGAATGACAGTTTACTTCATTGATGGTAATATACTACACTATTATAGTAGTAGCTAGTAGCATATTACGTGTAAATAAACAAATGTTTGCCCTCCAGCTGGCAATTGTGTGACGTCATTCTGAACTGATCTATTATATTGCATAGGTTAGGTTAGAAAGTCATGTAGCACATGGCTTTGTTTTGTTTGGAATGAAAATCTGACATTTGTGACGAGCAACTTTTGTGATGTATTTATGTTTAAAGTTTTACGGCTCAGAATCTGTATCCCGTGCCCAGTCAGATAGGGAATCACGTTCCAAGAAAACAAGTTACTTCTTGATTTATAACATGTGAGATCACCTTCCTGAACCAAGCTGATCGCGCATACTAGTTACATAACTAAATTACGCCGCCCCGCTCGGCTTAATCAAAGCTCGAACATCTATAAACATAACATTTTTCTCCTCCCCTAGTACTTATGCTTTACTTTAGTTATACTTTACTGGTCAGCGTACGGCCTACGGCATCATGTTTTTCTTATTGATTCCGCTTTACACTTTTTTACATAAAAGTCCGTCACGTCAAGCTCAAGCATAGCGTTACCAGTATCATTCAGGCGTTTATAACATTATTCTTTTTAAAAATTTTTCCTTTAAAAAATAACACATATTGCGGTAGAAGAATTAGCTCGAATCTAGCCGAGCGATTCACCCATATGCATACTGGTTACATGCAGAAATTATGCAGTTAAACTATCTCTTCCTCATTGGAGCATGTGCATTACGCCACTATTGGAACAGAAACTAAAAACTTGTAATTTCAAATTTTCTTCTCGCTTATCTGCTAAGAGCTAAGATTAAAACATCTGATCCCTACTGCCATTGATTGAGAAGTCGATCCCAGTATCAGCATAGCTTAGGAAATTCCTTGTTTGGGCTATGGCATCAGTTATCAGTATCAAGTAAACCACTCCATCAATGGGTACGTAAGTCAAATAGGTAATAGTGCATTGAAATGAAAATCCAATAATTTTTATTATATGGGTGGATTCTTATAAGCAGCTAGATTTTGCTGATGAACAAATTGGCTACTGTGAGATTAAAAATACATTCATGAAGTTTGGGAATGAGCACCCCTCCGTCTCATTAGCTTGAATGTCACCTTGGCGCAAATACGCCTCGTTATCTGTGTTGTGAAAGCATCGCGCTTTCCGTTCTTACGCGTACGTTACGGTTGCGGAAAATATATTTTGAAAAGTCGATAATTATCTAAAAAAAAAAAAATTTGTTTAAAAAAAAAAATTTTTTTTCGTGCAAAATAAAAATGTTTTCCGAATTAAAAAAAAATATTTTTATAAATTTTTTTTTTTTTTGTGCAAAATAAAAATATTTTGAGAATTGGAAATATAATATTTTTAAGGAAAAATATTTTTTTTTAATAAAGAAATATTTTTTGACTACGAAAACATTTTTTATTGTTGCAAAAAGTAATATTTAAGCGGATAAATTAAATATTATTTAGGACTTGGAATGGCCCAAACGGCGCTTCATAGTATACCAACTGACTGCGTAGTATTTTTCGATTTCAATATTTTTTTGGTCGGTCATTATGATATCATCGTTATCGAGATCGTCCCCAACGATACCGTCTACTTCGTCTTCATTGCTGTCCGAGTTTTCAGAGAGGACTTCATCCTCAACTTCAGCATCGGAGTCACTGTCCATAACAATCTTTCTTTTTCTCTGCAGAGAAATTTGTGTTTTCATCTCGGTTTTCATTAAACGAGCCACTTCTGGTGTGACAATATATTTTGAATCAGAATAAGCACAGGAATAAAGAGTGATTAACATCTTCGAACACAACTGCATGTTGCCTGCCACCGGTCTGTCGCATGCAGACAATAAATATGGCGATGGCGCACGAATTTTCACGAACTCATACGAACGCGACAAAATCACCTCGTATAACCTGATATTACCTTTGGATTGCCTCAGATAACCCTCGGATTACGTCAGATAACCCTCGGATTACCCTGGATCGCAAAATATTACCTTGGACAACCCCGATATCGCCTCGGATTACCCCTGGATTGCCTCTACTGTGTACGAAAAATTACCTCGTGAACCACCCCTCGCCACAGACAGACACACAGATACACAGACACGTCAAACTTATGGTACATAAAATTTTTATTTTTAATTGTATTTCGATAATTTTCTTGGTGACGTACGTAGTGATTGAATGCCGATAAAATAATGCGACCCGTTTTTTGACAGTGCATCAGGGGAGCAAGGGGTGAACTACCCCTTCATATTTTTTAAGGGGCTGAATATTTTTAATTTGTAACCGCATTATTCGTTTCCCCGGACATTTTGCTATAATAAAAAGTTACTCTTGTTAGGTTTCGATAAAATGAATCGTTTTCGAGAAAATAAAACTCAACGAGCAAGAGGTACCGTGGTTCTACGATTTTCATTTTTTCTGTTATTCGAAAAACCGAAAGCAATTTTTTAATGTAAATTTTCACTACCCTTCGCAAACTGTTAAGGTTATTTTTGTACCACGTTTCGTCTGTTTTCTACATCGTCAATTTAATAAAGTTCTGCGGTATCCATGAGAAATAGGGCGGCGAAAATAATTTTGAAGTATGGAGAGGTCTATATGTTTTTCCTCGTGTTTTTCTTTAAAATTTAAAAGAAAGTTGCAGGGCTCTTTGGGCATGCTATAGCCTGTATGCTTTGTTTCTGCTTTTTCAGTTAGTATAATTTATTAGCTGTAAAATTTCGACTTCCTTCCCGGGCTCCTTCCTCTGTTTTATAAAAGAGATTAAATATATATTAATCGGAATACATTAAATTCATTTCTCTAATCAGGAACAACCGCCCACAAGTTACTCGCTTTCGCAGTATCAAGGACCAACAATATTTAATAATGAAACGTAAAAAGAGCACCCACGTTTAGAGACTCAACGATTTTAAATTGGGGTCTAAATTAACATAAATCAATAACTCTCATATTACTTCACACGTGATGAGTCAATTCGTAGGTCAAGTGTGTTATTAATCTAATCTGTTCATGGACATCACAATTGACTTTCAAAAATATCCATGGTAAATTTCAATTTGGATTGTTGATATCCTTATGTCAATTTTGGTAGTAGATTTATTAACAAAAAATTTCGCTTTTCAATGGACCATTTTTTACATGTACCATCATTAAAGTTGAAAATTCACAACAGCCACTCGACGTTAGCCGATGTCGTTCTACGTATTGAGCTGCGTTCCGTGGAAACACCGCTACATTAGCCTACAACTACATTCACAATTAGTAAGATGCACCGTCATCAATGCGCAGAAACCAAATTCGGTTAGACGGCGAGGGAAGCGGTACAAGATACATTTGATAAACAAATAATGTTAAATCGTGCGCGTACTTTTCGTGTTATAGTGTCGTGTTACAATACGTTTTTCTTGTGGGCATCCAACTTTACCGTTTGCCTTCAGTATAACAAGAGTCTAATTTAAAATTATGATATCAAAAGTTCCGAAGATTACAAGCGGCATTGGTAGTACACAGAATCTCCTATTTCATTTTGCTTAGGCAGCAGAAAGCACGATTTGTACAACCTTTCAACAATTTTAGCGATTATAGTGAGATACCTAGTACTAAAACTTTCCAGGGAATTTTCAATGATTCTAAACGATAAATGAAATTGTGAAACGTGAAACGTGAAATCAGATAGCTCGTGAAGTATACCTGGTATAGTGGATGAGACGTTGTCCCTGGTTCGTGACCTCATGTTGGTCACGTAGAAGACAAAGCAGTATATCGCGACATTCTTTGACCCGCTCCTTAATTCTTCGAGATTTTCTTCAGTATTGTGAACTGTTGAGATTAAGATTATTCATGAGCAATTTATTATAACTAGGTCAACAAGACGCGCTGCGCGCGTCTTTACTGCCCTAGTAGTAATCATAGGAAATTTTTAAATTGAAATGTACAATTTGTGTGGATCGTGCAAAAAGTTGATAGGTACCTTTTGCACTGATTTGGGTTAAAATGTAAACGTTTATTGAAGGGTGCTATAAAAAGTTTATTACACTCTTTTATTGTACTCTCTTTGTCGGAACAAAAAACAATCATAACATCGATGTTTAACAACGATGTTTCCTTTCCCTGTCAACACGTTAGGTCTTAGGTGACCGAAGTCCCATCCCTACATTGTTCTAGTTCTAGAAAAACTTTTAGTATATTTCGTAAATAGATTTAAGTTGCCAGAGCGAGCGGTAACTGCTTGGTTTCTGTCTGGTTGCTGAAAACTGTTGGTGAGGTTCAATTTACTGAACAGCCTGCAAAACAAATGCCATTTGAATGTGACAATGGCAGGAAATTCCATTTTTGTTGCGGTCAGATGGTGCCATGTTGGTTGGAGATGTAGGGGCACTTTCTGCTTAGCTATTTACAAAACTAACACATTCAGGACGTAATTTACTCTTTCTAGTTTTATATAACACTACAAGCGCATGAATTAAAAGTTTAATAAATTTGCATCACTCACTCCAGTAAATCACTGCGGCAATAAAATCTTTGTCATTTTTGCTCCTATTCTACTGACATGGAACAAAACATCACAAAATATTCTTTCAAATATTCCCAATAGTGTGGCATTTGTTGTGCAGATGACAGACTTAGCGCAACACCTTTATTTTGATTCTAGGTCGCTAGACCCCACCTTAATATAATTATTATGTATATTCTTCACGTAGGTAATTTTTGCAGTCGTAAACTAAGATTTGTAGGCAGTGTTTTCATTGAATGAGGGATTCTTTTCTCTGTGGCAAATAATAGCTATGGAAGTGTGGGATGGGTACCTATTTTTGTGATTAAAGAACAAAAAGATTTGCTAGAAATAATTCATGACATCCTACTCTGGTCTCTTCTGTTTTCTTAACGGGTTTTCATTTATATGTTTAATCTAGCATTTAACCAAATCAATAGCAATTTGATAGATTTCAAATATATGAGACCACCATGACCTCAAAGTCACCACGAAACAGTTCTAAAAATATAATTCTTTAAAGACAAAGTTTTTAACTGTGTTACTATTTCTTTGATTTCCTAAATATATTTTTAAACCTTCCCAATGATCGAACTCTAGAAAAAGCGACATACAACTGTCCATGAGTAAATATGTCTTTTCTGATATCAATTCCTACTTGATCAAATGTTTGTCCTTGTGATTTATTAATAGTCATTGCAAACGCTAGTTTAATGGGAAACTGTCTTCTCTTAAATGTAAAAGGATATACACTTTCGCAGTATAGTGTTATACGGTTTATGAATACTATATCTCCACATTTATCGTCTGCCAAAATTTTACATCGTAGGATATTGTCTCCCAATTCTAAAATTAATAATCTCGTACCATTACATAAACCTTCACTGATGCTCAAATTTCTAATCAACATTACAATACAATTTATTCTCAATTTTAATTCATGTGGGGGGAAATTTGGTGGATTTAAAGTGTTTAAATATTCTGGCAGAATAGTGTCGTTTATATCTCCATTATCACAATTTTCAACACTATCCACACTTGTATATATTTTTTCTGTTCTTATGTCTAGTAATTCAACAACTTGTTTATTAATGTCTTCAACATCAGCATTCATTGCAGAAAGAATAGCGGATTTTGTGATATCGTTGAAGCGCTTTTCTCTAATAATATCTCCGTATATTCGTTCTACGATATCTGAATTTTCAATACATCTACGCGGCAATTCTAAATTATTGTCTGCATCATTTAAACTTCCATTTCCTACATCCAATACAAACTCGGAAAATTCTTGTTCTTGCGGCAGAGTTCGCATATTCTGAGTCAAAGAAAATTTTCGGAAATAACTCCATCATCATAAGGTTCTCAGTCCGAAGACTGGTTGGACGCGTACCTCCATTCTTTTCTATCCTGAGCTAACCTACGCATTTCCCTAAAAGTAGAACATCCTACATCCCTAACTATTTGAGAGCAGTAGTCTAATCTAGGCCTACCCCTACCTCTTTTTATTCCTATCTCTGACTCTAGTATGTCGCGAACTATTCCTTCGTGTCTTAGAAGGTGTCCTACCATCCTATCTCTCCTACTCTCCTACTCCAAAGAGGACTGAATTTTATACTCAAATTGACTGTTTCAAATCGTGTAGCATTTACTTTAATGGGCAACAGCTGTCGAAAATCTCCTCCTAATATCATTACTTTTCCACCAAACGGTATATCCGAATTCAAAAAATCTCGGAGAGTTCTGTCTATTATATCTAAAGCATATCTTGGTGCCACTGGAGCTTCATCCCATATAAAAACATCTACACTCCTTAGATAATCTGCTTCTTTCGAATTATTCTTGATATTTGAATATGAATAAAAAAATAGCGGGACGGGTAAACCAAACGTTTTATGAATTGTTCTTCCATGGGGAAGCAATGTTGCAGCTATACCTGTGAAAGCCATGGTACAAACACGTTTATTCTTATTTTTCAGTAAATTGTAAAGAGTTGTATAAACATACGTTTTACCGGAGCCTCCTGGGCCGTCTATGTAAAAACATGAAGATTCAGCACATAATTCATTACGATCACATTTATCTAGAATAATATCAACAATGTCTTTCTGTTGTTCATTCAGACATTCATATTGTCTTGGTCCTATTTCGTTAGTTTGTTGTTCATTTGAATCATCATATTCGTTTTCTGTCACTCATTTGTTGCATGCTAGGAAAAATTGAAAGATTATAACCTTCTGCAGAAAGCATTGAATTAATGTGAATGTACGCTTTTCTTTCCCCTTCAACTTTGTCGTAGCTTTCTTTGTAATCTTGGGACATTGCTTCTTTAAATTCTTCCCAAAGCTCTGAAGTGGTTGGCAATGAATTAAAATACGAACGAATAAACACCTTAACTGTTTTGGCATCATCCAAATTTCAGCTTCATTCATGACTCTCTTCCACTCATGATCATCCTCAGTAAGTCCTAATTGTAAACACGCTGCTACAAAAGATTCTTGGACTTCCCCGTTTACTGTTTTTAGATCTGCGAAGCTTTTTGCTCCTTTGACATGAATTAACAATAATCGTAAATGAAATAGTTCAATCTGACTGGGACTTACAGCGTACATGCGTCCAATTATATTGAATTGTTTCTGACGTCGTTGCCACTGATGCATGCCACTAACACTATCTTTTCTAAATACATAGTGACTTGGTATATCCCCATATACATACTATGAAGCTTCAGAATCTCGTGCATTCAGTGCAAAATAGTCAATCAGCATTGTTTGTTTGTCTAAAGCATTTCTTATTTCATTTTCGTCACAATCATCACTTACTACAACACTTTGTTGATTTGGTAAGTGCACTGGTAATCTTGTAATTGAGTGACTTTTATCTTGTAACGGTTTACTTAAAATTCTCCAAGCAGCTTCCACTGGCCCAACGTATCTTGCGTCAATGAAATTACGAATTTCATCGTGCTCGATAACTGCATTGTTCGTTTCGCCAATTGTTATCCCTGCAGCGTCATGGCCCTTGTAAATATACTTATATAAATATTTCACGGATTTTATGCTGGAAACAACTTCAACAAAGTAGGGTTATGGGGCACGACATACTGATTATTACAGATATAACCATCATAGCGTTTAAATGTCAGTCCAGTATTTCTTCGACGATAATTGGGATATCCGTATTCATCTAATGTAGTTTGATCACTACATTGCTTTGGAAAATGCTTAGAACAGACTTTTTGTTCCGTTAAACACCAATTTCCACATGGACCATGAACCATATCATGTACTTAACACAGGTTCTGTTTCAGGATCTGGAATTTCCGCCGATGTAGCGGTCAACAACATCAGGAGTAGTTATTTTGTCCGATTGCTTTAAAGTTACTAACATATGTACATGCGGCAAGCCGCGTTTCTGAAATTTAATGACGTAAACATATGCCTGTACTGCTCCAAAAAAGCTTTTATTTACAATTAAATCTACAAGTGCGTCTTTTTTATGTTAAATACTCTAGTCACTATATCAGGTATCAGAAGCAGTTTGTCCATCAAATTCTCTACAATTTCTCTCCATTTGGGATTGCAGGTCATTGTTACAAAAAGATCTGGTTTACCGTATTTACGTACAATTGCCATCGCATCTTGATAATTTTATAACATGTTTCGTGGGGATCCTTGAAATGTTGACGGTAAAATTACCATTTTTCCAATACGTTGTTGACTAAGTTGAGATCTTTTTTCCAAATGGTCAATTAAACCTTGGTAAGATTCGGCGCGTAATTTCTTTTGATTATTTTTACAAAAATTTATTCTATCTTTTTCAATTTTAACGTAACTATCAACCAACCATTGCTGAAATAATCGACGTCCCATTAAGAATACATTGGTTTCATCGCGAATTGCCATTCTGTATTTGGTATAAGCCGCTCGAGTGACTCGTTTATGTTTTTTAGTACAGGGAATTTCGTGATGCCATCCTCGAGTACCAAATGGATAAAATAAAGGATAGATCCACGGCTTTACATTAGAATCCATAGTACTCACATACTGTAAAGATTTATTACTTTTATTTCTTACTGTTACATAAGACTCTGGAATGTCACCATCAGCTGTTGTTGAAAACACTGCAGCAACTTAATTTACCCTTTGGAAGTTATAACGATTCCGATACATAACAGGTTTCATCGTAAACAACAAGTGCAGTTCAGGTTCTTCATTCAAACTGATACATCGTTGGTGTTCCAATTCTTCCCCCATCATTTGATAAGACTGAGCAAATACATTATTTTCACGCATGAAATTCTCAATTAGTTTTATAATTTCTAAATCACATTGCGAATTCTGACTTAAACGAAATTCTACTGCTTCATGGGGATCAACAATAAACAGCTGACCGTAACTTGGGGTCTCATTAGAGGATGGATAAAGTGCTGTATTAATTTGATAATATATTTGCCCCTAAATTTTAAAACAAAATGGACCTCTACGTGCAGAATTAAAATTTACCAGATTAGCGTTAAATGATGCAAATGAAAATGAGCTATTATAACTTCGGATGTGTTCAAAAAATGTGTTAGATTTTGGATGAGAACCGTTGAACAAGGACTCCAGAAAAGCAGGAAAAGCAGGTAAAGGTTGTAAACGTACTTCACCATGATTACAACAATCATTAAAAGAATTGCCTTTATTTGACACTCTTTCAGAAACAAAATGTTTCGCACTACAATGTATGCAATCAACACTCATGGCACAAATATAATGTTCACTAACACTATCATCAAACCCAAGCAAAGTGAGATCAATATAATAGTTTTTCCTCGAGCGATAATTTCGTTGATGCTGTATTTGTGGAATTCTTGCAGTATTTCGTTCAGCTTCTCGACGACGACGTTCATATTCAGCTTTCTGTTGTCGTCTACGCTTCATATATTCTTCTTGTTCTTCAGGACTTCGATGGAGTTTTCTACGAGGCATACTTCGTGACAATACCTAACCCTACTATTGTGCTATGAATCTGTACTCGTTGCACTATAACAAGGATATATAATTCTGTGTTACTTTTTTGCTCTACAATATATACCTACTTAAATCTTTCTCTTCTTTGCGTTTCTTGTCTCCTTGTTTTTCGCCTTTGATCGTCTTTAGGTAATTCTCAAACTGCCTGTAGCTTTCTTTACTCTAAAATGTATACTTAAATCTTTCTCTGGTCTAAAATCTGGGTCTTTGATTTTGCCTTTCTTGTCTCTGTTTGAACGTCTTTCTTTAAATCTCTTTCTGGTCTAGTTTTTTATTTGTTATTTGTCCTCTGATTATTGTTGATCAATATCAAAGTTTGTAACGTACCTGTTAAAACGGTCCAGTTGCTACTCACCTTTTCAATATATGTATATTTACTAAAGCATCACCATGCCATACGCACACCTAAAATGAAAATTTATATTTATATTTTCAAGGGTTCAGAAAACGTAACCTATAACTGCAAAGTAATTGTAAAATTCCTACTCTAACTCACCTTTAAACCTCTTACCAAAACACTGCATTAATAATAATATGTACAAACGTATATCCTATATCGAATTACAGCACACACACAAATCGTAGCAGAATAAAACTTATGAAAATGAAAAATCCAAGTCACAGCTTTGACAAAATGGAAATGTTGCGTATTGATTAGCTCAGTAGTGTTGTGTGTTGGGCGCATCGAATGAATTTTTCGATAGTACACAACCATTCGAATACTTAATTCGATAGTACTAAAACCATTCATTCATTTCATTACGTTTCATTCGTTTTGACAACTGAATCTTTTAGCAATGGAATAAAATGTACGTACTGACTGAATTATTTAGTAGCCCCCTTCAGTGAACCAAGGGAACGACGAACGAACACTGGAATTATCGAAGGAATAGTTATCGTTCAAAATAATAAAATGCATGTGCAGATATGAAACACGTGCCCTTTACCCCAGCAGCCGTCTGTAAGCAAATGAATGATTCATTCGATAGTGGAAACTACTCATTCGATAGCAAAATTCATTCGATAGCGCCTATCGCTAGTGCTCGGTGATATTAGAAGCTAATAAGAGCAATCTGTGCCCAAGTGGCACCCGTGCCCCTGTCAATTTCGCATGCAGTCGTGCACTACAGTAGTACTATAAACGCCCGTAAGGTTATATAACTGCTGTGAGTTGAATCAATTGTGTCGTGTCGGTAGCGTATCAGATGACCATGCACCGTAGTCGTGTTTTCGATACCAGCGCTGGTAGTTTTTTTGTTTGTTCTACTTTATTTTTTAAATATTTGTCAGGTTACCGTCAATTAAGCGTGGCTGGATCATTTGAACCTACGTGTACGGACAAAAAAACCGTCCTTAGCACATAACGCCAAATGCGCAAGTTTGGCACAGATTGCTCTTATTAGGTTTATCCGCGGAGACGGTCCGTAACCAATTCCTTACAAATGCGCGTGCGCATTGCGATTTGAAGTGTTCGTGGTACGAACAATGCTAGATTCTTATCAAAAATCCAGCGTTCGTAGAACCTCTTGGACAAATGCGGATAATCATACAATGTTAATTTCACCGAGTCATAAGATCAATTTTTGAACGATACGTTGTCAATTAGACAAGACAGTCCGAAGTCGAGCTATATTTCGTTCGCGGAGGTTTGTAAATTTCGAATCAGTTAGAAATCGCGCACCCGATATTTTGTAACGATACTTCTTGTCCTGCCGATATTTTCCATATAATAAACCAGGTATCAAATATCGCGTATCGCATAAATAATCCTTAAAAAAATCAAACTTGAAAATAAAAATTGCATACTTTCCTTACCTATGCTGGCTGCATGCCTAGCATCGTTTTCTATTGTAAGCCTTAAGCTGTATACCTATATTAAACAACAAATCTACATTGCTTTAATAATTTTCGGATTATTAGTAACAATTGAAAAATCCGATTCGATACTATCGATATTTCGAGTATCGATACTTTTGACTATGATACACGTATCGATCCCCTTCAAACCAATACGGATCGATACGCGGTATCGATACTTTTCAGAGTATTGCCCAACACTATGATGATTTTTCTGCAGTGAATTGAAATGTCCCTGAACGACAGCACACAGCATTTTGGCATAATGTAGTGTTTCCTTGGGCATGATTATTATAAGAAACACCTTTTTTGACCTAAACCAAACAATAGATTTTGGCATAATGTAGTGTTTCCTTGGGCATGATTGTTATAAGAAACACCTTTTTTGACTTAAACCAAACAAATCACTATTAAACAGTGACCACGACTGTCATCAAAGAAACTCCCTTTTTGGACCTACAACCAGAGAGCGTTATTAAATAGTGACACTGTCCTTCTATTTGACCCGAACCCAACAAATTGGAAATTAGTATTAATGACATGACCATACATTTTTACAATCAATGCAAAAAAGTGACTGGTAGGGACCAAGCCGCGAGCACCACAAAACCAGTCAAATTATTTAAAAATCCACTTTGAATTAATTGTGCAAGAGCCAAAGTGCATTATTTATGGGAAAAAACAACTCTTACCTGCTCGAACTTTTATTGAATTTACATTTAATTTCGCGTTTACCTATAAAAAAGAAGAAAACTAATCTTTCGAGCATAAAGAACCTTAAAGTATGGTATAAATTTATATTTATATATTTAGATATTGAGTTTGTCCATGGAGCGCCTTCCCTTAAAAATCTTTTCCTTCGGAAGTATCATATACTCTTCCTCGCTTTTATTAAGACTTTTCTTCACACAAAACATCTGATCGAGCTTCGTTTTCATTCAAAAGCTGTTATGCATCTGTGATCCTGTATTTTAATTGTCACGAAAACAAAATTTATAAGTTTATGACAATTACCGTAAAAATCTAACTAAACTAACCTTTCAAGCAGCGCCATAATAATGAGAAAGGGGGGAGTATTGCACATGTACGTGAAGGATATCTAGTCTGATTATGCATCGTATTCTTGTTAAATATTCCAGATTCTACATTTCACTTGCCTCGGTCGCCTCCAGGTATTTCCGTATGGTATTTTGGTATTTAACCTAAAAAGTGCTATTCTGAAACAGATTGCACAATGTACTGTGGAATTATTATTAGGTATTATTAAAAGAAAGCAACGATGAAACAGATTGCACAATGTACTGTGGAATTATTATTAGGTATTATTAAAAGAAAGCAACGATTTCGGTACAACTGAGAGACAAAAACAAACATTCAACTTCCAGAAGCACACACTAATCACTACTGCGATGAAAATGTTTTAATGTAACGTACTTACATGAACATTTCCTTACCTGTTCAATATAATATGTTATCTGTTCAAATAAATCCTAAATAGCACAAAAATTACGAAATACGCCGTATAAACAATAATAGACGGAGCTTTCAACGACAGCTGATCGATCGAAAGATCGAAACCCAGGAGAAGGAGAGGCATGCGTGCGCATTTTCTGTCCACTAACATGTCGAATTTCTGTTCGGATAAAGCGGAGAGAAAGCCTGGAATTTTAACTGTACAGTAAATGTTATGCAAGTGCGCAATTTTCTTTAAAATGTCGGGAGTTTAAGCACTTACTTTAACAGCAAATTCTTCCGATTTTATGAATCTTGACAATAAAATCGCCAAATGGAAAACGCAGTCCTTCGGACCGTATTTTCTTCCCTTTACATTTTTGATGAGCATCTTAGTACAACCGTCCAGTGCCAAGACATTCAATCATTTTACAGATAGTTTGGTTCAGATCGGTTTCTTTTAACCTAATTCATAACTTTCTTAGGTAAATTTTCCTGCAAACTAACAGTGAAAACATTTTCCAATGATCAACATTCATTTCCCGTTCCATACGTTGAATGATACAAACAAACGCATCTTGCATAGTAAAATCTTTATTTTTGTCAAATACAGACGTGGTGACTTCATGCGTCTATTAAAAATGGTTAAAGCAAGTTCAAAAACCCCATATTCTTCTGTTACACGTAACAATAATGGTATTCGGTATACCTTTGTGAGACATTGTAGCCCTCGTTATAGCCTCTTTGACTGAGCAGGTGGTATGCCAAAGACGGCATATTTCTGCGATAACGATGAGTCGAAACAAAAAGATCCTTGAACCGTGGAAAATGTGGTTAAACGTTACAGTATGTTTGTTATTTGTTACCTTGTGATTGTAATAGTTGAAATGCCTATAGCATTGTTCTTAAATCAAATAATTTAGCTTCTAAAAACTGTAGTAATTTGGGATTTTGGTTAGTAAAATAAAAGTGCATTCCTGCGAAGTTCACCAGCAGTATCGAACTGCTTTTAGTAAGTTAGAATTTGAAAGTATACATGTACAGATTGTCCGGAAATTCGTGCCCGATAAGAAAGAGGCTTATATTTTACGTGAAATCAATCGTCACTTATGCTTCTGGCTTCGTTTGTTGGTGACAGACTCGGTGACAGAGAACTAACACCAAGGAATGTCCAACAGCCCTAAGCAGGATAAGAATATTAGCTTCTACTACACCCACGGCAGCAACGAAAATTAACACATTACTGGACCACCACCCTTACATTTAGTGGTGAAGGCGGGGGTCCTCAGAGTATTCTACTGTCCTACATACTAAAGAACACGTTAGAAGAAAGGAGATCGGAGGAAGGCCACTGTGCCATCTTTGGATAATTAACCATGTACCCAGCATCCCCAGCAGCATTCTTTCGGATAAAGTAATTAAAACTATTCCGAAAAGGAAAGACTGGAGAAATCTAAACTCATTCCTGAGCTAAAGGAAATTCTCCTGCTACATGGATGACAGGATGACTCCAGAACGGCAGAGAAAGTTGGAGCTGGAGTTTATGGCATACCGAAAGGTAGCATATTTATAACCTAGGGCACTATGAGAGAGTATTTCAGGCAGTCCTAGGAATGAGAACTTCTAGCTCTATTGGGATATGATGGTGTTTATTGACAGAGCCGTTCCATTAAATCGATATCATCTTAACTATTAAGATCCAGAAGAATAACTGCTCCCATAATTCTAGCAAGGAAGTTATGAAGCCAATAAAATGAACAGTAAGCAATTATTAATGAATAACGATCGGTAGCTGGAACATTACCGGAAATTATATGCATGTACTCGTAGTGATGTAATAAACAAATACCCTAACACATGTACCTATTTTTACCTTCTCAAAATACATTTCATAAATTTAGTTTTATGTATGTTTACTTTTCTATTAAGCCTAATCAGGACGTCTCTACTTTTGATCAGTTTTTAATCTTTATATTTTTATGATCGCTAGATTTTGCCTAAAGTAGACTAGTGATTTGGCACCAGAATTAACTATTTTTCAGAAAGAAATACAGCACGATGAATCCATATCCATATTAGCAGCATACATAAAATCAGTTCAAACTAATCCATTAATTTATTTGCACATTACTGATAGGTAATGTTCTTGAAATTGAAAGCAGTTGTGTTACCTGATGTTAATATAAAATCTAAGCAAACTCGAGGGTTGCACAACTTCTGACTTACCTATGTCCTACTTTATAGATAGGTACCTAAATTTGGTTTGCTACCTAGATAATGCATTGTCTCGCACAATAAATGTAACATGCTCAGAAAATTCATGCAAGATATATGGTAGTAAGTTAACACATTCACTGTTTCCTTTTTGGTAGTCTATGTACATATTATTACGAATTTCGATTTAAACACAAATTTTATTTACAGTGACTAGTTACAAAGAACTATTTAGAGATGCCTACTTAAAATAATATTTCGATCTTTCAATTAAACGGCAACAGTTCAACAATAACACAATCCAACATCTTTCACAACTCAAAATACACAAAGTCAACTCGGTATCGCACAACCCTCGTGTTCTCACTTTCTATCGCTTCGATATCAATTTAAAAAATAGACTCATTCACAGAATTCATTCTGAATTCCAGTGAGAACTTATACGGGAAGAAAGTTTTGTATACAATTTGTCTCGAATGTAACTTGGTAAAATAAAATATAGATTCTAAAGTATGATTATCAGATTTCCTAACAATGGAGATTACAATAACAAAGGTTAAATTAGCGAATTTAATATCTGATGATACAGCATTCGCCAATGAAATAGTAGATCGCAATTTACTTTGTGAAACCACTAGGACTACAACATGCACTCAGAGATGTCACCGCTCGAGGGAAAATCCAGTTGAATGTCTGTCTATTAATTTGGGAAAACCTCTTGTATGGAAGACACATACGGTGTATAAAAGCTACAGGTATAAGTTTTCGAACATTTTTGGAAGCTGAGAATTGAATACCTGTATTTACAACTTCTTTAATGTGCAAAAGGCACGACCTCAGTCCGTCAGTCCTACTAATTGTATATGTGCTTAATTTTCCTATTTATGTGTCTACACCGGAAACGCAGCAACCGTAAAAATTTAACAAGATTGTTGGTTAGGTTAGGTAGCCTATTAAGTTTTTTAGCGAATGCAGTAATTAAATTACGTGGGAACTCTAAGCAGTGCAACCTAGGTTGTTTTATTGCGAAGAAAATTTATATAACCATAATCTTAAAATAATGCTGAATAATGTTCTATCCGTCTTAAAATTACAATTAAACTCGATTAATATTATAACAAGATGGCAAAGTTCATAACAAATAGTGGTTACGGATACACATACAAGGTTGCGATGCCGTAATATTGAGTATGCCTAACATTATAAAGACTTCGTTGCATAAGTCATAAATACCTATATAAAATGATGGGCGTTCTTGTTTTAGGTAAGTTATTACGTAGGCACTAATTTTTTATGTGAAAAATATGGACGTTGCATCAAATCTTCCGCATCCTTGAGACTTGGAATTATTTTTACCCATTACGTTTATTAAAACTAGATAAAATTTTATTCTTGTAAATTCGAGCATTCACAACACCATAATAATTGTATCTAACCTCAGTTGCTATTCTTTTCAATATACATTATGTATACGATAACGAAAATTAATCGCGGCAAGCCTCGAACCCCTAGCCTTGCGTATTTATTGGACGATACATTGTCCACTGAGCCAATGAATGTGATGACGATCCGATTTAACGAAGCATTATTTAAGTTAACATTCCCACCTGTGTTTCAGCAATGCCCAACATTCTGGTAGCAATTTCGGCACTCTGATTATGTACTATTGGTCGGAAAAATTGAAATTGACCAATAACAGAATCACGGGTGCTGAAATGTGTACCATAGTGTTTATATGCCAGCCCGGACGCATATAGGTAAGTAACATACTGTATCGCCATTCACTTGGCAATCTCGAGTGTTACTTACCTACCGTCTTACCACCATTTGAATGCTAATTATTATTAAGATGTAGAACATTACAATACTTTTTAAAAGAAGCCCTTTTTATTTCGTATTTTAAAACTTTGTCAGCACTTTGTTATAATTATTATTTTTTTGTTCATTAAAAATGTCAGTTTCACTTTTTCTTTTGGTACTCATATTCGATAACTTAGCTTATGAACTAACTATTTCTTACTAGTCAACTAAGGAAAACGAACAGTTCCAAAACTGCAGTTTTTACGTACATTTACTTTACTAGAGTTTTTGAAAATTTTGACAACTTTTACTTCTGCAGTTTATAAGCCATGCCAAAAAAAGTACATTAGGTGATGAGTATTAAATGGGTATAGCAGTCTAAACTACACAGGAGGCCCGTTTAATACTCATCACCTAATATTCATCTCTGCAGTCGTTTCAAATTTAATAAAAATAGTACATACAGGGTGATTCATAACGAGTGTAAAAAATTCGAAAGGTGATAGAGGAAGTCAAAACAAGAAAAAATATTTCATGAACATCTGTCCTAAAATCGTTCCCAACAAAGATACAGGGCGTAGAAAATTATCGAAAAAAATGGATTATTTTTAATATCTCCGAATCTACTGAAACTGTTGAATTCATATTTTGAGGGCTATTGTCCTTTGTGAACCTCTATCGTCCTAAAAAGATTTGCTTTTATACTGCCACCAGTGGCGCCGCTATAAGCTGGAGAGCCCTATCCTTTAGCTTACACGATGTTACGCCACCGGTTTCTAAAGAAAATATTTAAGTTTTGGATTCTGCGTTCAATTTCAAAGAAAAAGGGTATTCTTCATTTTTTACGTACTGATAACTTCCGAGTAAAACAGCATTTTGTAAAAACGTCAAAATCTGAATTTTCGGTTAAAAAATTGTTCTGAAAAAATAAATTATTATCGGATATAAAAGTATTTTTTTATGATAGAGGTCTGCAAGCGACAAATTGTCCCTAAAACTTTAATTTAATAGCTTTCTTAGTTTCGGAAATAACAAAAATAATCAGTTTTTTTTCGAGAAACTTGAACACCCCGTATTTTTGTTGGAAATAGTTTTAGGACATACGTTCATCGACTTTTTCTTATTATTTTGACCTCCTCTATCAGCCCTCCAAATCTTTTACACTTGTTATGAATCACCCTGTATAACAATTACCCTGAAAACAACGTAACATAACTTCTAATCCCTAATTTTCTTTTACGTATAACTGGTCATCTTTGGTTGGTCAACTACCAGGCCTAACACTTTTAAACAACTTTTTAACAGTGTTTTAAATAACATTTTATTTTTTCTATTGGAGACAGTATTCACATAATTTTGATACTGTTACTGAAAGTTAATAACTTGCTGTGATGAAATGATTTTGTTCCCAATTACATTTCGCCATTAACTCAAAGATGAGAGCCGAAGAAAAAATAATTAGTTCATTGATAGCAAACAAAACTGACATTTTAAGAGCAGTAACGAATCGACGTAGTAAAATGGTGGCAGCGCGCTCAGAAATATATCTAGAATAAAAATTGTCAGTGTGGAAATTTTTCAAAATGAAGATTTACCTAACGTCAATGAAAAATATTACAACCAAAAGCAATAAAAGTGTAATTTTCCATTTTATTTTTTAGTTTTCCACGAAATGGTTAGTTATCTCAAATAATATCTTCAGGATAAACAACTTTGACCTGACCAACCTATTCTCTTGCTAAGATAACCGCGATCCTAAATGCTGCATGTTAGATTTCGGTAAATTGCATAACAAAGCTTGTTTTAGAAAGCATTGTTTTTAAAAAGTAAAAAAAATTAGACTCAAATTGTGATAAAGTATGTAACACGCGAGAGCGCCAAGCTAATCGTCGCTATCTGGTGTTTACGAGGGTGTTACTTATCGCGCTCCACCGTCCAATCTCCAATGTGACAATTTCCCGCGAAAACACCAGTGCAAGTGCATGCTCACGTGTTTTTTATGCTCGAGTAGAAAATTCCTCCACCAAAATGTATTCATTTTCATTGCCCAATGGTTATTTTTATTTAAAAATTAATAATGATAGTGTTCGGTGAAAACCAAAGAACAAGAGAACAAGAGAAGAGTCCGTGACCATAAAAACTTAATATTGTCCTTACACTGTAGTAGTCATTGACAAATGGTTAAATTGTAGTACCCAACTACATATTGAGATTATGGTAATATTGAAATATTACTTTATATTCTTATATAGGTACTAATTATTGTTTGGCGTTTCTGCTCTGGTTTGCACTATTGTACAGTCTATTAAATTATATAATTCATATACAATTTAGCATCATGACATCAAAAATTACGATTTAATAAGTATATCTATAAAATTATAAAATATTGACATGAAAAAAGGAATTAGAGTTTGACAAATTTGATTTCTAATAAGATTAGTGTCTTAAAAATAAAAGGAAGTATGAATGTGCATGATAATTTGGCAATTTTATAAAGGATGTATCATGAATTTTAAGATATTAAAATTCGTTACTTAAGTTTTGGTAATATGTAATTAATATTTTACATTTACATTTAGTTTGGGATGATGCATGCTTTCAACGTGCATCATAACATTGTAGGAGTAATGCAATGGTCAGGTAAGTGACACCCGATAGCGCAAATTATGTTGGCGCTATCGTATGTTACATTCCAAAATCCGATCGAGCAGCCGAATGGCGATACTGGATGTTACTTACCTATATGCAGCCCGGACGCATATTCATATCGAACGTAGCGTATTGCATTCGCAACTGTCGACTTACAGCAACCAACGGGCGTATTTTCTACTTATATACTATTTTCGTAAGCGTTGTTACCAACATACCTTCGTGGCTCAGTGGTCGCTGTGTCAGCCTCTCAAACCGCAACGTTGAGGGTTCGCACCTCGCCGGAGTTCTTTTTTGTTTTGATGATTTCACTTTTTTCTTTTGACCAAAAAATCGGTTCTGGTCCAAAAGGACAGCTAGGAGATCGCCATCACGCGAGACAGACATCCACTCATTTGGCATACCTCTCGCGCGTTGCATACGATACGATACGTGAGTTATGAATATGCACCCCGGACGTGCAGAATCACGGGTGCCGAAATGTGTACCATAATGTTTATATGCCACCCCGGACGTGGTGAACGACCCCCTTACTATTAGCCTACATTGTATATCATAACAAAGGTACATGGATTTAACGCAGTTATTAGATCTGATTTTAACGCATAATATAAAAAAGTAGTTTACGTTCACTTTATAAGTCAGTTATGGTCGGTTAGATTGCAAACAGGAAAGTAACATAATGTAATAATATTATCTAAATGGCACCATAAACATTCGTACACTAGAACTCCTATGACGGAACATTTTATAGTTCAGAATTTGGGTTCCTGGGCAATAAAAAAATATGTAAATAAATGCGGTGTTTGTGATAAACAAATAATGTGAACAGCAGGTAGAGTATTATTTGTTTACTTTATTAGTCACTACCCACTTTTAGTGTGAAGAATGAACTTAGACGTGCTCTCTAAATTTTACTATACCTGCTTTAGTGGTTGATTTAATCACGACCCATGATCGCTCAACGTGTTATTTGGAAAAGTGTTGAAATGATACGCAGGTGAATAATTTATTAAGGCTATCGGAACGCTTGGAATATTTGAGGGATGTAACGTTCCCGCTGCCAATGGATTATTCCAACATGGTTTAAGATATTCGCATGATTATTTTTTCTTGTTTCAATTAAACATAGATCTAGGACTGTTCGCTAATAATTTTCATTAAAACAGGAAATTCAACTTTAAAATCTATGAAAATCGGACATATTGTAGCTAGAATATTTATCACATTTCTCGTTTTTTTTAGAAATTATAACCGTCGAGTCATAGATTAGACTTTTCATTTTGACGGTATCAAAAAAATATAATAAATTTTTGATAATAATGAAGTAATCAATTGGCTCCTGCACCTCTGCATTCGCCTTTTCAAGGGCCTAGAGGTGGCGGTGTCTAGCGGCGATATGTTTAAACTTCCCAGATTCAAGAAACAGGCGTGGCTAGTTTTTGTATGTATTCACGTATTATTCTTGGGGCCTATTTTTCGTATCGACGACCTTCCAAAGTAATTTCCGATTCTTCCTAAAATTTATTATTGTTACACTCATATGAGTTGAATATGCAGGTGCACAGGTATTCTATTTATCAGAAAAGGCGATTCATCTGTATTGTGTAATTTAGAGAAAAATGCCAAATTTAAAATTTAAAATTTAAATTTTTAAATTTTCATAATTCAAATTACTTTATTTATACATGCCGTCTAATTTCTTCTGTACAGCAGATGCTAATCTACACAACTTGGATTTCTTAAATAGAACTCCTGTAATATCATCTCACTTTTTATTTCCTTGTTCGATTTTACTATATGGTTGTGTAAGAGTTGCATTCTAGACTGAACTTATTGTGAAACTGGGCATCTGTTCATCATTCTCAAAATGTAATTTTTGAAACGTCCCTACGTGTGACAAAAATTTTAAAAGAAAACTGAAAAACAAAAATATGGGGTTTAGTTTAGAAGCAACTTACTTCGTATGCATACTTATTAAAATCGATCGAAGAATTAAAAAACGCAATATGTATAGAGTGTCCCATTTAAATAATTCACCGAGTATCAACTTCCTTTGTACATAAAGTGTTCCGTACTGGCTAGAAAAGTTTCTAAAGCACTTACTTATATCAGAAACCGCATCCTGAACCGATTTTGATAAAATTTATTTATTGCATAATTAGTTGCAATCGTGAAGATTACGAAAGTACCAAAATTCACGATTCCCAATTGCGACAGGGGGACACAATTGACACTCCCCGCATGTGGTCGTACTGAACTGTAAAAAGATAAAAACAAAAAAAAATGTTTCACATGCTCTAGTGTTGAAAACAAAAAATATCTTTTGATATCTTTTGGGCCATTACAATTTTATTGTTGTATATACCACTTATAGTTCAGGAAAAAGAACACTGTGCGAGAGACAAACAGACATACAGACTGAGAGACAGACGGACGAACAGACAGAATGGTAAAACAAAGAAGGGTCTCTCATATAACTTCGCATAAATGGATAAATGGATCAACCTGTATAACAGATTCCCGAGGAGTGAATCACTGGTGGATTTCTTGTACACTGCCTTTGGATTTCCGTCGCCAACCGGAGATTTCCATTGCATTAATGCAGCATGTTATTGGCCAAATGGGAACACATAACACATCCTATGAGCACCGTATTGGACTAATTTCGTATAAAACGTTTTTAGACAAATAATATAAGTCAACTTCCAACTACGTCTTCTGTTATTTCTGTTCTCTGCGTCATATCAAGTAAAATCTGTCACGGAATTACGATGGACAAGAAATTAGTCGGGAAAGGGAAAGTTTAAAATTTGTGTTGTCACAGAAGGATTGGAATTTGAACATTTAATGAACTGATTATTAAGAGTGGCGTGTACCGTGGATTTTCTGTTGCAGTCAAAACATTTTGTACCGTTTAGGAATTTGGAACACAGGTTCATGGAAGTCTATTCCAAAAGTTAGAACGTTATGGAAAAAAATCAGCTACAATACGTAAAGCGCTAAAAGAGGCTTTACTATGCGTGTCTGACTGCGACAGATGATAACGGTACAAGCCATTATTAAGGAAATTTAGACTCAGCAAACCATTTTTTGTTTATTATTTTTTCCACCGCACGGCTAGCTCTGGGGTACTGCGGCAGTACCCCAGAGGTAGCCAGTTCGATGCTCTCAGAAAAGAAAATGTGATATGACATGATAACTGAACCTAGAAAAAGCCCCCGGAAGTGGCCAGTCAAAAAATTGAGTTTTCCGTTTTTTGCAGTCTATTTTTGATTTAAGTAATATTGCAAAATTTTGTTAGAGAAATGCTATTAAAATAACTCTAACCACACGAACTTTTCGGTCAATCGCAAAACATACTCACCTAGTTTTTCTTTTTTACTTATACAGGGTAGTCCACTACGCGCGCGTCGGTCAATAGTCGCTAAACCGTTAGACTTATGGGAATTTTGTTTTAATAAAACTTGTAACGTTTCATCTTTGCTGCAACTGAAAATTATTTTCAATAATACAGGTTGTCCCATTTCTTCTGCGCAGTACCTAACCCCGTTTTTTTTAAATGGAACACCCTGTATTTGATTGCATTTTGGAATTCTTTGTTGAATTTAAGTGCCACTTTGTTAACCATATATTGGATCTAAGTCCCACAGTTTCAAAGTTATTTGATGTTAGAAATCGTCATTTTTCAAGTTTTGCCATTTATAACTTGTAAAAGGTTCGAGATAAAGAAAAATGAGTTACGTGTCCCTATCTTAGATTTTAATTCTCTATCTAATGGGACTGGAAAATCCTGCTTCCTGATAGGTCACTTTTTGCCATTTTTTAACCAATCAGGAAGCAGTATTTTCCAGTCCCATTAGATAGAGGATTAAAAACTAAGATAGGGACACGTAAACCATTTTTCTTTATCTCGAACCTTTTACACGTTATAAATGGGGAAACTTCAAAAATGACGATTTCTAATATCAAATAACGCCGAAATTGTGGGACTTAAACCCAATGCATGGTTAACAAAGTGACACTTAAATTCAACAAAGAATTCCAAAATGCTATCTAACATAGGGCGTTCCATTTAAAAAAGCCAAGTTAGGTACCGTGCAGAAGAAATGGGACAGTCTGTATACTTGAAAATAATTTTCAGTTGCAGCAAAGATGAAACGTTACAAGTTTTATTTAAATTTTTTTTCCATAAATCCAACGGTTTAGCGACTATTGACCGACGCGCGCGTAGTGGACTACCCTGTATAAGTACCCCACTGCGTTTTCTTGGGGAAACCAGCATCCCGAGACGAGTTTTGTTTCCCCGCCTATAATTTGGTTCAACGTTCCTTGTTTTCTATCAGGTACTCGTCGGAATATAAATACTATACTATGATATTCATAAACCCCGCGTTTCGTCTGTAGCTTCGGTGTTGTGTTTGTTCTAGCTCAAAGTGAATGGAAAGCTCCGAGTCCTACTCTGTACGCTGCGAAATGCTCCCCCTAATCTAGCGCGCCCAGCAATTTTAGCATTCAGTGTGCGCCTACTTGGCACCCTTATCAATATTTTACTTGAACTACCTTCCCAGTACCCTGCCAACAGAAATGACATTACTATCTTGATCTGATGCCACTGCAACTTTCTGTTAAATGGGGAGAACCCACAAATTTTAAAGATCTGTTTTAAAACAACTTTTTATGCTAGACTTCATTTCGTCAAAATGATATAAAAAATTACGGGAACGGTAAACGCGGTATTTGAATATCGTTGTGACGTACGATCGACAAGATGCCATTTGACATGATGTGCTGATTGGTTAATTCTGTCTACATTTATTCATTATTATTTTAAAGCTGCTCGGTCAGGATAACACAAGCGCGTTCTGGTAGTCGAAATTTTATTTTGTTTTGAATTGCAGATGTTCAGTTTACTAATATTATCAAAACTTTAATGCAGGTGGTATGAGATGCATATTATATAAGAGTGGGTAAATTTTCCTAGAACAGAATTGAGAGAGATGGAGACACTTGGTGGATCCAATTTTTTGCAATCTCCCTGAACATTTTTGTGTGCTTTGTTGTTGTGATAAAGTCGTGCTTCAGTCGTCTCTAGTTGTTTAAAAGTGTTAGTTACAGTATTGTTTGAAAGTAGGTATTTTATATGATACACGAACGAGCTAGGACGCAGACCCTGAGAAATAATAGCTCTTTCAAAGTTCTGAGAAAAATTCTTCAAA
Source organism: Xestobium rufovillosum (assembly GCA_963966045.1). Lineage (NCBI taxonomy): Eukaryota > Metazoa > Arthropoda > Insecta > Coleoptera > Ptinidae > Xestobium > Xestobium rufovillosum. The sequence goes on from OZ014500.1 coordinate 12,331,058, forward strand.
CTCAAGTCGTGGGAATTTGTTTCCTGTTGCTTATTTTTTAAAACAGTGTCACATGGCGATATCGCCGAATTGAAAATGTGCATACCTACCAAGAATGCTGGCAGCCTTAAAAGTTCTAAAATCTAAATAAATTTTACGTCTCGTGCATGGTTCATCATCTTTCCAACTAGCCCAAAATCAAAGTTGGATGTTTCATAAAGTATGCGATGTAACGCTTCCGTGTCCAAAAAATCGTTCTAACCCCCGTATTTCCACCCTCTCGAATCTTGCATTTTCTATCCCTCCCCCCAAAGTTCGCATATGACGAGATCTTTAACATGACACCAAGGACACTAACCTGGCATACGTGGAACTTGAAAAATTCGGGAAAACTTCGAAATTTCCGGGTGTCACAGAAATCGCTAATGGGACCCCCGTATACCGTCACACTTCCAATTCGTTAAACATTTTCAATGTTAAAATAAGGCAAGGTTAATAATAAAATTTCTTATAATAAATGTTCAATATGCTCCCCATTCATTTCAGCACGGAAAAAGAATTATAGTTCTTTCTAATTTGCTACCCGTCATTTTGTATTCTCTCCCTTATTAGGAGGTACGTTGCCATATACCATTTCTTTCATATGTCTCTAAAGGTAAAAGTTCAGAGGATTTAGGTCTGGACTACGCGAAGGCCATGGAAATTCACTTCCCTGACCCATCCATCCTTGGAGAAACCGTTGATTTAGATAATCTCTTACGATGTTAGCATTATGGACTGGCTCACCATCATGCTGCAATTCCACGAATATTTTGAGGTACTTCCTCTAAAAGTTCAGAAAGCTGGTTTTGGAAAAAGTACAAATATGTCTGGCCATTTAACCGAGCTGGAAGTACTACTGGCCCTAAAGTGTAATTTCCAATGACACCGTACCAGACGTTAATTGAAAATTCATGCTGAAAGTGGTGGTCAACATACCCCTACGAGTAAATGTTGCCTCGCCAGTAAAAAGAAGGCTGGACTTAAACTGCCGTTAAACGGTCAGGTATTAAAATGGATGTCTGATGTCTGGCGTGATGGCGACCCCTATTTGTCCTTTTGGACCTGATCGACTTTTTGCTAAAAAATTAAAAATCATCAACAAAAAAACAAAAACTGCGGTGAGGTGCGAACCCCCAGCGTGACGACATGGTGGAATGAGACTTCAGCCAGTGAGCCACGAACGCGCGGTGGCAAGAACGTCTACGAAAATAGTATATTATCGGGATTTAAGTAGAAAATACAACGGCATTTTAGTACCCCACCGTTTAACGGTATTAAGCTCACCGTAAAAAGAATGCGTCCTACAAAGGTGTGGTCTCTATTGTGAATTTGTAGTAAACTGTAACCAATTTGATTTACGACTTTATCGACGCATGACTATGTTCATTGTTTTCTGTATTATTTTCTGGGCATTTTTTTCTAGAACATTTTGTTACTGTTACTGGTATATAGGCCGCACGATATTGGAATTCGGAGCGAAAGTAAATAGAGACTGGCCGATAAAAAAGCAAATATTGGCTATTGTTTTAGTACACCGTTGTGTTTGAGTATAGTGCGGATTGTTCAGATTGTTTATCGTGTAGGTAATTATTTTTTATTTATTTATTAGCTAAATCAGGGGCTAAATCACTAAATAATAATTATTGTTAATAGCCACTGAAATAAAGTCCCAGAATTACCCTGTCAAACTTTACCAGTAGAATTTACATATATTCAAAAATAGTGCAATATCTCCGAAACTAATGTAGATAATAGAGTGAAATTTTGGGAATGAACTAATCTTATTATGATCAACAAAACTGGCTGATAACAATCTCTAAATTTTAGTTAGGGGTGCGTCAAAAAGGTCAAATTGATGCAGTTTGGTAACAACTGCCCCAATTTTTTTTATATGCGCCTTTTTCTCGGTTCTAGTGTAAATTCATGGAAACTCGGGCTTTCCTGCAACAATAATGTGCTCTTATTGAAATTCAATAGGACAGTTTTCTAGTAAAATCGATTTGAAAATTTTATTACATATCTCAAGTATATGATTAGTTTGTAGTGGTCGGTAGTGGTTCTAGAAAAAAACAAGTTTCACATTTATTAGACATTATTGGTGACATACGGTATTCGGTAAATAATCATTGTTTGAATAGTGTTTTTGTCCACGACTATCTTATAATATACTCCTTATACTTGTGTTTCTTCAATCATTAGATACATTAATCACTGCAGTGGTTAATGAATATTATTCACTACACCAATAGGAACATCGCTTTGACCCTTTTTTACATTTATTTAGTAGGCCGCGATCGCGATGTGTCAGTTCAAATTGGAACGTCAAATCAGCATGGTTTGCTTTTAATTTGAAATGCATATTCTAAAAAAGAAGATATTATGTATAATGAGTAGTGAGAGTGAAAACGAGGTTTCTTTAACAGCACCGGCAATAAAAGAAGCTGCAGAACTTGCCTCATTAGATTCATTGCCCAAAAAACCAAGAAAGTTATACCTGAGAGCGTATGTATGAATCTTTCTTACACTGGAGACGGGAAATGAAGGTAAATTATTTCTGGGAATCTGTTTTGATAGTCGTGGACAAAGTATAGTATACAACTCGTTATAATCATGCTATTATTGCCTCGGATGATTACAAAACTCGCTCGTTTCACTCGCTCATGTTGTAAACTTCATCCTCGGTAATAATAGCATTCATTATAAACTCGTGTATAATATACTATTGTTGGAATTTATGAACATCATAAAATGCATTTCTTGCAGAATTATTGCGGGCCTCTTTCTAGGTACCCTGGATTTAAGGTTTATGGCCCTCTTCCTGTATACCCGTCGCTCTGGCGTCAGCTGCGAATTCCAGTGTCTCACCCCCCATAACAATTTTTGTATAAATAGTAAGGTGTAAGTTCATCATTCATTCATTCATCAGTATTCAGCATTGGTCTCGAGCAAGCAGACGTAGAAAATCATTATCATTATTTTTTGTTATGTGTAAGTGTAAGTTCTTCAATATAAGTTGTTACGTTTACGCATGAGTTTTAATCAAATCAAACGGTCCTTCGAGCAAAACCAAAATTACACAATTATAACGAAAATCAGCAGCAGCAAATTCAAAACATTGGTCACTTCGAGCCGGATTGGAACTTATCTCCACGATAAGAAATCCAGCGTCTTTTATCAACAGGCCACCAGAGAAGATCAAATAGTGGTTATACATCAACGACGAACAACGTCAGCATCAAAACCAAACAGCACAGAGGGAGAAAAGGATATAAGTAGTAAGTCCCGTTTCCCTTTTGCTTTCATTTTTCAATATCATTATCATTAATTTATTAGCACGTATCGCTTCGTCTGTGTCAGCGCAGTTATTAATTCATTTTATTAATATTATTTAACAGGGATATTATCCTAACATCATAATAACAAACAAACATTAACATGGCTCAATTATTAACAGAACTTAAGAAAAAACGGACGTCACTAAAAACAAAATTAACTCGTTTTGAAACTATTCTAACTAATTTTGACCCCGAAAGTGATGATATTGAAGAAATTAATGCTAGATTTGAAAAAATTAAAGATATCGATGAGCAATTTGAACAAATTCAATCCGAAAATAATACAGCCAATAATGGGCAACTTACCACTTTGTCGCCTTCAACGATCGCGCCCGTTCCTTAAAACAGGCATTGACTATGCGGGACCTTTCCTCATAAAACAGGGCAATTACAGACGAACAAAATTAACGAAGTCTTACATTGCAATTTTTGTGGGTATGGCAACTATAGCTATTCACATAGAAATAGTCAGTGACTTAACCACTGAAGCTTTTTTAGCTGCTTTAGACAGATTTATCTCACGCAGGGGTAAAATTTCAGATTTATATTCCGATAACGGAACCACCTTCGTCGGTGCTAACAATCAGTTAAAAGGTTTACAACAGTTATTTGAATGTGATAAGCAGTGGGGCATAATAGTTACTCATCTAACAAATGAAAATATCAATTGGCATTTTATTCCTCCCAGAAGTCCAAACTTTGGTGGACTTTGGGAAGCTAATGTAAAATCAATAAAAAATCATTTAACACGTCTCACAGCTAATGCACATTTAACATTTGAAATTTTTTACACAGTGCTGACACATATTGAAGCTGTTCTAAATTCTCGCCCTCTGACCCAATTATCAACCGATCCCAATGACTTATCCTATCTTACCCCGGGACATTTTTTAATTGGAGAAAGTTTATTATCCTTTCCGCAACCAAGTATAACTCATCTCCCAACAAATAGACTCTCACAATGGCAAAGAGCTGAACAAATTAAGCAACATTTTTGGACAAGGTGGAGTAAGGAATACATATCCTTACTTCAACAACGTACTAAATGGAAATCCGAGGAACAAGGAGCCGTCCGTATAAACGACTTAGTGGTCATTAAAGAAGAAAACCGTCCACCAATGTGTTGGGCAGTAGGTCGCGTAACAAAACTTTTTCCCGGCAAAGACAACATCACGAGGGTCGTATCAGTGAAAACGGTGAACGGCGAGTTAGTGCGGCCAGTGTCGCGTATATGTATGTTTCCTTTAGAACAGAACCAATAAAATCAGTGCGTTTATTATTTATTTAGATTTCATGACAATCTGTATAAACATTAACATTGAACCTTTGTATGAACAGTTTTATTTTGTGTTTTAGTATTTGTATTTATCATTTATATTGTTATTTTCTAGGTATTATTTATCATGTTATTCGCAATAAAATTTGAAACTCGTAGTTTCAAAAGGGGGAGGATGTTGGAATTTATGAACATCATAAAATGCATTTCTTGCAGAATTATTGCGGGCCTCTTTCTAGGTACCCTGGATTTAAGGTTTATGGCCCTCTTCCTGTATACCCGTCGCTCTGGCGTCAGCTGCGAATTCCAGTGTCTCACCCCCCATAACAATTTTTGTATAAATAGTAAGGTGTAAGTTTGTAAATTCCAGGGTATGTTCACTCTATCCTGAAAACTCGGACGAAGTACTAGTTACGCTTGACGGCACAAAAGCGCTGATGTAGGGCGAGAGTCCACAGATATGATAAAGTATATGCTCTATGTTTCAATGCGATCTCTGCCGGACTGCCGGTAACCGGTATCTGGAAATTGTTTGGTTCGTGTTTCGTGCGCCATTTGCAATTTCTTGGTTGGTGTTGGCGTGTTGTGTTTGCCAGTCGTGTAAAAGTTTGAATTTTCGCTCGTCTTTTTTCCAAGCCACTGATTAGAGAGTGTACCAAGCTTTGAGCAAATTTACTGTTGTTTTTGTGCAACATTTTTGTGAAACATTTTTTAAAACGGACTTTAAAGTGGGGTATCAAAAATGTGTTGTGAAGAAATGTGGAAACAACTCTAACGAAGTGAAAATGCACATATTTCCCTATTGTTATGAGGTTTTTATAAACTTTCGGATATAGCATTGATAATTTCAGCGCCAAAACGAATGCTCTGCAGTACAGTTCTTCGACTTGGCAAAGCAAACTTTTTTTAAGGAGTTTGTATCCTTTATTATTACTGTATAAAACAATTCTTAGTAATTTATTGTGTCAATGTTACATTTATAAAATACATAAATTTAATTTTGAAAATATTTTTATTTAAACATTCCATATATAACATTTTACTTCTACTTAAAAGATTGTTGTATCCTTTATTACTATTTTTATGTTCTTCTAAAAGTAGCAAATACTGGATACAAAAATTTTTATAAGTATAAAATAAATTTCATTATAACTAGGAGCTTATATTCAAATTTCCCGGCGTTTGCGATACTAGCGCTTCGTGTCATAAAGCGTAACTAAACCATTTCGTCCGGCGAAAATACAGGGAGTCGCTTATCTACATAAGTCTCTAATCTATGGTAAATTCATTCATTCATCAGTATTCAGCATTGGTCTCGAGCAAGCAGACGTAGAAAATCATTATCATTATTTTTTGTTATGTGTAAGTGTAAGTTCTTCAATATAAGTTGTTACGTTTACGCATGAGTTTTAATCAAATCAAACGGTCCTTCGAGCAAAACCAAAATTACACAATTACAACGAAAATCAGCAGCAGCAAATTCAAAACAACTATTGTTACCTGCTTATCAAAACGTCACAATACACAAACCGAGAACTTGAAGACATGCATTTTGTATACCTACGGGTTTTGTAATGGTAGAGCACGTGCGGGGTGCGGCTGAACGGGAAAATCGGAGACGATTTCCGAACAGAAGAAAGCCTGGCCCTCCAGATATTTTTAGATGTCCACAGAAATTTGAGCGAATATGGTATTTTTCTATGCATTCTTGGACAAGGATGGTCTTTAAAGGAACATAACTTGGAAACTGTTTTAAATCTAATAGAAAATCGAGTAGAAAATGATCTGCAAATTAGTGGGATGCATCAAGAATTTCCAACGTACCTAGGGTAACAGTAATGACGGCTCAGTAATGATAAAAGTAGGCATCTGCGCGAAATTTTATTTATTCAATGAATGACTTTCGTCTTATTTAAACTTAAAATTGATGAATAAGCAAATATTTTTGAGTTAGTGGCTATAATCTATTTAAGGTACCTAGTAAACTATAAAGTGAAGTGAAATAGTTATATTTTGTTAATAGGGGCGTGTTTTTTAATAAAATTTACTTGACTTTACGCTTTTTTCCTCATTTCTTAACAATTAAATGATATGCCCGTCTGGTGTTTAGCGGTGGGCTATGGAAGAAGAAATAAGTAAATAACTGCTCTTAAAAGAGATTATTTATCAGAATCGAATTGACTCAATATAAGAATATTATGTTGCAAGTACCTGTTCAATTATTGTTTTAAACATTCTGTAATCGATGAAAAAAATTAACCCGAAATTGCTCTTCTGTTTTATAAAACAGTGTAGCTACATCGGAAGTGGCTTTGTCATGGCCAGCAACACAGAAAAGGGTTTCTCCAGTTTTCTGTGCTACCAGCTAAGGGTTTAACTTTTTAGAATGAAACACATTCTTAATACATATGTAACACGATAATTTCGTAACCCACCCACAAGCTTCCAGTGCGTTTTATACTCATCATATGTTTGAGTAAATAAAAAACTTTTTCATAAACGAAATAATTTATTGTATCAAGTCACAATGTTATAATCTGCAAGATCTTCTATCTTACACCCGAAAAGTTTTAGCAAATACCAAATAAGGATCATTTCCCACACTATTTACTGCATTCACATGTGTAGTACACTCTACTAATAAAAATTCTTGTTTAATTTGTGCCAGTACAAATCTTAATATTTCAAATTTCGCGAAGTTCTAGCATATATATAAATAAATAACCGTATATTATCGACGTTTCGCCCCCGTTCGGGGGCTTTGCCAAGATTTATTTGGTATAAAGAATATAAAATTGTCAAACACCAACCAAAACAATTCATTGGTGTCCATTGCATGGCCACCACGCTCTCAACTGTCAAAATCTGCCACTTTAAACGCAGATGCCTAATAGTGAACGAATTTGCAAGTTTGTGTATTTATGTAAGAACACCTGTATTTTATATGCCCTTGACCATACTCACGTGTAACAAACTTGCGGTTATTTAGCGCACACTACAACACTGTGGACAAGCTGACACCTTAGATCCAGAAGATGCTGCTGCAGCTACCAGATTAAATAACACACTGAAACAGATGTTAAAAGACTTCCACAGCGACAGATGGGAAGAATACATGGGCACGTTAAATGGAGATCCACAAGACATCTGGAAACTTAGCAAGTCACTACGAGGAGGTACAGCACCAGAGGTTCCCCCACTCCAAAGCGTCAATGGTATGGCCTACAGTGCTCTAGAAAAGGCCGAAGTACTAGCTTCAAGCATTGAAAGGCAATGCACACCAAATGATCTCGAAGCCGAAGCGGAAGAGATCCTGCCAGATATACGTGACAGTCTCAGAAGGCTCACAGAAGCTCAGAACCAGCGAATCCAAACGGCAACGTACCAAGAAGTCACCGAAATTGTGAAAAAACTCAAGAAAAAGAAAGCTCCTGGTAAAGACAACATTACCAATCTAGTCTTGAAAAACATACCCAAGAAAGCAATGGTGAAACTGCTCAACATAATTAACGCCAGCCTGAGATTTTGCCACTTCCCGGCTGTATGGAAAGAAGCTCTTATCATAACAATCCCGAAGCCTGGGAAAGACCACCACCGGCCCGAAAATCATCGTCCCATCAGTCTGCTGTGTGGACCGGCAAAAATACTGGAAAGAGTGATACTCAACAGACTCAATGACGCCATCGAGGAACTGGGCATCCTACCAAATGAACAATTCGGTTTTCGTAGTGGGCACTCAACGGAGCTCCAGGTGCTACGAATCACGGAGATGATCAAATCTGCATTTATGAGGAGAGATACTACAGCAGCGATATTCCTGGACATAGAAAAAGCCTTTGATAAAGTGTGGCATAATGGCCTCCTCCATAAAATGCTCGAATTAGGCATTGACCTGTCGCTCACCAAGATAATCCAATCTTTTCTCTCGGGAAGGTCGTTTGAAGTCAAAATTGAAGGCACGAGATCTGACCCCACAGTGCATGCGGGGGTACCCCAAGGATCTGTACTGGGCCCGACTCTGTACAGCATTTACACATCGGACATACCGAAAATTCCAGGGACGGAGATTGCCCTCTTCGCTGACGACACCGCCATATTAGCTCAATCCAGAGACCCGAAATTGGCCATTCGTAACCTCCAGACCTCTAGTACCCAGCTAAGATCATGGTACAACAAATGGCGTATCAAGGTAAATTCACAAAAATGCCAGGCTATACTTTTTACAAAAAGGATACTACGAGACCCAGCTACGACCAACTTCGACGGTGCAGAGATCCCCTGGACCAACACAATCAAGTACCTAGGTGTCGTGTTCGATCCCAAGCTGACGTGGAGCCCTCATACAGATTACGTTCGAAAGAAAGGTACCATATCGATCTAGTTACTTTACCCTCTGTTGAAAAGCTCCAAAATCAACCTAAGGACGAAGAGGCTTCTATACACGTCAGTCATAAGACCAGCTATGACCTACTCCATCTCATGCTGGGGTCACACGGCACATACAAATCTCAACAAGGTCCAGGTCATTCAGTCTCGAATCCTAAGAACAATCACCGACGCACCATGGTTTATGCGTAACCAGCAGCTGCACGCAGACCTTGAGCTTCCTACCATCGCAGACTGGGCTAAGCAGAATACAACCAGATCTTTCTCCAGAGCAGAAAAGCACCCAAACCCACTAATCAGAGCGGCTGTGGACTACAATTTTGATGACATCGCGCCATCGTGCAAGAGACCTCGTCTCATGGTCCTAAGGGACAATTAATCAACAAACTACATCAAGATACCCATAAAAGGGCAACATACCACTCATTCATCAGTTCCAAAGGGCAAAAGATGCCAGCATCTGCCCAGGAAAAGCCACGACAATAGATAGATAGATGGACAAGCTGAAAATACTTCGAAAATTTAAAATAGGTGTTCGAATTCAGAGACTTGGCTAATGACTAGAATATAGTATCTTAACCTTTATCCTTGTACTTGTATTTTATTTAATTACTACATATGTTAATTTCATTCTTTTTACCAATTTATTCGTGGATCCGTGGTATAAAGCAACGGAAAAAACTAAGGTAACGAGAAGTTCCTATAAAAGAGTTACACAGAACTTTAAGGTGCACCTGGGACAACATAGTTGCTGTATTTCTGCTTCTTGTCCCAACCCAGAATGAAGAGTAATGTAAATAACGCCGGATTTCTATAAGTGGCGTTTTTAAATGATCATTATTGTAGACCAGTAGAATCATTTGGTAACAGGTATTCTTAAGTACGTACTTCTGCATTCTTAGCACCAGTTGCATCACAACAAATAAATTTACCAGTAGTAATTCGTTCGTTGTTCGTTTATGGACGCTTAAGCAATTTTAACGCTTTGTCACGTTCCTCTCTTTTGAACAAGCAACAGAGCACTTGGTTTTATGTGACATGTGCCCCGTATGTATAGTGGTTACGCAATTTACTAACACGTGTGTGTGCTCTTTTGTATGTGTAATAAAACGGCGACCTCTTTTAATTTCAGAACCAGACTTGGGGAGAGAATGGTCAGCATGAACTCAACCCTCGTCGAAACAGTTAGCATCAATTATGAAGATTTCAATGAAAGTTTTCTCACTTGCGGCACTTGCTTATGTAAGTAATACTACATTTCAATATTTTAGCTAATTAGGTTAGTGCTTCAGCGCTATTTTATTTCTTTGTTTGGTATTGCACTCGTTGAATGACGAACATTATAATTATAATGGCCTAGTCTTACTGACGATTAGCTAATTTTATTATTGATTTTGTAAGCCTCTAAGTAATTACGATATTACACTCTCATTGGCCGAAATTTGTGCATACGTATCCTTCACATATTCATAGTCGGACAATGCCAATGTAAATTTTCTTAACAGTTCTTGAAGCTTCATTAAGTGGCGCCCCTAGGTAGCCAATCTTTAAAGCTTTAAGGACCGCTTAGTTCAAGGTCGAAGTGGGGGTCATAGTTCAAGAAATAATTATTTTTTCCTCGTAGATAAAATAATAAAGGTCTGATTCTCCTTTGCTCGGAGTGAACTGTCAGAATAGGGAGGTTCGGAGAAAAATAAGATATTTATTTTTGGCATGAAAATGACAGAAAATTGTTATTGTAATTGATTAACGGCGAAATTTTTTTCCTAAAAAATTTTTTTGCGGCGTAATAAGCGAAAGAAATTAGCTTATCACGCCCACATACTAGTTCGCTTTGTTATTGGTTTGACGTCAGAGATTCGTAAGGCGCTCCTCTCACTTCTCTTGAAGTGCCCGTGAAGCGGTACCTATCTCATAACATACTTATTGGGACTATTTCCAGCGTGAATTTTTAAAGTAAGGTGTCAAGGAAACATAAAACAAAGACAACATAATCGATATAATGATGCAACAAGGGTATCAAAAGTCCGATTCACATAATTTGCCATATTTATGTAGTAGGTAGGTAAATGTCCCGGTAAATGTGGAAATGGTGTGTGATTCTTGCATCTAACCCCAATTTCATTCAACCTCAAAACAGTAGTGTAAAGGCAGACCGGTATAAAGTAAAACAAAGTCAACAATTTATTAACTGTACATGCCTTTTATAATTCAGTATAAGTAGGTATGTAGATTGTAGATACCTGCTTACTTCTGTTTGTAAAATAGGCACCTACCTATATTCTCTAATACAATACAATACATACCTACTCATTTATGTAGGTATGTATACCTAAGTTATGTATGTATACCTAAGTTATCAAGTTAACAGTTTTATAACGGATTGGAATTTTTTTAAAAAAACGGAAACAAATACAACTCACGCGAATCAAAAAACTACGCTACGTAGGTACTAGGTACTTGTTTAACAAATAGAAACAACTGCTATATTCTGGAACGGTTAATGTAGAAGAGACTCTTTCAGACGCATGTATGGAGTACGAAATTATACCTATGGGTGCGAAACTTGGACAATGGGAGAAGCGGATTGAAAAAGAGTAGAAGCGTTTGAAATGTGATGCTATAGACGGGTGTTGAAGATACCGTGGATAGACAAGTTAGCAATAAGGAGGAATTAGAAAGAGTTGGGGAAAAGAGAAAAGTATGGAAGACAATAAAGAATAGGGGATAGGATCGTAGGATGGTAGGACACCTTCTGAGACACAAAGGAATAGTTCGCGACATACTAGAGTCAGAGATAGGAATAAAGAGGTAGAGGTTGGAGCAGATTAGACTACTGCTCTCAAATAGTTGGGGATGTAGAATATTCTACTTTTACGGAAATGCGTAGGCTAGCTCAGGGAAAGGATGGAGGTACGCGTAGTCTTCAAAAGAGAGCTTTATGATGACGTACTATTTAATTATTATTGTAAAATAGTTAATAAAATTTCCTTTTTTAGTTCAGGGAGGGAACGCTACGGCGATTCAGTATTTGGCTCCGTCATGCTCCTAGCATCCTGTTTCAAATTATGCTAACCGTAACACGTTACCAAGTACCAAGGGGTCCCAGAAAACTGTCGATAAATTACATTATGAGGCAGCCGATAATTTTATAAACTTTTGCAATGATAAACTAACTCGCGAAAATATCGATAATGCTGACCGATTTTCCTTCTGGCTCCAACGAGCCACTTTTTCCGTTTTATTGGTGTGCTGTGCGATGTATTAGTCTGGGTACAAAACAGAAAACACCAGTTAGAACCAGTTAGAACCAGTTAATAATATTTAACAATTTAACTACACATGCATATGCATAATACTTATGGGACTGCTGCGCGTTGAAGCTGGGACTTGTACGTTATACTAAGTTCTGACGTCACGCGGCCCACTCTCGCTGCAAGGTACGATTTCTAGCCTCGCACCGACGGAAAACTTTGCAACGGCTTCACAGGCGAAGGAATTTTTTTAACAAAAATTAACAACACAACTTCCTTCAGTATAATAAACTCTATCAATTTTAATGAAATTTGAAAATTACCGAACCTGCCTATTTTAGGTTAATAATAGCGTATAATGTAAACAAATGGTGAGAATTGAAAACGGAATAAAATATTGAAAATATGAAATAAGTAATATTTACCTACCTATATAGAAGTGATTGAAGAGTTATGATGAATTACCAGTTAAAACGAAATTAAAATAAATTGAAGTTTATTAAAAATTTTCTTGAAGTGAATAAAATAAAATCTAAATAAAACTTTAAAAAAATTCATTCTTAAAAAAATTGTACATACTAATAAAACGACGAATTGTGTTCGATGAAAATCTCTTATTTTTTCATTTACTGCAAATTATTAGCAAAAAAGCAACACTGTTGTCTTGTATGACAACATCTCGTTATCTCATACAGTTTCCCATATACGCAGTGGTTGGATCAAGAACTTTGACGTAAATTCACCGTTAGTTCTTTAAAAGTTAACCCCACACGCCAAAAGACAGTGACACAGTAATTAAACTTGACACGTGTTTCGCTGACAATGTCATCCTCAGGAGTTGAAGATTAATCTAAATGTAAGCTTACACCAAATTGCTATAAATAATCAACCTCCACTACTGAAGTAAAATGGATCGATAAACCTATAGGGTTTCTTAGAACTTTACGAACATAAGAGCATAAGAAACCAATTTATTGCTCTTATGTTCGTAAAGTTCTAAGAAACCCTATAGGTTTATCGATCCATTTTACTTCAGTAGTGGGGGTTGGGTAAGCTTAGATTTAGATTAATTTTCAACTCCTGAGGATGCTGACGTTGTCAGCGAAACACGTGTCGAATTTAATTACTGTGTCACTGTCTTTTGGCGTGTGGGGTTAACTTATTAAGAATTCAGTTTCCCATGCACAAAGTAGCAACTATTAAATTTCATTTCACACAGTTAAAGCTATGCTGTGTGAAAAATTTTTCGAAGAGAACAAGTTGACTGAAATTGAGAATCATAAACCTATCAAAACTTTGCTAGAAAAGCTCTTGTTGATGGAAGGAACCAGTTGAAACACTGGCCAAAGATATACTGCTTTTGTAGGTCAACGCATTTGCACAGAAACCGCAGTGGAATGAATACAATTCGTCGTCTGGGGTTCGACTTGAACGTTTCACTTACACACCAGCTCTGGCTCCCTCAGAAAGTGTAAATTAATTTGGACAGACAAATCTAAATTTCTGCGTGAAGGTATTTTTAATAGAAGAAGAAAACACATTTGGTCGGCTGAAAATCCTCTTGCAGCATGGATGCAAAATTTTCAACAAAGACTTATAGTTTCAATGTTTTGGATAATCTTTAAGATGGAACTCTAACATCCCAGAGATATTTAGAGATCTTGAGGACTGTGGTAGAAGAGTTTTTAGACGGCCTGCCTTTAAATGCAAGAAGGAGATGTTGGTATCAACTAGATGCAGCTGGAGCCCCCGTTGCACCCATGGAGTATCTTAGCAACTTACCAATATATTCGAAGACGCTCGGATAAGTTGGGTGGGCCCGTGGGACTGGCCTGACTGACCTGACTCCTTTCGATTTCTACCTCTGGGGGCGCATCAAGGCCCAAGTGTATGGAAGTCGTCAATACGAGGAATAAATTGGAGGCACGCGTGAGAGCAGCATGTGTAGTGATGGGCGGACTCGAGTGCAAGAATCGAAAAGTTCTCGATTCTCAAAAGTTCTCGGTGTTCTCGAGAACTGTTTTAGTTATTGGTCTCGAATGCACGAGTTCTCGCTCAGTGAGAAGAGACGAGATAAACAAATTTATTGAGAACACGAGAACTGAAATGGAATCGAAAATACGGCGCGAGATCGGCAGCGGTATCAATAATATCAAGTATCAACTAGAACCAAATAGACAGTTGTAGTTCTCAGTTAGGTTAATTGTTATTTCCGATGGTATAGTTTGAATTTCTGGAAACCCAAACGAGTAGAAACTTTAAGATCATTTTGGAATTGCGAATTACAGTTAATACCTATGAGTGCTACTACTGGTTAAAAAAGAAACGAAATAAGTATTAATACACAATATGTAACTAAAATAAATTTCTAAAATTTAAAGTATAAACAAAGAACTAGATAAGTTCTAAGAGAAAAACGAACAATGTGCGCTTTTGCTAGTACCCTTTTTACGAAAAAATTCCACACTATCGTTTCATTTTTAATGTGATAAGCGATACCTAATCCAGAAAAAACGCAAACCCATTTCAATTTTTATTTTAATTAGAAATGTACATAATTTTTTGATTTTAATTTTATTTCTGCTAGTACTACGAGCACGACACTAATATTACTTTAATGAGAAGAGTTATGTAACTTGTAAGTCTTTTTAGAAGTTTCCAATAATAAATTTTACATTGGCACCATCGAATGAATAATTGTTCATTCAACGAATCTACTGAGAAATGCATTCAGAGACGTTACCGCCATAAAACTAACAGATGCAGGCTATAAAAAATGAAAAAAGATGCCGACGCATGCCGATTGAATTAGGCGAACGCTGCTCGCCGCTGCTACCCTTTGAACGTGGTCCAATGCTGCAGTACCGAGACCGAGAGAGTATCAGATTCCGAGTCTCGCAGCTCCCGTATGAGGTACAATATTTTTGTGTTGTACTCGGGTCTCGGGAAAGTTCTCGATTCTCAAAAGTTCTCGGATACGGAGTTCTCGATTCATTAAAGTATTCGATTCTGCCCATCGCTAAGCATGTGCGAATTTGGACCCTGCAGCAATCCGACGTGCAACAACGTGCTGCACAGTGCCTGGATGTTAGTGGTCAACATTTTGAACATTTGCTATCAAATATTTACTGTTTAGGTACATCATATTTTATTTATAATGCATCTTTCTTGCATTCTGTTGATCAAATTAAACAAAATTGGATTCCAGTCTTCTAAATATTGTTTTGTCCATCGGTGGTAAATTTGGATAAGCTTCTTTAAAAACTCTACAAGTTCTGCTAACAATGCTGGCGTACTTGCCATGTATAAAACGAAAAATTTCTTGATTTCTGTATATATTATTTACATATTACATTATGATTGTCCATTTTGAATATTGTGTTTGCAACAAAGCTCTCGACAATACTTTGGCATTTGGAAATTAAGTAGCAAATATTTTGCCTGAGGAAAACAGAATCAACTATGTTAAGCTGTAAATTTTTAAATTTCCATTATAACTGGACCCCTATAAACTTCTAATGAACAGTATGAGTATGAGTGGGACACCCTGTATAGGCAAGGATATTATGTTAAAGAAGTGTGATAAAATGTTGTGGACTGTAAGAGAATCCGAGCTTCATGAGACACAGTGGAGTAACCTCTATATACTCAGAAGTCCATACATCGCGATGAGCCCAGATCGCTTGATCCCAGGTACTATCTTCCCGGAAAATGATAGCACATTATTATTAGAACAACTGCTATTAATTGCACATTTTTCGGATAATTAAAATGCTGCCGAGATATTGGATATTTTGTAACCCAAGGAAACATTATTTTTTTGCTTCTTAAACCATGTAATCGAAGCCTTTACATGATACTCGCATACGCCCCTTGCGCTACTGATTGAATTCCATTAAAATCTGTCTGAATATAGGTGCACGTTTTATATATGTATTGTAAGTGGCATTTTAAGGACTAAAATCGTAGAGACGGAAGTTAGAACCAGAGATATGAACCGACTACGCACTTTTGACCCACCCTGTATACATTATAGCTTTTTCTGGACTGCCTTGTATATTTGACACCCAATTAACAATTGTGTTTTTTAAACCTAATATGTTTTATAGTCACCATTTATTCAAATTTACAGATTGATTAAATTGGTTAAAAAATATTTCCTCGTGTACCGTCTATTAATATTAGCTGTGGGATATAACTTTCTTATAAAACGTATATATGACGAATTTATAAAACAACATTTTCGTTGTTGCAGATCGCATTTGGACCGGTGGGTGCATAGTTTTTAGTCTTTTTGCATCAGATTCACCAAATCGTGTATACAGGCGATGAATTTGATCAAGTTCCTCGCACATAATTGGTATCGTACTCACTTGCTGTTAATTTAGTGCATATTGTAATTGTCTTCCTTTGTTATTACTTATTAGAATAGTTTAATGTCTCACTCTTTTATATATCGAGGAGGCGATTATTATTAAAAATAGAGCGGCCCCCGGAGTTAATATACAGGATCAAATAATTAATATGCTCGGATTAACAGAATACAGAAGTATTAGAAGTATAGCTTTGAACGAAATGGAAGCAGCGTTTACAGCTAGCCTAGAAATTTTAGATTATAACCTAAAGAAAATTTTTGTATGGCTGCAAATTGACTGTGTTGTCTTCCTGGTATTCCAGGCACTTGAACTCCTGGAACTCTACATAAGCACTGGCATTTACATTACGATCAAACGGTTGGGCCCATGATCCGTAAACAGGCATCAAATGAAAGAGGTTGCCACATGCCATCATTTAGAGTAGTTTATGGTCATGCATGTCCCATGACGCCTGGTGTTGGAGAAAGCGTCCTATTTACGTAACGCACGGGGAGAAATTTGCATTTGAAACGCGATCGCGAAACTTTCCCTGGTTCAAAGAAATTTTCAAAGTTTCAGTGAATGAAAAAGTACTTGTTTTGCGTGGCTCCACATGTTTTGTAATGAGTATCTCCAAATCCGGCCCTTTCAATATCCGTCGAGAAAATTTAAATCTTTCCGCATTTTCTGCTCCCAGCCCTTAAAAAAGAGCAGACACCGTGACCCGTGACGGTTTCATTTTGCGAGATCAGTGGAGATCGAAATAGGAACGCACGACAGTCAGTGGCGTTCCAAAATGAATGCCACATTTTTGAATTTGGCGGGATTTGGGAGCTTACTGCGACAGCGGATGCCATCATCGGGGTCTGCAAAAATCCGTTTTTTTTTTTCGCAAAAATCCAACCCAGCGAATTTAACCGGTTGAAACCATATTTTCTTTGGTTTTTCCGTCTGAAATAGTGCCGATAATACCGTGGAAAAACCCCGGTTAGAACCATAAAAATCGGGTTCAATCCGGTAAAAATCAAAATGGAAACAGCATGCGCAATAATATACATCGGCGGCTCGTATTAATGGGCTGTAGGGCGCCGCCCTCCCAAAGATTTCTAAAAGAAAATTAAAGAAAATCGCGTAACGAAGTTTCATCCTTTTAATTTTTATCTAATTAAGTATATTAAAATATAATATTTTTATATGTTTAAATGCCTGTGATATTCAGTCTGCACATTAACCCAGCCCTACCCTAACGCTAGAATGAGTGGAGCGTGGCGCTAACTGGCGCGCCTAGAGTACATAATACCGTTGATTGAGAGGACTTCTCAATCAAAGATAATACATAATACAAGACTGGTGGTGCGAATCATCTTGCCGCCCGGTTTGACTGAACCTGTAACAGTGGTGGTAAATCCTCAGATTTGCCGGCCATCTCCGTTCAAATTTCTTTTATCGCACTACAAAGTATCTTTGGGGCGGACCAGTTTCCGCCGCAAAGATATGGAGAATAAGCGAAGTATAGTATAAAAGAATAAATAAGTTGTTAAACTAGAGCACACAGCAGCGAAGGTGCCGCGGTGGATGGAGTATCGGGTTAGCGATTCAGTAGGTCCGTGTTCTATCCTTGAAGCGATTAGTTTTTGCCTTTCATTGTGTTATTCCATTTATTTCGGCAGCAATGAGGCATTTTAAATAAAAATTTTGACATCTGTTGAAAGGCAATAATTTTCATGTTGACTGGTAACAAATAGGGTAGTTTTATGAAGTGAATGACACTGATTGTCCCAATTTCTGGTATCAAACAGATGCTTCATAATGTAATTGTCGAAAAAATATTATTTCTATGCACAGAACACATTCATCATCATAAAGTTTTCAGTCTGAAGACTGGTTGGACGCGAACCTCAATCCTTTCCTATCCTGAGCTAGTCTACGCATTTCCCTAAAAGTAGAACATCCTACATCCCTAACTATTTGAGAGCAGTAGTCTAATCTGGGCCTACCCCTATACCTCTTTATCGCTCTTTTTATTCCTATCTCTGACTAGTATGTCGCGAACTAAGCCTTCGTGCCTCGGAAGGTGTCCTACCATCCTGTCTCTCCTATTCTTTACTGTCTTCCATAAATTTCGCTTTTCTTCAACTCTTTCTAATACCTCTCTGTTGCTAACCTTATCTATCCACGGTATCTTCATCATGCGTCTGTAATTCCACAATTCAAACGCTTCTAATTTTTTCCTATACCCTTCTCCCATCGTCCAAGTTTCGCACCCGTACAATGCCGCACTCTATACATACGTTTTTATGAGCCTCTTCCGAGTTTCTACATTTATCATTCCCGAGCATACCTAATAGTTGTTTCTTTTTATTAAATGCAATTCGTCCCTGCGCTATTCTTTGTTTTATATCTCTAGAACTCCTACCATCGCGAGTTACTTGACTTCCTAATTAGCAGAAATCTGAGACTTCCTCTATCTTCTCGTTTCCGATTGATAAGCAAAAATTCCAGGGAGTGAAAACAAGTTATTTCGCGTAAAAGTTTTAGCTGTAGGTAGTAAAAATAGAAGTTTAGGTGACCTGACCCCCTCCCTTTAACAAGTTACGAACCGCCTCTGTAAGACAAATCTGACCGTTTTTCAATAATGGTATATTATTAAAGTGCGTTTGGAACAATTAGGTACCTATAGCGAAAGCAAAATCTGGGCTATGTGCGAGTTTTGCACCAAGGGAAATTAATATACAACCCTCTCGTGGATGGACGCCGTCTTCAGTTAGGTGTACCACGACTCTCTATTCATGGCGACTTTATACATGTATAAAGTTATTATAACCTTACACATAGATCCCATTTTTTAACGACTCCTAATTACCGTTATTATGTCCCATTAATTTGCAAATGAAGATAAACAAGCAACGAAACAACCTCATCCGCTCTCTGTATTTATAAATTAAGAAGTTCAATTTAAATAAAAAATGATAGACATCTTCATGATGATATCTAATTATTAGAATTGCCTTGTCACCGTTCATTAAAATGTACCCCGCCCTGTTATATTAAAGCAACTGTGCTGTGAACCATCAAGGCCACAATCAATGAAATACTCTTATCACTTGAGTTGTACTGGACCATTCGAACAACTACTCCTCGGGCAAATACCCCGCCATGCATTGAATTATAGAACTAAATCCAGATTTTGTGTACTACGAAATCTGAATTTAGTTCTATAATTCAATGTCTGGCGGGGTATTTGCCCGAGGAGTAGTTGTTCGAACGGTCCAGTACCACTCATTACCGCCGCATAATTCGGCTAATAATTAGCTCTTGCTAATACTTCACCAAGCGTGTAAGTCTATTATACATCAAGCAATATTGCATGGTTCGAGTGTGTAGGGCAAAGCACCGTACTGATGAGTCCCAAAAAGACGAAACCATGCACATTCGAAACATGCAATATTGAAAAACTTAAACACTATAATCACTTTTTTGGTTCTTCATAAAAATAAAAATAAAATAAAACTTTAATTTATTATTTTTACAAGTGTACCTACGTAAATTAAAATGTTTAAGATAGCTTTTAATTCGTCCACCAGGATATAAAATTATACATACTCCATGCCGAACTTTTGTAACTGCAATCACCAAAATTCTTCAAAAAATCGAGGTAGAGAATGATCAAATTAGATCAGAGGTAAGTATTGCATATTTTTTTGGAATAGTTCTCTTCGTACTAGATTACGTGTCGGTAACAGTTCACAAATCGTAAGAATGAAATCGAGACACCGATTAAGAAGACTGTAGCGTGTATAATGGGAACCGGGAACAATTTCGAGTTATAGAAACTTTAGTTAGACAATTCGAACTAAAAGAAACTATCTTAAGAGCCCGACACACAGGAATTTTGGGAGCACGGTAGACGTTCGCCTGTTTGTAAATATTTCAAAAACTATAAATGTTATTAAATTGGTTTTGTTTGCAAACAGTTCTTAAAATACAAATCTACTATTGCTATTTAGAAATTTGTTAAAAAATATGAAAACAATAAACGAAGTCGCATGTTACAAGTGGCGAAAAACTGCTTTTTATAGAACCCAATAAAACTTTCCTTAAAAGAAAATCTCAGAATCTGGTTAACGGCAATAGTAGACTGAACCTCTTCCTTGTAAGAACACATAAAATTTTCAATTTTGACCGAAAAACAAAAAAGATATTAGTAAACAGCTGTACCGTTGCATTCGGAGTTTTTCGTCGTAGCTCGTGCGCTCGCCTGTCTTTCGACTACTAGTAGTAGGGAAATGAGAGCCTCAGGCCACATCTGTTGCCAACCCAAAACTCCAGCAACCAAAATCCCTGTTAGTGTCTTCAGCAGCGGCAGCAGCCTCTGGTTCTATTGCCAACTCCAAAACGCAAAAATCCCTGGTAATGTCTTCAGCAACGACATCTGCCATTGGTTGTGGCTCAGGCGCCTGCGCCGGGGCTTAAAACGTGCGCGTGTTGCTCATTGTTGCGCAATGGAAGAATGTTCTGGAAAATGCTGATGCAATAGTACGCAGATGTTGCAGAATTAATGTTTTATCCCCTTCTACGCTGAAGGAGTCCTCGAGTAATGTCTTCAGCAACGACTTCTGCCTCTGGTGTCTTTGGGGCCTTTGGTTGTGGCTCAGGCGCCTGCGCCGGGGCTCTATGAGAGTGGGCGGGTCAACAGCCAATGATAGAGGTTGTGGGCGGCATCCAATGGGTGTGGTTGTGGGTGGTAAGGTTCAACTACTGCTAGATGCCTTTGGATGTGACCCAGGCGCCTGCGCCGGGGTTTTCGCAAACGTTTTGGAAATGACGCCGACCGGGATTCGAACCCGGGTCCCCGCGCACCGGAGCCCTCGCTCCAACCAACTGAGCTAATCGGATGCCTACATGCCCGTCTTTTAAATCATCCATATATACTTAGGATTGTAAACAGAAGTTTCTCGGAAATTCCAATGGTTGCAATGGTTTATACTAAATAAATATTGATATCAAAGTTTAAGAAAAAAGCACGTTCGCCGCCGATAAGAGATGTTATAATTGTTTTTATTATGGGTAAAAAACCTTTCAACTCGCCGACAAGATTATGTTTGTTTAGGTTTGCTCCCACGTTCTGTATATGCACATACTACGTTGTAGACACTACAAGGTGACCCGTTTATTTGTTTGTATTATTACAATAAAATAACATTCTAGAACATTCGTCAGTTTGTTTATTTTGATACGTACTATGTTTTGAAATTACTTGTTATCTTAATGCGTTTCGGACACGTGTGGGAACCATCTGGTGAGTGCTGGAAGTACTAATTGAGTGTCGGTAATATAGAACACATGTAGATTTCTGTTACACTTACTGGAAAGTGCAAATTGAATGTCGGTAATATAGAACGCATGTAGATTAGGGCCCACTGCACACACCACTTGCCCCGCCCACTTAGGTCATGGAGGGTATCAAATTAACCAGCTCGATGAGACAAATAGGAATCTATAGTTATTCTCCTACTTCAGAATTCTCATCAGATGTCTGTCTGTCTGTCTGTCTGTCTGTCTGTCTGTCTGTCTGTCGGTCTGTCTGTCTGTCTGTCTGTCTGTCTGTGTCTGTCTGTCTGTGTCTGTCTGTCTGTCTGCCTGCCTGCCTGCCTGTCTGTCTATATGTCTGTCTGTTACATCAGCCGTTCGTGTCAACAACAACATTCAATGCCAATGACGAAATTCGCATACCAATCCACCAACAAGACGTTTACGTACTGCCGCATCTAAGCTGCATCTACATAGAGGGGTTTTTCGTCTTTCTATTCTTGCTTGTGTCATCAGCCATGGTGTTTGCGAATAGAGCTGTCTGTGTTAACAGACAGCTGCGTCAACAGCTGTCTGGGTCAACAGCTGTCTGGTGTCAACAGACAGCTTGTCAAAAAAAATCACGCTTCTAGCATATATTTATTGGAAAGCACACAACAAATATTTCTAACATAATGGGGAGTATTATTCAGTAATCAATTCATTAGTTTAGTTAGTTCCCATGGAATACGGTAAATTATATAATATAATTTATTATATTAAAATACATTTTGTCAATTAAAATAATATAATACTGTTCATAATATGATTTGATAATATTATATTAAAATACATTTTATTCATTAAAATAATAAAATAGTGTAATCAAACTCGTGACGCTGCTTATACATCGTTGGCTGCAACAAGAGAAAAATCATAGTTACGAAATTATACTAGTAAACAAACAAACAAACAAACAAACAAACAAACAAACAAACAAACAAACAAAGAAACAAACAAACGGACAAACAAACGAACAAACAAACGGAGGGACAAACAAAGAAATAACTTCATTCATTATAAACAAACAAACAAACAAACAAACAAACAAACAGACAGACAAACAAACAAACAAACAAACGGACAAACAAACGGACAGACAAACAAACAAACAAACAAACAAACGGGCGGACAAACAAAGAAATAACTTCATTCATTATAAAAACAATTAATTTTCCACTACTAAAATTGTGAATCACAAAATCGGCAATTTTCCACTACTAAAATTGGGAAGTCCAAAATCCACACTTTTTATCTACTATCACTGCATATTAAAAAATCTAAATACTTTACTTACGATTTACAATATTGACCCAAATGACCACAAGTTCACTGCACGATTCCAACAAAATTATCTTGGTTTCTTTCTCCATGAATAGTCCAGAAAATAAAACATTTTCGGTTTCCGTTGCCATGTGCGATACATTTCCGCACATAATCATTTTGGGTTGGTTCTAAAGATATAAAATAGTTTACAATTATGGAACAGATACGTGAGCTTTTTAACTACATATAATGAAATTATTATGAATGAGTTTTAGTAACAGAATGCTTGAACAATAAAAGAAATGATTACTGCAAACGGACTTACTTTTAAATTTTCCGGTAAATTTTGGAGGATAAAATGGTACAATAAAATATCTCCAACATCATCTTGGCCAATTACAACATCCATATTGGGAAACTAACTTTTACCGCACCTATTCCGTGGGAACCAACTGAACTATTGAAGTGATTACTAAATAATAATTCTCGCAATTATATTCGTTCTATTTATCTCCCAGCTTTTGCCGAGCTTGCAAAATTTTGGTAACATGCAGAAGTTATCAAAAACAACAATCAATCGAGTGTTTATGTTTCTGGCGGTGGCCTTCAAACTTTTTATGTTCTAGAATGATTTTATTATAATAATACAAACAACAGGGTATAAAATAATCTCGATCATCTTGTAGAGTTTGCGACATATTAAGTGCACATGTACTTATTAGCATGCAGAATGTGGGACTCAAACCAAACAAATATACATTTCCTGTCGGCAAAGTTGAAAGGTTTTTCTAGAACGTTCTTAGCTATTAATATTTCATCATAATAAAAACAATAAATCATAACATCTCTTATCGACTTCGAATCTATTGTTTCTTTCTCAAACTTTGATAACAATATTTATTTAGTGTAAACAATTACAAACGTTGGAATTTCCGAGAAAAAACATTAATTCTGCAACATCTGCGTACTATTGCATCAGCATTTCCAGAACATTCTTCCATTGCGCAACAATGAGCAACACGCGCACTTTTTAAGCCCCGGCGCAGGCGCCTGAGCCACAACCAATGGCAGATGTCGTTGCTGAAGACATTACCAGGGATTTTTGCGTTTTGGAGTTGGCAACAGAACCAGAGGCTGCTGCCGCTGCTGAAGACACTAACAGGGATTTTGGTTGCTGGAGTTTTGGGTTGGCAACAGATGTGGCCTGAGGCTCTCATTTCCCTACTACTACTACTGATCAAAGTCGCTCAGCTGTTAATCGATCCGGAAGTAGTGAGTGCGCCCAACAAATTCATTCTCAGTATTAGTTTGGCCGACTAGTTCTCTGCTTTTCCAGATAATTTTTGCCGTTCGCTCTAGGTCTGTACCTCTGAACTCCCCAATTCTTAGCAAATAGGTGTGTCGGGCTCTTAATAATTATTTCTTATTTTAGTTAGACAATTTGGACTAAAATAATCTCTTAATTATTTCTTATTTTAATAATTATTTTTAATCATTTTCCTTTCCAAGCTAATTTTCAAGGCTCTTCCCATGGTTGCAAAACAAACTAAGTAATTTTAAATAATTATGTATTCAAAACAAAGTGAGTCGTATTGATAAACATAATGAAATTTTAAATGTAGTGGAGTATTGTTTGTTAAATATCGGCTTCACGTCTATTTAGAATATAAAATCGTGCGAAATATATGAAATACCTACAATGGGCTATGATCCTGGGTATGATCTTATTTTCTCATGCGTGATTATTTACGTACCTTTCACGCAGCTACTGGAAAATCTGATTTGTTCTGGCATATTTTTAGAACATTAATAAAGTCTTCGTCTGCCCATTTTTGCTTGAATGTAGTCAATATTGTTATCAATATAATGTTGCCAGTCTATCATATTATTGTTCAAACCTTCGAAACCTTTTTTATACATCAAAATCGCCATAAAATGATAAAATGGCAAGGCAACGTTTATTTCAACCATAAATGTTAATCGTATGGGCCACTTGAACATCAGTTTTAAGTCTGTACTTAACAGTATTTGAATGCCATGATGACAGACACGTAATTCGAATAATGCGCGTTATAGGGCCTGGTAAGAGGATTGAAGTGTTTTTGGTAGCTTGCATTACCTCCGCACAAATCGTGTTATCGAGTTCTGGAATTGTTTGTAGACATGTTCGGTCAGATAGACCCAAAATATCACCAAGGTATCTGTATGAAACTTTCATCTTTAGAGAAGGGAAGAAGAGGAGAAGTAACAAAGCAGATATTTGTGTTACCATTTGGCATAAAAAAGGGGGCGTAACCTAAATTTCTTAGTCTCTTCACGCCAAAACCTGGACGAAAATTCTTAAAATGATACGACTAATTGCATTATTACAAACGTTGCTTTCATTATTTTGAGTTAGTTACATGAATTCTAATTAGTAACCTGGTTTCACCACTTTGTTTGGCACCAAATCTGCTCAAATTTTGACAGACGCCACACCGCTAATTTTTACACAGCTAGCTATCAAAAATCTTTTCATCTCTTTACCAGAGCGTATATATTTCAATAGGAAAGGTGTTGTGTGTAGGACAGGAAGCAAACATTGTATTTACATTTTCGGCGTTAGATTTTGTACGTCAAATTCTGACCCAGATCAATTTGACCTATATTAAGCGAGATATGGACTTTTTCCCAGTGTCTGATAATTACCGTGATTTAATTGAATAATTTAGTTATGTGTGTGGTAAACTTGATAAAAATACATATTTGTTATCTTTTTTTTATATCCGCGACCTTTTGAGATATCGCGTAATAAACTACATGTAGTACAACAGGCATCGAATTTTGTCAGGGAAATGGGAAAGTCGGTCATGGTATAATGCCTTTTCGTGACTGCATTAACTGGATTAACTGAAATGCCCTAGTAGACGTTTGCGGTGCAGCACAGTAATAAATCAGATAACTAGGACAACAGAGAAAAAAAATCGATTTTTCAGTGAAATATACCGCCTATTTAGGTACTATCTTTTCTTAAAAGCCAAGTCGTTTTAATGATTAACCCCGAATTAACCACACAAAATTTTAAACACTGAATACGTATTTCGGCAACTAAGTTGCCATCCTCAGTATACTACCAAAATATATGTAACGCCCTGTACTCATCTGGCAAAGTGAACTTCAGTATTTTCGGAGTGGAAGTAATTTTGACAGACCTTGTAAAAGGGCTTCGATATCTTTCAGTACAATAATCGATTCAGTAAATATCTACCGTATGTGGAAGAAGCATAAGCGCCTACATTGTGTCTGAACAAAAATATTGATTTCTCTTTACATTTAATCTTCTTAGAATAAATTAAGGGAATTCTTATGTTTAAATAAGTCGGCAAAGAAACCCTTATAAAGAATGAACGGACAGGTTGGTGAAGATCACCAATGCTTTTGGGTTTGTATGGCATTAATATAATTGAATGCGTATTTAAATAAACACGTCCTGTTTCTATTATACCCATAGAAGATGTACACAGCTAATTGTACTATAAAAAATTCGCACAAGAACAATGGGATTTCACTGCATGCTCTGATGACAGCTCATCGTACGAATTGAGAATCTAACAAGGTTATGGGAATGTTGTCCAACAGTCTTACCCACAAATACCTACTTCCCTGCTCATGATTTCATCTCTTAGTAATAGTTTTACTTGTATAAAATTACCCAAGTAATTTTAACTAGTCCATTTGTTAACCAATTTCTGTGCAATAAGATTAGCAGTATCAATGTTTTGTGAAATCAAGAAACTCTACCTTTATTACTCTGTACCTGATTCCTTATCAGATCTGAGTAAGTACCTACGTTAGAATATGTTGTGTACAATATGAATATGGTAGGTAACAGGCTTAACAACTTATTATTTCTTTGGCGTAGCGCCGTCATTAAACTGCATGAAATTTAGACGTCAAACCATTTGAATTTTTATTTTGTGTACGCGAGTAAACTTATCAACTGTCGCTAGGAATTTCTGTTACTTAATAATAATTTACTTTAACAGCTACTTGACTAAAGAAACTACACGTACATGGTACATGCCTCCTCGATGCTCGCTCTCCTAAAATATTTTCTTGTCGCACGCATGTTTTCAGCTATATTAAAGTGTATTTATAGAAATAGAACGTCTTTGATAGATACCTAAACTACTCCCAAAGTATTTTCTGTAGTAATACAATAAGTGGTCTGGAATTGACGGAAATTTTACGAAAGCTGTTGCGTTGCTTGGTAGCCACGAGTGTAAATTTGACAGTTAAAAGATCACGAGCGCTTGCGCGAGTGATCTTCTGTCAAATTTGCACGAGTGACTAGTAAAAGCAACAGCTTGAGTAAAATTACCTAAAAATTCCAGACCACGAATTGTATTTGACAAGATTATTTTTTGAATCGAAGCAAGGTAGTTCAAAACGAAATTTTATTTCAATTAATTCACATACAAAGAAATGTGTTGGGAATATTTGACGTTTAGCAGGTACTAAAGTAACTAGATTATACATTATAAATGCACCTACAAATTCGCAGCTATGGCAACTTATCAACAAGCAAAATTATCGAAAAAATTACCGTATGTAATATCACAAGAGAGTGAGAATTACTTGAAAATAATTCGACAGATTTTCGAAAACTTGTCGCCAGGCAATAGACACGAGAGCCCGTAGGGCTCGAGTGGCTATTGCCGAATGGCGACAAGTTTGAGTAAAATGTGGAGAATTATTTTCCAAGTTATTCTTACTGTCGTGTGGTATTCGAAAGGTTATTTTTTGACGTTCAAATATGAAACAACTGTCAATATTATTCTTTCAATGTCACAATTTGCGATTAAAACATATAAGACAATATGTCAAAACCAGAAAACAAGTCGTTTTATCAACAAAAACAAAATACTAAAAAAAATTCCCGCTGGGATAAGTTAGGTAAAAAATTCTCACTATAATAATGATTTAATTGGTCAGAATTAAACGCGTGATCAAAAATACTGTTCATTTATTGGAAAATAGAAACGTCAAAAAATAACCGGGGGTATATACATAAGATATCATTTTTTTATCAATAAATACATCTTTAATTGTATGAAAGTTTTATTGTCATGGCAAATAATCGAGAATCAAGGTAGAAGATTTAATGGAACAATAAACATTTTAAATTAACAGAACATATTAAAATATTTAAATATATTGTGTAGAGTTTGACTGATCTTTAGTTACATACATATTTTGAACATTGAAAGTGCAATGGTTATATGTTATATTATGACCAGATTTTTTTGCATATTATTATTATTAATGTTTTCAGTGGTAAAATTTTCTTGCCTTATGTTTATATCTCTTGTAGTTTGGATTCCAGAAGGTCCAGGTCTCAGGTTGTTTATTAAACTAGCATGATGTTCCTCGTCTAACTGTAAATAAGGGCCTAATGACATAGCATTTGCATGTCCAGTCATTTTGATGAGCTGTTCTTCCGGGACACCTGATTTAGCAAGATTTGATACAGCACTTGATCGATTTGAATGATTCGTGATTTTGTTTGTCAGAGTATCAAGCCCTATTCTTTCAGGAGATTGTTTGGTCCATTTTCCAATCTCATTTACTCCATAAGGCATATTTTTGTACCATTCAGAATTGCTTTTATTCCAGTGAGGATTTACAGTCAGAAATAGTCGATCTGACGTAATTCTGTTAGGGCGTTTAGAAATAAGCTTTTTAAATAACCTTACCAGGCACATACCGAGATTATTGTAATTAGGCACTAACCACTTACTGTCTGATAATTTTTGAGCTCCACCCTGGCATGTTTTGGAAAATATCGGGTTGTATTCAATTCTTCTGGTTACGTTACCATTTGATTTCTTTTCTTCTTTGCATTTTGCTGCCTCTCCCCCTCTCCAGGCTAGTTCGAATGCTATTATATGATACAGTTTTTTTTAAGTCCTTCTGGACAATCTTTCTTTCTTTCTTTCTTACTCAGAGCAGTCGAACTTTGCTTCCTCTTTCCGAGAATAGACTGAAGCTGCTTTCGTTTCGCATTTTTTGCATCCCTTGCTTGTTTGAATTCAATGTCTGTAAATGGATTAAATTTTCGGACGTACTGTTTGTAGTATTTTTCTTGAAGGAGTTTTGCAGTAACATTCCACATGGTCTTTATAACGCATTCTTTATAATCTTCACCATCAGGTCTCTTCATATTAAAAGCCCAATCATTCATTATCAGTCCAAGCTCTTGATTTGAAGTATAATTTCTAGAAGTTCATAATGCTTCTCTTTTAAAAATATGTATTGCGAACTGTTTCCATATTGACTTGATTGATTGATTTTTAACTGTACTCCTCGGAGTAACACTCTGTACAGTTTTTTGAATATCTTCCAAAGATTCTTGGCCAAATCTTGCCATTTCAAAACGACGATGTTGCAAGAAAACTCGAAAATAATATGACAGTGACAGTTGCCAAGGTAGAAATTTCAAAACTATCATTCACAGCATAGTTGATTAAAAGCAAGGCGCATATTTATTAGTTATTGGGAAAGCTAGGTAGGTTTTTATCTTTTACAATGACAATGTTCCTATTGGTCAATTTGACGATGAAAAAAATAATCGTTATTGTTCAGTCGAGTTAACAATATACAGGATGGTCACTTTTACAATGTTGGTCAAATTTCAGAAAACGTGCACATTTCCATGCTCTTTAAGGATCTGAAAAGAAATTCTGGATAGCTCTCGTTGTTCCTGAAATATCCTGAAAATATATGGAAGAAATATTTTAATTTTTCCAGGATATTTCAGGAACAACGAGAGCTATCCAAATCTGCTTAAGGGGGCTCGTCGAACTTTCTCCTGTCTCGCTCGGACTCGTTGATTGTCCCTGAGAACCAGGTGTTCGTTTTTCAAAGACTCCACAGCCAACTTTCAGAGTATCTACCTGAAATTTTGCACACTAAAGCTTTTTGTTGTGTAGAAATGCGCTATGATCCCAGTTTTTTTGTAATTTCAAAAAAATGATCATTTTGTTTACTTAAAAGCTAGCATTTTTCTCAAATTTTGTATGTGAAATAAGGCATCCTTTTCTAAAATTATAAAGAAAACTGAGATCATAGCGCATTTCTACACAACAAAAAGCTTTAGTGTGGAAAATTTCAGGTAGATACTCTGAAAGTTGGCTGTGGAGTCTTTGAAAAACGAACACCTGGTTCTCAGGGACAATCAACGAGTCCGAGCGAGACAGGAGAAGACGGTCGCAAGCCCCCTTTAAATTTGTCAGTTTCTTTCCTCATACATTGAAGCCATGTTTCTTTAAACACTTACTATAAAGTGTTGAATTATTCTCGTAAGCAAGTATTACATTGTTTTGGTTAACATTAAACTGCCTGTATGAACACACCTACATTATTTATTGTTTACAACCCACTAGATTTTATCAGTAATGAAACGTTAATTGTTTATACAATAATTTGGCACCGCATAATTAACTTTAATGGCCTCGCCAATTTTATACTAAGTGGGCAGTAGAGTTTTTATCTACAAATCGCTGCGTAACGACAATGGGGTCATCCACCAGTTTTGATTTAATGTATTTTTGGATTCAGAAACTAAAATAAACTGACCAATATTTTCTATTTTTTTCAATATACGGTGCATAAAAGTAAATGCTATTATCGTGGTGTTGTGATGTCAGAGAGCGGACGGTAGCGCATTATGCGTAATCACATAAATGCCAGTTGACGTCTTACTTCTAGATTAAGTCAAAACTTGGACGCCAATCTGTCACATTGGGCCCTTTGAAATACCCTGTGTGTATTTCAATACGTCGAGGCTAAATTAAGTACCTATAACACCCCTTACACAGATTGTATAAACACTGAATTTTTATTATTATATGTGTTAGAGTATTTTAATTTTGTTTAAGGGTGGAAGTTTTGGATAAGTAAATTTGTATAAATTGATGTGGCGCTGTTAAGACGCCGTAAATTTCTTAGAGTGACAGGTTGGAGATGACATCAGGGTGAAAGGGAGAATTATTAGGCAATAAGACACAATATCATGTTACAGGGTTGAAAGATACAAAAGAACGTTTTAAGATATGTAATTTTAAGTTAGTCAGCTAGCGGTACCGAAAGCTGTAACTTGTTTAGTATTTGTCGAACATCCTGACGATGAAAAGAGTGGTAAATACTATAACAGTTGTAAAAGTTAAATAATAACTTTAAACAGTACCTACTCAAACATATCATTTTACGACAATATTTTCAGGCGCACAACACACATGACGTGAAAGAGTATACGATCACACCTATATTGCATTTTCTTTTCATGCTTGATAATCTATTGTTATGTTTTTCTGCAAACAATGGAATGGAACGGAACTGGCGAATCAAATACTGAAGTCTAAATTAATGAAGTGGAGCTGAAGGTTGAATATTTTTGTTCGGAAACAACAACAGTGGTGAATCAGCCATGTTGAATATTCAGTTTTATTCATTGTTCAATCCATTCTGGAAGTGTGCGAAATGCAAATTTTGACTGCACAATAATAATTCGAGAGATATTGGCGAATTTCCAAATGCTACTGAAATGTGAAATTTACTGGATTGTATTCAGTAGTATAAGTGGATGGAGCATTTTGTAAAATCTATTAAAAGGCTTGTACCGAAGCTACCGAGCAAATTTTGCAAAATTGAGAATATTTATAAACAGTGACATTTCGTTTCGACAGCTCTGTACCAATTTCTTGTTCAAGAAGTAATTATGTACTCCAACTACCTACTAGTCATATTTTACCACCAGAAATGCTCTTTCATATTCAGTTGTTTTAATGTCAAAAACGATGCTTGTCAGTTTAATAATTAATAAAAATATAAATGTCAATTTCACTGTCTTCCAAGAGTTATCGAAAGTGCTATAATGATCGCGGCGCTTCGCGCCTTGGTCATCTACAGTAGTGGCCATAAATATAGCAACTTTTAAAAAATCAATGTAATATTAAACAACATTATTTTTAAGATTAGAAATGCATTCCAGCTTTCACATTGCTTCTATGGTAAGTGTTTCCTGCAATAAAAATTAGAGCTTTGTGAATAACAAATTAATCCCAGCATTTGTTCAAATTTTTCTTGGACAGAAATATAGCAACAACTGTCATAAATAAGTTTAAAGTAATTAAAACGCCAGTTAAGTTGTACTTATCCCGAGTATTTATCGCATTGGCACTATTTCTGGTTAGTAAGTAAAAAATGGGTCGGGCTAAAACAGTTTCAATTGAAATTAGGAACCTTATTACACAAAAGTATGAAAACGGTGTCAAACAGGCTGAAATTTCAAGAAGTTTTAATTTAAATAAATCCGTTGTGTCCAGAATTTTGAAGCTATTTATGTTGAACCCATTCCAAATCCAGGAAGACCAAGAAAAACTTATGAAAGATTTGATCGACACGTGTTAAGAATATCGAAAGAAAACCCATTCCTGTCCTCTTCCAAAATTCTTGGAAAATTGGAGGAAATTGGATCAAAAGATGTTAGTGCTCGTACAATAAGACGGAGATTAGTCGACGGCGGGTTATTTGGTCGCCGACCAGCGAAGAAACCGCTGTTGTCAAAGAAAAATGGGAAGGCCTGTCTCCCGTTCGCAATAGATCATATTAACTGGACCCCAGAAAATTGGAAGAATGTAGTTTTTAGCGATGAATTAAAATTTAATTTGTTTAAAAGTGATGGGCTACTCTATGTTAGACGACCAACGGGCAAGAGATTTGACAAGAAGTGCACATGTCCAACTGTTAAGCACGGTGGTGGTTCAGTTATGGTTTGGGGATGTTTCTCTAAGATTGGGATGGGCCCAATCTGACGAATCCATGGTAAAATGGATCGATTCATGTATTAAAATATTTTGCAATACCATCTGGTCCCATACATCGACGAAACAATGCCTTTAAGTTGTGTGTTTCAGCAAGATAATGACCTGAAACACTCGTCGAAACTTGTGCAGGATTGGTTAGCCGAGCAACACTTCGAAATTATGCGATGGCCATCACAGTCACCCGACTTAAATCCAATAGAAAATTTGTGGGATTACTTGGATGGCAAAATTAGAGGCAATAATTATACTAATTTTGAAAACCTTTATACTGCACTGGAAAATGCTTGGGAAATAATTGATGATGGATACATTACTAAATTAATAGAATCGATGCCCAAGCGATGTGCCCAGGTTATTAAAAATAAAGGTTGTTATACAAAATATTAAACGCTTTTGTTATTTTTAATTAATACTTGTCAAAAAAATTTTTTTTCCGGAGTTGCTGTAATTATGTCCAACAGAAAAATTAAAAAATATTAAAAATAATACTTGTTTTAATTACACATAAATACGCATTATGTACTAGAAATGTGTATGTATTTTAAGAACAAAAAGTAAATAAAAATAATATTTTTGCTTAGAAAAAAAATTAAATTCGAAATTTCAGGAAGTTGCTATATTTTTGGCCACTACTGTACATAGCCCTCGGCTGTAATGAAACATTTTCCATCTAGGTACGTAGTATAGGTACTATTACTTTGGTACTGGTACCGTTGATTCACTGATTCACGTAGCCGATTCCGAGAAAATGGCGATTTCCGTTTTTCATGATTTTCTAAAAAAATGGATTTTTTATCTCCCGTTTCTGTTTAAGAAGGAGAAATGCGAAGGATTCGTACTTGCACATTTCAGAATAGAGCATGAAATATTGAATACTTTGCCTTGAGTTTCCCTCTACACCAGATTTGATATATGGTGTAATGTTGGACTATACAACTTTGAATATGATATCTTTGAACTTTTATGCCAATTAAACTTGAATACGATATCGCCTATGCCTATCTTATTACATCGTATTTGAAGTACAGGATAATGTTAAGCTGAAGAACCTAAAACATGATATCACTTCTCTCTGCATTCGAATTGTGTCAACTTCAAACCTCTATAAGCTGCACTCTTTTGAGGCATATACTTTGTTGGTCTGGAAATGGCGCTATATATCTACTTAGTTACTTTGACCAAAGTGTTTGACGATGTCAAACACGGTTGTGAAAGCTAGTTCAAAAAATCTAGAGGTATGCAGGTATGCTTCGATTATCAGTTAAGAACTACTGCACTAGAAACATCTTTCCGACCTACAGGCATTAGGAACCAGTAAAAAACAAAGTAATGAAAAGGTATCCTGACGAGTGCCATGGCAAATAGCAAGATGGTAAAAAATCAACAAAATTTTTCTATCTGCGTATTTGAATCAGTCAGGTTAGGTCAGTATTTCAATTTATTACCAAAGTGTAAAACCGTATACACAGGGTGTTTCATTAACAATGGGAAATCCGTTAACTGGAGATTCTACAGGTCAAATAATGACCATTGACCCGAACAGGCCTTATCCGAATATTGATGGTTTAGGAAATACAGGGCGTTGAAAGTTACAATTTTATTTCCATTTTTTGCCATAACTACGAAATTTCTTAGGTTGTTGGCTTGGAAATTTGCAATCCTATGGTTTTTCTTACGGAAAAAAGATTCCAATAACATTTTTGACGTTGCCCATAGAGGGCGCTACTTATAACCTATTGCGTTGATAAATCGACCCATAACTTTTTACCATGTACATCTAACGTCAAATCGGCTCCAAAATCTGAAAGACCAACCTTTTTTAAACAATAAATGTATTCTTCTCTCATTTTGATATTCCAGCCCATTTTCAAGAAAAACGACTTAATGCAGAGAGTGTTTAAATCTTAGAAATGAAACGCTTATTAAATACTAGTACTAACAAAATAAATTTTAATTCACTTCAAACGCTTAGGTATAAGAAAAATAAAATTAAGAAACATTAAATTTTAAAGTAGTTGTTCG
Organism: Xestobium rufovillosum; assembly: GCA_963966045.1. Lineage (NCBI taxonomy): Eukaryota > Metazoa > Arthropoda > Insecta > Coleoptera > Ptinidae > Xestobium > Xestobium rufovillosum. The sequence continues at coordinate 12,366,188 of OZ014500.1, forward strand.
AAGTGTCCACCATTCACTTGGATACATTTTTCAATGAGTTTCCTGAGAGACCCCCCGAGTTCTAAACAATGCCCCTGGATTGCCTTTGATTTCATTGGCAGCCGCTTGTATTCTTCGCCACAGCTCATCGGGTGAATCAACAGCTTCATTATAAACCATATCTTTCATTCTAGACCACATCGAAAAATCCAGAGGATTTAAGTCGGGGCTTCTAGGCGGCCAAGCAAATTCACTTCCACGGTCAATCCACCGATGTGGAAAGACGTTGTCTAAGTACTCCCGCGCCGGCCAGGAAAAATGTGCGGGCGCCCCGTCCTGCATGAACCACATACTTCCCCTTAAATTAAGTGGTACTTCTTCAAGCAGAACGTACAAATTTTGCTGAAGAAAATTTAAATAAAGTGGACCGTTCAGATTGGGTGGAAGTTGAAAAGGCCCAATAAAGAAATTTGAAATTACTCCGCACCAAACATTGATCTTAAATTCATGTTGGAAGTGTCTTTCTTTAATAGCATGGGGGTTTTCAGAATCCCACAAATGATTGTTTCGCCAGTTGAAAACTCCACGTCGAGTAAACGTTGCCTCATCTGTGATGGGGATTTTGTTCAAAAAATTTAGGATCCGCGTCTTGCTGCTCTTGTAAGAAATTAGTGACATGTAGACGAGCAGGAGGATCTTCCGGTAACAAATTTTGTGGTATGGTTGAAGCTTCTCTTTGTGCAAAATTCTCCAAATCGAAGAGCTACTTACGCCTGTTGCCGCACTTAAACGACGGGTACTTTACGCCTGGATTTACGTGCAATCTAACCAAAACCTCATTTTCCTGCTCAGCCGAAATAATCTTCACAGTGCTATTTTCACCTTTTGGACGGAAAGATCCTCTTTCACCTAAGCGATTGTACAGATTCCTAAATAATTTATGATTTATGCCTAGAAAAACGACTATTTGACTAAAATTACTTTATGCCTATGACATATCCAAAATAAATACAATACGCGGTATAGTAAACAATTAATCTAATGGGCGCCCACGATGCAACTGGCGCTACACACATAAGAACCAGTGACGTCACCGCGAGAGATTGGCCATTCTTTCCAGTCCTAGTGCCATGTTTTTTTTTCACAGATCGATGCAGTTTTCTTTGTTATTATTGATATTTTGCACTCTACAAATATAATAAAAATAAAAACCCGTATATTTAATCTGTCGGGGCCTTAAGATCTAGATATTTCAGTGTGAATAAGTACCTGAATTCTTTCTTTTTTTCAGGTATGTACGATGGCAGCGAACACACCCCCAAGTTGCTGCAATGTTCACACACGGTTTGTTTACACTGCCTAACACGGATAGCAGCCTCGCCGTCTCGAGACACTGGCTCCTTTCGATGTCCTATATGTCGCGAACTGATAATCATACCTCGCGGAGGCGTATCGGCGCTACCACCGTCCTTCCTGGTCAACCAGTTACTCGATCTCATGTCCCGACAAAGGAGAGAAGTTATACCGAAATGTTCCGTGCACATAAATCAGGAGTTGCTGTTCTGTGAAACTTGTGATACCGTTTTCTGTACATTGTGCACCGGGGGATCCCATAGTGATACGGCGGCTAGTTGCGAACATACGATTATACCGTTTTCAATCGCCATTAAAAGGATGTCTGAAATTCTTCTGTACAAAGCGAACGAGTGCATTTCTAAGGTATGTTAATTGGCCACATTCGTTTTCAAAAGTAATTTATGACCGAAAGTGCACTGGGTGTTGCGTAAGTAAATTGACGTTTTGCACGCGCGTTGCTTTTAGCGTTCACATGGTAATTAATAGATTGACTTTTATGGCTATGAAAAATTGGGTAAGGACATGTAGACACATGTTTATTCCAACACCATTCTGAAATTAAAGTAGATAGGGCGTTAAATAAAAAATAAGATTTATCAATAAAGGATCAACTTAGAGACTCGCACTACTTTTTTAGTAATATTTTTCGTTCGCCTTAAATAAAGCTCTCAAATTATTGGTAGGGTTGTCTAAGTCAATTATTTGTTATTCATTTTCGACCAAGAACGTCTTGATTCATTACTTGGTTGAATCGGCATGTTGGAATAAAAATCATGTTGCAATTTCTCCATCTTGTTTACATTTAGCCGAGATGCACAATTTATTAGTAGTAGTAGTGTGGCCATTGCAATGCAAATGGCGCTAGCCTTTCAGTTTATTCTCTTATGTATTTCTAAATATGTAGTAAATAATAATTCAACGATAGGATCGCCGACTAATCCTCCCAGATTTACTCAGTTGCCGCCAGAGCAAAAAACCTTGAAAATTCGAAACTATATAATTGTCCCGTCTAAAGAGGTTGCAGCTGTGATAGAAACCAATCATAACAGATTGTGACTATATTTTGCATAATTCTAATGACACTTTTGGGCGATAGGTGGCAGCACTTTATAGATGTTTGTCCAGAATTACTATTTAACAGCTGATAAATCCCACCATTAAATTGGTATAGTGAAAAGCGCGTTCACAACAATTCCTTAGTTATCTACTTTTTCGTCATTGAATAATTTGTTTCGGTCTATACAGTTAAGATCGATAAGTGATTCCTTAATTGTGAATGATTATGGTCGATATATAGTCGATTTTATTAAATTTTATCCTATCCAACTAGCTACAGCCGATCTCCGCTCAGTTGGTGGCGAAAACCGAACCCACAGAACCGTGCAAATCATCAATTTGTTAAAAATAATATTTAAGGGAATCATGGCAATAAACAAAACCAGTAGCAGACTGGGAACGGCCTGGGACCTCGCGTATTGCTGGTCCGATGCAATGGTCAAATATCCCGCCAGGGATTGAATTATACAGGGCGATTCGTTAGCCTCTTTACAAACTTTGGCAAAAGGAAGTAGATGCAATTTCGCGAGGAAAGTGTCGCATTAACATAGGTCCGATTTCCGTTTGTTCACGAAACTCCAGTTTCTTACATCCATCGTCACTGTCAGTAACACGGAAAGATTCAGCCACAATGTGACCCAACGCAAAATCACAGGTCCCCTCGCAAAGGCCACCTTGGGCTCCTTGACATCAGAGGTATACATTTTGCACCGAGGGGTAAACCGCTGAAAAAAAGTTGTACACCACAATTCCTTTTTATCCAGAAATTCCCCAAATTCCTTCGAAATTCCCGTAATTCCTTGGAAATTCCCCGCAATTCCTTGAAAATTCCCGCAATTCCTTGGAAATTCCCGCAATTCCTCGGAAATTCCCGCAATTCCTCGGAAATTCCCCGCAATTCCTTGGAAATTCCCGCAATTCCTTGGAAATTCCCCGCAATTCCTTGGAAATTCCCGCAATTCCTGGGAAATTTCGGCAATTCCGCATATACATTACACACATAAATTTACAACTGCCGCAAATAACATTCCCGATTGCGTACGTACGTACATCCATCGCATGCCTAATATATTCATCATCATAAAGTTCTCAGGCCGAAGACTAGTTGCACGCGTGCCTCCATCCTTTCCTATCCTGAACTAACCTACGCATTTCCCTAAAAGTAGAACATCCTACATCCCCAACTATTTGAGAGCAGTAGTCTAATCTAGGCCGACCCCTACCTATTTTTATTCCTATCTCTGACTCTAGTATATCCTACCATCCTATCTCTCCTATCCTTTATTGTCTTCCATACATTTCACTTTTCTCCAACTTTTATTGCTAACCTTATCTATCCACTGTATCTTCATCATGTACCTGTAACACCACATTTCCAGCGCTTCTATTCCTTTTAGATCCACTTCTCCTGTTGGCCAAGGTTCACACCCTCACAATGGCGTAATCTATACATATGTCTTTAAGAGTCTCTTCCGAGCTTCCACATTTTTTATTGAATACTTGTCGTGCAAAAATAACTTGATAAAGGGATGGTTTCCAAATAAATTTTTGAATTATGTAATTGATAGAATTATTGAACTCTGAACCTACTTGCTTTGGAAAGTATGCGTTCATTTCAGGCATCACAAAGAGATTTGTATCTTACCGAAGCATTATTAATTGTGATATCTACTAAGTGCACCTAGGCACCACTGTATTCCGAAACAAATTAATTTTGAGAAAATAATTACCGTCATGCCTACAGTTCGAGTGACGGTTCCCGTTACAACAGAATTAAACTTAAACAATGCAAATTTGAATGCAAATAAATTTTGTAGATGACTCTAACAAATAAAGGTGATGATATATATTATTTGCAACAGAAATGGGTAAGTATAATAAAAATAAAAAAACAACGAAAGTCAATTCTTACAAAATAAAAAATAAAATTCGATTTTAACAAAACCATAACAAAATGGCAAGAGAACGTCAGTTCTTACTTACGAAAAGGTACAAACTAAAAATTAAAACAAAAAAATTACACAACTTCTTTGAAAATGGCATATGCTTACTTAGAAACTACCTACTTTTGTAGATTTATACTGCTTATCAATTTTATCTTATCAGATCTCTGGAGTTGGAATGGTCCGCTGCTTATTAATCCAACGAGCTAAAGTGATACTTTTTGTGGCGAATCTGTAGATGAGCCACAAAAAAGACTTTAGCTCCGTATAAAATATGCTATTTTTTCGGCAAACGTCGATACACTTATCTAAATTCCAATTATTTTGCTTGCAAAAAGGGTAAAAAATATCAATAGTGACATTAGTTATTTATTGTATGATAGATTGCTTTGGATTAGGGTCAGTAAAAAAATTTTTTTATATAAAAAGTTTGCAATTATGTTATTCCTAACTTCTACTTCCCGACCGGGCTGGGAAATTTTCCACGCGGGTGGAAAATTCAGTGCCTGTTTGATTTTATACTTAAGTATGTATTGTAATAAACTAGGAATAAAATTTCCTACCGTTTTTTCTGCGGTCTCGTGGAGTTCTGCTTGAGTGTACTCCAACTGGCTACCAGACATATTTTACCACCAGAAATACTCTTACATATTCAGTTATTTTATTGTCAAAAAACGATGCTTGCCAGTTTAATAATTAGTAAAAATATAAATGTCAATTTCACTGCCTACCAAGAATTATCGAAAATGCGGTATTTAAAAAATAAAATGAATTATTTATTCCTTTATTATTCATTAAAACTGATGATCGCGGCGCTTCGCGCCTCGGTCATCTATCTAGCCCTCGGGTGTAATGAAAGATTTTCCACCTCGGTACTAGTAAAAATATTAAAAAACTTTTCTCTGACTCCTGGTTGGTAACCACATAAAAAGTGACAGTTTAGTGTCGTTCATAGAGTCGCTAAAGCCATGTTTTTTTGACGTTTGCCGAACAACATATTTTTTCAACCCAAGCAACATCTTCATTTATAGGCAAGAAAAAGAGATATAACTGTTCAGATAAGAATTTAATTTTAAATTCATTTCCAGAATTTTCTATAAATTGTCCAATGTACCGGGTAGTACGCGTAGTATGCGATTAACTGTTATTCAATGCACAACAATACGTTTGAAATACGCTGCCCGCCCAAAGTGAAACATAACCTAACTATTGCACTCTAACTACATACCTTTAATATTGATACGAACTTTTGCCCCGTCAGCGACGCCCCTGGTGGTGACACATTATTTGTTTACGGCGAGCAAGCTTTGATTTATTACGGCGCGACCTTGTCGCTGTTTATGATTCCCGAAAAGAATAGCCTATCTCGAAGATTCTCATTCTGGAACAATGTTCGATCGATAATTTTCGAGAACCTTCTAAGACCATTATAAAAGGGGAAGCAAGAAGCCGAGTGGACAGTCTTACAGTTTGAAGTCTGAAGTTTGGAAGCGAATGTTGAATGCGATAAGAACCGGGCGTTTAATAGTTCCGTGCGAGTATAAGTTGATACGCGTTTAGTGTCGGTACGGTACGCGAGTGCGAATTCTTTGGTGGCGTTTCAAGTGTACCGGGGCGTCTTCGTATGTGATTAACCGTCGGTTGAAGACGAGTGTTTTAGAGAGTTTAAACTGTGGACTTGTGTACTGTGGATTGTTTAGGTTAGGTAATTAATTGTTTAATTGTTCGCTTAATTGTTTAATTTTCACTGCTTGTTGTTACTGCTTGTATATATTTCGCTGCTTATTGTTCAATTTGTTAATTTTAAGTTCTCAAATCACTGTTAATCATTGTAAATATTTGTACATATACATAAAGTCACTGTAAATAAAAAGTGGAAAAGCGAAATACGTTACAATATTATCTTTAATATTAAAGGTATGTGACTCTACTGGTCGACGAGAAACTTAATAGCAGTCCCTAACAAAAACTTGTGAAATAGGTATATTTGTCATTATTACCCGTACTAGCTAATTAAATAGGTATCTAATCAACCTACCTTTCATATTTTATATAAAAACACGGATTCAAAACTACACTAAGTATATGCTGCATGCAAACACACTACTGAATGCATGTCTTAAACTTAATTCTCATTCCAACTGTTTGACGCGCAAGCGCAAATCTTTCCACAACATGTGGCAATTCCTCCAAATACCCGTCAATTCCTGACAATACCCACAAAATTCCTCGTAATTCCCGCAATTCCTGCGCAATTCCTCGCAATTCCTCTGCAATTCCCGAAATTCCTAGGAAATTCCTCGTAATTCCTCTGCAATTCCCGAAATTCCTCGGCAATTCCTCGCAATTCCTGCGTTTTGTACACCAAAATTCCTCAGCGGTTTACGCCTCATTTTGCGCATTACTGTATGAAAATTTATCTAACAGAACCGAATTACGTGATTTTTCGTCTCTCTATAGTAAATAAACACGATGGTTCATTTCCACTTGATAGACAAGTTGCTTCAAATGGCCCCATAAATAAAAATCGCAAGGAGTCAGATCGGGAGATCTGGGTGGCCATGGTATCCACTTGTTTAGGAAATAAGTATTTAGTCAACAATTTTTACAATATGTGTTTACTGCACCAACGACCAACGTTATAGCGTTGATTGAAGGAATTCCTATTCCTATTCCTTCAATCAACGGTTATAGGCTTCCATTTTCTATCTTCTGGATTATGACACATATATACATATGTAAATGTATTCTTATCTTTGTTTTGTCTAGATAGCAATACATCTGACAATTATTTAATTCATCATGTTTAGACACATTTTTATCTGAGTAGTCATAATAAACAATACACATTACTTGAAAGTTTTATCGCATGTTGTTACGTTTGGATTGTTTTTACAATGTCGTATATCAAGGGACTTGTAAAATCCGTAAAGTACGGTGTAATTTTTAAGTTTTCAGTTCTTCATTGATTGTTTAATAATAATAATAATAATATATGTCTTTATTGCACATAACAGAAAAGATTAATGAACATAAATTACATTGAAATAAATTAATATAAAAATTATGCATAATTATGGGGTAAAACGGGGCCCTATTATTCTTCGTATTATTCTCACTATTCCGTCTGTAGGTTCGGCTGTCGCAGCATCGTACATCCTAAACTGCAATTGTTAATTGTTACAATATAATGTAACGTATTTCGTTTTTACAGAGTTTATTTACAGTGACTTTACTATGTACAAATATTTACAATGATTAACAAAAGTGATTTGAGAACATGAAATTAACAAAATGAACAATAACAGCGAAATATACAAGCAGTAAACAAACAACAACAAGCAAGCAATTACAATTAAACAACTATCAGAAAACATTTAAACAGTTAATTATCTAAACTACACAATCCTCAGTACAGAAATCAAGAGTTCAAACTTCTCTGAAACACTCTTATAACCAACGGTTAATCGCGTACGAAGACACATAAAAACGCCACCACAGAATTCGCTCACTCGCGTGCCGTACCGAAACTATAGTCGCGTATACTCAACAGTTCTCGCGCCGTCTATAAATTAATCGCCCGGTTCTTATTATCGCGTTGACATCCGCTTCGAACTAAAACTTCAGACTGACTCTCAAACTTCTTGCTTCCCAATTTTATAATGGCGATCGAACATTGTTCCAGAAAGAGAATCTTCGATCATTAGAAAATTATCGAATGTTCTATAGACAGACTTTTCGGGAGTCAAGGTCAGCGCCGTAATAAAAACAGCTATGTTTGCAGCGTGAGTCACAACCAGGGGCGTCGCTTGCGGGGCAAAAGTTCGTATCGATAATATACCTACCTACTTCATATAAGTTGATGGTCTAAATGCAGACGAATAGTAATAATTTTTGCTCGAATTTTTGTTTCTGTGCGCTATTTATTCAACAGATGCAGTAAATGACATTTGTGGGAGTGGCTTTTGCGCAAAAGCCAGATTCACACGCTGAACAATAACTTTCAAAAATCGAACCAAAAACTTTTATAACAATTACTTCCTAAAATTTTAGGTATAATAACAAAACAACGCATATCTGTCTAAAATTTATTTATTATTATGTATATTACCTGTCGGTTTTACGGTAAATACCGCTTTTTCTGTCTTGGTGTTGTCTGGATTTGGGTCAGCATAAATTTTGTAAATATTTAAAATTGTCTTCAACTGAAAAGTGCCTGGCTGGACGTTTTTGGGAGGAGAAAGTAATTCTTGTTTATCCATAATCCGTTATAAGACTTAAACTATTCTTAATTCCTAAAATAATCCAATGAACTAATCAATGCATGAAGTAAATTCAGTGACAGCATCAAAATGACAGATCAACTTAGTTCAGTCAAGTTATTTATGTAGAAGTAAAGTTGTGTAAAACCGGCCTACCAATAGTAATTTTCTATTCAAATTTAGCGCTCATTTGTGGGAGGAGTTTTTGCTGCATCTGTTGGATAAACAGAGTATAGATCAATATTTAGGGAGATTGATATTTTTTGAAAATAGCCGTGTAGGTTGTCAATGAAGAGGTCTCATTTTTTTCTTATTTTTTGCTTCAATGCGACAACGTGGTGGGGGACCACAAGGTGGTCAGTTGGGTCCCGCTGTTCCATTTGGAAACTATTTGATCTAGAAACATTAAATTAAATACTTGTCATAATCACTAACATTTTAAACAATAATTTTCGTAAATGTCACTGTCATGGTAAATTTTATTCCGATAAATCTCATAAGCAGTGATGTTTTTGTCCGAATGACACGCTACCATGCCGACGCACAGTGGGGCAGGAGACCCCAAAAACTGGTATTAACTCCAAAATTAAAATTGAGGGAAAACTGTCGCTGATATGACGCCAATGTAGGCAACCCTTGAGTGTACGAGACAGTATATATCTCGGGACTGGCAACATTCTAGCTTGCTCTTCCCGCCCCGTCAAAAACAAGGGACGCGTCGTGAATTATGGGCAAAACTATGGTTACCTAGTTATCCGTAGACAAAACTAAAATAATAAAATAATGAATGCTTAAATTATAAGTTAAAATGAATGGAATATTAATTGAGAAAATTGAAAATTTGTCGCAGTTTATGAAACTGGAAATTTGAAGTTTTACACTTGCCTATTTGGTCGTCAACGGAAAATTGTAATTGTAAATTTAATCACGACAATTTTAAATTAGCTGGTTATTATATTATGTATATTGTAAAATGAAGAGAAAGAAATAAAAAAAATCATGGGTTACAAATAAACACGCGTTTATAAGGTTATGTTTCTTATCTGTCACATTGCAACCAAATTTTACTTGCATCCAGTATTCTCTCTTTTTCGCCCATTGTTTTTACTGTATAATAGTATCTCTTACATAATAAGTAGTTAAACTTGGTCGTTTATTCAAATTATTTCTTATTTTTTATAGATTTTTATGTTTATTTAACTTAGTTTAGTAATAATTTTGCGTATTAATCTATATCTTAAATTAAAAGCTAAATATGTCTTTGTGTACTTATTGAATATGTATGTAATGTTTACACGCGTTGTGTGTCAGTGAAGGTTGCCAGAACCGTATTAAGGCTGGACAATTATTACAAAAATGCTCCATGAAATATCTTGGAATGAATAAGAAATTGGTGAGCATTCACAATAAATTTCTACCACCAGACCTAATACGACACTTTGTACAATATAACTAATATTTATTCTGTGATGTGGTGGTTTTATGGACTAGCCAAGTGGTAGACTTTTGTGATCCTTGGGGGTACCCGAGGGGGTACCTGAATTTACAACGTTTTGTACCGGACGTTTAGACACTAAGCAAACTAAAATTGCCTTGCGAAAAGTGTAGTCTCTTACGTTCGGAATCGAGAAATAAAATGTTAATTCCGGCCCTGTTTATTACGCAATTAGTTCAACTTTTAAAGGACTGCGACACAGTTGAATGGAATTGGTTTGAATATGATAAATAAATTTACTGTCACACATATTAAGTAGAGTGCGCACTCTGCATTAGCCCATTGTAGAATATTCTTCTAGATAAGGAAGTAAGTGGGTGAGGTAGGCGACCGCTATGAAAACAAAGTGTGTTTCCATTGAAATATGTTCATACATATTCAAGACAAATGATTCACTATTTATAATCCAGTTGTTGTTAGTTGTTTGTAACCGTAGACTGTTGTAAATAAAATGTTTACAGGAAGAAATGTTTAAAATATTTAATTAGCATTTGGCGTGATTTATAGACCTTTTCGCCTTCATAATTTTGTACAGTTCTGTTCATGTGTACAGGGTGTCCTATTTTCGTTGTGATTTGGGGGTTTCTCATAGAAGCAGCAGAGGTAGAGCCTTGGGGTTTTCTCGAACCTCAGCTACTTTTTTGAGTACAATAGAATGCCCAAACCAGAATTTTGATATCGTTTTTAGTTTTCGAGAACAAAAATATTGATTTTTATCGATTTTCAAAAATTCTCTACAGTTCTTTTGTACTAAGCAGACTAAATATTAAAATAAAAGTACTTAATATGAACAATAATAATATAATGAAAAAAACACATTAATACATTAACGTCTCGACCGTTCAACGGATCAAAATTCAATGTCCCCCGCCTCAAGCGTTACACCAAACTCTCGCTTAAAAATATGCCCATAAAACAATAATCAAACGAAACATAACATTCAGCACTATAATATTTGTTTATGAATACGTTGTCCTTTATCGACACCAACGACTGGTCCAGACGGTGACGCCATCCAAAACATAAACCATAACATCGACTCACATTTTAACAGTTCGACCATCCTGTCCGTGCTCAACTGGATAAGTAGCTGCTTCAAAAAATAACCTACCAAATGTAATTTTTGATGGAAACATACTCATTAAAAGGGATTCCCATTCAGCCCAAATATGTTGAGTTGTTTTCAACCCATCATACCAAATTCTAGCAGTACCCCTTAACTTGCCCAAAGCCATATAAATGGTCGTAAGCTCATCCCACTGATAAGCCACCGCACACCCATTCACCTTACGCAACCAATCCTCTATACTTTGTGACGTATTAGAGGGATCAAACTCAGAAATTAGACGGTCATCCCTGAATGGAATCCAATTTACTGACCGCCCAGCTTCCAGATTTAAATTAGCAGAAGAAGTACTCACAATTTGCTGTCTCAAACTACTTATCTCTGCTCTAGCTTCTTCTAACATGTGCTGCATATCCCCATCACGAAAATTCGGGATACCAGGTTCGCTAACTCTTAGCGGTGGAGTAAAGGATGCTCGAAGCTGTTGTGCTGGTATACTGCCTTCTTGTTCTGCATCTTCACTCACAACGAATCGCTGCACTTCCTGTGAACGACTTTTACTCATCTTCACTGCGTCCCTTGTATTCGTCACGCAACAAACACGAACAAAACACAAATTGTCCCTGTGAGCATCAGGATCCCACTTCTGATTTATTAAAATAAAAGTACTTAATATGAACAATAATAATATAATGAAAAAAACACACATTAATACATTAGCGTCTCGACCGTTCAACGGATCAAAATTCAATGTCCCCCGCCTCAAGCGTTACACCAAACTCTCGCTTAAAAATATGCCCATAAAACAATAATCAAACGAAACATAACATTCAGCACTATAATATTTGTTTATGAATACGTTGTCCTTTATCGACACCAACGACTGGTCCAGACGGTGACGCCATCCAAAACATAAACCATAACATCGACTCACTTTTTAACATAAAACTGTTTAGATTGATTCCTATAGAACTTTTTCCATTGTGTTATGACATAAAGTTGAATTTTTTAAATGGAAACCACAGCAGGCTCGTCAAGTTCGAAAGATCTTTTTTATGCTAACAAAATATATATACTTTTATATTGTTATTTCAAAAAACGGCAAAGATTTTGGTATGTACTTCTTACCTTTAGAAAATATAAGTTAGGTAGGTACATCCAAGATACCTGTGATTTTATGTTAGCAACTTTAAATAACTACTGAAATAAAAGTAACAAAAACAGAAAACAGCAAAACCAACAAAAACAAGAAAAACATCAAACAACAAACAACAAACAACAAAATTATAGGAACTGCTCAAATTGATTGCCATGTTTTTCAACACATAATCTACATCTTTTAGTTAATAGATTGATGGCATTAATTAAAAAAATAGGATGGGCTTGCAAATATCGGAAAGCTGCATGTGTTGCCTCCGCTAGCTCGGCTTGATTGTTGTATCTTCGTATGTATATTTTTTCTTTTACAAATACCCAAACAAAAAAGTAATATACTCAGATCCGGTGATCTTGCAGGCCACAATATAGGTTCATTTGTACCCAACCATCTACCCGGAAAATTATTTTCTAAATAATTTCTAACTATTGCAGAATTGTGTGCAGGGTAGGGCATCCAAGTCCCGGGACCAAGGGGCCAATCGGGACTTCGGGACCTGACCAAAAAGTCCCGGGCCTAGTCCCGCAGTCCCGAATATATTAAATAGGCAAATTTTTATCTTATTTAAGATGTGACTACCACGAATGTTGAATAAAACAACTGTCCAACATGAAAAGAAACGTTGCAACTTTTATTAGTGCATAACAAAATAAATATGTAACATAGAAACACAAAAGAAAAATGTACATAGGGTACATAAATAAGAGGAAATAAATGTAAAAAACATACACGAAAGTTTTACATATAAATGAAATAAAATGAAACGTCCTTACGTCATTTGACTGAAAACGTGCTCTGTATTCTGTGATGCGAGCGCAATCTCCCACCATTTTTGGGACCACGGTAGGTCCCGAGACTAAAGCTGTGGTCCCGGGACCTCTAAAATCACATGTAGTCCCGGGAAATCCCGGTCCCGGGATCCCGGGACTGGATGCCCTAGTGCAGGGGCACCATCTTGTTGGAAATATACCCTGTTTATGTTTATTAACGGAACATTTTCTATTATCGCATCTGCGTTAATCTTCAATAAATTAATATATCTCAATCCCGTTAAGTTTCCATCAAAAATTTGGTATGCTAGTTGACCACCCAAAATAAAACATGAAACGTTGAATCTAAAACATCCTTGCCTCTGACGTTCAAAAGTTTGGTGCTGATTTGTATCAGACTAGTGACGCACATTATGCCTGTTAAATAATCCTACGCTGCTTATGTGAGTTTTAGAGATGGGCAGAATCACTCACTTTATTGTTTCGATATAGTTGTTTCGAAACAGTAAATTGAGTCGACTCACTGAATCGAATCATGAATCAGGTCAGTGTAGAATTCAAAATAGTTTCTATTCTCTGACGCCGGGTCGCCAGTCACCTGCCGAACCAAGCAAACTCACTGAAACTGATACATCGGCAGAACCGACTCATTTTTAATGCTTCTAATCCGAGTGAATTCAAATTGAATAACGGAATAATGTCCCTTTAAAACTAATCTGCTAACATCGCCGCGAAAGTAGTCGGTAAACACGAAGATTCGGTTTCATGTTAATGGTGAATTTGTTGTTTAACAAAGTGCATGTGCATTTTGATGAATTTTAAAAGAACTGGCTAAATACTGTACTCGGCAAATTGCCTTCAAAATGTATTTGGTGCGAAACTTAAAACTTTAAACATTTTCTAAAATACACATGCATTTTAGTAAATCACAAAGTTAACACTACAAAGAAGGAGAAACTTCATATAAACAGTCCCCCTTGGCGGCGATGTTATCAGATTACTTTTACGCGACAATTAGATTCACACGTTTCGCGGCACGGCTCAGATCCAAAGTAGGATTGTATCATTGTATTTATAGTCATTTCAAGAATCGACTCTTGCGACTACAAGATTCAAGTAAGCAGTAAAAGTGAATCACTCACTCGGAGAATGACTGGTGTTTATCCGCTCATTATGAGTCACAGAGTCGACTCTTCTGATTTTACTGAATCGACTCTTTTGAATCAGGCATGTGATTCGACTCAATGTTTCGAATCACTCACTGAGTAGCCAACTCTAGTGAGTTTCATCTGTCCAAATGACAGACCGCCCGAATTCTGGATTTTCTTGAATTTTATTTAAGTACCACCTACAAAAATTAAGCCTTCTTTCTTGATCTCCCGGGAAGAGATGGTGAATAATTTGAATTATTTTTTGAACGTTTGTTCTGGAAACACCAACTTGTGATTCGATTTCGCGACAAGAAGTTTTTGGTGTCGCCTCAACCAACGATAAATCATTTATTTCTTCCTCTTCCCTATTTTCTTTATTATACATTTTGTTTCTAGGTTTATTGAATGGCCGATAGTGAATTAAATTTGATTTTAATCTTGAAAACATCATTTTGCTTGGTTGTCTTCTTTCTGGGTATATAAATCTAATAAATCGATGGATAGGTATTATACTTGAGATGGGCATCTAGGAATTTTTTGTGTACCTGTTGAGACATAGATCCATAGCTTCATTTACATTCTCACGACATTTATTGAAAATAGCAATAAGTATGTCGTATTTTTCGAAATTATGAAGTGCCATTATATATACTAAGTATCTATTAATGTACATATATCAACAGATAATTATTCAGTTGTTCTTGGATGTTCCTACTTATCTTATATTTTCTAAAGATGAAACTTAAAAAGTACCAAAATTGTTGCAGTTTTTTTGAAATAACAATATAAAAGTATATATATTTTGCTAGCTTAAAAAAGACCTTTCGAACTAGACCGAAGCCTACTAATATGATTTCCATTAAAAAATTCAACTTTATGTTATAACTCAAAAAATACGCTTCTTAGAAAAAAAACTACGTACGCCACTGAATTCCCTGGAAAAAGTTCTATAAGAGTCGATCATAACGGTTTTAGTCTGCTTAGTACAAAAAGAATTGGAGAGAGTTTTTGAAAATCGATAAAAATCAACATTATTTTTTTCTCGAAAACTAAAAACGATATCCAAATTCTGGCTTCGACATTCTATTATACTTAAAAAAGTAGCTTAGATTTGCGAAAACCCCGAGGCTCTATCTCTGCTGCTTCTATGAGAAACCCCCAAATCACAACGAAAATAGGACACCCTGTACAAATGAAAGCAATACTGACTTCCAGTAATTACAAAATTTTCAGAAGAAAATTTAGAGTTATAGAGTTTTTTAGAAATTGGTTCTGTTCACGCCGTAAAATGCCGCCGACCGGTATTCGAACTCGGGTCCCCGCGTCTCTAACCCCGCGCTCCAACCCACTGATCTAATCAACAACCTACTCGCTGTTTTCCTACTCATGTATATATATGTAGATACCTACTTACCTATGATTGTAACAATTTTAAAAAACAAAAGAAGCTTAACAAAGGTGTTACTGCTTCTATTTGATATAAATGGAGCACTATTTGAATACTTAAACATTAATGAAAATGTTTTTTCAATTTGTCAATATTTTAATAAACATATTCTAAGTCAAAAAATACATAAAAATGAATAACATATTTCCTGTAACAGTTGGATAAAAAATAATATTCGTAGGTATGTGTTATGGGAGTTTGGGAACAAGCAGGTTTTTGTTATGAAGAGTGATATTTTTTTGAAGATTGATATACAGAAGAAAACTTGAACATGTTACCTTTATTTTTTAGTTGCATTTAATTAGTATAAGTGACAAACTGCTTTAAGGATTTATCACTAATAATACAGATTAATTCAGAACGGGCACCCCAAATTTCAAGTGAAAATAGAGGGGTTAAAAAAAAGTTGCTATGCACAAGTCCAAAAGTTATTAGGTACCTACTAACAAAGATGCAGGGTGTTGAAGCCGTTTCCCTCAAAAACTAAGTAGCTTACGAAAAAATTTAAAGGTCTCCATTTTCTTCCAAATTGAATGCAGATAATATTATATACCTGCACATCAGTGGCGTAACACAGCTTAGGTAAATGGGTTTTTCGGAAAGATTGTGTCAAGTAGGTACTCTTCAAAAATTGAAATTCAAAAATTCAAAAATTTCTAAATAAAAGATTACTAACAACAATTTTCTTCCCAGCTGACTCAAGCCCAAGATGGAGTGAGCAGAGAACTACAAAGGCTAGATGCTGCCAAAGATTCTTGCTTGGATCAAATAAATACCACATTTCAACAACTGCAAGCACTTATAGACAAACGGAAGCAGGAAATGATTGAAGCAGTCAATACAGCCTGTGCGGAAAAGAGAAAAATATTGGAAGAACAACATTCTCTTATAGAAAGTGAAAAAAATAAGGTAAAAATTTCACTCTGGTTTCAGGAATTATATTTACGCGTCGTTCTTTGTTTTATATCTCTGGTGCTCCTCCCATCGCCAGTTATTTGACTTCCTAAATAGCAGAAATCGTGACTTCCACTATTTTAAAACATTGTATTGTTAAACTTTAAATTTCTGTTCCAGGTCGAGCAAGAATGCCAAGGGCTTCAGTATCAAGTAGAGGTCCGAAACATAACCCAACGAATAGAAAGTTTAAGTGAAAAATTAGATTCTACGTCAAATTTAAGCGAGCCTCGTGAAAACGCTTTTCTCACCTGTGATTTCAAAAATAACGACAGTCTTAGTGTTTTAGAACAGCAAATAAATATTTTGGGCAGAGTACGTACCAGTACAACATTTCCTAGTTCTTGTACTGCCCAGCTGAATTCAGATACTGTTGTTGGCATAGAAAACTCGGTTAGTTTGAGTACTTTTGATTACCACGGAGAGTCGAGGAGAACTGGTGGTGATCCGATACTGGCAGAAATGTTGCCAGTGTTGCCGGAAAGAACAGTGGCACCTGTAACTTTAAACGTGATTGACTGTGATGATGGTACATATAAAATATTGTTCCGGGCTCCTGCAGCAGGAAGATACGGAATTAATATTTCAATTTTTGATAGGCCCATTAAGGATACTCCTATTTACTTTGATGTGACCGACCACAATAATCCAGTCTGCATTTATGGATCTCGTGGAAGCGGTAAAGATGAATTTATGCAACCTGTCGCTATTGCCATCGATGATGTCGATGGGACCATTTATGTACTGGATACAGGCAATTCGAGGATAAAAGTTTTAAATAGCGATATGGAGTTCGTTAAGCATATTACAAATGAAGGGCTTACTGGAAGAAGTTGCACAGGTATGTTGAAGTCTTCTTTTCCCAGTGCATCGAAATTTGAATAGCTCTCGCATCAGCCATATGTTGAAATTCCTTCTTAATTAATTTAAATTGTTTTCTCTTTTTATAGGTATAGCGATATCGAATAATGGTCTAGTCATTGTGAATTGGAGGACGAAAACGGTCACAGAAATGACAACCTCTGGTACAACATGCAATTCCTTCACCTACAATGCCTTCCAAGAACCTATTGATATTGCCATTGATAGAAGTTACGGGCATATTTTGGTTGCTGATAATGGAATGGGTTGCATATTTGTATTTGACGCCGATGGCAAAATTCTGTTCCAAGTAAGTATCTCTTTTCTTTGCAATTTGCTGATTTGTACCTATCCAAATAAATTGGAAAAAATGGTGGTAAAGTCAAAGGCACTCTTATAAGTCGCGTCTGACATGCAACCATCTGAATTAAGCACATAAAAAAACAAGAGTTTCGACTTTAAACTCGAAATTAGTGTTAATTTCGAGTTTGAAGTCGAAATTGCTTTTAATTTCCAGTTCGAAGTCGAAATTGCTTTTAATTTCGAGTTTGAACTAGAAAATATTGTTAATTCCGAGTTTGAAGTTGAAATTAGTCGTAAATTCGAGTTAAAACTCGAAGTCAGTCTTGCGAAGGCATAGAGCGGCCTCGCGAAATAAATAATTTACAACTCGAATTTAGCTTAATTTTGGGTTTGAAGTCGAAATTAGCCTTAACTTCGAAATTGAACACGAAATTGTAGTCTTAATTTTTTGTTAAATGTGGAAATTATTGGTTGGCTTCGACTTTAAACTCGAAATTACTTTTATTTTCAAGTTTGAAGTCGAAATTGCTTTTAATTTCCAGTTTGAACTAGAAAATATTGTTAATTTCGAGTTTGAAGTCGAAATTAGTCGTAAATTCGAGTTGAAACTCGAAGTCAGTCTTACGAAGGCATATAGCGGCCTCGCGAAATAAATAATTTATAATGTCGAGTTACAATTCCAATTTAGCTTAATTGTGGGTCTGAAGTGGAAATTAGCCTTAACTTCGAAATTGAACAGAAAATTATAGTCTTAATTTCTTGTTAAATATGGAAATTATTGGTTGGCTTTGACTTTAAACTCGCAATTAGTGCTAATTTCCAGTTTGAAGTCGAAATTGCTTTTATTTTCAAGTTTGAAGTCGAAATTGCTTTTAATTTCTAGTTTGAAGTCGAAATTGCTTTTAATTTCGAGTTTGAAGTCGAAATTAGTCGTAAATTCGAGTTGAAACTCGAAGTCCGTATTACGAAGGCGTAGAGCGGCCACGCGAACTAAATAATTTATAATGTCGAGTTACAACTCGAATTTAGCTTAATTTGGATTTGAAGTCGAAATTAGCCTTAACTTCGAAATTGAACTGGAAATTATAGTCTTAATTTTTTGTTAAATGTGGAAATTATTGGTTGGCTTCGACTTTAAACTCGAAATTAGTGTTAATTTCCCGTTTGAAGTCGAAATTGCTTTTAATTTCAAGTTTGAAGTCGAAATTGCTTTTAATTTCCAGTTTGAAGTCGAATTTGCTTTTAATTTTGAGTTTGAACTAGAAAATATTGTTAATTTCGAGTTTGAAGTCGAACTCAGTCGTAAATTCGAGTTAAAACTCGAAGTCAGTCTTACGAAGGCGTAGAGCGGCCACGCGAAATAAATAATTTATAATGTCGAGTTACAACTCGAATTTTGCTTAATTTTGGGTTTGAAGTCGAAATTAGCCTTAACTTCGAAATTGAACTGGAAACTATGGTCTTAATTTTTTGTTAAATGTGGAAATCATTGGTTGGCTTCGACTTTAAACTCGAAATTAGTGTTAATTTCGAGTTTGAAGTCGAAATTACTCTTAATTTCAAGTTTGAAGTCGAAATTGCTTTTAATTTCCAGTTTGAAGTCGAAATTGCTTTTAATTTCGAGTTTGAACTAGAAAATATTGTTAATTTCGAGTTTGAAGTCGTAAATTCGAGTTGAAACTCGAAGTCAGTCTTACGAAGGCGTAGAGCGGCCACGCGAAAGAAATAATTTATAATGTCGAGTTACAACTCGAATTTAACTTAATTTTGGGTTTGAAGTCGAAATTAGCCTTAACTTCGAAATTGAACAGGAAACTATAGTCTTAATTTTTTGTTAAATGTGAAAATTATTGGTTGGCTTCGACTTTAAACTTGAAATTAGTGTAAATTTCCAGTTTGAAGTCGAAATTGCTTTTAATTTCAAGTTGGAAGTCGAAATTGCTTTTAATTTCCAGTTTGAAGTCGAATTTGCTTTTAATTTTGAATTTGAACTAGAAAATATTGTTAATTTCGAGTTTGAAGTCGAACTCAGTCGTAAATTCGAGTTAAAACTCGAAGTCAGTCTTACGAAGGCGTAGAGCGGCCACGCGAAATAAATAATTTATAATGTCGAGTTACAACTCGAATTTTGCTTAATTTTGGGTTTGAAGTCGAAATTAGCTTTAACTTCGAAATTGAACAGCAAACTATGGTCTTAATTTTTTGTTAAATGTGGAAATTATTGGTTGGCTTCGGCTTTAAACTCAAAATTAGCATTAATTTCCAGTTTGAAGCCTAAATTGCTTTTAATTTCAAGTGTTTGAAATCGAAATTGCTTTTATTTTCAAGTTTGAAGTCGAAATTGCTTTTAATTTCCAGTTTGAAGTCGAAATTGCTTTTAATTTCGAGTTTGAAGTCGAAATTAGTCGTAAATTCGAGTTGAAACTCGAAGTCCGTATTACGAAGGCGTAGAGCGGCCACGCGAAATAAATAATTTATAATGTCGAGTTACAACTCGAATTTAGCTTAATTTTGGGTTTGAAGTCGAAATTAGCCTTAACTTCGAAATTGAACACGAAATTAGTCTTATTTTTTGTTAAATGGGGAAATTATTGGTTGGCTTCGACTTTAAACTCGAAATTAGCATTAATTTCCAGTTTGAAGCCTAAATTGCTTTTAATTTCAAGTTTGAAGTCGAAATTGCTTTTAATTTCGAGTTTGAACTAGAAAATATTGTTAATTCTGAGTTTAAAGTCGAAATTAGTCGTAAATTCGAGTTAAAACTCGAAGTCAGTCTTGATGTCGTACTTGATGTCGAAATTAGTGCTAATTTCGGGTTTAAAGTCGAAATTAGTCTTTCTTGTTCAAACTGGATTTTAAGACTAATTTTGACTTCACACCCGAAATTAGGGCATCAAGTACGAAATCAAGACTGACTTCGAGTTTTAACTCGAATTTACAACTAATTTCAACTTCAAACTCGAAATTATATCGATCTACCTTATACTTATCTTCCGTTGAGTACAAATCACATGAATTATGGAAGAATGCGAAATCTGTACAATTATAAATATCTTTAGGATAGAAAGACCATTTGCTCTGACTTCACAATTCATGGTACTAGAGAAAAACCTGTATGTGAAACTTTATTAAAAGTAAGTTCACCGTCCACAACTCCCTCTGATTGCACGATTCGTACAATCAAATCGACTATGGAAATATGACATCCACTTTCTGAAAATCATTGGCTTTTTGTACTGACTGAACCAACTAAAGGAACAATCACGTGTGATAGTCTTGCTAATCCTATTATGGAAACACAACTTTATGGAACTGGAATTTTTTCCATGATGTTTGCACCAAAAACTGTTCTCACCTCAACTTTCCATGAAACTGGAAATTTTACCAGTTATATTCCAACAATTGACATAGCTGACGACGAATGTTGTGTAAAATAATAGGAATACCTCCGTGTAGAAGAAATTTACCACTTCGTTTAACAGACATTGATTTGAATCAACTGCGAACAGCCAAGCATCACTTCAACAATTCGATGAAGTGCTTCAAGCAAACATTAATAAACCGTTTATGAATAGACTTGAAAAGTGATATCGCAGTGTGGTTATAATTATTTTATTAAGTATATGTTATTACTGTTGTTCTTGTTCGTGTTTTAAATCATTTAAATGGTTACTAAAATTACGTAAACAATGTTGCACAAAAATCGTAGCAGTTTTGGAAGTGACATAAGTGTGAGAGACCCTACTATACGGTTTCGTGATTTAACGCGTCAGAATTCTTCAGGACAGTGCTTAAAGCTTAAATTGTCTAAACTTTATTGTAGTCCGTTGGGATTCATTTTACATCTTTTTTCATCCAAACTCTTAGGCGGGTGATGTGTTAGGATCCACCCTGTATATTATTAACAAATATTATAATTACACATTTCTTATGCACCTTATTAGCATTACCTGTACCGGGTGGCCAGATAAGAATGCAAAGTGCTGTATCTCGGAAGCTATTCATCATAGAGTCTTGCGGCAAAAAAATTTATTACTAAAGTGGCCAAGAGGAGACTGTGGAAAATATTTTCAGATTTCCAAGATGGTCGCCAGGGGGCGTAACCGCCATCTTAAACTTTTAAAGTGATTTTTCACTGAAATCCACCTAGTAAATGTACCAAAAAAATATGTGTTTTTTTAAAGATAAGCTTTATTCGAGTAATTTTTGTTTAACACTTTTTGACGTATCTATTAAAATGAAGTGGTGGGGGGTGATTCAATGTTTTTTTACTTAAACAGATGTAATTCCTAAACGATTGAACGGATTTTAAGAAACTTAGTCTCGTTGGAAAAAGCATTTATTGCTCCATCAAACCCATCTTACTTGTGATATGTCTAATTCTTAGTGATGCCGCTAGAGCGCGTTTTTTGATATACTAACAGAAAATTGCAAAACTCTCTAAAAAATTAAATGCAATAATATGAGTTTTTTGATAAAAATGTAGTGAAATGATACCTAAATAGGCCAGTGAAGACCACATCTCAATATCTTATTCCTAGCCAAAAATATCAAAGAAAGAAAATTTAGTTATCATAAAATTTTAGAGAGACACTATTACACCAGTATTTATTCTTATTTATTTCCCTTTTTTCACGATTCAGTGATAAAATTTCATAATTATATAATTTTTAAATAATAAAAGTATTCTTAGTTCAGAGGTGGATTGGACGAGGAAGTCTTTCCTTGGCCACCCCGATCCCCAGATCTATCTATGGGGTTGGTTAAAAGATATTGTTTACCAAATGCCACCAACAACGAGAGACGACATAAACATACGAATACAAGAGGCCATTCGTAGCCTGTCAAGAGCAGAAATTGAAGCTGCTGTAATGTCTACGCATGAGCGGCTCCAACAATGCATTGAGTGTGTTGGAAGACAGTTCGAGCATTTAAGGAGGCATTAGTTTTATTTCAAAATCGGTCCTTCTTTCTTCTTATGCCCCTACACGTTTTTTTTAATTGTTTGAACTAAGAAATACTTTTATTATTTAAAAATTATAAAATTATGAAATTTTATCACTGAATCTTGAAAAAAGGCAAATAAATAAGAATAAATACCGGTGTAATAGCGTCTCTCTAAAATTTTATGATAACTAAATTTTCTTTCTTCGATATTTTTGGCTAGGAATAAGATATTGAGATGTGGTCTTCACTAGCCTATTTAGGTATCTTTTCACTACATTTTTATGAAAAAAAATCATATTATTGCATTTAATTTTTTAGAGAATTTTGCAATTTTCTGTTATTATATCAAAAAACGCGCTCTAGCGGCATCACTAAGAATTAGACATAACACAAGTAAGATGGGTTTGATGGAGCAATAAATGCTTTTCCAACGAGACCAAGTTTATTAAAATCCGTTCAGTCGTTTAGGAGTTACAGCTGTTTATATAAAAAAACATTGAATCACCCCCCACCATTTCATTTTAATAGATACGTCAAAAAGTGTTAACAAAAATAACTCGAATAAAGCTTATCTTTAAAAAACACATATTTTTTAGGTACATTTACTAGGTGGATTTCATTGAAAAATCACTTTAAAAGTTTAAGATGGAGGTTACGCCCCCACGGTCTTCTTTTGGCCACTTCAGTAATAAATTTTTTTACCGCAAGACTCTATGATGAATAGCTTCCGAGATACAGCACTTTGCATTCT
Source organism: Xestobium rufovillosum (assembly GCA_963966045.1). Lineage (NCBI taxonomy): Eukaryota > Metazoa > Arthropoda > Insecta > Coleoptera > Ptinidae > Xestobium > Xestobium rufovillosum. Next base: position 12,389,685 of record OZ014500.1, read on the forward strand.
TATCTGGCCACCCGGTAGGTACATTTGATAGACGTGTAACTAACATTTTTTTGCATCAGCCAATTCTTGTGCTAAACATGTTATTCATGGAAAACTAACCGTGTTAGAGATAAGAAGTGCATAGAGATTAAGTGCCACAAGACAAATGGCAAAATTATAACAATTATGTGGTATACATACTGATTACTAATGAAACACAGAGTTCGACATCAAGATATTCAAGATTTTGATTTGATATCGAAAGTTTCAACATGTAGCACTGTCTGTATTTACGTTCAGTATATACAAGGTGTTTCTAAATTGAGTACCATAAATTTAGGAGTTTGTAGAGAAAGTTAAAATAACACTAAAACCTTTATATAGTTTTGTACGAAAACGCTTCCTTTCCAAAATACAGAGTGTTATAATGTCGACTGGCGTATCAGTTATTTAGCTATATCTGCAATTAAAGCAGCCTGAGAAATCTAAATTTTTGTGGGCAAGTACTACTCTAAACTACAGATAATCCAGCAATATTTTAAGTGTAATACGACAATTCAGTGGCGTAGGAAAAGGGGGCGTGTAATACCTTTTTGTTAATAAAAAGTTTGAGGTTAGGTTTTTTGGAAATATCGTTTTATTTTTAGATTCTCTAATCAAAATACTACAAAAAAGATTCTCTTTTTAAATATCTCTAAAGTCGTTTGTTTTTGAAATATTTGTGGTTTTATGTAGCAGTGCTCATGAGAACTGGGGTATCTACCTACTTATGGTTGAATTGCGAAAAAAAAATCGGAGATGATTGCTACATATTTTTGTAGGTACCTGAAAGCACTTCTAGATGATTTTGTTATCAAGTTTTACGTAACTAATGATAATACAGCAAAACAAAGGCAATATTTTAATAGCACTGCCACATAAAATCGTGCATATCTCGAAAACGAAAGACTCTAGAGATATTTAAAAAGAGTATCTTTTTTGCAGTATTTTGATTAGAGACTCTAAAAATAAACCGGTATTTTCAAAAAACCTAGCCTCAAACTTTTTATTAACAAAAAGGTATTACACGACCCCTTTTCCTACGCTACTGAATTATCGTATTACACTTAAAATATTGCTGGATTATCTGTAGTTTTGAGTAACACTTGCCCACAAAAATTTAGATTCCTCGGGTTGCTTTAGTTACAGATATAGCAAAATAACTGATACGCCAGTCGACATTATAACACCCTGTACTTTGGAAGGGAAGCGTTTTTGTACAAAACTATATAAATGTTTTAGTGTTATTTTAACTTTCTCTACAAACTCCTAAATTTATGGTACTCAATTTAGAAACACCTTGTATAATTAAAGTGTTTAGTGATTTTTTCTGTCTACTTCGACTTCACCACTTTGAAGTAAAATGAAGGGGTTGCAACACAAGTAATAAATTTTAATTACCTGCTCACCTCTTATATTGGTTCTAACCAAGTTCGTCGCTGATAAAACAGTATAGTCGCGACTTATAGAGTACAATTGACTTTAGATTCTTTATTGTCCATAGGCATTTTATTTCGCGTGTTTTTCTAGGTTGGCAAGAAAGGGACCTTCAATCTTATTTCTGCAGTAACGGTAGGTCCCACTTCGGAAATTATTGTAGCAGACTCGAGAATTCAAGTCTTTTCGGCAAAAGGCGATTTCATGGAAGTTTTGTATGATGAAGGAAAAGGTAATATTTACTTTTAACATATTAACACTCAGTTAGGTGCGTGGTTTACAATCATAGACCATTTTAGTTTTGCTACAAAACATGTCGTTCTGAAGGTTGATACTGAATTAGGTATACTCTCTGCACTATTTTCAATGATATGGTCTAGATGTTCTAGATCAGGGGTTCCCAAACTTTTTGAAGCCGTTACCCCTTTTTGGACGAGACTTTTGCTCACGCAAAAAATAAGACAGTAAAGGGGGTCCGGGAGCCCTACCAAGGATTTTTTGAAAGAATTTGAAACAACAGTTTCTTAAGTATTTCCCGGAAGAGACTCAAAACAATTGCGACAGTCACAGATGGGTACGGAATCCGTTTTTGGACAGATGCGTTCAACTGGCGGAAATTCCAACAAAAATGAAGGAAAATCTCATTGAAATATGTGCTGACAGAATGTTGAAACGAGAATTTTGTTCCCAGAGCATAGATATGTTTTGGATCAAAAGAATGTACCCCAAGCTTGTAAAAGAAGCTCTTAAATTTTTGATAACATTTGCAACCTCGTATTTGTGCGAATTAAGTTTCTCGTCAATGACTGTCATCAAAACAAAAGCAAGAATTGAACTTGAAAATGATATAATTGTATGTATGTGTTTCGAAGACAGACCACATTTGGAAAGCTAGTTTCTGAAAAACAAGGGCGCATATATATCACATTAATTCTTTTTCGTATACAAAATAAATGGTAATACCACTTTTTTTGGTTGTAAAACCTCTCGCGACCTCCCGCAGCTCTTCTCGCGACCCCCTGGGGGTCGCGACCCACACTTTGGGAACCCCTGTTCTAGATGACCTGTTTCTACTTCGCGGGCAAATTTGACAACGTCCGACATAATTCTGTGGTGGATTTTGGTGTGAGGGTAGAACGTTTGGGTTTGCCTCATTTCTTTTGGTAATTGAAGAATTTACAATCGAACTTCAATTTGTGGTCGAATCAGTTCCCAAGCACACTTCTCAAGAAAGTCGCTGTAGTTCGCTTTTTCACTTTTTCTTGGCCTTTGCCAAGTCACCATTACCAGCTTCCTGTCATGTCCAGTTTCTTCACCAATTGCATCATCACGGTGCATAGACAACATCACTTCTACGGACCTGTTCTTTGGGCAGTATGATACCAGAAACCAGAGTGCAATCGACTTGGAAGCCGAAAAGAGATGGTCTCGGAGATGACTTTTCTTCTCAGTCCTTCTTGGACAGGAAATCTCGAGGAACCTCCCTTCTGTTTTTTCGTAAATTACCCAGATACATAAGTTTTTCTTCAGTAAATATTTGACAAGTGATAGACTACTGAACCAATATTGTCCGCAGTAATATTACGATTGATACCTGCAACTGATTCCACCAATTGCAAAGTGATGTCTTCGCCGCTATTGCTGAATTTGTATGGACCTTCGGGTTGAGTTCCCACATAAGTTTCCAAATTGAAAGTGTGAGATCTTTGCATCTACCAGTGCGAACGTCTTCATGCCATATTTGGCTGGCTTGCTTGGGATATATTGTTTGAAAGCACAACGCCCCCTGAAAGCCAATAACTGCTCATCTACATTGAGAAACTCAGTGGCAATTAAATTGACCAGGAAAATAACCAGGAAATTTTTAAAAAGTTCCCTGATAGCCGCCAACTTATCAGTTTCTCTTCGCTTATTTCTTGTTCTGACGTTATTGAATCTCAAGACTTCTTATAAGAAATCGGAACCTCTTTTCGCTCATTGTCAAGTAGCATCATTCCACTCCATTTCCTCTGGAATTATCCCAAATTTTGTGCACATTTTTTCTTAAGCATTTGAGAGTCCTAACCAAGAGGAGAATACCAATAAAACACCAATTTCTTTCTCGACAGTGCTTCTGGTGTCTCGATCTCATTGATAGTTGCTTCGAACCTTCTCAATGTGTATATTTGTTAAGACTGTTATTATTCTGATTACAGTCTCATTGACAAATAACTTGAGGTATTCGATTTCAGTTGCAGCATCACTTGCATCACCTTTCGTAGCACGCAAAAGTTTGATGACATTGTAGGAATGGACATGAACTTGCTGTTCTAGACTTTCTCCATTTAGTCGTTTTGCAGGATGCTCTTCATCCAAGTCCACTTCTGGCAGTATTTCTTCATCATGGTCCAATACTTCTAGTTCAAATTCTGGGACGTGATTGCTATTTTCAGCCATATCTTCATCCACACCGACATTATCTTCAAACTCATCCTCATCTTCGTCAGCAATTGGGCTCTCTTCCCCCACTTGATATTTTGTCAAACCACCTTTTTCACACTTCAGGATCCGTGCTTCTCTCTCTTTTTGAAGTGAAACTTCTTTTGTTTTGATTTTTGGCAAATGCGAGTGTGTCGAAAAGTGAAACAAATGGAGGGGGAGCAGTCTGAGAAGATGGGCAGAGGAGAAAGGGAATATGGAACGCACCACTCTTTAGCCACGCTCTGTTTCATGCATCGTGCTCTTTCCCTCAGGCAAGCGTCAGTGAAGCGAGACCACAGCGTTTCATTTGTCGTGATGTCGCCCCACTCTTTAGCCACACTCTGTCTCATACTTCGCGCTGTTTCTCTCAGGCAAACGTCAGTTCATTCCTCTAATAACGTTGAAGTTTCACTTCTACCGCATGTGGCGAGCACGCACCCAGGTTTTTTTTATACAGACATGCTTCTGCCTATAATATATTGTATTTATTATACACGTACCAAAAATGAGGAGACAATAGCAACCCAAACTCGTCAAAACAATGGAAATAGAACGCTGCGACGCAGCAAAAAAATGTAATGCCGTTGGGTGCGTGGTCTATATGTGTAGACCACAACTGTTTCAGTGCTGATAAAATTCACAACCTCCCGATCGACTACATCCAATACACAGACAGCTACAGCAGCTGTCAAATATGATGGCCACGCCTTAGTTTAAAACAGATTCAGGCAGATGAATTTATTATGAAGTTAATCGTGCGCCACCGACAGTTGAGTGCGTCTTCTAAAAACCTATCTATTGTTGCGTATCTACGTATCGTATCACCGTTTCATTTCGTTCCCTGATACGATAGGATGCAACACCGTGTAAATTTTTCTCGTAGTACCATTGCGTATCCATATTTAAACTCAAGACACGGGATTACGATACAACTAGTTTCAGTTTACCTCCATGATGTAAAACTTTCGTCATAAACAATACAACACTGCCCGGTGTTTTGATCACGACTAAACCTGCAACTTGCAACGGTACACGACCCGTCCCAATGAGACTACTTCGTATCATATCTTTTCTTTGATGTGACGGCGAAAAACTGCCAAAAGAGCGATCGGGGTCGTTGCGTTTCTTTGTATCATATTTTGATACGCAACTATGCAACGTTTTCCCATATTCACTGATACAAATGGATACCCACCTTTGGCAGTCTCTCAGACCTGCCAATAATTGGGAACAAAATTGTGAAGAGTGTATTTTATTTTCAGGGAAAGGAAGATACGGTGGAATAGTGATTGATTCTGAGAATCGAATCCTCGCTAGTAGAAGTGAACCAAAAGGTCGGAATTACGTACAACTATTATCTTTAACGGATCGAAACCTTAATAATATTATCGATTCGTTCGATAGTAAACTAAAAAGACCGAGTGGCATTGCTGTTACATCCGATAATAATGTTATTGTGGTAGATTTAGGCAATAACTGTATTAAAAAGTATCATTATTGGTAAGGTAATTTTCCATTTTTTTAAATTCGTTAAATGTTCCAAACACCGACAGTGTACCACTTAACATTTTTAAACTGCACATTTTAATGCAGACTCTACAAATATTGTGATTTACAAGCACTTTTATGAAACTGCCTTTTTTGTGTTGAAGTTTTTCGTTGTTTTTGTGTTTAATGCTACTGTAAATACCTACGTACCTAAGTTAAAACACTCTCTGTACTTAACTATTTTGATTAACACTTGAGAATAGATTTAATTTTGTCGTCCTGTATTAGGAAATGTTGATAGAAGTCGCTTACTGATTGTTTTGTTTTCTAGTCATTACATTGTATTTTTTATACGTGTACAATTATTTCGTAAATAAAGTTTTAAATCTGGTTTTGCTAATTATTCTAACGGATGTTAGGAGTAAGTGGATATGACGGAAAAATATTTAGAGGAATAGGTTTTAGATTGGCATGCAGTCAATAATAATTATTATGCAATAGAGTGTTATTTCTCGCGAAAAATGGAACTAGGGCTGACCGGGAGTTGAATACAGGTCCTTCACTTGCTGGGCCACTGCTCTAACCGAGGAGAAATCACTGCATCACTGGGGTATTTTAGTGTACAAGGTAAGGAATTTCAGGGGTATTTCGGGGATGTTTCTTGAAATAAAATTTTTTCAGTGAGTTCCCCCATGTCTAATCAACTGAGTTATCGGCACCGCACACTCGCCACGAGAGAAAGTCCTACATAACATAAGCTGTGAATGAATGCGATCGAAATATTCAAATATAATGAGGACAACACTAATTGGAGTATCGAAATCTGCTGTCGACATATAGCAACTTTAACTGACTGGACCCCGGAAGTGGGAATAGAATTCTCAATGATCAATTTGTCCGATACATGCATTATCCACTCAATTGATTTTTTTACTTATATAGAGTATGTTGCTGGGAGTGGCCGAGGGATATGATAGAAAGTTAGAAATCATGAAGAATAAACATAAGTTGAACAAGCTAAAGGAAATGAGGGTGTTTATTGATGATGATCTTACGTACAAGGAAAGGGAGATTCAGAGGAAGATTAGAAAAATAGCAGCGGAAGAGAAGAAGAAGGGTTTGAAAACGAAGGTTGGGTACCAATATCTGATCATTGAGGGTGAGAAATGGAAATGGTCTTATGAGTCGCAAAAACTGAAGAAAATGGAAAATGAAAAGATCCTGGAGATGGCAAAAAACTAATAGATGGGGAGGATACGGACGGATTGAAAATGACGGAAAGGCTGGAAAATGGACAACCGGATGATTGGAATATAACATTGACGAAAGGATCTACTGAGAGGGAGAGAGGGATGACGTGTGGGAAAAAGAAAAAGAAACGAGAATTCGAAGCCAATAAAGATAAAAATGTATGGCTTCTGGGAACCTGGAACATACGATCAATAAATGGGAAGGAACAGGAACTCAGTGGTGAATTTACCAAAGCGAATTTAGACATAATGACTATCACAGAGACTAAAAAGAAAGGGCAGGGGGAGGTTATATTGGAGGATGGGCATTTATTAGTATATGGTGGAGTCTCACAGGAAAAGAGAGCAGCGGAAGGTGTTGGTTGTATTATTAATAAAAGGATTGTCAACCAGATAAGAGGATGGAAAAGCCATTCGAACAGGTTGTTGTCAGTGGATATACAGGTTGGAAAGAGTAGTAGGATGACAGTAATAGCTGCATATGGACCAAATGAAAATGAAAGATCAGAAGAAAAGGATAAATTCTGGGAGGATCTGAATAGAATAACTGAAGGTTGTAAGGGAAGAATATATATAGCTGGAGATCTCAATGGCAGAGTGGGAAATGATGTACGAAAAACGAATGTAATAGGTAGATATGGCGAAGAAACAATCAATAATAATGGACACAGAATAATAGATTACTGCATACTAAATGATATGGTTGTCACGAATACCTTTTTCCAGCATAGGGAGATTCATAAATATACACGGCAGGTCAAACGAAACGAAAGGTCAATAATTGACTATATTGTGACGGAAAGAAGTAACAAAAAATATATAATGGATGTGAAAGTCAGAAGAGGGCCCGAAATTTATAGTGATCATTTTATGCTGGTGGCAAAAATAAGAAATAATGATGTTAATAAACCAAGAAGTGAACTGAATGGAGGAAGAAAGAAGGCAAAAGAATATAGAAGAATCAAGACTTATAAATTGAGGGAATTGGACGTTGCTAATAAATATAAAGAATTGGTTAGCATTAGGGTGAAAGCAGAGAGAATTTATGGCTTAAGAGAAAATGTCGAAAGCTTGTGGCAGAGGTTTAGGAAAATTATAACTGAAATAGCAGAAGTTACTTGTGGAGTAGTGAGACCTAATAGCGGTAAAAGGCAGACAGTTTGGTGGAATCAAGAAATAAAGAATGAAGTGAAAATAAAGAAACAGAAATGGAAGGAATATTTGATAAAAAAAACAGATGAGAGCTACGAGATATATAAAATCCAAAGACTTAAAGTTAAGAATATGGTCAGAGATGCAAAAGAAATTAGTTGGCAGAAGTTTGGTGAGAAAATGGAGACAAACAGCAAGGAAAATCAGAAACTATTTTATAGAGTTCTTAAAACAATGAGAAAGACTAATGCGACACAAAGTGTGACGATCAAAAGTAAAAGAGGGGAATTACTGACGGAGGAAGATGAAATAATGAACCGATGGAGACAGCATTTTGAGGAAATACTGGGAACTAACAGAGATAATATAACAACAAGAGGAGAGCAAGGGGAAAGCCTAACAACGGGGTCGGTTGGTAATTATGGAAACAACGTAGAAGACATGGAGATAACTGAAGAAGAACTCAAAGAAGCAATAAGAGGGACAAAGAACGGTAAAGCGCCAGGCCATGACGGTGTGACAACTGAAATGATGAAAAATCTTGGAGAGGAAGGAACTCAGATGTTTTTGGAGATATGCAATAAAGCATGGAAGCAGAGAGTGACACCAAAAGACTGGAAGACAGGAGTGATTTTGCCGATATTTAAAAAAGGCGATGCAAAAAACTGTGATAACTACAGAGGAATAACGCTCTTAAGTACAGCAGTCAAAATTTATGAACGAATTCTAGAGAGAAAGCTAGTGAGAATTATCGAACCAACACTAAAGGAGACACAGAGTGGTTTTAGAAGGGGAAGGAGCATCCAAGATCATATATTTACAATGAAGGATATAATACAAAAAACAGTATTGAGTAAGAACAAAGCTTCTTCGCTTTTATTGATTTGGAAAAGGCTTTCGACAAAGTAGGGAGACAGAGAGTTTGGGACACCCTACTTAAACGGAATGTAGATGGACAGCTGATAGAAGCAATAAAGAGCATATACACAGAAAGTACAAATTATATTGCATATAGAAGTATGAAATCAGAAACTTTTGAGACTTTGGAAGGACTTAGACAAGGTGGGGTGTTGAGCCCCGTATTGTTCTGTGTCTTTATGGACGAAATTATGCGAGAATGTGAACCAAAATTGGTAAGAGGAATACGAATAGGCTATAATCGACTTGCCCCAGTAGTAATAAAAGAATGTGCATTTGCGGATGATGTGGTCATTATGGCTGACTCCGAGAAGAATCTACAAAAGAATTTAGAAATATGGAATGAAGTGCTGATAGGTAATGGAATGAGAATCAACACACGGAAGACTAAAGTAATGATGGCTTCCAAGGAACAAGAAGTATTGAACATAAAATTGGGAGTGGAGAGAATAGAACAGGTGAAACAATTTAAATATTTAGGAGTGACAATAGAAAATAGTGGTAATCAGGAAATGGATATAACTGAAAGAATTGAGAAGACTATGAGAACATACTATAGCATGAGAGGTAATTTTATTAGGAAAAGGGAAATATCAAGAGATACGAAGATGACTATATTTAAAACGATCTTTAGACCAATCCTGACATTCGGAAGCGAAACATGGACCCTAACAAGAAAATTAAAAAGCAAGATTCAGGCGACAGAAATGAGGTACTTGAGAGATGTTAAAGGAGTCACAAGATTGGATAGAAGGAGAAACTCAGAAATAAGGGAGGAATTAGAAATAATACCGATATTGGAATTTGTTGAGAGACGACAGTTAAGCTGGTGGGGACACTTAAGGAGGATGGGACCTGATCGACAAGTGAAGAGAGTTTGGGAAGCTAAAATAAAAGTGAGAAGAGGTAGGGGGAGGCCAGCTGAAAGTTGGAGTAGTGTGGTGAATAAAATATTGCAGAATAAAGGAAAAACAATAAGTGAGGCAAGAAATTTAGCGAACGATAGAAAAAAATGGGTTGACTTTATAAATAATTAGTGAATGGTATGCCCAGACACCGAAAGGTACAGGGGGTTAACGGACTATATATATAGACTTATTCAACCGCTTACACAGACCCATTTCGGATGTTCATCTAACGTACTCAGACCTTATACAACGTTGTCAGACCCGGCTCTGGGTCTGACAACGTTTTAATGTTTTTTTCGTTACCATTTATTAGCCTGACCAATCAGAATGCAGAAAAAAAAAATTGACATTGGGCTTGGGAAGGCGGTTTATCGTGAAATTATATACAATGTTAGTTCAAGCAAGTATATACCAGGGGGCGCTTTGATCGCTGCTGTATGTTGTATATAATTATATACGAACTCTCTCAGACCCATCAATGATAACTTACTTAGTGAAGCCCGAAATCTGGCAACATCGTTTATTTTACTTTAGTATGAAAATTGGGATATGCGTAGATAAATAGGTATCAATTAGCACGTATGTATTTAAATGTTTGGAGTTAAAATGACAAATGTAATTTTGAGTATTATAGGAAGTTTTAGCGCATGCTCAACTTAAAATATTTAAAAATATTTCGTATTTTTTAATAAAATATTGAAATAGTTTGTTTTGAAACCATATTTTTTTATTCCATTTAAAAAACGGGTGGAACAAAATCCATAAAATCCAACAGGTTTTCTGTGGGTTAGGAGTAAAAGTAATTGAATCACATTTATTTTCGAGAAATATGAATTTATTTAACGTAAAACACATATGCTTGCAAAGAAATTAAAATTAAGGGAAAAACTTACAAAGGTAGGTATTAGAAATATCAAAATGAATTAACATATAACTCTTACGATGAAAGTGAAATAATATACAGGGTATCTAAAATTAAGGGTGCACCATTGCTGACTTCGTTATCATTGGGCATACAAGTGGTTAAATGGGCAAAGAGTATTTTTAGAAACGAATAAGACTGTGAAAACTAAAAACAATTGAACATGGAATTTTCGGGTTATTCACATAAACAATATTTTTTTCAATGGATCACCTTGCACATTCCCAAAGATTTAGAAAGAGTATACACTTCTGAATAAAAAGGCCTTAATTAACATCTTTTCCAGAATTTAAAATAACATGACTCAAAGATCAGAACTGCCCGAGTACACCACATTAGATGGGGCATGAAATAAAATTGATTAAATACTTATTATTTGAAACTGAAAAAGAAACAACAGAAACAACACAACACATAACACTCGTCGACAATAATTTTTGTACGTTTAACACAAAATTTATTCCATGATCTACGTACCGGAGCAGTTCGGACCTTCAAAAGCTATGTAGACTTTTAATTTTTGAAGAGAATAGGTTAAGTACATTAAAGGCTCATTTTCAACCAAATTCGACATCGGAGTTCGACTCCGAGTGTGCTGCAAGCTGTAATTTGCTATTTTCAACAAAATCTAACTCACGCGTGAGCTTAGGCGTTCGATACAAATTTTGTGGGTTATGATGAAATAAACAATTACACTGCCCACTACCAATATATAACGTTTATTTTAATGCTTTTGACCGGTTTCAAGATAAAAGGCTATCTCATCATCAGAATGATTAAGAAAAATTGTAAACAAATTAATATGACAGTTAACAATTTTTCTTAATCATTCTGATGATGAGATAGCCTTTTATCTTGAAACCGGTCAAAAGTATTAAAATAAACGTTATATATTGGTAGTGCGCAGTGTAATTGTTTATTTCATCATGAACTTCTACCAAGTAGTAAAGCTAGAAAATATTAACTACATAATTTTGTGGGTATTTCTGAATTTATATTCACAGTAGTAGTCTGCGCAAACTGTCACTTTTCGCATCTGCCAATCGAATTTTATATAGTAATTTAGCATTTTTTAACGTTTTTGCAACTTTTAAGGCTCATTTTCAACCAAATTCGACATCGGAGATCGACTCCGAGTGTGCCGCACACTGTAATTTGCTATTTTCAACAAAATCTAACTCGCGCGTGAGCTCAGGCGTTCGATACAAATTTTGTGGGTATTTCTGAATTTATATTCGCAATAGTAGTCTGCGCAAACTGTCACTTTTCGCATCTACCGATCGAATTTTATTGTAATTGAACTTTTTTAACTTTTTTACAACTTTTACACTGTTTTCCCTATTTCGCAAATTGCTAAGTCAAAACCTTTTAATTATTGGAAAGTCCGTCGTAAGATGTTACAAAAAAGAACCATTAAGAAATTTAATGTGTTATTGACTTGACATTGACAACTGACATTTCTCCACGAGTCCGCCACACTCGAGCACGAAAGCTTGCAGTTTGTAAGTCCTGGCACGGGAGTGCGAGTGTGCACGCGATTTTCGAATGTGTGCGTTTTGTTGAAAATGAATGCATTGGATTTCCTAAAGAAAGCTTTGTACTCGGACTCGCACTCCAGCACGTAATTTGATTGTAAATGGGCCTTAAGACTTTTTTATTGAGAATTTCATATTGTCATAAAAAATATTAATTTTTACCCATTTAACTATCCCTGTAGACCCAATAATATTGAAGTTAACAATGGCACATACTTAATTTTGGACACCCTGTAGTACTCACAGAGAAATGAAAATAAGGAAAAACAGTTACAAAGGTATTACTTGTCTCTGTAAGTATTGTATACTAAAGTTTTTACCCTAACCCAGTCCTTTTCTTCGAACTCTTGTGGGTTGTTTACTAAAAGAAATTTCACTTTCCATTCCAACGTCATTGTATTCTTTCGGGACTGGTAGTTGCGCATCTAAGAAAATTAATCGTCTAGTGAAAAAAGAAGCCCTTGAATAGCAAATTGGCACTACAATTACTTTTGATATACAGTATGTAACGGATGGAGTTCCAAAGAGGAATTTTTTTAATGTTCCTATTAAGAAAAAGTAATTCTTGACAAAAAATCTTCTTTCCTCAAAAGCCCTAAAAACCTAATTAGATTTGACTATACATATGCAGGTGGAAACCACAAATCTAATGATCTATAGGTTGGTTCCTTTATCTCTGTTTAAGCGTAATCATCATTTACAATAAAAATCAAATAATCTCTAGATATTAAATATCACTTCAGTATATGAAGTTAATGTGCCAGTTATAATGGTTAAAGTTTGTAGTGAATTCATTAAAAGAGCTGAAAAATGTGTACTAGCTGAATAATGATTTTCTTATTTTTTGTAACAATCTTTCTGTCACAATGTTTTTACAAACCACCCAGAATATTAAATTGATGATACTGTAGGTCAATAGTCATATCTAAGTAATTTTTTTAAGTTTCGAGGAAAACAAAAATTTTTATCAAGAAAAGCCTTCCCGCATATACAAGGTGTCCCAATGAAAACTTGTACCCCCGTAAAACTCGGCAAAATAAACGTTTTGACAAAAGTCCAAAAACACGTCGATTTTTATATCAAAGGGGACCAATTTTTATGCAATAATCATTTTAGCAACTCAAGCCCTGTGCGGGGGGTAGCGACCCCCCAAAATTTTTAAATGGGACGGGGGTCAAATGATACCTACTTTGGAAGGGTTTTTCATTACTTACACAGTCGTATTTGTTTTATTCAATTAGATCAATTTGTTACCGATAAATTGCTTCTTGAAGTTTCCAAGTTAAAAAATTAATAAAAGCACAAAAAGGTTTAAACTATCGAATGTATTGCTCGAAATGACCTCCACCAATTGTAATACAATAATACATTCTGGATTCAACCCCCTAGATTTTTTTCTCTGGGGTCATCTGAAATCAACCGTTTACGTCACTCAACCCACAAATACACAAGAACTGCGTCAAAGAATTATCGCCGAATGCCGACCAATAACTCCTGAGGTCTTGAGAAATGTAAGATCTGGATTTGAATCCAGAATGTATTATTGTATGACAATTGGTGGCGGTCATTTCGAGCAATACATTCGATATTTTAAACCTTTTTGTGCTTTAATTAATTTTTTAACTTGGAAACTTCAAGAAGCAATTTCTCGGTAACAAATTGATCGAATTGAATAAAACAAATACGGTTGTGTAAGTAATGAAAAACCCTTCCAAAGTAGGGATCATTTGACCCCCCCGTCCCATTTAAAAATTGTAGGGGGGTCGCTACCCCCCGCACAGGGCTAGAGTTGCAAGAATGATTGTTGCATAAAAATTGGTCCTCTTTGATATAAAAATCGACGTGTTTTTAGATTTTTGTCAAAACGTTTATTTTGCCGAGTTTTACGGGGGTACAAGTTTTCGTTGGGACACCGTGTATGCATACTTAGAAAGATTTTCTTCTTTATAACCCCCTTCCTTTGACAAATAATTGTATTTTACTTAAACTTTGATAAATTTTTATATATTATCAATTAATAAACTCATACCTGTACCAATCTCCCTATCTCGTGCTAGCGCCACCATTAATTTTATGCGGTTCATCTCAGTGACCCGTAGACACAATAATGGGCCAGAAAGTTTTAATTCTTAAATAATAAGTATTCTCAATATGTTTTATGCGCTGCAAGTCCCGGCAGAATTGACAACGTCGCTGGGCTTGGAAACGTTAGGAGGCAGGCTCCCTTTTTATACGCCGGGTCTGGCAAGACTGTAGAATGTAGTGGGCTTATGAACGACAGTGGAATATATGATTTTTCTTTCCTTACTTTTTTTAAGTTTTCTCTGTCTGCATGTGATTTATGGGTTTAAAGGGATCGAATAGAAACAAAATCTTCGAAATATACACAACCAGGTGCTAAATTTTACGTGGGTCTGAGATAGTAAGGTGAATATGGCGGGTCTGGCAAAGATAGTTGATTAAATATATATATATACATATATATATATACTTATATTCTTTGATGAATTTTCTTGCCTCTGCCTAGATAGAAACTAATAACTAAGTAACAAAAAACTATAAGTAATAAAAACATAGGTCAGCTGACACCAGACTCTCTGATCTAGGCATTTGAACCTGACTGTAGATTATTACCAAATTCCGGCAGTCGCAGATATACAGTGTGTCCTAAAAAGTGCGTAACGGCCAAATATCTCTTTTATTACTTATCGCATGAAATTTTCGTCTGACAAAAAATTTTTTGTAAAAAGCTCTCCTTGAAAACCCAATCTGATACATTCTATCTTATACGAGGAAAGTTCAAGACGAAAAAAACTTGTTCGGTTAAATGTAAAGTGGTCTTATTCTATTCCAAATCGAAGAAATTCATTAAGAAAGTTTGCTCAGAATCCCAAAATATGGACTCGCGCAAAAATTATATTCAATGGACGACATAAGTGGCGCGTCACAAACGTCAGATTTCCATTCCAAACAAAACAAAGCCACGTGCTTTCTGACATTTTGACCTAACTTCTGAAATATAATTATAGTTGTTTTCAAGTTTTTACACGTAAGCCCAACACACAAATTGAAAATAAACTGTTTTCACTGCAAAACATCTATAAGGGGGGAGATAAGTGGCGCGTCACAAACGTCAGATTTTCATTCCACACAAAACAAAGCCACGTGCTTTCTGACGTTTTAACCTAACCTCTGAAATATAATTCAATAATTGTAGTTGTTTTCAAATATGCATTCTAAATTTAAAATACATGGTGAGTGTAAAAAATGAAGTTGGTGATAGAGGATGTCAAAATAAGAAGAAAAGTTTATGTGAGCACACACGTCCTAAAATTACTTCCAGCAAAGATACATGCTGTAGAAATTTCTCGAAAAAAATGATTCTTTGCAAAATCTTCGAAACCAGGAAAGCTATTGAATTGAAATTTTGCGTGCGATTGTAGATTTCTGTTCTAAGAATTTTTGCTTTTTTACTGCGCAGCCCGTGGCGCCTCCGCAAGGAGGTGAGTTCCTGAGTTCGATCATTTCTCTTAAACAATGATACGTCACTAATTTTCTATTCTACCCTGTTTCTACAAATGAGGCTGAAATTTTTGAATTTTGCATTCATTTTGGAAACAAAAAAGTATCGTAAATTTTTCCTACAACTCTTAGGTTCCTAGTAGTCTGCATTTTTGTTTAAACAGGTGATTGTTCTAAAACTACTGGCAAGGCCATTTAGACATTAAAAAAACAAAAGTTTTTAGAACAATAGATGTAGGATTATAGAGGACAATCACCAGCAAAGATTTAATTCTGTAGCTTTCGCAGTTAATGGAATATTTATATACATATATATAGGTACATATTAAAAATACTATTTTTTTCGAAATCTACCACCATATAATCTTGTTGGGAGTAAATTTGGAAGAAATGGACGGGAACGCATCATCCGACAGTTTCGGTATTTTTCTTTTGCATACTAATTCTGACCCATCGTCGTGCCTCAAATTGTCTTCTGTTATTATGAAACGGTTTTCAAAATGTTTAATGCAGATAACACTGTCTTTATTGGGATTAAAGTCTTTCCTGTTAATATTTCGGGCCCGTGTAGCTAGTAATTGGGGTTTACGCAAGGGGAATCTAAACACCCTACAATTCCTCAGGCTTGTAATTTGTTTTGCAATTCGGTACGCAGCATCTTCGTGGCATTGTGTGGGTTACAAGCATTAAGTCATGAAAATTACTTATAAACTACAGTTGACGAGATACCCATCAATAAATTAAGACACAATAAAAAGGCGCGGGATACCTATTCCCAAAGTAAGTAAACGCGGGAGATGCTCTGGCGGATGACGTCACACGCTAAGCTCCGGCCTGAACTGTAGTAGGCCCTGCTCTTCCCCTATTGTTTATTTTCTTGAACAAATTTTCCCAAAAAGTAAGTAATAGCCAAATATCTCTTATTACTGATCACATTTTCGCTGTAATTTGATTCTGAATATACAAGACAGTTGAACTGATCGGCGGGTTCGGACATTATCTCTGGGTATTCACCGAACGCGTAATTTTTATGTAACCAGTATGCGTCTTCGGTTGGATTCGGGCAACCTGAGGTGTTATTAAATAAAAGAAATAAACTGTCTTCTTGGAATGTGGTATCTGACGGGACACCAGACACACATATTCTGAGTTGGCAAAACTTTAAACATAAATTCGAAGTTAACACAAAAAACTGTAACAAACGAAAAAAAGCCGACAACAAAATAGGTTTGATCCGCGGATATCTTGATTGCAGAGCTAGCGCATTAGCTATCCGACTACAAGGGGACTTGCCTGACACCTTCGAAGTATGGTAGAAATAGTTTATAGTTAACAACGTGTTACGGTGGAAAAATTTAAGCGAATGTAGCCAAGTGAGGCCCCATAAGTCCATAACTCATACTGGTTGCATAAAGAAATGATGCCGGATAAACATCGGGCCTAGAGATGGGTGGATGCTCGTGCGTCGCTTTATTATTAGAGATGTAATGGATGACGATAAAGGTAATCGACAAAATTGAGTCCGAATTTTTTATTCTCCCGGACATATTTACAATTTCCGGCAGGATCTCCCCGGACGCCTAAAAAACCCAAGCATGTCGGGGAAAATCCGGACGTACGGAAAACCTATTTCCGGAAAAAACCTTGGTCCGATTTTGGAACCGAACCAACAGATTAGCGGATACTTAGAGCTTGCGAAAAGCATTCCCAATGGGCGTTTTTCTACTTATATACTATTTTCGGAAATGTTGTTGCCATCACACCTTTGTGGCTCAGTGGTGGATGTGTCATTCTTCCAAATTGCAACGTTTGGGGTTCGCACCCCGCCGCAGTTCTTTTTTGTTATGATTTCACCTTTTTCTTTTGAACAAAAAGTCGGACAGGTCCAAGAGGACAGATAAGGGATCGTTATCACGCGAGACAGACCCACTGAAACTGAAATAAATTTATTTATTTCAATGGACAGAGATCCACTCATTTGACATGCGTATTAAAGTGGGAATGCTTTTCTCAAGCTGTAGGTATCCGCTAGTAACCAACAGCTGCTTTATGTACAGCAGAGAATGGAACCACGGTATGGTTGGCAATGCTAATTCTGTGGGAGATTTGAAGCCGACATTTGTTTTGACAGATAAAGCAAGGTTTTGAATCTTGATATATCGCGCACCAAATTAGATTTAAAAGACGGTTCCCACGTGAAAAAGTAGAAATGTGGTACTTATCAAAGAATTTGTTATAAAAATTGAACAATCGGTTATTTTTTACAAGTTTTCATGTAAAACAAATAAATAAATAAATAATAAATAGTAGATGTATCCAGCCCATGGCACCATGCTAGGACTACGTCATCACGTAGGAATTTCGGCGGGAATGCTGAATCTAGAAGGTGTATGTTACTTCACTTACCTCTAGCTAATGTCTCGACTATTTTTTTTATTTGTTAAATGGATTGAGCAACTTACTTGGTGTCAGTTTATAACACAATGTGTTAAACTTTCTTATTTATGAAAAGAAAAGAGGTTGTGTACTAATACGGAGACAAAAACCGGGAAACACTCTGCTATCAACTAATGCAGTATTGAGAATCCGTCGTGCTCCTGGCGTACACTGAAGCGGTATAGCCACGCCACGGCATATGATAGAAAATTAAAAAAAAGGAAAGTTTTTCTTTCTTTCTTTCTTATTTATATCCCAACTAGGTTTTACCAAGCAGGCCACTTTCACTTTCACGCACTTTAATAGAGTTTTGTTCGTATCCCAGTGGATCTTTTTTCTATTTTTTACTTCCATGTTCCGTATAAGGAAATGGAAGTATGGTATTACCGACAAAAATTTTTGTCCGAGATAACGTCAGATTCGCATTGCACTAACTTCAAAACCGAGAAAAAGTTTTTTAGCTTCGTGTCTGTGCGTGCGTGCTCTCGTGAGTGCCGCGGCGCTCACACAATTTTTTCTTACAATAATTATTTATTTTTAAACGAACGTGATTCGTAAATTTGTGGATATGTTTGCTGTCTATATGTTAATGTTGTTTTAAAGATACTTTCCCGTTGATTTAATAAAGTTTGGTTTCTTTGATTATGCTACGTGTTACGAAGATGTTTACGTTAGCGCCGCAACCACTTAAGCTTGTGACTGAAAACCAAGCTTTACAGGAAGAGGAAGTACCAACAAAATGAGATTGGGCGCATGTGCAAAGATATCTCTCAGCAGGAAAGATACAGTGTTGCCATTGTTTTAAATCCTGCAAACGGTAAAGAAAGGTACTTGGCGAATGTTGTTTTTGGCAGTTGTAGTGAAAGTAAAATTATAAATGTATAATTTGTGAATCTGGAACAATAAACTGCAAACATAGAGTGGATAGGCGAAGAGTGATGTGTGTATGATATGAAATAATCACGTTGAAGAACTGAAATCCACGGTGCATGATGTCAGGAGCCACACAGAGCACCCCGGCTAGAGGGCTTAAATCGTCACCTAGTGCAAAACAAGGGCCGATGAAGGCAACTATACCAATGTCGTCAATTGTTAAGCCCAACAACAGTTTAAACAAAAACAGAAGTCCCACAATGTCGCCTCCAGGATGTTGGAATACGAGAATGTCACCTGACAGTTCAGGCCAGAGAAGCCCTGGTTCTTCACTGTATAAAGGTAAATTAATTTGCAAACTTACTTGCGATTGTTATTGGAAATTTTGTTTATTCCAGTAAAGTCCCGGACATTAGGATCAACTAGCTCCCCTGGTACTGGAATTAGAAGAACAGCTTCACTAGATACTTTATATTTGAAGGGGTATTGGCCAAGAAATAATTTTTATTTGCACCTAGGCACACTACAGGTTGATAAGGCCACTCAGGTATATTATTTTAACTTTTTTTTAACATGTTAGTTTTGAAATTAGAAGTCTATTTGTCTATATTAGAGGAGTCGACATTTTTTATTGTGTATAAGTAGCTATTTCTTTGTTTATTCAATTAGTACCAGAGTGGACTAAAAATAACCCGTCATCAATGCATTCGAGTGAAGCAAAATTTGTAATAGGTTGCAAGCGCGGAGGTGATAGAGAGAGAAGACTAACATTCACGATAGGGCGCTAGTCAAACTACAGCTCATTTTTATGAGGAGTAAAATCAAGCGTTAACTAGTGAGGTAGTGAGCGTTACGTTATCTGTCAAATTGAAATGATGTACGTATCTATGGATACTGTTTATGTCTGACTGCATAGAGCATGGAAATTGTGAAAATAGAGTGGCATAGAGTAGATATGACAGTTGGCGTTGTAAGGTCAGCATTTGCAGTGTTTGTTCGTTCCTAAATTTGTTCAATCTTTTGATTTAATATGGATAAACCTAATATTAAATACTCCAAATATTGCTTAGTGCCGAAATGTGAATCAACGCCTATTCGAACACCAGGAAAAGTATTTATTTCATTGCCAGTGGGATCAACGTTTAGCAGATTATCACTCAATTACTGAATTTATAAACAATTTATATTTTGATGTAGTTGGACATTTTCGAACATAAACCATCTGATAAATTCACATTTGGGTATAAAACTGACATTCGCGTGTACCCTATTAAAATAATCGTTCGTAAGGAGTAAACTCCAGTCGTGTGTAGGAGCCGACACACACAAGTTTTTTTTTATTTATCTATAATTTATTATAAAAAATATAATAATTATACCTAATTGTTTAGTTTAAATCGTTCTTGTTAATGTCACTTTTTGTGCCACAGTGACAGTGTCAGTCTTTACCACTTGTCTTTACTAAAACTTCAGTACTATTAATGCCCAACCCCCAGGAGACTAAACGCTACTAGAAAATGTGTTGAGTTGTTTCAGTTGAGTTCCATTTGGTTTTATCTACCACCACCTATCTCATAGTCCCAGCTGTTTGTGCATTATTTTGGTTTTGCCAGTGTATATTCTCATATTCCATTGTTTGTAGTGTAGTTGACATTAGAATCTATTTGACTCGAGTTTAATTTTTCCATAAATAGATATTCAAGGACAGCGAATTAGATAAAGATCCTATACACACACCGCCTTGTTTAGGTAATGTGTTAAATGCAACGATTTGTTTGTAACATCGTTTGTTGACCTACCGGTTCATTATTCAATTTTGCGGACAAATAAATTTGTCAGATAGGATCATGCGATTAAGTGTTTTTATTAATTTGTCTTTTCCATGTGTTCGTTTTTCAGAAATAATTATAAAAATGCCTGTCAATTGCATTAACATATTTGGACTGTATTTGAATGATTATTTTTTTTATCGTCAAATTGACCAATAGGAACATTCCATTTGGGTCTAGAAGAGTGTATTATTTCGGTTAATACATGCCTATTCTAAGAGCCAATGATATTTCTTCAATTTCTTAAAATCGACCAATCAACTGTCATTGTAAATGATAAAAACCTACCTAAACTTGGGCCGCCCAACAGACGGAGTGATCACCCTGCAATCATGCGCTCTAGACGGAACCACTATCAATTTAGGACGACAGAACTGCAGTGGTGCGCTTTCTTTAGACCCAACAAAGTCGCATCACTCCAATTCGGTCGTCATAAATTAATATTGGCCCCGCTAGAGCACGTTCTTGCAGGGTGATCACTCCGTCTGTTGGGCGGCCCAAGTATAGCTTTCCCAATAGCTGATAAATATGCGCCTTGCTTTTAATCAACTATGCTGTGAATGATAGTTTTGAAATTTCTACCTTGGCATCTGTCACTGTCATATTATTTTCGAGTTTTCTTGCAACATCGTCGTTTTGAAATGGCAAGATTTGGCCAAGAATCTTTGGAAGATATTCAAAAAACTGTACAGAGTGTTACTCTGAGGAGTACAGTTAAAAATCAAAAGTCAATATGGAAACAGTTCGAAATATTTTTAAAAGAGAAGCATTATGAACTTCTAGAAATTACTTCAAATCAAGAGCTTGGACTGATAATGAATGATTGGACTTTTAATATGAAGAGAGCTGATGGTGAAGATTATAAAGAATGCGTTATAAAGACCATGTGGAATGTTACTGCAAAACTCCTTCAAGAAAAATACTACAAAGAGTACGCCCGAAAATTTAATCCATTTACAGACATTGAATTCAAACAAGCAAGGGATGCAAAAAATGCGAAACGAAAGCAGCTTCAGTCTATTCTCAGAAAGAGGAAGCAAAGTTCGACTGCTCTGAGTAAGAAAGAAATATATACAATAATGAATCTGTGGAACGAAGATTGTCCAGAAGGACTTAAAAAAAACTGTATCATATAATAGCATTCGAACTAGCCTGGAGAGGGGGAGAGGCAGCAAAATGCAGTGCATTTTTTTAAAGAGGAAAAGAAATGAAATGGTAGCGTAACCGGAAGAATTGAATACAACCTGATTTTTTCCAAAACATGCCAGGGTGGAGCTCAAAAATTATCAGACAGTAAGTGGTTAGTGCCTAATTACAATAATCTCGATATGTGCCCGGTAAGGTTATTTAAAAAGCTTATTTCTAAACGCACTAATAGAATTACGTCAGATCGACTATTTCTGACTGTAAATCCTTACTGGAATAAAAGCAATTCTGAATGGTACAAAAATATGCCTTATGGAGTAAATGAGATTGGAAAATGGACCAAACAATCTGCTGAAAGAATAGGGCTTGATCGAGGGCTTGATACTCTGACAAACAAAATCACGAATCATTCAAATCGATCAAGTGCTGTATCAAATCTTGCTAAATCAGGTGTCCCGGAAGAACAGCTCATCAAAATGACTGGACATGCAAATGCTAAGTCATTAGGCCCTTATTTACCACTGAAAACATTAACAATAATAATATGCAAAAAAAATCTGGTCATAATATAACATATAACCATTGCACTTTCAATGTTCAAAATATGTATGTAACTAAAGATCAGTCAAACTCTACACAATATATTTAAATATTTTAATATGTTCTGTTAATTTAAAATGTTTATTGTTTCATTAAATCTTCTATTTCCAGTTAAATTGTCCGTATAATGTAGTTGTGTATTAACCTCCCTAAAATACATTCGAGATCATTTTTTTATAAGATAAATGCATTTCAAATTGTATTCAAATTTTATTGCCATTCGGCAAAAAATCTCGAATCAAGGGTGATTGATTCTCGATTATTTGCCATGACAATAAAACTTTCATACAATTAAACATGTATTTATCGATAAAAAAATGATCTCTTATGTGTTTATCCCCGGTAATTTTTTCGATAATTTTGCTTGTTAATAAGTTGCCACAGTTGCGAATTTGTAGCTGCATTTATCATATATAATCTAGTTACTGCAGTACCTGCCAAACGTCAAATATTCCCAACACATTTCTTTGTATGTGAATTAATTGAAATAAAATTTCGTTTTGAACTACCTAGCTTCGATTAAAAAAATAATCTTGTCGAATACAATTCGTGGTCTGAAATTTTTAGGTAATTTTACTCAAGCTGTTGCTTTTACTAACCACTCGTGTAAATTTGACAGAAGATCACTCGCGCAAGCGCTCGTGATCTTTTAACTGTCAAATTTATACTCGTGGCTACCAAGCAACGCAACAGCTTTCGTAAAATTTCCGACAATTCCAGACCACTTATTGTACTACTACAGAATATGAACTAAACAAACGAAAAAAAGTTTTTTTTGGTCCCTCATTTAATTTTGCCATCTATCATAGTTACATAGAGAAAAATAATTTCGATTTGCTAGACGCCATACAGTGCAGTCGTAGTGTAACTATTGATGTATAGGTTCGCAGTAAAATTACGATTTTTTTTTGTTTTATAGACTGATGAAGCTGACTGGTGTGATTCACGTAAAATGCACTACATCTCTGAAAATAATGAGGATAAATTGGAAAAATTTTTAATTAGGCAAAGGCTTCAGAGGAGTAGTAAAGAGTCGAATGGCAGGCACACGGCTTCAGGAAATGCTGCTGTGCAAGGTGATCATACGCTTAATACTACCACACAAACTACAACAAGTGAGTAGACAATTAAGTAATAATTCTTGGGAACAAATAAAACGCTTGCAAAAAAAAATAATGTTCGATAAATTCTGCTCCATAAGTTTGTCCATTTCGGTCACATCAGGTAAGGGAGGTGAAAGACAAATTAGGATTGTTTCAAAGCCACCTTAGGTGGGGTAGCAGTCTGAAACGTCTTGTAGTACAAAAAATCTGGATTTAGTTCTATAATTCAATGCCTGGCGGGGTATTTGCCCGAGGAGTAGTTGTTCGAACGGTCCAGTACCACTAATTAATAGTAATACCAGATAATTACTCAAAGTAGTTGTCACTTGCTGATATCTGTCCAGAGCGCGGCAGCATATACAGGGTGATTTTTTTGACCGTCTATTAGAAGTATCTGGAGAAATAAAAGAGATATTGATTTGAAATTATGGCTGTGGCCAAAACCGGGTCGGATCTATTTAATGAAAATATTTTCAAAATGGTGGCATTTCCGGGAATACCGGAAGTTGACACCAACTTTGTTATCTTAAATGGAATGCTACCATTTTCTATTTTTTTTTAGATTCCACGGAAAATTTTAATGTCAATTCAATGAAGGTTCGCTATGTCTAAAATTAATATTTTCGGATATATAAATTTTTTTCTCAATATTTTGACAGTTGTGGTAGATTATGTAAAAATTAATATCTCGATAACGTCTAGCAGTAAGATGTTCGATTTTTTATGGTGGCAAGACGAGGTGTTGGAATTACTAATCAGGCAAACAAATTTTCAAAATCTATTACATAAAATTTTCTAATCAACGACATATGTTGATCGCACAAAAGTAGCAAAAAGTCATTTTTCTTAAATAGAATGATACCATTTTCAATTGTTTTTTAGATTCCACGGAAAATTTTAATGTTAATTCAGTAAAGGTTCGCTATGTCTAAAATTAATATTTTCGGAGATATGAATTTTTTTTCAATACCTATTTTGACAGTTGTGGTAGATTATGTAAAAATTAATATCTCGATAACGTCTAGCAGTAAGATGTTCGATTTTCTATGGTGGCAAGACGAGGTGTTGGAATTACTAATCAGGCAAACAAATTTTCAAAATCTATTACATAAGATTTTCTAATCAACAACATATGTTGATCACACATAAGTAGCAAAGAGTCATTTTTCTTAAATTGAATGATACCTATTTAAAGAAACCAATTAAAAAAAGTGAAAATATGCGCATTTAACAATGTATGATGTTTCTCTACCCAAAATGAATAGTATTTTAGATACCTACTAGATGGGGCGCCAGGTCATTGTTCTGCAGCAGTTACTAACGAATTGTACAAAGGATAAAGTGTATCAATATCCACTCAACAACAGGGATGAATTGGTGGAAAGAATTGCTACCGCATTTGCAGGCTTAGGTCCACATGAAATACGTAGTGCTACTACATAAGCGAATTATTAAATAAGCGAATTATTAAATGTGTAGAAGTTAATGGACTACATTTTGAACAGTTTCTTTAACATTGTTTTACTATCACGTACCTACTTTATTTTTTATTTAGTTAAAATAAGTTCAGTGGTGGTAATTCAGGATATGTTCTATTAAATGTTCTGTATGTCCTGTTAATTATTTTATCGCATTTTCCATGAATGTTGAATAAATTCATAATATCCGAGTTAGAATAATTATCATTTGCCATATCCTATTCGTTAAACACCAACCGTACTAAATTACTAAAAAATACCGATTGCTTTTATTAGACATTTATTTGTGAAATTTGTGAATATTTTGTTTTGTCTACAAGCCAAGGTCTACTTACTAGAAGGCGGCGCTCTTCAATTTTGATCGATGAAATAAGAAAACAGCAAATATCTAAAATACTATGCATTTTAGGTAGAGAAACACCATACATTGTTAAATGCGCATTTTTTCACTTTTTTTAATTGGTTTCTTTAAATAGGTGTCATTCTATTTAAGAAAAATGACTTTTTGCTACTTTTGTGTGATCAACATATGTCGTTGATTAGAAAATTTGTTTGCCTGATTAGTAATTCCAACACCTCGTCTTGCCACCATAAAAAATCGAACATCTTACTGCTAGACGTTATCGAGATATTAATTTTTACATAATCTACCACAACTGTCAAAATAGGTATTGCAAAAAAATTCATATCTCCGAAAATATTAATTTTAGACATTAAAATTTTCTGTGGAATCTAAAAAACAATTGAAAATGGTATCATTCTATTTAAGAAAAATGACTTTTTGCTACTTTTGTGCGATCAACATATGTCGTGTATTAGAAAATTTTATGTAATAGATTTTGAAAATTTGTTTGCCTGTTTAGTAATTCCAACACCTTGTCTTGCCACCATAAAAAATCAAACATCTTACTGCTAGACGTTAACGAGATATTAATTTTTACATAATCTACCACAACTGTCAAAATATTGAGAAAAAAATTTATATCTCCGAAAATATTAATTTTAGACATAGCGAACCTTCATTGAATTGACATTAAAATTTTCCGTGGAATCTAAAAAAAAATAGAAAATGGTAGCATTCCATTTAAGATAACAAAGTTGGTGTCAACTTCCGGTATTCCCGGAAATGCCACCATTTTGAAAATATTTTCATTAAATAGATCCGACCCGGTTTCAGTGTTCAGTCACAGCCAAAATTTCAAATCAATATCTCTTTTAGTTCTCCAGATACTTCTAAGAGACGGTCAAAAAAAATCACCCTGTATAGCAAGTTAAATTGCATGGTTTGAGTGTGTAGGGGAAAGAACTGTACTGATGAGTCCCAGAAGGACGAAACCAGTTGGTCCGCGGTTTTCCATACACATTCAAAACATGCAATATTTGAACAAACAGTAGGTTGCCTAACTGGGAGAAGACATATGTTCTTTTCTAATAGGTACTGTGCTCCGTTTTAAAATATTTCTGAAATAAGTTTTATTTTAAGTTGTTTTTGAAAATGTAACAGCTGGAAAGAGCAGTCTATATGTAACTTGCAGAATCCCTGTTAAGAAATGCGCTGAATTTAAATAATCAGTGTTTAAAATCGTCCCATAAGAGCTCCATGATAAGAATTTTGAAGTAGGATAGAGCGCGAAACTAGTAACATGGACTCTATAGAATAAAAAATGTTATCTGATGATCTAATTTTTAGCCTGCTTGCTTTCACCTACAATGAGGGCAAATCCAGTTAGTATATCAGTAAAGCCTCTCGCCAGGCCAACCATTCGAAGTTCTATAGAAGGTTTAAATCAGGAAATAGAAGGTCTGGTACTCAAATCTACTAGTTCCGGAGGATTACGTTGCTCAGAAAGATGTGAAGATTACAATAAGGCAAGCAATATTATAAATTGTATAACTAGCTTTTCGCTTTATTGAAATGATCTTGCAGTTTTGCCAGGTGACTCCGGAGGGGCACAGGGCACCGTTAGCTGATCTCTTTCGAAATACTAGATCTCGTTCTGTTAATACACAAACTCCGTCTGTTAGTGATCTCACTGGTAGCTGCCAGTCATCAGGTCAGTAAAAGTTTATTGATGGTTTTTAATATTATATTACACTTGGGCGATTTAATGTAGTCAACTTTCTTGTTTAGGGTCACCTTCAAGAGATTCAATATCGCCATTAATTTCTGGTTATTTGGATACTTCCCCTAGCGAAACAGGTTGTTTATTGTCTGTTGTCTATGTGAATTCACTCATACTCAGGGTGTTCATAGAATGGTGTGTACCAAATGACCTCTGATTTCTTAAAGTAAACAATAGCTTGTTTTGAAATTTATTTTCTTTGGCAGATTCAAATTAAAACACAGGACAATTGAAGTATAAATAAATTCCAAGTTTGTTACCCTTCCAGTGAAAATTTAATGTGGGTATGTGATGATAGCTTACAGTTTAAACGACGTTGACAGAGTTATTTGGCAGAGCATGTTTTTTACAGTCTACTAAACTGTAGGGGCGGGGGGAGGAGGTACTGCAGATCACCGAAAGAAGACAATATTCTATACTCTTTGATTTTAGATTATTCAACACAAGTAGATTTCGATTCTAAGTTTAGTAAACAAAACATTTATTAAGATTTTTTCCATATTAGTATGCCGCAATTGTAAAATGCTAACACCATTCTAGGAATACCCCTGAATTTACTAGTACAACATTTTTTTTTTGCACTTTTCATAGCAGCACTTTTGCCATATGCAGTAGAGTCCCCGCTAATCCGAATATCCTCATAATCAGAACAGCCTCTTTCTGTCGTTATCCAGCTCACTTTTTATTGTGTGTTAATTGGTAACAAGGGCTGGCCACAAGTTATTACAAATGTGCTTACATTATTTAACCTACAGTACCACTTTTGTAATAAGGGCTACTGGTCAGTGTCGTAAAACATTAATATTAAATCTCAAATTAAATGTTATTAACCGAGGGGTGGCTCACGGACTCAAATTCTGTACACCATAATACCAAAACGGTATTATTTTAGACATAATACTGTAATACCTAAATAATACGGAATATCTGGAGTAATACCCGACTACCAATAATATTGGGAATAATACCGGATAATACCAGTAATACTGAGATTATACTGAATAAAACGAGGAATGATACCAATAATACTGGATAATATCCATAATACTAATTATTCTGGCATAATATCGAATAATATCAGCATTACTTCAGTAGTATTAAGGCTGGGATATTCGAATACCCGAGAAGCGTTCTCCTCGCTTCTGAGACGGTGTTACTACAGACAGTCCAGCTCAAAAACGGTATTGCTTATAGGCATGAATTATGGTTTAAAAGAAATATAAGGGTTGGTAGAATACGCTTATAACTTTTTTATTTGCCATATTTACACTGTTGTTAAAATAAACGAAGTTGAAAACTGGCAAATTTTAACGGAAATCTTAGCATTATTCACGCACAAATAATTGTACATTCGGATTTTAGTTAACAGCCAAATAAAATATATGAGCATACTCACCGATCTTTTAGCTTTATTTTAAGACTATATTTGCCTAATTTCGTTATTTCAATTTTCTGCTGGACTGACTGTACCAAGCGGTTGCTAAAGGTATGTCTATTTCTGTCTTACACATGTACTACCGATCTCCTGTCCTGCCGTTGCGTATCCCACCCTTAAGGGAGGTATTATTAGGCATACAGGCTGTCCCACGCTAGCGTACTTCCTACATAACTCAACAGGAG
This sequence comes from Xestobium rufovillosum, assembly GCA_963966045.1. NCBI lineage: Eukaryota > Metazoa > Arthropoda > Insecta > Coleoptera > Ptinidae > Xestobium > Xestobium rufovillosum. Next base: position 12,418,503 of record OZ014500.1, read on the forward strand.
TAGTAGATATCGAAACATGATTCAAATGAAAGTTACATCCAATCAACTTCCTCACATTATAAAATTATTTTCGACTATACAGGATGCCCCATTTCTTCTGTGCAGCACCTAACTTTGTCTTCTTTAATGGAACACCCTCTGATTGCATTTTGAAATTGTTTATTGAATTTAAGGGCCACTTCGTTAACCATACATTGGGTTTAAGTCTTACGGTTTCAGCGTTATTTGTCGTTAAAAATCGACATTTTTCAAGTTTCATAAGTTATAACTTGGAATCGGTACGAGATAAAGAAAAATGACTTACATGTCCCTATCCTAGTTTTTAATTCTCTATCTAATGGGTCTGGAAAATACTGCTTCCTGATTGGCAAATTTTTGTCATTTTTTGACCAAGGCAGTATTTTCCAGACCCCTTAGCATTAGATAGAGAATTAAAAACTGGGATAGGGACATGTAAGTAATTTTTCTTTATCTCGTACCGTTTCTAAGCTATAGGTAAATGATGAAATTTAAAAAATGATTATTTTTAACGTTTAATAATGTCAAAACCGTAAGACTTAGACCCAATTTATGGTTAACAAAATGGCTCTTAAATTCAACAAACAATTTCAAAATTTGATCAAATACACGGTGTTCCATTGAAGAAAACGAAGTTAGGTCGAGAGTTAGGTGCTGGTGCAGAAGAAATGGGGCATCCTGTATAGTCGAAAATAATTTTATAATGTGAGGAAGTTGATTGGTTGCAACTTTCATTTGAACCAATTTTCGATATCTATAACTCCTGTTGAGTTATGGAGGAAATACGTTAGCGTGGGTCACCGTGTATAATTTTATGACATCATCGGTTACTGTTCGGATTACCCACAACTGCTACCAGAGTCAGATCAAAAAAAGTGTGAATTTTCGACTTAGATTTATTTCGAGCAGGTACATACGAGTAACATTTGACTTTGGTCATAAGCTGCTTCAATAACCAGGGAAAATCTCTCATTTGGGGGTTGCTTCGGATATCTCGGCATCCGTGGTTCTCGATATCCTACTGAACTACCGTCATTACTGAAAGTTGCAATACAAGTAGGTAACATCAATAAATACTGGTAATAACTCCAAGAATTCAGATAGTCTGAATTTGTCTATAGCTTACTTTAGGAGCGCCACTCTTCCAACAATCCACATAACCTCAAGATAATCGAGGAAAATTTTGAGACATACTGAAGCCGGAAGAATAGATGATACCTGGGACGCATAATACAGAAGTCTGACACCATAAATTTCGTTTTTCAACACAATTCAACGATTTAAGCAATTTGAACGCGTTTTTATTCATAGCTTGGAAACGAAGAGTGTGATACGAGAAAAGTGAAAGAGGTACTTTCGGAGGTGCTGCCGGAGAAGAACCGTTTCAGATTGCAACATTTGGCTTTGGTCCTAAGTTGCTTCAACAAGAAGGGAAAATCCCTAATTTGGGAGTTGCCTCGGTTATCTCGGCAGCCCTGGTTCTCGATATCCTACTGAACTAACTTCATTACTAAAAGTTACAATACAAGTAACGTCCATAAATCTTGGTAATAATTTCAAGAATTCAGATAGTATGAATTTGTCTATAACTTGCTTTAGGCGCGCTACTCTTCCAGCACTCCGCATAACTTGAAGGTCATAGAGGAAAATTTTGTGACATACTGAAGCTTAAGTAGTTAGAAGAAACTTTTACTTCGACAAGTTCTCTATTAAACCTGAGATTAAACCGAAAGAATCGACGATACTCAGAACACAGAAGTCAGATACCGTAAATTTCGTTTTTCAGCGAAATTTGACGATTTAAGCAATTTGAACGCCTTTGTGATTGTAGCTTGGAAACGAAGCGTGATACGAGAAAAGTGCAAGAGGTACTTTCGGAGATGCTGCTGGAGAAGAACCCTTTCAGATTGTAACATTTGGCTTTGGTCCTAAGCTGCTTCAACAATAATTGAAAGTTCCTAATTTAGGGGTTCCCTCAGATACCTCGGCATCCATGGTTCTCGATATCCTACTGAAATACCTTCATTACTGAAAGTTACAGCTCAAGTAACGTCAATAAATGCTGGTAATAATTCCAAAAATTCAGATGGCTGAATTTGTCTATAACTTTCTTTAGGGGGGAGTTCCACTTTGTCCATCCTGATATATTCGCCTTTCTCACACAGCACACTTTTGTTTTTTTTAATTATTACCATTAAATAATGCCAAATACTGGAATAATACCAATTATTTTTGTATAATATCCCTGTAATACTGGTAATTCCTGAAATAATACCAATAATACCTCCGTAATACTCATAATACTTGAAATAATACCAATCCTGATGTAATACTGGGACTACGAAATAATACCCATAGTATTGAATAATACCAAAAATTTGTAGGTAATACCGTAGACTGAATAACTAAAGACGCCTCACCAATGGCTTGGTTTTTAAACGTTAGTTTTGATACATTTCTGAGATGTCGCTAGAGGCAAATATAGGTAGTCCTCAAGCTTTTGCAAAACGCATGTTCATCTTTCGCACTCTATCGTATTAAACGTCGTAAGTTAGACAGAAATACAGCTACTAGAAGCGTGTATCGAAAAAATTGTAACCACTTCAGATTTTAGCCCAGAACTCTATAAGCTAAGATGCGACATACGAGCCCAAGTCTGCTAATGTGTTTATTAGAATAAGAAGAATGACGTATATCCAATATTTCTACCTATGCTTTGAATGATTTACGATTTTGCCCCAACAAAGGGATGCCGCGAATGAAAGCAATCTGAAGTACAGAGCCGCATTCAGTTCTGATTTTTGGTTGCTGTTGTGGAAATTTCTGAAAATTTATGGAGTTATTTCAACTGCCATAAGAGCAAAAAATGTAAAATCCCGGGATTAAAACTTTAATTTTCCGTGGAAAGATACGGAGAGATGTAAACAATAGGCATTATATTCAGGTAAAATAAATTTTTGGAATATGAAAATATGTACTTTGTTTTGGAATCCGGAGTAAACGGATTTTTTGCAACATGGCCATCGATCAATGTATAACTTAAAATTAAAATTTAAAATCATGCTGATTATTTTTTTCATCGTCAAATTGACCAATAGAAACATTTCATTGGAGTCTGGAATTTTTTCGATAATTTTCCTTGTTGATAACTGATAAGTTGCCATAGTTGCGAATTTGTAGGTGCATTTATAATTTATAATGTAGTTACTTTAGTACCTGCCAAACGTCAAATATTCCCAACATCTTTCTTTTTACTACATATATGAATTAATTGAAATAAAATTTCGTTTTGAACTACCTACCTTGCTTCGATTCAAAAAATAATCTTGTTAAATACAATTCGTGGTCTGGAATTTTTAGGTAATTTTACTCAAGCAACAGCTTTTGGAAAATTTCGGACAATTCCAGACCACTTATTGTTTAGGTACTACAGAAAATTTTATAAATACAAATATTAGCGCTTTTTGGAAGACGGCATATACCAGAATTTTAGTAGTGGTCTAGGGCTAAGGTATAAAATACGGCCGTAGCCAGATAACCGGTAAGCATATTTTGCAACATAGGACGCTAGGAGCATGCAGAGATATCCAACGTTTTAGCGTGCTATTATTCCCTTGTTTTTATTAGTACTCGCGGATTTTCTTTAAAAAATACCATTCCTGACGGAACACCGGACACAACACGTCGAATGCAAAATTCTGTAAATTACAATAAACTTTAGAAGAAAAAAACAAAAAGGATCCGCTTCAATTCGAGCAAACACTCCTTTGTAGGTTGCTTTGCATGAAGTTTAACACTCTATTAAAGCACGTGAAAATGGAAGTAAACCAGTCAGCTTAGTATTTAGCCCCACCATGCTCCCATCAGCGACCTGTGTTTCAAATATTATGCAACCGGTAACGGCTGGCTACAAACAGCCGGCGAAATCTGTATGACGTCATTAATGATGTGTTCAATTAGAATCTGCCGGCCGATTTTAATCGACCGGTAAAAAAGTTAGGTTATGCTTTGTAGTACTTCTGTTTATGTTTTATTGCGGATGAAGAACGCTTAAAATAAATATTACATTTTTTAAGTATTTATTTACTTAGATACCTAGGTATCTATATTTTAAACGTCAATTGAAAGTCAGATTTTCAGTTTGTGCTGGTTTCTTTTTCTTAAAAAAACAGTGAATCTAAAATTTTAAGCCAAGTAGAAGTTATTCTCTAACTGTTGTCTTTATATTCAACTGTTCCAACCACTGCAGGAATTTTTTCAATTAGTAACTCTAATATTGAATCGTCTTTTACAGGCGGTAACATGATTTTGAGGTATGACAACTTTTAATAAGGTTTCGTCTAGTACAATAAAGTTGTACCTCAAAGTAAGGGTTACCAGCTTTTAAATTTTCAATAATAAAAGGTAGATACCTATGTGGGTGTTCCGCTTTCAAAGGCACATAATAATAATTCAATTTGCGATTCATAAATTATATTCCACAACGAATAAAAATGTTAAAATTGTTGGGCTTAGTTTGTATTATTACTGGAAAGTTCTTATTATACTCGGACATGCGAGGCCGGCCCTGGGCGCCACCTGCAAATAATATGTCCAGACGGCAGATGCCGGCTGGAGAAATAAAAATATTTATTCGGAGAGCTAAAGCTAGGAAATATAAATTTTGTACGTATACGCCATCTATGAAATTTATCAATTACTATGGCATTAAAAACCGCTACTGCGATTATATAAGGCGTCTTGAGTTATTCAGTCTACGGTAATACGAATAATACCTGTAATATTTGTAGTATAATACAGTACTGGTATTATAATACTGGCAAGGTGTACACCATAATACCGTCGTGAGCCACCCCTCGTTATTAACATTAACACTAAATATTTACTAATCCGAATATTCACTAATCTGAACAAGGGTGTGTCTGATATAGTTTGGATTAATAAGACTCTACTGTACCACGTTTCATAAAATTTCATGAAGAATGCTTCGTTTATGTTTTCCCAAAGAAAATTTAGAAAGTAGTAGTTATTCAGGGTAAATGATAGATATCGTCTAAAATACAATTATGTTAGAATTTTCGGTAGACTAAAAGAAGTTTGATTGCTTGAAAACATTCCAGACTTTCCATGGCTCTGACCACAATTTTCGTTTAATAAATATAAGTTCTTTAATTTTTTACTCAGAAAATAACTACAAAAATTCATGTAAAAGTAAATGCCGCTTCTTATGTATTTTTGCATGGAAAATTAAAATTGGAGAATGAAACTTATATGCCTACTTTTTTGGAAAGTGAATCGTTATTTATAGTTTGCATAACGGAAGTACAAGAAAACATTTGACCAATGAAAATGGTTTCTGGGTTACGATCTACATACTTACTATTTCCGTAGATACTACACCCAGAATTATTTTCATTGGTCTAACGCTTCTATAGCAAACTATAAAGCAGACTTTAGGGCCGTCTGACACGAGACTGATCTTAGTACTAAATTAAGTACAATTTCAGCGTGCACAGAGTTTAGTTTGAAATTTAGAGTGACAACAGAATTGTGCATGACAGATAAACACTAAAATAAGTATGTGGGCATGCGCATTGATCCTGATTAAGTTAAATGTCAAATATATTCCGGCATGTTTGTCTTTATAATTTTTGATTTTGATCGCACAGAACTTATTTTAGTACTTACCTGCCATTCACAATTTTGTTGTCACTCTAAATTTCAAACTAAACTCTGTGCACGTCAAAATTGTACTGTATTTAGTACTGAAATTAGTCTCGAGTCAGATGGCCCTTAGATTGCAAAATTTTACGAAATATTAAACCTGAAATTAGTGATTGTAGGCCAGGCGGCAGGTAGTTTAATAAGGAAATAATTAGTGGAAAGCTGGAAATGGCCTTAATCTCTTTATTTGGACCCACTTGTTACTGTCCTAAGTTTTCCCCCTCGAGAGAAGTCGGCGTTGACCCTTATGACACAAAGATGGTACCGATTTTCAGTTTTTTTTCAAATACCTCTTAAACATCACCTTATCAAAAACAATCTAGGCTAAATTTGTAATAAAAATGTCCTGTACCATTTTTTTCTAAAATTAACCGGTGCGTCGCTAAGGCCGTTCAAAGTGAAGCCCTTCTTGGTCTTTGCCGAAAAGTCAGTAAAAATCACATGCACATTGCGAGATTAAATCGATTTCTGTCTAGGGATTGTGCAAACAGCTGAAAATGCAATTCATTCAGGATGTTTGCATTGTTTTTATTGTCATAAAGCGCAGCCAGAACCGACTGTCCCACTTTGTTAATTTCATCCAATCGACCAAAAACTGTATTGCACGACAAGGTATCAACCTCCCGTTGTGTGTGCAAGAAAACATCCTATTTTTGCGTGCGATACAACGTCTTCGTTTTTCAGACATGGAAAAATGAAATTTGTGAAGCTGCTGAAGAGTAATGACTGCAGACAGCTGTTCGGCTTTTCAGAGAAGTGAATGCACATCCAGATGAAATTGACAAAACGGAACAGTCGGTTCTGGCCGCGCTTTATGATAATAAAAACAATGTAAACACCCTGAACGAATTGCGGTTTCAGCTGTTTGCAAAATCCCTATACTTGGGCCGCCCAACAGACGGAGTGATCACCCTACAATCATGAGCTCTAGGCAAGACCACTATCAATTTAGGATGACTGAACCGCAGTGATGCGCTTTCTTTAGACCCAACGAAGTCGCAAGACTCCAATTCGGTCGTCACAAATTAATAGTGGCCCCGCTAGAGCACGTTCTTGCAGGGTGATCACTCCGTCTGTTCGGCGGCCCAAGTATAGGCAGAAATCGATTTAATCTCGCAAGCATACCTCCAACCCAATCAGCGGCACGTGAGCACTCTTAAGTGCAAACATGGTATGGAAATGATACGAATCCACCAGCTTGGGGATGGAAGCATTCTCAGTTTGGCTTAGTTCCCATTACTACGACCAAGGATCCGAACATAGTATCCTATAAATGTTCTAAGGGATGCAACGCGACTTGTGGTTGCAGAAAAATGGGGCTCGGATGCTCCAGGATCTGTAGCAGTTGTATAGGACACTCATGTACAAATGCTGCCGATGAGAATGATGATTCATCGAGCGTCCTGTGCACACGATATCAGACAAATATATGTTTCAGAAGATGAAAGCGATAACGGAGAAACTGATGAAGAAGATCAGGACTGCCAGCCTTCATAGTCTAAACGAATAAAAATCGACCAACCTTTGAGATTTTTATAGTTGATTTAGGCCTACTGGGGACACCACTTTAAAAAAAAATGCGCCATTTGCTCTACCGCAAGGTGGTGTGGAAAAGAGTATGTATAATAATAATAATTGTAATTTGTCTCAACTGGCTATCTTGTATCTCAGTTATAATTGTAACCACTTACCATCTTGTGAGCCTGAGATGATAATAATTATTTATAACGTACAAAAACTGTGATATTGCATGTGATTTTTATTGACTTTTCGGCAAGGAGCAAAAAGGGCTCCACTTTGAACGACCGTAGCGACGTATCAGTTAATTTTAGAAAAAAATGGTAAAGGACTTTTTTATTGGAAATTTAGTCTAGATTATTTTTGATAATAGGTATTTTGTTGATAAAGTTGATGGTTTAAGAGATACTTGAAAAAAGCTGAAAATCGGCACCTTCTTTGGGCCATAAGGGTTAACGCCGACTTCTCTCGAGGGGGCAAACTTAGGACAGTAATAATTGGGTCCAAATATAGAGATTAAGGCCATTTCCAGCTTTCCACTAATTATTTCCTTATTGACGGTTTTTTTCATCCTGCCGCCTGGCCTACTAGTTTGAAATTTTCTGTCAAACCAAAATTCCACTAGAAATTTTTAAGTTTTAAAATAAATTTTTTAAATGGAAACTAAATGAACAACCTTTTGATATATTGTCGAAAGACTTTTAGGCCCGATTGTTCGAAAAAAATAACAGGCTTAAGTCTGACACCGGATCTGTTGCTATAATAGAATGAGTCAGAACATAGCATAATCTATGTGGGAAGGGGGAAAAGTTTTACTGTTCTCTGTCTAATGTGCGTTGGAAACAAGAATATCGAGTATATATCATTCCGCATCCTGTTTTCAGTCAGTCTGCAAAGTTTTGCAGAGTTTCATAGAAAATGATCAATATGATAGCTAACTTAGTAGTGTGTAACATCATCATCACAAAGTTTTCAATCCAAAGACTGGTTGGATGCGTACATCCATCCTTTCCTATCCTGAGCTAACCTACGCATTTCCCCAAAAGTCGAACATCCTACATCCTTAACTATTTGAGAGCAGTAGTCTAATCTGGGCCTCCCCCTACCTCTTTTTATTCCTATCTCTGACTCTAGTATGTTGCCAACTAAGCCTTCGTGCCTCAGAAGGTGTCCTACCATCCTATCTCCTATTCCTTACTGTCTACCATAAATTTCGCTTTTCTCCAACTCTTTCTAATACCTCTCTGTTGCTAACCTTATCTATCCACGGTATCTTCATCATGCGTCTGTAGCACCACATTTCAAATGCTTCTGATTTTTTCCTATCCGCTTCTCCTATCGTCGTACTTTAATTATTATTTCTATGATTTTGTAATAATCTAACATTTTTCTCTTTTGAAGCATACAAAATTAGACATCGTCATCAAACATGCCCTATTTTCACTGTAACTCACGACCAACGTGGTGATTTGTGTGCCATTCTTAAATTCAGACTAAAAGAACAATAATTAATATTAATGTGGTAACCTGGAAATTATTTCAATTCAAACGCTCTGACCGCACTTTGAAACGAATAACTTGGTATGTAGTAGAGAAAAATTTCTTTCATAAAACTTGTTGGATTTCTTTAAAAATTCACAATGCCATAAAAGTTTCAGATGGTCGATTTTTGCTCTGGGTATTTGACGACGGTGCTTAATTTTGTGTGTTCAAAAACAAACAAAATGGTGGATTCCATTACCAAATCATTAAAATAATAAGTAAAATACCTTTTCTAAGAAAGTAGTTGGCAGATTTTGCTGAGTGGAGCAAAAAATTGTTTTATTTAAAAAAACCTTGTTTCAAATTAAAATTTTTTTAACGGCTGAGTTGGTGTCAGACAAGTCTGTGTTACTTTTTTCAAACAACTGTGCCATATTGTCTTGATAACGTTACAAAAAATTACGCTTTAACCACTTAACTTTAACCACCACCTTGACCGCCACAGTATAATTTGGACCACCTGTATGTTCAGCGCGAATTTAAGGGTTCCAAATAAAGTTCCAAGACATTAATTTTTGTGTTTATAATGTTCTATCCTATACTAAAATGCATGCAAATTGCCTGCCTATTCCAAAACCCTTTATACATAATTCGGGATCCAAAATTTACTATACATATAGCCCCCATCTGGTGGGCCAGAACATTTTGCACTTTTAGTGAAATTCTTCATAGCATGGTCACTCATTCTAAAATGTTTTCAGACATTTCTTTTCATCCCCGTAGTTTATAAGGCTTCTTGTTTAATGCAGTTTTTGTTTTTTAATACTCATGTGACATTATTTTTTTAGGTGGTAGTCCAGGTTCCAGTCCAGACCAAGAGAGTGGAAAATTTGGCACGTCTCCTCACATAAATCGATTTTTAGCTCGCGAGCCTCCAGACGGGTGTGAAAAGGTGCACTTGAAATCCATCAATGATAGGAGAAGTTTGAACCTTGACCAAGACCACAGTCCCCAACCATGTACCTTTCAGCTTAAACCAAGTGTGCGTTCCGCTTTTCAAATTCTACAACCAAATTTGCAGAGTACCGAAACGGAAAGTGAAACATTACCACCGACAGTGCCCCACCAAGATTTAATTTAGTGTCAAAAGTAAGTTTGTTTCGTTGTTGATCAGATTGTTTTATTGTACTGAAAAAAAATGTTGATACGGAATTTTAGAGATTATAAAAGTCAATATTTTTGGTAATTTAGATACTTAGTACAAAATGAAATCCAGGCCAGTTGCAAAATTTCCGAGACAGGGTAAGATTGCCTTACAATGTGAAATACTTCAGATATTTGTTTATTGATGTTTAGTTACCTGTAGGTTTTTATTTTTTTAGTTGATGTTTAGTATTTCAGGTTGTGGGGTGTAAAACAGCAATAAAATAATCTGAATTTTTAAATTACATAATGGTTCAGTAAATCTTGTAATTTTGAAGTGGTTTTTCAATCTTGCAATGATCGTGCTGTGTATATCAAACAGAAATTTATGTTGTGTTGTTCTGTTCAGATTATATTTTGGATGAAATACATTCCTTTTTGGTAAACTGTATTAGAATGTTATTTTTTTAATTTTGGACATTTGGAATGGACTGTAAAGCATGCTGTGATTTTTTATGTGTAAGTAGATTAAGACCCTTTTGAAAAAACGTAATGAAAATCCAAAAATAATTTTTAAAAGGATGTGCCTTTCAGGTTTATGAGGATTATGTTTCAGTGATTTTTTTTTGTTTTTGAAATACTTTGCTTTACATTGTGAACGTTGTATACTTCATCATTATCAGAAACAGGACAGTGTTATTATTTTTAGTAGGAACTGTAAAGAATGTAGTACCAAACAATCCAAAGCATTCATGTAAGATTTATTATACAAGAATCTGCTAATAAATACATGTTATAAGTAAAAGTTGTTACTGTATTATTTTTGTTTCATTTTTACAATCTCTCTTTCCCTATTTGCATATAAACAAATGTGTGTAAGTGGTGCTAAATTTTCAGCAAAAGCCTAAACCTGAGGGCTGGAGCTTGCTTATAAAATCAGGACTGCACACAAAACACTGGACCCTAATCAGATATTTAGGGCCAGTTTGGCCGTCGGTAGTCAAAGCTAATATATGGGAAGTTGCCTCGTTTTGCGCTCGGGTGCGCCCGTTTTCGTTCGGACCGACTCGCTCATATGTTTCATTTAAAGTTGCAACCAAATTTTTGCATTTACTAGATTCCAAAACGCGCGCTCGCCGATTTTCGATTTTCGAAAGTACAACATAAATATTATTTTGATGGGATAAAAATATCGGGCCCATGTGTGTTCACCTGAAATTATTTCTAAATGCTGGAGTACTTATGACAAGAAGAATAGAAAGATACATTGTGCTCTGTTGGAAGATATACATAGTTTATTGACAATGTTGAAAAATATTGTTATATAAAGAGAAAAATGCTTGCATATTAATATAAAAATATAGCTAATGGAAATAATACAATAGTAACATAATATGAAGTAATAATTAAAATATAACAACATAATAATGATAGTAATAATAATTGTACCTACATTAATCTGTCTTTTTCTACAAGCCACTGTTGAAATAATCGACCTCCTCGTAGAAACGCGTTAAATTCGTCACGAACGGCCATTCAAAACTTAATATAAGCTGCTCTCGAAACACTCTTCTTACTATTTACTTTCATTAAATTGCGATGCCAATCTTGGGTACCGTGAGGATAAAATGATGGATAAATCCATGACTCCACATTTGGATCCATTGAACTTAGGCATTGCAGTTCTTTTGAATATCGATTGCGTATAGTAACGTATGATTCTAAAATCTCACCATCAGCAGTAGTAGAAAAAACAACAGCAACTTCATTGACCTGTTGAAAGTTAAATCTTCTACGATTTATGCCAGGCTTTACTGTGAAAAGCAGTAGCATTTCAGGACAGGCTTCGTTATTGTACAACTCCATTTCTTCTTGTCATTTCACCTCTTCGTGCATCACCCGATAAGATTGGGCAAATGCGTTATTATCTCGCATAATTTAATCGAGGCTTTGTAACAATTCAACATCTAGTTCATTATTGTTATTTGAACGATTTGTTGTCACTTCGCTAGGATCAACAATACAATAAACAATTGACCATAACTTGGAGATACGCCCTGATCGGGGTAAATGATATTAAATTTGACCTTGAATTTCAAAACAATATGGACCAGGACGTCTTGATCTGAATTTGACTAAATTTGCGTTAAACGATGCAAATGAAAAATCATTATTATAGGGACGTATTGGTTCACGAAAACGTTTTAACTGAATCAGTGGATTCAAATAAACTTTTAAGCGGTTGTGGAAAAATAGGTAAAGTATCCAAAACACTGTACTATCCATGACTACAACAATCATTAAAAGAATCCTCCTTGTTCGCTACTTTTTCAACAACAAAATGCCAATACTTAAATAAAACATCCATTTTCCCTATATAATGTTCCACAATTCCATTGTTAATTTTTTGTTGTTTCAAAGTCTGAAACTTTTGGGCACACAGAGCATCATGTCTTCTTCGTTCATTATCTGCACGTCTCTTTCGCCGCAAACATTGAAATGCTTCTTCCTCGTCAGCAGTACGATCAATTTTCCGTCTTCCCATGCCTGTGTATCAATGTAAATAGATTGTTGTTAAGTACAATAATAAGTAAACAATCTTGTATACGCAATTGTTAGTTTTACTTGTTATTTTGCAAATACTGCAATTTTATTATAAAATCGATATTTGAAAAATGGGCATATTAGCTACTTACCTACCCTATACAGGTTGTCCCAGAACGTTTTACACAGGTTATAGCTCCAAAACTGTAACACATAACGAAATGGAACAAGAACCACTTTGTAGTGTTGATGAAGGAGTATACAACCCCAAGAAAGTAACGACCCCCGGGGGCCGCCATCTCCGACAAACCACCCCACTTATTTTTTTCAAATAGCACTCTGTATATTCCGTGAAGGAATATACAGAATCAAATTCTCTATCCAAGATTTTTTTGAAATAAAAATTGGCCCATCAAAACAGACTTTTTATTTATTTTTACGTTAGTCATGGAATTATTAAAACTATTAAAGAAAAAGTTTAAAATAAGTTAAACTAATAATGTGATAACATAATCAGTTGATCAAATGTTCAAATTGGAGTCCTTCTTCAACAACACACATTTCTAACCTGGGCAATAAATTTCTTCTACATGCCGCTTGTCCACATACTCATATGGCTTAAATAAAGCAGGCATTTCAGAACACAACACAAAACTCAAATTAACTTCGACATTTACGCCTGTAGGCGGTAGGTAGTCATTTGCTTATCAGTTCCAATAAATGTTAAAATTCCATGGCCAATTTTAACATAAATAAAAAAATCTGTTTTCTCCACCATTGATGGGTCAATTTTAAATTTCAAAAACAATGTTAGGTAGAAAATTTGAATTCGTCACGCTCCTTCACAGAATATATAGGGTTCTATTTAAAAAATAATAATTAGGGGCGGTATGTCGGAGGCGGCAGCCCCGGGGGTGGTTACGTTCTTCGAGTTGTGTACTCCTTCATCAACACTACAAAGTGGTTTTTGTTCCATTTCGTTATCTGTTATAATTTTGGAGCTATAATCTGTGTAAAACGTTTTGGGACATCCCCTGTATACCAAAACGTCCAAACCACTACAATTTATTATACACTTTTAATTTCAAGGGTGTAATACAGGCGTTGTGAGATTTAGGAGGCCCGGCGAATGAACTTGCCGCTGCTTCGTGACATGATGTCATGCCTACGCCGAGGTCAGGTTTTAGTACCGATTAGAAATAATAAACACTATTGGGATATTATTAATAACCTCCGACCAACAACCAATAGCAGAGGAAATAAATCGGCCAACACCGATTTTTTAAGAATGGATTTATTGCTTGTCCATTGTATCCCTTGAAATGTTCGTCCAATGTTTGGAGCAGGCGCACAAAATTTTCATCAGGATCTACGAGGCCCTTGTCTATCATATATACTAGTCTGCTAATCCAATGCAATTTGTTGGAAACCGGTTTTTGGACGAAACGTATTTTAGTTCTGGACGCAGCTGGTTAGATGGGGCTCGATACGCTTAGTAAACTTCCAGTTTTCAATCTGCTCTCGTGGCACTTTAGTTGATTTTATTGTTTAACAGATGGCAGGCATGGCGATTTTAATTCTGGGGTGATGCGAGACGGCACGACGGGACGTTGCGGTGTTGCAGAATAAGATATCAAATAAGCTTTTATGTTCCCGCAGGGTACGGCGGCACGCTTTGTCGCTTGTCGGGGTAACACCTGCATGAAATTTATGCATTTACAATACTTTTTATGTCCAATTTTGTCTTTCCGAATTTGTTCACATATACCAGCCCCAATTATTTGAATGGCCTTATTTCCTAGATCCCAAAAATAAAAATTAAGAGACAGCCCAAAAAGATGTTTTACTCTCGACGTTTTAACGTATTATTCGAAAAACCAAAAATTGCACTTTTGTTTTTTCCAGTAACTTTCGTTTTTGAAAACATTTTGAGGATCTGTATGCAGCGCCGTAGCCAGGGTCAAAACTTAGGGGGGGCTTATGAATTTTTTGAGGGGGCCTAAACAAAATATTTGGTAGGATGTCTCTTGGAATATGCGATTAAAATTATTCAAAAAATTGGAAATTATAATACTTTACTAAACTAGATAAATTGATAAATACCTATATACCTAGTTTGAGGATATGGATGCAATAAACAGTACATAAATATGTGCCTCCTAAAATTATGCAGGAAATTAAGGAAGAAAACAGATATTTTTGTACAGAAGAGGAAGAAAAAGATTTAATTTGGGATGCACAAACGGGCCTTAATTACCTACATAGCTGTATAGAGGGTGATTCTTTTAAAGGGCACATTAGAAAATTTTCGACTTCTACTTATGTTAGAGCTATGAAACTTGGAACCTAGCCATAATCGACGATTCCGAGACGAAATTAAATATTTACAGGATGACGTCACTCTTAAAAATGACGGAAGTAGACGCCATCTTTGTTTTTTAAAATGACAATCGACCATTTTGATTTCATATTTGAATTCGGCATTTAATTCCGAGTACAACTAACCCAATTTTTCACTACTTATCTGTCATACTTTTTGACATATGCCACATTTTCTCTTCAAATTTGCAGATGCAAGGGTTCATTAAAGAATTGATATCTCTTGAATCGCTGAAGATAAGTCGATGATTTTTTTACTAAGCTCCAAGGAATGTTTTGATTGATAACCAAGTCATAACGAGTTTGCCAGCGGTTGCTACAATTTTTTGAATACGGGTATCGCAAAATGTTTAACACTCAATTTTTTCAAATGGCACGTGTCGAATTTTATGTCACCGTTGAATGTAAAATACAATTCTAAGGGGAGTTATGTTAGCATGTGCTATACCTAACTCCAATCGTTTTGGAGCTATTTGCAATTTTTGAGTAAATTGGTGTCAAAAAGTATGACAGATAAGTTAGTAGTGACAATTTGGTTAGTTGTACTCGGAATTAAACGCCGAATTCAAATATGAAATCGAAATGACTGATTGTCATTTAAAAACATTTTTAAAAGTGACGTCATCCTGTAAATATTTAATTTCGTCTCTGAATCGTCGATTATGGCTAGGTTCCAAGTTTCATAGCTCTAGCATAAGTAGAAGTCGAAAATGTTCTAATGTGCGGTTTAAAAGAATCACCCTGTATATGTAGTGTTTTAAATGGCTTAGATCTTCCTTATTCCACATTTCACGAAAATTATTAATTATTAAGGCTTATTTGTTAAGAATTTCTTTCGCTTTCAAAATATGTACGTATCTAAAAATATACAGGTTGTTCAATTAAGAAAAGGTATTTTTGTTGACAACGCGAAAACCCGAAGTTTAATTACTTTTCTGATTTCACGCCCTGAATCTACGTAAAAAATTTTGTAAAAATACTACTAGCATGGGCGTTTGCCAAGGGGGGGCAGGGGGGCTCCCCACCCCCCGGCTTTTGGTACATAATGAAATATGGTAGGTACTATATTGCTATAATGAAAACCAATCAATTATATGCTAAGAAAATTTTGCTTCCCCCCCGTGGAAATTTTGGAGGCGACGCCCATGACTACTAGTTTGTCCATTTAACCGGAATCGTAGCTCCAAAGGTAACAAAGTTACCTAGTAATAGTGCCCCGTTAATAATTGTGAACATTCTGTATATGAAATCTAGAATAATTATTATTGCAGTTTCCTATTTCGACTGTCATTAAATTTTCGGGGCACTTTTTCCATATCACCGTTTTTTGTTCGTTCTAGGGGCAGGGGGGGGCTACGGACCTGTCTGTATGGCATGGTTGTTCAATCCCTAAGTTAACGCTGGAAGTATTTCTTAATTATTTTGTACTTCATGCACCTTTTGTTCAATGAATAAATATTTATCTTAATTATTTTGTTCTACAAAGTCGCTGTTTGAACACTGCGCACTTTCTTAAAATTTGTTTAGTGTAGGGAAATCCTTTTTTGACAGACCATTAAAATGTACAATTTTTTGATTAATTTAAATTTTTCGGTTTACTTACTGTCTTTATTACTATAGTAACCTTGATTTAGCTTGGGTTTTTCTATGCTTACTAGCTCCACCGTCTACCCTTACGCGCGTCTTCAATTCGCTGGAATAGCATAGTATAAACGGTATAAATCATCTTCGTTAACATGGTATCGTGGCATCAGGAAACTTCGAGTCCGACGGCTAAATCTGTTCCACTATCTCATAGAAAGAGAAACCAAAAAATCTCTATTTAAACTTACTTTTTTCCTGGAAATAAACAATCATGTTTTCATTCTTGCCTTGATCCCTTTTAGGCATTCCTTTCCACATATTGCTTTTGTTTGGTTTTAACAAAAATGTCCCTTGAAATGCTTTTCGAATAGGTAAAAGTAAGAATTAACCCAGCCATTTATTTGAGCGGCTCTGACATTCAACCAAAACCGTGCCGCTCCTCTCAAATTAATTAATTTTGTTAATTAAGTATGTACCTATTTATTTGTGGAACAGGAGGCCGATATTTGCCAGCACCCGGTTTTTGAAGTTCCCAAAGATATAAAATATCTGTTATAAAGTAATAAAAATGACTATAACATTAAAATCACATTGCTTGCCGGCTGTCAACTATATACATAATTTATTAGTTGAAAGGATGGCGGCGGTGTCTTTTGATCACCCAAGTGCAAGAAAACCGACGACCACCTGCTAATGCGAAACTCCTTTTCGCCATCTGCAATGAATAGATTTAAAACATCTCTTCTCAAACTGCCAAAGAAGGTGCGTATCTATACTTATGAAACTCAAAACCATTCCAGATCGCGCTTTGTCTGCCATCTAGCGGAAATGTGAGTACTTCTTTAAAAGGCGTCAAGGTTAATAGACTTCATTGGCTAACTATAATGTATATAAACAAGGACGAGGCCGCCTCCAAATGAAAGTTGATTGATCCATGTTGGCAGCTACGAGAAAGGTTAGTACAATTGTGAATGTTATATGAAGGAAACTACCGAACCTGTACTCTTTTATGTGATGAATACTGCCCTACTTGAGGAAACTCCTTAATAAATTTTCTCGCTACATATCCACACAAATACGTGAACGCATCTTTTTCACATTCTGTGACAGTACGGGTTTCTTCTGTTTTAGTATTGTCATTAGAATCATCGACGTCTTCAAAATTGACTAAACTTTCATCTTTATCATTTTCGACATCTCCTTCGCCCAAGATCCCTATTTGTGAAAACATTTCGGCCACCATAAAGTCCTCTTCGCCTTTATCGGAATATGTGTTG
This sequence comes from Xestobium rufovillosum, assembly GCA_963966045.1. Lineage (NCBI taxonomy): Eukaryota > Metazoa > Arthropoda > Insecta > Coleoptera > Ptinidae > Xestobium > Xestobium rufovillosum. Next base: position 12,436,172 of record OZ014500.1, read on the forward strand.
ACATTGTTTTGGACAATGTTAGAAGATTTTCCAATTATTATCATTCGCAAACGATACAACGCATCTAGTGGTGACGGATGGTCGTTAAAACCGCCTCTCTGTCTTAATTGACTAAATAGATTTTCCAATGCATCCTGGTTAATTTTGTGCGTTAAAATGTAGGTTACAGTAGGATAGCATGATCGTACATCCGGCAACATCATTTTTAATGAAGATATAGAAATTAGTATGGCCTTTTGAAAGACTTGCAATGCTTTTTTATTACCACACCGCAATGCGTTGATTTCATCGTAAAATCTGTTCAAAAGGCCTTGTGCTTCAATATGAATGCCGTAGCCACTTTTTGAGAATACTGAAAATTTGTTTACAACATATGTGTTCATTAAATCAAACCATTTATCCATCAATTCAATGAAATTTGCACAGTCTTCAGCTTCCTTTTTCTCTCAGGGCAAATAATATAGCAATGCTGAGGCAACTTTGTGTGACAATAATTGAGCTGCCATTCGTACATTTTGACGCTGGAATTTTTCACAATTTATGTGATTAACAGTTAAATTGTGGCACACCTTCAATTCATTTTGATCAATTTTTAATAAATGAGCAATCGGGTTTGCTGAAATTTTTCCGTCTTCTTTCAAATACCTTGGCAACTCCTGTGTCCTTATCTCCTTATATTTTGGATTGTACCTTGCATTTTTCAATTTTCCTCTTTGTGCTTGTATCTGCAAGTCTTTGTCCCTGCTGACCGTCTCTGCCGCCATGGGTCCTAGATCATCTCTCCTTTCTACCTACTCCGGTGCGTATCCATTTCTTTCACAATATTTCCTCCTTTTCGCCTACCACTTTGATCCGCTGTTTCTTTTTATTTCCTTCCAGCATTCCTGTAGAAGTAGTCAATCGGGGAAACGAGCCTACCTTTGTCACTGAGAAAAGGAGAGAAGTGATTGACATCACGATCGGTACGCCAAGGGTGTGCAGTGAAATAAGTGATTGGCATGTGTCGCAAGAACAATCACTCTCAGACCATAGGTACGTAAGATTTAAACTATAATCAGACGGAGTGATCACCCTGCAAGAACGTGCTCTAGCGGGGCCAATATTAATTTATGACGACCGAATTGGAGTGATGCGACTTCGTTGGGTCTAAAGAAAGCGCATCACTGCGGTTTGGTCGTCCTAAATTGATAGTGGTCCCGCCTAGAGCTCATGCTTGCATTGTGATCACTCCATCTGTTCGGCGGCCCAAGTATAGCATTGCCACAGGGGGAAGTCAAAAGATACAGGAATCCAAGAACCTGCAACTGGGATCACTTTAGAGAGAGACTAGAGCAGGGGTATGTCAAGACTGCGAACACCAGTGTACGTGGAACTGATGAATGACATCATCATCAAGCCAACAATAATTGGTGCTTACGAGGAAAGCTGCCCGTTGAAGGTGAGGAAGGTTAAACGAGAGACCCTGTGGTGGAATCCAGAACTTTCCTCCCTGAGGGTAGAAACTCGTAGGCTTTTTAAGCAGGCCAAAAGGACTGGAGGATGGGAAAACTATAAAACGTAAGAAGGGTGAAAGAAGAATCCTGGAGAAGACGCTGCGAAGAGATTGAAAAATCTCCTGAATGTGCGAGACTCCAGAAGGCCTTGCATAAAGGCAGTCCAGTGAAAATAAGATCACTGGAAAAAATACAGGGAGGGTATACATTATCTGGGGAGGAGACTCTGGACTTGCTGCTAGAGACACACTTTCCAGGTAGTAGACCTATACCTGTAGATGACAATGAAAGCCAAGACGTACCGCATAGGCGGGGAACAAAGGAAGGCTGGAAGCTAGCTACAAGGCTAGTTGACAAAACCAAGATTATATGGGCGGTGAAGTCCTTCGCACCATACAAAACCTTGCCGATAATGCTACAACAGGGTATTGAAGCATTAACTTCACCCCTGTGCACACTTTTCAGGGCCAATCTGGCCCTAAGTTATGTGCCGTATGATTGGCGAAGGGTAAGGATAGCTTTCATACCCAAACCAGGGCGAGAATCATACGCCCAGGTGAAATCCTTTCGCCCAATCAGCTTGACATCATTTATGCTCACCCCTACATCGACACTAATATGCCTACCAAGCGGGGAAAACTTCGAACTGAGTCTCCATGAGATCACAAGCAGGATCGAAGGGGCCCTGATCAACAAAGAAGTTGCATTGGGAACCTTTCTGGATATAGAGGGTGCATTTGACAATACCTCTTTCGACTCCATCAAGAGAGCTGTTGAAAGTCGCGGAGTCGATCATTCTATTGCAGAGTGGATTGACTTTACGATAAGAGGCAGGATAATTACTAGTTCACTGGGCAGGGGGATGGCTGTTGCCAGAGGGTGCCCGCAGGGCGGGGTTTTATCGCCCTTACTGTGGAGCCTGGTGGTGGACGGTCTCCTCTGGGAACTAGACAGGGAAGGAATACACGCACAGGGTTATGCGGATGATATTACTATTCTAATCATAGGGAAGTTCGGAGAGGTGATTTCAAACCTCATGCAACGAGCCCTAGAAATAGTGGAAAGATGGTGCACTGCAGAGGGACTAACTGTGAACCCTGTTAAGACCACAGTGATAGCTTTCACGGGAAGAAGGAATCTTCAAGATCTGAAGAGGCTTCGGTTGTGGGACCAGGAGATCGAACCGAGCAAAGAAGTTAAGTATTTAGGACTAATCTTAGATACTAAATTAAACTACAACACCCATCTGGAAAAATTGACCAAAAAGGCTACCCGGAGCCTATGGGCTTGTAGGGGTATGATAGGGAGAACATGGGGGCTAAGGCCAGCAATGGTCTCTTGGATTTACTCCAGGGTAATAATCCCCACAGTAATATATGGATCCCTAATATGGTGGCATAAAGCCAGAAAAAGGGAATCTCAAATTAAGCTAGGGAAATTGCAGACTTGCATGCCTAGGAATCACAGGGGCGATGCAAACAACGCCCACTGCGGCCATGGAGGCACTTCTGGGACTCCCACCACTACAAATTGTAGTGGAGGCGAAGGCTCTTGCAGCAACATACAGGCTAAGGATAAATGGTTATGGGCTAACTCTCGCAAGAGCAGGATACCATACCGAAATATTTCAACAAATAGACAAGAACTACATGCTTAACATGCAGTCGGATAGAACCGTACCAATCTTAAACTTTCACAAACCTTATCGGATTACCATACCGATAGAGGGAATGGAGGGCAATTCACAAAGGGCGAGAGAACAGGATGGAAACATTTGGTATACAGATGGGTCTAAAACTGTACATAGTATTGAGGTGGGTATTGCTGGCAAATGCCCAGGGAATGAAATTAGCATAAACCTGGGCAGCCTTGCAACCGTTTTCCAGGCAGAAATTACTGCAATTTCCGTATGTGCGCAGATGATCAGGAGGTCCTTTCAAAACAGGAGGATCCAGATTCTCACTGACAGCCAGGAAGCACTGAAAGCTCTGGAAGCTACAATCCAGAACAGTTAAAGACTGTGTAGACTCGCTGGCTCGGCTAGCAGTACATAACAAGGCTATTCTGCGATGGGTGGAAGGCCATCAAGGAAGTGAAGGGAACGAAAAAGCAGAACTTTTAGCGAAGAAGGGAGCCAAAGTCCCGCTGATAGGGCCGGAACCTACGTGTCGTTTGGCATATCAGATAGCCAAAGAGGTGATAAAGGACCTATTAAGACAAAAACATACCTCTTACTGCATAGGGACCCCTGGACTGAGGCAATCGCGGATGCTCATTAGCGGACCATCCAGCAAGAGAGCTGAAGAGTTAATACGACTGGGTAAGAACCAGCTGAGATGGGCAGTAGGACTATTCACGGGACACTGTTCACTTATGAGACATCTTACCACTATTGGAGTGAAAGACAAACCTGATTGCAGGATGTGTGGAGAAGAGGAGGAAACTCCTCATCACATACTATGCGAATGTCCGGCTCTTGGAGCAGCTAGACATACAAGCTTTGGAGCTATGTTTTTAGAACCAAAAGTAATAGCAGATGCACCCATAAGTCTTGTCCTAAAATTTTTTGAGGGGACCGAACTTATGAGATAATCATGTATGGGGGCACAATAAGCTTGAGCTTCAGTGCTAGGGGCCAGAAACCTACCCTGTAAGAAATAAATAAATTCCTCTAGCAATTTATTCTCTGTTCTTCCCCGTAAACATTTTTCCTCATATTTCATTGCTCTTTTTCCTGCTTCTATCCTCAACTTCTCCCTCTTGGTCTCCTCCAGCACAAAATAACCTGTTGTCTGTCTCTCCAGCCCCAACATCCATCTCATATATCTCTCCTGTACACTTTCCAGTTTTACCTGTTCTCTCCACCCCCATATCTCCAAACAATTTATTCAATCTAGTCCTTAATAATAATTTCTGGAAATCAAAAATGGAAGGGGGCGGTTCCTATTTTTGTTATTAAAGAATTTATAATTGTAATTAGTGTTGATTTTACTTTGACTGATCCATACAGTATCATCGGTTTAATTAGGCTGTCGAACATCATTGTTCTTCTTGCGAAGTCGTGCCCGAATCTTCTTTCCCCAATGCCCCTTATTTGCGCCATTGCTTTAGTTGCTTTTTTTTGTTTCCCTTATGTGTGCCTCCTCCCCATTGTTCCTTTGAAATCGGCAACCCAAATATTTAAATTCTTTTACCTCCTCCATCTCTTCTCCCTCCCACATCTAGTTTTCAGTCTTATTTCAGCCCCCTCCACTTTTGAACCTCGTGACTTTTGACTTCTCTATACTTAGTCTCAGCCCCTTCCTGCGCAAATACTTTTCCAGCCTCTTCAGTTGTCCTGCCTCAGTTGTCAGCAGCACAATGTCATCTGCGTATACTAGCGACCAGAGCTTCTCCTTCCCTACCACCACCCCTCCCACCTGGGCCAACCTTAATTTCCCTTCAATGTCGGCTATGTAAGCGGTAAACAGGCTTGGGCTCATTGGACAACCTTGTCATACTCCCCTTGTTGTTCGAAACCTTCCACTTTCCTTTCAATTCAATCTGACTAGATTTATAGTTTTTTCGCACTGAAGCTTTCTCTTAAATGTTTATCCAACTCCTTCCATAGTTTTTCTCTTTCTATTGTATCAAAGGCTGCCTTCAAGTCAACAAAGAATGCAAACAGTTTACTTTTGTCTTTGGTGGATCTCTCTCTATTAAGTAATTCAGTATATAAATGTTATCCCTTGCGCTTCTTCTTCTTCTTCTAAAATCTGCTTGTCTCGTCTGGCAACACCTGCTTTTCTTCCATCTCTCGTCGCAATTTGGAATCCAATATCATGGCGTAAACCTTATATGCCCTATTTAGTAACGTTACCCCCCGATAGTTCTCTATTCTATCTCTTCTCTTATATATTGGGACCACTACCCCTTCTCTCCATTTCTTCGGAAACCGTTCCCCTCGCCATATCTTATTTATTATTTCAGACAGTGTGCTGCGAACAGCATAAATCCAGGCTCCATTCTGCACTCCATTCGATCCTGATGCTTTCTTTCTCTTCAGTCTCTTTATTTGTTCCCTCACCTCTTAGACCAAGAGCCCATAGACCAAAAATTGTGCATAATAGGTTTACTCCAAAAATGCCTGAGATGTTGTGATTTTTGGGTCGTGGAGCACAGAAATGCCCATGCCAGTTTTTGTTTTTGGTACAGTGATGTGTGGCAGACCCGTAAATGTGTAAAAAAAATTGCTTGAAAAAGTATTATAGGTTTAGGACTGGGGTTTGCGGGAAGCGCTAAATAATAAAAAGTAATCCAGGGGACGCGGTTCGCTTGTTGTGAATTCTGGGACACTGACCCGCTGCAGGGGTCAAACTGTGTAAATAAATCACCCCAAAAAAAAATCGTAGATTTACGCATGGGGATTGGAGGGATCTCCTAATTTACCCCCAAACATCATGAATGTCGACTCCCATTCATTTTGGTTGGTACAAAGAGGCGCCACTCTCGCGACATTTTGTAAATTCACTCAGGTAAAAAAAATCATAAGTTTATGAATGGCGTTCAGTAACTTGTTTAATATAAACATACTGAGTGCGAAAATACATTCGCCATCGTTGAAAAGTGATACAAAAGTCTTGCCATTCACGATAATTGATTGTGCACTGAAGCTTCGTTCCTACTGCGTGTAGATTACTGTAGTAAATAGGAAATTAAAATGGTTCTATGAAACGTTTAGCTGCACATACCAGACAGGCGATATTCCAGAAGAATACAAACGGAACATCATAGTAGCTTTGCCAAAAAGGAAAGGCGCGGATACGTGTGGAAATTTTAGAACGATTAGTTTGACTTCCCACGTGTCAAAAATTTTAACTGGAATTGTGCAAAGAGGGATGGAGAAAAGGGCGGAAGAAATATTAGGAGATCAGTTCGGATTTAGAAGAAATAGGGGAACGCGCGAGACCATTCTAGCTTTACGACTGCTAATAGAAAAAGCAATAGAAAAGGGAAAGAGACCCTATAAAGGATTTGCAGATTTGGAAAAAGCCTTCGACAATGTGAAATGGAGGAAGATGTTCGAAGTGCTCAAAACGGTAGGGATTAAGTATATGCAGGGATAGAAGAATAATTTATTCATAATCTACACAAAGAGCAAACGGCAGTTACAGAATTTGAGCAGGAACATTGAGAAGTAAATATCCGAAAGGGAGTGAGGCAGGGACGTGCGTTATAGCCTCTAGTTCTCAATTTATATATCGAAGATGCGATTAATATTGTTAAAGACATCAGAATAGATGCTGGAATTAATATACAGGGTCAAACTATTAATATGCTCAGATTTGCGAATGATATAGCAGTATTAGCATCCAGCGATCCAGCAAAGAAGAATTAGGAAGGACTCTGAACGAAATGGAAGCGGTTTTGACGGAGGGCTATGGTATGAAGATCAATAAAAAGAAAACCGAAATTTTGTTGTGTAGGGGGCGTGAAAATAGGGCTAAAACTAAAATACAAATAGGAAACGAGAAGATAGAGGAAGTCTCAGATTTCTGCTATTTAGGAAGTCAAATAACTCTAGATTTAAGACAAAGAATAGCGCAGGGCCGAGTTGCATTAAAAAAAAGAAACAACTATTATGCTCGGAAATGATAAATGTAGAAACTCGGAAGAGGCTCTTAAAAACGTATGTATGGAGTACAGCAGTGTCCGGGTGCGAAACGTAGACGATAGGAGAAGCGGATAGGAAAAAATTAGAAGCATTTGGAATGTGGCGCTATAGACGCATGACGAAGATACCGTGGGTAGATAAGGTTAGCAACAGAGAGGTATTAGAAAAAGTTGGAGAAAAGCGAAATTTATGGAAGACAGTAAGGAATAGGAGAGATAGGATAGTAGGACACCTTCTGAGGCACGAAGGCTTAGTTCGCAACATACTAGAGTCAGAGATAGGAATAAAAAGTGGTAAGGGTAGGCCGAGATTGGACTACTGCTCTCAAGTAGTTAAGGATATAGGATGTTCAACTTTTAGGGAAAAGCGTAGGTTAGCTCAGGATAGGAAAGATGGAGGTACGCGTCCAACCAGTCTTCGGACTGAAATCTTTATGATGAAGGGTGAAAATTTATAATTGCTTTCTTTCAAGCTTTCTAGCGGGCCCTTGTACCGCCGTTCAATGATAAGGAATGTATTTTTGTACTCAGCAGGTTCATCATAATCAAATTCTTGAATGCCATTCATAAACTTATGATTTTTTTACGTAAGTTTTTTTTTACAAAATGTTGCGTCTCTAGCGCCCCCCTGTACCAATTTTTTTTATCGGCAAATCCCCATGCGTAAACCTATAATTTTTTTTGGGGTGTTTTATTTACACAATTGGACCCCTGTAGCGGGTCAGTGTCCCAGAATTCACAACAAGCGAACCGCGTCCGCTGGATTACTTTTCATTATTTAGCGCTTCCCACAAACCCCAGTCCTAAACCTATAATACTTTTTTAAGCAATTTTTTTACACATTTACAGGTCTGCCACACATCACTGTACCAAAAACAAAAACTGGCATGGGCATTTTTGTGCTCCACGACCCAAAAATCATAACATCTCAGGCATTTTTGGAGTAAACCTATTATGCACAATTTTTGGTCTATGGGCTCCTGGTCTATCTATACTTATCGCGCTTTCACAGTTTTTATATTCCTTTTCTGTTTCTTCCCTTTCCAGTCCCTCCAGGTTATCCAATCCTCCCATCAATTCCATGAAATAGTTCTTCCATTCCAGAGCCGCCAGCGGCTTCCAAAATAAAGAATGCATTTTTGAATTTCGTAGGATTTGGGAGCTTACTGCAGCACCGAATGCTACGAAGCAACAGCATAAACTGTTATAAAATATAGTCTCTGGCATTTTCTTTCATTTGAGTGCTATTGGTCATGGGTTCAACCCAAGGGGTGAACCGCAGAGGAATTTTGGTGTACAAGTTTGAGGAATTAGTAGGGAATTGCAGTAATTGTTTGGGGAATTGCAGGAATTAGTGAGGAATTGCACAGGAATTGCAGGAATGTTTACCCCTCTTATACTGTGAATTATTGCAGTATCGTTACAAATATCTTTATAAATAATATACTCAGATGTACAGGAAATGCAAGAATTAGTTGTAAGGGAATTCCAGGAATTAGTAGGGGAATTGCAGGAATTACAAGGAGAATTGCAGGAATTACATGAGGAATAGCGGGAATTACTTGAGGAATTGCAGGAATTAAATAGGAATTGGGGAAAATTAAAAGGAATTACACATAAATAGAGGAATTGGTGTACAAGATTTTGCTCTGTGGTTCACCCCTCGGTTCAACCATCTGCTCGTAATGTAAATTCCAGTGTCAACTCGCACATAAAATAATCCAGGAAGCCAAAATGGGAGGTTAAGGGACTTTGGTTATATACTAAGTGCACCAAAAAGAATAACTGCTGTGCCAATTTTCAGCCGTGCTAAAATTTTCACAAAGGTGCGGCTGTTTTAGATTTAAAATTACCAAGTAACTTGTGTGCAAATGTTATGCACTTTTCCCACTTATGCATAATTTTAGCAAGTGAAAGAGACATTTTGAACACAAGAACTTATTTTATTTGAATATGATAGCACAATAATTAAAGAAACCTACCCGAATAGTTTACAAGACATAATCTAACTCATAACGAATATATTGATTCTTAGGATCATTACTTATCCTTGGATATCCCGCTACCAATGAATCTTGCCCTCCTATGTAAAGGGAATTATAAATTTTCCAATACACATCACGTACTTTTCTTGCTGGGTGGAATAAACCCTGAAAATTATACAAACTAATGTAACATTTGAATGTCGAAGCATTTTCGTTTTAGTTAAAATTGTGCTTTGGAAAATTAACATTTCAAAGACGTTTGATTATAAATGTTATAAAGTTGCTTACCTGCAAAGTATACTGCAATATTTTTATAGGCCCTAGCGCTACCCTCATCCCCTCAATGGCATCCATAAAAGCTTGAACAAGATGCGGAGAGGTTTCAAATATATTTGGCCAAACGTAATTCAGTAAATGTATCAGCGCATCTTCACAACCAAATCCGTAAACACCTAATGCCATATGTTTAATTGCCGCACAAGCTGTTTGCCTATGGACCAAGTCTCTGTCCATCAACGCATCTTCTAGCAGCGGAGCCACGGCGTAGATATAATCTTTGCCCATTTCACCTGTGAGAATTATTTGATAAGTGTACAAAAAGAAGCAACAATTAATTGCACCTTCACCATAGTTGCCAAAAAATTATATACAGTGCCCGTCTAAAGTCCGTTCCCCCCCCTACTAATTTTTGAACCATTTGAGGTACATCCATGAAATTGGGTACAAGGTAGTCAGAGGTCACAAGATATTTTTTGATGTATTAATGACAGCTGTCAGTCTCAAGATGGCGGTCGGGCGCCATTTTGAAAAAATATTTTAAATGGGAAGGACGGTCATGTGACACCACCTTTTAAACGTCTTATCGAGTGCAATATCATACTAAAATATGGCGTCGATACCTGAAAACGTTACAAAATGGTGGCTAATCAAATTTCTAAATAATCATGAATGTTGCTCTCAATTACGTTTGTATTGGAAACAAAAATTCGTTGTGGCGGTAACATCTTGTTTTCTACTTGTCAAATGTGGCATGTTTAGTTCCTTCATTTAGGAAAAGTGTGACCATGGCTCGTAGCTTAGACGATAAATTTGAAGCGGTTTTGATTTTTGGAGAAGCTAGAAGAAATTACCGTCTAGCGGTAGTTTTTCCTTAATAAACTCTCTTTTCGCCTCTTATTGGTCGACTTCATTAAGAGATTTCACTACAAATTAGAATAAAATTTCGTAAGAAAAATGTTAAAATTTAAAAATTGAACAAAAGATATCGGCTCCATGCTTTATTGATATTGCACTCGATAAGACCTTTAAAACGAGGTGTCACATGACCCTCCCTCTCACTTAAAATTTTGTTTCCAAATGGCGCTCGACCGCCATCTTGTGACTGACAACTGTCATTGTTACGTGAAAAAATATATTATGACCTGTAATTACCTTGTGCTGAATTTCATGGATGTACGTCAAATGGTTCAAAAATTAGTAGGGGGGGGAACAGACTTTAGACGGGCACTGTATATTTGTATAGCATTGTAAATCTCTTCGTAGTTATTTAGTTAGCCCCCGTTTAGCCTAAACTATTCTTGTCGATTAAAATCCCTTTAGAATGTACAATATGCTTACATCATCATCTGGTAATATAATTTCGTGGTGTGCAACGCTAAGTAAAGTCCAACTGATTTAAGTTGGTAAGGGGTGGGGTTTATACCTGGATGTTTTTTATTTAAATCAGAATCTAAAACCAGCGATTATCATTCAGAAATGAATTCAGAGAATTATGGCAAGTGGTTGCAGCAAAAGTTGATTCCTAATTTACCAAAGAATTCCATCGTCGTCGTAGACAATGCACCCTATCACAACGTCCAGGCAAATCCCACACCCACATCAAGGCAGATATGATTAAATGGCTAAACGACAAAAACATCAATTTTGAACCTAATATGTTAAAACCACAGTTGTATGAAATTATCAAGCATTATAAGAGGTATATAACTTACAGTTCGACACATTATTACAAGACCGTGGACACACAGTTTTACATTTACCGCCATATCATCCACATTTAAATCCCATCGAGTTAATATGGGCGACAGTGAAAAACAAAGTCGCTGCAAAAAATACTACCTTCAAATTAGAATATGCGCGGAAGTTAGCGGAATATGAATTTAATCAAATAAAGCCAGAAGACTAGAAGAAGCGTTGTGATCATGTGATGAAGATATTTAGATATTTAGAAAATTAAGTGTTCGCAGACAATATCACAGACTATTCTATTTGAAGGAAGAAGTACTGAACAATGGCATATGCAGATGATGTGGTGCTACTGGCAAAGGAAGAAAAAGACCTAAAGGAGATATTGAAAAGGTTAGAACGTTATTTAGACAGGAAAGAATTGATATTAAACGTAGACAAAACAAAAATAATGAGATTTCAAAAAGGAGGCGGAAGAAAACGAGAAGAGAGCTGGGAATGGAAAGAGGGGAGGATAGAAGAGGTAGAAGAGTTCAAGTACGCTGCAAAAGAACGGGGGGCAGGGGAAACATATAGCCACAATAGCCATGAAGCAAGTATGGCAAAAGACCTTTGGAGGGAGAGTGGAAAAAAATGAGATTGCTTGATGCATTGGTAAGCAGCATAGCGATGTATGGAGCCGAGATCTGGGGGTGGGAAGAGAGAGCTAAGGTGGAGAGGCTACAGGGAAAATTTATAATTTATAAAGTGGACGCTATGTCTAAACTGGACAACCCCTAGATATATGGTACGGGAGGAAACAAAAAGATATAAATTGAGAATAACAGCAGGAAAAAGAGCAATGAAATTTGAAGGAAAGCTGAGAGGCGGAGGTGGTAACAAGTTGGCAAGACAGTGTTGGCAAGACAGTGTTGGGAAGAAATAAGGAAGGGAGGAACTAGGAAATTGAGGCGGGAAGAAAAACGGGAAAAATTTTACCAGGAAAAAGGATATTTATGCGACTATGGAAGTGGAGAACAGAAGAATAATGGGGTGGAACATGAGGAGTGAAATAGAGGAAAGAGATAAGCAGATACAAGACCAAGACAAGGATGAGAAGATAAGAAATTCCAAATACAACAGCCAACACAGGGGGATAAGGGCAATAGGACTGCCTAGATACTTACAGAGCAGAGGAAAGGAAGAGAATAGGATAAGAGTGGCAAGGTTCAGATTGGGGAATGAAATGAGAGGAAGATATTGGGAAAGTGAAGGATATGCGAGGCAGAGGAAGAGACATGGGAACATGTGTTGGAAAGGTGTGGGTGGCGGGAGAACACCCTATGGGATAAAGTAGAGAAGATCCTTGAGGAGAGCGGAGTAGGTGTGGAGTGGATGAAGAGGAAGAGAAATGAAGGATAATAGTTTTGTATACAGGGTGGCCAGTTAAGAATGGGCCATACTTCAAATCTAGCTTCCTTGTATTAAAAGAAACCGATCTGAACCAATTTATCTTAGAACATTTCTGCTTCCTTAAAAAGTTATGGGCCTTCGAAGATTAATTTTTTATTTGATTTTTTCGTTATTTCTCGGGCACTTTTGAAGCTATTTCAGTGAAACTTGGTATAGGAGGGTTTTATGGGTAGCTAAACAATAATATGTATGTACTTACTTTTGAGTAAAACATAGAGGGTGCTAACTTTCACTCCACGTCTTCTTTTATTTTTGTCGTATTTTGTTCGCTGGTACAAATTTTAAAACAATTACTAGTTTTATGGAAAGAGTACTCGATTTACTGTAAAAAAGGTATACTTGTTGCGAGTCCTTAAAACGTACCGCTTTAGAGAAAAATGCATTTAAAGTTAATGCTATTGTGGTATGCCAATGAGGTTGATCAGAATCCTGCCTCCGTTTTAAGCCCATTAATCATGGTAGACGTCTAATATACTGAAACATGGGACAGTCAACAATTTTCATACAAAAAAATGAAATAAAAATGTTTTCAAAAACCAATTTATCTTAGTACTATTTTGCTTCCTTATGGGGTTCCGAAGAATTTTTTATTTCTAATTTTACAAATGCAAATTGTTGGCTGTCTCATGTTTCTGTATGTTTGACGTCTATTATGATTAATGGGCTTAAAACGGAGGCAGGATTCTGATCAGCATCATTGGCTTACCACAGTAGCATTAACTTTAAATGCATTTTTCTCTAAAGCGGTACGTTTTAGGGACTCGCAACAAGTATACCTTTTTTACAGTAAATCGAGTGTTCTTTCCATAAAACTAGTAATTGTTTCAAAATTTGTACCAGCGAACAAAATACGACAAAAACAAAAGAAGGTGTGGGGTGAAAGTTGACGCCGTCTATGTTTTACTCAAAAGTAAATCCATATTATTGTTTAGCTACCCATAAAACCCTCCTATACCAAGTTTCACCGAAATAGCTTCAAAGGTGCCCGAGAAATAACGAAAAAATTAAATAAAAAATTGATCTTCCAAGGCCCATAACTTTTTAAGGAATCAGAAATGTACTAAGATAAATTGGTTCAGATTGGTTTCTATTGACTCAAGGAAGCTAGATTTGAAGTATGGCCCATTCTTAACTGGACACCCTGTATATAGAGGAAAGGTGTAATGGTGTAGATGAAAAAAACAATAAAATCTAATTATGTAGCTATCTATGAAGTGTTCGCAGACAATATCAGTGAAGTTGAACCATTAATTATGTAGCAAAATAGCCGCACGTTTTTTTCCCATTAAACTTTCATTCTAAGAACTGCCAGGTTCTGACAAATAAGTCCCTTCAATATACCATAAAGCTTCAAGATACCGGATGGGCCATACTCTATATTCTTTTTGTGTTTTTCTCTCAAATTGTCATGTCCTTTCTCAAACAATGTATGTGCAGGCTTAACGTACTCCGGCTAAATATTATTCCCTTTGTTCCAGTTCCACTGCTGTTGTAAAAGTTATGTTAGGATGGAGGTGTGACTAAATGGTAAATTTCAATCTGTCTAAAGCGTTTCATAAGAAAGCACCCCTACGAATTTCTGTCAAAACCCCTTGTAAAACTCGTGTAGTGCTAGTAAAAGAATCTCTCTTTGCTAAGAATTCTGAAAAGCACATGTGTTTCAGACCACCATAAAAGCAGTTACCTCCAGTCTTGGACGGACGCAATTAATATTTTTTTATAGGACCTAGAGTAGCAAAAGGCTGACAAATTGAAACCAAAAACTAAAACTTGATGTACACTAGTTTAAGTTATGTAGGATTGAGTAATTTTAGGGTTAAATTGTTGTCTCGCTAGCAAGTAACACGGGTTTTTCCCTAGGTGAACAATTCTAGGTTTTCCCCTCCGAAAGGTAAATTTAGATGTTCATTGATAGTTAATTCATTGTGTTTATTTAGATAGGAGTTTTAAGTACTATTATGAACATTTTGTGAAGGTGTGATCATAGGGCAAATAATCGAATGCTAAAAACCAGTAAGAACCAGCTTTCGGCAGACTGCCGCAGGCAAACCAATTAGGGGCTGTTGCCAAAAGGGCCATAAGAAGTGGCTCCTTCCTTAAACGTTCAATAAGGATATTTCAAAAATGTAATTGCATGTAAAAATTAGCCGATATTAGAAAAAATCACAAGTTAAAGTCAACTCCCTTTCCGAGATCACTTGTTTAGGCGCAACAAATTCAAATTCAGTTCCAAATTTACTTTCAAATCTCTCTGACGTGTTTGAATCTTCTGTTTTCTTTTTTGTAATGTCATTTATTGGGTTTAGCCAGTGTTGTGTTAAATGTTTTGAAAGTTCAGTAAATCAGTTCAATAAATGTTAATGTGTTTGGTTGTTGAAAAGGTATTCCTGCTATTTGCTCACGGAAATTCTCTAAAATTTGTTTGGTGTTGTTAGCTTTATTAATATTGTGGTTAGTGTCCCAGTCATGGCAGTATTTGATTTTATTAACTTTTTGTGTGTTGTTTTCATGTTATGTTCGTTCTGCCATCGTAGTAGTAAATGTAATTGCCTAATTTTGGTCATTGTGTTTGTTTTTTTTTTGTTTTCATTAAAGATAAGTGTTAAAGTCAATGTAAAAAAAACATCCACGCCACTGTTATGCTGAGTTAGATGCAGGCTGTGGCAGACGCCAACGTGTCACAACCCCACCCCTCGCCGACTTAAATCTGTATCGTGAATTTACTTTATTTTCCCATTTACTAGTTCCAGAGAAACGCACCGCATATATTTTATTATGAAACATTATGTATTAATCTTTTATTTATTTTTATTTACATACAGTAGTATCCGCTTATACCGAACCCGTTTATAACGAATTACTGGTTAAAACGAATCACTTATGAAAGTGCTAAAAACACGCCCATAATTAATAGCAATGTTTGTATTTTCTTTTATAATGAATTCCGCTTATAACGAACCTTATTTTGTGCAATTTCAAGGTTCGTTATAAGCACACACTACTGTATTTTAAAAACATATTTTCTGTTTCTCAGCTGTAAAATATTTATTACGAATTCATAATAGATACGAGCCCAGTCGCATATGAATTGGACCAAAGGGATATAGAATAAAATTTTGTATTTCTAAAGTAGAGCAGAGCGAAATAAAAGAAAACGTTAGAGCTTACAAACTGAGGGAAGAAGAAATAGCTGAAATGTATAAAGTGAGAATAGAGAAAAAATTAAGTCGGACTGAAGATATACTAATAAACATAACAGTGGAAAAACTATGGAATACACTGAAATGTATAATGTTAGGCACGGCAAAGGAAGTGTGCGGTACCATAAAAATAAACAAGAGCAAAAAGCAGACAAGATGGTGGAATGATAGCATCAAAGAACAAGTTAAAATAAAGAAACAAATGTGGAGGGACTATCTGAACAGGAGAACTCAGGAAAGATATGAAATTTACAAGAAACAAAGGATAAGAGTTAAAGAAATGGTGGCGAGTGCGAAAAGGGAAGCCTGGGAAGAGTTCGGAGAGAAGATGGAAAAAGACAGCCGAGGGAATCAGAAATTATTCTACAAGGTGATAAAGACTCTGAGGAAAGGAAAGAATGCAACAACAATACAAATTAAAAACAAAGCAGGAGTATTACAACGTGAAAAGAATGAAGTGATGAAACGCTGGAAAGAATACTTCGAGGAGATGTTAAATGGCGATGCTATACATGGAGAAGAAGGAGAGGGGGAGGAGGTTGATACAGAAGAACAAAATGACGATGACCAGGAAGTAAAATTAGAAGAAGTAGTTGAGGCAGTAAAAATGTAAAAAAGAGGGAAATCGGCAGGCTATGACAATATTACGCTAGAAATGATAATAAACTTGGGCGAGAAAGGGCTGGAGTTCTTGAAAGAACTATATAATAAAGTTTGGAAGGAGGAAGAAATACCAAAAGACTGGGAGGTAGGGATAGTTGTGCCGGTATTTAAAAAAGGAGATAGAAGTGATTGTAACAACTACAGAGGCATTACGATGCTTAGTGTGGTGCTCAAAGTCTACGAAAGAATTTTAGAAAGAAGACTTAAGAAAATAATAGAGACACAGTTGGAGGAGTCACAAAGTGGGTTCAGAAAAGGGAGAAGTACGCAAGATCACGTATTCACGATAAAGCAATTAGTGGAGAAAAGATATAAACAGGATAAAAATGCATGCCTGGCATTCCTAGATATAAGGAAGGCATTCGACAGCGTACCAAGGAGCAGTATATGGAATAGTTTGCAACAAAGAGGAGTGAGTAAAAAGTTAAGGAACAACATCAAACGTATATACTCAATGACGAGAAATTATGTGAGGACAAGAAATGAGCAATCGGAGGAGTTTGTGACAAGGGAAGGTTTAAGACAAGGAGGTGTGCTAAGTCCACTGCTTTTTATTATTGTTATGGACGATGTAATGAAAGAATGTAAGTCTAGTGTGAAACAATTACATGTGGGATTCAGGAATATGGAGGCAGTGGGAATCTCCGAATGTGCATTTGCAGATGATCTGGTGGTGTGTGCAAGGAATGATAAGGAATTACAACTGAATGTAAAGACAGGGAAAGATGCATTGGCCAAGAGAAACATGTACATCAATATGGAAAAGACGAGAGTGATGATAATTGGAAAAGGTGGTGACGGAGCTAGGGTTGAAATTGACGGAACTCAACTGGAGCAAGTGGAGACATATAAATATTTGGGAGTCCAACTGCAGGGGAATGGGAAGCAAGATGCCGAAATAAATGAAAGAATAGGATCAGCAGTAAAGTTATACCAAGCACTGAACAGTTCATTTATTGGCAAGAGAGAAATATCTGTGAAAACGAAACTCAACGTATACAAGTCGATCTTCTGTCCAATTCTGACATACGGGAGTGAGAGCTGGGTGATGACGAGAGCCATGAAAAGTAAAGTGCAGGCGGTCGAAATGAAGTATCTACGTAGAGTGAAGGGTATTACAAGAAGAGACAGAGTGAGAAATAATGTGGTGAGAGAAGAGCTTGAAGTGGAACCAATAATGGAGAAGATTGTGAGACAACAACTAAAATGGTTTGGGCATTTGAACAGAATGAACGACAGTAGACCTGTGAAGAAAGTGTGGCAGGCCAGAGTTGCCGCCGGAAAACAGAGAGGAAGACCGAGGAAGACGTGGGATAATGCGGTGGGGGAAATTTTACAAGAGAAAAGTATAACATGGGAAGCGGCAAGGAAGTTAGCAAAAGATAGGAAAGGATGGACTAATTTTGTGCATATGTAATTGATTTAGTGTCACCTTTACACCTTAGGGTAGGAAAGGGTTAGATTATATACAGGGTGGTCCAGTTTATATCATCAGGATTTCACCAACCGAAAGTTTATCAAAAAATAAAGGTAGTTTGTCTAATAAAACATGGTTGAATTTTACTTCCTTTTTGATGTACAGGGCGTTAAAGAAAATAAATTATTTGGTAATAATTTGCTATAAATCAATAATAAAAAAAGGTAGCCTTCTGAAATTTTGCATAAATCATTTATTTTGTATTCTTTATTAAATAGTGGTTGTAATTATTTTATTTAGAACACAGTGGCGTGCATACGGGTTTCCTCAAAAAAACTTTATTTAATAAAACGTACGCCACTGTTTTTTTTAGTACACCAAATACAGAGACGATTTCCCATACAATTTAGAACCTTTTTTGTATTTTACAATTTTTTGATAACTCAACTCAAAACAAAAAAAAACATTGAAAAGCATTATGTGACTAATTACTGAATTTATTTGCTTAAAGGAAAAACAACATTAAGCTTAGCTGAAACATCAACTAAACAACAATCGCAATTGAATTAATGCAAAATTTTAGAAGGCTATCCTTTTTTATTATTGATTTATAGCAAATTATATAAAATAATTTATTTTCTTTAACACCCTGTAGATCAAAAAGGAAGCAAAATTAGACCATATCTTATTAGACAAACCACCTTTACTTTTTGATAAACTTTCGGCTGGTGAAATCCTGATGATATAAACTGGACCACCCTGTATATATTTCTAAAGTAAATAATTTTTAAATTTTTATGATTTCAACAACTTGATGCTATGTATTGTTACAAATTAATCAACCGTATAATTATATTTATCTTAATTACAACAACAAAAAAAAATAAAGAAATATGTTGTTATGTCTGGCGCATATTAATTGGACCATAACTTCCGTAATAAAGTAAATATGCATTTACCAAGCAAAATAGCATACGCAATTTTTTGAGGCGAATATATTATTAAGTGGGCGTTAGAAACACACAATTACATTATTACTTGAGCATTTGATGTTAGTTAGTTATCAAAATCGTTCGCGGGAAAGCGTTATCGCAAGATATGCGAAATTCTATTGTTGCTGCCCACAAAAATAGACTTGCTGGGCATAAAATTGCAAAAAAATTAAACATTCCTGAAGGAGCAGTGAGAAATATTATTTCACAATTTAAAAAGACAGGGAATATTCAGACAAAAGTTAAAACTGGCCGTCTTTCGAAGATTACGGAATGAGGTGAGCGTGTTCTTCGTGCACTTATTAAACAAGACCGCCGAGCTTCCTCCAGGAAAATAGCTGTAAAATGGTCAGATGCTATTGGTAGACGAGTCTCAAAGGACACTTGTTTGAGAAAAATGAAGAAAATGGGATATGGGTTCTACAAAGTCAAATATAAAAATATCAAGCTTATCATTTTTCATTCTAAGCAAAGGAAAAACCACTTCTCACTCTAAAACAAAAATGTAACCGACTTTTATGGGCACGGGAGCCTAAAAGCTGGACACAATGGCAATGGGATTCAATTATCTGGAGTGACGAATCTAAGTTTGAAGTATGTGTTGGAGATTCAAGAATTATTCGAATGCCAGGGGAAGAATATCACACAGACTGCCTCAAAAGAAAAGTTAAGTTTCCGGCATCAGTAATGGTATGGGGATGTATGTCTTCACAAGGAGTTGGACGTCTTCTCTTCGTTGATGGTACCATCAATGCTGCTAGGTATAAAACAATTTTACAAGAAGAATTGTTGCCCTTCATTGACAAGATTCAACTGCCAGAACGGGAATTTATATTTCAACAGGACGGCGCAGCATGCCATACCGCCAAAGTGATAAAATCATGGTTCCAAGAAATGAACATTCCTGTTTTAAAATGGTCTTCAAGTAGCTCCGACTTATCTCCAATTGAGACTCTGTGGCACCAAATGAAAAAAGCTCTTCGAACCGCTCCAGTCCGCACCATTCCCGAATTAAAGCAGCAACTTGTGGCAATTTGGAATGGATTTCAACCAGAGTACTGCAAAACATTAGTGGATACCATGCCAAAGAGAATCGATACTGTGTTAAA
The DNA here is from genome assembly GCA_963966045.1 of Xestobium rufovillosum. Lineage (NCBI taxonomy): Eukaryota > Metazoa > Arthropoda > Insecta > Coleoptera > Ptinidae > Xestobium > Xestobium rufovillosum. The sequence continues at coordinate 12,456,100 of OZ014500.1, forward strand.
GCGAAAAGGTGACTGCACTCAGTGGGAACTGTAATTAAGTTTTCAAAACCATTTGGTCCAATTGATATGCGCCAGACATAACAACATATTTTTTTATTTTTTTTTGTTATTGTAATTAAGATAAATATAATTATACGCTTGATTAATTTGTTACAATACATAGTATCAAGTGACGTAGTTGACTTTGTTGAAATTATAAAAATTTAACAAAAAAATAGTTTAGAAATACAAAATTTTATTCCATATCCCTTTGGTCCAATTCATATGCGACTGGGCTCGTAATAACTTTGACAGACCATTGAGTTTTTTTTCTTTTTTAATGTTTAGTCTGTTATAACACTATTTTTCACAGTTCCCAGAGGGTATGTTATAACTGAAGTCTACTGTAATCAAATACATACATGAATTAATATTCGGTTGAACGAAAAATTTGCAATTAGCCATTGCCACACTTTACCTTATGTATTGTATTACACATTAAAAATGGAGCAAAAAAGCGAACAAAATTGAAACTAGTTTTTGTACCGAAACCAGATTCAAACTTGAAACTGAAATTTAGACTAGCATTCGAACCAAATGTCATTTCAGTTCAGGTTCCTGATTTCAACATTTTAGTGAATCAAATAAACTCTAATAGAACTTACCGATATATTCAAACAAAAACGAAAGTGACTTCAAAACCCCATTCTGCACGTTCAATTCAGGAACTCGATATTCGTTCATCAGAGCCGGCAATACAGTAAACGGTGAACAGGTTTCAGCAACGATGGCTATAGCAACAGTGGTACATACACGATTCTGCCTCTCCTGTACTTTCAAATTATTCAATAAAGTTGCCAAGACATCGTGCGGTCCAATAGCTTTCGCTATATAACCAAAAGTATTCACAGTTGCTCGTCTAATAGCTTTCTTATGCGCCTTGAGCAATTCCAAAAGTTCAAAACAAATGCGCATCCATTCTCTGGCTGAAACATACTCGGGTCCACGATCTGCAATACGTCCGACCAAATCGATGCAGTTTTCCTGCACTTTCTCGTGCCTGTTCTTCAAAATAGGCGTCAGTCGTGGAAGTAAATCTTTAATCGGCGGAGTCATTTTTGTCATACCGATAACGTTCACAATCGCTTTTAATGCCCCCAAAATGGACCCCAGTACTTCAGGATATTCTTCTCCTAAGTATTCGTAAAGCACAACCCCAAGATGACCCATTAATTTTTCTTCTTGACACGTCTTCATTACGACCGCTATACGAGATATTAAGTCGGCCGCTTGCTGTCGCACTTTCGCAGATTTGTTGTTTAATCTCCACAGGATGGTACCGCAAATTTGCGGCAAATAAGCTTTCACTCTTTTTCCAAGTTGATTGACAATAGTACCGAAACCGTTCAACATAACGACATCTTCTGTAGTCTGTTCTTGAAATGCGTACAATATACCATCGATTAACTGTTCTTCTAACCTGGAATCTATATCAGCGGCCCCTAAGTTACCCATTATCTTCTCTATGCTCTCCATTACCATTTTACGATACTGCTCATTCTCATCTTTCAAGTCATCCACAATCCTATTTATGATTTCTGATGCTCCTACTTTATTAGCAATTTCAACTGTGGTATCAACAAGTTGCCTGTAATTACGTCTGTCCAAAGCCATTCGGTGATTCCAGAAGTGTTTGAAGAATTGGGGCAAGATTTCTTCTTTGATGTACTGCGATTCCACACCATCAGTAGAACAACACTGTTTGACGACCTTTAAGACAATTTTTTTCATTTCTTCATCGGGCGACTGAAACTCTCGGATTAGGATTAACATCACTTCACGGGTGTAGTAGTTGGCATATTCAGCGTCCATGAGAGGGATGAGATAACCAATGGCTTTCAGGAAGGCAGCCAGGCCTTTGCCTCTGTGAGTACGAATACCTTTCCATAAAGGCTTCAGTACAGAGTCGAAACTTTCAATACCTAGAATAAAAAAATATAAAATAAACTAAACACAAGCAAGATGAGAGATGACGGGAAACACACAGCAGGGATTCAGGAAGAACTGGAAATAAATATAATTTTGCAGTTTTCCTCTGGAGAAAGATTAGAGTTTCTGTTCCGAGATTCCCGGTTTTCATTTTCACAGGAACTGCTATACTATTTCTGGGATTCCCATATCTCTGGAATTTTTATCATTTCAGCCCTGCATATGCTAAAAATAAAGGCGTCAGTCCAACTCAAAATATATTTAATACGGGCCACACGTATTCTGTCAGTTAAGTTGTTCGCACGTCTGAGTCTGAACACAAAGTATGAACCAACTCTTCAAATTACTGTTGAAAACTGTAGGGTTTTCGTGCCCATATATTTAGGGAGCCACAATAGTAAATTATTGCTGTATTTTCTACCATGCCAGACATCATGATGTACGAAACACGAGGAACAATAATATGGCTATAACAAAGTTGCATCTGAGACACAGTGCAGATGGTGCTTTTTCAAAGTTAATGGTTGAATTGAAAGTTGCTACTGACATATTTTTTGCCAACATATTCTTATTTTACTAACTCTGCATCACGAGGAATGCCAAAATAACACTGCCAGATACATTTCAAGTCATGAATGGGTGCCAGAGAATCCCAAACTTGTCTTAAGCGGGAGTGTCATGTGGTATAATCAATTTCTACCAACAGATTTTTCTTTTACCGACTTTTTGAATCAAAGTAAGCCAAAATATCACTGCCAGACACGATAGTCACGAGTGGATGCCAGACAATCCCAAACTTTTCTGAATAGAGCCATCTGCAGTGCGGTTCAGATGCACCTTTCTTAAAGCCATATTCTTGTTCTTCGTGTTTCATATATTAAGATTAATAACGCCCGGCTTGGTAAAAATACAGCAATAATTTACCTTTGTGGCTCCCTAACCAATATCTTTATAATATATATTTGGGTACTTTACTCTTTCTTTGTTCTTTTGTTTGGCGAAGTTTATGGATGCGAAAGGTAAATAACTAAATTTTGAAACAAATATATCCATGTTTGGATGTTTAAATCATATTTATAGATCAGGAAAACGGAACCACTGACATTTTTCTGGCCAAGATCGAGTTTGAAGTTTAGAAAAATTACAAAGTCTTGAAAAAGGAAAGGGAGATGTTTCACGTAAGGTCTGCACCTACATAATATGATGAAAAGGTGGTAATACTAGTGGTTTAATGCAATACCTTGAAGCGTTGTTTAAGATAAAAAAAATAATGACGATCTACAATCTGAACTCATCGGCAGTGAAAGTTCAGAAAAAGTCACCCCAAATTGACAATTAAGCATGTAATAATAATAAATAATATTTTATTTTAAATATGAACATATTCGTGTCAAATATATATTTACAAATCATTGCAAGCTCGCGGCTTGTCTTGTTGTCTGATGTTTAGCCATTTCGTCATAGAATTCTGTTTGAGAGTATGGTGGGTTGGCTATAAGAAAATTCTTTAGCTCCCTCCTGAATAATGCAGTGTTGTTGGTCTTCCAGTGGGCTGGGCAGGTGTTATAGAGTTTTATGCAGGCTGTCCGATATTCCAAGGTTTTCAGTCTAGTCTTGGGAGCGTGAATGAGGTGAACTTGTCTTGTTGTGTACCTATGTAATTGACTATTTGTGGGTAGATTTGGTGTGTTTTGGTGTGTATGGATTGCGGATTTGAGTATGAAGAGGGCCGGAGCTGTGATTATGGAGTAATCTCGCACGATGTCCTGTTTGACAGTCCTTCTATGCTTCGGATGGCCATCTTCTATTGTTGTAAGACCGATCTGATCTGGGGTGAGTATCCCCAAACCTCAATACCGAAGGATATTATGGAGTGGAACAGGGCGTGGTAGGTTATAATAGTGGCTCTAGATCCAGCTGTTTTTTTGGATTCTCCTCAAGGCAAATGTAACCTTGGCCAGGCGGTTGCATAGGTTGGAGGTGTGGGCTTCCCAGGATAGCCTGGGGTCAATGATGATCGCTAAGAGTAGTTCTGCCCTCCCAGGTTCATTCCACCTGTCAAGGTCGAAATTAATAGATACTGTCTTAACCTCTTTTAGCTTGAGTTTGTTTAGGGCAATTGCAAGTTTGAAGTTTTGCTCCATATTGTGTTTGGCTATTTCCAATGTAAGTCCTTTGCTGACAAAGGTTGTGTCATCTGCATATATGATCGTTTCTGTGGTGAGGTGTAATGGTAGGTCATTAATGAAAATGATGAAGAATAAAGGAGCTAGGAGAGATCCCTGTGGTACGCCCTCCTTTATGCCACTCATGCTGTTACTTGTATTATTAAATCTGGCTTGCTGTTGTCTGTTTGCCAGGAAATATTTTATTAATGATAGTGCATTTTCTCTGAAGCCATAATGTTTTATTTTTTCGTAATATTTTTGAGAACTCAGGAAGTATGGAAATCGGCCTGTAGTTACTGCAGCTTTGTGTAGATCCCTACTTCTTAAAAATTGGGTGAACTATTGTAATCTTCATCTTGTCGGGATATGTTTCTTCCTCCATGCATCTGTTGTAGATGGCAGCCATGTTGACAGTCATAGAGGAGATGCCATATATGTCCGGGGTGAGTTTCTTCTGCATCTTTAGTATTGAGTTGTATACTTCTGATTCTTTCGTAGGATACAGGTAGGTATATTGCTGAGCCATCTACTGGAAATTTTTGGGTTTCAAAGTATCCTGGGTGTTCTGACGCTTCGTGATTTTCTCGCAATGATAGAAAATGGTTGTTAAATTCTTGAGCTCACGGAGTGTTTTAGGTCTTAGCCGTTCCTTTACGGTTGGTTAATTGATTTATTAGGTTCCGTACAGTTCTCACTTTGTTATTGGAATAAGCTATTTTATTTGCGTTTCTTGATTTTTCTGCCTGTTCCGTCATATGTAGATAGTCAGTTTTATAAAATTTAATTAGTGTGTTAAAGTCAAAGTCGATATCTGGCTTCGAGTTGCCCCATAGGTGAAATGAGGGACGTGATGTCTTGATATGTTGGGTAGGAATGTCAAGAGGCAGGGAGTAAACCAGCTCGCCAGACTGAGCAGATTGGTTGTTAGTAGCATTATGTTTGATCAAGAGGTGTGCATGTTTGTTGCGCAACGCATAATCATAAATTTTTTGCCGTGGGAGGGCGTAAAACCTGCCAAAATTTTGTGATGAGTAATTGCACAGTTCGCTGGAAAAACACTTTCAAGGACCCAAGCCTACGATTGGCGCAAAAAATTTCAAGCGGCCGAGGGTCAGTGGAAAATGCTAGCCATGCACACCGACCCTGGGAAAGCATCAGTGAGGGGAATATTCGTGAGCTGATTGAAGGTGTATGGGAAATGGCTGTACACATCAGAATATTATATGGGAGTGCCTAATGGTTACTGAAAATTGTCGGCAAGGTGGGTTACTTGCCTTTCCACAGAAAGCAAACTGTCTTGCAGTGTGTGAAATAAGACTTTTGGCGCGATATCAAGCAGAGGGGGATGATTTGTTGGACCCTTGAAAGTGTTTTTTCAGCGAACTGTGATGCAAAATTTCAGCAGGTTTTACGCTCTCCCGCGACAAAAATTATGACATCTCTACCCAACATATGCCAAGACATCAAGCCCCTCATTTCACTTATGAAGATACACACCTTCACGAAAAGTTGAAAGAAGCAATTTCCTCATATTTGAATGAACTCGAATCGTCTAACGACCATTTTCAATCTTCAATCAAAGAATTCAATTTATACCAAATAACTGGAACAAGACGTAAAGAAAGAAGTCCAGAAGGTGCAGGGAGATATGAAAAAGCTGGTAGAGGAATGGGAGAAGAAGGAGAAGCAGTGGGAAGACGAGAAGAGAATATTGAAAGACAAACTGCATACTCTGGAACAAAGATTAGAAAATCGGGATAAACAGCAAAGAAGGAATAATATAGTGATCAAGGGAGTTAGATTGCAGAAGCAAAATATATGAGAAAAGGTAATAAGATTCATAGAAGAAAAACTTAAAATAAAACCAGAAATATAGGAAGTTTTCAAACTAGGAAGAAAAGAAGAGGACAGTGTGGTAATGGTGAAGCTCAGCTCATGGGAAGATAAAGAGGGAAGTGATGGAAGAGAAAAGGAAATTAAAGGGCACTAACGTCAGAATTGAAGATGCTCTAACAGTAAAGGAAAGAGATATCCAAATGAAGATTAAAAAAAGAGCGACAGAAGAGAGAAATAAGGGGAAGAGAGTTAGGGTGAGCTATCAGAAATTGGTTGTGGACAGTGTAACCCATGTATGGAGCCACAAAGAGGAAATGTTAAGGGAAATACTCCCAAGAAACTGACAAAATATGCAGTAGAGGAGAAATTGGAGACGACTAAGGCAATGGAAAAGGAACGGAGGCGAGTGGGGTGTGAGAATGGAAGAAAAAAATGGGTGATGGGTGCATGGAACATAAGAGGGACAAACTATGAAGGGGCGATGAAGGAATTAGAAAGGGAGGCGATGCGTTATGGTCTGGAAGTACTAGCATTGCAAGAAACAAAATGGACAGGAAATTTTGAGATGTCACTCGACGAGTACATCTTTTGCAACAGTGGAAATGAAGAACGGATCTTTGGGATGGGTTTTTTGATAGCGAAGAAAATGAAGGATAAAATAAAGAGTTTCATACCGATAAATGAAAGATTATGCTGCATTACCATAGAAGTAGGGGGAAGGGATATCAGCATTATAAATGGTCATGCGCCAACGGACGAGTAGTGGGAAGAGGTCAAAGATGAATTTTATGAGTTTGAAAAATTTATATGAGCGGTTGAGCACTGACCAAGTAAAGATAATTATAGGTGACTTCAATGCAAAAATCGGAAGAGAAGGGTTTTTCAGGCCTACTATAGGCCAACATAGCAAGCATGAAGAATCATATGAAAATGGAAGGGAACTAATAGGTTTTGTAGCGGGGAAAGAATGTAGAATAGTGAGCACATATTTTGAAAGGAAAGATGTTTATAAGGGTACATGGATGGCGCCCAACCGCAGAACGATAAATTAAGTAGATCACGTGATAATGGAGGGAACATATGGCGAACAAGGGAGAAGGCAAATCAATGAGGGGGGGAAGCTAGATATGACGAAGAAAGGCTAACAGAAAAAGTGTGGCAAGAAAGATACGTGGAGAAAATAGAAATAGCGTTAAAAGAAGTGGAAAAAGGAGAAGACCTGGGAAAAAAGTGGAAGGTAATAGAAGAATGTTTGACAAGAGCAGCAAACCAAGTTATATGAAAGAGAAACCAAATGGTTTAATGATGACTGTTAAAGAGTTACAGAAGAAAATAGCTGCAAGAAAGAAAATTCTGCAGACTGGATCACGAGAAGATATAGAAGAATACACAAAGCAAAGGAGAAGGACAAAAAGAAGTAAAAAGAAGTTTTTGGCAAAATCGAATAGAGCAGACAGAAGGATATTACAGGAACGGGGAAATACGAAATTTTTACCAAGAGGTAAAATATACTAAAAGAACTAGGCAACAAATACAGAAAGCCTTTAAAAATGAGAACGGAGAAAGAATAAGTAAAGAAGATCAAATAATTGAGGGGTGGAAGAGATACTTTCAGGAGCTTCTACAGGGACAGAAACCAGAAGTGCAAATACTAAGTGCGCAGGAAAACAGAATTGAAGATTGGAGAAGAACAGAAGGCGAGAGGGAAGATATAGATCCCCCAACAAAAGAAATCACGAACATGATAAAATCCCTCAAAAATAGAAAGGCACCAGGTGGAAATAGAGTAAAGAATGAGTTAATTAAATATGGAGGAGAAGAGTTAATAACGAAGGTACACGAGTTGATAGACCAAATCTGGCAACAACAAAGAATACCAAAAGAATGGACGGAAGCAATAATAACCCCGATTCACAAGAAAGGCGAAAAATCAGTATTCAACAATTATAGAGGAATCGCACTGCTGGACACAACTTATAAAATACTAACTACGATCCTGACAAACAGAATACAAAAATACACAGAGAAAGTATTGGGAGAATATCAAGCAGGATTTAGGCCAACGCACTTTGTCACAGATCAACTGTTTGTCCTAAAAGAAACGCAAGATATGTGTGGAGAATACAATGGCTTCGCGCAATTTTCTTATTAATCCAGCGTAGTAAATCCCTGTTATAGTGTGTCCACGTTCCAAGTAGCCTGTTAATAAAATTCATTCGGCATCCCAAAAAATTGTTACCATGAGTTTTCCAGCGGACGGCACAACGCAAAATTTGCGGGGTGGCCAAGTTTAAAATCTCTGGCCCATTTTTTGACAATCTGATAAGTTGGAGCATCGTCTCCTAACACATTTACCATATCTTGAAGAATCTCAATTGGCGTCAAACCTTTCTTTTGCAAATACTTTATCACCGCTCGGAGTTCATTTTTATCCATTTTTGTGACACTCTAACTACAAACGTACACAGAAAAGCACTGAAGAAAGTCTTCTTCTTCTTCTTCTACACTTCTCCTTTTGCCTTTCGGCGTCGGATTTTAGGTCTGGTTGTCTTTTATCCATCTATCCCACTTCTTCCTGTTTAAGGCCATTATACTCATCTCTGGCAGCGATTTTCCCCTGCTGTTTCCAATTTCCTCTATTCTGTTCTTCCATGTTTTCCTAGGCCTGCCTCTCTTCTTTCCCCTGCCTACCCCTGCATCATGTATCACTTTTACTAGTCTCTGTTGGCTCATTCTTTCTATATGTCCATACCATTGTAGTTGTTTATTTTCTATTTTTGTCACTATACTCTCCTGTTTTGTTTCTTCTCTTATAACTTCATTTCTGATTCGATCTCTCTTTGTTACATTTTTAATCTTCCTGAGAAATTTCATTTCCGATGCTGTCAGTTGTTGTTCATGTTTCCTCTGTGTCGTCCATGTTTCGCTGGCATACATTAGTGATGGCAGAGTCACTTGATTGTATATTTTCAATTTGATGCTCTCTGATATTTCCTTTTTTCCCAAGATTGCATTATTTAACGAGTAATATATTCTATTTGCTTTGTTTCTTCTGTTATTTATTTCCGTGTCTATTCCTCCATCTTCCGTTATTATACTCCCTAAATATTCATACGTAGTGATTACCTCTAGGGGTACATTCTTACATTTAATATTCTGGACCATTCTTTCTAATTGTCTGTTTATTACCATTACTCTGCTCTTACTTATATTTATCTCCATTTGCATTTTTTCCACTTCCACTGTCCATGTGTCTATTAATTTCTGCATTTTTCCCGGTGTGTCTGTCACTAGCACTATGTCATCTGCATACATTAAACTTCTGATATACACTGGGTTCAGTTTTCTATATCCCACTAGCGTTCTTGGCGTATTTAAGTCTGAATTTTTATTAATTCTGTCCATTATTATAATAAATATCAGTGGGCTCAAGGAGTCTCCTTGCTTCACTCCTTTTTCCATATGGAATGTTCCTGACATATTCCCATTAATTTGGACTTTTCCTATTGCTGTTCTGTATACTTGCTCAATATTTCCTATCAACTGTTGTGGCACTTCCAGTTGACTGAGGCATTTCCAAATCTCCTTTCTATTAATTAGGTCAAATGCTGATCTTAGATCGATGAATGTTAGATACAGTATTCTTTGTTCATTTATTGCCCTTTCTATAATATTTCTTAGTATATAAATATTATCCGTTGTTGTTCTGTCTGGTCTGAAGGCTGTCTGTTCGTCTTTAATTTTTTCTTCTATGTATCCTCTTAGTCTTTTTTCAAGTATTCTTGTGTAGATCTTCAAACATACTGATGATAAGCATATGGCCCTATAGTTTTCACATTTTGAATATTCCCCTTTCTTATATATAGGTAGTATTATATTACTTGTCCAGTCATTTGGGAGTCTTTTGTTTGTCCAAGCGTCTCTGCATATATTTAGTAACCATTCCTTTACCACGTCTCCCCCCCATTTAATCATTTCTGGTACTATTTGATCTTCGCCACCCGCTTTTCCTAATTTCAATCTTTTAACTGCTTCTTCTACCTCTTCGTATGTTATATTTTCCATTCCCTGCTCTTCCATGCACTCCTGATTCGTTTCTATGTTGTCTTCCTCATTGTCGTTGTTCTTAAATTTAATTTCGTAGTGCTCTCTCCATACTTCCAGTATATCTTCTATGCTAGTCTTCAGAACATTCTGTGCGTCTCTCACTCCTCTTATTTCTTTGCATTTTTCGCTTTTTAGCGCCTTTACTGTATTCCAGAATTTCCTATTATTCTCTTTATAATTCTCATTTATTTGTTCTCCGAATTCTTCCCAGCTTTTTATCTTAGCATCTTTAACTGTCTGCTTTGCCTGATTTCTCTTTTCTACGTATTTATTCCTATCTTCTTGAGCTCTTGTTTCCATATATTTTTTGTAGGCTTGTTTCTTTTCTTTCACTTTCGATTTGACTTCTTCATTCCACCATTTGGTCATTTTTCTGCGTGTATCTATTGTTTTCTTTCCACAGATGTCTTCTACTACTCATATTAAGGATTTCTTAAAATATTCTTCTTTAACTCTTTCTCTGTATCTATCCTGAATCACTGGTTGTTTTAGTTTTTCAATGGCGATTCTTTGGTATTTTTTGTGTTCATGTGCTTGTTCCTCTTCCAAATTTGTTTCTGCCACTACTAGTCTGTGGTTAGTGTTTAGTTCTGCTTCTATTTCAGTTTTGATCTCCAATATTTTGTGTTGCGTTTCTGACGTATATACAATGTAATCTATTATACTTTTTGCATCTCTCTCCTCTGCGTAGTAAGTATATCTGTCTGGTACTGGTTGGTCCCATAATGTATTTCCAATTATTAGGTCGTTTGCCAGGCAGAAGCTGAGCATCCTTTTGCCGTTTCTGTTTATTGTCTCTTCCCCATATCTACCTCTGCATCCCATACCTCTTTCCATGTCCTTACCAATTCTAGCATTCCAATCGCCCATAATCACTACTCGGTTGCTTTCCTCCCTAATTTCATCCAGTTGTGTTTGCAGTTGTTCATAAAATTCTTCCATTTCTTGTTCCTTTGTGCCCTCTACTGGGGAGTATAGTTGTATAATAGTAATTACTTCTACAATTTTTATTGTCATTCTTATTATCCTTGAATTTATTGCTTTATAGTTTATTACGTTTTTGTTGATTTCGTTCTTTACTATGATTCCTACACCCTCCTTTGCCCATAGTTTCTTGTCTACTCCCCTCTAGTAAAGTGTATATTCTTTTCCAATTTTCATTACCCCCTGTCCCTTTTTCTTTGTCTCGCTTACGCCCAGTATGCTAATTTTGAATTGTTTTAATTCTTCAGCCAACTCTTCCTCTTTCCCATTCAATGACGTTATATTCCATGTCCCTATATTTATCTTCGTTTTTGCCTTATCATATTCCTTATTCGCTAGCCTGGTCGTCTTTAATTTCTCCTTAATGTTCCTAGTTTTTACTTCTGGTAGTTTTTTGGGATGGCTCCAGTGTGATTGTATGTTCTTGTTTTTGTTATTTTTCGCATCTGTTCTAGTTCCTCTAGCGCTTCTGGGGATCTGTCATTTATCTTTCTTTTATTTGTTACCCCTTCTTTCTTTCCTTCCTCTTCTTCTTCTTCCATTTCGAAGCTACATCTGTCGTATACTTTTCCATCTACTATTAACTTATCATATCTCATGAATGCATTTTTCCCCTCTGGTCTGATCCTCTTCATGTGGGGTATAAGAGTTTTTCTATTTTCATACTCTTGTTTTGTGTATTCTTCATTTATCCAAATATTGGTTCCTTTCAACTTCTTAGTCAGCTTAAGGATTTCCATTTTTCTTTCCCAAGCAATCAACTTAACTAATATTGGTCTCTTTCTGTTTATACTGTATCTTCCTATTTTCTTCGCTTCACTAATATCCTTGTTCACGTCTATGTTTATTCCCATTTTCCCATTTTCTCCTTCCTTGTCATCCATCCCCTGTATTATTATATTATCCCTCTTCATTTCTCGCTCCATTCTTTCCATTCTGTCTTCTTGCAATTTCATTTGCTGCTTTAGGTATTTGTTCTCCTCTCTTATTTCCTGCATTTCAGCCATATTTATATCCATTTTTCCCTCGATTGCCGTTATTTTCTCTGTTAAGGTTTTGAACATACCTTTAATTTCTTCCATTTCTCCCATTTTCAATAGGATTGGTGTCTCGTTCAATGTTATAGTTGGTAATCTATTTTTAATTTTTCTCCTTTTATAGTTTTCTTTTGCGATTTTACAGGTTTCTTCAAATATTGCCGTTCTGCAATGTTTTAGTAATGTTTTAGTAATGTTTTAGTAATTCTTACAGGTTTCTTCTATTAGTATAGGCGATCTTGCGTTACAGCGGCGGTACTGCAAGAAATCTACTTAATTCAGTTCCTCACCCACAACCGTACTGGCTCAATCCCCCACACTGGCGCCACTTGTTTATAACCTGTATATAATTTCTTACTTATAAATAGTTCGAATTTTACCTTTTCCGTTGTAGTTTTCCTTAGTTATTCTCACTTCACTTGAAACTGACCGCTTCTCTTTCACTTACACACTACTTTCACTCTCCGGGATACAATTTCTATCCTTTATTTTACTCTTTGAAAATCCAGCAAACAACACACCTCTGACCTTCAGGAAGCAAAAAATCACAAAAAGTCAAATTAATAATACTTTAGAGTTATAGCTTTGAAAAGTCACAGAATTGAATGCGCCTATTTTGTTTTTTGCCAGATCACGCCAACTATGTTAGGGACAACAATTGGTGAACTGTCCTCGTATATATAACTGGAAAACTGACTTCAAATTTAACCGTTATTCGAAGCTTTGAAAACTTACTATAAGACCAGCATTCATCCAAAGTGAGGGAATCTTTTCATTTCCTGGATGTCTTTTAACAAAGCTTTAGTCAAGTTTATCGGACAAATCAATTGATTCGCTATAAACTACTTTTTGAAAAGCCAATTATGTTGATTTTTTTACTTCTCAAGAACACATTTAATCTATTATTTGTTAAGATGTTATAAGTTATATCTAAGTATTATAGTTAGTGACATGTCTATTAGCATTTATTATTTAGTTAGAACTGAGAATCCCGGAAAATATTGCAAACATTTCCCGACTTCTCGGGGACGTCGAAAATGTCAGGAAAACCGAAATTCTAAGAAAGATGTTCCATTAAATGCACAAATCGAGGAATCGGATAAGCACTAAATAAAAAAAAAGTTCTTACCATATGGAGTTGCGGCTTCAGCCAAAGCAGCAATACCCAATGCAGTAATAGTTCTAACTTTTTGCTGTTCATCTACCAAACCGTGTTCAATAATTTCAACCAACGATTTCAAATGCGGCAATATGGCACAGCCCATTAAAATAGCAATCTGCTGCACGATCTTAATACCAGTATGCCTAGCTTGCCAAGATTTCTTTGAACGACACACGGCCTTCAAAAACGGCAAAAGTGAGGGAATACCCAAAGCGGACGCTACAACTGCGAAAGCCCTGGCAGTGGTGTTCCTCACATACTCGTCTATATTGTCAATATCGGGTCTCATCGTCGAAATCATGGTCGCCAAACCAGCAGCTTTAGCCAAGTTCGAAATAATTTCACGACCTTCAACACGAGCATAATAATCTTCATCAATGAGCAGAGGCTCGATAACCACAAGAATTTTATGCACATATGGACGGACCAAATCATCTAATTTGTACAAGATGCGATCAATAACTTTAACGAGCAAGTGCCGCTCTTGGTCCTCAAGTGTTGGACTCATCAGAAGTGGCAAGATTTGATTGAACAGAGGTCCGGCACCAAATTCACGTGCTTTGTCCGTTATTTGTCGAAGAGCAGCTTTGCGCATCGGAGGCGTACCATTCTTGATTTTCAGCAACAGTTTCATGATCTTTCTTTCTTTCTGTTCCTCAGGACTTAACGATTCTTCGTCAACATCCACAAGCAATTTATCGAAGTACTGAGCATCTTCCGGTTTCATGAACGGCAAATTCTGTCCCTTCGGTTGATTATCCATATATTTTGCAGTCTTATCCTCTTGCTGGATGAAGAATCCTTGTGGGGTGTTTCCCATCATCGGCGTAGGTGTCGCTGTTAATTTACGAGCAGGTGTACGAATTGGAATGTAACCTGCTGGAGGGGGTAACACTTTGAATCCAGGTGGAAACATTGCATCCAACTCTTCGTCTGAATAAGGTCTGTTCCGTTCATCAATTTCTCTTTCCCAACGGTAAGCTTGAAGTTGTTCTGGAGTCATTGAAGCTAAATGGCCTGGTGTCGGCGTCGCCATTGCCATTGCCTTGACACCAACCGGAGTGGATCCTCCAGGTGTAAGCAGTGGTGTTGCATGACTGGGCGTGCCATGAGGAGTCTGCGGAGTCATTGCTCCAGGAGTCATAGTTGACGTAGGCGTCATCTGTGCAGATGGCGTTTCATCCCAACGAGACCTATAAAACATCATGCATATCCCGAAAATTGAAAATATAAATGAATTATACCTTCGCTTCGAAGCACCAGGAGTTGGAGTTTCCTGTATAAGATCTGCGCCGGTACGGTCAGTGCGAGGAGTTTCAGCCCAACCGCTGGAATGTCCGGGCGTTTCACGTTCTGTCTTTGGAGTTTCATCCCAACGGTTACGCCTCGAAGTACTCTTATCGTGAGCAGGCGTTTCTCTGCCAGGAGTTGCTGCACCGGGCGTTGCATCCCACACTCTTGTAGATTGCCCAGGGGTTGCCCCCGGTGTTTCGCTTCCTTTGTGACCTGGTGTTTCATCCCAGCGATGATCAGCTGGTGTTCGCTAAATAAATTTAAAATTTTTGGTTTTAGTTTAATACGGTTGTCGAATATACTGTAAGCTTACATCGGCATCCCACAAAGGTGTGGTAGCATTACTAGTAGTCGATACCCCCAAGGTCTTCTTCTTACTGGGCACGGGGCTTTCTTCAATTGTTTGATCCCATCTTCCTCTTTTTTTAGGTGTTGTTTTTGCTTCGCCATTCGTAACTTTCAAAGAACCTTCTTTAGCTTTTTCAAAAATTTTCTTCCTCAACTAAACAAACAAATGAAACACATGAAAGCATCTTTGATTTTTACATTTTTGCACTAAATTTGAGAGTTTTGGGTGGGTCTTATGGTTTAGGGCCCTAAAGGATTTCCTGCTTTTATGCTTCTGGCACACCACCATTTTAAAAAGAAATGATGACAAACCAGGCTTTTTGCTAATCTCCTTTTGTTTGCTCTACGACCAAAAGTTACTACCAGCATTAAAGAAGAGACAATTTAATCACAAGTCGCGCCCATCTTGTCTATCATTTGCAAAATATGCTTTGAAGCAAAACCTAAGGGCTGGGGTGCTTTTTAACTGGAATAAGTTCATTCTGGCTGCTACAACGTCCAACCCCACTTCAGTGAGTTTCTTCCATGGTGTAAATACACAGCAATTCATAGAGATGGGTGCAACCTCGTATACATTCTGCCAACATAGACTGTATCAATGCTTGGTGGGGTATTTGCCCGAGGTGTTTGTTCAATAAGAGGATATTGTCTCTCCTATAATGTTGGCAATCCTGGTCGTAGGACCAAACCAAATAGAGACATTTAAAAGACATATATCTATCACAATGATGAACACACTACCTATTTCGTTGAATATGCAAGATGTAACGGAAAGGAAGAGCGACATACAGTGGAACTCCCACGAGTCGAATTCCTTTAGCCGAATAAAAATGCGAGTCCCTTGACCTACGCAGCAAATCATAAGTATTTTGTAGTCCGTATCTCGAAAAATACTTCCGGGAAGTTTAAACCGAAATCGGTACTACCGAGTTATTTTATATGCGGAAAAGTGTCACGGGCACAAAGGTAAAATAGAGGATTGTGTGATTTGTGAAAGGTTTTGTGGTAGAGTAAACAGTAACAACAAAATTAATAGAAAAGGTTAGTGGAAAGCATCAGCTGATTGTCAAGTGGCTGTGTAAAACAGTGCGCGATCTGCGACGGATAGAAAGCGGCATTGCCGGATGTCTTAAAAAATCTGCAACAACACGGAATCAAAGAAAATAGATACTGTTGCGAATTATCTGGGTATTTTGGAGTTATTGTTCCTCGAAACTAAAAGAAAACAACTGGGAACTCAATTCAGGGTCAAGAGTGCGATACCTTCGAAAGGTTGACTTGGGTGTCTTTCTCTTCGCGAAATTTCTACGAGAAAGAGCAATACACAACTGCAAGGACGTTTATGAATTTCCAAGAATACCGGGAAGAATTTCGAGAATACAAAGAAGGACACAACTGAGGAAAGAAAACGCAACCATGAAAGAGGAGCTGAAACAATTGAGATCAAGAGTGGAATGTTTGGAACAGGTAGAACAAAAAATTGAACAACTTGAAAGGAACAATAGAAGAAACAACTTGATAATTACTGAAAATGCGACTGAAGATTTTGTAATGCAGAACCTGAATATACAAGTCAAAGTAAATAAGGCAGTTAAGATAAATGATAGAATGTGTGCAGCAGAGATGGAGAATTTTGAGACAAAGATTGAAATTATAAGGAAGAAACACAAACTAAAGTTCATACAACAAAAAGTCTATATTAATAACGACCTAACGGGCAAAGAGAGATATATAAAGAAAAAGATCCAAGAAATAGCAACCGAAGAAAGAAAGGAAAATAACAGTAAAAGTTGGATACCAGAAAATGATCGTAAACGGAAAGAAGTTTGTATGGGATAGGACAAGTAAAACCTTGATAGAGCGACAAGAGACAAAAACCAAGCAAATTAGAAACGAGGAAAGAGGAAGATCAAACAAAGAAGACAACTTGGCATGAAAAGGGTACACGAAACTGGAAGAAGGGAAATGGTAACAATCAATGGAAACTTGGAACATGGAACATAAGAAGCATACACAACAAGGAGAACGAACTTTCTGAAGAATTTATGAAAAACGACAAGCGAGGAATCGTGCAAGCAAACAATATAGCAGTATATGGACTCAGTGAAGATGAGAAGATGGAAATAAAAGATAGATTCTGGGAAGAATTAACTAGGGTAACAGAACTAAGTAAAGGTACAATACTTATAGCTGGCGACTTTAACACCAGGGTGGGCACAAGAGATCAGAGACACTTAACAGTTATAGGGAAGCATAGAGAGAAAGTCAGAAACAATAATGGTAGAAGACTCCTTGATTTTTGCCAGCTAAATGACCTCATTATAACAAACACATTTTTCAAGCACAGAGAAATACATAAATACACTAGAGAAGAGCCCGGAAGGAATGAAAAATCTATAAAAGATTACGTTTTAATCGGAAACGAAAACAGACGAATAGTAAAAGATGTGAAAGTAAGAAGAGGAGCGGAAATAAATAGCGACCACTATCTATTAGTAACATATATAAGAGGATCAGGAATAGAAAGCAATGAAACCCCAGGAGCTAAACGAAAGGTTGAAGTCGAAACGATAAGAGCCTAGAAACTGAAAGAGGAAGACATAGCTGCTCGATACGAATATATAATAAATGAAGAGTGTGAGAGGGGATTGGAAGGAGACGAGCAGATGAACGTAGATCAGAGATGGACACGTTTTAAGGAGATAATTATAAAAAGTGCCAGAACGGTCTGTGGAGTATGTAAAATGGTTAAAGATAGGAGACAAACAGCCTGGTGGACACAAGAAATCAAAGAGCAAGTGAAGATAAAGAAGAAAGCTTGGAAAAATCATTTAAGCTCCAGATCTGAAGAAAACTTTGCCATATACAGAGAGCATAGGAAAAAGGTGAAAGAAATGGTATTGGCAGCTAAAGAGAAATCATGGAAGGATTTTGGTGAGAAGATGGAAACAGATAGTAAAGCTAACCAGAAATTATTCTTTAAAACAATAAAACAACTTATGAAGGGAAAAATAGATCAACCAATAAAAATTAAAAACAGACTAGGGCAAACTTTAACAGA
Source organism: Xestobium rufovillosum (assembly GCA_963966045.1). Taxonomy (NCBI): domain Eukaryota; kingdom Metazoa; phylum Arthropoda; class Insecta; order Coleoptera; family Ptinidae; genus Xestobium; species Xestobium rufovillosum. The sequence goes on from OZ014500.1 coordinate 12,474,064, forward strand.
GGAGTATAATGAATAGATGGAAGCTATATTTCGAGGAGTTATTGAATACTAGGCAAGTAGACCAAGTAGAATTGTAAAGGATTGAGGAAGACGGTGAATTTTTGACAACAAATGAGAACGAGGAAGAAATAAGCATGCTGGAACTAGAAGAAGCAATACAGGAAGTAAAGAACGGAAAGGCACCAGGCCATGACAAGATTACGATGGAAATGATTAAAATGGGGCAGAAGGGTAAAGAGCTCCTATTGGACATTTGTAATAAGGTATGGGAAGAGGACGAAATTCCCAAAGATTGGGAAATAGGAGTCATTTTGCCAATATACAAGAAGGGTGACAGTGGAGTCTGTGGCAATTACAGAGGCATAACTTTGCTTCGTACAGTAATCAAGATTTACGAGCGAATACTGGAAAAGAGACTTAGAAGCATTATAGAGCCAACACTATTAGAAACTCAAAGTGGTTTTCGTAAAGGAAGAAGCACGCAGGATTTGGAGAGTGTGAAAATTGGAAAGCAAATGTGCTCCCTGGATTACTCTCCCAATATGAATCTAAGGACATTTTCAAAGCTGGCGAAACGGACAAAACCTTGGCTTTTAAAAATGAGATGTGTTATGGGGGAAAGCAAAGTAAAGAACGAATTACTGTTATGGTCGGTGCAAATATGGACGGGACGCAAAAACTGCAACTTTTGGTGATCGGGAAATCAAAGAACCCTAGATGTTTTAAGTGCATCAAGTCTTTGCCGGTCACTTATCAGAATAACAAGAAGGCATGGATGACAAGTGACCTGTACGAGAAATGGTTATTGTCTCTTGACAGAAAGTTTTCGGCCCAAAAAAAAAATTTTAGTTTTCGTAGACAACTGCCCGGCTCATCCTACAATTAACAAAAAGTTGAAGTCCATCCGCGTCGTATTTCTGCCACCTAATATGACGTCTAAGTTACAACCAATCGATCAGGGTATAATCAAGAACTTGAAGATGAATTACCGGAAACGGATTCTGAAACAAACTATCGCTGCCATGGAGGATCGTAACTTTATTAGATGCTATTAGAGAAATAGCAAGAGCATGTCTCAGCAACAATTCAGAATTGTTTTAAGAAATCCGGATTCTCCTGTGACATTCGTGAAAATGAAGATCATTGGTTGGCTGAAGATGACCTTAGTCTTGCAGAATTAATAATAATAATAATAATAATATATTTATTGTCCAACAGATAATGCAATCCAATTAAAGGACAATTATAAGAAAACACATACACAACACAGATAAATTACATTGAACCACTTAACGGTAAATACTGCCTAGCAACTCTCAGTAGCTCACTCAAGGTGCAATTCAGAATATCACATTGGTTACTTATCATATTAGAGGACCTGCACATCATATATACCGGCGAATTAAACAGTAGGTGCGTTCTGGAAAATGGACATCTGAAGGTAGTAAAAGTACGCGAATTAACACGAGGAACAAGAAAGTACAATTCATGCAACAAGTGGGGGGCATCCACACCACCATGCAGAAGCTTGTAGAGAAAGGCCAGTCCGGCAATGTGACGCCGAAGATGTAGGGAGTCTATTCCAAACCCTGACAGTAGAATAGAGTGGTCAAAGCCCCTAACTGGGTAAAAATCCGTTGTTCGATAGGTCATGTATTTAAGAAATTTCCTCTGTACCCTTTCGATCAGCTGAATCTGACCAACTTTGAACGTACCAATGAAAAGTACAGAGCTTTCATGATTTGCTGGTCGTTAAATGAGTCAGTATTCCTTATCACAAATCCGAGGGAACGGATTGCTGAAGAACAAATACTCTCCACATGAACAGAAAAAGATAGGTTGCACGAAAAGTGGACTCCTAAGTCCTTAGTATCACTGACTCGAGAAAGCTGAGTTCCGTTATAGAAGTAATCATAATAGGATGTACTTTCTTACTATATGTTATAACTTTACACTTTGGTAAGTTCATCTCCAGCCCATTATTCCCACACCAACGCTTGCAAAATTCAGGGAATCGGTACAAATGGAAGATATTGACGCAGAAGAATACATTGCCATCGACGACTACATCCAAATTGCAGAATTTCCGACTGATGATGACATTTTGTCTAGTTTAAAATGTCAGTCGTCTAATTGCAAAATGTCCGACAGCGGAGGTGACGAAGAAAATGAAAGTGAAGGTGCTGAGACAGGGATAACAATATCGACAAATCAGCAGTTAGGTGACAGTTTTAAAAACATTTTAAATTTTTTGTGTGCAAGTGAAAATGTTCAAGACAGTCTGCCGTCCTAAGGAAGAAGGTCCGAACTGCAAATTTTCCGATTTTTAGTTCTTGACATATTGAGTCACAGTACAATGTTTTCTCTCTTTCTACAAAGCAAGAAAGTCCTAAGTGCACCAGAAAGCCATGAAAATCGCCTAAGTTTATTGTCCGATCTACACACCGACGTAGTATTGCTACCTAAAAAAGTCCTATCTACGATTACTAAATTAAAACGTCCGAACTGCTTCTGTGTTAAGTAGTAGTAGTAATAGTAACTCCTTTTACGCTCCTATTGGAGCATAGGGCATCCTTGCGGATGTTTCTGTGACTATGTTTGCAGTTAGGTCGTCAGCCTAATGTGCCTTAACTCTCCTTCTCTGTTATGTACATAATCCCTGTGTTGAGTTGGTTTAATGTTGTTCCTGGTTACCCATCCCGTCCACAAATTCCTTCCATTCCTTTCTGTTTCTTGCAATTTGCTTTATTTCAGCCCAAGTCTTACTACTCCTCTCTGATTCCTTAATAGTACCCTTCCTCCATGAGTTTGTTGGGCGTCCCCTTCTCCTTTTTCCCTTCACATTAAAATCCAAACTCTGCCTTGCAATATCCGCATCTTCCTTCCGTAGGGTGTGTCCGATCCATTTCCATTTTCTCTTTCTTATTGTTGTCTCCATTGGCTCTTGGTTCGTGAGATGCCATAAATCCTCGTTTGATATCAAGTTGGGCCAATATATATTCATTATTCTTCGCAGGCATTTATTAATAAAAACTTGGATTCTGGTGCCATCGGTCTTGCTCATTGTCCATGACTCGCAACCGTAGAGTAAAACACTTTTAACGTTAGTAGTAAAGATCTTAATTTTCGTTTTTGTTGTTAGCTCTTTTGATGACCATATCTTCCGCAGTCCATTAAATGTTATCTGTGCTTTAATTATTCTATTTAGTATATCTTTATGGCAAGTTCCGTCTTCATCCAATATACTTCCCAAATATGTGAATTCCGATTCTCTCTCTACTGGGTGTTCGTCTATCATTACATAATCTGTGTCCTTTGAGTTTATCGACATCATTTTGGTTTTATTGGGGTTTATCTCCAAACCTATTCTCCTCGCATTTCCCCGGAGGCTGTCTATTTTGTTTTGCATATGTTTAATTTTCTCTGTTATAAGGCTTACGTCATCTGCAAACTCAAGGTCTTCCAGATATTTGCCAAATCTCCATGTTAGTCCATTTTGATTCTTCATTGTGTTCTTCATTATCCAATCTGTGGCAATCAAGAACAAGAAGGGAGAGAGCATGCATCCCTGTCTTACCCCTTTGCTTACATTGATTTTCTTTGTTTAAGTAGTTTAAGTAGTTAGGTAGTTAGGACTTTATTGCTATGTAAATGAATGCGTGATATGTACATAAAAGGTCCTATCTAATGATACTAAGTTAAACTGTCCAATCTGTTGCTTTTTTATGTAGTTAGAAGATTAATTTGGTTTCTACTTTTAAAGCTTTCTTTTTACGCTACAGAGATACGCCTGAAATTACGTTATGGCCAGACAATTGTGCAGCGCAAAATAAAAACTGGACTCTCATTAGCCTCTTTGTGTATATAGTGAACTCGCCAGAAACATCTCTGACTAAATTAAACATTAAATTCTTGGAACCAGGTCACACCTTCATGTCGGCCGACACATTTCATCATCAAGTAGAACTATCCCTAAAGAAGAAAGGTAAAGTCTATGACTTTCCTGATTTCAAGGAATGTGTGCAAAGTGCAATGTCCTCAAATGTTAATGTTGTTGATATGGACATCAGTCAATTTTATAACTGGAAGGATTATTCTTCAAAATACAAATTGCAAAGGACTGAACCACATATTTACACGATATAATTTGGATGATGTTTACTAGAGGAAGTCATTTATTAAAATATAAGACGGATTTCAAAGAAGATTTTCGGGAGGTGAATTTTACGATTTCTAAGCTGAAACAATTGGAGATTCCGATACCGCAGGCACGTACCGAATGTAGGGGCATATCAGTTATGAGGAAAAATGTGTTAAGAGTGTTGTGAAAACTGCAGAATGGGGGTACGCACTTAACATATATTACTAATCGAGTGAACGCGAGTTAATAATGATGTATCAGTAACACCGTCTGTTGACCGACGGAAATAATTTTGTTCATGTAATATAAATCAATAAATCAAGTTAATACAGTCCATTACTTTTTAATGTGGAGAATAATTAATAACCACAACAAAATGGTCTCGTGGATAAGCCAAAACCAATATTGCCTGCAAATCGTTTGATATTCTGGGAAAATCTGACAACCAACACCAGCAGTAGCTGTGTAGTTGTTTGAAGTACATAGCATTTTATAATCTTGTGCATTATAATAATTATAATGCACAAGATTATTATAATTATTATATTACAAATGAATCTTTTAAAATGTTTTATATTACATATATTACACTTTGTGGTACTAATAAAAAGGGGAGGTTGTAAAAGTCTACAAATTCTCACAAACCCAATTTGTTTACTAAACGTTTAATAAACAAATTGGGTTTGTGAGAATTTGTTGACTCCCCCCCACCCTTTATTAACTTTCTCACATGGATCAACAGTTAAAAAAATTGCGTACTAAAAAACCTAATCTAACTATCTAGATAAACGGAAAAATATACGGAAATTACATGAAAATAGTCCTATCTGGCAATTATTATCTATGAAAAAAATCCGATCTGCCATAAATTCGAAAACCTTTGAGTGAAGATATTTCTATTAAGTGTTTAAGTAATACTTAATATTTGGACCAGTTACGCCGATTTTGAAACCGATACAGTGAAAATTTAGGATGCTATAGGAAAATATAAAAATATAAAAATAGGTTAGATGAAATAGGGAAACAAAGATATAAGGCGATCAAGTGGGAAATTATTCGGAAATGTAGGAAAGCGAAAGAGCAATGGATCGATAATAAATGCAAAGAAGTGGAAGATAAGTTCGAAGTAGGAAAGACTGATGAAGCATATAAAATAATCAGGAGAAATTTTAGAGAAATTGGATCTAGTACCAAAAACATTAGAAATGAGGCAGGAGATATCCTAATCGGAAGTGGGGAGAAGGCAGATAGGTGGAAAGAATATTTAGGAAACTTATATGCGGGACAGGAAGTGCAAGATATATTAGAAAGCGAAAGCAGTGTAGAGGGGGATAACCTAGGGAGTCCTATAATGAGAGAAGAGTTTGAGATAGCACTAAAAAGTTTAAGGAATAATAAAGCACCAGGTATAGATGGCTTGCAGGCAGAAATCTTAAAGTGCGCAGGTCAAGAGGTAATAGATCGTTTATTTAAATTAGTTAGTCACATATACCTGACAGGCGAGATTCCAGAAGATTACAAACGGAACATCATAGTAGCTTTGCCAAAAAGAAAAGGCGCGGATAGATGCGAAAATTTTAGAACTATCAGTTTAACTTCCCATGCGTCAAAAATTTTAACTAGAATTGTGCAAAGAAGGATGGAGAAAAAGGCGGAAGAAATATTAGGAGAAGATCAGTTCGGATTTAGACGAAATAGAGGAACGCGCGAGGCCATTCTAGCTTTACGAGTAATTATAGAAAAAACGATAGAAAAGAGAAAGAGCGTCTATATAGGATTTGTAGATTTAGAAAAAGCCTTCGACAACGTAAAATGGGGGAAGATGTTCGAAGTGCTGAGAAAGGTAGGGATGAAATACAGGGACAGAAGAATAATACATAATCTCTACAAAGAGCAAAAGGCAGTTATAGAATGTGAGCAGGAACAAAGGGAAGTAGATATCCGGAAGGGAGTGAGACAGGGATGTGCATTGTCACCTCTAGTTTTCAACTTATATATCGAAGATGCGATTAATATTGTTAAGGAAAGAACAGCCTCAGGGATCAATGTACAGGGCCAAACTATTAACATGCTCAGATTTGCGGATGATATAGCAGTGTTAGCATCTAGCAAAGAAGAATTAGGAGCGGTTTTGAATGAAATGGAAGCAGTTTTGACACAGGGCTTCGGCATGAAAATCAATAAAAAGAAAACTAAAATTTTGGTATGTAGGGGATGTGAAAATAGAACTAAAATGGAAATACAAATTGGAAATGAGAAGATAGAGGAGGTCGCGGATTTCTGCTACTTAGGAAGTAAAATAACTCAAGATGGTAGGAGCACTAAAGATATAAAACAAAGAATGGCGCAGGGCCGAGTTGCGTTTAACAAAAAGAAACAACTGTTATGCTCGAGAACGGTTAATATAGAGACTAGGAAGAGACTCTTAACGTCGTATGTATGGAGTACGGCATTATACGGGTGCGAAACTTGGACAATAGGAGAAGCGGATAGAAAAAGAGTAGAAGCGTTTGAAATGTGGTGCTACAGACGCATGATGAAGATACTGTGGATAGATAAGGTTAGCAATAGGGAAGTATTAGAAAGAGTTGGAGAAAAGCGGAAGGTATGGAAAACAATAAAGAGTAGGAGAGATAGGATGGTAGGACACCTTCTAAGACACGAAGGAATAGTTCGTGACATACTAGAGTCAGAGATAGGAATAAAAAGAGGTAGGGGTAGGCCTAGATTAGACTACTGCTCTCAAATAGTTAGGGATGTAGGATGTTCTACTTTTCGGGAAATGCGTAGGTTAGCTCAGGATAGAAAAGAATGGAGGTACGCGTCCAACCAGTCTTCGGACTGAGAACCTTATGATGAGGAAAATTTACAAAATGATCAATATCTCAGAAGCGAGTTTTTGCAGTTCGGACCTTCTTCCTTAGGACAGCAGAGCATGTATGTGTCATTAAGGTCTGTACAGCAATTTTGTGAAAATGAACAGTTACATCATCAAAAACAGTGCAAAATTACCGACTTTTTTTATGAAACAATGATTTGATTGGATACAGAATTGTAACAACCTGCATTTTGTATGGGTATATTGTGTATAGTTACGTTATACGTTATGGGTTATTATGTAATGCAAGGTATGGAAATTTTAATAAAATGTTCTTAAACTCTAAGTTTCTTTAACTCGATTTTTTTTTGTGTCCCTTGAGATTCCACTTATGGGAGTTTCACTATACTCAAACCCATCCCGAAATAAAAATCCCTGGATTTAACAAGCAAATCGTGTTTCTGACTTTATTGATTGGACTAGTACGTAATAGAAAAGACGGGAAGAAATTATAATAATGTCTGCAGTAATAAGCTGAATACTTATTTAATTATGTGAAACAAACAATACGTTTATACAGGGGTGGGCAGGAATAACTGAAAGAATTTAATTTGATGCAAATACTGCAATATTTGTACTCCGCTGTGAAATTTAAGTAGTAGAATTTCTGGTACACTTGCTTAACAAGCAAAAGATTTCTTAATTTGCCAGGGTTGGAAATTTGACACGAACAAAAAATTAGTTTCTTCAGATTATAGGACCTTTATTCGTCGAAGCAAATGGTCAAATGGTCACTATCAATGGACTGGAATAAATACCAGTTGAAATTCAAACAAGACGGTTTCACAAGTGACATAATTTAATCTTCAATAGAAAAGAGAACATTAACTAGAGTTGGGTTGAATCTTTTAGACACTATTACTAGTATTTGACGTTCAGATACTTTTCAATGCAACAATTTACATCGTAAATGGAAATGAAAATTATATTAAAAAATTTAGAGGAACACTAAGATAAGACACTAAACAAAAATGGCTCACCTCATTTTCTTCTCCCTTGAGCAACTGCTCTTTCATAATCTGCGTGTAGCCACGAGCATTGAATTCTGGTGTTTTTCCACCTGAAATCACAAGCAGCGTTAACAAACGCTGAATTAGTGAGGGCCTTGAATGTTTTTTTTTAATCGCTAGATATTATAATCTAGTGATGTGTAGCATCTGTTCTTTTAATGTATTTTCTATGATCCCTACACCAGTCACTCAATTATTTTTGAAACTGTACAAAATATTTAGAAAATTACACGTGAAAGTATCAAAAATTGAGTGCAGTGGTGTACAGATCAAGATACGTACGTGAATGGGAGCTTCATCACTAAAACTGGTAGTTTTCTGGCAAACAGGTCAAATCGAACCTAGAAATATGCTGGGGTAATTAATATTTTTTTTTACAATGCACTCAAACTCTTTCACTCTGGTTGTGTTTTACCAAGGTAATCTATCGCAGAAATCCATAATACTGCAGAACTCAAACTTCTCTATATGATGTTCCTGTATCGTTGAATGTAGAATCACCCCGTACAGAACAAAATTAACATTAGTTTTCGTTTCACACTTTTTCAATTTATAATGCCTAGTTTCTCTTTTTTTTTATCAGGATCTTACTCTGCCGCATACTTTCACATTCAGAAAACACTTTCATACACCCCAATGTACAATTCCTTTGGACATCATTCAGCAAAACATCAAAGATATAAACATAGATTTGATCTTCATCTTCTTTAACAACTCGAATTAATCAACAATTCTTAGTACAAAAATAAATAAATCATGTATTAATTTATATCTCAAATAATTGTTTTATTTGAAGTCTGGAATTAAGAAAGTGCATATATCTCAAATTCATTATCTAATATTTAAATTGCTGCAAAGTTCAAAAATATAATTTCAACATGAACTGCACTATGCGACATAACTCGGTCACTTTCTTTTTACACAAAATTTACTATCACAAAATAAAAGTAACGATAATTTTCTCTCACTTCAGAACCGATCAGAATTGACTCACTGAATCTGCAAATATCCCAGTAACCTCTATTGACTCTATCTCGGATTCTATATTGCAAAATTTCGCAATCTGGCTTCCCTCATATTTCAAAATGAAAACATGCAATATTGAAAAACTTCTAACATGAAAAAAATAGTTTATGTTCGAGTGAAAAATGCAAATTTTGATAATAGACCGGCGGAGTGATGCCCAAAAGGCGTCATTTTAAAGAGTAACCCAATATTTCGGTATAATTTAATGGGACCTTTACAGATCTATTTATAGGAAGATTTTGAATATCTTGGTATCTATAAGAGATATTGATTTGAAATTTGCATGAGCCGATAGCTCTTTTAATTTACTACAAAACTGTGTCTTCGAAATCAGCCCGCTTTGATTGTTTATAACAATAAATAAACATGTTCTCCGGCGACGTTCTTTTTCCAAGCATTTCTCAATATTTAAAGCGCTACAGTTTAACTCCTGTATAAGATATTAAAAAAATTCTTGCACAGAAAACTGGCAAATTTCATATGGATTATCTTCTCTCGATTTTTTATACACTTATCTATAACAATAAAGTGGCCAGAATGTATTAACTTCTACGATTCACCTTTCACGCGCTGCCGCTCTCGATCACCCTCCCGCATCTCTCCCTCCCCGCTTCGCCCAAGTACTGGTGATTTAATACATACAGGGCCCACTGCGCTACGTACCTACAACATGCCTATCGTGGTTGTTCGTCGTTTCAATAACTTTATTTTGGGTGGAATTATAAATAACGTGAATTAAGAATGAAAAGCTTTAGTCTTTTATTTGAACTTATTCCTGCATATCATCTTGTTCATCAAACAACAATTCATTTTGCACTTACATTCGGAAAAACAAAACATGTCATCATTTTTGCACGCGCATTCATTGTTATTACAGTTTCTTTCGCTGCAGAAAAGACTGATTATTGTTCTAATATCTTGGGGAATTGGGGCCCTTGTGACAAATTGTGGGACCAAAATATCATTTTTGCGTACCCAGCCGTAATTGCTTGGCTCAAGTTTATCAATTATACCAATGCGACTCATTATCCAGAGGTATACTTGGTAGTAACATCTAAAAAGGAAAAATGTATAAAAATATCTATATGTATGTATACGCATAGTATACAGTTCATTTACCGAATTTAGACCACAATTGAGTAAAACTTTCAACTGATAAAATTATCACAACGTAGGTAATTATTCAATTATACCGAAGTTTAATTTTAATTTTACATTAGCCAGGTCCAAGAACCCATCAGTGATAATTTTTACAGTTCAAGTTTTACCCATTCTGTGGAATGAAGTACATATACAGATATTTTATTTAATAACCCCACCTGCCTCTGAACATGTAAATAAAATGAATCCTCAGTAGGAGGAATTTCTTTGGCCGATTTTGTTGTTTTCTTTGTTAGCTTGAGCATAATTTCATTTAGATCTGGGCATTTGTCGTGTCGATATAGGTATGATACAAGCTTTCTTGCTGCATTCAAACTGTGTTCTATAGAACTTTTACCAAAACATTCTAATTCTAAGATGTAGTTTTTAAAATAAATATGCCAAGCTGATTCTTTTCCTATTTTAAAGAAAGGAACTTGTGTCACAGCCGGTTATTGGGTGAAAAGCTGGTAATCCATCCTAAAATTATGTTCAAGCTAACAAAGAAAACAAAAAAATCGGCCAAAGAAATTCCTCCTACTGAGGATTCATTTTATTTACATGTACAGAGGCAGGTGGTGTTATTAAATAAAATATCTGTATACTTCATTCACAGAATGGGTAAAACTTGAACTGTAAAAATTATCACTGATGGGGTTTTGGACCTGGGCAATGTAAAATTAAAATTAAACTTTGGTATAATTGAATAATTACCTACGTTGTGATAATTTTATCAGTTGAAAGTTTTACTCAATTGTGGTCTAACTTCGGTGAATGAACTGTATACTATGCGTATTCATACATATAGATATTTTTATACATTTTTCCTTTTTAGACGTTACTACCAAGTACATATACCTCTGGATAATGAGTCACATTGGTATAATTGATAAACTTGAGCCAAGTAATTATGGCTGGGTACGCAAAAATTATATTTTGGTCCCACAATTTGTCACAAGGGCCCCAATTCCCCAAGATATTAGAACAATAATCAGTCTTTTCTGCAACGAAAAAACTGTAATAACAATAAATGAGCGTACAAGAATGAGGGCATGTTTTGTTTTTCCGAATGTAAGTGCAAAATGAATTGTTGTTTGATGAACAAGATGATATGCAGGAATAAGTTCAAATAAAAGATTAAAGCTTTTCATTCTTAATTCACGTTAATTATAATTCCAACCAAAATAAAGTTATTGGAACGACAAACAACCACGATAGGCATGTTGTAAGTGCGTAGTGCAGTGGGCCCTGTATGTATTAAATCACCAGTACGTGGGTGAAGCAGGGTAGGAGAGGCGCGGGAGGGTGATCGAGAGCGGCAGCCGTGAAAGGTGCATCGGAGAAGTTAATAAATTCTGGCCACTTTATTGTTAAAGATAAGTGTATACAAAATCGAGAGAAGATAATCCATATGAAATTTGCCAGTTTTCTGTGCAAGAATTTTTTTAATATCTTATACAGGAGTTAAACTGTAGCGCTTTGAATATGGAGAAATGCTTGGAAAAAGAACATCGCCGGAGAAAATGTTTATTCATTGTTATAAACAATCAAAGCGGGCTGATTTCGAAGACACAGTTTTGTAGTAAATTAAAAGAGCTATCGGCTCATGCGAATTTCAAATCAATATCTCTTATAGATACCAAGATATTGGAGTGTAAATACAGCTCTTAAAAAGTGTCGTTTTTCTCAGTTTTTCCGCTGTAATGGCGATCTCGACCACAAAAAAGAGTCGTCCTTTTCCATTTCTGATGCAAAATCTTCCTATAAATAGATCTATAAAGGTCCCATTAAATTATACCGAAATATTGGGTTGATGAAAAATTTCTATCCCCAGCCGCCGGTCTATATTGTATATTATGTTTAACATAATTATATAATAAAATCTTGCTGAATGATATCCCAACAGTATTATTAAAAATAGATACTTAATAAATCTATCGTTAAGCTGAATAAAGGTTCTTGTAAAAAGTGTACTCACCATCTGCAAATGGATCTACACGTTCTGGTGATATTATCATCCGGCGTCTCTTTTGACGATACTCATCTTCTTTTTCAGCTATGGTGGGACGTCTACGGTCAGCAAATGGATCATAATCTTTGTCACTCTAGAAACAAATTAAATCGTGCCATTAAAACTGTTCCTATCTTAGTTATTTGAGCGCAATGAAAGAGTAAACGACATGCAATGTGGCGAAACTGGCAATATTTAATATTTAGGCGAAACAATTATCCTAATTGTACGTTGCCTTATTATTATGTTACATTTCTTAGGCTTGCCAAGTTAACGTGGTCAGCCTATACTACACCATACCATATCAATAACTGAAATTACCTGAGCGACATCATTAAGTAACGCCACAGGGGCGCCAAATCCTGTCCTTTTCTGATTGTATCCGACATCTTCCTCTTCATCGTCAAGTTCATCCGTAGTTGCAATAGAGGTCACATATCCATCATATTTACTTGCTTTGGCGCCATTATCATAAATTTCACTATCGAAATAACCACTTTCTCCCAAACCAACACCTTTTTCTGTTCCATTTTCTGGAGGTAGTTCCTTTTTCTTTGATTGTATTTCACGAATTTGCGCCTCAATGTCTAGAAATTAAAGATGTGAAACCATGTAAATTTACACATCAAAACACTTACCTTCATGAGTTCTTGGTATGTTGTCCATTATAACGTATTACTTGGACTATTTTCAATGGTTATAATATAGCTTAACAACTTATTTGTGATTGTTATATCAATACAAAACTTGTCAATAATAATTGTCAGCCATTTGTTGCGTTCTGACAGAAAACGATAACGAAGCCGTGTAGACAACTTAACAGATTAGGGGGGATGGTTGCCAACCGAACAACTGGAGTAAACAAATATACTTGTTATGAAATGCACCGCATAAGTGCTTCCGTCATACGTCAGATTTTCATTCTAAACAAAACAAATACACGTGCCATTTGACGCTTATCAGTATTATTTACAACGTCTTAAGTTTATTTTTGCAATATAATTCTAGAAGTTTTGGAGTTTGTGTGTTACGCTTACGTGCAAAAACTTGAAAACTACTATAATTATATTGCATAGGTTAGGTTAAAACGACAGATAGCGTCTGGCTTTGTTTTGTTTGGAATGAAAATCTGACGTTTGTAACGCGTCACTTATGTGGTGTATTGAACAGATACAAAAGATGTAGTGTTAACTCCTCTAGGGCATGTTTTGAATTTTGATAGTTTAGTTATTCGTAAACTGACAGATTCAGTGATCACGGATTACTTTAGAGAAACTGAGTATGCTGTAGAGGGGATATGATAAAATGACTGGAGCAAGTGGCCGCCATAGTAAACTCATTTTTAGTAATCTTTGGTTGGTGCAGGAACATGAAATGCATAATCCTATCCAAAGAGGATGAAATGGTTCAAAATCTGTTTTATTGCATTGAATAAACTGAAGAATTGGTTGCTAAAATCAATAAGTCTGCTCTAAAATTATTTGAAAAAGGCTTCATTATACGTATTGAAGTATTGACAGCAGCCGCACTAATTTTAAGGTAATGTGTATCCGCCGAAAACATAGGTTAATATTTTTTTTGCTATTATACTGCCGAATACCGTTAAAATACTTATTTCAGGGTCATGGTTCAGGCTACATACCTACTTATAAATAATCTAGTTGTATGGTTCAGGTGCAGATATAGGAAATAGATAAGGAATGTGTTGAGCCGTTGACCAGTGAAAGCCACACAGCATAATTTTCTATTGGCCGACGGTAACCAATGAATAGCAGGCTTAGTATGGCGGCATCTATATCCCAGTAATTTTTTAAAGTGTGACATGATCTTGACACTCGATCAAATTACAGTTATCTGTAATAGTGAATTGACAGTCTTCTAACCTAAAAATCACCTAGTTTGTCAAAAATTCAGAAATTCCCGCTAGTTTTTTAATTATCTGTGTTTTTTTGGATATAGTATAAGTTTGTGGCTTCATTTGAAAATGCCGGAGAGAGTAAATGCAAAATTGTTGCCTCAATTTAATGGAAAGAAAGTTATAATGGTTGGTAAAGTTCTTGAAGTTATTCCAAATGGTTTTGCATTTGACATGCAAACGGCGGACGATAAGACAGTTAAAGTGAATTTGAGAAATCCTGTAAAAGGTGCTTTAACTGGTTATGTGGAGGTAAAATTTTTTTATACCAAGAGATTAGCTTTTCGACTTCATTGATCTTATTAACTTTGGTTGCGTACGCAGTTCATCTAGTGAGTTTATCACTACTATGCGCACTACCAATTATAATAAATCATATAGGTAGTCATTTTCTTCAATGAATTTTTGGAAAATTATGTTCATAGACTACCAAAGAGTAAGAAGTGATTGTGCCGACAACTATGTAATCTTATTTTTACTTTCAGGTTCATGGTATAGCACAGGGCCAATCAATTATTTGCGACGAATATATAGAATTTCAAGATGACCATGAATTTGATCCATCTATTCATGATAAGATATGTCGAGCTTTGCAGTCAATTCCAGATTTGTGGAAGACGCAGTAATTATAAGTCTTTATTTTTTGAGTTATTTATGTTTATAGTACCTATTGCTTTTTTGTACCTCCTGATTTGAATCAACAATTTTTCTGTGACTGACACCATTGAAAAAGTAAGCTGTCGCAAGAATATGTAAAATAGAGAATAAAAAATTAAGTTTATCACTTACATTTACGGTTTTTCATTTACGAGCTTGGCTGTGACCGTATTAGCGGATTTAAAGATGATTCTCATACTTAAAGACACTGTTCAGTTAAAATATTTAGTAAAAAATATTTAATGCATGTGACTCCGACAGTTTGGTTATTATGAACGGTATCACCTAAAATGCACTGGATTGGAAATCGGAAATTTTAATAAAAATATTGAAAGAAACTCGACCATCAAATTTGACATAAAAATAATATCGTTGCCGTGATAGGAATGATAGTGCATGATGGCTTTGTAATAGTGTCAAACGACATGACTTAAATTCTGTGTTCTTGTAAGAGGCGAATATTTAGGTATTTATTAACTTTGATGTATTTTGGTAAAAATTGTAGATAGATGATTTTCTCAAGAATCATCAGTTTTCGAACTTCCGTTATACCTCGGAATTATTATGGCTATGGGTTTTATATTGCAAGAAGTAAAATAACATCGCCGACAGGTGCTTATGTAAAAAATCCAAATCAAATGCGGTTCGTTCATATAATTGGAGCGTTTGCAATGGTTACCTTTGGAATATTAGCTGGCGCAGAAATTAGTAAACAATTAGCTAATTTCTTAGAAGACAATGACTTGTTTTTTCCTTCAGAAGATGATTATGATGATTAAGTAAGAGACAAAGGAGTAGTAGCTCGTGAATATTTTATTTAACAGAGGGTAACATATTCATTGCGAGTAAATTATTAAATAATGAAGATTGCATACTGTTTACATGGTGTTAATTTGTCTATGTTTACCTTTACCACCATAGTTGCAACGTTGTAGGATGTATGAAGGGGGGAGGGCATATGTATTTTTGAAGGGAAACTTCTTTAGCGGTACCTCGAAAATTGCCCGAGAATTGAGAGTAAAATTTCAAGGTCGCGTCAAGTTTTCAACCATTCCGTTACACGAGAGAGACGAAAGATATAACCATAGCATAATACAGCAGAACAGTTCACCCTAAATTTTCTAGCTCTCGCAGCGTAGCCCGCGCAACTTCTCACGTGTTCTTTTTCGTTTGTCGGCGAGTTAATACCGGCGTCAAACCGATTGATAAAACGCCGCGGTAGTAAATCACTTACAGTTGGAGGTCACCAACTAAAATAGTTCAAAGACACCGCCAAGAACTTTAACTGCTGTATTATGCCTGGATATAATGTTGAGAGAAGGAGAAAGACAGTTATACATGCATGAGTAGCTGAGATACCACGCGTTGTATAATTAATACTTACCATCGTGTTTTGCGATTATTTACGTTTGTTACGTTTGTGTCCTGTGAATATTCGATTATATCCGTGAACAGTTATTATCTAAGTATATTTAAAATTTTAATGATATTGACGTTTGTATGCTTTATTGCGCCAAAAAATTATAAATAGTAGGTAAATTTCTCTCAGAAGTTTCGCTTCTATACGATGCTAAACCCGCATTTTTTGTCTAATAAACATTACCTAATTGAAAATATGCCCTCTCAACTGAAATACCTATTTAAGCCACACTTTTTTTGTAAATTATATTAAATGCTCCAAAATAAAAGTAAATTATTTTTAACAATCAACTAACCGCAAATGCTAGTGTGACAAGGTAAGTTTCTTTTCGTTTAGGGATGGCAATTTTAGCGTGCGTAAAGCGGCAAATTCTTTAATCCGGCACTGTCTATAACTGTCAATTATCAACTTATTTATTTTGTTTGTTTATTTTTACCGGCAATAGGCTTGTTATTATTAATTAATCTAAACTATTTTTAATGCATTCCTATTCTGCCTCTATGTCCCTAACAAGTTAGTATTTATTTTCTATACTGTACTTCGTTTATACATACTTCCACTCTCCATATATTAAAGGTGGAGTCGCCCTAATAATATGTTATAGAACGACAATGGAACTTCAAACGTAGTAGGTTCGCCAGAGCTAAAGATTTACTAGTGGTTATCTTACATTCGAAATGAGCTCACGCGCAGATCTCGATTCTTTTCTATAGCTTAATTTTAATTCCTGGTATACTTTAAACTGAAACTCAAGCTTATTGTGCCCCGATATATAAGTTTTGCCCACTCAAAAAATTTGAGGATAAGATTTATGAAGTAGCTCCAAATACCTAACCGCTACATTCGAGTAGTATGTGTTGAGAAGCTTCCTCCTCTTCTCCACCCATCCTGCAATCAAGATTGAACTTCATTTCAATAGTTGCGAGATGTCTCATACATGAACACTCTCCCGTAAAGAGCCCTACTGCTCATTTGAACTGATTCCCAGTCGATAAGAAATATGTTTTTTTCTTACTAGGTAGGTAATTTATATATTACCCTTTTAAAGTTAAGCATGAATAAAGAGTTGAAACGTCGCAATTGACAAAATACAGTGTTTTTTATTTAGGTACATCTAAGCACTCCACGTCCCCGAGATTAAGAAACATATTATTATAATAATTGAGTACCTACTTCCCAATTTTGCAGCATGAGAACCAGCATATGTCACAAAAATCTTCACTAATTCAATCTTTACTTTTTCATACCTACTTGGTTTGTTCCTATTCCTTGATATTCTCTTTTATTTTATTATAATTGTGTATGTATACTTACCTTAAGCTGCTGTTTATTTTATCTGTTCTTATACTTTTTATTTTATTAGTAAGTAATCGAGTGTAGAATTGTTCGGTTGTCATTTAATATAATAGATGCCTGGCTTATATTTCTTTTTGGAAATGCAATAATAATATTTTTATTACTTACAATATTACATTACACATACGAGTATTATTAGCATCTATTTCACATCTTTTTTCTATAGACTTTACCTATACACTGCATTTTCACTCGAATACCCATTAGCAGCACTATTCTTCTAGTATCTTCGATTTCATGCATTGGAAAGTTTCTTCCTTCTGTAGGCAGAGTCTACAATCTACAACTTCTTGTGTTCTAGCAAATACAAAAGAACTTCTTCTTTCGCCTAGTGTATATTTCAAATATGTAGTAACGCTATTTATATATGTGTATATTTTTGTAACTGGCAATAAGAAGATGCAAATACAAAAAGAGTGGTGTGTAATTTTGGATATGTGTAAAAAGAAAAACCGAGGGGTGAACCGCAGAGGAATTTTGGTGTACAAGCTTGAGGAATTGCAGAGGAATTAGTACGGAATTACATAAATTTTTAGGGAATTGCAGGAATTGTTTGGGGAATTACAAGGGAATTGCAGAAATGTTTACTAACGATTGCGCATGCGCTGCAAATTATTGCATCATCTTTACAAATATAAATTACAAGAATTACATGAGGAATTGCAGGAATTACATGGGTAATTGGGGGAATTACTTGAGGAATTGCATGAATTAGATAGGAATTGCGGGAAATTAAAAGGAATTACACATAAATAGAGGAATTTGTGTACAAGCTTGAGGAATTACATAAATTTGTAGGGAATTGCAGGAATTAGTGAGGAATTGCAGGAATTACAAGGGAATTGCAGAAATGGTTACCCCTCTTATTCTAACGATTGCGCATGCGCTGTAAATTATTGCAGTATCGGACGTACAGGAAATGCAAGAATTAGTTGTAAGGGAATTCCAGGAATCAGTAGGGGAATTGCAGGAATTACATGTGGAATTGCAGGAATTACATGGGAAATTGAGGGAATTACATGGGGAATTGCAGGAATTACATGGGGAATAGCGGGAATTACTTGAGGAATTGCAGGAATTAGACAGGAATTGCGGGGAATTAAAAGGAATTACACATAAATAGAAGAATTGGTGTAAAAGATTTTGCTCTGCGGTTCACCCCTCGAGAAAAACAAGTTCAAAGAAATGTAGTAATATTTTCCAGGCTTATTGTTATGTAACTATAGTTAAAATCACCTTACTTTTTATGCACGTCACCGGCTTCATATCAGCACTGTTGCCACAAGAGTTTATGGTACTCAATTCCAAAATATTAAAATTCAATTTACCTCTCTAACTGAATTCAACGGTAATGAGGGTCCATTATTTTCCAATTCTCTTTCAAAATAGTTGATAAGGGACGCTACAAGCTCCTTACACCGACTGTTTAAGAACTTGGGCATTATACCAACAATAACAATAACAACACTGATAATAAATAACCAGGAGCACTATTTTAGTTCTCAAAAGAACAGATTTTTACCGCAAAAGATGATGAACAAAGAAAACAAGGGTTTAAAACACCAAAAATAACAAAAGTTAACGAAACTTGACTCTTTCAGAATATCAGCTGTCAAGTCAACCGGGAAACGTCAACAAATTAAGCGGCAATCATGCAACAAAATAGTGTTGTGTTTAGACATTCAAATATTTCTTTATTCTTTTTTAACACATTCAATTTATATGACTTGTCATTTTACGTAAGGCGACTCTCAATCGTTACATTTTCTGACGTGCATAAAAAGTAAGGTGATTTTACCTGTAGGTACCTGTACATTGTTATATGCATTACAGAAGAACTAAAGATATAAAATATAGGAGAGGTTAAGTACGAAAATAATTAAGTACTTAGGTAATAACTTTTTGATTCATCATGTTTTATTTACTACAAACATGCCGGTCTAATTCAAGAAACAAGTTAGTGATTTATGTTTTATAGGTATCACCTGGCAATAAGCAGTTGTTCCAAAATTAATTGTTATAAAATCATGAAATTTTGGAACAACTGTGTAGGTACTGAAGACATACTTATTACAAATACCCTGTTTAAAACACTAAAAAAATAGAAAAATGCAGTTAAAAAAGTTTATTATTGAAAAGATGCACAGTCAAATTAATCACAAAATTGTTAATTAGGTATTACTAGAAAAAAGTATTAAAAAGTTATAAATATAAGGATGGGACACATTGTATGATTTAGAATTCGCTTTGACTTGTTTTCCCTTTAAAGAATATAAATTCGACCAGTGATTTAGGTGGAGGTACGTTTTGTTTTTTCTTTGGAGGTAATATGTAATGTTGTGTTCAGTAAAATATCTCCACAGGTTTAATTCGTAATTAACGCTATAATATAATGTTATAGTCAATAGCCATTCTGTTTTTGTGACTTGAATAAAACTCCTTTATTCAAAATACATACATAATTCAATTAATGAAAAGTCTTAATCAATTTTGGGAAGAATGATGTAGCGGTTGGTGTAAAAATTCAGTGTTATTTTTCAAGAAAAAGTTGGAGTAGTTCAGTCAAAGGAAAAGTTTTTTTATTTGTAATTTGTACAGAATAGCGAACCGGGGACCAAATTGCCAAGAAAATTAATTTTCAGCTAAATTATAGTAAGCAAGTTTCATTTCCTTTAAGAACTATTAATAAGTACCTATGTATTATTATAATTATAAACACGGTTTTGATGTAGAAAATAATATACATCTATACCAAACTGCTGAAAGGTGTTTTTATTTAAGGCGGCTTTATGAAATTTCTACCCGAAGTTTTGCATACTTAAGCTTCTTATTACGCAGCCATGAAGTTCCTTTTTAAATTTTGGAAAAAGTAGTCTTTATGCATATATATTTTTTTATTCTCAGTGCGAAATAAGTCATTTTTTTCGCTCTTCTCAAACTCTCTCTAATACCTCTCTGTTGCTAACCTTATCTATCCACGGTATCTTCATCATGCGTCTGAAGCACCACATTTCAAACCCTTCTAATTTTTTCCTATCCGCTTCTCCTATCGTCCAAGTTTCACACCCGTACAATGCATATACGATGTTTTTAAGAGTCTTTTCCGAGTTTCTACATTTATCATTCCCGAGCATAATAAAAGTTGTTTCTTTTTATTAAATTCAACTCGGCTCTGCGCCATTCTTTGTTTTGTATCTCTATAGGGATGGTAGGAGAGCTCTATAGAGCTCTATAGAGCTCTCCCACCATCCCGAGTTATTTGACTTCCTAAATACCAGAAATCTGAGACTTCCTCTATCTTCTCCTTTCCAATTTGTATTTTAGTTTTAGTTCTATTTTTACGCCTCCTACATACCAAAATTTTGGTTTTCTTTTTATTGATCTTCATGTCATAGCTCTCCGTCAAAACTGGTCTCATTTCGTTCAGAGCCCTTCCTAATTCTTTATTGCTGGATGCTAATACTGCTAAGGACCCAATTTTACGTAACTTTTGGGAAAAAATACGTAGAGTATAGTATTAAATCATTTATTGGATTTTAATTGCACAGAGGGTATCATCGAGGTTTGGGCGAGTTGGTACGTGAGCGAAATTTAAATAAGACTGCATGCTTTGTGCGATGGTCCAGGTGCGTCATTTGGATTTTGAATACATTTATCATTTGAAATAGGAGCCATTTCAGAGTCGGTTTTCTTATTATTATATTTCAATCTTTTTTGAAAAATCTTTTTTGAAATTTGATGGCGATCAGGACCACCTACTTCTAAATTGTATATACTTGTTGCTTTAAAAGCATTTATAATATTGCTGGACGGCATTTGGGCATACTTGTTGTTAAGAACTTGAACAAATTCACTCTTCGGAATCTTTTTTCTAGGATTTGCTCTTTGCCATTTGCATAGAATTTTGTCCCATTGGTTTTTCATTCCCCTGAAAACTCCAACATCCAACGGTTGTAATAAATGTGTGGAATGAGAGGGCAGTTTCAGAATGATAATCCT
This sequence comes from Xestobium rufovillosum, assembly GCA_963966045.1. Lineage (NCBI taxonomy): Eukaryota > Metazoa > Arthropoda > Insecta > Coleoptera > Ptinidae > Xestobium > Xestobium rufovillosum. Next base: position 12,495,617 of record OZ014500.1, read on the forward strand.
GTTATCAATTGCTTTCTTTATCAAATCACAAGAGATATGGGAAACTCCTAGAAGGATTGGACGTTCTTTTGGGATGTTCAACGAAACACGTTTTTCAAATCACCTTAAGAAAATTGTTGTAGTCATCCAACCTTTTTGAGAAGTTGCAACAGCAGTTTTGTCTAAAGGATCAGCTCTTTCGGGAATCATAGATTCAATAACATGCTTCCCCTTGAATATTGTTAATAGGGGCAATTTTTACCCTGAAGCTGAACAACATGCCAAAACAGTGGTATTTTCTCTCCCACAAGAAGATATAGTTCTAGTACATTTAGAACTCACCTTACCCAAAATTTTGGTTTTGGAAGGATCGCTCGAGAATGAGGTCTCGTCGCAGTTGAAAATATGCTTAGACCGAGACCTTCGTTACACGGGCTTTAAACGGGATATGAGTCATCACGACTAGGCGGATTTCGCCACGTAGTTGCATAAGAATATGCACGATTTTCTAACATTTTCGCTGAATTTTATCACATTTCAGTAACAAATTACTTTTCTTTTGTGTTAAATGTTTAATTAAAGGTGTTTATACTTACATATATGCGTGTAACTGTCCTCAGTAGGTTGTAATAATCGTAGAAGTGCAGCGAAACTTGAACCTGCATAATTTCTCCGTCTTCAAAGTTCTTCATCTAATATCTCCAGAACTATCCTCTTTAAGAAACTGAAATTTTAGCCACATATAAAGCTATCATTTCCGATGACTATGGTGTCAAAAACGAGAAGAAATTTGAAACCGACAGTTAGAAAAAATATTTACGTGCGCATGTTATTTAAATTGCAGTGCAAAAAGTGGCAATCCAGAAACGTTCTCATTATGAGAGGTAGACATTACTATCTGCGGTAGTTTTGTAGTTTATGAAATGAGCTATCTTTTTTATTTAATCGAAATTTTAAAATTTGTAGTACTTTCAAAGAAAATCGTTAGGTATCCAAAAGAGAGCGCGCGGCCACTAGAAAAAAATCTTGATACGCTAATGCAACGCAACGCAATGAAATATAATTATTCGGTGTCTTTGTTTGCTAATAACGAAACATTTATTATTTATAATAGTAGAAGTTCAGTCAAATGTGTAATTTTTAATGGATGTAAGCTAATTGTATGTATGTATTTGTAATTTAGACAACTTTCTGAATAAGACAAATTTGAACTAAATTTTTTTATTAAAAATATACAAATATAAGTACTCACATACGAACACGATAACAGAACAATTTAGGGGTACCTTCTACTTGAGAGTTGCTAATTTTTTTGTGTATTCTCTTGACGAAGAATTTTTTATAGCGGCCGCTCGCTCCGTTTTGGACAGCGATATTCTTTGAAAGTACTACAAATTTTAAAATTTCGTTGGAATAGAAAAGATAGCTCATTTCATAAACTACAAAACTACCGCAGATAGTAATTTATCTCTCTCATAATGAAAAAGTTTCTCGATTGTCACTTTTTGCACTGCAATTTAAATTACATGCGCACGTAAATATTTTTTTCTAACTGTAGGTTTCAAATTTCTTCTCATTTTTGACACCATCGTCATCGGAAACGGTAGCTTTATATGTGGCTAAAATTTCAGTTTCTTAAAGCGGATAGTTCTGGAGATATTAGATGATAAACTTTGAAGATGGAGAAATTACGCAGGTTCACGTTTCGCTGCACTTCTATGATTATTACAAACTACTGAGGACAGTTACACGCATATAAGTAAGTATAAACACCTGTGGTGATGTTAATAACAAAACCCAAATCGTTGTTGGTTATACTAATTGTAGTTTTTTATTTTATAAGACCTAATTTTGTATATTTTTTAATATACAAGGTGTTACACCACCGTATGTCACAAACACCTGGTCGTGTACTGGAAACAAAAACAAAGAAAAAAGCCCTCTAAACTCAAAAAGGAAGAACTGACCCCTTACATCCTTGGAATAAGGTAGAAATTATCTTTTTAACTAAGTCAGAGACATCAGTGAATTTACACTAAAAAAGTAAAATTTATGTTATAACATACATTGTATGAGTTTGAATTAATCAAAACCAAATCCCATCATCCAAATATTTTGCTCTTAAATTGTTACACGTCATTTGTAATCCACGTGGCGTCTCGCTAGAACTGAACTCCTTTTCTTTGATCTGTTGAATTGAATTGTTTCTTGAATTGCATATTCCGGTTGGCGAGTACTTCTAAAGCTTTTGTGAAGCTCGTTTCAAAGGGTATTAAAAATAGGTAAGTAACATTTCCGATTCAATAATCTTTTTCATTCGAAATTTGCACATTAGAGAACTTTTTAGCGAAAATTCGGACGAGAAGACCTAAAGGCACAGAATATCAATGGTAAATACTTTCAGCAGTCTAGTATTTTAAAAATTTTGTTTGCATAATTTTGTTGAAAGCATAACTTCACCAAATCAAAATAGTTTTAATCTTATAGGTTAATTAGGTAACATCGCCCATAATAAGAGGCCGATTGCAAAAATACCCAGAAAATATAAAAATTACTGAACACAGTGGCATTTACTTCAGACATGAATTTTACATCAAAATTGAATATAAATGTACATTATGTAGCTTATTATTAGGCATCCATGTAAAACGAAGTTAAACGCTGCCTGTAGGATAACTAGATCGGGGTGGTTGCAAGAACGGACTGCGCGCTCCTCCATTAGAAGATCTTGTTGTTCCTCCATTAACTGTAATGAGTGTTGTGGTGGTCATCTCGGAAGCGCTTGATTCTCGCTTTTGTGACGTGGGTTGGCTGTAAAGCCTGCATGGAACATTTTACAGGTCAAATCAATACAAGACATAGAGATGCTACTTTGCTATTCATAGAAAGGTACATATAGCCAGGGGAGTATTGTTTCAAATATTAATATAGCTCCAGATAAGGTTTCTGTAATTTTGCCATCAAATATTACTTGTGGAATATGGCACATACCCAACTCTAATAAGAATTTTGCCTCTGTTATACAGAATGGTCCATTTTAGTGGAATTATCTCATTAATGGAACTGCAACAGAGCTGGCAGCACATCACAGTGTGATCGAAAAGTATACAACAAATTCATTATATTGATAACCGATTGCTCGAATTAAATGAAATAGAAAATAGCAAATTACGACCGATTCAAATTTCATATCGGCAATGTTAAGACACCTAATGGTTTCCTCCACTGTTGCAACATACTTAATTCTAAACGGAAATATATGTATAGCAAATATGAAAAGTACATTTCTTCACGAGTCCTACTTTTCAAATTGTAATGCAGGGTGTTCCATTTATTGCCAATATCAAAATTGAGTTTGCCATAATCTGTTATCTCCCTAAACAAAATTTCATTTGGTTCCATATTTTTCGCCCGCACTGTATATTATCAACTTTTGAAGCTAAGTTCATATGTGCAAATAGAAACTGATTGCCTTGATATGCTAATTATCTTCAAATTACACAACTTTACCGTCATTTAATTAACTTTACATCTTTTGTCGGCTTTCGAGATTTCTCTGTCTGTCTGACTGTCTGCCTGCCCGTGTCTGGCTGTCTGTCTGTATCTGTCTGTCTGTCTGTCTGCCTGTCTGTCCTCTTCAAGATCATTGCATTTGGCAGGCTGCGCATGCGCGCGGTTTCATCTTGTATGGTGAGTATTTAAGCAAGCAAATTAACGGTGCTGTCAGTACTTGTGCTTCAACAAAGGAAGGCTAGGATTTGAATAATGACACATATAAACGTAGACACGTTTCGTGTTCTGGACGGTGCTGCTGTGGATGAGTCAGCACGTCGTGTCGAGGTGCACGTACATCAGCTGTTCGTGTCATCAACAACATTCAACGCCAATGACGAAATTCGCATACCAATCCACCAGCAAGACGTTTACGTACTGCTGCATCTAAGCTGCATCTACATAGAGGGCAGGTTCATCAAGGGTGCAAGAGGCAAAAATGCGGCTTTAACAAATAACACTCTGTTTCCTCTTCGACGACGTCCGCTATGAAATAAACGGGGTGGAGGTGAATCGAACAAAAAACGTGGGCATCACGAGCACACTGACGGGTGTAGTTTCTCTGAATGAGAGTGAGGTACGTGCCCTGGAGAATGCCGGCTGGACGAATACGGGAGACTCACCGAGCCACCTTCTCGACGCGAACGGGAACTTTAACGTGTGTATCCCGGAAAGAATCCTGCTGGGATTCTTGGAAGACTACCCCAAACTACTGTTAAATGTGTGTCGAAAAACGAGGACACCAGAATTGAGTTGAGCAAGGTTCATTGGAGGGTACCGTACGTCTATCCATCGGATGCTAAATACCTAAAACTTCTCAATATTGTCGAGGACGAGAGAACGTTGCAGATATGTTTTCGCAGCTGGGAGCTGTACGAGTATCCGGTGTTGCCGCAAGCTACGAAACAAACGTGGGCCGTCAAGACTGCAACACGGTTGGAGAAACACCGCTACGTTATTGTTGCCTTCCAGACGAACCGCAAGTCGAATTTGGCCACGGATTTATGCAAATTTGACCACTGCAATCTGACAAACGTCAAACTGTAGCTGAATTCTGAGTGCTTCCCCTACGAGAATTTAAACTTGGATTTCTCCACGGGGAAATACACCCTGCTATACGAAATGTACGAGAACTTCCAGAGTTCATATTATGGAAAGATCAACGAACCACTGTTCGGACATGAAGAGTTCAAGGATCTAGCTCCCATCGTGGTCTCATCCTGCATGACCGCATTGCTGAGTATACATCGGCTAATGAATCGGTCAGGAGAGTGGCGTGAGAAGCAGGGCTTCGATTTGCCCAGAAAATATACGTATACTCTGTATACAGATTGTAGTTGTAATTATATCCCAGTAAAACTATACATTGGTTATATTCCCCCTACGCGCGAACGCTGACGCTGGCGTCGGGCGCGACCTGGACTGCTATTAGGCGTACTATTGCATCAGCATTTCCAGAACTTTCTTCTATTGCGAAACAATGAGCAACACGTGGTTTGCACGCTACAGAGCCCCGGCGCATGCGCCTGAGCCACTGCCAAAGGCTCCAAGATGGCGGCTTGGGTGCGCACTCTGGTTACTTCTTCGGCTATGACATTGAAATACACCAGAGGCTCTCTTCTGCTTCTTCTGAGAGACACCAGAGGTTGCTGAAGAAGTCGTTGCTGAAGATTTGACCACTTCTTCAGCAATGACCTTGAAAGACACCAGAGGCTGCTGAAGATGTCGTTGCTGAAGACATGACCACTTCTTCGGCTGACTCAAGGACTCCTTCAGCAGCCTCTGGTGTCTTTCAAGGTCATTGCCCAAGAAGTGGATGGCACCTGGAGAATTGGATGGCCTGATCTGAGGTTCTCATATTCTAACTACTAATATGTCTTTGCGGCTTGAATGTATTTGAATATTATTTAAGATTCAACAAACGCTGTCACTTGAAAATATATATTCCTTGAAATAGCTTCAAATTGACAGTAAAAACTGTCCATAAAATACCATCTAAAAATCAAGATGAAAAGAACAAAGCATCGAAGACAAAGCATAAGGTAAGCAATCAGTTTCTGTTTGGATATAAAGCTAATTTTAGTGATCCATTAAAACTTCTGTACAACCTTGATTTGGATCTCTTATCCTTGGTTATTTTAAGTTATATTAATCCCTTGCGAAAGAAAACAGCTAAAAGGGTTTTCAGGTACTTTCTAAACTATGACTGATGAAGGTAAAATATTATCATCAACAATGTATGAATATTTACTATTTAGTTTGAAAACGGGCACTTTAGTACACTTTGGAATAAAAATTGAAGGTGCTTGAAAAATGAAATTCAAACAATTTCGGAATATTTGCAATATTACGTGACTGAAATTTCGTTTGAAGAAGAAATTAAATAATATAACACTTAACTTTATTTACCTATGTACTTTAAACTATGTCTACATAACAAACAATTATTATTTTTCGATCAATGAGATTTCCAGTTAAAGTAATAATGATTTCCAGGCTTCAGTTTAAAAAAATAAATGTGGGTAGGGTACTTAAATCTAAAGGATTTTATATAAGTCTACGAGAACAAAAACAATGATCTTTAAAACATGCTTAATACAGGTACGTACTTCAATTCGTAGGAAACTGTTGCATTTGCTTAAAGTGCCTGGGATATATTATATAGATTTTGATTTTATTCTCTATTTCAGTAGGTAAAGACTTGATTTGTTCTGAATGAAAATTACATTTATTTATATATTTTCGTTTTAAATAAGATCATGTAAACAAGAGACTGGAAAATAATAGCGCGATTCCCACTGTTTGAAGTCACAGAAAACAAACATTTTTTCATTTTTGTGTGAAATTGATGTTTCAGATTGTTTAGTAGGATTCCTGCACACAAAATTGAATTTATCTAAGTCTGTGCGTGATATTTGATAAAATTTTAACGAGAACAATATGTCTAATGCAATAACGTGACAGAAATCTGTTTGTGGGGACTTCCTATGTGGTTGAAAGTGCAGCGCGCATATAGATCCTGTTTTCATCTTATTATTTGCTTTGAAAATATAACTGGAGAACATGGAAAAGGGGATATAAAATGAATGTAAGTTTTTGTTTTTGCTTTAGGTATCTTATTGAAGATTCCTTTTCGCAACTGATTTCATGAATTCAACGATTCCAGTAAATATGCGAAAATCTGGAAAATGGCTGGTCTACTAAAATGGCCTTTAAAGTGATTGGTTACAATTTTCAAGAGCAGATATTTTCAGAAAATAATTCTTGGAAATGTCAAGTTCAAAGCAACATAAAGAATCGAATTAGAGAAACACTCCACAAAACTGCGAAGGTGTCAAATTGATTTACCATAGGTTTCGTTTTGTGCATTGCACTCGTCTCACCTCTATTTTAATATGCAAGTGCGCGCTACTATTATTCGATTATTCACTGTTACGTGCATCGCTTGCACCGATGCGACATTTGCAAAAACTATTTTCCTATTATAGTGTAGGCGTGGTCCTTAATTTTCCATCCAAGGGGGTGGGTGTTGCGATTACAATCTAGTTTTCAGAGGAAGGTTGCAGGGATTGAACCGGTTCCTCGATTGGACCATCCAATTTACAGAGCATAATACCGATATTGGTTCGGCTAGACACTGATAGATGGTTCTGCCTTTGAAACCTCAGTCCCAAAGCATTTATTTCTGCTTTGAGTCACTTGGCGCCTTAGCGGTTACATAGCCAATTTTGTGCACAGGCAATTCTTTAATCTATCGACATTGTGTTTTCGATAAGGTTTTAACTATCTGTCGGTAAGGTTATAATACTTTTTTCTGTACATTAGATAATAAAAGTTAGAAAAGGTTCATGTTTCCTCGATTGAACCACTGTTTGTTTCCACAATTGGACAGATCCAATCGAGGAAACACAAAAATTATATAGTTTTCGTCTTGCCAAAAAACCGAATATTACAAATGGACAAGTGAGGAATTAAATTTGGTAATAAATTGTTTTCGAAATGGCGAATTAGGTTTAAATGCTTGTGCCAAAAGAAAACAATTAAAAGAAGGCAGAACAGGAACGAAAAACTTGAATTTAGGAAGTTCATTTACAGATAAACCCTCCACTTCCGGGATAACAAAATGAATGTTGGTACTGTATTTTATGTAAGAAAAATGAACACTTGGATATAATCCGACAGGAATGCGCGATATGTGTACATGCTGTTTTTTTGTCTTTATTGTCTGGAGTTGGAAGGATATGAATAAGTTGTATATTATGATTTCGTTTTATTTGTGTTATATTATCAAAAAAGGTTATGTTATCCCTTCGATTAATATTATTTATTGTTCAATTATAGGTGGTCCAATTGAAGAACCGAATGGTCCATTTGTGGCAACCCATTTCCCCGAATTGATCACTTGCAAGTGTTAAATGAAACATATTTTTCTCTCAGTAAACGGACTCTAGCAACCCACTAACTCAAAAAAACAAAAAGTGGTCCAATCTCGGCACCTTTCACCTATTCTAAGTCAAGGCATATGCCAAGATGGTTAAAAAATCAAAAGTTTCCAAAAAAGGAAAGTGAAGAACGGCACTAAAATCAAAAAAATGAGTTATGCATAGATGGGAACACGGAAGTTTTTTTAGTGTAATACATACTAAATTTTTGTAGCCTGCAGTTTTTAATAATTTTTCAAAAATAGCGATATATGCGGTCACTTACGGGGTTTAGTTCGAACAGTGAAAAATTAATTATATTTTAACATTTTTCCGAGTTCACATCGTCAAAGTTATACTTTACAAAAGTTTTTCTGGTGCCTTCAGTAATTACGATATAAAATGCATAAAAGTGTCCGAAGTGGGAACCTATTTGCGGGGTGTTCTTCGATACCCCACTAATTATAGTCGTTATGCATCTCTTAATTCCTCGTAGCTCTACTGCACCCCCACTTATTATTCTTGTAAACGCCAATTGGACAGCCAGTGCTTCTATTTCTTCTGGTTCAAAAATTTGCTTTTCTATTATTGATAATGAAAAGTATCATTAATATGCAAGAACAAAATAATCACGAATTTAATACAGTAACTCAAGAAGGTAAAAATTACGACCGACGGATTTGGACCTGCGTAGCGTCTGGGTATACTACTCCTGAATGAACAAAAAAGCAGTTTCTAAACTTTTCAAAAGGAAAAAGAAATTTATCTTAAAAGTTTCTAGTTCTAAGATGTTAAATCGCACTGGGATTGTTCGAAAGTTTGTAAAGAATTTCCTATAAAACAATCTGGATTCCGACATAGCTGGAAAGCAAACTTTAACCATTTTAAATTTTTCACGTTAATTTGCCATGCCTACTACTTACTATAATTTTGACACCTTTCTGCATTCTACATCGTGATTACTTTATAAATAACTTTAAAAATCCAAAATACAATTTCTTCACTGTTGCCTTCCGAAGGTACTAACAGAAAAACTTTTGTAAACAACAGCTTTTTGGATTTAGGCGTTCCTGAGCAAGATACGGCTATGTGAATTGGAAAAATGTAAAAACATAATTAATTTTTGACTGTGTTCGAACGTAAACATCCAATGTTTTGTTAAACTAAGCCCCGCAAGTAACATGTTTTGCTATTTTTGAAAAATGAAAAAAAAACATTAAAAAACGTTCCTGTTTCATCTGTACGATCCTGTACATAGCTCATTTTTTTGGTTTCAGTGCCCCTCTGCACGTTCCTATTTTTGACAGCTCTTGAATTTTGAATTGCTAGGGCACGAGTTTTTGTATGTGAAAGTTTGACACCAAACACTCCGACGGTTGAAATAGTACAAACGTTTGGTTTGCGGTTTTGATCAGTAGTATGTATTACAAGGCCTTTAAAATTTCTTCATTATTGGAGATATTTATAAAAACAAAAACAACAAAAACAGACAAGCGCGGGAATTATGTAAGTTCTTCCAACAAAGTTATACGCCAGGAGACATCTTGAAAAATTGTGTTCAAAATTTGACCATGTTTGGAAACTATCTATTTCACAAAAAAATCAAAAATTAAGCATCTAATTAGCTACTTTTGTTCTTACATCCTTGGAGGCATAAAATTGCGCCAGTTGTTTATTTCATACGGTTAACATCATGCACGTTGCCATTGTGGGCCTGATATGTTGATAGAAAATAGAATTTTTAATGTCACATTTAGGTACTGCGTCTTGATTGCAGAGACTTGACGTCAGATTCCGACGCTGCGTGTGCAGAAAGAAGAACATCGCTTGTCTCACCCAAACGGCCTTTTATCAACCAAAGTCTTTGCTTTGAAGCTCGACGAGAGATGAAGACTTTGTCAGAGATGGATGTCTTTGAAGTTTGAAGAACAAGTAGTTCATTGCCCTTGCGAACTACGATGACCTCAATAAATTTACTGTTTAGGTTCTAATTGACTTTTCCAAGGTCTTCGACACGCTGAAACACAACATTATGATTTCCATTTTGCTCCTGAAGCTATAAAGCCTATTGCATCTTTTTTATACTTAGCAATTGCTTAATTTACCGTGCAGTCTTATATCCGACGTGCCCCAGGGGAGTATTCTTGGCCCTATCTTATATACTATTTGCACTTTTTTGTTTAATAAATCGTTTCTTCAAAATCTTGCGCTGTTTTGTTTGGCGATGAAGGGATTAAGAAGACTACTGAAAACCATATGGTTTTAAAAATCGACGACGTTGTAATATAAAATGCGATAAAAATAAAAATTTGGTTTTGGTATTCAATTCTAAGTTTCATTTCACGTAGCTTATTAACTCCTTGTTACAGAAGGCTCATCTCGCGTTAAAACTCTTGTGTTGGCAAAGATTTACAATACCAAGGGGACGTTGTGTGAATCGCTTGTTCTCTTTCAGTTCAAATTGTTTGACACTGTCTATGCTCCTTGTCTTCCATGTCGTGATAAATCGCGTACCTACCTATTCAAGAAATTTAGAATTCGTGTATTCTCTTAATAATTGGAATTACATCATATTCACGCGTTTCTGAAAGACTCGAAATGGCTCAATATGTTTAACAGACATCTTCATCACATGGTCTATTTCTTTCTCAAGATTGTTCACTTCCGCGATACCACTCCACGGTATCGCAAGGAAATATTTAATAGAACCTTGTTTTATAATATGTTTCATTTAAATCAGTTCTCTCCTCTCCTCTCCTCTCCTCTCCTCTCCTCTCCTCTCCTCTCCTCTCCTCTCCTCTCCTCTCCTCTCCTCTCCTCTCCTCTCCTCTCCTCTCCTCTCCTCTCCTCTCCTCTCCTCTCCTCTCTTCTCCTCTTTTATTTTCATTTTGGTGTTATTACATATATTATTAATATTATTGTCACTGTTCAATCCCGCACTTGCTTTGTCGGTGATTGTTGATACATCGAGAGGGTTTGCAAGAGAATTCGACTTGATTTGGTTTGATTATCGGTAGTGCCTTTTGCATTTTGTTATTTTCCATTGTCAGAAAATTTACCCATCTACATAGTTGCTGTTGGAGAGTCCTCTTTTATTTTTTATGTTAGTATGTCTTTCTTTACCTTTTAGTTCTTTGTGGTGGACATCAAATACGATAGCACATTCTCTTCCATAATGTGATTTTCTGGATGAAAATTTCATATTTCATATGTACCAATATATTTAATATAACCTTGGAGTCCATCCTCATAAGTGATAAGTCGGAACCATAAAACATAGTGAAGTAAGTTGCCAATATCACTAGGAAAGTCTCGACGAGCGATAAACTTTTCAGTTTTTCTTAAATAACATCAAATAAAGTGGGTGATTTTGGCGCAAGCCTATGCCAGAAGTACCTACTTTTCCAACTGCCAAGGATTTACATGCATAGAAGATAGTGTGTTACCGCCAACGGGCAAGGATTGGTGACAACAGTTTATTGTCAACAATCTTTGAATTTCGGATGATAGTCCAGTCAATCAAAGTTTCTACGAAACAAAAATTGCAAACGAGCTGAGTTTTTTTGGATTTCGGTAGCACATTGATTGCAGAATCGAATAAAGTTTGCAGGGGCACCCCTGTTGCAACTTACAATAAAGGAAAGAAAAAGAAAGATCAGAACTTCTACTTTTCGCACATGTAGGCCACAATAAGCATAAGTTTCATGGCAGTAAATGAATTGCTTTTGAACATGTTAATATTTGGGTATGCGAGCGGCTTACGGCTCGATTCAAAAACCAGCAGGCGTTGGTATGCTCAGAATAAGCGGATCTCCCTGTGACACTTCTTTAAATGCTTTTTCACTTCCATCGTTCCACCACAGCCGATGTGAAATTCAATGTAAATAAAGTTTTAGATGAGCTTTTTCTGCTACTTTTTATAAGTGAAGTATACCTTAAATCAAGAAACATGGGAAGTAAAAGTACCTACGTATATTATCACTAATAAATGTTGTAAAAACAGTGATAAATTTTTATTTTCAGATCAGCTAGACCTTTTATTAAAAGCAGTTGCGAGTAGCAAAGCGAAGTATAAAAATGAATCAATTTGATGTATACGTTCATATTCATATCAGTGAAGACTATTTCTCAGCCGCAGTGAAAATTACTGACGAAGTATCATCAAGCCATGTGCGGATCGTAAGATGGGGTTTAGCCGAAACACAATTGAGGGGCTGCAAAGATACAGGCAGTAAAATGATCATGATCACCCTGACTCTTCGATTCGATTCTTCCAAGCAAAGAAATGGAAAACCAGGGTCCAACCTTGATCAGGAAATTATTAAGGTATAATAAAACTAAATAAGTTATAATATTGTGTTATAATTGTCATATTTCTTTTTGTAGGTACAATAGTTCTGAGAGTGAGAGCAGCAGTGATTCAGTTGAAATGGAGTGACGTTTCAATTTGTAAAAATAGCAAAATTTTATACCAATAAATAGGGCAAATGCGCCAGTAGTCGGCAATTTGAAAATATTAAAATATTAAATGATAAAATATATAATTTTGCACTTATTAACCTACAATTTTTGCATACTTACGGATGAATTTTCAATGTATTAGAGCCAGTACATAGTTTTTCAACAATATAAATAAAAAATGTTATTAAAATAAAAAAGTAAAAAACATGAAATTTCCAGTAGCCAGGTGTGACAGTATCGTAGGTATTAAAATTGCACGTTTGAAAATGTCAATTGTCACGTTATTCTCTAAAATATTTAAATGGAATCAGCTGTTTGAATAACCTTGGTCGTCAATAAATGCAGGTTCTGTTTTCGATTTGCAGCTTAAAATTTTATACAAAATTGAACTGCCTTTTTGCCTTTTTTCTTCTCTTCTTTTATTGTTCTCGCACAGTAGATAGACACTTTTCGATTCGACAGTAAAATGGAATGGTCGTTTTCTGAATTTATTGGGAAAATTTTGATTTAACCGCATTCGTGGTATATTACTAATTAATTTTTGGCTTCTTAATTATTGTATGTTTATGCTGAAATATAATCATTTTTAAGAGGTTGGCAATAAATCGCATTATTACTATTATTATTAAAATGTTAACGCCTTTTTTCGTAGAATTTCACACTCTACAAATTACTTCTCTAATTATATTGCCGTATTTTACTTATTTACGAGGATAACTACACAACATTTTTGAGTCAAATATTACCCCCACTTTTTTGAAAGTTCCATGATTCTCTTAATCGATTCTACCATTAATTCACTATAGAAATCCAAAAATTCAGTTCGTTTGCAATTTTCGCCGGGTTCTGGTTCAAATTCGTCTAATGACTGGACTATTATCACAATAATAGTAGCAAATTGAAATGTGAAACTACTAAATACATGTGGGATGTTTTTAAAAACCTTTATCTAACCCCACTATGAAATGTCACATTTTAAATGCATTTTTGACATTACGAAACGTCATATTTTTCATAACTGTCAGTTCATTACGTAACTAGTTATGTAATGAACTTTCCTTACATAACTAGTTATGTAATGAACTTTTACGTAACTGAATATTTAAAAGCAAAAACAAAAGTAAGAATTTATTACAGGGTATTATTGAATCTATTGCCAAATTCGCTGATTCTTCTATATCAGAAGGCATATCTACATCAGAATCATCCATTTTTGGCGTAATTTGAAATAAAAAACTCATCACTGACAATAGTTATTTATAGCATCCATAGCAACGCCAAGGTAAAGCGATGAAGTTGAATTTATTTGTACGGCTAGAAGGGATGTTACATTATTTGGAGTAGCACAATTCTTTTTTATTTTAAAGCGGGGTTAGATAAAATTTTGTACTTAACACGTTATGAAAAGGCTAATTTTATATGACTCATATAATTTGCAAAACTCGCTCACTTCGTTCGCTCGTTTTGGCAAATATTATATTCGTCAAATAAAATTAGTCTTTTCATAACTGGTTACGTAAATAACTATTGGATCCATTTATCGAAAATGTAATGATATGTAAAATCGTTAACTGAAAATAATAAATTTATCATTTATGTTTTTCAAAACGAAATATTCAGTTACTTGCTTCCGGTTTCGTATAATAAAACGAAAAAGGGTTAAAATTCTTTTTAACCGACCTTAAAGTTCCAATAATGAAGAAGTTATTAGCAATAGCACCCTGATAAAAACAAATATAAACATTTCTCTATTACCTAGTGAATGTTTTCTCCAAGCAGAACTGAGAATGAAGTTTATGCCCAATATAAACTTTATTGTGCTATATAAAGATATAAGTTAAAGGGCACAATATACGGAGAGAAAATATGTTCCATTTGCCGCCTTCCAAGAACAGAAATAAATTGAAAACGGTACCGTATTTTAACCTAAAATTCTCTATACATTAAGATTTGTTAATTTCTCAGCGCAGATGAGAAAAATGCAGACGTATTTAATTTCTAATGCTTCAAAACAATTATTTATCAACTCCTGAAGCACGAATCACCACAAACAGGTTACTGTCATTTACAGAGGGCAACAAGCACGTGGGAATTGCAAGTAACAGGTTGATTATGTGAGTTATGAAACTTCGTAGTTTTTGTTAGAACTAAACTTCGGAATATGCGGGAAAATGAATATACATTGCTGATTTTATGTATGGAACCAACGCTTAATCGCTCAAAATGGTTTCTGGAATTATTTTAACAGGAATGTGGCGAGAGGCACACAATTAGAAAGCTTATCCTTGAAAGCTTATTGGTGAAATTTCATATTTTTCATCTTGCATAACACCATTTGCGATGTTCGATAACCAATCTTTTTATTAAAATTTTTTATTAAAGCTCAAATCAAGTATCTACAGGGCTACCCGTTACATAACAAAATAAGTAGGCAACAAGCAATATTTAACCCAGTAAATAATTAATATATCCCAAGCACACTTATAAATGCAACCTATTAATACCCAGGTTCTTATCAGTAAGTAGGAACCTTGGTTTTTGTACATATGGTTACTAATAATAAGCTACAGACTACATGCTGTGAGTTCAATCGAAGTAAATGGAACGTTTAGGTTGCTTGACTGTGTAGTCTCGTACGATTTCCATCCTCCTCCTCATCACTCCCAACTAGGGTCCATTCCGTCCCCGTTCTAACAAGGATACATGCAACATGCAGTTTTGGATTAATACAAAATTAAACAAACAAAACATGCAAACATAGTAAAAACGATCACGGTTAGAAAGAAACTATTATAATTATTAATGATATCACGACAAATTTTGGTGGAGGCGCAGGAACTTGATATTAACTGTAGGGGTGTAATGAAAAATTTGAGGTTATGTCGTGGAAGGGAAGGCAAGGAATCAAATTAAAAGGAAGAGCGGAAAGGAAGTAAGGGGAATGACGAACATTTTTTTCTTGTCACGTAAGGCTGTAGAATATAATATAAGCTTAAATAAGTAAATTTCAATTTTCTTAGCAACATTAATGTATCTTTAACCTTTTCTCTTCGTAATAAGTAGAAACTGCGGTTTTTGTTTTTTTACTATGTTATTTTTGATTCTGTAAAACTTGCATTTACGTGGCTTACGTTTGATAGCGACACTGCAGTCTCAGTGCGCTAAACAGTTTCATTCTGTCGTGAATAAAGAAGTCATGTATCATGCATCTCACTTTGCTCTTTTAACTATCTTTCAAACAGACTTTCTCAATTTTGAAAATGTTGAGTGCGATTTAATTTATTAGAAAATAATGTAACTATGGGGCTTTTCCTAAAAGTAGAACATCCTACATCCCTAACTATTTGAGAGCAGTAATCTAATCTAGGCCTACTCCTACCTCTTTTCATTCCCATCTCTGACTCTAGTAGTTGAAAACTAGAGGTGACAATGCACATCCCTGTCTCACTCCCTTCCGAATATCTACTTCTCTTCGTTCCTGCTCAAATTCTATAACTGCCTTTTGCTCTTTTTAGAGATGTATTATTCTTCTGTCCCTATATTTCATCTCTACCTTTCTGAGCACTTCTAACATCTTCCCCCATTTTACATTGTCGAAGGCTTTTTCTAAATCTACAAATCCTATAAAGACGCTCTTTCCCTTTTCTATTGTTTTTTCTATAATTACTCGTAAAGCTAAAATGGCCTCGCGCGTTCCTCTATTGCGTCTAAATCCGAACTGATCTTCTCCTAATATTTCTTCCGCCCTTTTCTCCATCCTTCTTTGCACAATTCTAGTTAAAATTTTCGACGCGTGGGAAGTTAAACTGATAGTTTTAAAATTTTCGCACCTATCCGCGCCTCTTCTCTCATTATAGGACACCCTAGGTTGTCCCCCTCTACACTGCTTTCGCTTTCTAATATATCTCCTACTTCCTGTCCCGCATATAAGTTTCCCAAATATTCTTTCCACCTATCTGCCTTCTCCCCGCTTCCGATTAGGATATCTTCTGCCTCATTTCTAATGATCTTGGCATTAGATTCAATTTCTCTAAAATTTCTCCTAATTATTTTATATGCTTCATCAATCTTTCCTACTTCGAACTTATCTTCCACTTCTTTGCATTTATTATCGATCCATTGCTCTTTGGCTTTCCTACATTCCGAATAATTTCCCACTTGGTCGCCTTATATCTTTTTTCCCCTCTTTCATCTAACCTATTTTTATATTTTCGCCTTTCCTCTATTAGACTCACAATATGTTTTGTTATCCAGGGTTTCATACTTTCATTCTGTTTATGACCCGAAATATCTCTAGCTGCGGAATCTAAACTATTTTTAATGCAATTTCATTCTGCCTCTATGTCCGTAATAATATTTTCACCCGCGCCCTTTAGTACTTCGTTTGTCTTTTTCTCGAACTTATCGCGCGTACCATCATCTTTTATTTTGTCTAGGTCAAGATACCTTCTTTCACTTCGTTTCACGTCTCCTAACGTGATGGTGAAATAGTGTTCGCGACCGTTAGGTTATGTTAAAAGTTTTTAGGTTATCTTTATCGCAGAATTCTATCAGCCTAACTTCTCTATCGTTCCTATTGCCTAATCCAAACGGGCCAACTATTCCGCCTTCTCTCCCTGTGCCTACGACTGCATTGAAATCTACAATGATTAAATTTTCGTGCCCTCTCACAAAATCTAGCACATATTCAATATCACTATAAACTGCTTCTACGGCCTCATCACTGCAGTTGGAAGTGGGCATATATACCTGTATTATTACTGTTTTTACAGGTTTCGAATCTAACCTAACCATAACTATTTTACGAATGTCAAATTGTCATGCCTTTCTGATTTTAATTTGACTTGTCAATTGGTTACTGTAAGTTTTGGTGTATTTTATGTTGGTTAAAATTATAATAAAATGAAAAATCAGTGCTTTCTGAGTACTAAATAGAAAATAGTGCCATTCGTGCTTCTGCAAATTTTTAACGGTCAACTCGAAAATACAGAAGGTTTTGTCAAGGCAAAACTAGAAGTTTATTTTACGAAGACTGGTCCATTTTCATGAAGGTGTGAAAACAATAGAGCCAATATACATTTAATCGTTTATGCCACACATTTGGTATACACAATTATGATAATTTATATGGTATACACTCTAAAGTAGTTACTTCAGGCTAGCAATTAGTTTCAGTTAATAGTACGCCTGTCAAAAGCCTTGCTTGTCGAGTTCGAATGTTGAAATTTGCATTATATGCGAATATACAGCTTACCAGCTGTGGCTGTCAGTCACTTTGAGCATCGATAAATTTTTGCGTGTACTTTATTTAGAAATTGCCTGGCAGAAAAATTTGCTTACAGAATGGTTATGATCGAATAGAGAAGAGAAAACTTATGCTAATTTATGTTATACCTACTTGCAATTTATATAAAGTCACTTACGAAGTTTAATTTTAGTGAGTACTATTGATTCAAATTGCCTCATCCGAAGTCTGTTTAGGAGATAGCGAATTGTAATGCAAATGACAGATACATTTAAATACATTAGTTTATCAAACGAAACCATCGAAATAATTTTCATCAGAGGTGCAGCTTCTTCCACATTAACAAATTTCGCCTTATTAGGACGCATTATGACTGTCAGAAGCAGTGAAGTAACATTTCTTTGAAGTAGAAGTGATGGGTTTTCGACATTTAGGTTGAGCATAATTGAATTGAGGGGACGTGATGAGACGAAAGGCTAGAAACTCGATGTTTAAGCTACAGAACAAAGTTAGATGCATGTTCATGTTTTGAATCAGCAAACAACACAAAGACAATAATTTAGAAAATGTCAGTTACATAAAATCTTACTGTCAGGATATGCAATAGGGAGGTATAGCTACTAAAATATTTTGTAATCCCCAACTAACATATTCAGATACAATTCGATTCAAGAAGTAGTTGAGTTGAATATTAAAAGTTTAAGTTGTTACGAGAAGAGAACTTTTCTAATCATTTAAAATGTATTTAGTATGCTACTAGGAATTCCTTTAAATGATTGTTGAATAAGTAGATAAGCTAGCTTCATTCTGGACCAGTATCCCTTATATTTCCGTGTGCAAATATGTTCGAAATATTCTAGTATTTCTACAGGGTCTACTTAAATGTAATTAGGAGAGATGGCGTTCTACGGTCGCCGTCTACTGGATAATTTCTGCAACACCATGTATGTTATACGATTGTCTTATCTACATAAGGAAATTCGTAAGTTTGTTTTAAATTACCGTTTGATTGAGCATATAAACGTCAAATATCTTCATTTTATTGACCTCAAAAGTTCTCTTGTAGTAGTTCTTACGCATTATGCAAGTATACACAATACGTAACCTCTAAATATTTTCGTCTAGCGTGCAGAAGAGAAACGAGTCAGAACTAAGCGCTATTATTAATAGACCAGCAGTATTTTTCCTGATTCACAGAAACATGTCGGAAAAGTAGATTCTTCTTACTCAGATGAATAAAAAATCTATTTTGTCGACCCAAACTTAGCAGGAATCTATTGTACCGGCATTGTTACAAGAATTGATCAATAGGTGGCTAACACCGAATATTTAGAAGGGTATGGAGACGTTATGTGCATGACCTAGAATTTTATGATTCCCATTAAGAAAATACATGAGGCCCTGGTCCATAACGAAGATAGCTTATCTACTTATGGTGTACACGGAGTTTTTAGAATTGCAGGAATATGATTTTAGAGACCTATAGAAAGTTCGTTCACGTTGATAACGGAAATGTTTCTGCTTTATATATCTGCGGAGTCGTTTTGTAGCATACACAGGTCTGTTCGTCAAGTCAGGAAGTTACTGTACTTCCGGATATAAATAAACTCTCCGCCGAGAGAGAACTTGGTGCCCGGAAAAAGTTATTAAATTTTAAATTCCTTTAAAAGCGCCATTAAACTTTTTGCTTTTTTTTAATTTAAATTAAATTTAGAAAAAGCTTTCAGAATCTACTCTCTCTCGTCGCTTCCCTTATATGAAATATGTGTTATTCAGTACTGATAATAAATATAAGAGATGTTCACTGTTTGTGAAGGCAGTGAAGGTTGAATTAAAAATAAAAAAAGAAAACTAAAACTTTACCCTATTTGTGCAAGGTTTTTCACGATACCTTGTACACAGTACACAAAGTAATCTGTCAAATTAATAAATTATGCTGACAATGAGACAATCTAACTCGTTATTGGTCAGCCAATCAAGAGCTCTCACTTTTAGTATTTGAATAAGGAAGATTACATCAAAAAGCTAGGTGGTATGTTGCCGCTATCAAAAGGGTTGAAAGGAGCTTTCATATGTGGCAACCTCGCTATCTAACTGTCAAATCTTTACTTAAATTAAATTAATAAAATTTTCGAGACTTTTTCTTTTCATATCGTAGTAAATACCACCTTAATACACTATGTCTTGGTAGAAGTTCTAAATTTACGACAAATGATTGTTTAAAACGCTTCCAAATATCCACTTTTCAAATAGAGTTTTCTGCTCGAGCGCAATTTAACATTAATGACGTACATTACGCTCACCAATGAGCGTGATCAAACAGTTTAAAAACCTTTTCCCGCCTGGATCTTGAATCCAATGAAATCATGAGTCGCTTCAACATATTTTCTATTGTCAACGGCTAGTTTCACTTCAGATCCAGATGCTAAAGCAGCAAGCAAGTAGTAAACAACGTTATGCAAAAGTCATAAGTGACATCAGGACATACATATGCATTTAGACTACTACCTACTACAAGTACATTTTTACAAAATTAAAAGAATCATCCTTGTTTTCAAAGGTATTAAGTTTTTATTTCACGGTCCTCTTGACAAAAATAATTCTTTCATTTTAATTATTTCGCTTCGATTCGCTCCGATTGGCCTTGACCTTACAGATTTTTGTGTAAAAAAGACCTCCTGACCGTTGGATCGCCAGGCCAACGCACTAACCAGCTGTGCGAACTGCTGACGAGCTGACCAGTTGCTTTGTAACTGCGGTATAAATAGTGTGCTTTGCCCTCGAGCTCCAAGAGCGTTATCCAAGATTCGAATTCATACTGTCCTAAATAGTTTTAAATGATATGACAATGACTCAGTGGTTATCAAACTACGAGTATAATACCTAAGCCACAAAAAATTGTGATTTAAAATTGATTTTCAGCTCTCTTTAAGAGTGGATGTCTTTATAGGGTTACCTTAGAGAAAAAATTATTGTCCAGTTCTATGGCACTGTTTTCACCAGTGATTTAAAGGAGTGGAGCAAACCACCCTTAGTGGCTCTAGTAAATTTGGTTGAAAGTTTTGAAAAGTAGATATCATTTTTCGTATGAAGGCTAAATTTGTAAGCTTCAATGCCGATCTGTTTTACAGTTCAACTATTGTCAATGTAAAAGACACCCCTACTTGTCTAATATGAGCATTCCATCTGGCAGAATATGAATATATCACTCTCGACTGTAACTTGAGTTTTACTATCTTTTCTTAGGACAAAAAACAACTTTCTAAGGTTATAGTGAAACTTAGAAATTTGGGGTCGATGGAATACCTTGACAATTTTGTCGACCATCCCCAATATTGCAAATATACCGTGTGACAAACTTCCATGTGTACATGGGGAAATAACATGGGCAATTACATTTTTGGGGATTCCTGCTCCCCATGTGTAGTTACAGTGGTGGTAAAGGTAGCAATCGAAAGACTATTTTTTTCTGCGTATAAGGATATCAAAAACTCTGCAATTTTCCAATTTATTAAAGCATTAAAAGCAAAAACTACACTAATAATATTCAAGTTAAAACACGGATATTCATCAGATTACCTGTGACAATTTAATTTATTCTAATCAAAGACTCCCTTGATTCTAATTTCTAATTCGTTTGAACTGTCAACATTATTTATCGACAATTTAAAATTTGGGTTTCAAAATGAACAAAAATATTTATTCAGTTGAAGAAAAGGTTTTCATTGTGAAAACATTTTACGGCGGCAATAGTCTGCGGGTAGTCCGTGACTTATTTTCTGTAAAATTCAATAACAGTCCTATTCCTTCGGTAACAACAATAAAAAATTTAGTTAAGAAATTTGAAGATACTGGGAATTTTTCATTGAAAGAAGGTAATTTTTACTAATAAATTTACTTGGTTTTTATTTAGATAATTCTGATTCGCTTATTATTATTACCTAGTTGCTAATTCCTTATTGTTCGCTAACTTAAATTTTAAGTCCTGGGATTATGAGAAATTTAACAAGTGATAACGTGGAGTGAAACAAAACTAAAATTAATCTTATCATTTATTTTTTTAGTCGTTCCAAGAAATCTAAATGTTGAGGTAGAGGAAATGGTAATAGGCCTGATAACTGCTAGTCCAACATCTAGTTTAAGGTCTATTGCCCTAGAATGTAATGTTTCAAGAAAAACTGTCCGTAATATATTAAAAAAATAAATATCATCCCTTTAAATTCCAATGTCACCAAGAGTTACTTCCTTTTGACGAAGAATCAAGGCAAACTTTCTGGGAAGAAATGCAAGAACGGGCTAATCGGGATCGCAGCTTCCTCTCATCAATTTGTTTTACCGATGAGTGTACCTTCACTTTAAATCAAGAGCCAAATTCACAAAACGTTAGGCATTGGGCCCAGGAAAATCCCAGAATAAATCTAGCCACTACAACGCAATACCCTCAAAAAATCAATATTTGGGCAGGCATTTTTAATAATTGCATTATAGGACCATTTGAAATACAGGGAAATTTAAATTCAGAAGCTTATTTAGATCTTTTAATTAACCATATTGACCCTGCATTAGAAGAAGTTGCACGTGCGAATCGGGAGGTCTGGTTTCAACATGACGGATGCCCAGCACATTTTGGAGCACAAGTGAGGGAATTATTAAATGAAATATTTCCAGAGAGCTGGATTGGTCGAGGTGGTGCTATCAACTGGCCAGCTAGATATCCCGATTTGGCACCGTGTGACTTTTTCTTGCGGGGTCATTTAAAAAATAAGATTTATAAAACTCGTCACCCAAATAATGATTCTTTAAGGAATGCTATTTTTGCGGAATGCAACTTAATAAACGATCGGCAACTTGCGAATGTGAGAAATTCTTTCTATAATAGGCTGGGATACTATCTGATACAGAATGGGGGTTTATTTGAATATTTGTTATAGTTATTTTTCTTTTTTTATGTTACTTTAATTTCATTGTATACTAATAAGTTTTTGTCCTTATCTAGATGAAATTAATAAGTACTGAATTGCCAGATTACAAAATTCATTAGAGCAAAATATACAAATGTTGCCGCTTGTTAAATTTTTCATAATTGCAGTAAAATTAAAGTAATTTAATTTTTATTATTTAATTTTACTGCTTTAACATTTTCCCAAAAACTTTTTAATAGGTTAGACAACACCTACAATTTACCCTAAACTATGGACCAGCATTCACCAACGAAACATCCACACTAATAATCAATTAATTGTCAACTATAGGTAATGACAATAATAATGTGAATGAGAATTATCTAAATAAAAAAACAAGTTTATGTATTAGTAAAAATTAACTTCTTTCGATGAAATATTCCCAGCCTTCAAATTTCTTACTAAATTATTTGTTGTTATACCGAAGGATTAGGAGCGTTATTGAATTTTACAGAAAATAAGGCACGGACTACGCGCAAATTATTGCCGCCGTAAAATATTTTCACAATGAAAAACTGAATAAATATTTTTGTTCATTTTTAAATGTTGACAGTTCAGAAAATCCATAAAATTTTAATGCTTTAATAAATTGGAAAGTTGTAGAGTTTTTGATATCCTCATAAGCAGAAAAAAATAATCTTTCGATTGCTACCTTTACCACCACTGTAACTACACATGGGGAGCAGGAATCCCCAAAAATGTAATTGCCCATGTTATTTCCCCATGTACACATGGAAGTTTGTCACACGGTATGTGGTTAACCAAGAACAGCAAGCTAGAAGCATTAAATAACAAAAAAATCTGTTTTAACCCTGAATTACGTGCTTGGTTATTTCCGTCCGAGGTAAAGTCAGTTAGTAAATCATGTCATAAAGGCATGTTATAAGAAAGTAGCACTACTTAAAACCCTGCTGTGGCCGCGGACTAAGCATTCTCGCATCTCACGAAATCATAATTTTCGTTTTATCTGACTAGCCTAAAAATAGTTAAGGCGTATAATTTTATAGTCATTTAAGTGAAGATTTTCAAATACTAAAGGTTTCCCCACGTACTAACAAATGAAATAGATGTATTTTAATGTATAAACATGGTGTAAACTACAATAAGAAATAATTTAAGTGAGTAGAGAATTTTAAGAAAAATACAGCACCGTGCTAGAACGAAGATTTTATAGACATTTTTAACTTATTTGAATTATTTACAGTCACGAGCATACCAGCATCCGATATGTTAGTTAAGGATAAACAAGACAATATCATTATACCAACCTCATACTTTCCGTCCTAGAACGTGGAGACCACTCCTTGCTCCTACTTCCGGATCTGAATCTGTTTGGTCCTAGTGACCTATTCGTTCTCCAGTTCTCGAAATGATGTTTTAACGTATTTTGTACTTCGGTGTTTAGGAAACAATAAAAAAGGGCTACACTAAAACCCTGAAATAAAAGAAACAATGTGAGTAAGTTGAAATTTTCAAGCAGAAGTAGGTACGAAATAATAAATAAGTACATAACAGAAACACAAATTAAAAAAGAAATTTTTAAACGAGAGTGTTTGGCTCATGATGTCTAAAGATATCTTTGAAACGTTGAGACTACATTTCTGAAAGAAAAATTTACAGTTTTATGACTTAAATAAATAACAACACATAAGAAAATTATATCGGGATTCTATTACTGTAGCTATGTACAAGATAGAATGAAAAGAATAAAAGAATATTTACAACAAAATCGGTATTTACATGAAATTAAATAGGTTTTCTTTATGAAAATTAAATCGGTTTTCGCGATGTATCCTGATTGGACACGCCACGGGCTCGTCGTACGATCAAACTGAATTACCATCGGTTTCGTGGAGTTTACGAATCACCGGGTTATACGTATAGGGGAAATAGACGGTATTACAGCTGGATTGTACTAAAGGCCGCAGGTTCGGCCAGGTGAGATCGATCCCCGCCGGTATGCCGTCTCGTTCGTTGACTTATGTCACCACGAGATTGCCGAATCGATCCAACCCACACCAGCAGACACCCTTAGCTCCTGCTATATCTACTCCCTCGCTACGCAAAGCTGGATCTAATCCACTCGCAACTAGGTTGTGTTTGATAGTTAATATTTCTTCAATACCAGTTATCATACACCGGGCACTTACTCAAATTTATTTATTGCATATCAGTTAATCACACGGCGAACTTAGGCAGGGTCAATCAAGTACGTCTGTTTCGGATCGCAGCGGCCAGCATCATCTCGGATGCTGGGAGTACTTGTCTTGACTGAGGGCCGGACGACCAGGTACTGAATTTCTTCTCGGGATCCTCAACTTTTATAAGCGGAGAGTAGGGCCTAGCTTCGGCGGTTCACTTCCAGATTTCTAGCGGGAGGAGTAGTGTCGGATGAAAATACATGACGTCACATTAGTGCCGGGCGCAACTACCATCCATCTCGCTTGACTGTTGTCTCGTATGGCGCGCGATTGCTTCTCCCACCTGTGTCTACGAACACAGGTGACGTACCTAACTTCTGGATCGCGGCGTGACTTCAGAACGTCCAAAGTAAACACTAATCAATTTTGATTATCCAATGTGTTTACTTTTGCAACGTTACAAAGTGGCCATCTATCGGTTACAGGGGGGCATAACCAAATTGCACTATTGCATTCTCTAAAATTATGGCACACAGATTGTAATCCAGGCTCTTGTTTATTACAACGCGAACTAATAAGAGTTTTCCGGTATGCACTAAACGATTTCCCACAGTTTGTGTTCTGCACTGTATAAGTGGACTGTACTTGAATGAAAATAAAACAAATGAGTATGAACTAAACGAATGGAAGAATGGAAATACGTGGAGCTTTTATAGCGCACTCCAAAGGTGGGCGAATACGATGTTACACAATACACAATTAACACGAAAGGAGATGAAATGGAATATGGACTTACTACTAGTGAACTACAATGAAATTCTAGCCGAAAACACCTCTAACGAATTGGCTTGAATATGAATAATGAATGTAAGTACTCCGATAATGTAAACGCACCCTGTTCCCACCACGTACCACAACAATCCCGACGCACAGAATGTTTAAAACTATACTGTTCATGACGCCACAAAGACGGGATGTTTTAGATTTTAGTTAATACTAAAAATGAACGGAAAATTTTACAATCAAACTGATTGTTTATAGGTACTTCCAATTTAACCTTTTGTGATCTTATTTGCTAAAGACATATTTATTAAGGCTGTAGTTGAAATAACAGAGGATCTTGCTAATTATCGAAGAAATTATTTCACTGAAACTTGCAACACATGATACGAGGTGAGTTGGAAAAATGAGAAATCAGAAAACTAGTCACAATGACCGATCTTATAGACGCGTGTGGTACCTACTGTATAGAAATGTATATTGATTTATAGTGTTTGCTGTGAACACTAGTAAATTCAGAGTTTCAGCAAGTGATTTACGAGATCCTGTTTTGCTGTGATTCATTGTAATTAGTATGACCGAATCCTTATTTATCACTATTGGTAATAATCTTTCATCAAAATAATGGGGACTGTAATCGAAATAACAGTTGATAAATACGCGAACACGAGATCCCAATACTTAGCCTTATTAATCACCACTGGTCAGGTAGGTAGACAGTTACAAAGGTCGGATAGGAATCATTCATGTAATATTGTACTTATAACTGTGTATCTATCTATACGTTTACATTTCGTTTTCAAATTCTTGGCACACGTACCGAAAACAAAGCTACTTTAATTGGTTATACCCATTACACGGACCGAAGACTAACAACTCTGACAGTGTTACAATTTTCTGCATCAGAAGAAATTCATTCGATGTCCGAGCTTATAAAAAAGCTCATTGTGCTGAGAAGACAGAACCGCAAGCTCTAAATTCAACTAATCCAAGCGATCACTCAGATGAGGACAGAAGAATCAGACCTGATATTCGATTTTCAAAGTCCACCACTGTGAAGGTATTCCAACTAGCTTTCCTTAGAGCTACCCAGTGGATGGAAGAACTTCCGCCAAACAATCCTCCGCAGGCTTCAATCCACTTCTTTAACAGTACAGTACATAGAATGCAAACTAAGTAGAAGGCGGAAGAAGAATCTTCGCTAACAGATTCTTTCGCTGACTTCCATGAACTCTTTGAGCATATTAAGTCTAACATACCACCTTCTTCTTTTCAGTCCGACTGGGTCACACCCAAAGCTATACCTGTTCACAACACTTTTTCGCACGGTAAACAGATTATAATGCTTACTACACGGACCGAAAACTAACACCACTTCTGGGAATTTCTCTTTACTAATCCATATATCTTAGGTAAGTATTAAAAGTTGTGTACAGTGCGAATGTAAAATTTGGAATACATAAGATAAGATCGTAATTTGCAAACAACTCAATTTTTTATTTAAGAAACATTTTTCTTTTGTACAATACCTAATTGACCTGTATTTTTGGGTGATGACACCAACATTACCTACTCATTTTTTCGTTTTAAAATAACAGTTTATGAAGCAGCTTTTCCATGTAGTTTTTTCCGAAAACCCATAAAAAATTTATATATGGGTAGTTTAAAAGTGGATCAAATGCATATAAAATCATGATAATAGAGATTTTGTGGAATATACTAAGTTCCAAATCTTACGCTGAACAATACCTGAGCACGAGAACAAGGGATAATGTTTAAGGTGTCCATACATATATCAACTGTGATAGTTTCTATAACTCATAATAATTTCACTTTATTTCACTTCAAATAATAAGAGATTTTTTAAAACAGTTAATTCAATTGGTGGGTGGGCTTAATAATGATAAAAACAAACAGAACTGCGTGAAAGGGCAGCTTTAAAATTTACTTCATTCTTAAACTGCTGTAAAACAGACAAATTTGTATTCCTTAGGCTCTATACATACCGTGTGACAAACTTCCATGTGTACATGGGGAAATAACATGGGCAATTACATTTTTTGGGATTCCTGCTCCCCATGTGTAGTTACAGCGGTGGTAAAGGTAGCAATCGAAAGATTATTTTTTTCTGCGTATGAGGATATCAAAAACTCTACAACTTTCCAATTTATTAAAGCATTAAAAGTAAAAGTTACATTAATAATTTTCTAACTAAAACAGAAATTTATCAGATTATCCATGACAACTTAATTTATTCTAATCACGGACGTCTTTGATTTTTATGGATTTTCTGAACTGTCAACATTTAAAAATGAACAAAAATATTTATTCAGTTCAAGAAAAGGTTTTCATTGTGAAAATATTTTACGGCGGCAATAGTTTGCGCGTAGTCCGTGCCTTATTTTCTGTAAAATTCAATAACGGTCCTATTCCTTCGGTATAACAACAAATAATTTAGTAAGAAATTTGAAGGCTGGGAATCTTTCATCGAAAGAAGTTAATTTTTACTAATACATAAACTTGTTTTTTTATTTAGATAATTCTCATTCACATTATTATTGTCATTACCTATAGTTGACAATTAATTGATTACTGGTGTGGATGTTTCGTTGGTGAATGCTGGTCCATTTGTTTATTTTGCTCTAATGAATTTTGTAATCTGGCAATTTAATATTTATTTATTTCATATCTAGGTAAGGACAAAAACTTATTAATATGCAATGAAATTAAAGTAACATAAAAAAAGAAAAATAACTATAACAATATTCAAATAAACCCCCATTCTGTATCAGACAGTATCCCAGCCTATTATATGTAGAAAGAATTTCTCACATTCTCAAGTTGCTGATGGTTTATTAAGTTGCATTCCACAAAAATAGCATTCCTTAAAGAAACAATATTTGGGTGACGAGTTTTATAAATCTTATTTTTTAAATGACCCCACAAGAAAAATTCACACGGTGCCAAATCGGGAGATCTAGCTGGCCAGTTTATAGCACCACCTCGACCAATCCAGCTCTCTGGAAATATTTCATTTAATAATTCCCTCACTTGTGCTCCAAAATGTGCTGGGCATCCGTCATGTTGAAACTAGGTCTCCCGATTCGCATGTGCAACTTCTTCTAATGGAGGGCCAATATGGTTAATTAAAAGATCTAAATAAGCTTCTGAATTTAAATTTCCCTGTATTTCAAATGGTCCTATAATGCGATTATTAAAAATGCCTGCCTAAATATTGACTTTTTTGAGGGTATTGCGTTGTAGTGGCTAGATTTATTCTGGGATTTTCCTGGGCTCAATGCCTAACGTTTTGTGAATTTGGCTATTGATTTAAAGTGAAGGTACACTCATCGGTAAAACAAATTGATGATAGGAAGCTGCGATCCCGATTAGCGCGTTCTTGCAGTTCTTCACAGAAAGTTTGCCTTGATTCTTCGTCAAAAGGAAGTAACTCTTGGTGACATTGGAATTTAAAGGGATGATATTTGTTTTTTTTTAATATGTTACGCACAGTTTCTCTTGAAACATTACATTCTAGGGCAATAGACCTTAAACTAGATGTTGGACTAGCAGTTATCAGGCCTATTACCATTTCCTCTACCTCAACATTTAGATTTCTTGGAACGACTAAAATAATAAATGATAAGATTAATTTTAGTTTTGTTTCACTCCACGTTATCACTTGTTAAATTTATCATAATCCCAGTAAAATTTAAGTTAGCGAACAATAAGGAATTAGCAACTAGGTAATTATAATAAGCGAATCAGAATTATCTAAATAAAAACCAAGTAAATTTATTAGTAAAAATTACCTTCTTTCAATGAAAGATTCCCAATATCTTAACTAAATTTTTGATTGTTGTTATCGAAGGAATAGGACTGTTATTGAATTTTACAGAAAATAAGTCACGGACTACCCGCAGACTATTGCCGCCGTAAAATGTTTTCACAATGAAAACCTTTTCTTCAACTGAATAAATATTTTTGTTCTGTTTGAAACCCAAATTTTAAATTATCCATAAATAATGTTGACAGTTCAGATGAATTAGAAATTAGAATCAAGGGAGTCTTTGATTAGAATAAATTAAATTGTCATAGGTAATCTGATGAATATCCCTGTTTTAATTTGAAAATTATTAGTGTAATTTTTGCTTTTAATGCTTTAATAAATTGGAAAATTGCAGAGTTTTTGATATCCTCATACGCAGAAAAAATAGTCTTTCGATTGCTACCTTTATCACCACTGTAACTACACATGGGGAGCAGGAATCCCCAAAAATGTAATTGCGCATGTTATTTCCCCATGTACACATGGAAGTTTGCCACACGGTATATTAGCCCTTACTCCTTATTCTTGTTGTATAAACCACCCTTAAGTATATTTGGAAAAGATATAATAAGGAATTTAAAAGAGCCTTTTTTCAGGATGCTACAACATAAAATAGGTCGATTCTGTACAACGCCTGTAGTAAAACTGTTGCGCAAAGAGACTCTTACGCTTAACTAAAAATATAAAAGATCTTTAAGTAGTTGTGCGGCTGAAAGCCCTCCATGAAATCGAATCATTGTAGCAGGTCTCTCAATGTATTGGTGCGGTTCTTTACAAATCCTTCTAAGCAAAACGGCATATAACCACAATTTACATTTTATTATCCGAATAAGTATTATTGGAACTACGGTTTCCATGTAGTTTATATTCTATTTGATTATTGAGGTCAAGTTATCCACAGGTGGTTCCATTGTGAGTAAGGGAAAGGCACGTACACGCCATTTTATAACACAAATCACATACCTATGTAATACCATTTAATGATCTAAATTTATCCGCAATGAACAACGAATTTATATTAGACCTTCTCGCTTGCGATTACAAATTTAAATAACCAAGAAAATTTGACAATGAAAGGTAAACAAACGTAAAGAATTAATAATAAATTTTCAAATAAACCCCCTTGCACTGATAAGCGATGCCCTAACCGAAATATTCCAAAATATGCATTAAACGGATCCTAAATCACTAAATGAAGGTTTATACTTTTCAGCGTAGCAACAACAGCCCCTAAAAATATGTAAAGGGCCGGAAAGGTGCATAATAACGCAGAAACAAGTACGAAAACTAAGCTCTACATTAGTGCGCGAGTACTAAAAAGCCCGCGAAGTATGTGACTCTGAGAAAATCTTTCACTGTCATCTCCATTCAACGAAGAGGAAAAATCTGCAACGGTGGATAGAGTTAAGTGTTAAAAGAAAAACATTTGTCATTCGACTTATACATTATGCTTGCAAGATAACAGAATTCCAATGTTAAATCACTATGTTCGGACTTCAGATGTGTCACAAAGTCTATGTATACAGGATTCCATTACAACCATTGGGATTTCGCCTATTTGCCTCTTTGATCTCTTATGGAAAGCTATGGTGTTCTATTAGAGTATCAACACAACCTCATATAGGTACAAGAAAACAGATCGGATCATCATCATTTTTAACATTGGAAATGTTAATGCTCGTATATGGGGCCAGAGTTACGATTTTTGTCTAAGGCCGCCGACACGAAAGTGTCGAGGTCATATTACGTATTCTGAGATAACGCAGTGCTCGAGTGGTGAGAGCCGGGAGTTTACTATAGTGTGAAGTGTGCACAGTATGAGTAGGTATGCCCGGAGAACATGAAGTAAAATAGTATATTACGTAACGAGCATGGAAAGTGACAATTTTTTTTGTTACGAGCGTGAAATTTTATGCACGAGTCGTAGCCGAGGGCAGAAAAGAAATCACGCGAGTTTATAGGAAATACACTTTCCATCGAGTTATGTACACTATTTTTCCCACGACCACTTAAGAAGACGAATTTATTCATAAAACAGTAACTTTATATTCAATGATTTGGTGTAAATGTTAACAGATATCAAAATTTCCAAGTAGCCTACTAACTTACTGTGCGCATAATATTCTAATAATTCCGACCGGCTCATGAGTGACACGTTGATTTGTTCTCTCGCCCACCAATTCATAAATGACCAGTTCGAACCTAAAATATTTAGATTTTCCACGGAGGAGTAATTAAAATGTTCAACTGCCGTACCTTCTAAGAGATTTTTCTGATAAAGAAATTATTAGATTTAAAAAGAGACGCAATAGGATATTTATTCAGTAAGCGTCAAAATCTCAAAGCTAACTGCAAAATTTGAAATGAGCCGCTTTCGTAGTGGGTCGTGGGAAAATAAAATTATATATTTATTATTTCTTTGTAGTAGGTATGTTTTGTGGTTATAATAAAAAGTTAATGATGTTTTATGTATGGTGTTATAATTTCCAACGTCCCGATGGTTGCAAGGATTGCGAGACAGTTTTTGTCTTACACTTTGTTGAATACTGCATACTTTTCTGATTTCATTTACGAGTATATACAATTTTCCCATATTTGGGTGGTATGCATAAAAAGTAGTACATGCTAATACTTCAAGTATTTACTTCGCAAGTGAAGTACCTACTACACCATCGTAGTACTTACTACCCTCGTGTAGTAGATACTATTATTTACAATAGTACATAGAAGTTTCTACTTCACCGTAGAAGCACCTACTCTACCTCTCGTAGTATCTACTACAAAATCCACAAATTATTGCTGCTTAGTAGTATCTACTTCAATTTCAGCGAAGTTGCTGTTTGGGAAACTTCTAATAAATTTTCTCTTGCAAAAATATTACCGCTTTTATGAATACAGGTACCTACCTGCTGTAATAGTGTGCAATGAAAGAAGAACATATGGGGAAGATGTATTTCGAAAATTATTCAGGTAGTTACTGCAAAATTCAAAAATTATAATAATCATAATAATTATAATAATTATAATAACAACAACAATAATAATAATAATAATATAATTAATAAGTTTATTCCTTCCGCTCAGTACAAAGCATTTTCATATGTATAACCAACAGACCAGTTTTTATAGAAGTCCATACATTCAAATTCAAAGGCGAATAAACTTAAGGAAAAAAGATTACAACTCACTGAAGTCAGAGCCGGAGTAAAATTCCAAAATAATTTGGAAACACGCATATTTAACTAAAAGAAGCACTAATGGAAAATACTAATTATCTATTCAACGAAATTCCTGACCAAGTTTTCTAGGAGAAGATAAGTAGAATTCAGTTTGAGGACGTTCATCAAGACATCACGGGGAAATGATGTAATTCGCAGACACATATTGGGACAAAAGTAAACAAGTAAACAACTATGTATATTCCAAAGATTTACAACAGAGGACATCAGAAAACTTTGAAGAAACCACAATTCGACAGAGTCCATAGGAAACTTTTCCTCGTCTGCACCTCTGCTGTGTTCAATATGCGTTAATCAGTTTAAACCTGTGTTTCACAGATTTCACCCTGTCTCGGCTGTTCCTATGTTGTCTCTGCGCTATGTTCAATGTGCGGCCGGCCTAACACCAGCCTGAGACGCTCCCGGTAGCTTATTCATATCTTACGTATCGTATCGAAATACGAAGTAACATGAAGACAGCTCATATCCAACGCGCAAGGTCGCTCTCGAAGTTGCGATATGGTACCTACGTGGTTTATGAATCGACAAATTGCACTAGTATCTGTTTTGCAGAACAGAACGCATTTTTGAAACAGACTCCCTTAAGAGGGATACGTACGTTGAAAACAGCGCCGATATCAAGCTCTATGTTACGAAACGTAGCGCTCTTAGTAATAAATATTTTGTAGAAATTTCTTCTTTGTCAGAAAGAAGAAGGTTTGTTCTACAATTCCGTCAAACCAAATTAAGAAAAAATATGTAAATAGTGAAATTTGTCTTTTGGTGTATTTTTAGCAGCTAGAAACTTGGTTCAAACAGCAACTACTGGAAAACTAATTTGAGCACACTATAGTATGAACATTAGATTGCTTGCGTTTCAAATTTGAATGCATTTAGACTGAAAATTAATAAGCTACATTAAATTTACTTCGACAATAAACCCATTTCTAAAAACGGGAGTCACCTCTTTCCACTAGCAGATTCTAACCTCCCCTCGGCAGTCGGTGACAGCCGTATCTGGCCGGCAGATATGTTTCTCCTCGTTTTTCTCCTACACTGGCTGGTGTAGTGGGGGAGAGTATCACGCAACCGAGTGCTTATTTTTCTTGAGCAACGTACGTATCCCTCTTAACTGACGGAGACCAGACACACGCATTTTTTGTAAAAAAGATAATGTAAAAACGAGTGTAAAAATATCAGAAAAAGAAACTAACCCCTACTGGAGTCGAACTCACCCAGCTCATGGACATCAAACTACTAACCGTATGCGATACTTCCCTACCCACGGAAACCGCTGATGGCATTCACAAGTAACGAAATACTTAAACGAAAAGAACCATGTCAACAATCTATTCAATTTTAATTTTTATATTATTAAATTTCTTTAAAACGTGTGTCAAGTTCCTTTTTCGTGTTATAATTAAATTCAGCAGTTAGCTCTTTTAGTGCCTCCTCTTTTTCGTTTTTAACTTTTGGAATCTCTTATCAAACAAAATTTTATAATATTTTACAAGAAGAACAAAGCAGAACCTATTCATTTATTTCTTCTTCGAATTCTTGTTCTCTTTTAGAATCGGAATTCATTTTAATGCATATAAGAAAAAACTTTTGAAATCGGCAGATAAAATAGGTTTAATTTGAGTTAGGTATTTTGAAAAATGAACAACTAAATTTGACAAGTCAAATTTTTTTGACTCCGACCCGTGGTAGTAGCCTACTTCAGTTTAATAAAATTTAGTAGCATGAAGTATATGCTTTGCATTGTAGTATAAACTTCGTTGGAACTGAAGTAGATACTACATATATAAAAGTAAATGCTACGAAGTAAATACTTCTTCATGAAGCATTAGCATGTACTACTTTTTATGCATACCACCCATCACATCGATTATGGTGGCCATTGCAGTCAAGGAACAGGAGATTTGGGAATTACACGCACTGTCGAAAAGAGAGATGGTCAAGTCAAGTTTTGCGGCTAGTGACCTCCGTCAACCGAGAAATTAACCGGAGCAAACAGAATTATTTTATTGGGGTTAGCGTGTGCGGCATAGCGGCAGTCACTTTCTGTAGGTGTGATTCTAAATAAAATGAATCCGGAGGAAATAAACTTTGCAAGAATCTAACCTCTCAAACAAAGAAGTTCTATATATTAAGCACAGTTTTACAATATGTAGCCGGCACTGTTGTAGAATATTGCCTACGACTACGATTTACGCCTTCCGAAAACTACTCCCGACTGATTGTAGCTAAGACTTAAGGCTGTCGGAACGCCGACGAACAGTTACTGCGGAGGGGTATCGGAAGGGACGTAGCATTCCAAAAATACAAAGTAGGCGGACACTGAATGTAAAAATTGCTGGGCGCGCTAGATTAGGGGGAACATTTCACAGTGTACAGAGTAGGACTCGGAGCTTTCCATTCACTTTGAGCTAGAACAAACACAACACCGAAGCTACAGACGAAACACGGGGTTTTTTGAATATCATAGTATAGTATTTATATTCCGACGAGTACCTGATAGAAAACAAGGAACGTTGAACCAAATTATAGGCGGGGAAACAAAACTCGTCTCAGGATGCTGGTTTCCCCAAGAAAACGCAGTGGGTTACTTATAAGTAAAAAAGAAAAACTAGGTAAGTATGTTTTGCGATTGACCGAAAAGTTCGTGTGGTTAGAGTTATTTTAATAGCATTTCTCTAACAAAAGTTTTGCAATATTTCTTAAATCAAAAATAGACTGCAAAAACGGAAAACTCCATTTTTTGACTGGCCACTTCCGGTGGCTTTTTCTGGGTTCAGTTATCATGTCATATCATATTTTCTTTTCTGAGAGCATCGAACTGGCTACCTCTGAGGTACTGCCGCAGTACCCCAGAGCTAGCCGAGCGGTGGAAAAAATAATAAACAAAAAATGGTTTGCTGAGTCTAAATTTCCTTAATAATGACTTGTACCGTTATCATCTGCCGCAGTCAGACACGCTCTTAGCGCTTTACGCATTGTAACTGATTTTTTTCCATAACGCTCTAACATTTGGAATATACTTCCATGAACCTGTGTTCCAAATTCCTAAACGGTAAAAAATGTTTTGTCATGTTGAGTGTGCATCTGACTGCAATAGAAAATCCACGGTACACGCCACTCTTAATAATCAGTTCATTAAATGTTCAAATTCTAATCCTTCTGTGACAACACAAATTTTAAACTTTCCCTTTCCCGGCTAATTTCTTGTCCATCGTAATTCCGTGACAGATTTTACCTGATATGACGCAGAGAACAGAAATAACGGAAGACGTAGTTGGAAGTTGACGTATATTATGTGTCTAAAAACGTTTTATACGAAATTAGTCCAATCCGGTGCCCATAGGATGTGTTATGTGTTCTCATTTGGCCAATAACATGCTGTATTAATGCAATGGAAATCTCCGGTTGGCGACGGAAATCCAAAGGCAGTGTACAAGAAATCCACCAGTGATTCACTCCTCAGGAATCTGTTATACATGTTGATCCATTTATCCATTTATGCGAAGTTATATGAGAGACCCCTCTTTGTTTTACCATTCTGTCTGTTCGTCCGTCTGTCTCTCAGTCTGTATGTCTGTTTGTCTCTCACAGTGTTCTTTTTCCTGAACTATAAGTGCTATACAACAATAAAATTGACGCATATGTAATGACCCAAACTCAGACAAATCTAAATGGTTTGTTGTGTGCACATAATGTAGGGCGGATTTCATACATCGAAACATCGAAAAAGGGTCAAAAGATATTTTTTGTTTGCAACACTAGAGCATGTGAAACATTTTTTTTGTTTTTATCTTTTTACAGTTCAGTACGACCACATGCGGGGAGTGTCAATTGTGTCCCCCTGTCGCAATTGGGAACTATTTAAAGTAGAATCGTGAATTTTGGTACTTTCGTAGTCTTCACGATAATTATGCAATAAATAAATTTTATCAAAATCGATTCAGGATGCGGTTTCTGATATAAGTGCTTCAGAAACTTTGCTAGCCAGTACGGAATACTTTATGTAGGTACAAAAGGAGTTGATACTCGGTGAATTATTTATATGGGACACTTATACATATTGCGTTTTTTAATTCTTCGATCGATTTTACTAAGTATGCATACGAAGTAAGTTGCTTCTAAACTAAGCCCCATATTTTTGTGTTTCAGTTTTCTTTTAAAATTTTTGTCACACTTAGGGATGTTTCAAAAATTACATTTTGAGAATGATGAACAGATGCCCAGTTTCACAATAAGTTCAGTCTAGAATGCAACTCTTACACAATCATATCATATAGTAAAATCGAACAGGGAAATAAAAAGTGAGATGATATTACAGGAGTTCTATTTAAGAAATCCAAGTTGTGTAGATTAGCATCTGCTGTACAGAAGAAATGAGACGCCATGTATAAGTAAAGTAATTTGAATGATGGAAATTTAAAAACAAAGAGAGTATCTATTTGGCATTTTTCTCTAAATTACACAATACAGATGAATCGCGTTTTCTGATAAATGGGATACCTGTGCACCTGCATATTCAACTCATATGTGTAACAATAATAAATTTTAGGAAGAATCGGAAATTACTTTGGAAGGTCGTCGATACGAAAAATAGGCCCCAAGAATAATATCTGAATACATACAAAAACTAGCCACGCCTGTTTCTTGAATCTGGGAAGTTTAAACATATCGCCACTAGACACCGCCACCTCTAGGCCCTTGAAAAGGCGAATGCAGAGGTGCAGGAGCCAATTGATTACTTCATTATTATAAAAAATTTATTATATTTTTTTTTGATACCGTCAAAATGAAAAGTCTAATCTATGACTCTACGATTATAATTTCTAAAAAAAACGAAAAATGTGATAAATATTCTAGCTACAATATATCCGATTTTCATAGATTATGAAGTAGATTTTAAAGTTAAATTTCTGGTTTTTAAGAAAATTATTCGCGAACAGTCCTAGATCTATGTTTAATTGAAACAAGAAAAAAATAATCACGCGAATATCTTAAACCATGTTGGAATAATCCATTGGCAGCGGGAACGTTACATCCCTCAAATATTCCAAGCGTTCCGATAGCCTTAACGAGTGGTACTGGATAGTTCTTGCATCTACTCCTCAGACAAATACCTAGCAAGCAGGAATTGAGCCGGAGTAGCATTAAAATTGACGTCTCATAGTATATGGATTTAGTCTGGCGGGGTACTTACCAGAGAAGCAGTTATTCTAGCACTAGCTTTACAAATAGCAGGTTTTTGAAGGCAACGGAAATGAAATCCTGAAAGATCCTATTGACATCGGCCATATTTTCATATTGATTTATATTTTAGATTGACAGTTATAATCTGTTTTAAATATACAATTTAACCATGCCAGAAACTCTGGAACAAATAATGTAATACTAGCTTTGGTTAATTGATAAATAATTTATATCTGCCAAATTGATTTATATTGCAATATGTATTATCACGAATGGACAACAATGATAGATATTTCATGCATGACAAATTCGTTGCACGCTGCCAAGCGAAAATGTATTCATAGCAAATTATGAATTATATTATTACATATTAGCATTTCAGGATTGTCACTGAATAAAATTATTTTATATTCCAGAGTAGCTTCGCAGGTGCACAATTTTATTTGTGACAAATGATGCGAATTACAAAAAAATCATAACTTCAGTATTTATAGCTATTCGAGACGAAGTAGTAATTATTGTAAATTTTATACTAACGTACGTATGTATTTGGATATTCGGAATATAAAGCATTTTTGAGATTTCGCTGTCAGAATATGCGGTGGGATTTATACTGCAGCGCACAAAGTTTTTAATTCTCCATACTTAAAAATTAATTTGCATTTATACAGATTGTTCCATTTATTCCCCCACAGTCTCTAATTTTGTTTATTAAATGGAACCCCCGTATTTTATAGCAGTTTTGGATTTCTTAACAAATTTTACCACGAAGTTGAATAAAATATTTTTCGTCGAAAGTGTACATTTGTGACGCTACCGACAACTTTTTAAAGATTTTGGTAGATGTAGAGAAATCTTCGTATTCAACAAAGTTGAAGTTGTGACATCTTGTAAAAATCAAAACAATATTTAGGAGTGACCGCTACAATAATTAAAAAATTGAAAAAATCACAGAGTATGAGCAGTTAAATGGCCAAATTAACAAACTTCAAAATTCCATAACTTAATTTTTTTAAACGAAATTTCGAATATTTGGTACATGCATATTCGTAGTCACAAACTGATTATGTTATATTATCGTGTTGTTGGTGGTGTGTGTTTTCAAAACATTGCATGTATTAGGTAGATAAAGAAAGACTATTAATTCTGGAAATATGTTTTTTAGTAATTTAATTTTAATTTTTTTTTCAGATGAAAAACAGGATATGTTTATCTCCTTAATCTATTCTCTTTTCATGTTTGCAGTTCAAAGTAATTTTTTTATCTTTTCCACATCACAATAGGCAGCGTTTGAAACTTGTTCTCTCTGAATGAGTAAGACAGCTTTAGGACCTGAGAGCGAAAAATTGTTTATGAGTGACTACAAAGTAGACGCCGACAGGATAATTTTGTTGGCAGTTTTAATTGCATATTATGGAGAGGAGAGTGAAACCTCAGAGATAATTTTAATTTCAAACCAAGGCAAATAATAACAAAGAAATCTTAAAACTGTGAATTCTTCAAGCTTAAACTTTTTTACCCCTGTAGAATAATACAAATATAAATAAATTCCTAAAAATCACCAGCGTTATTTTTATATGTGGACAACTTTTGTGAGCCTCTACGATAGCGTAGGTTAGATTCTTTTTATCAGCTGACGATTCGTCATGTCCATTTTTCATTTCTGTACTTTTGTGTTCGCCATGAAATTCTTCACCAGGGTATCTACTATCTAGGCACCGATAAAGATGACTAGGCCACTTATTTTCTCAACCCCGTCTGCCTTTCGAGTTTCAGGCTCCCCATTTTTCTTAGCAAATAATACTTTCTTTGAAGCCGATTAGAGTTCGGTCTGAAATGGAATTGTTAATTTGATATATCTCACTGATTTAATCATGAGAATTACATGGAAACTAAATTAATTCAAGTTAACGAACACGCAACATTTAACTTCGTTAGTAGTTAAGCAGTTTGTCTGCAGTCCTCAATATGTTCCCTAAGGATGCCGCAATAACTGCGTCACTTGTAACTTTTGTTTTTCAGATTATGTTGCCTCTCCTCGCAGTCGTAGTCTACTACAAAACCGAGGCGAACCTGATTTTAGATGTTAAAAACTTAGAATTCTTGACTAATTTCTGTGCCCTGGTAGTGCTGACGCAAGAGTGACAGTTCTTTGACAGTTGACTGACCAATGAGGCATCAGTTTCTAGAGGGACAACATAGACTAGTTATTTTGACCAGCCTTTAACGGCATATTTTAAATTCTCGCAGATCGTATCTCCAGTTT
This sequence comes from Xestobium rufovillosum, assembly GCA_963966045.1. NCBI lineage: Eukaryota > Metazoa > Arthropoda > Insecta > Coleoptera > Ptinidae > Xestobium > Xestobium rufovillosum. The sequence goes on from OZ014500.1 coordinate 12,535,675, forward strand.
CAGCCGCATAATTCAAAAATTTATTTTTATTTAAGAGTTAAAAATAGTTTTCCCAAATTGTTAAACCACGTGCAGAGCCGTTCTGGCGGTTATTTATTAAACAGTCTTTGATACAGCGACATATTGAGATCCTGAGTAAGTAGAGTCTCCTTTTTATTTGTTGGTATCTCAAATCAGTACTTAGCTCATTTGATTTCTTGTTGGCAACTGTTTGAGATCCTGAGTAAGTAGAGTCTCCTTTTTATTTGTTGGTATCTCAAATCAGTACTTAGCTCATTTGATTTCTTGTTGGCAACTGTTGATTCTATTTTAATGTAATCACCCGACCCCCAACCTTAGTTTAGTAAACTAAATAACTACAGGTGAGAAGCGCTCTGTAAAATTGAAAAGTAAACAGATTTTTCCACTTCTAATTGTGAATTTGGAAATGGGAAAATCTGCGCCGTACTATTTGAAGTTAGACCTGACCGAGTTCCTTGTTGGTACAGTGGTACAGTATTAATATTCCGACTGCCCCTCTGCATATCCCAACAACGTTAACACAATCACAATTTACTTTTTGGTAGTGTATGTACATAACTGAGTTTTTACACGACTGTGCTCATTATCAATAATAATGGGACTTTCCTTGAAAGAGTGACGTCGAAATGAGAAATGGCATAAGGAAAGTCCCATTATGCTTGGCCAAATACCTTGTGCTTAACGGACTGACTTACTTTTTTGTAATGCCCTGTATAACAGTATACATATAGTAACTTTCTTTAATGCATTTTCGGGAAATTGATCCCCACCTTGAGATGAAATTTTGCTTCTAGTCTCGAAAAATATAACTGAACAGAATTTGAAGAGAACCAAACAATCTCAAAAATCCACGGCATATAGGTATTTTAAATCCAGAAAACCTGGTAGCATACATCTCCGCTCCTAGGTGATTCTGAAGTTTGTTCCATTTTTATTTTGCACCAAATATTTTATTTAATACATTTTACATTTTGCATATAATTGTTTCACTCATTGCAAACTGTTTCTTAGACTGCTTTAGATTTGTTTTATTTTATTTGTTCTTTTTCAGTTCTTGCCCTGCTCATCTGTCATGCCTCCGTTCTTTGTTCGTTTTCGGTCTTGAAGTTGTTCCTTTTTGTTATTTATCACTTGCTGAATAGACCTTGTGAGGGTTCTTGTCCGATTTTAACGATTTTATCGTATATTTATTTCATTTATTTATTCGGATCTTGTTTGCTGTCAAAATTTGGAGGTTATGTGATGTTTGTTCAGTGCTTAGGTTGGTTTAGAATCTACTTATTTTCGTTACAGCCAACTGCGATGGACGTTTATCCATTTAGCTGCACAGTTTCACTGGTTCAGTGGCGTACCTATCTACACTGACGGACAAAAAAAGTGGCGCACCTAGATTTTGCCGTAAGTTTGAAGTTTAATAATTTCTGAACGAGTCAATCGATTTTAATCAGTCTTTTTTTGCTGTGAAGGGTGACTTTTCCAGATGACTATGACGTATTTTGCTTTTCACTAAAAAATTTTGCTACTTTTATAGTGGCTTTAGAAGCCGAGTATGTTTTTTACGAAAATTTTGACTGGCGCTATGGAGTGAAATTGTAAGTTTATTGAAACCTTACATTCGTCACGTGATATTCCATTACCTTTTCCATAATTTTCTTTTTATTTCACCTTCTTAGTCCTTTTGTTATCGAAAATGCGACACGTTAGACGAAACAGTGTAAATCAGTTTGTAACTGACAAGATGGCCATGGCAAAAGTTGAGGAAATGTTTCATCTCATTGAAACGTCAAAAGTTTTAGCTCACGTTAACTTTCTAAATGAAAATGCCGTTGCAAATAAGTTCAGTTCAAGTAGCAATAATCGTAGCTTTGGTAGAAGACGGAAGGAATCAAAGATATGCAGCTCGTGTTATTGGTCTATCGGAAACAACTGTTCGAAGAGCAATGCAGCGATACCAGGAAACGGGTCAGTACAGCAGACGTGGCGGTTCAGGTCGTCCCAGAGTTACGACAAACATCGACAATCGGTATATTAGGCTGCAAATATCGAGAAATCCCCATCAAACAGCTGTGAGCATGAACCGTGATTTAAGAGACACTCGAGGAACGGTTGTGTCAGACAGAACAGTTCGTAGAATAATCAGGTCCCTCGGTTTCATAGCAAGACCTGCTGTTGGTATGCGACTACTTCGTCAACATCGTGTTGCTCGGTTGAATTTTGCCCGAATTCATGCTGGTTGGGATGAGTTGCAATGGTCTCAAGTTTTATTCACTGATGAATCGAGATTCTTATTGAGATCAGCAGATGGGCGTCATAGAGTTTGGAGAAGGCGTGGAGAAAGATACGGGGATAGTTTATTCTGTGAAAGGGAAAGTTTTGGCGGCGGTTCGCTAATGGTATGGGGTGGAATTACTAGCGATGCCCGTACAGAATTATTCGTGTTACCACCACGGCGATCTTTAAATGCAGCTGGGTACATCGAAATTTTGGTAGAACACGTTGTCCCATTTGCGCCTTACATTGACGAAGAGTTCCTTTTGATGCAGGATAACGCGCGACCACATACAGCAGCAACGGTAACTCAATTTTTAAACATTGTTGGGATTTATCGCTTGCCGTGGCCCGCTAGAAGCCCTGATATGAATCCTATCGAAAATTTATGGGATGAATTGGGACGACGTGTTAGAGGCCGAAATCCAGAAAATCTTCAAGAATTGAGGGTCACTCTTACAGAAGAATGGGAAAATATTCCTCAAATCAACATAATAAATTTGATTAGAAGCATGCCACGACGTATGGAAGCTGTTATTAGAGCCAGAGGAGGAAATACTCGTTATTAGCCAGCTTGTTCTTCAGTTTATTTTTAAGATTATTTTTCATACTGTTGTTATTTGTTGTTTTCTTTATTAATTATTACTTGTTTACGAAATTGTTGCTCTTCTTTCTCAAACACTTCCTCAACGTATTTCATGAAACCGTGCTGTCTTTTGGCTTTTGTAATTCCATGGCCCCCTTGTTAATCAGAAGCCAAATTACGCTGCTTCGACTAAAGTGTCGCATTTTCGTTAACACAAGGACTAAAAGGATGAAATAAAAGGAAAGTAATTGAAAAGGAAATGAGGTATCACATGATAATGTAAGAAGTCAATAGACTTAAAATTTCACTCCATAGCGTCAATCAAACTTTGCGTAAAAAACATACTCGACTTCTAAAGGCACTATGAAGAAGCAAAAATTTTTGGTGGAAAGCAAAATACATCATACTCATCTAGAAAAGTCGCCCTTTACAGCAAAAAAAGAATTGTTAAAATTGATTGCCTCGTTCAAAAGTTATTGAACTACAAACATATTGCAAAATCTAGGTGCGCCGCTTTTTTTTGTCCGTCAGTGTAGTTTTCTTTTTCAAGTCTCTTCTTTTTCGGTTCTGTATGCATTTTATTCTCCATTTTTACATTTATGGCTCTTCTTCTTGCTATCTAACCAATTCCGGTCGAGAGCGTAGTGGATGAATAGTGGGGATTACTCAACTGTGCATCTCTTTTGCTCGCCATCACGTCTGACGATTGCTGTATATTTCTATTATTCGGCTTCGTGTTTTCTGTATTCGTCTTATTTTGCATCAGTGTCTTTTAGGAGCCAACAACTGCTTGGCGCCCTTTTTCTGTTTTTAGCCCACCTCACCTTCGACTTCGAGCACAGCTGCGGCAGGATCCTTTATTGTGGCGTTTCGTCATTTAGGTTACGTCACAAATTAGTAATTTTACTGTGGATTACAGGTAGCGACATGAGTAATCTAGACCACCAACTCGGCTGCTACAAAGAACGATACGGTTCTTAAAAATTATAATGTCCTAGGGGTAGCATACATATCTGGCCTTAAAGCACCTCTGGAGGTAGTAAATTTACTCTGTACTAAAAACATTAGTGGACGTAGCTTGACATTGGACATTGTATCAATAAACCATTTATATGGTAACAATTGTAGCTTTTCAGCTTGCTAAAGATGTTTAGGATTTCACTGAGGCATGCCCCTAAAAGTTGCGAAGATGATCAACTGCCTGTGGGTAACAACAAAGCGGTAGAAACTGCCTTCGAGAAGTTACATTTACTGTTAGTGCGGACTAACCTTAACCTTTCACCTAGAGCGTGTAATGACCTTGCAAAATCATCACTTGTTTAGTTGCATTCCAAATTCTGTGTTAGTACGTGTAGGTAACTGGTTATACTTGAAATGACTTTAATAATAAATATATATTATATTATTATTATACCTTTTGTGTTTATACGAACAAGTGGAAAGTGTGTAACATCGGGTATAACAATATGTGATGAAATTCAAGACATACAGGAATACGGCGCAGCATCTTGGCAGCGCTTGCAAATAAAAGGAAATAGTGAAACTGGTTGGCGAACTTTGTATCCAGGAATTTTTGACAAGACGAGGAATTTGGAACACCTCATCATAGCAGGGAAAGTGAACGGAATGGAGACAAATACATTTAAAGAACTAGAAAAACTCAAGTTTTTGATATTGTCCGGTAACTATATAGGGAACTTATCACAGGGGGCGTTTCAAGACAGTGGCGTAGAAGTAATCGATCTATCTTTAAATAAACTGGAAACTATTCCAGGAGATGTTTTCAATTTATCTAGTTTATTAAAATTATTTCTGAACAAGAATAGCATTAGCACGATTGAACCAGGGTCATTTCCTAATACTCTGGTTTATTTAGATTTAAGTCATAATTACTTGAATTTTAATGCTGATGTGTACGAGAAACTGGAACATTTAGAGACTCTGATAATCTCTTATAACAAAATAAAGTCAGTGCCAGTAATAAAAGGTTTGGGGACGCTGGATGTTCTGGATTTATCGCACAACGAAATAGAAGAAATAGGAACAAATGCTTTTTCAAATTTACGTGTTTTACAAAAGCTGTATTTAAACAATAATCGGCTGAAAGTCCTTTTACCCGATTCATTTGTAAGTAAACACGACAGACTAGAATTAAGCTTTTTGTATTTACATAGAAACAATCTAACATCTTTGTTAATTCGCGATTTTGAAGAAAGGTTGACAGACGTTGTGGAAATCACAATAGGAGGAAATGCGTGGTCATGCCCCTGTCTCTTTGAAATTAACGAGTACATGCGAGATAATAAAATAGAGCAACCTGATTGTGACAAGAAGTTTCTTAATAACGGAGAGATACCAGTTTGCGTAGCAACAAAAAACATTTATGTGTGCCACCAGAATGAACAATTTAAAGAAAATGTCTATAACAAATTTTATAGTGCGTTGGGGAGTTATGAATGTAACTGATTTTTGAAAGTATTTAATAAAGTTTTTGAACTTAAGATATTCTGCTCTCTCTCTTTACTTAGAAACTTACAATTTGACAACTTTTTTCCCATAAAAAGTATGGTGAAAATAAAGAATAATTGACTGACTTTACGGTTTATTTTCCAGATGATTCTGCAATTTCGTTTTTATGCACTTTGCATGTATATTTTTTAGGCTGAGAAACATATTTTGCGTTTAAAACGTGAAGAACACAGTCGTCAAAGTAAAAAAATATGAGTAGTTTAAAATAAACACACGTCGAAAGGAATGAGTGAGTAACTCACAACATATCATGAATGTGCCATGAAGTAACATATTGATTACAAAATAAACAAACGCATCCGATGGTAATGTAACAGGTATACGTCACTGCTTCAAAAAGCACATCAAGTAAGGACAGTAAATTTCTTCTGTCAAAAATGCCTTGCCATCAAGTGCTAGATTCCTTGAAAAATCTCATTCCAACATTTTTTCACTGACAATTTTCACAATAATAACTGTTGCGTACACACCCCGTATCCTGTTTCCCCTCTATTTCTCTACCTACCCTAAAGCTCCCGTCTTTATGGTTCCTTGAATAATATAGTTTTAAACATTCTGTGCATCGAGAATTGTTGTTTGGTACGTGGTGTGAACGGGGTGCGTTTACGGCATGCCAAGAGACTTCTGGGACGCCGTTTTACTTTTATTATGAGAATCTATTAAAATATATTTTAATATGAACTAATTTAGTGTTAGGAGTAATACAGGGTGTTTTCTCAGAGTAGTCATCTGATAATTTGAAATTCTTCAGTCACTTTTTGGTAGTACCAGACCCAACATAAAACTACTCGACTTAAGGGCCAGGGAACACTTAGCACAACATAATTATGGCGTGATTCACTAAGGAATAAAAGTACTATAAACAGCAAAAGTGGTATTCCACTTTACGGTTCAATTTCCAAAACCAATTATTACGTTCTGAGGTAAAAAAAATCTTAGCAACTGTCCGCCAATTAAAGTTTTGAAGGCGGATCTAAACGATTTTATTTGAATGACAACAAAAAATGTGTCAGTCTTGCACTAGTAAACAAAGAGCAACAAAATAATAGATAAATAATCATGTTCTTTTAACACAGTTGGCGAATTTTTGACTTTTAGGAAGAACGTCAAATAAATTAGACAGTTATTATTTTGTTATAACTGTTTTTTTCGTATTTTTATAAAATTAAGTAATTGCTAAATGTAATACAATAAAATTACTATTACAATAAAACAGAAATAAAAATGTTTCCGACCGACTTCCTTTATTATTGTTAATTTTAAACACACCACAAATACAAAATATCGAGTTCGGATAACGAAAAATCACATTGCCTATGGGGAGCGGAGCTGACGAAAACATAGCAACGTCCGGCACAAACGATTAGTGTCGCAAACTGGAACACCACTTTTACTGATTATAGTACATAGGTACGTGGTCTATAACTTCTAAATACTGTTGTCTGTAATTCAAATACAATAATAAAGTGTTTTGACTTAAAATAAACTGACTAATCAGCTCCGCAGTGTGGCGGAATCCGAGAACTAGTAACACACCCGTGATTGATCTTTTTTTCTTTTTAAATTATAAATTTTAACTTACTGCATAATTGTTTTAAATTTACTAAGAACTCGCGATAACGTTGGAAATATAATTGGTAATATAGACTGGTTTAAAGTGTTTCTATTTTCAGTAGAAGTGAAAAGTGTCATTGTACATTATGTAGGGCGTTTAAGATCGATATTTCCAGTAAGTCGATAATTCTTTCAATAAATGCCATGTTTTGCCCAGTTCACTTGTGCACTATACCACAGAAGCGCTTCAGCAAATGCATTCAGATGTAAAAAGTTTTCCTTTTGGTAATTTATACAAATGCAGCTGTGCATTTGTAGGATAAAATAACTTATAAATATTAATAACCAAATTAACAAAATAAAACACATCTGAGGCAAGTTAAAATAATATTAGATATACCAACATAAATACAATATAGCTTACCTGTGTTGATAGAAGAACAGCTCTACTGTAATCAAACAGTTCATTTGTTGGCCCGTAGAGCGTAATTATGTACGTAACTCCTAGAAGCGGCATGAGCACGAGCAGAGCTTTAGCAGCTTTTCGATACTGTTGAGTTTCCCACGAATTCGCTGAGCGCAGTTTTGTGATGAGAACCCACATTATTGCCAGCAGGAATATTAAATTTAAAAGGAGAACTATTACAGTCGGCGTCTGATGTATCCAGTCAACTGGATGAGCTTTTATCCAGGACCGCTGGAAACAAAAAGAATCATTGAAATTTTAACAGTTTTAGAGATAAAAGTCAATAATATGGCAATTCTTTTAAAAGAGAAAAAGGTAGGGCTGTTAGGAGATATTATGAATAGGGAGTGTTGTCAGATAGTTTATTTAATTTTACTGCCTATATTGCTGAGTTTGCACGCTGTACGTTGGGATATATAGGTGCTCCAAGCCCATCGATATGTTTGGGGTAGCATTCCGTGATGTCTCGTAGTACACAAAAAGAAATATGGATTCGTTTCTATAATTTCCAAACATGTAACCAATCAGCTCTAAACATACTATTATTTAACATACAAAATTATCCAATCAGATTCATTCACTTATCTCCAAATACTTTTCCGTTTTAAGTATTTTTCAATTCTGCAATATGACACCTAAGCATATCGTTTCATAATTCTCCCACTCGCATGTACCTGTTATCTCCAACCTGTCACTCCTAGAAGTTCACGGCGTCTGAACGAAGTCACACCAATTTATACAAACTTACTTACAGAAAAAAATAATAAAGTACGCCCACATTGAAAAAGTGAAAATGTGGATGTTTGAATTGAATTATTAAACAACCAGAATACTCCTATGTAGCAGTTCAGCAGAGACTTCTATGCCCACTTATATTCAGAGGGACCTCTTGAGAGTAAAAACACATTTAACTTTATCGGGAACAACAAAGTGAAATTGCGAGGGTCAAACGTTTGTTCGTGTGTGTTCCTTATTCTGCTGCCTTTAAATTTCAATTAGTTAACTACAGACAGCTGTTAGGAAGTCAAATGTATGTCACCTTTTTGGATTTTTCTCGTATTGGCATTAGACCTAAGAAATTTTATCCATAATACTGAGTTTTTGGAGACTGCTAAAAGCATACTTAATGTCAAATACATGCGTCCGAAGGTACTCTTGATTATGCTCGTATTGTTTCTATAATTATTATTCCTGCTTTGAAATAAGTATTTACGTATATTTAATGATGACGTTCTGATATCCTGTTTTTTTCTCCCCTTAGGGCCTGCCTGCCAGTAGGCTCAGATGCACTGCAGCCACAAAATGGGCTTATTGTGCTCACCCTAATTCTAAGTCACACCCATTCCATGATCTTGGTGCCTTGGACCAAACGGTACAAGTCAAACATTGAATGCGTGGAAAATTCTTCCGGTTCCATCAGACATCGCCGGAAAATTCGCTGCCTCTTCTGGTCTAGAGCTTCACATCTGCACAAGATATGCATAGCTGTCTCCCGTTCCTTATTACACAAGCGGCAGTTAAGGTCTCCGTAATATTTGCCAATCTTCCACAGGTGTTCTTTAACGGTCGTGTGTCCCGTTAGGAAGCCTGTTACGATTCTAATTTGAATCCTACTAAGGCAAAGTAGTTCTGAACAACTTTTCCTGCAAGGTCCCTTTATATACGACTTGCAGTGCCTGTGTCCTGGAATCATGTTTCAGCAATTGTGATGTTGAGTGCGAATCCATCCGTTTACTTGGTGTCTGACTGCACTCTTAGTTATGCCTAGGGCAGGCTCCGGTCCAACGAAAGGATCGTTAGAGCCCGGCTTTGCTAGTTTATCGGCTTCCTCGTTTCCTATCAACCCACAGTGACCTCGAATCAGGGTTGGTCGTGTAATTTACGTGGTGTAATTTACACGTTTTTTACGTGTAAAATTTTATGTATTTTACTGAACCCTTGAGTATGTAAAATATGTCAAAAACGTAAAATATGTAAAAAACGTCTATTAAGAAAGATCCATATACCCATGGATCAGCACTCAAAAAGACAGTCAAAACCAAAGATGTAACTTCTAATCTATATAAAACTATAAAATATAATTATAAAAAAATAAAATTTAAAATGTTTTCCAGCTATTTCTTTTGTTTATTTTTGACATTGTTTTATTAAAAAACGAAAACAACACAGCAACAACAACTCGACAGTCGACAGCTGATTTTAACTAATAACATAACCTCATTTTCTACCTGTTTTTACGTATTTGACATTTTTTACGTATTTTACATTTTTACAGGTAAACTCCATTTTTTACATGTAAAATGTAAAAAACTTTGAAGACCGTGTAAAATCCCAACCCTGCCTCGAATCCAAAGCAGTCTCACTGCGTTCCGCATGGCTAGGATATTAAGTTGCTCGAAGCATTCCCACACCAGTATGGAAGACATCTTTGGGCTCATAAGAGCCTTCAAAGCTGCCTGGCTGCCTGATAAGATAAAGATCCGCTGATTTTTGTAGCCCCTCTTAATGCTTTCCCGCGCACATTGTAGTATCGCGTAGACCTTTGCTTGAAAGACAGAGGCATATTTGCCCAGAGAGGAGCTGAGTTTCACTCTTGGTTTATCTCCAAACAGTCCTGACCCAGCACCTGTGACTGTCTTATAGAACCGTCGGTGTACCAGATTAGACTGCCGGAAGGTATGCTGTTCAGAATTTGGTTCTCCATTCTAGGGTCATCGATTGTGACCTCAAAGAGTGGTTGTGTGGTGTTCTTAGGGACCATGTAATCCGTCCTCATGTCAAGCATAGGATCCTTTATGTCCTCAAAATGCTAGTGTGCTCTGTACCCAGACGGACACGGTAAAAAGAGTTTGCAGTCTGTATATAGCAACAACGGCAAATTAATTCTGGGCATCCGGCCTTGGACGACTGTAATTTGCATTTTCGAAAAGTAAATTCGATATTATAATCTCGATCTGACCTGCTTCAATTATATTTCGTTCTAAATGATATTTGTGCTTAATTCGTAAATAAAGAGCCCCTATTTAAATGTTAATTTTACAAATTAGCTTGTTCCCGTCCTGATCGTACCATTCTGATTTTAGATGAGGCAATTAGGCTAGAACAACCCAAACTTCAAATTGATTCAATCGCAAATAATGAGTCGTATACTATAATCTAAATATAGGTAATTTTAATTGTGGGTATTGCTTGTCTAGCGCATTTAATACTAAATTAAGCCCGCTGAAATTCGTAATTTATATAGATTTATTTCCGATTACTGCTAATTAGTTCCTCGAGAGGCGTTCAACGCGATAAGTACAAGGATTAAACTGGCTCAAGTGAATTTCATGTTTCTCCGACATATTAAAAAATATTTCTGGGATTTTCAACTGTTTACCCTTTCCACAATTAAATTTTTTTCGAGATTCATTCTTGTCAACAGATATGATAACATTCTAATAATAAGTTAAGCCAGTGCAAGGACAGAGTGTTGCAAATAATCTTCAATGTAATTTATTAATTTTTCATTTGTCTTCTCTTGAGTAAGTTGAGCTACGTTTTTAGAAAATTTTAAGCGTTTGATGCTGTTACATCGCATACGTTTGTATGAGTGCAGAAATATTTATAAAACAGTAACTTTATTATTTAATGATTTGTTATTTATGTTAGTAAATGTCAAAATTTCTATTTGAACTGGATAGGTAATTGTATCATCTCCAGATGAGAGAAACAAGAAAATAACAACAAGGAACAACAACAACAAGGAATTAAATTCTATTGAGCTAACCTACTGTTAAATAGCAAGTGGGGGCGGCACCCTTTCTTATTTTAAATGGAGTCCTGTTTATTGCTTTGCATATTTTGGACTCATTTCAACGATCTGTCACTTCACAATCTATAGCATTTACTTAATAAATAAGAAAGATAGTTGAATTACACAGCTGGGAGTAATTTGTTCAAAAAGTACCCCATGGGTATGAGGGAAGGCTAATTTTTACTAACAAGAGTTAGCTCTCAAACATAAAACGGCTCTTGTCGTCAAAATACAAAACAATAAAATTTTGGGTAGGTATATTCGTCGTATTTAAATTGACCGTCTCTTATTTTTGGATTTTGAATGTAATAAGCAAATATGTTCTATTTCTATTTAGTATAGAATGTCTTTAGTAATAGGAAAACTGTCCGAAAGTGGGCACTGGAAAACTGAAATTCTACTTTGCCAAAATTATAAAACTGCATTCTTTCATGTGCAAGGCCTGCTTTAAAAAAATACCCGTAACTTTGTCGAACTCAATTGTCACTATTAGCGGAGTAAATAATGGGTGAAATTGTGTCGTTTTTTTTGATGAGCTTAGAACAAGATCAGACCCAGTGGGTATTGTCAACAACAGCATTATACACATAGAAACTCAAAATACGACATTTTTTAGCGGTCACCACACTTTTTATTTTTAAAAAACTATAAAATTTTTACTTTTTTAAAAGTCATGCTTTTTTGCATATCTACTGGCATATATCTCAAAAACGAATTGAGCTATCAACGTAATCTTTTTTTTTGTTTTAAAGCACACACCTATGCGCTTCTTTAGATGTATAATAATAATGGTATTGTTTTTTAAATAAATGATAAAAACGACGATGATCTTGGACGTTCAGAAACTATGCAGGTAAATTTTCAATAATCGAGAAACTTTTTTGTTTTGGAAATTTCTATATAACATGATGAGAAGGAAATATAGCCAAAAGACCAAAAAAAGGTATTAGAAAAAAATCTCTGGATATTTTCAACAGTTTTTATAATATGATTTTTTTAGCTTGGAGGGTAATATCTAAGTTTGCGCGCACGGTGCAATAATAGTGGTTAATGGTTTGGCACCTTTAATTTTGCTGTGTTTATTGCCTATTTTCAGTATTTTCGGTTATTGATCTGTAATGCTTGGGCATCTCAGATACAAATTATTAAAGCCTGACCAAGTTAAAAATGAACTAGTGCCTTTAAAATATTGAAAGAGCCTCCATGTCAAGTTTATTTTTGTAAATATGTCATCGTTTTTTTTATATTAAACTCAGAGGAATTAAAGGGTAAAAGGCTCTGGTCATTATGGAGGGCTAAAAAAGGGCAATTTGTGTCGAAAGGGAAAATCAAGATCTTCTAAGCTTAATGAATAAGGACCTTTTCTAGGTATATTTTCACCTATAAATGTAATGTTTTCTAATAAACGTTGCTGAAATACTACCATACCCACGCAATGAGTAGTATTTTTTTCCGTGGATTGTGTCCTCATTTAAATCAAAATAATCTATACTCGCGAGTGTGTAAGTTTTGATTGTATTACCTGGAGGTACATAAATTTTGTCATTACTAATTCTTTGTTTGGCAATTTTGGTTGTTAATAATTGTCTAATATCGTTAGGTATAAGTACAGCTAATACCAATTTCAGATAGGAAGTCAAAAGATTGTCTACTTCGTAGTAAATGTTGTACACATAAGCCTAATCCAAATTTAAAAAGTTTTTTTTATATAACTTGACGAACAACGCCATAATAAGATTGCAAGGAATAACAGCTTTTGGATTTATATTTGTTTCTAACGTTATAACGATCATCGTGGATAAGCCAAGATGTAAATTGTAGCAATATATTTGGTACTTGCTTTGTAAACTCATTTTGAGTAATATCATGAGGAGTTGAGGAACAGGAAAATTTTTTCGTGGAGAACTGAAATTGTGTGTTTTTAAAAATTCCAGCTGCTTGATGCAAAATTTCATATTCATTTTTATAAACTTCTTTCTTACAGACATCATTATTAGCAGTTTCAGATACAGAGTTTGATGAAAAAGTCGGGACTTTTTTTGTTAATTTTCAATTTATTTAAAAATGCTTGTATGTTATACATATTTCGAAATGTAATGGCTATAACACGACCTATGATATTTCCCATCATGCGCAAATAAATCGTCATAACCGATGAACTTTGGAACCATTCCAATATCGCCCCTCTTTTTGGCCGCTTTGATTAGTGTAGACTGTAGGTACCTCAGTAGTTTTTTATTCTGAGGTAGGCATTTACAACCTCACTCTCGATCTAACCCAAAAAAATGACCAGTTTGGAACTTTTTTATTTCATATATCAGTGGTATATTTTTATGCAAATTAATGTTTAATTTAAATCAGAATTTTTCGAGTTTTATTTTTGTTTATCTTGGGACTGACGAAACCTCTAAAATAATAAAAAGAAATGGATAGGTACCTAATAAAATCTGCAAACTTGTTTGTATAAATGTTAATTTTTGCTTTTTCTTTGTCCCTTTTTGATTTCAAATAAGGCACATTTCACGTATTTTAAATGATTCCATGTTACCTCTACTTTTTGAAGAATGTTTCTGTCTCCGTCCGAGCTATTACTAATTTAGCAAACCATCTCAATATTGTCCTTACTGGTATAAACCTTTCTGCAGTTTTTTCGATATTTACTTTAATTTTTCCGTTTAAAATATCATTCTTGATTGCTAAAATTTTCTGTCCAGAATCATCTTTTCTCAGTTCCGCAGCCCTAATTATTGTCTCTAAACCTCACTTCCAACTTCCAAGGCTTATGCACAACAAGTTTATCTTTTTCCTCCACAACTTCACCACATAATAAGCACTTCATTTTAATATTTAGCTCATCTATCTTAAATATTTTTAAACAGTAAAAATTAAAGAACTCTCCACTAACAATACGAACTACATGTTGTGTAAATGACTATTTATTTCTTTCATGTTATATCTCGCAGGCGTCGATATTGTCATCGGTCGCTCCTTATTATTAGCCGATATAAAAAATCATAGCGCCTAAACTACAAAAGTCACAATAACAATTATGCTGCCAAAAACTTTTTTGGTCTTTTGGTGGCATTTCCTTCGCAGCATGTTATATAAAAATTTCCAAAACAAAAAAGTTTCTCGATTAGTAAAAATTTGCCTGCGTAATTTCTGAACTTCCTAGGTTATCGACGTTTTGAGCATATTAAAACAAAAAACACCAACCAATACTATGCTTAGAAAGAAGTGCCTAAGTGTGTGTTGTAAAACAAAAAAAGATCATGTCGATAGCTCAATTAGATACCTAGATATTAGAGTGGATATATAAAAAAGGAAGGTTTTAAAAAAGGTACGTATCCCCACTTTTTTGGAAATAAAAAATTTCGTGACCACAAAAAAAGTCGTATCTTGTGATTTCTCATAAACAATGACCTAACTAATAAAATGAGATATGTTTCATTTTGTTCTAAGATAAAAAAAATAAAATCGAGAAGGAAGCGACTTTTGCCTTGGTTTTTACTCTACTATATGTTTTTAGAAAAATATTATTATTCCTTGTTTATACAGGCTATCCCAACGGACTTGTACCTTGACGCAGTTCCAGTAGCTTGTGTACTTCAATGATCTAAAGAGCCGAACCTTAGGTTTTTATTGAGAAGACAGATTAAATCAAGTCCCTCTTTCAGTAATCAGAAAATACGTAAGTTCCGGTCCTACGGAATAATTAAAAATATTTTTATCCCCGAAAGTGAATTAAATCTAAAATCAATATTATTACAGACTGACAATTCAAATAAAAATATCGTAAAACTTGTAAACGCCGCCTACACATTCAGATCTATTTACATGGAGATTAGATCCAGTATTAAATTGTTTAATTTTTTCGGTAAACATAATATACTTTTTAATGAGAATTAATTACAATTTTTAGAAATACGTAAATAATATTATACTTATACTTACCATGGGTCCCAAACTAGGATCAATAGGTAGGAAGTATTTTACGACGGCCCATGTCGTAACAAATATTATGGGCAAACCTGCAAAAATTATAAATATGTAAATAAAGTTAATGGATCAGTCTACAGGCTATTGAATACAAAAATAATCACGTGTTTTTCACGTTATTGAAAATAAATAAGTTTCTTATATCAAATCGAAAACAATTAAATTCCGGAAATATCATAGTCGTATTCCAACTTTTCAGTTTAATATAAAAGAAGCGAAGCTGCCGCAACAATTCAGTCATTAGACTCAAACCACTATTTCCAAGTCGTTCCTTTAGAACGGGATGTGAGACTGAATGCCCGGTAGTGGTAATTGAGTGTGAATTTGGTCACTATATCAAAGTCTTTTATTTTCAGAGTACAGGGCGTGAGACTGCGTGTCTGGTAGTGGTCATAATTAAGTTTTATAAGTCGTAAATATTGTACATATGTTCAAAATTGGAATAAAATTTAAGTTTTCCGATTTTGTAAAATAATATTACCAAGGATAAAGTTTAAGTTACCGTTACAAGTTGTTGTTCTTCAACACAACCAACAGTATGTATGTTAGAAGTTTTTTAGTATTGCATGTTTCGAATGTGCATGGGAAACCTCAGACCATTGGTTTCGTCCTTTTGGGACTCATCAGTACGGTGATTTGCGCTACACACTCGAACCACGCAATATTGCTTGCTGCTTACACGCTAGGTGCAAGTATTAGCAAGAGCAAGAGCACTTCGGCTCTACTATGAGATCACTTCAGGTGATCGACCGTCTGAACTGGAAATTATTTTCCCAGAGCATTGCCTCTGGGGGCGACACCGAATTCGATCACCGCTTATGAGATTAAACGCTGACTGTCGTACCTCGTACCACCGACATATTTATGAAATAAATGGACGTTCTGATGATACTTAAAAGCTGGTATTTAATAGGGAGGTTCGGAGAAAAGTAAGATATCTATTTTTGGCATGAAAATGACAGAAAATTGTTATTGTAATTGAAAAATTTTTTTTGCGGCGTAATAAGCGAAAGAAATTAGCTTATCACGCCCACATGCTAGTTCGCTTTGTTATTGGTTTGACGTCAGAGATTCGTAACGAGCTCCTCCCACTCTCTTGAAGTGCCCGTGAAGCGGTAGGTACCTATCTCATAACATACTTATTGGGACTATTTCGAGCGTGAATTTTTAAATTAAGGTGTCAAGGAAACATAAAACAAAGACAACATAATCGATAAAATGATGCAATAAGGGTATCAAAAGTCCGATTCACATAATTTGCCATATTTATGTAGTAGGTAGGTAA
The DNA here is from genome assembly GCA_963966045.1 of Xestobium rufovillosum. Classification (NCBI taxonomy): domain Eukaryota; kingdom Metazoa; phylum Arthropoda; class Insecta; order Coleoptera; family Ptinidae; genus Xestobium; species Xestobium rufovillosum. Next base: position 12,552,179 of record OZ014500.1, read on the forward strand.
ATGTCCCGGTAAATGTGGAAATGGTGTGTGATTCTTGCATCTAACCCCAATTTCATTCAACCTTAAAACAGTAGTGTAAAGGCAGACCGGTATAAGTAAAACAAAGTCAACAATTTATTAACTGTACATGCCTTTTATAATTCAGTATAAGTAGGTATGTAGATTGTAGATACCTGCTTACTTCTGTTTGTAAAATACGTACCTACCTAAATTCTCTAATACAATACAATACATACCTACTCATTTATGTAGGTATGTATACCTAAGTGATTGACAAGTTATCAAGTTAACAGTTTTATAACGGATTGGAATTTAAAAAAAAAACGGAAATAAATACAACTCACGCGAATCAGAAAACTACGCTACGTAGGTACTAGGTACTTGTTTAACAAAAAGAAACAACTGCTATATTCTGGAACGGTTAATGTAGAAACTCGGAAGAGACTCTTAAAGACGCATGTATGGAGTACGAAGTTATACCTATGGGTGCGAAACTTGGACAATGGGAGAAGCGGATTGAAAAAGAGTAAAAGCGTTTGAAATGTGATGCTACAGACGGGTGTTGAAGATACCGTGGATAGACAAGTTAGCAATAAGGAGGAATTAGAAAGAGTTGGGGAAAAGAGAAAAGTATGGAAGACAATAAAGAATAGGGGATAGGATCGTAGGATGGTAGGACACCTTCTGAGACACAAAGGAATAGTTCGCGACATACTAGAGTCAGAGATAGGAATAAAGAGGTAGAGGTTGGAGCAGATTAGACTACTGCTCTCAAATAGTTAGGGATGTAGAATGTTCTACTTTTGCATGCATAGGCTAGCTCAGGAAAAGGATGGAGGTACGCGTCCTACCAGTCTTCAAAAGAGAACTCTATGATGACGTACTATTTAATTATTATTGTAAAATAGTTAATAAAATTTGGCTCCGTCATGCTCCTAGCATCCTGTTTCAAATGATGCTAACCGTAACACGTTACCAAGTACCAAGGGGTCCCAGAAAACTGTCCTAGCATCCTGTTTCAAATGATGCTAACCGTAACACGTTACCAAGTACCAAGGGGTCCCAGAAAACTGTCGATAAATTACATTAGGTTCGATTTTATTCAGAGTGGCTGCAATGGGGCAGCCAATAATTTTATAAACTTTGGCAATGATAAACTAACTCGCGAAAATATCGATAATACTGACCGATTTTCCTTGTGGCTCCAACGAACCACTTTTTCCGTTTTATTGGTGTGCTGTACGATGTATTAGTCTCGGTATAAAACAGAAAACACCAGTTAGAACCAGTTAATAATATTTAACAATTTACCTACACATATGCATAATACTTATGGGACTGCTGCGCGCTGAAGTTGAGACTTCTATGTTATACTAAGTTCTGACGTCACGCGGCCTACTCTCACTGCAAGGTACGATTTCTAGCCTCGCACCGACGGAAAACTTTGCAACGGCTTCACAGGCGAAGGAATTTTTTTTTACAAAAATTAACAACATAACTGCCTTCAGTATAATAAACTCTATCAATTTTAATGAAATTTGAAAATTACCGAACCTGCCTATTAGAGCTGATCGAGCAGGTCAGCATAACTTAATGTGAACCTAAGCTGACGGCAGCGAATTCATGCCTCGTTTATAGTTTAATCAGATGCAGAGTTCTTTCGAATGTGATTTAACGGCATGTCCACGTACAAACAACATCACCTACGCAAGACTACGAGTTATTCTCTCCGAACACTTGCCAGGGAAAACTCGCAAATTTAAAGACTGTGTGAGTCAAGATCGTGTCGTTGTGATTAAGAATGTGGTGTGGGTACAGTTTGAGCGAAAATTTGTAATGAATCATAAGTTAAGCAAAAGACGTTTCTCGTTACTGCAGTTGCGGTTTTCCACTTCGCATGTATGCATATGAATTTCGGGGATTATGAGGATTTAGTTAACGTACCCTACTTTATATCAGTTAAACTGCAGTAGTCCATAAATTATTTTAACGTACTATGTCTACAGCTTTGCAAAGTTATACCTAGTTATGTTTCAGTTATTGAGTAATCGGCTTAAGAGTCAAAGCACAAAAAGGTAAAACTTACCCCATCCAATGGAAGCGTAGACTCTGAGTTTGAAGTTTTCTCTTGTGAGCGTTTCTACGACTAAGATGTACAGATACAGCCCTGAAATGTTAAGAAATTATATTTTAACAGTTGAACACATTTACATTTTACTGCAGCAATCGCGATTTTTTAACTGTCACTTTTCAAATTTTCGCTTTACGTAATTAGTTACGAACCAAACTGAACTTTTATTGTAATTTAAGTACTGGGCAAAGTGGATAAGACACGTGTACCGACTTGCTGCTAAAAGGTGAGTGGTATTTGTCCGAGATTATGGGCAAGAGAAGGGAAGTGCGAGAGGGAAATCGGGCCGATTTTCCATATTTCGCGCGTAGGAAATGCGGTGCGCTCAAAATGTATCATGTCATAACTCCCTCAAAAATTATCTTATCGAGTTGCAATTTTTTAAAAATTATTTCTTAAACTTTCAGGATGCTCACGAAATCTTTCAAATTGCGATTACATAATTACTTTTCATTCCGCTTTGCGATTTTCGAGACGTTGTCGTTTTGGTGCAGTCGAATTTTCACCTATCGAGGAACTATGCTCATTTTTAGAATTTGGACAAACTTCCGGCGGCAAAGTTATAGAGAAAGGATTGAATTTTATTTTACACGAAGATTTAATTCATTATCTCGCATAGAAAAATAGTTATGGCGATTTGAACACGATAATCGTTCTGAGCGCGTATAACTCTTGAAATCGTATACCTGTCAGTGACAACCTTTTCCTTGCACGTTGCATAACCCGAAACACAATTAGGCATTACACATTTTCGTCCCAATTTGATATTTTCATCACACGGAGAATACTTATAAAATAAAACCAAATACGTCTGCACACATGTACAGTCTCCTAAAGATTGATGCTGTAACCGTTTCGTTATCGCACGCTGCTGACTTCAAGAGTTACGCGCTCAGAACGATTATCGTGTTCAAATCGCCATAACTGTTTTTCTATGCGAGATAATGAATTGAATAGATCATTTCAGAATGTCGTCACACAATTGACAGCTGAAGGGCAAACATTTGTTTGTTTATAATTTTCACATAACCTTTCTAAAAGAAAGTCTGATCGAAATAAATATCGAGGCTCTAGAGGCAGATTTTATGATGACAGTTGCCTATTAACGGGGTTGGTCCATATCTCTTGGAGTATTTACAGTGAAATTTTGCACCAACATAGAGATTCGAAATTTCTGACAAAATTTTCATTTTGTGTTCCATTTTGCCTACGTTGATCACCGTGTATAATGTGAAATGTTGAGATAAAAGTATCAATATACTTTGCAAATAGAGTAGTCTGTAAAACTTAGATAACTTTGGTCAGTGATGTCAGTTAGGAATATACGAAATGTACGTGACAAGGGCGCTAAAATCGTATACCTCGTTTGAAAGTAGATCATATAATATACCGGGTGTGCGGTCAAGACTGGCTACTAGCAGATAGGGGACACAGTTCTGAAAGAATTTAGAAAATTCCGCATTTTCTTCGAAAATTCAAATGAAAAGTTGGTTACCATTTCTCATAATATGCAGGAAAATTGGTTAATAACTTTTTGACCTAGCTTTCAAAGTAAGTGGTACAGGGAAGAAAGAATTCCCTTACACAAGAAATGCGATATCTCTGGATTGCTTGTTCTAACTTTAATGAACTTGGTCTAGACTTGAAGGGAATTTATAGCGTAATAGAAATCTGCATTTACGCTTAAATTTTATTTCACGTCGGAACCGCTAGATGGCGTTATTTCGAAACCGACGGTTTTATCAAATTTTCTGAAAATTTTTAAATGGAATGGTAATTTTTTATACCACAGTGAAATTACGCATAAAATACCGCAAGTGGGAAGTTGATATCTTATTTTAAACAGAAGTTTTGAACTAAGATATGGTTTAAGGATATCTCGTGGCGCATAAGAAAAGTAAAAAAAATACTTTTCCATTAAATCTGTTTCACATTTTTCAAGTTTTGGTTTAGATTTGTATCAACTGTTGATTATAACGTAAGTTTGGGAAAGATATCAATTTCTGGTATACGGCACTCTGTTCTTCACTTTATGTGTGATACTATGTTATAGAAATGTACCATTAATTAAGTAAAATAGTATTTAAGCATAAATACAATTTTTCATCACGCTATTAATTATTCTCTTTCCAGTGAGACCAAATTGAAGAAAACTAGTTCAAGCAATTCGGAGATATCGCATTTTTGTTTAAGGAAATTTTTTCTTTCTCCTTCTTTCATATTTCAAAAGCTAGACCAAAAAGTTATGACCCAGATTTGCAGAGTATTATGAGAAGATCTTGAAAACCCTATAAGTGGCAGCTACCTTTCAATTTGAATTTTCGAAGAAAATGCTACTTTTCAATTTCCCTTTAAAATGTCCCTCTATTATCTTGATGTTATAGGGGCGAGAGACAGAACGACCAGGTGTTTTTCAATAAACAATAAGGAGAAAAAGAACAGCCCAAAAGAGGTGTGTATCGTTCCCGTACTAATTGCCCATCTTGTACCAGATACCAGTGAAAAGCAATTTTTATTATTTTTTCACTTTTCACAGAATTGTTTTAATTTCTTAATTATTTTATAATAAATAGTGTTACACTAAAACAACATTTATGCGGAGTTAAATTATATATTCTATTAAATAACTATTTCATACAATGAACCGCCTTTTATATTAGGGAGTTATAAATTGCGAGGCTATTACAACTGCTATTGTTTTCTCACCTTCAACAAACATCCAGAAGAATGTGGCCAGATGAAAATAGTGAAGGACGGTGGTTAAAAGTATACAAACAATCGCAGTACCATTACTGGCGTCATTCGCTGTTCCAGTATTTAACTGAAAAGAATGTAATAAACAAGTTATTACTTACATAAATACAGATATGATATAAAGGCTTAAGTACAATGAATGCTCTTTAAGGTGCCCGCACATTGAGTCTAAGAGAAACGAAGCGAAGCAAAGGGAAATAGTCATGATAGCTTAAACGCATGCTCTTGGCTTCTCGCTTCTTCTACCTACCGCACACTGGCGTGGCGCGAAAAGAAACGGCGCGAGGCAACTTTGAGTGGTTGCTCTGAAGGGTTATCTGGAGACGGCTCTTCGCTGGTTCGCTGTGCCGTGATAACATGCTCTTTTCTCTGGCAGAAGAAATTCTCCTCTCTTCCCTTCGCCAAGCCTCATTGTGCGGGTATTTTTAAGGTGCCCGTACACTGAGGCGAGGAGAAACGAAGCGAAGCACGACGAAGCGAAGCGTCGTTTAAGTACCGTTCACACGCTAGGGCGAAGCGAAGCGAAGAGAAATAGTCGCCATAGCTTATACGCATGCGCCTGACCTAATTCTTCAACAGTAATACTGACGTATGCTAGTTTTGTTTGCATTTCGGAAGCGAGAGCATGAGGTAATTGTTGGACAAAAACAAAATAAGTAGTTGCTCATCTGAAGATTAACTGCGGCGCGAGACGACGTCGCCTGGTTGGTGTGGAGACTTTTTACGCAACAGTTCTTCGCTTCGCGTCGCGTCAGTGTCAGTGTCAGTGTGCGGTGTCCCGTTTGATAACATGTACTTTTTTCTGGCGGAAGAAATCGTATTCCCTTCGCTTCGCCGCGCCTCAGTTTGCGGGCACCTTTTTGGCGCCGGCTCGCCGCCGCCGGCATGTAACAAGCAATGGCATTGCCCACAGTGACGGTGTCTAGAGTGTTCCGAGGCGTGACGATCTCGAAAGTTAACTAACAGCTTTTACCTCTACTGCAAACTTTCTAGATTGTATTTCGATATACAGGGTGTGCCACCTAAGCGTATTTCTTCTATTGCACCTTTCTTACGTACTTGAGGGAAAAATGTCATATGAGACTCAGCTTGATTTTTGATTCATTGCTGTATAAACTATTTTCACTTATGCAGACCGTCCCATTTCTTCTGCGCAGTACCCCACTTTGCTTTTGCCTAAAATTCGTATTTTTAGCGTTAAGAGTATTTTGCTGAAGATTTTGACAGATGGAGACGGATTCTGAAAACTAAATATCTTCGAATTGAAGAAAGTTGTAGTAATAATATTTTGGTGAAAAGAAAATAATATCTAGGAGAAACTGCAACTGCATTAAAAGATCGAAAATATACAGGGAGTTAGCAATTGCAGGGTTAAGTTAGAAAATTGTCGAACGCCTTATCTTCATTTTTCAAATGGAATCGTAAAATCTTTATATCATAGTGGTTTTCTTTGTCGAACATGCGTTCGGTCTATTTTGTCGAAATTGTGATTCTACAAAGAAAAATATTAATTTCTTGTATAAGAGTTTTGATGGGTAATAGATATTTGAGGTTTATTATCTCAAAAACTATTGAGTTTAGGGATATTCAAGCTGATACAAAATAAAGAGAGAATCTATAATAGAAAGTAATAATTGTTATATAAAAATTATACGGTCCCATTAAAAATATTTTTTTGGTCATATAATTGCTCATGCCTTTTTGACCTTTTTTTACTGGAACAACTACTCCGAGATGCTACTTTTATGCTCACTAAAATATCATCGATACAGATTTGTCTAACCCGAAGCTACTTAATTTTGAAAATTCCTCGACACCTGTCAAAATACGCTTAGGTGGCGCATCCTTTATATCGGCATAACCATGGTTCTCATGCGAAAATGAGATAAAATGTCAAGAGGGAGATCAGGTATTTTAGCTAAATTTTTACAATATCTTATGTTTCAAATGCATTTTCTGAAGTCTAAAAAGTAATCGTAGACCAAAAATTTTGTTAGGGACCGTCGGTTCGCTCTGCTACCTTTAAATTTCTACTTTTGCGTTCCTCATGAAATCTTTCCAAACGACTTCAGAGCGCCCTAAAAAATAACGTGTTTTTGAAGCATCCATTTTCTTTCCATTCAAATTAGGGGCTCCAGATGTTACATGGTAAGAATAATCCTCTTTCATAATCCGTCGAAAAGATTGAAATCGACAAAAAGAACTTCATTTGCAATTTTGGGTCATTTCCGAACAATCTCGAGCTGAACGATAACTTCCCACGTAATAGCAACGGTACTTTTTGGCATCTTACTTATATTAGGAAGCAGTCCGCACCGGAAGGTCGCTACAAGAGAGCTACCTACATTTGCTTGTTAGCTGCAAACCGAACCAGCAGCGTACGTGGTCGGTAGGTATCGCATAGAGCTTGTGGTTTGATTCTCTCGGGTTCGGTGGGGTCTACTCCCGTAAAACTTGTTTTGTTTTTCTTATGTTCCTACACTATCTTTTTTACAAAAAATGCGTGTGTCTGGTGCGAGGACAGCTAAGGGGTCTGTTTAAAGAGAAATCACGTTATAAGAAAACAATTTTACCCCATGATACAATGATTTTAACCCTAGTAATAAATCACTGTCGGCGGCGCAATCGTGGCGGCCTTCCTGTGCGAACCGCTTCGTCTTATACTGCGTGTTCTGACAGGTGCCAGAGTAAAGACCTCGCATGCAGTGCGTTCATTGTACTTCAAGTTTCAAGTGCCAGCTTCATATTTACCTGCAGTAAAATTAAAGTAGTCTTTATCCACATTATATACATTAACATGTATGCACACATTAGATTGATGTGTATTGTATTCCTTAGGCATCGTAATTCCCTGAAACAGAAACGCGTATGAAATGACTTTGAACGTAGTAATTTTCTAAATAATAGCATGTGCAGGAGTGGAAAATTAAATGGACTTATGTTTCTTATTTTTTTATTAAAGCTCTTTTTCAGCTCTTCGAATAAAATCTAAAAGATGGCCTGTTCAACTGTTCATGTTGTCGAGTTACATGGATGGTAAGCCTGATACCGTTGATTGACTATCAGTCAACGCTGATACTGAGCCAAAGGAGTAACCTGTTTAAGAGGACGGGGAGGTGGTTTCTTAGGTATTTATCCTGAAGTCACAGCTAGGTTACTTTGATGCTGGTGACTTTGCTATCAAGAAATGTGATGATAAAAGATTAGTAAATACAAACCCTGAAGGTATATCAAGTAAAAATGATAAGTAAGTGGAAGCAAACTAACATTTAATGATAGCCAAGAGCTTTTGTGGGCCCCCGAGACATTAATTACTTTGAGCCCCAGCCTAGATAGTACCTAACAGGCCCTCCACCAATCCCTGTCTCTTGAAAGTGTAAATGTGAGACAGATCCACTGAATTATAGAGAAAAGTTGTTATGGAAACGAAGATTCGAGCTTATGTGAAGTAACAGACTAAAACCCTATACTCGAATGTACCAGAAGGTACTAAGAGGTCATCTGCCTTTCGGTTTTTGTCTCTTAAACGAGTTTGTATGTTCTATTGCAAGAAACAAACGATCAAATTTAATACACTGACTTCAATCTAAATATTTGCTGATTGGCTTCGGCGGAAAAAGTTCGGATCGAGCGCTAGTAGTCGGGTTATCTCTGCATGATTAGATGGCCAGAAAGGAAGTCTTTGTAAGTACGAGTCTACAAGACCCGGAAGGCTGTCGGAACGCCGACGAACAGTTACTGCGGAGGGGTATCGGAAGGGACGTAGCATTCCAAAAGTACAAAGTAGGCGGACTCTGAATGCAAAAATTTCTGGGCGCGATAGATTAGGGGGAGCATTTCGCAGCGTACAGAGTAGGACTCGGAGCTTTCCATTCACTTTCAGCTAGAACAAACACAACACCGAAGCTACAGACGAAACGCGGGGTTTATTGAATATCATAGTATAGTATTTATATTCCGACGAGTACCTGATAAACAAGGAACGTTGAACCAAATTATAGGCGGGGAAACAAAACTCGTCTCGGGATGCTGGTTTTCCCAAGAAAACGCAGTGGGTTACTTATAAGTAAAAAAGAAAAACTAGGTAAGTATGTTTTGCGATTGACCGAAAAGTTCGTGTGGTTAGTTATTTTAATAGCATTTCTCTAACAAAATTTTGCAATATTTCTTAAATCAAAAATAGACAGCAAAAAACGGAAAACTCAATTTTTTGACTGGCCACTTCCGGTGGCTTTTTCTGGGTTCAGTCATCATGTCATATCACATTTTCTTTTCTGAGAGCATCGAACTGGCTACCTCTGGGGTACTGCCGCAGTACCCCAGAGCTAGCCGCGCGGTGGAAAGAATAATAAACAAAAAATGGTTTGCTGAGTCTAAATTTCCTTAATAATAACTTGTACCGTTATCATCTGTCGCAGCCAGACACGCTCAGTAAAGCCTCTTTTAGCGCTTTACGTATTGTAACTGATTTTTTTCCATAACGTTCTAACATTTGGAATAGACTTCCATGAACCTGTGTTCCAAATTCCTAAACGGTAAAAAATGTTTTGTCATGTTGAGTGTGCATCTGACTGCAACAGAAAATCCACGGTACACGCCACTCTTAATAATCAGTTCATTAAATGTTCAAATTCCAATCCTTCTGTGACAACACAAATTTTAAACTTTCCCTTTCCCGGCTAATTTCTTGTCCATCGTAATTCCGTGACAGATTTTACTTGATATGACGCAGATAACAGAAATAACAGAAGACGTAGTTAGAAGTTAACGTATATTATTTGTCCAAAAACGTTTTATACGAAATTAGTCCAATCCGGTGCTCATAGGATGTGTTATGTGTTTCCATTTGGCCAATAACATGCTGTATTAATGCAATGGAAATCTCCGGTTGGCGACGGAAATCCAAAGGCAGTGTACAAGAAATCTGTTATACAGGTTGATCCATATATCCATTTATGCGAAGTTATATGAGAGACCCCTCTTTGTTTTACCATTCTGTCTGTTCGTCCGTCTGTCTCTCAGTCTGTATGTCTGTTTGTCTCTCACAGTGTTCTTTTTCCTGAACTATAAGTGCTATACAATAATAAAATTGACGCATATGTAATGGCCCAAACTCAGACAAATCTAAATGGTTTGTTGTGTGCACATATTTATTGCGGTTTTCATACATCGAAACATCGAAAAAGGGTCAAAAGATATTTTTTGTTTGCAACACTAGAGCATGTGAAATTTTTTTTTGTTTTTATCTTTACAGTTCAGTACGACCATATGCGGGGAGTGTCAATTGTGTCCCCCTGTCGCAATTGGGAACTATTTAAAGTAGAATCGTGAATTTTGGTACTTTCGTAGTCTTCACGATTGCAACTAATTATGCAATAAATAAATTTTATCAAAATCGGTTCAGGATGCGGTTTCTGATATAAGTGCTTCAGAAACTTTGCTAGCCAGTACGGAATACTCGGTGAATTATTTAAATGGGACACTCTATACATATTGCGTTTTTTAATTCTTCGATCGATTTTCCTAAGTATGCATACGAAGTAAGTTGCTTCTAAACTAAACCCCATATTTTTGTGTTTCAGTTTTCTTTTAAAATTTTTGTCACACGTAGGGATGTTTCAAAAATTACATTTTGAGAATGATAAACAGATGCCCAGTTTCACAATAAGTTCAGTCTAGAATGCAACTCTTACACAATCATATAGTAAAATCGAACAGGGAAATAAAAAGTGAAATGATATTACAGGAGTTTAAGAAATCCAAGTTGTGTAGATTAGCATCTGCTGTACAGAAGAAATGAGACGCCATGTATAAGTAAAGTAATTTGAATTATGGAAATTTAAAAACAAAGAGAGTATCTATTTGGCATTTTTCTCTAAATTACGCAATACAGATGAATCGCTTTTTCTGATAAATGGGATACCTGTGCACCTGCATATTCAACTCATATATGTGTAACAATAATAAATTTTAGGAAGAATCGGAAATTACTTTGGAAGGTCGTCGATACGAAAAATAGGCCCCAAGAATAATACCTGAATACATACAATAACTAGCCACGCCGGTTTCTTGAATCTGGGAAGTTTAAACATATCGCCGCTAGACACCGCCACCTCTAGGCCCTTGAAAAGGCGAATGCAGAGGTGCAGGAGCCAATTGATTACTTCATTATTATCAAAAATTTATTATATTTTTTTTGATACCGTCAAAATGAAAAGTCTAATCTATGACTCTACGATTATAATTTCTAAAAAAAAACGAAAAATGTGATAAATATTCTAGCTACAATATGTCCGATTTTCATAGATTGTGAAGTAGATTTTAAAGTTGAATTTCTGGTTTTTAATGAAAATTATTAGCGAACAGTCCTAGATCTATGTTTAATTGAAACAAGAAAAAATAATCATGCGAATATCTTAAACCATGTTGGAATAATACATTGGCAGCGGGAACGTTACATCCCTCAAATATTCCAAGCGTTCCGATAGCCTGAAGAGGCATCATCGAATTACCCTGCGGGCAGGAGAGTATGTGGAATGACAATGAAAGCAGTCGAGAAAAAATCTTCCCTATTCTGTGCTAGTGCCACCAGAAATTTCCTTGGTTACTTAGAAACTGCAGCGCCCCCTGAATTACATATTATACATATTATAATACATATTATGTATATCAATAAATTGTATGACAAAATTAGGAAAAACGATCTCCATATTTTAAGGGTGAAATAATGGGCCCATAAATAATGAGAATGTACGAACTCATGTGAATAATATGAATGGAGAACTACTGCCATAAACTCTCGTAGTTTGCACAATAAATTCAGAAAATCTCATTAAATTGTTGTTGGTAAATCTACATAAAATAAGCAATTCTACTACAGGCAAACGTTTTTATCGCAAAACTGTGGGAACAGAGTGGCATGGAACTTTGTTCAAGCCGTACATTTATATTCCGCTCCAGATTTATTTCCTTAAAAAATTCCTATTTTGTATAGGTCTAAGCATTTTTGCACCATATCTGTATTAAAACAGAATTTATTTATAATCCACGAGTTTATCACTGTCTAGTTAGGTACGAACTGTGTGTGTATAAAACGTGGAAGTCATGAATAATAACAAAAACATATCTAACAAGAATGTCTCCAGTTTGTGGGATTAACTCCAGCACAGTAACTTGGTGGTTTATTCTGAGATGCAGAAATAATTGAATTGATTTACAGTGAAATAAAACATGCTAAGCCAATAAATCAACAAGGATAAACCAGATGGTTTTTCTAAAATAGCAATTTATTTTACAGTTGTTGTAGTGCTGTAGAGCTGTTCATTATATTGGCAGCCGAATGAATAGAGAGTAAACGTGCGAAAATAGACAATCGATTCTATTCGTAAAAATAAGGCGACTAAATCGATCTCCCTTACTAAAGAATAAGTAAATAATATCTTGTGATAAATGAAGTGTCAGTCTGGCAAGCATCTATTTTGTGCAAATAAAAGTAATAATCTTTTCGTCAGCTGGAATATATTTTGAAATAAAATTTAAATCAAATTCATGCCTTAAATCGTGACGAAAATCCTCCGTGCTCATCTCGTCTTAAAGTGTGGGTTAAAACCCGACTTTAAAAGAAACACAGCTTTCAAGACGGGCATATCTCTTGAAACGTGTAATTAGTTTTCGGGTTTATCATCTTGACACAAATAGAACAAGCTGAATTTCCTACAAGCTCCACGAGTTTAAATTTATTTTTGGTCGTCTGGGAATAGGACAACAAGAAATACCCAAGTTTTTGTGCATCTGTACGTTAAAGTTAAAGTGACTATGGCACGTGACGCTCATGACATTTTCTTCACAGGGTTCCGTCTCGAACAGAAATAATTTCCTGTGCACTGAGTTGCTGAAAAGTTTGTTAGTATGTGAAAACTGAAGTTTACTGGGTCGGAACTCAGAGGTATGTGTTAATAAAACTTCACAAATATGATTAATTGTGAATTTCTTCTGTGTTACCCCTTACCGGTTACAACAAGCCTTTAAGGTATATGTTATGAATTTCTGGTAGTAACGATAGATGTTCTGGACTTTTTAGATGTATATTTATATTGTACAAAGAATAAAGGGACCTGAAAGAAACTATATGAAGATTTTTATAAAATCAAAATTAAAATACAGGATTAGGTACTGTAGAATCGATCAAGGATTCTTTAATAAGGCAATAATTAAAAACGAAAATTGAAGAAGCTCCAATAAATGATGAGAACAATATCCAAAAGGCATAGAACAAAGTAAGATCACACACTATAGAAGAGGCGGAATAATTCAACAACACAACGACACTGGTCTAAGAAGATGCCAGAAAATTAAATATAGCCGTAGATGAAGTAGAAATAGCAAATGGAGAACAAAAAAGTAGAAAAGCTAAGGCTGTGATGGAATCCGACAAGAGTTACTGAAGTATTGAGAAAAATCGATAGTGGGGGAATTGGTGGAGATCTTAGATAATGGTAAAATACCAAAAGATGGAAAGCTAATATAACAATATACATATGTATTAAAAAAAGAGAGAGGGGTAATCTATCATGGTATCACATTAATGAACACAATTGAAAAATTACTAATCAGAATAATTTTGGATAAGTTTCATCCATATGTTCAGCTACGTCAATTCTTAAGGCTTCCGATCATTAAGTAAAAACGTCCTCTTTGTGTATAGGGGATTGTAAAATCATTCCTGAAGCTGGAAAGGTATACAGAATGGTTGACACAATCTACAGCGTACGTTATTGAAACGATAAAACAAACTGTAGATATGCTGTTAAGTACCTACTTCTGCTGTCTTCCTGATTCAGTAGGTGGCAATTTAGTAAAGCTATCTCTGCTAGTACGATCAAGTAGATCGTCCAAACAGAATCATTTCTCATTACCGCTGTACAGCTTCATAAAAACTATTCGTCAGTAGTCATGACTGAGTCGCTGCTTGCGAAAGAATTTTTGACCACAGCAGCGATGTCGTAGACATCTAGTTTGTCGACAGCAGCTTCCAGGCCCTTTTCTTCCCTTGCCGAATAACGCCGAAGTAATGTCACATCAAGTGATACCGTGGCCGAAGAGTAATCACTTCTTCTCTGCTCCCAAATTTCTTTGATTATCATCCACTTTACAAGGCTTGCGTCCAAGAATCTAGCTAGGGATTTCATCTCTCTCGGTTACGCGAGTAAGATGTATAACGTTTATGATATTCAGAGGAGTGCTGTAGCAAAAGAAGTGGTCCACGAGCAGGTTCTCAGCCATATAGCACATAGCAAACTGCGACGAGCAGCTATGGATCTTGCAAACTTGCCATCGACCAGCGCAGCGAATTAGTAACACAGGTTGTCGTTGGCAAACTTAGAATGTAGTATGTATCAACCAACCCTACAATTTGCAAACCTAATTTTTCGTTTCAGGGTTAGAAACGTTGGACAATTTCATATACTTTCAACGATCTGTGGAAGGAAAAACTTGCTGCATTCACTTTTACATATTCCTACCGACTTTTTCCTGTACTGGATGATCTGTTGCATTTCATTTCTTGTGCCTATGAAAAAGGGTGTCGAACAGTTCATCTGCCACGTTCAGTGATGTAAAGTAAGTGGAATCAAGAAACGAAAATTATATTTAAACATTAACATTATACAGTGCCCGTCTAAAGTCCGTTCCCCCCCTACTAATTTTTGAACCATTTGAGGTACATCAATGAAATTCGGCACAAGGTAATCACAGGTCACAATATATTTTTTGACGTAACAATGGCAGCTGTCAGTCTCAAGATGGCGGTCGAGCGCCATTTTGAAACAAAATTTTAAATGGGAGGGAGGGTCATGTGACACCTCGTTTTAAAGGTCTTATCGAGTGCAATATCATACTAAAATATGGCGTCGATGTCTTTTGTTAAATTTTTAAATTTTAACATTTTTCTAACGAAATTTTATTCTAATTTGTAGTGAAATTTCTTAATGAAGTCGACCAATAAGAGGAGAAAAGAGAGTTTATTAAGGAAAAACTACCGTTAGATGGTAATTTCTTCCACCTTCTCCAAAAATCAAAACCGCTTCAAATTTATCGTCTAAGCTACGAGCCATGGTCACACTTTTCCTAAATGAAGGAACTAAACATGCCACATTTGACAAGTAGAAAACAAGATGTTACCGCGACAACGAATTTTGTTTCTCATACAAACGTGATTGAGAGCAACATTCATGGTTATTTAGAAATTTGATTAGCCACCATTTTGTAACGTTTTCAGGTATCGACGCCATATTTTAGTATGATATTGCACTGGATAAGACCTTTAAAACGAGGTATCACATGACGCCCCTTCCCATTTAAAATATTTTTTCAAAATGGCGCCCGACCGCCATCTTGAGACTGACAGCTGTCATTAATACGTCAAAAAATATCTTGTGACCTGTGACTACCTTGAACCGAATTTCATAGATGTACCTCAAATGGTTCAAAAATTAGTAGGGGGGGAACGGACTTTAGACGGGCACTGTATACAATTTACTTAAACTGACCTCCTCGTGCCTTAACAGAGACTTGCAATCGTCGAGGACAGTTATCTATAGCAGAACGCACGACTTCTATGTCAATATCGGTCACTGCTTGAACGAGAGATGACCTAACCGCTCTAAATTTCGGTGGTTTCTAGCGCAGACCCTTATAATCAAGTGGGTTCAGGTCTGGGCTTGACGAGGGCAAACCGATTGATATTTTGGTTACGAAACCACTCTTATGAAAACATTGCTTTATGAATTGGTGCCCAGCCTTATTGAAACACCCACTGAAACACCCATTGTAGCACTGAGGGGCTTAACAATTCTTTTTAAAACTTCTTGATATATTTCAGCCCAAGTCTTTACACCTTTGACAAAAATGAACACGAGTAGCGCCCAGGTAAGAAACTCCCAGTCAAACTATGATGGATGTGGGATGGTGACCTCGCTGAACACGGGGAACCTTTTCAGCAGCTTGGCACTACTATGAGCGTACACTCATTCTGCTTGTTAATATGCTCCTTAATCGCAAAGAATTTCTTATGGGTAAAAAGCATTCTGCGGCATCTGTAATCTGCATACCGGACTGATGAAGTAACAGCCGCTCTTTCTTCTCTAATTTTTTTCAAACGGGGAATAAGAAAATTACCTATTTTCCTCGATAAGCACGCAGTTCGAGGACTACATTAATCACTCTTTTCAAAGTTCCTCTTGACAATTTCATCTGCAGGGCCTCCAGTTTCTGCTGAATTCGGGTCTTCACGGCTTTTGTGACTGCTGGTGTTCGAACAGGGCGTGGCCGGCCAGACCATGGTTTGTCAACAACAGAGGAAACTTCATAGCATCTTCTAATGGTCCAATAAATGAATTTTTGTGTGGTATTCAGATTATGTATGACCACACTTAGGTAACGGTCTTCTTTTATACCTCATTTCATTATAATTTATTATGCTACCACAAAACTTCCGACACTTTTGTATTCAACAATGACAGGATCATAAACAGTAAGAACTCCTGACTACGTCGCGTCGTATACCTCGTAAATTAGCATTTTTGCGTAAGTCTTATATCAGACGACCTCTTTACAGGTAAACTATCAGAAGGCAGAGGAGTCAAAGTAATTTAATTCGCTAAGTTTTTTAGATAGTTGTTACCGACGCTCTTATTGCTCAGAGAAATCGATAAAACTGGAGTTGAAGTTTTTAAGAGCTTTACTAATATTCAGCAATACCCGAAGGACGTTTCAGCCAATTTTCAGATGTACAAAGTTTTCTTCTGGGTTTTGTCGACATTTCACCTAATATGCTAGGGTTAATGTGTTATTGTTTGTTTCGCGCACTGTTGATTCTAACATCCGCAGCTTCTAGTTTCTAGTTTCTCGTTTCTGATTTGTTTTAGTTTTATTTTGATTAATATCAAACCGTAGCTCCCTGTTAAAACTGCTTCCATTTCGTTCAAAGGTTTATTTAATGGTAAAGCTAGAATGCTCTCACTGATATTTCCTACACCCTTTCCGTCATCCCTCCTTGTACAATTCTAGTTAAATATTTTGACGGGTGAAAAGTTTACTAGTATCTAGTTTTAACATATTTGTAAACGACTTGTAAACGACTTGTTATCTTTTGACCGACGCGACGTATTTTAAGCTTTCAAACCATTCCCTAGTTATCGGATTTCCTTTTCTAATACGTGATACCACTCCTTACTCCTGTTCCGCATGTAAGTTCCTACAAATAATATTCTTTCCACATAATATCTGCTTTATCATCGTTTTCAATTACAATATTGAAAATAGAAGGTCGTTCACTATCCATATCTTTACATTTATTGTGGAAATATCGTTGGTGTTAGGTGTGTCAATATCCACCACATGCGCTTCTAAATTTCAAAGGTAATAATACAATGGTTAAGTAGTGACCACTATAAAAGGTAATTAAAGTGTAAACTTCTGGTTAGTTTAGAAATATACGAAGTCACAAGCAAGTGAGCAGAATATAATACACGAATATAGGTATTCGAATAATTCTGATTATTTTCTCCCAGTCACAGAGATTTATTAGCCATTCCTCTTCTCTCTTAGTTGTTGTCCACCTCTTTCTAACTGTTCTTATTCGTGCTTCTACTTTAAACTTATGTTCTATTCTCAGGAATGATAAAGAGTTACATCTACTGAAGCATACTTACTTGAAATAAACAAAAATGCCGACTGCTATAGCTAAGGTGACTAGACTTATCGTATAACCAATTATGTATATCGTTGTAGTTGTTACTTCTATTCCTTCGTTCTCGTCTATTATTTCTTTACACGCGCTGTAGTAAGTTTTCGCCCACGTTCCATTCGGCAAACAAAATCTTGTTGCATTTTCTGAAAAAAAGAACATAATATAAAACATTATTTCATATTTATACTTGGGCCGCCGAACAGACGGACTGATCACCCTGCAAAAACGTGCTCTAGGCGGGCCCACGATCAATTTAGGACAACCGAACCGCAGTGATGTGCTTTCTTTAGACCCAACGAAGTCGCATCACTCCAATTCGGTTGTCATAAATTACTATTGGCCCCGCTAGAGCACGTTCTTGCAGGGTGATCACTCCGTCTGTTCGGCGGCCCAAGTATAGGGACGTTTTTGTATTTACTTTGTCGGAAACATGCAAAACATTTATGTTTGTCAATTTTAATATGTCGTTACAGAACCTCAACATATATGTAGATATTAAATTTGTTTACAAAAACCGCATTGTTAAGACTGTAGTAAGAATAATCTAAACAACATTTTTTATTGTTGTTGGTACAATTATTTTTATTTTCTTGTTTGAAGAGGAAAATGTAGAAAAATATGTGTACAATTGATGTAAGTATTACACACAATATCCAGAAAAGTTTAGGCGACGTAAATGGTGCCTCCATTGACAATAAAAGAAGCACATCTTTGAAAGTAAAGAAAAGCAAAACAGCTAATCAAAAAAGGGAAGTTCTAAACGAATTGTGTTGGGTATCACAAAACTACGCAATATCCGAATGACACGGGACTATTATAATCCTAGCGGTTAACGACAATTTTGGCCGAAACCCTGCAAATTGTGTTAAAAGCATGAAACTTGGTCGGCAGCTTAAATAGGTCAAATTAAGAGATTTTGCCCGCAGTACCCAAAAAAATACCCCGTAGGAGCAGTTCAGGGGCGGAACATATTCCAAGGGGCTTGAATTTCAAAAATAATTAAAAATAATAACCAATGTGGGCAAGTAATATGTCATTTTATATTGATTTGATATTGCTGAAGTCAATTCAAACCATATTTTATTTATAACTATAAAATTTTCAAGATGGCGGCCAAATTTCCAATTTTAATTCAAAATTTTGTTAAATTCGCTACTATTAAAAAAATTGTAAAATATATAACATTTTTATTTAAATTGCAGGCTCTTAACCTGTTTTAATGATATTTTTTGGTATCCCCAAAAATTTCAAAATGGTTGCCATTTTTGAAAGTAAAATTTATTTGCAGTACCTATACCCTGTTGGATATGGATGGACGAACTGAGGGCATTATAGAAATTTAATTTTTTCTTTATCTTTTTATTTAACTTGTCGACAATTTGTTTTGGAAGATAACTATACCTACATACAGGGTGTGTCAACGACGAGTTCCTATTAGACGTTTGTGGAGAAGCGCATAATTCGGCTAATAATTAGCTCTTGCTAATACTTGCACCAAGCGTGTAAGTATACAGCAAGCAGTATTGCATGGTTCGAGTGTGTAGGGCAAAGCACCGTACTGATGAGTCTCGAAATGACGAAACCAGTGGTCTACGGTTTTCCATGCACATTCGAAACATGCAATATTGAAAAACGTCTGACATACATAAGACTACTGCTGGTAGAGCAGGAAAGTACCTACGTAGAGATCTAAGGATGTTTCAAGCCAGACGATATGTTTGGGTTAGCATCCCATATAAGATCTCGTCGTACCCAAAATCTGGATTTAGTTCTATAATTCAAAACCTGGCGGAGTACTTGCCCGAGGAGTAGTTGTTCGAACGGTCCAGTACCACACAGAATTCAGAAAATTTGTAATATCACGTTTTCAAATATTCTCTATTTAATGAAAATAATGACAACTTAATCCAACTTCCGCTTATATCGGAAGTGGCACTTAACTTCCTTATTTTAAATAGAGCTAATACCTAATTTTTTTACACTTTCCGATTCTCTATAAAATTTTAGATGGACTTTATGTAACATAAATAACCTCTAAATGTCAGAAATTTCCAAGATATACGCGAGTTTAACAATTTTTTTTACAGTTGCAGGGTACTCTTTGGCGTCTGCGGCAAAAGAAACAAATTGAAATGGAAACAATTATTGCGGACGGTAGCATTAATGACAAAGGTCTAAATTAAAGTTCAGTGTACTCCAAGTTTGAAAATACTGCGAACAGTGATTAGGATGCGACATTAAACTGAGAAATCAAAATATTGCCAGAACTCAACAAAATTAAATGGAACGCTCCCTTTTTATGCACTTTTTAGATTTATATCGGCTCCAACTAAAATTTTCCGTAGAATCCTAAAAGTGCATAAAAAAGGAGACGTTCCATTTAATTTTGTTGAGTTCTGGCAATATTTTGATTTCTCAGTTTAATGTCGCATCCTAATCACTGTGCGTAGTATTTTCAAACTTTGAGTTCACTGAACTTTAATTTAGACCTTTGTCATTAATGCTACCGCCGGAAATTATTTAGATTTGAATTTGTTTCTTTTGCCGCAGACGCCAAAGAGTACCCTGCAACTGTAAAAAAATTTGAAAACTCGCGTATATCTTGGAAATTTTGACATTTAGAGGTTATTTATGTTACATAAAGTCCATCTAAAATTTTATGCAGAACCGGAAAGTGTAAAAAAATTAGGTATTAGTTCTATTTAAAATAAGGAAGTTAAGTGCCACTTCTGGTATAAGCGGAAGTTGGATTAAGTTGCCATTATTTCCATTAAATAGAGAATATTTGAAAACGTGATATTACAAATTTTCAGAATTCTATTGTGAGCGCTTCTCTACAAACGTCTAATAGGAACTCGTCGTGACACACCCTGTATACATGTAGGTATAGTTATCTTCAAAAACAAGTTGTCGACATGTTAAATAAAAAGAGAAACAAAAAATTAAATTTCTATAATGCCCTCAGTTCGTCGATCCATATCCAACAGGGTACAGATACTGCAAATAAATTTGACTTTCAAAAATGGCAACCATTTTGAAATTTTTGGGGATATCAAAAAATATCGTTAGAACAGGTTAAGAGCCTGCAATTTAAATACAAATGTTATATATTTTACAATTTTTTTAATATTAGCGAATTTAACTAAATTTTGAATTAAAATTGGAAATTTGGCCGCCATTTTGAAAATTTTATAGTTATAAATAAAATATGGTTTAAATTAACTTCAGCGATATCAAATCAATATAAAATGACATATTACTTGCCCACATTGGTTATTATTTAATTATTTTTGAAATTCAAGCCCCTTGGAATATGTTCCGCCCCTGAGCTGCTCCTACGGGGTATTTTTTTGGGTACTGGGGCAAAATCTCTTAATTTGACCTATTTAAGCTGCCGACCAAGTTTCATGCTTTTAACACAATTTGCAGGGTTTTTTTGTTAACCGCTAGGACTATTACGAAGAAGAAATAATTCGCACCGTTATTACCAAAATAATAGGATCGTGATGGGTCGTTTCTTTGTTGATTATCAGCACAAGAACTAGTTCGGAGTCTATTTTATAAATGGGTGGCAGTTTCGCACACAGAGAACACATTCTCTGAGGTTTCGCATTATAGATGCGTGAAACTGAACTGTTTGATAATTTGTCCGAGTTATTATTAAACAAGAGTCTCGCGGTTGGCAGATTTACCGAAAAAGTAGTGACGTAACCTTGCGGCCTGTTAGTTTTTCGTTTCAAATCAACAATATACCACGAGCTCCAGACGTCTGTCAGTTTCAGTTACAAAACCTCTTAACATAATTATTGAAGTGAAACTTCTTTTGTCTCGGTAGAGTAAGTTCCTGTGTTGGCAAATGCGAGCGTCACGAAAAGTGAAACGTATAGAGGGGAGCAGTCTGAGCAGACGGGCAGAGGAGAAAAGGAATATCGAACGCCCCATTCTTTAGCCACGCTCTGTCTCATGCTTCGCCCTGTTTCTCTCAGGCAAGCTTCAATAAGGCGAGGACACAGCGTTTCAGTTCTCGTGACACCACAAGGCGCTTGGTTAGAAGCATTAAAATTCGATTTATTCTTTCATAATTATTATTTTGATACGGACAATATTTATGAACGTTTTTTTGTGTATTCGAAGTGCGATTGGTAGGTAGTCTATAAATTAATGAGAATATTCCAGTGTTAGGAAAATTAGAATAAACGTTTAAAATAGTCTTGCTTAATTTGTGCCAGTTTAGTAGTATTAAAGTTTTTAAACGCAAGCACAACATCCTATCCAATTGAAAATAAACTGTTTCCACTGCAGAGCTACTACAATTATATTGCAAAAGTTAGGTTAAGTGGTTTGTAAGTGACACTGATAGATGTTAAAACCACGTAGCACTTGTTTTGTTTTGGAAGGAGAATCAGACGTTTGCGACAACACACTTGTTGCGTCAGTTACCTACAGATCTGTATTATACATGTATGTATACATATTATGTAAAATAAAGGCCGGCATTTTGAGGGTACCGCGTAATCTTCGGGTAATATGCAGTGGTGAGCGTGTCATGAAGACCCCGATTTACACAGAAACATATTATTGGTAAGTCCTTGTTCACAATGGACGTAAACGCAAAAATTACGTAAAACGTATTAGGAGCGCAAAGTTGAACTTATGACAATCTATGCAACTGTTCATAATGGACGTAAGTGTTACGTTCCTCATACGTCAGTTTTACGGGATATCGCAAGAACACATCCCAAGTTGGAACATTTTCAACTTTTACGTAAATATTGCGTTTACGTAATTTTTGCGTTTACGTTCATTGTGAACAAGCACTTAAACAGCGACATTTAATGAAATATCAAAAAATATACTAATAAACAAATTCAAATATTTTTCATTTTATTTGGGTATAAACAATAATATTGCAACGATCTATAGTTAACACAATTAATATAATTATATAGACGATGAAAATACAATAATAAGTATACAGAATTTTATAATTTAATAATATGTAGCAGAAAAATTATAACATGTAGATCCAGCTTCATGGGTACATTTTCAGCACCATCCACTTCACTACCTAGAAATTTCATCAGCCATTACAAGCTTCATAATAAAAATTTACAGCCTTCGCAAGGATGCAACCGGGGGAGACATTGAAAATGATGAAGCAGACTGTTACGGCACCACTCTGAAAAGCTTACTCATACTGAGCGGTCTAGCGCGTAGCGGCCAGGCGCTCAACTTTAATAGTGATGAACGATATCGTGATTTTTCAAACACATTGCGAATTATTATTATACATATCAGTGATTTTAAAACGTGACGTGATCACGACTTTTGTGGCATTACAGTCTTGAAGCGCATTTTTGGTTAAAATGTGAAATCCTAAAATTAAAATATTAATTACTAAGGCACGAAG
Source organism: Xestobium rufovillosum (assembly GCA_963966045.1). NCBI lineage: Eukaryota > Metazoa > Arthropoda > Insecta > Coleoptera > Ptinidae > Xestobium > Xestobium rufovillosum. Next base: position 12,575,222 of record OZ014500.1, read on the forward strand.
TCGCTTGCTCCACATGTTAAAACATATGGCCGAAAGCAAAAATGGACCAGTTTGACACAGCCAGTCTTAAGGCACCAACCAAGTCGCTTGCTACACATATGAATTCTTATGGCAGTGAGCGAAAATGGACTTAAAGGGTCTGAGTGATGTATGCTTTGATATCGATTAGCGTGTACGCTCGAGTGCGTGACGTATGTGGCAAATGCAACAAGATCTTTTCGGTGATTATCATACCCTGTACTAGGATACCAAAAACATATTCTATGTTTATTTGTATCAAAATTTGACAGCAAACGATCGGCGCGATTTACCGCCCGATGTGAAAACACACTTACCGTGCAATTTAGAAAAGAAAATATTACTATAGCACTCACGCAGGCTGTCCCATTTCATCTGCAGAATACCTATAACACAGAGTAATTCAAAATCCCTTGAATAGCTTGTGCCCCACAAGAGAATAAGAAGAAAAGTTCGATTCGAAAATATTAGAACTGTCTGTCGAAGTCGAAATGGTCTAATCTTTTACGTAAAAGTAGAAGACGGTGAAATGGGTTTCAAATTACACTATGGTATTTCGCCATCAATATTATTTAGCATCTATCTCAGCAAGTGAGCTTTATTCGTTGTTCTGCGACAGAGCACGCACGAATGTTTCAAACCTAGCATTGCTGCGGTTGGCCTCTTATGTGCACTTCAGTATATAAGTTCCATCGCCGTAGACTTGTTTTGTAATTTAGAGCCTTCTGAGATATTTGCACGAGGAGTAGCTGTTCGAACAAGTCTATTAGTCATTACATTACCAGTAGTGTTCCTGTTCAAATTCCATTAAAGAAGTTAGAAGTTTTGAGTAGAATTTCCTAGTATTCATTCTATTTTTACAGTAGGTGTTAAGTAGTTCGTGAGGACAGAGTAAAGAGAAACGGCACAAATGGAAAACGTAACTTCGTACAACTTTAATGATGCTCATTATACCGGCATATAACTTTTGCTGGCGAACTCGTATATATTTACATTCCCATTTACGAGACGAAAATTTATAATTCTGACAGATCTAGGTGAATATGTATATTAGCACAAAAAATACGTTCATATAAATATTCTTTTTAAAGCATATTTGGTAAAGCTCGGGATTACACAAGCGTTGAAAATTAAATGAAATATTCCTTTTGTTCCGAAAATTTTGCTTCTACGTTATGCTGCCTCCTCAAACTCAAAGCCTTTTTGTCTTTCAAATATTAATATTTTAATTAAATCTGTGCGTACCTAAAGAGTACGCCATATTATACACATCTACGTCACAACTGCTTTGGCGCTGTTTGAGTATTCAGATTAAACTTTCACTAACATCCCTTTACTACTTTCTTCCAAATCATTTTTGGTTAATATCATTAATATACTAAGTTTGGGAGTCACCACACGAATCAGAGAGCAATTCTTTAATGGCAAGGCAGGACTTATCCGCTGTTAAATAGTAATTCTGGACAAACGGCTATAAAGTGCTGCCACCTATCGCCCAAAAGTGTGATTTGGATGATGCAAAATATAGTCGAAATCTATTATGATTGGTTTCTATCGCAGATGCAACCGCTTTAGACGGAGCACCCGCAGCTTGGAATTTTCAAGATTTTTTGCTTTGGCGGCAACCGAATCTGGGAGGATTAGTCGGCGCTCCTATCTTTGAATTATTATTTAGAAATAAGTGAATAAACTGAATACCGACTGTGTCAGCGCTATCTACATTGCAATGGTCACACAATTTTACTCGACTATCCACTAATAAATATCCAGTTTAGTGTACCTACATCTCAGTTAAATGTAAACAAGATGGAGAAATTGCAACATGATTTTTACTCCAACATGCTGGTTGAACCAAGTAACGTATCAAGACGATTTTGGTTGAAAATGAATAATGAATAATTAACTTAGACAATCCTACTTTATAATTACGATAAATATGTGTGCAAATAATAAAAAAGGTGTCAAGTTTATGACGGATTTTCTCAATAATTTGAGAGAGATTTATTTTAGGCGAACGAAAAATATTACTATAAAAGAAATGCGAGTCTCTGAGTTGATCCTTTATCGATAAATCTTTTTTTTTTATTTAACGCCCTATCCACTTTCATTTCAGAATGGTGTTGGAATAAAAATGTGTCTACATGTCCCGTTTTTAGAGCTCCAATTCTCCATCCTTAAAGAAAACATCAGAAAGAAGGAATCAACTGCATGCTTTTTCGTATCTTTGTAATTTGGGATGTGTTACTGATTATGCAAAAAAATAAAATCTGGGTAATTGCGCCATCCATTTCATATAAAAATTAATTGAAGTAGTCTGGTTAAAAATCAGATAACGAAGAAAAGAAAATTTGTTGTAATTAATTAATGAAAATTAGATTTAAACTGGGCATCACAATCAAATTAAAGTAACAACAGGAGGTCACCCTCGCGAAAAATGTGGACAAGCGACGACTAGGAGTTGAACCCAGGTCTTCCACTTGCCTGGCGGCTGTTGTAACCAACTGAGCTATCAGCACTGCAAACATTCATAGATAGAGCCAGCATATATGATTATTACACCCTGAATATTGTACAAGTTCCAGTGATTAGTGGAAACTATTCTGTATGAAGCAATGAATTGTGATATACTCTCTGAAATGGTGACTTGACGTTAATTAATATATCCTTCCTTCGCTACTTATTTAGGTCCGCTCTATCGATGGATGTGTACGGTACTGGTAGCTCAGTTGGTTAGGGCAGCCGCCCGGCAAGTGGAAGATCTGGGTTCGACGCCCAGTTGATGTTTGTTCACATTTTTCGCGAGGGTGACCTCTTGCTGTTGCTTTAATGTGATTGCGATGCCCAGTTTAAATCTAATTTATACATTTCCAGTCAATATGTTAAGTTTGTCGTAATTCATTAGTGACAAGTAGGTCTTATTATCTAGTAGATCAGACTTCTAGATTACAAATTTTTTAAAGAAAAGCACGGCGCAGTCTCCCGGATTTTATTTCTTTGTGCATAAATCATAAGATATATCACAAATTACAAAGATACAAAAGAGTTTGCAATTGAATCTATCGATTAATAGACAATGTGGCTAACGTGCATAGCCTCGTCTATAATATTTAAAATCTTGTATAAAACAGACACTGACAGATTAAAACTGATTCCTCATGTTCATCGAAATTAAATACATTTTTGGCGAAGTAAATCTAGTTGCTTAAAAATCACCAAATTAGAGAAAACTGTTATTTCCAGAATTCTACACATTAATCATCTGAAACCCCCGAGAAGCGGGAGATCTCAATTTTCAAAACTAAAAAACCAAAGACCAAAAATGATCTGCTCTATCTAATACCTCAGGATCTCTGAACAAGGGAACGTGTCCCATCATACTCTTCTCAAGATCAGCCAACTCACAGGAATCTTTTTCGAGATGTGCATCACTTTTATGGGATGCTGCATCCCTTCAATATATTGAATCTACATACATAAAAGAATTTTTAAAGTTATAATAGCAAAATTATTTTTTAAAAAGTCCTTTGAAGTGGAATTCTGGCTGAACGAAATACATTTGGAAATAGGTAAGTTTAGTTAAATCGCTAGCAATAACTTTGAAATGTATTTTGTTATTTCCAGTACTACTTCAACGCCACAATTCAGATTTTATATTCAAGAATGTAAGGAATAGGTAGCACAGACGACAGCAAAATTCACTGAAATTTTTGGGGCGCCACTTAACTGATATCGCCATGAAATATAACACTCCCTCTAAAAAGCTGTCAGAAGCAGCCTCCTTCTCGCCAAATATAAAACACTTCAAGCCTCGTTTTAATGGCGTAAATGTATTACGTCAATTGGATCGTACCACAGAGGTATCGTCTTCCGGAACAAAATGTTATTAAATATGACATGTTTGGTTAAGTTAAAGGTTATATTTGTTTAAGGTCGTTTCCCGCAGGCATTTTTAACTTCCTTGTTATTTTAAAATATGCAATGAACTTTCAAATATTATTCTGTTATAGTCTTGCAGAAATTTATTGATTCTGCACTTATTGGTTTTCAAAGTGAAATAGGTAAGAGAGAAGACGGTAGATCAGCTGGAATGAACAATGTAATAAAACGGGTCTTTCTACCTCGGTTAAATTTAAAGCTTCCTCGGGAAGACATAAAATACGAGCAATATTGGATGGCAGCAATTTTGCTTCCGGTCACTTTATTGACGCAGTAAGCGCTTTTACAATATGATAAAACAGTAAAATTATTAATACATGATCTGTTGTGAACCCATTCATTTACAAAGTTCACCCGGTCAAACTGACAATCTTTCTGCATTGTGAATATACAGGCATGTTGTTTGATTTGCGGCTCTTTTCTAGTCGATTTGAAAGAGCAATAGTTTAATAAGCACCGTAGGGGTATTAATGCAAATCCTCTAAATGTCTAAATAATGGAATTATTTCTCAAAGTTGTCAACAATCACCATTTACTCTTTGGTAGTCTATGTACATAATTGGATTTATCACCGCTAGCCTTTCTACCAAATATAATTTAAATTATAGTCTTAAATGCCTTTTCGGTAAAATTTCAGAAGACATAATTTGTTTTCATTATTGAAAATAATAAATAGAGTTCTAAGCGAACCAGCCAACTTCAAAAAACAATCGATGGCACACTTGGACTCCAGAAAGACTGCAAAAAGATTCATATTTAAATAAATAAATAATTTCAGTTCCTTTTTAAATCCATTGTTGAAGTAAACTGCAGCATTGACAGAAATTACAAAGGTGAACGGATGTGCGATCGCGGCACGGGAGTTGCGTCACGGGGTCGGCAGAAGAAGGTTGTTAAGTAATGTGACATTTCCGATCATCCAAAAAACGTAAGTGAGATTTTTAAATGTTTGATTATCATTGTTTGTAAAATTGTTCGATTATTGTTTGTTTGTTTATTTATTTATTTGTTTGTTTGTTTGTTTGTTTGTTTATTTGTTTCCATTGTTTTAGAATCCGAAAGTGTAAATTTAAATTCATGCGCAATTTTATAAGCAAACCGAAGAAAACTGGACATTAAGCTTATTAATCCTCTCCAGATTCCCAATAAAACCCCCTGCTGATCCAGATGGGACAATTGGTGGAGGTGCCGGGTACCGATCCCGGTAACTCTGGTACGTTATGTAATGGTAATAGAGGCGTAGAAAATTTAGAGAAAAGTGAAGCTGGCAACAGGCTGACATGCATCATTAGGGAAATAATATAGTGTGCACATTTGAAATTAAATCTTTGAAGTCAGTACTGGCCATATAAATTTAAGTTTTTGTTAAGTATAACTTAAGTTCCAGGAAAGATAAATAGGTACCTAGGTGAATAAGTTAGTACTTATAAGTTAGTATTATGATGCAGCATAGTTTAGGATTTCTTTAATTTTTGCAATTTATACTAATTATTATTTTACATGTATCAAGCTAATTCTGGGAAACACCAAAATTTTGATGAAGACATACTGTTGAAGGAAAACAGAACTTCAAGTAGTGTACGAAAAATAGCTACTCAGCAATGAACTGAAGTTGTGGTACTGTGGTGTTACGGTGTAAGTATTATAAGGAATGTGAGTACAATAAAATATTATCAAATTTCAGACAATGACAGGTTTAAGACAGTTAAAGATTAAAAACTATATGGTGTTTCCGAAAAACTGTTGTAGAATGTAATTATATATTTTGTCCACGACTGTCTTATAATATACTCTTTATACTTGTGTTTCTTCAATCATAATTAGATACATTAATCACTGCAGTGATTAATGAATATTATTCACTACACCAATAGGAACATCGCTTTGACCCTTTTTTACATTTATTTAGTAGGCCGCGATCGCGATGTGTCAGTTCAAATTGAAACGTCAAATCAGCATGGTTTGCTTTTAATTTGAAATGTATAATTCTAAAAAAGAAGATATAATGAGTAGTGAGAGTGAAAACGAGGTTTCTTTAACAGCACCAGCAATAAAAGAAGCTGCAGAACTTGCCTCATTAGATTCATTGCCCAAAAAACCAAGAAAATTATACCTGGGAGCGTATGTATGAATCTTTCTTACACTGGAGAAGGGAAATGAAGGTAAATTATTTCTGGGAATTTGTTTTGATAGTCGTGGACAAAGTATAGTATACAACTCGTTATAATGATGCTATTATTACCTCGGATGATTACAAAACTGGCTCGTTTCACTCGCTCGTGTTGTAAACTTCATCATCGGTAATAATAGCATTCATTATAAACTCGTGTATAATATACTATTTTGTTAAAAACGTTGTTGTATTAAAGTAAGTTCCTTTTGTAGATTTTATGAAAGTCTTTCAGCCCTTCAGGAGAAGGGCTTTTTCAGGATGGGCGGAAGTGTCATATTGCAGTAGTTTAGCCCAGAAACATTTTAGAACATTCCACATTTACATTTTGCTGAATTCAAATTTAAATAAATAAATAATTTCAATTCCTTTTGCAGCATTGACATAAATTACAAAGGGAACGAATGTGCCATCGCGACACGGGAGTCGCGTCAAGGTGACGGTAGAAGAAGATTGTTAAGTTATGTGACATTTTTCATCATCCAAAAACCGCAATGATTAATAACGATCCGATTGGCAGTTTCAGAAAATCACAACTTAAACATTAATCCTGGTAAATCTGCTGTTTTATTGTTTGTTAATGAAAGTGCTAAAGCGGGGGTGGAAAGTATGATTCGAATAAAATTAGGCAATATTATTATACCCCTCGCGGAAAGATAACAAAGTTTGGGGCTCATAATGGGATAATAAACTACGCTTCAAGAGTTACGTCACACACACGGTTTCGCCCTACTGGGACTCTCGAGTACATCGCGTTATACACAGTCGGCAGCTGTTGAACAATTTACATCTAGGTGGCGTAATTTGGCTCTCCCTAGGTAGTCCATTCAAAGGGGAGCGTGTTGAGGAGGTTATATTATCTGTTGTGCATAGGGCGCCGTACTGAATGGTCACAGTAGGATGAAACTGGTCTGCAAATTTACACCATGTAAGTGCAAACTTAAAAATAATTCATACTGGGAATCATTTGGACTAAATTGGAAAACATAATTGCAAACTCGGATAGATACCAAATAAACTACGATCTCTTAACGCGGTATCTATCTTTCTGTTGCCAGTAGTGGAATATGAACCCCTACGTAAGGTTGCGATAGCAAGTGGTAATTTATTGATTTTCACTAATTCGTAGCATGTTTTTCTTCCAACTTGACAGGAATAAGCAGACACAATATGAAGTCTCATTTTTTATTGCTAACTAACTTTTCTGTTCTAGAACATAAATAATTGTACTTTTTTGTAAAACGCGACTCGACTCCACGCTGTTCTTTGTTTTATGTAACTGCCGCTCCAACTCACCATGAGTTTTCACTTCCAGAAATGTGGAACTCTGAGATTTCTTATAATTCCTCTTTTCTGATTTGTAATATTAGTTTTAGTTTAATTTCTATCAATTTTAATACAGTAGCCTTCGTTTAAAGCTAGTATTAATTTGTTCGTCCTTGTTAACACCACATTATATCATCCACGAATCTGGACACATTATGGTTTGATTGATTCTGGAGACTATCCAGTCTTTAATAATATTAATCGTCTCTTCTCGACATACGTACAAATTCAAAAACAAAGCTATAACCACTGTTTGTTTTTTATACAAGTTATAAATTACTTTTTCCTTTTTTACAACGATGAAAGTCTTTGTTTTCTCTCGGGCGCCAATTTACAATTGACGTTTCTCAATCCTCGGCAGTGCCTCTGGATTCTGGCTCCTAAATATACAACTGTGTCTCTTGTCTCTCGTCTCTCGTTACTAGTAATAAGGTATATTGAAATGAACAAGAAATTTTTACAAGAAAATCAGCATTTACATAAAATTAAAACAGTTCTCGCGGTGTATCCTGATTGTACAAGGTGTTCCAAACTGGACGCGTTCTTATTGGAACACCCCTTATTTGAAGAGATAGAAAAAAATTAACCAAGGTGTCCGGAGCTCAAATTTAATGAGAAAACCACTGGCGCAAACAAAACTTTGCTATCTCTTATCGTTTGGCCGCTAGAGGGCGATTCTCAAATTTCGTCGATTTCTTTTATGTCCTATAACTTGTTTATTAATAAAGATAATTAATTTTGGTAAAAACTTTCATAAGGCACTTTTTTCCGTAGAATCCATTGCAATAGGCAGTTTTTTACAGGGCGTTTAGATTTTCGTGCACCACCCCAAACTCAATTTTTTATATAGACCACTCTATATATTATGAGATTTTTGAAAAGCTCGTAAAATTTCCTAAATTTTGACGTATCACTTGTCATGTTTATCTTAAAAACCATTAGCAACATTTAAAGAATTATTAATTTAATATAATAACTATGAGTAATCTTATCATGAAACTTTAGATCTGTGGTTTTAATTATAAAGGCCGGTCCAGACGCTACGTTTTGTCTGCACAGTTCAACACGTTGCAGACAGAACGTTGCGTGTGGATAGGAAAACTGTGCAGTTGGGAGAACTGCGCGGAGACGGTACAGTTGCAGCGACATCTGAGGCGGGAGGGCATAGTTATCCGTGAATTGCGCGGACAAGTCGGTGCGTGTAGACGTTCGCTCCGTGTTTTTAAGAGTTTTTCTCTATTTGAAGTTTCTGTCAGCCTTTCATGCGGTGATATTCTGATATTGCTGTTCTCATACAAGTATTTTCTTTTATAATATGCGGTTTTACTAACTCCAATAAATGATTGTATGTGTCTATGTCCATTCTCAAGTAGTTTCGCCAATCTTCATCGCCAATCACCTTACGTGGGAAATGTAATGTCTTTTTAGAAGCCAATTTCTCGACCACTTTGAACGCCTGGTACATTTGAAACGTTCCATTTGTTTCTTTCTTACAAGACAACATGCAAAAATTGGCCAGAGCAGTACTTCGTCCATGGTCGATTCCGTGAAAACTGACTAAATAATTACAGATATCTACACCGTGCGGACGCTCTTGATTTGCAACGTTTTCATTCCGTTTTATGACTGCGCAGGCAAAACTTTGTGCAAGACCTAGCGTCTGGACCAGGCTTAACATGTTAGCATCCTACGTCATTTTATTAGTCATGGCAATCTTGATTTCTGTAGGCACAATATTTTAATTTTTAAATCGTAATGTTGCTAATGGTTTTTAATATAAACATGACAAGTGATACATCAAAATTTAGGAAATTGTACGAGCTTTTCAAAAATCTCATAATATATAGGGTGGTCTATATAAAAAAAATAGTTTGGGGTGGTGCACGAAAATCTAAACGCCCTGTAAAAAAACTGCCTATTGCAATGGATTCTACGGAAAAAAGTGCCTTAAGAAAGTTTTACCAAAATTAATTATCTTTATTGATAAACAAGTTATAGGACATAAAAGAAATCGAGGAAATTTGAGAATCGCTCTCTAGCGGCCAAACGATAAGAGATAGCAAAGTTTTGATTGCGCCAGTGGTTTTCTCATTAAATTTGAGCTCCGGACACCCTGGTTAATTTTTTTCTATCTCTTCAAATAAGGGGTGTTCCCATAAGAGCGCGTCCAGTTTGGGACACCTTGTACATGTCACGGGCATGTCGTATGATCAAACTGAATTATTATCGGTTTCCTACAGCTTACGTGGCATCCTTAGCTGGGTTTCGGTAGGTGATTTTCGTAGTAGCACCAGAGTACAATCTCCTTTTATACGCCACCGGGTAATACGTCTCGAGCAAATAACCGGTACTGTCGCCAAATCGATCTAACCCTCATCGGCAGACGCCTTTAATTCCTAGGGCATTTAATCCTTATTTTTAGGTATGTCGAAATTCCAAAAACGGTAATATCTCGACTTAAAAAGGGGAATTCAAGGATCAAGACGAGTGTATGTCGAAACGAGAGAATTGAAATTCGTCGAAGAGACGAGAAAACCCGATTTCTCGCGATACGAGCAACAATGATTCTTAAAGCATTTATTTTGTAAGATGATAAATTTTCAGATGCAATGTCGAAGTCTAGTCCTGGTTTCATTATACGTGTACTGAGGCCGCTATTGTGTGAAGGCTCGACAAAACTTCCAACCATTTCTGAACACAAGTTCCCCGCAAGGAGCTTTTAAGACATCCGCTGAGTAATTTCCTTTTTGGCCTATATCATGTTATTATACTACGGTGAATAGCAAACTCATTAAGTGCTAAAATACTGAGTAAAAAGTTTAATAGCGGTGCAAACTTTCCTATTCATATATATTTACAATATATAAAGATTTTGAAAACTGCCTCTGGGAGAGCAGTGGAATAAGTAACTTTTTTATTAAAGGCAAGCACAAAGGCATGAACATTGCTAACACATTTACTTTTTAATAGATACCTACTGATTACTTTTTTTAATTATTTTGGGAAGAAATAAAGGTTCATTTCTGTATTGAATGCAGTAGTAAAGAAAGTGTTTTATCACTCAGTTGAGTCTTCTATTTTCTATATCCAGTTAACAGGTGTCTCACTATATTGTCTGCCAGAGATTCAAATATGTATACATGAAATTAACAGATTAGAAAGGAGTTGAACCTGTATGAAGCATAATTTCACCTACAGGATACAGATTGTGGGGTTAATTGTATACATAATTGAGTTTCAGAACTTTATGAATTACCTGAAGCTTTCATAATTCACATCAACAGCACACTGGCTAGCAAAAATAGACTGCTGCAGCGCTTTGTATATAATTAGACGAACTTCTGGAATTTCGAAAACCGCATTACTTGATGTGAACAGCTGGACAGCAATTATTCACGTCCTTTCTATAACTATAATTGTTACCGTAATAATTATGTTACATTATGATCGCAACAAGTCCGTATATACCGTGTGACAAACTTCCATGTGTACATGGGGAAATAACATGGGCAATTACATTTTTAGGGATTCCTGCTCCCCATGTGTAGTTGCAGTGGTGGTAAAGGTAGCAATCCAAAGATTATTTTTTTCTGCGTTTGAGGATATCAAAAACTCTACAACTTTCCAATTTATTAAAGCATTAAAAGCAAAAATTACATTAATAATTTTCTAACTAAAACACATAAATTTATCAGATTATCCATGACAACTTCATTTATTCTAATCACGGACGTCTTTGATTTTTATGGATTTTCTGAACTGTCAACATTTAAAAATGAACAAAAATATTTATTCAGTTCAAGAAAAGGTTTTCATTGTGAAAATATTTTACGGCGGCAATAGTTTGCGCGTAGTCCGTGCCTTATTTTCTGTAAAATTTAATAACGGTAATATTCCTTCGGTATAACAACAAATAATTTAGTAAGAAATTTGAAGGCTGGGATCTTTCATCGAAAGAAGTTAATTTTTACTAATACATAAACTTGTTTTTTTATTTAGATAATTCTCATTCACATTATTATTGTCATTACCTATAGTTGACAATTAATTGATTACTGGTGTGGATGTTCCGTTGTTGAATGCTGATCCATAGTTTAGGGTAAATTGTAGGTGTCGTCTAACCTATTAAAAAGTTTTTGGGAAAATGTTAAAGCAGTAAATTAAATAATAAAAATTAAATTACTTTAATTTTACTGCGATTATGAAAAATTTAACAAGCGGCAACATTTGTTTATTTTGCTCTAATGAATTTTGTAATCTGGCAATTTAATAGGTACTTATTTATTTCATATCTAGGTAAGGACAAAAACTTATTAATATACAATGAAATTAAAGTAACATAAAAAAAGAAAAATAACTATAACAAATATTCAAATAAACCCCCATTCTGTATCAGACAGTATCCCAGCCTATTATAGAAAGAATTTCTCACATTCGCAAGTTGCCGATCGTTTATTAAGTTGCATTCCGCAAAAATAGCATTCCTTAGAATCAATATTTGGGTGTCGAGTTTTATAAATCATTTTTTAAATGACCCCACAAGAAAAAGTCACACGGTGCCAAATCGGGAGATCTAGCTGGCCAATTTATAGCACCACCTCGACCAATCCAGCTCTCTGGAAATATTTCATTTAATAATTCCCTCACTTTTGCTCCAAAATGTGCTGGGCATCCGTCATGTTGAAACCAGACCTCCCGATTCGCATGTGCAACTTCTTCTAATGCAGGGCCAATATGGTTAATTAAAAGATCTAAATAAGCTTCTGAATTTAAATTTCCCTGTATTTCAAATGGTCCTATAATGCGATTATTAAAAATGCCCGAATATTGATTTTTTGAGGGTATTGCGTTGTAGTGGCTAGATTTATTCTGGGATTTTCCTGGGCCCAATGCCTAACGTTTTGTGAATTTGGCTCTTGATTTACAGTGAAGGTACACTCATCGGTAAAACAAATTGATGAGAGGAAGCTGCGATCCCGATTAGCCCGTTCTTGCATTTCTTCACAGAAAGTTTGCCTTGATTCTTCGTCAAAAGGAAGTAACTCTTAGTGACATTGGAATTTAAAGGGATGATATTTGTTTTTTTTTTAATATGTTACGGACAGTTTCTCTTGAAACATTACATTCTAGGGCAATAGACCTTAAACTAGATGTTGGACTAGCAGTTATCAGGCCTATTACCATTTCCTCTACCTCAACATTTAGATTTCTTGGAACGACTAAAAAAATAAATGATAAGATTAATTTTAGTTTTGTTTCACTCTACGTTATCACTTGTTAAATTTCTCATAATCCCAGTAAAATTTAAGTTAGCGAACAATAAGGAATTAGCAACTAGGTAATAATAATAAGCGAATCAGAATTATCTAAATAAAAACCAAGTAAATTTATTAGTAAAAATTACCTTCTTTCAATGAAAGATTCCCAGTATCTTCAAATTTCTTAACTAATTTTTTTATTGTTGTTACCGAAGGAATAGGACTATTATTGAATTTTACAGAAAATAAGTCACGGACTACCCGCAGACTATTGCCGCCGTAAAATGTTTTTACAATGAAAACCTTTTCTTCAACCGAATAAATATTTTTGTTCATTTTGAAACCAAAATTTTAAATTGTCGATAAATAATGTTGACAGTTCAAACGAATTAGAAATTAGAATCAAGGGAGTCTTTGATTAGAATAAATTAAATTGTCATAGGTAATCTGATGAATATCCGTGTTTTAATGTGAAATTATTAGTGTAATTTTTGCTTTTAATGCTTTAACAAGTGGAACCCGTGGGCTACGCCACACGTCTTTTCAGAATTGTTGTTTGGAAAATTGTAATTACACGACAAAGCAAAACTAAAGAGATAAGGACACTTCACATTATCGAAGAGATGCCAAGGGCCCAGTCGCGAAGTGTATGGTTTGGTTAATATTAATATTTTGTCGGTGATCGAGTGCGAGTTATTCACAGAACATGTTATGTGGAGTATTAATGATAGTTATAAGTACAACTAATGTGAAAATCTAGTGAGTCTGTAGTAGGTACAACTTGGTTTTGGGCGACATCTAACAACTAACATCTATGATTATTAAAGATTATTTTCTGCAAGGGAAATATCTGGCAACCGGGGGCCGGGATATCAATACTATTTTCCTCAAATCAGTAGGTACCTTAACTTTTTCTGCAATGCAAGCTGTCTCGTATCCTAACCTGAACGGTTGATGTGTACTTGTGAGTGAAGAACTGAAAATCTAATTTTGGTACTGACTGAATATAAGACAACGTAGGTCGGAACTACGTGAATTTCAGAAATGGACATGTTTTGCAGTGTGTGCGGTAGTAGACAACACATGGAATTCGACACTATAATAAGTTGGTACGTCGCTAAAATCGAAACGTATGCGTAAAGGAAAATCTGATTTGTAGGAAAATGTGAAAGATGCAATTATTGTATGCCATACATAATGGCACATGAACTGAAAACTACAAATGTATGCCGCTGTTCAGCATGTTCAGCAATATATCTGCGAATGTGCGAACACAACCGATATTGCCAAATATGTGGGCACACAGAAGAAAAAAGTAAGATAATAAGAAACAAAAGAGCAGCTCAAATAAGAGAAAACATATCAGAGAATAAAAAGAGCTGCCTTGGAAAAAATAAATAAAAGAAAAAAGATGGAATGTATTCAATCAGCTGTATCATCACCTCTGCCTTCACGCCAAGAATTGAATGAATCATTTTCATCTAAAAAAATACCGATGGCGATTCAGGCATCGTTGCACCAACCTTTTCATCTGAAGGTGAAGAACTTCTTAAATCATTTTTATCTATAGATGACAATTTAGACAATGTTCTGTCTCAACTTGTAGACAACTTAGAAAAATCGGATAAAAGTGAGAATGAAACGTTAGAATTAAGTGAGAACTGAAACCTTAGGATGAGTTCTTTTTTCATAGCATTATAATGCTTTTTTTATTTTCTTTTTTATGGAATATTAGATATTTTATTTTATGAGTAACGTAAATAAATGTTTTGATATAAAATATTATTTGTACTCGCATTACTTCATAATTTTGTAAAAAACAAATATAAAAGATGTTGAAAAGTTATTATTTGATTTATACCTACATAAAGAAATACATATTATAGAACTTCAGTGTAAACAACATTACGCGTAAATTTACCTAAATAGTTTGGAAAAGAACCTTTTATCTTAGAGTCCTTGATTAAAATTTGTATGGAGTCAAATTTTCGAACGCGCGAAAGAGCTACGTAAAAGCTGTCCATGGGAAAATACAGGCTCTGGAAGGTAAAGGGCCACTTTCTTAAGCGTTTGTCCTTGACTTTTGTTTTCTGTTAAGCAAAATGCTAAGCGAAGTGGGAATTGTGTACGTTCAAATTGAAAACGTAAAGCAGAATCACATGGTTTTCATTTAACCTTAGGTATAAGTACACATTCTCGGCGCTTTGCTCCAGTTAAAATTTCGCATTCGATAATTATTTAATGGTAAAATTCATGGCACTCTACTTTTGTCGGAAAATACCTAATATTGGACATTACAAATTAATAGCTAAAATGTAACAAATGCTTTTTAAACCCCGAAAAGGCACATCTACAGCTTAAGAGCTTTCCGGTAGAACCCACAATTGTTAAAATTGAAATCGATGGAGTACTCGATGAGATATGCGGCGAACAAAGTTTCAATGTAAAATCACCTTCGCTAAATTATTTAATTGTCAAAGGCATGGCACCCTCTACTTTTGTCGGAAAATAATATTGGACATTTTATTACAAATTAATAGCTATATAAAATGTAACAAATGCTTTTTAAGTTCCCAAAACCCCGAAAAGGCACACCTACAGCATTAGAGCTTTCCGTAGAGCCCACAATTGTTGAAATCGATGGAGTCCTCGATGAAATATCCGGCTAACAAAGTTTCAATGTAAAATCACTTTCGCTATTAATATATAAAAGGATAAATTGGAAAATTGCAGAGTTTTTGATATCCTCATACGCAGAAAAAAATAGTCTTTCGATTGCTATCTTTACCACCACTGTAACTACACATGGGGAGCAGGAATCCCCAAAAATGTAATTGCCCATGTTATTTCCCCATGTACACATGGAAGTTTGTCACATGGTATAAGTAAGTTATGTTGCGTAAAAAGTAATGCAGAGAGAACTGAACTGATGAATCGCACAAGGGCGAAACCGGTAGTCTACATTTTTCTGTTCATTTTGAATGCAATATATTTTTGTTTTAACCTAATAAGAACTTTTCCACTTAAAATAAATTAGAAAACAATTTCTAAATATTTGAACCCCCAGCAAATTATAGTTTTTCTTATTTAATATCTTTCATTTTCTCCAACGCACTACTTACGCAGGTTACTGTGACAGCCACATAGCACGCACTGCCAAGAGATTTATTCTGTTTTCAGCGAGAATCGAACCCACTACTACGAATTGGTACACCCCCCTGTTGAGCCATCTGCGACCACTGACATAATTATTTCATTTTATTACAAAAACTGCAGTTTGGAGTAAATCAATCTGGTACTATAAAATTCGTAGAATCAAAAAAACAATATCCGTTTGTCAAACCCTGTCAACAGTGAGAATAGGTTACATGCCGGAAAATGTTTTATTCAGTTGAATTTGTTTTCCGAAGGCAATCCCAGACTTTACTTCCAGTGTTTTTTGAGACCAAATGTTATTGCTTTCGAGCTTTCAATACTTATTTTTCTTAGGGATTATCGTCTCCACTTAATCCTGGACCAACATAGCTTCCTCAATTATTTACTACAGTTGGATTGGTATGTCTGTAATCTGTTATCTGGAAGTGTCGTTATATAATTCAATTTCGTTCCTGTTTTACTATTACTACTATATACACTATACATGTTATATCCAATGGTGGCTCGTAATAATGGGCTCTAGAGCTCCCAAAGATTTCTAAAAGAAAATTAAAGAGAATCGCGTAACGAATTGTCTTCCTTTTAATTTTTATCTTATCTTATTAGTAATAAAATATAATATTTTTATCTGTTTATACGCCTGTGATATTCATAGCGAACACCCCTAATCGATTCTTCAGCCTGCAGATTAACCCAGCCCTAACGCTGGAATGAGTGGAGCGATGCGCTAACTGGCGAAGGAGGCACGGTGGATGGAGTATGGGCCTAGCGAATCAGTAAATCCGGGTTCTATCCCTGAAGCGATTAGTTTTTGCTTTTCATTGTAGTTTCCATTTATTCCGGCAGCAATTAGGTGTTTTAAATGAAAATTTTAAATCTTTCGAGATACAATATTTTTTATCCCCACTAAAGCTTTCAAAAGTCCCTACGTGTCCCTACGCTACCAAAAAACGTGGAAATGATACAAATTTTGTAAAAAAACACAAACATTTATTGGAAAACGGAGATCAAAATGAAGCAAAAATAAATTTTAAAGCAGCAACAAATAAAAAATACAAACGTAAGTTAGCAGCCAACGCAGACACTGCGTATTAAGTGGTTTCTGCTACTCACTAGACGTCTCTAGCTCGCAACGAGCAGAGAAATAATGTTTTCAAACATTTTCTGAAGATATTTTTCTACCTCCAACTTCTTTATGTGCAGCGACCTCAAAATGTCCCTTCAAATTAGGAAATTTCGAAAATCCGTACCCACGTCCCTACTTTATCTAAAAATTCTTTCATGTAGGGACAAATCCCTACGTCTGGCAACACTGGACTTGACTGTGGAGATTTGAAAAGAATTTACAATCAATTTTAGTAAATTTTACTGCGAAATCAAAGAATATGTGGATTTGTTGTTCGCCATGTGAGTGAAAATTAGCAAAAGTACAGCAGCATGGATTCTATCATCCTGGAAATAAATCAGGAACAAATTCGGCACCTATCTTATTAAATATTGTACTGTCTCAAAAACGCTCAGACACGCAAAGTTTTATTTGTAATTGGGCACACTCTGATGTCATTTTTATCGTCACATGGTCATATGATCTCGATTATGACTTGCTTTTCTTTTAAATAGCACTCTATATTGAGTAACACCTCATTGAATAGGGCTTCTCAATACAATAGGGTCGTTGCACTAAATAGAAAATCGATATAAGTTTGGAGAATTAAACAAAAACACGTGCTGCCCCGGTTACGTCATTAGCTTAGAAGTGCTTGTGATTAGTCATCTGAATTGATGTTTTGATACCCAGAAAGCTAACGTTACGTAGGGTTTGAGTCGGTAAAGTAGGGAGCAATAATGTTAGGAATAATCAGAATTTGACATTTGGAAATTTATTATTTTTATTTGTATTGGGTGTTTTCTGTCATTTATTTATGTGTTTTTATTCCTCTTTACTGTGTCAATTAGTATATTTGTGTACGGAAAATAGAGCAAGGTTTCTTTAAGGCCGATTCAGACAATTTATCAGTATGTAGTTAATATTTTCGTCATTCACTTTTTGGTAGAAATTCATTATGAATTATTAAAATCATGATGAGATTGTTAATAATCTTGAAACCGGTCAAATCCTAGAATAAAGTGTTAATTGGTAGTACGCAGAGTATTTTAATAATTCATAATTTATCGGTAGTTAGTAGTGAAATGATTGACAATTATTATTTATCCAATTTGGACTATTTCAGTGTTGAAATGAAAAATATTAAAACGAAACGGTGAGTGCTCCATTCATTTGGGAACTAGACAAACTGAAAAACAACACTGGACACTATCTGTCAAACGATTAGACTGCCATGATTGTTTATTAATTCAGTTTACGTTTGACGCGTTTGACACAAGATGAGTTTGCGCAAGAAAGCATAAACAAACAACGGTTGTACTTTCCGGCTAATATCGACAATTCTCGGCATGGCCCCGGATACGACATCATTTAAACGGCTTAAAGGGCCAGCGTCTTGACTTTGATGCTGGTTTAGATGCCTAAAACGTTCGATATCAGAAAAATAAAAAAAAATACGCGTCAAATATTTTACAAGAATCTTCGGGAAAATATGATTTTTAAAAATTGTGTAAGGACCCCATTTCGGCATAGTTCAATTTTTCTTGACCTTTTGAATAGTTTACTGGAACGATTGCTGTTCCAGTAAAGCCAACGCCATTTAACATTTACAAAGCTCGTTTTCGAGTATTTATCTCCGCATGTTCTTAGATAGTCTGTGGTAATCGGTTTTTGATTAATGTAGATTTGTGTTAGGGCCACATACCATTCGTTTTTCTTTGTGATTCCGAATATATACTTTCGCTTTTGCTATACGTAGGTAATTTACGACTATAAATTATCTTTTTGGGTCACTTCAACGGATGGGAACCAGGAGTTATATCCGTTCTTTGGCGTGCAGTTTTAGAAGGCATGGCCTTTGTCAATAATCGCAGGTCTTATTTATTTCACCCTCGTGCTATCAGTTTGAATAATCTCGTAAAGAACTAAAAAAGTCATATTTTTTCTAATATCGGAACCGAATTTTACATTATCTGCTATTTTAATATTAGGTGTTTTTATGCTGCATGGACTAAAATGAGGTATGCAGATTGAAGATGTTTCCAGCATTGTATAAAAAAATAATGGATGATTACTGTTCGACATTTGACCCGTATATTTTTAGTTTTCTCTCTCTAGTAACCAACCGGAAAGTTGTCTCCATTTTCCGTATACACAGTATACAAATTGACACAAGAAATTAGAACACACAAGTAGACAATAATAAAAAAACAAACTCGAAACTTCTATATGTCAAATTCTGATTATGTTGCAAAGATTATTGATCCCTTCCTTCCCGACTGTACCGGTATTAGAACAAGAGTTTATTACCAAAATCCGGTTTCGAAAGATAATAAACGATTTAACGAGCCCAGTGGATTCAAATAGGGAAATAAAATGGGTGCCACCTAACACAGTCCAAATGTTGACTTACCTACGAAGGTCTAGGTCCAACGAAGGCTACTAATGTGGGTATCAAGTGGTTAAGCAATCAAAATAGCTTAATATAATAAAACAAGCAAATAGCTTTATTTAATAAAAACAATTTCGTCGGGTTCAAATCAAGTACTCAATTCTAGTCAATATGAAATAAAAGCCTCAATAAATAAACTCAATGAGAAATTGTTAAAGTAAAGCTATAAAACAATGAACTGAGCGGAATTTAGAAAAGCAGTGTACCTGAAATAATTTTGAAACGCAGTGTAGGTACTTTCGGTAGATCTACGTTTAGCTTTACAGGAATAATAACAAGATTAAAGGGGCAAACAATTAAAGACTTTACTCTTAGAACTATGGAAATTTATTATAATATACTTTTAATGAAAAGAACTACCGACGGCGGAGCCGTCTCGTAACGTAAAAGCCAAAACTACTCACAGAGTCTTAATGTACGTTTGCTTATTTGTCTTCTTTCATTCTTACGTCCGTGGGAAGTCCTAGGAGTGTCGTATCAGCGAAAAGAAACTTCTATTCGAAATACTATGGGCCGAATAAAATTAGGGGGCCTGAACTAGAAGCGTCTAAACTAATAATTAATCTTTATTGTTTAAATTTTCAGCAGTTTATTGAAGAGTAAATAAATGTAACGCAGAGGACCAATAAAAGCCTATTTACTTATTTCTATCAAAATTATATGGATTTTCTATTTAGTGCAACAGTTCCATTGTAAGATTTTTTGTGTGTCGAAAATTTCAATATTCATGTTTCGAATGTGCATGGATAACCGTAGACCACTGGTTTCGTCCTTGTGAGACTCATCAGTACGGTGCTTTCCATACACACTCGAACCATGCAATATTATTTGCAGTATGTAGGTATGTATATTCGTCAGATATCCGCAAGAGCTAATTTATTCCGAATTATACGGAAGAGGCGATTAGTACATAAAAATCTGGATTCGTTCTATACCTGGCGAGGTATTTGCCCGAGGAGTAGTAGTTCGAACGAATCAGTACCGCTCATTTAAGATTTTTTATTTCTGGCAGCCTTGACGTTATTTTCATCTACAAAAAGCTTACGAGTATGTAAATCAAAAACTTGCAGTAACGAATATTTCATTCTGATCTGAATAAAATATTGGAGCAAGGTGCTAGTTTGTTTAATGACATTTTTCCAAACACGTTCATACTCGTATATTGAGTGTAGCAGGATATAAGCAGAATAATTTTCCCATTTCCTGAAAATACCAGCATTACCTATTTAAATTCCAGAATTATTTGAATTCTGAACAGCTTCCGGCACTTTACAAAGCAAGGTGGGAGATAAAGTATTTTATGTTCGGTCTCAAAATTCTATTATTATTACCTAGTATTACTGTGAATGTGAAAAGACAAATAAGTACACGTTGCTTAAAGTTGTTCTTACGCTTAATTACAAAACTTAACAGAGAAAAGCTAAAAATACTAAATTTACTATAACTAACTAAAAGTACAAAATCAGTGTAAAGAAAGTGAGACGGAAGAACAGACATAAAAAAGATCGTGGAGTAAAACAAGAAATAAAGCAATTGCGCCAAAACGAAAGGTAAAAGAAATATTTTTATAAATGTGGATCTCCAAACCAGAGGAAGGGGCAATACTATCTTCAAGAATCCGCAAACAATCCATGAGCGGGACCCCCTCATTCTCCAATGAAAGCAGGACAATGATGCCCCCTGAAACCTCAGTAGTTAGAAAATGAGAGCCTCAGGCCAGGCCATCGAGTTCTCCAGGTGCCATCGACTTCTTCGGCAGTGACCTTGAAAGACACCAGAGGCTGCTGAAGGAGTCGTTGAGTCATCCGAAGAAGTGTCTTCAGCAGCGGCATCTGCAGCAGCCTCTGGTGTCTTTCAAGGTCATTTCTGAAGAAGTGTGCATGTCTTCAGCAGCCTCTGGTGTCTTTCAAGGTCATTGCCGAAGAAGTGGGCATATCTTCAGCAGCGTCTGGTGTCTTTCAAGGTCATTTCTGAAGAATTGGTCTTCAGCAGCATCCAGGCGCATGCGCCGGGGCTATTCCTCAGATCAGTCCATCGAGTTCTCCATCCACTTCAAGTGGGCGTGTCTGCAGGAGCCTCTGGTCATTGCCGAAGAAGTGTGCATGTCTTCAGCAGCCTCTGGTGTCTTTCAAGGCCATTTCCGAAGAGTGCACACCCAAGCCGCCATTTTGTGGGCTTTGGCTGTGGCTCAGGCGCCTGCGCCGGGGCTCTGACGCGTGCAAAGCACGTGTTGTTCAGGCCAGTCCTGGCCCCATCCGCTTCTTCGGCAATGACCAGAGGCTGCTGAAGGAGTCTTGTCTTCAGCAACGGTGTCTTTGGGGCCTTTGGTCGTGGCTCAGGCGCATGCGCCGGGGTTTTCGCAAACGTTCTGGAAATGACGCCGACCGGGATTCGAACCCGGGTCCCCACGCACCGGAGCCCTCGCTCCAACCAACTGAGCTAATCGGCTGCCTACATGCCCGTCTTTTAAATCATCCATATATACTTAGGATTGTAAACAGAAGTTTCTCGGAAATTTACAATTGTTTATACTAAATAAATATTGATATCAAAGTTTAAGAAAAAAGCACGTTCGCCGCCGATAAGAGATGTTATAATTGTTTTTATTATGGGTAAAAAACCTTTCAACTCGCCGACAGGATTATGTTTGTTTAGGTTTGCTCCCACGTTCTGTATATGCACATACTACGTTGTAGACACTACAAGGTGACCCGTTTATTTGTTTGTATTATTACAATAAAATAACGTTCTAGAACATTCGTCAGTTTGTTTATTTTGATACGTACTATGTTTTGAAATTACTTGTTATCTTAATGCGTTTCGGACACGTGTGGGAACCATCTGGTGAGCGCTGGAAGTACTAATTGAGTGTCGGTAATATAGAACACATGTAGATTTCTGTTACACTTACTGGAAAGTGCAAATTGAATGTCGGTAATATAGAACGCATGTAGATTAGGGCCCACTGCACACGCCCCCTTGCCCCGCCCACTTAGGTCATGGAGGGTATCAAATTAACCAGCTCGATGAGACAAATAGGAATCTATAGTTATTCTCCTACTTCAGAATTCTCATCAGATGTATGTTTGTCTGTCTGTCTGTCTGTCTGTCTGTCTGTCTGTCTGTCTGTCTGTCTGTCTGTGTCTGTCTGTCTGTCTGCCAGCCTGCCTGCCTGCCTGTCTGTCTATCTGTCTGTCTGTTACATCAGCCGTTCGTGTCAACAACAACATTCAATGCCAATGATGAAATTCGCATACCAATCCACCAACAAGACGTTTACGTACTGCCGCATCTAAGCTGCATCTACATAGAGGGGTTTTTCCTCTTTCTATTCTTGCTTGTGTCATCAGCCATGGTGTTTGCGAATAGAGCTGTCTGTGTCAACAGCTGTCTGGGTCAACAGCTGTCTGGTGTCAACAGACAGCTTGTCAAAAAAAATCACGCTTCTAGCATACATTTATTGGAAAGCACACAACAAATATTTCTAACATAATGGGGAGTATTATTCAGTAATCAATTCATTAGTTTAGTTAATTCCCATGGAATACGGTAAATTATATAATATAATTTATTATATTAAAATACATTTTGTCAATTCAAATAATATAATACTGTTCATAATATGATATTATTATATTAAAATACATTTTATTCATTAAAATAATATAACAGTGTAATCAAACTCGTGACGCTGCTTATACATCGTTGACTGCAACAAGAGAAAAATACCATAATTAAGAAATTATACTAGTAAACAAACAAACAAACAAACAAACAAACAAACAAACAAACAAACAAACAAACAAAACGTACAGACAAACTGACAGACAAACAAAGATAAGAAATTGTACTAGTAAACAAACAAACAAACAAACAAACAAACAAACGGGCGGACAAACAAAGAAATAACTTCATTCATTATAAAAACAATTAATTTTCCACTACTAAAATTGTGAATCCAAAACTGGCACTTTTTATCTACTATCACTGCATATTAAAAAATCTAAATACTTTACTTACGATTTACAATATTGACCCAAATGACCACAAGTTCACTGCACAATTCCAACAAAATTATCTTGGTTTCTTTCTCCATGAATAGTCCAGAAAATAAAACATTTTCGGTTGCCGTTGCCATGTGCGATACATTTCCGCACATAATCATTTTGGGTTGGTTCTAAAGATAGAAAATAGTTTACAATTATGGAACAGATACGTGAGCTTTTTAACTACATATGTATAATGAAATTATTATGAATGAGTTTTATTAACAGAATGCTTGAACAATAAAAGAAATGATTACTGCAAATGGACTTACTTTTAAATTTTCCGGTAAATTTTGGAGGATAAAATGGTACAATAAAATATCTCCAACATCATCTTGGCCAATTACAACATCCATATTGGGAAACTAACTTTTACCGCACCTATTCCATGGGAACCAACTGAACTATTGAAGTGATTACTAAATAATAATTCTCGCAATTATATTCGTTCTATTTATCTCGCAGCTTTTGCCGAGCTTGCAAAATTTTGGTAACATGTAGAAGTTATCAAAAACAACAATCAATCGAGTGTTTATGTTTCTGGCGGTGGCCTTCAAACTTTTTATGTTCTAGAATGATTTTATTATAATAATACAAACAACAGGGTATAAAATAATCTCGATCATCTTGTAGAGTTTACGACATAATATTAAGTGCACATGTGCATGCAGAATGTGGGAGTCAAACCAAACAAATATACATATCCTGTCGGCAAAGTTGAAAGGTTTTTCTAGAACGTTCTTAGCTATTAATATTTCATCATAATAAAAACAATAAATCATAACATCCCTTATCGACTTCGAATCTGTTATTTCTTTCTCAAACTTTGATAACAATATTTATTTAGTGTAAACAATTGCAAACGCTGGAATTTCCGAGAAAAAACATTAATTCTGCAACATCTGCATACTATTGCATCAGCATTTCCAGAACATTCTTCCATTGCGCAGCAATGAGCAACACGTGCTTTGCACGCGTCAGAGCCCCGGCGCAGGCGCCTGAGCCACAGCCAAAGCCCACAAAATGGCGGCTTGGGTGTGCACTCTTCGGCAATGGCCTTGAAAGACACCAGAGGCTGCTGAAGACATGCATACTTCTTCGGCAATGACCAGAGGCTGCTGCAGACACGCCCACTTGAAGTGGATGGAGAACTCGATGGACTGATCTGAGGAATAGCCCCGGCGCATGCGCCTGAATGCTGCTGAAGACCAATTCTTCAGAAATGACCTTGAAAGACACCAGACGCTGCTGAAGATATGCCCACTTCTTCGGCAATGACCTTGAAAGACACCAGAGGCTGCTGAAGACATGCACGCTTCTTCAGAAATGACCTTGAAAGACACTAGAGGCTGCTGCAGATGCCGCTGCTGAAGACACTTCTTCGGATGACTCAACGACTCCTTCAGCAGCTCCTGGTGTCTTTCAAGGTCACTGCCGAAGAAGTCGATGGCACCTGGAGAACTCGATGGCCTGGCCTAAGGCTCTCATTTTCTAACTACTAACCTCGAAGCAGCTTATTGCACAGATTGTCTCCGGATGGACCTAACCATACTTGAAAAACTTTCTTATTTCCCATTTTTAAGAGAAAATGTCGTCTGTCACAAAGAAGTCCTTAGCCATAGCCAGAATTTCGAAATAACTTATAGATTAGATTCTTATTTGGTATTTGTGAATAAACTTTCTGACGAGTGCAAGATTGACGGTCCTCCAGATATATTATTACTGAACAGACTATAACACTGTGATCTAATAAAATCAATAATTTTGCTTATAAAAAGCTTTTTACTTACTAAAACATGAAGCGTATAAAACGCACTGGAACGTTGTGGGTGAATTACGAAATTATCGTGCAAGGAAATATATTGTGCCTACTTGCAAATATGTTGTATTCTCAAAAGTTAGACCCCTTGTCTGATTTCACAGAAAACTGGAAAACCCCTTTCTTGTCATTGTGACTGCGTTACTGGACATGGCTAAGCTTCTTCCGATGCGGCTACACTAGGTTTTACGATATACCGATTTTGTCAATTCAGTGAGCAGATGCAGGTTAAATTTCTTTCGTGGATCACGGCATGTTTAAAACAATAATATTATTGTGCAATTTGTGCCAATTCTTCAGTTACACTACTTGAGTAAAACTTCACCACATCATCCACATTACCAGCTACGCGCTTAGAAACGTGGTACCCCAAGTTTAATAATTTAGGTGTAACTATTTTCTGAAAACTGATATCCGTAATATTGGCAACTATGTATTAAATCCATCTGCTTAACAACAATGCAGAGGGTCTCTCTAGACTCGTTTAATTACTATCGTATGCTTCACTCGGTTGTGATGATATTATATCATGTATTAAAGAGAAACTGCTAATTAATCTGCGAAAATTAATTAAAAATTTAACCCCAAAATTTCATGAATTATAGCGGATGTTTTGTTAAAATTTGCTTTCATACGGACAGCTCATCACGTTCCTTTCAAGTATTAAGGTCCCTAGAACGCCGCCCTTTGAAGCTGCACATTGAGGATATTTTTATGAGCTATAAATAAAGGCTTTAGTCGTAACAGGTGATATTGAAAAAAGATCCAAAATAAGTACATAAGTACTATCAATGCCAAAATTCTTGTTCCACTTTACGGTTCAAATCCGCTTACATAACCAATTACATTCTGAGGTAAAAAAACCTTAGCAACTGAAGGCGGATCTAAACGATTTTAATTGAATGACAACAAACGTGTTAGCCTTGCAACAAAGGGCAGCAAAATAGATAAATAATCATGTTGTTTTAACGAAAAATCACATCATCTATGGGGGGGCGGGGCTGACGAAAACATAGCAACGTCCGGCATAAACGATTCGCATCGCAAACTGGAACACCACTTTTGGAATTTCTAGTACATCAAATTAGTATAAATACTTGTGATGATTCGGGTGATGCGCAGGATCATGCAGTGAGTATCCAAATAGTGAAAGCAATTTTTATCTGACATGGTTTTAGACTGAACATTCCTTAGTAGGAAACAATGTTTGTTTGATAACCGTACTCGCTATGCTCGTCCGTCAAACCTTACAGACTTGTCAGAAAAGTGACACTCATGCTGTTAACGGGGCAGAATTAGCTTATAACATTTAGGTTTTAAATTGCTATTATCTATGCTTTTGATATGAACACCACTGTGTCGGCTCGGAGTCCTCTGGGTGCGATTGAGAGGACAATGGACTAGTTTCGAACACATCTAAAACGTTCTATATGATATTTACACCAGAGAACGCTGCTAGTGATTGAAGTCAACTAATCAGGATTGCAGGTAGATCTATACGGAGGGTGGAAGACATCAAGTTCTTGGGTATAGTTGTTGACCAAAGACTAACATGGGAGAGTCATGTGGACAGTATAATTAGCAAATTGTGCACATCTTGTGTTGTTATGAGGCAGTTGTGTAACACTGGAGGTTGTGAGACTGGCTTATTTCGGTCTGGTCCAGTCCACTCTGTCTTATGGTTTGGAGTTTTGGGATTTGGCCAGTTGTGCAGAAGAAAATCGTGAGGGTGATGATGGGGGTTGACAGCCGTGTAACTTGCAGACGCTGCCGTCTCTGTACATCTTCAGGTGCTCGCTCTTTATAGTCAGGAATGAGACTGGAAAGATTGACTAATGAACCTAACTGAACGGTTTATGAGCAAAATAATAAATCTACAAGCTATACCACCAATTCATATCACTGGGCCTGAATCGAAGCCGAACGATAGTACAAGCCAGAATGTAGCGCGTGGAGCACCGCTGTGACGTCACAGCCGTGGACGTAGCGCTGCTACTTGATAACGAATAGTCGCTGAGCTAGGTGCTCTAATTCGACATACAACTCGAACACACGCAAGAAAATGAAGTTAATTCTTATGTAAAATGATTTGCCAGATTCGAATTTTGAGGTCGCGAAAAGATCGGGAATTGCGAAAATGCCGGAAAATCGATTTTTCGTAAAATTTTCCTAAATCAATTTTCGACCATTTTTTAAACTTTTCTCGTTGTATTTCAGCAATGAAAAGAGTTAGAGATCTGTTTTTTTCGTGGAATATACACTGAAGTGTGCTAATCATCACAGTGTACTCACGTTGCCTCTACAATTATCCAATTTTATGAAAAAAATTGTTTCTTGCTAGATCACAAATTTGTGTAATATATTTTTCATGCACCGCGCAAGTAATCTTATTTTTCGGAATTAACATATACATCTGCGAGATCAAACACAGACAAAGGCTCGAAATTATCAAGGATATTATCAAGGATAAAACAGCCCGAACCCATGTCGCTACCTATCAACCCATCAGCGCAGCTAGCGCGCACGAATTATTTATGTTTTAACTCGCTGTAACTTTTTTCAGCAACAACATTATTGTTTCGTTTCTTCACCAAAAATAATTTCGAACCTTTGTCCGTGTTTGGTCTCGCATAATATGTATATGTTAATTCCGAAAAATAAGATTACTTAGCCGGTGCAAAAGTATTTTTCTTCCAGAATACATACATGTGTCACGTCTACGTAGGGTCCAAAAACTGGAGATATATCCGAACTGTTGGTAACCCTATTTTAGCTGACAGTTTTTGAATGCAGAAATAACACATTATTTAAAAGAGGCATATTAAGTACTAATTACACATTCCACTACCGTTCCGAACAATACCTACAGTGACAAATAATAATGAGCGACGGGAAACATTTTCTCCGCCCCGAAATTAACTTAAAATGACGCTAACAGCAACAGGTTCTACGAATCTCGCCATTTAAGAACTTCGTATAAGCCCGTTTGAGTTTAACTAGCTACCCTCTGAAGAGTAGGTACATTAAGGATGTAAGCTATTAGATTACTTTGAATATTCAGTTAGAAGTTCGCTACAAGTTGAACGGTAAAAGTTGTTATCTGGAATTTAGCTTCGTTACGTTGATAGAGTATCTAAGTTATTGAAGGTGAAATTGAAATTCTGATGCAGGATAAATTTTATTGGTTATAAAATTATACTACTATAGTGTTCTCGTGTGCTGGATATATGTAATAAGTCTTTCTGAAGTATTAAGCTTGTTTATTACGTCGTTTGATGGAGAGCTTCATCTTTCATATAATGTTTATTAAAGAATCTGCCAGAGAAGTAGGTATTAAAAAGGCACCTACTTCATTTTCTGAGTTTATACGCATACTACAAAAACAGTCCATTAAGGAAGAATTGAAATGATTTGGTTTGTTCGCCCACAGCAACCTCATATCATGATTTCACTCTTGTTGGAGCTCATCAGTACGGAGCAGCTTGTGTAAACAAACCAAACCAGCATCTACTCTTAAAGGTCGAGCGGCCAGCATCGGTAAGCGAGAGTCGGCTCTCGCTTTGAACCAAAAACGCATTCGAGTGAACATGTCCAAAGTCTTGTTGGAGCGGTTTATGCGAAACGAATAGGATTTTTTGCGTGGATTCATGACTGTGAATGAAACTTGCATTCATCAGTACACTTCTGAAATGAAGAGACAGTCAAAACAGAGGACTGCGAAGGGTAAACTTGATCACAGGAAGGCGACAGTTTCATCAGGTGGGAAGGTGATGGAATTGTTCATCGACTATCTTGAAAAACCATAACATGGGTGCACTACGCATCATTACTTGACAATGTCAAAGCAGAAATTGCGACAAAAAGGTCGCATTTTAAGAAAAAGAAAGTGGTTCCATCAAGACAACATCCCTGCCCACACTTCAGCGGTATTCGTGGCCAACATTCGTGATTTACAGGTCGAATTGGTTGAGCACCCACAGTATTCACCAGATCTAACCCAACGACGTCTTCCTGTTTTCTAACCTCAAAGTTTCGGTCATAGGATAGCTTCTTATCGAACGACGATGTTCTCGCATATGTAGGTGCCTATTTTGCTGAGCAAGACTCCAACTACTATTTTGAAGAGTGCTAAAGAGGTTAGATCATCGCTGAAAAACGCATATCGACTTAAAAGGAGACTGTGTTGAAAAATAAATTTTAATTTCGCCGAAAAAGCTGGTTGTACAAACTGAAAGATAAACAGGAAAAACTGACCACCAATAGGCATGAAATAGTTGGAATAGCGGAAGATGGAAGCACGAAACTTCCTGAAGTATTAAACCAGGATTCCGAAGACTTCCTAGACATCTCCCTCCATGAATTATGAAATGCCCTTTCAGAAATGAAAACTACCAGAGTATGGGATAACTATGGATGCAATTAAAGCAAGGAGGGAAATGTTATTGGCATTGATATTCCTCTATAATGATTGTCTTCTTAAAGCAATAACGCCATCACAATGAAATCAAGAAAAGAGACTTCGCAAATCCCGGAAATTGTATACCTATCAGCCTGTGTGGTAGGTATATGCACAAATTTTTTTTACAAAGATCATCTTAAACGGTCTTAGTGTCACACTAGACTTACACCAGCCGCGAAATCAAGATTAGTTTCGGTCGGGATGTGGCACAAATGATCACTTGCATATTTTAAAAAGCCTAATCCAGAAAGCAATGCAATACAATAATCAAAAATCAACAAGAAATGTTAGATATACTTGCCGTCTGTCGAATAGATTTAAAAAATAGATCTAAAGTGAGGTTGTTGTGTTGGTTAATTATGAGTTTCATAATTGTTATTCCTTCCTACCTATATAAGGCCTTTCTCTCGCGATTGATGCGTTGGGGTGCGGATAGCTCAATTGGTTAGAGCAGTCGCCCGGAGAGCGAAAGATCTGGGTTCGAATCCCAATCGGCGTCTGTTTCACATTTTTCATAGGGAGGTGGGCCTTCTGTGTAGTTTTCCTTCACTGCTATGCCCGATTATTACTCATTAATTTATATTTACCCGTTCTGACACATGGTTCAGAAACTCTAACCAAGAAAACAGCTTGTAAGATAAGAGTAGCTCAACTCGCGATGGAAAGAGCAGTGTTAGAGTTATCTTTGAGGGATAAAATATCAAATACAGAAATCCTGAAAAGAACAAAGATAGATGTCGTTGAAAGAATATATATAGCAACTTTAAAATTGTTCTGGAAGAGACGCATATTTACATAAACTACTTATGACCATTTACATAAACTAGGACCACTGATGACAGATGGAGTAGAAAAATAATGGAATGGAGACTACGATATGAGGTGTTTAGGAGTAGAGGACGCCCAGTACGGTAAGATAGGAAGCTATGAAATGTTACTTCCATTCAAAGGAAGGCTTATGTTCAACAGAGAGCTTTAGAAGGCAGTACTAGACACGGATGTTTCCTAATTGCCTGTTTAATTGTTTCAGACTAAGCTCACAGTAGATAATTAATTTTGTGCAGCCAAAATTCGAAATGTCTAAGGTTCTTAGAAAATAGTCGAATAACATTCTTGAATTTAACCGTATGACTTCGGCCCTTTTTCTTTTGATCCCGCTTAAATTCTTTTACACAAAAATCTACCTCTAATTCAAAAACTCAACATTCAGTATAATAATTTTTACAAAAGCACTTCGAACAATTCAGTCTATTTTGGAAAATTTAACAATTATTTTAAAGCAATCAATTATATGCAAAACGATATCAATGAAATGGTTCACGATATTTTACCAACACAACAAATTAAAAGAAGTCTAATTGACGGCCTTGGGTCAATTTTCAAATCTATAAAAGGAAATTCAAGAATCAATTGTACCCCTAACCACATAAATTTTGAAATACTATATACGCATTTCGGCAGCTAAGCTGCCATCTTCAGTAGCAGGGAAAAACCTATAGTAATAAAAATAGCAATAGTATTAATGCAAAAAAAAAAAAACAATTATATATATATGACAATAATAATAACAACAATAATGATGATGTGAAACAATGATAGTGTCAATAACAATAATATAGGTCAGGTATTTTCTGCTCACCACTCCGAAAGAATCGAAGTGCACTCGATCAGCTCTCAAGCTAGAATGAACTCCGCACGGAGACAATCCCCAATATATACTTAAAGTGACGTAGCACTGACGTTACTTGTGACATCAACATTAATCACACTAGGATAGAAAATTCAATATCCAGGCATACGATCATTTTTTATACCACTCTATTCTTATTTTCACTATCACAAATGTACAAAAAGGTTGCCATTGCCATCTTTACTGCAGTTTCAATTAAAATATCCTATCTTCAGGATAATTGACTTGAATGAAACAAAAATAGAAAATGAATCCCATATTACCAAATAACCTCGAAGGTCCAAGGCTTATATGGGCTAGCAAATAACTACAGTAAACTGCAATAAAGAAGACCTTGACCCCTGCACCCTTTCATTTTTCTGGTTAAACCCTACACGCCTACACATTAACGACATCTAACAATACGGAATCAGAAATTGGACCTAAATCTGAATTAATAAGTTTACCTTCATACTTGCGAATAAACATACTCTCATAAGCGTCTAATTCCCTATTGTCCGATACCGACCTCATAAGCCGAAGATCCTTCTCATGTACAGGGTGGCCGGTATCAAAGATATGTTGGGCAACACTTGACTTCTCAATTCTATTATATCTAAAATGTGCCATATGTTCCTTAAACCTAGTGACGATTGTACGCCTTGTTTGCCCAATATAACTCTTGTCACAACTACTACACTTTATTTCATCAATTCCCGACTTCTGCTTGTCCTCTACTTTATCCTTGGGATTTCCCAACAGCTGCTTGATGGTATTCTTAGCGGTATATGCTACACATAAATTTTGCGACTTAAAAGTAGGTTCCAAGCCTCTGGTATGTGCCAAACTATACGGAATTTTAACATATTTCTTATTCTCAGTAGGTGACATGGAGAAAGTCGTGGAATCCTTAACAAACTTTTTGTGTCTAATTCTGCTTATCAATCTATCAACTAAGACAGTCGTGTACCCATTATGAATCGCAATATCTTTTATATATTTTAATTCTTTTTGATATCTTACCTTTGACAGAGGAAATGACAATAAGCTGTTGACCAGAAAGTGCAAAGCCGAAAGTTTATGTTGTATTGAATGTTGTGAATCATTCACAATAAACCTACTTATATTAGTATCCTTCCTATAAACATCAAATTCCAATCCGCCAATGCTGTTCCTAACAACCAAGACATCCAAAAAAGGGATTGAACCATTTTGTTCCATTTCAAATGTGAATTTCACACTATTATAACGTGAATTTAAATTATCTAAAAAATCCTCAATTCTACTCCTCTTGGTATCGAAAACAGCGAACACGTCATCCACATAACGCAACCATACTCGAGGGAAGTACTCACTGTCTCTTTTAAACAACACTTCAAACCTACTCATGAACAGATTAGCCAAAAAAGGAGATAAACTATTGCCCATAGCAGTCCCTTCCTGCTGTTCAAAAAACTTACCATTAATTTGAAAACAATTCTGGGACATACATAATGAGGTCAATTTTAAATATTCATCCACCACAATTCTGTCCACTTCATTTTCAGTCAGTAGCTCCTCCAAATATGCAAGCGTGGTAGGTATAGGTACACTTGGAAACAACGATACAACATCGAAAGAAACCAACACCTCGCCCTCATCAAGTACTATATTTTTAATTTTATTAATAAACTCCAACGAATTCACAACTGAAAAACTTTCCGGAGCTGTGGGCAATGCGGTGAATTCCTTCGTTAGCCATTTAGAAAGCAGACAGGTTGGCGAGTTAATACCGGAAATGATGGGTCTCACCGATCTACCTGGTTTATGAATCTTAGGAAGGACATACATCTTAGGAACTACAGGATTAGACACACTTAACCTAAATTTGTTTTGGGGAGTAATAAGATTTGGACAATCTTTCATGGCATTCTTAGCCGAACTGACCAATTTTGGCAATGGATTTTTCTTAACCTCTTTGTATGGACCATCCTTCAAAAAAGTTCCCACTCTATTGAAGTAATCTGCTTTATCTAATACCACAATCTTATTTCCCTTGTCCGCTTTCAAATAAAAACAGTCTTTTTGTCTGAGTCCTTCAACGATACTATAATAGTGATTGTTTTTCACTGTGCTGTTACTTTTATATTTATTATATTTATTTATTATAATTAAAATATATAAAAGATGTTGCGATTCATAATGGGTACACGACTGTCTTAGTTGATAGATTGATAAGCAGAATTAGACACAAAAAGTTTGTTAAGGATTCCACGACTTTCTCCATGTCACCTACTGAGAATAAGAAATATGTTAAAATTCCGTATAGTTTGGCACATACCAGAGGCTTGGAACCTATTTTTAAGTCGCAAAATTTATGTGTAGCATATACCGCTAAGAATACCATCAAGCAGCTGTTGGGAAATCCCAAGGATAAAGTAGAGGACAAGCAGAAGTCGGGAATTTATGAAATAAAGTGTAGTAGTTGTGACAAGAGTTATATTGGGCAAACAAGGCGTACAATCGTCACTAGGTTTAAGGAACATATGGCACATTTTAGATATAATAGAATTGAGAAGTCAAGTGTTGCCCAACATATCTTTGATTCCGGCCACCCTGTACATGAGAAGGATCTTCGGCTTATGAGGTCGGTATCGGACAATAGGGAATTAGACGCTTATGAGAGTATGTTTATTCGCAAGTATGAAGGTAAACTTATTAATTCAGATTTAGGTCCAATTTCTGATTCCGTATTGTTAGATGTCGTTAATGTGTAGGCGTGTAGGGTTTAACCAGAAAAATGAAAGGGTGCAGGGGTCAAGGTCTTCTTTATTGCAGTTTACTGTAGTTATTTGCTAGCCCATATAAGCCTTGGACCTTCGAGGTTATTTGGTAATATGGGATTCATTTTCTATTTTTGTTTCATTCAAGTCAATTATCCTGAAGATAGGATATTTTAATTGAAACTGCAGTAAAGATGGCAATGGCAACCTTTTTGTACATTTGTGATAGTGAAAATAAGAATAGAGTGGTATAAAAAATGAGCGTATGCCTGGATATTGAATTTTCTATCCTAGTGTGACTAATGTTGATGTCACAAGTAACGTCAGTGCTACGTCACTTTAAGTATATATTGGGGATTGTCTCCGTGCGGAGTTCATTCTAGCTTGAGAGCTGATCGAGTGCACTTCGATTCTTTCGGAGTGGTGAGCAGAAAATACCTGACCTATATTATTGTTATTGTCACTATCATTGTTTCACATCATCATTATTGTTGTTATTATTATTGTCATATATATAATTGTTTTTTTTTTTTTTTTTTTGCATTAATGTTATTGCTATTTTTATTACTATAGGTACTATAGGTGGTGCTACAGACGCATGATGAAGATACCGTGGATAGATAAGGTTAGCAATAGGGAAGTATTAGAAAGAGTTGGGGAAAAGCGAAAGATATGGAAAACAATAAAGAGTAGGAGAGATAGGATGGTAGGACACCTTCTAAGACACGAAGGAATAGTTCGTGACATACTAGAGTCAGAGATAGGAATAAAAAGAGGTAGGGGTAGGCCTAGATTAGACTACTGCTCTCAAATAGTTAGGGATGTAGGATGTTCTACTTTTAGGGAAATGCGTAGGTTAGCTCAGGATAGAAAAGAATGGAGGTACGCGTCCAACCAGTCTTCGGACTGAGAACCTTATGATGATGATAGGTTTTTCCCTGCTACTGAAGATGGCAGCTTAGCTGCCGAAATGCGTATATAGTATTTCAAAATTTATGTGGTTAGGGGTACAATTGATTCTTGAATTGATTATTTGGCCACAGTCTCTTACATCTTAATCCTTTATAAAAGGAAATTTAGATAGTACAGACGGCGAACGTTTTGAATCATTAATAAGCGATTTGCAGAGTAATCAGGAAATCATGCACGAAAATATTTTAAAAGAACATGGACTTTCTCTCGGAATTATTGAAAATTTCAATAAAATTAAGTCAAAATGAAGTAATTCTGCAGTCTAGGCTCCTTCAAGCTGAAAGTTATTTAAAAGACGAAATTACTTTTAATAATATTCACAATATAGCAAATAGGTACATTAAACCAAATTCAGTTTATGTTCCAGAGTTTCCAAAATATTCTAACCAAGTTACTTAATGCAATAACTTTTACAAAGTTGCACATAATGCACCCCAGCTCTACTAAATATTAAATCCAACCTAAAATCAAGTAAATTACCCTTCAAAATTAATCATGGAAATTTAATACATTTCCAAAATTTAATAACAGTAGACTCCTGTATTTATAACGGAAAGCTCGTATTTATTTTACACGTTTCGATCTATTATGAAGAATTATTCGATTTATATAAATTATTTCCTATTCCTGTGTGGCTTTACGAAACAAAATTTAATCATTATTCCAAAAACACAACATAGACTCTTATCCAAAAATCACTTTGCTTTTGAAAACGATATCTATGAATGAATAAATGGTCAATATTATTGCCCACAAGCACTAATCGAAAATTCGCAAGGACCAGCCGAAATTAAGAAAATAAATTTGGACTACCTAGAAGAACTGAAATTGAGAACACAACTTTCGACTCTGCAACAACTTGAATCAATCAACCATCATCATAACTAGGTACATTTCATATTCGTTGATTGGAATTATACTAATAATAATATTTTTGTGTTTCAAGAAAAAAGTGAAAGAGATTCGTCAATCGATTCATGGACCAATCATCTCCTGGAAGATTGCCCTTTCCGGTTCCTCGAAATGTTATCTCCGGAGCAGAATCTTCGGCGGGAGGTGTTATATGCACACTTTCCCAATAATTCAGCATTTTAATTGCGACAAGTTATCAACAGTGCTGATATAGTGTACTGCGTTGTTAGTGAGAATTAGTTTTTAAAAACCGATAACGGTATTGACGTTATTTAATTTACGTACTGTTTTATTAAACCAGTGGAAACACTACACTTGGGCTGCCGAACAGACGGAGTGTTCACCCTGCAAGCAAGAGCTCTAGACGGGACCACTATCAATTTAGGACGACAGAACCGCAGTGATGCGCTTTCTTTAGACCCAACGAAGTCGCATCACTCCAATTCGGTCGTCATAAATTAATATTGGCCCCGCTAGAGCACGTTCTTGCAGGGTGATCACTCCGTCTGTCGGGTGGTCCAAGTATAACAACACGTGAGACTGTTGCCAATTTTAATCGGTTGAGTGGAAACCAAAAATTTGCGTCTGTTTCTAAAAGTTTCTACACATGCCAACAAAGAGAAACACAACGTAACAAAAAGTTCCTCACTGTTCCTTCAGTGGAAACGTAGCTTAAGTAGGTACTACTTGTTGTAAAGGACATGCTTAAACTTGCGGAACATGCCACAAACTGTTAGATAAAGTTCGCTGGTATGGAGATTATGTTACCTACTTTGTAAATAAAATATTGACTGTATACTATACGAATGTGCGATCCGTCTGTCTGAAATCTGGAAGCGTCATATAAGTAGGTAGGTTTACGTTTACGCGTTTACAGCGATAGACCAAAGACAGTTTTTGCAACAGCGTCCATTGAAATTACTTTTGGTAATATTCTCGTCAGAGTAAAAGCCATAGTTTTCCTTCACATGATACAATACTTTTCATACCCCTTGCACGTATGGCGTGATGGAATTTCACCTGCTATGTACGCTTATCGCATCTTTGGTTAAGGCATTGTTTACAATAAATTAATATTTTTGTTGGATTTCATACTGATTATATTGATGTTTCTTACTGTCCAGTATGGAAGTATCGATAGTTTCCCAAATCTGTAACTGACAATCAACAATGACATAAAAGAATGAAATAATTTGGAATATTTTGACATTTAAACATCGCCGAAGCAGACGAAAATGAAATCTCGGACGAGCACACCTGGCTGCCTCTTATTATCACGGTCATATCCGTGATCCAACTTTCATTTCCAGTCGCAAACGCGAATGAAAAATTTTCGTCTTCACGTATAAGCAGTTTTGACATATTTCCATTTGTTTTCATTTCATTTCTTCCATAAGATTGAGACACACCTTCCAGTGTACCAGAGTTTTCAAAATTTTCTCGACTTGCGGCTCTCTTGATATTCCAACTTTTGGATTTGTAGCTAATAAGATTCATACAATTTTCTTGATTACATTGTCAATAAACTCCTTATGAAACTTGTCAGTTGCTACTATTGGACATCATGGTCTGAGTAGGATTCTTCAGCAAAGAATGTTTTAGGCTTTGGTAGTCATTGTCACAGTGGCTATCTTATCTTTCGGGTGATTATCGCGCCACAGATTGGCTCATGCCGACATTCATCACTAAGAAAATTTCGATCGATTCATTATGCTTCCTGTTGTGGAAATTGGATGTACTTATGTGCTAGAACTTTAGAATCTGAGAAATTGATCTGATTGCCGTCTAATGTCAAAACCACAATTGAAGATCAGATGATAAAAAGCAGACTTCTGTTATGAACAAAATTGTCAGTTTTGAAGAGGGGTGCTGATGGATTAAGGTAAGTGAGTCTTCCATAAAGACGAGACTAGTCTTGCCACCTAAGAAAGGTAATTTTCCATCAACTTAAACCTCCATGGTGAAACGAAGATTGAAACCCAATAGTCATTGTTCCAATCTTAATAAATGACCTAGGAACTGATTTAAGGTGGAATAACCATGTAGTCAAACTAGGAAAGTTTCATACCTGAACCAACACTTGAGTTGACTGTAAGATTCTTCGAAAGATTTCAAGGAAACGTCAGCAGCAGGGGGAACGAGGAAACTCTTGGCGTCACTTGAAGCATACTCATAGAACGCTGGGTGAAACAAAAAGAAATGGAAGTGAAAAGTAGTTCAGTGAGAGTTTAACGACGGTGGCGTAACTATTTAATTTAGTGAATTTCTGGCTGTAAAAGATTTACCCCCGCAAATGTGTTATAATACGCATCAAAACGGAATCCAACAGCGAATTGCGTATCTATAATATTATTTATTAGGACATCGGGAGACAGTTAGTCTTGACGGGGGTACGGAATTGTTTAGTTTAGTAGTAAGGGTGGCTTTAGGGTTCACCATATTGTAAATCTCCAAATATTGTGTCTCTCCTGTCAATTTATTGGCAATATGTTATACAACACGGAAAATCGCTTTGAATATAAATCACAACTAATGGCTCTATTTTGTCTGGACTATTTCCGAATAACCCTATTTGGTCACCGAAAAGGTTGGGATCATTGTTACGCTAACGGAAATGATGTTTTATTAATGGTGCATGTAATATTCTTTATGTAACTTTACAATGTCCAAGTGTCGTCCACTTGTCGTTATTGTTAGCACGTATATTCTTATTTATATACATCAACGATCGAACTTGCTATTGCGTTCAATGGCGTTATTTTGTGCTCTGACTAAAGAAAAAAAATAACAATTTCTACGACATCTTACTAACAGAATATCTAAGATCTTTGTGTATTCAAAGTTCTTCAGTGCATTTCGTGCAGTAATAACAAAAATCTCAACTGCACCATACTTTAAGGTATGAGGGTGTATTTATATTGTTATGAGAGTGGTCCCACAAGCAACGCCCATGTAGCTTACGAGAAATATGATTCAACATAAATGAACAAACAGAAGTTTATTATATCGTTGAGGGTAACTTGTAAGCGTTACTTGATTTTCTCTAAGTGTATACCGGGGTGTTTTAAGGCGATATAAACCGTCGTTTTGTAAAGTGAATTTAGAAAAGTTTTAACTGTTAATTTGTGTATCGGTGGATTGTTTAGTATAGTTAAATGTTTGCTTATTGTTTTATCGTTTACTGTTAGTTGTTTAATTGTTCTTGCTTGTCGTTGTTTGTTTGTTGCATGCTATTTTGATGCTTATTGTTAATTTTACATTTTATGTTTTCAAATCATGTTTAATTGTAAATATTTGTAAAATAGTCACTGTTAAATAAATTGTGTTAATTCGAAATACATTCACATTAACATTAAATGAATACAAAAACACCGAAATTCTTAGCTTATGCGTCATACTACCTATGCAACGATGGGGTGATATTTACCAAACATTTAGCGTATTGATACTGGGTTACATCTGGTCTAGTTGATGGGAGACATGTTAGTCGACATACCCTGAGCTCGTTGAGATGAAGTAACTCAAACGAATTCTATTGTGTGCAAAATGAATAATATTTACAACGAAACAACGCGAGCTTCTAAGAACGACCGTTGGTAAGTTGTCAAACGTCCGATTCATTGAGCTATTAACAAGTGGGCACCGAATCGAAATCCGGAACTAGCGTTCTACTATTTCGGTCGGTATCCCGAATAAATATAAATGGCTTTGCCGGATGATATAGATTTATATCTGGAATGTACGTCAAGCGGTGGGGAGCACCGGGGTACAACTTTGTCTTTTTGTTGAGCGAGTGCAAACTTAGGTGAGCCGCTAACAACGAGGTATGCTGTTGTGTAACCAAGGATGGCCACACATCCGCTGAGGCTTAATCTGCTCCAACCCATGCAAACAACTGACTGAATAGAGTTGAGTTACGTTCAAATTTTTTGGGAACAGCGCAGCAATACATTACGGTGCACAATAAAGCATCCGACAGAAGGAGAAACACAAGGGATCATGTGAAGTGGCCTAGTCCAATTCTGATGGTCTCATCTGTACGTAGATGTGATAATGCAACAGCCATCTTAATCTAAGAGGTTGTGGGCTATTGTTCCCATTTCAAATAGCGGTTTCAGTTTTTTGTACTATCGATGACGCAGGCGGATGGACTAATTCTTTCAGGTCTATTAATTTTACCATCTCTGGTGTCGCAGTTCCATTTCTGTTTACAATTTTGAGTAACATATTTTCTGAGTTTGTTGATGAAATAAAAACGTAGAAAGTGCGTAAATATAAATCACCTGGATTGATGCCAAAAGCATATTCTGTAACCTTACAAATATAATAGTGTCCACTGAAGACGACAATAACGGTATACGTTTTATAGCTTTTATTTGATTTGAACGAAATTTTTCTCAAATATAAAATATGTATACGAGGGCTGTACTTATAGTCAAAAGATAATTCGTCCGGTTCAAATGCAAAGTTAACCCTTCTATCGGAAAATTTCACTAACAAAAGTAGCTAAGTATTAACCGAGGAATTGACCAAAAATTAAAAATTTTGTTTTACAAAACTGTTCGAAATTATCATTTTAACGGGGTTTTGGGTATGTTACAATACATGCTGTGCCATTGTGAACAAAATTGTCGCAACACGCTTTTCAAAACCCAAAGACCCATCAAAATGGTATAAAAAAATTAAAATATTTTTTAAATTTGATCAAATTTTGGATTTACTTAAGCTTTATGTGTAACATGATTTCGTCACCCTTATGGTGTCCCAAGTAGCTTTGCGTTTGAAGAGGTGGATGGTTGACCATAAGTAGATCCGAATATGTTTTATCTTTAAGGAAAATTTTATTTAAATTAGGTAAAAACTGCTTTTAAGTGGGAAGCAGTGAGGCATTTTAGACAGAGGAGACAGAGAGAATTTGATGGCTGGGTCCTGGGCTCTTTTTCAAAGATGTTTTCGTATGTGAAAGCAGAATTTGAATATCTTTGATCATGGCCAACTTATAGGAGAAAATTAAAAAATCTTCCAAAAACTCGCTTATTTAAAAAGGCATTGACAAAAGGGATCAACATTC
Source organism: Xestobium rufovillosum (assembly GCA_963966045.1). Lineage (NCBI taxonomy): Eukaryota > Metazoa > Arthropoda > Insecta > Coleoptera > Ptinidae > Xestobium > Xestobium rufovillosum. The sequence goes on from OZ014500.1 coordinate 12,616,353, forward strand.
TTGAGGCACTTTTTTACTATAATCCAGGGCTTAATTTAGATTTATTCCAAAATTGGTATTTTTCAAGTTAGGGTGAAAAGCTTGGTTTAGTATAGATAATGGTTCGACACTCCGAGAACCGATTTTCGTCGCCTTCTGCGCATGTGGACAAACTTGTTGAAAACCTCTGTAGTCAGGAGAGCCGGATTCTTTTCGATTTGTAACACTGCCAATATGTCAATTTAGCAACGTCAGTTGATTGTCATTAAATAAATTTCAGGATTTAATTCCCAAGTTTTTCGTTAATATAAAGTGTTTGAACACGAAAGTGTTCTTGTATGAACTATTTTGGTTTTTACGTTATGCCCAAATAGGTGTCAACTGCAAAACGGCTAATTTCCAGATCGCATTTCCAGATTTCTTGAAGTTTCAATTTTAAAGTTTATGATCCGGTCACAAATTTTCAATTTCTATTCCAAATACTATTTAAATTGTAATTTACGCTTCCAGGTATGTTATTCTTTTGATTTTCCCATAATTTATTCTCACATTGAAGCAAAACAACATTCAAATTCAACCAAAAATTTTGATCTTCCACAAAGTTTGACAGCAAATTTCTACTATGCTGTTGCTACGAGCAAATAATGCTCGTAGGTTCGTTGACGGCTGACGGTAACCGGCAATTTTAGAAAAATTCAGTAGTTCTCGACAAAACACCCCAGAGTTCCACATACTGACGTCAGTATGTCCCATACCAGTGGCCCCCAAAAGCTGCGTAATGGCCAACCAGGTTTTATACTAAACCAAGGGTGAAAAGTGTCACTTTTCTAAATGTAAATCATAGCTGGCTATGCATCATTAAATTGCATATTTATTTAACTTTCTATAAATGTATAATTTTAATAATACCGCAGTTTGTCAAGCTTTTAATATAAATTTAAATAATTCACATCATTATTAGGGATTCTTCAAGGTATTTTTAATAGTTATAAAATACTTAGTAGACCGTTTTATAAATTAAAAGAATGAGAAATGTGAAATTTAACAATCCCTTTCATTTTATAGCTTGAATCGTAACTGCATTATCTTTGATAACACTATTGATTTAGGTACTCATAAATGACGAGTTCAATTAATTTTTTATAATTCTCTAATTATGCCTAATAGTTTTGGTAATCTTGAGAAATACGACATGATAAAAGTTGTCAACTTGTCAGGTGGAAACACTTCTGGAAACGTATCCAGAAAGACCGCAACCGAAAAATTAAAGGGTTTTATCTCGATAGGTACTGTTTTGTTAAAAACTTAACAAATTGTAATTTATATTACAGTTTGGAAAGAAAGTTAATCGAATATGGCCACTGTGAAAAACCACGCCCTAAAAATTATTTTAAAGAAAATTCTGAACGGAGTGCTGCAACTGTGTTAGGTATGGTAGAAGCTGAACCTACCGTTTCTTCCAGGCAGTTCAAAATGTTGGAGTTTCACAAAGAAAGGCATTGCGAATATTAAAACCCATAATTATCGTCCTTATAACTTATAACTTCCCACGGCGGCGGCGTCAAAAATTTTAATTAGAATTGTGCAAGGAAGAAGGGAGAAAAGGGCGGAAGAAATATTACGAGAAGATCAGGTCGGATTTAGAAGAAATAGGGGAACGCTATTCTAGCTTTACGAGTAACAATAGAAAAAACAGTAGAAAAGGGAAAGTGCGCCTATACAGGGTGATTCAGAACGGGCGTGCCCAATTAAAGTGGGTGCTAGAGGAAGTCAAAATAAGACGAAAAGTTTATATGAACATATGTTCTAAAGTGACTACTAACAAAGATACAGGATGTAAAAGTTTTAATATTTTTTTAATAAATTAATGTCTTTTCTCGTTCTTCTTGGTAGTTTTGTTACTGTTATTCTTAATAAACCATTTTTTTCCATTTTCACTTTCCTTGCATATCGGTGAAGCTATTATTGCATTATGGAAAATTTCAGTGCATATTCACGATTTCACAAAAAGCTATTTCATTCAAAAACTAATTATTTTACGAAAAATTTTGAAGACACCAATTTCTTCCCAAATTGAACGTAGATTTCAAATACATTAATATCACCTGCATTCGCCAGTGGCGTAACAATGGATTGGGGGAAATAAATAAACTTCCTACCCCGTAGCAACGCTACTGATGGGGCTAGCGGAGCAATTTTTTTTTTTTAAATTAGAACTTGGCAAGTGAAAGCGACACCTTAAATTTCAACTCAATGACTTTCCTAGTTACTAAGATAATTTAAAAAAATTTAAAAAAATATTAAAACTTTTACACCCTGTGTCTTTGTTATTAGTCACTTTAGAACATATGTTCATATAAACTTTTCGTCTTATTTGGAGTTCCTCTAGCACCCATTTTAATTTGGCACGCCGGTTATGAATCACCCTGTATAGGATTTGTAGATTTGGAAAAAGCCGTCGACCTTGCAAAATGGAATATGTTGGAAGTGCTCAAAGATATAGGGATGAAGTATAGGGATAGAAGAATAATTCATAATCTATTCAAAGAACAAACGGCAGTTATAGAATTTGAGCAGGAACATAGAGAAGTAGATATCCGGAAGGGAGTGAGACAGGGATGTGCGCTATCGCCTCTAGTTTTCAATTTATATCGAAGATTCGATTAATATTGTTAAAGACAGAATAGGTGCTGGAATTAATATACAGGGCCAAACTAGTAATATGCTCAGATTCGCGGATGATATAGCAGTATTACCATCCAGCAAAGAAGAATTAGGAAGGGCTCTAAACGAAATTGAAGCTCTTTTGACGGAGGGCTATGGTATGAAGATCAATAAAAAGAAAAATAGAGGGAGTCTCCGATTTCTGCTATTTAGGAAGTCAAATAACTCGCGATGGTAGGAGCTCTAGAGATATAAAACAAAGAATAGCGCAGGGCCGAATTAGACTAACATAATGCGTACATTATTTCAACCATACGTCAAGTAATATGATTCAGACTTTAACGAGCATGGAAAGTGAGAAATTTCATACGAGCGTGAAATTTTGCGCACTCGGCTACGCCTCGTGCAGAAATCAAGCGAGTTTATAGGAAATACACTTTCCATCGAGTTTTGTACACTATTTTTCCCACGACCTCATAAGATAACAAATTTATTAATAAAACAGTAACTTTATTTTTAAGGATTTGTTGTCTATGTTAACAGATGTCAAAATTTCCAAGTAGCCTACTAACTTACTATGAGCTTAATATTCTAATAATTCCGACCGGCTCATGAATGACACGTTGATTTGTTCTCTTGCCCGCCAATTCATAAATGGCCAGTTTGTACCTAAAATATTTAGGTCTTCCACGGAGTAGCCACTAAAATGTTCAACTGCCGTACCTTTTAAGAGATTTTTCTGATAAAAAATTTTTAGATTTAAAACAAGACGCGACAGAATGTTTATTCAGTAAACGTCAAAATCTCAAAGCTGCCTACAAAATTTGAATGAACAGCTGTTGGCTTCTTTTATATATGGATTGAGTTGCTAGGCAGCAGGCTGATAGCCCAGGGAACTCAAAAAATATTTCGCTGTAAAACCTTGTAGCTTTCTGAATTCCAGCAGCAGATTGGCTTAGTATCCCAGATAAAAACTTTAGCAGGTACTGTTCCACTGGTATATACCTATATATTCAGAAATGGTTTAGAATTCGGCAGGTGTAATAGTCAGAAATATACGTGTATTTTGTCTATTTATCTCCCGGTTTTACAGTATTTTCATATACAAATAAATGGTGGAGGCGCAGGACTCATTATCCTAATAACCGGTCGGGTTTTAGCGAATCTTGGTTAAACGCTACAAAAACTTATAATGTATGACTACGTCCCTTTTTAATGACCACACTCAATCGTAGCTTCTGCTGGTGTGTCACTGAAAATGTAGGAAAGATAACAAGTCATTTATTTTTACTTTTAACAGATGTTCAAGTAATTTTCGTCGTAATGGTAAGTGTGCCTCTCGCTCGTTAACGCTTCTCTATTATATAAATACAGACTATGCTTGGTTATTTACTAGAATACGAGGCGCGACTTAATGATAACAAAATTGAACATGTTCATAAGACCAAATTGTGATATTTTACTTAAGCAGCAAATTGTTATCATATAAATATTTCAATGAAAGTTTAGCATTCTTGTATATCATATTACAAAAAAATTAATTCTGAGTGGTATTTTCCCAGGAGCAGTTGTTCGAACTGTTCAGTAGGTACTACTCCTTACATACATGTATTTTACTTTGTGTGACTCCAGATTTCTTAAAATTTTGTTCAACATTTAAACATGCATAGGAGGCTCTTCTAAAACGGACAACAGTCGATAATAACGCAGCCGCCTTTGAAAAGTATACTAGTTCCTCTAGCAATTTAATGACTTTCAGTTCATTGCAAGTCGTCGAGTTTTTGCCTTTATTGGAATGCTAAAAAGCCAAGCGCTAGAAGCATTAAAATAGCTGTCGCTTGAAAATCCTCATTAGGAAAATGGAATACCTGTCTACTGAATTTCATCGACTTTTCTAGAGCCACTTCAGCAGCAAATGTCATTCCATTTGAATTTTATCGATAAATTTGTGAAATTTACGAACACACATTTCTCAATATACTGTTTAAAACCAAGAAAACTGGTTATCAAACACTATATGACAATATGTGTTTAATAGTATGTATAATTATTGTTTTATCAGAAATAAATGTACCTTTTTGCGAAAAAAGTATAAAAAATAACTGGCAGTAGAGAGCTCACATCGAAGCAGTTACTTAATTACATGAAAACACTCAGACAATGATTCATATTATTTCTGAGAGCATAGAAAACGTATTAAAAAGTTTTCCACACAAAACGTAGCCGAGAAGCAATAAATCTGGATCATTTCTTTTCTGTACGTCAACAAAGATAGATGCGTCAAAGTTTCAATGATTGTTATTGAGTTTCAGTCTGAGCTTACTCTGAGATTTTTTGCTGTACACATACACATTACACATATCTACAAATCGGTTCTTAGGAGGACTTAAAACTTTTAAACGTATTTCTTTACCGCATAAAACTTCTTAATGTGAATCCCGATAAGCGTAATGTGTTCGATGGAGTTTGTAAACTTCAAAGTATACTCGGTTTGTGGCGCAAAGTTGTGAGTATTCTGGTCATTTATCGTTTCGATGAATAAGGTAGTTGGAATCAAGTTTAACTCAACTCATTGATTTTAAGAAAACTTTAGACGGAGTCGATCGCAAAATCTTATTTGTAATAATGGAAGAAATGGATCATCACTGTCATTTATTCAACGGCCATTGAATAATGAACCGTTTCAATGGTCTGTTGCCAAACCGTGACACAGTAATTAAATTCGACACGTGTTTCACTGACGTCAGCATCTTCAGAAATATGAAGATTCAGTTAATTAGCCCTACCAGTCCTCATGTACTCGTATGCTAGTGAGTCATGCCTAATCACCAAGATGATGAGATTGTTTATAATCTTGAAACCAGTCAAAGTACTGTAATAAATTGCTATACAGTGCCCGTCTAAAGTCCGTTCCCCCCCTACTAATTTTTGAACCATTTGAGGTACATCAATGAAATTCGGCACAAGGTAATCACAGGTCACAATATATTTTTTGACGTAACAATGGCAGCTGTCAGTCTCAAGATGGCGGTCGAGCGCCATTTTGAAACAAAATTTTAAATGGGAGGGAGGGTCATGTGACACCTCGTTTTAAAGGTCTTATCGAGTGCAATATCATACTAAAATATGGCGTCGATGTCTTTTGTTAAATTTTTAAATTTTAACATTTTTCTAACGAAATTTTATTCTAATTTGTAGTGAAATTTCTTAATGAAGTCGACCAATAAGAGGAGAAAAGAGAGTTTATTAAGGAAAAACTACCGTTAGATGGTAATTTCTTCCACCTTCTCCAAAAATCAAAACCGCTTCAAATTTATCGTCTAAGCTACGAGCCATGGTCACACTTTTCCTAAATGAAGGAACTAAACATGCCACATTTGACAAGTAGAAAACAAGATGTTACCGCGACAACGAATTTTGTTTCTCATACAAACGTGATTGAGAGCAACATTCATGGTTATTTAGAAATTTGATTAGCCACCATTTTGTAACGTTTTCAGGTATCGACGCCATATTTTAGTACGATATTGCACTGGATAAGACCTTTAAAACGAGGTGTCACATGACGCCCCTTCCCATTTAAAATATTTTTTCAAAATGGCGCCCGACCGCCATCTTGAGACTGACAGCTGTCATTAATACGCCAAAAAATATCTTGTGACCTGTGACTACCTTGAACCGAATTTCATGGATGTACCTCAAATGATTCAAAAATTAGTAGGGGGGGAACGGACTTTAGACGGGCACTGTATATTGGTAGTACGCTAAATATTTCATTAATTCATTAAAAAATAGAAGAATATAGATCGACAAAATGCCGTAAAAATCTCCAAATTCAAACCGGCCGTTGGAACATGGTAACGCCATGAAAATTCGTAAAAACGGCAAGAACCCAATCATTCTACAGTGTTGCAGTGCAACGATGTTTCCTGGTCGGACGACACTTCCTAGTGACGCTCTGGAGCCAGATATACAGCGCGCTCTTTCGGTTTCGGTATCGGTATCTGGTACGCTCTGTATAGCTAGGCTTATCGGATCGTTATCTTATTAACGATATAACGAGGTTGCATCTGGTCATGTCAGGATCGTCGATAATACCCTTTGCTCAATGGTCGAAGAAGGGAGGGTTCGTTATTGCTTACTAAACGGTGAATTATAATACATAAACAAATTAAAAGGGTTTCTATTAATATAACTATTTACATTTTAAACGGATATTTACAGGAATATATACAGGCTGTCTGAAATTCGGTGTGCAACATGGGGATCTCTGTTATCTTAACAGCTAGACCCTAGGTTTAAATTCGGCAAAGTTACCAAATATTATGCTGACTAATGTCCTCAAAAGAAAATCGAGATGTTCTTAATCGTTCTCGTGAAAACTGAAAAAAACTGAAAAATTGCTTTTTCGTTTTTTGGCTATAACTTTTTTGTTTGACCTTGTATCTTCATTCTGTAAAAATTTTTTCATTGGCACTTTTTATTCTCTATTTGATAGCATTGTCACTCATTGGCTACGTCGATTCATTTTTGTTTTTTAAAAGCCAACTTCATTTTTTCTTATGGGCGCCATATCTGAGCGACAGGTGAGCTAATCCACGTTATTTTCCTGAATACAACGATGTGCTTCATGTTGACTTTTTTCATATTTTTACAGTTTTTATACATTTTTGCCGATTTTTATTTCTGCGTTCCAGTTATCTAAGACAAAATCAGAAATAATGTGATTTACCATGGAAGCAAAGCCACCTAACGTCAAGTTACTAATAATTTTCGCTTGCAAGTTTTTTCGATTTGTGTCGTATTTGTTTACATTTTCCCCGCCTTGAATTTGTTTTTGTTTGGTTCATTTTCATTTTTTGTGTTCCTAGGTTCCTGATGCTGTTATTGCTTCTTCTTTTACGTTTTTGTATTACCTGAAAATGTTTCCTAACAAAGAAAAACGAGATATGATTGAACTCTATTGTTCGTTGGGACAGAATGCAATTAGATTTCAATAATTTGCTATTAGGTTACTTTGTTTCCATGGTAACTCACATTATTTCTGATTTTGTCTTAGATAATTATAAGAACGCAAAAATAAAAATCGGCAAAAAATTATAGAAACTGTAAAAATATGAAGAAAGTCAACATGAAGCACATCGTTGTATTCAGGAAAATAACGCGGATTAGCTCACCTGTCACTCAGATATGACGCCCATAAGAAAAACTGAAGTTGACTTTTAAAAAACAAAAATGAATCGACCTAGCCAATGAGTGACAATGCTATCAAACAGAGAATAAAAAGTGTCAATGCAAAAGTTTTTACAGCATGAAGATACGAAGTGAAACAAAATAGTTATAGCCAAAAAACGAAAACGCAATTTTTCAGTTTTTTTCAGTTTTCACGAGAACGATTCAGAATATCTCGATTTTCTTGTGAAGACATTAGTCAGCATAATATTTGGCAACTTTGCCGAATTGAAACCTAGGGTCTAGCTGTTAAGATAACAGAGATCCCCATGTTGCACACTGAATTTGAGACAGCCTGTATACATGAAAAATAAATGAGAAGTACTGGTATTAAAATCAGGACGGTTTCTCGAGCGAGTAGCGCACGAGATCTGGGCTAGATGCCTAGCTCGTGGACTATTCCCTCAGGATCAGCTATTACTTGAATACGGGTAGCTTCGTCGTATGATTAACTGTTCCGGATACTGACGATTTCGCAGTGCGACAGGTCGGGGTTTCCAGTCTGGAAGTACGTTAGAACACCTTGGGTGTAATCCCGTGCGAGGAAGGTTTATTAGTTGACGTGCAGAAGCTTTATAACTAACGGAGCCACCCCAGGACATATGCAGATTGTGGTAGAAACCCTCCGCTGCACATCGACAAGGCTGTGTAATCCGCCGCAATGAATGCAAACTATATCGGTTTCTACTTTCCTGCACCTGTACTGGTAAATGGACCTACCTAATTAAGTCAGCTACACTTCCGTTACAAGTCAACTAACTCCGGTCCGGTTAACTTAATTATTGGTAGCCCTTCGGCTTCGATAATAAGCACTAGCGATGAAGACTCTTGGTTATTTATTCTTTTCAGAATAAATCGGATACGGGAATGAACAGAAAATCACACGCCGTGAATTAAACTCATTCAAGCGGGCTGTCGGTTAAAATTTATCGGACGCAGGTGGAGAGAATTCTTCTTCGGAAGCCGGTCAAGAAGATTCTTTCTGGACCTCTGATGCTCTGATGTGTGACTCCTTTTATAGCCACTCGGATAGGTTCGGCGGTCGGCGGTCAGGCTCGCTTTCCTACCATCGAAACGCGTGACGTGCCACCACCACTCTTCTCATGCTCTTGTTTATTTACGATCGTGACGTAGTGGCTTGCTTTTCTCTCCTCATCTGGATATGCCACGGCTCTCGCTCCGTGACGAGGTTGCAATAGAAAGAACAATAATGAATGCTAATCCAAGTGTGTTGGATGTAACCAGCATTCCAATTATGCATTGTTACAGCAGGACGAGATAGTTAGCATGTGAGTCATGGTATGTTCCATGGATGTTCGCAAATACAGAGGTCTGATCCGTTGTGGAGTCACCATCTCCCTATGTTCATTCTACGTTTGCCAGATTGAGATCGGAGTCGATTTAAGCTCTTCCATGTTACCTACAGTAGGTTGCTGCTAGGTCTGGCTGTTCGTTATTATGATTGAAGGTCATTTTCCTTATCCGTTACTGACGATATCCGTTTAAAGATACGTTCTTGCCCGGTTGGTCAGAAGTAGTGTTTTTATCAAACTTTTGGAATTTTTCCGTAACTTTTCGGAAAAACCGAAAAATTAAAAGTTTGTACAACAAGCACGTTTTTCAAAGTAATAACGGAAATTATTTTTTTATGACCTGACCTTTTACGGTATTACCCGATCTGCACAGCACCACACTAAAGGCAAAACCGGACAGCCTATTGCTCATGGAGACGCTTTCTTCAGACAATGACGAGAAGAAGGAAGAACACGGCAAAGATTGAAGAGAGCAAGAAATTGAGATAATTATACTGGAAGTACAAGAAAAAGAACCACAAATTTTTCAAAAATTAAAGAAAAACCGGAAGAAGAGCAAAGAGAACAAGAAATAGAAGTAACAGAGCAAGACGAGGAAGCCGTAACTGAACAAGGACCAAGGAGAAGAAAACTCTACTGGGAAAGAAACAGTGAAATCAAGGAAAGTATGAAACGCAGAGGACGAAAACGTAAACCGCACGATTATGTTTCTGAATGAATTAATTGGACTGTTTTCCGTTTATGAAAATCAATTTTAGTTTGTTAATTTGTTCCTGGTAAAAGGCTTATACCAAGTATCTATCACCAGTTTTTATTTTGTTTATTGCGTTTCAGTTTAGTTCGATTAAATATCGTATAAAGTGAAAAATTACTAGTTATTATTTTATTTTTATTTAATTTTTTCGAATAAATTTCTGTTTTGAACGAAGTTTTGTTGCATAACAATTTGATGGAAAAAAACGGTTCCAGTCTAATTCGGCTAGATAATTTAATGATTATGAGCATACGCGTATGGGAGACTCGATATTTAAACATTTGACAATCAAAAATAAGAAATTTGCAACGTCGCCATGGGAGCAAAAGGTAAATAACATAATTATCACTTATAATAGCCCAAGGGTGTTGATAATTCGAAATAACTTGATACATTTTCGAAAGCGGGTTGCTCGGCAACATCCCGACGCCGAAGGCGGAGGTATGTTGCCACAGAGAAACCCGCTTGAGGAAATTTATCAAGTTATTTCGAATTATCAAGACTCGAGGGCTATTCGGTAAGAAAATTTTTTGCCCAAAAAGAACAATTTGTTAAAAAGAAATTAAAATTGAAAAGAACAATCTTGGAAATGACATTTTGTGCAAAAAATTCGACAGCAGTGCAAAATAGACATTTTTCCGTTGCTACAGTAATCCAGATGACATAAGTGAAAATAGCCCATAAGCACTCTTCAGTTAAATGTTCTCCTGATTGGCTGTCTTTGAACACGTGACTGTAGATACACAAATTCTATTGGATTATTGTATAGGTAAAAAATTTTCACTTATAATAGCCCAAGGGTCTTGATAATTCGAAATAACTTGATACATTTTCGAAAGCGGGTTGCTCGGCAACATCCCGACGCCGAAGGCGGAGGTATGTTGCCACAGAGAAACCCGCTTGAGGAAATGTATCAATTATGAGGATTTGTCAAGACTCGAGGGCTATTCGGTAAGAAAATTTTTTGCCCAAAAAGAACAATTTGTTAAAAAGAAATTAAAATTGAAAAGAACAATCTTGGAAATGACATTTTGTGCAAAAAATTCGACAGCAGTGCAAAATACACATTTTTCCGTTGCTACAGTAATCCAGATGACATAAGTGAAAATAGCCCATAAGCACTCTTCAGTTAAATGTTCTCCTGATTGGCTGTCTTTGAACACGTGACTGTAGATACAAAAATTCTATTGGATTATTGTATAGGTAAAAAATTTTCGCTGCAATAGTTAAGGCTCACTTTTCTCGATGTCATTCTGACAAAAACATCATGGCTTGTGAGATTTTTATACCTACATATGAATTAAATTATTGTACGTAATTTAACGAGTAAGTACTTTTTACTTTGCGGGATAAATTTCTGTTTTGAACGAAATTATTGCCTTCAGGCAATAAAATTGAGTTTGTAAAAGAGGAATTTAAACACAAAAATAAAATTAATGTAAAATAATTGGTGCTTGCTCATATCCAATAGCTTAATAGCTTAAAATAGCCCTCTGTTAATAGAATATTAATTTAGATTTAAAATGTCGTTGCCAATTTCGAAAACAGGCTAATAGACTCAAGTTTAAACGCGACCCTTCAAAGAATAACTTTTGCAGCGCCTGCAGGGGAGGTCCCAATCATAAGGAAATGTACGCTTGGCTGGTTATAAAAGAAAATTAAATGTTGTTAGAAGAGTTGTTGTAACTTTATAGCTTTTCTCTAAAAAGTGGGGTGCTCTGAATTAATTTAATTAATGCCGAAAAGCAAGCTTGCAGAATTTCTTTTTTCGGCGTCTATGCCAGTAGATCATTCAAGAAAATTATTGTCATTTAAGTGATTAGTACTTACTACCGCCTAAACTAGGGGTTAATCGCCCGATGAAATCAAAATGAAGTTGATTTAGTGGGACGATAATATAGTATGCCTGGGTGGTACATAAAATATTTACAAATAGGGTACAGTCTCCCGGACAAATTAAACGTCGGCAGTGTGCGTGAATGCTTTTCCATTTCCCGCGGCATATGAGGTTACGTCAACCATATATCCTCCTTCTGTCCTGCCTTTGGAACAAATAATTTATACTGGCTCATTTTTTGTTCGCTCTACATTTCAGCTTTCACAGACCACTGATTTTTAGATTATTTGCTCTACAGGTGGGCGTACAATTTACATTTGTTTCTTTTCATTAAATATGTCTGGAACAAAAAATATCATTTAACTTGGTATATTATTTATAATTTAATTGTTTAACAACACAACCTGATAAATGAATACAAGTTCATATTTTGGAATAGATCAAAGAGAAACACAAAATTAGACACATCCCCAGTTGGATTCATAGAAGTACAGCAATATATTTGAAATGGTTAATAGTCTTTCAGTTTTTGACACATAATCATAAATGTTTCATGGATTATAATAATCTTTATGTAGTTAAAGACATGACAGAACGGACACAACAAATTCATTTAAGAGATTTTTCGTACTTTATATGAACCCAATAAGAGTTACTGATAAAACGTTGTTGTCACATGACTAAATAATATAAGTAACTTTTAGGACGACTGTAGGATGGAATATTTGTAAGTGAAGTTAGCTGATAACGTCACACTATCTTGAGCGCCGAAACGAATCTCCATAAGAAAATACATGAACATGTGCCCGAGAACTTACATTGCTCATCTACTATCAGTGAACGCATGCACCGACTTATACGCTGCAGTAACTTCGTGTTGCGCTTCTAAGGAATGGGAAAATATACTTCAAGAAAATATCACTGCAAAGTAGACTAGAATATGCTAATTTCTGATTTTTAATACTCTTTCGTAATTTGTAGAATTTAATCATACTTAATTGATATTTTTAATGTTCTTTTATTTCAGTTTCGCGTATTCTTCTTGAGATATATCCAGTAGTACATAGAAAACCTTTTGTAGAAGTAAAATTGTCACATTCTGGGGTGAATTCGTGGGATTTGATCGATAAGTATTTGTTAGTCGGCAGCATAGACGACACATACGCACCTAATCCTAATGGTATAATTATTGTACAACGAGCAAGGAATTGTACTCATTTCCGACGAATGAGTGGGAAATGAACACACTCCGTAAGAGTTGTACACTATACTTTTTCTACAAACTATTAGTAATTTTTTAGAAAAAACGAGATTTTCTCATGTTTCAAAATAGCTCTTTATGCAAGTTTTTTGCATTTTTGTAAAAAGGTGGCCAAAAATTAAACAATAAACGCTTTAATTTTCACTTTCGTATGCACAGTTTACTATTCGAGTAGACTAGTTATATCATTGTCAAGAAAATCGTAAATTGTTGATGGTTATTAGGTTGAGAAAATTGAATGACATTGATAGATCGAATATCCAAATATCCGACGAATAGACCTTTTCATTTCGTTTGATTTCGTTAGTGCGCATGTGCAGAAGTACATTGACAATCAGCTGTTCTTAGTTTTTCGGACGAATGTCACTGCCAGTTTTTGAAATTCGTGTAGGATATTCGCAAGTAAATAGTAGAGTAGGTACCAAATAAGGAGGGTGTTTGAAAGACGGAAAATTACAAATGTTAGTTCTCAGTAACATCCCTCATAAAATTATGAGGCTGAATCCCCAAGGCGTGCCTTGCGTGTTTGAAATACGGGAATGTTAACCAACATAATTTCTATCACGCAGGTTCTTAATACGTAGCGGCGAAAATCAATCAATTTTTTAAAAGAAAACTGAGAAAAAGGATCTAATAGACAGGTGCGTATTTTTCTGCGATGTTTGTATGTAACTACAAATAATAATTATTTTAAAGACCTAACAAATAATGACGTAAAACCTGGAAACATCCAACACACTTTCCCATTTCGAATCTTGCCTCTTACACATTTTCATTCACGCAACACAATTTACATAGGTGGAACAAGTCCTCACTTGGTCACAAACTCAATTATTAACTTCGATTTACCCCAGTGTTTAGGCAGGGTTTGGGAAATGGATAAAATCGTAATCCCAAGCGACAGCTTGGCCTACCCACTCTGCTAGCGCCGTTGCAGTCACCAACAGCACAAAGTTTGGATACTCCATACTAATTTTGCACGTTTGCAATAAAATTTTACCGTATAGACCAAAGAATTTAAAATAAACACTTTCAAACGATACAAAGCTTTGACATCTGTCTGAAAATGTCATGGCGCTATCGCGCATGCGCCTCAGCATTTTCTTATAATGAAAAGCCCTATTGCGCGACTCTTCGCTACACGGAGTTCATTTTTCACATTTAGCGAATTGTATAATAAATAAATCAATTTGCTGGAATTTATAAAGTTGGTCTAATGTTCCATATTTATTCTTCGGTATCTATATTCTATAGGCCAAAAATTTGAAATTACTTAATGAGACGGACATACAGATATATTTACAGCTGTAACCTGTAAACATTGGTTAGCGTTAAATTTCTTAAACGCTAATTCAAACAAGTATTGAAACACGCATGGAAAGAAATTGGTTTCTGGAACAAGAGCATACATCCTCGAATTCCATCAACATAAGAGCTATTGATATAACCAGAAAAAATACAGAATTATTATTAGCGGAAATAGGGATCTATTGTCATCCATTTGATTAAGAACTGAGAATTGCGTGTTCTTCCTTTTGTTTTCCCACTTAACCCCTACGTTGTTTTAGAGGCATTGATCACATTGTTCCTCATTTCATTTACTTGACATTCTCGTTGAGTGGAAATATTTTCCCCCGTACGTATTACATTTTTGTTATGAACACACTCGCATAACTCTCCCACAAATATCGTTAAGTACTTTTAGGTCGGTCCGGTTGTTCGAAATTTACATTATGGCTTTCTTACTGGTTTAGTAAAACTAAAACTGCTGGTACTACCACAGCATAATATAGCAGTTAAAGTTCTTGGCGGTGTCTTTGAACTGTTTTAGCTGCATTTGGTGACCTCCAACTGTAAGTGATTTATCAATCGGTTTGACACTGGTATTAACTCAACGACAGATGAAAAAGAACACGCGTAGCCTGAGAAGTTGCGCGGGCTACGCTGCGCGAGCTAGAAAATTTAGGGAGAGCTGTTCTGCTGTATTATGCTGTGCTACTATAGGGAATCAAAGTAGCTGGTAGTTATGTGAAAAGACAACAGGTGGCGCGATAACAAACCGGTGCGTAGGGTCCCTATATTTAGAGAGTACCGCAATCTCCGCCATATTTACTCACAATAACAGCCGCCAAATTTGAATTGTGGCGGAACGTCAGAATGACATTTTGCTGCTGACACGGCAGTCCGCCATATTTACTCACAGTTCTGAAACATAGTGGAGCTATTGATTGCGGTACTCTCTAAATACAGGGACCCTACCGGTGCGGCTGGAAATTTCAAATTGATGTAACTTTAGCTTCCAAATTTAAAATAAGAGATCAGATATAAAATTGTTTATAAGTTAATACAGCAAAACTTACACAAAAAAAATATGTTAAAAAATAACGGAAGTAATTAATTTACATAATATGGATATTATAAGTGTTTAAAAAATAAATGCTATAATTTTTACAAATACCTTCGTTTCGTTGCCTTATAAAATGATTTTTTTTTCATAATAAAGTATTTTGACTGCAGTGTAGGTACATCAAAAGAGTTAAATAAATGGCTGCTATAAAAAGGGTCCTAAATATTGAAATTAATAATATGTACATATTTAAATTTTGTCTGCTCAGAAGTTTCGTTACTGCCTATAGTTATTGATGTACATATGAACCTACTTCTTGCGATTACTTTTTAGAAATTTTTCATTTGCCAAAACCTTCACTGCATTTTATAGGGCTCTAAGAACTTAAATCTGGGATTCGGTCAATATCAAAGAATTTGTAATTTTTGCGAATAAAATCTGGGTTGGCGGTAGAAAAAGTAATGTATGCAACTCACATTTAATGGTTATTAAGACAGTCGTATTTATTACGCCACTGGCTCACGGCTCTTGTCTTAATTCTCTTACTCCTGTCTTAATAGCTATCATTAAATACTCGTTGCGTAATATACTAATTATTATGTTGTGAAGTGAATGACAATGACAATGACAAATGTCAAGCAAACGTTCTATTGTCTTTATTAAAATGGAATGTATTGAATCTGAAATACAGACAACCGCTCGAGCACGATTTCTTTTCCCACATGAACTTTCAGAAGAAACCGCAAAGAGAGTTTCTTGTATTGATTTCAGTCTGCTTATTATAGAAATACATGTTTGCTTTTCTAAAAATATCACTGGCAATCACCAGATACGGCTAATATGAGACTGCTGGCAATAACTTTAGTTATGTTTCTACACATTCACTGACTATAAAATAATGTATATTATTGCAGCTTTAAAATCTTGAGAAGAGATTTTCCCACTTTGTGATTTTCTTAATATTTGTAAGGAGCACTTGAATTTGGCAAAGAACAATAGTGTCGACACATTTTACTGCTTCCTGAGTGGTCAAAAAGTGCCAAAAAGTTGCCAATCAGGAAGCAGTGTGTGAAAAATGACGATTTTTAGTCACATAACGCCGAAGCCGTAAGACTTAGACCGAATATATGGTTAACGAAGTGACCCTTAAATTCAACAAACAATTCCAAAATGCAATCACATACAGGGTGTTCCATTAAAAAAGCAAAGTTAGGTGCTGTGCAGAAGAAATACAACACCCTGTATATTCGAAAATAATTTTAAAATGTGAGGGAGTTGATTGGATGCCACTTTCATTTGAATAATTTTTCGATATCTACAACTCCTCTTGAGTTATGGAGGAACGACGCAAGTGTGGGACACCCTGTACATTCATAGTATTATTCAATATTGTTTGTTTCCGCATTTATAATTCATTTTCACGTACTTGATTTAAGTATTGTATAATTTCTATTTTATCGTAAAGAGTGAAATAAAAGTTTTTTGAAAACTATATTTCAGCCAAAATATATTTAGGTATTGCAAGAATCTATGTATATTTATGCCATAGCTAAAGTGTATAATTTAGTTATTTATGAAATAACTAGTTATTTCATGGAGTCGTCCGTTAAAGAATAAAATGCAAAAACATTTTAATATTTTAACTAGTTATTTCATGAAATAACTAGGTATTCTGTAAATTAACGAACAAGCCTTTCTTTCTCAATGGTCAGGCCAGTATCAGGGTCAGGTAGGGTGAAGTAAGGTCAAGTCAGCTTTTATATCACCGTGTTATTTTACACAATAACTACGCCTTAGTTATTTCACAGAATAACTAGTTATTACATAGAATAACGGGTTTCATACTTCAACTGTAACATACACATAAAAAGGACGAATACAGAAAAAGAAATCAAATTATTTGCATGTGAAATCTGGGGTGTGCCTCCGGAGTTTCATATAGCAGAGCTATATATTGACAGGCTCGTTGTTTTGAAGAAAAACAAATTTGTCCGTCGAAAAGTTTAAATCGTTAAACAGGACAAACTTGGAAATCGAATACATTACCATACCTACTATAAAGATATCAAAATCAAAATGGAATTCCGGTTATTTGATTGAGGGGAACACGTTCCGAAAGATTCGTAAAGCGATATTAAGGAAACCTGTAATAAATTTACGATGCTAAACTGAATCCCTCACGATCCGAATTGTGGAAGATCCTTGCGGAAATCAAATTGTCCTACTTCACGAAAGCTCACGCAATTTAATATTCATTCCAAATTGGATGCACAATATGAACGTTTACGGGAGGTAGATAATCGAGGGATAGAGATTTTGAAGAAAAAAGTGTTGACGTATGGTTCATATTAAGTTTAGGTGGAAAGCAATAAAGAAATAGTTCGCGATATACTAGAGTCGGAGATAGGAATAAAAAGAAGTAGGGGTAAGTCCAGATCAGATTACTGCTCTCAAATAGTTGGGGATGTAGGATGTTCTACTTTTAGGGAAATGAGTAGGTCACTTCCGGATAGGAAAGGATGGAGGTACGCGTCCAACTAGACTTTATGATGATGATGACTACTCTACAGCAAAACCCTTCATTGTGTCTTTTGGTTATCTTTCCGGACCTTTTTAGAGATCAGAAGGTTTAGGGTATTTGAGAACTTGATTTCGGCACAGATTCAGGTCGGTTGAAACAACGGGCTTCGAATAGGGTAGGACTCGCGGTTGATGCATTTCTAGCGGAAGACAATTACTAAATGCACGCCTCTAATGGTGTGGAAGTTTAACGTGAGAATTCAGTTCACGTTAGCGTAGAAGCAGACATTACCTTTAACTTATCTATTCACAAGGCTATGCGGTTAATGGATTGGAAGAGAAATCAGACATTTTGAAGATACTTACATTATGGAAATGCATTATTGGCAATATAATCAAGCTTCGAAATATGACTTTCTGTATAGCTTCGGGGTATTATGTCTCGCGTAACTTGGATAACTAAATAATACTAAATATGCAAATATATATAGGCAGTCATGATGAATATACGGAGATGCAATAGACCACACAGTATATGAAATGAATATATTCAAATGCAATACAAAATTATATTCATTTGTGTCAAATTGCTAACTGTAGATCCCGTCCGTGTATACCTACTGTATACGGTGAGACTGTGCCGTAGATCACAAACAATTTCATTTGAAGTTCTCATCATGTTCTTCTAAAGATTGCATTCCTGATTAATAAAATGAGAACAAGAGGACTTCGATTACAGAATCTGTTTTGCGACGGCAACATGAAAGGAAACAATAGTAAACGTTATATAATTTTGTAATAATTATGTTATATATTAATTTACTCGGTGAAATATAACACACATAAAAGTAGGTATATTTAATTTGTTCAGAAATAAAATTTATTGTACCATTTAAATGTGTAATTATTATTTTTACGACTTTTTGTTTGAAAATAGCATTTATTTATCTATTTCATAAACAATTCGTTGTGTCCCTCTTCTTATCGATTCCAAGGCATGTTGTGAACAGTAAACAACTGGCACAGCACAACAAAAAATGATTAAATATTTTTCTTGTAGAATTAGTTTTAGATTATATAAGTGGTGGAATTTGCGTGTTATATAGTCGTGGCTAGTCGGCAACACTTAATCATGCAGCTAGGATAGTCATACAGACAAATCATTAACCAGATAGGAGGTAAAAAAGGCCATTATCTAATAACAATGCTAACAACAATCTAATAACAGCCTAACCCCAAGAGATATATACACTGCCCCTCTGTTTGTTGCTGGCAAGCCACGGAGCACGTTACAAAGATTATCAACAGGTTACAGTTACGTAGCACCAGCAGTACCTTCACATGTCACATGTCACATCTCAGCTACTCATGCATGGATAACTCTCTCCATCCGAAGTCAGGATGTCTCACTACCCACACTCATAAGACAAATCGCAGACAACCTGCTGAGTGCGGTTCAGGCTGCCCCCAACGGGCATCTTTTTATAAGAAGCTCTTGCGCTCTTTTGGCAGCCATTTTTTTATTTTCATGCTTTGCAGTCGCTTGAGGACAACCGATATTGTAGGATGGCCGAGTGTTATCTTCGTCACCACTTCGGCAATCATATAATTATATTACAGCTAGGATAGGCATTCAAATCATTCTGCAAATATTTGGTCAAGCTTCTCAGTGTTCGTTCTGCTTTCGAGCTAGTGTCACTCACCATTCTAACACACGTTTTGACTTATGTAAGATAAAATTGTATTTTTAATATGCTCATACATAATCTTAAATTCTTTTTCCGTTGCCCGTACTTTCACAGAAATGCTACAGACATACATTTAGAAAACTAGTCGCTGCGGGGTAACATAACAAATTCTCTCTGACGATTTACGTACATTCTTCTTAGCGTTAGCTTTTTAGGGTGGCTATATTATGTCCGCCGGCGGCGTTGTGCTGGGAAATTAGAATTCCACCGTCTAGGTCTAACTTAGAAGCGTACATATAGATATACACTGCACTAAGAAATTTACTTCAGTGGTCAGGTTGGCGCGTTGGGTAAGTACTACAAAGCAAAACCTCTGTTCATCACGGTTGATTGTTACTGGGATATAGGTAGTATGAATGCCAGTTCGATTCTCAAAGTAGCATATCGCTTTTCCATCGTGACGAAATTGACAAAAATTTGTAGATGATAACCTAATGTTATACAACAAACACACATATCACGTTTGTCTACAAAATTGCCTGCAGCGATTCCTTGCATATGTTCTTAAATGAATTTCGAGAGACAGGTTCGTCTTGTTGAGCATCTCGGTTTTTTGACGAATAAACCAGTTGCTTCATGTTGCTCCATAAATAAAAGTCGTGTGGGTGTAAATCACGAAACCTTCAGGGCTGGCCAAATTCAAGAGTTGGTGAAATTCGTATCTAACGACCAACGGAGCATTTGGTAATTGTGTATAGTACCAGGATACCAACTAACATGAACCACAGTCCTTACGTGTAGAAAATGGCATGTCTTCTCTCTTCTGCCTCCAAGTGATTATTCTGGTAGTCTATTATCAAAAAACTCCTTAAATCTACTAACATCCATCCGCCCGACAAGGAAAAAGTTTCTTCCCTTGCGCCGGAGTTGCGATTGGGCGACGATCATAGAAAAAACAAAAATGTCAATCTTCAGCTACCACAGCTCCTAAATAACGCCAGGTAAAGAAAAATGGAAATGGTAACCAGTGAGTTAAGTAAGGATTCCATAAACGAAAGAGTGAACTTAAACTAATAAAGTCCTAAAATACAAGGGGTGGGACAAACAAATTGAGTAACGTTGTAAACTCGGTAACTCGACACTGATGTCAACAAACACGAATCTAATTAATCTAATTAATAAATCAAATTAGGGAGCTCTGAAGCTTGGAACACTGACTATCTCGCGCAGACACACCGGCATTTTTCTAAATCACAAAGACTTGTGAATATCCAACTTATTGATTATAAAAATAACACAAACAAAATCTCAAGTTACTAACCATAAAGAAAGCAGATAAAATATTTGAAATCAAAAATCTTTTTATACAAAATAAGCATTTTATTTTTTTTTATAATTTAATCTTCAATACGCATATTAGGTATGTCAAAAATACTATGCAGCGAGAATAACATATGGCAATAATAATGCACGAAAATAGTTATAAGCCCAATGCAAATGAAAACCAATGCAAGTTCAAAACCAAGCGATAGCGTGATCGATTTCGACCAATCTTAAAGTTCCAACATCTCCGAAACAAACCAATCACGAGGACCCCGTGACGAGGTTATAATTCGTGATCTTCGTATTAAAGCTCACTACAGACTATGCGTGTGTTCGCGATTCGCGATTTGTCCGATTCGTTGTAGTTCGTAGTATTTATAAATCAAAGCGTACAGACTATGCATGTATTCGCGATTCGCGATGCGCAAATTTTGGAGACTGCAAACGATCTTCCTCATTCGCGAATTCAAACTAAACAGATGAACCTACACACATAAGCATGCATGAGCGCGAACTTTGACGAATCAGCGATTCGTGTTAATGCGCGTCCTTTGGTAGTCGTCAATTTACCGCCCCCAAGAGCGAATCGCTGCGAACACACGCACCGCGTTGTTTACGAATCGATTTAGAACGAATAAGTCCATACACACTATTCACAAATTGCCGGCGAATCGAGAATCGCGAACACACGCTCGCTACAGCTATTAGCTCGCTACAGACTATGCGTGTGTTCGCGATTCGCGATGCGCGATGGTGGAATGGTGGAAACAAATGCCGAACAGCGTACACAGTCAATAGTGAAAACTTCGGGTAGCCTGTACAAAAATTAGACAAGTTTAAATACATTTTTATTGTGAAAACGAGTGGCGCCGCGGCATATTTTTAAAGAGGCAAAAGTAAGTGTTCTTCTTGGAAACTATGACAGAATCTGTTTGAAACTTGCAACGTACTTTTGCATTGGCGGCACATGTCAATAAAAAAGGTACAGTCACCTACGTCCGTTATTCTGCTGACAATATGGGATTATTCATTCTTTTGTGGGTATTATTGATTTATACGGTTGGCACATGATTGAATGGGAAACACCAGCTTCATTGAACTTACAACTTTTAGTACTATAATATAAAGCACGAATGAAATATGTATCGTATGCTACATAAAAAAACGATAAAATGTTAGGCTAAGCCTAAAATTTGCAATTGAAAAGTTGATAAAATCGGGAATACCAAAACGTGCCTACCGTGGTGGGAACAGAATCAGTATGCTTGCGTATGCCCAAGTCCCTTCCCAACTTTCGGAGCAATACGTCACAGCGCTCATTTAAATTTTTCATTTCAAATTTAAATTTAATTTTGACTAAATTAACTCTCAAATCCAAAAAAACGAAAGTTAAAAGAATTTTTAAAATTTGCAGGTTTTCCCCATTGTTTTGTCGATATTGTAGTTAGTTCTCTTTTTATATTTTCTTTCCGTTTTAAACAATGCCTCCTAAACAGTCTAAGAAACAGTTTGGAATTGTAAGTTTAGGTTTTATTAGAAAATAAATCTACGTTTGTATTATATGGTCCCTTTATATTTTCTACTTGAACTCATCAAATCATAAATTACAACGTAAAAATAAAGTAAAATAAAGCACTAAAAAGTGCGTAGTCTCACGAAACCTCACCTCCCTCCAGTTTTGATGTCTAGAAAAAAAAGGCGAACGCGCCCCGAATATTGGGAGCACTTTCCTACTACTGCTTAAGTATTGCAGTACAACTCGGCCTGGCACCGAAGACAATCAAGTTTATGAGATTAAAGAGCCGATCTACTGAGTAAATACTTGATATTTACTAGCCGAAGCCGCCGCTAGTATGTCATCGTAATAACTGCAGATCGGAGTGTTAAATTGGAAGTGGCTCGGAACACACTTGAAGGGACATATTCTGATAATACGTAAAAGCCGGTCATTTATTATGGCTAGTCGAACAGGCTAGCCTAATCTATTACATTCCTTAATTGCCTGGCAGCGAATACCTGCCGCCCTTGAGGTTAAAGCAGGTGCAGAGTTCTTTAGCACATGATTAAACGGCTTACACACGAACAAACAACATCACTTACACCGAAGGAAATTGCACAAATCGCAAGACTGAGAAATTCTTTTCTCAGAACACTCATTAGGGAAAGTTCGCAAATCGAAAGATTGCGTGAGTCTGAAGATTTTGTTGTGAGATTTTGTTAGTGGTTTGTCAAGCGTGTGCCCGACCGGTAACTTATATCGCCTAGTGCGAAATACGTTATCTGTGAGTCACGTGCTCCGTAGAATCAAGCGATACCGAATTTGACCGCCAGATACCGCTGTCTATTTTGATTTAAAATTTTATATATTCTTTTGTTGTATATACGTTTTTATTTAATATTGATTTTATGCAGATAGTTAATGTAAGAATCAGTATCACAACGGTTCCCATAATTTGGCACAACTACAGTTTTTTTGCATCTTAACGAATGAGAACGAACATTTTTCTCCTGGCATATTTTGAAAAAATGGAAAATCAATAAAAAAAATTCCGGATGTTACACACTGTTATACAGTGTAGGTTATGAAGGCAATGGAATGCAATGCTTCGGGGCCCTAAAAACTTGTGGGCCCAGTCCCCTCGGTAGTTACGCCACTGTTCCAATAATAACCTGGTAAGATGTACTAATTGTTAATTGAGGTGCTAAACTAACTGAGATAAACAAGCAAATTTTTAATTATAAAGTGATTTTGATGTGAGCAACACAATACAACAATGAATGCTAAACGCTTTGCAATTTCCTTTTCATATTTTCTAATCAGCTACTGCTGCAATGGCTTTTTCCCGACAATGAAATGAAAAACTTCTTTTTATTTTAATTCGATATGCTCCTGCTGCGCTGTAATCAGTGACGCGTAATTTAGTTTTTATCAGAAAGCAATTTCTTTCATATTTTAGCACTTGGAAGAATATAGATGTAAATTATATAGATGAAAGAGAAGCAATTTAAAAACTAAAAGTAGTAGAGTGCTGACACAGTTTTATTAACTTTGAAATGGACTTTTAATATTAACTGAAAAATCCTATCCAGAAGATAATCTTTATCGAATTTCAGATTCATGCTTTATTTAGTTTCTTACGGATGTAATAAAAAGTGGTAATAGAGCACTTCGCATTTACTTGTCTTTCTTGAAATCGGAATTGAAACTTTGGAAAGGGCTAAACACAGTTAGACTTAAAATTCTGTTGAATTCAAACACGTTTAAAGATTAACTCGATTACTTTGCACAATTAATTCGAACTTCGTTAAAGAGTGCCAATGCGATGTCAGAAGTTTACAGTTTCTGTATAAAGTTCGAAGTAGTTAAAAGGAAAATTTCCCTCCGGCGCATCCACCAAAAGTATAACAATCCCGTTTATTTCATCCCCGAAGACGGTGGCAAAGTGGGTGATGTGTTGCTTTCCCCATATAAATCAGAAGATTCTCGTCGTTAACGACGGTTTGATTTTATTAAAAAATATCAAAATACAATTTTTCTTCTCCTCATGCTGAATGCGTTACTCAAAAACGAGTAATTTTTTTAAGGCACCCAATGTTACCTATGCATACCCACGCACTGTCATAATTGACGCTCGCTTTTATACAAATATCAAATTTACGACTGTAAATATAAGGGTGCTCCGAATAATTTCCTTAATTTGAAAACTGACAACTATCCAAATATATATATACGTATATGACATACAAAGGATTAGAGAACATTTTTGGGAGAGCTGCGCCCCTAGATAGCGCTCCATTAGAAACCGCTATTTTATTTGAGAAGGAGTAGAAAAGTTTACCAGTGTATACTCTTGGTACAGGTGAAACTTGCCTTTCGCCTTATGCCCTTTTAAGGACTACTATTTCTCTTGAATGGAATGCATGATGTGTGGGAACGGGTGACATGTTTATTACTCTGGTTTCTGCAATTTCTTAACGATTCATACTTTGGTAGTAAATAATGTACTTATATTGCTATTTATAGTGATTTAATATATGATATCAGTTTCAGTTCTTGGCCAAAAGCCTAACCTTTGACGGTGAGCCTGGACGATCCCGGTAAAGTGAGGGTAAGTGAGAGCTCTGTGAGCCGGAGTGTCAGGGTAACCGCAGCGGATGTAGTTAAGTGAAGGCAATTGCCTATACGGTACTCGTCTCGTCCCAGATACTTGAACGTCGGTACCCTGGCGATTTGTCTGTCGTTTAAATTAACCGATGAGTTACACGATAGCGTGTTGTGCCGCAAAAGGAACTAGGATTTTTCATCAAGTATGGATAATTGGTTTTGGTTTGCCCAGTCTTGGAGCATGTTATTACCCTCGAGGATCAACGTAGTGTCGGCTGTGACGATGAAGGCTATTTCGTCTGCATAGGCCACGGATATACAGAGGTCAGGGAGAGGGTCGCGGAGCAGATCGTCAATCACGAAGTAAATCTTCAGTGGTCGCAAAAGATAGTCTGGGAGCGAAAGCTCATCAAGGCGCAAAATGACTGAAGGCCACCACAAACTTTCGAGAGCTCCTGTGCCGTCATTAAAAATTACCAGGTCGTCGTGCGTCTAAGTATAGTGGGGGAGCAAGGTGTTCTAATTCGACACCCTCTATACAACTCGAACACAAACAAGAAAATGAAGCTGATTCTTATGTAAAATGACCTGCCGGATTCGAATTTTGAGGTCGCGAAAAGATCGGGAATTGCGAAAATGCCGGAAAATCGATTTTTCCTAAGATTTTCCTAAATCAATTTTCGACCATTTTTAATACTTTTCTTGTTGTACTTTAGCAACGAAAAGAGTTAGAGGCCTGTTTTTTTCGTGGAATATACACTGAAGTGTACTGATCATCACAGTGTACTCACGTTGCCTCTACAATTTTCCAATTTTATGAAAAAAAATGTTTTCTTGCTAGACCACAAATTTGTGTAATGTATTTTTCATGTACCGGGTAAGTAATTTTATTTTTCGGAATTAACATATACATATGCGAGACTAAATACGGACAAAGGCTCGAAATTATTTTTGGTGAAGAAACGAAACATTAATGTTGTTGCTGAAAAAAGTTACAGCGAGTTAAACACAAATAATTTGCGCGCGCTAGCCGCGCTGATCCGTGTAGGAGTGGTTTAGGCGCAAGCGTACAAACGTTGCATTAATATCGAGAACATTTGTATTTTTAATTCAGACAAATTGCATTTCCCGTCACATAAACATGATATTATTCATTGTACATTAGATGTCATGCATGCACATCGAAAAGAAGGAGTAAAATTTTTACATTTACAGAACTGTGTTTGTAACACAATCGAGTTTAGAGCAATTTTTTAATGACTTACCGAATAAGAGGAATCTCAAGAACCACAATAAGAAAGAGACTCTACTCTGCAAATCTAGGAGACCTCTGAGGGTACCTATGTTGCTTCCTCGACACATAGTCGCACGTCTCCCATGTGCACAGGAAAATAGGGGCTGGCTTTTACCCCAGTGGTGAAATATCATTTTTTCTGATGAATCCTTGGGAGAACGTGTGGGATATGCCAAAAAGGGCCATTTTAAATAGAGATAACCCCCATTTCACCCTTCAGGAGCTAATTGTTGCTGCTCAAGAAGAATGGAACAACATACCGCAGGATGCCCTTAATAACCTCTTTATTGGAATGTACAGACGTCTTAATGTTTTGTTCGAGAACAGAGAAGGACTTACTGGTTATTGACATCTTCGTTTCTCACATTTTGCGAAGACTGGTCTTTTCAAAAAAATTAATTCAGACATTTTCTTAGATTTAATTCCTTGCCGTGTACTCCTTCCATGAAAATAACCTTATATCTGATAAAGCATTTCAATAAAATGTAGAATTGAATCCACATATTATTTTTGTTTACATTTCAAATTAATTCAGGGGTCCAAGCGTTTTGACTATGTGTGTATTGTCAAGGGTAAAAGCGCGCGAACCCTTATGTCGCTACCTATCAACCTATCAGCCCGGCTGGCGCGTACAAATTATTTGAGTTTAACTCGCTGTAACTTTTTTCAGCAACAACATTAATGTTTCGTTTCTTCACCAAAAATAATTTCGAGCCTTTGGCCGTATTTGGTCTCGCATATGTATATGTTAATTCCGAAAAATAAGATTACTAACCCGTTACATGAAAAATACATTACACAAATTTGTGGTCTAGCAAGAAAACTTTTTTTCATAAAATTGGAAAATTGTAGAGGCAACGTGAGTACACTGTGATGATCAGCACACTTCAGCGTATATTCCATGAAAAAACAGGTCTCTAACTCTTTTCGTTGCTGAAATACAACAAGAAAAGTATTAAAAATGGCCGAAAATTGATTTAGGACAATTTTACGAAAAATCGATTTTCCGGCATTTTAGCAATTCCCGATCTTTCCGCGACCTCAAAATTCGAATGCGGCAGGTCATTTTACATAAGAATCAGCTTCATTTTTATGTGTGTTCGAGTTGTATAGAGGGTATTTAAAACTTACCTTTCCGGCGGTCTGCTCCCCGACTGGTATGAGTTTAATAGCCTGGGTGGTGTTACGGCCGCGTATAAAACCAGATTCAGTAGGGGTCAGCAATTCCGCTTGCTAACCCCCGCTAGTAGCGTTTTGGGGCACAGAGACTTTGGGCCGAATGGAGGCCTTGATCTGGATTTGCGGATCATAACAATTTCACCTGATTTCCATGCAGGTGTCAAGGAGTTCGCAGAAAAGGTGGGAATAGTGGGGGACTGCGCATTTTAAAACAGAACCAAAGATTGCGTCCAGGCCTTTCCGGGTCGAATTGCATGGGAGACCGCTGTAATCTCGTCAGCGGAGACAAACACACTCTCTGAGGTACGGCCTCCGGTGCGACGCGCAGCTATTCTGGCATTTGCGTTTGAGGGGTCGTCGTCTGGCATGAGACAGTCCCATAAAGAACGCAAGTTGCGATTACTAGTGATGGTGCATGCGTCCCTAACACACACAGTCGATTTGGTTTCTGTTACTTTTAGTATCCGTTGTGGTGTATGGTGGAGAGTTTGATAGAAAAAAGAAAAATCCCTGAGTTTTAAATGACGCGCAGCAAGAAGACGTGACAGACTCACGTCCTTCAAACTTATTCTCCCGGCGGTAACATGCATAATGTCATTTTGGATGTTAGAGAGAAGGTAATGAGACGATGGTCGCTTTGGACCACGTCGGTTATTTTATCTAGTGGGGATCGCGGGTAGAAAGTAATACAGATAATGTCCAGGTCCACTGACTAGAGGAGTGTTACTCCATGACGTCAATGTCAGATTTCACATTTCACACGCTTCGATACACCGAGTAGAAAATTGAACCAGTAAGGTGATAATATCTTGGAAGTTCCAATTATTGTTGTTGTGACGGCAGATGAAAGACTTCTGTTTTGCAAGTAAGTATATTGCACCGCTATCGACTGTATCGATATTGGTGAAATGTTGCCTGCAATAAGTGGCTTTCAAGTTTAATTCTGAAACTCATTCATTCAGCCCACGCCTATAGATTCTTATTCATGTATATAAAATCGTTTTATGTTTTTAAAAAGAAGGCAATCGACTCAAACAGACACTCTTTCAAAGCACTGAAAGTGATAAAAATGGATATAACCTGTCAAAATGTAAAACAGAAAAGAAATATTTACAACAATATTTACACAAAGTTGTTCCGCTTGGATTCGGAAGAAATAAATTTCAATATCTCTATTCAGAAGCACTTATCGTGTGCTCGAGGCAATAATTGAATTTGCAAGTTTCACTTTAAATCGAAAAATTTCGTAATTAATTCAAGGATGGAAATGTAAATACGAGTAAATACATTCGCGAAAATTAATTTTTATTTGTTGCCTAAAACTGGAGTGCGTGCACGTGTGGGTAAATAGAGGTAATTGAGTCGGAGGTTGAATGAGAATTAATTAATTCAATATCTGCTTATAGTATAGAGACATGAAAGGAGGGGTAAATATTATATGTCTATAGATATCGTTACTGGAGTCACATATTTGAATGGCCCGTAGATGACTACGACAATCTAACGCGCTTCAAATGGCTGTTTTTGAATACATTTTGATATCCATTATTATCCTGTTCTTTAAATATATATTTATCTTCTTTTATATCCTTATATATTTTGATTTGGTCTCTGTCTCTGAGACTTGGTCGCGATGCTCTAATATTAATACGTAATTTAGCGGAACTGGGCATAATTATGGATTTCTTTTCGATAGCGAACTGATCGCGAAGGCGAGCAATTCATGATCGGGACCACAAATTAACAAAAGCAAACAAATCTCTTCGTTTCTCCATCACCGCCCAGTGCAAACTAATAAAAAACGTGGCTGGAAAAATATATTCGCCTTCGTATAAGGCACGTTTACACCAGAGAGCAGAAGCGAAAGATCGTTCCTATAAATATTATGTCCATAAACGCTGTCGCTTCTGCCTTTTTTCACATTTTTATATAAAATAGAGAAATTTGGCACTCTAAATTATATGTATTATGTTCGTCATCTGATCACGAGGGAACGCGTTGTTTGAGAAATGTAAACATAGATTTTACAAACCAACGAGCGAACATTCGTTCGTTAATGATCTTTTACCCGTGCTCACCTATTGTAATCGCACCCAAAGAAGATATCGGGTATTTCATATGGAAGCGTCCATACTAGGGGTGCAGATCGCGACTTTTCAGATCGGCATATGCAGGTCATTATAATCCTAGAGGAGGTTGGGGTGGATTACCTCTGCTACATAAGCCTTTGGGGGTAGGTTGACACAATAAACATGAATACCGGTTAAATCCATCAACACATTTTCTGTTTTATTATAATTGTGACGAAGCCGAAGGAAAACGTTAATACATGATAAACATGAAATGATGATAACCCTAAAGGAAAACATCAATAAACTATCAAGAACAAATTTTAACGACGGCTGTTCTCTACCAACTACCACTCTGCCCGTCTTATATCCATATCTTTTCTTTCACGTCTGTTTGAAACTTTGTGCATTTTTTAAATGGAGAATTTTCACGACTATCCTTTCACACTCCTATTTCAAAATTCTGGGACTTTCTAAATCCTAGAGTAGGTACCTAAGTACTGGACGACTTTGACTAATAAAACTAACGACAGAAGGAAAATTTCGAAAATTAAAAATTATGTGAATAATATTCGATAATTTGATCAAATACTAGTATAACTATAATTACAATACCCGGGATGTCCGCTAACTGATTTCTTACTGGAAATGTTTGGTTAAACGTTTTCAGACGAACCACTCTGCGGCAACTCAGAGTGTTCATTTTACTCGTGGGTTTCGGCGACACATTTATACTAGCGACTACAGACAGGAATCGCGGCGCCGAAGAACATAATGCGCGCGCTACACGCGCTCGAATTGTCCGAATTCAGTGCAATGGAGAGGGTAGTTTTCGTTGCTTATTACGTTATGAATAATTAGGAGTTAGGGTAAAAAGTAGATAATAAATAGTTAACGTGGCGTTTCTGGCGTTTCTGTAGGTACAGTGAAGGTAAGACCACCACTTTTTTGTTCTTTTATGTTCTTTTACGCGTATCTTTTAATTCCACAGTTAGTTATAATGTCAGACATGGAAGTTAGAACTCGTAAGAATTTTCCGTGTAAAATATGTAATTGCAAATATAGTTTTAACACATCTTTAGCAAGACATGTAAAATTAAAACATCCTGAACTTAGCAGAAAGCAAAATTTGAACCAATTTAAATGTCGGATGTGTGAAAACCAATATCTTTTGAAGAGTTCTTTGTTAAGGCACATAAAAAAGAAACATTTTCAAGAACCTTCATCACTTGTTCAACAACCTGCTCCTTCGCAAAAATTTTGCTGTACTGAGTGTAATTCGGCTTTTAACGAAAAACATAGTTTGAAGAAACACATTAAGAAACACGGTAGCAATTCTCGAATCGTAAATACATTTAAGTGCAATGTTTGCGAATATTCAAATAATGTATTTGACCAGTTGTTAAATCATTATCTTGTGCATGAAATTGAAATTAAAAGAGATACATTACGCTTTAACGATTTTAAACAATTTTTACTTTGGAAAGAAAACGAGGAAGTTCATACTTATACCAAATATGTCAAGCTTTCTGGCACCAAACCTACTAAGAATGGTTGCCAAACGACAACATATTTTTGTCACCGGTGGGGATCTTACAAAAGTAAAGCGTGTAGTCCTAGGCAGCGTCATTTAAAGATTCAAGGGTCTCATAAGACTGCAAAAGAGTGTCCTGCACGCATTATAGTTGTAGTCCCGAAAGATGGAGAAGTTCTAGTTGACTTTATAATGTCACATGTAGGTCATGAACTTGATTTGGGTCATCTCAACTTATCTTTAACAGAGAGAAAGATTTTGGCAACCCGTATTTCCATGAGAATTCCATTTCAAGAAATACTTGATGAGGTTAGAAATTCAATTAGTGACTCAAATCTTAAAAGATGTGACCTTCTTACCAGAAAAGATCTGCTTAACATTGAGAGAAGCTTTAATTTGACTAGTAACAGAGGAATGAGGCATCGAAATGATGCTGTTAGTATCGATTCTTGGGCTTCTGAATCCGAACATGTTTTATTCTACAAAAGTCAAGGAGAAATAAAAGAAGACTTTCCAGAATTATTGTCTGATGATTTTTGTATTGTGATAATGACTGACAGCCAAAAATCACTTTTGGAAAAGTTTGGAAAGAACTATATTTGTGTGGACAGTACTCATGGGGTTAATTCCTACCAATTTGAATTAACGACGCTACTTACCCTTGATGAATTACATCAAGGATTCCCTTGTGCCTTTATGATTTCCAATAAAACAAACGAACAGTTTGTTTCATTATTTTTTCATTTTATAAAAGTTAAAGTAGGCTCTATCTGCACTACAACTTTCATGTCCGATATGGCGGAAGTTTTTTATAATTCTTGGTTAAAGATAATGGTACCAGCAAAATTTAGACTCTTTTGCTCCTGGCACGTAGACCAAGCTTGGAGGAAGAATGTTAATAAGAAGTTGAAATGTAGTTTTGATGCCAAAAAGGACGTTTATAAGAAACTTAGAACTTGTCTGGAAGAAACAGACCCAAAAGCATTTCAGACCATGTTGAAAAATTTAATAATATTTTTAAAATCTGATACTGACTTGGTTGACTTTGGTCTATACTTGGAAGCAAATTATTCCAAAAATGTAGAAAACTGGGCATTCTGTTATCGCCTTCATTCAGGCCTTAATACAAATATGCACCTAGAAAGAATGCATAAAACTATTAAGTATATATATTTTCGAGGCAAAAAAAATAAACGGTTAGATACTTGTGTCTTTGCTCTAATGAATTTTGTGAAAGACAAAATTTTCGATCGACTTATTACAGTTACCAAAGGAAAATTAACAAGTAAAATCGCAAATACAAGGAAACGTCATAAGGCGTCTTTTCAGTTCACAGACAATGACATTCTTTACTCAGAGACAGAAAATAAATGGACAGTGATGTCCTCAAAAAATTGTGAATTATACGACATTAGCATGAGTGATGAAGTGTGCAATTGCAGATTAAGATGTGAAGAATGCAATATTTGTATACATAAATTTATTTGCACCTGTATAGATTCATCAATTAAATGGAATCTATGTAAACATGTTCATGCCTTAACCAGACTGAAGATGGCATCCAGCAGCAACGAAACTCTATTAATTGCTGAAACTAATCAAATTGATAAGCCTAAAAGTTTGGAGAACAATGAATTAATAATTAATGAGACTGATGAAAACACAAAGTGTAAAGAGACTTATAAGAATTTGATCTCTGACTTTTCAGAGAATTCACGCGTTAATACAGCTGTTACCGAAAATAATTTCTTGCAAGCCAAGGAAAATTTCTTAAGAGATGTAGACCAAACTATACGGGACATTGTCAATACACCAGAAGAATTATCACTGGCCAAAAAAATATTTAGTCCACTTATGCCCACCCTATTAGCATCACGAGAAAAACGATCACTTGCAACAGCAAGTCATAAGGAACCTGCAAATAAAAATATTGTTCAACAAAGACTCTATCAA
Organism: Xestobium rufovillosum; assembly: GCA_963966045.1. Lineage (NCBI taxonomy): Eukaryota > Metazoa > Arthropoda > Insecta > Coleoptera > Ptinidae > Xestobium > Xestobium rufovillosum. The sequence goes on from OZ014500.1 coordinate 12,649,405, forward strand.
ACAAAAAGGAAATCTGAAAATAGTGACAAAGGTATGAGGAAGCCCACGGAAGCTGAAAAGGAAACTTTATCTCTAAATCTTATGGACACGATTATTTAGCCATGAAACTTCCTAATCTGTTATAAAATGTTGTTTTCTGGGTATTTATTTTATTTTATAGAAATCTAATCTATTCATTTCATATTTTTGTCTCTATAGTTATTGTATCTCAAGGAAAATAGTAAATACACTTTTGAAGTTTTTGCACTTTCTTTTAATGACTATACTGACTATATTTACATAAATTATACAACGTATATGAACTGACTTTTTCGTAACCTAACTTCTATTTTTTATTGTAAGGCTGCAATTCATATCGAATAAATTCCAATAAATGCAAAAGATTATGTATATAAACTTGTAACAATTATTCTATTTCAATTTAAATTGCGCGCTAGTGTACCTACACACTCGTCTAAAATGTTCATCGGCGCCGCAATTCCTGTCCATAGTCGCTAGTCACATTTATCTCTATGAAGTTTTTACACGAGCCATTATTGCCACTGATTTAGTAAAGCAGCGTCGTACTGTTGTTGGCTGCTTCCCAAGAACGGGTCACAAAAAGTAATGCTACCGCTGGTAACACGTTGTAACAAATATACCGGGTGGGGGTTTAGTGTGTAATCGACTCATATCTCTGGAACTATTTAAGATATCAAAATGAAATTTTGCACGAATGCGGGGAACCACATGGAGCATTTCCCAAAATTATTTAGATATATACAGGGTGTTCACATTCTAAGTACCAGACCAAAGTTCTACTTCTTTAAATGGAAATCCTACGTGTCATTGCATAATATGGATTCCTCATAAAATTCCATGAAACTTGATATACTACACGATGTAGTTTTGACTAAGGAATGTTGAGATATTGACATTTTTGTGCCATTATGGACCCAAATTTATGACACTACTGACGCATACTAACCAAAGCCACCTAAAATTTCTTCATTGAAATAGGTTCACACACTGCTGTATTTTTGAAATCTATAAATAATTTTGTCGTAATACTTGAGATAATACAGGGTGGTTAAGTTATGCAAAAGATAATTTTTCTCAAAAATTTCAAATGGAACACCATGTATATTATTTGTACATTTAATGGTCGTTTTACTAAGCTTTTTATTGATGTGGATATTGTCAAGTCTACCAGTAAAAGTTTCGACAGAATGTACAATTGAATTATAAAAATGTAGAGTTTCGTTAGTATTTTACATTATCTTTGACGATCTCCCCTATTTTGTCACCCAAAACTCCAAAAAAGGTCTGCATTTTGTTTCTATAAAATATTTAGCAAATGAAGTTTACATTAACACAAAAAATTCCATTACAAGATTATTTCTGAAAGATAATATTTTCTTCCATGGCACTCCTTGTTTGAAGTTTGAACATTATACCCGACTTTAAAAAGGCATTATACATTTAAGATTATAACCATCAAGAAACAATTTTACAATAAGATTTATTGTCTTTATATTGATACCAATTTGCAAATACAAAATATAAACATTATTGTGAGTTTTGAGCAACAGAATAGGGGGAATTCGCCAAAAAGAGTATAAACTATGATGTTCAATCGTAATATCTGCAGAAATTATCAGTACCTAGTAGACCTGGCAATATCTACATCAATTAAAAGCTTAGTTAACTGACTGTCAGTTGTGCAAATAATATACATGGTATTCTATTTGAAATTTTTGAGAAAAATTGCCCTTTGCATAACTTAACCACCTTGTATAATCCTAAGTATTATGGTGAAAGTATTTATAGATTTCACAAATACAGCAATAAAAAATAATTAGGTGGATTTGGTCAGTAGACGCCGGCAGCGTCATAAATTTGGGACCATAATGACACAAAAATGTCAATTTCTTAACAGTCCTTACTCAAAACCGCATCATGTAGTATATCAATTTTCATGAAATTTTATGGAGAATCGAAATCACGCAAATACTTGTGGGGTTTACATTTAAAGAAATAGAACTTTGGTCTGGAAGTCAGAATGTGAACACCCTGTATATTCATAAATAATTTTACGAAATGCTCCATGTCGTTCCCCACATACGTGTAAAATTTCATTTTGATATCTTGAGCAGTACCAGAGATATGAACCGACTACACACTTTCAATGGAAGCATGAAAATCACTTGTGGACATATTGAATAACATTTTCTGCAACGTTGAACAATGGAAAATACACAGCTTTTCAGAAAAGTTGAGGGAGCCTCCAAAATAAACAATAATTACTGCAGTTGCTCACTTAATATTCCTTGAAAACATTCACTGTGGAATACATTTCCGTTTACCAAGACCCATTTATCTTTCAAGGGGGATAGTAAGGATTATTTATCGTTGAGGCAAAAATTTGTCTTGCTCTACTGTTGCAGTTAGATACAACAGCACTCAACATGGTAAAACATCGTTTCGCAATCCTCTTTTTTGACAGGATCTTCTAAACTTTGGAGCAGACTTACATAAACCTTAACAGTAGAATGTGGAATTTTTATTTATTTATATCTTTACGGATTTAAATTTTGATAATTGAGGCCCGGAAATGGCTGGGCACTTTGGTATTAATTATTAAAATTGAAACGCATTTTATTCGCTACCGAGCCAAATACTATACGGAAGCTAGGAATGAAAATGTGTATGACGCATGGACGAAGAATTCCAACACAAATTTTTCCATTGTTGACATGAGTCCACGCCACTGTTGCGTTGAGTTAGATGCAACGCTTTGCGCATCCACCGCTCGCCAACTTAAATCTGTTGGACTGTAAATAATTACTTCTTAAGCGTGACCCGAGGTAAAAGTGCTTTAAACGAACGTCGGAAGTCGGAAAGCGGAAGCGATTTCAAATAATTAGATATAATATTATTGTATATTGAAGATGCATTGAAACAGAACGATCTTTTAAAAAGAGATAAGTGAAAATTAGGTATTTATAAGTTGTATTACGTTCTAATGTTTATGTTGTGTAAATCGCGACTAAAAGTCAATCTATTTCAAAAGTACAGGTTAAAATTTGAAGTTCGTGGGATTAGTAATAACTAGTAATTTATAACTTTGGGAATCAAATTCTGGCACACTTCGTTCATTTATAATCAGTAGTTATTAACCCATTCATAACGTATTTTGAATATTTTTAGCATAGAAAATCCTTATTAACGTTTTGGTAATTTTTGGAAATATATTGCATTTGGTAGATAAGACAATCAAAGCAATTCTTCATAAACATGACTAATAAAGTTAGGAGTAGAAGTTACATAAACTACAGCTGCTTGTCGTTTTAAACATGATAGGTGCTTATTCCAGCAGATAAAATGTTACGACTGTAATTTCGCCAATACCTAGTCGGAGAAAACAAATTAATATAAAAATGTACTTACGAGTATCGTCGTATTTGATGCCGAACAGTTGCGAGAAACATTTTATAACAGCCGTAGAATTATACGGCGTGGGAGGCCAGCAGGAAACGTTGTCGTAAGAAGCATTGCAGAAACCCTCTGGATGCTGTTCCGCCAATTTAGCAGATTCATTTGCGAACAATTTTTGACAATCTATACTGTTAAGAGTACTTTCTATGTCCGTTTCATTGCTTTGAAGCAAGTATGCTTTTATGTCTTCATCGGTTAATGGCAAGTCTTCCGTCCACTGAGGATCAAGGATAGTTGGATTTTCACTCATTTTTATTCCACTATGTATGTTTTTGATATTATAGCTTTATTTATCGACATTTTCACTTCAATTTACGCGTCAGCACGCAATCACAAGAAAAGTGCATTGTATTTCAAACTTAATTAGTCCGTCACTAATTTACTTCAACCTTTACAACCGAAGATGATTTGGCTCTCTCGCACAATCTGTAAAATTAGAAAATACAATGTTAGTTTGAAGTTGTATATAAAAAGGTAATACATAGATTGATTCAATTGTGCAACAGTAATTCAATTCGCTCGCTGTACACACGGGCGCAAATTAAATTTTAATCTAATATTGGTTTATTAATTATCACGGCAGCGAGTAGGAGACTGCCAAATTCCTTTTATCATAAAATGTATGTCATCGTTACAAACTTGTGAGAAATGATTAAAAAGGGTTAATGACCTAGCTGAAAGAATTTGATATTTGTTTAGGAAAATGCAACGATTTATACATTTTTCGTAAAAGAAAGGTGAAGGTTTAGATTTTTTTACACCTTCTTAAGAAACGTTTTAAAATATTTTAAAAGAAACCTCCACGAATGCTAGCAAGGCTCGTATCATATTTCACAAAACTGATGCAGGAGGATCGCACTTAAGAGGAATTCAGTCGATAGTTTTTGAGCGACATAGAACAGTGGTATATTTGGTAATATTACATACTTTTCAGGAAAGTGTGTGCATGTGACAATTACTGTTGTGTGTGGAACCTCCGAAGGCTTGTATGTATGTTTATTTAGTACAGTAAATTAAGAATAAAAGTCTTAATAAACGTCTAAGTATTCCAAAATTAAAAAATGAACTGAATTTTTAGGGATCAAAGTTACCCGGGTAGCGTATCTACCTGTAATAAAACTCTCGCGAGCATCTCGTTCGAGTTTTTCTATCAAATGGAGACCTATACTTGGGCCGCCCAACAGACGGAGTGATCACCCTGCAATCATGAGCTCTAGGCAGAACCACTATCAATTTAGGACGACCGAACCGCAGTGATACGCTTTCTTTAGACCCAACGAAGTCGCATCACTCCAATTCGGTCGTCATAAATTAATATTGGCCCCGCTAGAGCACGTTCTTGCAGGGTGATCACTCCGTCTGTTCGGCGGCCCAAGTATACCATAAGATGTCTGCCAATAATAATAATCAATGTCACTCATAATTTCTTTTTTGCAGTCTTTCTGGGTTGCAAGTGTGTCTTGGTTTGTTTTTGAAGTTGTTTGGGTTGTACTGAAATTCTGTTATTTATTTTCAATAATAAAAAGAAATATCTTCTGAAGAAGGAAATTAATTTCTGAAAATGCATTAAAGACAGTGACTATACAGGGTGATTCAAACTCAGTGACCTATTAGACGATGATGGAAAACTAATCGTTATAATTTTGAAATTTTGTGGATTTTTCATAAGGATTTCTTTGTTAAAAACATTTTCACTTACACTGCACTTCTGGTTATACTGGAAGTCGCAATCAACTTTCTTATTTTAAATAGAACGCCCACATTTTTCTCACATTTTTGGAATCGTCGCGCAATTTTAGCACAAGTTTCATCAGAAGTCTCACAGTTTTTGAAGAATTTTGAATATTTTTAAAAAAAAGAAGATATTTAGAGCGTATTTTAAAAATATATATTTTCGAAGTTTCTGGAAATAATATCTACTCCGATGAAAACAAGGGCCTTACTATTTCGAAAACCATAGCGAAATTAACCAAATGTTGTACAGAGTGTTCGATATTCAATACCACTTTATGCAATCTTTAAGCATCAAAAAGTAGATTATCTTAAAACAAACACCCTGTATTTTATGGCACCATTGGGTAGTCCACAAAATTTACAATCTATTTATGTGTTACATTCCTATACCTACATCTAATGGTTAATGAATTATCAGCTGTCCTTTTAAAATATTTTCTTGTACTGTGCAAGTGGGCATTGGAAAATCATATGAATATCAAGTAAAACTATACAAGGATAACAATAATTTTATTTCAAATTTCATTCAGTTAAACTGTTAAATGGTGACCGTTTTCCCTTAAACAGCTGTGAATTCTATCCATCACTGAATCTGTGGTAGCACGTCTGATTTCATCCCCACTGAAACTTTGAAATGCTGTATTTACGCGGTTCAGCAGTTCCTGTCGAGTGTTCACCGGTGTTTTCATCCACTTGGACTTTTTATTTTACCCCAAAGGTAAAAATCTAATGGGGTAAGATCAGGTGATCTCGGAGGCCAATGCAATCTTCGAATATTTGATTGAGCTCCTAGGTGACTTCATGAGAACTGTGAGTTTGGGCACCATCCATTTGATACTGTTGCGTTTCACTTACAGTTTTTATGATATCTTATTTAAATTTGCCGCTTGGCGCGTCTCTCCCTTAAGTTTTTATCTCATAAGCTTCGAATAATGTAAGTTAGTTAGCATTTTTGTCGTGAGGGCGCCAGTTACTGGATGCGCCTTGGCTTCCCTTGAGTTTAGTGGTTAGAGGACGTCGGCTCGCTCTCTTGCAGCCGGGTCGTCGAAGTGAACGGTTGTCTGGAGGTTAGAATTTCCTCTGTCTGGAAGTACAGAAGCTATACCTAAAAATAAGCTTCTGGTGCTTCTGGAATTACCTTTATCTACCTATCTACTACCTTTGTTGGTTGAAGAAAGTTATCTAATGGGTGATGTCTCTGGATTATTCATTGTGACACGAGGGTAACGCCATTTTCTTACCTCTAAGTACGCAAGATTATAGGACAACGAGTGTACCCAGCTACACATTACAAGGTTTGATGCATGTTATTTCTAAATCTCAGCAGCTTCCTACAAGTGGCTTCTTATCTACACATATTCCGCGCGTTCTTTCGCGGAATTAGCCCAGTACATCGGATAGTGTTGTCTTGTCTTGCGTTTGTTAGTTATCTGCGTGATCTATCTGTATCGCGTGTGTTGTTACCTAACTGATGTCACTGCCTAATCTCCGGGACAAAATCTACCTAAATACCTAGTGATTTCCGTATCTTTTCTAAAGTAAAGTAAAAGTCAAGATGGCGGATTTCTGACCGCATTCGCTACGCAACAGCCATTTCTGCGCGTCCATTGAGAAGAAGCTCGCGCATCGTAGTTCGAACTATCTTTTACTCAATTCTAACTCGCTTGAATTTGGTACGCGTATGTACTGTCAACCGGTTACCGGGACTCGTGTAAATAAATGTCTTGTTACTAATGTTTAACAGTTTTCTTGTATTACTGGCCAGTTAGATCAGGTAATCTTAAGTTATCTTTAAGTTTTTAGTGATTTCTAAGGTTATTTATGTTAGTTTAGTTAGCTAAAAGTTGTTTACTGCTTTTTCATACCAATCAGCTGTTCTTTGTTTTGACAGTTACCAAATAAACTAATACCATTTGTTTTCATTTTCACGAGAATGTATATTGTGTTCATATTTTTGCATTAAATATTATTGTTCACAATTGCTTTCTTTTTATTGCGTTTTGTCGATTTTAGCAACAAATTAAAATTGTACTGGCATCCCTGACATACCTTTGAACAAACAGACTTACCAACAAAAAGACATGTGTCGTAGTATTCTACATAATTTTAGGATTTGAGAAGTTATTTAGATACTGCCTAGTTCAGCTTAATTTAAAATTAATAAATTCTCTAAGCTTGAGGTCACAATACCAAGAACTTAAAAATTGGTTTAGTGGCAGATTCTCCATGAAGTCAACAACAAGAGTTCGTAAAATTTCTAAATATCCTGCAGAATTTAAGTTATCATAGAGAAGCTTACTGTCAAAAAGTACCAAATCCTTTTTAAATAATTTTACAATAAAGGTTTTTTGGTGTTAGAATTTTTAAAATGCCATATAAAAAGAAAATTACTGAATCTAAGCAAAGTGCAATGTTAAAAGTATATCATAAACGAAGTTTCTAAGACATTGTCAATATAGTGAGCTGTTTGCAAGAGTTTTTAATTTTGATTTGGTATTTTTCGGCAGAAAAATAAGGACTTTGTACCTTTTGGAGGGAAAATACAACATAAACGAAAATTTACTTGTAATGGTTTATTGTTTGCTACCACCAGGGTAGATATGTTTCCTTAATCTCCAGAAACTTCAGAAATACAAATTTTTAAATGTTACTATAAAAATCACATGTAGATGCAAATTTTCAGAATTCAAACACGATTAGTTTTCCATAAACGTCTAATAGGCCACCGAGTTTGAATCACCCTGTATGTTATAATTATAATTGGTAGTGCACATAGTAGTGATAAACTCAGTTATATCTGAGGATAGATGAAAGTACCCACCTTCCTACTTATTTAGAACTACAAAATGGTGAACTCATGTCCGCAAGTGTTTTTTTTTCATACCAAAATGTACGCAAAGGGAAGATCTCCTACGGAGACAGGTAGCAAAGTACTTCAGTAAGCGTTCAAAATGCACACGGAAGCTCTTACTTGCATGATGCATGAGCGAGGACGAATTTATCAAGGTTTTCGATGAGTCGCCATCTTTGTATGCAGTAAACTATGTGTCAAATGGACTCCAAGTAAATTTCCAACATTTTTTTAAATCATTTCAAATAAGCTACACCTCCTGAGCGTATTGTAGTGTTGATTGACTTATAAGTCAATCAACGATTGTAGTCAGAAATAGCTAGGTAACGCCACATATCACTCAGCAAAATCATAATGTAATGATTTTGAAATACCTCCACCGAAACGTTATTTATTGACCAATTTCATTTTTTTTTAGTAAACTGTTGTAGATAAAAGAATACTACAGAGCTCTATGGCACTAGATTTTATTGAAAAATTTACATAAAAAATATTCTTACGTTTGACAAATACATAAGTTTTTGCACGTTTTTTAACACAACGCATTTCATAATTAAAATTTAATATCGGAAATTTAATGCTATAGAGCTACGTTTGCTTCTTGCATCTCTATATCAGTGAAAATAATCCATCAAAAAATAAGGCGTTAATCACGATATTTCTAAATCCCTGTTATGTGTTGAAAATTGCTTGGTCGCTTGGGGCCTTAATACATCACGTCCATGTTGCCCTTAAGAGTTGTTGTTTCTTGCAAGAGCATAATACCATTTGCTCCTTCTAGCTGCTACCGAAGTATATTTACAATTATAATATCAGCACATTTGGAATATTTCTGTTAAATTTCTCTCTAACACTTAAACCCGCTATATGACTATCCCAAAGTAAACAGAATAATTTAGAAAACATTACAATAATTTCTAATGTCGTTACCGCTCTGGTAAAAACAGCATGTGACGTCAGCATAAAAAGTTCGACAAGCCTTAGTTAGTGACGCTTTAGCCTGCCGTTAGGCGTTACAGTTGCATGATATTTGCATATTTGGTGGTTGTATTCAAGTGCATTTACACCTGATTATTTGCACATTGTGCTGTGAAAGTGATGATAGTGACAAAATGTCAGCACAGCGGTCGACCTACTTATGCTGACGTCACGTGGGAGCGCTCAGCCCTTTTTCTCGGTCGTAACGCTAATGTACCTATCATATTTTGAAATTTATTCGGTATATCCGATATACATGTAAGGTTAGCCGATGTTGGTACGTACAGAATATATCAAAAATGTGTAAGTATTTGGAGAAAAATGTAAAACTATAAAAAGATATCATATTGTGTCCACAGTTTTCTTCTACACCATGGTACATTATATGGCGATGCAAGTCTCCATATATTATGTTTGTTTCATGAAGCGTGTCTTAAGGTGTCAAGAGTACACAAATTATGTACAATCTTGCATAACTACTTGAATCTGCGAAAATATCTCTTCAGTCTCCCTAAGCAATTTATTATGGAGCTTAAGGAGACTTAACAAGCCTTAATGCTACAAAGCGTCGATCGTTGCGTAAACTGTACATCACGTCAATTCAAGCGCATTAAAACGGAGAACCCAACCAGAAGAATCGGCTCCCTTATTAATTTTCAATTAACTTGGCAATGATTTGAAATATTTCGACTAGATTTTTTAAACGATATTAATTCAAAGGTCATATTGTGCTCGGTGGATAAAACCAATGAAAATTTACGTAGATATTTGAAATTTGAGAAAAGTAACTCGTGTTACTGACAATTTTACAATTTACAATTCCCGTTTATACTTATACCCATCGCTGACGTAAATAAATTCTTTAGAAAACCACCCATTTTTTCGTAATTTTAAATTTAGTTATCTATACTTTTTTTTCCTCGTCTGAAGAACAATACAACGCATATACACCCCTTTCACCCTTTCCCAATTATTATGAAGTCACGTGCGCCTGCTGGAACACCATATTTTTCGTATATTTCCTTTTCAAAAAAGATTAGAATATTTTTTATCTAATTTAATAAATTTAATGAAGTTTAAATATGCACAAATGGGGCTTAATATCTATTACGAGGAAGTCCGATTATTTATAGAAAACAAATCAATGCGCTTCAAAAGTTAAGAAACCGTATGTTTCCTTTTGTGTACATTTTCCTTCAAGGGCTGATATTTCAAAGCATGCAACGTGCATATTTTATGGCAAGCTGCATATTTAATTGATACGGATGTTCCAGCTACTTAATTCAAAAGTAGGTACCTATCCACAAGCAGTAGGAAATGACCTATGTAATATTTACAAGATTATCTCTGTGTAACGCTTAGGATGAAAATTAATTTGTTTTAATTAGGCTGGTATCGTAAATGCACAAACTCTACCCAAAAGCAAGCCTTCAAAGTTAAAGACATAATATGCATGTGTTCCTTATTTTACTTTTTTCAGTTCCGTAGAAAATCTAGTACATATAGAATATTTTTAATGATTAAATAAAAAATTACTTCGCGTACTACCAATAAGTGTAACAAAATTATTTTATTTAACCGGTTTCAAGATCTACAAACGATCCCATCATCAGAAATGTTTAAGAAAAATTGTAAACAAATTATTATGTTTTGTTATTGATATTATCATCATCAATATTATTGTTATTATGATTGATTCTTGAATTAATTATTTAACCACAGTCTCTACATCTTAATCCTTGAGTCTTTTTTTTTTTTTTTTTTTTTTTTTTTTTCTTGCTATTATTGACTTATTTCTCTCTTTTTTAGTTTATTACAATATGTACTAGCAGTTGGCAGTTGTCAAGACAGAACACATAGACTTGACCACAATTTATTACAAGATTAGCAGTTGGCAGTTGTCAAGATTCCATGGATATTTTATTTATTTAGTTTTTTCTGTTCTGATATTTCACTTGAAGGTTTTTTCAATTGAATTTATTGTTTTCTTCCTATATGGTTTTCTTTAAATTCATTGTTTTTTCCCTTCAAGCTACGAGGTATTCGATTTTCCTTTGTGTTTTTCTTATACCCCGTAGGTAAATACTGAAATTCAGTTATCTAGTTATCTTATTTCATGGATATCATTATAATTTGTCAATTTTAGTTTCCTTGTCAACTGTCATAATAATTTGTTTACAATTTTTCTTAAACATTTCTGATGATGGGATCGTTTGTAGATCTTGAAACCGGTTAAATAAAATAATTTTGTTATACTTATTGGTAGTACGCGAAGTAATTTTTTATTTAATCATGGATTTCTACCAAATAGTGAAAAGTGAAAATATTAACTACATGAATATTTTTAAGAAATCAGCATAATTTAACGCGCGAACAAGCGAACATTTCAAGTTGCTTACGTTGGCTTCGGGTTTAAGACCGCGTCATTAATTGGCTGGATGTCGAGGAATAGTCAGTCAACCGGGAATGATTTGGATGAGTGGTTACCGTGAAATGTGACGGTTGATGTTTTCTTGTGTATTTTGAAGATATAAACTGTTCTCACCATTGTTATTGAGAGTATACTTGATGATTTCGATCACTTTCCTAAACTTCCTATTATAAAAATTGGATATTCTAGAGAAATTTGGTTTGATGGCCGATGTCTAACCTGTGCTCCGTCCAAGTTGAACAGTGCATAGCAGTCATTTTTTCGTTAGAGCCTCCTGTTGTTGTGTTCCTTGACTGCTAACAAAATAGAAATAAACATACCTCTAGCAATCTGTTGATAGAGTTAGTCCATTCGAACATTGGAATATGGAAATGGAACAAATGCAACCTTAAGATAAAGAAGTTGATTCGTCGGCGATTAAACTGCAATATGTTGTCCGCCGATTAATTAAAATCCTAGCCTTCAATTATTTATGTGTGTCAGCTCCGACGCACGACTAGAGTTTACTCCTTACGAACGATTATTTTAACTTCAATTACTTGATAATAGATTACACGCGAATGTCAGTTTTATACCAAAATGTGTATTTATCAGATGGTTTATGTTCGAAAATGTCCAACTACTGAAAATCGATTCTTAAGGAGTAAACTCCAAAAAACGGGTTCGGTTAAATAGGGGACTATTAAAATGGTCTTAAAATCTCAACAAATATTTTTCGTTTTTGAGGTATTTATAAACAAATATGGAATTTTGTTTTATTTTTTCACGTTAATATCAGAAAAAGCGCAAAACTAAAAATACTTCTTAATTGCAATATTTGTAATAAGCTTTAATGTGACAATGTAATTTTTCTTTTACAACTAAGGGCCGTGTTGGTTATGTTGAAGAATAACAACTTGTAAATGCAACTTAAACTTTATTCTAATTCTGAATATTATGTACAATATTTACAACTTAAAAACTGAATTATGACCATTGCCAGGCACGCAGACTCACTCCCTGCACTCTGAAGATTAAAAGACTTGGATATAGTGGCCAAATTCAGACTCAATTACCATTACCGGGTACGCAGTCTCACATCCCGTTCCCTGAAAAGAAATACTTGGAAATAGTTGTTTGATTCGAATGACTGAATTGTTACGGCAGCTTCGCTTCTTTTATACTAAACTGAAAATTCCTCAAGTCCACTTCACTCAATCTGAGATCTTATCCAAGTCAACGTCGCCTAATCGGAGTTCTTGCATATTACGTCAGGATCTATTTTTGTAAACCAGTGTTTGCACTTGGAACAGATGAGGCGGCCCCGCCTGGCGAATCATGTCTCCATTCTGTTGAAGAGGAAAGCTCCGCCCTTCCAGTGGGGATACAGTTGCGCGCGACTTAGGACGGTAAATGCGACACTGCATGAAATTACTGCAGTATTTTTATCGCTGCCGTAGGGAATGCATCGCTCTCTTTGTTATTTTTACCTTCGCACAAATTATTGTTCATAACAGACCGCATTCTAAAAAATCCTCATGATGCCTTAAACTAGCTTAAAACAAAATTTAACGACCTTGTGCGATACATATAGGTGAATTATTAAGGATAGAACATGCTTCCAAAAAACGCTAAAAATTTCAGACACGTATTTGAAAAAATTGAGTTGATGATGCTTGCACGGAAACGAAACGTCGTAGAAGAGAAATGGCATTGCCACATTAATGCTTCTCACAAACTGCAATGAAGAAGTACTTTTAGTTTTTCGCTATTTCTGATGAGGTGAAAAAAATTAAAACAACGTTCCATGAATTTTCTTCTTTTAGAAATAACTTCTTCCTTATCTTCTGCCTTATGCATCATGGTATAACTCCTGTTAACATTTCCAATATCCCCATGGTGTGCATCCTTAGCTTGGACACATTGTATACAACGCTAAATGCTTCCGTAAAAAATTGGTTATTTTGAGTTGAACTGTTTGTAGTAACACTGTTATAGTAGCGAAGAGAATATAATATCCCAGCCTTCTTTGATCAGATTAAGGGAAACTCATTTTATTTATTTTTGAGACGTTAGATTCAAATAAATAAACCTACTACAAACTTCACAAATCCCTTATTTTTGTCTTCCCTTTTGCGTAAATTCCTGGCGCTGGAAGAATTAAAACGATAGATTATGGACAAAGATGCTTCAAATATGTTTAAAAAGTTCCGCGAAAGCACTTTTGTTTACATTGCTGTTCATAAGGTTAACAGAGTAATTATTTACTTTGATGAACACAAAAAAATTTTAAGTATGTTCCGAGAAAACCATTTCAACTGATACTGCAAAAATTGCCGTCTACAACTTCCAAGAATCTTATGGGGCCCACACACTATGCAATTTGTTGTACGACAAGTTGTACTACAGATTTGACAGATATGAACATCAATCTGTCGTGAAGATTTGTAGTACGTTTCGGTTGTCAGTTGAGAAAATAACATTTCATTTGTATAGATACCGTTTGTGTTATGGCATAAACTATTTCTAAGAAAAATATGGCGTCATTAGTGATCGCTTTACTGGATAATATAGGAAAATTCACATGCATTACGAGAATTTACATCTCACAAACATGCCAGTACACGATAAATTTCAATAGTCAGCCCAAGATTTACGATTATTATCTGTAGTAATAACAATAAGTGGTCTAGAATTGTCGGAAATTTTACGAAAGCTGTTGCTTTTCTTGGTAACCACGAGTGTAAATTTGACTGTTAAACTTGTGCAACAAGTTGCATAGTGTGTGGACCGTTTTAGTGTAAAATAATCTTATGGTAAACAAGTCGCACGTCTTTCAGCAATTGCATCAAATGAAATCGTACTGCACGACACGACTAACACTGGCAACTAAAAAATATATGAGTTCCCACACATCTTCTTATGCTAAATTTAACAAAGTTTAAACAAATTATCTTGCTTAATTATTGAAACGCAAATACATTTCAGTACTAATATTTATTGAAGTCAGAATACTAGGGATCGACCATTTAATGTACATTAAAGTAGAGTTTAATCAACTTTTATTGCTAGCAATAAATAATATTGTCTTAAATCTTTATTTGGTTCTGAAACAATCATACGTTCATTATAGGACTTCGACACAATTCAAAGTACCTAATTCAGTACACGCTATTTATTGTTCGTCAATCAAGGTCAGGTCATAAAAAACGATTTCCAAATCGGGCTCAGTAATAATTGAAATGAAACACAATATTAAGAAAAAATACAAATACACTGTCTTTCAAAATTAACACCAAATACTAAGGATATCATCTTGAAGCATATAATTATAATACATCAAATTATAATAATACATATATTTCAACATCTGATATCCAATATGTTCAAATATTGCATGTTTTGAATGTGTATGGAAAACCGCAGACCAACTGGTCTCGTCCTTCTGGGACTCATCAGTACGGTGCTTTCCCCTACACGCTCAAACCATGCAATTTAACTTGCTATATATGCTGCCGCGCTCTGGACAGATATCAGCAAGTGACAACTATTTTGAGTAATTATCTGGTATTAATTAGTGGTACTGGACCGTTCGAACAACTACTCCTCGGGCAAATACCCCGCCAGGCATTGAATTATAGAACTAAATCCAGATTTTTTGTACTACGAGACGTTTCAGACTGCTACCCCACCTAAGGTCTCCATATACGTACGTGCTTTCAAGCAGGTCTTTGTTCAAATATTGCATGTTTTAAATGTGTATGGAAAACCGTCTCGTAGTACAAAAAAATCTGGATTTAGTTCTATAATTCAATGCCTGGCGGGGTATTTACCCGAGGAGTAGTTGTTCGAACGGTCCAGTGTCACTAATTAATACCAGATAATTACTCAAAGTAGTTGTCACTTGCTGATATCTGTCCAGAGCTCGGCAGCATATACAGGGTATCCCACGACGACCTTACACGATCTGTATATAGAAAAGTATATATAGCAGAATTACACAAATTTGCACAAATAGGTAATCGAGGATGCTCAATTCGACTAAAATATTTTTAACTTTCTGCGACTTCCGGCTATACCGGAAATAGACACCAACTTCCTTATTTTGAATGGAATGCCTACATTTTGATTACGGATTTAGATTTTTGGTCGAATTTTAAGGTCACCTTATCCAAAACATCATATGTGTAAAGTGCACCCTCTTCGAGATATTAGACGTTAAAAATCGTCATTTTTCAAATTTTATCATTTATAGCTTGGAAACGGTACGAGATAAAGAAAAATGACTTACATGTCCCTATCCCAGTTTTTAATTCTCTAACTAAAGGGTCTGGGAAATACTGCCTCCTGATTGGTCAAAAAATGACAAAAAGTTGGCAATCAGGAAGCAGTATTTTCCAGACCCATTAGATAGAGAATTAAAAACTAGGATAGGGACATGTAAATCATTTTTCTTTATCCCGTACTGTTTCCAAGTTATAATTGATGAATTTTGGGAAATGACGATTTTTAAAATCTAATATCTTGAAGAGGGTGCACTTTACACATATGATGTTTTGCATAAGGTGACCTTAAAATTCGACCAAAAATTTAAATCCGCAATAAAAATGTGGGCATTAGGGTTTCGCAAGACCAAGACAAGACGAGACTTACGCCAGTCTTGGTATTGGTCTTGCATCATCGTGTTGGGCTTGGTCTCGGTCTTGGTCTTGACACCCAAGACCAAGACGAGAACCACATAAGTCTTGGTCTTGGTATTGTTTTTTCTTGGTCTTGTTTGGTTTTTATGAGAGTACGAGAAATTTATGAATTTCAATGTTTCCACACCCACTTAAGGGGAGATAGTTCAAAAATAAGAATTCTATTTCATATTTGCATAATTTCATAATTTTTTGTTCACTTGACTCACTACAACTTTTGTATTTAGTTCATGGCTGTACTAAAATTGATATTTTGTGTTAAGATGTAATATAATAAACTTAATTCAAAAACCAAAATGAAAGCTCTAAAAAATTATCCGACATCTGAAATGTACTTACTTCCCATAATACTTATCTTATTTATTCTAGTACAGATTATAGTATAAGGATATTGTATAGTATGCTCGGTAGGCAGCCCAATTTTGTCACCTCTCGCGCATGACGTAGAGTGCGAAACAGAGATTCGCGGGAAATACTTATCCGTGCTGTGCGACCGCAATGATGCCATGGTGTTAGTGTTTTGCTTTTATTTATATTTTAGTTTTTGAACAATAAATATTATAATGTCTTTGTAGTTTCCTAATTATTATATTTACTTATTGCCTAAAAAATTGTATTCCTTAAATTTAATTGCAGTTGTTCTAATTAATTTTTTAATAAACTAAAAATAACAAATTTTAAAATATCAAGACCAAGACTTTTCCAAGACTCTTGCTCCAAGACTCTTGGTCTTGGAGGTTAAGTCTTGGTAATGGTCTTGGATCATTTATGTTAGTCTTGGTCTTGGTATTGGTCTCGAATTCAAGACCAAGACAAGACAAGACCAAGACTTTTCTTGGTCTTGTGCGAAACCCTAGTGGGCATTCCATTTAAAATAAGGAAGTTGGTGTCTATTTCCGGTATAACCGGAAGTTGCAGAAAGTCGAAAATATTTTAGTTGAATTGAGCATCCTCGATTACCTATTTGTGCAAATTTGTGTAATTCTACTATATATACTTTTCTATATGCAGATCGTGTAAGGTCGTCGTGGGAAACCCTGTATAGTAAGTTAAATTGCATGGTTTGTGTGTGTAGGGGAAAGCACCGTACTGATGAGTCCCAGAAGGACGAAACCAGTTGGTCTGCAGTTTTCTATACACATTCAAAACATGCAATATTTGAACAAAGACCTGCTTAAAAGCACGTAGGTACGTACATGGAGACAAATTAGGATTGTTTCAAAGCCACCTTGGGTGGGGTAGCAGTCTGAAACGTCTCGTAGTACAAAAAATCGGGATTTAGTTCTATAATTCTATGCCTGGCGGGGTATTTGCATTTGTAAATAATGTACCCGTCACCTAAGGTTTTATAAAATGATGGTGTGATGAAGAATGTAATGAGAATTGGAAAGAAGAATCATACTGTGATATAAGGTTTTGCAAACACAAACGGAAGATGTCAAAATAGCTTAGGAGGAGCAAAGGAGAAAAGCCAAAACGCTGCGTAGATTCAAAGAAGATAATGAACAAGAGACTCATGAAATAGAAACCTATTGCAAAAGAAAAGGAATTTGAAATTTGTACATATAAAGAAATGAAGAAATAAACACCAGAAGGACGATTTATATCAAGGACAGAAATGGTAAACTTGCGGTAGGGGACAATGTAAGAATTGGAAACAGATGCAATGAAAATATGTACCTACCTATTATAAGTAAGTATGTTATTCAAAAGTTTAAAAAAATAATAAGAGGCCAGACACGAGTGGGATAACAGCGAAGAAAGTTAAGTTTGCAGGAAATAATCTAATTCAAAGACGACAATGAGCTAGTCATGGAAATTTGAAGACGAGAAAATATACGTAAAACTAAAATTTTAAAATGGAGATGCTACTGATTGCAACAGCTCCAGAGGGATAAAATACTAGCGTCGGTCTTGAAAGTAAGGTTAGAACACATCATAGAGCCGCAATTAGGTGAAAATCAAACCGGTTTAAGAAAAGAGAGCAGAAGATTAAGTCTTCACGACGAAAGAAATGTTGACAACAGCAGTGCTGGAAGATTTGAAGGAAAAGAACATGAATTGGAAAAGCAAAGCCAAGAACATGAAACTGGAATGAAGTAATTAGGTTGGGGGTCTGAAGGACCTGTCAAGAACCAATACATATTACAAATATGTCCATGCGTTAAATCGTAAACCTTTAAGGCGGCTCGGATTTCCGAAATTTCAGCTATCTCGTTCGCTCACGTTGATTGTTCCGCTTCCACAATTTCATTTATTTTAATCATATTTTGGGAAATCAAGATGACACATTTCAAATAAGGTCACGAGGACATAGGATTTCCACTTTCCCTAACACGTTTTCATAAAATATACAAACACTAGGAATTTGGTTGCCGCAACTATCTTAGTTGCTTCAGCGGTTTTTGACAATCAAATTTTATGACGAAACTGATGGGTATTTTAATTTAGAATGTCTGAAAATTAATGTTCAGCAGCCTGAAACTCATTCACAAAATGCAATTTCATTCCAGGAAGTACATCATACAGAATAGTGCATCAGTCTAAATTTGAAGGCGAGAAAATATGCGTAAAACTAAAATTTTAAAATGGAGATGCTACTGATTGCAACAGTTACAGAGGGATAAAATACTAGCGTCGGTCTTGAAAGTAAGGTTAGAACACATCATAGAGCCGCAATTAGGTGAAAATCAAACCGGTTTAAGAAAAGAGAGCAGAAGATTAAGTCTTCACGACGAAAGAAATGTTGACAACAGCAGTGCTGGAAGATTTGAAGGAAAAGAACATGAATTGGAAAAGCAAAGCCAATAACAAGAAACTGGGATGAAGTAATTAGGTTAGGGGTATGAAGGATCTGTCAAGAACCAATACATATTACAAATATGTCCATGCCTTAAATCGTAGACCTTTAAGGCGGCTTTGCGAAATTTCAGCTATCTCGTTCGCTCACGTTGATTGTTCCGCTTCCACAATTTCATTTATTTTAATCATTTTAGGAAATCAAGATGGCACATTTTAAATAAGGTCACGAGGACATAGTATTTCCACTTTCCCTAACACGTTTTCATAAAATATAGTTACTTCAACGGTTTTTGACAATCACATTTTATGACGAAACTGATGCGTATTTTTATTTAGGATGTCTGAAAATTAATGTTCAGCAGCCTGAAACTCATTCTCAAAATGCAATTTAGTTCTAGGAAGTACATCATACAGAATAGTGCAATCAGTTGTGACTGTTAAATGTTTGATATCAAACTCATAATTATGAAGGGATGGTTGACGGAAAAATTTTCAATTTCTATCTAAATGAGAAGCAGATATTTTACATACGTAATTAGCAGAACTTCCACGTTTCCATTTACGAGTAAAACTGATAATTACGTTTTTGTTTACTTTCCTTTAATCGAAAAAATAGTCAATTAAAAATGCGTAGTGCACAAAATATCCACTATGTTTACATTCCACGTAAAAAACAAAGTTTATTATTGTTTTTGTTGTTAAAATTAATTGCGTACATAGACACTGTATGTATTAAACGAACTATTCCGTATTGTAGACGTATTAATTTTCACGAAGATAAGGTCAACCGTGTAGGCAAGACTGATACAGAGCATTGCACAAAGAACACACAATACTATTTTATGGATGTTGATCTTCTTTATCACCTGCTTATTCGTAAATATAATGTTTTATGAAATGTGACAAGATTGTTCCTAAAATAAAACAAACAGTCAATTTCTATACACGAGAGACAATCGTCAAAATAGGTATTGCTCAAAACTTTGCAGGTGAAACTTTTATTTCAACTAAAGTATCGCACATTTCTGTACAAAATATATGCTTTTGTAATTTTTAGATAGGTTTGAAATGTAAGGACATCTTTCTTCGAATTTCCATCGAATTGAAACTTGAAACTCTTTGAATCTTCAAACTTTACTACCTATAAGAAGTCCTTGCATAAAAGATTGGACACGAAGTTGTCTGTTCCGTAATCACACACGAGGGTAAAAGAAAAACTAAATTGCAGTTTGGAAAAAGCATTGATTCACTAATTTGAAGTATTTTCTATTCCTTTAAAAATTACATTAATCGAAACTTTTTAACAGTCTTCCATAATCCACTGCCGCATGCTAACAGGGGTTGGCGAAGATCTTACATAAGTTACAATAAAAATTTTTACAAAATGCTCCAGTGGGTCTCAACGGTCAAATTTCTAGATTTTCTTAAGTTCATTTTGTAAAACTAGGCCACAAATTTTCAATCTCTCAATTTCTAATCCAACTGCAACATAACCCGTATTTGTTATTTTAATTTTTTTTTCATAGTTTGGTATTTCCAAAACGAAATGTAGCAAAACAAATACGTAATCGAAAAGTCTTGCAGAAGTTTGACAGCAAATTCATCTTCCACTGACGGTGGCAATTTCAGAAAATTTAGTTTGCTGCAAAACACTGCAGGGTTCCATGCGTCAAAAATTTTAACTAGAATTGTGTGAAGAAAATGGCGGAAGAAATATTATGAGAAGATCAGTTTGGATTTAGACGAAATAGAGGAACGCGCGAGTTCATTCGAGCTTTACACGTAATTATAGAAAAAACAATAGAAAAGGGAAAGAGCGCCTATACTTATAGGATTTGTAGATTTAGAAAAAGCCTTCGACAACGTAAAACGAACGGCGGTTATAGAATTTGAACAGTAACAAAGAGAACTAGATATCAGGAAGGGAGCGAGACAGGGATGTGCGTTGTCACCTCTAGTTTTCAACTTACACTGAGAAAAAAGTGTTGTCCGTAATATCATAAAAGTTGCATGCAATACAACATGTTGTTGCTATATATGCGCCAGCTACAACGGATTGTATATTTTACGACAACAATTCTGTAATAACTTTATGACAAAGAATACGACACAGAATATATAAACATGTCCCTTGTGAAGTTCGCGCATACAAGGCAGTTGTTGTAATAATGAATAGTTGAAATAGTATACGATATTGTGGCTGTTTCGAAATTGTTACGGGATGTGTTTTCTATCATACAGTTAAATTCAATCTATACTTACCGTTTTTACAGTTCTGTATAACATATTAGTTCCATTCTTAATATCTTTATAGATCGGCTTCTTATACTTTACTCTTTCTTATTTCTTAACTCCGATATCTGTGTATTGACAAGTTAACAAAAAGTAAGAGATAATTGAAAATATTTATGTACAATTATTATTCTGGAAGGTATGAAAAAAAATCATGATGAAAATATAACTGCTTTATTTGTTTTAAAAATACAACCTACGTAATCATTCACAAATAAATAAAAAATTAAAATATAAATTTGTATAGTGTACAAACATTAACGGCTATTAATAAAAATTATACTTATTTCTTAACTCCGATATCTGTGTATTGACAAGTTAACAAAAAGTAAGAGATAATTGAAAATATTTATGTACAATTATTATTCTGGAAGGTATGAAAAAAAATCATGATGAAAATATAACTGCTTTATTTGTTTTAAAAATACAACCTACGTAATCATTCACAAATAAATAAAAAATTAAAATATAAATT
This sequence comes from Xestobium rufovillosum, assembly GCA_963966045.1. Classification (NCBI taxonomy): domain Eukaryota; kingdom Metazoa; phylum Arthropoda; class Insecta; order Coleoptera; family Ptinidae; genus Xestobium; species Xestobium rufovillosum. Next base: position 12,671,124 of record OZ014500.1, read on the forward strand.
TGTATAGTGTACAAACATTAACGGCTATTAATAAAAATTATATTCTATCTTGGACTACCTGAATATTTTTAAAACATTCTTAATAGTGAGGTGGTGGTTCATTTTAGTAGGCACGTAATACAGGGTATTTCAATTTAAACATACATTAGACATTTTATCTGAAAATTTGCTTACGTCTAAGAAGAAGAATTCTAGGTTGATGCCATGGATCCTCTATCCTCTATCCATGGTTGATGCAGATCTTACAACTAGGTATTTCTGTAAAGAAAATAAGATACTGTAAAATGATACCCCTTAAGAAAACCCCGTTTTAATCTTTTAATCAACCCTATCTAAATTTTCACGGGGAATTCAAAAATGTCATAAAAATATAGCAATCTACTTAAAATTACTAGGTAATATAAGAATTAATTTTTTGGAATTTAATAAAGAATTTTGCACACACTTGTAGATGTTTTAGCAGAATGTATGTAAATATTTCAATATTGTTGTTGTTCTGTTTAGGTACTTATATTGTTTTAGAAGGATGTGGAATACAACAGCGTTTACCTTTATAATGAACACCCTGTATAGCAAAAAAAGCATGCATTTATGGTGTTAGGCAATGTTAACTTTATGCTAATTATTAATTGTTCGTAAAACACATTTAAGCTTCAGAAATGTCCTCTTTTACAATCTTCCATGCACAACCTACAGTAATTTACTTTAAGACTTCCAGAAATAATCATTATTTGTGTTATGTTCAATGTCATAAAGAGAACAGTAATAGTGCAATATGATAAACGTGAAAATTAATATGTAGGTAGGTACCTAACTGATGTTGCAAGGATACATCATCTAAAACACAGCAAATTTTACTTACCGATAAAGGCGAAGACAACATGTACCTACATAGGTACCAAATCTTGAAATCCACAAAGGTTTAACATGTCTTCCATTTTCAATAGCAATAAACTGCAATTGATTTCAGTACTTAACACACACACTCACAGCTCTTCTGGACTTTTAATGAGACGGAAAGGTTGCAAGTTAAAACTAGAGAACAACCGTTTGGTAGTTATGATGTGTTGCGCAGGTGCGTGGCACCAGCTTCGACCAATCATAAACGAAAACTAGTTAAATTACAACGTCGTTGTTGTAATGCTTACAATTTGAGCAGTATATTATTTACAAAGTCATGAACGATATTACTTAATGTTTGTCGTATGTCTTGCCTGCAATTTGAAGGTATGTATATCGCATGTAAATGTAATCCATACGAATGAGTCTTAATGATAATAACACTTTAAGGAAATTTGTTTTTCCATAGTATCTTATGCAAGAAACTTGGCGTATGCAAGAATATTCTATTTTAGATTTCTGATACACCCTCCGTTTTCGCAATGAGTAAATGTATTCGAAAATGAAAATGTGTTGCTGGATACGGTATCTCAAATACAATTATTTAAGTGTAATATGAAAAACATTCCATATTGTAAGCAGTGTATAAATATTGAATATGATAGAACATAAAAATGTTATACTATACAAAAAGTTCCCAGCAACTACATTTTGTATAAATATTTTGTAAAATTTCTCTCAGTGTATGTATCGAAGATACGATCAATATTTTTAACGACAGAACAGCCCAGGGCTTAATGTACAGGATCAAACTATTAACATGCTCAGATTCGAGAATGATATAGCAGTGTTAGCATCTTGCAAAGAAGAATTAGGAATGGCCATGAATGAAATGGAAGCAGTTTTGACAGAGGGCCACTGCATGAAAGTCAATAAAAAGAAAACCAAAATTTTGGTATGTAGACGGCGTGAAAGTAGAACTAAAACTAAAATACAAATTAAATGAGAAGTTAGAGGAAGTCGCGGATTTCTGCTATTTAGGAAGTCAAATAATTCGAGATGGTAGGAACACTAAAGACATAAAACAAAGAATAGCGCTGGGTGGAGTTGCGTTTAACAAAAAGAAACAACTGTTACGCTCGGGAACGGTTAATACAGAAACTCGGAAGAGACTCTTAAAGACGTATGTATGGAGTTCAGCAATATACGGATGCGAAACTTGGACAATACGAGAAGCGGATCGAAAAAGAGTAGCAGCGTTTGAAATGTGGTGCTACAGACGCATAATGAAGATACCGTGGATAGATAATATTATCAATAGGAAAGTATTTGAAAGAGTGGGGGAAAAGCGAAAGGTATGGAAGACAATAAAGAATAGGAGAAATAGGATGGTAGGATGGTAGGATGGTAAGACACCTTCTGAGAGACGAAGGAATTGTTCGTGACATATCATATCATATATCACATATCGTATAGTATCGTATCGTATCATATAGTATCATATGATATAGTATCATATGATATGATATGATATCATATTACATTATTTGATATCATATCATATCATACCATACCGTACCATACCATATTTCCATTTGATTTGATTTTCAAAGTTTTCATCCAATTTTGAATTTTAGTAATCTGCACTTGTAGATTTTTGGAAGCAGATGCTGGGGTGTGGTGTGATGCCAGTAGGGCGGTGTTGCATGTTTAACCATTCTTGTAGTTGGCAGATCGGCGTTATAGAGTAGGTAGGTCCAGGATCGGCCCCAGCACACTTCAAAAACAGATAACTTATACCTATGAAGACGTAGCGTCAAATGACCTTTGAATATTACATTAACCCAATGAATACATCTGTTCTAAACATTATTATTTACTTAGATAAGGATGCATTCTAATTAGTAGTATATTGAAGTTATAAACGAAAAGATGTTGCCGCACTTCTTCGATTTATTATAATGTCTTCGTTAATTGAATTCATTTTTCGTGCAACAGAATACAATAAACTCAACGTTTCAAAAAGTAAAAATTTACTACGCAAATGCGAAAGATACGCATATGAAGGGCTTATCGAAAGTTGTGAAAAATGCACGGGTTTCTTTAAAAAAATTGATAATGTTTGATATTCGGTACTGGGGACATAATAAAATGACTTGGGCGTAGTGACCCCCTTCATATGTCAGCCTTTGCTCTCCTATAACACGCTTTAAATGGTATTTAGAACTTTTCACGCCCCCTTCTCACAGCCCACCAAACACTGGGGAATAGCTTGGAATAAAATTAAATTTTATTCCCTGTGAAGAATATGAATTTTCTATAGCATTTAAATTGTCCTGACAGTTAAAAAATTTGAATAATTTGTTTAATACATTCGCAGCACCTTTGTATGTTGACATGTTGTCACAGTATAGAATACTTGGCCTTCCTCGCCTCGAAATGAATCGTCTGAAGCAGGCCATAAAATTGTTTGTTGTTAAATCTGAGCACCATTCTAGGTGCAACGCTTTCGTTATAAAACACACGACACCATACTTGGCGTAATTCTAGGGACTTTTGTATAGTGCCTAGCGGACATTGCTATATGTATTGTTGTGGTGTTCGTGTTTGTCATTTGTTTGACCCAGTTTGACGAATGACGTTTCAGACAGAAAATATTCTAAGATTCCGCGAAATTTTAATAAATTAAACATATCCAGTTCGTTTTCATTAATAGTACCTATTCAATTCGTGATGCTGCTGCAGGTAGGTATTTTTGGTTACGAAAAGCATAGTTGACAGTGGTTGAGACAGGAACACGAAATGCCTAACCCTATCCAAAAGAGTGATTTAGCATTCTATGGAAAGTAAGACTGAACCTCGCAACACTTAATTTTCAGAGTTTCCTTCCAATAACACTCCAGATCTAGATTAAAGAAAAAACCTCCCATTAGTATACATACTTGGCTCCTTAAATCGACATAAGCCAGAATGCAAGTAAGTACCATTTAACACCACACTCTTGAAATATCTATGTATTGCTAAATCCACGTTTAATTCCACTGGTTAGTGTAACACAAATAAAGTGAGGACAGCCCGCTATTTCCAACACGAACTTAAAAACTAAGAAGCAATCAAAGACATTGAGAAGAGGCAAGAGGGCATTCGCAGATATTTACATTTGCAACTGAAATGCGAACTACAATCAAAAGCGCTAAAAACAGATTATTCATAGGTCGATTGTAATATTTTGGAGGAAAATAGAAACAAATGCGGTCAGCAATCCCCTGGCCTCCACCTATTTCAGCTTCACAAACCAGAAGGTATTCGCCTAGGAACACCGAGTCTATTCTCTTTAACTGTCTTTGAAAGCAACCACCCATTTCTAAACTTCCAACCAATCAGCTCTAAACATATTCCACATACACAATTATCCAACCAAATGGATTCACTCTTCTGCAACTTTCAATCCTGCAATATGTATCTAATCGGCTGATAATTCTCCCATTCACCCTGTACCTGTCATCTCTAACCTGTCGCTGTGAAAAATTTACGGCGTATGAACGTCTAAAAACACAAAATTACTAAAAATACAATAAAGTTAGAATAAATAAATTTCTTCACAAGCATTAAATAATTTACACGCATAGCATTCAGTGTACGCACAATTGTAAAATACCTACGTGAATAATGAAATATTATATCATTTTAGGCCGTAGAGCGTAGATTACGCTGACAGTTTACCTGCTCATTCTTCATTTTTATTTATAACGGAAATCTGTAATTATTAACTACATATTTGTTTGTTCAAATATTGATGTCACGGAAAAATATGCATCGCCTACATCACTGCGTAATTTTAGTCAAATTGCGTTTTTTTGCTTAGAACCAATAATTTATTGCCACTTACATTTAAAAATAAATTTGATGTAAACTATGGAAGCATGCACTGCCTGCCGTATCCTAATTTAATTAGTTTATCAAGAGTGATTACTTATTTATATGCGCGAAACAATACCTGGTATTAACACTGTTCATTTACTCTAGTATTAAATTATTGTTATCTATGTACAAATGGCAAAAATCCTATATTTCGCAAACAAGAAGTTCTTATTTGTTTTAGTAAATTTACTTGGCATGAAAATATATTACTGCTTCAGGCTTAGAAAAATTACGTTATATTATATTTATTGTTGTATAAACCCTGAAAATTTATGATACGATCCGGAAAAAATTACGGTGCGATTTTTGTAGACCAAGATAGAGTTTGAAAACTTCACCAGGAAGAGACGGCAATAGAAGTAAATATAATTAAAAAGTTATTTTAGGTTGATATGCATTAAATATTACGTTGATCCTCATCAATCAATCTAACCCTGATTTCTCAGTTACCTGCATATTTCAAAGCAAATATCCTAGATCTCTAGATTCTAAATAATTAACTCCGAGACAGTGAAATACAATTACTTTAATTAACGCCAACAGCGGTTAAACACCGGTGAATCCTTAAATCAGATTCTTCTTGTGGCGGCATACGAAAAAGGAAAATATACATTAATTATTAGAAATGGAGAACAAACTATGCAACAAAGATGAACTTCTCTATAATTTTTAACATTTTGTCCCTTTCAGCTTATTGAAGTGTCTTGGTAGAGTAAGTTCCAGAGTTGGCAAATACGAGCGTTACGAAAAGTGAAACAGATGAAGGGGAGCAGTCGGGCAGAGGAGAAAGGGAATATCGAACGCCCCACTCTTTAGCCACGCGCTCTCTCTCATGCTTCGCGCTGTTTCTCTCAGGCAAGCGTCAGTAAAGCGAGTACACAGCGTTTCAGTTATCGTGGCGCCACAAAGCGCTTGGTTATAAGCATTAAAATCCGATTTATTCTTTCATTATTCTTATTTTGATGCGGACAATACAAATTTTTCATTTCTCTAATAACGTTGAAGGTTCACTTCTATCGCGTGTGGCTACCACGCATCCAGTTTTTTGGAGTTTATTGGAGTTTACTCCTTAAGAATCGATTTTCAGTTATAGCCCACGGTACGGAAATTTTATGAGTACATAGTAAAATCAAGCGTTACACGTTATCTATCACATTGAAATTATGTTCGTATCTATGGATACGGCTGTTTATGTCTGACTGCATAGAGCATGGAAATAGTGGAAGTAGAGTGGCATAGAGCAGATATGACAGTTGGCGTTGTAAAGTCAGCATTTGCAGTGTTTGTTCGTTCCTAAATTTGTTGAATCTTTTGATTTAATATGGAAAAACCTAATATTAAATACTCCAAATATTGCTTAGTGCCGAAATATGAATCAACGCCTATTCGTACACCAGGAAAAGTACTTATTTCATTGCCAGTGGGATCGACGTTTAGCACTTAATTACTGAATTTATAAACAATTTATATTTTGACGCAGTTGGACATTTTCGAACATAAACCATCTGATAAATACACATTTGGGTATAAAACTGACATTCGCGTGTACTCTATTGCCAAGTGATTGAAGTTAAAATAATCGAGTAAACTCCAGTCGTGCGTCGGAGCTGACACACACAATTTTTTTTTCATTATAATTGTAATAATCCTCTAATAGTCCTCTAAAAATAGCGACTTTATACATTTTTATTTTATATTTTATTCAGGGAGCGCCTTATTACTTTTCTTATAATAATAATTCGCCCTTTATTATAAATTCCAAGAACTCTATGTCAGTATTTACTTGGATGTATTATCATATTTCAATGGGGTCCCGAGATTATAAGGTTCTGCCCTTATTTACACAATGAGTGCTCAATACGGCCTAAATTGACTGGCGCTTGACAAAATCCTTGAAATAATGTATAATATCCATGAATCTTAATGGAGTGAAAATGCAATAAAAATGCGTTATACATAATGGCTGAGATTTCCTTGACAGTGCTACATACGGAAGGAAATGTCTAATGATTCTGTACTTATACTGAATTTTCAAAATTTTAAAATCTCGTTCTCATTATTTTTATTTCAGAACTTTCTAGTCAAGTATACATATACAATACACACATATAATAATAATAATAGTAACGATAATAATAAACAGTCTTTATTAAAAATAACGGGTATAGAACTTAGAACAACTTAAATTAAATATAGGTACTGCTAGGTGAGATTCAGGCGAAATTTAGTCAAAGGTTACTTTTACACTTAACCTGCCCTCACTCAAACAAATTAAAAATAGAACAAAATTTATTCTGTAATATTACTGAAAATGTACAAAGGGAGGAGAAGGAAGAAGAAGGAGAAAGGAGGAAGAGCGAAAAAGAGAGAAAGGAAGATGTCGAGAGAATCATGAAAGAAGAATAAAACAATTAGTGGTACTGGACCGTTTGAACAACTACTCCTCGGGCAAATACCCCGCCAGGCATTGAATTATAGAACAAAATCCATATTTTTTGTACTACGAGACGTTTCAGACTGCTACCCCACCTAAGGTGGCTTTGAAACAATCCTAATTTGCACGTACGTACATGGAGACAAATTAGGATTGTTTCAAAGCCACCTTAGGTTGGGTAGCAGTCTGAAACGTCTCGTAGTACAAAAAATCTGGATTTAGTTCTATAATTCAATGCCTGGCGGGGCATTTGCCCGAACGGTCCAGTACCACTAATTAATTCCAGATAAATACTCAAAGTAGTTGTCACTTGCTGATATCTGTCCAGAGCAAGTTAAATTGCATAGTTTGAATGTATAGGGGAAAGCACCGTACTGATGAGTTCCAGAACCAGTTAGTCTGCGGTTTTCCGTGCACATTCAAAACATGCTATATTTGAACAAAGAATAAAACACATAGAACTAACGGTCAAACAAACCAAACACAAACTTACTGTCATACAAATAAGTATTTTTATAATTCGGATCTGAGAAAGTCACACGGGACACACTTCTCAACTCGCTAGGAGAGGAATTCAACAGATAAATGGAACAGTGGGTTAAGTCATGCACCATGCTCATAGAGAGCAGTAGAATGGTGTGGTATAGAAATAGTATATCTATCTCGTCTCTGACAGCAATTTGATTTTTACCTTGATATCACTTTCCAACTATTTACGCCGTGTTCATATTTTGAGCTCCGGCTTCACTGCTATTTTGATATTTGTTGGACAAAATTGCACAATCGGCCTATAGTGAACTCCTTTAGCTGTAAAGTCGTAGACAATGCGATATAATAATAATATTTACTAATCAATTATTAAACGTTCATAAGTGACACATTTCGTTATAGTCGTAGAAAATAGTATATACGCTATATTTTGCACTCCCGAATAATTTGGAATCAAAATTTGCAGTTCAATGTAAATAAAATCTTGCCACTTTGACCATATACAATAATTTGAGCTTCTAAGTATCAAGCAAGGGGTGCTGTGTAAGTTCACCAGAACAACGTTGTCAACTTTAAATATTCACAAGCAAGAACATCTGACAAAAATAATAGATTATACGCTTCGTCCTTCTACTACATGATCTCAATGGTAGTACCTAATTTCCCACTATTGAGATCATGTAGTAGAAGAGCGATCGCATAATTATGATCCAGCTTCACTTAAGGTAAGTTCGTTTAACCATAAATTGTTTAATTTTGTAAGCTGTAATATTATGAATATCAGTGTTAATATAACAAATCAGAAATAAATTTGATTTGCAATAAAAATCATGCAATTTAACATTTCCTACGTTTTCATTGTTTATTTCCACTTTAGTCCCTCAGGACTAAAGTTCTGTCAATTCTGTCAATCTTGCATAGGAAAGCCCTAATATATCTGGGTAGGTATCGTCTGCATAAGCTGCTACTTATATTGCAGTATTTCATCGATGTTAGTAAATCAGATTGTTTATTATACCTAATAGTACGCCGGATAGCGACAATTTTTATAACTGATTTCAGCGCCCTTCGTATTCATATAAAATTGTAAATTGTCTGTTGGAAATCCGGAATATCCATGTGCCAGACCGCAGCGTAGGACATTTTACAATTGGCAGGTCTTCAGAAATGCGAAAGAAAAAGTTAACCTAAGTCTTTTCAGTGCCCCTGTATTTGGTTAAATTCATTAATTTAATCATAAAGAACAAGAAAAGAACAAGAAAATACCTGAAGCAAAGATCCTGAACAGCCTCAGATCAGAGGCAGACGTTTTAAATATGTTTAGAAAAGTAGCTCTACTTAGGCCCGGTTTTTCAAGTTCGAGTTAACTGACAGTTAGGACTAAACCTTCAGTTATTTTCAATTAGATGTTTTTCAAATCAAGGTTACCTCCTAACTGTTAGTTAACTTTAACCTACACTTGGGGTATGGGTTAACCAGTAACTTGCGCATCTTAACCTGAATAAATGACACTGACAACACCATTATTTGATCTAGCAAATAAAAAATATGAACAACTAGGAAATTAACGTACAAAGTAATGATGAGGAAGTAATAAAAGGACCGAAAACAACACAGCACAGACCTTATAACATCAAATACGGCTTCTACTTCCTAGAACACACTTTTTGTATTTAAATCTAAACAAACAACAAACTTCAAAATTTAAAATTCGCCCTGAATTGGCCTACTTTGACTTTCAGACATAAGGTTAAAAATTAAGCTGTTTCCATGGTTTTCAGCACATTTTTGACAGTCGTCCCGGTTCCCTAACCAGAAATTATAATTAACATGAAAAACACAACCTAAGTTTAACTTTGAAGTTACGGTTTGCTAACCTACAAGTTAACTTTCATTTGAAAAACCGGGCCTTAGTCATTTCAGCTCGTTTGAATCTAAGTAGGCCTACTTTCCAAATAGTTTCAGAACCTCTGCCTCTGCTCAGGGGCTGCTCAGAACCTCTACCTCGTGTATTTTCTCGTTTTTTTATGATTCAATCATAAGGCAGAGGCGCTGAAAAGATTTAGGTTAACTTATTCTTTCTTTTAAATTTTTTTAAATATCAATTGTAAAATGTCCGACGCGGGGTGGACAGAGGTCAATTTTCCTGTTTGCCATCACACAAACTACCAAATTTACAACCTCTGCCACACGCTTAAATCATTTTAAAATTGATGTCACTATCCGGCGTACTATAAATAGAAAAGGACTCAGTACAGAGCTCTGAGGTACCCCACCTGTAATAACCAAAAAATTCGACAATCAGCCATCCACTGCAAGAGCTATTTTTCTATTGCAAAGATATAAAGACACAAAAGCAACAAGGGACTCAGAGAAACTGCAATATTTGAGTTTGGAACATAGCAGCATGTTGTTAATAGAATCAAACGTCCTATGCAAACCCAATAAGACCAGCACCCTTGCCTGACGCTGGTTAGGAGCAGTAATAATGCCATCAGTAACCTACACCAAAACCGAAGATGTACCAGTGTTCCTATGAAACTCATATTGATAACTTGGCAATAAAGAGTTCTCATATTGACGCACACGGTTAAACATGATATACTTATGCTCAAACACTTTAGAGAAACAAGGCAAAATGCGTCACATATGGATCAGTGATAACACTGCAGTGTTTAAGGATAATAGTAGATATTTCATCTAGGTACATCTCGCGCACCAAATTTGAGGTTATGCAGAAAGCCACGCACTTGCCAGAACGGCCGCAAGGGAGAACTCGAACGTTTTATTGATGTTATTATTATAGTATATCATATCGTTGCATACAGCATTACCACTCGTGAATGCAGCGGGAAAGAAGGAATCACCAATCTCGGTAGCAGAAGTAAACCCTGGAGACAGAGTTCTTTTATTTCTCGACTTGACATCAAATAATATACAGCAGATCAAGTTCCTCGAGGAATGCTCCGTGCAGAAACATACCGCAAGTATGCCTTCTTCTCACGTCACACAGCTGATAAAATAAAATTCCTCATATATTTGTATCTATAACACTCCGGCTCCAGTTCAGACCTTTTAAATTTCAATAGAGTTAAGACCAGTTCCTTCATAATAATTTTTAAGTTATCTGTTAGTCAGGAAGCCCTGGGCTTGGCCATTCCGACCGTTTCCAAAGGAACGTGCCGATCAAACAATGCATAGTAGGTAATGTAAGAATTAAACAACTCATAGTTTGACGGATGACATCCGTGTATGATAAATGCTGAAATGCTGGAATAGGCACCAAATTTTTTTATAATATTTAGAAGTAACAAATTCTGGTTCTGCTCGAGTAAACGTAATATTTGGCTCGCAATACACCATTATATGTATAGCATAATAGCATGCATCAATTTTATATCACATAGGCCTGTATCAAATGCATTCTCAATAACCATTATTCGGTGAAGTGAGTTTACAGTTCCTAGTGCGACCTTCTGGGTCATGACGTGCAAATAAATTAGTGGAGCTTGAAATTGGTATCCTGAAGCTACGTCAAAATAAATGGCTTGTCATTAGCAGTTTAGCTTTAAACTACCGATGAAAATAATTTTACTCCTGGCTATAATCAGTTTAACTAATACCTATAAGTATACAATTCTGTAACTACTGAAAATGTCCATTGCCGTTTTAGTATTATTTTTATTCAGTGCTCTTAGCAAGACTTTGAAATGGGGGAGACGCAAGGATAATAAATGCAAGAGATCTATTCTCTCCACACCATGCAAAAGAGGTTTCTTTCTAAGCTAAACTAAGTTTCCATGGATGGAAGGCGCTAGTGACTGTAACGTACATGGTACATCCCATAGCTACATTCCGTCTGGGTTGCACATCCGTGCGGCGCTGACAAATCCAGACACCGAGTATCTACACAGTTTAAAACATTCTACGGGATGACCGGTGGTTACCAGAATACCGTCACTGGCACTGGGGGAATTGCTTGCGAAACCTGGTTGAAGACCCAGTACTCGTTTGCTATTCGTTCACGTGAATAATTACCGACTAGATAATACCACAAGAAGCTCAATTTTTCTGTAAATATTTTGTACAATAGCGTTTTACCCATTGATTGAATGTATATAGTTAAATTAATAGAAACATATTTATTTGTTTTTCGTGTTTATTATTTTCTAGTGGCAAATAAATGGCGCCTGAGCCCCGTTTTATAATTTTCTCCATATAGCAATAGAGAACCCAGCATTTCTTCGACTTGACGCGAAGGGTATATACACAGTGATCATTTAAAAACGAGCCACCTCAAATATCCAAGAAACGAATAGATTTATGAAAAAACGCCGAGACACGTACCAATATGTTATCAATTCAAATTTGGGAGGACTATTATCTAACATGAGAGATTTGGTTCTGATTTGGATATTTCGTAAGCGTATGCTGGTTGGTAGTTCAGTGTAAACCGCAGAGTTCTTTCAAAAATTAAAATCATTTATGTGAAAAATAAGAGATGTTAAAAAATATGGGTGTCTGTCTGAAATTTAATTTTATCGCAGACCATTTTTTGCTGTACCTAATCTGCAAACAAAAGACATTAAAGTGAATGCACTCGATCCATTTTGCTCGAGTTAATACAAGGGTACCTACTACTCGCCTGAAGAAATCGATCCCATTTTTCATCATCGTACTCCAATAAGCTATTGACGTCACTCTTAAAGAAATCCGTTTTCGGTTTGAACTTTGAGTTATCAGCCGTTTCTCAGTTCCCGATCGTTTCCCCTTGGAGAGATAAGAAGAGATTTTCTATTATGAAGTTTTCAATCTACTTGTAACCTTTTTTTAATTGATAAGTTCTTCAATCGAGATGATTGAAAAGGTACGAGGTGAACAGAAATTTAGTTCCAATTAAGTACAGTTGTACAGTTGCTTTAAAACTAGGTACCGATTTTCAAATAACTGGTGATTCACGTTGATAAATTGTAACTACCATTCAAACTCACAAGATGATGATTATTATGGGGTCAGTCTCATTGCAGTTTATGAATATTTATTAGAGGAGGTGGTGCAAATGTGGAAACTCAGTTTGTTTTTAATTATTTGTAAAAAATCAGTCGTTATTTTAACCTGGAAAATTGCCTTAAAATGCCTTATAATGTTAGAAATAGTGGACCATAAGTCACAAGTTCAAAAATCATGTACTTAAAAAATTAAGAAATATTTGGCTAACTTACTACATTTTCGATTTTTGAAAAACGTGCGGGTAATGTGGAAACACCCTAAAATTACAGTTAATCAATGTGTAAACACATAAAGATGTTGAAATATTGAACTTTAAGCATTATATTCTTTTTATAATATGTTTTTATTCATAGAAAACATTATTCGTTGATAAAAATACAACACATTGCCCTTATCCACATGTTTCCAAGTTACCTGCACTTTAGCCAAACTGGATTTTTATAACTGATTTCAGCGCCCATCGTATTCATATAAAATCGTAAGTTGTCTGTTGGAAATCCGGAATATCCATGTGCGAGACCGCAGCGTAGGACATTTTACAATTGGCAGGTCTTCAGAAATGCGAAAGAAAAAGTTAACCTAAATCTTTTCAGTGCCCCTGTATTTGGTTATATTCATTAATTTAATCATAAAGAACAAGAAAATACCTGAAGCAAAGATCCTGAACAGCCTCAGATCAGAGGCAGACGTTTTAAATATGTTTAGAAAAGTAGCTCTACTTAGTCATTTCAGCTCGTTTGAATCTAAGTAGGCCTACTTTCCAAATAGTTTCAGAACCTCTGCCTCTGCTCAGGGGCTGCTCAGAACCTCTACCTTGTGTATTTTCTCGTTTTTTTATGATTCAATCATAAGGCAGAGGCGCTGAAAAGATTTAAGTTAACTTATTCTTTCTTTTAAATTTTTTTAAATATCAATTGTAAAATGTCCGACGCGGGGTGGACAGAGGTCAATTTTCCTGTTTGCCATCACACAAACTACCAAATTTACAACCTCTGCCACACGCTAAAATCATTTTAAAATTGATGTCACTATCCGGCGTACTATAAATAGAAAAGGACTCAGTTCAGAGCTCTGAGGTACCCCACCTGTAATAACCAAAAAATTCGACAATCAGCCATCCACTGCAAGAGCTATTTTCATATTGCAAAGATATGAAGACACAAAAGCAACAAGGGGGACTCAGAGAAACTGCAATATTTGAGTTTGGAACATAGCAGCATGTTGTTAATAGAATCAAACGCCCTAGGCAAACCCAATAAGACCAGCACCCTTGCCTGACGCTGGTTAGGAGCAGTAATAATGCCATCAGTAACCTACACAAAAACCGAAGATGTACGAGTGTTCCTATGAAACTCATATTGATAACTTGGCAGTAAAGAGTTCTCATATTGACGCACACGATCAAATATGATATATGCTCAAACACTTTAGAGAAACAAGGCAAAATATTGGAAAGTTTAAAAACCATGTACTTAAAAAATTAAGAAATATTTGGCTAACTTACTACATTTTTCGATTTTTGAAAAACGTGCGGGTAATGTGGAAACACCCTAAAATTACAGTTAATCAATATGTAAACACATAAAGATGTTGGAATATTGAGCTTTAAGCATTATATTCTTTTTATAATATGTTTTTATTCATAGAAAACATAATTCGTTGATAAAAATACAACACATTGCCCTTATCCACATGTTTCCAAGTTACCCGCACTTTAGCCAAACTGGAATTTACGAGTTAAGTCAAGAAAACGTTAGCTTATGATTCATTGAAATCCAACGCATTACGTTACCTGTATGATAAGTTTGACTAAATTATACCACAAACTTACTTCCAAAAATTTCACGAAAATCACGAAGCAGAAATCGACGCACCACCATTAACTACAATGCCCGACTGATTCCTAGCGCTGCGCCGTGACGAATAGGAACGAGAGTGACTGTTTACGGCAATCGCCGCTAGAGTGAAGCTCTCTGCAGTCGAAATACTTGCCGTTTCCACATTACCCTCATGTTTCCACATTTGCACCCCTCCTCTACAATAATAGCCAAAATTCTTTGTTAAAGCAAATTAACAGAACCTACTGAATTGTTAATCCCTTTCTTTAGCGACTGGAGTCAACGGATTCTCGTCTATAATGGTATAGTTTCCATGTCGCGTTTCCGAGTGCGTTTCCGTGCTTTAGAGTGTGCCGCAAGGTAGCATAGTCAACCACTTACTGTATACTGTTTACACTTCCTTCTTCCTATTTCCCATTTTCATTGAATCATTGTAAATATCACTTTAAAACCGATTATACGCAGTTATACCATTTTGTCAATACCAATACCAATGACATACTATTATTTTATAATAATAATAATAATAATAAAGACTTCATTGCTGAAATTGTACATAAGAGGAAAAACTAACAGTAGACATATACGGTCGTTTCTGGACCAAATCGTTGTATTTCAAAAATAGCATGGCTTTAGATGGGCTAAATTAGTACACAAATATTGCAGCACTATAATATTCAATAATATTGATGTAATGTGATAGTAGGTATCATGTTCAAGGTCAAGTCAATGAACTGGAGGTAGAAATAAGCGCTGTATTCCAATTGGTGTAGCTGTGCAGCAGCATGTACAGAGAGTCAGGTCTAGAATCGGCTGCATACTTTTAAGACTCGGGGAGTGGTTCAAAATCGGCATATGGCATTACGAGAGGTGGAGCTGTAAACTCCCAAAACACTGCAAACAAACTACCCATAAGAATTTATATATCTTGGTCCAGAGTCGGCTGCATACTTTTAAGGCTCTGGAGTGGTTCAAAATCGGCATATAGTATTACGAGAGGGAGAGCTAAGCAAAATGCTGTATTTTTATAAAAGGAGTGTAGCTTTAGACGGTGGCCAAACGATTGCATTTCCAATACTTGGTTACCTGATTGTAATTGTTCTTGCATCAGAAGGGTTGACGAATTAAAATAAATTATTATTTGATGATATACAGAGTGACATACTTCCATGCAATGCAATGCAATGTAAAAAAATCAAAACGAGATATGAAATAAAATAAATACTAAGTTTAATTAGTTTATTCTCTATTTCAAAAACAATGAACTGAACAGTTTTGGTGCTTTTAGAAATAAACTTAGGCACATTGGGGTCAGACTCTGAACTGAGCTAAAGTGATATTCAAGAAGCATCAGACACGGACTTATTGTTCTCCAAATTTATAAGTTTTGTATTACAATAAAACAAACAAGCCGTTACTTATTTTGTCTGCAAAGGTCCCCAAGAAATTTAATATAGAAGTTGTTTACGGTCATGTTTTCTTAGAAAGGGTGTTGAACTCCTTGAAATGCCCGTGGGCACAACAATGAATTGGACGTACATTATCTCTCTCACCATATTAAATGGCAAGTTTGTTTACGACAGGGTACGTGTTGTGAGATTTGAAACATTATTAAACTCACAGTCAATAAGAATTTGATATAGGTGATTTTATCAAGAGGAAACGCAAGTAAAAACAGGTGTATTTATTCGAATTAATACGGTTATTCGTCTCTTTCAAATATTTTTTTCTATTTCGTGATGAACTAGGTCTTCTTCATACTTTCATCTTCCAAGTTCTATTATCATAGAAGATTTGCGATAGGGAAATATTAATATTAAAGGAACGTAAAAATATCTTTGATATAGTAACAATAAATTCAAGAAGTAGATAAGCAAGGTCGATTCTACGCCAAACTAGCACATACTTTCTTACGTAAATTCAATTCACAATTCCAGACAATTAGCGCAACAGCCTCAGAAAGCTTCACACTTTTTTATATAGGTATACTTGGATGACTGGGTTCGATGTATTTTCATCTTTAACTGATCGACGATATTCCCAGTGTTAATGAAAGATATGTATTTAGGATTATTATTGGAATAACAATAATAAAATAGACGTGGGGCAGAGGGGCAGTGCTGCTCTTATTTTATTAGCTATTTTAACGAATATTTGATAAGAATACAAAATTCTTTCAATTTATATTATTTATTGCAACAAACGAATATTATTAATCCAGAACAAGTAGTAAATAAATACCTCCACTAAAAAGACATTATACATTGAAGCAATAGTAAAAATGATATATACAATTTCTCGGAAAAGAAACTACTTATCCAGATTATCTATGTACTATGAGATATCACAGAATGTTACTCCAACTAGCTCGTATTGAAACATTCATAACGTATCTCTGAGCACAATGCTTCAACTAACAAGGTTCGTTTTATAGGTTATATTAAATATGATTACAGGAAACTGCAGACCACTGGTTTCGTCCTTGTGGAAATCGTCATTGCAATGCTTTCTGCATTCATTTTATGCGCAACTAACTTGCTTATATGCTGACCTGCGTCTATCAGATATGAGCAAGCGCCAATTACTTTATTAATTGTTTAGATGTAATCATTTTAATAAGTACTCTTATTTAAAATGCGCAACCTATAGTTATAGGAAACTAAATTTCATTACAATAATAATGCAGAACAGACAAGCTTAATCACAAACAGAATAATTAATTTAATGTACTCGTTTTTATTACAACTAAACCAATAAAAGTTATTTAAAGAGTAATTCCTAGCGGACAGTCGAAATTTTATTGTATATCTCGTAAAGGCATCGTAACAGTAAACTACAACGTTGAATTAGTGTCGAAATTACGGTGGCGATGTCATATAAGATTCTATTTCTAACTGAGACATTTGTTACTTAGTTTGAAGGTATATAACTATTATCGGTGGCGAAGCTTTTTATTTTCGAAAACCTCCCTAAAGTCCTTACTGATACATTTTTCAAGCAGTGGAAAGTTTGACAGAAACACGAACAACAATACTTCTATAAATTAAGTTTAATTTTCTCGTTAAAAATGTTCAAAACGACATCATCTGTGTTCTCCCCTGGGGTCTCTTATACCCCAAACATTCTAACACTATTCCTTCGTAGTAGCTGCAATTTTACTACTTCAGCAACACTCTTCGCTACAGTTGACAAAAACACTGGATCACAGATTTGAGTACATTTTGCAACAGAAGATTAGGACGACGATAGAATGTCTGGCAATGTGGCAGTGACTTGGTAGGTTTTGTGCAGACGTAAGTTTTTACTGTGAAGCAATTGAATTTTTCTATTTCGCCAGATGATGAAAACTATTGCCAGGAATAACACTTTTATGGAATACTTAATAACCCCCCACTATATTTCCGGTATGTTTTCAAATATTCAAGTGAAAATTCTGTACTCTGATGCAGCATTATGGAACTTCCACAAAGTCAAACCACCCCTTGTTTGCTCTAGCTCGCTCTCGGCCTTCTAACCAGCTGTCTCGCCCACAATACCCTTCTCGTCCCTCGTTAGGTTTTTGTTCCACTTGTCCAGTGTCCACACCCCCGCAGTATCTATGCCTGTACTACCCTTGTCTAATGTAACGCATCCATAACTTTTTAATCTGTTCGTATTCTTTCTAGCCGCTTGCATCAATTTATCATAATAATTTTTAAACAGAATTTTTTTTAAGTCTCCAGCACTGCTAGATAAGTTTCACTAAAATCCTGGACGTCGTAGCGGTGGGTAAGCTATCAAATGTTAATTTGAAGTTATTACATATAACAAAATTTGTTGGTATGCAAAATTTACATCTAAAAATTGCAACGCCTTAAAATTAGTGGAAAAAAATTTTTTTTCGTTTCAAATTTCAAGTCATTATAAAAACATTTTATAGCAAATTTTTCAGTTTCTTAAGGTAACCACGCTACAACACTAAAAACCCTTAACATTTAATAAATTACCAAAAAAATTTACTATTCCCGCACAACGTATTAACAAATTAAAGTGTCAAATTTTTGCCGCTGATACCAAAGTAAATGTGGGTGTTTACTCACGAGAAGTTTTCCAAAATATAGGTTAACTTTAAAGGAAGGGGTTTCCTTGTAACAAAGCACAATTAAAAAGCCTCCCCCCATAGGGTCCTGGAAGGGGCGTTAATTTTTAAGTTTGTTGGTGTGTAAAGGGACGTTAGTTTATTTGTAAAGGAGCGCGGTTGAATAAAGCAACAATAAAGAAATAAAAAAATTAAAATAAATTATAAGTCGCAACAGAAAAAGCTTAAGGGTCCGGCAAACCCCTCTAAAATGAGCCTGAAAACTGACTTCGCTCATTTCTAAACGATGAAAATTGAAGTGTTGAATTTTGGACAGTTTATAAACGAAACTATATTTTAGGCTTCTATAGAAAGAAAATTTAAAAATGTTATCTTAGAAAGTTTCAGTTCACTCATGAAATTGGCCATCTTCACGCGTGCATAGCGCCAAGAGATTAACAGTTTTCGAAAAATTGTTTCTATAGAGGCATAAAATATACCTTCTTCTACCATAATCCGGCTTCCGTGTTGCTAAATTTACTAGGATGAAGGTTTAATCGTAGTATAGCGAAAGCAGTACAAACGCAAAATATGCCTTGGTATGAGCTGCCGAAATGAATTGAATATTATTTTCTTGATTTATTGTTATCCTTTACTATTGTGAAATTGCTTGCATCTATTCGAAATCTTGCGTCTAAGAAGTGTTAGATTGGGGTAAGCGCAACGTAGGTAGACCAGCAGATGAACAAAAAATATTCTAGATAGGTCGCTTATTAGGTTAATCAGAGTACGTAGCCCGCGGGGTTAATTTTATATATTTACAACCGTTACGATACTTCGTATTTTTAATGATAAATCCTTATGTGTGTTAGAAAATACATCTTACAATCAAAAATACATTTTTAGGGTGGAAACTTTTTCTGGCGGTTTTTTCCAATGTCTTAACGTTATTGGATATAAGAACACCGATCTTCTGTGATGCTGGAACAATAAATCACTCGAGAATAATGAAGTTGTGCTAAAAATAAATTGAAGGGCCCAAGCAAATTAACAAGAGATAGTATGGTGCACGTTACAAAAAAATGCTGATAACATACGATTATTATTTAGGGCGTCACGGAAGCAAAATACATTTTGAACGAGATTTCATTATTCAAATTCTTGCTTCTACGAACTTAACTGAAACTAAAATAAGGGGACAAACTTAGGGGGCGTATTCATGAGAAAAAGTCAGTATCAACATATGTGCTAAACTGCTTAGTTTGCAAGGTACAGTGTCCAGAATGTTAAAAAAAATCGATTTTTCATAATTATTGCTAAAACCTTTCCGCCAATTCAATTCAAACTCGATATATTTCCATAGTGTAAGTAGGTTTCGTTTATTTTAGTCAGTGACGTCTTTGGGAACAACTCTGATGATATTTCTAGAAAAAAAATATGGCACCCACTGTTTTTTTTAAATTGGATATCTTTTTATAATTCAGCCATTGAAACTACACAATGATGACGCTTCTTTTTCGAGAAATAATTAAAAAACTATTTCATTGCATTATAGCACGAGCTTGCACGATTGTCATCAGTGTGCAGAGGACGATCCCCATGCTGCAATCTTTGTTCGACATCAGCAGAGATAATATTGTTAGGTAGTTAGCGAGCCGTGGGATCTTGCTGGCATGCGCGAGTGAGTAGTCGTTAATGCTCAGCAACAGTGTCCGCGGTTTGGCTATGGATGGGTGACCCATTTCTACGCTGTGGCTAGGGCGCGCCTTGGATCGCCCATCCAGCTTTACCTAATGAGGTTTTCCAGGTTTTCCTCATTCTCGCACTAAATGGTGGGTAGAGTACTAACAACTGTAGGTCGTTCCTGTGACGCACCTGCGGCCAATAGTAATATGCCGCCTCCTCCGTCCCGCACAAGCTAGCACTAGCTTCTGGGGCTAACCTTAGGGTTAGTTTGGAGTGAGTAGAGATATTATTATTATTATTATTATTATAGTACCTGGTATTATGTTAATCTATCAACAAGTTGCATTAATAAAAATTTCTGTGAGCTCAGAAACTATAAGTTTGCGAATATAAATGTTGATATAAATTTCTTTATGTCTAAGTGTGCAGAACACGTCGCCGAAGTTTGCTCCCTTATTTTAGTTAAAATACCTTGAATTTGTCAAGAATTTAATAGAATATTTATCGCATAAAATTAAAACGAAAAGCTTGTCGCACAGCACCAGGGGTATGCAGTGAAACAGTTTTTTAATTATTTCTCGAAAAAGAAACGTCGTACGAAAAAATATTTTTATAGAAATATCATCACAATTATTGTTCCCAGGGACGCCACTGGCGAAAATAAACAAAACCTACTTATGCCTAAAAATTTCCTTTGATTTACTAAGGAAACAAGACTAATTTGAGTGGAATCGGCGAAAGGGGTTCAGCAATATTTATAAAAAATCGTTTTTCTTTTTCAATTTTAGACACATCAAAACTGTGGATTTCTTTGATGCAAATTTCAGGTAGGTATCTTGATACATTATGAAGTTCTCAGCCCGAAGACTATGGTTGGACGCGTGCCTTCATTCTTTCCTATCCTGAGTTAACCTACGCAATTCTCTAAAAGTAGAACATCCTACATCCCTAACTATTTGAGAGCAGTAGTATAATTTGGGCCCACCCTTACCACTTTTTATCTCTATCTCCGACTCTAGTATGTCGCGAACTATTCCTTCGTTTCCCAGAGGGTGCGTACCATCGTATCCCTCCTCTTCTTTATTGTCTTCCATATCTTTCGCTTTTCCCCAGCTCTTTTTAATACCTCCCTATTTCTAAACTTATCTATCCACGGTATCTTCATCTTCATCACACGTCTGTAACACCACATTTCAAAAGCTTCTATTCTTTTTCGATCCGTTTCTCCTATTGTCCTAGATTCACACCCGTACACTGCCGTACTCCATACAAACGTCTTTAAGAGTTTCTTCCGAGTTTCTACATTAACCATTCCCGAACATAACAGTTGTTTCTTTTTGTTAAACGCAACTCGGCCCTGCGCTATTCTTTGTTTTATATCTCTAGTGCTCTTACCATCGCGAGTTATTTGGCTTCCTAAACAGCATAAATCCGCGATTGCCTCTATCTTCTCATTTCCTATTTGTATTTTAGTTTTAGTTCTATTTTCACGTCCTCTGCATAACAATATTTTGGTTTTCTTTTCATTGATATTCATGCCAAATCCCCTCTATCAAACATTTTGTTCAGAACGTAGGAAAAATTAAAAAAACGGACTTTTCTGAGATGATATAGAAGCTATTACTAATCCGAAGGCATAGAAATTTTCAGAACTTATATTTTAAACAGAAACAAATCGATTGACGGGGCTAGATTTTTGGTACGTGTTTTAGATTTTCGGTACTAAAAACGTGGGCACTAAATCATTTCATATACCTATGCGTTGTTCATTATGGATCGTAATCTGTTATTAACTCCCCCACCTTTTGCAGTTATGTGCGTTATCCACTGATCTACACTCATCCCTTTCTCTGCGATAGACAAAAAGCGCTGTAAAGAGGGACTACCAAACTGATGAAAACGAAATTACAGGATCATGTAATACATGGAGATACACCCATTCTACTAATTCAGTCCTTATCCTTTCACGTTGTTCAGGTTCTCAAAACCAGGCACAGCTGAATACCTACATCAAAAATTGAATTCTACCTTACCGACTCAAAGCACGGCACTCTGAAAAAAATGTTACCAACATGTGGCGGTGTAGTGGTAGAGAGTTAGACTACAAATACAGCGGGTGCGGGTTTAATCCCCGCCGTCCGCACTCACTATATCTGACGGTTTTTCCGCCTCTGGGTCGACTCAGCCTAAGGAAATTATTACTACCTAGGGTAAAACTTGGGGTGATAATAGGCGGCTTAAAGCAAAGTGCTTGCCCTATTACCTTCTGAATTTAAATTGTACTACAATGAGCAAAGGCTAAATTAAGCATCTCTAACGTGCTTACTCGTACACTGCCGTCAGACTGTATAAAATCGAGACTATTATTATTATTTGTAGAAATCTACATTACCGGCATGTGTAATTGTAGAAATTGTCAACAAAGGGCGCCACGGCCCCTACTTCATGAGTATTTGTTCGGAAATATCTGCTGTAGGGACCTACGACGATGGCAAGGCTTCTTCGGGGACGACCTTGAAAGACACCAAAGGCTGCTCCAAGAGGTCGAGCGGTGGTAAAGAGATGGATGAAGTTTGCAGCTTGGGTAAAGCCTCACTTTTAGCAACCATCTTGGGCAAGAATTCTCATTTTATATCTACTTATTTACATCAACTCACCTCGTATCTTTTGGAATAACCAAGATCAAAAACGGGCAACTGTAAAGAGCTGTTGTTTTAGCCATATTTATACAAGGTGTTACAAAAAAGTAGGTTAACCATTTTCGAATTACATTGGCATTACATGCTATGTATTTCTAGACATTACCTATAGACTTAATTACTAAGTAAATATATTTTATTGCCGTTTTTCTGACCGATTTTTCCGGTATTTGATATTTAATACATTCTCACTAAAAGTGTTTTTAATTTGCACAGTTAAAAATAAATTCATAAATTTTTATTTGTTATAATTTTTACTTAAAAGAAATGCAAGTAATAATAATTTTTAAGCCAAATAAATCAAGGCAAACAAGCTTCTGTGGTAGGATACTTTACGAAAAATTCTGAGATTGTATCGTGCCGTTTACGTTTTAGTAAATAAAGCAACTAAGAGTATCTGACACAAACTTTTTCATTTGCTTGCCTAATCCACTTCTACTCTCAGCTTTTTGCGATGAAAGGCTGAAAGGCGCACTTAAATGAGCTTGAATCGCAAACTAATACTTTGTAAAGTTCACAACTGCGCAATATACCTACTCCGGAAAAGTTTTCCTAATCCGATTTTAGTTGGGAAATGTTTGCGTTGTGAAGTGGGTTGTACTCGTGGTGTTGAATTTTTGAATTTCCCCCTACCTGCATTCGTGTTCTACCCAAGTGGGTATATTCATGGAAACCTGATGTTCAAAATGTCTGTTATAGTAAGAACACAGATGAGTTGGTCATTCGTAATTATTGCCTATGGTAAATACTGTCATGATACATTTTTCTATTCATTTTGGTTTTTGTTTAGTTTTATTTCCGCAGCTATATATTTTAAGATTACTAATATAGAGGGGGATTAACGCAACGTAACAACATAACATGAAGACATGGCTGTGGGTACCTATAAACTAGCCGAACAGAGACGGTGCTCTAACGCATATGTGGCGGTCACGTTAAGCCGTGGGGGCGCTACTTACAGACCAGCCGTTTGACAATTTTCCACACCGACTAGGGATAAAAAGAAGAATTTACGTTGTCTGGTACTCGATGATAACGGGACCCCGATGTTTCAGGTGGTGGTGGTGGTATATATAAAGCAAGTGGCAGCCTACAGGTGTTTACGGTTTTCTCTGTGTTAACAGGGTTCCAGCAAAGACACCCTACAAAAACACTTGCGCCCGTTAGGAATGTTAATAAGATAAAATCGACAGAAATAAGAGATGCTGCTCGACGTCGTCATTCCAGATGTGATCCCGATTAGAAGTAGACGATATTTTCCAAATCAACATACACTGAGAACAATATCTTAAATAAATCGATTGAAGAAAAATTCCAGATCCTTGGATCACAAATGTGCAACTATTTAAAACACTTGCCGGCAACTTTCAATGAACAGCATAGGAGTGTAAAATCGAATAGATTTTTGAAGAAAAAACGCAACTAACCAAGCCGTGGTAGCCATCGCACTGTAGTCAGATCGAGTGGCATCCCTAAACCTGAATGCCAACTTGGTGAACTTTAGTACTATATACTAAAGGCCTAAGTTCCAGTCACTTATCACATACTTAACCTTTTTGATAGACCTAATATTTATTCTAAAGACGAAAGGATGGACGTCTCAATCGTGGGATAAATCAATTAAAAAATATGAATTTACAACAAACTCGTATACATAACAGCAACTTCCGAGGAAATTTAACAAGAGACGACAAACGCATGTTGTAAAATAAGTTTATAAAGCAACTGAACTGAAGCCAAGCAGTCGTAGATGTCGACGGATACTTTTAGTCGAGTAAAATCC
This sequence comes from Xestobium rufovillosum, assembly GCA_963966045.1. Classification (NCBI taxonomy): domain Eukaryota; kingdom Metazoa; phylum Arthropoda; class Insecta; order Coleoptera; family Ptinidae; genus Xestobium; species Xestobium rufovillosum. Next base: position 12,695,881 of record OZ014500.1, read on the forward strand.
TTCAATTGTGACGAAAATTTTTTTTGGCGTAGAACCAAGTAAAATCTATATGGTTGTGTTCCTTGTATTATTTTCCATATGAATCTTTGGTTTACGACATTTCTGGTCTGTGCAGAACTTTTTTATTTTCGAAAAATGTAAAATTTTGCATATGTATGAAACAATTGGTTTTTAAAACACAATACGTCATATCTCAGTAAATATTTGAGATATCGACGTGAATTTTTTTTTAAATTAAAGTAGAAACATGAACGCCTCAAACAGTACTAAAATATTTTAAAATATCACAATATTTTTTGCGGAAAATAATTAAAAACTTCATTTTACTTCGCTTGTGTATTATAAATTTCGACATACGACAAACTTTTTATTTTTGAAAATTTGTCTGTATATGCTGCGAATGAAATGAAGAGAAAGGTTGTAGAAAGTTTTTGGAGAAAGAATTATTGACCTATGAGTCATAGTTTTGAAGTTATCATTTTTTTGTCAGACGCGGCCTAATGAGCGGACGGGTCGTGGCAATGCACTATCAGGGTAACGCGTAGCGGACCCATAGTCGGCTACGGATAACGACGCATAAATGAGTTAAAACATGAAAAGAACTTAGTTTATTTTTATTCCTATTTTATACAATCAATATTGAGCGTCAGATTCAGCATCTGATTGTTCCTCTTCTAATTTTACTGCAGTATTAACAGAATTCTGGCACTTCCAGTCTATAGAATATTTTAAACCTTCTTTTTCACAGTTACATCTATTACTATTACAGTTTTTATCTGAACACAAAAGTGATAAAGGTTGTCTCACAGATGGAGGTATGGGGTCCTGGTTACTAAATAAGGGTTTCCAGTGGTCTTTCTGAAATGTCCAGCCGTATTCTTCTAGGCTTACGAAGTTAATGTTATTAATGTGACTAGAATACCATGTTTTCAATTGGTACATACATCTAAACTGGGAAAAAATCAAATGCGATTAAATGTATAACAAGATATGAATTCGAATACAAACCTTTGCAAATGCAATTTAAAATCATCGTCTGTAGTCGGGATTTCAGACGCAGGCCGATTCGTGTTTTAGCCAAAAAAAGTCGTAATTCATTTAATGTTCTCACGTCTTTTTGTCTATTTTTGTGTAAATATAAAACATACGCAACTGCAATCTCATATGCGCGTTCAAATGGCAGATTTGGCAAGTCCATCATATTCTTCAGGTTGTCGGCGTTTTTAAGTAATACATCAAGTGCGGGTTTCTTCCCAATTTTGTAAACGCACTGGTAGTATCACACCCAGTGAGACAGTGTATTACCAAATAAACATTGCGATACAGTTTTGCCAATTTTTTTATAATATATTTTACCATTATAATACGTGTGTTTTTGGTATGGCCTAACCCCTAACTGCATAAAGAGATTACAATTATTATATAATTCAGGTACCTTATTACAGTAGTGTATGAACAAAATAAGCACGTTCGTATCTACAGATTTGATCAAAATATTTTTAATGTAGGTACATTCGTACAATGCATGTAAAATTATGCGCCTGTCTGCCTCGTCCTGATTGCTAAAAAGGGTATGTAATGGTACGTATAATTTTATATGCATTGTAAGAATGCACCTACAGTAAAAATATTTTGTTGAAATCTGTAGATATGGACGTGCTTATTTTGCTTATTATGCAGTTAGGCAATACCAAAAACACACATATTACCTATAATGGTACAAGATTATAAACAAAATTGACAAAACTGTATCGCAATGTTTATTGGAAATACACTGTCTCACTGGGTGTGATACTACCAGTGCGTTTTACAAAATTGGGAAGAAATCCGCTCTTGATGTATTACTTAAAAACGCCGACAACCTTAAGGATATGATGGACTTACTAAATCTGCCATTTGAACGCACATAATATGATTGCAGTTGCGTAAATTTTATATTAATTTATACAAAAATAATCAAAAATACGTCAGAACATTAAATGAATTAAGATTATTTTGGCCAAAAACACGAATAGGCCAGAGTCTGAAATCCCGCCTACAGACGATGCTTTTAAATTGCATTTGCAAGGGTTTGTATTCGAATTCGTATCTTGTTATACATATAATCGCATTTGATTTTTTTCCAATTTAGATGTATGTACCAATTAAAAACATGGTATTCTAGTCACATTAACAACATCGACTTCGAAAGCCCAGAAAAATACGGATGGACATTCCAGAAAGACAACTGGGAACCCTTATTTAGTAATCACGACCCCATACCCTTCATCTGTGAGATAGCCTTTATCACTTTTGTGTTCAGATAAAAACTGTAATAGTAATAGATGTAACTGTGCAAAAGAAGGTTTAAAATATTCTATAGACTGGAAGTGTAAGAATTGTGTTAATACTGCAGTAAAATTAGAAGAGGAAGAATCAGATGCTGAATCTGACACTCAATATTGATTGTATAAAATAGGAATAAAAATAAACTAAGTTCTTTTTATGTTTTAACTCATTTATGCGTCGTTATCCGTTGCCGACTATGGGTCCGCTACGCGTTACCCTGATAGTGCATTGCCACGACCAGTCCGCTCATTAGGCCGCGTCTGACAAAAAATCATAACTTCAAAACTATGACTCATAGGACAATAATTCTTTCTCCAAAAACTTTTTACAACCTTTCTCTTAATTTCATTCGCAGCATATACAGAAATATTTTCAAAAATAAAAAAGTTTGTCGCATGTCGAAATTTATAATGCACAAGCGAAGTAAAATGAAGTTTCTAATTATTTTCCGCAAAAAATATTGTGATATTTTAAAATATTTTAGTACTGTTTGAGGCGTTCATGTTTCTACTTTAATTTAAAAAAAATTCAAATCGATATCTCAAATATTTACTGAGATATGACGTGCTGTGTTTTAAAAACCAACTGTTTCATACATATGCAAAATTTAACATTTTTCGAAAATAAAAAAGTTCTGCACAGGCCGGAAATGTCGTAAACCAAAGATTCATATGGAAAATAATACAAGGAACACAACCATATAGATTTTATTTGGTTCTACGTTAAAAATTTTTTTTTCGAGAAATAAGCGAGTTAGCGGCCTGGATTTACTCGACTATTTGAGAATACTGAAGGAATGGAAGCAATACTAAAAGAGGGGCGAGGATGAACAAAAAATGCAAAAAGAAGTCAAAAGTGTGGCATTAGAAGAACTATTCGTAATGAACGCAGATAGAGACAAGCCAGGCAGGGCAGATTTGGAATCTCTACAAAAATTGGCAACAGTATTTACTTAACATCACGTAACAGCGAATCAGTTAGTTATCAACAGACGAAATAGGTGTAAGCGATAACGGTACCTAAAAAATTCAATGCGACGAGATGTCAAGGTCAGCGAACCACATCCTCAACCTCTATACTAACAAATACATGTACAGAAAACTGAAGGAAACAGAAAGTTCCGTTTTACTAATGGCCCTGAAGCATGGGAAGTCCTATTATAGATACAGAACTTGATAAGGTGATGCCATGACACTAACAAAAATAAAAATTCGCAGCCTTCGCAAAGACGCAACCGGGGGAGACATTGAAAATGACGAAGCACTAGTGTATGTTCGTTGCTAGCCAGTCGCACGCTGAACGAAGAGAATACTGAGCGCGCCACCAGCCGCTCGGCTTTGAACCGCTAGCGCTCGGGTCTCAACGCCTGACGTTTGTGGCAAATGCAACAGACTCTTTTCAGTGAATATGATCCCCCATCCTATGATACTAAAACCATTTTCAATGTTAATACTATACGCACAGGGGTTTGTTCAATAGAAATTCATCTCTGATCAAACAAGCTTTGGAAACAAATGCAGTAATCCTAATGACGTGTTTTAATATTAGCAGATTGTAGCCAACACACTAATAAATCGTTGATGCTTAAATTAATAACGTCCCAAATAACATTCCGGGTTTACAGTGTTTGTTATGAAAACGGAAAGTGGTCATATAATTTCTTTGTGTTGAAGGTCCTTAGAATTGGAGATACATTTATGCATATTTTTATGGAAATACGTGTGTTACGTGTTCAACTTTAAAGAAATACTGTGAAAAGTATAAGAATGGAAGACAAAAATGACGGATAAATTGCAACTAGGTGACGCGTTTACTCGGGACTTCCGAGGTATCTCGGTAGCAACAATTTACTACATCAGCTAAGGGATGAACGTTGCATAAACATTAAATTAATTAAATTAAGTAATTAATTCAATTCAGTTACCGACCATACACTGGAAAGAATACAATTTAATACGAGATATAATATAATAGTATATTATACACGAGTTTATAATGAATGCTTATTATTACCGAGGATGATGTTTACAACACGAGCGAGCGAAGCGAGCGAGTTTTGTAATGATCCGAGGTAATAATAGCATCATTATAACGAGTTGTATACTATACTTTGTCCACGACTATCAAAACAGATTCCCAGAAAGAATTTACTTTCATTTCCCTTCTCCAGTGTAAGAAAGATTTATACATATGCTCTCAGGTATAATTTTCTTGGTTTTTTGGGCAATGAATCTAATGAGGCAAGTTCTGCAGCTTCTTTTATTGCTGGTGCTGTTAAAGAAATCTCGTTTTCACTCTCACTACTCATTATACGAGTATCTTCTTTTTTAGAATATGCATTTCAAATAAAAAGCAAACCATGCTGATTTGACGTTTCAATTTGAACTGACACATCGCGATCGCGTAATGTAATGTAATGTAAAAAAGGGTCAAAGCGATGTTCCTATTGGTTTAGTGAATAATATTCATTAATCACTGCAGTGAATAATGTATCGAATTATGATTGAAGAAACTCAAGTATAAAGAGTATGTTGTAAGATAGTCGTGGACAATAGTATATTATACACGAGTTTGTAATTAATGCTATTATTGCCGAGGATGAAGTTTACAACACGAGCGAGTGAAACGAGCGAGTTTTGTAATCATCCGAGGTAATAATAGCATCATTATAACGAGTTGTACACTATACTTTGTCCACGACTATCAAAACAGATTCCCAGAAAGAATTTACCTTCATTTCCCTTCTCCAGTGTAAGAAAGATTCATAATACGCTCTCAGGTATAATTTTCTTGGTTTTTTGGGCAATGAATCTAATGAGGCAAGTTCCGCAGCTTCTTTTATTGCTGGTGCTGTTAAAGAAACCTCGTTTTCGCTCTCACTACTCATTATATATTCTTTTTTAGAATATGCATTTCAAATTAAAAGCAAACTATGCTGATTTGACGTTTCAATTTGAACTGACACATCGCGATCGCGGCCTACTAAATAAATGTAAAAAAGGGTCAAAGCGATGTTCCTATTGGTGTAGTGAATAATATTCATTAATCACTGCAGTGATTAATGTATCTAATTATGATTGAAGAAACACAAGTAGAAAGAGTATATTATAAGATAGTCGTGGACAAAAATATTTTACAACAAACAAAAATTGATTACAATAAATGGTAATATAAATGGGAGCAATATAAACCAGCATATTCAAAGATACATCGTTACAACTCTTAATGGAGATAACAATATCAGAGTTGTTCAGGTAAGTTATTTTGTGAGTTATCTTGTAAACAAAGAATTGGTTGAACAAACCTCTAGAAGAAAAAAAAAATTATTCCCTAAAATTACTTTTTTTTCAAAGTTGGAGTGATACATTAATTATTACATGTATGTATGTACTCACATCAACTTAAATTTGAAGTTTTTATTTTTCATTTTCATCTACTACATTAAATTAAATACACAACCTTTTCAGAATTTTCGTGTTATTTACTATTGAGATAACGTGAAAAACAGCAGAATAAAATAAAAGAAAACGTGCTCGGAACCAGACCGACATTATTAGTTAAAAAAACTTGTGTTCAGAAAACAGAGGCGCAGATAACTTGGAAACGTATAGCTTTTCATAAATTTCTGTTTAAATTTCCAAGACACACAATTTCAAGCCATTTCAGAGGCAAATGCAAACAGTTTCAAATATCTGGGGAAAAGAAATCCCAAGCAGGTTTCGAATTCTTAAACGGATCTCTGATAATACAATTGTAAGGAGATGGCGGTCACTTTGCAAACAATCGCATCGATTTCCTTTAGAATGTTTTCTTCAACTCTTTAGCCCATTGAGATTAAGTAGCTCGAACTTAATGCTCGTTTTCATTTTAAATTTGGGTCATTCCTAAACCTTCGTGTGGCAAAATTTAATTATTCGTTATTATGTTGAATATTACAAGTAAAAATTATACGGGTAGTAGGAAAAACACATAACAATCATGTGTCTACGCAGTGTTTTAAGCCATTTAATTATTATCCAATTTGTGCCATTTTTTATCCAATTTTATGATTTTGTGAAATGCTGACATATTTGCACAATGGAAATTATAAAAATTTTGTAATTTTTTTTCAAATAATTTTTGTGTTTTTAATCAATCTTATAGACAAAGACCCTAAACGGAGACTAAACGTCGATTTTTTAAAGCTGTTATTATATTTATTGAACTATTAAGTGAAAAGTAATAAAAAAATAACAGAGAAAAGCCTTAATTTCAAAACAGTTTGAACTTTGAACTGCGAAATTTTGCCCAGCCGCTTTTTGTTCAAGATTGCAATTAATTTTGGGAACTTGGAGATGTCGAAGTACTTTTGAATTATTCCATGTCTAATGCCAAATAACAAATTAATATTTATGTGTTTTTGGGCTGTATCTTTAAGTCTTAGGTTTTACAGTTGCAACGGACTTTCCCTCGTGCATTCTGGGACACGCTGTATACCATTTAAACAAGTCGTGACTCGTAAGCATGTTAACGATTGAATTGTTGCATCTAGGTCTGTCGGAGCGTCCGATGGAAAAAAATTATTCGTCGATATGCCCTTAGCGTCAAGACGAAGAAGGGCTGGGTTCGCTATTGCTATACGAAAAAAATTATAAAACGGAAACAAATTAAAATGATTCTATCGTTTTTAGTTTTCGAAAAAAAAATTATGTTGATTTTTATCGTTTTTCGAAAACTCTCTCCAATTCTTTTTGTACTAAGCAGACTAAAACTGTTACGATTGACTCAGAACTTTTTCCAAGGAATTCAGTGGCGTACGTAGTTTTTTCTAAGGAGCGTATTTTTTGAGTTATGACACAAAATTTCGAAAAATACGACATAATTGCTGTTTTCAATGAATGTCGTGAGAATGTAAATGAATCAATGGATTTATATCTCAAGAGGTACACAAAAGAATTCCTAGTTAACCATTTCCAGTATAATACCTATCCATCGATTTATTAAATTTAGATACCCAGAAAGAAGACAACCAAGCAAAATGATGTTTTCGAGATTAAAATTAAATTTAATTCACTATGGGTCATTCAATAAACCTAGAAACAAAATTTGTAACAAAGAAAATAGGGAAGAGAAAGAAATAAATGTTTTATCGTTGGTTGAGGCGACACCAAAAACTTCTTGTCGCGAAATCGAATCACAAGTTGGTGTTCCCAAATCAAAAGTTCAAAAAATATTTAAAAAAAGGCAAATATAGACCATATAAAATTCAAATTATTCACCATCTCTTCCCGGGAGATCAAGAAAGAAGGCTTAATTTTTGTATGTGGTACTTAAATAAAATTCAAGAAAATCCAGAATTTGGGCGGTCTGTCATTTGGAAAGATGAAACTCATAAGCAGCGTAGGATTATTTAACAGACATAATGTGCGTCACTGGTCTGATACAAATCAGCACCAAACTTTTGAACGTCAGAGGCAAGGACGTTTTGGATTTAACGTTTCGTGTTTTATTTTGGGTGGTCAACTAGCATACCAAATTTTTAATGGGAACTTAACGGGATTGAGATACATTAATTTATTGAATATTAACGCAGAGGCGATAATGGAAAATTTTCCGTTCATAAACATAAACAGGGTATATTTCCAACAAGATGGTGCCCCTGCACACAATTCTGCAATAGTTAGAAATTATTTAGAAAATCATTTTCCGGGTAGATGGTTGGGTACAAATGGACCTATATTGTGGCCTGCAAGATCACCGGATCTGAGTATATTAGACTTTTTTGTTTGGGCATTTTTAAAAGAAAAAATATACATACGAAGATACAACAATCAAGCCGAGCTAGCAGAGGCAACACATGCAGCTTTCCGATATTTGCGAGCCCATCCTATTTTTTTAATTAATGCCATCAATCTATTAACTAAAAGATGTAGATTATGTGTTGAAAAACATGGCAATCAATTTGAGCAGTTCCTATAATTTTGTTGTTTGATGTTTGATGTTTTTCTTGTTTTTGTTTGTTTTGCTGTTTTGCTGTTTTGCTGTTTTGCTGTTTTTCTGTTTTTGTTACTTTTATTTTAGTTGTTATTAAAAGTTGCTAACATAAAATCACAGGTATCTTGGATGTATGTACCTATCTTATATTTTCTAAAGGTAAAAAGTACCAAAATCGTTGCCGTTTTTTGAAATAACAATATAAAAGTATACTTATTTTGATAGCTTAAAAAAAGACATTTCGAACTAGACCAAAGCTTACTATGATTTCCATTAAAAAAAATTTAACTTTATGTCATAACTCAAAAATTACGCTCCCTAGAAAAAACTACGTACGCCACTGAATTTCGTGGAAAAAGTTCTATATGAGTCAATCGTAACAGTTTTAGTCTGCTTAGTACAAAAAGAATTGGAGAGAGTTTTCGAAAAACGATACAAATCAACATTTATTTTTCTCGAAAACTAAACGATATCTAAATTATGGTTTCAGCTTTCTATTATACTCAAAAAAGTAGCTCAGGTTCGCGAAAACCCCGAGGCTCTATCTGGTGCTTCTATGAGAAACCCCCAAATCACAACGAAAATAGGACACCCTGTACATTGGCGGGTAAAACTGTATAGGTAATACAACAATATTTACATGAAATTAATATTGAGCTTCTTGCAGTAAAATTTAATTAGTATTCATTTACTTGAGCGAATAGCAAACGAGCCCTGGGTCTTGAATCAGGTTTCGCAGGCAATTCTCCCAGTGACGGTACCCTGGACAACTGTCGGTCGTCTCGTCCGATGATTTAAATTGGGTACACGGTGCCTGGATTTGTCGTCGCAGCACAGATTGATGTGCAATCCAGACGGGATGTAGATCACAGGGTGCACGTTTCTGCCAGTATGTGCAATCCTGGTCATTAATCAGCACGTACGTAATGGGGAAAACCCGCAAATTTTGAAAATGATCCTATTGAATAGTTTACTATCCAAAACAAATTCCGCAATTTTCGTTTTTTATTTTTGAGACTTATTTTCGTCATAAATGAATACGAAACGTGCATCACACTTGAAACAAAATATTTGAATGACGCTGTGACGTACGGCGTACGGGGACTACAGATTAGGTAGGGATTTTCACATGGGCAAACCGATTCGTTAACACCATGAGCCCCCGCTCATTCTTCGACTCCTCCCCATTTTACCCAGGGAGACGCGTTATACCACGACGCAACAGATAGGCCTCCTACGTCACAGAAAGCGCGCGCTTTAGCTCTCCCGGTTATGCTGCTTTTGTAGTTGCATGTTTTTCTTTTAGCAAGGCGCATAATCAAAATTTTGACGTGGTACGCGATTCATGTTCTATTTGTGCTTGATATTACAGTACTAAAAGTTATAAATTCGATTAAGCGGGTCTTCCCCATTGTCAAGAAATTTTGAAACATTTGCTGGCCTTTCAAACAGCGCCCCCTAGCGATCACTACAGAACTAAAAGAACCTAGCTCATAAAAGCATATAATTAATTCGGTTAAGTTAAATCAAACCGAAGTTACAAGCATCTCCACAACCAGATGCTCTCCTTCCCCCACCGCTGCTATTTGATGAGTTGGAGCAAGAAGTGGTAAACCAAAATTATACAAAATATATTCAAGATTGCAATATTCGTATTTTTATCTGGATATATTTTAGAGAAAACCATGTTTTTTTGTAGACTATGACTATTACGCCCTCTAGCAGCAAACTTAGAAACTTGAAAATAATTTCCAGCGATTTCTCTTGGCCACTTTTATTATTATTTTTTCCCATAGCTGTACCATGAACGGTTTTGAAGATATGGCCGGCATCCTTTCTTATTTGGACACCCGGTACATTGACGGGTAAAACGGTATAGGTAATACAAAAATATTTACATGAAATTAATACATATTGAGATTTTTGCGGTAAAATTTAATCGGTATTCATTTACTTGAGCGAATAGCAAACGAGCACTGGGTCTTGAATCAGGTTTCGCAAGCAATTCTCCCAGTGAAGGTACCCTGGACAACTGCCGGTCGTCTCGTCGGATGGTTGTGTACACGGTGTCTGGATTTGTCGTCGCAGCACAGATGTACAATCCAGACGGGACGTAGATCTGGGGTGTACGTTTCAGCCACTATGTGCAATCCCAAAATAGAACGGTCATTAATCAGCACGTACGTAGTTATGTAAGCGCTCTTCAACCCAACCGTGCTAGTTGTCGCTCAATCGATCACTGCGGTAGTTAAATGGAGACGTGCAAATTTTCACTGCAAGGAATGCATTCAGCATTGCTGTGTTAATTAATGGATTGAACATCCACTGCACTAATCGGGTTTCAGAACAAGCCTTAATAAGCCTATTATACCCCTACAATGAATCAACTAACGTGTGTTTAATTATAGGCAGCCTCACAGCAACAATAATTAACCACCGGCACTTACTTCTGGTAGTATACCGTAGGTATTTTTGTACAACAGTCAATCACTCTACGCAACGAAAGACAGTTACTATTTTTCACATAGAATTCTTTACAATAATTATTTGGAACATTAATTTAACGGTAAAAATTGAGCAATAACAAACTAACAGTCTAACAACTTTGATAACTCAAAATGCACTAAGTCAACTAGTTATAGCACCACCCTCGTATTCGCCTTTCTATCGCGTCGATAACAGTTAAAAACTAAACTCTTTCACCACAGATCGTGACCGTTTCACACTCAGAAACGCACAGTTGGCTTCGAGTACTGTAAAAAGCAGTGCGGCAATAAATGTCATACAATGAAATAAACAGTGCTGCATGTATACACCTAGCCGAGCAGTCAAAGTGGTTGTCTATACACTAGGACGTACGCTCTTACGTTAAGGGTTAAGATGTTTTACTTAGAAAATTGTTCATATTTTAAAATAATATGCCATATATTTTTTAGTAAATGTATTCCGTGTTTTCGGGCAGTGTCCAGGGACCAGAGGCTTCCTTTTTCTGCAGATTACAGTCGACACGGTCTATACTCTATAGACTTCAAAGTTGTACGATTTACGATTCCATTAATTTTAGTTCTGATTACACAAATGATTTATATACCTACATCTGCTTAAAATGAGACAATCCCAATCACATAGTCGTTTGTTTCTGTGCAATTCAATCCATTTGTCAACTACTTGGTTTAATTACAATTTCATCACTTCGGGAATGTAATGAACGCACAGCTAATAGAATTCGGCTCTCCATTCTAATTCCAATTAAATGTTCGTCTACTGTCTATGAAGAAATAACACGGCAAGTAAAAATAAAACAATGGGGCAACTTTGTACTGTGGAAATTACAGAATGGAGGAGAATGTGTATAATACACTAATTATAACAAAACAATACGCGATCCTACACTCCCTTCGTGGTTTCAAAGTTTTAGCAACCATGTTTCCCGAGAGGCATTTAAAACTCTTGAAATGTTTCATTTCATTTCACAAAAGAGTAATTATAGAAAAAAAATAGTATATGTACCGTTTTACGTTCTTTTGACTAAATGAATTTAGCATATGAACTGGTACCATTATATCCATTTTCTCTTTACTTCGTTCTACAAATATTACAAACGATACTCCGGCTGCCTGTGAGATTAAGTCTACCCGGCATTTATAATATTTATTATTTAGCTAACTCAAAGTATTAATTAACTCTTTCTTAGCCGGGGTTTTGTGGACTACACAGTTCAGACGGAAACTCGCGACAACATCATTGTAAGTTAGAATCGTTCCAAGAACTTAATTATAAGAGATACGTACCAATTAAAAATGATTTCGTGTAAATGGCATTTTTTGTAATCACCCTTCACTCATTCACTTCTGAATGGTAAATCTCCTCTAATGGAGGTGTTATTTTATGCTAGCAGGACGCTAAGAACCTATACTGAAAGTAAAGTAAAGACAACCATAGATGCGTATACATTTGAAAATGTAGTACGGTTCAGCAACACTTATCTTTTGATTGTTGAATTCTAAAAACTTCAAAGTGAATAAGAACCTACTTTTAAATTATATAACCAGCATTTAGGCGTGTTTTAGATAAATATCATTCCATCCGGAGAAAAATTGAGTTTGAATAGGATTTGGGATTCCCCTGCAGCGCAAAAACAACCCTTTTCTGTGTTCACGCCGAACACATATGTGTTACAACCAAGAATATAAATTGTTATCATAGCAAACTGATGTTCTCACAAGGAAACATATTGTTGATAAATTTCACGACCCCTACTTGTCTTAAAACCACGTGCAATATTTACATAGCTTATATTATATATAGGCGTACATACAGCCATTGGAGTACATCATTACTCATAGGAATGTGATAAATTTGCTTGCGTATACACTTTGTCTTATTTTGGTCCCCACAGAAGTTACAAAATTTCCATTGATTGGGTATGCACCACGTTACCACGTACTTGCGTCAATGTTCATATAAATTTGTGCTTAAGATGAGATGGCAGATCACATCAGTATTTACATAAACTCCTGTCGTAAGTATATTGCAGCTTATCCGTACACGAAGTCCGGCTTTTACAAATCAGCACCGGTACCACGAATTTCAGCAGCTATATCCCCAATGAGGTAAGAAATTGGTAAAATTTGCCGTGTTTAATAACAGGAACACGTTCAGACAACGCAGTACAAACAGGTGCGATGAAACAAAGTAAATGGCAACAATTTATTTTTATTTATTATTTTATTTATTTATTTATTTTATGACTTACGTTTCTTTTAACCGTTTGGATTAGCACAATAAGAGATTTTTCCCCCTTAGGGCTTGCCTGCCCGTAGGCTCAGATGTACTGCAACTGCTTATTGTGCTCATCCTAATTCTAAGTCACACCCATTCCATGATCTTGGTGCCTTGGACCAAACGGTTCAAGTTAAACACTGAATGCGTGGAAAATTCTTCCTGTTCCATCAGACATCGCCCGAAACTTCGCTGCCTCTTTTGGTCTAGAGCTCCACATCTGCACAAACGGTAGTTAAGGTCTCCGTAATATTTGCCAATCTTCCACAGGTGTTCTTTAACGGTCGTGTGTCCCGTTAGGAAGCCTGTTACGATTCTAATTTGCATCCTACTAAGGCAAAGTAGTTCTGAGCATCTTTTCCTGCAAAGTCCCTTTATATACGACTTGATGTGCCTGTGTCCTGGAATCATGTTCCAGTAATTGTGATGTTGAGCGCGAATCCATCCGTTTACTTGGTGTCTGACGGCAATCTTAGTTATGGCTAGGGCAGGTTCCGGTCCAACGAAAGGATCGTTGGAGCCCCGCTTTGCTAGTTTATCGGCTTTCTCGTTCCCTATCAGCCCACAGTGACTTCGAATCCTAAGCAGTCTCACTGCGTTCCGCATGGCTAGGGTATTAAGTTGGTCGAAGCATTCCCACACCAGTCTGGAAGACATCTTTGGGATCATAAAAGCCTGCAAAGCTGCCTGGTTGTCTGATAAGATAAAGATCCGCTGATTTTTGTAGCCCCTCTTAGTGTTTTACCGCGCACATTGTAGTATCGCATAGACCTCTGCATGAAAGACAGAGGCATATTTGCCCAGAGAAGAGCTGACTTTCACTCTTGGTTTATCTCCAAACAGTCCTGACCCAGCACCTGTGTCAGTCTTAGAACCGTCGGTGTACCAGATTAGACTGCCGGAAGGTATGCTGTTCAGAATTTGGTTTTCCACTCTAGGGTCATCGATTGTGACCTGAAAGAGTGGTTGTGTGGTGTCCTCATGGCAAGCATAGGATCCTGTATGTCCTCAATAATGCTAGTGTGCTCTGTACCCAGACGGACACGGTAAAAAGAATTTTGCAGTCTGTATAGTGCCAGTCTCGCCTCCCCCTGTATCACGAAGTGGAGAGGGGGAAGGTCCAGAAGAGTCTCTATGGCTACAGTTGGCGAAGTCCGCATCGCCCCTGTTATCCCTAGGCAGGCAAGCCTCTGAATTTTGCTTATCCTTAGCCTAGTAGTTACCTGTTTGACTTTGGGCCACCATGCCAAAGCTGCATACATTATTCCTGGTCTGACCACTCTGATGTACAGCCAGTGCATCATTCCTGGCGTTATACCTCATTTTTTGTTATATATTCGCCTAACTACTGCAAGAGTAGTTTCCGACTTTCTGACTATTCTATCGATTTGTTGGTTCCAGGTAAGTGTTGAGTCCAGTATAACCCCAAGATACTTGACCTCCCTTGACAATGGGATCTTCCTACCACAGAGATATAGAGGTCCAAGAGCCTCTATATTTCTCTTTCGCGTAAATGGAACTATTATTATAGTGGCCTGCTTACCAATACGTCATCCCTTATATGCTTGTCGAGCAGCTTTTCCATTGTCTTAAGCATCAGGAATGATATAAGACTAATGGGCCTGTATGATTTTGCCCGAGAGTAGAGTAGTCCGTCCGACCAGTTTTTGGTATAAATACTACTCTGGTAAGTCTCCATACTTTTGGTAGATAACCTAGAGCCAGACTGGCTCTAAATAGCATACATACTTTTAACAGCAGAAGGTCCGATCTCTTCTGCAGCATGATTGAAAGAATCCCGTCTGGTCCCGGCGAGTTTACTGCTTGTTTAACTCCGTGGAACGTTGCCGTAATAAGAGATTACTATTTCTACAATTTTCATTAATAGTCATGTTTTTAGTTAGTAATATAATAATAATGAAATCGTCTTTATTAAGATGGGGATGAAACATAACAAAATGAGAGACAAAAAGAAGAAAATAATACAACATCCGAGAGGATATATGATCGTATTTACGCAGACCAAATACAAAACGTAACTATTTTGAACCCTTTCTAGCAGAAGTAATGGAGTCGATGCAGGGTTAGTTCACAATATCTCCACAATAATAAAACGACTAATTCAGAAAGTTACTTCCCTCAATCTAAAATCAAGGAAGTCCTTGTTTAAATCATTTTGTATTTTCTGATGATGAGATTGTTAATAATCTTGAAACCGGTCAAAAGTGGTAATTGGTAGTACGCAGAGTATTTTAATAATTCATAATGAATTTCTACCAAAAAGTGAATGAGGAAAATATTAACTACATAAATCATTGAAGTAAAGTGGAGGAACTTTACTTCAATGGTTTAACTAGAGTAATCTTAGGGATGAATATGTCTTTCTTAAAAGATTTGAAATGTGAACCTTAGCATCAATATCACTCACTGTATTTGCGGGGGCACCATGTATACAGCAAAACAAACATATTTTTGTGTTTTTTTCTCTTTTTGTGTGCATCATTTTTTACGTTTATTATAATATGTTTATGATTAATTTGTGTAGTGTGGAAGACATTTTTTTCTGGTTTATAGCAAACCTGAAGAAATGAACACTAACCATTTCAATATGAATAGTTGTTTCCCGAATTTGTGTTCCTTTTTATTATGTTATGCTATTGTGTTGAATAAACTTACATATTATTATTAAGAATTGATGCTAAGAATTTATTGCCACACAGATTTGGTGGATGCGTCGGTTATGGAGAAATTCATTTTATCATAAAAATAATAATAATGTGCATATTTATTATGGGTTTCGCTGAGCAGCATGTGACACAAAAAATGTTGTTTATTAGGTTTAATTTTGTTCTTATCTTTTATTCCGTTTTTAGTCTCTTTAACTAGTGCTTTTCTTTTCCTTTTCTTTATTGTATTAAGACACTATGTATTGCCCACATTAATGTGATCTCATTTCTTTGTACTGTTGGTCATATGTGACGTATTGACTATGACCTGTTATGAGACCAGGCCGCATAATGCCATGTTAATTTATGGTTAACTGTTGGCTAGATCTGATTGTGTTTGTTGCGGTTTTATTTTGCACCAAGTATTTTATTTAATAGATTATACATTTTGCTTATTATTTCACTCACTCCTTACTGTTTCTTATGCTGCTTTAGACTTAATTATTGTTTTATTGTAGGTATTTACTTGTCCCCGAGCTTGTCCCTTTGTTCAGTTGGCACTCCTGTTCTCCGATGGTGTGTTTTTATTGTTGTAATAGTCATGGTACTTAACAGTTAGTTATTATTATTATAGTGGCAGTGACTGGTAAACACATGAAAGGAAAATTCTTGATAATGTTATGCTAAATATGAATCTACAATGCAATTTAGTTTAGAATTTGGAAGTTTCAAGTTCCTTAGAATTGATACACAACATAAACTTTATTTATAGTGATACCTATTTAAGATTCTGAGAAGAGAATATTCTTGTATGCGATATGTGTAAGTAGGGCAACTTGTTCATATATTAGACATACTTCAGACCGAGAAATAAGTTTTCTTCAGTTGCAATCTGTTCAGTTTCATCTGAATAGCAGTTCTTACACTCTAAACAATTAAGGACATCTGTCTACAAGCTAAAGACACTATTTATTCTGTTAATAGCAGCTCGGATGCAGCATAATGGATACTAAAGGATATCGGAGCGCAATCGTTGCCATAAGCTAAAATTTGAAGACAGGAATTCAGTGCAGATACAATGTGAATTTTTATTACTCATACACACTTTACTGCTTGTAACAGTTGTTTTAATAAATTACAAGTTAGTCTATAAAATATTACAGTGGCGATCTGACCCTTCATTCATGAAAGTATTAATTAGCTCTTGCTGGTACTTGACGCAAACACGTCGCTATAACGCCAAGTAACATTACATGGTTCGAGTATGTAGTGGAGAGTACCGTGTTGATGGAAGGGTTCCACATGGACCAGTGGTCTACATTTTTTCCATGCATATTCGAAACATTCAGTATTCAAACTTTCATCATAAAAGTAATGTTAATTCATTCATATAAAAATGCATATATTATTGCAAACATGATATATAAATAGCACGTTATACATTATAATGCTCCGCTATGTAATTCAAGAACTCCCCTGGTGAGTGACCTATTAAGCGTATTTGGAAACGCAATGTTATTTGGTTATCGCCCTAATTGGATTAATATAAAAATTAAACGTCAAAATACAATAGCATTAATTAATATGGTTGTTATACACATTTAAATAATATTGTTTAACTCGTGTTGTAAAATAAACTTGTTTCAAACATTATATTAGATCCAACTTTAATTTGCAGGGAAACAAATGGAAAATAAAACAATAACAATGTTGAGGAAGAATAAAATAAAAGTATGTACATATATGTATACGAAACTTTGATCAGTAGTTTTATTAATCTTAGAATACATAAAACAACAATAACAATAAGCAGAAATAGGAAATAAACAAACACACCAACACAACTCACAATACTACTGTGCCACTTTTATAAACAATAAACGCAAGAAAGCAAACCAAAAATGTAATGTAAATACGGCAATGCTAGTGAAATTTTTAATTTTTCTGAACATCAGTGATGCGCTACCAATGAGGGGTCAATAGCAATAGCATTACGCTACAGAAACTTGCTTTTGAAATGCGTTTAATACGACTGAAACGTGTTTTATTACAGAACAAAGCAACTGTAGTAAACTTAGCTGCTGATGTTTATCAAATTTACACTTGCTCACAGGTTTCAACTGCAATAATGGAATTAGTTGCCGACTTTGTAGTTTTTGCTACATCCCCCAACAAGCTAATATGTTTGATAGCAAATAGTAATGTTCAAAGGGAATTGGAGCGAGTTATAGAAATTGCTCCAGCACCACAGCAAGTCAAGTGCTCTAATTGCATTGTAATCGCATGTAGTAGGTATAAGTTTATCTGTTTTAGACTAGACAATATTTCAATTAATATAAAAGCATCGTCCACTTATTAAATCATATAGTCGCAAAGCTAGAATCACACAAGTCCTAAAATTTAAGAACTTAATGCCTTTGAACTTGTAATTAGTCGGACATTTTTTAGGATTCCGTACACCTCTACTTGTATTACCTATACCGTTTTACCCGTCAATGTACCGGGTGTCCAAATAAGAAAGGATGCCGGCCATATCTTAGAAACCGTTCATGGTTCAGCTATGGAAAAGAAAAAATAATAGTAAAAGTAGCCAAGAGAAATCGCTGGAAATTATTTTCAAGTTTGCTGCTATAGAGGGCGTAATAGTCATAGTCGACAAAAAAACATGGGTTTTCTCTAAAATATACCCAGATAAAGTAGATCAAAAATACGAATATTGCAATCTTGAATATATTTTGTATAATTTTGGTTTACCACTTCTTGCTCTAGCTCATCAAATAGCAACGGAGGGGGAAGGGGAGCATCTGGTTGTGGAGATGCTTGTAACTTCGGTTTGATTTAACCGAATTTAGCAAACTTAGTCTCGTTGAAAAGAGCTATCTTCCTTTAATCAGATATTTTATAATTTGAGTAATTTTTGCTCTGTAGTGATCGCTAGAGGGCGTTGTTTGAAAGATCAGCAAACTTTTCAGATTTTCTTGAGAATTTTAAATGGAACGGTATAATAATTATAAATTAATTACAAAGAGGACAAAATAACGAGAGAAACAGTGAAAACAGCTCATTGATATCTTTTTTTCTAGCCGAAGATATGGACAAAAAAGTTTTAAGGGCGGGAGGACGGCTTAATCACTAACGTTTATATATGTCACCGAATATAAAAGACATTTTGAAAATATCATAATAATTAAAATTATATGTTGCTTCTTCGTGGCCGTTTTAAATGTGAAAATTACCATTTTTTAAAGCAAAAACCTGTTTTAGGTATTAAAATATACTCTTGTAAATTACAATATTTATTATAAATTCTTAAGAAGATAACCCCGCACGCCAAAAGACAGCGACACAGTCATTAAACTCGACACATATTTCGCTGACAAAGTCAGCGTCCTCAGGAGCGTCCTCAGGGGTGTGCTGTGTAACTGTCTTTTGGCGTGTGAGGTTAACAGTCAAATTTTATTTGTTTATGGATCAAAAATCAGAAGGTGAATCCGCAATTTGTAACACATGTCAAATATAAAATCTGACGTTCCGCCACAATTCAAATTTGGCGCTTGTTATTGCGGTACTCTCTCAATACAGGGACCCTATGCTGGCCTTTCAAACAGCGCCCCCTAGCGATCACTACAGAACTAAAAGAACCTAGCTCATAAAAGCATATAATTAACCGAAGGGAGCTCTTTTCAACGAGACCAAGTTTGCCAAATTATGTTGAACCAAACCGAAGTTACAAGCATCTTCACAATCAATCGTTCCCCTTCCCCCTACGCTGCTATTTGATGAGCTAGAGCAAGAAGTGGTAAACCAAAATTATGCAAAATATATTCAAGATTGCAAGATTCGTATTTTTGATCTACTTTATCAGGGTAAATTTTAGAGAAAACCATGTTTTTTTTTGTCGACTATGACTATTACGCCCTCTAGCAGCAAACTTAGAAACTTGAAAATAATTTTCAGAGATTTCTCTTGGCCACTTTTATTATTATTTTTTCTTTCCATAACTGTACCATGAACGGTTCCTTAAATATGGCCGGCATCCTTTCTTATTTGGACACCCGTGTACTTAAAACCAAAATGTAACGATTAAAAAGAATGAGTAAATTAACTCAAAATACTCACCCTTCAAAACATTCACAGCGTGATTTTTAGGACCACTACAAAATAGGGAGACGAAGCATTAATAACTATTGAGTGAATTGGTGAGTTATGCCTGAAATACTAGATATATTGACAGTTGTCCTTAATAATGCTTTTCTCATGAAAGCAAAAGAATGTTGAAGTTCGGTCGCAATTTCTTGAGTACCCCATTAATTAAGCAAATATCAACGGTTATATTTACTTATTACTCATGTCGATATTCTATTGAGTGTTATTAATAAATAAGTTTTTGTTCTGTTTAGAAACAATCAGATCTCATTCAGGAAATTGATGGTTTCTAGTTAAACAAGTTAATCCTCGCCAACTACCCATCATCAAGGACTACAATGAGCGTTCAGTACATACTGCACTCCAAAGTGGCCGATATTAAATTAACATGGGAAACCTAAAATGCTTAAATGTTTATTACTTACAGAAATGTAGTGAAGGTGAAATAATGTTCTTAAGACAATTCTTCCGTCTCGTTACACGTAAACCTGTAGTATACATAAGGGATTAGCAAAGATATTCGTAGCAAAAACGACACTTTAGATTGACGACTGCATAATAATTTATGCCTAAAGGGAAAGCTATGAATATGTCTGGTCAATATTATAGATTGAATATTAATATGGAGGAGGATAAAGGCAAACCTCACAGTCGATGTCACCTACACAGCCCACCTACGTTTTATCAATCATAAATCACTTTATTCATCTTAAGTTTCCATTCGTACGCAGCAAAATGGAAGTTTTTACTACAAAGCATCAAACGCATAAGTCTACATTGCCAACCCAAAAAACACAAAAATATAATATGTTTGATGTTACTGTTGTTCAGTTAGATTCCTACCTCAATTTAGTTTTTGTATCCATCTCCATAAAATGAAATATACTTTTATCGCCCATAAACTTTAGTCCAGGAGGAATAATATTGTAGAAGAGCTGCTTATGATAGGGACATGAAACAATAATACGATAAGGTGGATATATTTAGATAATAGAAATATAGTTTTAGTAGCAGGTATTTCATTTAAAAGGAAATTTTTAAGTTGATAATTTACCAATTTATGCAGAAAACGGAAATTTCAAGAAAGACCAGAAATGTTTAAGATAGTCGATCCAAAAATTTACAAATATGTATTGTGTTAATGTAAAATTTATCAATTGCTTTTAAACTTTCCTCAGGCCCTGCGAAAAATCGCTTTAACGGATACGTGGCGGTATCTGCGCGTCTTTGCTGCGATGCGACTGCGATCTTGCGGCATTACTTCCGCATTTATTTCACTAGAAACACAGTGGCAGAAACAGAAAAGTTAATGCAACTTGTTCGTTATTATCCTATTTTATACGATTTATCCCATGAAGGCTACAAAAATTAACGGAAGAAATTAAAATAATAGCAGTACCTGTTTGAAATTTGGCCGAATCGGTTTGAGAAGATGCAAAAATTTTACATCTGCGGCGCGGCGAAATATTCACAAAGAAAGCGAGTATTTCGAGCGGATCTGAGGGAAGCTTAAAAGGTCTTTACGGAGTTTCAACTGTCTCGCTCGCCACGTTTTGCATACATTACACATTCAGTTTTCGGAGTTCACACAAAATGTTGCAAACTTGAGTTTCTTGTCTTGCAGAACTCCTGCGAACTCAGTTTAGTCGTATTTTGAAAAGAAAGGCTAGTAAGAAAAAAAATGTTTCTAATATTTGAAGAGGCGGATCATAGCGCATAAGTGTGTGAAACGTCGGGTAGAAATTCCCAAAGTTGTATGTCTAATCGATGAAAAACCAACACCTACTTCTCAGGACAATCAACGTACGCGAGCGAGGCATGTGAAACTTCGTAAAGAAACCCTTTGATGTGTAGCTTAGCACGATTAGCTGCCGCAGACAGACATTCACTCGGCGTAGCAACACTTCTTTTGGCGATTAACGTATTGCAGCTGCAAAGCTTGCTTTAGGAAACTCAATGCATTCATTTTCAACAAAACGCATACATTCGAAAATCGCGTGCACGCTCGCACTCCCGTGCCAGGACTTGCAAACTGCAAGCTTTCGTGCTCGAGTGTGGCGGACGCATTTATGCCGATCCTACGCGGTATAACATTAGAGCTAATGCAACGTTCCCTGATTGATGTATTTCTTCCGCGCAACAACAGTAAATCAACAGTAAAAGTCAACAAATTAGTGGATGTCTGTCTCGCGTGATGACGATCCCCTAGCTGTCCCTTTGGACCAGAACCGATTTTTTGGCCAAAAGAAAAAAGAGAAATCATCATAACAAAAAAGAAGTACTGCGAGGTGTGAACCCTCAACCTTGCGACTTGGGAGAATGACACATCGACCAGCGAGCCACCAAGGTTTGGTGCTAAGAACGGTTGCGAAAATACTATATTAAGTAGATTATTTTTTTCATCGTCAAATTGACCAATAGGAACATTGCATTTGGGTCTAGAAGCGTGTATTATTTCGGTTATTTTTTGACGTTTCTATTTTCCAATAAATAATAATATAATAATAATAATATCTCTACTCACTCCTACTAACCCTAAGGTTAGCCCCAGAAGCTAAGCTTGTGCGGGACGGAGTAGGCGGCGTATTACTATTGGCCGCAGGTGCGTCACAGGAACGACCTACAGTTGTTAGTACTCTACCCACCATTTAGTGCGAGAATGAGGAAAACCTGGAAAACCTCATTAGGTAAAGCTGGATAGGTGATCCAAGGCGCGCCCTAGCCACAGCGCAGAAATGGGTCACCCATCCATAGCCAAACCGCGGGCACTGTTGCTGAGCATTAACGACTACTCACTCGCGCATGCCAGCAAGATCCCACGGCCTAGATTTTTGATCACGCGTTTAATTCTGACCAATTAAATCATTATTATAGTGAGAATTTTTTACCTAACTTGTCCCAGCGGGATTTTTTTTAGTATTTTGTTTTTGTTGATAAAACGACTTGTTTTCTGGTTTTGACATATGTCATATGTTTTAATCGCAAATTGTGACACTGAAAGAATAATATTGAAGAGTTGTTTCACATTTGAACGTCAAAAAATAACCTTTCGAATACCACACGACAGTAAGAATAACTTGGAAAATAATTCTCCACATTTTACTCAAACTTGTCGCCATTCGGCAATAGCCACTCGAGCCCTACGGGCCCTCGTGTCTATTGCCTGGCGACAAGTTTTCGAAAATCTGTCGAATTATTTTCAAGTTATTCTCACTCTCTTGTGATATTACATACGGTAATTTTTTTCGATAATTTTGCTTGTTGATAAGTTGCCATAGTTTCGAATTTGTAGGTGCATTATTTATAATGTATAATCTAGTTACTTTAGTACCTGCCAAACGTCAAAATATTCCCAACACATTTCTTTGTATGTGAATTAATTGAAATAAAATTTCGTTTTGAACTACCTTGCTTCCATTCAAAAAATAATCTTGTCAAATACAATTCGTGGTCTGGAATTTTTAGGTAATTTTACTCAAGCTGTTGCTTTTACTAGCCAGTCGTGCAAATTTGACAGAAGATCACTAGCGCAAGCGCTCGTGATCTTTTAACTGTCAAATTTACACTCGTGGCTACCAAGCAACGCAACAGCTTTCGTAAAATTTCCGACAATTCCTGACCACTTATTATTATTATTATTATTATTATTAACGTTAACGTTATTATTATTATTATTATTATTATTATTATTATTGTATTACTACAGAAAATACGCCCGTTGCCGTAAGTATAAAATCAGGGATGAGTGTACAGTTGCTATGTTATACCGCGTAGGATCGGCCATAAATGCGTGGCGGACTCGTGGAGAAATGTCAGTTGTCAACGTCAAGTCAATAACATATAAGATTTCTTAGGCCCGGTTTTTCAAAGAATCTAACACCGGATTAAGTCTGACACCGGCTTTGTTGCTATGCTACAACCAATCAGAAAGCTGGTATCATAGCAACGAAGCCGGTGTCAGACTTAATCCGGTGTTGGATTCTTTGAAAAACCGGGCCTTAATGTTTCTTTTTTGCACCATCTTACGACAGACTTTCAAATAATTAAAAGGTTTTGACTTAGCAATCTGCGAAATAGGGAAAACAGTGTAAAAGTTGTAAGAACGTTAAAAAATGCTCTATTACAATAAAATTCGATTGGCAGATGCGAAAAGGTAGTCGAATTTGGATGAAATGAACCTTCATTTCAACTGCTTTGATAGTTCATTCCGTCGCGGAACACCGAATCTATGGAATGTGAAGGTAAACGCTGAACGGAAAGATACTACTTACTATACTTGGGCCGCCGAACAGACGGAGTGATCACCCTGCAAGAACGTGGTCTAGCGGGGCCAATAGTAATTTATGACGACCGAATAGGAGTGATGCGACTTCGTTGGGTCTAAAGAAAGCGCATCACTGCGATTCGGTTGTCCTAAATTGATCGTGATCCCGCCTAGAGCACGTTCTTGCAGGGTGATCACTCCGTCTGTTCGGCGGCCCAAGTATATAGCACATTTTGCGAACTAGTCGATCTCCAGCACTCGTCACACTGCCGATGGACAACCCGCCAAACTACTTGTATAATATGTCTTGTGCTTTGTTTTGTATATCAGGTGAGACAAACTCTATATAACGGACTATACAGGGTGGCCCGAAATTAGCGTGCAATATTTTACCAACGTGTTCTGTGGTCAAAAATAAGACAAAATTATCCTATAAGCGTATACCGAAATATGCTTCGCAAGGGAGCTATTAGCTTTCTAAAAGAGAAAACCTGAGGGCGTTTTCTTCTAAATAGCTTCGAAACAAGTCCAGTTAAAATCATGAAATTTAATGGAATGTGTAAGTGCCAAATGCTGAATCTTTTGCTGTAAACACACTTTTTAAAATTTAACAGGGACATCTCAAAGCTGGGGGTGGCGGAGGTAAGATTTACCCCAACTTTTTTTAGAGCATGTCGTTTTCAATTTTTCCGTAAAAATTTGCAGCTTCGGGGTTTTTTGCCAAAAAAAAATATGCTCCTGTCTCGTTTAAGTATACAAACGAAGTTCTCCACTTCTAGTAGGAATTTTTTGGGCATGCCGCGAAATTTTTGAATCGATTGTGCTCGATAACGGTGCAAAAAACTCTGAAGTTGCAAATTTTTATGGAAAAATTGAAAATGACAAGCTCTGAAAAAAGTTGGGGTAAATCTTACCTCCGCCACCCCCAGATTTTAGACGCCCCTGTTAAATTTTAAAAGTTATGTTTACACCAAAAGATTCAGCATTTGGTACTTACACATTCCATCAAATTTCATAATTTTAACTGGACTTGTTTCGAAGATACTTAGAAGAAAATGTCTTCAGGCCTTCTCTTTTAGAAAGCTATACCTAGCTTCCTTGGGAAGCATATTTCGGTATACGCTTATAGGAATTTCTTGTCTTAATTTTGATCACAGAACACGCTGGTAAAATATTGCACGGTAATTTCGGGCAACCCTGTATACCCTTGCGGTTCACGCACCGCTGCCGAGTCTGATGTTACTTTAAACATCATAGCACTTTCTGGTTATTCTGAGGTTAATTAGTTTCATAATGCTGTTCTATTATATCCTAACTAAGCATAAGAGTACAGCGAGATCGTTCCACGTACCTTTTGTTTGACTTATTCGGCAAATGAATGAACGAACGATTTATGTGAACCCGCCGGATAGGAAATCGACTCCTAAAAAATGAAACGATGATTCAGTCTAGTCCGAACTATTGGCAAGCCCTTACTTATACGTTATAAAAATCGGTATGACCTAGAGGTTCTGAAACTGCCCGCGAATTGCTCAAGAATATTCGAAAAATGTGAAACTTGGCCTGTTTCATGTTGCTTCTTCTAAAATGGATATTGCATGGCTTGCAAATTGTTCGCACGCTATTTTCATTTTTGGCGTTCATTTGGGTTTCCCAACTTTCACGTTTTTATAAATATCTAAATTAGATAGCCTCCTCCCTCACCTTCACTATTTTTCTATTCTGAAAGATATAAGTGGGAGAGCACTGTTGTTGCAGCTTATCTGGGACAACCTTTATAAATGTTAATGGTCTTGTATCATATTGTTTTCAATTGTTGGTTCTCTACCCGGCAGAATTTTTTGTTCAGGAATGAAAACAAACGGTAAAAATAAATGTAAAAGGAGTCCTTGGAGAAGAAAAATTGTAGGGTAAACGCCGGAACGCTAAATACCTACAATCTAGAAAAATATGCATCATGGCTTGACTGTACATTTTTCAACAAGGAGATAAAGGCAGGCGAATTTATAACTCACGAGTCAAAAAACGGAAATACTTTTATTCTCCGCTGTTTAAGCAAACGAAGAGTGGAAAACGATAAGAATACATAAAAACATTTCTTAATTTCACCTCAGACACTAAAGAGAGTAACAAGTCCCATCTCTTTTATGTCCTATTTCAGTGCATAATTAAAAAGTTTTATAATATACACAGCAATTTATAAAAGAAAAACAAACCTCCAAGCCGCTCGCAACTCAGATAATGTAAGCCGAACCAGCATAGAAAATACTGAACTTGGCCGTTATAAAGCAGATGTACCTACCTTCATACAACAGACTAATTAAAACGAGCCAGTGGGAAAAGTATAATTAAAATTTTGCTCGAAAACAATACTTATGATATTTATGAAATTAAATTTTCAGTTTCTACAATAAATGAAATCAAAGGCAGTTTGTAAAAACACTATGGGTGTTTCTTCCACCATAAATATTATTAGTATATACAAATAAAGCAAATAACGGTTAATTAGCCAAGATCTCTTAAAGCCTGTACATCTACAGTGCTGTTAAACCTTCCTATGGAGGAAGTTCGTTAGCGCAGTGTAGGCGCCTAAATGATAAACTGACAGGAGTTTTTTAGTTAATTTAGTTGTAATTTCTTCTCTAGTGTTGAAGCACTTGTTTTTTAAATACATATGCTTACGTTAATCTAAATCTAGATACCTACTGCACTAATAAAGTTAATAATCGGCTTACAAAAGTCTATAATATACAGGGTGTCACATGTACGCGTGGACGGAGGATAGCTGCTCACTCAGCCAATATATTAAGATTATGTTTTCGAGTGACAGTAGGTACCCCCAGAATGAACATTTTAAAAGTATTTTTGTTTATACAAGGTGTCCACGTACAGAGCGTCCCACTAAAAATGTGTTTTTTTCTAAATGGATCACCTAGTATGTTATGGCAATTTTGGAAAGTCATTTTAGTGCTGATCAAATTAATACAATATTATATGAGATTATTTTCAGCCGTTCTTCCGCTAGAGGGAGATAATTGCAAAAAAGCAGCCCATTTCAGACGCCTGTAATTGTCAAACTATTTGAGATGTTGATATCTGGTTTTCACAAAAAGAAATATGTATAGCAAATTCCGTACATGCATGACAAAATTGCTCCTTGCCTTTTACTGTAATTTCGCGAAAGTTTAAAATACGCAATTTTCTTGAATGGAACACCCTATATGTTTTCGTCTTGGTGTATGCAGATTTCCAAAACAATTCTTATGGTTTATTTAAATATTGCATGTTTTGAATGTGTATGGAAAACCGCAGACCAACTGGTTTCGTCCTTCTGGGACTTATCAGATTTAGTTCTATAATTCAATGCCTGGCGGGGTATTTGCCCGAGGAGTAGTTGTTCGAACGGTCCAGTACCTCTAATTACGCCCAGATAATTACTCAAAGTAATTGTCACTTGCTGATATCTGTCCAGAGCGCGGCAGCATATATAGCAAGATGAATTGCATGGTTTGAGTGTGTAGGGGAAAGCACCGTACTGATGAGTCCCAGAAGGATGAAACCAGTTGGTCTGCGGTTTTCCATACACATTCAAACCATGCAATATTTAAATAAACACCTGCTTAGAAGCACGTACGTACATAGAAACACATTATGATTGCTTCAAAGCCACCTTAGGTGGGGTAGCTTTCTGTGACGTCTCGTAGTACAGAAATCTAAATTTAGTTCTATAATTCAATGCCTGGCGGGGTATTTGCCCGAGGAGAAGTTGTTCGAACGGTCCAGTACCTCTAATTACGCCCAGATAATTACTCAAAGTAATTGTCACTTGCTGATATCTGTCCAGAGCGCGGCAGCATATATAGCAAGATGAATTGCATGGTTTGAGTGTGTAGGGGAAAGCACCGTACTGATGAGTATCAAATTCGTATAGGGTAAAATAAATACATAAGCAAAAAGTTACAAAGCTCCAAAATTTTTATTTTTGTTTACGTAATATCCAAAGATTAAAATATTTGTTCTAATTATTGCACGCATTCGTATTTTTGTTTAATCAAACAATCAAACAGTGTGCAAAAGTGTACAAAATTTAAAATTTAAATTTTCAATAGTTTTTGAAATATGTATCCTTAAAACGTTTTGAAAATTAATATAATTATATTAATTTTATATAAAATAAATAATATAATTATAAGTTTTTGGTTTGATAAAATAAGAATGCATAAAAGTGAGTACCATAATTAGTAGAACAAATGGTATTCAAATTTTTGGGTATTAAAATCCGATCAACAAACAAAAATTTTGAAGCTTTGTAACTTTTTACGTTTTTGCTTATTTACTTTATCGTATACGAATTTGGTATCATAATAATCCTGCATCCACCAAGCCAAAAATATATAGGGTGTCTCGTTTAAAAAAATACCTTATTAATGTTTCACGAAAATTAAAAAATCCGTATATTAAAAAACAAAGAGCAATATCGCTATAAATACAGGATGAGTTTTTTTTTTATTTTCACTACAGGGATCTTGGAAACCAGCAGAGATAGAAGGTAGGTTAAATGAGGAAAGAAGTGCAGTTCGCTGAGCTTAATAAATAAGCAAATTCAAATTTTCGAAAATTTGCATAGTTTGCTAGATAAAATGGAAAAATCAAATTTTGCGAGATTTAAAAATATTTTCTAGCCGGCTTGTAACACAAAATATGAAAAAATGACAAAGGAAAAATTGTACAGAATTAGACTTAGTACTATCTCAAATCAAAAGTTGTATTATACCAGTCGTGTTCAAAAACAGTATTAGGGTATAAAATGCATGAAGATAAAAAACAATCGGTAACTGCAAGTTGAAGGTTTACTACGCCACTGTGATTCACTTGAAGATACATAGGTACTTATTTTATTTATTTTTTTTTGTTTTCCATGGATAACTTGGATATTTCATTAATTTAAAATTGAAAAATGCTTATAACTCCTTCATTTTTTAAAATAAACATATAATATGATATATCGCCGAAATTAGCAAGAAATATACTATTTAGTGGTGCCATAGTCGCATATGGTTTCCATTTAAAAAAACATAAGTTTGCATTATTTCTCGAACACGACTGGTATAATACAACTTTTGATTATTTGAGACAGTACTAAAGCTGGGAACACATTTCTCTGATGTGTTGTGTTGTGTCGTGTCGTGTTGTGTTGTGTTGTGACTCGCCGTGTGCACATGTTTCTGTCGTGTTGTGACGCAACGTTTGATAAACTGGTGCTACCCCATTTCTCAAAAGCTCCAGTGTGTACACACCGAGCGTTTTCGTCCCCGATTAACCGGGAACTTTTTATAGAACTGTTTCTATACTTTTTTCCACACCGTATGTAAGTACAAGTGAAGTAAAAATTCTGTTGTTTTACCTGTAGAATTCATTTCCCTGCCTATCTCCTCCCACGTCTCTTGCCGCATACACTCATTGCGGTAATTCTTCGAATTCACGTTGAATAAACATTCGTAATTTGTAACTTTTTCAAATAAGACAGCTTCATCCATATTGTTTAAGCGAAATGACCCGTGCACACTTCTCTGACGCTCTGATGTGTTGTGTCGCGATGCAACGAAAATCTGGAAAGAAGGGATCGCGTTGCGTCACAACACAACACAACACAACAAAGCGCGTAGCGTCAGAGCAATGTGCACGCGCCCCGTTTAATTACATGCGATTTATGCTGTATGATCCATACAACGTTGCGTCACAACACAACACAACACAACACGTCAGAGAAATGTGTCCCTAGCTTAAGTCTAATTCTGTACAACTTTTTCCTTCGGTATTTTTCCATATTTTGTGTTACAAGCCGGCTAGAAAATATTTTTAAATCTCGCAAAATTTGATTTTTCCATTTTATCTAGCAGACTATGCAAATTTTCGAAAATTTTAATTTGCTTATTTATTAAGCTCAAAAAACTGCACTTCTTTCCTCATTTCACCTACCTTCTATCTCTGCTGGTTTCCAAGATCCCTGCAGTGAAAATCAAAAAAAACTCATCCTGTATATGCAGCCCGCAATATTTTTTTCTGTTAAATAGTTTGGCAACTACAGGTGACTGAAATGGGTCACTTTTTTCCAGCTAATTCCCTCTAGCGATAGAACGCTTAAAAATAGCCTCCTAATCCTTATCTGATAGTGTGTACCAGTTCTCCCGCACCATGATGTGGTGAAACCAATGTATAATCAACGGAGCGATTAGTCGATTTTAGTATTCGATCGATAAACTAATCGATATTTGGACGTATACTCGATTAATTACTTTAAATGTTTTGAGCAGTAATCGGTATTTGTGTGTCAAAATTTTAATAGCTCTCACGTGGGCCGTGTGTTGAGACTCTTTCTTGATAACTCATTATAACAAAGACTTATATGTCCTGATCTGACCTGACCTCCACCTGACAGAAGTAAAACCAAAAAATTTTGTATGCGGGAATATCTAATCTAATGCTTATTTCATTTTAAGAGTCGCGCATTTAAATTGTTATTATTTACAATTTTAAATTTACATTTTAATATTTCTTTTTTTCTAATTTTAACATTTAAAATGCCACTGTTCAAAATTTATTGAAGTTTCGAAACGTGATAGTTTTCTTTCCTAACTGGTACAGAAATGGAAACGATTTCTTAATATGTTGACCTTTTCATTATAAAAAATTGCTGAGGCGCATGTGCGGTCGCACCATGTCAGTTTCTGTCCATGGCGTTTTGTTTATAAAATATATAAAATCTTTGGTCGATGCACCAATATTTTATTGCAAACATGCAAAATTAGTAGTAGTTCGGGACTAAAGAAGTATGGAGCATCCAAACATTGTGCTTATGGTGACTGCAACTGTGATTACGATTTTATCCATTTCCCAAACCCTGCCTAACACTGGGGAAAATCGAAGTTAATAACTGGGTCGGTGACCATGTGAGGACTTGTTCCACCTATGTAAATTGTGGTGTTTGGATGAAAATGTGTAAGAGGCAAGATTCGAAATGGAAAAGTGTATTTAAAGTTTCCAGGTTGCGTCATTATTTGTTAGGTCTTTTAAAATAACAATTATTTGTAGTTACATACATACATTAAATCCTTTTACTCCGTTTTTTTTCTAAAATTGGTTGATTTTTACCGCTACATATTAAAAATTCACAATTTCGCAATCCCTGCAACCATCTGGACATTTGAAATGATAACGACATACATAAAACATAATTAACTTTTTATTATAACCACAAAACATACCTACTACAAAGAAATAATAAATCTATAATTTTATTTCCTATAAACACGCGTGATTTCCTTTCTGCACTTTTCGTGCATAAAATTTCACGCTCGTATGAAATTTGTCACTTTCCATGCTCGTTACGGAATATACTTTTTTACGTCATGTTCTCCGGGCATACTCATATTGTGCACACTTCACACTATAGAAGGCTCCCGGCTCTCACCAGTACCTACATAAGTTAACATTCCCGTATTTCAAGCAAGAACCAGGGAACCAGGCCTGCCTTCGGGATTCAGCTTCACAATTTTATGAGGGATATCACTAAAAACTAACATTTGTAATTTTCCATCTTTCAAACACCCTCCTTATTTGGTATTATACTATTTACTTACGAATATTCTACACGAAGTTCAAGGCCTGACAGTGACATTAGTCCGAAAAACTAAGAACAGCTGATTGTCAGTGCACTTCTGCACATGCGCACTGACGAAATGAGCAGTCTATTGGTACTGAAATATCCATTTCAATGCCAGTTGTTAATAAAAGACAAGAACATTAAAAAATTCACACTAAACCAATAAATTATAAAGGTTGCATAAATAACTCTTTCAGCCGCAGGAGTGGAAAATGTGTTTAAAAACAATTAGATTAGGTGTGCTTTCTTTAACATTGTTGCAACAAAATTAAAATTGTGTAATTTCACGTCAACTACTAATTACTTTTTTCAATAATAACCTGAAAGCACGTGCTCTACTAGAATTACAGAGTGCATTTTCCTCCCAAGCTATTATCACTTCCATTAAATAAAATTGCAACAGGTGGTCGATGCCCAGCGGTTTTGTATTACAGCGAAGTTATTTTTAACCCCGTCTTGCGATATAAAAGAAAATTTATAGGGCGCGGTTTCTTGTTAAATTTCTAGGATAGTGTAAGTAAGTTAATAACGAAACCGTATTACACAGCGGAGTTAGTACACAATTTTATTAAACTAGCATCAAATTACATTTTCTTTGAGCCCAAGTTTATATAAACATAGTTTAGGTTTAGATGAACCCCGTGCCAAGAATAATAAATATTTTTATTGTTCCAAGAGCAAAAATATGAATTTTAATATCTTCTTTGATTCCTTTTTTTATTAATATTGTCATAAAGTTGTTTTTAAACGACGAATAGTACCATCTGTGCCTATTTCAACACAGAAGCACGCTTTTTGGAGAATCATAAGTTGCCAGGGATTCTGAAAACATAATATCATAGCTTAAAGAAGTATAGCTCCGACACTCTTTCGTCTCCGACGAGTAACAAAACGACCAGACGGAATGAAGCGAAGTAATGAGGCAGACAAGGCTCTGTAGTTGGAATAGCAGGAGACAGAAAGTGATGGAACAAGCGGTCTCTTTATCATCGCGAAAGCGAATTGGCTTTCAAACGTCAAAGGAGCCCGGTGCGAGTGACGAAGCTGTACCTTTAATATTATAGTAGGTATTAGAAAACAAGAAAACAAGGACAAATTTACTCTTTAAAAAGGTAAGCTAGCTATGGTACCTTAGTAAGTAACCTTCATTGAAAGCTGAGGATTCGAAAGACTTGCTCAAATTCCGGAACTTTTGTGTTTAATACAGGGCATTTCTAACTTTGGAGGAAAGTTTGTGCTGTTTGGTTAATATACAAATTTTAGCAGGTGAAGAAAGGAGTTAGCAACTGAGTTGGGTTTATTTTTACTCAAATTTACAAAGGAAAATGGGTTCAACTAGCTGTAGTAGAAGAGGTAGATTAATTTAGTGTAATGCCGTTTTCGTCAGTTGTGTGGTCCTTTGTTATGAGTGATGACGATCAGTAGAAGACTCATTTAACGGTAGCAAACAAATGGGAAGCATATTGTACTTAACTAAGCGTTACAGACAGTGGCGGCGCTAGGGGTGGGCGCGGGTGGGCGAGTGCCCACCTAAAATTCTTCTTGCCCACCCAACTGCCCACCCTATTAAACGCAAAAAAATTAAGAAAAATCATATCAATGTTCGCTTCATATCATGTAATAATGGTGATAGGTATGGGATAGGGCGAATAATATAGCATATTTATGGAGGCAATTTATTGCAACTGGCTGGTGGCCGGCAGGCGACAGCGGTATACAAAGTTATTATGGGATTATCATAATATAATAACTTTGGCAATGGTGTACATCTGGTGACGTTTTTGCCGCCTTCTTATCGAGTGTCGGTCTGTCGGTGTTTCAAAGATATCTTTGTGGCCTTTTACAAAAACAAAACACCTCCCTGTCAAATGGCATGTGCAACCGTACCCCAGATACAGATATTTGCGTCCAGCCAGACACTTGTTCTTATTTTGTGTACGCGTGCTTGGTGCTGCATTTATTTCTTGTTTTTTGTTGTGCGTAGTGACTTTTTAGATTTGACTAAAATATGAGTACCAAACGTACCATAAGTGACTTTTTTCAACCACAAATTAAAAAGTCAGGAACACCTGATAGCGTAAAACCTCACAAAAGCGACAGTAATGCTGAAGCTACTGAAGGCGGCACTTCGAAAAAAAGAAAATTACAAAAGGATGAGGTATTTCATGGTGATGAGTCTTCCACTTCTAGCGATAGCGACAGTGATGACAGAGGTGAAAATGCTCCTAGTTTTGCTGAATCAGAATCGTGAGAATTTTACCCTTCTTATTTCGGCCATATTTTTGTAAATATAAAATTTATCTTTGATAGGGTGTTAGCCAAAGATTTAGATGAGGATCCTACTTTAGATTTGGCCCATTCTTTAAATGAGCCTCAAAGGCAACCGGTCCTAGCTAGTTTTCCTAGAAGGAAATATGGTTCTGATCTTCGTAGTTTTAAATCTAATTATTACAAGATTTATCCTTGGATCGAATATAGCGTTATGCAAGATGCTGTATTCTGTTACCCTTGCAGATTTTTTTCCAAACAAGGTGGGCCCAGAGGTTTTGTTAGTGAAGGTTACCAAAACTGGAAAAGAGCTTCAGAAACAAATTCTGGATTCAAAAAGCATGACAATAGTCATCAGCACAAAAGTGCAATGATCACGTGGCAATCCTACAAAAGTATAGCCAGAAACAACCGTCAGTAGTTGCACAACTAACTACTGCCCATTCTAAATTTATTAAAGAAAATCGAGAATACATTAAAACTATCATCAGAAGCATAATTTATTTATCTACTCAAGGTCTTGCTTTCAGGGGGCATGATGAATCGAAAACTAGTGAAAATAAAGGGAATTTTTTAGAATTCCTACACTTCATGTCTCATGATAATCCCATACTGTCAGATAGATTAGAAAAGGGGCCAAAAAACGCTCGTTACACCCATCATTCAATTCAAAATGAACTTATACACAGTATCGCTGAATTAACTTTAAAACGTATCAGTAGTGAAGTTAAGGAAGCCCGTTATTTTGCTTTAATGGCAGACGAAACTAAAGATTTAAGTAAAACTGAGCAGTTATCGATAACAATAAGATATTATTTAAAGGGTGCATTGTACGAGCGTTTTTTGGGTTATGAAGCAGCAGAGAAATTAGACGCCGCGTCTCTTTTGCAGTTTATTAAAAAGCGTTTAAGTCAGTGTGAAATTGACATAAATTATTGTGTGGCACAAACATACGATGGTGCTAATGTGATGAGCGGGAAAATTAGGGGAGTGCAAGCATTATTTAAGAAAGAGGTCCCACAGGCTATATACGTTCATTGTTTTAACCATGCCTTGAATTTAGTTGTGGTGGATGTTTGTAAAAATTTAAAAGACTGTAATATTTTTTTCTCTCTCCTTGAAGACTTGTATGTGTTCACTTCCGGGTCTGCAGTGCACAGTACCTTTTTGGATATACAGAAACAATTGGATCCAGAAAATAATCCTGTTGAATTGAAGAGACTTAGTGATACAAGATGGACTTCTCAAGTATCAAGCTGTTTGGCTTTAAAAAGAACATTACCTGCAGTATTGGTTTTACTCAATCAATATGCGACAACAAGTAACAGTCGATCTCCTGAGGCAAACGGACTCTTAAATAGTATTAATTTTACCTTTTTATTTAATTTACATGTTTTCTGTGAATTCTTACCAAAAATAAAAACTGTTTCTGATTATCTTCAAGGTTTAAATAGTGACATTTTGAAGAGCATGACATTAATAGAATCAGTGAAGCAATTGATTATGTCATATAGAGATGAAGACGAATTTGAAAAGTTATGGAATAGGGCAGTTGAAAATGCCACAGATAATGGTATTAAATTAGATGATGTGAACACTAAAAGATCTAGAAAACTACCAGCTAAATTTGATCATTCCATAATAATTCAAAAAATCACTTCTCTTGAAAATGAATGCGTCACTGAGAAAAATCAATTTAAAACTAAATTATATTTTCCTATAATTGACAGAATTACTTCGGAACTATCACGTAGATTTGACGAAAATGCCAATGTTTTTAAAGGATTTAACAGCTTAAATCCATCTAGCACTACTTTTTTAAATCTGGAGCAATTAATTCCATCATCATAAGGTTCTCAGTCCGAAGACTGGTTGGACGCGTACCTCCATTCTTTTCTATCCTGAGCTAACCTACGCATTTCCCTAAAAGTAGAACATCCTACATCCCTAACTATTTGAGAGCAGTAGTCTAATCTAGGCCTACCCCTACCTCTTTTTATTCCTATCTCTGACTCTAGTATGTCGCGAACTATTCCTTCGTGTCTTAGAAGGTGTCCTACCATCCTATCTCTCCTACTCTTTATTGTTTTCCATACCTTTCGCTTTTCCCCAACTCTTTCTAATACTTCCCTATTGCTAACCTTATCTATCCATTCCATTCCATTAGCCAACAATTATCGTTGTGATATAGCCTCAATTGAAGCAGAAATAAAATTATTGCCAAAAACCATAAGCAGATATGAAGTAAATCACAATCTGAACTGAACTTGCAGTTCTTTTGGACGGGTTCAATTTAGTTTTTCATGAACTGTATAAATTATGTAACATCACATTAACAGTACCATCTTCTAGCGCAAGTTGTGAAAGATCTTTCAGCAGCCTCAAAAGAATTAAAGATTATTTAAGAACAACCATGTCCCAAGATAGACTCGCCAATTTAGGCGTTTTGTATGTGGAAAAAATATTGTAAAAAATCTAGATTTAGAAGCAGTTATAGACTCATTTGCTGTTGAACATAATAACAGAAGAATAACGCTTTTATAAAAAATACTATAACAAATATGTACCTACTTATTGGTGCCATTTTCTCTTCGTTTGCTTTTTAACTTGACTATATATTAAAATTCATTTCTTTTTCTACTACTTGTTTTACCTGTACTTACCCCCCCCCCCCCCCCCCGCGCGGCCGTTAAAATCAATAATGTGCATCGTCCACCCTTAAAATTTTTATGCCGGTTGTCGCCCACCTGAAAAATAAAGCTGGCGCCGCCACTGGTTACAGAACACGAGCGTTTACCGCGGAAAATCATTCGATTGTCCACTCGTTTATTTATATTCAAACATATTTATTTTATACATCAAGTTATTGAGACTGCTTAACTGAGGAAAATTTGACAGATTTTTTGTTTAAAAACCAAAATAGAAGAACGCCGTAAAATGTGCACGTCGCGAGTTTTGATCCCGGCCCAGCGGATTAGTAACTCGATCCACTGTCCACTACTCTACAGTATCGGATGCTGTGAGGATAGACGATAGCAGCGCTGAAAAAATTAAGCATTCTTTTAAATGGAAGTGTGCATACCGGAGCAGTGATGATAGTAGGTATAAGCGCTAGTATGAACGCTGCTTAGAAACAATTGATCATTCTTTCTGGGAGCAAAAGCCGACAGCGAGGGGAAAGAAAAATTTCCAGAAATCTTTTCTACACGACAAACTAGAAGATTGAAATTGTCAGAAAAACTTAAACACGGCTAACTCCAGCTGGTAAAAATTCAAAACTGCAAATTTGTACCCTCAACCGCCTCAAAAAGGTGTAAACTAAACCAACAAAGTAGAGGAAAATTGTTGCCTTCATTGGAAAGAAAAATTAATTCGATTAGTTAAATAGCTGAAATTCTTAGAGATACTTAAGCACGACCTCTTCCAGGTAAGAAGAATACCAAAGTAATAAATTGTTACCCCAGCTCCTTCCCGGAGGGTTGACATTTCCCAACAATTTAAGTATGAGAATCTCTAAATGAGAAAAATTACAAATTTTAACCACCTTTAAACTAATTTAATTTAATTTTAAAATAATATGACGGACTAGAGGATAAAATATTTTGGGGTGAACTACTGCACCTTGTAACGATGCAAAAGAAAATGCAACAATTATTCAAACAAATGAATAATCATTTTCTCCGGTCGTATGAAGCGAGGATGCCCCTTCTAGATTTTGGGAAAATATTTATGGTCGCGCCGCGCGCCGAAGCCTCCTTCCAAAATCTCCGGCCGCTGGCCTCTCGACATAGTCCGACCGCGCCGTGGCCTCCAGAGCATTTCTCTACGAGTGTTGGCACATAGTAGAAATTGTTCAAGGTACACTCCGAAGACGTAAACATTTATGAGATTAAATGTTTATTGTCGTACCGCCGATAGAACTGTTAAATACTTGATAGTTGCTAACCGAAACCGTCGATAGTGTGTCGTCGTAATACCTAGAGTCTTACAAACCCGATTACTAATTTGGAGGTGGGTCCGAACATACGTGAAGGCACATTTTCCAAGAATCCGTAAACGCAGGTAATCGATTAGAGCTAGTCGAAAGGCTTGTCTAATTTATTACAGACCTAAGTTGCAGGCGGTGAAATACCAGCCGCTCTTAGGGGGTCAACACAGTGCAGAGTTATTTAGCACAGTATATACCTTGCTATTACATAACGCAACACAGCCATCATTTACACTGAAGGGAATCGTTCCAATCGAAAGACGGAATAATTCTCTTCTCCGCACATTCATTAGGGAAAGCTTGCGTCGAAAGGCTGCGAGAGTCCCTATCCGTTACATCACGCTGAAACAACATTTACTCCCCGTGAATAACCACAAGGTAGTACGATTTACATGCCTTCGTTGATTTTGGCTTGTGATTTTCCGAATGTGGGTGCCCGATCGGTAACCTACATCGCCAAGAGCGAAATAAGTTATCTATCCGTCGCACGCTTCGTGTATACAGTGATGCCGAATCTGACAGCCAGATACCGCTGGTTGTCCTTATTTTGATTAAATTTGTAAATAACTTTTTATTGTACATTCGTTCTGGTTTTATTTGAATTTTCTGTATATACTCGTAGTTAAATTAATAGAGTGTGTTTAAGTTTCATCGTGAGTATTATTTTTGTTTTTGCAATAGTTCCAGAGAACCCCGACTCTAACTAGAGTTCAGGGTATATTTATCAACGACCAGAAGTCCACCAACCGACCGACTGAAGCAACACCCTGTATGGTCACAAAGTCCACTAAATCGGAAAAATTGACGAAAATCTCTTGAAAAGCAACCTCTCCACCGATCAATCGAAACCGAAAAAATCGTATAACGTTATGTTTGCATCCTACCACTTCAGCCGATCTCGCTAGCAACTGGCGTCTGTCACACTCATACCCAGTCTGTAGTATAAGTAGTAGAATTCACTGTGCGGTCGTTATATCCGAAGTCTCCTACCTATTTTTTTATGAGTTTCAACATATCACATAGACTTTGATCAGTAACAATTACAACCCTCGTGACATTAGAAGGAGCATCTCCAAATTTACAGTGTTACTTGTCGTATAGGCAAATCTTCGTAAACATGAAGTCAAGAGAGTCTCCACTCCTCATAACAGAATCTCAGATCTTATGTCTTCGACTGAAGATCTTTATCCTTGCACAAGGAAGTTGTGTATCCTTGTTCTTGTGGACTTTCTTATCTTTATTGGTGGCCCTAGTCGGTGTATCAGAAATCGTGTGGATGAATGTGAATGATGCACCAGGTTGCTCAATGTTGTTACCAAGTCAATTTCTCGGAGCTCGAACATCCAA
Source organism: Xestobium rufovillosum (assembly GCA_963966045.1). NCBI lineage: Eukaryota > Metazoa > Arthropoda > Insecta > Coleoptera > Ptinidae > Xestobium > Xestobium rufovillosum. The sequence continues at coordinate 12,735,306 of OZ014500.1, forward strand.
TTTTGTTTAACAGGAAACTTAGGGGGTTGATCTAAATCACTAAACACCCTCCTCAACGTCAATTTCGACAACGGCTTCTACCTTCAAAACACATGGAAGTCCATCATCAGTCACCCGAAATTATCACACTCCACGTCAACGACTTATCCAAATCATTGACTGACTATTTTTCGGGTATAAATAATAAGCCCTCCGATCCTAGTCTTCTCCTTGTAATAGCGGACGAATAGTCGACATCCAGTCAATCCATGAAGCGGCCTTCGCCTGCGAAGGTAATGAAGTTGTAGAATTATTTAGAAGACGCAAATGGAACCAAGAAGGAAGTCTAGTTAAATTCGAACCTACAAACGTTATTTTGATGAAACATTTATTCTTTATAAAACGAAGGTTCCTATGAGCTAATTAATTACAAATATTTTATGAACCGTTGCGAAAAAACATTTTTTTTTGTTTTAATTTCTGCCACAAAAATTATTTCAAAAAGAACGAAAACGATACTTTTTTAAATACCACATAAGTACCTACGCATTTTATTTTTATTAATATTGGGCAACTAATCAATAAGTGTCGATTACAATTTTTCATTGCATCGATAGTACGGAATGTCCTTTTTCTACCATAAATTCAAACACTGTTGATCGAGAAATCTGAAAACAAAGATGAATTTTAAACTTATGGTTATTGTTACCGAATACTTTGTTATCTCCTTCGCACTTTCATTTCAACTGCCTTCGAAGGTAAGGGCAAAGTTAAGTACACAAGATTATGTTTATGAACTGAATAATTTACAAATTGATATTCCTGTTCTCTAAAGTAATGTTATTAAAACAAAATTCACACGTATCTATTTGTCGTGCAACTATCCCATGTTATTTCTTAATTGGCTTCATTTTAGTGAAAAATGGCACAATCTTGACGTCATAAGCCAACTTCAGACCGGTGCCAGTAAGGTATGTTTCTGCGGCATCGCACTGCTTACCTTACCGACACCTTGCAGAACTCTATCTTATCGGCCGATCTGAAGTAACATCCCGCGGCGCAGAAACCTGCCTTACCGACACCGGCCTGGGGCTTTCTGATTACGTCACGAGGGTACCATTCCCGCTAAAATGAAGCTACATAAGAAAAAACATGGGATTTGGCGCCAGAACAGTGTTAGTATACCTACTATCGCATATTGTAAAAGGATTCTTTCATTATCAACACTTTCTATTGTATGGCAAGAATTTTTGAGCAAAATTATAAATATCCTCCAAAAATTTGCTGAGCTATATTTTCAGCGCTTGTTTAGTAGTTTAGTTTTCCAAACTTTGTAGATATGAGATCATGATTTTCCACAATGGTAAATTATTTGACAGAAATGCGCATCGTAACTAATATTTAGAGACAAACCGTCTACGAACCCTATGGATTTATGACGTCATACGCCCGGAATATAAAAAGAGATATTTTTCAGGTTATTGCAAAACCAACCATCATGAACGACACAGTAAGCGTTAGAAATTCAATTCAAACGCTGGATAATGATGAAAAGACGAAGAAACTTCTCGAAGATGGACTCTATGCTATGAGCAAGGGCGTGATGGGTGGCTACAAGTACGCGGTGTATCAAATACGAAAAGCAAGCCAACAGACAGTTTCAGGTAATGCGATTCAGAAAGTTAGAGCTACGATCGTTTTATCCAGATGTACAAGTGAAAAGTGCACTGTAAAGGGTATTCCTGAAGTAAGTATAATAGGAAAGAATGGAGGTCTACGGACTGAGAACCTTATGATGATGAGCAATGTCGCATGTGTTTTCTAAAACACAATCTATTAAATTAAATTTCATAACTGAGTTTTATCACTGTCCTAAAGTGGGTATCGGGTATCCATTTGTGTCAAATGCCCCGTAACGTAAAAACGGCCTGTTGCAAAGACGACTAGTGCTGCCAAAATCAGCAGAAATGTAAAATCGATTAATAGATTTTTGGGAAAATCGATTTTGGAAAAAATCGAATAATCGACGATAGAAAGAAATCGATTTTGAAAGTCGATTTTAGAATCGACTTTTAAAGTCTATTTTGGAATCGATTTTAAAAGTCGATTTTGGAATCGATTTTTAAAGTCGATTTCGGAATCGATTTTTAAAGTCGATTTCGGATTTTAACCTCTTATGAATGCCGTAGGAGTGCCAATTTATTGTGACCATTGAACCCCTGGAACAAGAGAGTCGTACAAATGTCAGCTGCCTTATCTGGCAAATGTCGTCAAAACTGCCAAGTGAGAAGCTGCAAGTTTTTGTTCGGATAAAAAAGAAATTCCAAAAGAAAATAAAGTATATCTGGACTACAACAACAACGAGAAGACCGACGACAGAGGATCTGGGGATAAGAGCAGCTGCTGACACGCTGCTATGTTCAGGTTTACCTGTTAGAACGAACTGCATTTATTTCTTTAACAACCTTCATGATCCCGAATGGGGATGCTCTGTATGTCACACCAATGGCATAAAATATTGGAAGTCTTACAACTCGCATACTCCAAACATATTTTATGAGGAATTTTAATCTAAAACCTATAAATTGTCCCTTTCAAATTGATTTTCCCTTCTTGCACTGAACTTACTGAAAACAGATGATGCTCTTTATTACTTTTACTAATCACAAGTAATTGGCATTTAAATAAAATACCGTAGATTGTCGTAGTATTAAAAGTACTGCAACATTACCGTCAATCAGTACCTGTTCATAGGTAAATACTGTGTGTGATGGGAAATATAATGATGGAACAACATTTATTTGATTGTATTTATTTCAATGACTATTAAATTCCCTTCAATTTACTATATTTGAGTAAAATTCTGCTAGAAGTTTATAAATGTGTAAACCCGTCAGCAGCGCCCAGTAAATATCTTCGATAACTTTATTTGCACGACAATTTCTCGTAAAACTAAAAAAGTGAGTTTTTATACATTTTATACAAATAAGTGTACGTGACTTATTTATTCCTGGATAAAATCAAAGACCTGTGTCAGGGCAAATCGAAAAATGGTTCATTATGGAAAATTGCCAATTACTGTTCAGATAAGCCGCTTCGCAACTAGTGTAGAGACGTGAACAGCAAGCATAACAAACCTCTGAAGACTGTATGGAAAATTGTAATAAAATTGAGCCATCGAATATTCAATCATTTTCAAGCACTTTATTGGCCTCAGTCAGTGATTAACTCCTTAATAGATTCAGAGATTGAGAGTTGATTAGTGTGACATTATAATATAATCATAACAATTACCTATTATAATACACTAATCAATACGAAAAAGGAGTCACTTTTAAAAATGTTGGTATTTTTTCACTTGAATGACGTATTGTTACAATTCTTTCTTATTTAAATACTTATATTGAACTGGTGTTTAAAAATTTAATACAGTTTGTTATAATCTGCTTGTAATTCGTATAAAAAAAATAAAAATGCAGAAATGTGCGATTAAGCTCTTTATTGTTTTAATGAAAAGTAAGCAAAATTTAAAAATCAATAACGTGTGTGGCCTCCTCTAACTCGTAAAACTTCAGCGCAACGACGGGGCATACTTTCAACTAAATTTCGAATAACTTGAGGAAGCAGCTGTTCCCACTCTTCAAGGAGGATTTCTTCAACGTGTTGAAGGTTCCTGATTGGCTGACGTTCCTTCAATCGTTGCCCAAGAGTGTCCTAGACGTGCTCGATTAGATTGAGGTCTGGACTGCGGGCGGGCCTATCCATAACCTCAATATTGTGGGCATTGAGGAAATTTTGCACTATTCTGGCGATGCGTGGGCGGGCATTACCTTGCTGCAGAATTAATACTGGATCCATATTTTCGGCAAATGGTACAACATGTGGTTCTAAAACTTCGTCTATATACCTACTTGCAGTCATAGACCCCTCACGAATTACCACCAGCTCCGTGCCCCCATTCAAATTTATCCCACCCCAAACCATGATGGACCCTCATCCAAATGGAACCTTTTCTTACACAGTGCAGTCTAAAAAACATTCACCTGGGCGTCTCCAGACTCGAACTCGTCCATCAATGGGATTTAAACAGAACCTGGATTCGTCAGTGAACAACACTGTTCCAATTAACATGTTTTTCAGCAAAGAACCTTCTTACTCTGCGATGACCACGGCTTAAAGGAGGTACCTTAGTTGGTCTTCTTGCATGAAACTGACGTTCGTGAAGCCTGTTACGTATCGTTTGGGTACTTATTCTGATTCCTGTGGCCTCTACGAGCTGATTTTGGAGCGTTGTAGCGGTACTTCTGCGCATTCTGGTGGCCAAATCCGTATTAGACGGTCTTTTCTCCCGGAAGTTGCCCTTGCGCGACGCGGATTAGGTTGTCTTCTAACAATACCATACATTTGAGACCTTATCCTGGCCCTATTTATGGCAGCTCTACTGACATTTAAAATTCGGGCTACTTGACGTCTTGAGTGGCTCTCTTGAATGAGAGTCATGACCCTAGCAATCTGAATTTGTGTTAGGTACACTCTACGCCTTCGTGGTCTACCAAGCACATCAACTTTCATATTTATTTTTTCACATTTGAAATGAAACTAAAGAAGCATGTTGATAAAAACATTTATCTCTTGGTAAAAATTGTGATTTTTAGGTTTTATTGTTAAAATAAAAAAACTGTTGAAAAGAAAAAATGTTTCGCTATAAACCTTTCAACTGGAGTATGTTTATTAAGCGGAAGAAAAAATTTATCTTTATATTTTGCGACATAAATAAAATTTAACAAAAGAAAGAAACGGTTCCTTTTTCGTTTTGATTAGTGTATTTATCAGGAAAGACGTCCGCTTCCGAAATGCTAGCAGTCGCACATTGCATTTTCAGAAAATTCTCTCGCCAGTCGTTTGTAAACTATTCGTAATCGATTGTAAGTGAACGCAGTAATATGAAGTTACCATAAGGGTATCGTACAACGTTTTATCTACTATCAGTGTGACCACGACTATCAAATTATCATAAGAAATAATTAGTAAGCCAGAAATAATAATGATACACAAAAAAGTAGTGGACTGGATGTACCTTTTTACGCCTTTTGACATTATTGTGAGAATTTTTGCATAAGAAGAAAGTTTTTCCTTGGTCATGGAGATACAGCAATGCAGCTATTAACTGTCTTCTTTCAACATCCCCGGAGTTGAGTTAACATACCAAATTGCAGAAACTTGTCGCGAACGTTTACAAACAATAAGTAAGTTTCATTTGATTTCATTTTTATGTCGGATTGACATTCGATTCACTTCACAAATTGGGTACTGTTTGTCATCTTTATCGCATAAGTAGGTACTTACGGTAAAGAATGTCATTATAACAATGAATGCTGGAAAAATTAATACCTATTATGTATTGATATAGGTAATACCGTTAGTGGGTAATTGTAAGTGTGTTTTTAAATTCGTATGCCTATTTCGGAACTATTTTTTCATAAGTATTTGAAAAATAGACTGCAGCAGTGAGTTGCCACAAAACACATTATGTTGTTTGAATTTGCAAGTCGTTCCAGAAAAGTAGGGTGCCTGTTGGCACTTAAACATTGTGGTATACATTTCGGCGCCAGTGATTCTATTATTGGTCAATTTAAATTTTGCCCGCCAATAGTAAACGGAGTGCCGAAATCGTTACCAGAATGTTAGACGGTGCTGAAACACAGGTCGGAATGTTGCGATTTGAATTGCATGAAAAAAAGCAAAAACTTAGAAATACTGTTTCGTTAAATGGAATCGCCAACAGTCAGTGGCTCAGTAGACAATGCGTCATTCAATAAACATGGAAAGCTAGGAGTTCGAGGCTCGCGGCGGTTAATTTTCCTTGGGGTGATTGTTTTGTTCTGGCAGTTTATCGCCAAACAAGGTATCCTCACCACGCCAGAGAGACAGACTTTCAGTAATTAGATTTTTCTTGTTGATTTATAAGTCTCCTTTGTTCACAAGTTCGTCATGCAACATTCCGACCTGTGTTTCGGCCCCGTCCAACACTATGGTAGCTATTTTGGCACCCCCTTACTATTGACCGGCAAAATTGAAATTTACTAATAATAGACGCGGGTGCAGAACCGTAAACTGTTTAAATTATGCCCTGTACCCGGTTACTTTTCCATCCGTGAGAGTCTTGCTTTTACAATCTGGTTTATGTACTGCGTCAATGCATTTAGCAAAATCTAAAGCGGCTAGCGGCCCCGATTCTACTTTGCTTCGAAACATCCGTTCATCGGTGTACACTATTGCAGCAACGTCATCATGTATACGTCATAATTTCATACAAATACTTGATTAAGAGACTACCATTCGCAGTGATCCGGGTGGCATATTCGTATCGAACGTAGCGTATTGCAAATGGCGAACTTAGTTTCGTATCGGACGACCGTGGTCTCAGAGGTATGTCAAATTAGTAGATGTCTGTCCTTTTGGACCTGACCGATTTTTTGGTCAAAGGAATAAAGAGAAATCATCATAACAAAAAAGAACTACTGCGAGGTGCGAACCCTCAACGTTGCGACTTGAGAGAATAACACATCGACCACTGAGCCACGAAGGTGGGCTGGCAAGAACGCTTACAAAAATAATATATAAGTAGAAAATACGCCCGTTGCTGTAAGTCGACAGTTGGGAATGCAATACGCTACGCTCGATACGAATATGCATCCGGGTGGTTTAGTCGATATCGTGTCGGATTACTGATTCGATGTGCGTCAGCTCGGTGTGGTCGATTCTCGCGGCGTATGGATTTTGTTGTGTTTTTACATTGTTTTTTGACAAAGAAGGTGTTTTTCAGGTGGTCCCTGCCTGCTAAGCGGAGGCCATTAGGTCGGATCGAGCCGCAATCATTTGAAATACTAATTTTTACATGTTTCAATATTTAAAGGTTCGCACATGCAGAAGTCTCGAAGTAAAGTGCCGTTAGCCGCTTATTTCCAGAATCAAAAGCTGCCAAAAAAGGAACGTGCAGAAGAGTACTAAAATCAAAAAATTAGTTATATACAAGGTCGTTGAGATGAGAACAGGGATGTTTCTTTGGTGCATGACACATAAACTTAAGAATTTTTCAAAAAGTAGCAACACGTGTTGTCAGTTCGGGGGCTTAGTTTAACACTCAGAGTAGGGAAACGACAGAGATCATCAGATCATAAGCGTATGACAATAGACCAGCAGAGGCGGCTACATCATAACATTTGGCAGGGAGAGACGGGATGTACTCAATAAACAAACTCTGGCTACCTTGGCGGTCTTTTCTCATGGCATTGACGTGCGCTGCTGCATCATAATATATTTGGATTATTACTAAAATTTTCATTAAAATTATTCAACATTTTCAATTACCGTGGAATGCAAGGAGCACTAATTTGCGAAAAGCACTCAATTGACTAAAGTAGTGAAGGTAGTGGTTTTATTCACGGCTCCAAACGATGTGGTCACTCGACAGATATTCGCCCTGTGTAAGCAAATGCAGCATCGTGTGGACGATACGACGTATGCCAATGTGGTCATGTGCGTAGATTTGTCCAAACGCCAAATGTTTGACAAGCGCAAAAAAATGCCGCATCGTGTGGATGATGCATGCATGTGCATTCGAGAGGGTGGTGCACTCGTCAAATATTCGCCGAAGCAATACACACGACACATCGTTTGGGCCATGGACGAATGTATTTTACTTGATGTGTTAAAGGTTCGCTCCGAGGGCGGTAAATAAGCACACATCAAAGCAGACGAATTTCCGCGCATCGAACCCGAGCACGTGCATGCATTCACTTTAATTTTTACATTTTACCAGATTGATGACCTGATGAAATTGATTATCTTCTCATATTCGCTGCAAATTTAGCGAACTTAAACAAGCGGGTAGACAAGCCAAAAATCGCCAAGTGAGCATATAGTGTGGATAACGTAACGAATACTTCGAGACATATTTGTCATGTGTTCACATTGCCACGTTAACACATCGTGTGTATGGGTGACTTGACGCTATAAATTTTCGGCAAACAGTCTACAAATATTTGACGCATTTTTACTTGACTAACATTTGACGAATGACCATATCGTTTGGAGCCGGCTTTTCTGTATGCTATTCGATCGTGACTTTTTCATTGATTGGTTGGAAAATTAGGACGCTACTGGAAAATTGGAAAGTTGGGACGTATGAAACACCCAAATACCTCCAGTCAGTTAGAAACTCAGATAAACAAAGTGCTTTTATTTGAGTTGTCTACAATAATTGGGAATTAAGTTAAATGTACTGAACTATAAGATAAATGGAAGACAAACAATTTTACATATTAAAACGGTATGGTTCAACCCATTAAAAAGAACTGGGTGTGTGGTCGCCACACGCGATAGTGAAACTTCAACATTATTAGAGGAATGAAAAATTTGTACTGTCCGTATCAAAATAATAATAATGAAAGAGTAAATCGAATTTTAATGCTTCTAACCAAGCGCTTTGTGGCGTCACGAGAAATGAAACGCTGTGTCCTCGCTTTACTGACGCTTGCCTGAGAGAAACAGAGCGAAGCATGAGACAGAGCGTGGCTAAAGAGTGGGACGTTCGATATTCCCTTTCTCCTCTGCCCGTCTTCTCCGAGTGCTCCCCTCCATTCGTTTCACTTTTCGTAACGCTCGCATTTGCCAACACAGGAACTTACTCTACCAAGACAAAAGAAGTTTCACTTTAAAACTCGTGTTATCAGAACATAACGATGAATATGTAGAATAGAATTCTTTCAGTAAAACCAGTGGAACTAAGGTTGAGTTAAAACAACGCACTCAAATGTGAGCCCGTAGTGCAAAGTAGGTAAGTGAAAGGAAAACTTATTAATTGTGATTTCGTAAGTGGGTTTTTCAAGTCAAAATGGAAGTGAATTCTACAAATTTGGGCAGTAAATTATTGCGTGAAACCGTGTCTGACAGTGCGAACGTGAATAATGACCGATTAAGTAAACGTTCTTGCCTTTCAGATAAATGTGAAAATAGAATGGAAACTGACAAGAACTTTTTCAGGGTCTCTTAATTGATTACTAAGTGGGAAACAGTTTAATTTAATTATGCAAATCGCTTAATTACAAGGAAGTTCATTGAAAAAAAACTCCCCAGGCCGATAAAGTTGTACAAAACTTTTCAATATGATAACCACGAATAAATTATAAAACAACCAGAGAATTAATGAATATTCAATTTGTCTTTCCGATTAGGGGTATCTTGTACCTCATAAATGGGGTGAGATATCCCGGATGTGGTTGATTCGAATGATTTTCATTTAAGAGATACAGACTATCCAATGTCACAATTAAGTCTATTGCTGGATATATGCAGTCAACTAAACTTAGAATTGCCACTAACAACTAAACTAAATAAAGAATTATAAAATAGATAACTCTACTTCAACTGAGAATTAAAATTTAGCATCTGCGCATAACCTAAAATATGATTGAAATTAATTTAAGTTTTCGACAGGTACTCAATAAAAAAATATTCCTAACGAAAGAGATTAAACCAATTATGGGACTTCTGCACTATTTTTTGGTTACAGAAATCTAAAATTATGTCAAAGTTGCACTGACACTTTCTGCAGTTAGGTTGACGCATGCGCAGTTATTGCATTCATTTAAGAGTTAAGAGTCCGGCAAAGTAGATCAAAAGTTACACCTGCGGGGCATCGGGTCGGTGAGGTATCCGTTAGAAATCGGAGCAAACTATCAGCTGTGTTGCAACACCGTCGCGCTAAACACATTTATGGACACAAGAACAACGCACATTCAAAGCCCGCGCGTTCGGTACCTAGTAAATGAGACAACGCCGCTCTGAGTTTACGCTCAGTCGACACCGGGCGGCAGCACATACCAAGCCATATTTTGCGTTTGCAGCGCTCTCGCTCTACCATGATTACACCTTCATCCTAGTAAATTTAGCAACACGAAAGCCTGATTATGGTAGAAGAAGGTATACTTTATGTCGCCATTGAAACAATTTTTCGAAAACTGTAAATCTCTTGGCGCTATGCACGAGTGAAGTTGGTCAATTTCATGAGTGAACTGACACTTTCTAAGATAAAATTTATTAATTTTCTTTCAATGGAAACATAAAATAAAGTTTCGTTTATAAACTGTCAAAAATTCAACACTTCAATTTTCACCGTTTAGAAATGAGCATAGCACTACGAAGTCAGTTTTCGGGTTCATTTTAAAGGGGTTTGCCGGACTCTTAAGACTTAATTGTTTGGGTAAACGCCTACATTTCCAACTAATCACTTATTCTCTCCATCATATTCCTCTGCCCTCAGGTAAGAACCGTGAAGTGGAAGAAATGATACTGAACCTTATTGAATAAGACCCAGATTCCAACGTTCGCATCAAGAGTGTAAAAAAACTCCCGTGGGCGTTACAGTTCACCTGTAAAACAGTTTCTATGAACATTATGTCCTACAATAAATTGCCAACAAAATTTGCGAATTTGTGAATTTTTTCCTACAACTCTTCCAAGTAAAGCAGCATTTTATGAAATCGTCCATAACCTACTATCATATGAAGAAATTTAATAATCCAAAACAAAATTTTGAGTACAATAGACGACTACAAAGGACAAATGAGTGCAAAATTTTAATTCGATAAATTTCGTAGTTATTCCTAAGATCGCTTTCAATACACTTCTTTGTTAAGAGTAACTTGAGGACGTACGTTTGTTCAAAGAATGTTTTCTTCTACTTTGCCCTCTCTATCACTCCCGAAGTTCTTTATATTGGATGAATCGCCCTGTATACGGTCCCAAGAACAAGTGAACGCTTTTGATAAAATCTCAACATAAAATCGGTATGGAAAAGCATTATTCTGAATATTAGCAAGACCGGAGAGAAATAAGAATAAAAATTTTATGAAGAATAATAACTAAGAGCATTAAAATTTCATATACCTACCGTACTACATTAAAATAATATATTTTTACGGAATTTCTGAAGTAATATAGAATGTACGTTACGTCGCCTTAACGATAAAGTGGTCTTCATCGAATAATGGTGTTTTCTAACAATGGTGGGTCGCAAAAAATGATATTAACGAACACTGCTTTAGAAACACACATAAATAATTTTACGAATGCAATTTTTATTTTAATTCCACTGACGATTCTAAAAACCGTAAATAAGACAAGGCCTACGGGTTTTCCAAACAATTTGCTGCAACACTGATATTATGTGTCGCTGATCTTTAGCGATATGAAAACCAAAATATATACCTATAATCCAGAGCCCTTTAGTGCTACCATAAAAATGTATTTTGCCTTGTTGGGTTCTAAATAAATCATGCCTGCAAGCTGATTGCTAAATTAAAAGAATTTAATTTCAATTAAAAGTGTTATTAATCGTTTAATAGGAGAACGAACAATTTCGTGGCGCACTATCTAAGTCAAAGACTGTTAAAATTAAAACACCGCGACCGTCCGACACTGCAGCGAGAGGAAAATGGACGGTCGCGTCTTTGTTGCCTAGCAACCGCGGTACGTCCAGGAAAACTTGTTTGTGAGCACGCCACGTCACTGTCCGTTCTCCTATGAAACGACTAATGCTAAAGCTCGTGAGTTCATGATGTGTTTTTCGCCCATTCGTAGATAATTGAAACGATTTATTAATTTAACAGATCCATATGGGAATAATTTTCTCGATTCAGGATCCGATCCTGATTCTGTTTGGTCCATGAGCTTTAAAAATACCTTCTGTCACACATAATTACAAGCATCGTAATAATGGTTCCAGAATTTTTGTATTTTTAATTTCATTAATATTATTAGGTTTATTTTACGTTTAGAAACATTCAGTTTGAAATATCTATAAGCACAGGGACTACATTAATTTTGCTAGTATTAGTCGCATTTTATAACACATATGCAAATCATCGCAATTGTGGGTTCCAATTATTTTTAAGAATTCTCGTAATATTATTTTCGTTTTAACAAAAACGCAGTTCAGTTCTTGAAAGCAACCTCGGCTACAGCGACTTAGAGGCGACACGCCCTCAAGTGGAAACACATGGCCATCCACCCCAAATCTGCAGAATTTTAGCAGTCCTTCTCTTCGTCTCACACACGAATTTCATCTTCCGTCTCACAGCCGCCCCCCACAGCCGGGAAATTAAACCAAGAAATGCAAATTCACTGCCTACTTTGTTTTTATCTTCGAAAAACTGTCACGTAGGTGTTTATGCAACTTTTACCCTAAAATCCAGCTCAACAACTCATATCATGTCAAGCTAGTGCAGACATTCTAAACCTATTTGATTTTCACATATTCTAAAAAGCTCAAAGCACGTCCAATTTACAGCAGACAAATTTTAACTTACTATTTTCGTTAAGAAAATACGAAATCTTCAGATGCCAATAGGGTAATTTTTGTCTCACTTCTTCGGCTGTCTAAGCCATATTCTATCTTTACTATTCGTAGAGCCCTTTACGAAAAAGCATAAGATACTCTGTTCACAAAACTTCTTGGGGAAATTCCATGACGTTAAGGGTTTGGCTAACACCATCACACGCCTTGTTCCCCTGACAGGCCCACCATTTTCATTCAAATACTGGGCCAATTCAACATAGAATAACTCTCTTCTGAGGGTCGAAGCTATGAAACACCAGGACCACCACCAGCAGGACCAGGACAGCCCAGCCGCCACCAGCAGGACCAGGCACCAGGCAGCTCAACCTCCATCTCCAGGACATCTGGACATCAACAGCCGGGACGTGGACTTCACCGCCAGCTCCAGGACATTCCGCAGCCCAGCGCCTGCCTACCAGCTGGGACGTGGACCTTATCTCCGGCTCCAAGGACCACCGAGCCAACTCCACTGGCTCATCCGGGCCAACCGCGAGGACGACGCCGCCACTGGAAGCCACCGCCTTCCAGCCACTCACCCCAGGGTGAACCACGCTCCGCCGCCGCCTTCACGTCTCCTTCGAGGACGCCTCTCAACCAGCCTCTCCCAGGAGGCACTCTCAGTAGCTACACCCTGTAGCTAACCACATCACCGGTCTCGAGCCAACTTCGAGGACAACACCACTGCTGGAAGTCACCGCCTTCCAGCCACTCACATCACGGTGACACTCTCTCTACCTTCTTCGAAGACGCTGCCAACCCACAATCCAGGAAGTGAACCTTCGTGAACACGAAATCGAATATTTTATACAATAAACTCACATCCTATTGTATATATTTCCTAAAAATAAACATATTTTAAATGTCTCAGAGATATTTCATTGCAAGGAGCCACAAAGCCGTGCATGTGCAACTTCTTCTAATGCAGGGCCAATATGATTAATTAAAAGATCTAAATAAGCTTCTGAATTTAAATTTCCCTGTATTTCAAAGGGTCCTATAATGCAATTATTAAAAATGCCTGCCCAAATATTGATTTTTTGAGGGTATTGCGTTGTAGGGGATAGATCTATTCTGGGATTTTCCTGGTCCCAATGCCTAACGTTTTGTGAATTTGGCTCTTGATTTAAAGAGAAGGTACACTCATCGGTAAAACAAATTGATGAGAGGAAGCTGCGATCCCGATTAGCCCGTTCTTGCATTTCTTCACTGAAAGTTTGCCTTGATTCTTCGTGAAAAGGAAGTAACTCTTGGTGACATTGGAATTTAAAGGGATGATATTTGTTTTTTTTTAATATGTTACGGACAGTTTCTCTTGACACATTACATTCTAGGGCAATAGACCTTGAACTAGATGTTGGACTAGCAGTTATCAGGCCTATTACCATTTCCTCTACCTCAACATTTAGATTTCTTGGAACGACTAAAAAAATTAATGATAAGATTAATTTTAGTTTTGTTTCACTCCACGTTATCACTTGTTAAATTTCTCATAATCCCAGTAAAATTTAAGTTAGCGAACAATAAGGAATTAGCAACTAGGTAATAATAATAAGCGAATCAGAATTATCTAAATAAAAACCAAGTAAATTTATTAGTAAAAATTACCTTCTTTCAATGAAAGATTCCCAGTATCTTCCAATTTCTTAACTAAATTTTTTATTGTTGTTACCGAAGGAATAGGACTGTTATTGAATTTTACAGAAAATAAGTCACGGACTACCCGCAGACTATTGCCGCCGTAAAATGTTTTCACAATGAAATCCTTTTCTTCAACTGAATAAATATTTTTATTCATTTTGAAACCCAAATTTTAAATTGTCGATAAATAATGTTGACAGTTCAGACGAATTAGAAATTAGAATCAAGGGAGTCTTTGATTAGAATAAATTAAATTGTTATAGGTATGGTGACCATATGTACTTATTTTAGTAGGACAGTACTTTCTTTGGGAACGATGTCCTACTGTCCTTAATGGCAGCTAAAATACGTTAAAATGTACTTTTTGATTCAGTAATCAGACATATTAAATAATCGCTTTTTGTTTTCCGATGCCGCCTAATAATACACTAAAACACTAAAATCTTCCACGTCACTGAACGTTCGTTTATTTGCAGAGCAATCAAGAGTGCCACATTGTGAATTGCACCTAAATCCTGAGCTTCGATCCAGATCAAGGTCACATTTGTCATTTGCATATTTTTTGATACCCGACTGCCGGCGGATTAATAATAGGACAGTTTAAGTCCGTGGTTAGGTAGGTAACGCATAAAGTTTGTGGTTTGGTATTATCGGGCTGGGTGGGGACAACTCCCGTAAGAGTTGTTTTGTTTTTCTTAAGTTTCTACACTATCCTGTTTTACAAAATATGTGTGTGTCTGGTGGCCCGTCGCTAAGGGGTCTGTTTAAAAGCGTTGTGTCAGTCTTTCATTCCCAAATAGAAGCGCGCATGAGTAAATGTGACCTTGATCTGGATTGAAGATCAGGATTTAGGTGCATCTATGTGTTATTATCATTATTATTTCCTGTCCTTTTTTTTCCTTGAAAAATTATGGTCACCATAGTCATAGGTAATCTGATGAATATCCGTGTTTTAATTTGAAAATTATTAGTGTAATTTTTGCTTTTAGTTCTTTAATAAATTGGAAAATTGCAGAGTTTTTGATATCCTCATACGCAGAAAAAAAATAGTCTTTCGATTGCTACCTTTACCACCACTGTAACTTAAACATGGGGAGCAGGAATCCCCAAAAATGTAATTGCCCATGTTATTTCCCCATGTACACATGGAAATTTGTCACACGGTATGCCCAGACTCGAGATAATCTTGTGTAAACTCAAGATACAATTCTCTGAGCTTGGGTTGAGAATACAGGCGCCTAACAACAAAACACGACGATCTGCTATCTAGAACGAATTTTCAAAATGGTGAGTTGACCCCTTGAAAAGTAAGGAAACATAAAACGACCTTGGAGGTCTCGAGTAAAAGTGTGTGCGAAGATTTCTTCTATTTACTGAACATCTGGAGTACCTACACGAGCGAAAGGAACCTCTTCAATTTTCCAAAAGACCCTCAGAGTTTCATCCAAGCAAGGTTCAACAGTGACGAGAAAGTAGATGTATTTGCCAAGTTGTTCCAAGATGGGTTAGCTCTTGGACTTAAGTCTGTTACTTTTTTTGAACAACCGGGCCTTAGTGTCTGCGCAGGAAGAGATTTACTGTGATATTGAAAGAAAAATTCCACAAATTTAATTAGTGACCAGTTGGCCATTCTCACTGTCTTGACAGTTTCCTATTATAAAATATACTATTTATTACGGAGCGAATTTCATTTTTATCGATTGTCTTGAAAAACACATTTGCTTTGGACAATAATGCAAATTAAATGTTATATTATTGTTTTAAAATCTTGCATGAAATTCCAAAAAAAGTGTTCTTGCCTAGACACTTCTTCATAATTATCAAGTTGCCCTTGTATATGAATGTAATATATTACATAAAACATACTTTAGAGATGCTGGAAAAACAAGAGTGAAAAGTTATATAAATATACGGAGTAGCATATACAATCGAGATTATTATAATCGGTTGACGGATTTAGTATGTATACTTTAAATATCAATAACATTCCAAATTATGTACTTTTTTACTTCGCGAAAACTAGCCTTGCCTACCTATAGAAATTATAGGAAACTGTAAATGTACCTACATTAAAATAATAAGCGAGAAATATTGATTTTGGTGTGTTGGTTGTCATATTGTCATTTAAACGCATAACATTTGCATGAAAATTGAACTACAACTTCTAAGATTCTATCTCGCCATAATGACCCCCTAAGGATCTGCTGCAGGGCAGCTTTGTTTTATGCACAATATTCGCAAGAAATGCTTTCAAGTTTATCTTTGAAAAAACCTTCAAAGTTGCTCGGGGCAGTTTAAAAATTATGAAGCTGGGACCTTCTTATTTACATTCTTCGCCTTAAATGCCATCATATAATATTCTACAAAGAAAAAATCTTTGGGATAATGAATTTCCTTTTAGTCGCAACTTAAAAATATTTTACAAGGGAGAAGTACACATGCAAGCCTTCTAAATAATTTTAAGAAATAAATTAACAACTTACCTAAACAGGAAAGTCCTAGTGAACGGGAAAAATTTATCTGAAAAAATTATTCAAATAAACTTCCTTTAGTAATTTTTTCCTAAGAAAATGCTTAGTTCATAAGCACTTGTTTAAAATAATCCAATAAAAATTGCGCACTTACTTAAAAAATTCATAGACACAAGCTAAATATCTACTAAGCATACATTCTGTTAATTCAAGTTTAGGCGACCCTGGTGTACTTAGTGTCTTTGTGTCGGTCTGCTAAACGGGCGAGAATTTAGCATTTGCTGGTCAGACCTTCAGCTGAATGCAACACCCCCAACCTCTGAGAATGTGTCGGCAGTCCGACCGTGTGCATCATGGCCTAATCGAACCTAACCCCATCACCCATAAATCTGACTAGAATTCACAATTACCGATGTAAATTGAGGCAGTCGCAAGGAAGAACCGATGAAATATACCTAGGCGTACATGGTCGAAACGGTGAGACTTGCCGATCATGCCATGGATATACAAGGTTAGGAGTAAGAAATTAATCTGGCGTATTCTCAGATTTTTCAGCGGGACGAAATTTTTGCCATTTATTTTTATGTAGATACTAGCTTAGTAAATTTTGAAAAAAAATTGCGTTTTGAATACAAAACGTATCGAGGAAAATGTCTCCAATGACCCTAATCTAGAACTGCGCCGTAACAAAATTCTTGGCAAGAGATAGACTTACTATTCAACAAACCGAGCAAAATATTAGAGGGAATTTCGATTGGATATTATTTATGTTTTTATTGTTAAAATAGACTCAGAATCACTCTTCATTCAGTGAACTCGGGGTATATCGACGAACAGGACTCCCACTGACTTGACCAGGTGCGGCACTGCATCATTAATAGGCAGGTTCGGTAATTTTCAAATTTCATTAAAATTGATAGAGTTTATTACACTGAAGGCAGTTATGTTGTTAATTTTTGTTTAAAAAAAATTCCTTTGCCTGTGAAGCCGTTGCAAAGTTCTCCGTCGGTGCGAGGCTAGAAATCGTACCTTGCAGCGAGAGTAGGCCGCGTGACGTCAGAACTTAGTATAACGTACAAGTCCCAGCTTCAGCGCGCAGCAGTCCCATAAGTATTATGCATATGCATGTGTAGTTAAATTGTTAAATATTATTAACTGGTTCTAACTGGTGTTTTCTGTTTTGTACCCAGACTAATACATCGTACAGCACGCCAATAAAACGGAAAAAGTGGTTCGTTGGAGCCAGAAGGAAAATCGGTCAGCATTATCGATATTTTCGCGAGTTAGTTTATCATTGCAAAAGTTTATAAAATTATCGGCAGCCCCATTGCAGCCACTCTAAATAAAATCGAACATAATGTAATTTATCGACAGTTTTCTGGGACCCCTTGGTACTTGGTAACGTGTTACGGTTAGCATAATTTGAAACAGGATGCTAGGAGCATGACGGAGCCAAATACTGAATCGCCGTAGCGTCCCCTCCCTGAACTAAAAAGGGAAATTTTATTAACTATTTTACAATAATAATTAAATATTACGTCATCATAAAGTTCTCTTTTGAAGACTGGTAGGACGCGTACCTCCATCCTTTCCCTGAGCTAGCCTACGCATTTCCGTAAAAGTAGAACATTCTACATCCCCAACTATTTGAGAGCAGTAGTCTAATCTGCTCCAACCTCTTCCTCTTTATTCCTATCTCTGACTCTAGTATGTCGCGAACTATTCCTTTGTGTCTCAGAAGGTGTCCTACCATCCTACCATCCTACGATCTTATCCCCTATTCTTTATTGTCTTCCATACTTTTCTCTTTTCCCCAACTCTTTCTAATTCCTCCTTATTGCTAACTTGTCTATCCACGGTATCTTCAACACCCGTCTGTAGCATCACATTTCAAACGCTTCTACTCTTTTTCAATCCGCTTCTCCCATTGTCCAAGTTTCGAACCCATAGGTATAATTTCGTACTCCATACATGCGTCTTTAAGAGTCTCTTCCGAGTTTCTACATTAACCGTTCCAGAATATAGCAGTTGTTTCTTTTTGTTAAACAAGTACCTAGTACCTACTTAGCGTAGTTTCTTAATTCGCGTGAGTTGTATTTGTTTTCGTTTTTTTCAAAAATTTCCAATCCGTTATAAAACTGTTAACTTGATAACTTGTCAATCACTTAGGTATACATACCTACATAAATGAGTAGGTATGTATTGTATTGTATTAGAGAATATAGGTAGGTACCTATTTTACAAACAGAAGTAAGCAGGTATCTACAATCTACATACCTACAAAAGGCATGTACAGTTAATACATTGTTGACTTTGTTTTACTTATACCGGTCTGCCTTTACACTACTGTTTTGAGGTTGAATGAAATTGGGGTTAGATGCAAGAATCACACACCATTTCCACATTTACCGGGACATTTACCTACCTACTACATAAATATGGCAAATTATGTGAATCGGACTTTTGATACCCTTGTTGTATCATTATATCGATTATGTTGTCTTTGTTTTATGTTTCCTTGACACCTTACTTTAAAAATTCACGCTGGAAATAGTCCCAATAAGTATGTTATGAGATAGGTACCGCTTCACGGGCACTTCAAGAGAAGTGGGAGGAGCGCCTTACGAATCTCTGACGTCAAACCAATAACAAAGCGAACTAGCATGTGGGCGTGATAAGCTAATTTCTTTCGCTTATTACGCCGCAAAAAAATTTTTTAGACAAAAAATTTCGCCATAAATCAATTACAATAACAATTTTCTGTCATTTTCATGCCAAAAATAGATATCTTATTTTTCTCCGAACCTCCCTATTGTCAAGATGGCTTTCCAAATTCATGGCTTGACATTTTTGGTCCTGGTCTTTGGCCTCCACGATCGCCACGCTTAGCATCCATGGATTATTTTTTGTGGGGCAATGTAAAAAACCCCAACGGAAAATATCGGACGTCTACGACTCAAAATCGAAAATGCCTTTGACTCCATTTCGAAGCAGACTATCCGAAAAGCAGTAAACGAAATGAATTTGAGGAGTAATCTCTGCATTATGAATAACAGCGCGCACTTTGAGCAATTTATATACTTGCTGTTTTTGAATTTGTTATCACGTTATCGTTAGACCAATAAAATGTTTGCAGCATTTAAAAGAAGTTTTAATGCCAGTATTAACAATACAATCTGGCATTTTTATCATTGTTTTTCAACGCATTTCATAAAAATAATGAACAAGAAAATTTAAGTTCCCAAAAAATGCTTATGCGACATAGTTACCAATCTGAAAAGATAATTTGTTGATTTAACTAACTAACTTATGGTGGTCATAAGAAATAAGAAAGTCGACTATTGCAGCTTACAATCTAGAATGCCTAGACAATTTCTATTGACATCATTCAACTCGGAGACGTCAAAAACATAAAATTACAACGTTCGATTAAAACAGCGCTATTAGTAAGGAGGTAACAATGCATAATTTAAATGCCCGTTACATCCAACAAACTTGGATAGGCATTCATTATTGTTTTTCTCAATTCCACCGCGTCATAGAAAGTCAGCTTTGGCCCATCCGTATGAAGAGAGAAAAGTAGAGGTTGACATCATGAACGCAAATAAACAAGTGGAGTGGAGATGGTATCGTGCCACTCGCGTCGATCAATCCGATGGTAGGGAGTACGAGCTCGACCGCAGAATGCCAAAACTGCAGGAGGGTTGATAAAAAGCCAGCACGGAAGAAAGCCAGAACAGAAAACTTCTTTTCCCGCAACCGAAACACATCTTCTCCTGCATCAACTTGGCAATTCTTACCGAAAGCCCACTTGAATAATTTTGGTTTACGGGGTGTGTCCTGTCTAAAGTTCATCGACCACAACCGATGTATACATACATAAGGACTTGGCATCGCTGGTATTTAAGTATTGAAGCCGAGGGACTGCCAATAATTAAACTAACCTTGCTGGAATTAATTGGTATGTGGCAGAGGTGTAATAAGAGAGGCCCATTTCCCGGCATAGCTGCGGTGGAATATTATCTATACAATTTGCATATTTGCAGCGGATTGGCTAAATGCCAAACAGCTAGCAATGTAAGGGCGCAGTGGAGGGTTATATCTCAAACAGCATATGTCCTGCGGTGGACCTGTTAATTATACAACTACATATGTACATACTGGTTAATAAATCTTCACTACACGGGATTGCACCCTAAGTGCTTCGACGTATATCCCAGACTTGAACCCCGACTGATTGCACTACAGCCTACGACGGAAAATCCAGTATCCCGAAACAGTTAAACCATACGACGAGGCTGATGGTATTCGGGTAGTATCTGATCCCGAGGGAATAGCCCACGAGCCCGGCATATTGCCCGGCACTCGTATGCTACTCGTTCAGGAAGCCTGTTACTATACCGACAACCAACGTATATCGCAAGAATTACGCATTTATTTTCTGTATATTATACTATTGTAAATATCCTTTTCAATTTCCGTAACGTGTATATAGCTAAAGTAATAGAAACCGTTTTAATTCGTTTATGTTTTATCATTTCACCGTTTAGCAATAACGAACCCCTCCTTCTCCGACTTTGAGCAAGGGTGTTATCGACGGACCCGACCGACCCACAGTGGTTCAGATTTCAAAATACCCGATCGAAATTCATATCTGGAAAATGAATTACAATTTTCAATTAAAAGTTTGTGATGTAACACTAAAAAGACATACTAATGCATTTATAATAATAATAATAAATAATAATAATAGTAACAATAATAATAATAATAGTAGTTGTTATGACTTTGCAACAGAAATTATTTAAGGGCTTTAGATGTAATGTATGTTACAATATTATGTAGAAATTTAAAAAATGCACCAATCAATTGACAATAATAATAATAATAATAATAATAAAATAAAATACTAATAATATTACAGGCGATTTTGCATGTTACGAAATATTTGGAAGGGCTTACTTTTACTAATCATCATCTTCTTCTTCTTCAAAATCGTCATCAGAATCTTTCTTGTCTTCGTCAGAAATATTGATTAATTGGAGGACATCAACATCAGTGATCTTCTGTTTATGTTTTCCGTGTACAAATGAACTTAGTTGTGGATCTGAGCTTAAAATTAATCGATGGAAAAGATCTTCATTTATTTTAATGGCACTAATTTTCCTGGTGTGGTGTTCCCTGGATCGTCGCAAATCTTTATTTTTCGCTTCTTGTGCCTCTTCGGATAATTCTCCAATAGGCAAAACAGCATTTTCTATAACTGCTGCTCCGTGTAGTAAGATTTTATGGACGGAAGTGGGCATGTAGTACCACTCATACAAGCTCACAAATTTTTGGGCTGTTTCCACACAATAATTTTCAAATTTCTCTATGTTTATTTCGTGGATTACCTTCAAAATTACTGAAAATCTTTTAATTAGATCTTCATCGATGCCAGTAATTTCAGACGATAATTTAGGATCAGCAAAAAATCGTCTTGCAGTATTCCCATCATTTGTGGTGCCTACACCTGCTTTAGGTACATCAACGACTAGTCCCATTCTCTGCCGAAACTTATTTTGAAGTTCGCGTTTCTTGTTTTGTAGTACTTCCCTGTTTTCTTTAGATACTTTCCACACTTTTAGATCTAGTCTATAGGCCACATGAAGAAGACATTCGAAAAAACGAATATAAGCATGTAAGACTGACAATCCAAATCTTAACATTTGCAGTTGGATGGGGCAAGAACGAATTTGTTCAATATCATTTAATTGCGAAATCGTAGCATTGCATATGTAGCACCTCATACTCGAAGTGTTAGCCCATGCACTGCACACCTTTCCGTCAACCATTGCAAGTGACAGTGTAAATTTAATTCGACCGAATTCAGAATCAAATGGCAATAAGTTGTTAATTTGTTGGTTTATGAACTCTTCTTCAGCTTTAGAAATTTCTTGGGTTTCGTGAATCCACTGAAGTCTTATCGGCCGGCAAAATGTCTTCGAGGCAGGACTTGGATTTTTCCAAAAAACATTTGAACTATTTTCATGCACTAATCTTAATGGTACTAAAGATGTAACAAATGCACTCTCTTCAGCACGTATTTCTTCTGACGTGTTGGATTTTTGTTTAAATGTCGTATATCCAGAGCTTCCATCAAAGCCCCATTTGCAAATCAAATTCAATAACCTATCGGGATTGCTTTCTGCCGGTATTATTTTCAAAATACTTTCACATGTTTTGTTGAGAAGGGTTTGAAGAGGAACTTCGCATTTTTCTTCCGTGAAAATAATACCTTCTGGATACAATTGTTTTTTATGTCCAGCACAGTATTATTATTTTGTCCTCTTGTGTCCTCTGTTTCGTAGAATACATTTAGTGCGAAAATTAGTGGAATATGGAGGGTACATAAAGTACTGGTGAATTTAAAAGCAGGTAAAATTTCTTAGAAAAATAATACGTTCAGGTGATAGCTAAAGGTCCAAACTTTCTCGGCATATTCATTTTTTTCAAACATTTTGCAAGATAAATTCTGCACCGCCCCTAGAAAAGGTCGCATTTCAGAGAGCTCCATTTTTGTTCGAAATGCATGTGTTTTATCGCACGCTTCGGGACTAATATTGTCTTTCTATTTAATTTCATTTTGCAATTATTTATTTCAGAAGTTGACCAGATACTAGAAGAACGATTGTGTGTTATGTTTAGCGTCATATAAAAAAATAAAAATTTTGATTTTCGATCGACTATTTGGGATTTTGAACCACTGTGCGACCCAGATGCTACAAAAATACATCGTTAATAAGATAACGATCCGATAAGCTTAGCAATAAAGAACGTTTCAGGACGCTGCCCCGAAACCGAAAGAGTTCGTTGCAATGAAGATGCATTTTTTTCGAAAATCACAATTTTCAGTTTTTTCGTGATAAATCAGGAACAAATCAAAATATACTGGATTTCTTTTCAGATTGTCAGCCGTCATTAAAAAGCGCAACTTTCTTCTAAGTTAACCGACCGTTCCCAAGATAAAAATGGTAAACATCACCACCCTGTATATCACAATCATTTTTTTTTGAGTAAACGACAGTTGAAGTTTTATGTATGTATTTTTGCCTGTTCGGGTTTGTCTAAGTTTGTGTAAGGGTCATTTAAAGTCACATATTTTAGTTCATTAAAGATGCACTTTTTCCCTTTACACCTTTATTCACCCGAAAAAGAACACAGCTGAAACAAATATATTGTTTTTGGAAAAATGATTTATTTGCATAACACCTGTGCCAATTGAACATGTTGTGACTATGCTAACTGAACGAAACGTTTCCTAAAACTGAACAAAAGATTGCTAACCGAAGGTATATACCGTGGGTTAACGGAAAGGAAGCGTTCTGTATTTAAAAGATAAGACTATTATGCTAGTTTCCCAAAATGGTATCATAGTACCTAATAACGGTTTTCTGTTTGATAAACTTTTGTTGCTCCTAAAGATTCTTTTTATTTTCGTCTGAGAGAGTTCATACTTAATAATAATAATAATAATAAACGTCTTTATTGCCCATCACACATACATATGGAAAATACAAATATTTGCACATTATTACACAATGAGACAATGGGCGGAGTTCAGCTTGTGTGCAGAAAAATGCTCCTGCACACGCTGTTCTACCACTCAACCCAACAGATATATAAAAAATTGAAATTCAAGCTAAGATTAAATGAAAGGGAAAAGAAGAAGTAGAAAAGGAAGAAAAGAAACAGAGGAAACAGAAGAAAGGGAAGAAAAAGGAAGGGATGAAGAGTAAATGAATAAATAAGAACAAAATGCAAATGCTACGAGGGAATGACAACCATTGCCATGGACTAGGTGACAAACAGAAGATTTTATTGGTTATCCATGAAATAACGTTTTAATTTAGATTTGAATTTTCTTGGATCCAACTGTTTAACTTCTCTAGGTATACTATTATATATTTTACCAATATTATAAGCAAAAGACCTTTGAAATAGAGCAGATTTGTGAGATGGTGTGGTGATCATGGATTTTCTTCGAATATTCAAATTGTGAACATCTGTTCTAAATCTAATCTTGTTGTATAGATAAGGTGGACATTGAGTCTGCATTATTTTATGGTAAAAAACACAAGCGTGCAAGCGACGTCGGTTCGCCATATTCAACCACTCCATTTCCTTAATCTTACTCGAGATGCGATCCCGACGACGTACCCCACAAATCAATCTAGCACATGAGTTCTGAACCATTTGAATTCTGTGAGATGTAGCAGCATCGATACAGGACCCGTACAGCACATCACAAAACGAAAAATGAGAGAGAACCAACGCATCACACAACAAACGAATCACTTTCTTATCTAGAATATCCTTATTGGAATAGATCTGTTTTAAACTACAAAATGACCTCCTTACACAATTACTTATATGTTTTTTGAATCTCAAGTCACAGTCCATGATTATTCCCAGATTTCTTGCTTCACTCACGCTATCTAATTTCACGCCATTTATGCTTATATTTAATAATTCATTGACCACAGTGAGGGAAGCAGGTTTTCCAAACACAATTAATTTTGATTTTTGAGGGTTTATACATAAACCATGATCAAGTGAAGCATCCAACAAAGAATTCAAGTCAGCGTTTATAAGATCGTTTGCGTGCAACACGTCAGCCGAACTAAAAGAATGGTAGACTTGAGTATCATCTGCATAATAATGAATATTGCAATTATTAATACACCTACACAAATCAGAAACATATATGGAGAACAGAAGAGGGCCGAGAATAGATCCCTGAGGTACACCCAGTTCCAGTACACCGAGTCCAGAGCAACATCTCTCACTAACTTTCACATACTGTTTTCTGTTAAATAAATAGTTTTCAAAAAGTGCAATTGCATCGGCACCAAAACCTATATAAGACAGTATTGAAGTTAAAAGACTGTGATTTATGCAGTCAAAGGCCTTTGTATAGTCCAATAAAACTAGTACCGTTGTTAAATTACTGTCTAAGGCAGCAAGAATGTCATCTGTAATATGAGTCAGTGCAGAAGCACAACTATAATTTGTTCTAAAACCAGATTGGCAAACCGGGAGAATGTTATGGATATTTAAGTGAGCAACAATCTGTAAATAAATAACTCTTTCTAGTATTTTGGATAACGCAGATAATATGCTTATAGGTCTTAGTTCCTTAAGTTCTTTAGGTTGACTGATTTTAGGCAATGGTATCACGCAAGAAATTTTCCAAGTCTCCGGTACAATACTTTCTAATAAGCAGGAGTTTACAAGATGTGTTACATAAGGAAGAATAAATGGACAACAATATTTTAACATCTGTACTGATATTCCGTCATAACCAACTGAATTACTATTGAATGAAAAGATAATATCACTGATTGTGTTTTCCGAAACTAAATTAAAATTCAACATTTCTTCAAAGCTGCATCTGAAGTTGCTTTTATAAAAAGCTATTTTTGCATTAATGTCACCACTCGGAATGTTATTAGCACAAGTGAGAAAATAATTATTAATTGTCTCTGCATCGGAAAGATGACATGGTATTTCTGATTTATTATTTTTTGACTTCTCATGGAATCTCTCAGTTTGAATATCCTTGGGTGCTTCGGCAATTTTCTTGATTTCAAGTATATTCACACTTTTGAATGGCATTGTTTCATCATATGCCACTCTAATCCATCTAATTCCGTCTCCAAATCTCACGTTTTCACTTAGTTCATCATTTTTTCTATTAAGCTGCGAAGTTTGTCAGGTATATCCTCCATTTTCCTAAAATGTTAAGTCGTGTGTCCATTACTACATACATTTTACTTAAGTTCAGTGATGGCGAGAGGTAGGTATCTTTTATGCGGGTTCCTGTTCCTAGAGTACTGAGAGCCCTCTACAGGGAATGTCTTAATATGGTTTATGATGCGTTGCCGAACTTCTTCGAATATCTTATTGTTAGCATGGTTTTCTCTGCGGTCAGAAGGAGAGGTTGATACATCACTCTTCATTCGACTTTTTATACATCACCTTTTTTCGATCAATCTGGTACAAAGAACGCGTTTTCGCATTCTCGAATTATTTTCTCTAGACTTAATGGTTATTTTGTTATATATCTGTCCTGTTTCCCCAATAATATTAGATCCGCTAGTTTCTTAGTTTTCATTCTCATCTTCTGAAGAGCTGCTTAATACGTCAGCGTTCTGGATCTTTGTTGTTGCCTGAAAAGTCTGGTTCTAATTTCACGATTTATCGGGTAGTTCATGGTAAAAAATGGCAGAACACATCATATTTAGTCATACAACCAAATTCACAAGCGGAATGATTGTCATGGATGAAGGGGTTTCAAATCCATGTCATTTTCTTCCATTTTGAAACGCCAAATAGTGAACCATAACTTCTTCCTCAAATTAGAATAAATCCATATTGCTTTTAATAGTTATGCAAAAATGAATATTTGAAAAATCAAAACATAACATCTTCATTCACTCGTATCTTCAATCTTCAAGTATCTTGCACGTAAACAAGGTGCTGCCCTTTCATTTTCGCTTAAACACATCATTTTGGCTGTTTTATAGTAATTGGAAATGATAGAATAAAGAGATTCGTCCAAAGTCAGACGGAACAACTGACTATAATTCAAACAAAACTAACCGAC
Source organism: Xestobium rufovillosum (assembly GCA_963966045.1). Classification (NCBI taxonomy): domain Eukaryota; kingdom Metazoa; phylum Arthropoda; class Insecta; order Coleoptera; family Ptinidae; genus Xestobium; species Xestobium rufovillosum. The sequence goes on from OZ014500.1 coordinate 12,762,442, forward strand.
GATACCGGACACAAAAAATATAAAGTTTGAAAATATATTTTCAAGCAAAGTTTTTGATGATTTCAACAAAAAAAGAACCTCAATGTTTTAAGCCAAAATAGAACCTCTGTTTTACGGAAACTACCACATGTTTTCAACGTTAACACTTATCCTATACTCGATTGTTTAACTTTTAAACTTTCATCGCAGCTTGTATTATGTATCCATTTATTTTCTGCCAGATGGAAATTCAGCTTATTTAAAATTTCATAACTAGGTAATTAAATAAGGCTACACATACGGAGGAACATTCCTGATAATCAAATTCAAGTGCATATAACTTAAACTTGATCGTATTTTCGCATGCACTACCTATTAAGTAGAAGTACTAACAAAAATAAATCATTGCGCAAATTGCTATAAACCGTTTGAAATCGAATTCTTTTCTCCTTGACAGCATGCGATAGATGTTTATGTCATAAATCAGGCTTATCCAGTTCCATTTCCGGTTGAAAATTCAATCAAAGTGTCAGTTGCATTTAGCCATGCAACAAAATTGTTTCTGGTACAAGCATGATTACAGTTTTCGGCATGGAGCTCAACAAAACTCCCAACTAATAATCAGTAGAGATATATTTATAACATGAAAAATGCATAATTTTTCTTGAAAGGACACATAAATGTAATTTCAAATACTCTTTTGAGGTAAGAAATTATATTTTCCCACCACTGCCTCTAGAAGTGTGCTTTGCACCCCGTTCACGTGCGTTAATGAATAAACGAATCAATTTAATTCCGTTCATTCTTTGTCGTGACAACGATAGGTATAATAGTCCTAAAAACTATAAATCTATATATAAATAAAAATCAATTTCCGCATGTAGGTATGTAAGGTCATCACTTGAGAACGGCTCGACCGATTTGGCTGATTTCTTTTTTGTTGTGTTCGTAATTGTCAGGACAAGGTTCGTATGAAAGAAAATTTTGGAAAATCCACCGGGAAAGTCGAAAATTTGGATGGTACGTTTCAGAGCTGGGCAGTATCCGAATACATTTGTATCCGGATACAATTTCGGTATCCGAAGACGGTATTCGAATACTTATCAAAACATTGTATCTGATATCCGTATCCCCCGGAGAAAAATGCAGTATTCGATACTCGAGTATTCGAGTTCTTATCCGGATACATTTTTAACCTTCGGATACAATTCCTAACCATTAACCAATAGGATCGCTGAAATGACGATCCGTAGTTCCGGAGGTGGGGATGTAGACGTACTCTTTCTCTCACTCTATGGCCTGTGCTCAGTCTAACTGGAACGGCCGTCCACGTGTTGCTGTAGAGTGTAGAGTGTAGAGTGTAGAGTCGAGTCGCAAACATCGAATAAGAATCTGTCTATACTTGGGCCGCCCAACAGACGGAGTGATCACCCTGCAAGAACGTGCTCTAGCAGGGCCAATATTAATTTATGACGACCGAATTGGAGTGATGCGACATCGTTGGGTCTAAAGAAAGCGCATCACTGCGGTTCGGTTGTCATAAATTGATAGTGGTCCCGTCTAGAGCACATGTTTGCAGGGTGATCACTCCGTCTGTTGGGCGGCCCAAGTATAGTAAATCTAGTAATGATTTGTTTTGACCTGAACGTGAGCGTCTTTTGTTGCTGATAAATTAGCTGCTTTTGTTATTGTTTGTAGACGAAGTAGATGAGTAGATGTATGTTTTTTACACACATGCTGGAGTAGTAGATGATTTCTTTATTAGTTTTTTTTCAAATAAATTTATTAAAACCAATAAAAATATACAGTTCTTCGTTATTTCATAAAATGTTGCTCTTACCGAGCGGACCATTACTGCACTACTTTATATGCAGTATCCGTATCCGTGTATCCGAACAAAGTATCCGGATACATGTATCTGGATACTTAATATGTCTGCAATATCCGAGTTTATTGTATCCGGTATCCGGATACTTGGAAAGTATCCGTATTCGATACCCGAGTACGATTTACCTGTATCCGAACCCAGCACTGGTATGTTTGTATGAAAATCTGTTTGACAAACAAAAATCTGACGTTCAGTTTGAGTTCTAAAAATTGAATTGTCAGTGTGTTATCGATGGTGATCATGTATTTGGTGTTTCTTTGGAAAAAATGCCACCAGTGAGGCGTCGAAATATCGGTCGGCGTACGCGCAATGCAAGCCAACTACATGATCGTGGAGTCAATGAGACTGACGAAGAGCGTAGACAGCGTTTGGAGCCAAGTCGAATAAGAATTTCTCAAGCCTCAAGCGCGATCCATTATGACTCCGGAACTACGGATACAGTCGAGTTCGACGCGCTCAGTTGGAGCTTACGCACAAAATAATTTGGAACGTCGACAAAACAGAGGCCGAACGTGGCATTAGGGAACGAAAAATTGGAAAAGTTGCTCGGAAAATTGGAAAATTCGGGAAAAACTGAAAGTGCTTTTTTCTATGGGATTTTTGTATGATATGGATATGCGTAAGTCAGGAAATTCGGACAAACTGTAAAAATCATAATTTTGGAATCATAATCATAATCATAATTTTGGAAAATTTGAAAATTCGGGTAAAACTAAAAGTGCTTAACGGCTGGACCGATTTGGCTAATTTTTTTTTGTTGTGATCGTAATTGTCAGGACAAGGTTTGTATGAAAGAAAATTTTTGGAGAATCCACCGGAAAATTTGAAAATTCGGGAAAAACTGAAAGTGCTTAACGGTTGGACCGATTTGGCTAATTCTTTTCAAAAATTAGGTTTCTAGGGAACGAAAAATTGGAAAAGTTGCCCGGAAAATTGGAAAATTCGAAAAAAACTGAAAGTGCTTTTTCTATTGGATTTTTGTATGATATGGATAGGCGTAAGTCGGGAAATTCGAACAAACTGTCAAAATCATATTTTTTTGTATGCACTCGCGATCATAACTGACTATAGGAACGACATATTTGGTGGAACATAAACGTAATCAGAAAAATGTTTCACATTGAATAAACGATTTGGTTAATGAATCAAAAGTTCAGTACGAAAAGTAATTTTAGGCAGGACAACGTCTGCCGAGCCCGCTAGTTAAATATAAACATTGCCAGTTATATACCTAGGGTGCGTTCGAGAACAACGATCTGGTATAAAATTTAAACCAAGACCGTTCGAGAACACTCAGACTGCAGTCTCGGACCGCGCTCCAAATCGTTCGAAAACTCGATCTATTAGTGATCCGAGAGCAATCGGGACATCCTGCTTTCGAGTGGGTTGAAAAACGTACCGCATGCGCAGTAGAAAATTGCGTGGTGGAAAAATCGTTTTAGAATTTAGATTAGGTTAGAATGGAGAACCAATTGCTAGATTTAGACAGATCGGGATATTTTGATAAAAAAACAGCAATAGCGAAATAGTACAATTAAAAGGATTCATTTTTCGTACTTTTAGGTTATTTGATTTGACATTTACAATTGTCATAAGTACCATAAGTACGTACCATAAGTTCGAAAACTACAGCAGTCTGGGAACAGTCGTCACCCCCACCATTAAAGTTTGATTTTCATACCAGATCGCTGTTCTCGAACGCGCCCCTATACTAACTAACAGGAAGCGTGACTAATGTTGCCTAGCAACGAAAGAATTATGACAGTGTAATTTTTGAGAAATGTCATTCTCTATTATTTTATTTGAGATTTTTTATTTCGAGCTCATGCTGAATACTTCATTTTTCGTTATTAATACATAAACTACTATTACGGTACAAGTATCGTAACAGTTCATATTACGTTATAAGATGGGAAAATAACCGATCGTGTATCGTAATATGAAGTTATCATAAGAATATCCTACAACGTTTTATCTACTATCAGCGTTACCACGACTATCATATATGTTTAAGAAACAGTTAAAAGGCAAGAAATAAATGAAATAATTTCAAATTTCACTTCGGTCTGCCTTTCAAAATACCTACATAATTTGTAAAGTATGATCGTAATTCAAGTAACATCAGACTAGAATTGAATTAAAAATAGGTTCTACTGTAGAAAACAGAGTTGGGATAATTTAAGAATTAAAATGCAACAGAAGTTCAAAGCCAAATATGCGAACTCAGTTAAAAGAAAATAAAATAAAACATAGATATATTTATTGGGTATATGGAATTCATTCATGTTTGTAGTTGATTTAATTTTCAGCTAGTCTATTCTAAACAAACATTGCAAAAGTGTTCCACAAAATGAAATGTAGGAAGTCATGGAAACAAAAAATCTGTTTATTTTGAACAAATGGTTTCTGCAGTTCTGTAAACGTTTCAGTAACTTTGTTTGCTCAACTTAATGTATTTTACAAAAAAGTTGCCATTTCGTCGCAAAGATAACGTAACCTTTAAAGTTGTTTATTTAACCACCTTATGCGATAGTTTATTTTTATGAATGGTCATTCACAAAAAATATTGCCGAAGACTCCCTAAAACGTCCATAGATTTTGTAACGCGGACTGCATATAAATCAATTTTTTTCATTTAAGTACTTTCCTTCCTTTAATTTACAAATATATGTAAGACCAAACTCCTAAAAATTATGTCCGACTTATTTATTTACCTGTTGTTCGAGAGATCTACTTATTTTTCTCTGCAAAATTCCAGAATAAGTGATAGAACAACTTATTATACAGGATACAGTGCACCCAAACAATAACGAAACTGTACTTCTACATTAAAAAGCGCGCCGAAAATGATCGTATTATTTTTGCGCTACTTTCCGGTACCGTTCAAGTTGGAATCGTTTACCGCGGAAGTGCCTGATGCTACTGCGACGCCTTCAATCTCGGATGCTCACAGAACGACGCCTGCTACTAGAGTCCATGCGTAGGTTTCGTCCTACTCTTCAGATTATCAAACGTAACAAATTACAAGCACATATTTTTTTAATTGCAATAAACAATTAGCGTCTGGGACATAAAATCCTTTTTAATTATAATTTAATTTGTTTTTTATTTGAGAGATCCCTGTGTAATTTTTAAGTGCTTCTTAAAACAAAATCTTCCGAAATTAATAACTTAAGAACTTTAAATTTTTAAGTGCAAACAAGAGAAACAGGGACACAACAACACTTTATACAAAATATTGCCTTTGAAGTGTTACTATACGTACATGCTTATACCCTAGAAAAACCCTTTATCTATTTTTCTGGCCACGTAGAATTTCAACACGATTAGTTGACTGAAGATATGAAGATACTTCTACAGTATGTGCCATAAAACGTGTAACACTTAGAAAACATTTTTATTAAGATGTTGAAAACAATTATTTTAGAAATCATTCATGCATCTATAAAGATCTAGGAATTGGTTTTAACATACGTCACGTGACCACTGGCTAGGCGGGGAAATTGAAAAATCTAAATTATATCGTGAGAAATTGGCTTCCTTGATAAAATATTGAAAAAAGGTAATTAAGAGAAAGTGTTCAGAATTTAATTGAAGAATTGAAAATGACAATATTTTATCAATACCGTTATCTTGTAAATTAAATCCATTCTCGCTACTTAATTTCGTTTTTTCAATTTTCCTGCCAAACTAGTAGTTATGTGGTATATTTTAAAATAAGTTTTAGGTTTTTGGAGATGCCTGGGCATCAAAATATTAGCAAAACAGTTGCCCATATGATGCAAACTTTACTTACACATGCTATATGTATAAGGATCTGCCTTTGAAAATGCAGAATGCCCTTAGTTCTAAGAGTTCTGAAATTAATTTGCTTGTGTGGATTTAAAAAAAATGAGAAAATATGTTTATGGAAACGTTTCTTAATAGGAAAGAATATTGTAACGTATTTCGTTTTACACACTCAATTTATTAACAGTGACTATGTGTATATGTACAAATATTTACAATGATCAAGAGTGATTTGAGAACTTAAAATTAACAAAATGAACAATAAGCAGCGAAATATATACAAGCAGTAAGTAACAACAAGCAGTGAAAATTAAACAATTATTAGCGAACAATTAAACAGTTAATTACCTAACCTAAACAATCCACAGTACACAAATCCACAGTTCAAACTCTCTAAAACACCCGTCTTCAACCGACGGTTAATCACGTACGAAGACGCCCCGGTACACTTAAAAACGCCACTACAGGAGATTGTCGCACTCGCGTACCGTACCAACACTAAACTCGCACGGAACTATTAATCGCCCGGTTCTTATCGAATTCGACATCCGTTTCCAAACTTCCAAACTTCAGACTTCAAACTGTAAAGGGCCCCACACACACGCAATTTAGAATTAATTCAAAACTGTACATTCAAAAGTTTTGAACGGAATGTTGCGCGATGGTTCTCCACACACACACAATTTTCACTTCCCAGTTTTATAAAACATGGCCTCAAGAGAAGAATCAAATTTATTGTCAGTGGCGTGCCTAATTATTTTGAAAAAGAAATGTAAACAAAGATTCAGTCGGAGTATGTATATGGGAGAAACATTGGTTGCTGAAACGTGATCACTTGTCACATATTAATCTCTTAGAAGAGTCGGGGCGGTCTGTGAAAGTCACCCCGAGCATAATAAAATACGCAATTTCGACGAAAAATTTGACAGGTGGGTTTCTGATCTTGGAAGATTTCGAGATCGCCGGAAATTTTTGTTTGCCATTTTCTAATGCATTTTTCTACCGATCCAAAATTCCACCCAACTTAACACTCTTTGATCTTTCCCCTTTCGCACCGTGCCCCGCTGGACTTCCCCCTTCCACCTCCAGGGACGAATTTGGCCCCCGATTTGCATGCTTTTTGCTCTAAAATTTTGCATTGCTTCGGGGAAAAAATTATTTCCCCCATCAACCTCTGTGCGAGGGAGGTGATTTTTGAATATTTTCGGTCCGATCGACTGGGCTATCGGAATCCGCCTTCAAATTTACCCGGCGAAAAAACCCTTATTTTGAGGGCACCGTATCTCGCTGGCGGTTCGACACCCGCGTTCGAGATCGCCTTACCTACAACTTTTGTCGGCGGAAGAGCGGACGACGCCCGTTTTTTCGCATGGCTTGTTCTTCTGGGTGCGATGGAACATTTTCGGCCCCTTCCGGTACGCCGAGTTCGTTATCGCTTGGACACGGGGTGTTTTACCGGAGTTGGAAAAATCGCGATGGTCACTGCGGATCCGGGACGAATTCGCCTTTGAACTTCTCAAATTTCATCCCGATCGAAGGTGTTTTCGCCCGTGTTTTCGTTCATTAAAAAAATATTTTCGAGTTTTCACGTTTTCGCCGCTATTCGGGGCGAGGTTGACGATTGTGGGACGGGTGGACGGCTGAAATTATAGTCGAATTGTTTGTTTTTGTTGAAAAAACATAATAATGTTCAAAATACGTTTAGTATAAATATATATAAAAAATTACTTATCTACTTCTATTATATTAACTACTCAAAATCAAATAAATCCGTTAAAACTATGTCACCTGCTGCGCGCCACTATATTAAACAAAACTTGAGGTTTTGACCACACACGCACAATTTTGAATGCGCAATCCTCGGTGTACAGTTAAAATTTCAAGACAGACTTGAAATGAACGGTTCAACTGCGCAGTTCAAAAAAGTCTTAAGGCTTGCACCACACACGCACAATTTTGAATGCACGTTTTTGCCTGTTCATTCAAAACTTAACGCAAGTACGTGTGTGAGTGGGCGCCTTAAGACTGTCCACTCGGCTTCTTGCTTTCCATTTTATAATAGTGATAAAACATTGTTCTATCTCTCGAAGATTCCAGTATTGGAAAATTCTTTTATTTCTCGAACTTTTCGGAAGCCATAAACAGCGACAAGGTCGCGCCGTAATAAATCAAAGGCGACTCGTCGTCAGACAAATAATGTGAATCATAGCCAGGGGCGTCGCATGCGGGGCAAATGTTCGTATCACTATGCCCTAAATCCGATATATTATGCAGGATGCATTTTGGATCCAGAAGCACAAGGGTCAAGCACAGATCAATAAGAAGATAAACATTTGGTGTGTAGGGGGCGTGAAAATAGGACAAAAATTAAAATACAAATTGGAAACGAGAAGATAGAGGAAATCTCAGATTTCTGCTATTTAGGAAGTCAAATAACTCTAGAGATATAAAACAAAGTAAAGCGCACGGCTGAGTTGCATTTAATAAAAAGAAACAACTGTTATGCTCTGGAATGATAAATATAGAAACTCGGAAGAGGCTCCTAAAAACGTATGTTCGGAGTACGGCATTGTACGGGTGCGAAACTTCGACGATAGGAGAAGCGGATAGGAAAAAATTAGAAACATTTCAAATGTGGTAGATACTATAGACGCATGATGAAGATACCGTGGATAGATAAGGTTAGCAACAGAGGGGTATTAGAAAGAGTTGGAGAGAAGCGAAATTTATGGAAGACAGTAAAAAATAGAAGAGATAGGATGGTAGGACACCTTCTGAAGCACGAAGACTTAGTTCGCGACATACGAGTCAGAGATAGGAATAAAAAGAGGTAGTGGTGGGCCCAGATTAGGCTACTGCTCTCAAATAGTTATGGATGTAGGATGTTCAACTTTTGGGGAAATGCGTAGGTTAGCTCAGGGTAGAAAAGGATGGAGGTACGCGTCCAACCAGTCTTCGGACTGACAACTTTATGATGACATAGTTGCGATTTGAACATTGTTAAGGTACTTTTTAGTGGTCATCTATTTCTTCATTCTTCCCATCTCTTTTTATTTCCGAGATACGACTACTAACTTTTGTGTTTCTTACGGACGTCAGTTGTTTTGTTTGCACTTTTCAATAGCATTCCCTGTTACCTTTTCAACGAAGTCTTACAACTTGTATTTTTTTTTTTCAAAAAAGAATAAAACTAAACAACGGAGAATAACAATTTATTTTCAACCAAAAGAACGAAACAATTATTGAAGCCCAACAATTTTGAAAACCAGAAAATTTTTATCTGCATGTTCTAATATAACGTTGAAAAGGCAATAAAAATCGTTATTCAAAAATGCAAACAAAACAATTAACGTCTATAACGAAAACAAAAGTTGGTAGTAGAATCTTCGAAATAATAGATATAGAAAAAAACTGGAAAGACCACCAAATGTGCCTTCAAATGGTACTTTAAGAATATTCAAACCCGAACAAAATAAAATGAATAATAAGAAGACTATAAAAAAAGAAAATTATAATTTTTTGATGTCTTTAGATATCTCAAAAACCAAAAAGATTCTTAAAATTCATAAGATTCAGATAAACTTTCTCCATTTACCATCTTTGTATCTTCAGTACTAACCAAGTTACTGACGCCTGTAAACTGGGATTCAACAAATTTTACAAAAAGCATCCATTTCTCAGAATGTACTTGAGCAATAAACGAGGAAAACTGTTTGTAGGAATTAGCCAATATAGGACTCATATACAGAGTGGTGATAAAGTTCCGCACAAAATTCATAATTCTATTACTTCCTGTCCTTTTTTGAAAATCCTGAAACACGTCAATTTTAGTTTTTAAAAAAACATCTTCCGACGTAAGGCGCTATCATATTTTTTTAAATGGCAGCTTTTAGGTTTATTAATGGAAACTCGCAATTTTAAACAAAATTTTAAATAAAATAAAATTTTTGTGTCGGAAGGTCTCTTTTTAAAAACTAAAAATTGACGTGTTTCAGGATTTTCAAAAAACGCTCTAGATGGTTAACAAAAACATTAATTTTGTGCGGAACTTTATCACCGCTCTGTATAGCGATGCTATAAAATTGGTTCAAAATAAGTTCATGATTAAATTTTATTATTTATTTTTAATCGTGGGGGCGAATTCTTTAAAATCCGAAATTTCAGAATAGCCAGTTATGAATTAAAATAATTTCCAACGGCTTCGGTTTCAAACTTTCATCCTCGCTAACAGTAGAGCTCACTCGAAAGTTGGATACAATACTTTACCTGCAAGAACTTGGACTTCAAGTGTAGATTTAACCCCTTATGCTACTAGGAAAATGTGCACAGACAGTAGTCCTTGAACGAACGTTGCCATAGAAACGTGTAATAATATAAGATTTCTTGAATTTTTCTGACAAGTAAATATGAATTTGAGGTGTTTGGCTTCACAGTAACCTTGATATGCCACAATACGAATTTCTTTATTGGCTGTTACCACAGCCCACTGAATAATGGATTATTACTCCATGGTCATTGAATAATGAACCTCAATATGCGTTAGGAAACGCACATTTTGACCAAGGAAACTAAATACTTTATTAAAATTTTTCTTTACGTTTAAAACTCCAATATTTTCCTGCTATAACGGAAACTTTTAATTTTTTTAAAGGGAACCACGCGCTCTCCGACGCTTAAAATAATATATCATCCAAGCAAAAAATACATTAAATCTCCCATTATTTTCCTCGTGCCCTCCAAATAGCAAGATTACCAACCAATTTCATAACTTGAACGAAAGCGTAATAAATACGAAACGAGGTACTTGCGTCATGTACTTATTTGGAATTAGTATTAATTCTCATAGAAATTCTGGTATAAGCGCCATACCAGTTTCTGTTTTTGATATTTTATAGTTTAAAATTTTCACGTTATCATTTCAAAGCTGCCAACGTAAAACAATATTTGGGAAGTCGGCATTTTCAAATTAAAATACACTGCCAAACAAAAATAATCGTACAATAGGTACCGTCGTAAAGTTATACTGTTTTACTAGGAGTAAAAGTGTAATTTTTTGTGGCCAGTCTGTGAGGTTTTATTTATTTATTATTTTACGTTAAGTTTTCAGTCAGTGTAAAAAATATAGAGATGTCCAATTATTTTTATTCCCCAGTGTAGATTTTTGAGGTTTTAGACCTTTACGAAAAAATATAATGTCGAAATGGGAAAGTTAGTTTACCGTTCCTAAAGCTACTAAGGAAAAAGAATTAGATGTACTCCGGAAACTAGTAAACACTCAAATATTGATAGCGGGAGTTTCACTCCGGGAAAATTGGTGCTAAACTGACAAAATGAGTAAACACAGGAGAGAAACAATTTAATGCGGCTAGAAAGCTCCTCGATTCCTAGAATTTATAGGAGTTTCAGATTATTAAACATTTAAAGATTTGTTTATAAAATTGCACCACTAAAGTACTTCTAATATTACACGTTAGATATGATGACTTTTAATAATTTTGTGGTTACTTTATACTTTTAGTTAGTTCTATACAAACTACAAAAATAATCGTACAAAACCGAATGGAGAGCAGAGTAAAAGAAATATTAGAGGAAGACCATTTCGGGTTTAGGAGAAATGTGGGTACCCCCGAGTCCCCGAGATCATTTTAGCTTTACGGCTAACAATATAGAAAATATAAAAAAACGGAAAGGAAGCCTATACTTGGGCCGCCAAACAGACGGAGTGATCACCCTGCACAACAATGTGTAGAAAAAAAATAACTTGACCCTAATTAGTCATCGCAATTTTATTATTTCTCCAGTTCCACAGATCTGCCTCCATCCTAAGGCATGCAACAATGTCTGCCAGTTCTAAATTCAGGTTCGTCGATAGTCAAGTAATGCGTGCAAAAGATATGAGCCAGACACAAATTTGTCACACGACCTGTCCAATAGGTACATGTCTTATTAAAAATAAAAAATATAAATGACTGCAAGCGAAAATTTTGTCACTATAGAAAAAGTGTCTGCCTCCCTCTGAACTAGTGATTGGCAAAGTTCCAGCCTGACACTTTTTGTCATCAAAAATGACGCAAGCTCTCTAACGAAAAGTGCAAGTGACGGTAATAAACTTTGAGCAGGAACGTAGAGAAACAGATATTCGGAGGGTGAGTGAGAGGGAAACACGTTGTTACCGCTAGCTCTCCATTTATACCTCTTGGTGCGTCCACCCAGCAGAGATTTCCTTCCTCATTGTTTAATGCTTATTGTTTATTGTTTATTGTTTATTGTTTATTAGGTTTCGTACTAAAAAGATCCCTATTTAAATCTTATTTTCTTCTGTGGCATAATTTAGTTATTTTTGGCTACACAAGCTCTCCAATTACCTCTGCACATCACCTTAAGGCTGGGATATTCGAATACCCGGGAAGCGTTCTCTTCGCTTCTGAGACGGTGTTAATACAGACAGTCCAGCTCAAAAACTGTATTACTTATAGACATGAATTACGGTTTAAAAGAAATATGAGGGTTGGTAGAACACGCTTATAACTACATATTTTATTTGCCATATTTACACTGTTGTTAGTTGTTAAAATAAACGAAGTTGAAAACTGGCAAATTTTAATGGAAATCTTAGCATTATTCACACACAAATTGTACATTCGGATTTTAGTTAACCGCCAAATAAAATATGTGAGCATACTCACCGATCTTTTAGCTTTATTTTAAGACTATATTTGCCTAATTTCGTTATTTCAATGTTCTGCTAGACTGACTGTGCCAAGCGGTTGCTAAAGCTATGTCTGTTTTTGTCTTACACATGTACTGCCGATCTCCTGACCTGTCGTTGCGTATCCCAGCCTTAATAGTATTTCTTAGCATGTATTGAACAAGCGGAATTTTTGAATTCCCTAAACGATTTCAGCAAGAAGTGGTTCAGGATAATTTTTGTTCAAATTGCATATTTTTGGAGTTACCATTTTAAGAAGATTTTAGCAAAAAAATATACAGGGGGCGATGAGAGGTACTGGATCGTTCGAACAACTACTCCTCGAGCAAATACCCCGCCAGGCATTTAATTATAGAACAATTGCACCTAAACAATTAAAAAAGTAATTGGCGCAGGTCAGTATGTATACAGAAAGTCCCCGGTTGGGGCAACGAAGAGGGAAAAAATATTTGTAATTTCTCAGAAAACTCACTCATAAAAAACACTGCTTGTCTTTTAACTCCCATCGCACATATTACGCTTATTCAACTGTTCCAGGAAACATTTTATTACATTTTTAAATTCATTAAAAATGTATTTAATTCAGTACCTACTGTATGGTTCTGGTACGGAATGCTACTGTTCAGTAATTACAAAATTAAAATAGTATATTATACACGAGTTTGTAATGAATCAAGTTCTGCAGCTTCTTTTATTGCTGGTGCTGTTAAAGAAATCTCGTTTTCACTCTCACTACTCATTATATCTTATTTTTTAGAATATGCATTTCAAATTAAAAGCAAACCATGCTGATTTGACGTTTCAATTTGAACTGACACATCGCGAACGCGGCCTACTAAATAAATGTAAGAAAGGGTTAAGCGATGTTCCTATTGGTGTAGTGAATAATATTCATTAATGACTGCAGTGATTAATGTATCTAATTATGATTGAAGAAACACAAGTATAAAGATTATGTTGTAAGATAGCCGTGGACAAAAATATATAATATTTATTCTATGACTTGGTTAGGCAACCAAACGAACACCTTAACCATAATACCTAAGTTACCTCCAATACTTTCATTAAGCAGCGTTGATCGTATAGTTAGGCTATAAATAAATGTAAGTAATAATTAAATGTACTTTTCAATACAACAACTGCGTGTCGCGTGACCTACATTTTTCGATAAAAAAGTAATATATTCGTTTTGAAAAATAATCATCCGCGATTAATTCGTTACGAAACCCTTCACGTCACTGTCAAATACGAGATTTCAAAAGCATATTCATTGAACGTCGTTTTCCATTTCCCCTCTTCACGATTAAAATTGTGTAGGTATTAACGTCAATATGAAAGCTTTAATAAACCCAACAGAGTTAGTACGTACTTATCTACACACAACGAGGTTTTCTTTTTTTCTTCATTGTATCAAAACACGTTTTAGCATTTTGTGATAATGGCACCAACACATTCTAATAATAGACAGGGAGATCGGCGGCAAAATGTAGGTAATTATATGCATATGCAGGCTGTTCTGTCAATTCATACAGCGTCAGTCAAGAAGTCTATTCAGAAAAAGTTGATATCAAGCACCATCTTTGTGCCACTAAAACTGTTGGGCCACATTGGCAAACTAGATCATTTAAAACATGATCATATGGAGAGTTAGGAATGGTGGAGGTGCCGGAAATGTTTTTCGTTGCAGGTGTACATGGCGTTTCCTAAATACTGTAAAATACCTAAATGATTTTATGGAACTATTCATAAAATAGCCGTCCTCTAGATTTGAAGTCTTTATGAAATTTTCCATACAATAAGAAGTGAAATACCAAGGAAATATAGTGGCATGAGAGACACTGTAAATTACCCTAGATGTCTCAAAAATTTTGAGCTCTTGAATTAGGTACCTAAAATTGTAGCGTTGATATCGTCATATTATACGCTTTATGTAGGTACTTAACAATATCTTAAAATTATTACCTGTAATGTTTTTTACGTAAAATCCACTAACGTGATGCTAACTTCATCTCATTTAATTTTAGGCCAAAAATTAACAGTTGTGCAATTTCAATATCAATTTTTAAGTACTAAAACATATATAAACATGCCCTGTTATTTGAACGCTGGCAAGAGTAATGAATACAATATACACAAATACCTGCTGATTGATGATGATTACCATGCGTTTCAATTATATTGATAAGGGTGTTTCACTCTTACTGTTCTAACCTCCTCTCCTATTTATAGATTTAAATATTATGTTTTTATTAGATTTACATGAAAAGCGGAAGATCCCAACATTACCCAAACCCTTCCCTTGTGGATTTACCCACGTAAGTGCTTATAAATTCACTAGTTCAAAACTACAGCGCGTATAAAAAGTAACCCAGGATAAACTTAAACTAAACGTTACGCTTCACCTTATGTTAGTATAAACTTTACAATACATGCAACTATTAATATTACAATTTGAAGTCAAAAAGGTGGAAACAAGCTGATCGTATTTTACACCAGACCAACCAATTTGAATTTCTTATAAAACACCACTTAGTTTGTTTAAATATAGTCTTGATTGTTCTCCAGACAATTACAATAATTGTAAATGACTTGGTGGTTGGTGAAGATAATTAGTATATTATACACGAGTTTATAATGAATGCTATTGTTACCGAGGATGAAGTTTACAACACGAGCGAGTGAAACGAGTGAGTTTTGTAATCATCCGAGGTAATAATAGCATCATTATAACGAGTTGTATACTATACTTTGTCCACGACTATCAAAACAGATTCCCAGAAAGAATTTACCTTCATTTCCCTTCTCCAGTGCAAGATAGATTCATACATACGCTCTCAGGTATAATTTTCTTGGTTTTTTGAGCAATGAATCTAATGAGGCAAGTTCTGCAGCTTCTTTTATTGCTGGTGCTGTTAAAGAAACCTCGTTTTCACTCTCACTACTCATTATATCTTCTTTTTTAGAATATGCATTTCAAATTAAAAACAAACCATGCTGATTTGACGTTTCAATTTGAACTGACACATCGCGATCGGGGCCTACTAAATAAATGTAAAAAAGGGTCAAAGCGATGTTCCTATTGGTGTAGTGAATAATATTCATTAATCACTGCAGTGATTAATGTATCTAATTATGATTGAAGAAACACAAGTATAAAGAGTATATTATGGGATAGTCGTGGACAAATACAATTAACAACGTCCAAGCGAGGAATAATCATCAAGTAAGCTAGTATTTGTCAAAAATAATACATAAATATTAACACAAACAGCTGATTCTGGTAAAGGTGTAAAAGATAAGGCGATCGCCTCTCAGAAGTCGACTCGGGAGGTGACCTTTGCGCTAAAGAAGGAAAACAAAAACAGGCAATTCGTAAAAACTTACAAAACAAACAATAAATTTTAAAAGTAAGTTGACTGAATAAAATACACTGTGTACAAAAATAAATATCCTCCACTAACAAGTTCCAACATAAACAATACGACGAAGAGAGCGACGGGAGAAAAAGAGTAATCAACATTTCATAGAAGTAAAAAGAATCACCGAACACCAGTAAAAAAAGAAAATTCTAAAACGAAGGAAATAATGAAGGATATGAAGTCGAAAATTAGAGTCATGAACGGAATGATGTCAGATATAAGTTTATCCGGGAAGAACTCAAGGAATACAAGGATGAAGTAAGAGAACTAAGAAAAGAAAATCAGAAATTAAAAACGTAATTGAGACAAATACGAAAAACATAGAACAAACTGATAAAATTGAATGAGACTAGAGAAATTTAAGAGACATTAGAGAAAAACAATATAATCATAAATCATAATAGAGCTACCCAGAAACAGTGAAAATAGAGAAGAGCGAACGAAAAACATTGAAAAGTTTATAAAAGATGAACTAGGCGCAGAAACCCATATAAACAGAGCATTTACAATCAACAACAAAAAAATAATAGCCAAAGAAGAGAATTTAAAGAAAAAATGAGACAGTGCAAACAAAGCGAAGCTAAGGAAAAACAAAGATCTGGAAGTGTACATAAACAATTATTTAACAAGAAAGTAAAGTGAGATGCAGAAGGTAAAAAGAGATGGGGCTAAAGAAGAAATGGGTAAAGGAAAAAAGTTAAAATAGCGTATCACTAACGGGCGACAATGAGAAAACAAATATAGGGATCTTAATAGTAACTGAAACTAAGAAAAATTGGAGAGAATTTCGAAAAGTATGGAGTGTGCTAAAAAGGGTCATTTTAAATAGAGGTAACCCCCCTTTCACCATTCAGGAACTAATTGTTGCTGCTCTAGAAGAATGGAACAACATACCGCAGGAAGCCATTAATAACCTTTATTTATTGGAATATACAGACGTGATAATGTTTTGCTCGAGAACAGAGGAGGGCATACTGGTTATTGACATCTTCGTTTCTCACATTTTGCGAAGACTTTGGTCTTTTCAAAAAAAAAAATTCAGACATTTTCTTAAATTTAAGTCCTGGCCTTGTACTCCTTCCATGAAAATAACCTTACATGTGATAAAGCATTTCAATAAAATGTAGAATTGAATCCACATATGTGTTTACGTTTCAAATTAATTCAGGGACGAAGAGTTTTGGATCATTAATCACTGCAGTGATTAATGAATATTATTCACTACACCAATAGGAACATCGCTTTGACCCTTTTTTACATTTATTTAGCAGGCCGCGATCGCGATGTGTCAGTTCAAATTGAAACGTCAAATCAGCATGGTTTGCTTTTAATTTGAAATGCATATTCTAAAAAAGAAGATATAATGAGTAGTGAGAGTGAAACGAGGTTTTTTTAACAGCACCAGCAATAAAAGAAGCTGCAGAACTTGCCTCATTAGATTCATTGCCCAAAAATCCAAGAAAATTATACCTGAGAGCGTATGTATGAATCTTTTTTACACTGGAGAAGGGAAATGAAGGTAAATTCTTTCTGGGAATTTGTTTTGATAGCCGTGGACAAAGTATAGTATACAACTCGTTATAATGATGTTATTATTACCTCGGATGATTACAAAACTCGCTCGTTTCACTCGCTCGTGTTGTAAACTTCATCCTCGGTAATAATAGCATTCATTATAAACTCGTGTATAATATACTATTATTTTTAATAAAATAATGGACAGTGAAAAAAGTTAGAATTGGTCATATTGCCAAAACTGGAACGGCAAATGTTATCCTAGCTCTGTTTACGGATACTTCGTCTCCCACATCCGCTACAACCCATTCCATATTAGATACTTCTGCCCATCTTCTCCAGGCCTATGGATTAATTCTGTGGTATTTTTCTACTGCTGTAAATAACGTGCTAAAAAATATATTTCAAAAGGAAATCTCGAGGTCATATAGAGCAACATGGCCCTTGGCATGTAAATGTAATACATTTATTCACTTACTGACAGCAATGTAAATAACTTCCGCCCCGCTATTTAAGGTTATAATACGACTACCGTGTACTAACAGTCTGACTGTTTAAATTACAGGTCTTTACCGGGGCCTCCTGCAGTCTTTTGATGAAAGCCCGCAAGAATTCGTACCAACTACCAACATCTAGCGGCCACAAGCCACATTTACTGAAATACATTGAGTCCGCCATATTGCTTACTTGGCCATAATATGGACTGCAAGTACCTTACATCTAATCGAATTTCTCAACTTGGTAGAGAAACCCGCAAATATTATACTTGTTTAAATATATTTTCCATATTGAAAGTCATGATATTGTTATGTCTTATTTTCGTTGTGATTTGGGGGTTTCTCATAGAAGCTGACCTGAGCTACTTTTTTGAGTATAATAGAAAGCTGAAACCATAATTTGGATATCGTTTTTAGTTTTCGAGAAAAAAATAATGTTGATTTTTATCGTTTTTCGAAAACTCTCTCCAATTCTTTTTGTCCTAAGCAGACTAAAACTGTTACGATTGACTCATATAGAACTTTTTCCAAGGAATTTCGCCTAGAGCACGTTCTTGCAGGGTAATCACTCCGTCTGTTGGGCGGCCCAAGTATAGTTACCCATTTCCAGTATAATACCTATCCATCGATTTATTAAATTTAGATACCCAGAAAGAAGACAACCAAGCAAAATGGTGTTTTCGAAATTAAAATCAAATTTAATTCACTAGGGGTCATTCAATAAACCTAGAAACAAAATTTATAATAAAGAAAATAGGGAAGAGGAAGAAATAAATGTTTTATCGTTGGTTAAGCCGACACCAAAAACTTCTTGTCGCGAAATCGAATCACAAGTTGGTGTTTCCAAATCAAAAGTTCAAAAAATATTAAAAAAGGCAAATATAGAGGCCATATAAAATTCAAATTATTCACCATCTCTTCCCGGGAGATCAAGAAAGAAGGCTTAATTTTTGTAGGTGGTACTTAAATAAAATTCAAGAAAATCCAGCAGAATTTGGGCGGTCTGTCATTTGGACAGATGAAACTCACATAAGCAGCGTAGGATTATTTAACTGACGTAATGTGCGTCACTGGTCTGATACAAATCAGCACCAAACTTTTGAACGTCAGAGGCAAGGACGTTTTGGATTTAACGTTTCGTGTTTTATTTTGGGTGGTCAACTAGCGTACCAAATTTTTGATGGAAACTTATAACGCGATTGAGATACATTAATTTATTGAATATTAACGCAGAGGCAATAATGGAAAATGTTCCGTTAATAAACATAAACAGGGTATATTTCCAACAAGATGGTGCCCCTGCACACAATTCTGCAATAGTTAGAAATTATTTAGAAAATCATTTTCCGGGTAGATGGTTGGGTACAAATGGACCTATATTGTGGCCTGCAAGATCACCGGATCTGAGTGTATTAGACTTTTTTGTTTGGGCATTTTTTAAAAAAAAATATACATACGAAGATACAACGATCAAGCCGAGCTAGCAGAGGCAACACATGCAGCTTTCCGATATTTGCAAGCCCATCCTATTAACTATTAACTAAAAGATGTAGATTATGTGTTGAAAAACATGGCAATCAATTTGAACAGTTCCTATAATTTTGTTGTTTGCTGTTTGATATTCTTCTTGTTTTTGTTTGTTTTGCTGTTTTTCTGCTTATGTTACTTTTATTTCAGTTGTTATTAAAAGTTGTTAACATAAAATCAGAGGTATCTTGGATGTATGTACCTATCTTATATTTTCTAAAGACAAAAAGTACCAAAATCGTTGCCGTTTTTTGAAATAACAATATAAAAGTATATATATATTTTGATAGCTTAAAAAAAAGACCTTTCGAACTAGACCAAAGCCTACTATGATTTCCTTTTAAAAAAAATTAACTTTTTGTCATAACTCAAAAAATACGCTCCCTAGAAAAAAACTACGTACGCCACTGAATTCCTTGGAAAAAGTTCCATATGAGTCAATCGTAACAGTTTTAGTCTGCTTAGTACAAAAAGAATTGGAGAGAGTTTTCGAAAAACGATAAAAATCAACATTATTTTTTTCTCGAAAACTAAAAACGATATCCAAATTCTGGTTTCAGCTTTCTATTATACTCAAAAAAGTAGCTCAGGTTCGCGAAAACCCCGAGGCTCTATCTCTGCTGCTTCTATGCGAAACCCCCAAATCACAACGAAAATAGGACACCCTGTACAGTGTAAACTGATTCTCATCTTGACTAATTTTTTAGTCTCTGCAATGTATACTTTTCACAATAATTGTACTCGTAGTACCTAATCTTGTGAATCCTTTTAATATCTGCGAAAAATCACACGAAAATGTAAAAGCTCTGGTAGAATGCATCTCGAACCTATGTATTGAGTGACATTCAATATCTAGCCACGTAAAGATTTCCAGAGACACTGAGCAGCCTTCACCCAAACGTTCAGTTTACCATGGAAACGGAATGTGTACTCGCCTCTTCAAATATGCTTCTAACTCGAAAATTAGACGGAAGCATCGAATATCATGTCATGATGTGTAAAGGAGATCTCCACAGGGACTATAACTTGAATTCAGCAGGTCACTGGTACCCCGCAGCAAGGGATGACATTATCAGCACTCCAGCACGACGATAGAAACAGGTCTATGAAAAATAAGTTTTGAAAGAGTAAGTACAAAATACTGTTTCTTACCGATTAATCAATAATAACTTTATCGCTTTTGGTAAACAAAAATGGGTTGCAAATTACAAGCTGATCATTACTTAATTAATCCAGCAATAGGTTTTTCGATCTATTTTGAGTTTTCTCGTAATAATAAGAATATATAAGTATATTTAAATAATATTCTATTTCTGTTTAGTTAATGGTTAGTAAGAATTAGTTCGCACTATTGTAAGGTGCCTAAACCATATTATGATCTACCTATACAGGATGTTAAATTTTATTGATTCACAAATACACAGAGGTTGGATCGGGAACTTTGGCGTAAATTCACTATGAATTCTTTATAAGTTAACCCCACACGCCAAAAGACATTAACATAGTAATTAAACTCAGCACGCATTTCACTGACAACGTTAGCATCTTCAGGACTTGAAGATTAATCTAAATCTAAAACTTACACTACATTGCTCTAATACCAAAGGCTTAGAGAGGAAACTTAGCTATTTAACATTTACGATTGAAGCAGCCATACTAGACTTATCCGTACGGCCGTATTTGTAATGAGCTTGATGCTCCTTAAAGCGAGTTAAAATAGACCGAGTTGACTGCCATAAAAATTTCTGTAGAAATTATTTTGGCGTGAATCCCAAACGGTTTACAAAACTTAACGTAAAAATCCGCTGCTTCCAACGTTCATCCAGCAGGTCTCCAGTAAAATAGTACCTAAACGACGTGAAAATACGCTCGCCAGCTGAGCGAGAAATGTAGCTAACAAAGGAAAAGAGACGAAAAGAACGATGCTCGACAAGGTCGCATAGAAATAAGAATCGATATTGTACCCGAATAAAAATTTGAAAAACAAAAATTCACAGATCTCGCACCTTACGCAAGCATCATATGTATTGAAAATGCCTGACACAATTTTTACATTTAAAACCCTTATGAGTTGTATCTGCCACAATATAACAAATTAATTATTATTAATTTACGTTTACCGATTTTGCGGGGTCGAGATCGTAACAATAAACAGCCATACTTTGGGGTTTGTTTTAAAACAATAACTGCTTCCGCGCCGATTCGGTGTCGGCATTTCATATGTCACGCAATCCAATATTATCCGTATGCGCTGGTCGAGGTCACGCCATCCTCATTAAGTTTGCCTAAACGTGATCCCAATAGCATTTTCAATACTAAAAGCGTACGAAAAAAATGATTTTAAAACACGAAATTTATACGTAATTTATACGTAGAGGAAATGCAGATCGTAACAATGGCAACAAGCTTCCTTTGTATTTTTACCGTTAGATAGTTTAACTACTACCGCGGGGTTTGTAATTCTTATTGATCAAAGTTGAAGCCCAGATCGTACCTAGTAAGTCTAGCCTATTCAGCACATGGAAATCTAATAACTCAAATAATGTGAAATTACTTCAATCTATTTATAATTCCAACTTTACACGGAAAAAGTCCTTATCATTCATTTTTTGCTGTTTGTACTCTTTGAATTCTAAACAAAATATGGATATCGGTCTATTATAGCGATTATTCAAGTATATACAATTATTATTGACTCGTGCATCAGGTGCCTACTTTAATTCGACGAGCACGTGTGTATCCAAACTCGACCAATCCAGTCAAAAAACAAAAATCCTCTACCAAAACCAAACGGGAAATACGCGCATTATAATGCATTGGTTTCTACACTATTTCTTGAATTTGCTCAAAATTGTCAAAGGATCACAAATAATTATTTTCATTGTATGATTTTTATCCTACAAGCCAAAGTTAGTAGGTTACACTATTTATTTAATTAGCTTGTCTAGTACAAAATTGGCTAAAAATAAACTTGTAATGTTTTGCATTATTCGTTTAATAATAAAAATAAACATTTAATTGGCAAATAATACATTGCGTATTAAAATAAGTGTATTTCTGAAAACGTTATTTTTTTGAAATTAGTACTTAATAGATGTGTTGCCTCCTCGGGCATTAATGACTGCCAGGCATACTTAAAATCAGCCTATCGATTGCATCTTGTGACAAAAGGGACCACTGCACCCTCAATGCATTTTCAAATGCAAAACGGTATTGAATGTTTACCATAACTGGAAGAAGTTGTCTCTGCAGCATGTCCCACGCATGCTCAATGGGGTTGAAGTCGGGAGACTGAGGAGGCCATGGCAAAAGGGCAATGTTCTCTTCTTCAAACCAATTTTGTATCTGATGTGCAATGTGAGGACGAGCACTGCCCTGCATATAAACAAAATCTGGGGCAGCAGCACATGAATATGGTTGCACAACAGGTACAAGAACTTGTTCAATATAACGCCGCTGGTTCATGGCTCCATCTAAACAAACGAGGTCCGTTATAGGGTGCAAATAGATTCCAGCCCATAACATCACAGGCCCTTCTCGGTAATTGTGAACTTCCTGGAAGTGCCTGGTCCTCTCCAAGGCTCCGCTTCTTCGCCACACTCTCGTTCTTCTACAATCAGGTTGAAATCCGACTCGGGATTCGTCGGTAAACAGAAAATGGAACCATTTTGCTTCACCCCATTGAGCATGCTCTTCAGCCCATTCAAGACGAGCTTCGCGATTGCCGTTGCGAAGTGCAGATAATCTTATTGGTCGACGAGAATGAAGACCAGCTTCATGGATACGATTTCTGATTTTGAGCAGTGTATTATTGCACTCCCCATACAATTTCCCTCCAAGAATATACTTACCTATATGCATAAAATTATGAAAAATATGAAAAATATTAAAAATATAAAAAAAAAACTATGCAAAAAGAAATATATATCATATTCATGACTATAATAATGATTATAATAGTTACATCGAAATTAACATATATTCACAACATAAACATAATATAAACATAATATTCTCGGTAAGGATGGGCGAAGTTTAGCCAGTGGCTATTCTTACACTTAACCCACCGTACCGAAAAGTAGTAGAAAAAATGGAAGAAGAAAATATATAAGAAGTCAGAATAAGAAAACAACAGCAGAATGAAGAGAAAGAGAGGAGGAAGAGGAGGAATAGGAGGGGACGACGACAACTTGAAACAAACGAACACATCGGTGATATGATAACAATTAATGCTGACCGATGAATAGGTGCGCTCTAACACGTGCACGAAACTCTCTCAAACTTCTACTCTCGCCAAAATCTTCACAAAATGCGTTAAAAGCCCTAACCGCGACAAATGTGAAACTCCGTTGAAATAAGGCAGAGGAATGGTGTGGCATGGTCAAGTGATTCAGATAACGCAGAGCCAGACCATGAACATTTTGCCGAAACACAAGCTTTTCAATCAAATACACAGGATAACCAACACTCAACAGCCGATACAGAAAAGTAAGAGATTGAAAGATAACTATATTTTCAAACCGCAACCATTCCAATTCGTTGATCTTCGATGATACTCCTCTGTCAAACTTCCGCATGTCAAACACAAATCGACAGCAAGTATTCTGAACAAGCTGCAGTCTGCGCCTATAAGTAGAATCCAGGCAAGGATAAAACATAACTATACAATGATTAAATACAGACATGATTAATGACTCGCATAATTTTTTCCGTATCTTAAAATTCAGTATATGTCTATTTGAGAAAAGTGTTTTCATGCTAAAAAAGCTGTTTTGAAGCAGTTTACCTACATGTTCTCTAAATCGTAGTTTTTCATCGAAGATGACACCCAAGATTTTAGCAGTGCTAGAAAATTCCACAAGTTCATTACCGACACGTATGTGAAGGTGATTCCGCAAATATTGACGCTTGCCTCGTGAACAAAAAATGATGGCTGTTGATTTACTAGCATTTATTAGCAAATTATGATTTAGTGAATAGGTGTAAAGTGATAGTAAATCTTCATTTATTAGGAAATCTGAATGCTGGACTTCAGAGGGATCAAAAAAGTGTAAGAGCTGTGTATCATCAGCGTACGATTGAAGAGAGGAATTCAAAACACAATTCCCCATATCTGCCGTATACAACAGAAAAAGCAATGGTCCAAGGATTGATCCCTGTGGCACGCCCGAAGTAATAGATCCAATAGTAGAATGTAAATTATTAACAATGACGTACTGGGTTCTGCCAGACAGATACGACTCAAAAAACGAAACAACCGAATCATCAAATCCGTAAAATCTTAATTTTGCACACAATAAATTGTGATCGATCATATCAAACGCTTTAGAGTAATCGAGAGCGACACAAGCAACAGCTACACCCTTGTCCAAAGATCTTATTATGTCATCTGAAAAATTTACCAAGGCCGTAGTAGTGCTGTGACCCTTTCGGAAACCAGATTGGAATATGGGCAAGACATTGTATCTATCAACATAAGCCATCATTTGGCCGTGTATAATTCTCTCTAAAACTTTGCTTATGACAGAAAGTAAACTAATAGGTCGCAAATCAGCTGTCGATGAAGGATTATTTACTTTGGGCACGGGGCACACTCTCGATATTTTCCATGTTTTGGGGAAGTAGTTTGACTCTAAACAGCAGTTGGCAATATGCGTTACATGATTAATTATCGTGGGAATACACAGATTCAGCATGTACAAGGTTATACCATCGTGGCCTGAAGTGTTAGACTTAATACTACGAATCGCCCCAGAAACCAAATCCTGATCAACGAGTTCAAACCTGAAGGAACAACTGTCATTGAATTTATTCGCTTGATAGAATTGAATGGTGTCAGTAAACGGTAAACTTGGCTTGAAAATGCTTATAAAATAATCATTTATTAACTCTGCATTCTGAAAACATGGAAGGGCAGAATCGTAATTATTCTTCTGTTTTGTAACTACTTGCATATTATTTAAATTTTGCCAGAGCCTTCTTACATTTCCTTGATTTTGCAACCAGTTCAAATAAGCTTTCTTTTCTCTATTAATTGATGAGAGAGCAAAATTGCGCATGAACTGATACGTTCTCCAACTTTTCCGAGTTCTTTGTTGTTTATATTTAGTATACGATCTGTCCTTCTCCCTCAAAATCATCCTCAATGCATCAGTTAACCAAGGTGACGTCGGTTTGCTAACTCGCTTTGTAACAACAGGGGCATGGAAGTTAAAGAGGTTTATTATATTATCAGTGAAGAAACCAACCTTTTCATCTATGTTAGGGATATAATATATGTTGTCCCAGTTTATATTTGATAAATCATTATGAAAATTATTATAATTAAAGTATTTAAAATCACGAAATGTAACGAATCTTTGGATAGATTTTGGCCGCTTAAATTTAAATTTACAAAAAGTTAATTCGTGATCACTGATCATATCGGCGTTCGCAACCCCACTACTGCTAACTGTATTAAGATCGTTCACAAAAATCGGATCCAAAAGTGTAGCTGCTGTACTCGAAAAATGGGTAGGCTTATGAATTACTTGAGAAAAACCATACGAATCAAATAAATTTGTAACTCTATCGCCCCCGTTAAACAAATCCACATTGACATCTCCCAAAATTGTAACATGATCAAAATTTGGAAGAGTAATATTCAAAACTTTCTCGACACCACTAATTAAATCGTCAACAGAAGATCGTGGAGGACGACACACAGCTCCCACAACATGACTCAAACCACAAAACTGAAATTTTATCCAAATGTGCTCAATGGACTCATCCACGTCATCAAGCTCACCAAAACTTATTAATTCAGAACGTATGCATAGCCTAACAAAAATGCCAACACCACCACCCCTGCCATACTCACGGTCCTTTCGATAAAACTTGTAACCTGGTACCGATATATTTTCCAAAGCAATATTCTGCGTAAGCCAGGTTTCAGTGACTGCAACGACATCAAAGTTGTGCTCGCGAATCAGTTCGGAGAGCTCGGTAAGTGTGGGCAAAATAGATCGTACATTGAGATGTGCAATACTGAAATTATACAAGTCAGAGTCAACATAAGCCATCAAGGAAAAGCAAACACAAGAAAGAAATAAGAAAACAGAACAAAGAAAGACAAAGAAAGATTAAGTAAGAGCAGGACAATCGAAGAAGAAAAACAAAGTAATAGCAAAAGAATAATATATAATTATATGCAGGTATGGACGTGCACGGAAAAAGAAAACATGGAACATCCGGCTCCCAGTACATGAAATAATACAAATAAACAAAAATATAACAAAAAAACCCTAAAAATGTAAACAAGCGCACAGTTATATAGGGCTTTTCCCTATTACTGGTTTTCTAACGCACTCTACGACAGTCATATGAATCTACAATCACTGTCACGACTTTTATATTCAACTTTCTATTATTCTTGTTTCATTTATTGTTTCATTTATTGTTTTCATTTATTGTTTCATTTATTAAAAAAAAATCTCATTTTTCAATTCTCAAAAATCTCTCTTCTTGGAAAAAGAGTAGGTATCATCTTTGTTAAACTTCTTTTTATTTTTTTCCGTCAAAAATAATTATTTTTTCCTTCTTTGTAACCCCATCCGGGGAGCGTATAAATTAAATGGAGATTCTTAACGCTAGCACAAGACACGCCCCATTCGTAAGCCACTGCGAGGTGGGGGAACCATACGTAATACCAGCACATTCTACTAAATATTATGCATACCAGCACAACATCTATACACCTCTTAACACTTAGTTCCCATGCTACTTGCCAGCAGCTCGTATGGTTAGTGTGTCGGCTTGATGGTCCGTAGATCAAATCCTGTCCATCACACTATTTTTTGTACTAATCCCGTTTTACAGTAATTTTCATACAATAATCTGTGCGGTTTTTGCGAAACGCATTTAAAATAATTATTTTCTTGAAAAACATAATTTAATTTAGTAAGAACACGACCGCGATTTAAAACTACCAAACAAGGTGAAAGTATGTATTGTGTTGAAATGCAGTATACTTAGTAAGATGCGCTGCAGTCAAGTATACTTCAGTTACATTCTGTACATGTTGGACATTATGTAGTCACAATAAAGAAAATTATTTTGTGACATGCAGCAGTAGTTTTATTCAAAATATGTTAGGAGATTTTAAAATTTTCTGATTCAGGCTTGTAACTGCGAACATCATGTATATTTTTCCTATTTATGTGACAACAGTTATTCAAAGATATCGCTTTGATTCCACCAGGATATGGCAACTTTATTAAATATAGGAGACACTTTTTACAAGAAAATACTTTTACCTAGTGCAATGGTAATTTTGTATTTAAAGATTTTCATATTTGTAAACTTTCATCTGATATCGAAGAAACCCTCAGTATTGACTAATTTTTGAGAATAGTTTGAAATATGTATTAGTGTAAGAACAAACAAAGAATATCACATTACGTAGGTACATTGCCAACTAAATGAAAAAATAGTAGCATCCTTGGGTAGATTATGACGACGAATAAAAATATAATTCAACATCATATTTTCAGACTTGATGGACACTCCCTTACTTTAAACTGACATTTCGGTCAAATCAATCACGTGGGAGGGATGGTGACAAGTGACTTTATTAGGTATTCACGCACTTTCTGTCCCTTCAGCATTTTATTGATATGTGGGCATAATTTTTGAATTTCAACACTAGGATAATTTTGTTTGTTTAATGCGTAGGTACAAGGCAGGGACATTTAAAAAGATGGACGTTCATAAGCTCGCATCTGTATGTTTGAGAGCAGTTGTGGATGAGAAGATTATGGGAAGTATTATTTTTGCTTTTGGTCTAACACAAAAGAACCAGGCGAATTTTCCGTTTCCGCCGTTTCACAGTATTTACAGCAAGGAGCTGGTCGATCACCTTGTTTATTTCATTTCCCCAACAAGCTGCTTAGACTGTGATGCAACTTCTGCAATGCAGCCATAGCTTTCAAGTTCCTTCGACATGATTTTGATAACGAAAGGGAAGTGCTGGACAGTGTTGATCTCGAAGAAGGATTCGGCCCCTGCCAAGAATGGAATGTTCAAGTTGAAAGAGAGAAAAAACGAATGGGTGGTGAGAGCTGAGAGATGTTCTCAGAGATGTTGGTTTATCATCTAAGGAGGAAATGTAAAGAGCATTTAGGAGAAAACTTAGCCGCCTCACACAGAAATGGCGAAAGATTCGCTGGTTTGCAGGACGCTTACGCAAAGTTTAGTTTCTATATCAGTGGACTGTGTTAGGATACTGATAGCAACTACTTTAAGAATACATATTTGAACTGCAGAATGTTACTACGAAAGGGTGTCAGCACAGCATGAAAATATCAAAGTCTGAAGAGCTCGAATTTATTGTTCAGTATGAGATGAAGTCACCTTCCCCAATCTTCACATTGCTATTCGGGGCATGCTAACCATCACAGTTTTCATCCCTAGCTGAGCATCTATACTATATTGTAGACACGGACGCAAGCTCTATGTTAGATTATTTAGTAACGATTCATTGCCATATTCTACCAAATATCGTAAAATTAAAAGAAGTTCTTTTTGGGGAGTGGGAAATTTCAACACGCTGTAGTCCAAAAAAGAAGCGTTTCCGGGTCCATATTAGTGGGAACTCTTCTTATTGTGACGTGAATAATTTGCTTCAGAACTTATGATATTCATTTTTGTAACAACCTGTACATACACTGGACACATTTGAGACAACCTACGTACGCAAATATTGCAAGTGGCCAAAGTAACAGTTTAAAAAAAATGTGTCGTAAAACGTAAAGGATATAAAACTCAAACTTTGTACGTACATTGGCGTAAATTTGCATCCAGGGATTTTCCACGCACTGTGGTGCTAGAGGACTAGAAACTCGAATTTCAATTAAACACTCTTAACTGAATTTAGGGAAAACCGCAGTAGACGAACACAGGGACATTTAGGTCAAATCCAGACGCGATTAACAGGACGATTAACGGTGGACTAGTTTTCACGTTATCTGTTTGTCAGCTGCACTAAAGCCGAGATTTAACAAACGCAATCGACTCAAACTGATCCATATTAAGATAGTCTTCTATGTAGATGGGAACAGAAGTAACGTGTACTTGCAATCATGTAGCGAGTAGCGCAAGGTTAAAGTTAAATTATTTGAACCACACAGAGATATCTCTGGAACCACAACTGACAGGCGAACACGTGACGGAAGTTCCTAGGGTTCGTTATCTTGAAGTGGTAAAACAAATTACGTGTTATTGTTATTAATTGAGAGGCTCTCATAAACAATAAAAGAACTACATAGGATGTTTCATTCAGGCTTTGGCGATTTGTTTACAGGCGGTTCAAAGTTCTTGTACTATTTGAAGATATGCGGCACTACGAGTTATTAGAAGTGCGTGAAATTTCACAAAAAAGGTTACAGCACTATGTTAGGTACAGGAATCTGGATAGCAGTGAATAGTATAATTTTGTGAAAATTGGATACGTACCTATTTGCAATAACAAGTGTTACAGAATAGGTTCTTAATCCTTAATGTTGTTATTGTCTGGATGTAAACTAAATAAACAAGTTCTAATATTGACTTATAAGTGTATTTGGCAATAAGAATTCAATTTTTTACAGGTTCGGCTGCTGTTTACTGACTCGCCTTAAAACTATAAAGAAACTATCTAGTTTTAAAAACACGACCAATCAGGCCTAAGAGGCAGGTTCGGTAATTTTCAAATTTCATTAAAATTGATAGAGTTTATTATACTGAAGGCAGTTATGTTGTTAATTTTTGTTAAAAAAAAATCCTTCGCCTGTGAAGCCGTTGCAAAGTTTTCCGTCGGTGCGATGCTAGAAATCGTACCTTGCAGCGAGAGTAGGCCGCGTGACGTCAGAACTTAGTATAACGTACAAGTCCCAGCTTCAGCACGCAGCAGTCCCATAAGTATTATGCATATGCATGTGTAGTTAAATTCTTAAATATTATTAACTGGTTCTAACTGGTGTTTTCTGTTTTGTACCCAGACTAATACAGACTAATACATCGTACAGCACACCAATAAAACGGAAAAAGTGGTTCGTTGGAGCCAGAAGGAAAATCGGTCAGCATTATCGATATTTTCGCGTGTTAGTTTATCATTGCAAAAGTTTATAAAAAACTGCCCCATTGCAGCCACTCTAAATAAAATCGAACATAATGTAATTTATCGACAGTTTTCTGGGACCCCTTGGTACTTGGTAGTTGGTAACGTGTTACGGTTAGCATAATTTGAAACAGGATGCTAGGAGCATGACGGAGCCAAATACTGAATCGCCGTAGCGTTCCCTCCCTGAACTAAAAAAGGAAATTTTATTAACTATTTTACAATAATAATTAAATAGTACGTCATCATAAAGTTCTCTTTTGAAGACTGGTAGGACGCGTACCTCCATCCTTTCACTGAGCTAGCCTACGCATTTCCGTAAAAGTAGAACATTCTACATCCCCAACTATTTGAGAGCAGTAGTCTAATCTGCTCCAACCTCTACCTCTTTATTCCTATCTCTGACTCTAGTATGTCGCGAACTATTCCTTTGTGTCTCAGAAGGTGTCCTACCATCCTACGATCCTATCCCCTATTCTTTATTGTCTTCCATACTTTTCTCTTTTTCCCAACTCTTTCTAATTCCTCCTTATTGCTAACTTATCTATCCACGGTATCTTCAACACCCGTCTGTAGCATCACATTTCAAACGCTTCTACTCTTTTTCAAGCCGCTTCTCCCATTGTCCAAGTTTCGCACCCATAGGTATAATTTCGTACTCCATACATGCGTCTTTAAGAGTCTCTTCCGAGTTTCTACATTAACCGTTCCAGAATATAGCAGTTGTTTCTTTTTGTTAAACAAGTACCTAGTACCTACGTAGCGTAGTTTTTTCATTCGCGTGAGTTGTATTTATTTCCATTTTTTTTTAAATTCCCAATCCGTTATGAAACTGTTAACTTGATAACTTATCAATCACTTAGGTATACATACCTACACAAATGAATAGGTATGTATTAGTAGGTATGTATTGTATTGTATTAGAGAATATAGGTAGGTACCTCTTTTACAAACAGAAGTAAGCAGGTATCTACAATCTACATACCTACTTATACTGAATTATAAAAGGCATGTACAGTTAATAAATTTCTGACTTTGTTTTACTTATACCGGTCTGCCTTTACACTACTGTTTTGAGGTTGAATGAAATTGGGGTTAGATGCAAGAATCACACACCATTTCCACATTTACCGGGACATTTGCCTACCTACTACATAAATATGGCAAATTAGGTGAATCGGACTTTTGATACCCTTGTTGCATCATTATATCGATTGTCTTTGTTTTATGTTTCCTTGACACCTTACTTTAAAAATTCACGCTCGAAATAGTCCCAACAACTTCGTTATGAGATAGGTACCGCTTCACGGGCACTTCAAGAGAAGTGGGAGGAGCGCCTTACGGATCTCTGACGTCAAACCAATAATAAAGCGAACTAGCATGTGGGCGTGATAAGCTAATTTCTTTCGCTTATTACGCCGCAAAAAAAATTTTTAGAAAAAAAAATTCGCCGTAAATCAATTACAATAACAATTTTCTGTCATTTTCATGCCAAAAATAGATATCTTATTTTTCTCCGAACCTCCCTATTATTTCATTCATCCACATACACCGACTCATCCAGTTAAATTCAGTAAGTTTTTAACACAATTACTGTTTACTCTTTGGTAGTTTATGTAAATAATTCAGTTTATCACTACTATGCTTTCTACCACTTGCAATATAAAGTTACGGTCTTAAATACATTTTCGGGAATTACTTCACATCTTCAGAAGGGATTTGTTTCTATTGTTGAATTCAAGGAGAACCAGACAACTTCAAAAAATAATTCATGGCACACTTGGAATCCAGAAAGAATAGTGAATACGGGTTCGTGTTTGTGTGATGCTTGTGTTTATAGATGGTTTATTTATAGTCGACTTGCTTTAGCATTTTTTTGATTTAGATAGTCTCCTGTTGTCATCTAGAGGATCCTAAGGTCGTGGACGGGTGTCGCATATAAACAATTGACAGTTGTTGCCAACTGATATATTTTGACATGTCATGTTGTAAAAATTGTAAAATTATTTCAAAAGTATCGTGAAATAAAAGACAGGTTAAAAAACTGAGGACGCTCTTGCATAGGGATCGATCAGTCGTGAAAATAATGTTTTGAAAGTTTTGCTCTATCTGTCGTTAATTTTTATTTATTTTCAATTTATTCCCTGTACGCCACTGACTTTTAACCCTTCACACTTAACTTGTTTAACTTGTTTAACTTGTTTTGACTTATTTAATCGTCAGAAGCAGAAGTGTTTTTCGAAATCTTAGAAAATGCGAGAGGTATAAAAGAATAGCGTACGTCACTGGAAATCAGGGGGTCGGCCATCATAGTTATATTTAGGAAGTTTTCGTGTGCATATGTCGTGAATCGGTTTTTATTTTTTTCGGGTATGCCACACGACTTGAAAATCAAACTCTTTGTACGATCTTCTCAAGTAATTTATTTGGACACGTCTAATTGTGAGCCGTAGAAAATAATTTAAAAAATCTCATAAAAGAAAAGATTAGTAAAAAAAAATAGGCACGCCCCTGGATAGGGATCGGTCAGTCCTTAAAATATTGCATTGGCAGTTTTGTTCTATCTTTTGTGATAACGAAGTTGCGTAATTTTAACAAACTAACATATGTACATTCCCTCCACACATTAGTTGTTTCGGAATATCTAATCGTCAGGAGCATAAAAGTTTTTCCGAAAAATACGAAAGTGTACTAACTTACATTGTTCTTTTATAAAATACTAGCAATTTCCTACGTAACGTATACTACAAAAATTAATATATTTTGTATCTGATAATTTTGGGTATTACAACGACGTTTCCCAGTACTTAGCGGTGCCTCTGGATTAGGCCCATAAATATGCAGCTGTATCTCTCGGTATCACGTATTGGGACACGCTGTATATTTATATTTATATGCGGGGTTTCGGTCGGTGCTTTTCGTAGTAGCACTAGCGTGCAAACCCGTTGGGGAACGCTACTAGCTCCTGCGCCGCGAATAAGCAATTGTCTTTCCTTAAGATTTTAACACAAGCCGCCGGTTACCCTGTTGCGATCGATTCCTGCCGTAAAACGTCCAATTACGGACCGGAGTCACACTGGAACGCCAAATCGATCTAACCTTCACCGACTGACTCTTTCAATTCCCCAGCTTAAACATATTTACTATTCATTCGGTACGCATTAGATAGTCCAAGCGAACTTGTGACTGGGTAGTGTGTAATTGTTGATATTTAAGGAATAACAGTAATTAAACACCGTGCACTTACTCGAATTTACAAGACAGTAAATATCAGTCTATAGCACGGCGTTCAATCAGGTACTTCTAGTTTGGATGTGGGACGAAGAATCGTTCGTCCAGCTTCAGCGGTACGGCCTTCTGTTTTATAGACCAGGGGAGGGGCGATCTGCGACTGGGAGACGTCAAAATCTCCACGAGAGCTTAATTTCGCGACCAACCACCCGCACTAACAAATACTACGGCACCGGACGAGGGACTTGTGAACAATGGAAATTTATAAATCGACAATAAATGAGTCAAATGGATGGATGTCTATCTGGCGTGATGGCGATACCGTATCTGACGATAACCTGACCGATTTTTTGTTCAAAAGAAAAAAGCGAAATCATTATAATAAAAAATGCGACGAGGCGCGAACCCCCATCCTTGTGATTCGGGAGAATGACACATCGGCCACTGAGCCACGAAGGTGGTGGAAAAGACGTTTAC
Source organism: Xestobium rufovillosum (assembly GCA_963966045.1). Taxonomy (NCBI): domain Eukaryota; kingdom Metazoa; phylum Arthropoda; class Insecta; order Coleoptera; family Ptinidae; genus Xestobium; species Xestobium rufovillosum. Next base: position 12,796,607 of record OZ014500.1, read on the forward strand.
GAAAATTGTATGCAAGTAGAAAATACGCCCGTTGCCGTAAGTCTGGAATTATGCGGTAGTGGGGGGTGATTGGTCGGGTTATAAGTATTTTTTTTGTTTTTTAGTTGATTATTTAATTAATCCTTTCTATTTTGAAGGAAGGAAAGCAAAACAAAGAAATGAAGAACTGCGGAGATCAGTTGAAACAGAAGAATTTACTTTTGCCACACAGATAAAAATTAGTTATGTAATTATTATTATGAAAGCAAGAAAGTTCAGAACATTTTGACCCAATTGCTCCACTGGGCGTCGGGAGGAAATATTTTTATGTTTGAGGCAAGACGGAGGGGGCCCATAGTCTGTTGGACTTGCGAATTTTCTTGTAAGGTGTTGATGATGTGTTTTGGTGGAAAGGCTACACCAGCTGCGAACGGCCGCTGCACGTGATTTATCTCTAAGGAAGGAGAACCTTTCAAATGCCCGTGAATAGATCATTAGGTCACATTTAATTATACTCGCCTGCTTGACAAGCTGTAATTAGATACCAACATTTAAGTATAATCGGAACGTCCCGTGAGCAGTAGATCCAGGACAATTCCAATCTAGTATTAGAATATGTGTAACGTTTCATATATCAAAAACGTTGATCAGGCAGAGATTGCTGCTTTGAACGATCCTATATATACGTATATGAAACTGGAACCGGCGTGAAACGAAAAAATGCCTATTCACTTAATGAATTATTCTTTCATTTCTATTAGCATTGTTATAAATCAACGGGGTCCGTTTCCAAACGCCGTTTGTCAAACTGTCTACAGTTTAACCTCAGTTACCGGGGTTGTTCGGAAGATCTGTACTTATGTGACACTGTAGACTATGAAACCGTGGGCGACAATAAGTTTGTCAGAATAAACTGATCATAATGCCATCTGCGGTCCTATAGCCCTAAGGACGATCCGCGGAGTCGCCCCTCACCTAAATAAAACCCCCGGCAAGTCACCGATGATATCAGCAAGGAAATTCTTAACAAATTCAAGAGCCCCAACAGGTATGATACTTATCATTGGAGGGAGGTGGCCTCTATTTTATCGTCTTATTTAGAAAGACGTAAACTTCATATAAATGTAGATGGCCACTTTAAGCTAGCAGATGGCCGGGGTTAGCAAAAACCACATAATGGGCTATCACACAGACGTGTTTGTCTTAGAAACTGCCAATTGAGAGTATTGGCATTTACTAATAAACTGCTACGAGATAACAGTTAACCAAGAGTTAGTAACTAATTACAGGTATCATGTCTTTGGCATCATCTGGCCGCCCAACAACGAATTCCGTTGTCCCAGTTGGCAGCCTTTGACTTCTAAACAGGCCTAGTAGCAAATAGACACTCCTAGGAACAACCATACCCATTCTTTTACTTATTTGATACAACTTTCAAAAATGTATCCATTTGACCGAAAGCTGGATTATTTATTGGGACGAAGATCTGTGTGCCAAAAATATAAACCGTATGGCAGTGTATTGAATTTTGTTAGGCAACCAAACGTGCACTTTAGAATCTGCGATGGCCTCAAAATTTACCCATTCGTATTAATAGGTTTACAGTGCTTTTCGATTAAACTAGAAACTTAGCAGTGAATTGGAGTGTGGAGTGCAATTTGCTTAACTCAATAAACAGTATAAGTTATAAAGTAATTAATTTCTCTTGGCACATTTGAGAAATTAATTGCTATGTTCCTGAAACGTTGACACTTGCGCTTGTATTACTTCAGATATAGGTATCATCGTGATACTAAACACACGCTCAGTGAACAAGCTGATTATTAATCACGCACATTTTAAAGCAATCAGAACTAGAAATTTTAACTGTTTTAGTTCTTTAAACTAATTCTATCAAATTTCAGGGAATTTTCAACCTCTCCTCCAATTTCAGTTTTTTACCCAACTGAAAGTGACTCCAAATCAAGACAAAAATTGTAAATGAAATTTATCTAACCCCGCTATGAAATGTCACATTTTAAACGCATTTTTGACATTACGAAACTTCATCTTTTTCATAACTGTCAGTTCATTACGTAACTAGTTATGTAATGAACTTTCCTTACATAACTAGTTATGTAATGAACTTTATGTAACTTAATATTTAAAAGCAAAAACAAAAGTAAGAATTTATTACAGCGTATTATTGAATCTATTGCCAAATTTGCTGATTCTTCTATATCAGAAGGCATATCTACATCAGAATCATCCATTTTTGGCGTAATTTGAAATAAAAAACTCATCACTGACAATAGTTATTTATAGTATCCATAGCAACGCCAAGGTAAAGCGAAGAAGTTGAATTTATTTGTACGGCCACAAGGGATGTTACATTATTTGGAGTAGCACAATTCTTTTTTATTTTAAAGCGGGGTTAGATAAAATTTTGTACTTAACACGTTATGAAAAGGCTAATTTTATTTGACTCATATAATTTGCAAAACTCGCTCACTTCGTTCGCTCGTTTTGGCAAATATTATATTCGTCAAATAAAATTAGTCTTTTCATAACTGGTTATAGTATTTTTCAGATATGTTGGCGTTTGCGCCGCCATATCCGATTATCCAAGCAACCGCCAGCAGTTCAGTAGTTTCCAAAATTTTGCTGTTGCTAGGAACCGTGACAAGCGTGTGCGCCGAGACTCTGGACACGGCACACGGCAATGAGCATTTTGACGTTTTCCCTCAAGAAATGTATTCTTTTACCCACAACATTAGCCCGTTCACACAAAAGACACCGGTTATTTTCTAGTTTGTAGTTAAATCTGCTATTGGTTATAAATGCCACAAACCTGTGTCAGAAATATCCACTATTTGTTTTGTTTCTAATTTGTTATTTAAAATTTTTTCATGGAATAAATAGCATTCTTTACTTCGGTTTTAATGCTGTCAGTTACATCTTCACTTTTTCATTTTGATTTGCTGCGCCTTTTTCCGGGCGTTGTAGCAGAGGAACCTCATTTTTCCTCTCCAACTATGCGCGACACGCTGCGTAGACTTACTTTTGATGCATCGGCCAATCGCTCCTGGTCACAAGTTAAAGGCAATAGGGGACCATTATTTTCCTTCTTTCGAGTAAAGTATTCAAAAATATTTCGTAAAACTTCTCGACGCTGTTTGGTAAAAACATTTCCAGGCATCTTTACACCTGACAATCAAACTGACAGTTATACTTAAAAGGCAATAATTTTTAATAAATTGCTTGGTGACCACTGGATATTGCAAAATAAGCATATTAATACTGAAACCATTTTGTTTCACACAACCATAGTAAGAAAGAGTGAGATCAAATACGGAAACGTGAGAATATTCTCAAGTCATCTTACGGCAGCAATTAAAATTCAACAAATCCATTTTACAAAAGGGAGAAAGACATATGAACGTAATGCGCAGATTACTGCACACACACGCCAAGATATCTGAAAAGAACTATACGTAAATAACTATTGTATCTTTACTTCGTTGTCTTGATTATTTTTTTCATCGTCAAATTGACCAATAGGAACATTGCATTTGGGTCTAGAAGCGTGTATTATTTCGGTTATTTTTTGACGTTTCTATTTTCCAATAAATGAACAGTATTTTTGATCACGCGTTTAATTCTGACCAATTAAATCATTATTATAGTGAGAATTTTTTACCTAACTTATCCCAGCGGGAATTTTTTTTAGTATTTTGTTTTTGTTGATAAAACGACTTGTTTTCTGGTTTTGACATATTGTCTTATATGTTTTAATCGCAAATTGTGACATTGAAAGAATAATATTGACAGTTGTTTCATATTTGAACGTCAAAAAATAACCTTTCGAATACCACACGACAGTAAGAATAACTTGGAAAATAATTCTCCACATTTTACTCAAACTTGTCGCCATTCGGCAATAGCCACTCGAGCCCTACGGGCTCTCGTGTCTATTGCCTGGCGACAAGTTTTCGAAAATCTGTCGAATTATTTTCAAGTAATTCTCACTCTCTTGTGATATTACATACGGTAATTTTTTTCGATAATTTTGCTTGTTGATAAGTTGCCATAGTTTCGAATTTGTAGGTGCATTTATAATGTATAAACTAGCTACTTTAGTACCTGCCAAACGTCAAATATTCCCAACACATTTCTTTGTATGTGAATTAGTTGAAATAAAATTTCGTTTTGAACTACCTTGCTTCGATTCAAAAAATAATCTTGTCAAATACAATTCGTGGTCTGGATTTTTAGGTAATTTTACTCAAGCGGTTGCTTTTACTAGCCACTCGTGAAAATTTGACAGAAGATCACTCGCGCAAGCGCTCGTGATCTTTTAACTGTCAAATTTACACTCGTGGCTACCAAGCAACGCAACAGCTTTCGTAAAATTTCCTACAATAGACCTTTTCATTTCGTTCTGTGTTCGTTAGTGCGCATGTGCTGACAATCAGCTGTTCTTAGATTTTCGGACGAGTGTCACTGTCAGCTGTCAGGCGATATAAACTTTGTGTGGAATATTCGTAAGTAAATAGGTCATCTATTGAGAATGAACAATGATAGACAAGCGAAAGAAATATGGGAGGCAAAAACTGGACCGAGAAGAACAAGAGGAAGGCCACGGGAAACTTGGAATAACAACATTGGGAAAGTTTTACAACAAATGGGACACACCTGGCATAGTGCAAAAATGATGGCGCAGGACAAAAAACGATGGGCCCGTTTCGTACACCAAGGAGACTAGACGAGGAATTTTGTTTATTTTTGAATTTTTACTTAAAATAATATTGATAAAATAATATTGTTATTTTGACATGTAAATCTGTGCTATTTACACTCTTACACCCTTAGGGGTAGGAAGGGTTTTCTTTTGATTATAAAATTGTGAGGCTGAATCCCGAAGGCGTGCCTGGCTCCTGGCTCTTGCTTGAAATACGGGAATGTTAACCAAGATACTTCAATCATGTAGGTTTTTAATATAGCCCTGAAAATTAATCAATTTTTTAAAATAAAACGGAGAAAAAGGGTCTAATATAAGTACAGATGCGTATTTTTCTGAAATGAATGTATGTAACTACAAGTAATTCTTATTTTAAAGGCCTAACAAATAATGACATAAAACCTGGAAACGTTCAATACACTTTTCCATTTCGAATCTTGCCTCTTACACATTTTTATCCAAGCAACATCATTTATATAGGTAGGTGGAACTAATCCTCACTTCCTCACATGGTCACCAACCTAGTTATTAACTTCGATTTTTCCCAGTATTAGGCAGGGTTTAGGAAATGGATAAAATCGTAATCCCAAGCGATAACTTGGCCTTCCCGCACTGCTATCACCTTGGCAGTCACCAAAAGCACAATGCTTGGATGCTCCATAGTGTTTTAGTTCCGAACTATCACTAATTTTGCACGTTTGCAGTAAAATTTTACCAAAGAATTAATAAACACTTTCAAACAAGCAATACCGCCTACCCCTTTAGGGGATATTGATACAAGACTTTGACATTCGTCCGAAATTGTCATGGCGCGTTCGCGCATGCGCCTCAGCATTTTCTTATAATGAAAAGTCCTATTCCAGACCACTACAGATAATAATATTACTCTTACTTTTAAAGGCATTTAAGTACCATTTGAAGACCAGACCAGTAAGTGGCATTATTCGTAATGCTAATTCGGGGACGCATTAAACAACCGAGGATTAGCTATTAGCATCGTCTGTGGCTAAGATAAAATGCAAAAATGCAGGGGCAGTTGACGTTTTGTTTGGCGTTTTGCCGACATCAGATGTCAAACAACTAGCTAATATTATTGTTCTAGCCGGCGATTCAGAAGAAAGGTTTCGTTTCGTCAGCAGACAAATTTTCGAAACAATATATTAACTGGTTAAGACACTCTGCACACCTATTCGAATTTTTAATAATGTTGAATCGTTTTTAGGTATTGCCTTATCAAATGTTTGAAGATGGATGTTCCGCCATGAAACTTATATTTACGCAGATTGAAAATGCATTAATTTTGGAGTGCAGTGTAGTTGCGCTCCATAAATACTTTCATTTTTTGATTTATTGCTTCGTTCTCCTAAGCCTAAGGAAAGAAAAAGTTTTGTGTAAATTGGGTTTAAAATATTTTAGGCAATAAATTGATATGGAATTTTTGTACCAAATATTAAAAAAATTGGTCATTAGAGCCTTTCAATTCTCCAAACAACAGCAAACAACAAAAGAGTAACAAAAGTGTTCTCGTGCCTGAAAAGTTCGTTACATCAATATAAATACGAGTACTATAATTTCAAAGAACACATTATATTCCATTCTGTAAATTTTACCCGTAAAATAAAAATAACTTTATGGATTATTTTTCTCTCGTCCCAAGCCATGTATGTACTTCCTGACGTTTAATAATTTGTTTTATAATTTAACAAAATCAGCAAATATAAAATTTAGAATTCACGTCACCTTTTTAAGCAATCGAGAAATAAAAATAACGGTTACAAAAATGCTTGTAGCTTCAAATGTTTCCGCCCGGGATCGAACCGGGGACCTTGTGCGTGTGAAGCACACGTGATAACCACTACACTACGGAAACATGCATCGTATTGCGTTCTTACAGTATTATAAAAGCAGTACCTCAGTAATCCAAAAATATTCTTAAATCATTTTCAAAACATAGAAATTATGTTTTAAACGATATGCAGGACATAGTTCCATTTTAAAAGGCTGTATAGGCGAAAACAATACGTAAAGCAACTTTTAATTAAAAAATGGCAATTTTATGACACAAAATTAGCCTGCCTAAATGGATAATAATCCCAGCCAACGATAAAAATGTAATTATATAAATTGGAAGCTCAATCCAACCCGCTTAAACTAAGCCTCATGCATAAATAAGTATTTAGGGTAGGTATTGTGAAAAATTTAAATTATTACTTTAGGGACTTGAATTGCATTTGCCTTTCATGAACAAAAAATGATAAATTCTGTAAACAGTGGGGTCGCAATTTTCCTGTTACACCCACTTCTCAAAATTCGGGAATTTGGTTTAAAGAATATTAAGATATAATCATATTAATCTTCAGTACGAAGACTGCTTGGAAGCATACCTCCATCCTTTCCGATCCTGAGCTACCCGGCGCATTTTCCCAAAGTAGCAGAACATATCCTACGTCTCCAATATTTGCGAACAGAGTAATCTAATCTGGGACTACCTACCTAAATCTCAAGCTCTCCTATTCTTTATTGCCTTCTTCAATGAATAAAGAATTGAGAAGGAGTATTGATATATTCTTAGACTATTACAGAAACAATTTGAAAATTCATTTTTGCCGAGCAAACTCTTGTAAAAAGATGTTTCTTCTAGCTCTGCAAGCCAGTACAGGACAGTTTCTATATTCCCTACTTAATCATTAGAGGAAAATTTACCACCTTTCAAACTCTCTTTAATTTGAATGTAGTGAAGATCAATGCTTCTCCTGCTTAACATCATCAATTTTGCAGAATCTCTTGATGCCCAACTGGAAATGAACTGCTTTATGAACGCATTCATACCTATTAGGTATATCTTCAATGTCTCGGATATTCGTTAGGTAGGTATAGTCCAATAATTCAACAGTCTGGATATGTCCAAAAACGATATAGGTAGGTACTTATACTTAATCATAATCAGTTGTTATCCTGCTTGTCGCGGTCCATTCTGCAGTCCTGATTATAGCAGGATATCTCTTGGCGTTGAGGTTTGAGCAAAAAAGGCGCGCTCAGTTAATTCTGATCATTCCAGTAGTTACTCTAAAAGAAATTTAAAAACCAAACAAAAACAAACAAAAATGCAGTTCCTTGGCGATTTTTCAAGCATTCCAGCAACTCTCAAGAGATTTACTTATACATAATATTTAAATATACCTAAATATGTAACCACACTCACTACGTAGCAAAAATAGGTAACTGTTAATATTTACTCCATTCGGAAGTAATCGTGATTACTCGAGCGTAATACTATCCATACCACCTAAAAATTATTATAGCAAACACAAACCTAATCTAAAGTAGCTAAATAGGTACATCTGTTTTAGTGCGCTTATAAACTATTTTCAGTTTAAATTTAGGTACCTATCTACTTATGTTTTTTCTAAATTTATCTAATGGGCTGAAAATGCCTGCACTGGGACTGGGTACATGGCAGGTAAACAATACCTCATTTAACCTTAATTATTTGCAACTGCTTTCATTATACCTATTCAATATTATTAACAAATTCACATATCAACTTTTATCGCTGTTCAAATTATCAATCGGCAGTTGATAAGTTTGGTACTCGATTTCTATGCAACCAGACAAACGTAATAGTATTGTATTACGATACAGAGAAATTAGTGCATTTCAAGCTCAGCAGGAACATTCAGAACTGTAATTTTAAAACATTTGAACTGTTAAAGTATTGCCGCCATCGCCGTCGTGCCTAAATTCAATAATATACGCTAATATACAGGCTGTCTCTAAAAGGTCTGTACAAAAAGATACCACATATTCCTGAAACCAAAAAAAAAGAGCAATTTAACCACTTACCTCTATCCAAAAGTATTTCGTCAAAGATCTTCAAAAAATATTACTTTAAATGCTTAACAAAAGATTGAATTTAACGGTGGGGATTATATTTGGAATTCGAACCTGTACTGGAAAATGGTGTTTTTTGACATTATTTTTTTGCTCGTGGGTGTTACCTAAGTGGTCAAAAGTTGATCATCCACTTGCAAAGAAGCTCATATTTTTAACGGTTTGATCCAATACCTTTACAACTTTTTCCAACGCCACTTTTATTTGAAGCACTTTTTCTCTCCACCGATTACACTATCTGGCATAGTTTAACCAGAAAAAATAATTTTGGTTTACTGCCTGCTGTGCGCCGCACTATTACCATACTTATTGCCCAATTTTAATGATGTTGACCAAATTGCAGGCAACCACGGAAACAATGGAAAAGGCATTAGATGCAGCTTTAAAAATCGGATACCGCCATATAGACACCGCTATTTTATATGAAAACGAAGAAACCATAGGGAACGTTCTGAAAAAGTGGTTAACAAGCAAGAAAATTAAAAGAGAAGAATTATTTATCACAACAAAACTACCACCAATGGGAATGTATCCTGAAAAAGTGGACGATTATTTGAAAATGTCGCTTAGTAATCTCCAGTTAGATTATGTGGATTTGTATCTAATTCACTCCCCGGAAGGAATCAAGAATGTACCTACTAATAGGGAAGACGTTGAAATGGACACTACAGTAGATCATGTTGCAATTTGGAAGGTAAATATTTCGTTTTTCATTTGAAAAACTTGGCGTTATTCCAAAACAGGTTAAATAACTTTTGGGGCGGCATTGCAATCCTAAAATACAGGCGGAGTGCAATTGTGCATTAACCACCTTTCATCTATAAAATCCAATGTAAAATACAATAAAATACTGAATACGCAACACCCTGGTATTGTTACCGAGCCAAAGCAAGAGGCTCCACCAAACCACCAATGGCAGCTCGCCATGATATCAGAAGATCGCATAAAATCCGGACATTTTGAGCTCCGCTCTCCGCATTCCGCATCTCAGTCAACCACCAGTCACCGTGCTGGTTGGACCGCTGCCAATCTCAGTCACCAGCCAACTTCCACATCAACAAGAACCAAGCCAACCAACTACCAAGTCAAGAAACTGCCACTTCCAGGCCAATCCGAGGGTTCAGGTGTTCACAGCGCCGGCTCTTATTAGAGTCCAGAAGAGACAGGAAGCTTCGCATCTCCAGGTCCAGCAGCATCCATCCAAAACACTCCCTTCGTGGCTTCGGCAAGTTATTGGGTTTTTTCTCAATAAATTCAAGTGTTTCCTTTTCGACGTCAACACCACAACCCCTGAGAACCTGTCACAGCGACGCACCTACCATTTTCACGGCCTCCAAACGGTGCCTCGTTGGAACAGTATGCCCGAGAAATTTTTGTTCCAAATTAAAACGAGAATTTTGACATCCTTGGAGGGTAACTATTCTATTCGATGAATATGACATACATAATACAGTTTGATCAATGGATCTTTAGTTGCGTATGTACTAACAAGACGACACGAACGTAATATTTTGTTTCCGTCCTAATACGCAAATCAGGATACCTACCTGAAATTTGATGCCTACGCCTTTCGCAAATGAATCAATCTAGAATGCCCCGCCAACCGGGGGCCAAATGGAAGCAAAAATGAAGCCTCTCAAGGTTTAGACAACCCACAATACTTACGGATCTCCTTCTCTTTTTAAGTCAGTTTATTGCCCTCTCATATAAACAGCCGTTTGACTTGATTAAGGGGGTAACAGACGAGTCGATATTTCTAAATTTTAATACTTACACTTGCTTTTTTCGGACTCTTCATTCAAGTTTCACAGTTTAGCTGAACAAAAGGCCGGTACTATATTTATGGATTAAAATATAACTTCTAACTGTCAGTAACGTATAGTTTGTAACGATCTCCTTCTGGATATGATAGATCAGGGAAGGAAATATAGGCGGTAACCAAGTTAAATTTAAGTGAATTCACTTTGGGAATGTTCAGATTTACAAGACTTATATTTCATTTACACATTCTCTTCAAACTCTGAAAGATCCACCTCTTTTTACCACAACTTTCTTCCCTCTAGATTAATTAAATTATGCTGAAAAATTAACTATTACTCTAATCCATTCACATACCTATACGATGCTTACCTACTTAATGAAACGCATTATTTTTAAGAAATTGGAAGAAAACGTAAGATTTGGTCGAGCAAAGTCGATAGGACTTTCAAATTTTGATGTTGACCAAGTAAGGAACATTTTGGGGCAAGCCGAAATTAAACCAGTTAATCTTCAAATAGAACTGCACCTATATCTACAGCAAACAGAAATAATTGATTTTTGTCGAAAGAATGACATAACCGTCACAGCATATTCTCCCTTAGGATCGCCTGGCATAGAAAAATTTTACAAAGCATACGGAAGAATGTAAGTTGTTTCTTTAATAATTAATATATTTTCCCGCGTAAAGGTGCAATTCCTAAGAAGCGACCGACGCGACGCATGTTTTCTTATGCAGACGTTTCTTTACACGAGGCCGTGGCATTCGTCATGCGACGATCGTGATTCGTGTACGACTTCCGGCCAGCGCGACTGTACGTCTCGGAGAGCAGTATAGTCGCAACCGTTGCATGGAAATGGCAGACTCGAAAGTGTTGTGTATCGCCTCTCAAGATAAAAAGGACTGGTTGACAGTGTTTCCAAGTATCCTTCGTTGTTTGATTTACAGTCTCCAGTTTCAAATGCTAATAAATGTCGGCCGATTAACTCTTCTTCATTATATTGTCTTGAGTATAAGATGTATCTCGGCATTTCCTTGGTTCATTGATAACAATAATATTTCGTCGTCTTCAATTTCTTTAAGCTTTAAAACAATAATTGTATACATTCTCTTAAGAAAAGGAAATATAAAAAGAATAATTCTTCCATTTCAGCAAAGAAATACAAAGGCCGATAGAAAATGCTATCGTTAAAAACATCGCAGTACGCTATAGGAAAACGCCGGCTCAAATACTATTGCGCCACACGTTGCAAAGAGGATTAGCAGCAGTTCCAAAGAGCACAAATCCAGAAAGGTTGCAAGAAAACTTCAATGTATTCGACTTTAGTCTAGACGATAAAGATTTAAATGTGTTGAATGAACTAGACATTGGACCGTCAGCTAAAGTGGGAAACTGGGAAGGATGGACATGGTAAGATACAAGAAAAGTGTGACGTCACAACTTTCAGCATTTATTTTAAACAAATCTTTCCTCCATGTCTCCTACTCTAAATACAAATCTGTAGATTTTACACGTAGGTGTTGTTAAACTGATTTAGACATTTGAAGTATGTACCAATAACAGGGTGTGCGCTACTGAGATCTCGATTATCTCAACAGCATCGAATATAGATTCATACCGAAGTGGCATGTGGAGCCGTCGCAACGACACCCCGAGCATTAAAATATGCAACAATGCAACAAGGATGTGTTACATGCGTCCCAAACGCACAGTACGCCGGTTTTTCTAAAGCGCTAGTTTTACTAAAGCGTTAGTTCGTCGATAAGCACTTAGCTCAAAGATGAAGAAGGGCGGGATCTAGATCTATTGCAAACAGACGAAAACGAATTTAACCCATTCTTGTCCTAGTATTTATATTTACAAAATATATTGCGCACTTCTAGCGATGTTGGTTTGTACGTCGTCTTTGTGTCTGGTTCACCGAGCGATTTTGATTGTAGCCGGGGTTTGTTCTGTTGTACGTTGAAGCACGTTGAAGCACCCAATTATGTAACCACTCCACCAAGGAACCGCCGATTGTCGGGTTAGGCCGTCCATTACAAGATTTCCTGAGACTATTTTGGAGAAAACGGTTGCAAATATACAACTTATTTTTAGTCTATTAACCACCATGGAATTAAGCAAATAGGGAGGTTCGGAGAAAAATAAGATATCTATTTTTGGCATGAAAATGACAGAAAATTGTTATTGTAATTGATTTACGGCGAAATTTTTTTTCTACAAAATTTTCTTGCGGCGTAATAAGCGAAAGAAATTAGCTTATCACGCCCACATGCTAGTTCGCTTTGTTATTGGTTTGACGTCAGAGATTCGTAAGGCGCTCCTCCCACTTCTCTTGAAGTGCCCATGAAGCGGTACCTATCTCATAACATACTTATTGGGACTATTTCGAGCGTGAATTTTTAAAGTAAGGTGTCGAGGAAACATAAAACAAAGACAACATAATCGATATAATGATGCAACAAGGGTATCAAAAGTCCGATTCACATAATTTGCCATATTTATGTAGTAGGTAGGTAAATGTCCCGGTAAATGTAGAAATGGTGTGTGATACTTGCATCTAACCCCAATTTCATTCAACCTCAAAACAGTAGTGTAAAGGCAGACCGGTATAAGTAAAACAAAGTCAACAATTTATTAACTGTACATGCCTTTTATAATTCAGTATAAGTAGGTATGTAGATTGTAGATACCTGCTTACTTCTGTTTGTAAAATAGGTATCTACCTATACATATTGTATATTCTCTAATACAATACAATACATACCTACTCATTTATGTAGGTATGTATACCTAAGTGATTGACAAGTTATCAAGTTAACAGTTTTATAAACGATTGGAATTTTTAAAAAAAAACGAAAACAAATACAACTCACGCGAATGAAAAAACTTCGCTACGTAGGTACTAGGTACTTGTTTAACAAAAAGAAACAACTACTATATTCTGGAACGGTTAATGTAGAAACTCGGAAGAGACTCTTAAAGACGCATGTAAGGAGTACGAAATTATACCTATGGGTGCGAAACTTGGACAATGGGAGAAGCGGATTGAAAAAGAGTAGAAGCGTTTGAAATGTGATGCTACAGACGAGTGTTGAAGACACCGTGGATAGACAAGTTAGCAATAAGGAGGAATTAGAAAGAGTTGGGGAAAAGAGAAAAGTATGGAAGACAATAAAGAATAGGGGATAGGATCGTAGGATGGTAGGACACCTTCTGAGACACAAATGAATAGTTCGCGACATACTAGTGTCAGAGATAGGAATAAAGAGGTAGAGGTTGAAGCAGATTAGACTACTGCTCTCAAATAGTTGGGGATGTAGAATGTTCTACTTTTACGGAAATGCGTAGGCTAGCTCAGGGAAAGGATGGAGGTACGCGTCCTACCAGTCTTCAAAAGAGAACTTTATGATGACGTACTATTTAATTATTATTGTAAAATAGTTAATAAAATTTCCTTTTTTAGTTCAGGGAGGGAACGCTACGGCGATTCAGTATTTGGCTCCGTCATGCTCCTAGCATCCTGTTTCAAATTATGCTAACCGTAACACGTTACCAAGTACCAAGGGGTCCCAGAAAACTGTCAATAAATTACATTATGTTCGGGCAGCCGATAATTTTATAAACTTTTGCAATGATAAACTAAGGGCCGTCTGACACGAGACTGATTTTAGCACTAAATTCAGTACAATTTCAGCGAGCACAGAGTAGGTGTGAAATTTAGAGTGACAACAGGATTGTGCATGACAGATAAACACTAAAATAAGCATGTTGGCATGCGCATTGAATCAAATTAAGTTAAATGTCAAATATATTCCCCAATGTTTGTCTTTATAATTCTTGTTTTCAATCGCCCAGCACTTATTTTAGTACTTACTTGCCATACACAATTCTGTTGTCGCTCTAAATTTCAAACTTACTTTGTGCTCTCTAACATTGTACTAAATTTAGTACTGAAATTAGTCTCGTGTCAGACGGCCCTAACTCGCGAAAATATCGATAATGCTGACCGATTTTCCTTCTGGCTCCAACGAACCACTTTTTCAGTTTTATTGGTGTGCTGTACGATGTATTAGTCTGGGTACAAAACAGAAAACACCAGTTAGAATCAGTTAATAATTAACAATTTAACTACACATGCATATGCATAATACTTATGGGACTGCTGCGCGCTGAAGCTGGGACTTGTACGTTATACTAAGTTCTGACGTCACGCGGCCTACTCTCGCTGCAAGGTACGATTTCTAGCCTCGCACCGACGGAAAACTTTGCAACGGCTTCACAGGCGAAGGAATTTTTTTTAACAAAAATTAACAACATAACTACCTTCAGTATAATAAACTTTATCAATTTTAATGAAATTTGAAAATTACCGAACCTGCCTATTTTGTCAACCATAAACGAGAACCAACCTTTCTGAAAAAGTGTGGATCATCTGGCACATAGACTAACAAAGACTGCTACTAAGACTAACAATGAGACTACCAATCATAATATACACCAAACTACAATAGAGTTTATTTAGCCTTTAGCTTCTCGACCGCAAATATAAGTAGGTACGATCTGTGCTAAGTTAATCGAGATCTCAGTAGCGAGTAGGTAAATGTCGAATATGAGGTATTTTAAACTACTTGGTAATTCTTCTTACTCTTTTCAGGTTATAACAAATCAAATATCTTAGAATGTAGATAGGTAGGTGTTTGAACAACGCAAGATTATTTGAGAAATGACGGTCCGCCGATACAAGGAAATTCGAAAACAAGAACTACCTCGCTGTGTAAAAATATGTGCTAAAATAAATGTTAAAAATTCTAAATGCCTATGTATGATTTTTTTCAATAACCCCAATATTAGTGCAGAAACGTATTGCCTAAATGTTCAGTGCTGTCACCATTGCATATGATCATATCTTCATATAAAATACTTCACTGAACCCAGGGTACCACTGAATTTCACGATAACAAATAAGCGTCTGCTATCTACATACATAAATTGGTTTTATATCACATGACGCAGACTAGCTTCGGCCTACCGGCCTCCGCTCGATTGGCGATAAACTGACCGATTTTTTTGTAAAAAAAAAATTGTGTGTGTCAGCTCCGACGCACGACTGGAGTTTACTCCTTACGAGCGATTATTTTAACTTCAATCACTTGATAATAGGGTACACGCGAACGTCAGTTTTATACCCAAATGTGTATTTATCAGATGATTTATGTTCGAAAATGTCCAACTACATCAAAATATAAATTGTTTATAAATTCAGTAATTAAGTGCTAAACATCGATCCCACTGGCAATGAAATAAATACTTTTCCTGGTGTTCGAACAGGCGTTGATTCACATTTCGGCACTAAGCAATATTTGGAGTATTTAATATTAAGTTTTTCCATATTAAATCAAAAGATTCAACAAATTTAGGAACGAACAAGCACTGCAAATGCTGACTTTACAACGCCAACTGTCATATCTAATCTATGCCACTCTATTTCCACTATTTCCATGCTCTATGCAGTCAGACATAAACAGCCGTATCCCGTATCCATAGATACGTACATAATTTCAATGTAACGCTCACTAGTTAACACCTAACTTAACGCTCAATAGTTAACGCTTGATTTTACTACTCATAAAATTTCCGTACCGCGGGCTATAACTGAAAATCGATTCTTAAGGAGTAAACTCCAAAAATAAGCGGTGGAATACAAGGAAAAAATAGTCTGGCCCTGTTTTTCAAAGAATCCAACACCGGATTAAGTCTGACACCGGCTCTGTTGCTATGCTACAACCAATCAGAAAGCTGGTATCATAGAAACGAAGCCGGTGTCAGACTTTAATCCGGTGTTGAATTCTTTGAAAAACCGGGCCTCTAGGAAGAAATCTAACCCGAGGCCGTTTCCATTATAGCTTTCAACCCGCAGATAGCTAGGAGGGATTATGATTATCCGATTATCTCAGATCTCAGGTCAGATCTCAGAACTAGTGATGGGCGGACTCGAGTGCAAGAATCGAAAAGTTCTCGATTCTCAAAAGTTCTCGGTGTTCTCGAGAACTGTTTTAGTTATTGGTCTGGAATGCACGAGTTCTCGCTCAGTGAGAAGAGACGAGATAAACAAATTTATTGAGAACACGAGAACTGAAATGGAATCGAAAATACGGCGCGAGATCGGCAGCGGTATCAATAATATCAAGTATCAACTAGAACCAAATAGACAGTAAGTTGTAGTTCTCAGTTAGGTTAATTGTTATTTCCGATGGTATAGTTTGAATTTCTGGAAACCCAAACAAGTAGAAACTTTAAGATCATTTTGGAATTGCGAATTACGGTTAATACCTATGAGTGCTACTACTGGTTAAAAAAGAAACGAAATAAGTATTAATACACAATAATATGTAACTAAAATAAATTTCTAAAATTTAAAGTATAAACAAAGAACTAGATAAGTTCTAAGAGAAAAACGAACAATGTGCGCTTTTGCTAGTACCCTTTTTACGAAAAAATTCCACACTATCGTTTCATTTTTAATGTGATAACCGATACCTTATCCAGAAAAAACGCAAACCCATTTCAATTTTTATTTTAATTAGAAATGTACATAATTTTTTGATTTTAATTTTATTTCTGCTAGTACTACGAGCACGACACTAATATTACTTTAATGAGAAGAGTTATGTAACTTGTAAGTCTTTTTAGAAGTTTCCAATAATAAATTTTACATTGGCACCATCGAATGAATAATAAATTGTTCATTCAACGAATCTACTGAGAAATGCATTCAGAGACGTTACCGCCATAAAACTAACAGATGCAGGCTATAAAAAATGAAAAAAGATGCCTACGCATGCCGATTGAATTAGGCGAACGCTGCTCGCCGCTGCTACCCTTTGAACGTGGTCCAATGCTGCAGTACCGAGACCGAGAGAGTATCAGATTCCGAGTCTCGCAGCTCCCGTATGAGGTACAATATTTTTGTGTTGTACTCGGGTCTCGGGAAAGTTCTCGATTCTCAAAAGTTCTCGGATACGGAGTTCTCGATTCATTAAAGTATTCGATTCTGCCCATCGCTACTCAGAACTCAGGAGTGCGTTCAGATTCAACGTCCGGTGAAATATTTTCCAGAATGTTATTGTCTGACTTTACTTTAAATATGAACAATTTTGGTCTTTTAATCTCAATATCAAACCAATTGTCAAAATCCTTCCAACCTCTAAAACAAATTCGTCAGAGTGTTTCGTGGTCAGAACTCAACAGAACATTATTTCAAAAACTAATCTAAACTAATAACATAACTTAACTAAAAAATTAAATAAAACTAATTAAGAATATAGTAGACTTTGTTATTTATATTTTTGTAGGCAGTGCGCGCGCACGAGCGCACTTATTGAGGAGCCGCCCCTGCGATTCCGCCATTACATTTTATACACAATTTAACATTGCGCAGGCGGGTCAAAATTCGCGGACCTCTCTGAGCTACTAGCATCTACAGATAGGTGTGCAACTGTGATTCCCAATCCCGCGTCGACGCACGTCAAATGATTTATAATTGAACAATCAATGTGGAATGAGTTAATATCTCGCGTGATGGCGATCCCCTAGCTGTCCTTTTGAACCCAACCGATCAAAAACATATCAAAAAATAACTGCGGTAAGATGCGAACCCCCAACGTTGCGAACTGGTGGACCGACACATCGACCACTGAGCCACGAAGGTGTGGTGCCAAGAACGTTTACGAAAATAGTATATCATCAGAAAATACGCCCGTTGCCGTACGCATGCCACGCGTGTGCTTTGAGGAATCATAGTTGCACTTATCTGTAGATACTTCTCTCTGAGATCGGCAAATAGTTGTTCGTCAGACGCGACTTCTGAGTTCAATATGAACGAGGATAAAAGTTACCTTGTTAAATATGAACGTAGATAAAAAGTTCGGACAATATCCGACGGTGAATCTGAACGCACCCCAGATGTCAGACCTTCGAATTGTCAACGTGACAACCTGTACATAACCTGTATAATACCTAGCTTATGATGTTTTGTATTTTCACGTTAAACAATTATCAATTACCACAATGAGCGGCGAGAAATTGAAATGTGGGAACATAAATTTCTCGGACTTGCAGGTATGTGTAAATTAGGTCATTTGGTGATGTCCTTACGGTATATGAATTTCTTTTTGGGTTAATTAGACTACCAATAAATTATTTGAACTTATTTTTGGATTAGACTACCAATAAGTTCTTAATAAAATATGAATACATATTATAAGTAGGTATGTATCGTTTCAGGCTGGTCTCTTACCTAAGAGTTTTCAAAACAAGGTTCATATTTGCTTATTTGACGAAGAGAAAAATTTTACATTTCGAATGAAATTAACTAATGAAGAAGAATTCAACAGATTTCTAGAAGAATGGAGCAATGAAGGTCACTTAACCTGGAGAGTGCATAAAAGCGATCCAAATAATATGTGTGCGGGAAAGAAAAATGTTTTTTGGAGACAGTACCGTTGCCAATCCAGCAATTCAAGAATTGATAAGACGACCAAAAATCCTAGCAAGAAGCACACTGATTGTAAAGCGGCATTCACTGTAACCATTAAGAAAATTAACAAAAGGAGCAGGTAATTTAAAAAAGTACTTAGCTTGTTGGCCCCTGGTCGTATATCGTTTGCTGTAAAGTTTTATTTTTGCATTGATTCCTTGCTACGTTTGTTTTTTTTAATTTATCAATGGGTTTCTAGTTTGTAATAAAATCGGCCAGGGTTAGGTTGTTTGTAAATCTGTTTTTGAAGGCAACTGTGCTACGTTTTATGTATCGGCAGTGCAATATAAAAATCTTAAAGGACTGCTGCAGCAGGGCACTAGTCAAACTATAATAATAAACTTCTAACTATACAAGAATTGTAATTTTTTACACCTTTTCGTCTGATTTTTACATGATAACTATTTAAATCAAAGCAGCCTTCAAATAGTGCATAAAAATCTGGCCAAAAAAAGGTTCATGAATTTAGGTAATTATTTACTATGTATAAATATGTTCCAAAACGGTTTCTTCAGCGATTCAGGTATAGCATCATATAGTTAAAATTTTAGAACGCAAGATAAACATCTACCTGAATATCCAACAATAATTAAAGGGTGCATAGACCACAACCATGGAATTTTCTGCGCTGATAATTTAAAATACAAGGATGTGTCTAAGAATATACAGTTAAAATTTACAAAGTTATTTCAAGATGGATATAGTCCAATTTCTGCCCTTGGCAAACATAAATTTGATCTCCAAGCCAAGTATAAAGAAAATTATTTTATTGCAGCAGCAGATAGATCTTTGTGCCCCGATTTGCAATGGTGCTACAAGTAAGTTATAAAGCTTCGTACATTTTCATGAAATTTTAGGTCAATTGTGTTTTTATAATTTCATATTTTTACTGAATGGATGCTAATCCGTTATTTACAATGCAATTTTTTGTGTTCTAGACTGTGTAACTCAATAAAACGAAAGGACTATGTTGTACAGGAAAACTTTGAACAACAACTTAGTTCCCGTTTTGATACAGTTGAGCACATAATTGTGGAAATTGTGGAAGATGAAATACCGCAAAATTCTTATAATTCTTTAAATGATACATCATCTACTAATAATCCCGATTTGGTAAAAAATGTAAATCGGTTGGCACCGTCAGTATCATCTTCTGAAATGCCAGTGACAATACCACTCGAAATTGAAGAGAAGGATCACGCTAAACTGAAATCAGAAGTTTCTCGTGAATTTAAGTCCTTTACAGATTGTATTGTACAAAAGTTAGAAACTGAACCAGAGTTTATAACTGCTGTCAATACTTTTAATAACAGCTTCAAGCGATGTAAAACTGACACTGCTTTACTACATGCCCTGCGTACCTTTGGAAAGGCAGTGGGGAAAAAAAGAAGTAAGGAAATCCAACTAACTTCGAGAGCCCGCAGGAAGAGACCTTTAGGTGGTTCTAATCGCCTTGGAAGTGGAAGACCGTATAAGAAAATTCGAATGGAACATTCCTATTTTAAAAAAAAACAAGACTGTTCAAAAAGCTCCGCATTCAATTGGTAAATGTCTAACTAGAAATGTATCTTTATGCACATAATTTTTGAAATATAGAAAATTTGGATGAAAATATTTAACCCCTATTTTTGCGTTTTCCTCTGTGCTTCATTTTAAGGCAGAATTGAGTACATGCATAAATTTAAACTGGCACTTTTTTTATTATATTTTGCAAATATGTGTTAAGTTTATCGTGACCGTATAAAATGAGACTATTTTGTGTAGTAATAAGAATATAATTTCATTTTTAGTTTCAAATCGCGGAGCACGCGCTAGTGGGCCATTTGGCCTTGAGCAGTCGTATTGACGTCACATAATCTAGCTGTCGTCACAGCCTGACGTGCTACTTTTACCTATTGCCAACATTTCGCGTCTGTTGTCCCTACTCGCCTAACTGTATCACTTATTATCAGCGCTTCAATTGGATGTTATTACTTTACTGAGCAGTATCAATATTTTATTAATGCACAGTTAAACACTGGAAATAAGTTAAAAGAAGAATAAAGTAATTATTGGTGTATTTCAGGATCATCAGTACATTTCAATTTTTCACCGTGGCTGCCCTGAGCTCTGTCATACAGTGACAGGTTAGCCAAGTACAGAATTTTCGTTTCACTCATTTGTGTCCACGTTGTTGTTATTGCACAATTAGTACGAATATCACAAATCCATCTGTAAAATATCCGCAGAAATTTCTTGCAAGCAGAATCCCATTATCCGATATCAATCTTAAAATAGCCGCGTTCACGATAGGTAGTAGAGTTTAGAGGTTAGAAGTGGTTTTGTTTCACAGTTTGGAATTATAAAATATAATGGATGTAACAACAAATTGCTACTGAGCTCCACCATAGTTCCATTCTCCCAGCAAACACCATTAACCATACACACCAAACAATTTCAAGACTTACGAGACAGCTGTCAACTAAACCGGAAGCGGCCATTTCGATTTAGTAATGCATAGTAGGTGCGTCATACATTCACACATGGCGCCATAAGCATATTTAGCGGGAAATATTTTTTTCCCAATAATTTGAATTCTACAGAATTAAGAGAAAAATTGCTTTGGGAATGTATTTCTGACCTCCCGAAGATTATAATTTCGCAAAATCTCAAATTCATGCAAGTACCCAATTGACGTCACGCGTGCACCCGATATTGTCATATGTAACTTGAAATCATTATTTGTACTTTTCTAATAGCGAATTATTTAAATTGTACACATGAAATTGAAACATTATTTGCAAAACACGATGACTGTACCACCAAAAATTAATTCGAGAAAACGGAACTGAAGAACTAAAAGCACTGTTGAACTTAGCTCTGAATTACATGACAACACTGTGGTTTTAACGGGATTTTGACAGGCCGCCATTTGTTGTTGGAGGGCACACATTTATTCATATATCATATTTTATTTGGAAAGTTAAAATTAAGTATTTGTTACCAGAAATGAAATGTCTAGATGTCTAGAACATATTCGCCAATTTTAATTGGTTTTCTCTTAAAACTCCCCTTTTTTAAGGCTTTTACCCATTTTTCACGTCTTCTATTTCACAACTTGTTTAAGCAGTCCCCACGATGATTTTAGTACAGCGGGAATTCTAAAAAATTTTACCAAATTCCTTTCACTTCTCCTTCCGCACTCAACAACACAACAAAGAACAAAATAAGGCGCATATTAATAATTATTTAGTAGTTTTAAAAAATGACAGTTTACTTGTAGGATTATGCGTAAACAAACAAATAATGTTTGCCCTCCAATAAACATAACTGTCAATTGTGTGACGTCATTCTGAAATGATCTATTGTATCAGACGTTTGCATAACCTTCGCTTGCTGTTTTGACATTTGAATATGATGTGGAACTAGAAATTGACAAATATGCTGTAGCTAAAATTAATGTATCGCGTTTTAATTGGTTTTGAGCAATGTACGTCATTAAGTTCGAGCGAAAATACCCGTTTGTAAGAGGTGATCTTTGGAAGCATTTTAAATAATTATTTTTTATAATTTTTTTGCTTTTATCGAGACGTAATCACGTAATGTGTTAAGTTTGTATTTACTACGATATTAAAAGAAAACATCCCACAAATTCAATTAGTGTCCAGTTGCCCATTGTCTTTATTTCTTTGATTTCTTTTCGCTATTGCTACTTCTTTGCATTAATGCTACAATTACATACTGTTGAAAAATGTACTTTAGTTTGTTTTTATTATTATCTAAATAAGCCATTTCTAGTAAAATAGTAGTTATAAACTTTTGAAGTTTTTATTAAATCTTCCTCCATCAGTATCGGCTACGCCTATGCAGCCTGGAGCCAATCACGGCGCTTAGTTAAAATGCTATGTCACACGCGACTGAGTGCGGGAGCAGCCGAGAAGACGGAGACGACGCTTCTCCACGTGCCCGGAAATCTATGACGATAGAGTCCTTCCACTTGCGCATTTCTTACAGTCCAGTCTCCAGTGGCTAACAACATTGCCAATCTACGTTGTTGGGAGTTGGTCTTGGCATCACATTTTCGGCCCAATACTCCTTATAGTCTTATTATTTATACGGCAATAATACAGAGAGTTTTGAGTTTGCAACCAACTTATGCTTGGGTACTCGCTCGGCTAAATTCGGGCGAATTCATCCGCCGTAACATGTGTTATTAACTATTTCTATGTACTATGTTAATTCGAAGATGCCAGTCAACTCCCATCGTATTCAAATGGTTAATGCGCTGGATGTGGGGTCAAGATATTCACGGGTCAAACCTAGCTGGCTGCCATTTTTTTTGTAACTGGTTAACTTCGAATATGTTTTTGAAGTTTCAAGGCTCATTTTGTATATGTCTGGTGCCCCGTCGTGGCGACCTAATCCAACCGATGCACATGTTTTGGTTGCAAACTCAAAACGCGTCCCTGTCACTGATGTATATGGTGTGTCTCCACGGCCGTATGAGAGAAGAAAACTTTTAAAAAACTTAAATTCTTAATTTGTTAAAAATTTACTTCATCTTATTCCGAATTGCAAATTCTTTTTAATTTTCCTATAGGCAAGTAATTTTTCGTTTTTAAAATAAGACCATTTATATTACAGCTGCAAAGAATGTGTTAGTAGAGTAAAACTCTACTGTATGATTGTATTTTCAATATTATAGCTTAGCCAAAGCTTTTGGAACTGGAAATTAAATTCTGTTAGGTATGGGATTTTTCTCTCGGTATACACATACCGCTACCGATTGCCGTAATTGTAACCACTACTCATATGTCATATTTTGGAATGTTGGCCTTGGCCTGCCGTAAAAACTAGGTTAACTATTATGTTCAGTTTTCAATTTCAAAGTTTGTTCAAATAGCCGGCGTGCAAAATGGAAAAGTTAAATTTGCTAATACAAACAGAAGCAACTCTTAAAAAAATTATAAGCGACATTCAAAATGATTATAACAAAGTGGACATTGAATGGACTCAATTATGTGCTCTCGCTCAAAAATATTCCACCAAACCTAATGAAAACAATGTTCAAGAGACATCTACGGAACCACAAGTGAATTTTGATGATCATAAAACTATTAATACAATTCCGATATACTTGGGTCCCAGCACAAGTAAGATGGAAGTGGATGACGAAGAATTTGATAGCCCCGATGAGAGCTAATAAAGTGTTCGTGTTTTAACAAATGGAAACTTATAAATGTCGATATATTGCAATAAACAGGACTGCAAAAAGTTAGTGAGAAAAAATATTTTTATTGTGAAGTGTAATAGCGAAAAGTATCTTCTTTTTTGCTTTTTAAAACTAACTTTTTAATCAACTCCAGCATTTTCCACTGCTGATGGGATGGTACATTTAAAAAAAAAAAAACTTTATTTTTCCTAAAATACTTTTTATTTTTTTCTTTTACGACCATAAAAATATTCTCTACCATCACCCTTACAATATCACTGATTTAAATTTTACATGTAGGAATATAATATTTGTGTGCATACATGTTTCTTATATGTATTAGTTTCTAGTTTTATGGTGTAGAATTACAAATACATAAGTGAATTTATGATTTGTCACTTTTAATGTATCTATCCAGTAACTTCTCTCCTTCTGGATCAACTTGAGACAATTGACGAAAACCTTCATCATCGACAAAACATATTTCGTGCCCATCAGGATCAGCCAATATAATAACCCTCACTGTTGCCTTTCCTGGAGTATCGAGTGAAATAAGTGGTGTGAGAATTGTTTGATTTGCTTCTTTAATCTTCTCATCAATAAGTGGCTGTTGGTCAAATGGGCAAGAGAATGCTATTCGGCCATAAGCTTTTGCCCGATTGATTGGTTCACCTTCAAAGAACAAAATTATTTTTATGTTGAATAGCCACCTTAAAAATATTTTTACTTACCGATTTCTTGTAATTCCAATTTTCTGTCATTTTCCGAGAAACCCAGGGACACACTTTTATCATTCTTACTGTAAATTTGTAATCCCAAAATTGCATTCCAATAGTTAATAGATCTGGTTAAATCTGAGGACGCTAAAGCTATTTTCTCTACAGGATCTGAAAATTAGTTAATAAAACACCTCTAAACGATTATAAGACATAAACTTTAGCACCTTTATCAGACGGTTGAGGTTCATCAATAATAAAGAATTTGTAACCCCCTGGTGCTTCTAAGATATTTCCTGGCAGAATAGGCCAGTTTTGAGATTTTGCTCTTTCTAAAGCTTCTTTGCTACGAATTGTTATTCCAATAAAATCATTCCCTAATTCATATGATTTAATGCCGTAATTATATGTTAATTCCACTACAAAGTGAGTGTCTTCTGGACCATAACCAATCATGGTTTTGCTCCACCGATTAGCATATGGACTAAAAATTATGTATTATCAATACAAAATATAAATTTTTATAACATAGTATGTTATAATAACACTTTAGCACACTTATGCACTAAAGATATCAAAGCGGCATCTCTATTGCACGTACTTTGTGATTAATGACAAGTAAAAAGGTATATATACAGCCTGCCATTTTTTTTGTGTATCATTATTACTGTTTTACTAATTTTTCTTTAAGATAATATGATAGTCATAGTTACGCTGATAGTAAACGTAAAATATAAGTTCATATTGCCATACGCAACAAATTTACACAACTGTTTCTTGTCTCTCGCTATTAACTTGGCTTCATTCCATGTTTTTCCTTTATCCGCCAGTATTTTTCCTATCATATTCTCCCACGTTTCCCGTGGTCTCCCCCTTTTCCTCTTTATCTGTATTTTAGCTTCCCAAATTCTCCTTACTTGTCTGTTCTTGCTCATTCTCTGCAGGTGTCCCCACCATCCCAACTGCCATTGTTCTATGTATCCTAGGACTGGTTGCGTTACAAGGTCTTCTCTTATTTGTTCATTCTTAATTTTATCCATTCTTGTTAACCCACGGACTCGCCTCAAATACTTCATTTCCGTTGCCTGTATCTGACTCTTCTGCTTTCTTGTTAGAGTCCATCCCTCATCCATATGTTAGAATGGGTCTGTAAACAGCCCTGAATACATTCATCTTTGTCCCGGTTGAAACTTCTTTCCTGTTGATAAATGTTTTATTTATGCTGTGATACACTTTAACTGCATTTTCTATTCTTTTGCTTATCTCTCTTTCTTGCTTTCCCGTTCCTTCTATTGTCACTCCCAAGTACTCGAAATATTCCACTTGTTCTATTCTTACTCCGTCTAAGTTTATATGTACTTTTTCTTGTTCTTCTGTTATTGTCATAATCTTTGTCTTTTCCGGATTCATCTTCATGCCATTAACTTCCAGTATCTCTTTCCAAATATCTAAGTTCCTCTGTAATTCCTTTTCACTTGTTGCCATAATTACTACATCATCAGCATATGCACATTCTTTTATTTCTATTGGTTGAAGATTATTATATCCCACAACCAGGCTCTTAGTTCTCTCATTACATTTCCTTATAATGTGATCCATGAATATTGTAAATAGAACCGGACTCATTTCCCCACCCTTCCTCAATCCTTCTTGTGTTGTGAACATTTCCAATTTCATATTTCTAAATATCACCAAACTTTTCGTGTTCGCATACAAACTTTGAATTACTCTATTCATCTTGTTGCTTACTCCTTTCTCCTCCAGAATATCCCATACTATTTTTCTTGGTACTCTATCAAAGGCTTTTTGTAGATCTATGAAGGCCATATAGGCTTTTCCCCTTTTCAATTTGGTCTTTTCAATCATCTCTTTGATAGTGAATATGTGATCTTGCACACTTCTGCCCTTTCTAAACCCACTTTGAGATTCTGTCAAGGTTACTTCTATTACATCTTTCAATTTGGTGTTTACGAGGGGTTAATCACTCCGTGATAAGGCGTCCCACACTTGAAATACTTAGAAGTATTTCACAAGTATTGCATTGCATTTCACTGGTATTTCATACAATTTCACAAGCATTGCATAGCATTTCATTAGTATTGCACTTAATTTTAATAAAAATTAAATAATTAATTATTAAAGAAATTGGATGGATAATTTTTGGATGCCGCAAGATTTTTGAAGAAAATTATTAATTAAGGAGAATTTCGCAAAAAGCAAAAAATATTAGGATAATGAAATGGGCGAAATTACTGGAAGCTCTCTAGAGTGAAACATGAATCTCTGAGATATCATAATTTCTTTCCTGATTAAATAACATTCTTTCCAGCACACTCGAAAATTCTCCACGTCGAGTACACAGTAGAAAAGACTGGAGAAAAGTTTTATGGGTTTATTTCGAGGTTTATTTATACACCAGGAACAGGAATAAAAGCAAATTGACATGGGAGAAATTTCTTACGTACAAATGTTTCTCCGGGCTTCCTATTGGCCAACAGGTATACTAGTTTGATTTAGTGAACCAATGGGAGATTTGCTCGGAGATTTGGAATTAAATACGTACAAAATAAATTTCTCCAGGAATTTCTTCCATGTGAATTTGCTACATAAGAAAGAAGAAAACGATAGGTAACTCCTTAAATGTTAATACCGTAAAGGCTAATTCGTGGTTCTTTCTTGGTTTTTCTTATTAATGTCGTATAAACCCAGCATCTAAGTTTATGTAAACTAGTAATGGACTGACAATTCAAAACCGCGGGAAACTTCAATATTAATAATCGAGGTGACGACGAGTAGGTACACTCACTTATCCAGCAACCGTGTGTTCCGAAAAATTGTGACATCCCCCCAACCCTTGTGTATACATAAGTTGCCGTCCACAAGGATAGAATGGGCACTAGAAACTTAATCCTAACATAATCACTAAAAATACATGCGACGGGCCTGATAATGAAATTTATTTAGGCTTCAAGACAATTGCCCTGATTTTTTGGACTGCTGTCCTGCTCCGATTTTCTCGAATATATTCTCTGTAAACATTAGAGGAATACAATGTAAATTATGATCCCTTCCTGAAAAAAGTATACCGGCCCCGAGATTAGATTATCATTTCTACAATAATGGTAATAGGGAAGGGCAGGTCACCTACCCACCTGCTTAAAGAGAATCCAAATCTAGAAACAAATTAATGCAGTAGCACAATGTTCCTAGAGAACGCACAGTATGTAACCAATAGTACCTAATCATCCAATAGAGTGGGTAATGCTGAAATGTTTTATGTAACATGTTACAACGTAATAAATGCATAAGTTAATGAGTAGAGCCACCTACCATTTCATAAGTATTTTAAAGCCATTGCAAGGCATTTCAAAAGTAATTTCCCAGGCATTGCAAAGCATTTCACAAGTATTTCACAGGTATTGCAAAGCATTCCATAAGTATTTCACAGGTATTGCAGCGCATTTCATAAGTATTTCAAAGTATTTCACAGGGATTTCATGCTATTGCATATATTTCAAAGCATTTCATATGTATTTCAAAACATTTCATAACATTGCAAAAGTATTGCACATCGCTGTGTCCCACAATTGCACAGAGTGATTAACCCCTCGGGTGTTTAGTATTTGTTCATACAGCTTCATTCCTACACTCAGCAATATTATTCCTCTGTAATTATTACATTCTTTTAGATCTCCTTTTTTATATATAGGCAGTATCATTCCAGTTTCCCAGTCATTAGGTATAGCTTCTTCCCTCCAGGCTTTATTTACAATTTCCAGTAATACTTGTTTTCCCACTTCTCCCATATTTTTCATCATCTCCGACGTCAATCTGTCTAGTCCAGGTGATTTACCGTTTTTCAATTTTCGTAAAACCTCCAATAGTTCCTTCATCGTTATTCCCTCTTCGTTGTCTGTTATCTCTCTTCTGTTTGTAGTTGTTTGTGTTCTCTGTTCTTCTGCTAGTAACTCCTTAAAATATTCTTGCCATCTCTTCATTATTTCTCTTTCTTCTGTTAGTATATTTCCATTTGAGTCTTTCGCATATATTGTCTGTTTTGTTTTCCCCTTTCTTAAATTTTTCATTACTTTAAAGAACAGTTTTTGATTGCTTTTGCTATCTTCTTCCAGTTTTGTTCCAAATTCCGTCCATGCTTTATCTTTTGCCTCGGCTATCATGCTTTTGACGATTTTTCTTTGTTGTTTATATTCTTCATAAACTTCATTCGTTTTCCTTTGCAAGTACCTCTTCCATTTTATTTTCTTTGTTTTTACTTGTTTCTGTATCTTCTCCGTCCACCAGACTGTTTGTTTTCTAGTCTTGGTTGTTTTACATGTTCCGCATACTGTTTTAGATGTTTCAATAGTGATTTCCTTAAATCTACTCCACATCTGCTCTACATTCAGTATTTCCTTATCTCTCATTAATCCTTCCAACTCCTGATTCGTCACTTCTTCATATTTTGTTTTAACTGTTTCTTTCATTAGCTTATATGACCTAATTGTTTCATGCGCTATCCCATTCTCTACTTTTCTATTTATTCTGCTATTGGCTATCTGTTCAATTTTTATACTCGATACTACCAAATAGTGATCGCTGTATATTTCTGGCCCTCTCTTAACTTTGGTATCAACAACTTCTCTTCTTTTCTCTTTTTTTATTAGTACGTAATCTATTATTGACTTCTCTCCTCTACTCGGTTTCTCTCTCGTATATTTATGTATTTCCTTGTGTTGGAAGAGTGTTTGTGATGATTAAATTGTTCATTTGGCAGTACTCTAGCATTCTTTTTCCATTATTATTTCTTGTTATTTCCCCGTACTGTCCTATTACCAACTCTGCTGTTAAAATCTCCTAACACCACTATATCCCCCTTACTATCTTCTGTAATGTTTGTTAGATCTTCCCAAAAAGCTTCCTTAATCTCTGCTCTTTCATCTTCATTAGGTCCGTAAACGCATAATATTGTAATTTTTCCCTCCGCATTTCCAAGTTCTATGCTTAATATTCTTTCCGAGTATGCATTCCATTCATTAATTCTATGTGTCATTTTCTGATGAATCATACAACCCACTCCCGCTGCTGCTCTTTCATTATTTTCCACTCCGCTGTATATCAGCCAATGCCCATTCTCCAGTTCTACACATCCTTTTCCTTTTTTCTTCGTCTCCGATACAGCCAACACATCCAGCCCGGCATCTTCAAACTCTCGTGTTAATAGTTTTTCTTTCCCACTTAGGCTTCTAACATTCCATGTTCCTATCTTCCATAATTTTTTCTTTCTTTTTCCTCCTTCTCGCGTATTCGTCAACATTGTTCCTGCCTGTTTGCTCTCATCTAGTTTTTTGGATTTCGGAGCTGGTCCATTTTTTCCAGTCTTTTCTGGTTTTTATTCCATATAAACTTTTCCTCTCCATTTATTATTAGCTTCTGATACTTTATTTGAACTGTTTTACCCTTCTTCCTCTGCTCTTCTGCTTTCTCTTTTAGTATTTTTTGTATTGCCCTTTCTTGTATTGTTAAATCATTATTGATATATACTCTCTCTTTAATTTTTCTCAATTTGTTTTTGTTTCTCATTATTTCCAGTTTCTTACCAAAGTTATTCACTTTCACCATCACCATATTTCCATTTATTATCGTTGCTCTCTCAATTTCTACATTTACTTGTAGCCTGTTCTCGATATATTCTTCTATATCTTTCCTTATTTGTCCCTCTGTTCCTTTTGTTTTTAGACCACTTATTATTATATTACTTTTCCTCTTTTCTTTTTCCATTTCTTCTAGCTTTTCATCATCCAGCTGTCCCATTTTTCTTTTTAGTTCTTTAATTTCCTTCTTCATCTCCCCGTTTTCTTGAATTAGTGTCTTTACATACTCTCTATACTCCTTATTTTCATCTCTCATTTCTCTTATTTCATTCCTTAATTCCTTCATTACTTCCGTGATTTCCTCCATTGTCTTACTTTCCAACTATTCTCTCCGCAACTGTTCAATTTCACCTGTGTTAAATGGGTTGCTTACCTGCCGGCGCCAAAGGTATCCACACTTCAACAGCTCGGATGAATGACCTCTACCACCACTGACAAAAACACCACGTCCACTCACAATTTAAGTTCAAATTTCTTTCTTATCACATTTACTTTTCATTTGCCAATACTAGTACTGGTTCCTCACTCTGATTTCTCCACTTTGACAATACTATTGAGTTTGTAACTACTCGTTATGACCCGCAAATTGAGTTTGATAACAGAGCGTACAAAACTCAGCTGTTTATCAACACAGTGGCACACTATTCATATTACGATTCACAAATGGTGGAAATTTGAGAGTGCTCTATCTTAAAAACACATGCTTAAATCTAATGTATATAATATCAAGTGTTGGTGTAAAACAACATAAAGAATCCACTTCGTTTTTAATGATCTATAATTATTTGCCAAACACCCTATATAAAAATACTGGTTCGATAACTACAAACCCTAATTTTTTAAAACGATGCTCTTGTAGAGATAAACTTTAATCAAAAAATAAATTATTAAATAGGTATTTATTACCTACCCATTGCAAGCTGCTTCACAACCATCGGCAAATTCTTCGTGTCTCAGTACTTTCATTCCTAGAACATCTCGATAAAATTTGGCTGTGAGAGCCCTGTCAGCTACTTTAAAAACATAATGTAAGGCTCTGCCATTAACATTAACGGCCATGTTATTAATTATTTGGAATTTAGCGAACTAACTTTATTAAGTTTGCTAAACACAACACTTATTCCACGTCAGTAGGTAACTGATTAAACCTATGGTGGAACAATACTGATATTGATTTATGTATTAAATATTTAGACTGTTATTGATAAATGATATGCTTTAATTAAGTAAGTTGTTTTCATTACCGCTTTTTTTGTATCAAATACTCAAACGTCAAATAATCGTATCACATAAGTCAACAAGTAGACGTACACTTGCTCTACCCATAATGGAAATAAAAGAACTACTAAGTACCAATCCATGTTAGGCCCCGTTCACACGAAAATGTGATCGTGAACCCGTATTTTAAGCAGGTATCCCTCGGGTATGTGTAGTGTGTAGCTCTATTACTATTACTATTTTATTGTTAATTAGTAGTGGACCGAGAAAGTAGTTACGACATGCTCGTTATGGCGAATGTTATTCTGACGTGTATCCGGCAGATTAAACACTGCCTACTTTTTTATAAAATGACAGCTGACAGACAACCGGCTAAATGTCAAAATAATATAACCTCTGTTTGTGTGTTTTGTGTTTGCCGTAAAGTAATTTGTTGCGTTTCATTGTAAAGAAATAATTGTGCTGCTTGAAAACCGGAAAAATGGTTGTCAGGCAATATAACGAAGAACTTAAGTACTTGGAAAAAATTAATTCGCATTGCTGGCGAATCAAGAAAGGCTTTCAACCAAACATGAATGTTGAGGGTGTTTTCTATGTGAACCAAACTCTGGAGAAACTAATGTTAGATGAATTGAGGAATGCTTGTCGGCCAGGGATGGTTGGTGGATTTCTCCCTGGCGTTAAACAAATTGCAAACGTGGCAGCGCTACCTGGTATTGTTGGTAAATCTGTCGGTTTGCCAGACGTGCATTCTGGTTATGGTTTTGCTATAGGGAATATGGCTGCATTTGATGTGAATGATCCTAAGTCCATTGTTTCACCAGGTATTTATATGTTGTAAATGTGCAACTACAATAAATTAACTGTTTTGGTTTTTATAGGTGGTGTAGGATTTGATATAAATTGCGGTGTCCGTTTGCTACGAACAAACTTATTTGAGGATGATGTTTTGCCAGTTAAGGAACGATTAGCTCAAAGTTTATTTGATCACATACCTGTAGGAGTAGGATCTAAAGGTTTTGAAACCTATGAAATTTTGAACTAATATGTTAATATAATAGTTTTAAGGTATTATACCGATGAATGCAAGAGATTTGGAGGAAGCCTTGGAAATGGGAATGGATTGGTCGTTAAGGGAAGGTTACATATGGGCAGAAGATAAAGAACATTGCGAAGAGTACGGGAGAATGTTAAACGCCGATCCTGCTAAAGTTAGCATGAGAGCTAAGAAACGAGGTCTTCCACAAGTAAGTTATGATAAGGTCCATTTAAGTATGTACAATTTGTAAACAATTTAAACTTGAATTGAAGAATTACAAGAACAAAACTTCTAATAGGTGCAGAAACGTGTATGACCGTTTTTGAAACTATCACGGCATGCGGCATGGAATTACCAGAATTCCGTGATTTCTTTTAATTTTTCGTGTCTAATTTGTATTTTGGTTTTAGCGCTATTTACACACCCATACATATCGAGATATCTTTCTAATTCTTTCTTGCTATATTGCTTCTGCCATTTTCTTCTACTGAAATCTCACCTGTGTAGTATAAACAGCCAACGAATTTAAATTAACAATCTGTTATCTCTTGTCTGCACATTTTAATATTTCTTCCTGCAGTGCATCTATTCCTGGCACCTTATTTTTTCTATATAATCCGTACTCCCCTTGTACCTTTCGGTATGGGGTTTTTGATTTTGTTATGTGCGGTGCACAAAGCTCTTCCATCGTTTTCTATCCTGTGCTACCCTTCTTGCTTCCATTATCGTTTTACCTCTTTTGTGTATGTTTTCTGCTATTGCGTCTTCCCAGGTTTTTTTTCTTGGCCTTCCTCTGCTTCTCTTCATTGTTGTTCTGGCCTCCCATATTCTCTGTGGTAATCTTGTTTCTTCCATTCGTTGTAGATGTCCCTACCAGCCGAGTTGTTTTTCTTCCACGTATTCCAGCACTGACTCTGTTTCGAGGTTTTCTCGTACTTCAGTGTTTCGAATTCTATCTTTTCTTTTTACTCCTTGTACTGCCCTTAGGTATTTCATTTCAATCGCTTGTATTTTGCTTTTCATTGGTCCTGTAAGTACCCATGTCTCACTTCCGTAAGTTAGTATTGGTCTATAAACTGTTCTGAATATCGTCATTTTCGTCTTTTTGGTTACCTCTTTTTTCTTAACAAATTTTTGTCTCATTGCGTGGTATGTTCTTCTCAAGCCGTTCGTTTATGTCCCTCTCCTGTCTACCGTTACTTTCTATTATTGTTCCCAGATACTTAAAATGTGTAATCTGTTCTATGTTCTCTCCTCCAACTTGTATATTCATTCATCATTACCTTGGTCTTCCTTGTATTGATTTTAATATCCTGTTTTCTCAAATTTTCCATCCAAACATTTATGTTCTTCTGTAATCCCGTTTCACTATCTGCCATAATCACAACATCGTCCGCAAAAGCACATTCCGAGATTTCATTTTGTTGGAGTTTTGTGTATCCTACCTTCAGTTTCTTTAGGTTCGGTTTACTTGCTCTGATTACTTCGTCCATCAGTATGTTAAACAAAACCCGGCTCAACACCCCTCCCTGCCTCAACCCTTCTCTTGTTTCAAACTGGTCCGATGCTTTATTCCCTCTAGCTACATAATTTTTGTTTATTTTATGGATGCTCTTTATTGTTCTTACAAGTTTCAGATTTACTTTTCGTTTCATTAAACTGTTCCATACTTTCCCTCTTTGTACTCAATCGAAGGCCTTTTCTAGATCTATAAATGCGAAGTATGATTTTGTATTGTTCCTCAGTGTTTTTTGTATTATGTCTTTTATTGTGAAAACATGGTCATGTACAGTTCTCTCCTTCCTGAATCCACTCTGGGCTCCATCTAATGTTGGTTTTATGTATATTTTTAGTCACTTTTCTAGTATTCTCTCATATGCTTTTGCTGCCGTACTCAGTAGCGTAATTCCCCTGTATTTATTGCAGTCTCTCACATCACCCTTTTTGTATATTGGTATTATTACTCCCAAGTTGCCAATCTTCTGGTACAAATTCTTCTTCCCAAGCTCTATTACAAACTTTTGTGAATAGTTCTATTCCTTCCTCTCCCATATTTTTCAGCATTTTTATTTTGTCATGTCGTGGAGCCTTTCCATTCTTTAGGGATCTAATTGCCTGTGATACTTCTTCAATTGTTATCAGGCCTATTTCTTCTTCATCTTTGTCTTCCCCTGCTAATTGAACTTCTGTGTTAGTGTCTGTACTGGGATTTGTTTCCGACGCTATGTATGCTAATTCTTGGAAGTATTGTTTCCATCTCTCCATTGTTTGTCGGTCTTCTGTTATTATTTCTCCTTCTTTACTCTTAATTGTTATCTACCTCGCTTTTCCCTTCCTGGTGTTTTTTAGTACCTTATAAAATAACTTTTGGTTGTCTTTCCATTTTCTCTCCAAACCTCAACCAGTTTTTCTCCTTTGCTTCTTTGACCATGCTTTTCACTTCAATTCTCTGTTCCTTGTATGCTTCATATCTGCCTTCCGTTCTGTCCCTCAGATATTCCTTCCATCTCCACTTCTTCTTATCATTTCTTCTTTGATATCTTTACTCCACCACGCCGAGTATTTCTTCCTGTTGCTTACCCTCAATGTCCCTCATATTTCCTTTGTAGCTTCTTTAATGATATCTTTAAATATTTCCCTTAAATCTTGAGTTCCCTTATTTCCGATTTGTTCCAGTTGTATTTTATTTTTTACCAACTCTTTGTATTGTCTTGCTGTTCCTTCATCTCTCAGTTTGGAAGCTTTTATGGTTTCATATTCTATAATTCTGTTGGTATTTTCTTTTATACACTCTAGTACCACCTTTGTGGTGTATTATGAATGACATCTTCTAATTTATTTATTTTGTTTTGACAGCTTGGAACATTAGGTGCTGGAAACCATTATGCCGAAATTCAAGTGGTAGAAGAAATTTATGACAAATGGGCAGCTTGCAAAATGGGAATAGAGGAAAAGGGACAAATTTGTGTTATGATACATTCTGGAAGTAGAGGATTTGGACACCAGGTTGCCACAGATGCTTTAGTGCAAATGGAGAAAGCCATGAAACGTGATAACATTGAAACTAATGATCGACAGTTGGCGTGCGCAAGAATTAATTCACCGGAAGGCCAGGATTACTTGAAATCGATGGCTGCTGCTGCAAATTTTGCTTGGGTTAACAGAAGCTCGATGACTTTCTTGACCAGACAAGTAAGTATAATGTCAAAAGTCATAACTCTTAAGTAATTTACTATTATCGGATCGTCTGATGTTGTGCATGTTTGTTATTTTCAGGCTTTTGCTAAACAGTTCAATACAACACCTGACGATTTAGATATGCATGTAATTTATGATGTCTCTCACAACATTGCCAAATTTGAAGAACATATGGTGGACGGAAAGCAAAAAACTTTGTTGGTGCACCGGAAGGTAAGAGAAATAATAAAATACAATGCGCTTTGTTTATAGTGATGGCGAAACCTAAAATTCCATGTTATACCCGGACATTGTTTTATGCAACAGGTAAAAATATAAGAAAGGTTTCGTGATAACTTTTGTAATTTTACTGTTAAAAAAAAGGAAACAGAATTTTTTAGCAGGTTCATTGCTTCCAATGGATTTAAAATAAATATATTATATGTTCTATCCTTGCAAATAGGGCAACCTTTTCTTCAACTGTAAAGACTGTAGACTATAAATAAGGAACCAAGTTTACAAAGTTCTTTATTATGACTACGCACTGCAGAATACGAAGCAAGTATAAATTGTAAAGCACTGAGAAAATTTACGGTAAGCAGTGAATTGAAACAAAGAGATACGCTGTCAGCT
The DNA here is from genome assembly GCA_963966045.1 of Xestobium rufovillosum. Taxonomy (NCBI): domain Eukaryota; kingdom Metazoa; phylum Arthropoda; class Insecta; order Coleoptera; family Ptinidae; genus Xestobium; species Xestobium rufovillosum. Next base: position 12,833,121 of record OZ014500.1, read on the forward strand.
ATACTTCTTAACATGCTGATGTAGAAAATATTGGGGGACAATGACATATAAAGGTAACGAGCAGGGTTGGAAAAAAACACGGGTTTCTAAAAAAAACAAAAAAACATGTTTTTTTTACTGTTAAGTGTTTTTTATACAGGTGGGCCAATAGTATGTAGTCGGCCCATATCTCTGGCTCTATTCAAGGTATCAAAATAAAAATTTACAAGTATGTTAAGAACCCCACGAAGCATCTAATAAAATTATTTTGGTGTATACAGGGTGTTCACACTCTGAGTACCAAACCAAAGTTATGTTTTTTTAAATGGAACGTCCCACATTTCTTTACATATTTGAATTCCCAATAAAATTTTATGAAATATGTTGTACTACACGATGGGGTTTAGAGTGAGCGATTTTAAGATATTACCAGTTTAGTGCCAGTGTTGACCCAACTTTGAGGAGCTGCTGCCATCTACTGGTCGAAGCTATTTAAGATTTCTTTATTGGACTAGGTTCACAGAATGCTCTATTTGTAAAATTCTTGAGTACTTTTGCCACAAAACTTAATATCATACAGAGTGGACAGCTTACGCAAAATGCATTTTTTCTTAAAAATTTCAAATGGAACACCCCATATGTTATTTCCATATTTGATAGACAGTTTACTAAGTTTTTGATTGATGTAGGTATTGTTAGGTCTGCGACTGACGGTTTTGGTAGAATTGAAAACTGAACTCTAAAATGTAGTAATTTGACCGGTAGTTTATACCGGTAGTTTATTCGTTTCTCCCATATTTTAGCGCCCAAAACACAAAATACGATTTCCATTTTGTTTCTGGAAGTTGATTTCACATTGAGACAAAAAATTTCATTGCCAGATTGCTTTTTCATGGTCATATTCTTAAATAAATGGTAACTTATTAAACCTAGATATAAATTGAAACAAAGAGTGCCATGGAAGAAAATCGTCCTTTCAAGAAGTAATCTTGCAATGAGATTTGTTGTGCCGGTGTAAACTCTGTTCGCTAAATTTTCTGTAAAAACAAAGTATAAGCATTTTTCTGAGTTTTGGGAGGCAAAATGGGGGAAATTCCCCAATAATGGTACAAAATTACGTCAAAAATGTCAATTCTTAAGGTTCAATCTTTATTTCTGCCTAAATTATCAGTCGCAGACCTGCCAATATCTGCATCAGTCAAAAGCTTAATAAACTAGCTATCAAACCTGCAAATAATATACGGGGCGTTCCATTTAACATTTTTGAGAAAAGCTCCATTTTGCGCAAGTTGGCCACTCTGTACAATATGAATTATTTTGAAAAAAAGTGTTAATGGATTTTACAAATAGAGCATCCTCTGAACCTAGTCCAATAAAAAAATCATAGTTAGCTTTGACCAGCAGACGTCAGACGTCAGTAACACCACCATATCTTAACATCGCTTACTCTAAACCCCACCGTGTAGCATATCAATTTTCATGAAATATTATGGGGAATCCAAATATGTAAACAAATGTGGGGCTTTCCATTTAAAAAAACATAACTTTGGTTTGGTGCGAAGCACGTGAACATCCTGTATACATCAAAATAATTTTAACAGAACCTTAGTGGGGTTCTCCACACACACGTAAAATTTCATGTTGATATCTTGAATAGAATCAGAGATATAGACCGACTACGCACTATTGGCCCACCCTGTATGTTTAAAACATGTTTAACCCCAAAAGAAAAAAAAATGTTTTTAAACATTTTAAAACATGTTTAAAACATGAGTGTAAAATGTCAGTTTAACCCTGAAAAGCAGAATCGCGAATAAAACTATCAAATAAGCAATACCTAATTTATGACCTCAAATAAAATTATCGTTCTGAACTTCTCATTGAATGAATGACGCTTTATCATCAATGCTCATCGGCTCATCTGTCACTATTATCGTGTCATCTTAGACCTCACACCTGCGATCTGCATCACCTTCACCTCCATGAAGCGGTAGGTATTATTAATAATTTTATTTTCATCAAATTCAGATCATTCATATTTAGTTTAAAACATGTTTAAAACACAATTATAAAAAACATGTTTTAAACAGTGTTTAAAACAAAAGTGTTTAAAACTTCGACAGTGTTTAAAACCATGTTTAAAACAAGGTGCTTTAAACAATTGTTTAAAACATTCCAATCCTGGTAACGAGCAATGATAACAGAATCCCGCCAGTGCTCAGTGCATAGCATATACCAATGACCTGATGTTGATCTCAAGAACAAAAGAGGTAATGAAAGAAGGAAATTATAAGAAAACTAGAAAGAATTACTTAATATAGCTTTGTGACTCAAAATTAATTGAGACAAAGCAAAATATATGTCAACAAAAATAGTAACGAGGAAAGAGAATCGCGTAATTATAACTTTACGCAGAAAATATTCATTTGAAAGGGTGGAATTGTTCAAATTTTTGGAAATCACAAAAAGTGGTGAGCAGAAAGAAATAGAAAAAATAGAAACATAAGAATGAAGACACTTCTGCAATGTTACTAGCGAAGCTATTATTTTTTAAAAGATTTCTATTTCATTAAATTATCGTATTCAAAATACAACTCAACCAGCACATCCTTAAGATAGCACAAAAGCAACGCAGTGTATGAATTAAGAGGTATGTAGCAGATTCCAACAACAACACAAAATTATCTGCCAATTCAACAATATCCACGTGCATTCCACGTATTAACAACTAGCACTTAATAAAATACTAAACTTTAAATGTGACTTAAGGGTGCGGAATTTGAGCACTAAAAACGGAACATGTGGACACATTTTTATTCCAACACCATTCTGAAATTAAAGAAGATAGGGCAATAAATAAAAAAAAGACACACTACTTTTATAGTAATATTTTTCGTTCGCTTTAAATAAACCTCCCTCAAATTATTGAAAAATTCGTCATAAGCTCGACACCTTTTTTACTATTTACTATTTACTATTTATCGTAATTAGACAGTAGGGTTGTCTAAGTTAATTATTCGTTATTCATTTTCGACCAAGAATGTCTTGATACGTTGAACGGCCATGTTGGAATGAAAATTATATTGCAATCTCTCCATTTTGTGCATATTTGGCCGAGATGCACAGTAGTAGTAGTAGTAGTAGTAGTAGTAGTGTGGCCATTGCAATGCAGATGGTGGTGGCGCTTCAGTTTATTCTCTTATTTCTAAAAAGAAAATAATTCAAAGATAGGACCGCCGACTAATCCTCTCAGATTTATTCGGTTGCCGCTAAAGCAAAAAACCTTGAAAATTCCAAGCTGTAGAGGTTCCGTCTGAAGAGTTTGCAGCTGTGATAGAAACCAATCATAATAGATTGTGGCTATTGCAGCGAGCACTTTAGTGAAACTCAAGGGTGTGGGATTATTTTTTATTTATTGGTACGACGTAGAACCACAAACGTTTTAACAAACAATACCTATTATACAGATACTGGTAGCGTACATATAATTAGCTTGTGAACACAACCGCGCTTCTCAGCTAGCGGCTGACTAACTTCTTACTTGCGCGCCTCGCCGGTCGCCGTTCCAGTTAGTGCTAGTTCGGCGCCATCACGATAGTCGGTGCGTACAAAATACACTCTCGGTCACGAAGAACACATTAAACTTTAAACACAGACAAAAAAGGACAGGGGCGCGCTACACTATATTTTGTATAATCCTTTTGGGCGATAGGTGGCAGCACTTTATAGACTAAAAGCTGATAAATCCCAGCCTTAATGTACAGACCAACACCTCCACACCTTACGTCCGTATTCAGACTAGAAAAAGTGTAGCCATTCACCTGAAATGATTCATCTGTAATATACTTAGTGTTTCAACCAAGTCTCTGTAATTCCAATTTATTATATTGCAATCAGAACTCCGAATGTACTAGTTCAGCAGAGGCTCAGAATTAGCTGATAAAGATCTTGCGTTAATGTGATTCATCTTCACATTCATTTTAGAAGTTCAACAAAATGCAGGAAAGGCAGGGGAAGTTCAAGAAAATAAATAAAATTATTATCTATTCAATGAAGCAAAATGCGTTCGCTGGGTGCACTAAACCCAAATCAAAATTAAACATGAGAAAAAACACAAATACACTTTTCTACTTCTTCTAAATCCTAACTGATCTTCTAATATATCTTCCGCCCTTTTCTCCAGCCTTCTTTGCACAATCCTAGTTAAAGTTTTTGACGCTTGGGAAGTTAAACTGATCATTCTACTAGCATTTCTGTACCAAGGTATAAAAATTATTACACAGATGTCGCTGTTACGTAACTTAGACAAAAAATATTACAACATTCTACACATAACGCGTAGTTCCGTAACTGCTACGTAATAATGTTTCATGGATGTGACTTGTTATGTCTTCAACACTAATTTACCGATTCGCGGTAACTATGTAACAAAGGTAATTTTGAGTCGTTATAATTACGTAACAAAGTTACAACTAGAAAACCACGTTGCATCTTCTACGTGTTGTTACGACTTAGTCACAAAAGTAACTTTGGTGTCGTAACCATGACTAAACCGCACGACTTTGGTAACTTTCATAACTTTGATTCGCCTTTCGTAGCTTTGTTACTGGTTTTGTAACTTTGCTTCGTCTTTCGTAACTTTGTTACGATTTTAGAAACTTTGCTACGCAAATTCCATAATTTTGTTTCCACACCAGAAACTGCGCGGCGTCCTTGTAGCAGACACGTAATGTTCCGTAACTTAATTACAACAACCATTTTACTTCGTTGACGGACGGCAGCCATGATGGCAATATCAGGCAATCGTCAAAACGGGGTTTCTTAATTTCTTATTTTTGGCCACAACAAGTGCATGTGTAAGATGCTTTTTGTGTTTGTGAAGCTGATTGAACGCAGATCATTTTAAGTCCAATTTTGTTGATTAATTTAGCGTATTTCCCATTTCTGGTAACACCGACGGCTACGCCTCGTAACGTCGACGAGAATTGTTTCATGTTTCGAAACGTTTTTTGTAACAATTACTTAACAGCGATTACTTTGTGACAAAATATGCAATAGGGTATCGGCACCTTTCCTTTTTGTCGAAAAGCGCATAAAACTGTATAAAATATTTTCTGGCATAGGTAGATAAAAACAACGGGAGTTTAAGAACAAGCATGGTTTTTTTATGAGTGATTTTTTTGAGAAAATAAAAATAAAAAAATCCTCTTTGTAACCCCATCTGGGGACATACTATAGAACAGCTTAGGTTATTCCCTTCTACACTGATTTCCTTTTCTAGTATATCTCCTAGTTCTTGTCCTGCATATAAGATTTCCAAATATTCCTTCCACCTACCTGCCTTTTCCTCTCTTCCGATTAGGATGGCACCTGCCTCGTTTCTAATGCTGTTGATGCTGGAACCAATTTCTCTGAAGTTTGTACTAACCATTTTATATGCTGCGTTAGTTTTTCCTACTTTGAACTTATCCTCCACTTCTTTGCATTTGTTATCAATCCACTGTTTTTTCACTTTCCTACATTCCCCAATAATTTCGTACTTAACCGCCTTAGACCTTTGTTTCCCTCCTTCATTTAGCCTATTTTTATATTTTCGCCTCTCCTCTATCAGAGTCAGAATCTTGAACTTACAGCACATTTTAGTTTCTCGAAGTCAAGATGTCTTCTGCTGTTTCGTTTTTTTTGAAAATCTTAAATTTAACATTAGCATTCATAATCATTATATTGTGATCACTATCTATACCCTCTCCTGGATAGCTTCTGCAATCCCTAACTTGATTTCTAAATCTTTGACTAACAAGAATCTACGAGTATTTGATCTTAGGTCTTCTCATACCTTCCATGCATAGCGTCTTCTAATGTGATGTTGAAATATACGGTTTGCGATGGTTAAATTATGTTTATCCCCTATTGTTCCTATTTCCTAATCCAAAGGGGCCGATTATTCCGCCTTCTCTCCCTCTTCCTACCACTGCATTAAAATCTACAATTACATATTACATTTTTGTGCCCCTTCGCAAAATCTAGCATATATTGGATGTTAAGAATATAATGTAATGCAATATAATGTAATAGTGCAGAAGTTTACAAATTCTTACTAATAGATCTAGGCCCCCACTTATTTATTAAACGAGAAACTGGATTATTTCACAATTTTATTTTATTTGCAGGGTTCAACTCGAGCATTCCCGCCACATCATCCCTTAATACCTGTTGATTATCAATTAACCGGTCAACCTGTTTTGATTGGGGGTACAATGGGCACCTGCAGCTATGTACTTACTGGAACTGAACAAGGGATGTTAGAAACATTTGGTTCAACTTGCCATGGAGCTGTAAGCAATTTAATGTATTATCATTTTTTAATTTTCCCATTTCGTGTATCCTTGTACTGACTCCATTGATGTCACGTAATAGAAGGTCAGCAAATACAAATGTCCACATAGCATTATGCCCTATAGCAATTGAAAGCTTGTTTACCTCATCAAGTAACAGTTTGCATACATACATATTTTACTACAGCAACCTTCATTTTTTGCAGACATTGCAGACAATCTTAAAATGTGCAACGAGAGGTTTAGATTGTTTATTAAAATTAGTTAGCTGAAACAAAGAAATAGGAACTGAAAGAGAAACTCGTTCTAATAATAAATTATATAATAGGTTTTCAGCGGTAACTCTCTTAATTTTCATTTTTATGCAGGGTCGAGCTCTCTCGAGAGCAAAATCTCGTCGCAACTTAGACTACACACAAGTATTGCGGAAGTTAGATGAGATGGGTATTTCAATTCGTGTAGCTTCTCCGAAATTGGTCATGGAAGAAGCACCAGAATCTTACAAGAATGTAACAGATGTTGTCAATACTTGCCACGCTGCAGGTATCAGTAAAAAAAGTATTAAGTTACGTCCAATTGCTGTTATTAAAGGTTAACTTGTGGCTCGGAATGTACTATGTGAAACTATTTAGACTTAATTTTTGTGTGATTCCAGTGTTCTTAAAAGTTTTGCAGATAGGCAACTAATTTGTTACAGTCAGAATAATTTTTTACTCTGGCATTATGTATTATGTAAGGTCTGTTATATTTACTACGATTTCATGGGTATTGAATTCAAACTGAGTATTTATTCCTACAGTGTTCAATACTTTACCTGTTTTCATGAGACTATACAAATCGTTTTGAAACCACTTTCAATAATCGATTGAAATTTTGATGGTTGAGATAAATCGGGTTTAAAAAAGTATGTTACATGTAAGGGGTGTCCAAATAAGAAAGGATGCTGGCCATATCTAAGGAACCGTTCATCGTACAGCTATGGGGAAAAAAAGTGGCCAAGACAAAATAGCTGGAAATTATTTTCAGGTTTCTAAATTTGCTGCTAGAGAGCGTAATAGTCATAGTCGACAAGACATGGTATTCTCTAAAATATTCCCAGAAAGTAGATCAAAAAATATGAATATTGCAATCTTGAATATATTTTGTATAATTTTGGTTTACCACTTCTTGCTCTAACTCATCAAATAGCAGCGGAGTGGGAAGTGGGTGCAGCTGGTTGTGGAGATGCTTGTAACTTCGGTTTGATTTAACCGAATTTAGCAAACTTAGCCTCGTTGAAAAGAGCTATCTTCCTTTAATCATATACTTTTATAATTTAAGTCATTTTTGTTCTGTAGTGATCGCTAGAGGGCGTTGTTTGAAAGATCAGCAAACTTTTCAGATTTTCTTAAAAATTTTAAATGGAACGGTATAATAATTATAAATTAATTAAGATGACAAAATAACGAGAGAAACGGTGAAAACCGCAAATTGATATCTTTTTTCTAACCGTAGATATGAACAAAAGAGTTTTAGGGGCGGGAGGACGGGTTAATTACTAACCTTTATACATGCCACCGAATATAAAAGACATTTTGAAAATGTCATAATCATTAAAATTATATGTTGCTTCTCCGTGGCCGTTTTAAATGTGGAAATGACCAATTTTTAAAGCAAAAACCCAAAATACCTATGTTTTAGATATTAAAATATACTCTTGTAAATTGCAATATTTATTATGAATTCTTAAGAAGATAACCTCACACGCCAAAAGGCAGTGACACAGTCATTAAACTCGACACATATTTTGCTAACAAAGACAGCGTCCTCAGGAGTGTGCTGTGTCACTGTCTTTTGGCGTGTGAGGTTAACTTGTTAAGAATTCATAGTGAATTTACACCAAAGTTACTGATCCAACCACTGTGTGCGCAATATATTTATAAAACAAGTTGGTGTTGAAACAAAAAGTTCGACACAAAGTCAAGTGTTTGATATCTACAAATGTCAAATTTTCGGAAGATGGGAGACTCTCCAAACTATAGTAAAAGCTATTTTATCATATTTGTATAATTTTTATATTGGCATCAAAGCATACAAAACTTTATCACTACTACATAATAAATGCAAATGTTGAACCGGGTGTTACCAACAATTTTTGCCCCCATCCTCCCAATCCTAACACTAATTTGTTTATATCTCCAGTTAGAAAAAATATATCAATGCGCGGTTTTTACTATTCCTTTCATCATTCTATCCTATTTTTAACTAGGTTATAATTATTATATCATTCCATTTAAAATTTTCAAGAAATTTAGAAAAGTTTGCTGGCCTTTCAAACAGCGCCCCCTAGCGATCACTACAGAACTAAAAGAACCTAGCTCATAAAAGCATATAATTAACCGAAGAGAGCTCTCTTCAACGAGACCAAGTTTGCCAAATTATGTTGAACAAAACCGAAGTTACAAGCATTTTCACAATCAATCGTTCCCCTTCCCCCACCGCTGCTATTTGATGAGCTAGAGCAAAAAGTGGTAAACCAAACTTATACAAAATATATTCAAGATTACAATATTCGTATTTTTGATCTACTTTGTCTGGGTATATTTTAGAGAAAACCATGTTCTTTTTGTCGACTATGACTATTACGCCCTCTAGCAGCAAACTTAGAAACTGGAAAATAATTTCCAGCGATTTCTCTTGACCACTTTTATTATTATTTCTTCTTTCCCATAGCTGTACCATTAACGGTTCCTTAGATATGGCCGACATCCTTTCTTATTTGGTCACCCGGTACATGTACATCACTTGTGACAACTGTCAAAGCAGCATCTTGTATTATTTGAAAACTTTATAGATAAATAAAGAATGAATTGGCTCATTACCAAAATATCTTATCTAACTTCACAGACACATTTGACAGTTATGTCAGTCGGAGCCAGTTTTCCATTCTACGTATGTGTTTACATGAATTTCAATTCAGATACGATCCCAGAATTAGGCGAATCGACCTTAAAGCTGAAAACGGTTTCAATACAAAACTGCATGCGTTTGGGCATTAAATCCAAATTAGTAGGTACTCAGTTCGAATTCAATACCCTATGAAGACGTAGTAAACATTTAAGGAAATCATCATATGTCTTTATAATTTAGGTATATTCAAGTGACTGCGAGTGTAAATTTTACAAAAATTTGTACAATAAAAAAATTAAGTCATGAAATAGATTCAATTATTTAAAGAGTACATAGTTCTGGTTCATCTTCCAGTAGCATCTTAATAAAGGTAAACATTAAAATAAAATGAAATATAAGCATATGAGACAGACAGTAAACAGTAAACAGTAACAGTAAACAGTAACAGTAAATTGTCTTATTAGTATGGTGAAAGTGTCACTTTTTGTGACAAGTCTGTGGGGTTTGACAGGCTCGCTATGATCGTCCGGCAGTGCAGATAAGCCACAAAAACTTTCCCTCTAAGTAAGTATTTTTTTCTTCCAGGTCCCTTCTCCTCATCAGCGACACATTTACCTCTCTTTTAAGCCTATGTTCGTAAATCTGCTTACTTCTTAAGAGGGACATTTACCACGATCTCTTGCAGTTGGGTAAATGGCACACATGGCAAAACATCTTTTAGCGCTTTAAATATTACACCTGTACTTTTTGTTAGATTGTCTGGAAATTTGGAACAGGCTTACATAGCCTTAGTAGCACAATAGATCATTTCAGAATGTCGTCACACAATTGACAGCTGGAGGGCAAACATTTGTTTGTTTACAGTTTGCACATAACCTTACGAGTAAACTGTCATTTTCTAAAACTATTAAATAATTAATATGCTACTGTTTTGTTGTGCTGTGGGGTGCGAAATGAGAGGTGAAAGGGATTTGGTAATTGGTAAGATTTTTTACAACTACTGCTGCACTAAATCATCATGGAGTAAGTACTTAAACAAGTTGTCAAATAAAAGACTTGAAAAGTGGATAAAAGTCTTAAAAGGGGAATTTTGAACAAAAACCAATTAAAAAATTGGTGAGTATGTTCTAGACATTTCATTTCTGGTTATAAAAACTTAATTTTAGCTTCCCAAATAAAATATGAATAAATGTGTGCCCTCCAACAACAAATGGCGGCCTGTCAAAATCAGTCATTCTAGAACAGTACCTATGCGGAATGTTTGTTTTTCTGTTAAGGAATTAAAATTTTTACAGTTATTGAAGTGCTAAAATGCCTGTGCTATTTGGTATCAATTATTAAAATTTATTTCAATCATGCAAACAAAAAAATAACCACCATATACTAAGGTTTATGAAGTTTTATTCTAAATGTTAGAACTTTCTACCAAACTTTGACTGTGACCTGTGACAGATGATCGTGGTAAACGCCACTTCAACTAGAGTTACTGCTTGATACTCCAATTTGCGAATTTTCTCAATTTCGGTTATTGCTTGACAAGGGCTGACAATTTCTCAAAAAATTGGTTTAATCGGTTACAATAAAACATGATCAGTTTAAAAAAACGGTTTTAGGAAAACGCTGGTCATAGAATCGGTTTTCTGGCCGTTTCACAACTAGTTAACTGGTTATCATGCCCAATTACGGTTACAGGATCTGGCAGCAGAATTGAAACGAACAATATGTTTGAATCAATTTACACTCTAAATAAAAATAAGTTTCAAGATTTTTTTACAACACTTAGTTCGTAAATATGACATCCATAAGATGTTCACCGTCCACTTTTGTATATACAGGGTGGTCCAGGTCTTAATACATTAATTTTGGGAGGTGATAGAGAATCAAAAATAAAGGGACTTTTCTTAATAAACATACATCCGGAAATGCATAATAACGGAGATATAGCCCAAGTCATTAATATTAAGACATCTTGATGCTGAGTGCACAAATTGAAATTATCAAGTAGGCTTCAATTATTTTAGAAGTTTTGACATTTGTGCTTCACCGGGGAGTAAATGTTGCACTGGTTGTAAATGATATGGGTTCCGATGATCCCTATGAAGAGTGCGCAATACTGTTGATTTTCACGTTCTTAATTGTAGGGCCGCTCTTTGAGAACTTAGCCGAGGATTGTTGTCGAATGTTCTCAGTATTGCATTTTCTACATTATTTCCTCTCCTAGGCTGTTCTTCGGCCCCCTTCTAACCAAACTCCCGAAAAGGGTGATGGATATTCACAAAAACACGGGCATTTGGTTGCCTCCGATTTGGATATCTTCTTCGATATTTTCTAACAGCTGCTGCAGCGTTACCGTTGCAGTATTCGTAAAATAAAATATGTATGTCTGCACAATCAGCATTATTGAATAAATTTGGCATGATTTCGCTTCGCAAATTAAAATTCAGTAGGTAGGAAATCAAATTACCTAATGAAATGACTATGCTGCACAAATGTCAAAACTTCTAAAATTATTGAAGCCTACTTGATCATTTCAATTTGTGCGCTCAGCATCAAGATGTCTTAGTATTAATGACTTGGGCTATATCTCCGTTATTATGCATTTCCGGGTATATGTTAATTAAGAAAAGTCCCCTTATTTTTGATTCTCTATCACCTCCCAAAATTAATGTATTAAGACCTGGACCACCCTGTATACAATCTTCGTCTGGGATTCAGAATAACACGTTGAAATATAAATGCCATAGCATAAATAGATAAACCAGCATCATTTTTACATAACCTATCATCTTGAATGTGAGTAGTAGGTATTTGAAATACAAAGCCAATTTCAGACATTTTATTCGGGCCCATTCCCGTATTTTTGGAGGTATTTCATTTTTGGTATCTGACATGCTTGAATGCTTACCTTTTGCTACCAGTTTTTTATTCTGTTGATGGTTTTTTTATTTTTGTAATTTTGTACTGATATTCATCATCATAAGGTTCTCAGTCCGAAGACTGGTTGGACGCGTACCTCCATTCTTTTCTATCCTGAGCTAACCTACGCATTTCCCTAAAAGTAGAACATCCTACATCCCTAACTATTTGAGAGCAGTAGTCTAATCTAGGCCTACCCCTACCTCTTTTTATTCCTATCTCTGACTCTAGTATGTCACGAACTATTCCTTCGTGTCTTAGAAGGTGTCCTACCATCCTATCTCTCCTACTCTGTATTGTTTTCCATACCTTTCGCTTTTCCCCAACTCTTTCTAATACTTCCCTATTGCTAACCTTATCTATCCACGGTATCTTCATCATGCGTCTGTAGCACCACATTTCAAACGCTTCTACTCTTTTTCTATCTGCTTCTCCTATTGTCCAAGTTACGCACCCGTATAATGCCGTACTCCATACATACGACGTTAAGAGTCTCTTCCTAGTCTCTATATTAACCGTTCTCGAGCATAACAGTTGTTTCTTTTTGTTAAACGCAACTCGGCCCTGCGCCATTCTTTGTTTTATATCTTTAGTGCTCCTACCGTCTTGAGTTATTTTACTTCCTAAGTAGCAGAAATCCGCGACCTCCTCTATCTTCTCATTTCCAATTTGTATTTCCATTTTAGTTCTATTTTCACATCCCCTACATACCAAAATTTTAGTTTTCTTTTTATTGATTTTCATGCCGAAGCCCTGTGTCAAAACTGCTTCCATTTCATTCAAAGCCGCTCCTAATTCTTCTTTGTTAGATGCTAACACTGCTATATCATCCGCAAATCTGAGCATGTTAATAGTTTGGCCCTGTACATTGATCCCTGAGGCTGTTCTTTCCTTAACAATATTAATCGCATCTTCGATATATAAGTTGAAAACTAGAGGTGACAATGCACATCCCTGTCTCACTCCCTTCCGGATATCTACTTCCCTTTGTTCCTGCTCACATTCTATAACTGCCTTTTGCTCTTTGTAGAGATTATGTATTATTCTTCTGTCCCTGTATTTCATCCCTACCTTTCTCAGCACTTCGAACATCTTCCCCCATTTTACGTTGTCGAAGGCTTTTTCTAAATCTACAAATCCTATATAGACGCTCTTTCTCTTTTCTATCGTTTTTTCTATAATTACTCGTAAAGCTAGAATGGCCTCGCGCGTTCCTCTATTTCGTCTAAATCCGAACTGATCTTCTCCTAATATTTCTTCCGCCTTTTTCTCCATCCTTCTTTGCACAATTCTAGTTAAAATTTTTGACGCATGGGAAGTTAAACTGATAGTTCTAAAATTTTCGCATATATCCGCGCCTTTTCTTTTTGGCAAAGCTACTATGATGTTCCGTTTGTAATCTTCTGGAATCTCGCCTGTCAGGTATATGCGACTAACTAGTTTAAATAAACGATCTATTACCTCTTGACCTGCGCACTTTAAGATTTCTGCCTGCAAGCCATCTATACCTGGTGCTTTATTATTCCTTAAACTTTTTAGTGCTATCTCAAACTCTTCTCTCATTATAGGACTCCCTAGGTTATCCCCCTCTACACTGCTTTCGCTTTCTAATATATCTTGCACTTCCTGTCCCGCATATAAGTTTCCTAAATATTCTTTCCACCTATCTGCCTTCTCCCCACTTCCGATTAGGATATCTCCTGCCTCATTTCTAATGTTTTTGGTACTAGATCCAATTTCTCTAAAATTTCTCCTAATTATTTTATATGCTTCATCAGTCTTTCCTACTTCGAATTTATCTTCCACTTCTTTGCATTTATTATCGATCCATTGCTCTTTCGCTTTCCTACATTCCCGAATAATTTCCCACTTGATCGCCTTATATCTTTGTTTCCCTGTTTCATCTAACCTATTTTTATATTTTCGCCTTTCCTCTATTAGACTCACAATATGTTTTGTTATCCAGGGTTTCCTACTTTCATTCTGTTTATGACCCAAAATATCCCTAGCTGAGGAAACTAAACTATTTTTAATGCAATTCCATTCTGCCTCTATGTCCCTAACAATATTTCCACCCGTGCCCTTTAGTGCTTCGTTTGTCTTTTTCTCGAACTTATTGCGCATATCATCATCTTTTAGTTTCTCTGGGTCAAGATACCTTCTTCCGCTTCTTTTTTTCAAAATCTTAAATTTAAGATTGGCTTTCATAACGACTATGTTGTGATCACTATCTATATCTGCTCCTGGATAACTTCTACAATCCCTAACTTGATTTCTAAATCTTTGCCTAACGAGAATGTAATCTATTTGATATCTCCCTAAGTCTCCTGGCATCTTCCACGTATAGCATCTCCTAACATGATGTACTGATATTAATAAATTTATTATTATTATTATTATACTTCTTGATCATACGATGTTTATTTGTTACTTCTATTTGGTTTGTTTTGTGTACTTTATTTTAACAATGAAATAAAGAAAGCATCTAAGAAATTGAAAAATGTTTCTGAATAGGTATATGTGAATCGCAGTCTACTCATCTGATGTATATGCGCCTGCATAACCAGGCTTTAGGAGTGTACAAGGTGTCCCAAACTGAACGCGTTCTTATGGGAACGCCCCTTATTTGAAGAGATAGAAAAAAATTAACCAAGGTGTCCGGAGCTCAAATTTAATGAGAAAACCACTGGCGCAAACAAAACTTTGCTATCTCTTATCGTTTGGCCGCTAGAGGGCGATTCTCAAATTTCGTCGATTTCTTTTATGTCCTATAACTTGTTTATTAATAAAGATAATTAATTGTGGTAAAAACTTTCTTAAGGCACTTTTTTCCGTAGAATCCATTGCAATAGGCAGTTTTTTTACAGGGCGTTTAGATTTTCGTGCACCACCCCAAACTCATTTTTTTTATATAGACCACCTATATATTATGAGATTTTTGAAAAGCTCGTAAAATTTCCTAAATTTTGATGTATCACTTGTCATGTTTATCTTAAAAACAATTAGCAACATTTAAAGATTTATTAATTTAATATAATAACTATGAGTAATCTTATCATGAAACTTTAGATCTGTGGTTTTAATCATAACATGTTAGCATCCTATGTCATTTTATTAGTCATGGCAATCTTTATTTCTGTAGGCACAATATTTTAATTTTTAAATCGTAATGTTGCTAATGGTTTTTAATATAAACGTGACAAGTGATACATCAAAATGTAGAAAATTTTACGAGCTTTTCAAAAATCTCATAATATATAGGGTGGTCTATATAAAAAAATGAGTTTGGGGTGGTGCACGAAAATCTAAACGCCCTGTAAAAAAACTGCCTATTGCAATGGGTTTTACGGAAAAAAGTGCCTTAAGAAAGTTTTTACCAAAATTAATTATCTTTATTAATAAACAAGTTATAGGACATAAAAGAAATCGACGAAATTTGAGAATCGCCCTCTAGCGGCCAAACGATAAGAGATAGCAAAGTTTTGTTTGCGCCAGTGGTTTTCTCATTAAATTTGAGCTCCGGACACCTTGGTTAATTTTTTTCTATCTCTTCAAATAAGGGGCGTTCCCATAAGAACGCGTCCAGTTTGGGACACCTTGTACATTGGGTTGCCTAGCCCGTTTCGTTAGATAACTTCACACTGATGACCTCACCTGAAGTTTTTCCCCTAACAAAGATGAATGGGTTTTTGCCCACGAGGGTTTCCCAAAATTAAGAGAAATAGAAAAAAATTTCCCTTCAAGCTGTGGGATCTCCGAAAATGCATGTCCTAGTAGTTGTTTATGATATCTCATTGGTAAATGCTGAAGACATTCAAATAATTAAGTTAGCTTATTTTAGTCTTTGTTATTGTAATACCCACTTTTAGGAAATCTCATAATCTTACTTTAGAATCTATTTTATTTCACTAAATTACTTTTGGGACAAACTGCATTCAAAACTGGCCCACAAGTAAGACAGCTCATTGGAATGTAGACTAATATAAACAAAAGTAGGTTCAGAAGGTTACCCTCCAGAACAGAGTGACACCGGGAAAGTTAGTTAGGCAGGAGACACTGGGTGTTTAGGAATTGACAGAAGTGGTCTGGCTTTCAAAGCTTAAGGCTACGCATTTTTTAAAGTCTCGCTAAACTATGGTTTTTATGTTTTAATTAAAGTAGGTAATTATAAATTCGACTTGATTCTGAACACAATAGTTAATTATAAATAAGTGTAATCAGTGTTTGACGCCTAACTGACCAGTTTGTAATTTGTGAATCAAGGGTAAAAAGAACAGTACCAAATAAAGCATAAAATAAACAATACGCAAAATCAATAGTAAAAAGAACAGTATCAAATAAAGCGTAAAACAAACAATACGCAAAAACTATAGTAAAACAAACAGTACCAACTAAAACGTGCCAATAATTCACAATATTAATGAAATAATGATTGTCAAACAGTACCAAATACAGCATAAAAACAAACAATATGCAAAATCAATGGCAAAAAGAACAGTGCCAAATAAAGTTTAAAACGAACAATACCCAAAAACAGTGGTAAAAACAAACAGTCCTACCAATTAAAGTGTAAAAACAAAAAATACACAAAATCAAGGGTAAAAACAAACAGTACCAACTAAAATGAAAAACAAACAATACATTATAAATATTAACAAACAAAGCAAATTATATGCTGGTCTGATTGTCGTAGGTACTTACTAATTCCATTATACTTGGGCCGCCCAACAGACGGAGTGATCACCCTGCAAGAACATGCTCTAGCGGGGCCAATATTAATTTATGACGACCGAATTGGAGTGATGCGACTTCGTTGGGTCTAAAGAAAGCGCATCACTGCGGTTCGGTTGTCCTAAATTGATAGTAGTCCCGCCTAGAGCACGTTCTTGTAGGGTGATCACTCCGTCTGTTCGGCAGCCCAAGTATAGATAATTCTACATCGCTTTGTCTTTTATGTGAATATCGTGAACAGTGAATGTATCTGACTTCGTACCAAAATGAGTGGTACTGGACCATTGGAACAGCGACTCTTCGGGCATTGAATTATAGAACTAAATCCAGATTTTGTGTACTACGAGATCTTATACGGGATGCTACCCCAAACATATCGTTGGACTTGGAACATCCTCATTGGTGATACTTTCTTATAAAAGTAAAGGGGTCTATTATGGCATAGGTAATAAGCAACATAGATAATAGACGATCACGTGGCCACTTCGACAGGTATCTACGTAAAATTTAATTAGGTTAATTAATCAGCGATGAGCAAGTAGATAGACGACTGGTGAGCAGAAACTTGCAAGGGTGGGGTGGGGTCCGTTACAGTATTGCCCAATGTTTATCAGCTCTGGATGAGGCTAGAGCAATGCAAATCAAAGTGCCGATGTGAAGTGACACTGCTTCTGTCCACTGTAAACTTCCTAAAATAACTTGAAATCAATACACTCTCTTATGTATTTTTAAGACAAAAAATACTGCTTACTAAAATTGCAGATTTATTGAATATTTTTCACATTTTTCTAACAATTTAAATCAGCATTATATCTAATTAACAATTATATCACATTTGATTTGGATATCAACAAACTAAAAATTATACATGGTAAATTATGAATGTGATAACAAGTATCCTCACTATGAATTCTTAATAAGTTACCTCCACACGCCAAAAGTCAGTGACAGTAATTAAACTCAACAGGTGTTTCGCTGACAACGTAGCATCTTCAGGAGTAGAAGATTAATCTAAATCTATTCTTACATTACATTGCTATAAATATCCAACCCCCACTCGTGGAGTGAAAAGGATCGATAAACCTATAGGGTTTCTTAGAATTATTTTGAAGAAACCCTATAGGTTTATCAATCCTTTTCACTCCAGGAGTGGGGGTTGGGTATTTATAGCAATGTAATGTACGAATAGATTTAGATTTCTTCAACTCCTGAAGATACTGACGTTGTCAGCGAAACACGTGTCGAGCTTAATTACTGTGTCTTTTGGCGTGTGGGGTTAACTTATTAAGAATTCGTAGTGAATTTACGTCAAAGTTCTTGATCCAACTACTGCGTGGAACAATTTCCAATTGTTTAATAGAACTACCCAGAAAACTGGCGGTCATATATTAAGACTGTAAACATATACAGAACTATTGTTTCTTTTTATTTTTTTTACTGTTTGCTATAACTATGAGTAAATTCATATCAATGACTTTCATTGCAGTCCCTTTTATTATGAATAGTTCGGTAACGGCAGATCTTAGGAAAAATATTAGACTATCATATTTAACGTAACTAAGTGTATATCTGAAACATAATGAGGAATGAATGCAATCACAAAACAATGCTCAACAGTTTACTGAATTCAATGGTTGCATTCAGCAGTATAAGCTTAGACCGCTACGTATACATATGATATAAAGTAGTACTTACTGTTCTGCCCAAGACAAATTTTTATTGAAGTGGGTAGTTATAAGCAAGCGCTGAACTTGAACTCTGTGTTACATGTGTTTCAGCTGTTATGAGCAAATTTCCCGACTGCTCCAAGTGAGCGGAAGCGATTGAGCAGTAAGCTTATTTGGCAAACTTTCAGTGAGCTGCTCTGCAACTTTTGCAGAGCGGTGCGATATGCTGAATGCACTCAAATACTTCCAATAATTTTGTAGTTGTTTATATGGTTTCTATTATGAGAAAGTTATAAACTAGGTACTTATTATTGCTTACATTGCTTATTACTGTGGAATGTATTTTTGTTATTTCGACTGATTCATTCTCAAAATCATATTTACTATGAAGATCTAAAATTTTGATTTCAATTTAGTGAAAACTTTTTTTACTCGATTTTACAGACAGTGCATGATAAGCGTAAAGGCTAAAAATTACTGTACAAACGATTGTTTATTTCAAAATTTCTTTTATCTAGATGGTGTCCTATGTAGATTGTTCACGATACTTTGACTATCATTACTAATTAAATTAATATCAGTTACCGCCCTACGAATAGGATCGTTAGTTATACTAGAATTAACAGTGTAAGGTACAAAATTGCTAATGATATTTGGTGATTTAAATTCAGGTCCTTGAAGTATTAACATGGGCTCGTTTTCTTCCGAAGGGAAACAATCACAATCCAGTTGGTTGCATTTTGGACACTTTTCTATAATATCAGATTTAACTGAATTTCTGAGTTTCTAAAATAAAAATAAATAACATGATTAGAAACATGAAATAATTGTGAGCATGGTTCATATTTTCTTACTGCTTACTGCTTTAAAGGTGAATTTCACATAACTGGCCAGACTGTGTTCCCCGGCCAAAATCTTCCTAAAAATTTTTAACCATTTCGGGTAAGGTATGTTTTTGTATAATAGGGTTAATTTACTAACTATCCCTACAAAAATAGTAGGTAGCTGCTATTTTCTAAATCATTTTAT
The DNA here is from genome assembly GCA_963966045.1 of Xestobium rufovillosum. Lineage (NCBI taxonomy): Eukaryota > Metazoa > Arthropoda > Insecta > Coleoptera > Ptinidae > Xestobium > Xestobium rufovillosum. The sequence continues at coordinate 12,852,667 of OZ014500.1, forward strand.
TTTCATCAATTTCTGTTCTCAAATCGTCATTTCGGTATCTGTCCCTGGCTTTACATTTTAGTATGTTTTACGAGATTTTCATTACTATAAAAGCTTTTTCTTAATATGTATTATTCTTAGTTTCCGTAAAAAATATCTTGGCCATTTTAAATTTTATTAAATCAAATACAAATTACAACGTTGTGAGCATTGCTCACTTTGTCCTCCAATAATTGCTCATTAAGCAATTACTGGAGGACAAAATGTGTCCCTGGGGGTGTTGCCTGCTGCATCATTCTGGTAATCGCACACATTTAAGCACCTATCCCTTTTGTATAACCTTATTCTTGTATGGTAGTAGTGTGAGGCGATCATACCATGTGCCTGCTTCATCGAAAAAAGTTCAAGTTCAATAAGGCCAGTTTTATGATTTCGGTATCCATCATTTGGTTGTCCATAAGGGTTCGTGAATACTTGCCGGAATTGTCGTAGAATTACCAAAATGACAATCTCGTTTCTTTATTATTATTTCTTACGGGGTAGGTTTCTGGCCCCTAGCACTGAAGCTCAAGCTTATTGTGCCCCCATACATGATTATCTCATAAAAAAATTTTAGGACAAGACTTATGGGAGCATCTGCTATTACTTTTGGTTCTACAAACATAGCTCCAAAGCTTGTATGTCTAGCTGCGCCAAGAGCTGGACATTCACATAGTACGTGATGAGGAGTTTCCTCCTCTTCTTCGCATATCGTGCAATCAGGTTTGTCCTTCACTCCAATAGTGGTAAGATGTCTCATGAGTGAACATTGTCCCGTAAATAGTCCTACTGCCTACCTCAGCTGGTTCTTACGCAGTCGTATTAACTCTTCAGCTCTCCTGCTGGATGGTCCGCTAATGAACATCCGCGATTGCCTCAGTCCAGGAGTCCCCATCCAGTAAGAGGTTTGTTTTTGTCTTAATAGGTCCTTTATCACCTCTTTGGTTATCTGATATGCCAAACGACACGTAGGTTCCGGCCCTATCAGCGGGACTTTGGCTCCCTTCTTTGCTAAAAGGTCTGCTTTTTCGTCCCCTTCACTTCCTAGCCGAGCCAGCGAATCCACACAACCTTTAACTGTTCTGGATTGTATCTTTGTAGCTTCTAGAGCTTTCAGTGCTGCCTGGCTGTCAGTGAGAATCTGGATCCTCCTGTATTGAAAGGACCTCCTGATCATCTCCTGCGCACATACGGAAATTGCAGTAATTTCTGCCTGGAAAATGGTTGCAAGGCTGCCCAAATTTATGCTAATTTCATTCTCTGGGCTTTTGCCAGCAATACCCACCCCAGTACTATGTACAGTTTTAGCCCCATCTGTATATTGAATTGAATCCTTAATATATTGAGCAGTTATGTATATACAGTAGGGTGGTCCTTATCTATAAGGTAAGAAAATAAATGTTCGAATTTCGTTTACGGCAACCCCCAGAATATTTCAGTTGTCTAAAAAAATCATTCCTGTCAAATCTGAGCAAAATCGGTTAATGGTAAAACGTGCCGCAAGCACACCCAAGATTCTGAATTTCTTGAAAATTCTCAAATTGTGTAGTTGAGCTTTTCTGGGTAAATAGTAGGTATAATAAACTACCTGTAAACATTTCATATATGTATTTAAGAATAGAACGTCCAATAAACAGCCGTTGACCTTGGGGTGTATAGTTGTAGGGTGTAACTGTTGTATGCACCTTACTCAGTTGGGATGTAATCGTCTCGCTTCGTGGTTTACACTCTATAAATATTATTTCGCAGGCGGAGTTCTCTTACATTTAATTTCTAGATTTACGCTGTGTCTTGTACCTACTGTGACATAGTGAAATTCAGCGACTTTACGTTGGAAAATACAAAGAAACACAGATAGATTTCCAATATGACAGGAATTACCTTGCGTCATACTGACAGAGTTTATCTTCGTGGTCATGACGCGCATGCAATCACGGGGAGCAAACTTCCATCTAATAAACAGGTATTGTGCGTTTTATTTTTCAATCTCAGACAAGTGAAGTTAGGGGTACGTGAAAGTGCAAGACATTGGTGTTTTGGGAAAAGGCACGAATTCCAACAAAAATTGAAAAAAACTGCATCACCAAGTTGGAAAATCTTTACAAAGAGTGGCGAGAACTGCAAAAGAGCTCCAGCAGGACAACGAAAACCCAACGACGAAAAGAGAAAGACTTTACGTCAAGATTTGATGATTTGTTTGACATCGCACATTCTGAAGCATTGCAGTTGATGACAAACGAGGAGGACAAGCAGTTGCTGGTCAGACAACGTGAGAAAGGCAGACCAGGCTGTATGTATGGCATTGATCGAGAATTAGTGGAAAAAGAAAGAAGAACTGAAGAACGACAACGAGAAGTTTTGGCGAGAAAAGAACGAAGTAACACAGAAATAGAAGAAAACAGTAAGTACCATTTGAATTTTTTATTGTGTGGGATTAATTTCCCTGTTTCCTTTTTCAAGAGAAACTGGTGGTATGGGAAAGCTCGTCTAGTAGCAGTGAAAGTGCACGAGCCCTTCCAATTTTAGCTATGGAATTGGAGGGTCCAGATCTGGCAGTTCCATCAACATCAGCGAATTTATCATCCAAAAAGGAACCAGAATCGGAACCTGGACCATCAAAAAGAAAGAGGCCGCGTCGCCAAATTTTAACACATAAATTGGTGACAGTACTAGACAAGTGCAAAATCAGCGACAGAGATGCTGTTAGGCTTATTTTTGCCATTGGAGAAGCTCTTGGAGAGGATTTTCATGATATTGTTCTCAATAGAACCTCTATTCGAAGTTACAGATGACGTTTGCGCAAAGAAAGAGCCGAATCTTTGAAAACTAAATTTAAAGAAAGTGAACTGAAATCTGCCGTTATTCATTGGGATGGGAAATTGCTTCCAGCATTGATCGGGAAAGAAACGGTAGACAGACTTCCTGTGGTCATTACTAGTGGTACTACGGAGCAGTTATTGGTAATCCCTGCATTAGAATCTGGAACCGGAAGGTCACAGGCAATAGCAGTTTACGAAATCCTTTGTGATTGGGGTCTCCAGGATGTTACGCAAGCCATATGTTTTGATACCACAGCGACAAACACGGGGATTTTTAATGGAACTTGTGTTCTGTTAGAACAGTTCCTGGGCAGAGATCTGTTGTATTTGGCTTGCCGGCATCATATTTATGAGTTGGTACTTAAAGCAGCTTTCGATGAAAAATTTGGAGCAACAAGCGGTCCTTCGGTACCAATTTTTAAGAGGTTTCAACAAGCGTGGGCCCATATTAATTAAAGCAATTTCAAGTCTGGCTTTGAAGACCCGTATGTCACAGACCGCCTAAAAAATACTGGCGAAATTTCCCAATTTATGCGTCGTACTCTCGAAGATACAGACCATCAGCCCCGGGAAGATTACAGGGAGTTTCTGGAATTGGCATTGGTTTGGTTGGGAGAAACTCCTCCTCGAGGTTTGTCATTTCGGGCTCCAGGAGCAGTACATCATGCTCGATGGATGGCGAAAGCTATTTATACTCTGAAAATTTTCTTATTTCGAGAAGAATTCCATCTAACTGCCACAGAGCATAAAATGGTTTCAGGAATTTGCATTTTTATTGTTGAAACTTACCTGGAAGCTTGGTTCTCAGCACCAATTGCAACTTTTGCTCCGTGCCAAGATTTGAGTTTTTTAAAGAAACTTCATGCCTATGAGTCCACCGACCCGAGCTTGTCGCGAACAACATTAAACAAATTTAAAAATCATTTATGGTATCTTGCTCCAGAGACAGCTGCTTTAGCTTTCTTCGACACAAGATTGTCGCGAGACACACGAATTAAAATTGTGGAAGCTTTAAAGAGGCAACACGATGAAGACAGCAGTCATAACACAAAGCGGTACCAAATAACTACTGACGTCACTCAATTTTTGCAGGATACCAATATCGAGGATTTTTTTTCTACGAAAACTAAGAACTTTTTTGTAAGATTTGATTTAGATCCGCAATTTCTGGAAGTAGACCCATCTGAGTGGGCTACAAACGAGAGTTACTTAAAATGTTTTTTATTTTGTGAAGAAACTGAAAGTGGTTAATGACATGGCAGAGCGGGGTGTTAAATTAATCAGTGATTATAATAGTTTACTGACAAAAGACGATGAACAAAAGCAGTATATCCTCCAAGTTGTATCTGATTATAGAAAACAATACCCCGACCTAAAGAAAGGAACTTTGTCTAAGAAATTATTGTCCGGGGTTTAATTTTTTAACAGAGTATATGTTTTTCGGTATTAGTTTGATGTTTTTCTGATAAAACTGTCAAAAAGGAATTGATATAAAATAAATTAATCTTAAGCTTGTACTGGCGTGTATTATATCCATAAGAATCATAGTCTGAAAGTGGGGTCATTGCGGCACCCTTTAATTTTGTCCAATCAGGCTGAAATTTCACAGGGAGTATTTTTTAATAAAATGGAACAATTTTAGGGGGTGCCACAAGAAAAATATTCACACTTGAAAATAAGGACCACCCTAATATACAGCCTGCCTAAGGTAAGAATGCACAGCATGGGGATAGTAGAAATGGCAAAATGGCTATATGGTGAAAAGGTTGCATAGTTAGAGGATCATTAAAACAGTGTTAAAAAATGTCAAAAAAAATTTTTCGTTCGTTATTTCTAAAAAAGTAAAATTATGGAATCTTGTTTTATTTTTTCATGTTATTAGAAATAATGAAAAATTAAAAATACTTCATTGCAATTTGCGATGAGCTTTAATGTGAAAAAAAAGTCATTTGTCTTCTAAGACAATGGCCGCATTTTAACAAATCTTTATGATGACTAAAATTAGCTTAAAATATAATTTAACCACGATGTGTGATACGTAGGTGAATTCAGAATAGAAGTCTTCCAAAAACCGTTACCAAAATTCCAGGTTTGTATTTGAAAAATTTATGTTGATCATGGTCCCTCGGAAACGAAAGTCGTAGAAGAAAAATGACGTTGTCATATTAAAGCTTATCACAAATTGCAATGAAAAAGCATTTTTAGTTTTTCGCTATTTCTGATAATAACGTGAAAAAACATTAAAATGAAATTCCATAAATTCACTTTTTTAGAAATAACTCAAAAATGAAAAATTATTATTATTTTTTTCCAATATTCTTATCTTGGATAAGGTGTATGTTACTGCAGAAAAGTTACGTAATCGTTAAATAATGAACAAATAAAGAAATATTTCAGTTTCTGGGGTTAACCTATTGAATTACTGAAATGACGATATTGTATACCTTCTCATACGTCAGCAAAACGGTCAAATTTTTAAAACACGTTTCTGTGTATGGCCAAGCTAGAATATTCGAAAAAAACTTGCATCCATCGAAAAACATAAAATTTTTACTATGTTCAGGCATATATATTTTTTGGGACTCAAATTGTCCCATTATGTGAAATTCACCCTTAAGTAATTTTTATCACAGTTTTATTTCTTTCCCAATTCATACATTCATATTTATTAGTACAGTAGAACTTTGATTACCCACTCTTCCACATTAGCCAAGTGGCATTTCTTACTTGTTAGCCTCCAAATTTTGGTGGTTTGTGGGAAGCAACTGTCAACGCTTGTCCAGTGTTAAGTTCTCGCCCCCCACATTTAAGAATTTTTATAAAAATTCGAAATTTTAGATTATTTAGCTTGGATAATCAGAGTTTCATTGTAGTTTGAATTATAATTTTAATCGATCGGATAGGACACTTTCTGAGACACAAAGGAATAGTTCGCGACATACTAGAATCGGAGATAGGGATAGAAAGAGGTAAGGGGTAGGCCCCCAGATTAGACTAGGGCTCTCAAATAGTTGGGGATGTAGCATGTTCTACTTTTAGGGAAATGCGTAGGTTAGCTCAGGATAGGAAAGGATGGAGGTACGCGTCCAACCAGTCTTCAGACTGAGAACTTCATGATGTTGATGTTATCAACATTCTGCTGTTCAAAAAATAATTTCTTACCTGTAATAAACTATCTCCTGCCGTCCCAACATAAATATAAATCATAAAAATCGGAATGCATAGTATCGATATCGATGAAATAAACCAACCAAATATAACAGCTCCAACAGGATATTCGTATTCTCCGTTATTATATGTAGGTGATTCGTAGTCAACACAGCAAGCTACCCATATTGCACAAATCATAGCAGGTGCAGCAATTATCCAACAGAATTTTATATACATGCTGGGTTGTCTGCCGGTCATTGATTCGATGTTATCGCTTAACGTGTACGCTCCGTAAATCCATGCTATTGCGACCAGTTCGAAGAACGCAAGGTACATTATGGAAATGTGAGCGGTGTAGTGATCCATTAGTTGAAAGAAGTAAATTCCACCCTATTAGATCACCACAAAATTAATGATTTATATTCAATTAAAATAAAAATCGTTAGCGAACAACAGATCTAATTCAACCTTATCGTTTTAAAGTAGGTTGGCAAATGTACATCTTAGAATTTTTTAATGGATTCAACTACAAATACTAAAAACGAGCACATCACACTTTCAGTAACTGAATTTCTAGACAATCTTCAGTATATAGAGGCAGTTAATGCTATCTTTTGTCACAAGGAAATGCACGCTCAACATGGAAAGAGCAACCGTACATACGTGTATACGATGTTTTCGTTGCAAACCTGTGCAGCACACTCCAATAATGGGCGTACTTCCCTCATCTCGAATTGTCCCTGCTTCAGCTTTTCATACCACTGGCATAGATTATGCTGGGCCGGTTTTAGTCAATAACAAAAGGGGTAGAGGGGCTAAGATGTCTAAGAAATTAGCCTCTTTGTTATACGACAAAGTCAGTTCATCTAGAACTGGTAAGTAACTTTACCACAGATGCCTTTATCGCCGCGTTTAGGCGTTTTATTTCCCGGCGTGGAAAACCGGTGAATATCTATAGCGACAACCGAACTAACTTTGTTGGTGCCCGCTCCGAATTGTCGGAGTTTTCAAAATTTATTAAAACAAGCCAAACTAAGTTGAAAGAGAAACTTTCTCATTCTTGCATTAACTGGCATTTTATTGCGGCCTTCTCACCCCACTTTGGTGGGTTCTGGGAGGCTGGGATAAAGTCCGCAAAGGGCCATCTTTGAAGAGTGTTGGGCAATGCACTTTTAACTTTTGAAGAACTATACTGTTTTTGTTGAAATCAAGGCAGTTCTGAATTCGAGGCCATTAAGTTCTCTCTCATCTGATCATAAGGACCTTTCCTCACTTACTCTATCCCATTTTCTAATCGGAAGCAACGCATAGCCTCTTCCTGATCTAGACGTAAGGAAAGTTCCAATTAAGCGGCTCTCTTGGTATCAACTATTGCAACAAATTAAAAATTTTTGGGCTCGTTGGTCCCAGGAATTCATTTCGGGACCGCAAGTGCGTAGCAAATGGAAGGAGGCTCAGCTGCAGCTCCAACTGGGCTCTTTAGTGGTCATTAAGAAGATCAACACCCCGTCATTAAGGTGGCCATTGAGTCGCATAGTTGCTCTCCATCCTGGTCCAGATGGAACAGCACGGGTAGCAAGCATTAAAACTTCAAGCGGGATAGTGAAAAGAAGCTTTGCTAAAATATGTGTATTGCCGATCGAAAAATAAACTTATGTGCATTGCGATAATAGTGTTAACGTATGAGTTTTTCCAGTAGTTACTTTTAATTTTTTATTTGATAAATTTTAAGGCTGACTTTCAAGGTCGGGGGTATGTTCCGGCCATTAAAGAATGCTTCCTTATTTTTAAGTCCGAGGAGGCGATTGTCTACATTTATGTATCTAACAAGGGTAGTAATACGAATAAGTATCAGTAGGGTCCCTGTATTTAGAGAGTACTGCAATCAATAGCTCCACTATGTTTCAGAACTGTGAGTAAACATGGCGGACTGCCGTGTCAACAGCAAAATGTCATGTCAGTCAAAGTCCAGCTAAAATGTTGGTTTGTTTGGTGCTTATGCTTTATCGTCTTTTGTGAATCAGTGTTATATATTTCCACAATCTGGTCTGTAGTATTATTCCTCAATGTATTACAGTCAAATTTTATTTGTTTATGGATCAAAAATCATAAGGTGAAGCCGCAATTTGTAACACATGTCAAATATAAAATCTGACGTTCCGGCACAATTCAAATTTGGCGCCTGTTATTGTGAGTAAACATGGCGGAGATTGCGGTACTCTCTCAATACAGGGACCCTAAGTATCAGGGTTGTGAGTTGAAAACAATAACACATTGTACATGTTTTTGTTACAACATAGCAACCAATTTGTAAATATTATTAATTAATGTTTCAATTTGTAAAAAAGGTGCAGAATAAATAGGTAGATCATCAGCAATAGTATATTATACACGAGTTTATAATGAATGCTATTATTACCGAGGATGAAGTTTACAACACGAGCGAGTGAAACGAGCGAGTTTTGTAATCATCCGAGGTAATAATAGCATCATTATAACGAGTTGTATACTATACTTTGTCCACGACTATCAAAACAGATTCCCAGAAAGAATTTACCTCCATTTCCCTTCTCCAGTGTAAGAAAGATTCATACATACGCTCTCAGGTATAATTTTCTTGGTTTTTTGGGCAATGAATCTAATGAGGCAAGTTCTGCAGCTTCTTTTATTGCTGGTGCTGTTAAAGAAACCTCGTTTTCACTCTCACTACTAATTATATCTTCTTTTTTAGAATATGCATTTCAAATTAAAAGCAAAACCATGCTGATTTGACGTTTCAATTTGAACTGACACATCGCGATCGCGGCCTACTAAATAAATGTAAAAAAGGGTCAAAGCGATGTTCCTATTGGTGTAGTGAATAATATTCATTAATCAATGCAGTGATTAATGTATCTAATTATGATTGAAGAAACACGAGTATAAAGAGTATATTATAAGATTGTCGTGGACAAAATATATTTTCCCAGGTCGGGCGGGTGTCTGCTGTGACCATGGGCGTCACCAAGGGGGGCAGGGGGGCTTTCGCCCCCTCCTGGCTTTTGGTACATAATAAAATATGGTAGGTAGGTAGGTAGGTAGGTAGGTACTATATTACTATAATGGAAACCAATCAATTATATGCTAAGAAAATTTGCTTTGCCCCCCTGGAAATTTTGGAGGCGACGCCCATGGCTGTGACTGACGCGTGGGATGAATGCCACTCTAAACTTCAATAATTTTATTGTTTTCGTGAAATATAATTATGTATTGGCAAAAAAAATACTATATATAAAATATCGACGTTTCGGCCCTGTTTAGGGCCTTTGCCAAACTGAATTAAAAATCATTCCTCAGGCACAGCCAAGGCTGAATTAGATCTGTCTATGCAGCTTGAAACGATTAAATTCTCATAAAAACGAACCTCTGTAACATTAGGTAATCCCAAAAGAAACGAAATTGAACATATAATAAGGACTAACATTTCATGGCACATGAGTCGCTTTTTTATCCATACTGGAAATCCATCTTGTATGGACGTGACAACCACTTCAACTATGGCGAACTGTTAACATAAAACTTGATTGAAGATATTTAGAAGAATTTTCTTGTAATTTTTTCCTTACTTGGCTATTCAGTGATAAACAAAGCAACATAAAAAATAAAAGGGCGGCCCAGAAATGTGCCGCGGGCATCTTTACCAGCGCCTGAGGGTAAACTACGAAAATCAAACCAGGGCCTGAAACAAATATCAAATATATTAATAGTCTTATAGCATACATGTTGAACAACAAATTTCCTAGTATACAGGTTGTCCCGTAAGTAAATGGATACGTGTAAATCAGGTCAAAATATGACGATTTAACCAAAAACTTATCTTTATACTAAATTGCACCCCTGAGGAGATATAGCCCTCCAAAGTATCCATAAAATTTCACAGAACATAATTTTATCTATTAATTTATCTATAAAAGTTTCATTTCAGGGTTTGTAGAATTTAATTTTGATTTTTTTTATTCTATGTAATTTTCATTAAAATTGATACTCTTTGAAAAAACTTGTGGGTCAGCTCTGACGCACGACTGGAGTTTACTCCTTACGAACGATTATTTTAACTTCAATCACTTGATAATAGGGTACACGCGAATGTCAGTTTTATACCCAAATGTGTATTTATCAGATGGTTTATGTTCGAAAATGTCCAACTACATCAAAATATAAATTGTTTATAAATTCAGTAATTAAGTGACAATCTGCTAAACGTCGATCCCACTGGCAATGAAGTAAATACTTTTCCTGGTGTTCGAATAGGCGTTGATTCACATTTCGGCACTAAGCAATATTTGGAGTATTTAATATTAGGTTTTTCCATATTAAATGAAAAGATTCAACAAACTTAGGAACGAACAAACACTGCAAATGCTGACTTTACAACGCCAACTGTCATATCTATTCTATGCCACTCTATTTTCACTATTTCCATGCTTATGCAGTCAGACATAAACAGCCGTATCCATAGATACGTACATAATTTCAGTGTGACAGATAACGTAACGCTTGATTTTACTCCTCATAAAATTTCCGTACCGCCGGCTATAACTGAAAATCGATTCTTAATAAGGAGTAAACTCCAAAAATAATACTTTCTTTGATGCCTTGATCATGGGTATTTTTTATTCGAACCAAAATTTACGTAAGTGATGGTCTTATTTGAATTTTTGATGTGGGCTACTGTATACTGTGTAGGATAATAATGATCCACATTTCACTCTTATAGGCCAGGCAAAATAGGACAAAAACAGTTCGAAATCGGAACTAATTAACCTAAAGCTGATTTTTGGGGGAAACGATGTTTGATATGTGTAAAACGTGTTGTAAAAAATCCCCACAAATCCGAGTGTCGGAACACCTTGAAAATCGATCGACAATCTGCGCTCTGAAAACGTCGCGCAATGTCTCTGCGGTTGCTCAGCGCTCAGCGCTAATGCCAATTTTGTGTGTTAAAAACCGTGCCTGTGACAGGGAATTAAAAGAATGTTTCTAATTTGAGATGACAACTTTTCCAACGGCTCTCTTTCAGGGCGAATAATTAAGAAAACTTAGTAAATCCTATATTTTTTACAAGTTTTCGACAAAATTATAACTCCAATACCTGAAATTATTGGCAAAATTAATTTAAAATATGTGAAAGATGGAGGGCACCTGCTGCATTTAGTTGTATGGAGAAAGCCTGCCAGTTTTCTGAAATATGTTCAGTACCAATTGTATGTTAAATCTCATTACTGACAAAATGTTATTGTTGCGTTCGATGACTAAAATAGCAGGAAAGAATACGACTAGGTTTTGGTAGAGCAACTGTTGTTGACCTATTGACAATGACTACTGCAACTATCCAGAGTAATCTGAAGTTTTCTTGAATAGGTAATTCAAATAAAGATATATTTATCCCCATATTAATCAGTCATTTCAAGGACGTTAACATTAATGCAATTCAAGCACATGTACGGTAATAACGAGAACTGCAATTAATATTGCCGGGCCTAAGAATACAATAATTGTTGTGGTAAGCGATGACACTGATGTATTTGTCCTTCTTCATCATCCTCAAGTATGGATGTTTGATTCCTTCGCAAACGAAAAACGGGATGATCATTGATTCACCGATATTGTGAAACTGCAACTTTGTATTAGAAATTTCAAGGAACCATTTCATTTTATACTATGTTATACTATGTTATACTATTTTATACTATGTCTGGATGGTGTGTCGAAATTTGCGGGTACGAGCTATATAAGAAAAAAGTTGCACGATTATCTTTTGCATTGCTTTTCTCTTCTGCAGCAGGTGCGCTGTAAAGCAACATGTATTGCGTGTATTTCACCAGGTACAACAATAATGGATCAATAGTGATCTATGTCAAACACAGAATCAGGATGGTATTTTACGAGTGATGAACTTAGTCCCTGCTCTGGCATACAGAATAAGGGACCCGATTTGTTCCTAACCCGGTCAATATTTTGCAATTGCAAGAAAGGCTGTGGAAGCGTTGGTTCCTGCCAGCGGTCGTACACTACCCAATCCAATGTGGCAATGGGGTATATTGCACAAACAAGGATGCTGATCGAAGCTGGGAAGATGAAGATTAAATGAACAAGGCTTCGGAAATCGACAGAACTCGAAAAAATAATGGGGGTTTTCTTAATAAACTTATGCACAATTTTTGAGGAAGGTATATTTTTCAGTTTAGATCCTCAATTTTCTAAATTACCTAGGTAAGTAATCATTTTAATATTTGGTACACATGATTTTATCGACAATAAGCAGCATTTTATAGCAATTTCATTGAGTCAGATTATTCGGTGCTATTTTTAAGAGTCCGCGCATACCATTTATCCCACCCGCACTTTTTCATACCACGCCATTGACTATAGAATGGAACCTTGATTCCTTACTCAACTTTTATCACTTTTGTCAATTTTTTATATTTTGCTTGATTTAAAAGATATTGGCCAGAATTCAATCTCATGACATCCTCTAATTATTTAAATAATTACATTTCCATATTATTTAACAAAATGATAAATCACAAGAACTGCTGGCGCGGATTGTGGTGTAACAATGTTATCAAAACTGCTGTTTAATGATAATGAAAACAAACTTTTGTAGAATAATAACAATTATTAGATAAATGCTCTGTATTCCAGAAATTGTGCATTTTTCAAAATATGTTTATTAACAATATCCCTACTATTTTCTTGGGTTCTATCAATTTCTGAGGTCTTGCTCATTAACATTTGGCCACGCTGTATACTAAAATAAGCAAAACGTGTACCAAAATAAAGTTATGAAAATAAAAAGTAAAATTTCCTTAATAATAATAATTTTCAGCAATTTTCAGGGTCTTCCGACACTCGGATTTTTGGGGATTTTTCACAGAAGAGATTACATACCACTAACTACATTTCCTGAGAAAATCAGCTTTAGGTTAATTAGTTCCGATTCAAATCCTAATTTGCCTGGCCTATTAGTACAAATCTTTTGAGTAATGTTTTCCTGCTAACTTGTCGAACCCGTATTTTTGACAAGTCTAATGATCCTCTCTCGTCCTCTGCTAATCTCAAAGTTCTTGTAATCTTATCAGTTAAAATTTGCCGATTTGCTAAATTAAATAACGTGGCCATTTTTGGTGCAATTTGTCACTGCGTTTAGAAATTTACAGCATTAAAATATGTATTTTATTATTTTATACGATACATTTAACAGATACTTTGTAATCATAATAATAAAAAAATAAATGGTATTAATTATTATCAAAGGAATAACAACTTCAACACAAAAGGTACTTTGGTATTTTCAGTAAACGGTCGACGAGTTGATGGATGGATGGATTGAGCAGTTCATTGCTGTCATTGCTTGTTTCAAGCGTACAAGTAATGAACAAATTGGTCAATATTTGCACGTTCATATGTGGGCCTATTCCTGTCTATTCAAAAATGAATGACCCAAAAGTTGTGCATCAATCGATCCACAAAAATGAATGAAAAATTTATAATAAGAGGTAGTAAATACTCTAAAAAATAAGAATGAAATTTTTATACGATAAGTTGCTGCAAACAAACGAAGGTTACCTGCATAAATGCAGCTACTTATCAGTAGATTAATATTAATCATGCTCTACACCGAATTGATATATTGGTCATTCGGTATCTTTAAAGATTAATAATATTTTGCTCAACCAGACTAATACATGTCAAATTTTATCCCCAGTATTAATCCCATAAAAAGTATTCTCCGGTTTTGCTTGACACGCGAATGATAGATAGTCTTTCTGCATCTAAAAATTAACTGGCATATCTTGCAGATATTAAAATATGACAAAAAGGAAATGCGGTCTTTTTTATGGTTTTCTCATTGAAATACGTCAGGTCATATATTATGGTAGTGACCTGTAGGAAATGAAAACAAAACATACTAAAGCATATTCTTCCGCACCCAATAAGTTTTTTTCAGTTTTCATGACTGAATGTAGTTTTGGAAATTTCTCAGCTGGTGCACTATTTATTAAAATTCGTTCTGAGAGCAGTTAGAAACATCACGAGAAACATTACTCATATACAAAAATTTGCAAATATCTGAAGCTCTATTCAATGAAATAGTGTTTTTTGTCACAGTCTTTGTTTAATACGTCACTTTTCTTTATCTCTACTGATTACCCAACCTCATACTTTAGAAGTGTCCTCTTGAAGCAAGAGGACTGGAACTGGATCACAAGTATGTATTTAAGTAGACATATTGGAAATGCAAACTTAAACATATAGATTATAGCAACTTCGCACACAACACAAAAGACAAGACTTTCACACACCTAAAAGTTATAGGTAACACTATTGTTGTTCTTAAAAAAACAGTAAACTAAATATAACACTACTGTCTAAAAACTCGAAGAGATAAAAGATACGTACCATCAGATATTACATCCTCAATTGAAGTGTTCTGTTCCGTGGCTATGTTGCCAATTATGGCAAAGGAAAAAATGCCAACCAGCAAACTTGTGAGTGCATTTACGGCAGAAACGGCCAGCGTATCGTGCATTATATTATTGTTGAATTTGTTGTAGCTAGCGAACGATATCATAGATCCAAACGCAATTCCCATAGAATTGAAAGTTTGTGACATCGCATTCACCCAAACCTGTAGAAGAAGATAATCTTTCAGTTTTAAACCAAATACAGGCAACTTTTTTTCGAACCTCCCTATTGAACGACATTTCATCGCAAAGCTTATTCTTCTATTTAATTTTTTAATCATTTTTTCCTTTGCACTTTGTGTACTCTTGTAAAGAATTTTTTTTGCAAGTAATAAGGCACATAATTATTTTATATATAATTTAATGAACCGTTTGTTAAAATGAACAAACTGAATACTGCATAATAATAGTATAGTATTCTACGAGCGAAGGCGAGTGTTTTAAACATTCACCCTCGTTAATAATACCTAGTCATGGCTCAAGAGAGCAATACTGTACTTTCTCAGCAGAAACTCGGAGGAAGTTGCACTTTGATGGCCACATTAGACCCCTTAGCTTAGATAAGTGTACAAAACAAGGAACCTTTAAAAGAATTTTGCCATAGAAACGTATCATACATACCTACATGATTTCTGACAGAATATATACCAAGTGACACACTTTCATGTGTACATAGGGAAATAACATGGGTAATTACGTTTTTGGGGATTCCTGCGCCCCATGTATACGTATAATTACAAGGGTGGTAAAGGTAGCAATCGAAATATTATTTTTTCTGCGTATATGAAGATAATTATTTTGACTCTGCCTTCTGCCCACATTTAGTATTTCAACTGCAAATTGGCTGTTTAGTGTAGAATATTGAAGTGTTTATGGAGATGTTTCTAATGAGCACACTCCGACTTCCACTTCAGTCACAACAAAATGGGGTTTTGCTTATCAAATGACTAGATTTTAAGCGGTTGAAATTAAGTTTTTATGATCACGGCAGATAGAGGAGATCAATTACTTAGAAGAGTGCTCGTGGTGTATGTTTCTTTTATCCTTCGATAATGGTTGCTGTAGCAAAAATTGCAAAATATGAAATTTTTGTATGTCGTGTAATAAACGTTTTGACAAAAATACAAAAACACGTCGATTTTTATATCAAAGGTGACCAATTTTTATGCAATAATCATTCTTGCAACTCTAGCCCTATGCGGGGGGGGGGGGTAGCCACTCCCCCAAATTTTTAAATGGGACGGGGGGTCAAATGATCCCTACTTTGGAAGGGTTTTTCATTACTTACACAACCGTATTTGTTTTATTCAATTCGATCAATTTGTTACCAAAGAAGAATGCCGGCTAATAACTCCTGAGGTCTTGAGAAATGTAAGATCTGGATTTGAATCCAGAATGTATTATTGTATGACAATTGGTGGAGGTCATTTCGAGCAATACATTCGAAAGTTTAACCCTTTTTGTGCTTTTATTAATTTTTTAACTTGGAAACTTCAAGAAGCAATTTCTCGGTAACAAATTGATCGAATCGAATAAAACAAATGCGGTTGTGTAAGTAATGAAACACCCTTCGAAAGTAGGGATCGTTTGACCCTCCGTCTTATTTAAAAATTTTGGGGGGTCGCTACCCCCGCATAGGGCTAGAGTTGCAAGAATGATTATTGCATAAAAATTGGCCCCCTTTGATATAAAAATCGACGTGTTTTTGGATTTTTGTCAAAACGTTTATTTTGCCGAGTTTTACGGGGGTACAAGTTTTCGTTGGGACACCGTATATGTAGTACCTAAATGGTAAACAGTTATAGACTAGAAGCATACATTTCTTGAGTTCGACTGCAATTTTAAGAGAAAGTACCTAGTTGGCTCTTGTTACATGTTTAAAGAAAAGTTTTCAAAAACTTTTGGAATGGTGCAATAAGCGTATTAAATAAAGCAAATGCAAATTTCTTTGAATAAACATCAAACATTTTTGTGCTATTTACTTGAATTGTTTTTTATTGCAGCAATTCGGGTCTTAAATTGCGAAACCTCACATAATGTAGGTCCTATGCATCCATATTAATATTGTGTTCAGCGGTCACTATCAAAATTTTCTAAAAAGCAATTAAAATGTTTTTAATTTAACTGTAAACTTTTTTGTTCTGCTATCCTTATTTACTGCGTAATTTGAACAAGCAAGTGTAACATAAAATGACTATTCTTTTTCTTTGTGACAAATAATAAATTGCCTTTAGTGTTAGTTGGTTATGACAAATAGTTTGTAAGTGATTACTTACCTTAGCGTCGGCTAAGAGTTCAAAGTTAGGCTTGAAGAAATACCGCATTCCCTTATCTGCTCCTTCCAGTGTAAGAGACTTGGCAAGAAAAATAATGATTAAAATGAGTGGTATTGTGGCAGTGAAATATCGAGCTTTGGCTGAAGATTTGATGCTTTTCCATATAGCAAAATAAACGAGGATCCAGGCGCATAGCAAACACGCTACAAGCTCCCACCTCAGAATTCCTAAATCCTCTATTCCCCCACTCATGTGAAGAACTTTCTCGCTGTAACATAAATCCTTAGATTATCACCACGATACAAAGCAAATAATAACACATTTTTAGAAAAACACGTTTATTTTATCTGATTGAAGCACTCGAGACCGTAGTAAATAAACGAATTCTTATGAATGGGACATTCATTTCCTCCGTGATGCAACTGTCAGAAGTAATAGGTAAAGGTAAAGGTAAAAAAGAACCCTAAATTTATTATTTACACCTTTACATATAAAAAGGCGGTATCTAGGAAAGAATGTAAAAAGAAAATAAATGGACGAAAATTATTAATGGAGAGGTAAAAATTGGAGATATGGGGTTATCTAAAGTTTTTACTAAGATGGACACCATAGAAAACCCATTCTGTTTAATTAGCTTAATTTTAATTATTTCTAAATTTAACTTTCAGAAAAAGAATTGTTTTATTCGAAAAAAGTAGCCACACAAGTATCAGCTACTATAATACAGCCAATCATAAAGCTAGTAACACAGCAACTGATCTGACGTCAGACTTACAACTAAGCAGGCGCGAAAATTTCAAATTGCGTCCACCCGTGTGCTATACTCGTAGCTGTGCGCTATCAATAAAAACCGCACGGGTATATTCAAACATTGTAGGCAGCTTTGAAAATTTTGTCACTTGTTGAATAAATATCGTCTCTTATCAGATTTAATAATATTTGATAAAAAGATTTGATACTCTTCTGCGAAATAGGAGTAGAGTCTGCAGCTATAGGTACTACTGATTAGTTTTTGTCATCAAATTAACTGATCAAAACACTTCATTTCGTTTAAATGACTGAAATTATTTAAGTAATTTTTTTCGTTAATTTTCCTTCTTGATAATCTGCCTAGTGTTAAAATATTGATGTAAAATGTATATTGTAGTTACCTTCGTCGATTAAAAGGTTATTAAAGGTTCCAAAATGAATAGATTAAAAAAATAATCTTGTCAAATACAATTCGGGGTCTGGGATTTTTACTCAAGCTTGTGAATATTAACCACCCTTGCAACTCGTGATTACAAAATGAATCTGTCATAAAATAGACTCCAGATCACTTATTTTATTTCTGCAGAATAGCTCATCGTCCACCTAGGAAATTTGTTTCATTACCACACCAGTTAGGAAAAGTATGATGTTACGAAACTTCTGTCAATTCTGTCAATTCATTATGTGCTGATAGAGATAGGTTAAAAACTACAAAATCTGTAAAGATAACTCTAAATACACTGAACACTAGAATCTACCATTTCATTAAATTTATTTTGTTGAATTTTATATGTAGCGGGTCACCAAATGACGTGTATGCCTGCTTAGGAGCAACATGCGCAATATCATATCTTATTATCCTTGTATTATGCTAGCATCTATTGGCTTGATGGTCAACTTTTATAAAATGGAATTTTTCTCAAATATTAAAATAGGGCACTCAATATATAACTGCGCCCATGTAAAAGCACTTTACTAAAATTTTATTGATATACAGGGTGTCCAAAAAATAGTGGATAAAGTCGTCAGTACGTTGTCAGGAATGGTCACCTCAGTATGGGAAAAATGCTAAAAAAATCGAAGTGATGTAGTTTTCAACAGAAAAAGTTCCAAAGTCTGCCTACTCAACTCCTGCTACAGCCATTATGCTAACTAATATCTAATCTTATACTGTTGTAACACATTGCTGTTATCATTTCAAAACACAAGGGAACATTTAACTTCACTTACTTGAGTGTACTTGGGAAATTACAAAATACCAATTTTGCATTTTTGGGGCAGTGGAGAATTGCTGCAATACATGACAACAATGCATTCATTAATGAATTATTGCAGTAATAGTAGGTGGCCAAAACGAATTTGTCTTAATGTCAGAATTGAAAATAATAAGGGATTTAAGACTGTCAGTTCAAAAGTGGCAGGTGTCAGATTTTACGAAATTTGGATACTTTGTAGTGTTTGGGACTAAAAAATGTCAGACTAATAATTGCCTTGTTCATTAAATTCTTTGTTCTCTTAATGTGTTTATTTCTTTTACTTTCTCTGGCCTTCACTTGACGAAATAATTTGGAATTATGATGAAGTTGCCTACATTCATGACAGATTTACGTGACAAGCAATCAATCTGCCATAGGTAACTAGGATGGTAACTAAGATTAAATAAATTTCAGGCAATGTGATACCTGATATTTTCTTTAAATCGTACAAGATTTCTTGCTTTTAAAATCGAAGTAAACGAGTCACAGAGATTTTTTAAAATAATTTTTTTCTCATCTAAACACAAATTGTTTCAACGTACCGTTGAGTTTATCCGCTATTTTTTGAACGTCCTGTATTTATGTACTTATTGGCAATCTAAAACTTACAGTTTCATATTGCAATTGCATTTTTAAATCTTGCAGTTATACCCACGTAGGTAAGTTTTTAAGTGCTTCAGTAAGTAGTCAAGGTCCATTTAAAAATGAGAGGAAAATTGAAAATATGTATGATGGTATACAGTGTTTTCCAGTTAAAGTAAGAATGATTAATGCAGTAGGTAAGTAGAAAGGATGGCAAATTCCGCATAGTTTAAAGCCTTTGGAGAAGATGATTTTAAGTACGTATGCTAAAATGCATGATACAGGCATACTCTAACAATCCCTTCCATATGAGTAAGTTGCATATTTTAGTTTTTATTACACCTCTCAACAAGAGGAGAGGATAACAAAGGTGTGCTATAAGAAATAGTAATGCAAATGCAGGATTTTCGTAGAATTAATGAACAGACGCAAGATGCGATGCAAACTTGAATTTTCTTTTACGGTCCGTATTAGTTGGCATTAAATTTAGCAATTTGCCAAATTTAAACTAACATCTACCTATTAACTCCACTGTATTGTATGTATAATGTTCTTTTCAGATATCTTGGCGTGTGTGTGCAGTAATCTGCGCATTACGTTCATGTGCCTTTCTCCCTTTTATAAAATGAATTTGTTGAATAATTAATTGCTGCCGTAAGATGACCTGAGAATATTTTCACGTTTCCGTATTTGATCTCACTCTTTCTTACTATGGTTGTGCGAAACAAAACGGTTTCAGTACTAATATGCTTATTTTGCAATATCCAGTGGTCACCAAGCAATTTATTAAAAATTATTGCCTTTCAAGTATAACTGTCAGTTTGATTGTCAGGTGTAAAGATGCCTGGAAATGTTTTTACCAAACAGTGTCTAGAAGTTTTATGAAATATTTTTGAACACTACTCGAGAGAAAAAAAAATAATGGTCCCCTATTGCCTTTAACTTTTGACCAGGAGCGATTGGCTGATGCATCAATAGTAAGTCTACGCAGAGAGTCGCCCATAGTTGGAGAGGAAAAACGAGGTTTGTCTGCTGCAACGTCCGGAAAAAGGCACAGCAAATCAAAATTAAAAAGTGAAGATGTAACTGACAGCATTAAAACCGAAGTAAGGATGCTATTTATTCCATGAAAGAAAAGAAATAACACATTACATTAAAATTTTAAATAACAAATTGAAAACAAAACAAATAGTGGATATTTCTGACACAAGTTTGTGGCGTTTATAACCAATAGCAGATTTAAGTACAAACTAGAAAATAACCGGTGTCTTTTGTGTGAACGGGCTAATGTTGTGAGTAAAAAAATACATTTCTTGAGGGTAGTGATGTGCCGAAGGGAATGTCCCCACGGGAATATTCCCGGGAACGGGAATATTCCGGGAACTTTACTTTCACACCGGGAAAGATGTTGAAAAATGGCAATGTGTCTAATTTAAGATTCATGCGTGTTTTGTGGATTCATTAGTGATTTTCAGTTGCTTATTGTTAGTACAACCTACGGTATAGCTACCTACTCGACTAAGCGCTAACTTCATGCTCATAGCTACTTGTTCTTGACAGGGAGGTTAGAGCATAAACCACAGAACACCCCACATAAACCAAACATAATTTATGTTTGGTTTATGGGTTAAAGTACAAAAAGTGTAAAATCACAGCGCTTTAAATATTTGAGTTTGATCACATATTATCAACTTAATTAATTAACTAAGGAATCACTGGAGTCCCATGATTAGTTACTCAGCCAGTAATTAAATTTTACCTATAGTTTGCGGTAAATTAGTGTATGTTACCGTAAGAATGACAAGAATAAGAATGCAATAATGCAGTTTATTTGTTTTTGAAATAAAATTGAAAACTCTTCTACAAATTTGTTGTTAAGTACTTCTTTCTACTTTTTTCGAATGCAAAATTAACTTTCCCTCACTTTCCCCACTTTCGGGAATATTACCGGGAACGTTCCCTGGGAAATTCCCCAATATGTATATTCCAGGAAAGTGCCCATCACTACTTGAGGGAAAACGTCAAAATGCTCATTGCCGTGTGCGCACACGCTTGTCGCGGTTCCTAGCAACATCAAAATTTTGGAAACTACTGAACTGCTGGCGGTTGCTTGGATAATCGGATATGACAGCGCAAACGCCAACAAGTCTGAAAAATACTATATAGGTATACATATGTGATATGTCTGTGGCACTATCAAACACTTATTATTGGGAGTTTTTTGTTAGTTAATTTTTCGTACAAACAACCACTCATCATTAGAAATGTTCATTTATCTGTGATAAGCAAGTGTAACACGAACACATATTAATGTGTAGCAGGTAAAAACATAGGATAGGTACCTATCTAACAAATTATAATGTGTACCTAGATAAATCTGTCTACAGACATCAAACAGTCCCACATACAGACATAGGTACCTACCTATTCAAAACTATCTTAAATTTTCTTGTCATCTGCAACATCTGATCTATAACGAGTGTAACAAACTTCGAGAGTAGATAGAATACTCACAAATATTGTGAAAATCCTTAATAAACATATGTCAAAAAATGGCAACTAAATGAGATACAGGGTGTTGATATTTCTTAAAAGAATGTAATATCTGCTTCTGTCGATACTATTTTCAACTGTTTTGTTCTCTTCTTGAGACTTTACACGCCACTTCGATATTAACAATGCTTTACTACAAGAGATGACTGACAATTTCGGTTTTAGAAAAGAGGACTAAGCACCAAATTACACAAAATTATTTCTCTGAAACTATGCTTTGTGGGGAAAAAATCAAAGAGATTTTTTTTCTTGTAAATAAAACAAAGATTCAGATATTTTGCAACATATTTGTGTAAGTCAGTAGCGTAACATAGTTTCGGTTATAAATGTGGTCGCTCCACCTCGTAGTGACGCCAATGGTGAGAGTACGAAATTCAAAATTTGTAAGTTAATAAAAAACTTCAATAAATTATTACACTCCAAATTTCAAATAAATAATTCCGGTAGTTTTTCAGATATAAAAAAATGCATGAAAATACCTGAATCTTTGGACATACATTGATTAGGACTTTTCACATTATTTTTAACTATTCTATCTACTCTCCAAGTTTGTTATACTCGTTATACAGGATGTTTTTTTTATGTGGTATTAACATGGCTATCTGTTTAATCTTAATAGATACAGGTTCGGTTAAATGAGAGAAAAGTTGCGACTATTTAAGCATAAAGAAGTGCTGTTTGCAGAAGTTGATTATCTCTTTTCGTTTTTGAGATAATTGAAAAAAATAACATTTGGAATATTACATTTGTGTTTATATTTTCCTTATATGGCATTCAATTTTCAATCTGCAAAAACTTTCTTGGGACTACTTTTCATCCTCTTTCAATCTGTGGTAGCAGAATGTACCTACCACGTTTCGTTTCTTCAGAATCATCATCAGGTTCATTTTTCTTATGGCGCCATCTTAGATTTTTTCACCATGAAATAACCCATTTTTTTCTGAATAAAATAATATAACATATTTGTATGTTTAAATCGCATAAACAAATAACATGTCAACCTTTTCATCATTAGAGTAATCCATTGTAACCCAATAAATAATAAAACACAATCGTATTAAAATGTTTCTTGACGTTTGAGTTGACAAAGTATATAAACTTTTGTTTTCACGGCAATTGTGATTAGATGGAAAAACAATTTTTATCATATTTTATTTAAATTCTGGGTCTAAATGTGATTTAAACATACAACTAAGTTATATCATTTTATTCAGAAAAGAATGGGCTATTTCATGGTGAAAAAATCTAAGATGGCACCATAAGAAAAAATGAACCTGATGATGATTCTGAGGAAACGAAACGTGGTAGGTACTTTCTGCTACCACAAATGGAAAGAGGATAAAAAGTCGCCCCAAGAAAGTTTTTGCAAATTGAAAATTGAATGCCAAATAAGGAAAATATGAACACAAATATAAAAATCAAAATTTTAATTTTTTTCGATTATCTCAAAAACGAAAAGAGATAATCAAAACGGCGCTTCTTTATGCTAGAATAGACGCAACTTTTCTCCCATTTAACCGAACCTGTATCTATTAAGATTAAAAAGATAGCCATGTTAACACCACATACAAAAAACATCCTGTAGATCACCCTGTTTTGAACATCGGAAATTTTACGAGACACAAATAAGTATCCTGATTTTCTAGTTTCAATGAACAAAACAGAACCAAGCAACTGTTTTTTTTCAAACTAACTTACTCATAAAATTCTTCCGATGGGGTTCGACTTTGAGCGGGTTTTGTTAAATTGTCCTTCAATTTTTCTGGAACCCAACAGTCTTGAGTATTCCATCGATGAGAACACTCATCCCATGGTAAAGTCACTTTGAATGAAGTGAAAAAGTAATAAATACCATAAGCAATTATTACACTATGGTACGTGGACATTAAGAATGATATTACGACACTTCCCAAACCAGTACCTGCAAAAGTTAAGGTTTGTGTTCATGGTGAGACTTACTCAAAATGCGTTTGATGTAGTCTTACCTTTTAAAAGTGGGCAAAGATGACCTAAAGCTCCTATTGGTCCTCGACCTGTAAACTGACCAACTGCTATTTCCATATACAGCATAGGGACACCACAAATTAACATCGTTATGGCGTAAGGTATCAAAAATACACCTGAAAATTAAACAAGCTGTCATAAGTTCATTTTTGCATTGCATTTACGTTTTTTCATTGTGCAAGCCAATTCAACACCTTTTGAAATTTTATTAGGTATATAGGCTATTAACACGAAATTTTGCATATTCTTGTGAAAACCCTTGAGGCACGTCGTAAAAATATTTTGGTACTAGGTATAATATTCTAATGGAAACCCACACATTTTGGTTACCTACATCCATATTTAGTGTTTTACAAGTAGATGAGAGGGTTGACTAAGAGGTTACAATATGTGGGCAAAATTTTGTGGATCTAATACAGGACTGCCTCTCTTAAATTCATATCGAATTCCCTGACATTTCCAGGTTCTCCCTGACCAAAGTTCCTAAAAGTTAAGATCGTATTCCAATATTATACACGATCTCATATTAAAGCCTTTGAATACAGATATAAGGCAACCTATATAACCAAAACTTGGTGGTATCTACTCTCTATGTTTTCTTGCGAGTCGGCAATATTACAGCCTTAAATACTTCAAATGATCATAAATTTTACACTGCATTATAAAAGAACACATAAAAATAATATCTATACATTCTATCACTTAATGACGCAAAGCTTGCAACAACGTTATCAGAAATTGTTTAAAATTTAATTCAGTATTGCCCTATTACGTAAAAGTGCATACTTCAAATAAAAGATAATGCATCTATTTATCAAAAATAGGAAAGATTGAACCACTCTTAACATGTATAATATCGTCTAATTTCCAGTTTAAGTAGCTATGAATCTTGCATTCGTAGTTACCTGAACATCCGGAAGCGATAAACAAATAATTGTTTAAATTGTCATTTGTTTAAAATAACGAGACTAATTTTCTATATTGACTATGACGAATTTGCAGGTTAATATCATAAGATTAAATATTTGCTTCGGCTCGTTGGAAACTGCCATTTCTGAGCGATTATTCTTGTGTTTATTATTTGATTCAATAAAACCATTTGGTATTTTCCATTCCTTGAAACTTTCAAAAATTTTGATAGGTAAAAATATTTCCAGTCTAGTGAAATCCGGTTTTTGGCTACTTTTGTAGACTTCTATTATCTAATCTCTATCTCTTTGACCAGTCAATTGATTTCACGAAGCAAACTGGATAAAATTTATGTATGTTAAAACTGTTATCAATAAATTTTGATAGGAACCTATGTATCTATAGACTCACGTTAAAAACATTTGATCAGATGAATTGAAAAATTACTACGCGTACTACCAATATAACGATTTATTATTATAAATTGACCGGTTTCAGAATTCACAACGATTCCATCATCAGAAATGTATAAATAAAATTATTGTAAACAAATTATTATGACAATTGACAAGGAAACTAAAATTGACAGAACAATACAAATAATAATGATATCCATGAAATAAGATAACCAGATAACTGCATTTCAGTATTTACCTACGGGGCATAAGAAAAACACAAAGGAAAGTCGAATACCTCGTAGCTTGAAGGGAAAAAACATTGAATTTAAAGAAAACCATAATAGGAAAAAACAATAAACTCAATTGAAAAAACCTTCAAGTGAAATATCAGAACTAAATTTTGCCAACTGCCAACTGCTAAGCTTGTAATGAACTGTGTGGTCAAGTTTATGTGTTCTGTCTTGACAACTGCCAACTGCTATTATTAATTGTAATAAAGTAAAAAAGAGAAATAAGTCAATAAATGTCATAATGGCAAAAAAAAGAAATAAGTCAAGGATTAAGATGTTAGAGACTGTGGCTGAATAATTAATTCAAGAATCAATCATAATAATAACAATGATAATAGTAATATTGATGATGATGATGAAAACGATGATAATGTCAGAAATAAAAATAAAACAAAAAGGAAGAAAGTAAATCCCATATTGCCAAATAACTTCGAAGGTCCATGGTTTATATGGGCAGCAAATAAACTGCAATTGATTCTTGAATTAATGTCATAATGGCATAATAGAACCTGTCACACAGACACATGAGAATCATTTACAAAAGTTTAAATAAACTAGATTGTATTAAATCGACTTGGTCATTAAGTAAGTTACAATTTTTATCATTTTTATGTTTATAAATTTCTATAGACTCTAATATATCTAATTGATAACTCTTTACAAAATTAAACAATAATTTAGTATTCTCCGGAGGAGGGAATTGATGATAATTATCAAAGAAATGACTAGCAAAACTTTAATGATCATTTTTTAAACGAAATGATCTTAAATGTTCATTATACCTAATACGTATAGATCTGCCATTTTGTCCGATATATATTTATGCTGTTACAGTCTAACCAATTTAGTTGATAAACACCTGTGTGGTCAAGTTTATGTGTTTTGTCTTTACTGTTAAATAAAATATTGACTACATTTGATCAGATTATTGAAATAATTCACAATACCAGCATTTCATTGTAAATTTTTATGAATGTGTCTAATTTCCTAAAATCATTCGAAATCATACTGTTTTTACAATTCCTAGGACTTTTACATACTATTGTGAAGACAACGTATTTAGTCAGTCAAGTAGATAAGCTACGCTCCTTATGGACCAGAGTCTATACGACTTGAATAAAGCAATTCGAATATATGGTTGTATTTAGAAGAACAACAGTTTAATAGTTCTGTCTCTTCGCTGAGCACAACCCCTGAATTAAGCAGGCGAAGCAGAATTCTATCTTACTGACATAGTTTCAGAAAAAAATTAACCTCTATGGTTATACTGTAGAACTCTACTATACCACCATGATTGTCGGACTTGATGAATACGCCGATCATATTCAGAATATTATGGAGTCTTAAGTTAGCTGAAGGAACGACCTTAAATGTTAAATGAACCACCCCAAGAAAATACATGGAATTCCCGGATTCTGAAGGAGCATGGTCTATCTACTTAGCAACATTTGATTTACATAATCTAAAATTTAAGCGAAAAATCTTTTTTGTTCTGGAGCTCTACAGATTATTTACCATATTGAAAAAAGCAGAGAGAGCATAGAGGGGTTCCATGAGAAGTATATAAGGTGGACACTGGGTTTAGATTGGATAACCCCATCATACATGATAAGAGAGGAAAAAACAAAGATAAATTGAAAACCAGTGCAGGAAAAAGCAATGAAATATGAGGAAAAGTTAAGAGGTGAGGACGGCAACGAGTTGGCTAGGTAGTGTTCGGAAGAGGTACGGAAGGGAGGAAGAGAAAGATCGCGGAGTGGTAGGAGAGTCGAGAGAAATTGTATCAGGAGCGAGGCTATGCAGCAGCAGAAGTGGAGAACTTGAGAACAACAGGAAGGAACATGACGAGAGAGGTAGAGGAGAGGGACAGGCTAATAAAGAGCGAGATAAAGAAGAGAAGATAAGACAATCAAGATACAACAATAAATAAAATACAGAGAGATAAGAACAGCGGGGCTGCCAAGATATTTACAAAGAAAGGGAAGGTAGAAGGGGATAATAATGGTGGCGAGGTTTAGATTGAGAAATTAGATGAGAAGTGGAAGATCTCAGAAAAGCGCAGACAGAAGAATGTGCAGGGTATGTAGTTGGGAAGAGGAGATCTGGAACATGTGTTGGAGAGGTGCTGGTGGAGAGAAAACTTCGAACAAGTGAGAGTGGAGATGATACTGGAGGAAAGCGGAAGAGGAAAGAAATGGATGGAATTGATACAGAGAGAAAGGAAGGAGAGGAAAGGTGAATTATACATGAATGCGGGGTTAGTTAAGTAGAGATGAACTGTATTTTACTTTTGTTTGTTTTACAGCAGTAGTCTAATCTAGGCCTACCCCTACCTCTTTTTATTCGTATCTCTGACTCTAGTATGTCGCGACCTATTCTCTCGTGTCTTAGAAGGTGTCCTACCATCCTATCTCTCCTATTCTTTATTGTCTTCCATACCTTTCGCTTTTCCCCAACTCTTTCTAATACCTCCCTAATGTTAAACTTATCTATCCTCGGAATCTTCATTATGCGTCTGTAGCTACTCTTTTTCGATCCGCTTCTCCTATTGTCCAAGTTTCGCACCCGCATAATGCCGTACCTACTCCATACATACGAGTTTCTACATTAACCGTTCCCGAGCATAACAGTTGTTATTTTTTGTTTTACATCTTTAGTACTCCTACCATCCGCGACTTCCTCTATCTTTTCATTTGTTATTTTTATTTCAGTTTTAGTTCTATTTTCACACCCTCTACATACCAAAATTTTGGTTTTCTTTTGATTGATTTTCATGCTGTAGCCCTCTGGCAAAAACTTCAAAATATGCCGAATAAAAATTAAAAATTGAAGTGTTCGAGAATTTGAGTTGGAAACTCTCTATACCTATAGGTTACCCAGAATTTGACTACCCAGTTTGAGTGGCAGATACCTTGGCTACGAATATGAAGAGGAACCACCTGATATTAGATATGTTTATATGGCATTTTTTCATATTTTACTCAACGACTCTGCCCCTAAAATTCCGTAGTGGAATTCTGAGGCACCCTGCAAATTTAAGAATTAAGTAATACTTACCACCTCCACTTTGGTAACATAAATATGGAAAACGCCAAACAGATCCTAGGCCTACACTATATCCTATACAAGCCAACACGAATTGCAATTTATTAGACCAGTGATGGCGTCGAGGTTTCGAATAGTCGCTACCATCTTCATTGCTTGCGCCATCGAAACTTTCAGCATCGTACAGATATTCTTCAGGTGGCCTGAAAAAGTCATATAGTGTAAATGACTCGTACACTTTTGCTAATATATTAATTTCACATATTTTTCTTGTAAATTTAAAGGATTTGTGTCTTATTTTAGAATTTTAGATTTAACACTGCTATGCTTTGCACCAATACAATATAATATAAAGTCACTGTCTTTAAGCATATTGCATTATATTATGTTACAGGTATTGTTAAGTACCAATAATCAACAGTCCAACAACTCAAAATACTCTAAGGCAACTCGGTATCGCACAACCCTCGTATTCTCACATTCTATCGTTTTGAACACCCAATAAAAACTAACTCACCCACGGTTAATTGTAGGCATTTGAACTCAAAGCCTACCTAAGAAAAAGACCGAGGTTGCACCACTTTATGGTGGGCAATATATATGTCGTCGCACGTAAAATAAACAACAAAGCCATTAATCATACTCGAGGCACGGATATCTTCAAAGGCGGCGCACTTGATAGAAGTCATCCACAACAATATGATAGTATATTATTATCAATCTATGGTAATGGTAATGCCTGGTGTATGCAGATGACTTGGTAATACTGGCGAACACAAGAAAAGCCCTTAAAAGTGCAATAGGAAGGTTAAGTGGAAGGGCTAAAATGAAACCAAAACAAGACAATATTATAAGGACGTAAGAGCCCAAAGAAGCCGCAGAATTTAGTTTTATCAGAAATGGCGATTTATAGTTTTGAAGGTTTATTTGGGGGGTTGTGGTGAGCAGTGACAACGGGGAGGTTCGGAGAAAAATAAGATATCTATTTTTGACATGAAAATGACAGAAAATTGTTATTGTTATTGATTTACGGCGAAATTTTTGTTCAAAAAATTTTTTGCGGCGTAATAAGCGAAAGAAATTAGCTTATCACGCCCACATGCTAGTTCGCTTTGTTATTGGTTTGACGTCAGAGATTCGTAAGGCGCTCCTCCCACTACTCTTGAAGTGCCCGTGAAGCGGTACCCATCTCATAACATACTTATTGGGACTATTTCGAGCGTGAGTTTTTAAAGTAAGGTGTCAAGGAAACATAAAACAAAGACAACATAATCGATATAATGATGCAACAAGGGTATCAAAAGTCCGATTCCCATAATTTGCCATATTTATGTAGTAAGTAGGTAGGTAAATGTCCCGGTAAATGTGGAAATTGTGTGTGATTCTTGCATCTAAACTCCAATTTCATTCAACCTCAAAACAGTAGTGTAAAGGCAGACCGGTATAAGTAAAACAAAGTCAACAATTTATTAACTGTACATGCCTTTTATAATTCACTATAAGTAGGTATGTAGATTGTAGATACCTACTTACTTCTGTTTGTAAAATAGGTACCTACCTATATTCTCTAATACAATACAATACGTACCTATTCATTTATGTAGGTATGTATACCTAAGTGATTGACAAGTTATCAAGTTAACAGTTTTATAACGGATTGGAAATTTTTTAAAAAAACGGAAACAAATACAACTCACGCGAATCAAAAAACTACGCTACGTAAGTACTAGGTACTTGTTTAACAAAAAGAAACAACTGCTATATTCTGGAACGGTTAATGCAGAAACTCGGAAGAGACTCTTAAAGACGCATGTATGGAGTACGAAATTATACATATGGGTTCGAAACTTTGACAATGGGAGAAGCGGATTGAAAAAGAGTAGGAGCGTTTGAAATGTGATGCTACAGACGGGTGTTGAAGATACCGTGGATAGACAAGTTAGCAATAAGGAGGAATTAGAAAGAGTTGGGGAAAAGAGAAAAGTATGGAAGACAATAAAGAATAGGGGATAGGATCGTAGGATGGTAGGACACCTTCTGAGACACAAAGGAATAGTTCGCGACATACTAGAGTCAGAGATAGGAATAAAGAGGTAGAGGTTGGAGCAGATTAGACTACTGCTCTCAAATAGTTGGGGATGTAGAATGTTCTACTTTTACGGAAATGCGTAGGCTAGCTCAGGGAAAGGATGGAGGTACGCGTCCTACCAGTCTTCAAAAGAGAACTTTATGATGACGTACTATTTAATGATTATTGTAAAATAGTTAATAAAATTTCCTTTTTTAGTTCAGGGAGGGAACGCTACGGCGATTCAGTATTTGGCTCCGTCATGCTCCTAGCATCCTGTTTCAAATTATGCTAACCGTAACACGTTACCAAGTACCAAGGGGTCCCAGAAAACTGTCGATAAATTACATTATGTTCGATTTTATTTAGAGTGGTTGCAATGGGGCAGTCGCAATGATAAACTAACTCGCGAAAATATCGATAATGCTGACCGATTTTCCTTCTGGCTCCAACGAACCACTTTTTCCGTTTTATTGGTGTGCTGTACGATGTACGGAAAACTTTGCAACGGCTTCACAGGCGAAGGAATTTTTTTTAACAAAAATTAACAACATAACTGCCTTCAATATAATAAACTCTATCAATTTTAATGAAATTTGAAAATTACCGAACCTGCCTACTATAGCAGTCAGAAAATAGGCATACTTGATCTATTTACGGTATGTTTGCTTTTCCATTACGTCAAACTATAAATGCAGAGTAGTGTTGTGGCACAATCTTTTGTCTTGCATTCGTGTATGGGATGGCATAGTCCAAAGCCCCTAAACTATAGTTTCAAGGCCTTGGGCATAGACAAGGTTTGTACTGTTTCACCATGGCTTAATGAATTGATGTGAGATACAGGTTAAGATACATAGCGACGCATTGCGGGGTAAAGACATGATTGTTACCAGTAAAACTGAAGACGTCTATTACGATGAAGATGGAGAAATAAACAACGCTAATCATTACTTACCTCTTCCTGGTATTGAATTGATAAAATAAGAAACTAAGTCAAACGCCAGAAGGAGTGGGCTTCTACAAGAAGAAGCAAGACTATGGAAGTTTGCAAAGTAGGCAAATCTTGCAACTTGGTAGTTATTATTTTAGATGATCTATGTTTATTCACTGGAACTTTCCTTCTTATTCCGATCTACTCCATCATCTCTTGAAGTTTTTGTACACTCGTTATACGATCAGCATAATTTTAAAAAGTGTAATGAAACAATGAAAGGAATAACGATTAAGCCGTCGTACTAATTCACGAAACCTACATTTTCATTTGTCATTCACCTGTATACAGATATTAGATGTTGAAGCAAACAGTCTGACGAAATCTGTAATTTATTGTTGTGTGTAGCGCAGTTACGCGAAACAATTATGTCAACAATTCACGTGTTTACTAAACTTATTAATCTTCATGAAACAAAAAAGTTGAGTTTAAAGTCAATATTTTGACTCAAGACTCTTATGTAGATATTTGTACCGTGAACAGCAAAATATCTGCTGGAATTGTGTCAGTCACATTCTGAATAGGTGCCTGGTAGAAAATTAGTACGACGGAGCAATTATTACAGAAATTAGGTACTTACCTACCTAACTGAATTACTTATATTTTGCATACTAGATAAAATCTTAAATGGGAATCAAGATTTTATTACAATATTGTACAAGCACGACCTTGTCACACTTAATAATCTCGTCACGGCTGTAAGCAATGCAAATTAAACTAAAAGTAGGTAAGTACATAATATTATATACCTATGTTTTTTTACAAATATAGCAAAACTCTTCATCGTTTTGTGTGCTATGTGCTAAAATCGTATTTTATTGTCTCCAAAAACATTCATATTAGTTAATAAGGAGCACGTTATTAATATTTCTTTTATTATGAAATCTATAATGCAAACATGGTCGAAAGTACGAAATTAAAGACTCAAACACCAATTCCCTTCCAGTTGGACAGACAAGCAGACAAATAAATAAACCATTGCATATTTATTTAAATAAAATTGAATTTCATTGTGAGGATAAAAACATATTATTAATACTGAGTTTACAATGTATATTGTTAAAACTAGCACGACTCTTAAACAAGACAATGCTGAACGTGACCTAGACTTCTGATCTACAAAGCTCAAATTCAATATGACCACGCCGTTGTCAGCATTCACTGGGACCTGCAATACTGGGTGTCAGGGCTAAAAATGAAGAAATCAGGAGAACTTAAGTCACTGGCAACATGAATTGATAATGGTGGTCGGTGGCCATAACATATATGTCACTAGAGATAACAAAAGCTTTGATGCAGTGTAGACTGCGAGAAGGCAAAAGAAGAATAAGCCGACCTCAGGGGAGATGGCGGGTTGATATACAACAAGATTAGAAAGAACTGAATGCTGACCCTACAGAGCAGTCCACCCAGGGAAGTGAATGGACTGGGGACGGAGAAAACTAAAATGCCGTGGGTATGCTGGAAGGAAAGGAGTGTACTTAAAATCGGTGTACTACGTTTTTGGTCTTGAGGAAAAGGCACAAATATAATTATAAAACTCGATTCATTACAGTATGGAAAAAGTTTCTAGAATTTGAGATGCAACACATTGGATATACTATTTTACATTTCTAAAAGACGCACGTGTAGTATTTACTATTTAGTGCTCAGTGAA
Source organism: Xestobium rufovillosum (assembly GCA_963966045.1). Taxonomy (NCBI): domain Eukaryota; kingdom Metazoa; phylum Arthropoda; class Insecta; order Coleoptera; family Ptinidae; genus Xestobium; species Xestobium rufovillosum. The sequence goes on from OZ014500.1 coordinate 12,885,940, forward strand.
CCGAAAAGTGTTACATACCTATCTGATCTAATTAAATATCTTATACCTATTCACCTTGAAATCTGAAAAAATTGAATTCAACTTTTAGTGCATAACGTTTATAGAGTATACAAGCTTTCAGTACTTTTTGAAGATATCAACATTTAGACTTTAAACCCCCACAGAATAATTTTTGGAATAGTGATAATATACCTATACATATGTACAGGCATATTTCTTCTTCATATTGGTTTACTATAAAATCCTTTTATTTTGTGACTGAGTCTAGCACTTTTTAGAGTACATTCATGTGGGCATATTATTCCTTTATTGAATTTTAGAAATTGTAACTAATTTTTGAACGTTGAGGATCCACGAACGCAATATTCCGGAATTCAGCATATATGTATGTATAAAATAAAATAATTTTCTTTGAGTTAAGTACCGGATTTCCGAATTTATGAATTCTCTTTGCACTATCCGACAAATGTGATTGACCTTGCCCTAGCTTAATTGAAGAGCGGCCTTGCCCGTGCCTATGAAGGTTACTACCTAATAATAAAAGTTGAATATTCACTAAAAATTATTGTTCCTGTAATAGTTTTAATTTATGGTTCCTGTTGTCCTGTTTGGCAATTAGATTGCCTATCTGCTCTCCTGACTATAATGCCGTAAACCGCTGTTATTTGTCATTGCTCAAAGAGGCAAACTGAAAACAACCGCATAGTTTGACAAAAGTTTTCATGAACTACAATTTTGCGTGTCAAAAAATACATTTCCAATAAAATATCTTTCAAAAAGAAAGAGTGGAGGGATATTCAGCATTTGTAGTCTTCGCCAGAGCTAGTCGGAAACTTAAGTTTGTGAGGAGTAGTTGTTCGAACGGCCCAGTTTCACTCATCTTTGCTGCATAATTCGGAAAATGATTAGCTCTTTACCCGCTCCAAACGCTTAGGTATAATATGTGGCAAATAATATTGTAGGTTTCTAGTGTGTAGGTGTGTACAGATGCATCCTACAACGACGAATTCAGTGATCTACGGTTTTCCATGCACATTCGAAACTTTCAACATAATAATATTATATATTATATAAATGTGACGTTAAACAGTGGTGAAATAATAATAAGTTTTCAGAAAAAAATATGAAAAAAATATACAGGGCGATTTTTTTATGTGGTGCTAACATGGCTATCTTTTTAATCTTAATAGATACAGGTTCGGTTAAATGGGAGAAAAGTTGCGTCTATTCAAGCATAAAGAAGTTGATTATATCTTTTCGTTTTTGAAATAATCGAAAAAAGTTAAAATTTTGACTTTTACATTTGTGTTCATATTTTCCTTATTTGGCATTCAATCTTCAATCTGCAAAAACTTTCTTGGGACGACTTTTCATCCTCTTTCCATTTAAGGCAGCAGAAAGTATCTACCACGTTTCGTTTCTTCAGAACCATCATCACGTTCATTTTTTCTTATGGCGCCATCTTAGATTTTTTCACCAAGAAATAGCCCATTTTTTCTGAATAAAATGATATAACATATTTGTATGTTTAAATCACATTTAGGCCCAGAATTTTAATAAAACGTGATAAAAATGGTTTTTCCATCTAATCACAATTGTCGTGAAAACAAAAGTTTATCTACTTTGTCAACTCAAACATCAAGAAACTTTTTTAATACGATTCGCGATACATTGCAGCCGCGTTTTCAGCATTTGTTCTGGCAATAGCATAAACAAATAACATTTCAACCTTTTCGTCATTGTAACCCAATAAAACACAATCGTATTAAAAAAGTTTCTTGACGTTTTAGTTGACAAATTAGATAACTTTTGTTTTCACGGCAATTGTGATTAGATGGAAAAACCATTTTTATCATGTTTTATTAAAATTCTGGGCCTAAATGCGATTTAAACATACAAATATGTTATATCTTTTTATTCAGAAAAAAATGGGCTATTACATGGTGAAAAAATCTAAGATGGCGCCATAAGAAAAAATGAACCTGATGATGATTCTGAAGAAACGAAACGTGGTAGGTACTTTCTGCTGCCTTAAATGGAAAGAGGATGAAAAGTCGTCCCAAGAAAGTTTTTGCAGATTGAAGATTGAATGCCAAATAAGGAAAATATGAACACAAATGTAAAAGTCAAAATTTTAAATTTTGTCAATTATCTCAAAAACGAAAAGATATAATTAACTTCTGCAAACGGCACTTCTTTATGCTTGAATAGACGCAACTTTTCTCCCATTTAACCGAACCTGTATCTATTAAGATTAAAAAGATAGCCATGTTAGCACCACATAAAAAAACACCCTGTATAGTAGGATTGCTTCGAAATGACCCGTCTGGATTCAGTGGTTGTACACCTTTAAAATTCTCATCATACATTTCATAAAATTATTTCAGAATTTCCATTCGGTACGATTAGCACTTTTATCGGTGGCTTAAATGATACTATTTCAAGGCGATAATCTATTGCAGTTGTTAGATAATAAGAACAATTTAATGTAATATTTTCATTTATAGGTATACCACATTTTAATTATTTTAAGAAGATACAGAACCTGCATACAATTTGGAATTCAGTATTCAGTCATCTTATAATAATCCGGAAATTCTCATTGCATTACTTCAGTAAACATTTTCTTTCGACTTTCGCACTTCGAATGCCCCATTTAGAGGTCAAACTACACTAGCCTCTTCTGCACCTTAATGTGAGTACCTACATGTTTAGATTTCACATAATTTAAAAAATTGTTTTTTTTATTCCTTAAGTTTACAACAGAAGCGTGCTGTGCCCCATGCAAAAATATACTACAGTTTAACTTTATAAACAAGGCAATTTGTTTTATAAACTAAACAACTATCAAATTGCACCCTAAATTTTAGTGTAGATAATTAGAACTGTAAGATTGAAGATTACATAGAGCAGAAGTAAACGCGGAAGTTCGGTTTTAGTGTTTTATTTCATTGATAAATACCTACTGAATTATGCTTGCATTATAAAATGGACTGAATTACGTATGTACGTATGTGGGTAGATATCGTCAAAAATGAGAACACTGGTCACGTTTGAAGGATAATTGTGAATTCTCTGAGAAAGAAAATTATATTACGAGTTATGAGAGGTTGAGATTACGTCTTTCTGAATATAGTGGTATGTTGGGTGATTCCTCCTAAGAAGATACCAACTGGAAGTCGTTTTAGGAACATTCATAATTGACGAATTCACCATTTATGGCTTTTTATTAAGCAGAGTATAAACATTTAACGAACAAATGTGGCACATATAGTGGGTTGAGAATTCTAAGGAAACTATTTAGGAAATCAATATAGTTTTAATATGATAGGAATAGAAATAAGTAACTAGACGTTTTTTCGTCCTCTGAGTAACATTTATTTACTCTACAATTGCCCAGAATTTAATCAATAAACAAATTTAATAAAAGGGCCCCTTCAGAAAATATAACAGAAACGCGCCCACCCATGGTTTCGTCAATAGCTTAAAGGCTCTCGTGATTGGTCATCTCAACCGTTGTTTGGAAACCGAGACACGAAACAGTTGCATGGTAATTGAGTCGGTAAAGTATGAGTAGTCACAATTTGACAATGGCAAAGATTATTATTATTATTATTAGCATTATTATTTTGTTAAAACTGATTCAGACAATTTGTCAATAGTTTCTAGTAAAATGAGTCCGTAATCGTCGCCTACCCTAACTATGAGACATTCTTAAAAATATTTTAATGGGGTTTGTGTTCTTTAGACCAATCACTAAGCACTTTTTTAAATTATTATTTCAAAGAAGCTCGACGAACGACACGAGCTGTCAAACAGCGACCGTCATGTTTGTTTGTGAACTGTACGTTTACGCGTTGATTGAGGGAATTCCCTCAATCAACGGTTTACGTTTGGGTCAGCATAAACACTTTGTGGTACAACGTCCATACTTTTTGGTTTATCAACAGAATCCTCGCTAACGTTATCCTTTTAAAGGTTTAAGACCAGGGTCTAAACTTTAATAAGTACCTACTGATTTTGACGCCTAATACTGAAAGAAAAATAAAAAATACGGGTTAAATATTTTACGGAAATCTTTGCAAAAATATGATTTTCAAAAATTGTGTAACGACCCCATTAGGTTGAACTAGTCTCGAGAAAACAGCTATATTACCACAAGAAGTTCTACCTACAGTATATAAGTTCTGAACTGCGAACTCTAATATAAAAATATCGTTCGCGAATTATATTAAAGGAAGACTGACATTTTTGTAAATTGGATCTTCATCTAAGCACGAGTAAAAATGCTCTAAACGGTATAAGGCAATTTTTTGTTAACCTGTTGCGTATGAAGTGTGTATAGGTATAGTTCATACGAAACTTATAGTCCCATAAGTAGTAAAACAGAAATCTGCTCGATCTAAGAAAGACATGACCTTCGTCTGATCGACGAGAACTTCAAGTACAATATTATCGATTTTCCACCACGGCAGTGTTGTTACAAGTTCCTATAAATAGTTTATACTTACTTTCAATTCTTACGTTTTGGTAATTTCAGTAAAGCAACTTACTTTCAATTCAAAAAGATTGTTACTCAAGAAACCGTGGCGGAAAAAAATCACTCGAAAAGCGTCAGGTCCAGAAACACCGTTGAGCAGTGCGACTATCTTCGGGACGAGATACACAGCTAAATGAAAGACGTCCGACGTCGTCCCTGCTGCCTGCCTGCCTATAATACTGCTGCTTACGGCATTTCGTAGATCGACCAGTCCGTTTTACTGCTTACTATACTATAAGTTTGGTATGGACTATATTCAATTTTCTTATCCCTAGCCTTCAAAAATTTTCCATTTTATAAATGGATAAAACTTGTTTTATTGAAAGAGTAATTCAGGAACAGGTGATCTGTTGTGTTTGAAAATCTAATTCAATATCAGGGATTTGTTACGACATAGGTATCGATATAAATTATCAGTACGAAAATTAGAATGCTGATAGCTAAGAATAGATTATCAAGAAAGCAAACCATGAAAAGTGTGCCAATAATAATTTGAAAGATCTCGACTGTTCAGAAAGGTGACTAAAAAAACGTGCGGATAACTTAACTAATAATTAGTTTTTTGCTGTTACATCATATTTTTTAAATAATTTAAAATTATGTTATCACAGTAAAGAATTGAAAATTTTCCAACTCGATTGAATTGTGCGCATGGATCTTTCCTCTTTCTCTTTCTTTAGGCATGGCCTCTTTCACTTTGACTGTTAAGAGGGTGCCTCTGTTGATGATGATTGCCAGCTCTGAGCACATCTCTTTGGTAGTCTTGCTATTCTTGCGGCAGTCTATCCTCCTGCATTCTTCCTCCATGCTGGTTCTAATGCTTCCTTCTTTCTTTAACAAATTTGTAGATATCCTGTATTCCATTCTACACTCATGTTTCTTGGTTATGTAATTTATCTCGCAGGGTATGGCCAATTTTGCTCTCAAAGCGGACAATGCCCCATTAGTTACGAGTTCAGGATTGCACATATTAACATTGGAGCACCAGCTCATTTTGAAGAGCAATACTAAATTGTTTAAACAAAAATTATCTGAGTAGACGGATAGGTAAGAGTGGGTGTACAGCCTGGCCGCCGCGAACACCCGACCTAGATCAATTGGATTATTATTTATGGAGACATAAATTAAATACTCTCGCACAATTATCTCATAGGTTAAATCTGGCAAGAAACAAGCTAAGACGAAATCATTTTCAGATTCCTAAGAAGGTCGTCCTGAAATTGAAAGGAAATTCATTTATTTAGGTAGGTACTGTCATAAAAATTATTGGCGGTAGTTCCCCAAGATATGTTTCAAAAACTAGAGTGCCTTTGTCCACATAGGGACAAAAGATAATAATTATTAATGGAAGAAGGTTGCACTATCTGATACGCAGATTAAGTCTAATATTAGACAGTTTTGAGGAATAGATGACAACAACGCACGAGGATAAAAATTTGAATTGCCATTGCAAAACAAAAATAATGATTAATCAAGACGTGGACAAATATATGCTTGGGACAAACAGTAAGATTTGGAAAACAAAACTAAACAACACTAATCTACAGAAGAGAGACAAGCGTGGTCAGCAATTGTGAAGCCAAAGCAATGTACTATCCCGCTACACTTAGACGAATTATGTATAGTCAATACGTGGTTGATAAAAGCACAAAGGACAATGGAAAGACGGACTGTCAATAATTGTGGAGTTGACTGATAGAATAACAAATGAAGATACTAAAGTAAGAACTAAAATAATAGCATACTGGTTAGTTAGAATGGAATACGGAAACACAAAATTGGTGATGGAGAAGAAGGGGAAGAGAAATAGAAAGTCCGTCCGGCTGAATGGATGCTACAAAACAAACATACACGAAACAATGCAACATGGGATACAAAGTGGCTAACAAAAGAAGGAAAATAATCAAATCATGGCAGTTACTGCAATTAATATTGGGACGTTGCTTAATAATCTACAAGCAAGTAAGTAAATCGTATCATGATATTTTAAGAGAATTAGAGATTAGTACAACAACCTGACCAAAAAGGCTACCCGGAGCCTATGGGCTTGTAGGGGTATGATAGGGAGAACGTGGGGGCTAAGGCCAGCAATGGTCTCTTGGATCTACTCCAGGGTAATAATACCCACAGTATCATATGGATCCCTAATATGGTGGCATAAAGCCAGAAAAGGGGAATCTCAAATTAAGCTAGGGAAATTGCAAAGACTTGCATGCCTAGGAATCACAGGGGCGATGCAAACAACGCCCACTGCGGCCATGGAGGCACTTCTGGGACTCCCACCACTACATATTGTAGTGGAGGCGGAGGCTCTTGCAGCAGCATACAGGCTAAGGATAAACCGTTATGGGCTAACTCTCGCAAGAGTGGGATACCGTACCGAAATATTTCAACATATAGACAAGAACTACATGCTTAGGATGCAGTCGGATAGAACCGTCCCAATCTTAAACTTTCACAAACCTTACCAGATTACCATACCGATAGAGGGAGTGGAGGGCAATTCACAAAGGGCGAGAGAACAGGATGGAAACATTTGGTATACAGATGGGTCTAAAACTGTACATAGTACTGGGGTGGGTATTGCTGGCAAAAGCCCAGGGAATGAAATCAGCATAAACCTGGGCAGCCTTGCAACCGTTTTCCAGGCAGAAATTACTGCAATTTCCGTATGTGCGCAGGAGATGATCAGGAGGTCCTTTCAAAACAGGAGGATCCAGATTCTCACTGACAGCCAGGCAGCACTGAAAGCTCTGGAAGCTACAAAGATACAATCCAGAACAGTTAAAGACTGTGTGGACTCGCTGGCTCGTCTAGCAGTACATAACAAGATTATTCTACGATAGGTGAAAGGCCATCAAGGAAGTGAAGGGAACGAAAAAGCAGACTTTTTAGCGAAGAAGGGAGCCAAAGTCCCGTTGAGAGGGCCGGAACCTACGAGTCGTTTGGCATATCAGATAGCCAAAGAGGTGATAAAGGACCTATTAAGACAAAAACAAACCTCTTACTGGATGGGGACTCCTGAACTGAGGCAATCGCGGATGTTCATTAGCGGACCATCCAGCAGGAGAGCTGAAGAGTTAATACGACTGGGTAAGAACCAGCTGAGATGGGCAGTAGGACTATTTACGGGACAGTGTTCACTTATGAGACATCTTACCACTATTGGAGTGAAGGACAATCCTGATGGCAGGATGTGTGGAGAAGAGGAGGAAACTCCTCACCACATACTATGCAAATGTCCGGCTCTTGGCGCAGCTAGACATACAAGCTTTAGAGCAGGCCCGTGCGCATATTCATATCGTACGTAGCGTATTGCATTCCCAACTGTCGACTTACAGCAACCGGCGTATTTTCTGCTTATATACTATTTTCGTAAGCGTTCTTGCCAGCATATCCTGGTGGCTCAGTGGTCTATGTGTCAGCCTCCCAAGCCGCAATGTTGAGGGTTCGCACCTCGCCGTAGTTCCTTTTTGTTTTGATGATTTCATTTTTTTTCTTTTGACCAAAAAATCGGTTCTGGTCCAAAAGGACAGCTAGGGGATCGCCATCACGCGAGACAGACATCCACTCATTTGACATACCTCTCGCGCGTTGGGTATTGTGATACGATACGTGAGTTATGAATATGCGGCCCGTGCAACCTGCGGCCCGCGGGCCGCATGCGGCCCCTCTGACATTTTTATGTGGCCCGCGTGGCACAGAACTGAATATTTTAAAAAAAGCAAAGTGATGTCTATTAAAAAATGTAACGTTTCTATCAACAAGGAACACATAAAATGCACCGTTTCATGTACAGCACCACAGACAAATTTAAATTCGTATCTGACAGCACATATATTATACGTGTGAACAATTCTTTTCTTTGATGAAATTGACAAATTCGCTTATATATTAGCGTCAACCAACATCCACCCGAATATTGCTCAAATTGTGGACAAACACCAGTGCCAGAAATCGCATTGATTTATTATTAATAGGTATTATTTTATTAAAGTAACCCAAAAGTTTTGTTAAAAACTCATTTAAAAATGGGAGTGACTACTGCACCGTCCGACCGTCACCTAAAATTATGTTCGATCACGGTCGGGCATGCGCATTACTGAATGTCAATACATTGAAAGTGTAAAAACTAATTATGGTTATGAAACGAAAGCTGACATAACGCATTTTTGAAACAGACCACTTAGCTGACGGGGCACCAGACACACGCATTTTTTGAGAAAAAAGGTGATTTAAAAATATAAGCGAAACAAATCAAACCCGTATGGGGGTAGAACTCATCTAGCGCTAGGTTGAGACGATACCCGTACACCCACCGAGACCATTGGCGTATTTTATTGACATTGCGTAATGCGCACGTCCGACCGTGTTGGAACAAAATTTAATGTAACGGTCGGACGATGCAGTAGTCACTCCCTTTAAAAATTGTTTGAAGAATAAGATATTTATTTTTTTGCAATTTTTTCTCAATAATTTGTGTTTTGATGGCAAATATTTTTTTTATTTTTACACATGCAAATGTTCCTAACGTTTTTGTTTCTACCAAAAAAGCGTTCTTTGTTAACTCTTTCTACTATCCACAGTGGTTGGATCGAGAACGTTGACACGCCAAGACTCCTCAGGATGCTGACGTTGTCAGCGAAACACGTGTCGAGTTTAATTATTACTGTGTCACTGTGTTTTTTCGCATGTGGGGTTAACTTATTAAGAATTCACAGCGTTTTTGTATTATAAAATTATAAATTTCAATATTTAACGCGTTTGTCTTTAATTATTCAAAATACTCTGAACCCATCACACCTCGGGAATACTTCATAGACAGTAGTGCGGCCCTCTAAGATTTCATAAAACTTGCAAATGGCCCTTTCGCTTAAAAGGTTGCTATTACTTTTGGTTCTACAAACATAGCTCTAAAGTTTAGAGCTATGTTTGTAGAACCAAAAGTAATAGCAGATGCACCCATAAGTCTTGTCCTAAAATTTTGAGGGGACCGAACTTATGAGATAATCATGTATGGGGGCACAATAAGCTTGAGCTTCAGTGCTAGGGGCCAGAAACGTACCCCGTAAGAAATAATAATAAACAACATTAAAACGAAGTGACTCAGCTATTTACTGAAACAAGGGCGATAATCACAGGGTGGAATGATGAAAACAAAATAAACGAACACCTATATTATATAAAATAAACGAACACCTATATTATATAAGTACGAGTAGGTACTGTAAAATGACGAAAACGGAATATTTGTCTGGTTGTTTGTACTTAAATGAGATTGAAGAAAATATTACAACGACCCGCCGCTACCCTCTGGCCTTCAGTCACGTCGGACTCACAAACAAGCAGGTGTTTGCATACAACGCGGGGTCTATCTTTTTAAATGTCTTTGGTTGTAGTAGTATAAGAAAATAGAAGAATATAACACACGGCAGTTGAATTGAGAACTTTGGCTTAAATTCACTAAGTTCTTATTAAGTTTGCCTCACATATCAAAACAGTGCCACAGTAAGTAAACTCGACACGTATTTCGCTGACAACGCTAGTATCTTCAGGAGTGTAAGGTTAAACTACGGCAGACGTTGTCCTGCCTAAAATACTTTTCGTATTGAACTTTTGATTCATTAACCAAATCGTTTATTCAATGCGAAACATTTTTCTGATTACGTTTATGTTCCACCAAATATGTCGTTCCTATCGTTAGTTATTATCGCGAACGCATACAAAACATTATGATTTTGACAGTTTGTCCGAATGTCCCGACTTACGCCTATCCATATCATACAAAAATCCAATAGAAAAAAGCACTTTCAGTTTTTTCCGAATTTTCCAATTTTCCGGGCAACTTTTCCAATTTTTCGTTCCCTAAAAACCTTATTTTTGAAAAGAATTAGCCAAATCGGCCCAACCGTTAAGCACTTTCAGTTTTTCCCGAATTTTCACATTTTCCGGTGGATTCTCCAAAAATTTTCTTTCATACAAACCTTGTCCTGACAATTACGATCACAACAAAAAAAATCAGCCAAATCGGTCCAGCCGTTAAGCCCTTTTAGTTTTTCCCGAATTTTAAAATTTTCCGGTGGATTTTCCAAAATTATTATTTTTACAGTTTGTCCGAATTTCCCGACTTACGCATATTCATATCATACAAAAGTCCCATAGAAAAAAGCACTTTCAGTTTTTCCCGAATTTTCCAATTTTCCGGGCAACTTTTCCAATTTTTCGTTCCCTAATGCCACGTTCGACCTCTGTTTTGTCGACGTTCCAAACTATTTTGTGCGTAAGCTCCAACTGAGCGCGTTGATCTCGACTGTATCCGTTGTTCCGGAGTCATAATGGATCGCGCTTGAGGCTTGAGAAATTCTTATTCGACTTGGCTCCAAACGCTGTCTTCGTCAGTCTCATTGACTCGACGATCATGCAGTTGGCTTGTATTGCGTTTACGCCGACCGATATGTCGACGCCTCACTGGTGGCATTTTTTCCAAAGAAACACCAAATACATGATCACCACCGATAACACATTTTCATTCAAACATACCATCCAAATTTTCGACTTTCCCGGTGGATTTTCCAAAATTTTCTTTCATACAAACCTTGTCCTGACAATTACGAACACAACAAAAAAGAAATCAGCCAAATCGGTCGAGCCGTTCTCAAGTGATGATCTTACATACATGCGGCAATTGATTTTTATTTGGATACATAGATTATCACTCAGTTTATTGGAGATTAGATCATTAAAAATTAATGAATAGGTAGTAGTAGATAAATGAGAGCCTCAGGCCACATCTGTTGCCAACCCAAAACTCCAGCAACCAAAATCCCTGTTAGTGTCTTCAGCAGCGGCAGCAGCCTCTGGTTCTTTTGCCAACTCCAACACGCAAAAAGTCCTGGTAATGTCTTCAGCAACGACATTGGTTGTGGCTCAGGCGCCTGCGCCGGGGCTCAAAAAGTGCGCGTGTTGCTCATTGTTGCGCAATGGAAGAATGTTCTGGAAATGCTGATGCAATAGTACACAGATGTTGCAGAATTAATGTTTTTTCCCCTTCTACGCTGAAGGAGTCCTCGAGTAATGTCTTCAGCAACGACTTCTGCCTCTGGTGTCTTTGGGGCCTTTGGTTGTGGCTCAGGCACCTGCGCCGGGGCTCAAAAAGTGCGCGTGTTGCTCATTGTTGCGCAATGGAAGAATGTTCTGGAAATGCTGATGCAATACTACACAGATGTTGCAGAATTAATGTTTTTTCTCGGAAATTCCAACGTTTGCAATTGTTTACACTAAATAACTATTGTTATCAAAGTTTGAGAAAGAAACAACAGATTCGAAGTCGATAAGAGATGTTATGATTTATTGTTTTTATTATGATGAAATATTAATAGCTAAGAACGGTCTAGAAAAACCTTTCAACTTTGCCGACAGGATATGTATATTTGTTTGGTTTGACTCCCACGTTCTGCATGCTAATAAGTACATGTGCACTTAATATTATGTCGTAAACTCTACAAGATGATCGAGATTATTTTATACCCTGTTGTTTGTATTATTATAATAAAATCATTCTAGAACATAAAAAGTTTGAAGGCCACCGCCAGAAACATAAACACTCGATTGATTGTTGTTTTTGATAACTTCTGCATGTTACCAAAATTTTGCAAGCTCGGCAAAAGCTGCGAGATAAATAGAACGAATATAATTGCGAGAATTATTATTTAGTAATCACTTCAATAGTTCAGTTGGTTCCCACGGAATAGGTGCGGTAAAAGTTAGTTTCCCAATATGGATGTTGTAATTGGCCAAGATGATGTTGGAGATATTTTATTGTACCATTTTATCCACCAAAATTTACCGGAAAATTTAAAAGTAAGTCCATTTGCAGTAATCATTTCTTTTATTGTTCAAGCATTCTGTTAATAAAACTCATTCATAATAAAACTCATTCATAATAATTTCATTATATGTAGTTAAAAAGCTCACGTATCTGTTCCATAATTGTAAACTATTTTCTATCTTTAGAACCAACCCAAAATGATAATGTGCGGAAATGTATCGCACATGGCAACGGAAACCGAAAATGTTTTATTTTCTGGACTATTCATGGAGAAAGAAACCAAGATAATTTTGTTGGAATCGTGCAGTGAACTTGTGGTAATTTGGGTCAATATTGTAAATCGTAAGTAAAGTATTTAGATTCTTTAATATGCAGTGATAGTAGATAAAAAGTGCCAGTTTTGGATTTACAATTTTAGTAGTGGAAAATTAATTGTTTTTATAATGAATGAAGTTATTTCTTTGTTTGTCCGCCCGTTTGTTTGTTTGTTTGTTTGTTTGTTTGTTTGTTTACTAGTACAATTTCTTATCTTTGTTTGTCTGTCAGTTTGTCTGTACGTTTTGTTTGTTTGTTTTGTTTGTTTGTTTACTAGTATAATTTCTTAATTATGGTATTTTTCTCTTGTTGCAGTCAACGATGTATAAGCAGCGTCACGAGTTTGATTACACTGTTATATTATTTTAATGAATAAAATGTATTTTAATATAATAATATCATATTATGAACAGTATTATATTATTTTAATTGACAAAATGTATTTTAATATAATAAATTATATTATATAATTTACCGTATTCCATGGGAACTAACTAAACTAATGAATTGATTACTGAATAATACTCCCCATTATGTTAGAAATATTTGTTGTGTGTTTTCCAATAAATGTATGCTAGAAGCGTGATTTTTTTGACAAGCTCTGTTGACACCAGACAGCTGTTGACCCAGACAGCTGTTGACACAGCTGTCTGTTGACACAGACAGCTCTATTCGCAAACACCATGGCTGATGACACAAGCAAGAATAGAAAGAGGAAAAACCCCTCTATGTAGATGCAGCTTAGATGCGGCAGTACATAAACGTCTTGTTGGTGGATTGGTATGCGAATTTCGTCATTGGCATTGAATGTTGTTGTTGACACGAACGGCTGATGTAACAGACAGACAGATAGACAGACAGATAGACAGACAGGCAGGCAGGCAGGCAGGCAGGCAGGCAGACAGACAGACAGACAGACAGACACAGACAGACAGATAGACAGACAGACAGACGGACAGACGGACAGACGGACAGACAGACATCTGATGAGAATTCTGAAGTAGGAGAATAACTATAGATTCCTATTTGTCTCATCGAGCTGGTTAATTTGATACCCTCCATAACCTAAGTGGGCGGGGCAAGGGGGCGTGTGCAGTGGGCCCTAATCTACATGCGTTCTATATTACCGACATTAAATTTGCACTTTCCAGTAAGTGTAACAGAAATCTACATGTGTTCTATATTACCGACACTCAATTAGTACTTCCAGCACTCACCAGATGGTTCCCACACGTGTCCGAAACGCATTAAGATAACAAGTAATTTCAAAACATAGTACGTATCAAAATAAACAAACTGACGAATGTTCTAGAATGTTATTTTATTGTAATAATACAAACAAATAAACGGGTCACCTTGTAGTGTCTACAACGTAGTATGTGCATATACAGAACGTGGGAGCAAACCTAAACAAACATAATCCTGTCGGCGAGTTGAAAGGTTTTTTACCCATAATAAAAACAATTATAACATCTCTTATCGGCGGCGAACGTGCTTTTTTCTTAAACTTTGATATCAATATTTATTTAGTATAAACAATTGCAACCACTGGAATTTCCGAGAAACTTCTGTTTACAATCGTAAGTATATATGGATGATTTAAAAGACGGGCATGTAGGCAGCCGATTAGCTCAGTAGGTTTAGCGAGGGCTCCGGTGCGCGGGGACCCGGGTTCGAATCCCGGTCGGCGTCATTTCCAGAACGTTTGCGAAAACCCCGGCGCAGGCGCCTGGGTCACATCCAAAGGCATCTAGCAGTAGTTGAACCTTACCACCCACAACCACACCCATTGGATGCCGCCCACAACCTATATCATTGGCTGTTGCCCCGCCCACTCTCATAGAGCCCCGGCGCAGGCGCCTGAGCCACAACCAAAGGCCCCAAAGACACCAGAGGCAGAAGTCGTTGCTGAAGACATTACTCGAGGACTCCTTCAGCGTAGAAAGGGAAAAAACATTAATTCTGCAACATCTGTGTACTATTGCATCAGCATTTCCAGAACATTCTTCCATTGCGCAACAATGAGCAACACGCGCACTTTTTGAGCCCCGGCGCAGGCGCCTGAGCCACAACCAATGGCAGATGTCGTTGCTGAAGACATTACCAGGAATTTTTGCGTGTTGGAGTTGGCAAAAGAACCAGAGGCTTCTGCCGCTGCTGAAGACACTAACAGGGATTTTGGTTGCTGGAGTTTTGGGTTGGCAACAGATGTGGCCTGAGGCTCTCATTTATCTACTACTATAGGTATTTACTAATATTAACTCATAAGCATATTTTATTATGGTATAAATTTCTTTAAAAAGCCATTGTATGAGCATTGTATTATGGGTACCTACACAATTTAATCTTACACGTAGTTGCGCCATATATTCTGCCCATAACAAGAAGTTATTTATATATTACTCAGAAATTCAATAAAAACAAAATATGTGGGCAAGTTTCATTCCTGAAACATATACAAAATAAAAATGTCCACCTTTTGCCTTCAACTCACCCATCTATCATCTCACTCACTACATCCATGGATATCGATGTTGCTGGCTTTACAATATATGGTCAGGCGAAGACTTCTTTCCATTAGGTCGTAGGCCTTTGTGCAATATGATCTTATTATTTTATCTCATATTTGTTTGCATTGTATTTACTATATTGAGCGCGTCACTATAGTCACTCTACTTTCCGTCTCTTTCCATCGTAATTATCGGTTTCGAATGACTATTTTGTGTATTTACCATTTTGTGAATTTACCATTTTGTTCATAAATATAATATTTGTATAATTCTCAAGAGATTTGTTGCTTTAACTCAGTATCATTTTTTTGTTTGTCGGTTGAGTGGAAGAACAGGTATTATCTTTGTGGTAATAACTGAACTCCGCCGGCTATCTGCAACGGTATTGAATATTAACATTGAAATTGTTCTTTTTTTAATTTTCTGCAGATAATAAAGACCTTTATTATTATTATTATTATTATTATTACTTTGTAAATCTTAGCGACTTGAACTTTTCCTGAACTGTGAAAATTTCCTCGTCCGAGAATAAAATTTGGCGATGTCCAGCATTGGGCTCTTGTTGTCTATGATGCATAAAACTTCTCGTTTGCGAAGGCGATTATGACGAATTATCTCTGATACATTCGTGGACAACCACTTAAAGTTCAGTAAATTTCTCAATAGTCCACTAAATATACTTCTTCGTTATCTTTGAAGGTTTCAGAAGATTGAAAATCTCTGGTGGCGATTCACCCCATTTTAAAGAGTAATTGCAGAGATGGAATAGCTCGCTCTCTGACCTGACTGATGCATTGAAGTGGTTATTTTCTTACACGTGGAGTCTATTAGAATTTCCCAGAAACAATAAATCACATATTTCCGCGAATCTGATGTTCCTTTGAATATATTTTGGAGGGGCAGAACTTATGGCACGACTACGTACAAGAACTGAAACTAACGCTTATTATTGACGGAAATTAAACACACTGTAATACCTAATACTTCTATTGTTATTAACATAATCACACACGTGACTCAACACTACTGTGCTACGAAATTAGTGTGAAAACCAACATACAAAGCGATTATCAGGTGACGCGGTGTAAATGAAGCAGTGCAAATCTTTATGTTAACACACCTAATATCTACTTACTTCTGCTGTGCCGCCGGAAATATGAAACCATGTTCGTTGACTTTTGGAAAAGGTCGAGGTAATGTATGTGGCCGAATTTGCATCTCAATATTCCTATAATATTATATGCATATTAGTACCAAAGAAAAAAAAAGTGATACAACATACAAGTAGCAGTTAACGCAAATCGCACATCTACGCCATTAACAAAATCGCAAATAACATTTTGCCCAGAGCCCAGACGATACGAATGTATCGTGGAACACAAAAAAAACTAAGAAACCACCCTTTACGGATTAATCCACTACATACACACTTCAAGGCCTTCATTTGAAAACTTGCTTATATACAGGGTGTCCCATTTATGCTTCAAAAAAATGATATGCAAGTTCTTCAAGTTAAAATAATGGGGGTTTGTCATATAAATTTTTTCTCTTAGACGCCTGTTGGCTGAGATACAAGGTGTTAAATTCAGTATAACTTAAAATCTAAAATAGATTTTTATTTCAAATCGTACCCGCCTTTCTTATTTTTCCTTGCTTACTTTTTGATAGTGTAATCAATAAAAAAAATAACCAGTGGCGTACAAAATGGATGAAGTTAAAATCCTTTTTGAAAAATAAATGGTACGTCACTGGTTTTTGTAAGTTTTTTGTTTAATTTTGAAATCTACCATTGTTTCCTCAAAAATTGTTCTTACTTATAAAAGGTCTGTAGAAATCACCGTTTTCTAGATTACTAATGTTGAAATTTTGGGTGCAAATCACTGTTAAGTTATAATTTGTCTACATAACAATCTTTTCGTAAAATGTCTTACAATCTGTACAATTTAAATGAATTAGCCATGCTAGACTTATCAGTGCGGCCGTATTTGTACTGAGCTCATTACAAATACGGCCGCACTGATAAGTCTAGCATGGCGTCACACGCGTTGGAAACGGGCCATAAATTCAATAGCAATAATCTCAAACTCTCAAAACCAGGAAATAATAAATTTGGTTTAAACGCATTGGAACACGTCTTAAATGATACGGATGTAATAGCTGTTCCTTCAGCGTTCTATGAACCATTGATTTTGGCACTTCCAACTCTGAAGCTATTCGTCTTACACTTGTTTGTGGGTCTTCTGTAATAGTATTCTAGACATTTTCTTCAAAATTTGGCGTTCGAATGGAGCGTGAACGAGCGTGCTCTATGGTGTGATGTAAAAAAGTCCCCTTTCTCTAAATCGTCGATCAATTGCTGCAAACGTGCTTGCATGCGGAATCCGTCTGTTGAGAAATTTTGCCGCGTATCGCCTTGCCGTACATTAAATGCATATCGGCTAATTCATTTAAAGGGTACAGATTGTAAGACATTACGAAAAGATTGTTATGTAGACAAATTATAAATTAACAGTGATTTGCACCCAAAATTTCAACATTAGTAATCTAGAAAACGGTGATTTCTAAAGACCTTCTATAAGTAAGAACAATTTTTGAGGAAACAATGGTAGATTACAAAATTAAACAAAAACCTTGTAAAAACCAGTGACGAACCATTTATTTTTCAAAAAGGATTTTAACTTCAACCATTTTGTACGCCACTGGTTATTTTTTTTATTGATTGCACTATTAAAGAGTAGGCAAGGAAAAATAAGAAAAGTGAGTAGGTACAATTTAAAATAAAAATCTCTTTTAGATTTTAAGTTATGCTGAATTGAACATTTTTTTGCCGAACTTTTAACACCTTGTATCTCAGCCAACAGGCGTCTAAGAGAAAAAATTTATAGGACAATCCCCCATTATTTTAACTTAAAGAACTTGCATATCATTTTTTTGAAGCATACATGGGAGACCCTGTATCCGTTATACACCACGGTGATCATTTGTTCAAATCGATCAGGGTTGACCGACCATTCTCCGGGTAAATAAATCTTATCTTAGTTCAATGCTAAAATTCCCGTAAAACATTTGACCCGAATTTGACTTATTATTCTTTTATTGCTCATTCTAAGCATTAAAGCTTTGATTGAGGGATCAACGATTAAAGTTCAGACGCTTACGTTTACCCACTCGGTATCTAAAATGATTTGTTCTTGCACAATGGAAAGCGAGATGAAAAGGTTTGAACGAAGTCACTTGACACCCTGTATACTTTACAATTTTTACCGTCTAACTGTGAAATATGTAATGAATAATTTTTTACATTGTACCTGCAGCTAGGTACTTACTACCATTGGCAGAAAACGGAAATAAACAAAACTATACCTATCTTTTGCTTTCTATTTAATTACTGTCTAATAGTTTCGGGAAACGGAATGTATGCATTTCACAAACTTTTCTGTGTAGGTACCTACCTAATTATTCGCAGTCTTTTGCAAATTACTACGTTTAATAACTTAAAAAGCTGCAGTTTTTAGTAATTATTAAAGAGAAATTCAAACTCGTTAAAGATTAGCCTCAAGCTTCTACATCTTTTTATATTACGAGAAAAATGTTTTCTTCCAGGTTTTAACTGCCGGGATCCGGCCATTGAAATATAAACAGAAGCAAGATATCATAAATATTACACAATTTGTAGAAAGCTTCCGATACCAAATAATAATTCAATCTTTGTGTTATAAAATATTTCGAAAGAGTTCGAAATAATTAAACTTTATTCCAGTGTCTATTTGCAAATTATTTAAAATTATTTACAATTATTTACAGTAATTTGGAACAATAAACAACAACAAACAGTTCAACAGCACATGAACAAAGAACAAACACTGAAACAATTCAACAAATCAAAACGCACACAGTAAACTCGCTATCGTATTAAGCTTGCCGCCCACTTGCCCATCACAGCACGGCACGGCACGGTCCGTCCCATCAAAATTACGGATATAATGAAAACAATGCAAATGAATGGACAACGTTGGGCCGTGCCGTGCTGTACTAGTGGGCGGCTGTTCATTCATTTGCATTGTTTTCATTCTATCCGTATTTTGACGGGACGGACCGTGCCGCCATGCTGTGACGGGCAAGTGGGTGGCAAGCTTTACCCTCATCAAAAATTGCAAAGGTTATTTAATTTAAATAAAGTTGTAAACAAAAGTTAATTAAATGAGATAAATCAAATATCCAGTAGGTGAAAAAATTAACATCAGTGAATATTTGATATTCCTCACTTCTTGACGAGGAATAAGGTTTTGCAAACAAAGATTTTCATCACTGCGGAACGAGAAGTAGAAACGATTTACGTCTATCCATAGCGTTTATAGCGAAACATTTTTTTCTTTTCAACAGTTTTTTTTATTGAAGCAATAAAACCTAAAAATCACAATTTTTACCAAGAGATAAATGTTTTTATCAACTTGCTTCTTTAGTTTCGTTTCAAATGCGAAAGAATAAATATGAATGTTGATGTGCTTGGTAGACCACGACGGCGTATTATAGTGTACCTACCTAACAGAAATTCAGATTTCTAGGGTTATAACTCTCATTCAAGAGGGCCACTCAAGAGGGCAAGTAACCCGAATTTTAAGTGTCCGTAGAGCTGCCATAAATAGGGCCTGGATAAGGTCTCAAATGTATGGTATTGTTATCCGCGTCGCGCAATGGCAACTTCCGGGAGAGAAGACTGTCTAATACAGATTTGGGCCACCAGAATGCGCAGAAGTACCGCTTCAACGCTCCAAAATCAGCTCATAGAGGCCACAGGATCAGAATAAGTACCAAAACGATACGTAACAGGCTTCACGAACGTCAGATTCATGCAAGAAGACCAGTTAAGGTACCTCCTTTAAGCCGTGATCATCGCAGAGCAAGAAGGTTCTTTGTTGAAGAACATGTTAATTGGAACTTAGGGCAGTGGAGCAACGTGCTATTCACTGACGAATCCAGGTTCTGTTTAAATCACATTGATGGACGAGTTAGAGTATGGAGACGCCCAGGTGAACGTTTTTTAAACTGCACTATGAAAGAAAGGGTTCCATTTGGAGGAGGGTCCATCATGGTTTGGGGAGGGATAAATTTGAATGGGCGCATGGAGCTGGTGGTAATTCGTGAGGGGTCTATGACTGCACGTAAGAATATAGACGAAGTTCTAGAACCACATGTCCTACCATTTGCCAAGAATATGGGCCCAGTATTCATTCTGCAGCAAGATAATGCCCGCCCACACATCGCCAGATTAGTGAAAAAATTTCCTCAATACTCACAATATTGAGGTTATGGATTGGCCCGCCCGCAGTCCAGACCTCAATCCAATCGAGCACGTCTGGGACACACTTGGGTAACGATTGAAGGAACGTCAGCCACTCCGGAACCTTCAACACGTTGAAGAAATCCTCCTGGAAGAATGGGAACAGCTACCTCCTCAAGTTATTAGAAATTTAGTTGAAAATATGCCCCGTCGGTGCGCTGAAGTTTTACGAGTTAGAGGGGGCCACACACGTTATTGATTTTGAAATTTTGCTTCCGTTTAATTAAAACAATAAAGCGCTTAATCGCACATTTCTGCATTTTAATTTTTTTCTGAACGAATCACAAGCAGATTATAACAAATTGTAATAAATTTTTAAACACCAGTAGTCCAGTACCTATATTAAAATAAAAAAGAATTGTAACAATACGTCATTCCAGTGAAAAAATATCAACATTTCTTATTTAAAAGTGGCTCCTTATTACTTTTGATTAGTGTATATTAATGTTGTTATTATTATTATGCTCAATGTTAAATAATAGTGATTATTTTTTCATCGTCAAATTGACCAATAGGAACATTGCATTTGGGTCTAGAAGCGTGTATTATTTCGGTAATTTTTTTCGATAATTTTGCTTGTTGATAAGTTGCCATAGTTTCGAATTTGTAGGTGCATTTATAATGTTACTTTAGTACCTGCCAAACGTCAAATATTCCCAACACATTTCATTGTATGTGAATTAATTGAAATAAAATTTCGTTTTGAACTACCTTGCTTCGATGTTAAAAGTTTTTCAATATTGCATGTTTCGAATGTGCATGGAAAACCGTAGACCACTGGTTTCGTCCTTTTGGGACTCATCAGTACGGTGCTCTGCCCTACACACTCGAACTATGCAATATTGCTTGCTTTATATATACTTACACGCTTGGTGTAAGTATTAGCAAGAGCTAATTATTTGCCGAATTATGGGGCGGTTATGAGTAGTACTGGACCGTTCGAACAACTACTCCTCGGGCAAATACCCCGCCAGGCATTGAATACTTACACCAAGCGTGTAAGTATATATAAAGCAAGCAATATTGCATAGTTCGAGTGTGTAGGGCAGACTGATGAGTCCCAAAAGGACGAAACCAGTGGTCTACGGTTTTCCATGCACATTCGAAACATGCAATATTGAAAAACTTTTAACATACATAACCTACTGCTGGGAGCAGGAAGTACGTAGAGATCTAAGGATGTTCCAAGCCCAACGATATGTTTGGGGTAGCATTCAGTACCTATGGATCTCGTAGTACATAAAATCTGGATTTAGTTCTATAATTCAATGCCTGGCGGGGTATTTGCCCGAGGAGTAGTTGTTTGAACGGTCCAGTACTACTCATACCTTGCTTCGATTCAAAAAATAATCTTGTCAAATACAATTCGTGGTCCGGAATTTTTAGGTAATTTTACTCAAGCTGTTGCTTTTACTAGCCACTCGTGTAAATTTGACAGAAGATCACTCGCGCAAGCGCTCGTGATCTTTTAACTGTCAAATTTACACTCGTGGCTACCAAGCAACGCAACAGCTTTCGTAAAATTTCCGACAATTCCAGACCACTTACTGTATTACTACAGATAATTTAATTCATAAGTAAGCCAAGAGCTTCTTAGGTACTGGCTGTCAGTTTCATTCGTCAAATTGCCTGGCAACAAAATTTCGTTCTAAACAGAAATGTATCCGGCAAAATAAAAAGTAATCGTCAAATCACTGTTGAAAAATATTATCACATATTCTATTGGCTTTGAATAAGCCAAGTTTTCTCAGACAAAAACCAACGTAAAAGGGCAATAAAAATCACGAGCTAGAATAATAAAACCTTTCAGCCACCGGATGAACTGCGAATTTTCCATAAAATAAATCTATTCCGGTATTTTACGCCACTAACTTGTTTGAACTAATTTGTCATATAAAATAAATTACTTATTTAGATAATATTTTAATGTACTCATGTTAACTTATTTTTTAATAGTGTAGTAAATATTTAAATACACACGTTGCATATGATCTGGTCATTGTTCGTAAGAAGGTTTAAACGTGTTAACAGGTAATATACACTATTGTGTACAACGTAAACAGATTTTAATTATAGCCCAATTACCCTCATATAGAGCTAAAAATAAGGCATTTCAAATAATCCAGGATAATATAGTTCAGGAGACAGTCTCGTTAATAATTGTTTCTTTATTTCTTTGTTTCTCTAAACAGGATAGTCCTAAAAAGTAACATCAAAATTCCATATTACAAATGTAGTAAGAGTGCATCAACCGTATGGGAGAGGAAAATCCCCAAACCTTCATTCCTAAAATCGAAAAAAATATCTAATCGAAATGTAGGTACATTTTTTTGCAATTAATTTAGTATGCTACAACACAATGTTTACATCATAGATTTCAAAGGAAATACTTACATTTATTTAATTATTATTAGAGAGCTTTCATATATTTCCTCCATTTTTGCCAAAAATAGTTTCCTGCAAATTCTTCTAAATTAACATTTTTCTTCCAAAACCTCACCCTAATTTATTATATATGCAATGCGTTTGATTAACATTGCATCTTGGGGATTTACATGTACAAATTCTGCTGCAAATTTCAAAATGATTTTTAGTACTCTTAATTCACATCATTTTTTGACGCCCCCATAGTTTTTCACATGCAAGAAGTGAAAAGTTTCTAAATAGAAAGGATAGTAAACAGATGATTTTAGCTCATTTTAAAATTGTCCACTAACATAAGCAATGGGCACAAAGCTGCTACTTCATTTGGGAGCTTCGTCGCAAAATGATCGCTCAAGGGGCGTCTGGCATAAGTAGTAACAATGTTTTCTTCTTTTTCTTCTGTCATATAAAGTTGCATTTTCATGTTTTACTTACTTCTACCTAACTTCGCTTTAAATGAAATTTAAATTAAACCTTTGTATTATTTGCTTGTCAACGGGCATTTATATTTTTCAATCATCCATTATTCAATTCTTACTCAAATAATCTACCATTTGGAAATATATTGTAAATTATATTACTCTACTAAATCAACGTTTTTTTCATTTAAAAGCATTATTTGTCATTTGTCAATACAGTCTCCTAGATATAAGATTCCCAGTTCGGTAATCGAAATTGTAAAATTGTACATTTTAGGAAACGAAGAGATTTTCATAGGTACGATTTACTAAATTGTGTATAAGCGTTGATTAAGGAGTCTCGTTGATTAAGAGGACTTCTCTGTCAACGGTATCAGGTAAAGCAAAACAAACAGAAATGTAGGTACGTACACTTTTACATGATTATTACAAAATTATTTAAGCAATAATAAGGAATGAATGCTCACTGATAACGGTATAGTTGTGATAGGTAAGTTAACAAACAAGATTTATTGTTATTTATTAGTGACCTGAATTTCAAAACGTTACTTACTTTTTCCACGGCCAAAGAGATAGTAGATATTCCTCTAGTACCTATCTATTTACATAACAATCACAAAAGATGACTATCATTGTGCTATAAGAAAATTTGTGGGAATAAACTAGAGATACATTTTTATGCAAATCTTGCGATTGTGCGAAATTTAGCAAAGGTAAAAAGAACTTTAAAATAATACCGTGCATTGCATCCTCTCCTGTTTTGTATGTCTGGTGCCCGGTCAGATAAGGGAATCACATTCCAAGAATATAAAACGTCTAGTCGTTTTATAAAACGACAGGTTTTGTTATGTGGCTACGACATATATACTACGAAAGATTGTCCCACTAACGACTAACCTCTATCTCTAGATGCACCACGAAACATCTGGGGCGTTCGATGATTCACTTCTTTACAACATAAAATCGGTGGTGCGAAGAATATACGAGATACATAATGGAACGAATAGATTTATTCTAACCCTTGACTCACTTTGTTTACGCCACACTTTTATTCATCAAAAGAGGCTTACTTAATAAACTTCATTCTTAACAATAATTTGATTTGCAGCTGGTTATATATCGTTGTGGCATCTAACAAAGCGTTTTGAGTAGAATGTCTAACGTAGGCAACATTGTTTACATTGATTAAAAGTAGTGAATTAGACACAAAAATGTGAAATTCGTAATTGGAATTTTATACAATTTTTGACATACCCGGGCAAGAATACTCACCAAATACCTACTGGAATTATTAATTTATTTTAAATTGACGAAGTTTTGAGAGCCGTACTACTGGTATCATTATCGGTTGTCAAAAAACACCACTATTTAAGTGGAGGAGATGCTGGTAATAGCTACCTATAGCCACGTCAGAAAATAAATTCTCGCAGGGGAGTAGGATGTTCTACTTTCAGGGAAATGCGTAGATTAGCTCAGGATAAGAAAGGATGGAGGAACGCGTCCAACCAGTCTTTGGACTGAGAACTTTATGATGATAAACTGGCGACAATACGTTGGTAATTAATACATAATAAATTGCAGTCGAAATGTAATCAGGCCAATAGATGTTTTCAATTGATCCCACTCTCTTTTAAACCAATTCATAAATTCTGGAAAAAGATGTTCCTTTAGAAAAAATTGTTGAGCGCAAATGTTGAATTGTGGAAATGTTAAGGGTAAAGGGTACCTATGCACATTATATGTATATCAACTTGTTAACAGCAAACAGGTATCTGTAAAAGTGATTGTTCTTCATCCCGACATCCATGCTCCTTTTCATATCGAGCAACTATGGTAGCCGAATGGCTCGAGTGAAAGGTTTGTGAGTTGATACGCCAATATTTATTATGTCCTGGTTCAAATCCAGGTGGGGCCTTAAAATCATCTAAGGAGACGTTAAAATCATAATAAATAAACAACACAATATTTTTAATCGTTTAGTTGTTTTCAATCATCCACCATAAAATCCTTACCTAACATTTTTAAAACGCCTTCTATTTATTAGCCAAATTGAAAAATAAATTGCGGGGTTTCTGTTTTCGAATGTGGGTGATATGTCTACTGCTTTTAAAAACCTCGTTTTAAAGATAACCCGTGAACAACTGGGTTTCATTTTTGCATTTAATCTTATCGAATATGATAATGTATTGAGGAAAAAATATTCTGAGCAATAACAAAAATATGTTTTCCAAAAACCTCTACATTTTTACAGTCCAAAAATTTTCCGTGTCACAAATGGACTGTACT
Source organism: Xestobium rufovillosum (assembly GCA_963966045.1). Classification (NCBI taxonomy): domain Eukaryota; kingdom Metazoa; phylum Arthropoda; class Insecta; order Coleoptera; family Ptinidae; genus Xestobium; species Xestobium rufovillosum. The sequence continues at coordinate 12,911,603 of OZ014500.1, forward strand.
ATAATAACCTTAAACCTTCCACTCTGTAGACGTTCGTTAATTTTTTTCTATGGAATCAAATAATTATTGCAAAATTGATTCAGATGTATCTTTGTCATAAAAGTTTTACGATCACAGACATTTGACCTAACGAAGTTGGGCAATTATATAAGTATATATCAGACAATGATATTATTAAAGAGGAACATAAAAATGGCAATAAATCAGATAGGTACATCATAAATTTAAAGTAACTACCTTCCTAATCACGACAGCCAGTGGAACGTTTTTAAGGACATTTTATTAAAAAAAATTAACACATCATATGACCATTATATTTGCCTAATTAATTAGGTAGGATAGGACTTTGAAATGGAATAAATTCATTAAATTGATTTTTCAGCAAAATCCTTTGTAACTTGAAAGTTCCACTCTGTATTTGATCTGCTGCCAAAATTGAATTTAAGGGGGTTATCCGCCCCTAATTAAGTAATTGTACGCCTGTTATTTTTATACAGGATTATTCATGATCAGGGGAAAAACTAAAATGGAGGTTACAGAGTACATGGATCTACAATAAAACGAAAAGTCATTCTTTGTGTTGCTTTGCACCAAAACACATATATTGCGTTATCTCATCATCATCATCCCTTTCAAAAAATGCCAGTCATCAACTCTCTTCTTCCCGGTCATACCCGTCATACCTGAATCCTCCTCCTTATCTTCAGATCTTCAACATATCAAGTAGACCTTGACCAGTAACAATTATTACAACCCTCCTGACATTAGAACGACCATCTTGGCCGTCCGAAATAGAAGTGAAAGTAAGATTATCTATCGCGTCTCCGTCACCTAGTATGTAGCAGCAGTACCACAACAAAAAACATATGCATTATGTATTTTTGTGCAACCGTATGCGAAGTTAGTGTTTTGCGTTCGCATCACAGGCCGCGAAATACACTTTCGCGGACGCTGCCCTTAGTACCGGTCACGAAATACTAACTTCACGCACGGTTGGACAAATTATTATTATTGTGTATCAAGGCAGGGAAATGCCTTTTTAGCGTACCGAGAGAAAAATTATCGTAGAGGTCGCTTGCGGCCGAGGCAAGATAATCTCCAGGTCTCTAAAAAATTTCGTGGCCGTGGTACACACACTATTTTTTGTGCAATCGTGAAAATTATGTAATTACAAAGAAAAATTTTATTGCTTTGAAACAAAATGACAGTTCAATTTACACGGAAAAGTAGACTGGTGGCCTTAATGTCGCAGCGTTTCTATGGAAATCAAATATTCTTTGTTCAACAATATGCGAAGTTAGTATTTCCCGGCTGTTAATAAGGGCAAAAATAGTGTGTATGTGTATACCAAAAAATAGTGTGTATACCACGGCCACGATTTTTTAGCGAGATTATCTTGCCTCGGCCGCTAGCGGCCTCGACGATAATTTTTCTCTCAGTGCGCTAAAAAGGCATTTCACAGCTTTGATACACAAATAACTATTTTGCCTACGTAACTTCGCACTCTAATTTCCCGTAGAAGGATTTCCATCTATAGTGAATTTTCAAGGAATTGGACATCCGCTCTTGGACGTTATTAAATGTCACAGACAAGTACCTAACTGGAAATAATTCGTAGGTACTCTGTGTGGATTACGAATTATACATTTATACATCGGGCGACAATCTGTTAATTAGATCATATCCTTCATCCTTTGTCAGTAGGTATATTGGTAAATTTGCTTTCAAACAATATTTACGGGTAGGTATGCGCTTGCTTATATTTTTTATCGCTGAAGAAGGAATTGGCAAAAATAAATACGAAGTAAAAAGATAAGTAAGATTCAGAAACGAAATACTCGCATGTAAAATATTTGCTGTTTCTGTATCTTGTATTTACATTGAGGAGCTCACCGGGTCATCCTGTTTGTCAAACAGTTCCCTATTAAGTACATACATAATGCACCAATATGCACTAACTTGTTTTTCTGCGCGGCCGTTGTCCTGCAATTTGACCACTCGATTATCTCTACGTGACATTATTAGAATGAACTGTCATGTTTAAAAAGGGAACTGCAGCAAACATACTTAAATGTTTGCAGATTCAATAAATATCGATTATTTGCATATTAAATTTTCAGCTGATTTTGTCATAGGCACATAGTTTAATTTTCGAAGTTTGTTTCTTTTTGTTAGTTTTTGCTATTCTCGTAATGATCAGACATTAAAAAAGTTATGCCTCCTGAAGAGTCGATGAGTTCAGGAACAAAAGAAGCAAAAAAATTAAGAGATATTATTTAATTATTTCTCTAGTCATGATTCTGTCGAGGCTACACCATCAATCACAACTTGTTGAGTACGTCCACAAACAAAGGAAGGAATCAAATCAACGGCAGTAATGTAAAGTCCAGAATAACGTAGGAGAACAAATTAAGCATGAAAATGTACCCCCCATTGATGCTGTATGTTTGTTAATGTTTCAAATACACTTTCTTGTTGTATAAATAATGCCTGGTTATGGTAGTTTGATAGGATGATATATATCAACCCCTACACAATTTTGCGGCCCTAACAGGACTCAATTTCTAGAAGAATTATGCAGTAAATAAGTACATGGTTTAATCTGGATTAGTTCACTTTCACCATAACTAGCAATGCACAGAGTTTACCCTGAATAGTCAAAGTGTTCAACTGCATCTGAATTTTGAAAGTGGGAACTACATATTCTGACTAAACTGGTTTCATAGGAAATGTTGAACGTGATGAACACTTCAGCATGCAGAGATGAACTGGCAGCAAACGACACAAACACAGTTGTTGGCGGCAGGAATGATTTTTTTGGACAATAATCTACTAGTATTAAATTGGAACAAATACATGTATAAAACAATAAACGGTTGTAATAAAATAAATGTTGCACACATGAAGCTCATGTTATAATTTTGCAATAAAAATTTTATATGGGCACACATAATTCATATATATTTTAGGAATATGCAACACAAAGTTAGCAACAAAGCGGACGGATGCTCTGGCGGCAGCAAATTTAATTCCGTGTTGTAAATACCCACAATTTACATATTTATTTACCTATACAGTTACGACTTATCATAGTTATACAAAGAACATTTTTCTTTTCCAATATTTACGTCGTTTAGAGACGGATAAAAGATAAAATTTCTTTTGGATAATTGATACAATTGATACAAAATCCTTTTGTTCCAATTTGAGTAAAACTTCCCTAACTTAGAGCAACTAGAACAAAGAGATTAACGATAATAATATTGTGCTCTAGAACAATTGCTTTTTTGACCTTCTTGACTATGAGTAAAAATTTTGTGGATAATACGACACTTCCTATGTTTATTGTTTAATTATGGAGATTCCGTGATACGAGTCATTTTGTTCATACTTTACTCTTTATTGCGGGTACGTGTCAATTATTATAATGTGTGCTATATGTGCTAAAAATAATTTGAGAATGTTAGATGTAACGTATAAGATCTCCTCGCCTATAACAATAGGTTCATGTTATTAAATTTACGTCACAAAGTAAAATAAATGTTCAAATTTATAATTTATATACTTATTTTGCTAAAATAGAATAAAATTGCGAAAGAAGCAGTGAAAATCGCACGTTATAGACAAAACTATGTTAGGAGTGGGAGCAAAAATTGTTAGTGAACCCGGTAAAACATTTATGTAATTATTATGTAGTAGTGACATTGAGATTGAGCATAATGGCCGTGAATGTATAATATCCTCTACTATTTTAGTCAACAAAGTTTGCTACTCATAGAATGTAAATGCAAGATCACCAATGATTCGCTTTAAATTAGGCTTTACCGATTTTACTCCTGATTCCCAAATTCCGCCCCAACGCGGAGCACTAGGAGGAATAAAATTCCATAAAATCACCTTAGTGGGGACATGATCTTGAATTTGAGAACTACTATCTTGAAATAGTTTATAAAGATTGTACAGTTCGTTATGAGCACCTCGAAAATTCGTACCTTGACGGCTATGAACAAAGCCAAAGTTTGTGGTAGGAGCAGAAGCATTAAAAACTACACGTAATTTTGTAGTTGAACTAGCCAACACTGCGTATAATGAGGTATAAAATGCGACTTCTTCTAAATTTACATTCACTAAATACATATTCTAAAAGGAAATCTTTATATTAGTCAAAAAATTCCTTGTTTTTCGCGAATCGCTTTTCCAAAGATAATAAAGATGCATAACCACAATAAAGTGATGAACCAAGTATTTCCAGATTTTCCTGAATTTCTGGTAATTCAAGTATTCGAATCACGTGAAGTGGTTTTCGTAAAATTTTCCTCACACCTTGGAAAGCATAGAATTAATCCCAACTTCTTCTACTTCCCAAAAACGTTGCATAATGCCACAGCATAATACAGCAGTTAAAGTTCTTGGCGATGTCTTTGAACTATTTTAGCTGCATTTGGTGATCTCCAACTGTAAGTGATTTACTACCGCGGCGTTTTATCAATCGGTTTGACACTGGTATTAACTCGCCGACTGACGAAAAAGAACACGTGCGTAGCCTGAGAAGTTGCGTGGGCTACGCTGCGCGAGCTAGAAAATTTAGGGATAGCTGTTCTGCTGAATTATGCTGTGATAATGCCTCGCAATTCTGATATTATGGTAAAGTGAACTTTCCTTACATCGTTATTCATAATGTCGACCGTTCTTCCTCCCAATAACCAACCAAAAACGGAGTTTCGCAGAATGTACTTGAACCGACATAACCTAGATTTTAAGCACTCAGCCCTCAGCCCATTCAACCCACCAGGCCCATTAATTTTTTGCCGAATTGGTTGTAATAACTTTCGCTCTTGATAAACGATTTATAAATAATTTTTTTGTTACAACTTTTTTATTGACTTTCCAAAATTACAAAATTCTTTGTTGTTGTTTTATACATTGGCAACCATAGTTAAATTAATTTTAATATAATTTTCTAATCTTTAACAGTGTATGGCAGGCGCCGATTGCATATGGCATGTTTCAGTTATAAAATTATGGTGTATAAAGCTCCTGCTTATCTTCGTAATAAATTAAGATACTGAACATATATCCACAACCTCAACATACATAGACAGTGACAGTATAGACTGGACTATTCCCGCCACAATAAAGAAATACAAGTTACAGATGTACACGCGGTTTTGGTGCTCACAGTTTACTCATTTATGTTATTCCTGGTCACGCTCAGAGTAGATGAAACGTAAGATACCCTTATCGTAACTTCATATTTTTCCATCTTGTATCATAATATGAACTGTTACGATACTTGTATGATCTTAAATAACTATTAACATACACGGTGTCCCAACGAAAACTTGTACCCCCGTAAAACTCGGCAAAATAAACGTTTTGACAACAATCCAAAAACACGACGATTTTTATATCAAAGGGGACCAATTTTTATTGCAACTCTAGCACTGTGCGGGGGGTAGCGACCCCCCCAAATTTTTAAATGGGACGGGGGTCAAATGATCCCTACTTTGGAAGGGTTTTTCATTACTTACACAACCGTATTTGTCTTATTCAATTCGATCAATTTGTTACCGAGATATTGCTTCTTGAAGTTTCCAAGTTAAAAAATTAATAAAAGCACAAAAAGGTTTAAACTATCGAATGTATTAGAATGGAAAAGTAACGAAATCAAGTAAGAACAAAAGAACATCAGAACAAATGTCAAAATAAACTTATTCCCACAGTATAAAATCGTGTTTATTTACTAAATCAAAATGGTTTATTCCAAAGAAGAATGCCGGCTAATAACTCCTGAGGTCTTGAGAAATGTAAGATCTGGATTTGAATCCAGAATGTATTATTGTATGACAATTGGTGGAGGTCATTTCGAGCAATACATTCGATAGTTTAAACCATTTTGTGCTTTTATTAATGTTTTAACTTGGAAACTTCAAGAAGCAATTTCTTGGTAACAAATTGATCGAATTGAATAAAACAAATACGGTTGTGTAAGTAATGAAAAACCCTTCAATCTAAAAATTTGGGGGGGGTCGCTACCCCCCGCACAAGGCTAGAGTTGCAAGAATAATTATTGCATAAAAATTGGCCCCCTTTGATATAAAAATCGACGTGTTTTTGGATTTTTGTCAACACGTTTATTTTGCCGCGTTTTACTGGGGTACAAGTTTTCGTTGGGGCACCGTGTATGCTTACCCGCACACTGTTACCACACGGTATAAAGGCGAAACAATTACTACATATGAATTAGTAAAATTAAGGTAGAAAAGTAATAAACTTTCAAGTTTCAATAAATGTTACAATATCTTCTAATGTGTTTGACCTGTGAGTCAATAGCCTTTATGCCCAAATCTTGTGCGGTACCTATTTCGTCGCACTTTTATTTATGGAAGTCTTAAAATTGCTCCATTACAGGTACTTTAGTCAACTTTGTTTAAGGATATGATTCTAAGCTTAAACTGTTTGATGATTGCATTTAAACTAATTACTTCCTGCAGAGAATACGCTAATATGTGTCCTTGTTAGCCAATCTGACCTCTAATTTAAAGCTCCTTCCTATTTCACCATCAGGCACACTGCATTCAGTTATTTGAAAAACCTTTGAAAATCTTAAATTATCAGGTGACCTATGTGATAATTTGCATTAATTTCACATATATGTCGATATTTGGTGCGAAATTTGACATAATTATGACGAAATATCTGTGTATTTAAATAATAATATTAATAATTTGTTTATTGACGATCACAGATACATGAAACATGCATATTACACGACCGCCAACACCATCGAAATTCAGTCACCCCAAATGGTCTTACATTTCACGCAATCCTAACCACAAAACCCAAAACTAAACTGAACTCAAAACTAAAAATTAACACTTTAAGTTGCAAAAACGACTAACTTAAATTAAATAATTACATAACGGTTTACAAAAGAGAGAAAAAATATAAATAAAAAGAAAGGAGAGAAAGAAAGACGAGAAGAAAGAGAGAGGGACAACACAGGAAGAAATGCTTCAGACGCATCCCAAAAGTTATTGTTCCACCAGCAAAGCTATATACACGAAGGTTAATTTCTCATACAGGTAAGGTGGAGTTTAGTCTATCAATGAATATTGGGAGTCTTTAATGCGATACCGTAATTAACACTGCGATTATGAGGAGTGTCCAAAGAGTTGTGTTCAGTTGTAAAGATAGTTGGACTGTTAAATTGTGTTTGTTCGTTAGTGTCAAATCCTTGTTTAATGCTCCTAACCTCTAATATTAATTGTAAACATTTGTAAACAGTTCTTGTAAATATATTCATTCTAAATAAAGTTGCGTTTAAATCTAAATACGTAACAATTGGTGTCAGAAGTGCGATTTGGAGCTAAAAAGAGCGAAAAGCGTCGTGGAAGGTTGTCGAAAGCGGGAAGTTTCTGGAACAAGTTGTGGAACTTGGTTTCAGTGCGGGTTTTCGGCACTTTGGGTTTGTGAATACCCTGGAGAGTGCGTTAGTTGCTAGGACGTTTGGAAAGCCGCAGAAAATTCCGGAAAGTTTGGAAGTTGGTAGAATTAAGCCGAAATTTTGACGTTTTTGGACTCAATGAGCGTGAATTTTGATTTGTAAGTGTTTACGCCGTTGACAAGAAATGGAGGAACAGCTGCAGGCTTTTATAAAAGCAATGAAGAGCGGTCAATATCAATTGAAAAAACGGTTTACAGGAAGCAATGAAGAACATTCAAGAAATAATGAAGGACAACGTAGAAGAAATGAAGGGCAACCTAGAAGAAATCAAAAACAAACGAGAAAGAAATTAAAAACAATTTGGAAGAAGCCATAAAAAGAAGTTAACAAAAAGTAGTCGCGAAAATTACCTAAATAAGAACCGAGTTTTGGAGACTCGAATATAAGAAGAGACCCAGGAAATAAGAAAGGTGGTGGATGAAGTGGAGAATGAGATATCCAAGATAAATGAGAGAGCGGCTCAGTTAGAAAAGCGGAAGCCTCTGAAGATGGAAGATATTGGAATTGATGAAGAAAGAAGAGCCCCTATTATTGTGAACGTAGTTTGGGGGTATGGTTTGACTTTACACTTAGGTTTGGCAAACAAATTGTTGCTCTTGCTGTTTGTCAACATTCAACGTTCGCAAGATTCTCAGGATGCTCTAGGCTAGGGTCTGGAAATAGGCTTTGTCCACATTGCATTTATTGTTTGCGTTCGTGGTGTTCGGTCTGTTTAAAATGACAGATTTATTTTATGGCACTTTCATCTGTCCACTCTATGCTTGCAATCAAGTCGAATATCAACCACACCGTCCGTAACGTTCTCATATATCGAGATCATTTCTTTGATGCACCCACACAAGTTCGAAACCATCGCAAGCACTCAAATCAAGTTGTCCACACTGCTTAGTATGTTCGACGCTCTTATGGTGTTCGCTATGTTCCTTCGGCCTGTTTGCGAGCTAAATGGACGCACCATAAAGCAACTAGTTGCGCAACTTAACGTCCAAAAGCGGTAAGCAAACCTCATAGTATAGTATCCAGTATTAAAAGTGAGAAAGTAGTTGTTGTGAGATCCAACAGGATATTTATATTCCTCCATTAAGAATTAATCATTTGCTCTTTTCTCGTGCAATTTTAGGCTGTGGCACAGAGGAAGAAGAAGAAGAAAAGTTATCGGCATGCTTTAAAAGTTAAAGGTTGTTCAGACTGTATCAGTGAATTTCATAACACTTACCTCTGCCGCAAGAGCAGATGTGCTGAAAGCGGGAGAGAAATTTGTGTTATTCGGCTTTACAGCACAGAATACTTTAATAATTTAGATAACCTACGGTGGGCACTGAGCATATTGATGGACATGTCTTCCTCCGACTAGTCTAATTGCAACACCGTATCGTTAATAAACTAGCAATCTGGTAGACACAAACATATCGTTGCCTGCTGGGGCAAATTAGACATAAACCTCGTTGCATATAATTTTAATAGGGCTTTTCATTTTTAAAAAAATGCTGAGGCGCATGCGTGATCACACAATGAAAAGTATGGAGCGATCAAGCATTTGGTGACTGCAACGGTGAGAGTAGAGTGGGCAGACCTGGTTATCGTTTTGGCCTACGATTCTTTTAATTTGCAAAATCCTGCCTAACGCTTGGGAAAATACGTCAATAAGTTAGTCGATGACCACGTGAGGACTTGTTCCACATGTGGATATTGTGTAAGAGGCAAGATTTGAAATGGAAAAGTGTCTTGAACGTTTTCTAGGTTACGCCATTGGTTAGACCTAAGTATTCTTTATACGCACTTGTCTATTAGATCGTTCCCTTTAAAAAGTTTCATTAAAAACCTGCGTAATTGAAGTACGTTGGTTAAAATTCCCGTATTTCAAGCAACAACCCAGGTAAGTACGCCTTCGGGTTTCAGCCTCACAATTTTATGAGGGATATCACTGGAAACTGAAATTTGTAATTTTCTGCATTTCAAATATATGGTATTCTACTGTTTACTTTCGAATATTCTGCACGAAGTTCAATGCCTGTCAGTGACATTTGTCCGAAAATCGGAGAGCAGCTGATTGTCAGTGTACTTCTGCGCACGCGCACTAACGAAATGAAAAGGTCTAGTCTGCCTCTCCTAAAAGGGAACCTGTCGTTTCACCTTCTCCCCAACAATGCCAGGACCATGTCTAACTGATTTCATCTTTGAAGCAAAGAAGCAAGCAGGGAACTGATGCCGTCTTGGGAAGATTTCGATAACGAACTCATTAATTTGCAAGTCACACTCGACACATAGTGGAATTATTGCTCTATGACTTGATAGATGTCTGTCATTCATGCAGCATGTTGCCAAGACTAAAGCAAAGGTGGCTACCAGCAACAACCGAACAAATGGGGAGCAAGTTTACACGTTCTGCTTTCCGCTGTTTTTGACATTCTATTACAGGTTTCTTTTTTACCGAAATATCATAGATATTTAAAATGTGGATACTCAACACATTTATCTATATTTTATTTTGAAACTTGGACATGACATGATGGGCGTACTTATTCAAACATATTCCGTAGATTAAGAATGACTTACTAGATATTAGAATTAATTTTTAGATAATATGTATGCATGCACTCTGAGTTCTATTACTTATAGATAATTTATATTCCGATTTTTTAGTATTTACCAAGAGTCTAGGTAAATATATGTACATACTTAGCTTATTGCATTATCCACTTTTAGTATATAACTTGTTCATTTCTACGAAATATTTTTAATAGTTGTTTATAATTTACTCATCTGTCAAATGATACTGGGAATGTCTCTCAATTAAAGATGTTATAGACATTTTCTTATTGAACGCGTGTAATAAAAATATTTAAATACTGCTACAAAATGATAGTAAACATGGAGAGTCACTTTAAGAAATAACTATAGCGTAAATTAATCGATTCTATTTATTGAGCGTTTCTAAACATCTCCGGTTATTTAATATGCTAGTCAGCTTCCGATATTTTGCATTCGTTCTAGTAAATTACTGGTTGTTATTATCATTATACAGATTGTTACGTAAATGGTTAATGCCCGATCTGAAATTATGCAATTATGTATTCCATTAGTTGTTGCTGCTATTATTCCGAAAATTAAGCACCTTCGCGTTCCAAATTGGAACTTCCAGACTTCTTGCATTATCGCATCTTGAGCATTAGCATAATTGTTTTGAAGCGACTGGGAGTTACTTTTAAACACGTTTTCAACACCTATAAAACGTGTCTACTTAAATTCCTCTTTGTTGTATTGCATCTCTCCTTTTCAAGGTGGCTACAGACCACAGTCACGGTCATGCTTGCATCACATATGAATGTGTTCCTAAATATTACAAAATACAGCCTCGCTGTTATTTACATATGCAAACCATGTACCTATATCACAAAATGCACATCCAGTATGGTGATAAGAGAACAATGCACACTACATAGACACAAATGCATAATATGAGTGTCATTTTTGGTGAAGGTGAAGGAAACAGCGTGCCATTTCATCACTTGATCTGAATTGATAGCTCTTATGGTCTTTATAACCATCTGAGCATTTTCAACGAGCTTTTATAAAAAATGCTTCAGTTCCAGAAGGCCAAAACAGAAACTGGATCAGCGAGTGAAATAAAAGGACGATTATAAGGCCATCCACTGCTGTGCCAGAGATTACATGCTGCCCACGGTAGTTTAGTGATTAGAACGCCTGCCCGGAAAGTGGGAAACCTGGGTTCGAGTCCCAGTTGCTTGCTGTCACATTTTATGTTCAGCTTCTAATTAAAAGGTTATCCACTTATTTAAGAAAAACATTACAGCATTGGTGATGCATCATTTCGATTTTGATTTCGACCGAGAACACCAATTTCGATTCAAGGATGTATGAGGTCTGAAACGAGAAGCCAACGGACCAAAACTGATCACGATAAATTAACGTAAATTATTAGTTTCCTTCAGAAGAAATTTTGAATAAATTTTTGAAATTTGTAACATTTGGCTTGGTCTCGAGCGAAAATTAAAATCTAATCCAAGAACAAATAAGAACAAATGTGACATTTAAAGTGACAGATATTTTCGGATTCATTATTATTTGTGACTTTAATTCTGAATATTGTAACGATAATCTGTAGTAATACAATAAGTGATCTGGAATTGTCGGAAATTTTCCGAAAGCTGTTGCGTTGCTTGGTAGCCACGAGTGTAAATTTAACAGTCAAAAGATCTCGGGCGCGTAGCGCGAGTGATCTTCTGTCAAATTTACACGAGTGGTTAGTAAAAGCAACAGGTTGAGTAAAATTACCTAAAAATTCCAGACCACGAATTGTATTTAACAAGATTATTTTTTGAATCGAAGCAAGGTAGTTCAAAACGAAATTTTATTTCAATTAATTCACATACAAAGAAATGTGTTGGGAATATTTGACGTTTGGCAGGTACTAAAGTAACTATAAATGCACCTACAAATTCGCAACTATGGCAACTTATCAACAAGCAAAATTATCGAAAAAATTACCGAAATAATACACACTTCTAGACCCAAATGAAATGTTCCTATTGGTCAATTTGATGATGAAAAAAATAATCTGTAGGTAATAATATGAGCCTACGGCTCATACGGATGTTACATTGTCAGGGGTGGGCAGTATTTAAAATACTTGTATTTCAAATACGTATTTCAAATACATTTAGTGTATTTTGTATTTTGTATCAAAATACATTTTGAAAGTATTTTGTATTTTTTATTGAAAATACTTTATTTACAGTACTTTGTATTTGAAATACTTCCAACTACAAATTCAAATTTAATTGCTACTTGCTACTTGCTACTTTCTAAACAACATACAGATTTTTTTAGAGACGATAGAGTAGGCAAAAACGAACATTTTTTGTCAATAAATTCATATCCGCCTGGGTTTCATTAAGGTTCCAGGAGGCAAGAAACATTCCCAATTATAGCCCTGATATCTAGGCAGCCAGACGAATTTACAAATAAATAATAATCATTATCCCAAATTGCATTCAACTAATCAAGACAAATTGTTTCCCTGTCATTTTATAATAATAATCCTCGTAATAATTTGAATTTTGCCTATGAGGTGAACCCCAAATTAGAGAACGCAATAATAATAATAATTAAGAAAAAAATTATAGAAAAAGAAATTTACAAATAATGTTCATAATTATTGTCAACCAGTTTAACGAGGTGTCTCGATAGCGATTCGTGAACAACAAGAAATAATGTTTGGGTTGTCTCGTACTATTCCAGCCCCGACTGCTATTCTTGCTGCAAGGTCTTTAACAATTTCTACGGGTGTCTCGTAGACCAATGTTTTCAAATGCCCCCATAGAAAAAAATCCATGAGGTTGAGATCCGGAGAGCGTGGAGGCCAGCCCACAGGCCCACCCCGACCAATCCAACGCCCTGAATACATTCCTTCTAGGAAATCGCGAGCTGCAAGTGAAAAGTGTTTCTAGTCTCTTGGAGCCTTAACGAAACTCAGGACGACATGAGTTTATTGACAAAAAATGTTCGTTTTTGCCAACTCTATCGTCTCTAAAAAAATCTGTATATTGTTTTGAAACGTCCTGTATGTACAACAGCTAGATGTGAATCTCACCTCGCTAACTGATTAATGAATAAATGGGCGTGGTTTGCACAGTTGTGCAGTCTGTTAAAAAACAATCAATGTTTTTTTTTCAGTAAGCATGCCTATTTTCATAGTTTTTTCTGCTTAAAAAAATCGTTATTTTTCATCAGTCATCACTACCAACACTGCACTCTAAACTGTACTGCATACTGCATGTAGGCAAGTAGCATCTATCATGTAGCAAAATGTACCAGGGAGGGTCGAGGGAAGGAGATGAACGGCACGTTCAGATATCTTGTATTTTGTATTTGAATTACATATAATAGGTATTTTGTATTTTGTATTTCAAATACAACATAAAAATGTATTTTGTATTTTGTATTTTGTAATTTGAAATTTGAAATTTGAAATACAGTATAAAAGTATTTTGTATTTTATATTTTAAAATACATTGGGTAGTATATTTTGTATTTTGTATCGAAAATACATTTTTCATGTATTTTGCCCACCCCTGTACATACATTAATAATAATAATAATAAATGCCTTTATTCTACCCGAGAAAGCAGTTTAATTTTAGTGCGATACTTATACAGGGTTTTTAGGAGGAATGGTACATACTTCAGTATAACATAGTATCGCTCATTTCGAACAACAGGAATGTAATGTGACCCTCGCTTTAAGTCTCACATTTTTCTTAACCTGTTGGACAAGCAGCGACTCTGTGAATCACATACCTAGTGTGCGGCGGCAAGAACCTATGCACCTATGTACTGTCCGACTTCACGCCCTTCTCGTCCTTCTTTCGTTGCTTTTTTCATTACTTCTTTCGTTTTGTCTTGCATTTTAGCCTCTTAAAAATATTAAGTTGAAAAGCAGCTGAGCACTCTCTAGGGGGCTCGTGATGTACTTCGCCATTGTCAGCTGAACATGATACTCGCTATATTCGTATTTATATTTGTCATTATCATTATAGTTGGCAATAAAGACATTTATTACTATTACTGTTAGTTATTCTGATAAGTAACTATAGCACGGACGATTAATTCATCACGTGTGCCTACTTTTTCTTGATAATCATCATTTTCCATCCATCCCCATTATCCAATGGAGAATTCTGGAGACCTAGCTGGCAAACTTAAGAGATCACCAAGGCCTCTTCTAACAATAATGCTAAATGTCAGACGACAATTGTTTTATAGCAGCCTACTGGATAATCTCTCTGTAATACACTCCACATTAAAATCGCCATATCTCAGCAACCATTGAGAATTGGACACCTGTTCATTTATGATCTTTTTTGTCCAAAATGAACGCTATTGTAACATACTAAAGTAGTATGTACCATTCCTCCCGAAACACTCTGTATAGTGTTCTCGAAAGGTGGTGCCAAAATAATACGGTAGATTCCAAAGAAGAAATAATGAAGAAAAGTCAACTGTTAGAAACATACAGTGTGTTGAAGTTTGATATAAAAATGTAGTTTTTTTAACATGGAAGAAAGGACATAAGACATAGGACAATTTTCAAAATTCTGGGGGTGAAGATACTTAATGGATAACACCAAAATGTAACTTCAAGTAGGTACTAATACAATACGTATTGCAAGCTAAATAAAATTTTTAGATTGTGTTTTCCTAAGCGAAAAATCTGCATTTGAAAAAGTGATTCAACTGGGGCTAAACAAAATGCGCGTTTGGTGACTGTGTGTTTGACCATGTATATTAATTCCGGAAGCTTAATGATATTAATCGTCTGACGGTGACAATGCAGACACGTTCCTGTCTCACTCCATGCCGAATATTTAGTTCTCTACGTTTCTGCTCAAGTTCTGTACTCGCCGTTTGCTTCCAGTACAAATTGTGTGTTATACTCTTTTGTTTCAATTTCATCCCTACATTTCTGAGCACTTCAAGCATCAAGCATCTTTTTCCACTTTACATCGTCTAAAGCTTCTTCTACAAATCCTACACTTACAGTGTGCAAACCTAATAATGGTTTTCTTCCTCATATTTATTAACGTACTAAAAATTCTTCTGATTAAAATCTTATTCTTTTGTAATAGTTTATAAGTAATTTAAAATAATTTTTCTCAACTTAGAATAGTCTCACGCGTGTCCCCAAATTGGTCTTCCTCTTGTATTTTTGTATCTTTGCACTATTCCAGGTAATGTTTTTGATGAATGTAAATAAATAATATACAGCTAATCCTATCTAATAAAAGTGATGTTAGTCGTGGAGAATGCGCAATAGACACGTACCGTTTCGATCTAGCGAGGTCAGATTCCTCGTTTCCGTCTCTTTTTAATACGTACGGGAGCCGATCGCCAAAAGTGCGTACGGCTGAACTATCACAGGTAGGTATCATGTTTGTTGTCGTTGTAAAAGTATACGCCGTCAGAAACAATTCAAAGTTATTGGACGCATGTACTCCGTAAGCCCCAGCCAAATTGAACTATTTCATTTTCGAGTATTATTACTTCATATTGAAGGAGCAAACAGATTTGAAGATCTGAAAACAGTAAACGGAGAAATACAGGAATCTTATGTAGCAGAGCGTGTTTAAAATTAGGTCTTATTTAAGATCATCACGAGTGGAAAAGAGCCATGAATGAAGCCGAAATTTGGATGATGTCCAGATAGCTGAGATATTTATTCATTCGTATTTTAATGCATTGCCGACCAATTTATCAGGAAGAATTGTGGGAAGAATTTAAAGAAGCAATGTCACAAGATTATGAAAGACGTTATAACAATACTGAAGGACAAAAAAGCCTATAATCAAATTAGTTCCATGCTTTCTGCGGAAGGTTACAATCTTTCAATGTTTCCTACCATGCCACGACATTGAATATGCAAATGAAGAACAAGCAATAGAAATAGGATCACGACAATATAAACACCTAAATGAAAAGCAGAAAGAAATTGTAGATATTTTGGGTAAATGTGATGCTAACATAAATGAATCAATTTCTGAATCTTCATGTTTTTATATAGAGACGGTCCAGGAGGCTTCTGTAAGACTTATGTTTATACAACCCTTTACAGCTTACTGAAGAGTAAGAATAAAATTGTTTGTACCATGGCCTTCACGAGCATAGCAGCAACACTACTTCCTCATGGCAGAACAGTTCATAAAACGTTTGGGTTACATGTTCCTCTGTTTTTAGATTCATCTTCCAACTTTAAGAAACATTCAAAAGAAGCAGATTATTTAAGGAGTGTAGATGTTTTTATTTGGGATGAAGCTCCTGTGGCGCGAAGGTATGCTATACCTAGACATTATAGACAAAACCTTACGAGACTTTATGAATTGTGATGTTCCGTTTGGTGCACAAATTATGGTGTTGCGAGGAGATTGTTGACAATTGTTACCAGTTAAAATAAATGCTACCCGCTGTGAAACAGTGAATTTAAGTAAGTATCAAATTTAGTTCTCTTTGGAGTTATTTCCGTAAATTTTCTTAAACACAAAATATGCGGGCTCTACCACAGGAACAAGAATTCACCAAGTTTTTATTGGATGTTGGAGATGGAGTTTTGAACGATATGAATAGCAATTTAGAATTGCCACAGAGATGTATTTATAATTCGGATATCGTTGAACGTATATATGGAGGAATCAATTAGAGAAAAGCGATTCATAGATATGACCTAATCAGCTATTCTGATGTTGAAGACGTTAACAAAAAAGTGGTAGAATTGTTAGATATAAAAACAGAAAAAATATATACAAACTTGATTAGTGTTGAAAATTGTGATAATGGAGATTTAAACGATGCTATTGTTCCTGAATATTTAAATACTTTAAACCCGCCAAATTTTCCTCCGCATGAATTGAAGTTGAGAGTATATTGTATTGTGATGTTGGTTAGAAATCTCAGCATTAATGAAGGCTTATGTAATAGTACGAGATTGTTAATTTTACAATTGGGAGACAATATCCTACAGTGTAAAATTTTAACAGGCGATAAACATGGAGATATAGTTTTCGTTAACCATATAACGTTGTACTGTGAAAAAGTTTATCCTTTTACTTTTAAAAGACGACAATAATTTCCCATTATTCTAGCGTTTGCAATGACTATTAACAAATCACAAGGCCAAACATTTGATCAAATAAGAATTGATCTCCGAAAAGAAATATTTACTCACGGAAAATTATGCGTGACATTTTCAAGAGTTCGTTCTTGAGAAGGTTTGATAGTTTATTTAGGAAATCAAAGAAATAGCCGTATAGTTCAAAACTACGTTTTCAGGGAATTATATCAGATGTAAATTATTCTGTAATCAGTCAATAATGCGTTTCTTTGAAGTCATGATTCGACTAGGGCAGTGAGCGCGCGTAGCGCGCGAGATGAACTAGTTTATTTAAGTAAACGATGTATTACCTCTTCGTCAGTGCATTTAACAATTTCCTGTAAGTATCCGAAATTAATTTCTAAAAACTTTAAATTTCGAAGATTATAAAAGACCATTTCGAAAATGTCTAGAGAATGTAATTTTCATACTGTAACAGCAGGCAGTTTACCAACTATCACGTACGTTTTGCTCTTATCAATCTGTCAAGTTACTTGAAAATATCAAATATTTGTGATTCGTCACAGAAAAACGTGAACAGTTACGATAATATCTTCATAAAATTGTTGTACATATAAATTTTATTACTCTTTTACTTAATCCATTTCAAACAAAATTCCAACAAATGTACATAATGATATACCTAGGAAACGCTCTAAAGATTATACTATTTTGACAAGTACCTGCCTATCACCAATCAGCAATTTCCGGCACTAAACATCTAGGTACCTATTAATCACACGTTATTTTTTAGTGTCTCATAAAAATTGTTATAGCTTCATTTGAAAAGTTGTAAAAATCGTATTTGTTCAAAACGTGACCAAATAGTTTGCGTTGATCCTTGGTATAATACAAGTTAACAAATAATTTCTTCATTTACTCAAAAATTTAACATACCTAAGGTCTAATTAATTATAATAATTATTCTTTTATGCCACAAAAACGCAACCCACGCGCATACGTTTATAATTTATTCATATTATTATTGCCCAGCGAAATATGCCGACTTCAATGTCACACAAATTATGATTACGGTCAAAATCAAGTTTAAATTTTCTATTTAATTGAATTAGACAAATTTAACAAATTGGATTATAATTATTTGCACACAGAATGCATAATAGAAACAACTTCAAATTTGTGGGTACAGCATTGTACGGGTGCGAAACTTGGACAATAGGAGAAGCGGATCGAAAAAGAATAGAAGTGTTTAAAATGTGGTGCTACAAACGCATGATGAAGATACGTGGAACGTGGATAGATAAGGTTAGCAAAAGGGAGGTATTAGAAAGAGTTGGGGAAAAGCGAAAGGTATAGAAGATAATAAAGAATATGAGAGATAGGATTGTAGGGCAGAAGAGGTAGGGGTAGGCCCAGATTAGACTACTGCTCTATTGTGAAAGTCTAAAATTAGTTAATGACAACAGCCATGAGGATTATTTTGACATACTGAAGTGGGTCGCAGTCTACTCAACGGGTGTATGTTTGGTTGCATAACCAAGCTCTAGGAATGCACGTTGGATTGCCTAGATCGACCTTAGAAACTGATGACTTCACTTGAAGGTTTCCCCTTGACAAAGTTAAATGGGCTTTTCCCAAGACGTTTCACCAAAATATAAGATAAATTAAAAAAGTTTTCTCCTCGAGCGGTGAGGTCACAGAAAGTGCCTGTTCTAGTTGTTTTATAATGTAAATTATTTTTTTCTATTTTATTGGTAAATGCTGAACCTCATCAGGAATTAAGTTAGATAATTTTAGTCTTTGTTGTTGTAATCCCCAATGTTAGGAAATCCAGTAGTCAGTCATATACCTACGTTAGAACCTGTATTTTATTTCAATAGATTACTTTCTGGACAGACTATACCGGTTGGGGATTTAGTGTGTAATCGATAAAATAAAATTTCACGAAAATTGATATACTACATGAAGGGGTTTTCACTAAGGAATGTTAAGACATTGACATTTTAGTGCCATTGTGGACCCAATTTGTGACGCTACTGACCTCTACTGACCAAAGCCGCCTAAGATTTCTTTATTGGGATAGGGTCACAGACTACCATGTCTGTAACATTCATTAACACTTTTGTCACAACTGATATTATACAGGGTGGTTAACTTATATGTAAGAAATATAACTTGCAGCATTTGTGCATCTAAATTTTAATAGCTCTCACGTGAAACGTGTGTTCAGATGCCTTCTTAATACATCATTATAAAAGAAGCCTTATGATCTGACCAGACATCCACCTGACAAAAGTAAACGTACCAATATCAAATGTAATGCCCAGTTTATTAGAAATGATTGGCATTTAAATTGCCATTTTCTCGTCTCGTTTCACAAAGTAAACTAATAATTTTGAATTTTCCGTAAATGGGAAGGAACATGACAAGAAATCGTGAAAACTGGAGCCAATTCAAGGAAAGTACGCGATCAATATAATTGGCAACACAATAACCTGACCTACACGAGTGGACTATTAAAATTCTCTTTTCAGAGGATCGGTTCCGAGCGTCTGCCAACAAATGTCGCGTGGCGATGACATTCCTACGAAATATTATTCATTTTTACAAGCTTTTATTAAGTTGTTTGTCTGTCTGTTAGTGTAAAATGTTGCAATAGATGTTCAACTGTACACCCATGTAATTTCGCAACCGTGCATCGCAAACCCCAAAAACCAGCCTATACACTGTTGGCGGGTTCATCCTCTTTCCAACTAGCCCAAAATCAAATTTGGGTGTTTCACAAAGTATGCGATGTAGCAGCACCGAAAAAAACGTTTGGACCCCCATATGTTCGCCTCCTCGAATGTTACATTTTCTAACCCTCCCACCAAATTTTGCATTTGATGAGATCTTCAAAATGACCCTGAAAATATTGATCTGGCAGAAATTCCCAAACATTTTCAAGCGTCATAGAAATGTCACCGGGACCTCCGTTTTGCGTATACCGTTACACTTCGTTAAACATTTTGAATGTTAACATTATAGCTTAAATAGTAGTTATGGGTATTATTACCAAATCAGATCTCAAAAGTTCAGCAACTTTATTTTTCTAGATACAATTAAATTTTGATTAAAACAAAAAAAATAAATTTAGACAAAAAATGCGTTATAAAGAAAAAATTATCACAGAAAATAGAGCAACCTTGTAAAGTAAAATTGTTTTAAATTTTAGAGAACTAAGAACTACTAAGAATAAAGAGTATTTAATGAAAAATGTTTTCTCTAAAAGACAAACAAGGCATACCTAAAACACTGTTTTGGAACATTAAACGCTATCGATACACATCACCAACATCAAGCAAAATTCTTGGAAACAAGTAACTTTAATCTTCTATCAAACAAAGGCAGTCTCGGACTCAATTTTCAAAGAATTAATTTTGTGCGAAAAATAAAATTTCTGATAACCCCCATCACTTAAAAGCTTTCTCAGAGTAAGATTTCATAAAAACATATTTTGGGGCATGACTTCAAAACGAAAATTAATTTCGCAAAACATTCAGGTTTTATCAGAAAAAAAAAAAAATTTGTATTTTATGGGGTCTGCACAATTTATTGCATAATAGGTACGACTCCAATTTTCTTTTTAAATTTAGTTTTTCAAATCGTCTTTATTTCAGTTTGCTTACTTATTTGTGTTATTCATTTCCACTTGACGTTATTTACTATTGTTTTAACATTGAAAATGTTTAACGATTTGGAAGTGTGACGGTATACAGGGGTCCCAGTAGCGATTTCTGTGACGCTTGGAAGTTTCGCAGTTTTTGCGAATTTTTGGGAGTTCTGCGTATGCCAGGTCAATGATTTTGGTGTCATTTTCAAGATCTCGTCAAATGCGAACTTTGGGGAAGCGACAGAAAATGTACGATTAGAGGGGGCGGAAATACGGGGGTTAAAACGATTTCTTGGACACGGAAGCGTTCGGTGCGCTGATACATCGTATACTTTATGAAACATCCAGCTTTGATTTTGGGTTAGTTGGAAAGAGAATGAACCGGCCAACATCGTATAGGTTGGTTTTTGGGGTTTGCGATGCACGAGGGCGAGATTATAGGGGTATAAACTTGAGGTACATTTTTAGCAAACTTTAAACGTTCGATATTGTTATAGCGCATATTTAATTTAATAATTTAATAATAATAATTAATTTAATTTTGGACTGGTTGGAAAGAGGACGAACCAGAGCACATCGTATGGGTTGGTTTTTGGGGTCCTTGATGCTTGGGGGCGATATTTTAGGGTGTAAAGTTGAGCTACGTTTTTAGCAAATATTAAGCGTTTGGTGCTGTTGCATCGTATGCGTTTGTAAGTAATAATAATAACAAATCAATTTGTGCACGAGGCGCAGCCAAGTGCAGAAAAATTGGAAATGTAGCAGTATTGAAAGGGATCGCACTCTACGCAACCGGTGTATGTTCGGTTGCATAACCAAGCTTTAGGAATGCATGTTGGGTTGCCTAGTTCGTTTCGTTAAATAGATAGCCAAAAGCAAAGAAAGGGTTAGGTTCTTAGACGCTGATGACATCACTTGAAGGTTTTAAAGATAAATTGGTTTTCCCAAGAGGTTTTCCCAAAATATAAGAGAAATACAAAAGGTTTTCCCTTCGAGCGGTGGGATCTCAGAGAGTGCTTGTTCTAGTTGTCTTATAATGTAAATTATTCTCTGCTATCTCATTGGTGAATACTGAGTCGTCATTAGTGAGTAAGTTAGCTAATTTTAGTCTTTGTCATTGTAATTCCCATTATTAGGAAGTCCAGTACTTAATCATACTTCAATCATCTTCAAAATGCCTATTTTATTTCAACAGGTTATTTTCTGGACAGACTATATACTTATAAAGTTGCGTTCACTGGAATGCAGACATAAACAAAAGTAGGTTCAGAAGGTGACGCTCCAGACTAGAGAGACGCGGGGAAAGTTAGTTAGGCCTGGAACACGGGGTGTTTAGGATTAAAAAGGAGATGGCCTGGCTTTCGAAGCTTAAGGCTGTGGGTTTTGTAAAAGTCGCGCTAAATAGGTAATTAATTGTAAGTGTATTCAGTGCTTAATAATACAGGTATGTTATTGTAAACAATTTTATTATTTTACTTATTTTCTGTAACCGCATTGGAGATAAAGGATGCATACTTGTATAAATTTGAGTCGACAAATATTGTCGATTCTTATCTATTGACGCCTGACTGACCAGCTTGTAATTTGCAAAGTCAATGGTAAAAGAACGGTGCCAAGTAAAGCGTAAAACAAATAATACGCAAAATACGGTAAAAAGAACAGTACCTACCAAATAAAGCGTGCCAATGATGCACAAAATTAACGGTAAAAAGAAGAGTACCAAATAAAGCGTAAAACAAATAATACGTAAAATCCAGGTAAAAAGAACAGTACCAAATAAAGCGTGCCAATGATGAACAAAATTAACGGTAAAAAGAACAGTACCAAATAAAGCGTAAAACAAATAATACGCAAAATCCAGGTAAAAATAACAGTACCACATAAAGCGTGCCAATGATGCACAAAATTAACGGTAAAAAGAACAGTACCCAATAAAGCGCAAAACAAATAATACGCAAAATCAAGGTAAAAAGAACAGTACCAAATAAAGCGTATAACAAACAATACGCAAAATCAAGGTAAAAAGAATAGTACCAACTAAAACGTAAAACAAACAATACGTTATAAATATTAGCAGACAAAGCAAATTATACGTTGGTTTGATTGTCGTCCGTAGGTAAACCTATAAGACACTTACTAATTCCAATAGAGAATCCTACATATCTCTTTGTCTTATATGCGAATAATGCAAACAGTAAACGTATCTGATTTTGTACCAAAATGATTATGGATAATTGCTGAATAATGCTTTGAAAGATATGAATAAATCTTTATGTCTTAACGTTTTTTGTGTCAATTATTAACATCCTCGCCTGTGATTCTTTCTTATCAAAGTAATGGGGTCTGTAATGGCATAGGTAATACACAACGTAGGTAATAGACGATCACGTGGCCACTTCGACAGGTATTTAGGTAAACTTTAATTAGGTTAATTAATCAGCGCTGAGCAGGTAGATAGACAGGGGAACAGAAACTTGCAAGGGTGGGGTAGGGTCCATTACAGTATACGAGGGCCACGGTAGCTATTTCTGTGAATTTTGGCAAGTTCTACGTATTCCAGGTCAATGTTTTTGGCGTCATTTTGAAGATATTGTCAAATGCGGACTTTGGGGGTGGGGTGGGGTGGTGTGTAGAAAATGCTAGATTCGGGGGGATGAAAATGCGTGAGTTGAGACAATTTTTTGGACACGGAAGTGGTGTGAAGTTGAGCTACGTTTTTAGCAAATTTTAAGCGTTTGGTGTTACATCGCGTACATCATTTGGAATGGATAAATGCATCAACTCCGGATGAGAAAAACAACAAAATAATAATAATATTAATAATGAATTTGTTAACGCCAGCATAAATTTAAAAAAAATTATAAACACAGTCCCCACTGTTTTGTTTGTTGCAGTGTTCGGACGTCTGTCATTGTTTCGATTTCGAGAAAATGTTATCATTCTCATGCTTGAAACTTAGCCAAGTTCATTTTCAATGCCTTAACGAAGGTTGCAAAAGTGCAACTTCTGTAAATTTTTGCATACGGACAGTATTACACTGGAGAAAGTATAACTATGTACATATACGCCTCGATATACGCTTAGCTCATAAAATGGAAATCCTACAAGTGTCTATAGAATCTGTGTAATTTTTATTTGCGCTATTTTACGATTTCCTCAACACAAAATTATTAAATAACTGAGGTGGATTTCTGAGGATCGGACACTTTCACAAAATGGCACAATATGCTTTATGTGTCGTTATTGTAATAATTTTTGTAACAATTTACTTTCCAATATTACTATATACAATTTATTGCGGTAACGAATAAGCTATGAGCAATACGAGGGATACTGTAAATCCTTCTGCCGCGTAGTAAAGTGTATCTACAGTCTATAGTTTACAGGTCATTAATTCTAGCGAGTCATTACAAAGCTGAATTCCCCGTGGAAAGACAAAAACGTGGTTTCATTCATTATGGAGGTAGAAAAAGACAAAACAACACGTGAGGTCATATTTGATTCAAAGAAAACCGGTTGTATTTTGCAAGCCGACAGACAAATGCTAATAATTAATAAATTAATAAAATGACTCACGTTGGCGGATTGACTATGTTAAATAGTTCTACAGGTGATGTTGGCACCCTCCTTATTATCATCTTCTTGCCGTCTGTGGACCCCATTCCCACCGACGCCCATGACCTTACGGACGCATTGTCTCTGGAAACGTGACTTCCTGACTCGCTGCCCGGCCTTCCTGCTGTCGCTATGGAACTTGGGGGTGTTACATCACTCGCGAGCTTAGGTGTTCTCACACAATTTTGCTGTTTCAGTTGAAAACTTGGAGAAGCAGTCACTACCCCGAACATATCTGCACCGGCCCGCGAAATTTTTGGAACCCTAAATTCGGGGGTTCCTTGGGGTAAAGTTTCTGGATCTTCGTTCATTTTATCACAGTTTTCTTCATTATTGAATCTGGAGTCTGTACTTTTTGGGCTTAGTTCGCCACTTTTGCGAATAAGATTTAACGACGTAGGTGGTGTCACTTTTCTCTGTAAAGAGTTTTTAATCTGGGATTTCACCAGAGGTTTCGCTTCATTTTTGTCGAGTTTGTTGTATTTGGATTTGTGCACTGCGTTGAACTGGAGACCGGCAATGCTCTGTTGCGATTTGTTAAGGGAAATTTGCTGTACGTTTGTTTCCATGATGTGAGAAAATTAAGACAATTACGACCTACGAGATAGCGAAATTACGAAATGTCCCGTACTTTAGCACTTAAACTGTTGACTTAGTGCGATTATCACAAATTGTTTGGAAGTTTTAATATATATTATTTCGGAAACACGCGCATTTTTACGCAGATACCATCAGATCAGATGTTCGCGGCCTTCGTGAACGCTGCTGTTACTAAACTGACGGATTGAAATTGTTTGATTGAGACAACAAAGCGAGGTCCCACTCTTTTAATTCCTTTATCAGCAGGCTTCATTCTAAATATCGTATACACATATAATCATGCTATTTTTATTACACCTTGATATGTAGGTATTTGCTAAAAACACCTTTGTTGCTTCCCATAATTGCCTCAATTTTTCACTTTCTGAGAATATGACTACTGATTTATACTTTCATATCTCAGCAGTGTGCACTGGGTATTCTACATACATTGTATTACATTCAAATACATACATTGTAAATAGAATAAAGTTATTTGTTTTTAATGGAACGCGCCTTATTTAAAATGCATATTCATGAATGATGCCAATAATCTGTATTACGACACTGATCTTTGAAATTTCAACAAAACTCTTCTGTAAGCCGGTTGATAGTGCTTCTTCGTACACGTTCATCATAAAAATTTGGGAAATTTGAAAATATTTAAAATTTGTTTAAACCGAATGACCTGTGTATTTAGTTACTAAAACAGGATAACGCTTCAAATCACAAGGCAAGACAAACAATGCAATTTTTGGAGAACTCTGGAGTTAAATTGTTGGAGCATCCACCATACAGTACCATCCACCATACCTGGTACCTTGCGACTTCTCTTTATTTCCGCAGTTAAAGGATGTAACGATGCAAAATAAAATGAAGCAAAATAAATGAAGCAGGCCTCGAGAGTATTGCTCTGCCAGCGTTGACACGCAGCAGAAACTGTTCAGGGTACACTCCGAAGACGTAAACATTTATGAGATTAAATGTTTATTGCCGTACCGCCGATAGAACTGTTAAATACTTGATAGTTGCTAACCGAAACCGTCGAGAGTGTGTCGTCGTAATACCTTGAGTTTTACAAACTACTAATTTGGAGGTGGGCCCGAACATACGTGAAGGCACATTTTCCAATAATCCGTAAACGCAGCTAATCGATTAGAGCTAGTCGAGAGGCTTGCCTAATTTATTACAGACCTAAGTTGCAGGCAGTGAAATACCAGCCGCTCTTTGGGGGTAAATACAGTGCAGAGTTCTTTAGCATAGTATTTACCTTGCTATTACATAACGCAACACAGCCATCATTTACACTGAAAGGAATTGTGCCAATCGAAAGACGGAATAATTCTCTTCTCCGCACATTCATTAGGGAAAGCTTGCGTCGAAAGGCTGCGAGAGTCCCTAACCGTTACATCACACCAAAACAACATTTACTCCCCGTGAATAACCACAAGGTAGTACGATTTACATACCTTCCTTGATTTTGGTTTGTGATTTTCCGAATGTGGGTGCCCGATCGGTAACCTACATCGCCAAGCGCGAAATAAGTTATCGATCCGTCGCACGCTTCGTGTATACAGTGATACCGACTTTGACCGCCAGATACCGCTGGTAATCATTATTTTGATTAAATTTGTATATAACTTTTTATTGTACATTCGTTCTGGTTTTATTTCAATTTTATGTATACCTATAGTTAAATTAATAGTGTGTTTAAGTTACATCGTGAGTATTATTTTTGTTTTGCAATAGTTCCAGAGAACCCTATCTCTGACTAGAGTTCAAGGTATATTTATAGATGACCAGAATTCCACCGGCCGACCGACTGAAGCAACACCCTGTATGGTCACAAAAGGTGACGCAACGGGATAGGTCGTTGTTGTAAGGATGAAATGCGTGGGTTACGATTTCCAATTGCGGAAAATGCTGTGGAACACTTTAAAAAACCTTGTTTCTAAAGTGATCCAAGAAGAGTGGAATTCCTGTTTTGACAATTGGTTTTATCGAATGGGTAAATGTACCTATTGAGTTTGAGGGTGAATATTTTGAAAAACAATAGTAAAAGTATTTTTGCAAAAAAACGCATTGGTTTCATGTGATTGCAGAAATTTTTGGTGCCACCTACCCAGATATAACTCCAAGCTTGGTGTGATGACCATGCTCTAAGAATAAATCCTTCAAAAGTAGATATAAACTGATGTGTTTGGCGGACGTTGATTTAGACATTCGTATATTGGGGAGCATCTTATAAAAAGAGTACATAGTATGAAAAATTTGGGTTGATTTTTGATGAAACTATGTCATTTGAAAAACTCGTAAGCTCAGCCTATTTAAAACTAAAAACTAAAAACCAGATTATGAAAAAAATTCTAAATAATCTTAGAAACGAGACGTGAAATTGACCTTTTGGTGTATTTTTAGCAGCTAGAAACTTGATTCAAAAAGAAAATACCTACTAATTTAAGCACCCTGTAAGTAATAAAACACAAGCAATTTAATGTTCATTAAATTGCTTGTGTTTTAAATCTGAATTCATTTAGACTAAAAATAAATAAGCTACATTAAATTATCTTCGACAATAAACCCATTTCTAAAACTCTACTAGCAGATTATAACCGCCCTCCGATAGTCGGTGATAGCCGAGTACGTTGGGGCTGAATCTGTCCGGCAGATCTCTTCGTGCTTCTCCTACATTAGCTGGTGTACTTTGCGATAGTATCACGCGACCATAGTACAGGAGGTGGTTCAAATGCGGAAACCCAGTTTGTTTTTAATTTGTAAAAAATCAGTGAATCGTTATTTTAACCTGGAAAATGCCTTATAATGTTAGAAATAGGGGTCCATAAGTCACAAGTGCAAAAACCATACACTTAAAAAATAAAAAAAACATTTGGCTAACTTATTATTACATTTTTCGATTTTTGAAAAAGTGCGGGTAATATGGAAACACTCTAAAATTACAATAAATCAATGTGTAAACACATAAAGATGTTGAAATATTGAACTTTAAGCATTATATTCTTTTTGTTTTTATTCATAGAGAACATTATTCGTTGATAAAAAATATGTACAACACATTGCCCTCATCCACATATGTTTTCAAGTTACCCGCACTTTAGCCAAACTGGATTTTACGAGTTAAGTCATAAAAACGTTGGCTTATGATTCATTGAAATCCAACAATACCTTCCCTATAACTCCCTTTCCCAATACTCTGATAACCATTACGATACCTCTATGATAAGTTAGACTGAATAATACCACAAACTTACCTCCAAAAACTTCAGGAAAATCACGAAACAGAAATTGACGCACCACCATTAACTACAATGCCCGACTGATTCCTAGCTCTGCGCCGTGACGAATAGGAATGAGAGTGAGTGTTTACGGCAATCGCCGCTAGAGTGAAGCTCTCTGCAGTATTATTAAAGTCTAAATTATGACATTCAAAATTTAAGTCAAATTTACAGTAACATAATAACGTAAATCTGCTCTCTACCACTTGATATTAATTTAACATATATGTACATTTATTTCCTATTTCATAATATTATCAAATTTTTAATTTTAGATACATAGTTGCGTTAGTATTTACAAATTTTATTAGAAAAAATTATTGCCACTTTTTTATACTTTTATACTTTTATAATAAATATTGACAAAGCCCCTATCCAGGGTCGAAACGTCTAAGTAATAAATTTAAATAAAAAAAAATTGTCGCAAATAAATAAAAAAATCACTTTTAAACATTGGTTTCTTGGTTCTTATATTGTTTTCTTGTGAAGAGCAAGTGAAAGAAAACTTCGAGGAGAAAACATTGTCTCAGACAGAGTTAAGATTCCACCTAAACGTTGTTCGGGTTTCTTAACGGAGCCCTCCCTCTTTAACAAGCCACGAGCCGCCACTGCGTATTTGGCAATAATTTCTAAAATTGCCCATGCGCCAAGTACACACTGGCAGATCCTCCCAGACAACTTGTGGCTGGTGACCTGTACCCGCAGACCTTGACAAATAATAATAATTGTTCACAGCATTTGGTTCATAATGGACAGCGACAAGAAAAATGTTGTTGTTGGTGCTTCGTTCGTGGTAATGAGCTGCGCCGCTCTTGTGCAAAAGAAAATACGGCGTAAAAGAAGATGGTGGACGATTAATTTACATAGAATCATAGAAAGAGAACTAAATAACTCCAAAAATTCGCACTTTAGTGTATAAAATCAAAGCTGGAAAAGAATAGATTTTCCCGTCCGATACTTATCAAAACCCCAAACACATTGGTAATGGTGCATAATTGCCATGTGCTTTACCTCTGGTATTTCCACCATCACGGTTGAAGTTTCTAGGGCAATCAGAACGCCTGTGACCATGGACCATGTATCTTGCAAAGATGACGCCTGTATGGAAAATTCTAATTTCCATCAAAACCAGTACTTTGATAATTAGAACAGTTTCCTCGGTTTCCACCATTGTTCTAATGTCCACCTCTATATTCATAACCTCTACCAGAGAAAGTCCTTTTTGTTCCAGTTTCCCTTTCTATAGCCATTAAAAACCACATTGGGTACATCAGCGTTATCCTTGTCTTTGTTCTGTCTACTTTCTTCCTTGAATAATTATTAATTTTTAACAAAATCCAGTGTTATAGGTACTTTCTTCACTTTGACAACACATTATGTCTGTCGCAGTCGTCACTGTAAAGAACGAAGTTAACGTAGTACCACAGAATAAAGAATACTTATACCTTCCTTGTAGTTTTAAGTTTCTTAATTTTCTCTACAAGTTTGCTTGAGTAGGTATTCTCTTTTTGGCATACGCTAGGTTCAAACTTTTCATAAATTTCTTTCGCATTTTTCTTTGCTTTAATACTTTCTAATATGTTGTCAGAGAAAAATGAACAATAATAGTTCTTGCCTTTATGTCGTTCCTCTTATTATTATAACAAAAATAAATAAAAGTATTTATTTGATTATTTTGCATATAGTATGCAACCCATAATTCGCAGAAGTGTTGAGTGAAACATACTATAAGTTAGTTGGTTAAAGTGCTAAAATTTATTTTATTTATTTATTTTTGTACGTTAAAAATTTACGACATAATTTAATACCTATCCGTTCAAAAGCTAGTCATTTACGTTACAGGAATTTATTGAAAATTTTCAAAAAACAATGTGATTAAAGGTTTTTGTCCACGACTATCTTACAACATACTCTTTATAAGGTGCGTGAAGTTGGATTGACCCATCTCTCAACGCTAAGTTTTCTCATTTGCAGCATTTAGTGCTCAATTTGTGCTAATTTGTGCTGCGGTTTCCGTAATTTGTGCTCGTCAATTTTCCGAGGTATTAATAAAACTCTAAGGGTTAATCCAACTTCACGCTGATTAACCAATCTCTAATATTCCATTTTGGTTAGTGCAGTCATTTAGTGCTCAATTTGTGCTAATTTGTGCTGCAGTTCCCGTAATTTGTGCTCGCCAATTTTCCGACTTAGTAATAAAACTCTATGGGTTAATCCAACTTCACGCTGATTAACCAATCTCTAATATTCCATTTTGGTTAGTGCAGTCATTTAGTGTTCAATTTGTGCTAATTTGTGCTGCAGTTCCCGTAATTTGTGCTCGCCAATTTTCCGACTTAGTAATAAAACTCTATGGGTTAATCCAACTTCACGCTGATTAACCAATCTCTAATATTCCATTTTCGTTAGTGCAGTCATTTAGTGCTCAATTTGTGCTAATTTGTGCTGCAGTTCCCGTAATTTGTGCTCGCCAATTTTCCGAGTTATTAATAAAAATCTATGGGTTAATCCAACTTCACGCTGATTAACCAATCTCTAATATTCCATTTTGGTTAGCGCAGTCATTTAGTGCTCAATTTGTGCTAATTTGTGCTGCAGTTCCCGTAATTTGTGCTCGTCAATTTTCCGAGTTATTAATCTAAATCTGTGGCGCAATCCAACTTCATGCTGATTAACCCATCTCTAATATTTCAGTTTGGTTGGTGATGTCATTTAGTGTAGAGCTGGGCTAAACCGTTCCTTCTTAGGAGTCGATTCATCGGAATCAATCCTTTTTTCGGAATCGATTCCTTCGATTCGTTCACGAATCACGATTCTCGTTCCTTTTATCGTTGTAAAATACAATACCCTGCCCCGCAAATTCTGACTCCGAAAATATCGAATTTTGTGAAATTATGATATTCGGAGAGCTCTCACGTCATCCTTCTCAGTTAACACTCTTTTGCTGTTTTGGGTTCGTCGCCATTTGAATCCCATTTTACCCAAAATTTCCCCGAGCGAATCATTGAATACCTTCCAACCTAATTCTTCTTTTAATTTCTGGTTTAACCGTATTAATGTCACACGACACCCTTCCGTTTTGTGGAATTCGTAAATTATTTGTCGAATATTGCACATTTCGTACTCTGGCAGATCTGTAATTGGTCTTTTTCTTGGACGATTCTTGCTTGGAGTTGAAAACTTTGCTTCACCATTGTTTCGTGCACTACCCCCCTTCTTTCGATGCTCCTTACCGAAATACCCATCACTTCCCATGTCTTAATTTTAATGGTGAATTGAAAAATTACTACGCGTACTACCAATATAACGATTTATTATTATAACTTGACCGGTTTCAGAATTCACAATGATTCCATCATCAGAAATGTATAAAGAAAATTATTGTAAACAAATTATTATGACAGTTGACAAGGAAACTAAAATTGACAGAACAATACAAATAATAATGGTATCCATGAAATAAGACAACTAGATAACTGAATTTCAGTATTTACCTACGGGGTATAAGAAAAACACAAAGGAAAATCGAATACCTCGTAGCTTGAAGGGAAAAAACATTGAATTTAAAGAAAACCATAATAGGAAAAAAACAATAAATTCAATTGAAAAAACCTTCAAGTGAAATATCAGAACTAAATAAACAAAATATCCATGGAATCTTGACAACTGCCAACTGCTAATCTTGTAATGAACTGTGTGGTCAAGTCTATGTGTTCCGTCTTGACAACTGCCAACTGCGATTATTAATTGTAATAAACTAAAAAAGAGAAATAAGTCAATAAATGTCATAATGGCAAAAAAAGGAAATAAGTCAGGGATTAAGATGTTAGAGACTGTGGCTGAATAATTAATTCAAGAATCAATCATAATAATAACAATGATAATAGTA
Source organism: Xestobium rufovillosum (assembly GCA_963966045.1). Classification (NCBI taxonomy): domain Eukaryota; kingdom Metazoa; phylum Arthropoda; class Insecta; order Coleoptera; family Ptinidae; genus Xestobium; species Xestobium rufovillosum. The sequence goes on from OZ014500.1 coordinate 12,943,762, forward strand.
ATATTGATGATGATGATGATGAAAACGATGATGTCAAAATTAAAAATAATACAAAAGGGAAGAAAGTAAGTAAATCCCATATTGCCAAATAACCTCTAAGGTCCATGGGATTTACTTACTTTCTTCCATTTTGTTTTATTTTTAATTTTGACATCATCGTTTTCATCATCATCAATATTACTATTATCATTGTTATTATTATGATTGATTCTTGAATTAATTATTCAGCCACAGTCCCTAACATCTTAATCCCTGACTTATTTCCTTTTTTTGCCATTATGACATTTATTGACTTATTTCTCTTTTTTAGTTTATTACAATTAATAATAGCAGTTGGCAGTTGTCAAGACGGAACACATAGACTTGACCACACAGTTCATTACAAGATTAGCAGTTGGCAGTTGTCAAGATTCCATGGATATTTTGTTTATTTACTTCTGATATTTCACTTGAAGGTTTTTCAATTGAATTTATTGTTTTTTTCCTATTATGGTTTTCTTTAAATTCAATGTTTTTTCCCTTCAAGCTACGAGGTATTCGATTTTTCTTTGTGTTTTTCTTATACCCCGTAGGTAAATACTGAAATTCAGTTATCTAGTTGTCTTATTTCATGGATACCATTATTATTTGTATTGTTCTGTCAATTTTAGTTTCCTTGTCAACTGTCATAATAATTTGTTTACAATAATTTTCTTTATACATTTCTGATGATGGAATCATTGTGAATTCTGAAACCGGTCAAGTTATAATAATAAATCGTTATATTGGTAGTACGCGTAGTAATTTTTCAATTTATCATTAAAATTAAGACATGGGAAGTGATGGGTATTTCGGTAAGGAGCATCGAAAGAAGGGGGGGGTAGTGCACGAAACAATGGTGAAGCAAAGTTTTCAACTCCAAGGAAGAATCGTCCAAGAAAAAAGACCAATTACAGATCTGCCAGAGTACGAAATGTGCAATATTCGACAAATAATTTACGAATTCCACAAAACGGAAGGGTGTCGTGTGACATTAATACGGTTAAACCAGAAATTAAAAGAAGAATTAGGTTGGAAGGTATGCAATGATTCGCTCGGGGAAATTTTGGGTAAAATGGGATTCAAATGGCGACGAACCCAAAACAGCAAAAGAGTGTTAACTGAGAAGGATGACGTGAGAGCTCTCCGAATATCATAATTTCACAAAATTCGATATTTTCGGAGTCAGAATTTGCGGGGCAGGGTATTGTATTTTACAACGATAAAAGGAACGAGAATCGTGATTCGTGAACGAATCGAAGGAATCGATTCCGAAAAAAGGATTGATTCCGATGAATCGACTCCTAAGAAGGAACGGTTTAGCCCAGCTCTACACTAAATGACATCACCAACCAAACTGAAATATTAGAGATGGGTTAATCAGCATGAAGTTGGATTGCGCCACAGATTTATATTAATAACTCGGAAAATTGACGAGCACAAATTACGGGAACTGCAGCACAAATTAGCACAAATTGAGCACTAAATGACTGCGCTAACCAAAATGGAATATTAGAGATTGGTTAATCAGCGTGAAGTTGGATTAACCCATAGATTTTTATTAATAACTCGGAAAATTGGCGAGCACAAATTACGGGAACTGCAGCACAAATTAGCACAAATTGAGCACTAAATGACTGCACTAACGAAAATGGAATATTAGAGATTGGTTAATCAGCGTGAAGTTGGATTAACCCATAGAGTTTTATTAATAACTCGGAAAATTGGCGAGCACAAATTACGGGAACTGCAGCACAAATTAGCACAAATTGAGCACTAAATGACTGCACTAACCAAAATGGAATATTAGAGATTGGTTAATCAGCGTGAAGTTGGATTAACCCTTAGAGTTTTATTAATACCTCGGAAAATTGACGAGCACAAATTACGGGAACCGCAGCACAAATTAGCACAAATTGAGCACTAAATGCTGCAAATGAGAAAACTTAGCGTTGAGAGATGGGTCAATCCAACTTCACGCACCTCTCTTTATACTTGTGTTTCTTCAATCAAAATTAGATACATTATTCACTGCAGTGATTAATGAATATTATTCACTAAACCAATAGGAACATCGCTTTGACCCTTTTTTACATTTATTCAGTAGGCCGCGATCGCGATGTGTTAGTTCAAATTGTAACGTCAAATCAGCATGGTTTGCTTTTAATTTGAAATGCATATTCTAAAAAAGAAGATATAATGAGTAGTGAGAGTGAAAACGAAATTTCTTTAACAGCACCAGCAATAAAAGAAGCTGCAGAACTTGCCTTATTAGATTCATTGCCCAAAAAACCAAAAAAATTATACCTGAGAGCATATGTATGAATCTTTCTTACACTGGACAAGGGAAATGAAGGTAAATTCTTTCTGGGAATCTGTTTTGATAGTCGTGGACAAAGTATAGTATACAACTCGTTATAATGATACTATTATTACCTCGGATGATTACAAAACTCGCTCGCTTCGCTCGCTCGTGTTGTAAACTTCATCCTCGGTAATAATAGCATTCATTATAAACTCGTGTATAATATACTATTGTCCACGACTATCTTATAATATACTCTTTATACTTGTATTTCTTCAATCATAATTAGATGCATTAATCACTGCAGTGATTAATGAATATTATTCACTAAACCAATAGGAACATCGCTTTGACCCTTTTTTACATTTATTTAGTAGGCCGCGATCGCGATGTGTCAGTTCAAATTGAAACGTCAAATCAGCATGGTTTGCTTTTAATTTGAAATGCGTATTCTAAAAAAGAAGATATAATGAGTAGTGAGAGTGGAAACGAGGTTTCTTTAACAGCACCAGCAATAAAAGAAGCTGCAGAACTTGCCTCATTAGATTCATTGCCCAAAAAACCAAGAAAATTATATCTGAGAGCGTATGTATGAATCTTTCTTACACTGGAGAAGGGAAATGAAGGTAAATTCTTTCTGGGAATCTGTTTTGATAGTCGTGGACAAAGTATAGTATACAACTCGTTATAATGATGCTATTATTACCTCGGATGATTACAAAACTCGCTCGTTTCACTCGCTCGTGTTGTAAACTTCATCCTCGGTAATAATAGCATTCATTATAAACTCGTGTATAATATACTATTGTCCAAAAAATTGTAGCTTTAAAGTATGATACTGATGGTTGTGAAATTTGTGTAAAGAGTAAAATAACACACAACTCAGAAATCACTACCTACCATTTACCTTCTTAAAAGCACCTAAGGGTGAAGTATTCAAAGCCTTCAAGAATTTTGAAGCAACTGTAACTGCTCACTTTGGAACCAAGATTTCTGTGTTAAAATGTGATAATGGAAGAGAATATTTAACCACCGATTTAAAACATTTTGTAATACAAGGGAATTTAAGTTCGAATAACCATTCCTTATAGGTACTCCAGAATTAAACGGGGTTGCTGAAAGGCTTAACAGAAGCTATACTATACTTTATCTTTGAGATGTTCTTTGGAAAGAAACCAAACTTAAAACATGTTAGATTATTTGGTTGCTTGACGAACCATCACATTCTGAAAGAAATTGCAAATGGATTTTCAGACTAAAGAGAGATTAATATGGTCAAGTATAAAGATATGAAGCACGACTGGTAGCAAGGGGATTCATGTAAAGAAACGATTACGAAGAAACTTATGCTCCAATTGCCAGATTGACAACAATTAGAACTTTGCTAGGTGTGATAAACCATAAAAATTTATATGCACAACAGACGGACGTAAAGTAAGCTTTTCTTCAATGTATGCTCGAGGAAGATATCTATATGAAAATGCCATAAGGCTTGGAAGAAGGTAAACAAGAAGAAGGCTTTGTATGTAAACTGAATAGACCACTGTAAGGGTTAAAATAGGTTCCTGTCCGCTGGAATAAAACATTTGATATGTTTACCAGAGAACAAAAGATGATATGATCAAACAATGATTTACTTATGTAACTAAAGTTCAGATAATAAAGATTCATACAAAATTTTTCCTTAGATTGCAAAATTGGTATAAGTATCAGAATTAGCTCCCATTTCCATTTCTATCAATTTCGATTTTACTTTAAACAAATATACCGTAGCTCAAATGACTCATTTTTTATTGGTCGTTTTTAGTGTCTGCGCGGAAAGAGGTTTTTAAACTGTTTGATCATGCTCATTAGTGAGCGCAGTGTACATCATTAGTATTAAATTACGCCCACACTGAAAATCCAATTTGAAAAAGTGGATGTTTGGAATCGTTTTAAACAATTATTTGTCATGAATTTGAAACTTTTATCAATACGATATACAGGATGTATCCAAATAAGTGCGAAAAAATTTAAGAGGCGATTCCTTGTTGAAAATTAAAGGGGGTGTTTGATATAAAAAAATCCTCATATGTCCCTCCCTTAGAAGTTACCTACGCTCCTCCAAAGTGAGAGGTGGAAATTATCTTTTTATTTATTTTCTCTAAATCTGAAATAGTTAAGGAAATGAAATTTGGTGGAAGGTTTTTAATGTTAAAAAGGCTACTTTCGAATATTTTCTTGACCGAACCATATTGTTATAAGTGGATGAAACTCGCAACCCCTCTTAAGCAACTTGGCATACGCCTACTATTTTTAATTGGAATTTAATTCTTTCAGTGCGTGATGAAGTTAATTATTTTTTTTCCGAAAACTATTGATTTTACGAAAACAGCATAAGAGACAAGAAAGTTTTTAAACGCGTGAAGCTTTCTAAGCCATATTTTTAAACAATCAAATTCTTGCACGTTAAAAAGTTAAAAAGGAAAAAATTAAAAGAGGTTGCGAGTTTCATCCACTTATAATAATATGGGTAGGTCAAGAAAATATTCGAAAGTAGCCTTTTTCACATTAGAAACCTTCCACCAAATTTCATTTCCTTAACTTTTTCAGATTTTGAGAAAATAAATAAAAACCTAATTTCCACCTCCCACTTTGGTGGAGCGTAACTCTTAAGGAAGGGACATATGAGGATTTGTTTATATCAAACACCCCCTTTAATTTTCAACAAGGAATCGCCTCTTCAATTTTTTCGCACTTATTTGGATATACCCTGTATAATAAGGCGGTATTTACTGTAATATTAAAAGAAAGAATCCCACAAATTTAATTACTGTCGAGTTGCCCATTGGTGAGCCACCTCTTTTTTTGGCTAGCTCAATTTTATTTCCAGTCGAGGACGTCATTAAAGAAGCCAGAAAAGATTCAGGTGCTGATCCAACTTTTGGACGCTCCAGCTGCTTCTGCTAAAATTCGAATGGCACGTCTGGACGATTCAACCCAAAAGGTTAGCACTTCGTTTCACACAATATATCAGAATTATCCTTTTAGTGGGTCCGTCAAGTTTGCACCCCCACCTGGAATAACCCAGGTTAATCACACTTCATAATTTTGCACACATTTTGCACAATTTTGCACACCCCGTCCCGTATTTTGCACAGCTCTCCCTTGGAAACGGTGGGGGAAAATATGTGGGGGGTGCAAACTTGACGCTGGCACCCCCAGTTGCGCCGATAAAAGTATTTTTCCCGCCATTCTAATAGTCGAATTTTGCACAATTTTGCACAGCTAATTTCAAGTTCTGCACATCAACAGGTTAGAGTCTAGAGCTTTCTCAAAAATGGCCGTTGGCCCCCCCTACTCACAATTTTTCAGTTATGTAGTTAATATTTTCTGTGTTGACTATTTGGTAGAAATCCATGATGAAATAGAAAATTACTATGCGTACTACCAATAAGTATAATAAATTATTTTATTGACCGGTTTCAAGATTCACAAACGATCTCATCATCAGAAATGGTAAATAAAATTGTAAACAAATTATTATGACAGTTGACAAGGAAACTAAAATTTTAGTTTCTAAAATTTTAGTTTCCTTGTCAACTGTCATAATAATTATACTTATTGGTAGTACGCATAGTAATTTTCTATTTCATAATTTTTCAGTTATTTTCCTCCCTTTGCAATCGTCGAATTTTGCACAATTTTGCACACCCAATTCCAAATTTCGCACACCCACAGGTTAAGGTCCACTAGGTCATCAGTAATTACCATAACCAAGAAGACGTATAAAATGCGAGCTATTATATTGGAAAGAATATTTGAGAAAACTGCTCAACTCTGCGGAATATTTAAACTAAACGTGGAGACTGAGATAGGAAATCTAATACCTCAGTTGAACTTTAATGCTTGTATTTCTCAAGACACTGTTTGTTTAAATTGTGGTTTGACGAATACTTTGTACAAATCCATTTTGGAAGTTGCGGTGGAGTTCGCTAAGGACCTTCCACAAATGATCTTAAATAGTATAGAGTCCAAAATATGCGATAAATGTTGGGATGAATGCCAAGGAATTCGTCGCTTGGAAAATCGAATTAGTTTAACACACCTTCTTGTTGAACCTTTAAATTTAAACAAAATAATTTTTAATTTGGAAACTACACTGGAAGAATTGCCAAAGAAATTGACAGTGTGCAATGAGGTCTACGTTTTAAGAGGTGTAATTGGTTATCTTGGGCCTCATGTGGGAGTTGGTCATTTTACAGCTTACTGTATAAGACATGATAACCTCTGGGAAGTCTACGATGACACAAATCCTAAAAGCGCAACCTGCTCTTCAAAGACAGTAGTAAATTGCCAACTCTTGTTTAATTTATCTGCATATTGAAACTGAAAGACTCCTTTTTTTCTATTTATGTAATATTCACATGGAAAAACAATAGGTATTATTCTTTGATCTTATTGAGATTTTTATTTTATTGGTAGATATTAATTAAAATACTTTTTGAAACAGAATTTTTAATAGCACTCTAGTTTCGGAAATATGTACAGTACTACTACTCCTCTATTTCTTTCCTTCGTAGGTATTTGATCAATATTTGAGAATGTGCGAGCGGAGGTCTAGAGGATTAGAAGGGACATCAAAATACACCAAAGAACAATACACTCGCTTCTTATATGAAAAAAATCCGATATTCTACTAGTTTTAGAACTTAAACTGCCGTTAAACGGTCGCGTATTAAAATGCCGTTAATCGATACTTTATAAATCAACAATTAATATCAAATGAATGGATGTCTGTCTCGCGTCATGGCAATCTCCTAGCTGTCCTTTTGGACCTAACCGATTTTTTGTTCAAAAGAAAAAAGAGAAATCATCATAACAAAAAAAAGCTAGTGCGAGCTACGAACCCCCAACATTGCGGCTAGGGGGAAGGACACATTGACCACTGAGTCATGAAAAAGTTATGGCAAGATCGTTTACGAAAATAGTATACAAGTAGAAAATACGCCGTGTGCGTAATACCTACAACGGCATTTTAGTAGGCGACCGCTTAACGGCAGTTTAAGTACACCGTTTTTTAAATAATCAGTGCTATAAGTAGTGTTATGTAACGGACTAAATTTATGTTTTAATATGGGGTTTAAGTTGGTGTGCAGAATTTAAAATTAGGTGTGCAAAATTGTGGAAAATTCGACCATTATAACGGAATGAAAATAAGTGAAAATTTGAGATGGGAGGGGGCTGAAGATAATTACTGATGACCTAGTGGACCCTAACCTGTGGGTGTGCGAAATTTGGAATTGGGTGTGCAAAATTGTGCAAAATTCGACGATTGCAAAGGAAGGAAAATAATTGAAAAATTGTGAGTAGGGGGGGGGCCAACGGCCATTTTTGAGAAAGCTCTAGACTCTAACCTGTTGATGTGCAGAACTTGAAATTAGGTGTGCAAAATTGTGCAAAATCCGACTATTAGAATGGCGGGAAAAATACTTTTATCGGCGCAACCTAATATTATTTAAACCCAGATTGAGATAAGACGCGGTAGCGAAATTTAATTTTGAGATAAACAATACTTATTAAACGTTATTTTGAAGGTGCGAATTCATTCAAGATAAGTTGTTTCATATTTCCACTGTGTTCCGATCTGTTGCAATGGTTAAAAATTCAACATTAACGTTTTTTGTTAATGGTAAGAAGGTAAGTTTCTTTCGAATTCCTATTTTGAGCAATATAACAAATGTTATCCAGAATGCTGCAAGATAAATAAGAATATGTAATACAACAAATAACTGAACAAATTTCCTTATTGTGAAACGTGAGCTCAAAAGGAAAAAGATCACAATTTATTACACTATCAAAAATTGAATTAATCTCGGAGCTCTTGATTTTAAAGATGTATGTTCGAGTTTTTTCCACAGATAATTGACGAAAATGTCGATCCAGGATGGACATTGCTGTATTATTTACGACAAAAATGTATCCTTTACAAACAAAAATAAAATTATACATTTTCTATAAATTTTACACTTAACAAAATTAATACGATTATGTGGAACCAAACTGGGGTGTGGAGAAGGTGGATGTGGAGCCTGCACAGTCATGGTCTCCAGGTATGATGGCAATACCAACAAAGTAACGTATCCTTTTTCCATCTATACCCAAACAACTCATGCCTATATTTCCTCTCTTTAATTTTCTTAACCTTTCTTAGTCATTTAGCAGTCAATGCTTGTTTAGCACCAATATGTTCCATGCACGGCCTTTCAGTCACCACAGTAGAAGGCATAGGTTCCACCAAAACCAAACTTCATCCAGTTCAAGAACGTATAGCAAGAGCACATGGGTCCCAATGCGGTTTCTGCACACCAGGCATCGTCATGTCAATGTATACTCTGCTCAGAAGCACCCCCAAACCTAAAATGGCCGATTTAGAAGTAACATTTCAAGGCAACTTATGCAGATGCACCGGATATAGACCCATCATAGAAGGTTATCACACTTTCACCGAAGAATATGAAATTCAACGAAACGGAAATGGGGACGTAATTATGAATGGGAACACAAACGATGTTAATGGTAAAGAACAAAATGGCGCTACGAATGGGTGTCCAATGGGCGATCAGTGCTGTAAACTTCAAAACGGTGAAGTAAATACAGAAGAAGAAGAGGAAGTCCTTTTCAAACCAAGCGAATTCACGCCTTATGATAAATCCCAAGAGGTTATCTTTCCACCAGAATTGAAACTGTCCGCCAAATATAACAAAGAAAGTTTAATTTTTAGAAGTGAAAGTGTTACGTGGTACAGACCAACAACACTCGCAGAGCTCCTCAAACAAAAATCCTTAAACACAGATGCAAAAATAGTTGGAGGCAACACAGAAGTTGGTGTGGAAGTTAAATTTAAGAACTGCTCTTATCCAGTCATAATTCACCCAAATTTAATACCAGAAATGAAAGATATAACCATCCAAGAAAAAGGCATACGTGTTGGTGCTGCAGCTACATTAACAGAAGTAGAAAATTTCTTACATAAAGTAATCAAAGATAAACCAGAATACCAAACGAGAATATTTTCTGCAATTGTAGAGATGTTGCATTGGTTCGCAGGAAAACAAATTAGAAATGTCGGAACAGTGGGAGGAAATATAATGACAGGAAGCCCAATTTCAGATTTAAACCCAATATTCTTAGCTGCAAATATCCAACTTGAATTGCAAAGCAAATCGAATGGGACTAGATTTGTTCCAATGGATGACAATTTCTTCACCGGTTACAGGAGAAATGTTGTCACGCCAGATGAAATATTGATATCAATTACCATTCCTTTTACAGAAGAAAATCAATACTTTTGGGCATACAAACAAGCCAGAAGAAGAGATGATGACATAGCTATAGTAAATAACGCGATCAATGTTATTTTCGAACCAAATTCTTCCGTTATTAAATTCATAAATCTTGCTTTCGGTGGAATGGCACCTATTACGATAACCGCACGTAAAACGAAAGAAAAATTGATAGGTTACACCTGGAATGAAGAGATGCTCGAAGTAGCTTATAGTCACTTGCTCGAGGATTTACCTTTATCTCCATCAGCTCCAGGAGGAATGACCCAGTATCGCAGATCTCTCACTTTGAGCCTATTTTTCAGAGGATTTCTTTATGTTTCCCAGAAACTACTAATGAAATTACCTAGTGTTCATATAGACGAGAAGTATTTGAGTGCCATAGAAGGTTTTCATCATAAGGTTCCAAAAAGTTCCCAATACTTCCAAGTAGTTCCAAAAACCCAGGAAAAGTCCGATATGGTTGGAAGACCCATGGTGCATGAATCAGCCTACAAACAAGCGACTGGGGAAGCAGTATACTGCAATGATATGCCTATTCTCGAAAACGAATTACATATGGCATTTGTTTTCAGTCAAAAAGCATACGCAGATGTCATCAACATAGATCCAAACGAAGCATTAAGAATGGAAGGAGTTCGTGGTTTCTTTTCCGGAAAAGACGTAGATGTAAAGATCGGAACTGTGGCCAAAGACGAGGAAATTTTTTATTCCAAACGTGTAACCAGTCAAGGTCAAATAATGGCTGCTGTCGTAGCAGATACTAAAGAACTAGCACAGAAAGCTGCTAAAGCTGTTAAAGTAACTTACGAAGAACTGGAGCCCATTATATTATCATTTGAAGATGCAATTAAACATAAATCATTTTATCCGGAATCCTTAAAAACACTTACTGATGGGGATGTGGACAAAGCGTTTCAAGAAGCTCCTCATATTATTGAGGGCGAGTGCCGTACGGGTGGACAGGAACACTTTTATATGGAGACGCAGAGTGTCATTTGTGTCCCGAAAAAAGAAGACTACGAAATGGAGATATTTAGTTCTACTCAACATCCAACTCAAACTAGCGTATGTATTATGTTTTTTGTAATAGTTATAAGGCCCCAAACTTTTAGCTTGCATTTACCGCCATTTATAAATCTAGTTTGATCAAAATTTTGGCCCGAGCAATAGATGACGGAGATAGCACAATCGCCCAATTTAGATTCCAGTACAACGATAATTCATTTTGCAGAAAGTGGTGTCTGAGGTTCTGGGAATTCCACAACACAAAGTAATAACAAGAGTAAAAAGAATAGGGGGTGGTTTTGGTGGAAAGGAAGGAAAAAGTATATTGATAGCTCTCCCTGCGGCCATAGCAGCTTCAAGACTTAATCGTCCAGTTAGAGTAATGCTAGACAGAGACGAAGATATAGCTTTGACTGGTGGCAGAAACCCGTTCTACTTCAAATACAAAATTGCCTTTGATGGTGACGGAAAAATTCTGGGAGTTGATATTCACGTGTATAATAACGCTGGGTACTCACGTGATAATTCCTTGATGGTATGTTCATATTATGCTCATACTTACATGGATCGCATGTAAAAAGAAAAGTAGAGTTGTCTCAAATAAGATGTCGTATCGGTCCAGTGACAATCAGCAGCGGGTGAATTCATTTCGTAGCATAATGGTGAGTGCAAAACGGATCCGTCTGCGCGTATTCTGCTAGGCTTGACTCAACTGAAATGTCAGCTTATGTATCTTCCCCTCTCTTCTTCTTCCTTTTCTTATCCTATCCTTATGCCCTGGGGGCGTAGGATTTTTATTGTCTTTACTTTGCGGCCCACTCCTTCGATGTCTTTCGGTCCTGGGCTATAGAACTTTCATCTCTCCCATTGTCTTTCCTCTTCTCTTTCCCAGGTCTTCAATTCTCTCAATCCACTTCTTTCTTGGTCTTACAACTCATCTTCTTGTTACTTTACCCGTCTCCACTGCTGTTTGAAGTAATTTATTTGTCCGTACCAGCCTAACTGTCTCTTCCTCTCTTCTCTATTTTGTTAATATTACAGGTTCTTGGTTTAGCAGTTCTATTTTGTCTTGATTCCTCCCTCTCTCTCTCTCTCTCTCTCTCTCCCTCTCTCCCTCTCCCTCTCCCTCCCCCTCCCCCTCTCCCTCTCCCACTCCCTCTCCCTCTCCCTCTCCCTCTCCCTCTCCCTCTCCCTCTCCCTCTCCCTCTCCCTCTCCCTCTCGTTTTAATGTTGGTATCACATAGCAACAGCAGAGACTACAGACCAGGTGCGATCCACGTAAGTACCTATTGATGCATTGGTACATCCTTGGGTATGATCAACAAAGGACTTTTTGTTCTTATTTCATCAAGCCTTCAAAAATTTTAGGTTCTTGACAGGGCTTTTTTCCACATCGATAATGCTTACAAAATAGCGAACCTTCGAATTCACGGTTACTCTTGCAAAACAAATTTACCCTCAAATACAGCCTTTAGGGGATTTGGAGCTCCACAAGCCATGTTTGCTGTAGAAACCATGATGAGACATATTGCAGACTATCTTGGAAAAGATGTGGTTAAAATTTCAGAACTTAATTTGTACAAAGAAGGCGATTTAACACATTACAAACAAACTCTAAGCTATTGTACCTTGCACAGATGTTGGTCAGAATGTATTGAATCGTCCAGGTACTACGAAAGAAAGAAGCTAGTAGACCAGTTCAATGGGTAAAGTCAATTGAAGATATTTCGTCGAGAATTTGTCAAAACTGAAAAATTTCTAGCATAAATCGTTTCAAAAAACGGGGACTGAGCGTGGTACCAACAAAATTTGGAATTGGATTTGGAGTACCATTCATGGGCCAAGGAGGTGCTCTTATTCTAGTATACACAGATGGTTCAGTACTACTGAGTCATGGAGGGACTGAAATGGGACAAGGATTACACACTAAAATGCTTCAAGTGGCCAGCAGAGTTTTAGAAATACCTGTTTCGAAGATACATATTACCGAAACTACTACAGATAAAGTTCCTAATACATCACCAACTGCCGGTAGCACTTCTTCTGAAATTAACGGAATGGCTGTTATTGTGAGTATTTGTCTTCTGAATAATAAATGAAATTTAAGAACGAGTTTTTTGAAAATAGGAAGCGTGTGAGACCATTAAAGAACGTTTAAGACCGTTTAAGGAAAAGAACCCGAAAGGTACTTGGGATGATTGGGTGAAGGCAGCTTATTTCGATCGCGTTAGTTTATCTGCTACTGGTTTCTACAAAACACCCATTCATGGATTTGATTTTGAAAAACTCTCCGGAGAGTTCTATGAATATTACTCGTATGGGGTTGCTATTAGCGAAGTTGAAATAGATTGTCTTACTGGAGACCACCAGATACTTAGAACTGATATTGTCATGGATTTGGGTTTGTTAATTTCCAAATAAATGTATACGATTGATTAATCCTTTTGTACTTACAGGTGAAAGTTTAAATCCTGCAATTGACATAGGCCAAATTGAAGGAGCTTTTATGCAAGGATATGGATTATTTGTATTAGAAGAGATGATGTATTCCCCAACAGGAATGACTTATACTCGAGGGCCAGGAACGTATAAATTACCGGGATTTGCAGATATTCCAGTTGAATTCAACGTTTCTTTGTTAAAAGGAGCTCCTAACCCAACAGCCATATACTCTTCCAAGGTAGGTAGCTACTTGTCCTTGCATTATCTTGGTCATCTACTAAAAGATGCTTGTGGTTTCAGTCTATTGGTGAACCACCTTTATTTTTGGCTAGTTCAATTTTATTTGCCATCAAGGACGCCATTAAAGCAGCCAGAAAGGATTCAGGTGTTGATCAGACGTTCATTTTAGATGCTCCTGCTACTTCTGCTAGAATTCGAATGGCATGTCTAGATAATTTAACTAGAAAGGTTGCACACTGTGTTCTTAATTATGACATCAACTTTATTACCTTTTTTACAGTTGGATGTTCCAAAACCTGGCAGTTTCATCCCGTGGAATATTGATATTTAGTTTTAAGATTCTTTGGTACTGTTGTTTATGAAAGAAGTAAATAAAGTTAGAGGTAACACAAAAACATTTGTATAGGTACATATGTATATAATTTTATATAGATACTACTTTATCAATACATAATATACATTTTTACGACATTCATTTGACATACTCTAGCGCAGCATTGCTTTAAAGATGCCAAATTGGCCTCTTTAGTGCATGCATTTTGTGAAGTGAATTGCACGGCATTATACTTGGGCCGCCGAACAGACGGAGTGATCACCCTGCAAGAACGTGCTCTAGGCGGGACCACTATCAATTTAGGACAACCGAACCGCAGTGATGCGCTTTCTTTAGACCCAACGAAGTCGCATCACTCCAATTCGGTCGTCATAAATTACTATTTGCCCCGCTAGAGCACGTTCTTGCAGGGTGATCACTCCATCTGTTCGGCGGGCCAAGGATAAAACAAAATCAAATGAAACTTGCTTGTTGTAAATGTTACAACGACATATCCTGTTGCGTCACCGTTTGTAACCATACAGGGTGTTGCTTTAGTCAGTCGGTTGCTCGGTTGGTGGAATTCTGGTCGTCAATAAATACCTTAAACTCTAGTCGGAGATAGGGTTCTCTGGAACTATTGCAAAAACAAAAATAATATTCACGACGAAATTAAACAAACTCTATTACTTTAACTATATACATAAAAATATAATAAAATCAAAACGAATGTACAGTAAAAAGATATATAAGTACAATTTTAATCAAAATAATGACAGCCAGCGCTATCTGGCGGTATTGCTTTAGATACGGAGCATGTGACTTATAGATAACGTATTTTACACTTAGCGATGTAAGCTGCCAATCGGGCACAAGTTCGGAAAATTACAAACCAAAATCAACGCCGGATGCATGTAAATCGTACTAACTTCTAGCTATTCGTTGGCAGTAAACAGTGGCGGCTCGTGATTGAGGGCTCAGGGACGCCGCCCTCCCTGGCATAATTTTTAAAATAAAGAATTATAGTAGAAATAGAAAACAGAATTTTAATTTATTTTGTATGACCAAATTATAATAAATTTATGTATATTGAATACTTGGTATAATGCATAAAATTTGGGCTACATTTATATCCCAGTTTATGCCAGTAAATTATCAATAATAGTCTGATATTTGGCGCTTCGCGAAACCGCTACAACGATACGAACCCTCTCCTTGCACATTCGGGCGGACTCTGAGACGAACGTCTACCGTCCTCGACTCCTCGATCTACAGCACGCGTCCCGTAATACCGTTGCTATGACAACGACAATATCCCCCACCAAGGAATAGCATAGAAGCGGGACTCGGAAGCTTGCGTCCGACACGCGACACGTAAAATCTTTGTTGCTTTACGCGGATCGGAGTATTTGCGGTAACGGCGGTAAGGAGGTTACGTGTTTTTTGTATTGTTTTTATAAGAATTTTGAACGCAAGGACAGAAAAATGCAATTAAAATGAATGTTTTCAAATTAAAAACTTCGTTTAGTTCACATTTAGCAGAGAAAATTGACAATAAGAACCGCGGACGTACACTTCCCATTTTAAATATAATTCAAATTTAAGCCAAGTGGAAGACCAGGGCAGGATTTAAGCGAAAATTTGACAAAAGTATCTACAATAAAACTTTGTCGTTGTGTGGGTGTCAAGAGAAAAACGCGTTTTTTTGGTTTTGTTTGCCTGCTTTTCGGGTGCTATGAAAACTGGACCGAAAATGGGGTATATAATGATAATGTAATTGTCAAAAAATGTTATTCCTATACACAAAATAGCAATCTATTGCTATTTTGTGAAAACAAGGGAGTGAAAACAAGTTATTTCGCGTAAAATGCGCCATGCACGATTCTGGAATTGGCTAGGATTCACGCGAAAGCGTCAACTATATTATGCCAGCCAAAAAATTATAGCTATGAGAAACAATTCAATAGAACTGCCTTTTTTTTAAGGAGGAGAGGAATCTTCAAAAGACACGCAGCAACCACTTCCCAATCTTGGGATAGCCTACCAACTAAACCTCTCCCCCTGTTGTCGCAAGAAACATGACGGGACCGCCCTAGGCATTACTTCATCATGTCCTTCAGACCTCATCCCGGCAGGGGTTCGGGATTTTCTCTTTGTCGTTCTCGCTCATCATATTCTTTTTGCCTCATAATCTCAGCTATCATGCTACTTACTATGTCCCAGTTATAAGTACTTGCTAGCATGCAATTCAAAATATTTTCTGGTCTGATATGTTGTCCCACGGTCAGCTCCACTCTATTTCTACAAACTTCCCACCTGACGCACTCAAAAAACGTATGCTCTGCCGTATCACTCTTACCGCAGTACCAGCAGTTGTCCTGTGAGGCTATCGTAAATCGTTTCAAGTATGCCATGAAACACCCGGTGTCCAGTTAGCATTTGTGTAATGTGGAAATTTATTTCTCCGTGGCATCTGTTTACCCACTTCGTTATGTCTGGGATTAACCTTCTCGTCCACTCAGCCTTGCTGGTCTGATTCCAGCGATCCTGCCATCTGGCAATCGTCTCCCTTCTTTGTTCCACTTGCGATATATCTCCCGCATTGCCATACGTTCTACACCTTTCATCCGCCATTAAATCTATTGGAGGGTTGCCTCCCACCACTTGCAGTGCTGCTGTAGACGCCGTTCTATAAGCACTACAAATTCTTATCAGCAGTCTCCTCTGTACTCGCTCCGTTATATTTCTATACGTTTTCAATTCCAACGCTTTTCTCCACACTGGTGCACCATAAAACAGTATAGAATATACTACTGACGCGAGTAGCCTTCTCCTGCTCTCCCGCGCCCCGCCAACGTTCGGCATTAATCGACCCAGTCTAGTAGCCACAATTTCAGCCTTGTTCACAATCTGCTTAATGTGACACTTCATAGTCATATTTCTGTCAAAAAGTACTCCTAAATATTTAAGATATTTGGATGTCACTATCTTAGTATCTTCCACCGTGATATTCAGTTCTTTTATATTTCTTCCACCTACCAGCACTACCGCCTCAGTCTTTGTTGCCTCCAGATTTAGCTTCAATCTCTTCATCGTATGGCTTATATTCAGCATGGCATGGTTCACTTTCGTCTGTAGCTCTTCCGCAATTGTAGTTGTCACTATCACAGCCAGATCGTCTGCGTATCCTATCAGTGTCACACCCAACGGCATCTCACACTTCAGAATTTGATCGTAATAAACATTCCACAACTGCCTGTAATAAGCGGTACCTACGTAGATTACCAAAATGTACAACTCTCTTAAGTTTCCTTGAATTGTAAAATATTGGACCTTTTTTAGATATTAGTTTTTGATTCTTGCGTTGTTTTATGTGAAATGAAAATAGAAGTTTAGACTTTACTTTTAAACGCTGGTTCCTTGGTTCTTATCTTGTTTTCTTGTGAAGAGCAAGTGAAAAAGGAAAACCGCAAGGAGAAGACATTGTTTCAGGCCGAGTTAAGATTCTATCTGAACGCTGTTTCTTAGCGAAGCCCTCCCTCTTTAACAAGTCACGAGCCGCCACTGCCAGTAAATGTTGCTTCGGTGTAATGCAACGGGAAGGGACTCTCGCAGGCTTTCGACGCGAACTTTCCCTAATGAGAGGGCGGAGAAGAGAATTATTCCGTCTTGCGATTGTCACAATTCCCTTCAGTGTAAGAGATGGTCGGTATTTTCGTGTAATAACAATTAAATTCTATGCGAAAAACCTCTGCACGGAATTTAACCCCAAAAGAGTAGGTATTTCACCCACGGTTAACTTAAGAATGTAATAAATTAGGCTTGGCTTTCGGCTAGCTATAATCCATTACCTGTTTTTACGTATTATTGGAAAATGTCCCCTCACGTATGTTCGTAGGTTCTGTAAAACCTTAGGTATTACGATCACACACTAGCAGCGGTTTGGGTTGGTAACTATCAAGTATTTAACAGTTATATCAGCGGTACGACAATAGACATTTAATCTCATAAATGTTATAGTCTTCGGAGTTACCACTAACAGTTCCGCTACCCTGGAACTATGGCAGAAATGTGCTGCTCGACCTCTGTGTGGTCGGTGTTATTCCGAAGCCAATCCCCAGTGGTAGAAGGTCGTCTGGATCACCGCTCAGGGGTTGGGTGGGGGTGATCTGGCGGTTTTCCCCGTGGTTTTTTTAAATGAAGTGCTTTAGAAGCCATTTTAGATTTCTGAGGCAATTGTATGCAGCGGCATCTGCTTCTTTTAATATCCTCTGGTAACATTAAATCGAAATTTTTTCCATATTTTCTCAGTAAAATCTTATTTTAGGTACAAATTTAGCTGAAACGTACAAAAGTTGACTTCTTCTAGCTTGTTTATTATTTATATAGTAACGGTAACCATAACAATGCTGAAACACGCTCTCTATGTTATTATGTTGTATATCTGCCCAATTGTCAGACCAATTTGAATTATTAATTTTGAATATTTTTGAAATAATTTAGTTCAGTGGCAGGATTGAACAAAACGTTATACAGTACTCGTGGAGAAACCGTTTCGCTCACTTATTTGCCTTTGCACACTCGCCTAGCGGCTCGTGTGCAAATTTGGCAAATTGCGTGAGCGAAATTTTCAGTTTCTCCACTTGTACTGTAATATACTATAAGTTTGAAACTGCACGTCTGACACATCCATTCACATGCACTCTATACAGTGCCCGTCTAAAGTCCGTTCCCCCCCTACTAATTTTTGAACCATTTGAGGTACAACAATGAAATTCGGCACAAGGTAATCACAGGTCACAATATATTTTTTGACGTAACAATGGCAGCTGTCAGTCTCAAGATGGCGGTCGAGCGCCATTTTGAAACAAAATTTTAAATGGGAGGGAGGGTCATGTGACACCTCGTTTTAAAGGTCTTATCGAGTGCAATATCATACTAAAATATGGCGTCGATGTCTTTTGTTAAATTTTTAAATTTTAACATTTTTCTAACGAAATTTTATTCTAATTTGTAGTGAAATTTCTTAATGAAGTCGACCAATAAGAGGAGAAAAGAGAGTTTATTAAGGAAAAACTACCGTTAGATGGTAATTTCTTCCACCTTCTCCAAAAATCAAAACCGCTTCAAATTTATCGTCTAAGCTACGAGCCATGGTCACACTTTTCCTAAATGAAGGAACTAAACATGCCACATTTGACAAGTAGAAAACAAGATGTTACCGCGACAACGAATTTTGTTTCTCATACAAACGTGATTGAGAGCAACATTCATGGTTATTTAGAAATTTGATTAGCCACCATTTTGTAACGTTTTCAGGTATCGACGCCATATTTTAGTATGATATTGCACTGGATAAGACCTTTAAAACGAGGTGTCACATGACGCCCCTTCCCATTTAAAATATTTTTTCAAAATGGCGCCCGACCGCCATCTTGAGACTGACAGCTGTCATTAATACGTCAAAAAATATCTTGTGACCTGTGACTACCTTGAACCGAATTTCATGGATGTACTTCAAATGGTTCAAAAATTAGTAGGGGGGGAACGGACTTTAGACGGGCACTGTATATCTAAAAGTGTTGTCATTTATTAAGGTACTTTTAGACGGTCAGTTCAGTTTCAGTTTAATTATCAGTTCAGTTCAAAAATACACTGTATTTAGACAATCAGTTGAATTTTCATTATTGTCGTGCACAGTGCAGTCGTCATGGATGAAAATGCCCTGGCGAACATCTTGTTGGTCATTAAGGAACCCAAATAAGTTATAGTACCACAAAGACGGTTCGTATACTTCGCCACTTCCGGCTCCACTTTTATCCGACTCCTTAACTTTTTCGACTTCTTTATTATAACACGACAAAAGTAGGTAGAAAACGAGGGAGAGACAAAGGCACGCCTTGTATGTTAGAATTAAAGTACATACAGTTTGTATAATGGATCTTTGCGCGTGCGTCACAACTTCTTACATATGACGCAAATCATTTCAAGGTCGAGTGTATTGTCAAGCAGTAGCGTGTGCTTTTATTTTGCTCAGGTACAGATAATAAATATGGCAATTTACCAGTTACATCATGTATTAATTAATAGGTATGACACCAGCAGAAGAAGAAATGAGATAAATTTAGATTTTTAAGATATATTTACCTATTTAAAAAATAAATAACAGGTAACTATGTTAAAAATAGAAATTATACAATTTTATTAAGAAAAAAATATGTCATTTTTTATGCTTTTATAAATTTTCTTAAAAAATAAACTTACTTTATGGATACATGTTGTATAATAACATTACGAATTTCCATTTTTTGACATTCGTCTAAATCTTCGGTTTTTTACTTTTTCCGTGGCCGGGATTTTCCTGGACTAAGCAAAGGCTCATTTCTTTCTGAAAGTACTTTGATGCTGGAAACTGTACGCAAGCTAATCTTTAAAGCATCAGAAACTCGGTAAAACATGAAAAAGTTTATAAAATTAATTATGCGTTTTCCGCATTATGACATTTACTTGGCAGTTGTAAGTACCTACACCGCACGCCTATGAACTGTAATGATGAATAGCGCTTCGACATCACTACATATAGTCGCATTTGTATTCCGCTCAATATTGTATTATGAGACGTATGTCTTTTAACCAAATGGCATAAATCGCTGCATTTATATTAATGAATGGCACGGGTCAGCAGTAGGCGCGTATGTCTTAACTAATTTTATACACACGCAAAGATCCATTATACAAACTATATACGTCGGATACATGGGACCTTGGAGTCTATAAGTATAGGATGTCTTTGATTAAAAGTCATGACACACCACTGGTATAGTAGGTACAATTCAAAGATGTATTTCAAGTGTGCGAGATAAGATAAGTAAAAACACAAATATCATGAGTTCAAAGTTTAAGATTTTAACTATGTATTGTATTGCTTTACTCGTTTTTCGTTTTACATTGTAATAAAACTGTAACTGTAGAAGATAATTTTGTACAAATTAATCCTAGAACACTGAAGAACAAATTATGGCTGAGTATTTGGTAGATTTTCCTCCTGGCCCTTTAGACCGGTACAGAAAAATTGCTTCATTAGACTGGAAAAAATTAAAAATTTTCATAGACAGTAAGGAAATGGTGAAATATGAAGTAAGTTTAAATAATCGTTCTGGTTTTTACTGCATTATTTCTTATATTTTAGCATAGTTTGCATAATGAACTAAAATCACGTAAAATATACAATTCATCGACATCATTAAGTCTAGATGAACAGCGACTGGCCACACTCAGAATAGCTCAAGAATTGCGTAAAGTTGAAAACCTACAACCAGGAAAAGCACTAATAAATTTAAAACGGATTAATATTAATACGAAAATTTTAACTGGTGTTGACCAGTCGGCTACTGTTAAAAATGCCCTGTCATACGGTTTAGGTCCAAGTGTTCTGCTGTCAATGGGCACTAAGCGGCATTACCATTTCGTAGAAAAGGCCTATCAATCTAAGGTAAGTCCTCTTGTAGAGTTTACAAAAAATATTCTTAAAAATTTGAGAAATAATATAGAATAGATTTTGCAAAAAGCCATTTTGAATCAGCTAGTTTGAAAACACAGGATTATATTCAATTCTACCTGTTTTCTCGTCTCTCGTCAGTGTTTTCTGCTCTTATGCCTTCACCACATCCACAAGCAAGTTCATAAGACAGCGCAGAAAAAAAAAATTCTGTGGACCTGGAGTTTGCTCACCACAAGAGTTTACAAGTTTTTTCAATTCATTGGACGTCAAAAAAGTTGCGGATTCTTTACGTTTATCTTCCATGCCTTGCAAAGTTCTTCTTTTAGCATTTTTTGCAACTCGCGCAGCTTTAAACTCAATTTATTCGAATGGAACTATTTTAATTCCATACTCGTTAAAATACTTTTTCGTTAGTAACTGTTTGGTTGTCAAACGTCGTTAGGAAAGTTATCATAGTAACCGTTGCTGTTTATAAAAATAATTATTAATTAATGACAGATGTAAAGAAAAACATAAATAGAGAAAAGTTTCAAGTAATTTCATTTTTCTATTTTGATCTACTTCTTGTCGTTAAACATGGTCCTTCGAGCCGGATCACATAGCCACAGAAGCGATATTTGCAATAATATCATCAAAAGCAACGGAAGGTAGTCGTAATCCACTACAACGAACAAACTGGTACCCACGATTAACGCCCGGACCAGGGTAAGTGGTGCATAATGATCATTTCCGTTACTTAAAATTCAAACGAAAATCCATTCGAATATCCTTGTGTTTTCATTGGGAGTGTTGCTTGTCAGCGTGTGTAGCGGCTGCATTTTATTTGTTCAATACATAACACAATAAAAATGTCGCTAGAAAATCTTAAAAGAAATCGTAAAAACATTAAGAGTTTTTTTACACGCACAAGTACTTTCATCACAACCACAACACAATGGACAGATAAAACAGTTGCAGACTTAAAAAGCAGGTTTCAAAAATTTGACAAATTTTATGAAAATTTCGAAAATTTGCAATCACAAATAGACATTTTGGAACCAGACATAAGTGAGGAGATCTCTGATCAAGAATTCGACGAATTTGAGCGAAAATTCTTCGATCTTTCAGCAAGCATTTCATTAATTTTAGAGAATCATTCACAAGCGAGTAAACAATCACAATTAAACGATCATGTTAATACCTCCTCGGGAGATCGCATGAATGATCAAATTGCACGAATTAAACAATTTTTTGAGAGCGGATACAACAGTAATCTTGTCGAACTCGAATATCGATTAAATCAGTTAACAGAGTCGTGGAATCGATTTGAAATCGCGTCAAACGGAAGTATAGCAGACATAGAGGATAATTATTTCCATATTTGTGGTACAATTAAAAAGTTTTTAATTGATAAAAATACACCAATACATACAAATCCTGTAAATCATAATTCTCTAGTTATACCTCAAAACATCAAATTACCGATAATAAATCTTCCACAGTTCAATGGCAATTACGTAGATTGGTTAAAATTCAGAGATTTGTTTAATTCAATGATACACTTAACGTCAATAGCAAAAATTCAAAAGTTTCATTACCTCAAAACGTCACTAATCAAGGATGCCGCAAATGTAATAGATTCGTTGGAGGTAACTGAAGACAATTACGAAATAGCATGGAAATTAGTACAGGAACGATTCGAGAACAAACGCATTTTAATTCGTAATCACGTAAATGCTATTCTCGAACTTCCAAATTTAACTCGTGAGAGCTATACTGCGCTTAGAGAATTGATTAACACGGTAAACAAACATCTAAGGGCACTAAAGACTCTCAATCTTCCAGTTGATCAGTGGGATGCTATTCTTGTCAACATAGTCACATCCAGACTGGACAATCAAACAAAGAGGGAGTGGGAAATGTCAAATACATCTGATGAACCATCCACCTTCACAGAACTCATACAATTTCTAAATAATCGTTGCAATTATTTAGAAACATTGTACGCAGGAAAATCACAGTCAAAATTCGAATCACAGACAAAATTCGAATCAAAATCAATTAACATAACCAAAAGGCAACCAGGTAAGCAAACGCAATGCAATGTAGCAACTACACACTCGAACTGGAAGACATGCATTTTCTGTAAAGGTTCACACGTCATATTTAAATGCGATTCCTTTCGAAAACTTCCAATCGTTACAAGAACGTCAGAAATTAGCAAACTCAACTTGTGTACAAATTGTTTTCGTTCTGGTCATGGTGTCAACGAATGCAAATCCTCCAATTGCCGAGTCTGCAATAAAAAACATAATACTTTATTGCACACTGATTCATCCACGTCAATTCAATCACAAACACTTCCGTCAAATATTCAAACTTCATCAACATTGACAGCTCAGATTAATTCATCACAAATTTTGTTGTCAACAGTACTAGTAAACGTATATGACGCAGAAGGTGGCATTCATGAATTGCGGGCATTATTAGACTCAGGTAGCCAAAGTAACTTCATAACAACAAACGTTTGCAAACGTTTGAAAATTCACACTCATGCCATAACTCAATCAATTTCTGGCATTCACCAAAGTTCAATAAATGTAAACGAAAGAACGAATGTAACAATCCATTCAAGGGTAAAGCAATTTTCTAAGGAAATCTCGTGTTTAGTACTTCAGAAATTAACTGAGAGTCTTCCGTCTGAATACATTTCAGTGTCACAATTGCGAATTCCTAGTTCAATAAAGTTAGCGGATCCTGACTTTAACAAATCCAAATCAATCGACATGTTGATCGGAGCAGGAATCTTTTGGGATCTTTTGAGGGAAGAACCGCAGATACGTTTAGGCCGCGATCAACCAATTATTCAGAGTACAGAATTGGGATGGATAATAGGTGGTCCCATATCTACTTCAATATCAAATCATTCTAAGAGTCAAAATTGCCTTTTAACCACGATTGAACGGCAAATGCAGAAATTCTGGGAGGTCGAGGAAATTCGAAATTGCGACATTCGGTCTGAAGAAGAGCGCGCATGCGAACAACATTTTTTGGATACTCATAAAAGAAACTCTGAAGGTCGGTTCGTAGTAAAATTACCATTCAAAGAAACTGCGAAGCCTCTCGGTGATTCAAAATCAATTGCAGAGAAACGTTTTCATTTGCTTGAACGCAAATTAAATAGAAATAGCGAATTGAAAAAGGATTATAGCACTTTCATGAACGAATACGCAGATTTGAATCACATGGAACTTGCTCCAAAAATTTTGTCTGCACCAGAACAAACAAACAAAGAATTTTACATGCCTCACCATGCCGTGTTTCGAGATTCAACGACTACCAAGGTTCGAGTTGTTTTTGACGCATCAGCCAAAAGCACCACAGGTATAAGTTTAAACGAAAACTTAATGGTATGGCCAACCATTCAACCTGATTTATTTTCAATAATAACTCGGTTTCGTATGCATCGGTTTGTGTTGACTGGGGACATAGCTAAAATGTACAGGCAGATCTTAGTAGCCGAAGAAGATCGAGAATTTCAAAAAATTCTTTGGCGTGCTGATCCAAATTTACCATTGCAAACTTTTCGTTTATCTACTGTAACGTACGGAACTGCTTGCGCTCCTTACCTAGCAATCAGATGTATTAATCAAGTAGCCATAGACGAAGAGTCAAAATTTCCTCTAGCACGTTCTGCAATCGAAAACAGCTTTTACGTAGACGATTGTCTCCTCGGTTCAAATTCGGTCAGAGAGCTTGTTAAAATTCGAGATCAAGTAAGTTGTTGTCTTTTACAAGCAGGGTTTGAATTGCGCAAGTGGACTTCTAACGTAGTTGAAGCACTTCCAGATAATAGCGGTTCATCTGGAGACTCAATCATTAATCTTGATAAACAAGGAAAAATCAAAACTTTAGGTTTATCTTGGAATTTTCAGGAAGACGTGTTAACCTACGAAGTAATTCCAATCGATAAATCAGTCAAATTTACAAAACGAAACGTTCTTTCTACAATATCCAAACTGTTCGACCCACTAGGTTTAGTCGGGCCAATACTAACAACTGCCAAACAAATAATGCAGCAGTTATGGTCTTTAAAAATCGAATGGGATGATACATTGCCACTTCAAATACAAATTTCATGGAACAACTTCATAACAGAGTTATCCAATCTTTGTTTATTAAAGATTCCAAGAAACGTCACTTCCGGGACAATTAGCAGTTCAATCGAACTCCATGGTTTTTGCGACGCATCCGAAATAGCGTACGGTGCGTGCTTGTATGTACGTACTATCGATGACGACGGTAATTATCAGGTTCACCTGCTATGCGCCAAATCAAAAATTGCACCTTTAAAAACGTTATCAATTCCTAGGTTGGAGCTCTGCGGAGCATTACTGTTGTCGAAACTTTATCATAAAATATCAGAAATTCTAAAGGGCTTGATCAAGCATGTTTTCCTTTGGACAGACTCCACAATAGTATTAGCGTGGCTATCATCGCCTCCAAATACGTGGAAAACTTTCATTGCCCACAGAGTAGCTGAGATATTGAAACTTACAACTTTTGAATTTTGGGCTCATGTATCTTCAGAAAATAATCCTGCAGATATTATTTCACGCGGTACAAACCCAACAAATTTAGCAAATTTAACAATTTGGTGGCAAGGTCCTTTTTTCTTAAAACAAAGACAAATGGATTGGCCTCCACAACCATCCTTAAAGGAAACAAATATTGAACAAAGAGGAAACATAACACTCACAACGATTTCTTTTGATCCCAATCCATTGGCACATTCATTTGTTAATATTTCGACTTGGAATAAATTGCGAAGAGTGTTCGGTTATGTCTTGCGTTTCATCAGCAATTGTAGAATACCCAAATCTGAACGGTCAAAACAAAGCTTGTTATGTTCCGAAATTAGAAAGGGCGCAATGACAATAATAAAAATCACTCAACAAAATGAATTTTTCAATGAAATCAAGCAGCTGAAAACCCGAAACAAAATTGACAAATCAAATCGTTTAATTTCGTTAACTCCGTTCTTAGACACCGCTGGAATACTCAGGGTGGGCGGTCGACTTTCTAATGCAGACATTTCAATTGACAGAAAACACCCGATACTTCTCCCTAATAATAATCACGTTACACGAATCATAATATTACATGAACACGAAAGACACTTACATGCAGGTAATCAAGCTACTTTAGCGGCAGTTAGGGAAAATTATTGGCCAATTTCCGGACGAACTCAAGTTCGAAAAATTCTTCATAAGTGTTTGAATTGCTTCAAATATAAACCTAAGCTTATGCAAGAGATCATGGGAAATTTGCCATCTGATAGGGTAACAATTTCAAGGCCATTTCAAAATAGCGGCGTAGACTATGCAGGTCCAATAATGATTAAAGAGTCACGCACTAGAAACAAACGTATGGTCAAGGCTTATGTTGCTTTATTTATTTGCTTTGCGACAAAGGCAATACATATTGAATTAGTCGGCGACCTAACAACTGAAAGTTTTTTAAGTGCTCTAAAGCGATTCACTTCGCGTCGGGGACACGTGAAAAATTTGTATTCTGATAATGGTACAAATTTCGTTGGTGCCCACAATGAATTGCGTCAGTTAATGAAATCAAAAACTTTTCAATCAAAAGTAACAGAATCTCTTATGAATGACCAAATAAAATGGCATTTCATTCCTTCTAGATCTCCTCACTTTGGGGGTTTGTGGGAGGCAGGTATAAAATCAGCAAAATCACACATAAAAAAGGTATTAGGAAATGCAGCCGTTACATATGAGGAGATGTATACTCTCCTAGTGAGGATTGAAGGTTGTTTAAATTCACGACCCCTTGTTCCTTTATCCGAAGACCCAAATGATCTTTCTGCACTTACGCCCGGTCATTTTTTAATCGGGGCTCCGATAACGTCAATCGACGAACCTGATTACATCGAGGCAAAGTCAAATCGTCTATCTAGATGGCAAAGGATCGATCAACTTTCGCAACACTTCTGGAGAAGGTGGGGGAAGGAGTATTTACCTACGTTGCAACAACGAGTGAAATGGCGAGTAAATGCAAAGCAATTATGTATTCCTAATGCTATGGTACTGATACATGAAGATAACCAGCCACCTCAGCGATGGCGACTGGGACGGATTATCGCTCTCCATCCAGGTGAAGACGGAATTGTGAGAGTGGTGACGATCAAAACTGCCAATGGCAACATTAAAAGAAGTATTCACAAAATTTGTGTACTTCCTGGGGAACCATAACTTTCAAGTTCAAATGTTGGTTGGTGTTTTTCGTTGTTTAAAGACTTTTACTGAATTATAATTTGTTGAAAGCTGCCATCTTTCAAGGTGGGCGGAATGTTTGGTTGTCAAACGTCGTTAGGAAAGTTATCATAGTAACCGTTGCTGTTTATAAAAATTATTATTAATTAATGACAGATGTAAAGAAAAACATAAATAGAGAAAAGTTTCAAGTAATTTCATTTTTCTATTTTGATCTACTTCTTGTCGTTAAACAGTAACTTTGCAGTAACATTCTAAAGGACTTTTATTGTGTGTTCTATATATTCTTCACCGTTTTTTCTTTTTCATATTAAACACCCAGCTTTTCAGATATTGGAATCTCTCGATCGAATGTGAGCTTTTTCCGGCGCAAAATAACATAAACTTATCCTTTCTTCTAAACCTTCAAATTTCTGAAGAACTCTTTCATGTTTTTCTATGAATGTGCTTCTCCTATTTCTTCTACTCTTCTATAATATTCTTTATTTAGTAAAGGCTTTGGGCTGCGTTTCTTACATCATTTTTCTCTATTGCATGCAAAATGCAGAACGTGTTCACTTTGATAAAAACTGCTTGAAACATCATACTGAAACCACAAAGTCAAACAAATGAAAACTATATTAGGCAGAACCAAACACGGTTAGCGAGAATTTGTGTCATTTCCATGCTAAACTGAACACTATTGATCACATCCTCGTATATTTCGTAACATTTAGTCACTTAATTTTCAGATAAATATGTGTTTTTGTCTAACTGAAATTGCTCATGGCTCTAACACCAAAGAAATGCAAACAACAGCAACTTATGATCCTGGTACTAAAGAGTTTATCTTGCACACTAAAGATTTCCAAGCTGCTAAATGTTGGGCAGGAAATTTAGGGCAGACAGCAACCCATGCTGTGGTTTTTGCACAATTAATAAGTAAAGATGTGCACCACGGCCTTCATGCATTCATTGTGGAAATCAGAGATCCATCTACATTTCGTCCTTATCCTGGTATTGTCGTTGGTGATATGGGAGAAAAGATTGGTTTGAACGGTGTAGACAACGGGTAAGTGTCTCTGAGTAATAATATAAAGGGCAATTTTTAAATTTGTATGGAGGTTCAAGTTATATTTGTTTAGATACAACTTCAAACAAGTTTTAAAAGTTGAAGATTCAACGAACCTACCTTGCAGAATAATACTAGTTTCTGATATTTTCAAGCATTTATTAAGCCCTGAATCATGCTTCATGCCACATTTTTATTTCAAACTAGCGGGCCCGGCAGACGTTGTCCTGCCTAAAATTACTTTTCGCATTGAACTTTTGATTCATTAACCAAATCGTTTATTCAATGTGAAATATTTTTTTGATTACGTTTATGTTCAACCAAATATGTCGTTCCTATCGTCAGTTATGATCGCGAGTACATACAAAAAATTATGATTACAGTTTGTCCGAATTTCCCGATTTACGCCTATCCATATCATACAAAAATCCAATAGAAAAAAGCCCTTTCAGTTTTTCCGAATTTTCCGGGCAACTTTTCCAATTTTTCGTTCCCTAAAAACCTTATTTTTGAAAAGAATTAGCCAAATTGGTTCAACCGTTAAGCACTTTCAGTTTTTCCCGAATTTTCACATTTTCCGGTGGATTTTCCAAAAATTTTCTTTCATACAAACCTTGTCCTGACAATTACGATCACAACAAAAAAATCAGCCAAATCGGTCCACCCGTTAAGCACTTTTAGTTTTTCCCGAATTTTCAAATTTTCCGGTGGATTTGCCAAAATTATGATTTTTACAGTTTGTCCAAATTTCCCGACTTACGCATATCCATATCATACAAAAATCCCATAGAAAAAAGCACTTTTAGTTTTTCCTGAATTTTCCAATTTTCCGGGCAGCTTTTCCAATTTTTTGTTCCCTAATGCCATGTTCGGCCTCTGTTTTGTCGACGTTCCAAATTATTTTGTGCGTAAGCTCCTACTGAGTGCGTCGAACTCGACTGTATCCGTTGTTCCGGAGTCATAATGGATTGCGCTTGAGGCTTGAGAAATTCTTATTCGACTTGGCTCTAAACGCTGTCTACGCTCTTCGTCAGTCTCATTGACTCGACGATCATGTAGTTGGCTTACATTGCGCGTACGCCGACCGATATTTCAACGCCTCACTGGTGGCATTTTTTCCAAAGAAACACCAAATGCATGATCACCACCGATAACACACTGACAATTCAATTTTTAGAACTGTCAAACTGAACGTCACATTTTTGTTTGTCATACAGATTTTCATACAAACATACCATCCAAATTTTCGACTTTCCCGGTGGATTTTTCAAAATTTTCTTTCATGCAAACCTTGTCCTGACAATTACGAACACAACAAAAAAGAAATCAGCCAAATCGGTCGAGCCGTTCTCAAGTGATGATCTTACATACATGTGGCAATAGGCCTTTTCATTTCGTTCTGTGTTCGTTAGTGCGCATGTGCTGACAATCAGCTGTTCTTAGATTTTCGGACGAGTGTCACTGTCAGCTGTCAGGCGTTATAAACTTCGTGTGGAATATTCGTAAGTAAATAGTAGAATACCAAATAAGGAGGGTGTTTGAAAGACGGAAAATTATTACAAATGTTAGTTCCAAGTGATATCCCTCGTAAAATTGTGAGTCTGAATCCCGAAGGCGTGCCTGACTCTTATTTGAAATACGGGAATGTTATCCAAGATACTTCAACCATGTAGGTTTTTAATATAGCTCTGAAAATTAATCATTTTTTTAAAAGAAAACTGAGAAAAAGGATCTAATATAGGTACAGGTGTGTATTTTTCTGAAATGTATGTATGTAACTACAAGTAATTCTTATTTTAAAAACCTAACAAATAATGACATAAAACCTGGAAACGTTCAATACACATTTCCATTTTGAATCTTGCCTTTTACACATTTTTATCCAAGCAACATCATTTATACAGGTGGAACTAATCCTCACTTCCTCATATGGTCACCAAACTAGTTATTAACTTCGATTTTTCCGAGTTCCCAGCATTATTCAGGGTTTAGGAAATGGATAAAGTCGTAATCCCAAGCGATAACTTGGTCTTCCCGCACTGCTATCACCTTGGCAGTTACCAAAAGCACAATGCTTGGATGCTCCAAACTGTTTTAGTTACGAACTATTACTAATTTTGCACGTTTGCAGTAAAATTTTACCAAAGAATTAATAAACACTTTCAAACAAGCAATACCGCCTACCCCTCTAGGGCATATTGACACAAGACTTTGACATTCGTCCGAAATTGCCATAGCGCGTTCGCGCATGCGCCTCAGCATTTTTTGTAATGAAAAGTCCTATTGATAACAATGTATTTGTACGTCTTTGCTTGTCTCGTATGTTATCATGGAAACTAGTATTAGTGTCACAGTACTGTCAGTGTCCAAACAAATTAGTTCACATGCATGTGTCAACCCATACGCCAAGTTATATGATTTAAACTTTAGATGTAAAGAATCGGTCAATAGAGTATAACTGGTTCAAATCTTGTAACATATTCAAGATAATACCATTTAACATCAGTTTTCCGCAAAAAGCTCGGATACGCCGATTTTAAAAAGAATTAAAATGCCTCTGAAAAGATGTGTATTTTAACACCACCTTCCATTTAAAAATTTAAGGATGCTGTCTTCCCCCGCGTTGGGGTTGAAGTTACATGCATGAAAATATCTAATTCAGATGTGCAAAGAAGGATGGAGAAAAGGGCGGAAGAAATATTAGGAGAAGATCCAGTTCGGATTTAGAAAATCGGTATTCCATATTCATTGTATATAACAAAAGAACACTTAAAAAACTGCTATACTTTTGCTATACAACTAATCGACGTAATTCAGCAAAAAGAAAACTGCAAATCTATTGCTCTGCAATAATCAATGTAGCAAAAAAAATACGCACGCTGATTCAATCTATTGTTTCAAAGCATCAAGGTTTTTTCCTTGGGGCCTGCCTGCCCGTAAGCTCAGATGCACTGCAGCCACAAAATGGGCTTATTGTGCTCACCTCTAAGTCACATCCATTCCATGATCTTGGTGCCTTGGACTAAACGGTACAAGTTAAACATTGAATGCGTGGAAAATTCTTCCGGTTCCATCAGACATCGCCCGAAAATTCGCTGACTCTTCTGGTCTAGAGCTTCACATCTGCACAAGATGTGCATAGCTGTCTCCCGTTCCTTATTACACAAGCGGCAGTTAAGGTCTCCGTAATATTTGCCAATCTTCCACAGGTGTTCTATAACGGTCATGTGTCCCGTTAGGAAGCCTGTTACGATTCTAATTTGCATCCTACTAAGGCAAAGTAGTTCTGAGCATCATTTCCTGCAAGGTCCCTTTATATACGACTTGCTGTGCCTGTGTCCTGGAATCATGTTCCAGTAATTGTGATGTGGAGCGCGAATCCATCCGTTTACTTGGTGCCTGACGGCACTCTTACTTATGCCTAGGGCAAGTTCCGGTCCAACGAAAGGATCGTTGGAGCCCCGCTTTGCTAGATTATCGGCTTTCTCGTTCCCTATCAGCCCACAGTGACCTCGAATCCAAAACAGTCTCACTGCGTTCCGCATGGCTAGGATATTAAGTTGCTCGAAGCATTCCTACACCAGTCTGGAAGACATCTTGGAGCTCATAAGAGCCTTCAAAGCTGCCTGGCTGTCTGATAAAATAAAGATCCGCTGATTTTTATAGCCCCTCTTAATGTTTTCCCCGCACATTGTAGTATCGCGTAGACCTCTGCTTGAAAGTCAGAGGCATATTTGGCCAGAGAGAAGCTGAGTTTCATTATTGGTTTATCTCCAAACAGTCCTGACCCAGCACCTGTGTCTGTCTTAGAACTGTCGGTGTACCAGATTAGACTGCCGGAAGGTATGCTGTTCAGAATTTGGTTCTCCACTCTAGGGTCATCGATTGTGACCTGAAAGAGTGGTTGTGTGGTGTTCTTGGAGACCATGTAATCCGTCCTCATGTCAAGCATGGGACCCTTTATGTCCTCAATAATGCTTGTGTGCTCTGTACCGTGGCCACGTCTGTACCCAGACGGACACGGTAAAAAGAATTTTGCACTCTGTATAGTGCCAGTCTCGCCACCCACTGTATCACGAAGTGGAGAGGGGGAAGTTCCAGAAGAGTCTCTAACTTTATGGCTGTAGTTGGCGAAGTCCGCATCGCCCCTGTTATCCCTAGGCAGGCAAGCCTCTGAATTTTGCTTAGCCTTAGCCTAGTAGTTACCTGTTTGACTTTGGGCCACCATGCCAAAGCTGCATACATTATTCCTGGTCTGACCACTCTGGTGTACAGCCAGTGCACCATTCCTGGCCTTAGACCCCATTTCTTGTTGTATGTTCGCCTAACTACTGCAAGAGTAGTTTCAGACTTTCTGACTATTCTATCGATTTGTTGGTTCCAGGTAAGTGTTGGGTCCAGTATAACCCCAAGATACTTGACCTCCCTTGACATCAAGGTTACTTTGACACAGAAGTGTCAAATTTATATTTTTACTTACCCCAAAAATTCAAGATAGAGTTTATGTGTATTGTACATTTCTATGACAATGTCTATAACTTGCTCGTTGGATAATAACTTAATAAATAACTTAATAAATAATAATTGAGTTAGGACGAAATTGACAGTAACAAAATTTTCTGGCTTTAAAATACGCAACATTTTTATCCAAACTTTTTTGTCATATTTCTAATAGTTTAGCCGCAATATTTATTTGAGGATTTAAAATGTTAATAACAAGTGAACGCCTAACTTAATTGTCACCAAAATCAATAGGAGTCCTCACCGAGACCCATTATTCAAAAAAATCATTAAAATCGGTTAGTTAGGATGGGAGACAAAACCGGAAGAAAGAGAACGAGAATCACAGTTTATGGTCCAAACGAAGATGACAAAGCAGAATTTAAAGATCGATTCTGGGAAGACTTTGCTTTGGCCACAAACGAGGCAGTGGAAGAAATATACATTGCAGGATGTTTTAATGGCAGAGTGGGGAGAAAAGACGATTTATATAACACTGATAGGAGCATACGGCGAAATGATTAGAAATAATAACGGAAAACGAATGATAGACTTTTGTCGACTACGTAATCAGATAGTGACCAATACATTTTACAAACATAATAAGGACATCCACAAATACACAAGGGAAGAACCAAGTAGGAAAGAAAAATCAATAATAGATTACATATTAATTCAAAGAGAAATAAAAAAAGAGGAGTATAATTGATGAGAAGGTG
The DNA here is from genome assembly GCA_963966045.1 of Xestobium rufovillosum. Lineage (NCBI taxonomy): Eukaryota > Metazoa > Arthropoda > Insecta > Coleoptera > Ptinidae > Xestobium > Xestobium rufovillosum. The sequence continues at coordinate 12,977,456 of OZ014500.1, forward strand.
AAAAGGAGGTCCGAAATTGGCAGTGACCATTACTTACTGATGGCAAAAATCAAAGAATTGGAAACAGAAAAAGATGAAGGAAAGCAGAACAGCAGACAGGTATGCGGAACATACAGAGGGCAAGTAGAAGACAGTCCTCTTGGTGAACCAAAGAAATTAAAGAAGAAGTGAGACTTAAGAAACAGAAATGGAAAGATAACCTGACTAATAGAAATAGACAAAGATGATGCCTATAAACAGCAGAGAATAAAAGTGAAAAACATGGTGATGGAAGCGAAAAGGAACTCGTAGAGTGAATTCGGAGAAAAGCAAGAGAGAGACCGTAAAGGAAATATAAAATTATTTTACAAAGTTCTAAAGTCGTATAGAAAGGGAAAGAGAAAAGAGACAGGCTGCATTAAAAGCTTGCAGGGAGACTTATTAACCGGAGAACAATAGATAATGAATAGATGGAGAGAGTATGTTGAGAGTCTATTATGTACAACAGAAGATACAAATGAAGAATCAGAGCTGGAGGATGCATTAGTGGAAGACGAAGACCAAAAAATAACAAAAGAAGAACTACCATATGCAATTAGAAGCTTAAAGAACGGAAAAGCACCCGGACATGATAGAATTACCACTGAGATGTTAAAGAACATGGGATTAAGGGCAACACAAATTTTACTAGAAATATATAATAGAGCTTGGAGAGAGGAGAAAATACCAAGAGATTGGGAAATTACGAAGATATTGCCTGTGTATAAAAAGGTTATTTTAAGGATTGTATCAACTATATTTGGGCCGCCCAACAGACGGAGTGATCACCCTGCAAGAACGTGCTCTAACGGGGCCAATATTAATTTATGGCGACCGCATTGGAGTGATGCGACTTCGTTGGGTCTAAAGAAAGCGCATCACTGCGGTTCGGTTGTCCCAAATTGATAGTGGTCTCGTCTAGAGCACGTTCTTGCAGGGTGATCACTCCGTCTGTTCGGCGGCCCAAGTATACAGAAGCATATCACTACTGAGCACGGTTATAAAATTGTATATGAGCAAGTAATAAACACTAGGCTAAAGTCGATGACAGAAAGCACTTCAGCAGAATCACAAAGTGGGTTTAGGAAAGGCCGGAGTACACAAGACCATATATTCACGTTGAAGCAAGTGGCTTGTAAATCAATTCAACAGAGCAAAAACGCGTTTTTGGCATTTATTGACTTGGAAAAGGCGTTCGATAAGGTTCCGAGAACAAAAGTATGGGAAAGTTTACAGATAAGAGGTATTAACCGAAAACTGGTGAGAGTTATACGAAGTTTGATCAAAATCGACGTGTCCCAGCTTTTTGAGTAAAAATGATGCTAAATGGTATAAAAACGCACTTACAGTTTTCAGTGGGCCATCCTGTATGTATACGATTATTGTATGTTATAGTGTGGGTAAAACAGAAAATTACAATAAATTATAAGTAGTAGTATTCATAGAGTAGTATTATTACAAAAGTTAGTATTGTCAGGCGAACTGATAAATAATTTTGGACTCTCATTCATCAGTATATGTAGTGTTCTCTCAACATTTTTATTTTTTTTTAATTTTGTAGATTTATACTTTTCCATAACTATCATATTCCTCGTGAAGCATTGTTGAATAAAATGGGTGATGTATTGGAGGATGGAACTTATGTGACCTCTATGAAAGATCCAAATAAGAGACATGGTGCATCTTTGGGTGTACTATCAGGCGGGAGAGTAAACATTACTTTAATGGGCGCATGTTATTTAAGTAAAGCTGTAACTATCGCACTGAGATATGCAGCAGTTCGTACCCAGTTTGGACCAGGGGAAGAAGAACTTCCTATTCTAGAATACCAGTCTCATGTAAGGTCCTATGTGAATATATTCTTAAGTACCTATTTTATATTGCATGCACGTTAACATAAGGGCAAGTGATGTGTTTCGTGATTTCTTACTTACCTACGTCCCGCACTAGCAGGTGGTTGAAGTGCAAAAATGTTTGTACCGAGAGATTTATAATGAAAATCCCAACGGTAAACTACACAATTCTTCAAATTTTCATTGTCTTCTAATCCATTACCCTTTTGTTTCTTTGATTTTTTCCTTCTCTCCTTTATTTTTCTGTTCTACTTTATTTTTATTTGTTTCTCCACTAATTATTCTTTTTCGTTTCCTGGTCAATTCTTGTATGCTTTGAATTAGGTACCTCCATTCTAATATCCTGAGTTAACCTACGCTTTTCCTCAAAAGTTGAACATTCTACATCACCAACTATTTGAGAACAGTAAGTAGTATAATTTGGGCCTACCTCTGCCTCTTTTTATTCTCATCTCATGTGTTCATAAAATTCCGCACCACTTATTGTATTGCTATAAAATGTCTTGTTGTAGCAATATCGTTTGATACCATATCTTGCTGCAGCTTATGTACTCTATATAGCAGGCTGTCAGTTAACTGAATTATATTATCAATTGGCAATAGACTCTGCAGTTGCCGAAAATAAGGAAACTTTACCTTCTAGAGGATTAGAACTACATGCAATATCATGTGCTAGTAAACCAATTTCCACCTGGGTGGCTAGAGATGGAATACAAGAATGCAGAGAATGTTGTGGGGGGCATGGATATCTGAGAAGTAAGTGAATATTTAATCATTTTTTGCGTTATAATAAACTTGTGTTAACATATTTTTTATAGTTGCTGGTATTGGTGATATTCGTAATACTAATGATCCTGCTTTAACGTACGAAGGTGACAATCATGTTATTATTCAACAAGCTGCTAACTGGTTGTTGAAATATTGGCCCTTAATACTTAAGCGGGAGAAATTTTCAACACCTTATAATTCTCTCACTTATTTGAATGATGCCCTACACATATTAAAAACTGGTAAATTTACTGCTACTTCAATAGAAGATATTTGTAAACCTGAAAGTAAGTACTTATGTAATAAGTTTGTTGTAACAGGTGGAATGAATTTAAATTGCAAATAATGACCTCAAATAAAATGAAAAACCCCTTTGAACATATATGACCTAATGTAATTCCTAACAAAGATACCACCAGATATTGAAAATTATCCGTTTCATCGTTTAATCTATCATTTGTTAAGATGTTGAAAAGTTATACCTAAATATTACATGTAGGTAGTTAGTCACTTTCTTCCCAACTTCAGAACAAACTTCTTCTGAAGTTGGGAAGTAATTCCCGAAATTTTAAGACAATGACTTTGTATGTAATATTGTAATTGGTAGAAAGCATAGTTGTAGTGATAAACTCAATGATGTAAATAATAAATGCTGACTAACTATAACACTTAGGTATAACTTTTTAACATCTTAACAAATGGCAGACATTCGTTTTTGAGTATGCAAAAAAATCAAAATAATTGATTTTTCAAAAAGTGATTTTTAAAAAAGCCAATCAATTGATTTGTCCAACAAATGTGACGGAAGCTTTGTTACAAAACAAAGAACTCGTTCACCTTGTGTGGATGTGGGTCTTACAGTTTTCAAAGTTTCGAACAACAGGATTAAATTTGGAGTTGATTTTCCATTTATTTGGTATAAACTGAATTCTTTAATTAAAGATTGAAAGTGGTCGTTGGACGATTCGGGTTTATTCAGACACGAGGAAATTGCTTCTTTCATCTTTTCGTAATGGTGTGTAGCTTCATTACTTTGGCTTTTCAAGGACTTTTTACTTTTATAACAAACGAAGTGATTGGGTCATCAATGTAACTTTCTTGTTTTTGGGTTGAAGTAGGAATATGTCTTCTTGAGTGTGCAACAAATCATCCCTTGTGATACTCTGGAGCCAGTTATACAACTCGCCCTTTCGGTTTCGGTATCTGGGACGCTCTGTATAGCTAGGCTACTCGGATCGTTATCTCTTATTAAAGATATATCGGGGTTGCATCTGGTCGGTCAGGTTCGTCGATAATACCCTTGCTCAAAAGTTGAAGAAGTGAGTGTTTGTTATTGCTAAACGGTGAAAATTATAAATCATAAACAAACTAAAAGAGTTTCTATTAATTTAGCTATTTACATTATTTACGGAAATAGGACGGATATTTACAATAATATACGTATACATGAAAATAAATTTGAAATTCTGGTATTAAAATTCAGGGCGGTACTGTAACCGGCTTCCCGAATGAGTAGCGCACAAGAACCGGGCTAGATGCCGAGCTCATGGACTGTTCCCTCGGGATCAGCTATTACTTGAATACCGGTAGCTTCGTCGTATGATTAACTGTTTCGTAGTGCAACCAGTCGGGGGTTTCAAGTCTGGGATATACGTCGGAACAGCTAGGTGTGTAAGCCCTTGTAAGACAGGTTTATTAACCGGCATGAAAACAGCTTTATAACTGACGGATCCACCATCCACCCCAGGACATATGCAGATTGGGTATAAACCTCCGTTGCACTTGGTACATTGCTAGGCTGTATGACCCGCCGCAAATATGCAAACTACGTAGGTTATACTTTCCTGCACCTGTGCTGGTAAATGGACCTACCTAATTAAGTCACCTACACCTCTGCTACACGTCGACTAATTCCGGTCAGGTTAGTTTAATTACTGGTAGCCCCTCGGCTTCAATAATTAAATACCAACGATGTAAACTCGTGAATTTATATTCTCGTTAGAATAAAACGGTTGCGGGAGATGAACAGTAAATCGTACTCCGTGAACTAAACTTATTCAACCTGGCAGCCGGTTAAAATTTATCCGGTGCGGGTGAAGAGAATTATTCTTCGGATGCGGGTGAAGAAGATTCTTCTTCGGATGCGGGAGAAGAGTAGTCTTCTTTGGCCTCTGGTGCGTGCTGGGTTTTATAGCCACTCAGATAGGCTCGACTGTCGGCGGTCGTGCTCGCATTCCTACCATCGAAACCAAAGACTTGTAGAGGGGACTTAGCTATTTACATTTACGACTGAAGCAGAAGGAATCCTCACAGTCTAAGCTTTTGTGTGGGGAAAAGGCAAAACAAAGCTGCCGACCAGTTGTGTAGTAAACAGGTGCCGCCGCGGAAACAGAATATCGCGGAACATTCGCCTGGTCCGTTGCTTGAATATAATAACAAACAACGCTCCCCGTGACCCGCTGACCTACGACAGTGTAGACTTCACAACAAAAGCAGCTGTTGCATAAGGACGCCAGGTCCATTCTAGAAGTTTTTGATTAAAACGCTCGGTGTAATGGCAAGTTGCCACCACTACTTTTCTTATGCTCATGTTTATTTGTTTGTGACGTAGCTGCTTACTTTTCTCTCTTTATACGGATGTGTCACGGCTCTCTCTCTGTGACGCAGTGGAACGGAGAAAACGATGATGAATGCTAATCCAAGTTTGTTGGATATTCCAATTATGCATTTGTTATAAATGAGACTAGCATCTTTATCATGACTTCTCATATTCAAATAGAGAAGACGTTCCATAATATCTCTTGGAAAGTTTCTTCGACACTTCAAAAAATCTTCTACAGAAGTATTCGTAGTTTCCGTTAAAACACACACATGCGAATTTCTTACTAACAGAATACGTGTAACCCGTATTAAGGATATTTGAATTAGTTAGGACTGATGCCATTACTTTTATAAACAGAACCAAAATCATAAAAATTCCCGGGAAACAGGAATCCCAGAAACAATAGCGTTTCTCGGGAAAATGAAAACCGGGAATCCCGGGATAGAAATTCTTAGCCAGTGGTGTGCTAATAATGGGGCGTCGTCCCTTTTATTTTAAAAAAAGGACACTACAGTAGTTTTTCCAAAAAATCAACAAAATTCTGTATTCCTTTTGTATTGTCTTGCACCAAAACTTACTATCTTGTAAATTTCTTAGCGCGCTTTTAAATTTCTCTCACTTGCGAATAAGAAAATATCTCTCCCCATATATTTGAAATAATAAGTAAGTTTCCATGCTTTCGCTTTTCTTATTTCTTGCAGATATATTGGGTGCTTATCAGTGGCTAATATGTTATCTCCTTAAACAGACTTATGAGAAGCTAGAGAATAACCTTAAGAATGGTGTTGATACATTTAAAGCTAAAAATGAGGTGCAAGTTTACTTTGCAAAAAGTTTGGCAGTGGCTTATATTCAGGTACTTAGATATGTTTGTATATAACTATTACTCACAATAAACAATCGAATAACTTTTATTTTGCGAAAGAGCTTTACCCATATTTTTGTATTTTATTTACGGAAACATAAATTTATATTAATATTCATTAACATAAACTGTCACATTTAGTTTTGTGGTAAGAGATTCCAATGCTTTTTTAGCGGGTTTGTATGTCAAATCCCCAAGGCTACATGCCAACAACACATTCTTCAGAAAAGTATATCAAATTTGAACACAGCGACCTGTTATATTTAATTGGAGAATACCATTTTTATGTGCCATGGGTCACTAACTCGAATTTGCCGTAAACAGAAAGACATGCTGTATTCTTTGTCAGTAATACAACACTTCCCTTCCCTTAGGGAACATCGAAGTAAAAATTGAATTAATGTTTCAAACTATGCTTTCTTTTGTAGCAATTCAACTTGCATGTATACTGCGACATAGTGAGCACATGTGATGATCTACCAGTTAGAAATGTGCTACAGAAATTGTTTTCTTTATATGGTTTATGGTCTCTTGAAAAGCATATTCCCCATTTATATCAAGGGGGGTATGCACATGGTCCAGAACTAGTAACTTTAATGCATAATGCAGTATTGTCATTGTGTAAGGATCTTAAAGATGATGCTGTTGCTTTGGTGGACGCAATAGCCCTTCCAGATTTCTTGTTAAACTCTGTGCTGGGGACTTCTGATGGATTGGTAAGTGAATTGTATTACCTACATTGAACTATTTATGACAAATTTAGCATTTGCCCATCGTGTTTTGTCGTACTTCTTTATTTTATTTCTGCCTTTTTTGTGTCCAAACTTTACATCACCCTGCATTTAATTAATTCTAGAGTAGGAAATTACTGCTTCTATCGTATGGTATGCTAAGTGAATTTAAGTGGGTGCCTAAACTAACAGTTTACACATAGTATGACCCTCTATTGTTAAGGAGCTGAGGTTCAGCAATAATTTTCAAGATTTCTGACTCATCGTAATCCAAAATATCAGGCTTTTCAGGCCGCCGAAAAGCAAGTAAACCACCGTTTTTCATGTGACTAATTTGAACCTTACTTCCTTCAGCAGACAATACTTTACCAGGATAATACTGGCAGTCACAGTATACAATTACAAAATTCCCTTCTACAACTGCTACTGTTTCAATAGTTTCATATCGTCTGATTCTTCAATGTTGATTTCGTCCTCAGATTCAAAAGAACTGCTAAAATTATACTGCACAGCATCAGTCTTCTTTACAGGAACACGTTTTGCCTTTGGACTTTTCTGAGAAGCAAGGTCTCGATGTCTCTACTTTTCTTTTTTCTGCTTTCCTTCAACTCATTTTCTTTAATCTCCTCTCTCTTTGCCTGAAGATATTCAGCTGTTGGTATTATTTCTGTTCCTGAGCAAACCCTTCTTTTCTTCTTTGGTGGGACATCAATGGTTGATGGCTCTCTTTGGTTTCGTATTAAGTTTAAAAGAAGTGCTCAGATTGTCATCAGCTCTAGGTTTTAAAGGTCCTGTGATATCTTGTTGTTGCAATTTATTGATTAACCTACTATCCACTTTCCTTTGGAACAGAAACAACAGGTTGTTCATATTGCGATTTTGATACTCGAGGTTGATCGTCCTCTGTCTTGGATTCCTGATTTTGCGCGTCCTTCGTTACTTCTACGAGTATGTCAGCTTCTGGTCGTTCTTGAGTGTGGGGGGGTATCATCAAGTTGACCATAAGTATCAGTTTCCTCTTTCTGTTGCTTGTATTCTTCAATGTCAGTTTTCGAGAACATTCCAACAGAAATTTGCTTCTTGTCGGGACGGTTTTCTTCCTGATGATATATACCAATTGCTTTGAATCCATTTACAATATTATCACTAGCAACTTAGCAACTGAATGAATTTGTACTTGGGCAGCTTCCTTCGAGGGTTGGCTCTTTGCCATTTGCAAAGTTCTTTGCTAAGTGTGTTTTTCGTGCTCCTAAAAACTCCCACATCTAAAGGTTGCAAAATATGGGTTGAATGCGGGGGTAGCTTCGAGATCGTAACTTCATTGGTGATTGCAAACTGTATAGAGTCAACTGTAATGTGTGATACATGTCCATTGACAATCAGTAATGCTGGACGATCATTGGGAATGTTCGGTGAAAAACATTTCTGAAACCACTTGTAAAATAATTCTGAATTTATCCAACCTTTATTTGATGCTGCACACGAAGTTTTATCAACAGGCTTGGGCTGACTGGGCAGCCAAAACTTCTTTTCCCTTTAAATACTGCAAGCAAAGGCAACTTTTGACCAGCAGCAGAGCAGCGTACTAAAGCTGTTGTACTGTCTCGGCCGGATGTTGCAATAGTTCTTGTGCACGGTGTTCCAATTTTACCAACAATTTTGGTTTTTGATGGATCAGTTGAGAATGGAGTTTCGTCACAATTAAAAGTTCAGGTTTCCTTTTTAAACACAAAAGATCAAAAAAAGTACTGTATCATAATAAATAGTCAGATGCACAATAAATACAAAAGAGCGTAGCTTGAAATTTACGGCGATCACATGACGGAGATGTTTTGTGGGAACGATTATGTGTGTAGGTACCTGTTATTTTATTTTTAAATTTTTTAGGTGTACAAACATCTGGAAACTGAAATGCTGACAGCTCCTGGTGCATTAAGTAGGCCATATTGGTGGAAGGAAATTCTTTCTTCAACTCTATCTAAACTATGATATGTTGGCACATCGTATTAATAGCCTTGAATGAGCGTAAACTACAATGATTAATTATAATTTTAAATGTTGGTTAGCTGAAATGTAGAACAATTATTTTTGGAAATACACACAGAGAATACGGAACTATAGAGAAGAGTTACTGTAATCAGAACCCTTGATCTACATGGTTGATCATCATTAACCCTAAAGTGCTGGTCCATTTAAACTGATACAGTAATATTTCGTTTACAATTTTTTGACACTGCCGAATTGGTACTTCAAGCTTTCCATACTTAATTTTTATGTAAAATCTGTTGAATTTTTTACTTGGTGTAAATTTCGTCTCTGGTAGACTACCAGTATTGGCTGTCAGCCTGCATTTGGGCCTTGTTTAAGGTTGCCATAAACTGCTACCATCATTGACGACCGGCGGTCACGAAGAGAATCGCTTGCGATACCTGGTCCCAAACCCAGTACTCGTTTGCTATTCGCTCACGAGAATAATTACCGACTAGACTTTACCGCAAGAAACTCAAATTTAATTTCCTGTAAATAATTAATGTAAATTAATAGAATATATTTATTTGTTTTCCGTGTTTATTATTTTGTCCGTATAGCATTAGATATATAAATGGAGCAATAGAGAACCCAGCCTTTCTTCGACTGAAGCGAAGGGCATATAATTATATATGGACGAATAAGTTTCCCACCCGACCGACCGAGATGCAACAATTCGATCGTTAAAAAGCTTACGACCCGAAATAAATTGGTATACAGTGTGTCCCAGGACGCACGAAGGAAAGTTCGTAGCAGTTTGTTTTTTGAATAAATAATACCCTCTACTATCTCTTCAAATGTCCTTTCATCTTTCAAGTGATGCTCGTATACAGTTTCTTATTCTCTGGTATACGTTTGAGCAGAGCGATTAATTTGCTTTATTTCGTTTGAGTAAAATGCAAAAGTTTTTAAATAAAAGTGGTTTTTGTTGTAAAACTATTTACTTTTTATACAACGTGTCCAAGACAAGGAGGGCCAGTATGGGAATATTGGAAATGACAAGAGATACGGATTTGGTTAAATGGGAAAAAAGTTGCGTAATTAAAGGATCAATAAAATGGCGCCTAGAAATCCTTGATATAATTTTCCGTTTTTGAGATATTTCGAAAAAACTGAATTTATGAATTTTTAACTATATTTTTTTCTGACTTTAATATTAAAGTTAGAGCGAAACTGACAAAACTTCTTCGTAGCAGCTTTTGATGAAATTAAAGATTTCATTGCCAATTTTTTTATTCTACGTTTCGTCTTCGGGCAACCATTTCATTTTTTTAAATACGGTCCTGATTTTCTGATGTCAAATTTTATGAGCACTTTTTATTCTGAATTCAACAATGTATCACACATTATGGTTTAATTACGTTTCGACCCGTTTTTGACCATCATCAAGAAATTTTTAGGATACGGACCTGTAATTCTCATCATTTTTAGAAAAATTCTCTTAATTTTCTAAAAATTATGAGAAATACAGTTAATTGGGCTTTCTTCTGATATCAGAAACGAACAAAATTTTCCAAAACTGCAAGATGCGCTATGCTTAGAGTAGGGTAGGTGCTTATCGCTAGTATCATCTAACAGATTCGTAAAACTCTTGCGGTGCACTTAAAAATTGCCCAACTTATACTGTATGTACATATTTTTTTACAAAACAATGAGAAATACAGGTCCGTATCTTAAAAATTCTTTGATGATGGCCAAAAAACGGTTGAAACGTAATTATACCATAATGTGTGGTACATTATGTTGAATTCAGAATAAAAAGGGCTCATAAAATTTGACATCAGAAAATCAGGACCGTATTTAAAAAAATGAAGTTGATGATGGTTGCTCGAAGACGAAACGTAAAATAAAAAAATTGGCAATGAAATCTGTAATTCCATCAAAAGTTGCTACGAAGAAGTTTCGTCAGTTTCGCTCTACCTTTAATATTAAAGCCAGAAAAAATATAGTTAAAAATCCATAAATTCAGTTTTTTCAAAATAACTCAAAAACAGAAAATCTTATCAAGGATTCCTAGGCGCCATTTTATTGATCCTTTAATTACACAACTTTTTTCCCATTTAACCAAATTCGTATCTCTTGTCATTTCCAATATCCCCATACTGGCCCTCCTTATCTTGGACACGTTGTATTATATGTAAGAATACATAATATTATGATTAAAATTAAATATGGTATACCTACTACGATTCTGTTTAGTCGATAGCAGATTGTCACATAATATGTAAGTACATATAGATATTGTAAAGAGATGTTAAATTGAACTGTGATAAATTTCTTTTATAATAAATGTTATAATCTTGTATTGAAATTATATTTTTGCAATATGGGAAATTTGTAGTAATGAAAGTTAAACAATTAATTTTTATTTAAATTGAAACTCTCAAATGATAAATGCGATCCACAGAAAAACGAAACGATCGACTCACATTTTTCAGACCTAAAGACCTATTTTTGTCGACGATTGAATTTAACCCCTAAATTGAGCTTTTTAGTGCATTAAAAGATCATTTCTGCATTTTCTGGACGTCAAAAAAATTGTTCTTTCACGTTGATGTAAATATGAGTTGTGCAATATATGGAGTTAGTCCTATGAAATCGTATGTTCGTATGACATGTGACGGACATTTTCAAGAATGAAAATACTGAAGGCGTTCGTCTTCCACCCCAGCATATAGAACAGTTGTGTTGCCCAAATTCATAATAATCTTGATAGGAGTAACAAATCATATCGCTTTTTAAATGCTACATAGGTACTTTTGTCCCATTTTTTTATAACTGCATTTTCCTGTTCTTAAAGTTTTTCATTTTGTATCCTATTTTCACTCTTTTGCTTTGGTAATGTCTTACTTTGCTTGCTACCAAATAATTCCATCAGTTTCGACAAATTTCGTGTAAAACATTTAGGTATTAACACTGAAGAAATTTTTTAATATTAGAAGTCTATGACCACAAATAACTGCATCTCCATACGGTTATAGTATCCCTTCCTTTTGTCAATAGATATAAAACATTCTTATAATTATTCTGATATATTTATCTGGTATTCTGTACTTAATGATTAAAAATTAACCACATTAGGTACTTCCCTATTTATTTAGTCAAATACTTTTTGGAAGATAAGTTTTTATATAGTCATCAGTTTCATTTACTTTGGCGTGTATGATAAGGCAGGTTTAACTTCAAGAAAATTCACTACCTATTAAAAATTTTAAGGCTTCCATCCTTGCAAATATTGCATTGGGCAAAATTATTTTCCCAGGGGATTCAGTCGTGACCATCAACAACTCAAAGGTCAAAATGTACTCCCACCACTTTTTAATTAATATCAAGTTGTAGGGTCATGTGATATATCAGTAATTAAATATGCACCGGTTGTAAGAAAATAGTATATTATACACGAGTTTATAATGAATGCTATTATTACCGAGGATGAAGTTAACAACACGAGCGAGTGACACGAGCGAGTTTTGTAATCATCCGAGGTAATAATAGCATCATTATAACGAGTTGTATACTATACTTTGTCCACGACTATCAAAACAGATTCCCAGAAAGAATTTACCGTCATTTCCCTTCTCCAGTGTAAGAAAGATTCACACGTACGCTCTCAGGTATAATTTTCTTGGTTTTTTGGGCAATGAATCTAATGAGGCAAGTTCTGCAGCTTCTTTTATTGCTGGTGCTGTTAAAGAAACCTCGTTTTCACTCTCACTACTCAATATATCTTCTTTTTTAGAATATGCATTTCAAATTAAAAGCAAACCATGCTGATTTGACGTTTCAATTTGAACTGACACATCGCGATCGCGGCCTACTAAATAAATGTAAAAAAGGGTCAAAGCGATGTTCCTATTGGTGTAGTGAATAATATTCATTAATCACTGCAGTGATTAATGTATCTAATTATGATTGAAGAAACACAAGTATAAAGAGTATAATAAGATAGTCGTGGACAAAGTAAATTGGAAAACTTAAACTTGTAACAAAATAAACGAGGATTTGGGATTCCCCAGCGAGCTTCACTTCACCCAACTGATATCCACGGATTTTACATATTAATAACATATTACCTATATTATTTCATAGTTTGCTTGTAAGGTTATGGGGAAACTAAACAAACAAATGTTTACCCTCCAGCTGTCAATAGATCATTTTAGAATGTCGTCACACAATTAACAGCTGGAGGGCAAATATTTGTTTGTTTAAAGCTTAGATGAGGGAAGAAGAGGAGGAATAACAAAGCAGATGTTTGTGTTACCATTTGGCGTCATAAAGAGGCGTAACTTAAACTCCTTATAGTCTCTTTATGCTGAGAATTGAACGAAAATTATTAAAATGATATGACTAGTTGCAATATTGCAAAAGTTATTGCTTTTGTTATTTTTCTTAAATTACATGAACTCTAAACAGTAACCTGGTTTCACCACTATTTGTTTGGCTCCAAATCTTTCAAATTTTGGTAACACACGTGCATAACAAAGATCGGGCGTTGTGTATCCATACTCTACCCTCCAACAAAAATGGCGGCCTGTCAAAATCAGGCATTCTAAAATAGTTTATACACCGCATAAGTGCTTCCGTCATACGTCAGATTTTCATTCTAAACAAAATAAATGCACGTGCCATTTGACGTTTATCAGTATTATTTACAACGTCTTAAGTTAATTTTTGCAATATAATTCTAGAAGTTTTGGAGTGAAAACAATTTATTTTCAATCTGTGTGTTACGCTTACGTGTAAAAACTTGAAAACGACTATAATTTATTATATTGCATAGGTTAGGTTAAAACGTCAGATAGCACGTGGCTTTGTTTTGTTTGGAATGAAAATCTGACGTTTGTGGCGCGCCACTTATGTGGTGTATTGTGTGACGACATTCTGAAATGATCCATTGTGTGATGAATTCTGAAATGATTAGGTTATGTTCTTGTGTGCTCCAGCAGTTTTAGATCAGTAGATGCAAATCTCTTCTCTTACATAGTATAAGCATATGTTCTCTTAGATGAGGGAAGAGTATGGATACATAACGCCCGACCCTTGCCGTGCACGTGAGTGTTACCAAAATTTGAGCGTATTTGGTGCCAAACAAAGTGATAAAACCAGGTTACTGTTTAGAATTCATGTAATTTATCTAAAAATAACGAAAGCAGCATTTGAAATAGTGCAACTAGTCATATCATTTTAAGAATTTTCTTTCAATTCTCGGCGTAAAGAGACTAAGAAGTTTAGGTTACGCCCCTTTTTTTGGTGCCGAACGGTAACAGGAACACCTGCTTTGTTATTCCTCCTCTTCTTCCCTCCTTAAGTCTCTTCTCTTGCACTTTGATCTGTAGGCTGTAGTAGCACACATTTATGCCGATCCTACGCGGTATAACATTAGAGCTAATAGCTAATGCAACGTTCCCCAATTGGTGTATTTCTGCCGCGCAACAACAGTACAACAGCCAATAACAGTAAAAGTCAACAAATTAGTGGATGTTTGTCTCGCTTGATGGTGATCCCCTAGCTGTCCTTTTGGACCAGAACAGTTTTTTTGGTCAAAAGAAAAAAGAGAAATCATCATAACAAAAAAAGAACTACTGCGAGGTGCGAACCCTCAACGTTGCGGATTGGGAAGCTGACACATCGACCACTGACCCATGAAGGTGTGGTGCCGAGATCGGTTACGAAAATAGTATATTAAGAAAATTCGCCCGTTGTCGTAAGAATAAAATCAGGGATGAGTGTACAGTTGCTATGTTATACTGCGTAGGATCGGCATAAATGCTAGTAGCACTGGTTGTTAGATCTGTAGCTCAAACCTCAAACACACAAGAAGTGTGGTAGTTCAAGAAGTCCGTAGTCAAATGTTTTGGATGATGAGAGATATTTTTTGTTAAAGCGTGTGGTCGTGTGGATAACAAAATATTTTGAATAGTAATAAAAGTTCAAAGTTCAACATCCTGTACATGACTGTGTTAGTTTGGTTTTATCTAGCGATACGATTTCATTTTGTGCAAAATAGCAAATGCTGAATCCTGAATACATAAATATCTGGAATAAGTAGGCCAGAAATACTTAATAGAACATTATGGCTAAGTATTTGGTTGACTTCCCTTCCGGTCCTTTGGATCGTTATAGAAAAATTGCATCATTTGATTGGAAAAAATTGAAAATTTTTATTAATACAGAAGAAATAGTTGAATATGAGGTAAGTTTCGGTATCAGTTTGTTGCTAGGTACCTACATTTAGTCTGTTTTAGTATCATTTACATAAGAATGTAAAATCACGTCAAGAATTAAGTAATTCACCACCTTCATTGAGTTTAAACGAACAACGGCTTGCAACCCACAGAATGTCACATGAACTTCATAAAATTGAATACCTGCGACCAGGAGAAGAGCTAGTAAATTTAAGAAGACCTACTATCAATATGAAGACCGCAATGAGTATTGACCCATCAACTTATGTTAAACATAGCCTAACATACGGCTTATGTCCAAATGTTCTGTATTCGATGGGTACTGAGAGACATTCTCAGTTAGTAGAAAAGGCGTATGATTCTAAGGTAAGAGCTACTTAATCAGTGTTTGTGAAAACTGCTGATCAACTGATCAAACATGGGAAAAACTGTTGCCAACTGGATCAGAAAGCCTGCATCAGTACTTGGTTTAGTGTTAAGAGTAGTTAGCCATTGCGCACATTTTGGGGACCTCTGGTAGCGGATTCAATGACTATGCAGTGTTTTCTGCAAAACTATTTTCCTGAAATCACTACTGTCAGTGGTAGAAGAATTTGCTATCAAACTGTTGCAAGATTTTTTGATTAAATCTCAATGTTTTGCTAAATTTTGCTTTGAAAGTGTTAAATTATGGGAAAAATTAAAATGTCATACATGAAGGCATAAATTGAATTTGGAATAGAAGTTGAAGAAACTTTGTGGCAAGGTTTTTAAAATTGGAAATTGAACTTACAGGAATCTGGAAATTTGACTGTTGGTACCTGTTTGGCCATTATGTGAAATAAGCAATAATTATAAACCTAATAATGAGATCTTTGAATGCCTAAGTTAGGTATATTATGATGTAGTGATCCTGGATCATTAAAGAACTAAAACATTTGATACAGGAATTCCTCGGTTCAGTTGTTCAAAAAAGTCAGACACCGGCTCAGTTGCTATGATACCGGCTTTCTGATTGGTAGTTTCATAGCAACTGGTTCTGTATCAGATTCAAGTCTGTTCCCAACAACTGAGCCTTAGTCACTAAACACTTCATAAATCTTATCTAGGTCACAGCCTTTACATATCATCCCTAGAAACACAAACTAGCGTGTCTGACAATTTTAAGGAAAGTTAAGAATCCTATCCATTCGCACTTCTAATTTGGGCAAAAATATCAATTGGACGGAAGTGATGGAAGTTAAAGTCGTAGAATCAGATAAAAACAAAATTTTTTATAACACCAGCCACTTTGATGAGAACTACGATTTCATTGAACTAAAAAGAGGTGTAACAACAGAAGAATTAAAAGTTGATTCATTATATACATCACCAATTTATATCAAACTCGCAAAATATAACTAGTTAAACTCCCTGTGCAGAGGTGCAAATCCCGTCATTCGGCTGCCTGAAGTGAAAGATTTTTACGAGAATCTACCTCCTGACGAAAATAATGTTTAAAATAAGATGTACCTAGTATATTGTTTTTTTTAAGTTTTGCAAAAATCTTAATTTCATTACAATTATAATTTAAGGATTACAGTGATAAGTTTTTGTTTTTTCTTTTTTATTAAACATGCCTTATGTAAGAATACAAATATGTTTTATAATTATGAATAAAAATCACGTAAAAAAATAATGTTTACAATTGTTTTGCATATTTTACCTCATTCTATAGTGATAAGTTTTTTAATGTTTATTTTTTGTTGGACAAGTCATGTAAGAATTTAAAATACATTGTTATATAAATGAAACAAAATAATAATAAAAGTGACTTATAATATGTTTCTTCTCTACCAATTTCAAATCGCGAAGTAGCGTATCTGACTTTAAATATTTTTTACTACTTAACATTCTTAACAAAAGAGAAAAAGAGACCCAAAAATATGAAACGTTTCACATTAAACCAATAAGTTATTCAGACCTTTAACACAATTCAGAGTTACTTATGTTAATTCAAAAGGGTACATAAATCCAAATGCAAGAAAAATTAAAATCATTTCAATGTAGCAATTCTCAACAGTTTTTACACATGCACAGACGAAAATTGGTTCCTGACACTATACTTGGGCCGCCGAACAGACGGAGTGATTACCCTGCAAGAACGTGCTCTAGCGGGTCCAATATTAATTTATGACGACCGAATTGGAGTGATGCGACTTCGTTGGGTCTAAAGAAAGCGCATCACTGCGGTTCGGTTGTCCTAACTTGATAGTGGTCCCGCCTAGAGCACGTTCTTGCAGGGTCATCACTCCGTCTGTTGGGCTGCCCAAGTATAATCACCTTTTATACTAAACCAAGAACTGATCCAAGTTCAGATTTACCAAGGTGTTAAATACTAGAATATTAAATTTTAACCTAGTGTTAACTCGAAAATACTGTTTTCTGTTCATCGTATGGCAAAAATAGACCAATAAGAAAATAAAGTGTATAAAATTATATGAAAAATTTACTTAGATCATTTTCATAAGACCAGCACAACCATCAGGCAAAGTCAAGCAATTTGGCATCTTCGTTACCTTTGATCTTTGATGAATAGCTTCCTTATCTTTAGTTATTCCAACTACCTGTCTTTCAGTCTTTCTTCAAGTTTGTAGTTGATCATTTCATTATTTATGAATTATTTTATTGATACGAGCATTGGTGGTGCATGAGTATTCTTTTGTAGTGAAAACAGAAATCTTGCTTTCTGAGCATGCATAACCTATTGTTAGGATAGTGTTTGTACATTGGATTAATTATCAAATCTACAAGTGTACATCTAACTCATTTTTTCTCATTTCTCACAGACATTGTTTTTTAAATTTAAACTTTTAGACCTTTTTGTTTGGAGCTCTGAATTTGCTATTTGATTATAAGGTTGTTTCTTTTCAACTTTCTAGATATACAGTAACGGATAAATTCTATAAAATCATTGAGAAAAATATTTCAAACAAATGCTCAGACACGTTTACTTTTATTTTTAAATTATCATTTACAGATGTCATTTTCAACACCCCACCCTTCAACCCCTAAGCATTACTAACCCCAATTTCAAAAATTCAAATGACAAAGTACCCCTTCAGATACCTCATTTCATAAAAATTTTTTATGCTGAATATAATAAAAGTTTTTCAAAGTCGGATGATAAATAACAGGTATTTACCAAAATGTATTGAAATGAAAGTGCCAATATCTGAGCAGTCCTTGATATGGCTCTAGGAATGAGTGGTAAAAACAACAACTTTTCCAGTACGTCCTGTAAAAATTGCGATGGGTTTTGGGAAATAAAATTTCAAAATTGAAAACATCCCAGATAGCAAGGTGACGTACATATCAAGTCATTTTCTGGTGATCATTCGGCAGTGACGTCATCGACCATAAAAAAGACGTCGTTATGTCGTCATATTTCTGCGGTCTTTTTCACGTCTGCAACATAGACGTCAGAGTCCCGTTATTTTTAGACCTACATGTGACTTTACAAAACTCACGTCTTTTTGCCGTAAAAACAATATTGTTTTTAAAAAATAACAAAACTGTAAAATGAAATTAAATCAAATGGTCAAATTGTTAACCATTTTGAAAAACTTGTATTCAGCATAAAAAATATCAAGTGAGGTATCAGAAGGGGCACTTTCATTACCACCTAAAAGACATATCAACAATCCAACATTATCCAGTCACAAGTTGGCTTGGACTATCTAATGTGTACCGAATAAGTAGTAATGTGTTCAAGCCAGGGAATTAGGGGTGTCTGCTGGTGAAGGTTAGATCAATTTGGCAATCCCGTGTAACTCCGGTCTCTAACAGGATGTTTTCGGCAGAAATTGATCTCACCTGGATAATCGGTGACCTCTTAAGGAAGGACTGATTACTTATTCGCGACGCATGAGCTAGTGGTGTTCCTCAACGGGATTGCACTCTGGTGCTGCTACAAAAATCACCGACCGAAACCCCGCATAGGAGTGCACCTCAGTACTACCTCGCATTCTCTGAGAAACCAGTAATAATTCAGTTTTGATCACATGACAGGCCACTAACGTACCATCAGGATACACAGCGAAAACCACTTTTATTTTCATATAAATATCTTGTAAATATCCAGTCAATACTTTTCAAATTCATTGTACATAGTTAAAGAAATAGAATTCAGTTTATGTGTTATTATTTTATCTCCGTTCTTCGACTGAAAGCTAAGGGTTTATCGACGAATTTATCCGTTACTTTTGGAATAAAATGCAATAATGTAATTTTATTTGAAAGCAGTACCTATGTAATATACAAATTTTTTTAGATATTGACACGGACAAAAATTTAGTTGCCTTACTTAACTGGTTCAAAAATTACTGTAGAGAAACCTTGTGCACTATTCCTCCTCCACGTTTAAAATACTATATATAGCCTCTTTACTGATGGGTCTTTTCTTCATATTTTCACTCAAGAAATCTAGGATATCTACCTGTGTATTTTGGGAAATTTAGTATTGCAATATGTGCATTAAATGAAAATCATTTGCATCTGTTTTTACAAATAAATAAAAAACTCTGATTTTCAGATAAATATGTGTTTCTGCCTCACTGAAATAGCTCACGGCTCTAATACCAAGGCAATGCAAACAACTGCAACATATGATGCCGATACTAAAGAATTTATTTTGCACTGTAAAGATTTTGAATCTGCTAAGTGTTGGGTGGGAAATTTAGGACAAAGTGCAACGCACGCTATCGTTTTTGCACAATTAATAAGTAAAGGTGCGCATCATGGCCTTCACGCATTTATTGTGGAAATAAGGGATCCAACTACTTTTCGTCCTCATCCTGGTATTATTGTTGGTGATATGGGAGAAAAGATTGGTTTGAATGGTGTAGATAATGGGTGAGTATCTCTTTGTATTCATGTATACTCATCTACAGAAACAACCGACCACCTTTAAATATTGCCGTAAGTTACAGAGCACCTTAGACCATACTGTACTCTTACAATTTTGAGGCCATTCAACATCATTGCTAAAGCTAAAGAAATTTTATCTATATTTATAATAATTTAGGGTAGCCGGTTTCTTTTATTGGCGAGTGTATAAGGCTATCCATCCTACAATATAAATTTTGTAGATTTATACTTTTTCAAAACTATCGTGTTCCTCGAGAATCATTATTGAATAAAGTTGGTGATGTTTTGGAGGATGGAACTTATGTTACACCTTTTAAAGATGCAAATAGGAGGCACGGTGCATCTATGGGTGTATTGTCAGTGGGAAGGATATCTATTACTCATATGGGTGCCTGCTATTTAAGTAAAGCAGTAACTATTGCACTGAGATATGCGGCAGTTCGTAAGCAATTTGGTCCAGATGAGGAAGAGCTCCCCATACTAGAATACCAATCACATGTAAGTTCCCGCATATTCTCGCACACATTTTATGACATTCAATTTTTGTCCTTTTATTCGTTCCAAGTTCCAGTTTGATACACTGTCTTCTTGTAGCAACATCGGTTGATACCGTATCTCGCTGCAGCGTACGTTTTGAATATAGCAAGCTCTCGGTTAATTGAAATATATTATCAATTTGCGATCGATTCTGCAATAGGAGAAAATAGGGATAGTTTACCTGCGAAGGGATTAGAACTTCACGCTTTATCATCTGCAAGTAAACCCATTTCTGGTTGGGTAGCAAGAGACGGTATTCAAGAATGCAGAGAATGTTGTGGAGGCCATGGGTATCTCAAAAGTATGTAAACATGTAATTTTTCTTTATTGTAGTAATATTGTTTTTGTATTTACTTGCAGTTGCTGGTATTGGTGAAATTCGCAATAGTAATGATCCGAACTTAACTTATGAAGGTGAAAATCATGTTCTCATTCAGCAGACCAGTAACTGGTTGTTGAAGTACTGGCCCCTGGTACTTAAGGGTGAAAAATTTACTACACCCTATGGTTCTATCAGTTATTTAAATGACGCACTGTCCATTTTGAAAACGGGGCAATTTTCTGCTACCACGGTTGAAAATGTTCGTGACCCTCAAAGTAAGTGTCAATTTTGTTTCATATCATATCTATTGTTAAATAAATAAATGTATGTTTCTTTTGTAGAAATATTGAGTGCATATCAATGGTTAACATGTTATTTACTTAAACAAACTCATGAAAAACTAGAAAATAATCTTAAGATTAGGCTTGACCCCTTCACTGCTAAGAATGAGGCCCAGGTTTTCTTTGCAAAAACTTTGGGGGTAGTATATATTCAGGTATGTACATATATGTACTGTAAACCAAGATTTTTCCATTGACTTCTCCCGGAGACTTTACTGTAACAAAATAGAGATACTCAAAAGAAGTTATGGCATGTTTGATTATAGTCCATTATTTATTGCCCCTTTCATAGAAGCAGACAGCCAAGAAACCCATTTATATTCAGCACATTCTGTGGGCTAGTGCTGAAGTGCTCGAATGCCCTCGAAAAAGAAATCTGTTTCTTGTTTCCCAAGAAGACGGGAAATGGGCCAAAAGTTTTGAGGTGATTCCATTCCATGCTTTGACACTTTTAATTCAGGGTCTACGTGATCAATCCAAGTTACATCTTCACTAACCTCGGTAGTCTGAACCAATGTTTAGATTATCGGAACATTTGGATTATTTGAATTTTATATTTTATGATACACAATGTTGTGGCAGACATTTCGTACCATTTCATTTTGCTGCAACCTTCCCTCTTTATATTCTCTGCCTGCTTGGCACTTCAGTTTATCCTCATATTTCTAAATAGAAAATAATAATTTAAAGATAGGACCGCTGACTAATCCTCCCAGATTTATTCGGTTGCCCCTAAAGCAAAAAACCTTGAAAATTCCAAGCTGTAGAGGTTCCGTCTGAAGAGTTTGCAGCTGTGATAGAAACCAATCATAATAGATTGTGACTATATTTTGCATAATCCTAATCACACTTTTGGGCGATAGGTGGCAGCACTTTATAGACTAACAGCTAATATATACCAGCCTTAACAGTGGCCTTCGATATTCTAGTTTTATATTTTGGATCACGTGTTGATCTGTAGGTTGTAACAAAGGAGTACAGTCAGAAGGCATAAACATTATTTGAAGTTGTTCATCATCAGTAATTGATTCATCGGCATCAGGATGTCCAGGAGCATTATCCAAAATGAGCAAAGCTATTGCAGGGAAATTCAATTCATTTTCTCCTCCACAGATGGTATAAAATGATCTTTGAACCAATCTAAAACATTTTCATTGTTCCAAGTACATCATAGGGTATTGTTCAAAATTTTTGAAAAAACAGTACTTGACGAGCACATTTAGTTTATGACTTTTGTTGCATAAGGTATAAATGTTACACAATCCTTGCTCCTGCTTTTTTCACCCTTTCACTCCTGATCTGGCAGATCAATTTCTCTAATTTCCCTAGGGAATTCTTGTTTGAAGGGTTTAGCTTCTTTTGAAGAGAGATTTTAGCTGCACACATTTTTCTCGAACTTGCTAAGCTACATCGAACTTACTTTGAAGTCTTCTCCAGTGATTTGACCGAAAAAAATACGTCACCTGACCATGGTGTGTGACGAGACCTTTCTTGTAGAAACCAAGTCAAAAATGCATTTTCTACTTCAGGATTCTCATTTTCACTTATGGTTATCCAGGATCTTTGTAGGTTAAACTGACAAATTCTTCAATATTTCTTCTTTTTCTTTTTCATATCACTCACAGTTGTTGATTTCCCGATATTATAAAATGAAGCTCTTTCATTCACAGACAGTCCATTATCTAACTTTTTCAGTTTCTCGCACTTATTTGTAGTAACTGTAGTGCTGCGATGGGGAATAATCCTATTTAACAAATTAAAAATTTTCACTTCATTGAAGGCTTTGTGCTGCCTTTTTCTGCCATTTTTAAACGCAAAGATAGCTGCAGAAACGACTGTTAACTACATATTTCATTGGACACTAACGAAATAACAAATAAACTGCCTGTTGACTTCAACAACTATTCAGATTATCGAGATTTTTGAATTATTGTTCGGGTTTTCTCGTCCCTCTGTTTGGATTAAGGAGGTTGCAATGTACCTCGCAGTTTACTTTCAAAAATTCTGCAAAAAGCCTCTGTTAATCATTGCCAAATAGGTCTCAGCAGTGACTTGCCAGATTGTTCCTGATCGACCAGTAACATTTTTGGTAAAAGTAACCTGTAGAATTTTTTTTAAAACTTGATTCTTCGTGTGACATTTTTAGCACTATTTTCAGAAATATTAGATCTCCCATATAAATTTGGCAGTAATCCTTCGATCATTAAGGACCATACAGAACAAATCAATATTTTCCTTATAGACCGAGAGCTCGCGTGCAAAATACATAACCATCGGGAACAAAATTTTTGACTTTCTGGGGAGAAAGGCCTTTTTATAACAATCATTTAACCACCCGTCTGCCGGCCTTAAGTTGTCAACTAACTGCGGGGGCGGCAACAGAAAAGGGGTCAAAATGCAAAAATAGGTAACCATCGGAACAAACGTAATTTTTTTACAGTTATTTTCGGAAAGTTCTACATAAGCAAAATCAACACAGCAGACACATTTTTCTTGTCAACTTTTTAGCGCAGACGCTCTCAAAGATACCGAAATTTCCATTAAAATGTAACTATAAGGAACATGCTATTTAAATATGTTAATTGAAAGGTAATTAAAAGTAGAATTCAAATATTAAAATAAATTTTTGGCAGACGGCCGCATAACGACAGCAGACGCCGTCAAAGTTGCAAATTGCAATTCATTTTAGCTCCTAAGATCTTACGCGCTTGAGTGACGCGCACAGTCGCATATTAAAAATATAAAAAATTGATAGGCAGGAACAACAAAATTAAGGGTTTGTGGTTATAAACGTTCTTATTTATTACACAAACATTTATTGTATTTATTAATAACAATAATGGGAACAAATTTAGGAACCTTAATACGTACATTATTTTATTCACAACTTATATGCATAGCCCAATTGGAAGGCAATCAGGGAAAATAAGGAACAAAACGTGTATTCTAGAAGTCATTCTTTTACTTTTACATATTTTATAAATAAAATAAATTTTATTCTTCCGCTTAGGTATAGGTACGAAGTAGGTAACAAGAAGGGTATTCTAAATAACATGAATAAAATAATTAAATAGTATTTAAAATAAAAACGGAAGGCTGTCATAAAGCATTTTTATAAAAATATTTTTTACTTTTTCATTATATTTCTTCATCAGTAGATGATAAGTAAACGTCGTCTTCGTTTTTTTCTATTGGTACTTCGTTTGGTTGGGGTTCCTTTAAGCATATTTCTTCAACACATGTTGGTGTCTGTCGACCCTTAAATCATTGAGGCTGTAGTTTGCCATCAATTAGAAATTAGAACCCAACCGTGTTCCAGAGAAGAATAAAATGACTGTTCTTTTAAGGTTAGCGCAAATTTGATTTACCCTTTTCAATTTGCATAATGAAACGTCTTTACATGGTGGTAATAGACTACCATCAAATTTTTTCTTTCCTTCTAAAGGTTGTCTCGACTTTTTTGGTTTGTAGCAGTCCATAAAAATATGAAACCGCGCTTCGTTGTTATTATTACTGTGTTTTCTGCTGCATTTTGCATAGAAAATCTTCCATTTCTCTAATTTGGTCCTCACTTAAACTATTACTTTTTCCAAATGAACTTAAAGCTTTTTGAGCCACTTCATCTTTTTCTAATAAGTTGAAAGGCCTTATCTTACCTTTTCTAAAAAAAGCTGGAGTATAGTCGCATCCTGTGAAACTATGAAATGCTGGCAAAGCTTTGCATAAATCTGGCCCTAAAGACTGCGCTATGGTGTTAACATTAATTTGTCTCAACGTATTTTTCGATTTTATTTCTGCTTCTACCCACATAGATATGTTTTCTGGAAGATTATGAATGTTTCCTAGAACATCTGTAGGTAGGTATCTGAAGTTTTTATTATAACTTTTGGCTTTTAGATGGCATTTTTGATAAGTGGTAGACAATTCTCTGCTATCAGCTTCCTCGTGTGTACAAATCAAATTCTCGTCTATGTCTCCTTCTACACTTTAGAACTTATAGCAAATACTTCACAATTAAGGTACCTACAAATATTTATTATGCAAAATGGGTGCATGAAATGGTAATTATAAAACATCTTTAGTAAAATTTATTTGTAAGAATTGGCAGAACGATTGTTATGCACCCATTTTGCATAACAATTTTTTGTTCGTTAATAATTGTGAAGTATTTGCTATAAGTTCTATAGTGTAGAAGGGTGCATTTATAGACATAGACGAGAATTTGATTTGTACACACGAGGAAGCTGATAGCAGAATTATTGGCTACCACTTATCTAAAATGGCATCTAATAGTCAAAAGTTATAATAAAAACCTCAGATACAGATGTTTTAATTATTATTCTATGAAACATTAATAATCTTCCAGAAAACATATCTATGTGGTTGGAAGTATGAATACAATCAAAAAATACGTTGAGACATATTAATGTTAACACCATAGCGCAGTTTTTAACGCCAGATTTATGCAAAGCTTTGCCAGCATTTCATAGTTTCACAGGATGCGACTATACTTCAGCTTTTTTCTAGAAAAGGTAAGATAAGGCCAAGGATACGGCCTTTCAACTTATTAGAAAAATATGTAGTGGCTCAAAAAGCTTTCAGTTCATTTGGAATAAGTAGTAGTTTAACTGAGGACCAAATTAGAGAAATTGAAGACTTTCTATGCAAAATGCAACAGAAAACATAGTAATAATACCAAAACGAAGCGCGGTTTCATATTTTTATGGACTGCTACAAACCAAAAAAGTCGGAAAACCTTTAGAAGGATTGCAAAAATATGATGGCAGTCTATTACCACCATGTAAATACGTTCTATTATGCAAATTGAAAAGGGTAAATCAAATTTGCGTTAACCTTAAAAGAACAGTCATTTTATTCTTCTGTGGAACACGGTTGGGTTCTAATTTCTAATTGATGGCAAACTACAGCCTCAATGATTTAAAGGTCGACAGACACCAACATGTGTTGAAGAAACCCCAACCAAACGAAGTACCAATAGAAAAAAACGAAGACGACATTATTTATCATCTACTGATGAAGAAATATAATGAAAAAGTAAAAAATATTTTTATAAATATGCTTTATGACAGCCTTTTGTTTTTACTTTAAATAATATTTAATAATTTTATTCATGTTATTTAGAATACCATTCTTGTTACGTACTTCGTACCTATACCTAAGCCGAAGAATAAAATTTATTTTATTTATATAATATGCAAAAGTAAAAGCGTTGATTGACTATCAGTCAACGGTAAAAGAATGACTTCTAGAATACATGTTTTGTTCCTTATCTTCCTTGATTGCGTTCCAATCGGGCTAAGTTGTGAATAGAATAATGTACATATTAAGGTTCCTAAATTTGTTCCTATTATTGTTATTAATAGATACAATAAATGTTTGTGTAATAAATAAGAACGTTTATAACCACAAACCCTAAATTTTGTTGTTCCTGCCTATCAATTTTTTAGGTTTTTAATATGTGACCGTGCGCGTCACTCAAGCGCGTAAGATCTTGGGCACTAAAATGAGATGCAATTTGCAACTTGACATATTTAAATAGCATGTTCCTTATAGTTACATTTTAACGGAAATTTTGGTACCTTTGAGAGTGTCTGCGCTAAAAAGTTGACAAGAAAAATGCGTCTGCCGTGTTGATTTTTCTTATGTAGAACTTTCCGAAAATAACTAAAAAAATTACGTTTGTTCCGATGGTTACCTATTGTTGCATTTTGACCCCTTTTCAGTTGCCGCCCCCGCAGTTAGTTGACAACTTAAGGCCGGCAGACGGGTGGTTAAATGATTTTTATAAAAAGGACTTTCAGCCCAGAAAGTAAAAAATTTTCTTCCCGATGGTTATGTATTTTGCACGCGAGCTCTCGGTCTATTAGTAACAACTGCTTTTGGCAATCCTCCATTGGTGCATGTTTATAGGGCTGTCTTGATAATTGTAGTTTTTATTTTTGGTTACCTGATTTGAAGGTTTAGAATCTTATGTTCATGTTTGGCAAGCATAAAGAATTTGTGGTACAAACAACCACCATATAACAACCCCATGTAATAAAAAACAGTTTCATGTTGGACTAGCATAAACAATCTGTGGTACAAGCAACAGCCATGTAACGACCTCATTTAATCCAAAACAGTTTTTCATTCATCAGTCAATGTCGACTACGTAAGAGACAATAAGCTTTTCTCATAGTTCATTCAAACTTTAAGTTAAACTTTAACACATAATGTCCACTGCAGTATTTTGTAAAAGTCCAGATGAGAAATTCTCATGTACACGTTCTTTTGTAGCAATTCATGCTACAGCTATATCTTGAAATAGCGAATACATCTGATGATCCACCAGTTCGAAATGTCTTACTGAAGTTATTTTCCTTGTATGGTCTGTGGTCACTCGAGAAACATATTCCTCATTTATATCAAGGTGGATATGCAAAAGGTCCTGAACCAGTGACTTTAATACATAATGGAATATTGTCATTATGTAAGGATCTTAAAGATGATGCTGTTGCTTTGGTTGATGCAATAGCTCTTCCAGACTTCCTGTTGAAATCTGCCTTGGGAGCTTCTGACGGATTGGTAAGCATATAGTAAATTACGCTGATAATAGTTGTGTGCAATTTCGTGTTGTGCAAAGTTATGCATTATAGTGTAGCCAGTCATAATTAAGTTAAAAGTTGAGATTTTCGAAAAGGTAATTTATGAATATTTCTATCTGATTAAATTTTTATAAATTCCCACTCACAATTTACAGAATTTAACTCAGATGGACACATCTTCAAAATTTTCTGAAATGCTTAAAATGGCTGCTCTCTAAGATAATGTTTTAGTTTGTACCTGTACGAGAGTAGCACTGAATCATCTTAGCCTTGCCTTTAAAGGAACCACCAGTATTTTTTATAGCATCGTAAACTGCAAACTTGTTTGACTCACATACAATTCTTTTAATTCTTTTAAGGTGATGCTTAGTAGATTTGATACCTGCTTCCCAACTGCCACCAAAATGAGGTGAATAAGCAGGTATGAAATGCTAAGAAATAACCTCTACTTCCCGAAACTCATTTCTCAAATTTTTAATAATTAATTTTCATGTTATTAGAGGTCGGATAAAGAAAATGTGGAATATGACCACTGATTTCTCCTATTCTTTATAATACATAATAAACTGGAAAAGGCAAATGCTAATTCATGTGAGGCTAGATCATTTTGGTGTTTAAAGTTGTAGAGTGTTTAAACTACAATGTTAGTGGATTTTATTTGAATTCTAGGTATATAAACATTTGGAAACAGAAATGCTGACGGCACCAGGGGCACTGAGTAGACCAAGTTGGTGGCAAGAAATTCTTCCTTCCTTATCGAAACAATCAAAACTGTGATATTTTTAAATTTTGATAGGGCTCCTCTGCCATGGCTACAGTACAGACTACGAATTGTCCTGTACGAGAAGTTTAAGCATAGATACGCGGTAGAAAATATATTGGTGCTCAGGGTTGTATCTTTTAAGGTAGTGTAATAAAGTAGAAAAGAGAAAACGGAAAAGAATAGGTCAGCAATATGTAAAATGAAATTTGACGCGATAAAGTTTAATTTCATGCAAGCCCAGTGTTTATTAAACTGGTTAATAGTCAAGCTCTCAACAGTTTTTAAGATGAAACTTTTATTACTGGAATATAAAATTATAATAAAATAAAACAAATATGTTCCCGAACCAGTTGTGCAAAGTGTCTAAGTTACATTTTTTCACTTTTTCGTATACAGTGAGTGGATAATTGAAACGGACAGTTCTTTTAAATTTTTCTTTTAATAATTGAAATCGTATCTATATTGTTATGGATACTTTAAACTACAAATTACCGACAGAATTGGTGGTAGTGGTAGGTTTTTTTTTGTTAGCTATTAAAAATTATATGATTTTTGTTATCATATAAATTGTGGTGATAGAGCATTTATACTGAAGTATATATTTTTTATACTTATTGTTATGGTAATTTTATGTTAATAAAAAATGTGTTTTTTAACTTTTACATTTCCATGCATGGCAAAACATCTTTTAGCTGTACTTTTTCAGTTTGTTCTGTAATTTGGTAGCACAATGTGGAAGGTACAACAGCCATGGGAAATTGCCTCTCTCCTTTCATTGTAGAAATTTTCAAGGGCAAATTTGAAACCCAACTGAAAGATGAGCTCCCATATTTTCCAAAGGTGTGGATGAGATATGTAGACGATATATTTGCCATTTTTGACACTAGTAAACGTAACATTGAAGATTTTTGAACAACTTAAATAGTAGATTCAATTCTATCAAATTTAGCCATGAAATAGAAAGAGGACAGTTTCAATTTTTAGACATTTTGGTAATTAGGAAAGACAGTAAGTTAGAATTTGTCATCTATAGGAAAGAAACCAGCTCGGTACATAAATGCAGATTCGAACCACTGCAGTCAGCACAAAGAGGCTAGTTTTGGTTTTTTAGTTGAGTCTACCATTATCCATGGAAAGATACCGCAAGGAATTAAAAAATTCAAAATGCTATTGCGAAATTTCTCCACTTTAAATGGGGATAATAAAATTACTAAATTTATAAAAATACTATACTTATGTACCGCAGATAACTAGAGGTATGAATACTATTTTCGGGAAAGAAGGCTTCAATGTGGTTCGCATTTCAAGCAAGAATTTACAAAGTCTACTTAGAAATGCGAAAGATAAAACGGAACCCATTCATAAAGCGGGAATTTATGAAATAGCTTGCGAAAATTGCGACAAAAAATATAATCGAGAAGTCAACTTTGTCTATTTTAACTCGCCCTGATCAACAAAGAAGTTGCATTGGGAACCTTTCTGGATATAGAGGGTGCATTTGACAATACCTCTTTCGACTCCATCAAGAGAGCTGTTGAAAGTCGCGGAGTCAATTGTTCTATTGCCCGGAGCCTATGGGCTTGTAGGGGTATGATAGGGAGAACGTGGGGGCTAAGCCCAGCAATGGTCTCTTGGATCTACTCCAGGGTAATAATTCCCACAGTAACATATGGATCCCTAATATAGTGGCATAAAGCCAGAAAAAGGGAATCTCAAATTAAGCTAGGGAAATTGCAAAGACTTGCATGCCTAGGAATCACAGGGGTGATGCAAACAACGCCCACTGCAGCCATGGAGGCACTTCTGGGACTCCCACCACTACATATTGTAGTGGAGGCGGAGACGGAGGCTCTTGCAGCAGCATACAGGCTAAGGATAAACGGTTATGGGCTAACTCTCGCAAGAGCGGGATACCATACCGAAATATTTCAACAAATAGACAAGAACTACATGCTTAGCATGCAGTCGGATAGAACCGTCCCAATCTTAAACTTTCACAAACCTTATCAGATTACCATACCGATAGAGGGAGTGGAGGACAATTCACAAAGGGCAGGAGATGTTCAGGAGGTCCTTTCAAAACAGGAGGATCCAGTTTCTCACTGACAGCCAGGCAGCACTGAAAGCTCTGGAAGCTACAAAGATACAATCCAGAACAGTTAAAAACTGTGTGGACTCACTGGCTCGGCTAGCAGTACATAACAAGGTTATTCTACGATTGGTGAAAGGCAATCAAGGAAGTGAAGGGAACGAAAAAGCAGACCTTTTAGCGAAGAAGGGAGCCAGAGTCCCGCTGATAGGGCTGGAACCTACGTGTCGTTTGGCATATCAGATAGCCAAAGAGGTGATAAAGGACCTATTAAGACAAAAACATACCTCTTACTGGATGGGGACTCCTGGACTGAGGCAATCGCGGATGTTCATTAGCGGACCATCCAGCAGGAGAGCTGAAGAGTTAATATGACTGGGTAAGAACCAGCTGAGATGGGCAGTAGGACCATTTACGGGACACTGTTCACTTAGGAGTCATCTTACCACTATTGAAGTGAAGGACAATCCTGATTGCAGGATGTGTGGAGAAGAGGAGGAAACTCCTCATCACATACTATGCGAATGTCCGGCTCTTGGCGCAGCTAGACATACAAGCTTTGGAGCTATGTTTGTAGAACCAAAAGTAATAGCAGATGCACCCATAAGTCTTGTCCTAAAATTTTTTGGGGAGACCGAACTTATGAGATAATCATGTATGGGGGCACAATAAGCTTGAGCTTCAGTGCCCATTACAAATTGGTCCGTACTGATAAGTCTAGCATGGCGTCACACGTGTTGGAAACGGGCCATAAATTCAATGTCAATAATCTCAAACTCTTAAAACCAGGAAATAATAAATTTGATTTAAACGTCTTGGAAAGTATAATGATACATATATGAAAATAAACGTAGTTGCCTTAACAGTAATAAATTATAATCCGATTCCGAACTCGACCCTGTATAGATTTATCAGGTAGACAGAATTAAGACTAGTCATAAATACTTACCCTGCAGTTCTAAGAAACCAATTTTATTGCTCTTATGTTCGAAAAGTTCTAAGAAACCCTATAGGTTCGGGGGTTTGGTATTTATAGCAATGTAGTGCAAGTTTAGAGTTAGATTAATCTTCAACTCCTGAGGATGCTGAAGTTGTCAGACCTATAGCCTAAAGTCTCTTTCATTTTTCTCTATTTCTACATTTCCTTCTCCGCTCTATTATTTGTCTTTCTTCAATATCTTGCATAACATCTTCTCCCAATTTTCTCCTGGGTCTCCCTCTCCTCTTCTTACCTTCTGGGGTTGTCCATGCTATATTCTTTACTGTTCTTGAATCTTCCATTCTTTCCAGATGCCTCAACCACTGAAGTCTTCTACACTTTATCACTTCACTAATACCTTCATTAAACAGTCTGTATATTTCTTTACTTGCTCATCTTTGCCATCCTTTATCCGTTCTTTTTCCTCCTGCACTTCCTTATTCGCTGGCATACTTATAGAAGGGTTGGTCGTAGTATAGTTTTATACAATCATATCTTACAAGCCCTCATTCCGTAGCCGACCGATAGATCTAGCTGCGACACTCATCCCCACTACGTCGATGACGTCAGCAATGCCGATGCCGCGGTTCGCCGTACGCTACCGAGGGTAGGCACGTCTTTTATCTAAGCAGCCCTGCAGATTTATTATCAAATGTAAATTCATTGTCACCTAATTATTAATTGCTTATTAAGATACATACTTTAGTTTCCCCTGTTACCGGGCTACAAAAGCAATTACAATGCGGTGGACAAAATAACCGTTTTTTGTTGTAACATCTGTGGATTTCATCGACATAACTTAATTGAAAATTGTATTGCACATTTTTCGAATGTATATTGCTAAATAATTATAGTAAAAATAAAAATTCCGTGCAGTCTGATAAGTATTCTAAGAAAGAAAGAGTTGTGAAATTCTTAGCAGTAAATAAGGAGATTATTGATTAACATTTTTATAATTTAAGTTTTAGTCGAATACACAATAATTTAATTTTCCTTTTTAAGTTCAAATTTCGTTCCTTTTACACCTAAGTATTTATTTTCCTATGAAATTACAGTACTGTCTGCTTATAATGAACCTTGAAATTGCACAAAATATGGTTCGTTGTAAGCGGAGTTCATTATAAAAGGAAATCCAAACATTGCTATTAATTATGGGCGTGTTTTAGCACTTTCATAAATGGTTCGTTTTAACCGGTAGTTTGTTACAAACGGATTCGTTATATGCGGACACTACTGTATATTATTTTTTGTTTTACATTTATTTTTGTTGAAAATAATTTTAATTTTATTGCCTTGCGCACGCGATTGGGTTATATTTTGTTGGAATTTTGTAATAATTTTATTTTGTGTTACTATATTAATATGTATACTTACATACAGGGTGTCCAAACGTTCTGCCTTTATTCAATAGGGCCTCTGTTTGCAGAGTTATGAAAATATGTTTCATACAAAAGTTCCTTGGATTTAACTTCTCTATTTCCCAAAATTATTTAAAAGTATACAGGCAGTTCCATTTCTTCTGCAAGGCACCCAACTTTGCATTTTTAAATGGAACCCCCTGCATCTGATTACATTTTTGAATTCCTTTTTGAATTTAAGGGACACCTTGTTAACCATACATTGGGTTTAACTCCCATAATTTCGGTGTTATTTGACGTTAAATATCGCCATTTTTCAAATTTTATCAATTATAACTTGGAAACTGCACGAGATATTAAAAAATGGCTTGCATGTCCCTACCCTAGTTTTTAATTCTCTGTCAAACGGGGGTGGAAAATACTGCTTCCCGATTGGTCGTTTTTTGGTCATTTTTGACCCATTCCAAAGCAGTATTTTCTGCCCTCTTTAGATACAGGATTAAAAACTAGGGTAGGGACATGTAAGCCATTTTTTAATATCTCGTATAATGGATCGTTATAATTGATAAAATTTCAAAAATGACGATGTATAACGTCAAATAACGCCGAAATTATGGGAGTTAAACCCAATGTTTGGTTAACAAGGTGTACCTTAAATTCAACAAGGAATTCAAAAATGTAATCAGATGCAGGGTGTTCCATTTAAAAATGCAAAGTTGGGTGCCTTGCAGAAGAAATGGAACAGCCTGTACTCTTTAAAATAATTTTGGAAAGTAGAGAAGTTAAATCCGAGCAACTTTTGTATGAAACATATTTTTGTAACTCCGCAGAGGCCCTATTGAATAAGGGCAGAACGTGTGGACACCCTGTATATCTGCAATAAACTGGTTATTTATCCGACTACCCAATTTCTTAAAATAATCAAAACTTTACCTATCGATATAAACACGGCCACGAAGAATCAATAGCAGTATAGTATTGCTTTATTAATGCATTTTTGATTATTTCCTTCGGGCTAAATAAACGAAAAGTGGATCAGTAATGTTTGAAATATACATATATTTAATTGCTGCTTGGAGAAAAAGTCACAAGTGCACCAAATTATAATAATAAGTTAGAAAATGTAATCACCGCGCTCGTATTTTCGTATAAATGTGCAGCCGAAAAGTTCTAAGAAACCTTATAGGTTTATCGATCCATTAGTGGCGGGTTTGGTATTTATAGCAATGTAGTGCAAGTTTAGAGTTAGATTAATCTTCAATTCCTGAGGATGCTGAAGTTGTCAGCGAAACACGTGTCGATTTAATTTATGTTTAAAGTAAAGCTTAGGGGGGTGTACCGTGCTCCTACATTCTATTTCTACATTTTCTCTTCCACTCTATCACATATTTGTCTTTCTTCAATATCTTGCATAACATCTTCTCTCAATTTTCTCCTGGGTCTCCCTCTTCTTACCTTCTGGGGTTGTCCATGCTACCTTCTTCCATTCTTGCCAAATGCCCCAACCACTGACGTCTTCTATACTCTATCACTTCACTAATGCCTGGTTCATTAAACAGTCTCTTTATTTCTTCGTCTTTTCCATCCTTCATTCGTTCTTTTTCCTCCTGGTCGTTGTATAGTTTTATACAATTGTATCTTACATGCCCTCGTTCCTAAAGTAACTGAGTTAAATAAAATGGCAATTCTAAAGTATGATTATCAGATTTCCTAACAATGAATGGGGATTACAATAACAAAGACTAAAATTGGCTAACTTAATTCCTGATGAGATTCAGTATTCACCAACGAGATATCAGAGGATAATTTGCATTAAAAAAAAATCTAAAACAGGTACTCTCTGAGATCTCGCCGCTCGAAAGGAAACCTTTTGTATATCTCCTATATTCTTGGAAAACCTTTTCGGAAAACCCATTTAACTTTGTTAGATGAAAACGTTCAAGTGAAGTCATCAGTGTCTATTCGCTTTTGGCTACCTTTCTAACAAAACGAACTAGGCAACCCAACATTTATTACTAAAGCTTGGTTATGCAACCAAACATACACCAGTTGAGTAAACTTCAGTTCACTTCAACAAGGTTATGTATATTGAGAAGAAGTGAGGGCAGGAAGGCTGCATGAGGAATCTAAAGATACAGGGAGTGTTAGGTTTGAACTGTTAATAGGGCTGACGTGCCCTCCACCATAAAACTATATTACACATAATGTAATATGGGGTATGGGCGTGATATTCTGATGGTTACAGTACCAGACTGCAAATACTGCATGCCCAGTTTCAGCGCCTAGATCCCGCAGTCACTATATCTGTTAGTTTTTCAACCTCTGAGTCAACTCACCCCGATGAAATGAAAACCTAGCATAGAACTAGGGTTAATAATCGACAACTTGAGGCATCCCAATTAATTCATCTCAGCTGTGCTGAAAATTAGGTAACACACAATGTAGGTAAAAGATGATTACGTGGCCACTTTAATGGATTTTCAGGGAAATTCTTAATTAGGTTAAATAATTATAGCTGAGCAAGTAGTTAGACAGGTAGAAATTAAGTTACCAAAAAGAAAGAAAATTACTTCATATTACCTATTAGGTATATTTCTAATTTTACAATCCACACTATTCTAAAATAATTTGGCAAATGTTAACAAATTACACATTTTTACATAGATTTATTAATTATAATTACAAATGGCAACTTATCAAAGATTTTTAACTAAAACCAAACAGTGGTTATACAGGACGTACATTGAAAAGTGAATATACAGGGTGACTCTTGATAGAACAAAATAGGAACTAGGGGTCAAAAAGTTACTCTCGCGGAAGATGCAGGGTGTTGAAAATCAACTGAAAACTATCGATACCTAGTTGAAATATATATTGAAATATATTGAAATAATATACCGAAACTTGTTTATTATTTCAAATATTTGAAGATTGACAATATCTTCGCCACCAGTGGAGCAAATTTAAGAGTGCTATCTTGAAAATGCGTGCTCAAATTAAGTTTCGTCATAGTTTATGGTTTTGCTACAAAACGACGCAGATTCGCTGATTTTTCATTAAAAAAGTCCATAGCACACCACTGACTACTCGAATTTCATCAAATTGAAATTGCAGATTATTTTCAACATCCTGTATCTTTGTTAGGACATATTTATTGAGATTTGTTCTTCTATTTTGAACCACTCGATATCCGATTTAAATTTCTTCCCCCTGTTATGACTCATCTTGTAGAGGAAGTGAGCGAATTTTCATCCAGAGCCACCATTTAAAGTTCTGGTGGCATTGAGCTGTCAAATTTTTCTTGACATTTACATGTTTTATAGTTTGATTTATTTTAATATGTACCAATAATATGCACTGTCTAGATGCGCGCAAAAATTTAAACTGACAGATGACAGCTGAATTACCACCAAACATTTATAAATTCGCCACATTGAGGCGCTGCTGACCTGACCTAGAAACTATTCTCAAGTACTTTTCTTACCTATTTATATTTGTAATCTGCATAACAGAAAAATGAAGTTTGATTTTATTGCCTTTGAATTTGGTTTTTACAGCCAAAAGTTAAATATTTCACATAAATTGCAATAAAACAAGTGCTCTATAAAAAATAAAGGGTTTATAAAATAATAAAATAAGCTTCAAGTGTTACAAATTAAATTTCCCAGCCCTGTTATATATTATAATGTAATAAGGTAGATTTGTAAGTTTTGGTGTCAATACATTATGTTTAACCACTTCTTAAACTAGATTTACTCGTGCAGGTATACAAGAAGCCCCACAGTGTATTTGAGAGCCCAAAAAAAGTAAAAATGCCCGACCATTTCGTGCAGGTTCAGATCCTACCTATTTAAAATATACCTAACAGTGAAAATTTTGGGTTTCCAAATACATCTAATACACCACCTACCATGAGGCTCCCTGTATGAATCAGTTATATTAGCCTATTAATAACAAGTAAATTTGCAAGACACTATTAATAAAAGCTGCAATTATATATATAAATAAAATACAGTTGCAAATTGCAATAGTTAAAAAAACTACACTCACTCCACAACTATTACAAAAATACCTTTTTTATTCTGCTTATTTATAATCTACGGAACCAGTAAGTGTAAATAAATTGTAATAACATAAAACTATAGAGTAGATAATAAAGGAATAGGTATCCTTAGTAAGAACAACTAAGTTATGTATATAAAAATCGATAAGTGGTTAAACATTTTCAATCCCAAATGATACTGATATTTAGTTTTATATTAAGGTGTAATACGTATTATTGTTCCCTCGGTAAAAACAAATGCTGAAAATGTATACATATAAAAGAGTAAACCACAAATGTTATAAAAAGCACAAACTTAAAATAACCTACACAACAAATCAACCAAATAATTTTTCAAAGCAAGCGTGGCAATACGGTTTGTCAGTTTGTTCCTTGAAAGTGCCTTTATTGAGTTGCTTAAGACAAAAGGCGCAAACAAAATGTTCGGGATGAAATTTCCTGAACATTGCAGTAATGCAACGGCCCGTAATTGGTTTATGGCAACCGGCACACAGTGAACCTCGTTTCGAGTGGTAGTGCGTTTCGCAGTAGGGCTGACCTTCATGATCGAAGAAGGAGCCACCAATAAAAGGTTCTCTGCAATCCTAAAAACAGAAAAATGTATTCATTAAATTTTATTAAATACTGAAAATTACCAAAAATGTATCAAATTAAAGGAAATTTGTTCAAATTCATATCCCCATGGCAAAACTACTTCAAAGCTACTATTAATTTGCATGAAACTGTATGCATAAATGAACATTTTCCATTCAATGGTGACATCAGAGTTACTCTGTGATGAAAAACGAATGATGATAATTAAGTTCTTTATTTCCTATGGCTGCCATATTGGATTTTTCAATTTTCTGGTGGGTCTATTCTCTATTTATCCTGAATTCATATGATTTGTCTAGAAAGACATTTTTGCAACCTGATCTTGGCGTACTCCTACTTCTTTTTATTCCTATCTTCGACTCTAGTATGTCGCGAACATTTCCTTCGTGTCTCAGAAGGTGTCCTACCATCCTATCTCTTTAGTGTCTTCCATACCTTTCTAATAGCTCCCTATTGCTAACTTTATCTATCCACGGCATCATCATGCGCCTGTAGCACTACCTTTCAAACGCTTTTCTTCTTTTTTGATCCCCATCTGCTATTGTCTGGTATACCAGGTGTCAATGTAACATCCCACCATTTGTTTACTTTTTGAAATACACTTTGGAAATCCTCTGTTAGTATTATAGTCCTAAAACCTCATATTTTTATCATCTTTGACATATCTAATTATTTTGGGTTAAACCGGAAGTGATATCAACTTTTTTATGTTAAATAGCAATATATCATTTTGTTTAGATAGTTGAAGAGGCCTTTTTATTTTCTTGACAACCATGTATCATACATATCCAAAAACTTTATATTTTTGGCGTCAGAGGGCGTTAAATGAAAAATCATACGTTGGCTGTAAATTTAACGATATTAGCCTAATTTTAAACGTTTTAGTGAATTCAGCTATTAATTCTAACAGTGTTACAATCACCATGGGAAGATTTTTGAATTTGAAGCCGTACATCCTTTATTTAAAAAAAAAATAAAGTTAACAGTCGTTTTAAGTGTTTTGAAAAATGGAATTTAAATTACTAATTGATAATTGAATTGCACTTTTATGCAGTAATTGTGAGGATAATAAACTGAAGTTCGAAAAACAAGAAAAATTTTAGCACCTTGCTATTTAAAATTTCACGAAAAACACAGTTTCAAAAACGAATATTTGACCAACTATGTTAACCTTATTTTTTTAAAAATAAAGGAAGTACTGCTTCAAATTCAAAACTCTTTCCATGGTCATTAAAACAGCCTGTTAGAATTAATAGTTGTATTCATTAAAACGTTTAAAATTAGGCTCATATCGTCAAATTCACAGCCAAAGTGACTTTTTCATTTAACGCCCTCTGGCGTCAAAAATTTGGATATATATGATAAATGGTTGCCAGGAGAATAAAAAGGCCTTTCGAACTATCTAAACAAAACAATATATTGCTATTTAATTTGATACTAGATGACCCGTGGGCTACGACCCACGAGCCACGACTTTTACGTATAGTGGTGAATCAGTGTAGTAATTATACTTAAAACGTAGGTGCATCCCAGGTGCACCACAAAATATTCCCATAGAATATTCTTAAATAATTAATTGCGTTTAATTTATAATAAGGCAAAAGACCATTCTGCGAACAGCGCTGAGCAGATCCAAGCGTCCATCGGAATGATGCCGATGCAATTTTCTTATTTGCGTTAAAGAAACACCTGATCGAGTGCACGACTTCACCCATACGATCTCCGTCAGTTGAAAAGAGACAGGGCGACCGATATCCATCCCCACCCGTAAAGTGTTGTGCCACTTCGCTTTTAATATTATGATCACTTCCGTTTTAACCGGAAGTAATTAGATATGTCAAAGTTGATAAAAATATGGGGTTTTAGGAGTATAATACTTACAGAGGATTACCAGAGTGTATTTCACGGTACACGGTACATAGCTAAGTGGACACTTTAAAATTTATGCCTGCAATCCGCCTACTCCTGGTGCTTTATTGTTTCAAAGGAGAGGGTCTGGGGGAGAGTCGGCCAAAATGTAACCAATAACCATGTCCGGAGTGTTTCACTTAAAGTTACCACCCTCTTTATCTCTTTAACTATTGATATGAAATTTTCCAAGTTTCGAATACACTACTGTTCAAAATTATTGTACCACTTAGAAATCTAGACATAAAGCGATTTTAGTGTAAATGCCTACCGTTATTTCTTCATAGAGAAAAGGCAAGGCAATGTTGAACAGTTTGCATCGTTTTGGATTAACTTTTGGATTACCTAATTTGAGAAAACAATTGGGAAAAAACGATCAGGATGGGAAAAAATGTGTTTTAATAAGTAACAAGGAAACAAAGGAAAACAAAGAATTAAAATGATGTGAGATGCTCAGTAGGTTGTGTTGCCACCTCTAGCTCAGACAACAGTCTAAAGTGTGAAGCAGCCATGCCATACTTCTAATGAGGTTTTCAATGACGACTTGAGGAATATTATCCCACTTCTGATGAGCAAAATGTTCCAGATGCTGTAGGTTCTGTGGAGCTGGCAAATATCGCTTCACTGCTCTTTTAATAGTGTCCCATAGATGTTCAGTAGGATTTAAACCCAGACTTCATTCAAGTATTACACATACCCTTGCAATGTGCATTCGCTTATTACCCTACATGAATACGAAATCAAGACCAATAAACGGAGAATAGGGCAATACATGATCCTGAAGAATGTTCTCTATGTAGAATTCTGCATTCTTTGCCCTTGCCTGAATAGGGGCTGATATACTTACAGGTTGTTCCTTTTAAAACAGTTCAAGTCATATTTGTTACTTGCCGTATTTAACTTTCAATTGTTTCTCTAATGACATAATTGAAAACTTAAAAACCAAGACTAAAACTTTTGTCTTTAACTTATTTTTGCAATTTTAAAAATAACAGTGATAAAAGGGGTGGGAACTTTAAGTGAACTTAAAGTGAAGCACCCAGCTGTTTTTTTGCTCCGGGTAAAAATCCTTATTGTTCAACAGTTTTCCGTAATTTTCTTGGTTTCTTTACGTCTAACAGCAAAAACAGGAACACAGTAAATGTAGCTCTCATCACCAACGTCAGATTTTTCTAAATAAACAAACGTGCCATGTGCTTTTGACATCTGTCAGCGTCACTTACAAAACACTCTAAATTTTCCAACATACCTACGAGGGGAGGTCCAATAATTCGCGGAATGGAGGGGATGAAGAGCAAAGAAACTGATGCTTTCATTTTTCCTTTTCAATATATTCCCCCTTAAGCTTAATACATTTATCAGATCTTTCAAGAAGTTTTCTTATGCCCTCGAGAAAAGACTTTTTTCTTTGACTTCAAAATACTCCGAAATTGCAGTTTTGACTTCTTCATCGTCCAGAAATTTCTTCCCTCGAAGTTCTTTTTTCAAATGTTGAAATAAATATTGATCTGACTGGGCTATAGGGAGGGTGGTTCAATGTTTGGAAGCCACAGATGTGAAGAGTAGTCAACGCAACATTGCTCTTGTGCACTTGGACATTGGCGTGCAAAAGCAACACCCCTTTGGTCCATTTTCCTCTTCTTTTTTCCTTCACAGCGTCTTTCAGTCGTTCCAGCAGGTCAGCGTAATATCTTCCAGTTATTGTGGAACCCTTATCTTTATAATCCACCAGCAGAATACCCTCTGAATCCCAAAACACATTTGTCATGATCTTCCCAGCTGATTGCAACATCTTGAACTTTTTGGGGGTGTTGTACCCTTTTTGTGCCACTGCATAGATTCCTGCTTTAACTCAGGCTCATAATAATGATCCCAAGTTTCATCACCAGTGACAATTCGGTTCAAAACTTGATCTTCATTGTCTCTACAGATGTTCAAAAATTCGCGTGCACACTCGATGCACTGAAGTTTTTGAAGCGGTATGAGCATTCTCGGCACCCATCTTGGGCTTACTTTGGACATTCCTAGATGATCATGGAGAATCCTTAAAATGATTGTGGGTTGTGGGTGATACTCCAACCATTTCAGCAAGTTGTTTCTTCTTCAAACGGGCATCTTGCACTACAAGTTTCTCAACTTTTTCAAACATTTGTGG
Organism: Xestobium rufovillosum; assembly: GCA_963966045.1. NCBI lineage: Eukaryota > Metazoa > Arthropoda > Insecta > Coleoptera > Ptinidae > Xestobium > Xestobium rufovillosum. Next base: position 13,019,107 of record OZ014500.1, read on the forward strand.
GGAAGTGACTTCAATGGATGGTCCCGAGCGGGAGTCGTCTTCAATTGCCTCTCTGCCTTGCCTGAACAGATTATGCCACTTGCAAATCATTATTTTTCCAGGGCAGTAGTCGCCGTAAACAGCCCTCATCTCTTCTGCCATAATTTGAGGACGTTTTCCTTGTTTTGATAAAATTTTTATGACAGTGCGAAATTCAATTTTCTCCATACTTGGAACTCGGCTTGTTTGATCGGCGATATGACAGATCCTAATGACCGTATTAGACTGAAACTTGGAACATATACTCAGAATGAACTACATAATCAACCTTTAAGCACATGTAATCCCACCACTTCCTTTTCCCCTCGATTCCGCGAATTATTGGACCTCCCCTCGTATTTACAGTAGTTTTGTAGAAGAAACAATTGATTTTCAATTTGTGCATTGTGCTTGCGTGTAAAAATTAATAAGTATAACTATTTTGCAAAACTTAGGTTAGGATTTTTAAAGAAAATACATTATCATAAAGTTTTCAGTCCGAAGACTGGTTGGACATGTACCTCCATCCTTTCCTATCCTGAGCTAACCTAGCATTTCCCCAAAAGTTGAACATCCTACATCCCCAACTATTTGTGAGCAGTACCTAGTCTAATCTGCGTCCCGATTTCGGCACTGTGTAGGAGACCAAATGAGGACGCTTTTCGAAATACGCAATCTTGGGCCTACCCCTACCTCTTTTTATTCCTATCCCTGACTCTAGTATGTCGCAAACTAAGCCTTCGTGCCTCAGAAGGTGCCCTACCATCCTCTCTCTCCTATTCCTTATTGTCTTCTCTTCCATAAATTTCGCTTTTCTCCAACTCTCTCTAATACCTCTCTGTTGCTAACCTTATCTATCAACGGTATCTTCATCATTCGTCTATAGCACCACATTTCAAATGCCTATAATTTTTTCCTATCCGCTACTCTAATGTTTATGATACTCCACAAATTTGGCAAATAACTATTTGGTCTAGAAAATTTCGCCTTTCAATTTTCTTTTAAAATTCGCACTGGATTCCTCGGTTGGTAAATTAAATAATGGCCAATATAGATAACTTCACAGACCACTAGGCTATGAGGGTTTCATTCATTCATATTTCAGTATTATACGTATCAGACATTTGATACAGATTCTAAATTGTAACATTGCAAGTTCTCTCTGCCAAATACGAGACTAAAAATACAATTGTTTTCTGTCAGGCAAATAAACAGAAAACTTTGAAATTCATAACATAACTAACTTCGGTGTTAAACATGATTTATATTCTTGTTGATGACGTTCCTGTCTTGCCAAATATAAATGTTTAACGTTGTACCTATCTATAATGCCACAAGTGTAAAGTTGCCAAAACATATTTCCAATTTTTACAAACTGTGTGCTTTAGTAAGTTATTCTTTGTACAAATACTTTCAGATATGAGCATGACTGAAAAATGCCACTGGTAACTTGGAACATGCTTTTGGGTTTCGATTTTTTAAGATCTCTGTTCCGAAATTTCGAGATGATTTGCAACAATAACCTAATTTAGAATACTTGGCCAAGTTGTGTATTTTGAATAATAGTACGTAAACTATGTTCTACACTCAGAATAATCTGAAGTCGAAATGTCAATCCTTCCAGGACTAAAATGAAACTTTTAATCACTTGGGAGTAAAAGTGACACTTTATTTCACGAGATAAGGGTGTTTCAAAAAAAGAGCGCAAGATTTGATTTTCTCGGCATTCTCTTTTAATCAAATTGTTCGACAGTTAAGAGACTGATCGAGAAATTCGATTGAACTGACTTATTACTCGTGGACGAGAACTCATTAGGTCGTACTTGGCCAGGCAGGTCCTTTGAAAATATTGCCTTAGTGACTGCAAGTGTAGCTGAGAATCCAGGCACATCGATTCACCGTCATTTTGACAAGCAGTTTGCAGCGAATTTTTAAAAGAGATCTCCATCTACATCCTTATAAAGTTCAATTGATTCAAGAACTTAAGCCAAGTGATCATGCACAACGCCGAACGTTTGTCAACTGAGTGTTGGAAAGCCAAGGAATTGACGCTGATTTGGTTAAAAAATTGTCTTTCGCGATGAGGCGCACTTCCACTTGAATGGGTACGTGAACACACAAAACAGCCGGTTTAGGGGAGCAGAGAATCCACGTGTTGCTCAAGAGAAAGTGATGCATCCACAAGTCACCGTTTGGGCTGGTGGAGTGGTTGAGCCATACTTATTCGAGGATGACGTCGACAATGCAGTGACAGTGAATGGTGAACATTATCGCAATATCATAACGGAGTTTTTTTGGCCTGCATTGGTCGGTATGGATCTAGATGGGATGTGGTTTCAGCAGGACAGGGCAACCTGTCACACTGCGCGAGAGACAATGAAGTTGTTATGTGTGGAATAGAACATCCAACAAATGGCTGCCACGACTCTGCTGGCACACTCTTGCTCTCTTAGAGAAGTTGCTGATTACATTTTCACACATTTGCCCTTCAATTTTGCCAGTGACTGGTCGAATTTCTTCCTTCAGCTCAGGAATTGTGGGTTGGTTGGTTGGTATAGACGGAAGACTTCACAAAACCCCACAGGAAGAAGTTGCACGGCGTTAGATCAATTCAATGATACTTGTATATGAGGTGTATCTACATATACATACTGTTTTATTTTGCATTCTTGAATGCAATAAAAGTAGTTTCATTTTCAATTCATGGTTTCTCGTTTCCTATTGCTTTTGGGTTTGTAAAATTTTAAAATTTTGGTTTGGTATTCGCGAGGGTATTCTATAAATACCGTTTCTTTTACGAGTTGTTTTTCACATTCTTGCTTATTTAGCTATATATTGTTTGCTCAATATAGATTATTATTGTTCTTATTAACGTTATTATTATTATTATTATTATTATTCTAACAACTCCTTTATGTATTTAATTTTTAACGCTTTTCCTATTGTCACAGTCGCAAAGTGTACAAAAATTCCAAGTTATAATTTTTTTTAAATATTATAATTTTATTCGCCCCCTATAAAACACCCTCTTTATAAACTAGAATTAAGAATTTTTCATTTATTATCTTCTTAAATTCCGAGTTTTAAATTTGTGTCGATATAATTTTTCCAACCCCTAGAAAGCGACCCCTTTTACGAATTATTTCTTTGAACATTTTTCCCATAAATGTTTGCCCCTTGCGAGACATCTTGTAAGTTTTAGAATTTTGTAAATTCACTGTGTACAGCAATTAAACTCGACATGTGTTTTACTGTCAACATCAGCATCCTCCGAAAGATATATAGACAAATAATGGATTTATTGTTTCCCATTTGGGATTACAATTCAAAATAAAATAAACATATAAATAAATGGAACAAACAAAAATAAATACTTCTCCTCACAATTAATTTCGACCTATCTAATTCCCATTTATGTATAATTATCCCTCCCTCTCCCTTCCCCTCTGTATTAATTCCATCCACTTCTCCCCTCGTCCACTTTCCCAAGTATCATCTCCACTCTTCCATGTTCTCTCTCCACCAGCACCTCTCTAACACATGTTCCCATGTCTCTTTCTCCACCCCACATACCCTACACATTCTTCTGTCTTTGCTCTCCCAATACCTTCCACCTCTCATCTCATTTCCCAGTCTAAACCTTGCCACCCTTATTATCTTCTCTTCCCTTCCCCTACTTCGTAGATATCTCAGCAGTCCCGCTGTCCTTATTTCTTTATACACTGACCTCCACAAAAAGAGAATCACTCAAATATTTATATATCTTATGCTTGTGGTGTAATCATTTGCCACTTTTTGGGATCTATGAACCAAATTTAGAGTATTAAGGGACTATTGGAATAGAGACGCTGGTCATTTAAAAAAGAAAAGGGTTATTTAATACGATTTAACAAAAAGTAACAAAGTTGGTGTAATTCTTAATTATAGAAAATTTGAAATAAGGATAGAAAAATAACAAAATTTCCACGCTTAATAGCGCGTATTCCCTCTACGAGCATGAATGACAGCCCGCATGCGTTGTGGCATTCCTTCCACCAAGTGCCTAATAGGGTTCTGGTCCAATTGGTCCCATTGCGCCACAAGCACATTTGACAACTCTTGCAAGGAATATGGTGCAGGAACACGAGCTCTAACCTGTTGTCCTAACATGTCCCAGACGTGCTCTATAGGGTTGAGGTCAGGACTTCTTGCTGGCCATCTCATCTTTGGGATACCGACTACATCAAGGTACTCAGAAACAATCCTAGCATTGTGCGGGGTCGCATTGTCTTGCATCAGAACAAAGTTGTCACCAATGAATGGTGCAAAAGGCACTACATGTTGGTCTAGGATATCCCTAATGTACCTATGGCTGTTCATTGCCCCCCCTTCTACCACCACAAGCTCCGTACGAGCCTCAGTCGAAATGCCACCCCATACCATTACAGACCCACCATTGTAACTCACTTTCGGCACAATGTTACATTGTGCGTACCGCTCTCCAGCTCTTCTCCACACCCTTTTTCGACCATCCGGAGATCTGAGACAGAATCGGGATTCGTCACTGAAGAGAACTTTGCTCCATTGACTGAAATTCCAATTGAGATGTTCTCGTGCAAATTGCAGTCGCTCTGCTCTGTGGTGTGGGAGAAGTTCTGGACCATTGGCGGGTCTTCGAGCAACCAAACCAGCATCATGGAGACGTCTTCTCACTGTACTGTCACTTATTCTGACCCCCCGAACCTCTTCAAGTTGATTTCTGGCTTGGACCGCTGTAGTTTGCCTATCCCGAAGAACTGATAACGTCAAAAATCGATCGTCTAGGCCAGATGTAGAACTCGTAAGACCAGTTCCAGGTCGTCTGGAGTAAGACCCGGTCTCGTTAAACCGTCTAACAGTCCTGTGGATGTTAGCTTGGGACACCCCAAGAAGCTGAGCCACATAGCGCTGACTTCGCCCATCTTGGACAAGAGCTACTGCTCGTGCCGCATCGGTTTGCGTAAGAGCCATCCAAATAGGGTTTACAGATTTCAAAAGAATTAAATTCAGCAAAGCAAAGCGAAATGCAACTGCTTTCGATGACAGCAAACCCAAACTAAGGCACTCTAGATAATCATGTTTTTGCAAAAAAAGCGATAAAAGGAGCACAGCGGCACGTTTACAAAAAACTAAAAAAAAATTGTGTTTCTTCACTTCAAATGATTCAATATTATTAATACCATCACATAGAACAGTCGAGAAAAATATTGCAAGCCTAAAATATAGGAATATTCGAGTGATTCTCTTTTTGTGAAGGTCAGTGTATTTGTTGTTGTATCTTGATTGTCTTCTCTTGTCTCTTCTTTATCCTGCACTTGTATTTGCCTGTTTCTCTCTTCTACCTCTCTCACCATGTTCCAGCCTGCTGTTCTCAAGTTCTCCACTTCTTCTGCTGCATAGCCTCGCTCCTGATAAAATTTCGCTCGCCTCTCCTCCTCCTCCCATTTCGATTTTTCTCTTCCTCCCTTCCGTACCTCTTCCCAACACTGCCTGGTTAACTCATTCCCGCCCCCACCTCTACTTTTCCTCATATTTCATGGCTCTCTTTCCTCCCTGGTTCTTAGTTTTTCTCTGTTTGTTTCGTCTCTTACCATATACCCTGGCGTTATTCAATCTAAGTCCAGTGTCCATCTTATGTACTTTTCCTGGATCCCCTCTATCTTCTCTTTCTCTTCCCACCCCCAAATTTCTGCCCCATACATGGCTACGCTGCTCACCAATACGTCAAACAACTTTACTCTTCTTTTCCAGCCGCCCCCAAAATTTCACTTTCCTATTCCCCGTACCTGCTTCATTGCTATTGTTGCCTTTCTTACTACCTCTCTTACATGCTTCTCTTGGCCCCCATTCTTTTATCCTCCCCCCACCTCCTCCAACTCTTCCCACTTTCCACTCCCACTTCTCTATGCGACTTCTTCCCTCCCCCCTTTCCTGAATCTCATAATTTTAGTCTTCTCTGTGTTCAATACTAGTTCTTTCTTTTCCAAATATCTTTTCATTCTTCTCAGCATCTTCTTTAGTTCTTTCTCTTCCTTTGCCAAGAGGACTATATCATCCGCATATGCTAGTGTCCAATACTTATTTTTCCCTATTATCACTCCTCCTGCCTGTCCCTTTCCCATTACCTCTTCTAAATCTGACAGGAAGATGTTAAACAAGTACGGGCGTAGGGGACATCCCTGTCTGACTCCTCTCTCCGTCCAAAATACTTCGCTTAACCGTCCTCCCACCCTTACCCTGTTTCTTATTCCATTATATATTTCCTTTCTCTCAAGTTCTTTCCTATATTCTTTCTTTCCAACATCTCAACATCAGCATCCTCTGGAGCTGAAGATTAATCCTCAGGAGTTGAATATTAATTTTCAAATCCTGAGGCATGGAATATGGTATATCACGGAAATCAGCAAAAAATAACCTAACCATGGTCACATTATGATTTCCATTTAAAAGCAACCAAGCTTGCATTATTTTTCGAACATGACTGGTGTAAAACGACATTGATCATTCGAAATAATATATTTCGTATAAATTTTTCCTTTGTTAGGTTAGGTAAAAAAATCTTTAAATCCGGTAAACGTAAACATCCATTTTCGGTTCATTTTATGTTGAAGACTGGTATCAAATTTCTCCAAATAAAACGAATAAAAATCAACATGTTCCTTGATTATCGTAACGATTTATTGTAAACAACCTGTTATGTCCATCATAATTAAAATAAAGCATCAGCCGTGCATCTTTCGAAAAGTGTGTGACTTTATTCGCGACATACTGACGCATTTTCAGGCGCCATAAAAAAGAGAGGAAATTAAAAAGGCGTGGCTATTCTCCGGTAATAAAAGAGAAACACACTCGGGATTTTTGCCAGATGTTATTCGTTTTATAAATATAATCCACAGCAATGAAAATGCATCGTCTACTCGTTATTCAAAACGTATTCCAGGGGACATTCCGACTTTATAAACGGGGCATTTATCAAAAATTTGACTTTCGATTTCGCTCAGAAGATGTAATTAGTTCGTAAACGGGCAGCTTTGCCAAAAATCTAAATGGGAATTACAGACGGCAAATGCGTCCATGGTCCACACACGTACGCGACGCCCAGCGTCAGCTGCTTTGGATTGTTTTCTTGTTTGTTTGTTTTTTTTTTTGGTTTTCTCTTTTTTTAACTTTATTAATAAATACAAACAATATACTCTTTATACAATAGTCTCATAAGAAAATAGCTTCTTGAAGTAGTTTTGGGGTATAAAAGGCATAAGGGGCATAAGTTTCAGGGGCATATTTGGGGGCATGGGGCATTATTTAGTCCTCTTCCTCCTCTTCTTCCTCTACTCCGATACATTGGGGGCATACAGGTTTTCCCTCCACCGCATAAAATGATTTTCCTTGCACCGCCAGCTTACAGTCCTGACAAAAACAGTTCGCTTGTACTTTCTTATTTTTTTTTTAGTTAGTTTCTTTGTTATTTTTTAGCTTTTATTTTTTCAGAAATACCTACCGCCTGTTTCTAAAATTGTTTTGCTAGTGTCTCGTATTTGATGAATATCTACTTAAAGACGATAAAAGTTGTAACCAGTTACAATTTTTTGCGTTTTTAAGTATAGAAAGTTTTACTTATCGTGAGTGGAAGACCAAAAATATAAGTTGCAATGTGCCACCTGTAAATACAAAAAGGAAGGTGAGGTAACTTACCCTGCAAACGAAGCAGTCTGGATGCCATTGGGAGTTAAGGGCGGAAATGTAGTTTTCCATGATAGCGCGATTGCAAGCGCCGCATTTAGGCGCGAACATTTCGAAATAGTCATCGCGACAATAAGGTTTTCCCTCGCGCTCATGGAAACCTTCCTCCCCAAACTGCTTTCCGCATTGTGCACAGAAGAAATGCTCCATGTGCCAAGTCTTTTCCAACGCCGTCACGCATTTCTGTAAAAAGTGCGTGTATAGTAACCAGAAACTTAACATCCGAGAATGCTGGACGTACATCCAAAATAGGACCGTTACAGTAGGCGCATCTCGGACTGAAGAGGTTGTGGTAGTCGGGTTCGCAATATGGCTTTCCGTCCCTCTCGAAGAAGTTCCGGGTGCCGAGTTCTTGAGTGCAGTGTGCACAGGTGAAGTGTTCGGGATGCCACGTCTTCCCCAAAGCGGTGATCACTTGTCCCACAATAGGTTTTTCGCAGGCATTGCAGCAGCCCTTCTGGCTTGTATTTACTCCCTGACGACTCATGTCAGCTTGTAAATTTCCTAGCATGGAATCCAGGTTTTGTTTCGGTGCTGCGTTCTGGGACTGGGTTGCCTTCGTTGGCCTGGCGTACGGCGAATCGGTGACCGTCTGGTGCTGGGGATTCCCGGAATTCACCTGAAAGCAGAACGATAAGTACAAAGTCGAATTTGATACCGAGAACGAAATATTAAGCCCAATGGGGGAACTAACCCGATGCTCTTTAGATTCGATAGAAAACTAAACGGTGCTGTTCTATTTCCCGACGAAGTAGAGCTTCCCCCCACGCGGTATCCCCCTCTAGATCAGCAGCGTGTTTGCTCCACGCAAGTATACCTAAAGTTTTCAGGACGGCTAGCGATTTTTCGAGGATAAACCCGTCCTCGTCGGATTTACGTGATTTCGATTGGCGTAAAAGGGGAACACACTTAGTCTGACGTGTATGCCGGTCTAAAATTATTTCCCAAATGCGTGCTATTTGTGGAATCCTTAAAACATTTATTATGTCATACAAACAACTCCTTGTCTTTGTTGTTTGACTTTTTTTGAATCCTTAAACAATTTGGACGTACTTGGTGATTAGTTTAAAAAATACTTTATCAATCAGTCATTGGTGCAAATACTTACGATACAGTACATCGTAAATCACTGTGCCAACTGATAGGGGTATCCTTAATGAGGACGAAAGCGTCAAAAATTGTGATTAGCCTGCCAGAGGACATTCTAAAGAGCCAGAATAATTTAGGGAGCAAACAAATGGGAAGTAGAACATCGTTATTCATAATGCATATGTCATGGAGAAAGAATTGCTTTTCCAATTCTACAAATAGATAAGCGTGACCTTTCCTTGAACGAGTTGGTAAAACATGAAATATATATGTACATGTATGCTTACTACAACAACTGCACTCGTAACTGTCGACAACAAAGTATTGCAAGCAAAAAATTTTGCGAGCATTGAAAGTAATTTAAAATACGAGGTTTAATAAATAAATAACGAGACTTATCAAGCTGCGTGTCGAACATTGTTGCCTAGCGTTTGCAGCTGTTACTTAGAAGCTTTAAAAATTAAAAGTGACATTTTAATTAATTACTGAATTGTTGAGGTAAATGATTGTGTTGTGTCATTTTGCCGAGCAAAAAATCAATACGTATTAAGTTTGCTGCCAGCAGAGAAGTTCTGGAATTTGGACGATGATAGGCCAGGACATTCGGCCTTTGTAACAAAATAATGAAAATGCTAGGAAATCATTTAGACAAGACTAAGAATAATTGGTGAGAAGTCAAATATAAACAAGGGGGTTGTCACGTTGTCAGACAAGTTTTACACAATTATTGCTAGCTTCTAAGTTTCTTACAGTGGATCAAAAGCAGCCTAAACTGACCAAATTGTGCTTACATATTGGATAATACAAAGTGACATCAAGGTTTCTTATATAAACTGGAAGACGACGAACCTTGTAGATTTAGAAAAAGCCTTGGACAACGTAAAATGGGGGAAGATGTTCGAAGTGCTCAGAAAAGTAGGGATGAAATATAGGGACAGAAGAATAATACATAATCTCTACAAAGAACAAACAGCAGTTAGAGAATTGGAGCAGAAACGAAGAGAAGTAGATATCCGGAAGGGAGTGAGACAGGGATGTACGTTGTCACCTCTAGTTTTCAACTTACATATCGAAGATGCGATTTCTGCTATTTAGAAAGTCAACTAGAGATGGTAGGAGCACTAAAGATATAAAACAAATAATAGTACATCCGGGTCGAGTTGTGTTTAACAAATAGAAACAACTGTTATGCTCGAGAACGGTTAATGTAGAAACTTTGAAGAGACCCTTAAAGACGTATGTATGGACTACGGCATTGTACGGGTGCGAAGCTTGGACAATAGGAGAAGCGGATCGAAAAATAATAGAAGCGTTTGAATATGGTGCTACAGACGCATGATGAAGATAACATGGATAGATAAGGTTAGCAATAGGGAGGTATTAGAAAAAGTTGGGGAAAAGCGGGAGGTATGGAAGACAATAAAGAATAGGAGAGAGAGGATGGTAGAATATCTTCACATGTTCTTGCTGCGTTTTCTTAGTCCACTGATGTAATTTTTTAAAATAAATTTAACATATTTTATTACACTCGTAAATTAATTATACAATCTGTTGAAGACGATATGAGTAAAGTCAGCTAATGTTAAGTACCAGTTTGTGCCACTAACTTTTGAATTTCAGCTTGGTTCATAATCGTCTTTTATTTAATAGCATTGAAACAGAAATTACAAGCAATCAAGCAGTGTTGTTTCACATGCAAAGGAATGTTGTGATCCAGATGTTTGTATGAGTGAAACATCAATGATCTTTTTTCAATCATTCACAAACACACTCCACGTTCTTAAATAAATTTTGACCCGTGTTTAAGATAGGGAAATGCCAAAAGGTATGAACCTGTTGTCAACATAGAGCAGCTGACGATAGCAGGGGTTATCTTATGTCAGGATATACCGCACTTACGGTGAATCAAAAGAACACACCATATGTTAAATACAGGGTGTATCACGAATCACGATCACGTGTTACGTATCAAGAATTGTCTATATAACAGCTATTTGAGGCTGGGATATTCGAATACCCGAGAAGCGTTCTCCTCGCTTCTGAGACGGCGTTAACACAGACAGTCCAGCTCAAAAACTGTATTACTTATAGACATGAATTATGGTTTAAAAGAAATATGAGGGTTGGTAGAATACGCTTATAACTTTTTTATTTGCCATATTTACACTATTGTTAAAATAAACGAAGTTGAAATCTGGCAAATTTTAACGGAAATCTTAACATTATTCACACACAAATTGTACATTCGGATTTTAGTTGACAGCCAAATAAAATATGTGAGCATATTCACCGATCTTTTAGCTTTATTTTAAGACTATATTTGCCTAATTTCGTTATTTCAATTATCTGCTGGACTGACTGTACCAAGCGGTTGCTAACGCTATGTCTATTTCTGTCTTACACATGTACTACCGATCTCCTGTCCTGCCGTTGCGTATCCCACCCTTAAGCAACCAGTTACGAAATGCTTTATTATGTGTAACGAGCGGGACGAGCGAAGCGAGATCCCGCAAATTTCACGAAATGCATGAAAATCAAACGGGCATAATTACTTCGCTCGTCGGTTAAGTTTCGTAAATGCAGAAGAATGCCGAGTTTGATTGTGCGAAGATATTTCTGGCTCCCAAACATGCGAAACTATTCCGCGAACCACCATATGAATTGCTGATCGACTACTTTGTTAGATAGATAGTGCAAGTATTTAATTTGTTCAACTGGTTGGAAGACATATCAACATTCCTAATTGCACTAAGACTATTGGTATGTATCTTCTGAATCACCTTGTACATCACGCACCTTACTAGTTTCCGCAATACTACCTACAGATAACATAATTCTAGTGGAAATGTTTGGAGTTGCAAATAAAATGTAAAAGTAAAATTTTGGACGTTCGCCAGATATACAAATAGTGTCAAATAATACTGAACTAACAGGACTATTTAAAATTTCAGAAATAGTGAACATATTGCATTAAGTTTTTAGAAGTATTACGGATAAGAACACGATTAACTTCAATGGCTTCTATCATTACCTGCAAATATTTATTATATTAGAAGCCGACATTAAGAACGAAACCTTAGTATGATTTTAGAAATAATATGTATAATAAATTGTAGGTTCATTAATATCCAACATTTAAAGCTTTAATTACTAATCCCATATCAGCGTTAGTCTTTTGTAAATTAATGATCATATTAGACCGAAAAGGCACAAACAATAAAGAAGAATATAAGACAGTAAGAGCAGGTGTTAAAAGAATACTGAAAGAATGGAAGAAGCAATCAAGGAAAGACCAGAGAGGACAGATTGCAAATGCGAATAAAGGAAACGAGAAACTTGAGAAGCATGGAATAAAAGAAAATTGTTACACTCAGGGACCTAAATGGCAGAAGAGGAATTGTTATTACAGAAGAAGAGAAGTAAGGATTTAGTGGAGGGAACAGATATTCAGCTTGAGCATAGAGAACAGATGATACACAGAGCAATTGAAAGTAAACAGCAGAGATTTAAGAAGTAATAAGAAAGACATGAGAGGCATCAGGCCACGAACTAATGAGATATTAAGAACGCTAACAGAGAATAAAGCTTTGGAAAACTTCAGATATATAATTAACAAGGTCATCAGAGAAGAAAAGGCAGCTTGCGACTGGAAAAGTGGCACCTACTTACAATAAAGGAGATAGCTAGTAACGTCATAACTACAGAGCAACCACCCTACTAAGCAATCCGTCCAAATTTCAAATTATTCACTAGAATTACAGAAAAATGGTTAAACAGCCAATTGAAGAAACTTTAGAAGATACGCAGTTCTGATTTCGACCAAGCAGGGGGGTGCAAGATGCTATTTTCATACTAAAATAAATTACGAAAAAATATTAAGGGAAGACAGAACCACCATACATCTGCTCATTGAGTTAGGAAACGCCTTCAATAGAATAGACTGAAATGACATATGGAGGATATTACAAGAAAGAAGAAAAGGAAAATAATTAAGAAGTATGAGGTCGACTATTGGAAGCCGCATATGGTAATTTGGAAATATACAAGGAGGCACTAAGTAAATACAATATATCCATAAATCAGAAGAAAACTCAAGCTATGGTCATCATCAGCAGAAAGGAGAAGCAATACTCAAACGAACTGAAATAGCTTTGATCGCTGAAACAAGCAGAAAGTAGGCTCAGAGATAGCTCAGTTCGGAAGAATGGATAACGAAATTAGGAGAGAACGGTAGTAACAGAAAAGATTTACGGCTTTAAAGAAATTTATTTCAAAATTACCTGCATCACAATTTCTAATCAAAACAGTTGCGTAAAGTTATACTAGTCAAGAGTACTAAGAGTATAATTTTCAAACTATTGAACAAAATGAACCAAGCACCATCAAACAATCCACAACTTAGCCTTAGGAATCTTCAGCACCTCATTCTTACAGAAACTCTTCGAGGAATATACATATAATACATCCCAATTATGATTTATGCGGTTTTGAAATAGCTATTGCATCCAAATTTGTAACATCTTTATTCAAATTTGTGTATTTTGGCACTGGGAGTGCATTAAATTTAAACGACCGTTTATTTGAAAGACGCCGAGTTATTTTCAACCTATTTGGCACAATCGCTAAAGTATTTACATAACAATTTCGATGGAAAACTATGGAAAAAAAGTAAAAGGAGGATTAAATTAGTCTTACCTTGAAATCTGATAATGTTGCCATCAAATCGTCGAGCTCCCTCGTTGCCGACGAAGCAGCAGGAGCCACCCTCTGCGTAGTAACATGGGAAGATATCAACTCGGTGTCACCCGGGTAAGTTGTCTCTGTCTTCGTTTCTTTGACGGTCAGAGTAACTTTTCGGGGACCAGTGTAAACTATCTCTCTGAAAGTAAAGAGAAAACATTGAATTCACAAATTACAGATGATAAGTGCCTTATTACAGCATCGATTGGTGGGAAAGTAATTTATGCACAATTTATTAGAAGAATATGTCAGAGAAAATAACATCTTGTCTAAATTATTTTAATCGGGATTTAGAGAAAAAACTGTTGTGAATCTGCTTTACAGTGCGTCAAAGGGGATTGTCTGGACTGGTTTCGGAATTATCTTGATAACAGAAAGCAAAAAGTTCGATGGGGAAGTAAGGAATCGACATTGCGGGATGTCAAAATATTAGTGCCACAAGGAAGTGTCTTGGGACCATTTCTTTTTGCTATTTATTTGGGTGATTTTCAGATGGACTTAAAGGGGTGTAAGTATCATACTGTGCACAGACAGCAGTCCTTGAGCGAACGTCGTCACAGAAACGTATTCTATAAACACGATTTCTTGGCTTTTTCCGACAAGCAAATATAAGTTTGACGTTTTCAACGTCACAGCAACCTTGATATGCTACAATACTAATTTTTTGATTGGCTACAGCCTCTTGAATAATGAAACTCATTATGCGTTAGAAAGCGCACATAATAAACGTATAATTTGGAAAAGGCAGATAAAATTAATTTTTAGATAGTATAGGCACTAGTTTAGTATCTGCTATTTTATAAATTAAGCGTTATCTGCAATAATATATATAATTACCTAATTATTGGAAATATTTTGTTTTCAGTATAGTTATATGTATATAATTTATTTACTATTTATGTACCTCTGTTCCTAAAATATTGTAGTGTACACTGATTATTTTCACCTTTAACATCACAACTAAATTATACTTTAAAATCTTGGTGTCGCCTTCGTAACGAGGGGAGGCACTTCCGCACTGCACTACGTGCATCCTATGAACAATTCACGCGAGAATTAATTTATTAACCTTGAAACTGTTAAATTATGCTGATGTTTTCTACAGATATACAAGGAGTACAGAAGTGCGTATATGCGTCTACAAACATAAATAACAACAAATTTCACACAACTAAAAAATTTTAATATATTTCTCTGAAAACGGTTTTAGAATGGTCTCATACCTTTCTCAGAACATAAAATCAAAACACCTGAACATTCAACTATTCTCGTTGAACTTTTATTATAATAAAGGAACGGGTACTTATATAAAAAAACTGAATATTAATATTACCTACATTAATATCTTCATCTAAAGATCAATATGGTCATAGCAAGAGCAACAAATTTAATACAAAAACTGAAAAACTGGCTTCAACCATAGATTTAGAGAAAGCGGTGAAATAAGTGAAAAACTAAGTCGTTGGCAATTCGAAATTGTATAGTATGAAATTGAATTAATATTCCGAAAGTTTTGAAGATAGCAAGACATCGCCAAAACATTTTTTTAAATTCGGAAATTTCAGAATTCGCTTGGGGCCGAATCTGTCGAATAGAGTGCATGAAGTACCAATTCGTAGTCCAACTCATGGTTCTTTTGTTGTTCCGGTGAAAGAGATTTTTCCTTCTGGACAAGTGCTGGCTTTGGTTTTCCGTAGCAAACGCGGCACTCGTCCGGCACGAAGCCTCATACACAAGTGGATTTTATATACGTATGTACAAGGACGGCCATAATCAAGTACTATCAGATTCGAGATCAGATTCGAAGCGATCGTATTTTATCTGGCATCTTGCGTCAATTCGCGTTTGACAGCTGTCTAGTGCAAATATTCAAGTTTTGTTATGAATCGATATACGCCAGAAGAACGTGCAGAAATTGTGATTTTGTTTATTAAAAACAAAGAATCGGTTATTTCGACGCAGCGAAATTTTCGCCGAAATTATCCCCGCTGCTCGGCCCCAAATGGAAAGACAATACGCCGTTTAGCCGAAAAATGTAAACGTAGCGGGACAACGGCCGATGTAAGGCATATTGGAAGACCTCGAACTGGCCGATCAATCAAAAACATTCAACGTGTAAGAGGAAGTATCGCAGAAGAACCAAGAACTTCGACAGAAAGACGATCCACACAATTAGGCATTTCTCGAACGTCACTGAAACGAATTTTGAAGTTGGATTTGCATGCATTTCCATGCAACATTCAGGTGGCACAGCAGCTCCTTCCCAGAGACCACCAACAACGTCTGCAATACTGTCACGCTCTCCTGAACTTAAATTACAATATGTATTGAGAATTTTTCACAAAAACTCATTATGACGGACGAAGCCCCTTTTCATTGAAGTGGATTCGTAAATAAGCAAAACTACCGCTTCTGGGGAACAAAAAATCCTCGTATTATTCAAGAAAAACCGCTACATCCTCTACGAGTCACTGTATGGTGCGGTATTTTGTGTTGTGAGTAGTGCTCTACCTCAAAGTTGTCTGTTCTATGGTATAGGTGTGAAGTTAGTTGTTAGGTTATGTTGTCAGTAGTTAAGAATACATGCGACAAGAAGCAGCGTGGCCGCATGCATAAGTCTGTATTTTGTTAAATAAATGTGTTTATAAAATGGATGGTTACTTTTAATAAAACAAGAAAACGACAGGTTATGGCCCAGGCACGTAGTAGGTATTGAGACAGCGCAAGATATAAAAGGATTGGAAAGATATTAAAAGATAAGAAAACACGTGCAAGGTGAGAGAAACCAGAGAGGGAAAAGAGAATGGCTGGAAGTATGAAAAATAATTTTAATGTGGATCTTTTGAGTGGAAGCAATTATCACACATGGAAATTTAGAATGCAAACGTTACTAATCGAGCATAAAGTAGAGGAAATGATCAAGAGAGAATATAGTGATGCAAATTACGAAGACGAGAAAAAGAGGAGTGATGCAAAAGCAAGAGATAATAAATGTAAATCCATGATTGTGCAGTGTGTGGATGACGCTCAAATTGATCTTCTTCGAAGTAAAGAAACGGCTTATAGCATGTGGAAGAGTTTAGAAGAAATGTATGAAAAGAAAGGGTTACCTGGACAGTTATTTTTGAAAAGAAAGTTGATGGGAATGAAGATGAGTGAAAGCGAAAATTTGGATGATTTTATACTAAAATTTGAAGATGTGTTAGGTCAGCTGAAGGCCACTGGAGCAGAAGTAAAAGAAGAAGATGCGGTATGTAATTTATTGCTTTCATTACCCAAGTCATATGAAACGGTAGTTACAATATTGGAGAATTTACCAAATGAAAAACTTTCTATTGATTTTGTAAAAATGAAGCTTAGGACTGAAGCAGAGAAAAGAAAGGGTGGCAGTAGAGACGAGATATCTAAACCAACTGCATTTGTGTCGAAACAGTTAGGAGCATGCTTTGGATGTGGTGAATATGGACACTTTCAACGGGATTGTAAAAGGTTAACCGAACCTGGAAGTAGTGCAGGCTACAGAGAGCAGTGGTGGTCAAATAGAGGACGTGGCAGTTACCGTGCAAGGAAGAATTATGGGCCAACTCCGGCTCACTCTCACTCAAGAGGAGGTAATCGAGGAAGTGGCAGTCGATCATATTTTAGGGGCAAGTATCAAGGTTATCAAGAAGAGAGAAGAGGATTAGAAGGTAGAAAAGGAAATTTTGCTGACGGAAGTGAAGAGATAGATGAGTATGAAAAACCAATTTGTTTCATGAGTAATTTTGAAAATGATGTAAAAGCTGTAAGTCGAAATTGTATCACATTCTTTATTGATTCTGGTTGTACAGATCATTTAGTCAATAGGAAAGAATATTTTTCAGATTTGTTGATGTTAGAAAATCCTATAAAAATAGCTGTTGCAAAAAATGATAATTATTTAGAGGCTGTAGGTGTAGGTAATGTTGAAGCGATTAGTTGTGTGAATGGTAGAAAAACAAAGTGTACAATTAAAAATGCTTTCTATGTACCAAACTTGAGAAAGAATCTTCTTTCTGTTAAAAAGCTGGAAATGTCAGATATGAAAATAGTTTTCGAAAATGGTCAAGTGAAATTGTTTAATGATAATATCTTGATAGGTATTGGTGTCAGAAATAATTTGTATGAAATAACATTTGAAATTTTACGTAAAGAATGTCTGAATGTTGAAACAAAAGATGAAGAAGCAGAATTGTGGCACAGAAGATTGGGTCACATTGGGTACTCCAATTTAGATAGGCTGATTAAACATAAAATGGTCGACGGTATAGGCAATTTGAAAATAAGTAAAGTTGAATTTTGTGAAAGTTGTGTTAATGGAAAAATGACGAGGCTAAGTTTTGGAACTCGCAGTAAAAGTAAGAGAGTATTAGAAATAGTTCACTCAGATGTTTGTGGACCGGTAACACCGATCTCACATGATGAAAAAAAATACTTTGTAACATTTATCGATGATTATTCAAATTTTGTTTGGCTTTATATAATTAAAAATAAAAGTGATGTGTTCAGTTGTTATAAAGAGTATTGCCAAATGGTACAAGCAAAGTTTGGTCAGAAAATTTCTGTCCTTCGATGCGATAATGGGGGAGAATATGCATCGCACGATTTTAAGAATTATTGTAGGGATAATGGGACTATGTTAGACTTCACAATTCCATACACACCTCAACAAAATGGTAAAGCTGAAAGGTTTAATAGAAGTTTAGTAGATAAGGCGAGGTCAATGATTATTGATTCGGGTGTTCCGAAAGAATTTTGGAATGAAGCTATACAAACAGCTGCATATTTAATAAATAGAAGTCCAAGTGCAAATTTAAATTATGTCACACCATCTGAAATCTGGTATGGAAAAAAACCTAATGTTAATAATTTGAAAATTTTTGGTTGTGTGGTGCACTCACATATACCTAAAGAATTGAGGGATAAATTTGATTCAAAAGCGGATGAATGTATCATGATGGGGTATGCGCCTAATGGTTATAGGTTATGGAAAGTAAGATTAGGAAAGATAATAATTTCTAGGGATGCAATGTTTAATGAAAGATTATTTTATTATAAGAAAAATCAGGTGCAAATAAAAGAAAACGAAATAATGAAGGATGAGAATGAGTTAGAGTATATAGACAAAGATAATAGTAATAGGAATGTAGATATAGATAATAAAGTTGAAATTGTAGAAGACTATGAAAATTCTGAAGTTGGAAGTAAAAGAATTACAAAGATTCCTTCAAAGTTTAAAGATTATGAACTCTATATGGCTTTCGATGCAATGGCTTTTGTAGAGCAAACTCCTAGAAGTGTTGATGAGTTAAGTAATAGAGATGATGAAAAACAATGGAGAGATGCAATGAATAAAGAAATTGAATCTATAAATAAAAATAAAACTTGGAAACTTGTAATCATGCCTGAAAATGCAGAAATATTAGATACAAAGTGGGTTTTTTCATTCAAGCCTTTTGAAAAGGATAAGACTGATAAATATAAAGCTAGGTTGGTTGTGAGAGGTTTTGCTCAGCAAGGGTCATTTGACTATAATGAGATTTATTCTCCGGTTGCAAAAATGGCTACAATTAGGACTTTATTGGTAGTAGGAAATCAAAATGGTTACTATTTTAGACAGTTGGACGTCAAGACAGCATTTTTGAATGGTATTCTGAAGGAAGATGTGTTTATTTATCCTCCTGAAGGTGTAGCTTGTAAATCAGGTCATGTTTTGAAATTGCAAAAGGCTCTTTATGGCCTAAAACAGTCATCGAAGTGCTGGAATGATAGAATTAATGATCATATAGTAAATTCAGGATTTAAGCGATCTGAAAATGATTATTGTTTGTATTCAAAAATTTTTAAAAGTGGTATTGTTTACCTGTTGTTGTATGTTGACGACATAATTTTGGCAGGACCAAACTTGGAATTGATCCATTGGTGCACCGCAAACTTAAGTAACAAATTTGACATAAAAGATAAAGGAGAATTGAAACATTTTCTAGGGTTAGAAATTGAGCATGATAAAATTAAAGGCACGCTAAAAATTAATCAAAAGAGGTATCTGTTGGGAATTTTGAAACGGTTTAATTTTGAAAACAGTAGGTCTTGTGCGACACCAATCGATCCAAGATTGAAGTTGACATTAAATGAAGGGAATTATAGTAGCAAACCGGTTAGAGAGTTAGTAGGCTGTTTAATGTATCTGATGCTAGGGTCTCGTCCCGATATAAGTTTTGCAGTCAATTATTTCAGCAGGTATCAGGATAGATCTTCAGATGCAATATGGAACAATTTGAAGAGGGTACTAAGGTACTTAAGTGGGACTGTTAATTTAAGCCTTGAATATATCAGACAAAATAACTCAACTCCATTAATCAGTTACGTAGATTCAGATTGGGGAGGAGATTTGAATGATCGAAAATCAGTTTCAGGATATGTTATAAAAGTTTTTGGTAATACTGTATCGTGGATAACAAGAAAGCAAAATTGTGTTGCTTTGTCCACGACTGAAGCTGAACTTGTAGCGTTATGTAACTGTGTTCAGGATTGTCTTTGGTTTAAGAAACTGTTGTTAGATTTAAATGTGAATGTTGGGAGTATACTGATTTTTGAAGATAATCAGGGATGTATTTCATTAGTTAGAAACCCTGAAAATAACCGACGTGTGAAACATGTAGATTTAAAATTCCATTTTATTTGTGAGAATGTCAAGAACAAAGCAATTGTTATTAAATATTTGAATTCAAAAGAACAACAAGCTGACATGCTTACAAAAGGATTACCGAAAATGGAATTTTATAAGAATAGTTTAAGTTTGGGTTTGAGGGAGTGATGTGATTGTACAGTGAACATTTGAGAAGAGCACTAAGAGAGGGTGTTGTGAGTAGTGCTCTACCTCAAAGTTGTCTGTTCTATGGTATAGGTGTGAAGTTAGTTGTTAGGTTATGTTGTCAGTAGTTAAGAATACATGCGACAAGAAGCAGCGTGGCCGCATGCATAAGTCTGTATTTTGTTAAATAAATGTGTTTATAAAATGGATGGTTACTTTTAATAAAACAAGAAAACGACATTTTGCGCAAGGTATAATTGGCCCATATTTCTTCGAGGACGATAGAGGCACACCGCCGTTACACTCAACGGCGAGCACTATAGAGCGATGTTGGAGAACTTTTTGTCGCCCCAATTGCATGTCCTAGAACTGCAGAATATGTGGTTCCAACACACTTCTAGAGAGACAATAATCGGGGTGCAGCCCAGTTCAAAAAGCGCTTATTGAAAGAGTTCGTCCGAAGTCGAGGACACACTTGTTTTGAAAACTGTTTTCTATGTAAAATGACCCGCTGAATCCGAATCCGGAGGGGGCCCGTTCATTTGGGACGGCCTTGGTCCTTAAAAATGCATTTTTACGTAAAATTTCGAAAAATTGAAAACTCCGAACACCTCAGTTTACATCGTCATATCTTCATTCCGGAGATAGCTAGGAAGCTATTTTTTTGAAATGTTCTCCACGCATTTTTGATTGCAAATCTCTATACACAATTAACTTTTGAAAAATAACTACGTCAGAAATTTGTAATTTTGTACACCGCGTCATTTTTGTGAACTTTAATTTTCACCACGGGAGAAAATTTTTTATTGTAAAACATACATACTTATTCAATCGAAACAATATGTCGTGAAAAGTATGCAGAAGTTTTTAGTGAAAAAATCATCTCGATATCTGCAATACTGACCGAGTTACAGCGATTAACAAAATATTGCTTTTTGCGCTGCGGCATAGTGTTCTATCTCTACTCTACGCATCTACCTACTCCGTGCATTTGCGGCTGATCTCCGTCATGTGCGGGAAACTCGTGCAAATACCTATTACATACTTTTCTTTGACAAAGTGATAAAACAGTTTCCGATGTAATGAAGTTTATGATTAATTGTGTACAAATAACAATAACTGGGTACGAGTAGTATGTATATGTGGAATTGTTTTGGAATCACTGTTTGTGCGATTTTGATTGAAGACTGAGGTTAAGGTTATAGGTATGCATTACTATTAGTGAAAATGGAAATCAATTACAATTTGTGCATAATTTGTCAGATGAATGATTCAGCAAAAATTGGCCGCCTGCGTGTTTGAGACGCATTCCCGCTCACTAGAAACGACCCTGGCGGCAGGTACAAAAACAGATAGAATTAGTGTATGTCTGTCGCAGAATTTGAAAAATAAAGAACAGTTTTACAGTAATGGTATGTTATTTGTAAACAACTAAACATAAACTTCATTACATTGGAAACTGTTTTATCACTTTGTCAAAGAAAAGTAATAGGTATTTGCACGAGTTTCCCGCATATGACGGATTAGCTGCCCGCAGGCGCAAATGCACGGAGTAGGTAGATGCGTAGAGTAGAGATAGAACACTATGCCGCAGCGCAAAAAGCAATATTTTGTTAACCGCTGTAATTCGGTCAGTATTGCAGATATCGAGATGACTTTTTCACTAAAAACTTCTGCATACTTTTCACGACATATTATTTCGATTGAATAGGTATATCTTTTACAATAAAAAACTTCCTCGCGTGGTGAAAATTAAGGTGCACAAAAATGACGCGGTGTACAAAATTACAAATTTCTGACGTAGTTATTTTTCAAAAGTTAATTGTGTATAGAGGTTTGCAATCAAAAATGCCTAGAGAACATTTAAAAAAAAAGATAGCTTCCTAGCTGTCTCCAGAACGAGGATACAACGATGTAAACTGAAATGTTAGTTTAGTTAGTTAGTTTTCAATTTTTCGAAATTTTACTTAAAAATGCATTTTTCAGGGCCAAGGCCGTCCCAAATGAACGGGCGCCCTCCGGATTCGGATTCAGCGGGTGATTTTACATAGAAAACAATTTTCAAAACAAGTGTGTCCTCGACTTCGGACGACCACTTTGAATTTAAGCAAGCTGCTCCTCGACTACAATGACCAATTTGAGGAACATGTTTTCTGCACGGTTAATTTCTCGATTTGGTGACAGAGTGGCCTTCCAGATCACCGAACCTGTCAGCTCCTGATTTTTTTATGGGGCTATCTTAAAGGAAAGGTATACTCTAATAACCCTCAAACCCCGCTGCAGCTAAAAAACAACATCCGTCAAGAAATAGAGGAACTTCCGCCAGATGTTTTAACTCGAGTTATGGAAAATGCTATAAAAAGGGCTCAATCGTGCATCGCAGTTATAGGTGGCCATTTAACTGATATCATCTTTAATTGATGTTAGGCTTAAAATGTAAATCCAAATAAATGTTCAAATTTTTTTTTGGTTTTTGTTTCATTACGTTATAAATGGCGGTCACTTAAAATCTGGTACTTCATTTTGGCCGTCCCTGTATATCATAAATATGCGGGTAGCGGTCTTACTGTTGATATTTATATCGGTTTAAAGGGAAATAAACCTTTGGAAGTACTTAATTATATTTTAAAGAAAACTCTTTTTTCAATTGTCAAGCTTTCGACGTTTATTCGACGTCTTCGTCAGGGCTACTACAATAAGAAGAACTTGTTAGAACAGTGAAAATTAAATTAAATGTTATAACTGCTCTGATAAGTTCTTATTGTAGTAGGCCTGACGAAGACGTCAAATAAACGTCGAAAGCTTGGCAACTGAAAAGAGTTTTCTTTACAATATAATTTTGTACTCCCAAAGGTCTATTACCCTTTAAAGCCATATAAATATGTAAATCTCCATATCTATCGTCGAACCTCATAAACATTGCGGATTTTTTAAATGTTTTCTGCAGTAGTGATTTTATCATTGGTGTTTAAACACAAAAGTGTTGGCAAAATTCGAGGTTGTAATTTTCATTCGTCATCATTATCAACCGCCCTTGTACACGCGCATTTTGTTTATTTCCGTCTCGTTTTAATATTCATCCCAAATGATGAATTTAATTTGATCTTTGAGTCTTTAAATTTCTTTTGTTTGGAGTAGTGTTAACAAATTGTTGATTTCAAAAAAAGTTTCAGATGAAACAACAGAATTGTAAAAATTTGTATTCATTCCTTCATACCATATTAACTAATTTCTCGTTAGAAAAAATTCGTCTTTAAAATTTTCTCACGTAAAATAAATAAACACGACAAAATAAACAGACAACAATTAACGACAAACACAGAATAAAATCGAAAGTAATCAAAAACTAAGAAATAAAATTGTTTCAAGTATCACCTTTATTATTTTGTTTCATACTTAATTTCTATTTGGAGATTACCATGATGTCAGTAAAGTGGTAATAAGGAATTCTTGAAGATTATTCTTGAAGATTATTCTTGATTATCTGACTAAAAAATGTACATCCTAAAATACTTGTTCTTCTTGAAGATTATAACTTTTTGGTTTGATGAAACAAAAATACGAATACGTGCCATAATAATTATTAGATATTCTAACATTTGGCTGTTAAAATCAAATCAACAAAAATGAAAATTTTGGAGCTCTGTAACTTTTTGTTTTATTACTTTACCCTGTACGAATTTGGTATCATAAGGATCCTTATGAAAATCTGCATCTACCAAGAGGAAAACATGCAGGGTTGCCATGCATGCATCCGCACTAATAAAATATTGTTTCGCTGAAAACCCGATATCAATATCCCAAATAGTTTGGCAACTACAGGCGTTTGAAATGGGTCACTTTTTAGCAATTAAGTCCCTCTGGCGTTTCCCAATTCGCGTGCTCGCAGCTTTCAGTTTTGCGTGCACGTTAGCGTGCATCTAGACACCCTATATTAGATTGCAACTCCTTTATTACACGTAACCAATGCGAATTACTCATATCTTGTTGAATGCTAAATGAGTTATTTAAAACCGGTAGGAAATTGAATAAGTGAAGCATTAAATTACCAAATTATCCGTCAGGAATAGCCGATTAGCATGGAAAAATATACAATTACGCGGGGTTCTCGTGTTTATGCTCCTTTGCGAAAATTTATGTCATCCGTTAAAACGGGAAATTTACGACACTATATAAAACTAAATGTTTTAGTGCAAATGAAATTTGTTCTATTATGAGCATTTAAACTGGGACCACCCGAATTTAGTACGGCAGGTATAAGTAGATATCCCTAAATAAACATTTCATGTGACAAAATAATTTTCCTAATTCCCAAAGTTGTGAAACTTTAACTGAAAATACGTGTGCCGATCTACTAAAAAATCGTTGTTCAGATTTGTAACCCAAGTAATTTACTTAATAATTAATATAATACTAGTTTATACTCCCTGCAGTGAATAAGCATCTTGCAATTTATCTCAAAACAGTTTTGAACTGAAAATAATACTTACAAGCAATTTCGATTTTAATGCACCAATGACTTCGAACATTTCATCATCCGAATCAATTTCTGGTGGAGGTGCCGGACAATTAATAAAAGCCATGTGTCTATTCATCAGTCATCACCTAAGTACCTGGTGTTCTCTATAAAGGTAAACGCTATCCTTCTACATATCTCCATATATGGGTAGCTTTCTTAAACGGAAAAACACTTAAATGGGCGAAATTGTAAGGATTCAAATTTGCGATAACCCGGCAACTTTCAACTTTTTAGATATTGCGAACAAAGTGAAAATCCCCTCGAAATGCCGAACTTCCATTTTCAATTCCGACCATGTGTCAACACCTTTTTCGGCTTCTTAAGAAAACATTTAATTTAGCTATTTAAATACAATGCGTCTCAGCTATAGCACTAAGAATATTTCACATTAGAGTAGCTGTAATAAGAAAAAAATAAAAAGTCTTGAAAAATTACCTGTAAAAGGCGTGAACTAAAAATAATAAATTAACTGCCATAACTTAATGTTAGGTTTGAAAAAATTGAAAAATTATGAGACTAAGGCCCTGTTATTCAAAAAAAAAACACAGACTTAAGTCTGATACTGGCTTCGTTGCTATGATACAACCAAACAGAAAGCCGGTATCATAGCAACGAAGACAGTGTCAGACTTAAGCCGGTGTTGTTTTTTTTTTGAACAACCGGACCACAGGAACCTATTATTTTTAAGAAAAAATGCTTCCCAGCAATAGTACCAAGAATATTTAACATAACTGGTTGAATTACAACAAACTGTTAACTGTTTCCTTTTTGTTTCCTTGTAAGACCCACTTGATTTTTGCTAAAATCTCCTGGTTTCCGACTGCCAGTCGCCACAATATTCGATACAATAAGGGTAAGTTGTATATCAATGAAATCAGAAATTCACTCTGATGAAATTTAACACCGCACATCCAACTACAGCATTCGAATTTCACCGAGGAGGCGTCGAATTTTACCCAACAGGTGTCAAATTTCATCAGAGGTTTCAATTTATGCATGAGTAGATTTATTCAATCTCTGTGTAATAAGATATGTCGCACCATATCTAATGTTATTCAACTTCCGCTTTCAGTCACTCTGTATAAGTGAAAATAATTTTAGAGTAATTTTAGAAGAAGTCACTTCCTCTTCTAAAGGGAGAAATTTTGCACACAGCTGTTAAAGATTTTGTGGACGTAATATCTATCTTTAAAACCCAAGCGTGTCAGCATAGTTTGTTCTGCGTTTATTTTTGGTTATTGAAAAAGTCGATTGAAAAATTGCTCAAGTTCGAAACCTACATTCGAGTTTGCGGACCGCCAAAGCCATTGTTTCAGATGGTGATGGCAAACTGTACATTACTGGGGATGTGGCAACACATCACTTAATTGGCTCCGCCTTCTAACAGATAGCTTACCTACCCGACCCCCCGCAGTAGAATTAAGGAGCAAGTAATTTTAACGTCAAAAATATGTGAATCAACGTTCCGCTATATGTACAAGGAATTGGAAGAGTACAAATTTTAAGTAAAATGCAACATTAACATAGCTGATCGGTTTAAATTTTGAATTAGTATTATATATATGAACAATTGTCACTATAATACAACAATCCCTTTCTTACGTCATGCAGTCTGCCTGGGACTACACACTTAACACATGAAATCTCTCGGTCACCAAACAACGAAAACTATTTATATCTTGACACAATATCATAACAATAAATTTATCAGTTGAATAAGTAAATTAATAGTTCCATTTGAATTGTTATTGTTGGCTAGATATACAGTACTAAAGTTAAAGAAAAATCCAAAACACTGCCCAATAATGCGATACATAGCTCATGGTAAAAATATGGTTTTCTCTACGTTTCATCGCTAGTACAAAATTAAATGTAAGTAACACTTCAACAACAACAAAATGGTTACAGGATACGCTATTAAAAAAGAAC
The DNA here is from genome assembly GCA_963966045.1 of Xestobium rufovillosum. Lineage (NCBI taxonomy): Eukaryota > Metazoa > Arthropoda > Insecta > Coleoptera > Ptinidae > Xestobium > Xestobium rufovillosum. The sequence goes on from OZ014500.1 coordinate 13,045,992, forward strand.
CTAGCAGCAAAGCTAAATTATATTTATATTTAATATTTCAGTATGACATAATAAAAGGGCAGAATTTCAAATATTCAAGTACAGCACGTAGTTTAAAGATAAATTAACCTACATACAGGTACAGTGATTGCCAGAAGATTTGTATAAGAGATAAATTGCCAGTTTACAGGTACTTGGCGACAGAAATTGAACACACGATAATTATAGAGAAACTTCATAATAAAATATTTTACACGAGCTGTGACCCAAAAATTTCTAAAAATATGCTAAGCAACAAGTTTGCAATTGACTTCCTTACTGGCGTATCAACTTTAATTCCGAACGTACAACTTAACATCAACTACATCAGTGTAGTCTGATAAATTATTGCTGTAGTTTCTACTATGAAACACGAGGAACAAGAATATGGGTATAAGAAAGTTGCATCTGAGTCGCACTGCAGATGGCTGTTTTCAGAGAAGTTTGGGGCCATCCGGCACCCACTCGCGACTATCTAATTAAAAGAAAAATCTGTTGGTAGAAAATATGTCACGTGACGCTCCCGCTTGAGACAACTTTGGAATTCTCTGACACCCACTCGCGGCTATGTAATGTATCTGGCACTAATATTTTGGCATTTCTCATGATGCAGTCAGTTATATAAAAAAATTGCGCGTATAGCACCGTATACGTGATAAAAGTGAAACTTCTGAGAGAGATTTACGGTGAGAGAGAGAGAGATATAATCGAATATTCACAGGACACAAACGTAAAAAACGCAAATAATCACAAAACACGATGGTAAGTGTAGAATTCATGACCCTAATAATCATTGGGAGCTTAAATTTAAAAATAAATTCGAATGTATGTTTATAGTTCAGAGTCTCTATTCATGCGACACTATAAATACTTTTCGCGCTTAATTTGCGAGACTCTCTTAATTGAAAATTGTCAACAACGTGTTAATTTTTCAAATAACACTCGATGCAGGTCATCAGACAAAGTCACTCATACAGTATTTAACTTGACCTTAAAGAAAGTTACAGTTTAATTTTAGAAAACTCATTTATGCATTAACGCACTCATTAGTGTGACACTGAAGTTCGGAAACTTACTTATTTTCATATGTTTATGCAAAAAAACAATTATTTACAAAAGCACCTTCAGGAGCTTTCGTAGGTCCTGGAAGAAAGGAACCTGCGATCAAGAAATTTGGAGTCAATAATTTTTTCTCCACTTTTCAGTAGTGTCTTCGCAATGTTCTTACAGTTGTGTAGGGTCTCCATCTCTCCATAGCCCACATCCACGAGGATTTCTAAATTCTAGGGGAAGGTCAATGTCATGACATCGTTGAAGCCGGAAATATGACCAGCCGATGCGATATGGATCTTTTCCTATTATTATGTCGCTTGTAGATACAAAATAACACAGAAATTGAGAACATGCTGATGACTATAGCCCTCTCGACGATCCGGTAACTTACCCCTATTGCAATAACTTGAAGCAAAATCCTCGTAAAAATCGAAACTTATGCATACCACCTGAGAAACAAATTTTTCATACAAAAGTTGGAAAAGACAAGAACTGGATGGAGCAAAATATCCAGGAGTCAAAGTTACTCAGGCACTGTCGTCAAAGTGGCAATGCCCAAAACACGGAATAGAAGATCTCCAGGAGAAATAATTTCATTTGGAAGATAACAAACGCAAGGACAAATCATAGCAGGCTGGACAATATCAAACCGCGCTGAGAATATTTAACCCCTTATCGACATCGCACCACCCTCTGGCCATTTCTCAATCACATTGGAAATTTACGATAAATGCAAGGAAATAGGGACACATCGAGGATTTCGGGGTCTGGTGGTCCCATCATTGGTCTGCCTAGGTTTGGAGGAACCAAATTACCACTGCGCCGGTCTTTCGAGAATACGAGAACGACCATCGACCGCCGAGCCTATTCGGGTGCCTATAAAAGCCAGCACGCACAAGATCCGAGGAAGAATTCTCTTCACCAGCACCCGATAAATATTAACAGATAGCCCGCTTGAATAAGTTTAGTTCACGGCGTGTGATTGACTGTTCATCTCCCGCAACCGTTTTATTCTATCGAGAATAAAAATTCAAGAGTTTACATCGCTGGTATTTAATTATTGAAGTCGAGGGGCTACCAATAATTTAACTAACCTGACCGGAGTTAGTCGACGTGTATCAGAGGTGTAGCTGACTTAATTAGGTAGGTGTAGGTCTACCTAATTTACCAGTACAGGAGCAGGAAAGTATAACCTATATAGTTTGCATATTTGCGGCGGATCATACAGCCAGCAATGTACCAATTGCAGCGGAGGGTTATACCATAATCTGCATATGTCCTGGAGTGGATCCGCCAGTTATACAGTTGTTTCCATGCCGGTTAATAAACCTGTCTTACACGGGATTACACCCTAGGTGTTCCGACGTATATATCAGACTTGAAACCCCCGACTGGTTGCACTACGAGTGCTACTACGGAAACGCCAGTATTCCGAAACAGCTAATCATACGACGAAGCTACTGGTATTCAAGTGGTAGCTGATCCCGCGGGAATAGTCCGCGAGCTTGGCATATAGCCCGGTTCTCGTGCGCTACTCGTTCGGGAAGCCGTTTAAAGTACCGCACTGAATTTTACCACCGGAATTTCACATTTATTTTCAGGTAAGTATATATTCTTATAAATATCCGTTCAATTTCCGTGTAATGTAAATAGTATTAATAGAAATCCTTTTAATTTGTTTACGTTTTATAATTTCACCGTTTAGCAATAACGAACCCTCCCTTCTACGACTTTTGAGCAAGGGTATTATCGACGAATCCGATCGACCAGATGCAACCCCGATATATTGTTAGTGAGATAACAATCTGAATAGCCTAGCTATACATAGCGTCCCAGGATACTAATCCCGAAACCGCAAGAACGCGCTGTATAACTGGCTCGCGAGCATCACACGGGATAATTCGTTGCAAGGTATAGAGTGACCTTTTGGAAATTGAAAATTATTTAAAATCAATATTTTTAAAACTAAATAAAAGAGCAAGAAAACTCCCTGGAGTCGAAAATCCATAGATGGAATTCCATCAGATGCCACCAGTCCTGAAGTTAGTAAACAAGTATTGTCTGGGGCAGGAAAGAAAAGCGGGCGGTCCTATTGATACAATACACCAACATTACGAAACTTAATGATCACTTCACGCCCTTTGCTTATGCATGGTAGAACTGCATTTGTTTCAGTAGTTCGCCAGTTGTGTAATAAAAACCTTTGCCCATGGCACGCCGTCGAATCACTGTTATGTATGGTGCGCTGTATGTATGGAGTCGCACCAGTAATTTACGACCAAACGGCTGCTCCGCGACTGTTTAGTAAATATATTCCACATGCAGGGCCTCGAATATTGTAGCATTTGCCACAAATATCTAGAAATTTAGATAATGCTATATAAAGGGTTGCTGATTCTACAGATGCTGTCATAATTTCGATACGATGACAATGGCAAGCAAACAAGGGAAAACAATTAGAAGCGGTGCACGGGAAATAATTGCACATGCTATTGAAGCATCGAGAAGTAAAAATTAAATGTTTAGCGATGCCTGTTCAACAACGTGCACAACGGGCTGTTTTATATATTCCTAAAGCACTATTTAGAAAGGCTTACTCCTGATACCCCCTTAGTATCTCCAGGCAAGAAAATCCCCGTTTATCTTACCAGGATAACATGGACGATTTCGACTTCCAAATAATTCGAAGAACGATAGAGGACTTTCATCTAAATTTGAAGCAAAATCCAACCTGCAGAAAATTACCTGCTGCAACAAAACAAAAGTTGTCAATTACATATCTAATGAAATTTATATCGGAGGCAACAGAAACAGTAACGCCGGCTCTCTGGAAATCGTATGTGAAACATGTTAGTGGCAGTGGAGAGAAATTTGGGAAATCTACGAAAAAATTAAATCGTGACTTTCGGACCTTCTGGTAGCTAGGACGAATCACCATCATCATCCGATGGGGACGAAAATGACAACGACGACGTTGACGACAGGCCAGAATTTAATCTTCAGTTGGGACGTTCAAGGCAATTATCTTTTGAGACCAACAAATGGTTATTATTATTATTGAACAGTGAGTATACACACCCAGGGGCACCAAATAATAGCAGATACTTACTGTAACACGTTGGAAGTTTGCGTATGGCTATTGACGAAAAACGTCTTGGCACGCGTTGCAAGAATAACTTCCTTCTTCTTGACAACGTACGAGTTCATAAAGCAATTATTCTCCGCCCATGCAAGTTTTCAGAGTTAAACCACTTTCCATATAGTCCAGATTTGGTACCATCAGTCTTGTTTTTATTCAGATATTTGAATAAACACCTTAGAGGTGGTAAATTTATCGACGATGACGAACTGAAAAAGTCTGAAAATGACTATTTTTCAGGGTATCAAAGATGTTGCAGATTTTGACAAGTTCCTTGACAGAACTGTCATTATGGATGAAAATTGGGTCCATTACTAGTAGGTACCCTGTCAGCCTCAAAAGGAAAACAAAACAGTCTTATCGACATTCTTGTTAAATGGTTGTATAATCAACGGCACATATTACTGCGATCTTCTGGCCAAATCGAGATCACACACCGTGGAAGACTGCTAAAAGGAGTAATCCCGGGAATGTTCCTGCAATACGACAATGCAGCGTCGCACAAATCCATTGGTGCAACATCAACAAAATGATTAAAATAACTTTCGAAATCATTCAATAATAAGCCCATTCGCCGAAGCTCGCGCTCTCCTTGGCGATCCCATATTCGGGAACACATTGAAGAGTAACAGCTTACAAACTGAGGCGACTTGATGGCTTGGGGGTCAAAATGAGGACTTCTATAAAGAACGAATTATGAAGCTCGAACATTGATGGAATATTGTGTCGATTTACAAGAGACTATGTAGAGAAAACCTAAGATGTGCCAGTGCAGAATTTAAGCACTGGTAGTTCTCGAAAACGGTAAATTATTTCCCTTGTCCTTGTTATAAGACAGTACAAGTTTTACCAAAACTAGATGACCACATTTACAGCAATACGAAGTACGGAAAAGTTCAGAAAATTAACCGCCTAACTGTAATCAGGGTATTTAAAAATTGTTAACAGTAAAATAATGCCAAGCAGAACAGTGGCGTAACGCAAAATCACGGAGCCCCTTCGCGAAATCAAGTTTGGCCCACTTAACATCATATATAAATTTTTCACATTATTGTACGTAAGCTTTTGTAAAAGAACAAAATCACGTGTTTTTCATCTTTAATGCGGTTGGTTGGGCGCTTGAGGGCTTGAGCCACTAAGATGGCTGCCGCCCCCAGCAGCGCGGGGTCAGCGAAGGTGTACCTTATGCCACTGAAGTAAATATTGTTTGCATTTTAATGAGCAATTTTATCTCAAATTCGTTTCTTATATCTCAGCCATCTGCAAACAAGTGCTTTAAAAAACCGGTAAGGGTACCGGTAAAAACTTATCCAAAAACAGTTACTTCTCGGTAGAGTGGAGTGGCAAACCAGAAAATTGTTTGTACTTATACAGGGTGTTTCAGGAAGAATGGTATAGTAACGCTCATTTTGAACAAAAAAGTTCATATGAACACGTGTCCAATTCTCAACGGTTACTGAGTTACAGCCAGCTGAATTACTGCATAAAAGAATTTATTACTTCATTAATTCTGACAACTAGCTTTTGACATACAAAATAAAGTATAGATTTTAGAGAAATGGCTCAAAAATCCCACCCCCAAACTTTGCAGTTCTTCCTGGCGCTCGTTTATTCTTGTAGCACTGGTCATAATACGGACGATTAATTCATCACGTGTGCTTATTTTTCTCTATAAACATCATTTTTCATCCCTCCCCATAACCATAACCCATAATCCAGTGGAGTTAAGTCCGGGGTCCTAGCTGGTCAATTGATGGGGGCCACCATGGCCGATCCTAAGGGCCGGTTGTTAGAACGTGAATCAAAATATAACGCGAGGCTACATTTAATTCGTTGCTAAGGTACTGACTTCGTGATTGGTTGTATCATAGCAACGAAAGTCGAATTAAATGTAGCACCGCGTTACATTTTGATCCGCATTCTAACAACCGGCCCTTATAGTGCTAAATGTCAAATGACAATTATTGTTTTACAGCTGCGTACTGGATAATTTATTGCTCTGTGATGCACTCTATACATTAAAATTGCTGTATCTCAGTAGCCATTGGAAATTGGACACCTGTTCATATTAACTTTTTTGTTCAAAATTAACGTTACTATAACATACTGAAGTATGTACCATTCCTCCTGAAACCCCCTGTAAATCGTTGCTGCAAACATTCGGTGCCATACAGTATGTCCCCGAATGGAGTAACAAAGAAGGAATAAAGAATCATTTTTGACTTCTCCAAAACCCCTGCATATTCTTAAATTCCCATAGAGCATACCATTTTTTACCTTACTACTATGCCGGGAACAAAAATTGCGCTTATTTTGACTACAGTAAATGATTCTTTTAATTCAGTGCTTAAACACTCATAAAAAAACGAGTTTATAAATTTAAGTTTGTAGTATGTTTTAAAGTCAAAAAAATGCATAAAAATTTACAACCCATTCCTGGTTCCTTGGATAAAAAATAATATGTTCTGTGGGAGTTTGAGAACAAGCAGTGTTTTATGGTGATTTTTTCAAAAGTCAAAAGTATTTTTCTTGCCATCCTAGTAACCTAAATCCGGGGGCATAGAAACTGTACGTCCTTTCGCTTCAAAATTGATGGCATTGTGCCCTCCATGATTTAATATGGAAATGCTTTTGTAATAATCTGCGTCGACGTTTGACAGTAGGAAATAATTTTTCTTATAGATGGAATAATTTCATTATGTGGTGCATGCAGGTACGAACAGGAATTATTTGTCTAGGTCAATTCGTCCGACCACAGTTTGTACCATGCACCTACCCACTAATATTTTGTTTTTCTGGTTATCTGAATCTGCAGAAAATTCTTGACCTTATTAACATTGAAAATGTTTTTAGTATCCTAGTAATGGGTATGATATTCACCGAAAAGATTGTGTTGCATTTGCCACATACGTCACGCACCTGAGCGTACACGCGAATCGATATCAAAGTATACATCACCCCAGACCCTTTAAGTCCATTTTCGCTCACTGCCATAAGAATTTATATGCGTAGCAAGCGACTTCGTGCCTTAAGACTGGCTGTGTCAAATTGGTCCATTCTTGCTTTCGGCCGTGTGTTTTAACATGTGGAGCAAGCGACTTCGTGCCTTAGCAAAATCTGTTAAGTGACCCCACTTAAAATTCATACATTTGAAACACGCTTGGGTGCAACGTAGCCTTCCTGTGTTGCGTTTGTTGGACAGCTTTTATGTAATAATGTCTCCTCAATGCTCAATAAAATAATATGGCAGGAAACAGCCATCAGCGCGTTCGCGCATGTCAAATGATACCTACCTTCGGAATCGAACGTCACGACGATATTCAAATATTGCGTTTTAAATACCCTATAACTTTCTTATTTCACTTTCACGTAGTTTAGTCTCCAAAGCGAAAGTTACGGAATTTGTTTTGAATACCAAACCATTAAATTTGTTTGACAACAGCATGGGGTACATTGCACTATGAGTACCTACAACTAGACTCAACTTTCTTTTTTGAATCGACTTTTTCCGATTAATCGATTCAGTAGATATCGATTCAGTGCATAAAGACATTTTCTTTGCTAATATCTCGAATATCCTCCCTTCAAATCATCGATGAATCGATTCGTATCGACGAGAATCGAAAATCCAATCGGAAAAATGGATACGATTTTAATCAAATAGAATATGGGGCGTATTTTTTGCTTTAAGAGATTCTTGCACGTTCGTTATTTGACTGCCTAAAAATTATACCGAATTCAATCTGAATAAAACCCTCGAGTAAAAAATATTTTGTTGAATAGTTCGCTGTATATTCTTTCTAATATAAATAGCGTGTTTGAAATGCAATTTATTTCTGCAAAGGTGTTCAGCATTATTCACGCTTCAAATCGTAAACAAATCGGTTAAATATTTACACAGGAATGCCTAGGACAATATACATTAGTATAGTAAAGCAACTCACTCGGTATTAAGCTCGTCCAGAAGACTATCCACGGAGGGTCTGTTCAAAGTACTTTGAGCACTAGATGGACGGGAATAATTAGCGGGACTACGCCCCCCTGATCCGTTGTAAGTGCCATTCAAGCTGCCGTTAAATCCGTTTTCTGCTCCTAAATGAAAATAAATGATCTTTCTGATAAACACCTTATTTTTAGTTCTTACCTGAGGTGTTTGCATATCGAGCATTACTAAGATCCTGCAAAAGAGTATCCAACTCTGATAAATTGTTGTTGAATGTTCGTTTCTCGCCTCCTGGAGTGGAAGAAGAACTGTAGCCGCCATGTTGAGCATATCCAGGACTTCGCGACCCGGAAGAAGGCTGCGTTCTTCCATAAGTACCCTGAAACAAAAGGGCAAAAATTTAGATTAAATATGTACTTACTCAACATCAATAAAAAAATCAAAATACATAATATGACAAATACCCTGTTTGCTCTGGATCCCTCTCAACAAACATGAGAATAGAACAAATCAATACGGCTAACAAAAAACTGTAATTTTTATGTATAGATCTACGGGAGAGTTAGTGACTGTTAAGCTTGCAGAAAGCATATTTGTTTCTTTGATTTAAACCATTAATTTTCCAAAATCGGAATGCAACACCTCCCAACAATTATTATAGCTGAACTGGAATAGGGGAATATGGGAATATGGAACACAGAGAAAAACGCAAAACGGGGATAAAATATTTTCACCCGAATTTTCAACATGTGCATTAAAGTCGTCTAGTTGCCCGTTCAACTCTATGAAATTGAAAAGCTTCATATACCTACTCGTATTTACCTTTAGTTTTTATCGAGGTTTGTATTATATTTTTGATAGTTAAAAATAAATAATTGAGGGGTAAATATCCCGAAAAATTTTTGTACACAGGACTCGGAATTCCAAAGATTTCCAAGGAATTCCAAAAATTTCCAAAGATTTCCAAGGAATTCCAAAGATTTCCTAGGAATTCCAAAGATTTCCAAGGAATTCCAAAGAATTTCAAGGAATTCCAAAGGATTTCAAGGAATTCCAAAGATTTGCTAGGAATTCCAAAGATTTCCAAAGAATTCCAACGAGTTCCGAGGTCTTCCAAAATAATTTCATGGAATTCCGAACGTCTTCGAGGAAAGTAATCTCCTCCCAATTATCCCAAACAAAAGTGCAATACTGGCATAAACCTTTTTACTTTTATGCTTAAATTTCTTAATAGAGTGCTTAAAGAAACAAAATAAACTAATTTTTGATTATTTAAAACAAATATTATTTTATTAAAGAAAACAAAATATATATGTATATAAACAAGGCAGCTCTTTAAACTAAAAATAACAAAATGGTAGCTTGAAAATAAACGTAAATACTAATACAGTGTGCCTCACTTTTTACGACTTTTACTGTTATTAAAATGGAAGTCATGAAAAATTAGATATATTGTGTAACGAATGAATATCATTAAAAAGGGACATAGAACGTATAACCCCTCTAATACAGGTAAATTTACATAAATGTTACGGTAATTGTGATTAATCCGGCTATTTTGTAAAAATATCGGCAATTATACTCTTACATACTTAATCACCACGAAATTTGGCGAATATAATAAATTCTTTCATATTTGCAGTAGGTAATTAATTGAATTGGCTGGTTTTTATATTTGGTAAATGTAATAAAAGCCTTTAAAATATTCGATTTTTTAAATTAACCGGACGGTATATAAAATCACCAACCAAGTATGGCAAATGTAATAAATTACGTTAGATATAACTGACCTGCCCTATACGGAGTTCACCCTTCGAATGTATGACACTTGCGTGCAAGGCAAATTTTATGACATTAGCATCCATAAAGGAAAATAAAGCTCAGCAGGTAAATTAAACAACTCTGATCTAGTGGCACTTGCGCGCAACATAAAATTTGGATTCCTAATTTAAATATTTATTTCGAACACCTATTATGTTAAATATTGAGGTAAGTTAACTTGATTCCCCCGGTGATTTCTTTTGCAAAATGTTTGTTGAATGATCTTTAAAGAGAATCATATTATAAACGCTAACGACTGAGACTTACAACGCTCCGCTCGATTCGCTCCGCTTGACCTCAACCTGGCAGATTTTTATGTTGTTGCACGCAAATGGTACTTGTTTCGAGCTGCCCGCTTTTCCTGATGGACAGCTTTCCTTATGTACGCAAATGTCACGTACGCAAGTACCTTGACGCCCACCCTAGTACCACTACAGCTCCATGCCTTAATAATTGGAACAGAAAGTAGAAGAAAACAAAATAGTTTATTATTATTATTAGTATTATTACCACCGCGTCTTGGAACCCTTTCACAATTTCCTAAATCAAATATTCTCGAAATTATCAAAAAAGTACTATTTAGAACCCAATAAGAGCTAATGGACAGTTACCCAACTAAATTCACAGATTAGAGACTAAACTTCTGAAACTAATACAGAATTGTGACAGCACTGTACCTCACCCCACCCTCAAATTGAAAATTATTGCGAATGCAATGGATGCTTGCAGATTGCAGAAACTCAGAAACACCTCCTATTACTCATCACACCACTAAAATTTTATTTTCATACAGATAATGAATAGAATATTGAAATGTATTTCAAATATTCTTAAGGGGATAGTTCATGCGTCCATTTGCAGACGTTTCGTACTTAGGCTCTAACTGGAGCATAAATAGGGATAATTCTTTATTTTTGGTCTCAATCTGTTATAGACATGTTATTCTCTTGACCGTAATAAAAGATCACAAGAATTTTTGTATTTAATCTTATAAAAAATACGTCAAAGTTTGAGTATAAAAACGCAGTATTTATGCAATAAATATGGTATCCAAATAACAAAATATCACGATAATTTTGTTACAGTCAATGGATCAGTGTTTTATCTTTAATTCAAACGTGTGGAGAAATTAATATTTACCGACAAAGTTCTTCTTGGGAAGGATTGTACTTCCATAAAATTTGCTATTCAACATTGTTTGTTGAAAAACCATTAGGAATCTACTGCTTCGTGCTTCTTTTTCCCGGAAAAAACGGTAATTAAAACTAAATCAAAGTTGCTTTAGAAACATTTGGAATTGACTGTTTTACCTCATAAGGACCACATACAAAATTAACGGTTTCGGGGAATTCCAGGGAATTCCCAGAGAATTCCAAGGACTTCCAAGGAATTCCAAATAAGTGTACACAAATTTTTCGGGATATTTACCCCTCATAAATAATCTTCTTTTCTTGTAAGTATTCCACCTCATATTACATACATCACGTATACCTAACGTTTTTGGAATTTTGTATGAGGTTCAGAACAAAATCTGCCGTCCAAGAAAACTCTTGAAGCAACCTCGTTCAGAGATTAGCATGATATTTCTCTTCGACTTCTGAATCCGTGTGGCCTGCGCTCGATACATCTCTATAATATTGTCCATTATGAGATTGGCTTAGAGCTGGCTACGGCCTCACTGTCTTATTCCTGTCGATAATGTCATGCTGCTGGCATGTATGTGAATCGTCAACTCTGACGATTTCCTCCGGAATGTCCTTACCTCTCTGATGTGGCTCTCTCTCTCGGGCTCTCTATTTATCTATCAAATGATTTGGTCAGTTTTATGAAGCACATGAATATCAGTTTGTAGAACTTTATTTCCTTCTCTATAACATGTATGTCGGATTAGGAATATGGCCTGCTGTTCTTCATTCACGGTTATCAGCTCTGAGACAATAGTGGCAATATTCTTCTGCAATTTTTTAATATGAGTTCCATTCGTGGACATCCCCTCATATACCTTACTATTTCACTATGCAGTTCGTCAAATCCATCCGACTTTCTGTTTTTTAAGATCCTTGTAATTTCTTCAAAGGTCTGAGTTAAATCGAGTTTCTAAAAAAGGTGTTGCTCCTTTGTGCTGATTTTCTTCCTCTTCATGCAGCTATCGGAGTAGTAGTATGTCGAGCGAGTAAGACGTCTCACCGAGTTGCTGCAGTTAAATTAGTATTTTTGTGTCGTTGTAAATTTGTGCACTATGGCAACAAGAAGTCGATCTGGTAAACCAATTTCTGCCAGTCCTCCGAGTATAAATCTCGATATGGTGGCCCAGAAAGTAGTTGACAAACTAGTAAATAACCAGGATTTTGTATTTAATCTATCAGCCATGGTTAAAACGTGTATTCGAGAGGAGATGACGAACTTTCTTCAAGAGCATAGACTGAAGGTGGAAACTATTGAAAGTGACCTGAACTCTAAAATTTCAAAACTGGAGGAAAGACTCGATGCATATGAACAATACTCTAGGGCTAACAACCTTAGAATATTTGGCGTACAGGAGGATGTGACACAACCAGAGGTGACACGGGACGTAGTTGTATCGTTGTATAAGAACAAACTTGGCGTGGATCTACCTGTAAGTGCCATTGATGTAGCTCATAGGTTAAGAGGCCGGGAGGGTAAACATAGACCCATTATTGTAAAGTTTACAAATCGCGAAGCAAAAAAATTGGTGTATAACAACAAATCCAAACTGAAAAATACGACCATAACTATCCGAGAAGATTTGACTATTAAACGTGTAAAGCGATTAAATAGATTGGTGGAAAAATTTGGTATGAGAAACTGCTGGACAATAGATGGGAACTTGTTTGTGAAGATTGATGGAGAGGTTCATAAGATAAGGGATTGTGAGGATTATGAAGATCTGATGAATGACTACGATTCTGGAGGGACTCATGTTGACTTGGGTGATCATGATGGTGATGGCGTGAGTGCTAAATTAATAAAAATTGTGTAAAACTGCGGCAGCGAATTCGAGAGTGGAACCACCTAGTGTAGTTTAATACCTTGTGGTTTGCTTGAATTATTTATATCTGTTCGAAAGTACACCTAGTTCTTTTTATACCTTGTTTGTTTGTTTCTTTTTCTTACTTTTATTTCATTTGTTTTTCCGATTTTTCTTTTAGTCTTTCATCTAAATTTAACATATATCTTATATTTACATTTCTTTATTTTATGATTTGAATGAACACTTTGTTGGTTGCGCACTTGAACGTTAGATCGCTGCTGCCTAAGCTGTTGCATGTGAGGGATCTTGTTGAGTCGTCAAAATACGACATACTTGCTCTTTCGGAAACCTGGTTGAGCCCAAATGTACCCGACAATGCCATTCTTATCGATGGATATACCTTGATTCGGAGAGATAGACGAGGGAGAGGAGGGGGTGTTGCTGCCTACGTGTCGGAAAAGTTTAAAGTTAAAATTATTGACTGTGGAGATGCTGTTGAACAAATATGGTTTTCTATTCTTTGTAACAAAGAAACGTATGCTTTTGGAGTGGTGTATCGACCACCAAATCTAGACTGTAAGTACTTTTTGGACAGTTTTGAGACGTCTGTGGCACAGTGTATCACGCTTTGCGACAGCCTTTACTGTTTAGGGGACTTGAATGTGAATACTTTGAATCTGGACGGCACGGAAACAAAACTTTTGAATGACTTTCTAACAGCGATGGGTTTAACTCAAGTAATCACTGAGCCTACCAGGATTACAGACACAACATTGTCATTAATAGATCTTGTCATTGTGTCCGATGAGTCGAAGATTGCAAAGTGTGGTACACATAACTCAGACATATCTGATCATGAGCTTGTTTATTGTGATATTTCAGTACATGCAATTAAATTCCAATCATACAATGTTACATATAGGGATTTTAAAGGTCTGAACAGGGAAGTATTTATGCTTGACCTGCTGGATCTGCCGTTGAATCAAATTTTTCTCATAGACAACCTTGATGATAAAATGAGCTTCTTTAATGAAAATCTCATCCGTTTGTTTGACCACCATGCTCCATTTAAAACCGTGCAAATTAACAAGCGCAGAGCTCCCTGGATCACCTATAATATTAAGCTTTTGATATCATTAAGAAACAAGGCTAAAAATAAATACAAAAGAACAAAAATTGTTCATCACTGGGAATATTATAAACAGCTGCGAAACTATACTGAGACTGCAATAAAGAACGAGAAGAAGGCATATTTCGAATATAAATTAAGCATAAAAAATACCAAACTTATCTGGTCCGAGCTGAAATCTTTAAATTTAAAGCATAATAAAAGTAAAGAAATTCCTTCCTCACTTAAGAATGTGGAAGCTATTAACAACAGTTTCATTGACACTACTCCTAAAACTATGGTGAACTGTAGCGACTTAATTAACTTTTATAAAAGCAGTATTCTCAATAACATTGCATCTGACTTCAACTTCCGCTTAGTAACAAACGACGAAATTTCTGAAACACTAAATCGCATTAAATCGGCATCGGTCGGTTGTGATGGTATAAACATAACAATGTTAATGATTTGCTGCCCATATATAATTCAGTTTATAACCCACATCGTCAACTCTTGTATAATTTCCAAACAAATACCCAAAACGTGGAAAATAGCGCAGGTAACTCCAATTCCAAAAGTATCCAATCCCACTAGTTTTAGAGATCTGAGGCCGATAAGCATATTGCCCACTATATCAAAAGTCTTCGAAAAGATAATTCACAATCAGCTGAGCGACCACGTACGACGCAATAGTATATTACCACCATATCAATCTGGATTTAGACCGGGTTATAGCTGTACGACTGCTCTCCTTAGAGTAACTGATGACATACTGAGGGCATCTGATGAGGGAAAAATCACTATATTGATCCTACTTGATTTTACTAGAGCTTTTGATACGGTTGACCATGATTTGATGTGTTCAATGTTGCACTACATGGGACTGGGTGAGGATGCTGTTGAATTAATCAAACATTATTTGGGGTGCAGGAGGCAGTGCGTCAAACTTGATGGTTCGGTGTCGTCGGCACGCTGTGTGGATCGTGGTGTCCCTCAGGGATCTATTCTTGGGCCAATACTATTTTCTTTGTATACAAGTCAATTTTGTAAAGTTCTGAGTCACTGCGAGTCGCATATGTATGCTGATGACACCCAGGTTTATTTCTCGTTCTATTTGAGCGAGTTGGATGTTGCGGTTAGGTTAATTAATGAGGATTTATATTCGATTTACAATGTTGCAACACAACATTCTCTGTTTCTTAATCCATCCAAATCAAAACTTTTAATTTTTGGACCCAAACAACAAGCTCAAAGTTTACAAGGAAATTATTTGTTGAATAATATTAAAATTAACGATGTTGCAATTCCATTAGTGGAAAACGCTAAAAACTTGGGCTTAACTATGGACAACTCATTCAGATATAGATTACATGTTTCCGGTTGTATTCAAAAAGCAGTTGTGGGTCTGAAGCTCTTGTATCCTCACCGTGGGTATCTGTCTGTGGAACTTAAAACAATGCTTTGTAAAGCTCTAGTACTGTCGCAGTTTTCATATTGCTTGGAAGTGTATGGACCTTGCATTGATGTTGTGACGTTGAACCGTATTCAAAAGATTCAAAATTCTTGTTTAAGACTCATTTACGGTACTCGGAAGTATGAACATATATCTCATAAATTAAAAGACTTAAGATGGCTAAACATTCCAAATCAAATTCATTTCTGTTCTGCTAGTTTATTTCATAATATTATAGTGAATAAGACACCTCCATATCTATATCACAAAATTTCCTTTCGCACGGATGTTCATAACATTAATGTACGGTTTAAGGGTCTTATAACGCCACCTTTGCATAGGTTGGTTCAGTATGAGCGGTCGTACAGTTATAGCATATATAAATTGTACAACAGTATTCCTCGTGAAATCAAGATGTTGCCGAATCCTGCTTTTAAGCGACAAATGTTTTCATTCCTGTTTAAACGTCAGAGTGGCTGAGGGTTGTGTGGGTGGCGGGCTGGGCGATCTACAGTTTTGGTGTCTGCCTTTATATCTTCTTTTCCTGTGGGTGATTTATTGTTATTGCTTCTTTCCCCTTCTTACTTGTCTTACTTGTGTGTCTTTATTTCTTTCTCACTTGGTTTTCTATTTTCCTTTTCTCCTTTTAGTTGTAGGCATGTAATATATATTAGAAATTTTTCTTTGATTTGTGCCAGTTCCAAAAACTTTAAATTTCCAAATTTTGTGAAATTTCTGGCAGTTTTTTAACAAATAAAACTTGCATTTTTTATTCGACGTTTCGCCCCCGTTTGGGGGCTTTGTCAAGAATATTTATTTAAACTTGTAAAGATATAAAAAAATATAAACGTAAAATTATTTGACAAAATTTTTTTAAAAAGTCAAAACTTATGTGGTAACTATGTTCTAAAAATATAAAATTTCCGCACTTTTGATTTTGCAAAACATTCCAAAGGTAGTGTGTTTAATTTAACAATAATATTGGTTAATAAGTAAGTAGCAGAGAGTATGATTATTTTATTATATTACAGTAAATGTGACTTAAATTTTGTATATCAGTTCTATCATTAATAGAGTTTTGTTCTTTTTTTATGTAGATCATTTCTAAAAACAGTCGTGATTTTAAATTTTTTTCTTGTTCTAGAATTTTGGTATCATTAAATTCAAAAGTATGATTATTGCTTTTCATGTGTTTACTTATTGCTGAATTACTGTTTTTGTATTTGTGTTGTTTAAGTCTGGTTTCTAAATGGTTTTTAGATTGCCCAATATATGTTTTTTCACAGTCTTTACATTTAATTTTGTATACAGTATGTGTTTTCATTAGTTTAGGAATTGGCGTTTTTAAATTAGAATACAAAAATTTTAAGTTGTTATAATTCTTATTAACTTACTTATTAACCAATATTATTGTTAAATTAAACACACTACCTTTGGAATGTTTTGCAAAATCAAAAGTGCGGAAATTTTATATTTTTAGAACATAGTTACCACATAAGTTTTGACTTTTTAAAAAAATTTTGTCAAATAATTTTACGTTTATATTTTTTTATATCTTTACAAGTTTAAATAAATATTCTTGACAAAGCCCCCAAACGGGGGCGAAACGTCGAATAAAAAATACAAGTTTTATTTGTTAAAAAACTGCCAGAAATTTCACAAAATTTGGAAATTTAATATATATTAGGCTTTAGATATTAGGATGGGTAAGTGGCGGATTGAGAAGTAGTTTCACTACTTCTTGAACTTGCCCATCAGATTCCTTTCAACACATATGTTTGAACTTATGTAGTTGAACTCGAATAAATTTATTATTATTATTATTATTAAATAATTCACTCATATCGTTTGACCTGGTTCGGGTTTGAACGCATTCGTTCACTTCTTACTTTCAGAGTCACTAACATCACTCATATCTTATTCTGGGAGCCGTGTTCTTGCAGCGAATGCTGTCCAATAACAAATTTTTGTTCTTCGTACCTCAGCAGGTTTCTGGAGCTCTTTGTATTCTTTTATTTAAGTAATCGAGTTATGCCTCTTGCCTTCGTTTGCCATCTGTTTCACCTTTGTCTTAGACCATGACGTGCTGTTTTTATTTGAATTCTTATTTACTTTTCTTTTTAACAGAGCTTTTTTTGCTGAAGCTTCCATGTGTTCTTTAATTACGCTCAATGCTGTTTTGCCTGACTTCTGAATCAATTGGTTATCGTATAGTTCTTATAATCTTATGTACGGTTATCCCCTTGAGAGATTTTATGTTCAATTTCTCCACGTGCATGCATTGGCGATGGTTTCTTCTTCTTTAACTGTGTCGAAAATCTTATTTTTCCCACAACCGGCTGATGCCTTAGCCAACATTTGCTGAGCGCATGCCGACAATCTGGATTAGGTAGACAGCCCCATTTGAATTTATATAATATAAAATATAGATTTATACACCCTCACCTTACCAAATATGCGTAACTTACAGTTACATCGATCACGTGATGGATATCTTTCGTGGGAAAGACAGTATTGCGGTCCATGCCTATTAAACACCTAAAAAAACAATTTGAACCACCTGAAAGATCTGAAAGAAGACGAAGAACAAATTTATTCATCTGGGACAGTTAAATGTCGAATAAGATGTTCATGATGTTTTAAAAATGTCGAAAACTGAACATTGTGGGGCGATAAAATTCCGCTGATAGGAAGAAAATTTGACTATGACAAAAACTATCAGACAGTTTTTGAACAAAGTGTATTGAGATAAGAGATTATTGGAAATGTGTAAATAAATTTTTCTACACCCACTCTTTCAATGTTAAGTAACATTTGGAATACCCGTACGCACTACTACGGATTACCAATATGTAAATGTAACTAGAGGTTAGTGAAATGGTAACAATAACTGAATCAAATCTATTGTCGACCAAAGAAACGGTATTTTGAAATGATCAGTATCTATAATAAAATACCGTTCGCATTAAATATTTCCAGATTCCTTAAAAAATACGTTTAAAATATAGGTATGTATGTACACATCAGATGTTCACGGTTCCCTCCAAAAATACCTCCACGCGAAAACTACTAAACCAGTTTTCAGGAACAATCTGACTGTGGTGCCGTGTGCAAAGCGTCGCGATGCCTCGCCGGTTCACCTCTCCTGTATTGTGCGCTTCCCCGCGCCCAATCCTCCTTCGATCTCTCTCTGATAGTCCGAAGATCCGTCAGGGCCTCTCTATCTGCAAATTTGAATAGCGATCGCTCCATAAAGGGACCCCGTGTCTGCCTGTCTGAGTAATATTACTAAATCAATCCTTGGGAATAGAGTTATTTATAAATTTTAGCAACTCGGAAAATGTGTAATTTGTTTAAATTGCGAAAGCGCGCGTGGAAATGCGTTAGAATCGTTTCGATTTTCCGCACGGGAACTTGTGTACGAACCACTTGTTGCTCTAAATCCACAGGTGGTTGAGGTGCTGCGGCAATTTCAAATTTTTGTACTTGGGAAGAAATATACTCGATGATTTTACGTATAAGCATGTTAATCATAAACATTTCAATTATCAGGGTATAACATTTTCATTTTTTTAACTTCGTGTTAACAAACATTTAGACAGCCGTTATCAAACGAGCAGAATTTTGTAAATCTCGGATAAATATACACTTACTTTACATTCTGTTATTCCTGGCGATGTTTTGGATATCCTACCTAACCAAATACACCTATATTTACTTACATCAAATTTACACGTAGCTGTTTTAAAGTCACGACCTTTCTACTACAGCATAGCAATCGCTTTTTTCAGTTTAAAAATTCGGTGAATTGATCGACCTGGATATATGTAATAATTAATAAATTGTTCACAACACAAAACAATAAACGACAATTTACAAAGAAACATTTTTCCCAAAATTGCACGAAAAATAAATTAAGGAAATCGGGTAACCAACAAGTAAACCGAAAACTACAAACTTAATTTTACATTTACCACTTGTTGATTCAAATCAACAAGTGGTTGAATTTTAAAGCGCTCGATTTCTATCTGATGACGTTCGTGGAATTAGTCCAGATTTTCAAGTAAAAGTTGGAACTGACTTTTAATCGTCTTTCTCAATTTTGCCAGGAATGAAGGCACCAGACATATACGTGGCATCTACCGATCTCCCTTATAACAGGGGGTGCTCGGACAAGATTGGACGCCTCCTGAAAAGGCATGAAGCACGTACCATTTTCCAGAGCAACAAATAAGATAGTAAAGAAATTTTTAAAATATCGGAGTGCGCAAGAGAATTTAGATGGGACTGGGGTATACCCCACTGGCCACTACCCCACCTTATCGGACGAGTTGAGAGCTTAGTCAGACATTTTCTTAATAATACTGGGTAGGTAAACGCTCGTGTTCTATAACACTAGTCAAGTACAATACACAAACAAGAGCGCGATTTTAATTCAAACTGGTAGAGAATTAATTACTTACTTCCAAACACTGTCAAACCGTTTTTGAAGAATTTATAGCTCGTAAAAGTATGGGAGCGTATAAGATTAGGAGAAATATTACTGAAGAACAACTTCAAGCCAAACCACCAGTCCAAGGCCCAAAATGGTTCACAGGCTATCGAGTCTTCGTTTTGCTCGATATCATGTTGATTGAATGCTAAAGCAGTGGAAGGACGTTATTCTAGATGAGTCGAGGACCTGTTGAAAGTTCCAAATAGAAGAGGGAACTTAATGTAGTGACTTCTATTACTATTGGGTTTACTTACTTAAGGAGACTCTGTCAAAAATCCGCATATGGTTGGAAAGATAATGAAAGGGGCTTTTCATTTACAAATTTTAAGACGTATAGCTCCACCTAGTGCTGTACCAATAAATGTATGCCACCACACGACATTTAAAATGTGATTTTCAAAATTCTAAAATCTTCATCCGTTTCTAAGATATTACACTGTTCTATTCCTCGTTGAAAATCCTAAGTAAGGAAAATACAGTTCGCAATGTTAATTACGACCGTGAGTGTAACATACTCTTTTGTTTCTGTGACATATCATCGAAATATGTATGTACAAGAACATAGTAAACCCTAAAAATTAATTTTAAGGTAAAATATAAAAATGCTAACGTGATCTGAATCAATAAATACATTTTTAATGGTAATGGTCCATAAAGACCTACACATATTTTATATTACGTACTTTATGTGCAGTTTACTACTGGATTAACATTCGGTGTGGTTATTGGTTAAAAATAAGTATGAATACCTATTTTTTACAGAAAGTTAACTATGTGAATTACAATTCTTAAAAATTCTTGGCCACTTACTGTTGTGGTTGACATTAACACTACAAATACAAATTTTATCTTCAATCTACAAGGAAAGATACAAAAAATACCTACCTACTTTTCGAGCTTTATTTGAAATATCTTTTGGTTGTATTATGTTATATAAAAAGCAATTCCCGCATTATACGAAGTATACTGTGTGTATTTCTTTAATGGCAATTTCCACCAAAAAAGTTTTTTCGTCAGGCTTACTATTTAACATGGTTAGTGATGGTTACTGATGTCAGGGTTACCTTTGTAGTATGTTGGGGGTTTGTCAAATATATGTAAAACAAATAATAATATAGTGTTCGTGTTAGCAGTTCAGATTTATGTAGCATTTCAAAACGTTCCACTCACATTTTAAGCAGTTTTTGGAGCTTTAAGTTCGATTTTCAGTTATAGCCCGGGGTACGGAAATTTTATGAGGAGTAAAATCAAGCGGCGTTACGTTATCTGTCACACTGAAATTATGTACGTATCTATGGATACGGCTGTTTATGTCTGACTGCATAGAGCATGGAAATAGTGAAAATAAAGCGGCATAGAGTAGATATGACAGTTGGCGTTGTAAAGTCAGCATTTGCAGTATTTGTTCGTTCCTAAATTTGTTGAATCTTTTGATTTAATATGGAAAAACCTAATATTAAATACTCCAAATATTGCTCAGTGCCGAAATGTGAATCAACGCCTTTTCCAACACCAGGAAAAAAGTATTTATTTCATTGCCGGTGGGATCGACGTTTATCAGATTTTCACTTAATTACTGAATTTATAAACAATTTATATTTTGATATAGTTGGACATTTTCGAACGTAAACCATCTGATAAATACACATTTGGGTATCAAATCAAATCAAATTTATTCGCAGCAATATATGTATGTACATTCAGATAAAGAAATAGAATGAAAAAGACGAATAAACCACACTCTCGTCAAAGCTAAATCAGCTCGTAGACGAGTAAAAAAGTTACATAATATAGGTCAGTTTTTGTTATTAACAGAGAATATAAAAAGAAAGATTACGTGACGCGCACTACACTCATGATATGGAAGAACCACTCAGACAGCGTCTTCAATCCTCACAATTTAACAATTTCCCTTAATTATATGCTATATTTCTGTTTTATGTCCTGTCAATTAAATTGTGTATTGTTATTCTAGAAATACCTCAACCACTCTCTTAGATGTTTACAGAATGCAAAATAGTTGGAGCTTTTTATTTTTACGGGTAACATATTGTATTGTAAAGTTTAGAGCTATTAAATTGAAGGCTTCCCTGACGCAAGCTTAACGTTTTTTGAGGAATATACACATTATCATTTACCCTACCCCTAGTTCTATAATTATGATCAATAGGGCTTAGTATATTTTTATTTTTATGAACAAATTTTAATATTTGGAAAGAATATAGCTGTCTTGGATCAAGTAAGTCAGTTTCGTTGTACAAGTCTTCTGTTGGATACCGTCGAGGTTTCTTAAACATATTTTTTATAATTAATTTTTGTGCTATTTCTATCTGTTTTGCTAATGTTTTGTTGCAGGATCCCCATACTATAATGCCGTATGTTATTATTGATTGTACAAGTGAGAAGTAAATTGTTTTTAAGTATTCGGTACGCAAAATGTTTTTTAATTCCTTGAAATAAATTGATAAGAATCTAAGCTTGCTGCATATGTATTCTATGTGATAATTCCATTTCATGTGAGAGTCAAAATTTATTCCAAGGTACTTCATTTGTCTCACTTGTGATACCACATTCGTGCAGGAGCAATTTGCATTATTACAGTTTTTTGTATGTAAAATTAAATTATTGTAGTCAGGTATAAAATTAACTGTTGGTGTGAAGGGAAGGTAGAAAGTTTTTGAAGTATTTAGAATGAGCATATTAAGAGATAACCAATTGTTTACTTCTAGCAAAATGCGTTCTGAATTTAATTTTACTTCCTCCCATGTTTCCCCATCCACTAACAAAACAGTATCATCTGCGTAGCATATCACTGTACAATAATTAATGTCTCATCATAAGGTTCACAGTCCGAAGACTGGTTGGACGCGTACCTCCATTCTTTTCTATCCTGAGCTAACCTACGCATTTCCCTAAAAGTAGAACATCCTACATCCCTAACTATTTGAGAGCAGTAGTCTAATCTAGGCCTACCCCTACCTCTTTTTATTCCTATCTCTGACTCTAGTATGTCACGAACTATTCCTTCGTGTCTTAGAAGGTGTCCTACCATCCTATCTCTCCTACTCTTTATTGTTTTCCATACCTTTCGCTTTTCCCCAACTCTTTCTAATACTTCCCTATTGCTAACCTTATCTATCCACGGTATCTTCATCATGCGTCTGTAGCACCACATTTCAAACGCTTCTACTCTTTTTCTATCCGCTTCTCCTATTGTCCAAGTTTCGCACCCGTATAATGCCGTACTCCATACATACGACGTTAAGAGTCTCTTCCTAGTCTCTATATTAACCGTTCTCGAGCATAACAGTTGTTTCTTTTTGTTAAACGCAAATTAATGTCTATGCTAAAGAAATCATTGATGTAGAGGAGAAACAGGAGAGGCCCCAGTACTGTTCCTTGGGGTACACCACATGTTACTGTACGAGGATCACTTACTTGTTCATTAATTTTTACCCGTTGCACCCTGTCAGTGAGATAACTCTTCAAGAAACTCAGAATCTCTCCTCTAAAGCCGCAGGCCTCAAGTTTCTCGAAAAGTATCTGATGGTTTACGGTATCAAACGCTTTGCATAAATCCAGGAATATACCCAGAGCTGGTCTACCTTGGTCTAGGCTTGCGTGTATCTCTTCAGATAATTTGAAAATAGCGTGTTCAGTGCTCAGTTGTTCTTGAAACCCATACTGGTTTTTGTTGATAATATCACACTTTTTTATAAAATTGTACATACGCTTAGAAACCACTTTCTCCATAATTTTTGCAATATTTGATGTTAATGATATAGGTCTATGATTATTAACTAATTTTTTGTCCTTAGACTTAAAGACAGGAATGACGGTAGCCTCTTTAAATAATTTTGGACAATATCCGTTTTGCATGATTCGGTTTATTAATATTGTTAACGGTTGAGAAATGGTAAATGCTACTGCTTTCAATAAGTTTGTGCCAATTTTATCCGGGCCCGGTGACTTATTTAGCTGCAACAATCCTAAATGTGATTCTACCTCTTTTGCATCGGTTGGTTCTAAATAGAATGAATGTACATTGAAGTTTTTACAGTAAAAAGGTATTTGAGAATTATTAAGTGAATTTGGATTTAACTGCGCAGGAACATCAACAACAAAGTTATTAAATGCGTTAGCTATTTCATATTTATCTGAAAGCAATTCTCCTTGTTGTCCTTTTATAATGTCAACAACTGACGGTGATTTTGTTTTATTTATTATAGAATTAGTAGTTTGCCAACGATTTTTACTATTTCTGGAAGCGTTTTCAATTTTGTTTGAGTAATAGCCATTCTTTGCGTTTTTTATTATTGAATTTAATTTGTTCCTATAGGTCGAAAATTGGGTTTTAAAATAATTGTTATTAGGATTCTTCATTACAATTTTGTGATACTCGTCCTTCGGCTTAATAGAATTTATTATTCCTTGGGTAATCCAAGGTTTTCTTTTTTTGGAAGTTCTTATCCTCTCAGTGGTGGTACAAGCTGACTGGAATTCCAGAAGTTTATTTATAAGAAACTGAGCTGCATAGTCTAGTTCGAGATTTTCTAATTCTGACCAATTTTGCTGGGATATTAAAGAATTCAAATCTTCAAAATTTATAGTTGTTTTAAGAAAATATTCGCTTTTGGATGCTTTAACAGTAATATTTGATCCAATTAATATATCAAGAAGAGTGGGGAAGTGATCAGTTATTTTGCTTTCCAGTATAATTGAATTGAAATTGTTCCATTCCATGGATGTTTTTATAAAAATGTGATCTATTGTAGATCTTGAATCATTTTCCACTCTAGTGTAACCGTTTATGAAAGACATATATCCGTTGGAATTTAACATAGTTAAATAATTATTTTTGCACTCTAAAACTGACATTCGCGTGTACCCTATTATCAAGTGATTGAAGTTAAAATAATCGTTCGTAAGGAGCAAATTCCAGTAGTGCGTCGGAGCTGACAGACACAAGTTTTTTTGATTTACTTTTTAATAAAATACAAATCGGATTTTTAAGGTTTTTAATACAAAATATTTCAAAATAGTACAACTAAACTTAAAATCTCGAGAATTTAACGACGAACGACCGGGTAAGACTCGAGATGGGGCGACGAGAGCCGAAAAAACAATAAGCACGCACGCTGTGCGGTGCGGGCGATTACCGATTAGACCGGCCGCTTTCAAATTCCAAAATAATTGCATTTTCGGCTTTCCGCTTTGCACTGGCCACCAATTTTTTTATAATGTCATGTTTTTTTCACATTGGCCTGCCCAGACCGACCCCGAAGCAACCGGCCCTTCGGGAAATCTCCCGAAATCCCCGTTGGCCCACCCGCCCCTGCCAACATTTCACTGTAAGTTGGCAGGTTATCCAAATAATTAAGAACCCCCAACACCAGATATGGTCTGTTTCAATTGCATTTTCCTGTAAGGGTGCAGGATCAGGTTATTCAAATATTTAGCAACCCACAAGATAAGGCCAATTTCAATTATCATCTTTAAATCGAAGCCGCTCAATGAGTGCAGCTGCAAACCATGATAGTCAATGGTAGGTTATCAACTAACACAAATTTCAAAGCAGTCTGTTCGATTGTACCAGTCAAATAAAACCATTGGTGCGTATTTGTGTTTGTAGTTTGTTTTCTGACATAAACTTAACACTTAAGAGTCCGGCAAAGTTTCACCTGCGGGGCATCGGGTCCGGTGAGGTATCCGTTAGAAATCGGAGCGAACTATCAACTGTGTTGCAACACCGTCGCGCTAAACACATTTATGGACACAAGAACAACCCACATTTCGGTACCTAGAAAATGAGACAACGCCGCTCTGAGTTTACGCTCACTCGCTACGCGGCGGCAGCACATACCAAGGCATATTTTGCGCTTGCAGTGCTCTCGCTGTACCACGATTAAACCTTCATCCTAGTAAATTTAGCAACACGAAAGCCTGATTACGGTAGAAGAAGGTATATTTTATGTCTCTATTGAAACAATTTTTCAAAAACTGTAAATTTCTTGGCGCTATGCACGCGTGAAGTTGGTCAATTTCATGAGTGAACTGACACTTTCTAAAATACAATTTTTAACTTTTCTTTCTATAGAAACATAAAATAAAGTTTCGTTTATAAACTGTCCAAAATTCAGTACTTCAATTTTCACCGTTAAGAAATGTGCATAGTACTACGAAGTCAGCTTTCAGGTTCATTTTAAAGGGGTTTGCCGAACTCAACCTGCAAATTCAAACGCTATTGGGCGCGTAAAATTACAAAGATACGCAATGTTAAACAACAGAGAGAGCAACATATACCTAACCAAGTAACTACCTCGTCGAGTAGATTACATGGTATGGTTACGCAAACGGCATTCACTACCTACGTCATGGTATTTGCGTTACTCGCCAAATAATGAAACTTGAGTAACTATGTAACGCGGTATGCTGTGGTTACCTCGCGGAAAAAAGCTTTAGCTACCTTTTTACGGATGGTCCGATGGTCACGATGTTGCATTCTGATAGTTTCAGACTTTCAGATCTTTTTAATACCGCGGTATACCATACACGTATTTCTTAAAATTAATATTTATTTAACTTCTATTTTTAAAACTTTTTTATAATTTGCCAAATTTTACAATTTCCCTCCATACCAAGTACTAGAACTACTCAAGCAGGTAGATAATTCATGGCAAATCATTTCGGGTATAAAAATTCCCAAGCAAATATGTTAGCAAGATAATTTAAGCTTATTAAAATTAAAAAGAACTTAATGTCAAAACGTAATTTACAATATCGTTTGAACTTGAAATACACTCCAAATTAAAATAACTTTTTATTACTTTGTTTGTACCAGTTTCACAATCCAAGAATTAGGCATAACAAAATAAAACACTTAATCCCGGTTTTTCAAAGAATCCAACACCGGGTTAAGTCTGACACCGGCTTCGTTGCTATGATACCGGCTTTCTGATTGGTTGTATCATACCAATCAGAAAGCCGGTATCATAGCAACGAAGTCGGTGCCAGACTTAATTCGGTGTTGGTTTCTTTCAAAAACCGGACCTTAGGTGTCGCCTTTTAAAGAAATGAACAACCTTAAAGCTGCTTACATTATTTCATAGTTCATTCCACCACATCCATAATGTTCAGGGTAGGCAAAATTATTTGTTTGTATGGGGCAACATAGCAGGGTTCGTTATTCACCCTGTACATGCATGTTGAACATTTCGATCCAAGTTAACTATTAAATGATAAATAAATTTGCATATCATGAGCAAACACATGAGAAAAGAGCAATGTTGGGGTTGACAATAAAAACGACAAGTGTAAACTGTAAACAGTCGTAGTTCCAAAACTGGTTCTTGTGGTACACCTGCAACCAGACTCCTACAAGAAGACATTTTATCACCAAAACATACCGCTTAAGATCCCACTGTTTGGTGGAGAAGTATAATAATTGATTTAAATCCCAAGTCTTTAAAATATCTTCTGGCAATGTCAAAAGCGCCGTACAGCTTTGATATCGTCTGAATCCGAACCAGATTACAGGTAAAATATCAATAATTAAAGAAGAATCTGTACCTAGCTAAAAGATTCAACAGGTGGTTTCTATCCTAAGAGTCAAACTTAAAAAATAGGTAGGGCACCAGCACAAGCATTCATGGAAAAAACAAATACAGTTTTCTTTCAAATAGGTACCTGAAAATTAGTGAAAGAAAACACATAGAGGTACTTTGAATCAGGTTGTATACAATAAAATATTTAGTTAGTTTCTTGGATTTTAATTCGGGGTATTTCAATCTCGTATCTGGCACATAGAAACAGAAATGTTAAAATATAAAATATAAAAGTTAAGTAGGGCATCGCGTATATAAATTTATTTTCATTGAGTGTGCTATGAATAGCCATTATCAAAATAAGTGTAATAAATTATAAACTGCTAAAAATAAGTTGAGAACCACTGTATTATGAATCTTAATAGCGAAAGGATGCGCCACCTATGTACAGGAACAGGAACATTGTGATCTGAAATTAGCGCTTTAGAGGGCAGGCAAGTACAAAGCGGAAAGGAATCTATACTGCTGCCTTTACTTTTTTGGTTGCTTTCACAGCTACCAGTAAAGTGACATTTTTTTAAAATTGTTAGAGCTATTAGTAATATCACTGAACGGGAAAATTCGTGTATTTTCATCAATTAACTTATGAAACTCATCATTAATTTGTATTGGTGTGTAATTATTGTATTACTTACTGGGCTTACCGATTTCACACCATAAGCGTCTACCCTGGATGCCGGACTTTCCGCACCTGGTGACTGACGATTTCCCCTAGGAGCATTTAATGAGCCATAGCCAGGACTCCCTCCTCCAACACCTCCAGAACCTGGATTTACAGTATTCTGGAGATCTGCTAAAAGAGCATCTGAAAAAAAAGAAATTAAACTTTAGAATTGTAATAAGCATCATATTCGGGTTCAGACTGATGTAACAACAGTTGTTGGGCTAACTATAAAAACTTGGGACAGTACATAAGAGATACCGATTGTATTCGGAGCGTTATTTAAACAACAAGACTTTCTTCTTATATATTTATATCGTGGGTATCTCTTCTGAATCGTATTTTAAGGTACAAATATAAATATGACGGACAGGCATATAAAATTATTCTAAGTATGACAGAAAAGTCTACATAAAGATATTTCCTACCAA
Organism: Xestobium rufovillosum; assembly: GCA_963966045.1. Classification (NCBI taxonomy): domain Eukaryota; kingdom Metazoa; phylum Arthropoda; class Insecta; order Coleoptera; family Ptinidae; genus Xestobium; species Xestobium rufovillosum. The sequence goes on from OZ014500.1 coordinate 13,074,710, forward strand.
TTCAATTCTTTGATTTTATGTTATAGATAGGTCGAGAAAGCCAGTGTTCTTTCCGGGGTTCTTCCATTCCACCTATTGCTGTTTCATTTCTGGGTCACAGAAATTTACCCACGTAGCATTTATATATCAATATCTCACTTTAATGAATTGAGATTAACATCGTTGTTTGTCTTGGATATTTCTGTTAAAAAGCTTGAATGATCTAGGAAGTGAAACAAATACAACAGCTATCATACATCAAAGAATTAGTCTCCTGACACCTTGATCCTTTAAAATCCAACGCACTCTTCTTAAAATGCCATTAACACGTACAACATAGGTATCCTACATTTCCTTAGTTAATTACATGTTTCAGAAACTGTGTTTAGTCTTTTATAAAATCCTAGTGGAAGTTTAGATTAATTCTTCTACACAGGTGACCCTAAAAACAACCGACAACGTTCTGCTGCATTTTTTTGGGAGAAAATTAACTTTACCATCAAATTATATAACGAATTGATAAAATATTGGAAGATACTTCTTAATTCCTGGTTGGTTTCAAGAGAAAAGTTTGGTCGCACCGATTTTTGTTTTTAGGTTTTGACAAAATTTTCTATCCTATTTGAAGCAACCGTAGAGTCAAAATCTTCAAATTCAGATCCATGCTACCCTAAACGAATTTAGCAAATTCACGGTACAAATATGTGAGTAAACTATCGATTTGATAGGTAGATAGAATTAAGACTAGCCATAAATACTTACCTTCCACTTCTAAGAAACCAATTTTATTGCTCTTATGTTCGAAATAGTTCTAAGAAACCCTATAGGTTTATCGATCTATTTTATTTCAGTAGTGGGGATGGGTATTTATAGCAACGTAATGTAAGATTAGATTTAGGTTAATCTTCAACTCATGAAGATGCTGACGTTCTCAACGAAACACGTGCAGAGTTTAATTGTTACCGTGTCACTGTCTTTTGGCGTGTGACGTTAACTTAATATTAAGAATTCATAGACAATTCAAAGCCTAAAAAGTTGTTTATTTTAAATGAAGCACCCTATATTTTGCAACGGAATCGAATTAGTATTTCAAAAACCTAAAACTTTTCCTATACCTATTTATAATATTTTAAGATATTTGGTATTGTTGTTAGGTACACGACGAATATTGGTGATTGATGTTTTTAATCGTTCAAAAACTAGTAATAGACTAGCTAATATTTGCAAAGGAAACTGCGAAATGTTGCAAAAGTTTGATAAATGCCAATTCGATTCCGTCAAAAAAAGACAGGTTGTTCCATTTAAAATAAACAACTTCTTAAGCATTTAATTATCTCAGGTTTCGGAATTCCTTGTGACCATCCTGTACAAAATTTTGCCAGATCAGCGTCTAAAATCTAACCGTTTATACCCCTTCCTGCTAGCTCTATCTCGTTTATACAACCAAGCATACATACATTGCAACGCTTGGTTATGCAACCAAATCTACACCTAGGGACTACATACTACATAATTATAAAATTTTCAATGTCATGCACCACCTTCTTGCTAATTATAGGCTAATGCTAATTACAAGACTCCACACAGGCAGCCCCATTTAAAATTTGAAATAGACAGAAATATCTGTCATAAGCATAATCTGGCACTATTACGGCTTTATAAAATAGAGAATGAGGAATAAATATTTTAAGCCCTGACCTACATAACAAAATATGCACGTTACCGAGTATTAATAATAGATATAAAATTCAATGACGGGGTGTACGTATCAAAAATAAACTCTTAATAAGTATACCGGTGATAATAGACAAGTGACGAAAACGTGGCCAAGTTATAACGAAAAACTATTTATAAAAATGTAGTTTACATATATAACGCGTAAACGTAATTACATCAAGATGTAATAATTTCCGACAAAAATAAGAGTAGGTATAAACAAATAAAAGCCCATGTTTCCAACCAACTAGGAGGATCAGTTTTGATACTATACCATAATTTATCCGACAATTTATATTTGTACTGTAGAAAGTCAAGCTGTCCCAGAATTCCTCGACTGATAATACGAAAAAAATCTTCAATAAACACATACTTACTAAATCATCGGAACTAGGGTCTTGTTGAAATAACTTTAGAATTAAATAAAATACGCCACAGACTACCGCTGAATTTTATAAAAATTTGGTATTAAAGAACTGAAAATGCATAGAAAAACCATTTGCAACCCTCCAACTCCAACCCTCCATCTTTAAAAGGCCGATGCGACTCTCGGTGAGGTATCTGGTAGTTTATAGAAGCTTTTCTTCGTATTTTCTTGGAAGCTGGTTCTTAAAATTCGGTTGTCGAATTTTGCGATCAATTTTTAACTCTTTTTCAGACTTCAGCATTGATTCTAGAAGCGCATTGCGTCTCTTCTCCTTCTTAGCGTTGCAGCTCATTTTAGCAAGAAAATTCTTTGTTTATTGTTACTCTGACGAGATCAAAAAGAACAGCCGGCCGAGGAGACCTTTGTGGACGGTTCACCACTAGAATCACTAAAAAGAACCAAATCACGTACATTCGTACCAATTCCCCAAAGCATGGATAAAATTCTAGAACTTACAAGATGGCCCGACATTTATGGGAAAAAAGGTCAAAAAATTTAATCGTAAAAAGGGAATCCCCAAAAAAGTGTAGATTACAAAGGACCACCATAACTCGGCCACACTCCTTTCAATATATGGAACTGCACACTCTGGGTCATCTGGTCTTTCTTTAATTCCAAACACAAGAGTAATTTATATGCAAGCGTCAAATAATACCTTCATCAGTTGTGCGTTCTCGAACGCATAATAAAGTTCATTATTCAATGGCCATTATTTCAAATATAGCATATCGAGGTTGCTTTAACGCAGAAAACGTCGGCCCATAAAATTTTAAAATTTCGAAAATATCTTTTAAAACGAACGTTTTTATATGGTTCGGCATTTCTGAAGCACATCGACCAAAAGAAAGGGGACGACGAGGGATCGAAGGTCCCTCGCGACGCCTCATTGTGCGTTTTGCAAATAGGGGCGAAAAAGTGACAAATCGCAAAAAAATTTGTCAGAAGCGAAAAATTTGTCGATCGGGATGAAACTTTGGAGGGTAAGTAGCGCATCGTGCGTCCATACACTGAGAAAAAAGTGTTGTCCGTAATATCATAAAAGTTGCATGCAATACAACATGTTGTTGCTATATATGCGCCAGCTACAACGGATTGTATATTTTACAACAACAATTCTGTAATAACTTTATGACAAAGAATACGACACAAAATATATAAACATGTCCCTTGCGAAGTTCGCGCATACAAAGCAGTTGTTGTAATAATTAATAGTTGAAATAGTATACGATATTGTGGCTGTTCCGAAATTGTTACGGGATGTGTTTTCTATCATACAGTTAAATTCAATCTATACTTACCGTTTTTACAGTTCTGTATAACATATCAGTTCCATTCTTAATATCTTTGTAGATCGGCTTCTTATACTTTACTCTTTCTTATTTCTTAACTCCGATATCTGTGTATTGACAAGTTAACAAAAAGTAAGAGATAATTGAAAATATTTATGTACAATTATTCTGGAAGGTATGAAAAAAAATCATGATGAAAATATAACTGCTTTATTTGTTTTAAAAATACAACCTACATAATCATTAACAAATAAATAAAAAATTAAAATATAAATTTGTATAGTGACAAACATTAACGGTTATTAATAAAAACTATATTCTATCTTGGACTACCTCAATATTTTTAAAACATTCTTAATAGTGAGGTGGTGGTTCATTTTAGTAGGCCCGTAATACAGGGTCTTTCAATTTAAACATACATTAGACATTTTATCTGAAAATTTGCTTACGTCTAAGAATTCTAGGTTGATGCCATGGATCCTCTATCCATGGTTGATGCAGATCTTACAACTAGGTATTTCTGTAAAGAAAATAAGATACTGTAAAATGAAACCCCTTAAGAAAACCCCGTTTTAATCTTTTAATCAACCCTATCCAAATTTTCGCGGAGAATTCAAAAATGTCATAAAAATATAGCAATCTATTTCAAATTACTAGGTAATATAAGAATTAATTTTCGGGAATTTAATAAAGAATTGCACACACTTGTAGATGTTTTGGCAGAATGTATGTAAAAATTTCAATATTGTTGTTGCTCTGTTTAGGTACTTATAGTTTTTTTTATAAGGATGTGGAATACAACAGCGTTTACCTTTATGATTAACACCCTGTATAGCAAAAAAACATGCATTTATGGTGTTAGGCAATGTTAACTTTGTGCTAATTATTAATTGTTCGTAAAACACATTTAAGCTTCAGAAATGTCCTCTTTTACAATCTTCCATGCACAACCTACAGTAATTTACTTTAAGACTTCCAGAAATAATCATTATTTGTGTTAAGTTCATTGTAATAAAGAGAAAAGTACTAGTGCAATATGATAAACGTGAAAAATAATATGTAGGTAGGTACCTAACTGATTTTGCAAGGATACATCATCTAAAACACAGCAAATTTTACTTACCGATAAAGATGAAGACATGTACATAGGTACCAAATCCTGAAATCCACAAAGGTTTAACATGTGTTACATTTTCAATAACAATAAACTGCAATTGATTTCAGTACTTAACACACACACTAACAGCTCTTCTGCACTTTTGATGAGACGGAAAGGTTGCAAGTTAAAACTAGAGAACAACCGTTTGGTAGTTATGATGTGTTGCGCAGGTGCGTGGCACCAGCTTCGACCAATCATAAACGAAAACTAGTTAAATTACAACGTCGTTGTTGTAATGCTTACAATTTGAGCAGTATATTATTTACAAAGTCCTGAACGATATTACTTAATGTTTGTCGTATGTCTTGCCTGCAATTTGAAGGTATGTATATCGCAACTAAATGTAATCCATACGAATGAGTCGTAATGATAATAACACTTTAAGGAAATTTGTTTTTCCATAGTATCTTATGCAAGAAACTTGGCGTATGCAAAAATATTCTATTTAAGATTTCTGATACACCCTCCGTTTTCGCAATGAGTAAATGTATTCGAAAATGAAAATGTGTTGCTGGATACGGTATCTCAAGTACAATTTAAGTGTATTATGAAAAACATTCCATATTGTAAGCAGCGTATAAATATTGAATATGATAGAACATAAAAATGTTATACCATACAAAAAGTTCCCAGCAACTGCGTTTTGTATAAATATTTTGTAAAATTTCTCTCAGTGTAGGGACCTCCTGATTTTTCACTCTACTAAAATGTTCTGTAGTCAAGCAATAACAAACTTGATTCACCCCAGAACCCAAATATTATATCCCACTAATCCCAGACCCAGACATCTAACGGACGGATCGGGCCGAAATCGTGGGATCTCGGGGCATGTCCATAGATCTGGGTCGGGTTTCGTCGCTTCAGATGAAGGGACGGCCGAGATACTTCACTGTCAAATTAGGAGTAGATTTTTTATATTGGCTAAACCGCGAGGTGCGGAGTAGTTTTGGAAACGGATTCCGATAGCCCCGTCGTTCGAACCGAAAATATCCAAAAATCGTCCCACTCTGACCACAGTTGCTAAGGGAAATAATTTAAGGGAAGAAATGCGTATTTGAAAATCGATAACAAAAATTTCCTGAGGCGGACCGGGTCGCCACCCCACGACGATTAAAAATGTGGGGGTAGATTTCGAGATTTTACCATTTTTCTCCAATTTCATACTTTCAATTAATTTTCTGGGCAGCCAAATGTGAATGTAGATCGAACACTTTTGCATTGGCCGTTATGTTCACTTCCCAACTGTGGTTTTACATTTGCCATAAAAAGTTACACGGGGGTTGCAAGACGACCTTAAAGAGTACGTGTTTTACAAGGTCGCCCATTTTCAGTATTTCCCGAATGAGGCACTCCCGTAGGGTTTCATTAACCTTTAGGGTCACTTTTTAAGGTCGTGCGACATTCGGGATTCTCTTGCTTCAAAAGTAAGTTTACGGAAAATTAACCTTGCGATGCTCTACATGAAGGTGCGTGAAGTTGGATTGACCCAACAAAAATATGGAGCATTACTTTCAATATACAATTAGTGCTCGATTTGTGCTAATTTGTGCTGCAAGTCTCGTAATTTGTGCTCTTTTAATTACCGAGTTATTCGCAAACTTAATTGGGTCAATCCAACTACACGTGGTTTAACCCATTCGTAATATTAAATTTTTAAAACAGCAGGCAATTAGTGCCCTATTTGTGCTAATTTGTGCTGCACTTCCCGTAATTTGTGCCCTTTTAATTACAGAGTTATTGTCGAAATTAGTTGGGTCAATCTAACTACACGTGGTTTAACCCATACGTAATATTAAATTCTGGAGTTAGTAGACAATTAGTGCTCTATTTGTGCTAATTTGTGCCGCTAGTCCCGTAATTTGTGCTCCTTTAATTACCGAGTTATTGGCGAAATTAATTGGGTCAATCCAACTACACGTGGTTTAACCCACACGCAATATTAAATTCTTAAGACAGCAGGCAATTAGTGCTCAATTAGTGCTAATTTGTGCTGCAAGTCCCGTAATTTGTGCTCCTTTAATTACCGAGTTTTTGGCGAAATTAATTGGGTCAATCCAACTACACGTGGTTTAACCCACACGTAATATTAAATTCTTAAGACAGCAGGCAATTAGTGCTCAATTTGTGCTAATTTGTGCTGCAAGTCCCGTAATTTGTGCTCCTTTAATTACAGAGTTATTAGCGAAATTAATTGGGTCAATCCAAATAAGTACACGTGGTTTAATCCAAACGTAATATTAAATTCTTAAGTTTTTAGACAATTAGTGCCCTATTTGCGCTAATTTGTGCTGCAAGCCCCGTAATTTGTGTTCTACTAATTACGGAGTTATTAACGAAATTACATAATTGGGTCAATTCAACTACACGCAATTTAATCTATTCTCGTTATATTAAATTCTTATTTTAGCAGGCACTTAGTGCTCAATATGTGCTAACTTGTGCTTCTTGTCACGTAATTCGTGCTCTTTTAGTTACAGAGTTATTAACGAAAATACTTAATTGGACTAATACAACTCCACGTCTAACTCATCCATAATAGTTATTAATAGTTAAATTGCTGCTTAGACACACTTATTTATGGTGCATGTTTTATAATTTGGTCGTTTTGATTTAGGTACTGATTTACTATGGAAAATCATTAATACTATATTATCACGGTATTGCACGAAACACATGTTTTTTTAATGAAAGCTCTTGGATTTCAAATAGTGCTCATAAGTCTAGCATTCTCCATTTTTCTTTTACAGGGTCTTAACTTCAAAAAAACTACCATTTCGGTCACTCGCATAGCTTCAGACTTATATGATCTCATATTTCCTTAAGCAATATCTTTCAGTTTTTGTTATTTATTAGATATTATACACTATACAGGCTGTTTCAGGTTGCATAGTATTTTCAATAACGGCCGACTTGCCTGTTCATAATGTACCAGGGTTTGTACAGCGCAAAGTGAATGCGGAAGTAATAAAAGGACTTTAATTTAGTTGTACTTAAAACTGGGATAGATAATTCAAGTAGGATAGTGACCTGATTTGATTACTTTTACCTCTAAATCTGTTCTGCCGGTATATTAATTATGGAATATATAATATACATATCCAGTTGTTTTTTAACCAAATATGTAGTTATACGTAAAATCATCTGTTGAAAACGTAACAATGAAGCATCGCTCTAGGAACTCCTGTGCACCATAAAGAATTGCACTTGTGATTTATGTTAAAAAGGACCAACCTGCATAAAAGGTATAGGTACCTACCCACGCCTATATAGGTAATATGTATTCTTCGACAAGCCCTCTAAAGAGAAATGGTTAAGGGCATTTCTCCTTTTTTAATTCCACCAAAATATTGCACTATTTTTATAGCAATAGTATGGACGTATGACTTGAGATACAATTTTGTGTTTTTGTAAGTCAAGTTAAGTGTATGTGCAACATCCATAACTTATTTTCTTTAATTTTCGTGAAATTTTCCGCAAAAAAAATCTCAAAATCATGGAATACATGCTACTTAAATAGCTTAAACATTAATGTTTAATCACTAGATTCTGCTCCAGGAATACGCAATCGAATTAAATCCACAACATATCCCTAGTAAGATTATACCTCATTTTTAGTATTGCTGTTACTTTATTCCTAACTTAATAGTTTTAGTTAAATAATGTCTTACTTAGATATAATGATACCAAGACCTAGATCCATTATTCATCAATGCTCAATTTATGGCAATAATTCTAGCATGCTAGAATTATTGCCATAAATTGTTGCTTGGTGTACTCAATATTTGCATAGGTAGTTTCTTTTTAACTCTAGTTAGCATTTTTCTTTTAGTTTACTTTACGAAATTAGAAAATCTCGATTTGGATTTTCGTAATTCCATAAATGAGTGAATGATGGTATACTTAGATTCTTTAGGCCCCTGTAACTTTATTCAATCTCATCAAAATGACGCGAAATAACTTTCTGCCCTTTTCATTTACCGTTTACAAATAATTATCTTTACCTGATAGGGAACCTACAGTTTTAAAAATTGAAGCCGTTCGAATCCCTTATACTGAAATTTTTGTGCAACAGATTCTTTAATCGTTCGATGAACGTCCAGAAATACTTACGTACAATATTTAGTTTGTAGCCACTAAGAGACAAGGAGCATCTTTTCCATCTTCAAATGTTGCATTTTTTTTTCTTGTTATCTGATTAATGGATATTCAGGGTGTCTTAGAACGTTTTACACAGGTTATAGCTCCAAAACAATAACAGATAACGAAATGGAACAAAAACCGCTTTGTAGTGTTATTGGAGGAGTAGATAACTCGAAGAACGTAACAAACCCCTGTGCTGCCGTCTCCGACATACCGCACCTAGTTTTTTTTTTATAGCTCTCTGTATATTCTGTGAAGGTACGCGACGAAGAATCAAATTCTCTACCTAACATTTTTTTGAAATTTAAAATTGACTCATCAATGGTGGAGAAAACAGATTTTTTATTTATGTTTAAGTCCGCCATGGAATTATTAACATTTATTGGAATTGATAAACAAATGACTACCGGCTACCGGCGTAAATGTCGAAGTTAATTTGTGTTAACTGAAAAGTAATTTTGTGTTGTGTTCTGAAATGTCTGCTTTATTTACGCCTGATGAGTATGTGGACAAGCGGCATATAGAAGAAATTATTATTGTGCAGGTTATAAATGTGTGTTGCTGCAGAAGGAACATTTGATCAACTGATTACGTTATCACATTATTACTATTATTATTTTAACTTATGTTTAAACTTCTTATTTAATAGTTTTAATAATTTCATGGCCAACTTAAAAATAAATTAAAAGTATGTTTTCTACCATTTCTACCATTTCTACCATTGATGGGCCAATTTTTAATTTCAAAAAAATCTTGGATAGAGAACTTGATTCTTTGTCATACTCCTTCACGGGGTATACAGAGTGCTATTTGAAAAAAATAAGTAGGAGCGGTTTGTTGGAGATGGCCGCCCCGGGGGCGGTTACATTTCGTTATCATTTATAGTTTTGAAGCTACAACGTGCATAAAACGTTCTGGGACACCCGGTATATACATACTCACATTCACTTATCAATAAAACCCAAGCATTCCGTCGTTATATTTCGTAATTTCTGCTTTTTATTGGTGGGTCAATTCATGTTCAGACGGTTTAACTAATCGGTAATAATTATCAAACTTCTAAATTAGCAGGTAATTAGTGCTCAGTTTGAGCTTAGAGCTTAGTTCTACTAATCCCCTAGTTAGTACTCTTCTGTATTGAGTTATGAGCGAAGATATTTATTTATTCTGTCACTATATACTGATTTTTTAAATACTGGCCACGTAAGGCGTGATGCGTTATGCCCAGCAATGGTTTGTAAAATAGCCATCAGTAAATACAACTTTGATATTATGATTTCTTTATAAGTTATCCCCAAAAGGCAGTGACACAGTAATTAAAGTTGACAAGTGTTTCGCTGACAACGTCAGCATCCTTAAGAGTTGAAGATTCTTTAACGCCTGAGGATGCTGACTTTATCAATGTAACCCATGTCGAGTTTCATTACTGAGTCACTGGTTTTCGGCAAGTGGAGTTGAGTTAATTTATAAAGAATTCATAGAGAACTTACACCCAAGTTCCCCATCCAACCTCTGTGTTTATTGAATTTCATGATACTGTACAAAATGTTAACAACAATAACAATATATGTATAGATATGGACATTGACCAATTGCAAGGAAATAAAAAAGAAATACGGGCTTAAATATTCAAGTACAAAATTCTATTTTACATAAATAAATAAGTAAACAGAAATAAAAGAAAAAAATTTTTCACTAAACAGAAATTACAAAAGTTAAAAAACAAATAAATTAAATTAACGTATTAGGTAGGCCAGGCACACGCACAAGTTTTTAGCCCCAAATTAGATTGGTTTTATAAAAATAACAGAAATAAAAATATTATAATATTATAATATTATAAAATCTTCGTTTTTTAATTTTTTCAATAAAAACAGAAATGCGTGATTTGTATTAAAGTGCGTAGTAAGATATGTACAATGATTTTATAAAACTAATATACTTGGAAGTAAATTCTCCATTTTCTTACTAACAAAAATTTTTTAACCTAACTAATATTAATAATAAAAATAATAGTAATAATAATAATAATAATACAAATAACAATAATAATAATAATAGTAATAAAAAATTCTCCCCAAGGTCTATCGACCGAAATACTAACTAATATTAAATTTATAAAACTAATAAAATCTATAAACGTATAATAGACAGAAAACTAAATACTTCTAATTTTCTTACCCAATAGATATATTAGAAAAATTAGTTTTCTAATTCGGTTCAATAAAAAATAAGAAGGTAAACGAATTAAATAATTCAGGTGCTTGCTTTATGTACAATCTTTATGTCTAATAAAATAAAATTTAGAGATGGAAGAGATACGCATGGATGTCCTCATAAAACAGCTGGGGTTCAAACTAAATGAAACAGGGAAAATGTGGAAATTTGTCTCATATTTGTCAAATATGCCTCATGATGGGTAAACATAATTTTAACAGCAGACTCTATGTAACAAAACTAGAAATAGACTCTCAAACTGTTGAATTGCTGCGTGTCCTCTATTTGAGAGTTTTCAGGACAATAACTTTATTCTTTCTAACTCATAAACGGTACATGAAAATTATCAAATTTGGAATGACTACCTTAGACTATAGGAAGTAACATTTTTTGCAACAAGTGGAAAAGTCACGCTTAAATGAAAAAACGTATTTGCAATTATTTTGGTATCACTTTACTGAAATCTCTGTATAGTTTCCACCGAAATGTAAAAAATAATGTAGATTTTGGCAATCAAATTATTTAGAAAAAGAAAGAAAAAATGTAGTATATTTTCTGTAGTAATACAATAAGTGATCTGGAATCGTCGGAAATTTTACGAAAGCTGTTGCGTTGCTTAGTAGCCACGAGTGTAAATTTGACAGTTAAAAGATCACGAGCGCTTGCGCCAGTAATTTTCTGTCAAATTTACACGAGTGGTTAGTAAAAGCAACAGCTTGAGTGAAATTACCTAAAAATTCCAGACTACGAATTGTATTTAACAAGATTATTTTTTGAATCGAAGCAAGGTAGTTCAAAACGAAATTTAATTTCAATTAATTCACATACAAAGAAATGTGTTGGGAATATTTGACGTTTGGCAGGTACTAAAGTAACTAGATTATATATTATAAATGCACCTACAAATTAGAAACTATGGCAACTTATCAACAAGCAAAATTATCGAAAAAATTACCACTTATAATAGCCCAAGGGTCTTGATAATTCGAAATAATTGATACATTTTCGAAAGCGAGTTGCTCGCGGCAACATCCCGACGCCGAAGGCGGATGGATGTTGCCACAGAGAAACCCGCTTTAGGAAATGTATCAATTATGAGGATTTGTCAAGACTCTAGGGCTATTCGGTAAGGAAATTTTTTGCCCAAAAAGAACAATTTGTTATTGAAACAATTATTAAATGAACAATTTGTAAAATGACATTTTGTGCAAAAAATTCGACAGCAGTGCAAAATAAAAATTTTCCGTTGCTACAGTAATCCAGATGACAAGTGAAAATAGCCCATAAGCACTTTTCAGTTAAATGTTCTCCTGATTGGCTGTCTTTGAATACGTGACTGTAGATACACAAATAATTCTATTGGATTATTGTAGGTACAAAATTTCCGAAATAATACACGCTTCTAGACCCAAATGAAATGTTCCTATTGGTCAATTTGACGATGAAAAAAATAATCTGCACAACAGAGGAAATACCCGAATACCTGATTTATATAAAGCAAAAATGGAAACTGTCAAAACATTTTGTCATGGTCGTAATATTTTGGGTGGTGTAAATATTTATAAGTGAGGCGTTGTTAGAGTTTTCTAATGGTCCACTTTTTCAAGTCGCACGTGTATTACATAAATATGTACTATTTTTAGGACGTCACAATGGCTCGCAATGGCGCCCATAGAAAATTTTCTAGGAGGGGCCAAAGCAAAAATATATGTGATATATGTATGCAAAAATTGTCAATGCGCCGCAGGCGAAAATGTTGAATTTTCAAGGTCAGGATGTGATTTGCAAGTTACAAAATAAAGTATCAGGCACGTAGGTTTAGAAATCCAGCAGTCCGGGGGGGGGGGGGGGGCAAGCGCCCCCCCTTACCCAGAATGGCTGAATACAGTTTAAAGAGGTTTGCAAATATTCAATTAATTCAAGTTAATTATTTTACATAAACCAAAATAGTGCCTGTATTTAATGACATTTACACGACTTTGATGAATAATAATACTTCAAAACAAGTGATGGACGTGTTTTAGTGGGGAAAGTAAAAACATCGCCAATAATATTCGTAAAAAGCTTTTCTTAGCTTTGTGTCTGTGCGTGCGTGTTCGTGCGTGTCGGTCCGGATTTCTTTGGAGTTCGATAACTGCCGTAAAAACTAACCGATTTTAAATATTTTTTATAAGTGCGTCTTGACGACCTATTGATTTTGGCGATAATTAAATTAGGCGTTGATTTGTTATCAACATTTTAATTGTTTAAACAAGTATTGTGGCTCAAACATTAGAGATATGAAAGAAAAGTTTGAATAGAAAATGTTGCCCGTTACAAGACCAAGAAATTTTGATACTATGAATTATTCATTGACTTCTACAGCGGATAAAATGTTATTTACCTATTGTTACCATAAAAACGATGAAAATAAATTTAACAGTTATTTTCGATTATTTTGCTGGTAAAAACTGTTAAAAATCAAGTCGCCCATTGCTGTCATGTTATTTTCAACAATAATAATAATACCAGCGAATCAACGAAAAGAGCAATCTCTTAAGTAAAATAAAAAATATTCATCTTGCTGTTTGAAAAGTTGCTATTTCATAAAATAGAAAAAAATATTGTTTTCTAATGTTAAAATGTAGATTGCATATTTTTATGTCTATTTAACACCTACAATATTATTTTGATTGCGATAAGCGGTTTACAAGTTACAAAAATAAAGTTATTGTGCAATGAGAGGTACTGGATCGTTTCAGCAAATACCCCGCCAACCACTGAATTACAGATCAAATCCAGATTTTTTGTACTACGAGATATCACAGAACGCAACATAGTTGATCTTTAGCTTCCAGTTTTGATGTGTAGAATGTGCTACTAACCAAAATTATGGGGCTCACTGTGAGACAACCTGTATTTAAGCATAAAACTTATATACTGTAAAGTAACAAACATGCGTTCACAGTTGTCTCTGCTGATACTCTGCTCTCCTTACTTTTCATGTCGTCGTAATGTTCCCATGTAAAATCACAACGACAACAGTGAGCTGTGAAATGTCCTATTCCTTCGGGGAGTAATGGCGGAGCAAAATCGACAACACCTCTCAAAAAGTAATTACGATTACCTAACGAAATTCTGCTTGGTATGGAAGACAGTATACATTTCAGCTGCTGCTCTATTTGTGAATTAGAAGGCAAAGTAAATATATCAAAAAAGAGAATGTCACGGTATAATACTTTAATATCAAAATTACGGCAATATCGGCAGTTCTCTGGTGTAACTGCGCTAGTTGCCTCTGCAAGATGATCAATTCCTTTTTTTATTATTTCCGGACAAATTTGCAAAACGTTACTGTATTCGGATTTTTTACAAACGTTACAGAAAAGTTCAAAGCTTTTAATATTCAACTGTTTAAGCATATTTGTAATTGTAGTTTCGCAGTTAATTCTGTTAAGTTGAGAGTTTGCAATAGCGGTTTTATTAAAAATTTGGTTTAAAATCTTGTATCGTTCGGCATATATTTTATGATACACATTCTTTTTTGTTAACTCCACTGCCAATTCAAAAATAGGGGTCGTTTCAAAAGTTTCCTTTTCCAGCTCACTTTTGAGATATTTACTATCACAAAGGGCCGCAGCTATTAGCTGAATTATACTGTCAAATGCACAGGTGTTGCTTAGAGTAACCATTTGAGCATCAATGTTTCGAGTTTGATACGTCCTACTTACCCCGCCATTCTTCAGAACACTAAGTTTAATGGGTTTAGATAAATGTTCTTCCAAATTCATGGTTGACCATTCCGACTGAGGATTAAGATACAAACTTGTTTTCCCGCTCCGTTTTTTTTTCGGTGGATTTCCTAAACCTCTCCAGTTTTCAACAGAGTTTAATTCATCAACTGAAATTGTCTCCTCCTTCTCGACTTCGCTCTCTGCAGCGAGCTCCACATTCAGTGATTGATTCTCCTTGTCTTGCACGTTATTTTCATGAACGAAGTTTAACCCAGATGCCAGCTTCATAGTTCCCTCCAAAACCTGAGCATGTGAATGTACGAATTCATCAACTCTTTGTGGAAGATGGTGCAGCAATCTCGTTTTCAAATCATTTATGTGCGATTCTACTGTCGCTGACGAGGCCGTTAGAGTGAGAGCATTATAATGTTTTACCATAACTGCTGTCCACATTGGAAATCTGAAAATTTCATATAATAACATAACTTAACACAATGTACAAATAAGCAACAAATACAATAAGGTATATTAATATGGAAAGATAAATTGAAACATTTGCTTTCTATAGTAATAAACAGGTAGATTATTTTAGAATGTCCACTTTATAACTTTTTAGGTTTAGAGATATGTAGAAGCATATATGTATAGGGTTATTCAGAAATGGTGAATCAAACGAAAATATTAGATTCCCCATGCGAAAATAAGACAAAGAGTCTAATATACCTCTGTCCGAAGTTGTACCCCTGAGGAGATATAGCCCTCCAAGGTATCCCCTTAAATTTCGATAAAAATTAATTTCTCAGAAACTTTATGACTTACAAGGTTCCAATTTGGTACACAATTTAGGAACTTTATAAACCATAACTGGTGTGAAGTTGAAGTTAATGGAAGGTATGCAAGGTGTTTATTCGGGGTGGGTCACCCTTAAAATTTCATTGAACTATTTAATCCATTAATTAATTTAAAAAAAATTTATGGCATTTCATGCAAAATTTCATTTTCAAACTTTTTTTACTCCTAGTACTTTTCATCAAAAGGAATAGTTTTTGAGAAAAACGAAAATAACTTAAGTAAGATTTGAATTATTTTACTTTACTTAAAAATTAATCGAAACGTTCACTAGTAGGCTATGATAGAGGCGATTTTTAATAAATTTTAATATTTTTACATAACTAGTATTACAGAGTTTTTAATAAATATCAATTAGAGTAATTGCTCAAATTGTTGTCCATGAGCCTTTCTAGTGAACGTTTCGATTAATTTTTAAGTAAAAAAATTCAAATCTTACTTAACTAATTTTCGTTTTTCTCAAAAACTATTCATTTCAGTGAAAAGTACTAGGAGTAAAAAAGGTTTGAAAATTAAATTTTGCATGAAATGCCACAAAACTTTATCAAATTAATTAATGGATTAAATAGTTTTAAGAAATTTTAGGGGTGACCCACCCCGAACAAACACCTTGCATTACTTCAATTAACTTCAACTTCACATCAGTTATGGTTTATAAAGTTTTTAAATTGTGTACCAAATTGGAACCTTGTAAGTCATAATATAGTTTCTGAGAAATTAATTTTTAGCGAAATTTAAGGGGGTACTGTGGAGGGCTATATCTCCTCAGGGGTACAACTTCGGACAGGGGTACATTAGACTCTTTGTATTATTTTCGCATGGGGAATCTACCATTTTCGTTTGATTCACTATTTCTGAATCACCCTGTATATGCTTGTCTACAAAATTCCAATTTTCTTATTTTTAGTCTTTAGAATATTATAGGCTACTCGACGCTTTACTATCTAAATGAAATTAGTAAATTATCTCTTCTATCGGTGGGATTGTTTGAAATACCTATGTATTTGTGCGGGAGCCAAGTAATTTCATGTCTAACAGAATAAATTCCCAAAAAATTATTTTATAGATTATATGAGTACCTACAATGTAACTGACCTAGACCCCTAAAATGCGCGACAGAACTAGGAGATATATCTGAAAAGGAAATCAGTGCAATAATAATGTAAAAAAATACTTACTGTTGGCATAATCTTCTAATTGGGCCAATGATGGTTGGAAGAAACATAATATTGTCTCTGTCACCAATTATATCTCCACGAGTTTCCGCATCTAACAGAATTGCATTTATATATGTTCCAATATCTGACGATTCGTCTTCTTCAACATTATCATATTCTGCTTCTCGAGTTGGTAAATGAGTTCCACTTTCATCTAAATCAACGTCCGTTTCCAATATATTTCTTATTTCACTTTGTTGCAAACCGTAAGACAATTGTCTCAGTAGTGTTTTCTTTGCTACCTCACATGGTGTATCTTGTTCATCTGATAAGGTTCTACCTTCATATTCAGAATTGGCAACCGTAGCAATGTTTCTTAAAATATCTCCAAACTCCTGCAAATGCGTTGACAGTATCAACTGTGCAACGCATCTTATATAAAACTGTTTAACACGTAATTTTGCAGTTTTGAATTCTTTCCACATGGTTACAGCTTTGATAAGGTGCGCAACATCGATTCTTATATAACAATTTGGCAACAAATTACACTTGTTAGTTATAAAATTA
This sequence comes from Xestobium rufovillosum, assembly GCA_963966045.1. Classification (NCBI taxonomy): domain Eukaryota; kingdom Metazoa; phylum Arthropoda; class Insecta; order Coleoptera; family Ptinidae; genus Xestobium; species Xestobium rufovillosum. The sequence goes on from OZ014500.1 coordinate 13,091,923, forward strand.
AAACATCGATTGTTATAAGTTCTTGCATCTGAACAACCAGCGAAAGCCCTAGTTGATGCGCTTAGCAGTGCAAATGAAAAGTCACATACAACTTCACCTGGATTAGCCGCACCAGATCTACGCCACTCACTTAACCAATAATGAATCGCGCTAGTGTTATGCCTTTCTGATAACATTTGCGAAACTGGAATCTGCCCTTCTTTTTCACCTGGAAGCTTGATAACTATAATATATAAGAAAATATGTCCCGAAATTCCATTTAACCTCTTCATTTTCTTCACTAGACCTCCAGTTGCGTCAATACAAATCTTTTGGCTGTGCCTTTTACTGCAAAAATTATACAATCTTGTTTGATGTTCACTCCAATAATGCACGAAAAACTTAAAAGCGCCAACCTCGCGAATTATATTATTCATTGGGTTTTTCTGCGCAGTCTCAATTAAAGACTGCAAAGGACAAACATCTATACGTTTTGCTAATCTGACTTCAGATTTCGCTTTTCGAAGAGTTTCCATTTTCGGCAGAATAGGTGATTCCTTTCTGAACATATCATTTTCACCAGCAATTTGTTTTCTAAGATAACTGGCACTAATGTGTTCATTGTACATTTTTAAGCCAATGTTCTTTCTGGTTTCTCCCTTTAAGGCGCGTTTTCGGTCATGTGCTATATCCAGGTTTACATTTCGCACTTCACAGCCAATAGTTAAACCATTTTCCTCAGGATTAATACATTTTTCATGCGGACACACTGCTTTTAATTGTGCCGCGCATACAGTGCACACTGCTCTTAAAATTAGATAATACCTGGCAGTAATCGTTTTGGCAACATAGTTCTTATTATACTTCCATACGCATGGTAGTTTACTACAGTAATATATTTCTTTACTTATTGCATTCGCCCAATCACCCGTCAAACCATAATTTCTTCGTTCCTCAATTGTTCCAGCGTTTCTTTTTCGTTTAAAAATGTACTCGCCTGGTTTACAATTATTCCACGTTTCAGGGTTTAACACTATATAAAAATTACGAATTTTAACAATATCTTTAATATCACCATCACTTTCACTAAACTCTTCCCCAGAACTTATGACTTCAGATTCTGTCATTTCACATTCATCAGTCTTAAACATGTTTTTTTCTACTTGGAAGAAACGTAGTGCTGCTGTGTACAACGCCTTTGTTGTCAATGAACTATCACATTTGTTTCTATCTAAAATCATCTTCCAAATGGCAGCCGATGGAGGAGCCACTTTTCCATCAACGAAAATTTGCTTTTTGGCCTCAGTAAACATACCATGCAAAATATTTTTCGGAACGGCGGGCTTTCTACCACTGCTGCTAAACATTTTATTGATTTTTAACGAAATTGGTTTATAACACCCCACACAAAACTAAAAACAGACAAGAACCAGTAAGGAAATAATTTTAAACTTCGAATAACGCATCTATTTATACGTACTACCTTAAAATTAACCCTTTCCACAAACCCCCTGTTTCAATTATTATTCTTCTGCAACAGGAATTTAAAAATCTGAATAGGATCTAGGATCATAAATGGATTACGGGAAATTCCAGCAATAAACCGATACTGTATAAGTGGTCAGGGGCGTTGTAGTTATGGGTACCTAAATGCGAAGCACAATAGGGCTAAACTGTAAAATACGCAATAAAAGAAAGGTCGCCGGCGCGGCGCCTTTCTATTCTTTTATAAAATAGTAAACAACCCTTCCTAAGACGAAGCCGGATGCAACTATAATTGCAATATTAGAAGTTCGAATACTTAGAATACGATTCTTTGAGATGTATATCTGAAGTATTTTACAACTGGTCTAAGTTCACACTGTAATAAATGTATGTAGGTACTGGATGCCAGCAGAGATTTTTTAAATATGTAAGAAGCCAACAGAGCCAAATTAATTATTGTGCGTACATAATTAAAGAAACGGAAATCTTTTTATTATTTGATCATTATATATTTACTATGAATTCTTAATAAGTTAAGTCCACGCGCCAAAAGACACTGACAGTCTATCTATTTCGACCGACTTAGATACTATGGGGATGAATTATTGTAAAATCGTAGAAGATAAAAGCCACCTTTTAATTTTTCACGGATGTAATATAAACAGACTTGCCAATTGATTATATTGTTATGAATACGCCAAAGCCGCTAAAAATTAGATTAATTCAGATTTTTTTTACATATGTGAATGGAGTACATAATTTAATGAGATATAGACTAATATCAGTGGAAATAGATATCTAGAAATAATAATTGAGTGGAAATTGGTAGTAAAAAAGTGAAAATCGAAATGAAATTGGCAAGTTGTACAGTAGTTGTTGTTTGTGGTTGTAAGAAATAAATTATTGCTATCTGGCAGTTAAATAAAAATCGGATATTTATGGCCAAACCCAGTTGTTAAATTTTGGTGAATATCCCTTTTGAATTCCAGTAGCACTTAAAGAAGGTCGGATGCAAGTAGTAAAAAGTCGACTGTTTCTTTACATTATGAGAAACACTTTCGTATACAATAATTATTATAACTATTTAAAAGATTTCAGATCATCACTCTGTTAATTATAATATAGAGTGATTATACTGTTAATTTCAGAAACTGCAGTGAATTAAAACCTGAAATAAAGCGCTTATTACTTTGAATATTTTGAGCATTAAAATATCGGTAATCGGCATTTTTGTGCACAGAAAATTTTCATAGCTCTCGCGTGGACGTGTGTTGAGATTCCTTCTTAAAAAATAAATAAAAAAAGTCTAACCTCCCCTGGCAGAAGTAAAAACCACAAAATCTTAATGCTGGAATACCAAATCTAATTCTCATTTCATTTTAAATATTGCGCATTGAAATTGTTCCTTATGGCATATTGTCCCAGAACAACGGGGCAATATTTCTGGAGCATATAGTTTGGGTTAAAATAACAATTAAAGTATGTAACTTTCAAGCTATTGAATCGAATGTTATAAAATTTGGACTGTAGACTGTAGCAAGTATCTATGATCAAATTACATGAAATCTTCCGTATCTTGTCTAGGAAGCCGAAAGAATCGATGATTTCCTGCATAAGTCCTCGAATACCGTAAAAGGCGTATTTTCAGCGAAATTCGACGATTTAAGCAATTTTAACGTCTTTTTGATTACAGCTCGGAAACGAAGCGTCATACGAGAAAAGTGCAAGAGTAACTTTCGGAGGCGCTACCGGAGAAGAACCCTTTAAGATTGTAACATTGGGCTTTGGCCATAAGCTGCTTCAAGAATGAGTGAAAATCCCTAATTTGGCGGTCGAATCGGATATCTCGGTATCCATGGGTCTCCATATACTCTGAAGTATCTCCATTACTGAAAGTTAGGACTCAAGTAACCTCAATAAATGATAGTAAACACTCCAAGAAATCAGATAGTCTGAATTTGTCTATAAATTGTTTTAGGAGCGCAGTTTTCCAACAACTCCCTTAACTTCGTTCGCTCGTTTTGGCAAATATTATATTCGTCAAATAAAATTAGTCTTTTCATAACTGGTTACGTAAATAACTATTGTCAAATCTGACAGTTTGTATGTGTCATATTTCAAATGTAAATTAAGTTTCATTCTTTAAATGTTTATTATTCATTATATTCTCTTGCCAAATATAACTCATGCTATGATTAATCATCGAGGATATCACTCGTGAAACCGAAACAGGACATTCAACTCGTCCTTCGGACTCGTTGAATCTCCAGTTCGGTTTCAGCTCGTAGATATCATAGATGATAATCATAGCACTTGTTATATTACCTACGATAATAACAATATAATATTAATTACATTTTCCATAGTAAATCAGTAATAAAAAAGGACAAATTACAGAACATGCAGCATAAATCAATGCAAACTAAGAAGCAATATTCTATTAATTTAATTACCTCTACCTATGAATTTGATGTCGCGCGGAGTTTTATTGGTCCAATTGTTCTCGTTAATAACTCGGTAATTAAACGAGCACAAATTGTGGGACTTGCAGCACAAATTAGCACAAATAGAGCACTAATTGTCTACTAACTCAAGAATTTAATATTGCGTGTGGGTTAAACCACGTGTACTTGGATTGACCCAATTAATTTCGCCAATAACTCGGTAATTAAAGGAGCACAAATTACGGGACTTGCAGCACAAATTAGCACAAATTGAGCACTAATTGTCTGCTGTCTTAAGAATTTAATATTACGTGTGGGTTAAACCACGTGTAGTTGGATTGACCCAATTAATTTCGCCAATAACTCGGTAATTAAAGGAGCACAAATTACGGGACTAGCGGCACAAATTAGCACAAATAGGGCACTAATTGCCTGCTGTTTTAAAAATTTAATATTACGTATGGGTTAAACCACGTGTAGTTAGATTGACCCAACTAATTTCGACAATAACTCTGTAATTAAAAGGGCACAAATTACGGGAAGTGCAGCACAAATTAGCACAAATAGGGCACTAATTGCCTGCTGTTTTAAAAATTTAATATTACGAATGGGTTAAACCACGTGTAGTTGGATTGACCCAATTAAGTTTGCGAATAACTCGGTAATTAAAAGAGCACAAATTACGAGACTTGCAGCACAAATTAGCACAAATCGAGCACTAATTGTATATTGAAAGTAATGCTCCATATTTTTGTTGGGTCAATCCAACTTCACGCACCTTCTACATGACCAAGTGTTATTATTCACGTTTCATTCCTCTGTCCCTGTCCAAGGGTGCGAAATGTTAAAAAGCGCAACTTTTCAGTTTCTCCCCCTCAAAATCTCTAAAAATTTTCCTAAGGTCGTAAATCTAGTATCGGATATAGAGCATAAATGAGTACATCCACTAGATTCACTTTTATCCATCCGAAATGTTCATAAGGGGTCGCAAAAGAAATTCAAATAACAACGAAATTTTTCGCCTTTTTAAAAAATCTGTCTTTTGAGCTCATCCAGAACTTGCAGTTTTCGAGATACCGACCGAAAATTCTGGATTATTTGTACCTTGAGCATCGGTAATGTAACTGACCCTACCCCACCCTTGCAGCTTTCTGCTCACCTGTCTATCTACCTGCTCAGCGCTGATTAATTAACCTAATTAAATCTTACCTAAATACCTCTCGAAGTGGCCACGTGATCGTCTATTACCTACGTTGTGTATTACCTATGCCATTACAGGCCCCATTACTGTGATAAGAAAGAATCACAAGCGAGGATGTTAATAATCGACACAATTAAAATTGAGACGTCAGTGGGCCTCTTCTCGAATTCCAAATGATAAACACAATACATGATTATTTTTAAATATAATAGAACAATTCATAACTATGCATTTGTTGAGCTAAGAGACTTGAAGTCAGTAATAAGTGCGACCATTTGGTCAGTTTAGAATTCATGGCGTTTTAAGTACACTTTGTATTATAATTTGCAGTTACAGTAATATACAAAATAATAAAATTGTATTCAGACATACCTAATATTTATATTAAAATGAATTTATAATTATTTTATTGGTGGAAACTATCTGAAAGACGCGAGTACCTCTCTCAAGTGCTAAACAACCTGTGTCCCTTGCCTAACTAACCTTCCCCGCGGCTCCCTATATTGCCGTCTCCAGTCTGCCCTCCTGAACCTATTTTTGTTTATGTTAGACTACATTCCAATGAACGGAACTTAAGTATACACAGTGTCCCACTTAACTTGTTTAGTATGGGGAACTTTTAAACCGCTGTAGTTACAAGTTTGCTCAAATGGGGAAAAAATGTTGCTTATTATAATTGTAATTTAGCAGTACCAAGAGAACTTCGGAAACTATTTCTGTTTCTGAGAAAATCGGGAAAAAGTGAAAATGGCCGAAATATTGTTTTTGTTCTAGAGCCCTTATTTGTTGATATTTTGATATGAAATTTTAAAGCAAGTTATGGTTGAAAATTCTCAACAGGCCGGTGGTATCAATTTTTATACAGGGTGTTTAATTTAAGCGTACCAGAGATTAAGTTTGTTTTTTCTTATGGGTGCCATATTGGTACTGGTCATATTGGAGTAGACGGTTTCAAGAGCTCTTCAACCATGTATAATAGTCAGCATAAAAACCTTTAGTTAACAATGGAAATCGAAGAATTTGTCCCTAAGATGTAACAGTCCATTAAGAATGCCACAGCTTCTCTTATCTAGTTCAATAATTGTTCAAAAAGTCCTCCGTCAGCATCTAAACAGTTTCTACATCGAGTTTCCACCGAGTTGACCGCATTTATCAAAAATTGACGAGCGATCACTACAGCTGCCCGAAGAGCATGCTGATTTTAATATTCTTGAATGTATACGTGATTTTTATGTAAACCCACAAGAAAAATATAGGGGTCTCAAGTCCGGGGAGCGAGCTGGCCAGTGTATTGATCTTGTATTCCCTGTATATTAAAAATACGTTGGGTGTAACTTATTACTATCATAAATGTGAAACATACGTATCCATTTCTCACCAAATAAATTGTTTAGATACTGACGAACCCTGTGTATTGTGAGGAGGTGCACTATCATCCTGCTGCAACCAAACGTTCTGAACTACATTTACCTGCGATAATTAAGTTGTCTTATTTAATTGTTGTCATAATAAACATAATGCTTTGTTTTCCATAGCTTGCTAGAGAACAGAAATGTGGCATTCTTAATGGACTGCTAATCTTAATGGCAAATTTTTCGCACTCTCTGAGATCTCATCGCTCGAAGGGAAAACCTTTTGTATTTCTCTTATATTTTGGGAAAACCTCTTGGGAAAAACCCATTTATCTTTATTAGGAGAAAACCTTCAAGGGAAGCCATCAATACCTATGTAAGAACCTAACCCTTTATTCTCTTTTCGCTATCTATTTAACGAAACGTACTAGGCAACCCAACGTGCATTTCTAAAACTAGGTTTTGCAATCAAACATACACCAGTTGAATAGGCTGCGATTCCTTTCAGTAACGAAGTCGTCGAGTGTCGTCTCTTCGCTATAACATTTACCACCATAAGTAATTTTCTTTACAAAACTCTGCCACTTTGGGGGTAAATGCTATTTTCACCGGCAGCGATAAAATTATATCATTTCCAGAAACCCCTACGATTCCCATAATATGTTAAGTAAAAATTTCAGCCCTTCACGCAGAAGCAAACATCGCGAAATAATACATTTAATACATTTAATAATAACCATCCAGGGGTGGGAAAAATACATGAAAAATGTATTTTCGATACAAAATACAAAATACACTACCCAATGTATTTTAAAGTATCAAATACAAAATACTTTTATACTATATTTCAAATTACAAAATACATTTTTATTTTGTATTTGCAATACAAAATACCTATTATTTATGTAATTCAAATACAAAATACAAGATATCTGAACGTACTGTTCATCTCCTTCCCTCGACCCTCCCTGGTACATTTGGCTACATGCTAGATGCTACATGCCTACATGCAGTATGCAATACAGTTTACAGTTTAGAGTGCAGTATTGGTAGTGATGACTGATGAAAAATAATAATTTTTTTCTAAGCAGAAATAAAACATGAAAAATGCATGCTTTTATACTGAAAAAAAAACATTGATTGTTTTTTTAACGGACTGCACAACTGTATTCATTAATCAGTTAGCGAGGTGAGATTCACATCTAGCTGTTGTATATATAATTTAAATATAATTAAATTCGAATTTGTAGTTGGAAGTATTTCAAATACAAAGTACTGTAAATAAAGTATTTTCAATAAAAAATACAAAATACTTTCAAAATGTATTTTAATACAAAATACACTAAATGCATTTGAAATACGTATTTGAAATACAAGTAGGTATTTTAAGTACTGCCCACCCCTGTAACCATCATAACTAGTTCATAGAATAATATACTATATCACAGAAAATACTATATTTAGCTAATTTTCTGGATTGCTTTTTTTACGCTACCCAGTAGTAATTCGCTCTAATAATAATATTTGAATGCAACCTTCGAATACACGAATATTCAACGAAAACTAGAAAATACAGACATACCCAACTCATCCAGACTAGGAATATGCGAATTATGCCACTTCCTAGAATTACGTTTCACATAAAAATCCATTTTCAATAACTGTTAATCACACTGTTTTGACAAGAATCGCTGCATTTAAATACATATAATTACGCAAACTTATACCGCGTGTATAACATAACATAAGGGCACATTCCGAAACGTGATGGCACACTAATATTCATTATTCGTGTTTCACGGCGATTGCGAGGAGCCATCAAGAAAGTACCTTATCGCTTTTAAGAACTGGTATTATCGAATGTTAAACAATTTATGCACAATAAAAATATCTTATTAATTTGCACAAGATAAGCGTCTAATGGCATTTCCTACATTCACTCTTGTTTATAAATAGTACACCACAACTTTCAGTCACAACTCCGAATGCAAATAAGCAATAAAATATTTTAGTAAATAAATACGTCGGCTGCCCAAGCAATGAGCAAAATAACTAAACGCTTCATTGATTATTTCCTACTAAACTTTCCAAGTTCTGGCCGAAAAGCAAATATGAAAACACTCAATTTCATGCACGTAAACCAAAAACCAGTGCGGTTAAATATCTTTTAGTACACGGAATATTGTATAAAATACCCAAGAGTAATTAATTTTTACAGCTAGTACCGGAGCCTCCGTTATCTTCGAGCCTGCATGTGTATCCCCACTCTAAGTGTGACGTAAACTCGGTAGCCGCGCCAAGCACCACGTACCACCGGGCACCGGCCGCCGGCTACCGCAAATTACTTATTCTTTATTCACTTGTATCACTTTTCTCAATGCACAGAGTCGTGTAGCCACTGCAATTATTATTACTTCATACAGAAATATGCCATCGAGTTGCTGCGTACCGCTTTGTTCAAGCAATTACAAAAATAATGACCGAATCACTGTATTCAAATTTCCCAATAATCCAGAGAAGAAATTGAAATGGTTGCGCGCTATACATAGGGATAACTTTACAGTGAAAGATTCTTCTGTTATTTGTATTCGTCATTTTGATGAAAAGTTCATTGTACGTTCCGACACGGCTGTAAGGCCGGATGGGTCAATATTAACAGTTCCTAGAACAAGAGTAAAACTTACGCCTGACGCTTACCCCACAGTTTTACAAAATCAGCCGTCATACCTACAATGCAGTCACTTTCAAATAAGACGATAGAAATATTTTCCAACATTTTACTTAATAACTATTCCAAAGTTAAAAATGACTACAAAAGAAACTGCATCTGTTAAAAGAAAAGTACAGAAGTCTTCAAATTCGGTACAAAAAGTAAAGAAGTAGGTCAAAATAGACCTATAATATTAGTTGCTGAATCCTTTAATTTTTGTTATTGTCGTTTATTCATTTCTAAAATAAGCATTGAGGGTCTTTTAATTGTTTAAATAAAAATAGTGTCTAATACATTTTAGTTTTAGAAACAATTCTTGTTATTATATTCAGTGAGAATCTTACACTATTTGCCACTTTCGTTCTACGTGTCTGCATTAGCGTTTAGTTGGATTCGGTTGAATTATTGTTCGTTTTTTATTACATTGTTTCAGGGTAGCGCGATTATTTGGGTATATTTATGGTACGTTGAAAATGTTATTGCAGAATTTTTTTATAGTATATGTTACCCAATTATTTATTATATCAATATTTATAGTGCGTTCAATTTTGTGTTTTGATTAATAAACTCATATTAAACTAAAACGACCGTTTTTATATCTGGTTGATGTGAATGTACTTGTTTTGTACGAGTAAGAGCGCATTAAATGAATACATCCCCATAGTATACAATACAGCGTCGAGGCTCCCGCACGACGACTGCTGTGACGTCACGCAACTCACATGCAGGCTCGAAGATAACGGAGGCTCCGCTAGTACTCAAAGTGTAGATAAATTTCTACTTATTACAATGTGCAGTGTGACGTACCAACTGCATACATCTGATCTTATAAATCGCATTGCGACTGGCGCTAGAGCGACAGTTTATTTATTGCTAACTGTCCAGGTATCATATTTATTAGCAGTTTCGCTGCTAAAGAATGTTCAGTAATGCAAAATAAATGCAATCAATTGGAAAACTGTTATCTTTTCCAAAAATACAATTAAATTTTTAAAAATTAAATTCTATCCTTAAAAACCTTAAAAGTTGGCCGCTTCAAATTTCGTTCCCACGTAATACTCGCCGAACCGTGTACCTAACACGAATTTAATAAGTATTTCGTAGTTTTTAATCTTAATATATGTCTTGTTTCATGGAAAAAATATTTAGCTTGGTAATATATGATTCGTATATGATTCTTTGCCATTCGTGATCCGAGGAGGTGAGGTATCCAAATCCGGTCTCCAACATGTCCTACATCTCTCCATTCCACGTGCGCCGGTATAAAATCGCCCCTAATATGAGGGTGTCGTATCTCAGTTAGTCCTCTACTTGGAGCGATTTTTAACGCTTTTTCCCTTTTCCATCTTTCTCGTAAAATACGGGTGTCTTTAAGGGGCCCTATGCAATTATAACGTTGCTAATAGATGAGGTTTCTCATATCTTAAAAATCCTTAGTTTTAAACTAAGTCAAAGACGAGAAAAATGTATTTTTTTAATATCGGGTCACCAGATTACGACAAACGCAAAACGGAACGATTTCTGTGTTCGGTTTAGTATCACAGCTTGTTATATTTGTATTCACCGCAGAAGTGTCTCGTCACAACTGACACTTTCATTCCAAACAAACCCCTTCTTTGCAGCGCTGGCTAATCAGATGTTATATACAGGATGGGGCAATAGTGCATAGTCGGTCCATATCTCTGATTCTATTCAAGATGAAATTTTACGTGTGTGTGGAGAATCCCACGAAGCTTCTATTAAAATTATTTTAATGTATACAGGATGTTGACGAGCTACGTACCAAACTAAAGTTATGTTTTTTTAACGGAATGCCCCACATGTGTTAAGATATTTGGATTCTCCATAAACTTTCATGAAAGTTGATATGCTACACGATGGGGTTTAGAGTAAGCGATGTTAAGATATGGCAATTTTAGTACCAGTGTGAACCTAAATTTGTGGTGCTACTGACGTCTGCTGGTCAAAGCTAACTATGATTTTTCTACTGGACTAGGTGCAGAGGATACTCTATTTGTAAAATCCATTAACACTTTTTTCAAAATAGTTCATATTGTACAGAGTGACCAACTTGCTCAAAATGGAGCTTTCCTCAAAAATGTTAAATGGAACACCCCGTTTATTATATGCAGGTTTGATAGCCAGTTTATTAAGCTTTTGACTGATGCAGGTATTTGCAGGTCTGCGACTGATAATTTAGGCAGAAATAAAGATTGAACCTTAAGATTGAGATTTTTGCCGTAATTTTTGGGCAGTTTCAGCCATTTTGCCACCCGAAACTCAGAAAAATGTTTACACTTTGTTTTTACAGAAAATTTAGCGAACAGAGTTTACACCGACACAAGAAATGCCATTTCAAGATTACTTCTTGAAATGACGGTTTTCTTCCATGTCACTCCTTCTTTCAATTTATACCTAGGTTTATAATAAGTTACCATTTATTTAAGAATATGACCATGAAAAAGCAATCTGGCGATGAAATTTTTTGTCTCAATGTGAAATCAGCAGAAACAAAATGGAAATCATATTTTGTGTTTTGCACAATGCACATTGCGTAAGCTCTCCACCTTGTATGATATTAAGTTATGTGACAAAAGTACACAAAAATTTTACAATAGGGCAGTCTGTGAACCTAGTCCAATAAAGAAATCTTAAATATCTTCGACCAGTAGACGTCAGCAGCTCCTCAAAGTTGGGTCCACACTGGCACTAAAATAGTAATATCTTAAAATCGCTCACTCTAAACCCCATCGTGTAGTACACCATCTTTCATAAAATTTTATTGGGAATTCAAATATGCAAACAAATGTGGGGCGTTCCATTTAAAAAACATAACTTTGGTTTGGTGCTCAGAGTGTGAACAGCCTGTATTCACCAAATTAATTTTATCAGATGCTTCATGGCGTTCGCCACAAGCGTGTAAAGTTTTATTTATTATACCTTGAATAGAACCAGAGATAAGGGCCGACTACACACTATTGGCTCATCCTGTATATGTTTTGAGTCTGGGTTATAATGATAAACCCACCTTCGGTCACAGTTTTGTTGGTAAGTATTGACTGTTCGGAACCACACAGTTTCAAAAACTGTCGGCCACTACCAATGAATTCGACGTTTGTTTTTGAACAGGAAATATTCCCGGTTCCCATCTTGCACAGTTTTATATCAGGTTAAGATAACCATGTAGGATCCTCGAAATTGTCATTTCGAGTAGATCTTTGTTATAACTATAACTACAAGAAGCTGCTTCTTCAGGTGCCAATCTTGCTTTACTGAGAGCGTAAGATTATGGGAGTGCATGCATCTGGTAAGTAGATAGCATAGCCTAACCAAGTATAGCTCCCAAGCTCCCGAGCGGCTCCTTTGATGTATGCGAGGCCAGTTTTCTTACGCGATGGTGGGGAGACCGCGACGTGCTTTTAACTTTGCCGGTGGCAAAACCAGCAGGAGCCGTATTTAAAAATTTTGCGGGCACCACAGAATTGAATGAAATATTTTATTTTTACTTTGGAAATAACGGAAATATAAATAAATAACTGTTAAAGGTATTATGTTATTCATTGATTATTATTAATAAAAATAAATAAAAGTAAAATAAATAATATCTAACAGAACTCAACTCTCAACTCAACACATTTTTTGAATTATGTAATCTAATATTCGAAATTTGTACGATCTACAATTTACTGTTATAAAGTAAGTCCAAGTTCCCTTACTGCACGTAGATTGCACTTAATATTAAATTTTCATTTCCACTTAAAACTTAAAACATATATTTCAGAAAACAAATCTCCAGATGGGCACTCATATTTTTCTGACTTTATCTACTGCTCGGCTGCAAAAATATTTAAGAATGTTTCCAAATTAAACAGTATGCATTACGTTTATAATTTACCTATTTTCCTGTTTGGGAAAATTAAAAAACTATAGGAACAATTATTATAATTATTTAAGCACCCAAGAGCTGCACAAATTTCCCTTCCTTTGCCCAATGTTCAAACACAAAAATATCAGTCACTAAAATTACAACATTAATAATTGAAATACAGGGGCAACAACTCAACAACCTATAAAGCCGCAAAAATTGCTCTTAATACGCCCCAGAACCGCTCGTTCTATCTCCTGTCGGCTCCAACTACGAAATGAGTTCTCTTCATTCCGGCTTCAGTCCGCCGGGCCGTCTCGTTACTCGGTGGGGATGGCCAAGTGGCGGAGATATAAGAATTTCTTAAGCTATGTAGATAGATTTATGTTAGCCCAATTAACAACAACTTAGAACTGTCAATTTGATAAAAAAATGAATTTTACCTATTTCAGTACGAACATACCAGGTATATTATCTTATTATTGGTTCAGAAGAGTGCTGATAGACTCGTTGAAGACCGAGTTTTTAGAGCAATAACGAGGTCTTCCCAAAATATATCATGCTACCGTGTTTGTGTAGGGTCAAGTAGGCGTGTTGTTTGTAGCAGAAATGAATTAAATAACAGTTGTTTCAATGAATAAGAAAACAAATAACGCATTATCCGTGTTATTACAACTTTATAACAAACACTCTTTCACCTAATTCTGCAAGTAATATAATTCCGGCAATATAAATTGTGGTGCAGTAATGTATCATACAGGTTATTTAAAAATTGCCAATGTCACCTGAAGGTTTTCTGCATTAAATATAGGTGACTATAAATAAATTCAGTAACAAGCCTACCTATACCTTAACATATTTCGTAACGTGCGTAAGTTCATAGATTGATGGTACAGTTTTGGGAGCATGAATACATAAATAATCATTAGAACTTTGTCGACGATCTTGGCGGAATTCAATTTTCTACTAATTCCAGGAATGGATTTTGGTGCTAGGTATAGAATTGGTTTACAAACTGTATATTTGGATAAAGGTATTGGCAATTTTACGGCCGACTGGAAGCCGAACCCAAGTCTTCGAACTGCCGGGCAGCTGCTCTAACCAACTGAGCTACCTCGACACACTACGCGAGAGAAGACCTGAATCAATTTGTAGGGAGACTACAAGGGTACGCTTGAACTTAACAGAGGTGTCAAGATTAACGTGTCGAATTAGTCTTTATTAAAATAAATTACAATAGGCAGGTTCGGTAATTTTCAAATTTCATTAAAATTGATAGAGTTTATTATACTGAAGGCAGTTATGTTGTTAATTTTTGTTAAAAAAAAATTCCTTCGCCTGTGAAGCGAGGCTAGAAATCGTACCTTGCAGCGAGAGTAGGCCGCGTGACGTCAGAACTTAGTATAACGTACAAGTCCCAGCTTCAGCGCGCAGCAGTCCCATAAGTATTATGCATATGCATGTGTAGTTAAATTGTTAAATATTATTAACTGGTCCTAACTGGTGTTTTCTGTTTTGTACCCAGACTAATACATCGTACAGCACACCAATAAAACGGAAAAAGTGGTTCGTTGGAGCCAGAAGGAAAATCGGTCAGCATTATCGATATTTTCGCAAGTTAGTTTATCATTGCAAAAGTTTATAAAATTATCGGCTGCCCCATTGCAGCCAATCTAAATAAAATCGAACATAATGTAATTTATCGACAGTTTTCTGGGATCCCTTGGTACTTGGTAACGTGTTACGGTTAGCATAATTTGAAACAGGATGCTAGGAGCATGACGGAGCCAAATACTGAATCGCCGTAGCGTTCCCTCCCTGAACTAAAAAAGGAAATTTTATTAACTATTTTACAATAATAATTAAATAGTACGTCATCATAAAGTTCTCTTTTGAAGACTGGTAGGACGCGTACCTCCATCCTTTCCCTGAGGTAGCCTACGCATTTCCGTAAAACTAGAACATTCTACATCCCCAACTATTTGAGAGCAGTAGTCTAATCTGCTCCAACCTCTACCTCTTTATTCGTATCTCTGACTCTAGTATGTCGCGAACTATTCCTTTGTGTCTCCTGCCATCCTACGATCCTATCCCCTATTCTTTATTGTCTTCCATACTTTTCTCTTTTCCCCAACTCTTTCTAATTCCTTCTTATTGCTAACCTGTCTATCCACAGTATCTTCAACACCCGTCTATAGCATCACATTTTAAACGCTTCTACTCTTTTTCAATCCGCTTCTCCCATTGTCCAAGTTTCGCACCCATAGGTATAATTTCGTACTCCATACATGCGCCTTTAAGAGTCTCTTCCGAGTTTCTACATTAACCGTTCCAGAATATAGCAGTTGTTTCTTTTTGTTAAACAAGTACCTAGTACCTACGTAGCGTAGTTTTTTGATTCGCGTGAGTTGTATTTGTTTCCGTTTTTTTTGAAAAATTTCCAATGCGTTATAAAACTGTTAACTTGATAACTTGTCAATTACTTAGGTATACATACCTACATAAATGAGTAGGTATGTATTGTACTGTATTAGAGAATATAAGTAGGTACCTATTTTACAAACAGAAGTAAGCAGGTATCTACAATCTACATACCTACTTATACTGAATTATAAAAGGCATGTACAGTTAATAAAATGTTGACTTTGTTTTACTTATACCGGTCTGCCTTTACACTACTGTTTTGAGGTTTTGAATGAAATTGGGGTTAGATGCAAGAATCACACACCATTTCCACATTTGCCGGGACATTTACCTACAACAAATTATGTGAATCGGACTTTTGATACCCTTGTTGCATCATTATATCGATTATGTTGTCTTTGTTTTATGTTTCCTTGACACCTTACTTTAAAAATTCACGCTCGAAATAGTCCCAATAAGTATGTTATGAGATAGGTACCGCTTCACGGGCACTTCAAGAGAAGTGGGAGGAGCGCCTTACGAATCTCTGACGTCAAACCAATAACAAAGCGAACTAGCATGTGGGCGTGATAAGCAAATTTCTTTCACTTATTACGCCGCAAAAAAAATTTTTAGAAAAAAAATTTCGCCGTAAATCAATTACAATAACAATTTTCTGTCATTTTCATGCCAAAAATAGATATCTTATTTTTCTCCGAACCTCCCTATTTATGTGCAGAATATCAAGAACAAATAATAAGCAGAGAATCCACACGTCAGCAATTTCCTTGAAGATTGTGTTAGTTCTGACAATGGTAGATATATCTGTTTAATGCGCGTGCAACATGCACCTGCGACGGGCGTGACGTCACTATTGTTGCTTGGCGAGAAATCATTTCTCCTAGGAAATGGTTATACTTAAGATTAAGTGTTCAATTTACAAATAAAGCAGCCAAACGTCAAACTACAGCAATTCCATATTGAAACGGATTTGTCATTGTGTTGTGGTATATTCAATTTCGGATTTGCAGTGACGTCAAAGGGTGAACGACCCCATTTTTGAGAATAATGCTTTACATCACCCCAAATGAGACGGCTCTTATCAGATGTCGAATTCGATCAAAAATCCATCAGATGAATTTGAAACTACATATTTTCTTTTTTCTTATTAGTCTAATTTTCTTTTGGTTTTGTAGCTTGTATGGTATATGAGAACATAATAGAAAATATAAAAAACAAAGCACAAATGCTACAATATACCTACGATATAAAAATAAATTCTAATCCAGTTTCTTTACATCAATGTAGCAGTAATTTAGATTACAAAAAGACCACTGATGGATCTTTTAACACACGCAATGGTGTTTTAAGTGGCATTGATGTCATTTATATTGGGCTTCGTTAAATTCTCATTCCGGCCTAAAAATTACCGAAGGTCAGCACATAATCTTACTTATTGCGATTCTCCAGTATTTACGCATCAACTCTTCTCCATTTGCTACTGTAGGATCCCATCTGTGCCAACACACTAAGTGCCATTATATTAAATTAGTATTAGTAACAAATTACCGAATGTTAAGTCATACTTTTTATTCCAGTGCAAAGACGTAAGAGAAAATTTCGGTTCGGAAATAGAAAAACATGTCTTACAAATAATAAATGGAAAGGTGCAAATACCAAATAGCGTAAGTTTCTGGTGAAAATTAAAGACAAAAAACGTGGGAAATATTTAAAGCAATGTTTTAGGGAATCACATTTCCTACAAAACCATTTCAGAGTTCCAGGTGGAAGAGAGCTTAACAAAGTTAGGTAGGTACTAAATTATTGGCTTGTAAATAACTGCACAGTATTTTAATACAAATTTGAACACTAAATAATATTAAATTGCTCAGTATTGTGCTGTAAGATCTCTTTTTAACCTTTTTTGACCTTTCCTGATCTTTCATGGCTTGACATACCTATTCCATTGATTGCGCAACCCAAGATAAGGCATGTAAAAAGTTTAAACCAACTTTTTGTTCTCTTTATAATTTTACGTACAACATTTATCGATCGTTCGCCTTTGATATATCTTATGATTACCTTGGTCTTGGTAATAAACATAATGGATTACTAAATCGTAATTATCATGTTATATTAGTAAATTGCGTATTCACATGTATAGTGGCTGCGTAACAAGCGTAGGTAGGTACCATAATATCCGGTGGGCCATTGTTTCACGGAACTAATTTGGATGGATTGGCAATTGGCTACTTGTAGCGCATCGACCGTGAATATTTATTTATGATGATAAACGCAGAAACAAAAACGGCAAAAAGGACGAAGAGACATACATGGATGGATTTAAAATAAAAAGTGGATCTATGAAAACCATTTATGACGTCTGGATGAAGAAATGAAATTATCCACCAGACAACCAAGTGCTAATGTTACGGATGACCGATTACAGAGAAGCATGACGATTCTGGGTGATTGAACAGAAGCTTTCATCTGTTTTAAAAGGGAAGTAGAAGTCGCTGTAGCGATTTTAATAATTATTCTGAAGCGATGATTGTACATACTGAATATTTGGACCAGAACTCGAGAGCTATTGCATCGCCTAGTCTCACCAATTACAAGACAATAAGGAAATCAATACACACCTTATACATATACGTGGGCAATTTAAACATCATTTTTCCAGACATAGAAGGCGTTGATTTGACATATTTGTCACTAATGTCACTTAATTGTCAATTATTTGTGATAAGTCGCATAAAGTTTAATTGGTGTATATTATTGCGTTACTAAGTTAGAGAGTCGATTGTTACAAGGTGTTGCCCATTTTTACGAAATTTTGAGGCGTCTAACACACGTGGTGTGGCACAATTCATAATTCTCCAAATTTACACCCCAGTGACTGCCAATTATTCCCAAACTCAAAGAGCACCTTCAAGAGACTCACTTCTGGGACGATGAGACGGTTCCCCTTTGGTCAAAGACCATGAACACCACCCTTATAATTATTATTCATTAATTGGAAGTATTTTTATGGCATCCTGAATGACGAGATTGATGAAATTTAACGTAGCGTGTGGTCTCAAGAAAGGAACGCAAATAACAAGTGGCCTCTATGATAAAAGCGCCAGAGTTAAACAACTTCAAACATTCTTTTACTACAAGTATTTCTTTTCTATTTATACTCGGTATCTTTTTGAACTGCAGCCTTTATGTTGAATTGCAAAAATTTCAAGGTTTTATTGTTTATAGATCATGACAACTTTACATTTGCTATAAATTCGTTAGATGATGTACTTGAACTATTTATCCAGGAGAACCAGGCATCTCTAGAGTATAAGAGTCTCGCCTTTGGGTGCATTTTATACAGTATGTCCCCGGATTCGGTTACAAAGAGGACAAAAATAATAATTGTTAACTTCTCAAAAAAATCACTCTATAAAAACCCTCCTTGTTCCCAGATCAGATGTAATTTTACCGTAATTTTATACTACTGTTGCCGGAAACTTGTTATTAATTTTTATGCATTTTTTGGACTTTTCATTACATACGAGCCCAACGAAAACTTGTACCCCCGTAAAACTCAGCAAAATAAACGTTTTGACAAAAATCCAAAAACACGTCGATTTTTATATCAAAGGGGACCAATTTTTACGCAATAATCATTCTTGCAACTCTAGCCCTGTGCGGGGGGTAGCGACCCCCCAAAATTTTCAAATGATCCCTACTTTGGAAGGGTTTTTCATTACTTACACAACCGTATTTGCTTTATTCAATTCGATCAATTTGTTACCGAGAAATTGCTTCTTGAAGTTTCCAAGTTAAAAAATTAATAAAAGCAAAAAAGGTTTAAACTATCGAAGATCGAATGTATTGCTCGAAATGACCTCCACCAATTGTCATACAATTCAAATCCAGATCTTACATTTCTCAAGACCTCAGGAGTTATTAGCCGGCATTCATCTTTGGAATAAACCATTTTGATTTAGTAAATAAACACGATTTTATACTGTGGCGAATAAGTTTGTTTTGACATTTGTTCTGATGTTCTTTTGTTCTTACTAGTTTACTTGATTTTGTTACTTTTCCATTCTAATACACTCGATAGTTTAAAACTTTTTGTGCTTTATTAATTTTTTAACTTGGAAACTTCAAGAAGCAATTTCTCGGTAACAAATTGATCGAATTGAATAAAACAAATACGGTTGTGTAAGTAATGAAAAACCCTTCCAAAGTAGGGATCATTTGACCCCCCGTCCTATTTAAAATTGGGGGGGGGGTCGCTACCTCCCCGCACAGGGCTGGAGTTGCAAGAATGATTATTGCATAAAAATTTGTCCCCTTTGATATAAAAATCGACGTGTTTTTGGATTTTTGTCAAAACGTTTATTTGGTCGAGTTTTACGGGGGTACAAGTTTTCGTTGGGACACCATGTATACTTACACGCTTGGTGTAAGCATTAGCAAGAGCTAATTATTTGCCGAATTATGGTGCGGTTATGAGTGGTACTGGACCATTCGAACAACTACTTCTCGGGCAAATATCCCGCCAAGCATTGAATTATAGAACTAATATGGATCTCGTAGTACATAAAATCTGGATTCAGTTCTATAATTCAATGCCTGGCGGGGTATTTGCCCGAGGAGTAGTTGTTCGAACGGTCCAGTACCACTCAGGAGTGATAGAGTTTTTGGAAAAATAATGCTGTTCATCGTGGAAGGCTTGTAAAAGTGCATGGTGATTCGGTAATCGATGACATCAATGTGAGTTCCTAGATGGATGAACAAATTCAGAACTGATGCGCGTCGATGTAAGGGCTTGTGAAGATTCTAAGAAATTTGCTAAATGGGTTCCACGTCAGTTAACCGAACAAATTAAAGAACAAACTGGGCATGAAATACAGGTATCTAATACTTTTGATCCAGAAACCAAAAATCAATCGAAGTAATTTCGTCACATGTCATCACCGCGGCTAGGAAATTTAAAGTGCAAACTTCTTCCAAAAAAGTTATGGCAACTGTGTTCGGTGATCGTCTCGAACGTCTTCAACCGAGGATTACAACAAAATTTTCACGGTATACGTATACCCCATGAATGGTCAGTTATGCCTCAATTAGCGATCACTTCTGATTTAATTCTGTCGACTTTCATTTGTTTGGGTCAGTGAAAAAAGTTTGACTGAATTTATTGAGGAAATGGGACTGGCTGTAAAACAGTGAGTTAAAATACAGATCAATCTTTATTCCAAAGTGGATTTGAGCAATGGGATGAAAGGTGGCACATATATGTTAGAGAAGGAAAGGCCTATGTTGAACAACAGCGCATTTTAAATGAATGTTTAAATATTGCAGTTGTAATCTATAGATTTAGGAAGGCATTTTAATTTATAATTCGAGTTAAAGGTGTGTCTTACGCACTACAAAACATATTTTTGATAACTTCCAGATAAAATGATTAATTTTTTAGTATGCACTGACCGTGTTTTTAAGTTGTAAACTACATGTAATGTGTGAGCTCGAGGAGATCATAAAGTACTTACTAAGGTATTGTTCCCAATCCTTGTGACTTTTGAACCGCAGTCTTCTCTGCGATTTCAGCTGCGTTGGTGAAGTCGAAGTTTCGAAAGTGACAGTTTTTGGAGACGGAGTACGCGTGCGTGTCTTACTCATCGTTCACAAAAAATCAAAATACGAACCGCACACTGTTTCAAGGCAGTTAAAAGACGATTAACCAGTCAGTTATACGAATATCATCAGATTACAGAGTCAAGTCGACGCGCACATTCGTTTATGCGGAACGGAACCAATTAAGATTAATGAAGCTGCACCGAAAAGAAAAACAATGACAATAAGAAGTGTATGGAAGATCCCAACTATGACTAACCGTTTGCACACTGGTGTTTTGGCAGGCCTGGTAACCTACACCCACTAAAAATAGACCACTTGCGGAATCACGAAAACTCCACCTTAACCTTACGTAAGACGCGTCTAGTTCAGTTTAATCAGCGGCAAAAGATAACTGCATCGCCGAAAACTCGGACTATGCCAAGTAACCACAAACTCTGCCCATGTTCCTGCAAAACAAGTCCATTAACAGTGGGCTCCAAATTATTAATATCCCGTTGAAACTTCAGGTAAGAGCCGACCGATTAAATGAGTACTATATACAGAGATACAGAGACTATTCGCGGCTTTTCCAGTAGTTTTCAAATGAACTGCAAGTTGCAACTACTGGGGTCTTTACCCGATCACAATGTACGGTCCAGTGGCCACTGTTATTAGAAAAACTGCATAATGGAGTGAGAGAATACACCCATACTGGTACTAGAATCGAACATGAATTTAAAAACTGTTACTTACAGAAGCTTGGTCTCTTAAAGTTTCTCAAGAAATGAGAATATCTTTTGAGTCAAAGAATGGGAATGGAAAAATTTTTATGAGTCAGTTGTTTGTATTATATACGCTGTGGATATTCTGTAGTAATACAATAAGTGGTCTGGAAATTTTACGAAAGCTGTTGCTTTGCTTGGTAACCACGAGTGTGAATTTGACAATTACAAGATCACGAGCGCTTTGCGCGAGTGATCTTCTGTCAAATTTACACGAGTGGTTAGTAAAAGCAACAACTCGAGTAAAATTACATAAAAACTTCAGACCACGAATTGTATTTAACAAGATTATTTTTTGAATCGAAGCAACGTAGTTCAAAACGAATTTTATTTCAATTAATTCATACCCAAAGAAAGGTGTTGGGAATATTTGACGTTTGGCAGGTACTAAAGTAACTAGATTATAAATTATAAATGCCCCTACAAATTGAGAATTGAGAAATGAGAATTTATCAACAATAGTCCAGTGCAATTAGGTTTTGACCCGGACAAAATTTCTAATAAGCTGAAAATTTCTGGAAATGTTCAGAACAATGCCCTTATTGATATCCGAAAGTACCCAAAAAGTCCGAGTGGGGGGGAAACTAATCGTCCCAGCGAGGTCATTCAAGTGTTAAATTAACCGGTTTCGACTGTGGAATTAAGGAAATATAAATTAAATGAGTTATAGACGTTTCTAGAGCACTTTTATTTAATTTATTAACTCGAATATGTAAAAAAGAGGTTAAATTGCGATCTTGAGGCCCTTCGTTACATATTAGATCAAAAAAAGGTTAATTATGATTTTAACTGAAAATAACATTCATTTATAAATTTTTCAAATTCCGACGGAGTCATGGTTTCTTCTATTTTCACCATTTACTGCAGGTAAACATGCGCATATTTGGCGTAAATGAAATGTCCTTCCGCGTGCAAGTAAGGAATCATGCTCTGCACGCAATACAGGTGAAGGTTTCAGTCCCCGGATCGTTCAGCTCTTATGAAAAAACTCATGATGATGACCATTTTGAAGTATTCGCTGTTCGGACTACTGTCGCTACTTCCTCCAATTTCGCAGAAACCCGTCTGGTGGCGTCTTCGAGGCATTTATTGTTGCAGATGCTTTCAAGAGAGTTTTCTCCAAGAAATAACTTCTCGTGAACTGTTTGCATTTTTTCAGTCAAAGTCCTGTCTGCATTTACTTCATCGACGAGAAACATGACCAGAGCAAGTTGGGTCAATAAATGGGCTCTGATTGTTCGGGCATACGCGTGTCCGAACATCATGTGAACTACTGAATTCTTCGCATAAATTGTCTCCCATAGATCTTCTAAACCACTCCCTGCCATTATCGATCCTACGCCTCTCATACAGGACATCAAGAGGTAGAAACCTCCCAGCCGTAAAATGATTTTAGATAAGGGATATTTTCTTCCGCCGAAAGGACGATGTTCAATACTTTTGCACAGAGAGGTCAAAGGTGACTACACAGTACTGGTTCTTCGGTTCGCTCTGCTCTGCTGCATAAAGGAGACAGGTGTAGACCGTCGATGGATTTGGAGGCGTTGAGTTGACAAAGGGTAATGAAATAACCGAAGACTTCTTAGCAAAACCCTGGTTGATGTGTCCAGTGGTTGCCGCATCCATAAATCCACTTCAACCTGGGCCTGGCTTTTCATTGACGTGGTAGTTGATGAGCCAAAGTGTATTGACCAGACGGGCAGATGCAGCACTTTCAGGTTCGGTAATGGCTGAGCTGACTTCTTCCACTACGAGAGATGTCCCTGATTTTAAAGGTCGCTGAAACGGTATTACTGGCAGCAGTCCTCGAGGTGGCAAGTCACCATCTTCTGATAATCGTGATGACCGAGGTACAGGAGCACTCGCATTGGCGCTCTTTCCTGGGGTAATGTACTTAATTCCACCCATGGCGTGAAAAGTCCTGTGTCCGTCAAGCGTATTCACATTGCGGTCAGCGTTGTCGAATACGAACTGGACGTATGCGTCGTCGTCTACAACCGAGGGTGAATTTTCAGCCACCGATGTCTCAAAGTTGATCGTCTTTACACGAGCACACACTCCACATCTTGACAAGTAGCTTTGAGCCAAACCTCCTGTGCAGATGGACTCCTAGGCCGAGCTGCAACAGCGAGACGAACGCTCTTGGTCGGGTGGTGGCAATAATTATTGCATGAGCGATATTGATTGCCTTCCTCTTACTAAATGTGTCGTCGTGGAATGGTTTTCTTGTATTTACAATAATCCGTATCATGGTTTGCAAAGTGTCTGGTACCAAATCTTCCCTTCCGGATGCAATATCTTCAGAGGTAGGATACACGGAGCTGGACTCCTAGGCCGAGCTGCAACAGCGAGACGAACGCTCTTGGTCGGGTGGTGGCAATAATTATTGCATGAGCGATATTGATTGCCTTCCTCTTACTAAATGTGTCGTCGTGGAATGGTTTTCTTGTATTTACAATAATCCGTATCATGGTTTGCAAAGTGTCTGGTACCAAATCTTCCCTTCCGGATGCAATATCTTCAGAGGTAGGATACACGGAGCAGTCGTATACACGGGATCTGATGTTCTGTCGAATTATATTGGCTGCAGTCTCGACTATTCGCATCCTTTCCTCTTCAGGGTTGCACTTTTTGGAGCTATACCAACTCGCCGTCAAAATCTTAGCTGCTGTATCTGTAAAGCGAAGAACGCTGGACCTGCCAACTTGTTCAGCAATGATAATTTGGTCTCTGTATTTACTTTGCAGCTTACTTTTTAAATGTTTCTCGCTGTATGGCTCTTCTTCTGGGGGATTAAATAAAATTGCTCTAGAAACGCCCATAACTCATGTAATTTATATTTCATTAATTCCGCAGTCGAAACCGGTTAATTTTACACTTGAATGACCTCGCTAGGACGATTAGTTCAAAAGATATAGCCAAAACCCGAAAAATTCAAGATGGCGGCTTTTCCCCAATTTGGACTGTTTGGGAACTTTCGGATATTAATAATTAGGGCATTGTTCTGAACATTACCAGAAATTTTCAGCTTGTTAAAAATTTTGTCCGGGTAAGACGCCATTTTTGTCTAATTGCACCGCACTACAAGGAAAATTATCGAAACAATTACCGAAAGTAATCTCCCTCGTGCTTGAAAATTACATTTTCAGTCTTTTAAATTAATATTATGACGATAATCTGACATCAAAGAGCGGACAGTGGGTCAATTTTGATATTTGTTGTTGATTACCCTACGTTCTGAAACCGCAAAATTGATAGTTAATGTTTTTCGTGCGGTCAATCACGGAGTCATCAAAAAATGAAATTAACCGAGTCATCGCCAGGCGTCATTTAAGTTGGTAGTCAGCCATAGCTATTTAGGTGATAATAAGTCAGTTCATATCTTTAAATTTTCGATCCTCTTTCAAGTGATGCTTCTATACCTACAATTCCTTATTTTCTCTTATTACTTTAAAATTACGGTGAAAATATTGCACACAAACGCAAAATGCAAACCTATAACTTAGGTATTTGATAACAATAATACGTTCAAGTCAAACGAGTTACCATAACTTCGCATGTCCGCTCTCTGACGTCACGCCGTTGCGTCAACGTCAATGGCGTTTATTTTTAAATGCACCATTTGGGGTAATTCACATTGAAACAAGAATATGGGTCAGTTTACTTTAGTGTCTAAATCCAAAAATAAATGAAAACAAAACTGTTGGATGACCCCATTTTTGAGATCTATGGGAAGGTTTCCAATGCCAGAGTTATCCAGGTGTGAAACCACTTGCAGTCAGTAAAATGTTAATTCAACGGCTTCCTGGGGAGCGGATCTTCGGAAGAAAGTGAGTAACAATTGAAGGGTAACTTCAATTTCATTAAACACAGGCAACTATTAACTACACCATAGGGGAAACTCTTCCAGAGAAAAGCGAGAAGTTCACACCACACTAAGTAACCATAATCTCGAATATTGTTGATGTGCCTGAAGAATTCGGCTACTTTACACATCTTTCTAGGAATTATAGTGGTTCATATACACGAGCCAATTCGCCAAATACGCTTTAATGGTCGATATCAAAATTTATGTTCCAAGGTGCCAGTCGAAACAAATCGGATAAGTAGGGCATCGAACGGCATTAAAATATTTTTGGAAGACTTAGAGAAAGCGATTAAGTGTCCAAGTTTTTCCTCTGGTTTTATGATTTTGCAGTTAAGGACATCGCATTTAGATTTGTGATAACCTTTTTCCGTTTTTCCCGTCTTTCATATATCTCGGTGGTTTGTTGCTACTCTTTTCGTCCTACTTCCTCTTCTTTGATTTATAATTTTTACAGTCTCAGTATTATACTCGGTAACCTGTTGTGCTCCATCCTCATACCGTGTTCATTTTCCCCTTTCTGGCTTATCAGTTTCTGTTCCACAATTTCTCTATGATACGTGGGCAATTGAGATATTATTGTCCCTGACATAGAAGGGGTTAATTTAAATATTTTTGTCACTTAATTGTCAATTATTTGTGATAAACCACATAAACTTTCATTGGCGTATGTTATTGCTTTATGATGCTTATGATTGTTACAAGGTGGTGCTCATTTCTACGAAATGGACATTATCATTATCAAATTTCTCTGGAAGAAAGATTTGTCCACGCAAGAAATTGATATGTTACAAGTACTGGGTGAATCTGCCACCTTCCTTCGTATCAGGTGGTGAAGAACTGGACCAGGGATTTTAAACTTGGTAGAAAGACCTGCGAACAAGTTCCCAGGTGCTGAACGTCCGAAAACTCTTGCTTCCAAAGAGAACATTGAGTTAATCATGACGTGGTCCTGCTAGATAGATGAAAAAGCTCTTGACCATCGTTATACCAAGTTATACCAAGAGGGCTATGCTGGAAAATTAAAAAAATCCATCCTTCCAAGTCGTTTGCTTCTATGTCAGGAACAGTAATATTTGAATTGTCCACGTAGTTCACATTATAACCCATTTCTATAATATCTAATTGCTTCCTTATTCCTTCTACAATATCCAAGTTTCACAAGCGCTCTGCATACTTGGCACTGCAATCGTATTATACAGGGTGTATCAAAAACAATGCCTAACGCTAGATGATAAATTACCCGGTCAGTAATGAAATTATAATCGTTTGTACAAACAAAATGTCGCCCCAAGATGTTGTGGACAGGGAAATACACTGTTTACCTTTTCATCGAGTCCAGTTTTAAGAAATCTGTGTGAAACAATTTATGAAGTGCCAGTTTGTCTATACCTGAACCAATTTCAGTCTCTCCAAAATCGGAAGTTATATGTTTTTAGATGAGACAATAAATTAAATAATGTACGACTTTGCAGAATTAAATCTTCGGAGTACTCGCATCTGCCAATGTCGGGTTCATCAAGATGGATTGAAAAATTGTGCAACGAACAAAACTGTTAAGAAAGAACGAAGTGCATGTGTATAGGCACCTTAATGTTCAAGCAATATCGACTCCGACTGGCAACAACAAACATTGAAATTGATGCATTCCAAGCAATAATAGAAAAGAACAGAAAGATAAAAGCACAGCAAGAGGTCAAAAAACAATTTAAATTCTTTCGTTAATAATAATAAATGGTGCCAATTAGTCGAGGTTTTCAGCTCCTAAATGTGTCTTTTAAATGGATAAATTATTCCGGAACAACTGCATGACAGTTAATCATAAAACCATCCACAAATAGCCACCAAGGTGCGTTAAAATTATGTAAACAGGTATATCCAAAAATACTTCAAGTCCCAAAAAAAGTCCCTATGTACCGGAACACAACGCACACAGGAAACGGACAAACAAAAACGCGTCACGTTGCTTGTTTTGAAATTCGGCCAACTTCTATTTAGACATCTAAACAGATACGTACGCACACAATTTAAGATTTCATTTTAATATGCTATAACACATTATATCACGCCGATATTTACTTTTACGTACGTTACTATTCCACGCACCGCTAAAACTGAAATCGTAAACGACTTTACTTCTAATTTTCACAAGGACACAAACTCCCACAGGTTGTTTGATGAGAAAAGAATCGTCTATACTATTTTACAGCTGCAATTATTGGTTAAATTAATTTGTCGCGCTTGAGGAATTGAATTGGTTATTTGAGATGATGGCTGGTTCGTGAGGTCACATAAAGCGACAAGCAACATTATCCAACTGGAATTCATTAATAATTTTATTCATTTCTACTTCTGTTCTTCTTAATAAAGACTTACTGATAAGTAAACTGATTAGGAGCAGAAATTTTGGAAGACAGCTTGTATCATAATTTTATTAAATTGATATTGACAGCACCAACAGGCCAGACCAGGCCAGGAAGTGAGCGATTTCCTAAAGAAATTAGAAGCCCGAGGTTACTGAACTTTCAAAGGTTTAAGTTGGCAAGTGATAGGTAACTGTCAAAGGTTTTCACGATGAATGAAACTAAATAAGAAAAAAATGTGAAGAGTGAGCTTGAGTCTATGGTAGTTTCACATATTATGCAGTATTAGTAGAACTAACTGCACGTGAGATGTGCAACTAAATCAGTTCGACATTACCACAGAAGGATAATTGGGGCCTTTATAAGCAGTCTAATAATCAAAAACTGAAAAGAGAAAACGGAAGCCACATTGGAATGAAGAGAATAGTTAAACGAGTCCTGGTCCTAAAAGGCATGTTACATCTTCTGCACTACCATCACTTGGGTATTTGCGACATTGCTTAAATTCCGGTCGCCACTTTGATAGAAATAATGAGCGCCTTTAAAAAGTTATAACCTGAATGATTACTTTTGCTATGTAAAAAGGAAGGTATTAGTTTAGATTTTAAATACTTCTTATCTATGAACTAGTCAAGTACGAAAATTACATAATCGAAAATAAAACCACTTATAACTGTTCAATAACCATAGTACCTACTACAATTTATTGATTTACAGTTTTCGTCCACTCGACCTATTTAGCATAATAAGGGAATAAAACATGAAGAATTAAACCAAAAATCACGTGGGTTCCATATAGTCTCAAAGTAGAATTTTCTTAAATGCAAGTCTAACGATTTTGCGAAATGTGGGCAAATAATCATTTAAAATGTAATAACTATAATAAATATGATATACCTGCCCAAATTAATTTAAGTTGATATCATTAGGACACCTTCTGAGACACAAAGGATTAGTTCGCGACTTAAGAGTCGAAGATAGGAATAAAAAGAGGTATCCAGATTAGACTACTGTTCTCAAATATTTGGGGATGTAGGATGTTTTACTTTTAGGGAAATGCATAGGTTAGCTCAGGATAGGAAAGGATGGAGGTACGCGTCCAGCCAGTCTTCGGACTGAAAACTTTATGATGATATGATTACCGTTTCCGGAATCACCAAAGTATGTCCCGGGAGGCATATTTACCATAAACTATGTCGTGGCACCAGGGTGCTAAAATCGCATGGCATATTAAATGGAATTGTTTCTACGACTACAAACGCTACGCTATTTGTGCAAGCCCAAAACAACAAAGAATTTGCAGTTCAGTTGCTAACATTTTTTACTATGCAGTTTGAACTTTTTCAACGTTGGAAGCATGTAGGTATTATATTTATATTATAGAATTGAAAATGATGAATTGTTTATTATGCATCATTTATTACAAACTTCAATAAAATATGTTTAACCAAATGAAAATCGCCAAACAAATAAATTTAATGTCCATTTTCATGACCTTTTGAATTAGGCTAATTTCATCATCATAAAGTTCTCAGTCCGAAGGCTGGTTGGACGTGTACCTCCATCCTTTCCTGCCCTGAACTAACCTAAAAGTTCCTACATCCCCAACTATTTGAGAGCAGTAGTCTAATCTGGGCCAACCCCTACCTCTTTTTATTCCTATCTCTGACTCCAATATGTCTCAAACTATTCCTTCGCGTCTCAGAAGGTGTCCTACCATCCTATCTTCCCTATTTATTGCATTCCATACCTTTCGCTTTTCCCCAACTCTTTCTAATACCTCCCTATTGCTAACCTTATCTATCCACGGTATCTTCATCATGCGTATGTAGCTGATTTAGCATTATATTTTGTTCTAAATTTTTCTTTCGCTTCAGTTTTTTGTTTGATAATTCACTATTAGCTGGTCGTCTTGTTTGAATTTTTCTTAATCCACAAGATAATTTACACAAATAATCCTTACCAAAGTCTTTCTTATTCACTCTATTATATATTTTACAATTGGCGGGTCTTCAAAAATGCGAAAGAAAAAAGTTAACCTAAATCTTTTCAGTACCCCTGTGTTGGGTTAAATTCATTAATTAAATCATAAAAGAACAAGTAAATACCCTAGGCAGAGATCCTGAACAGCCTCAGATCAGAGGCAGACGTTTTAAATGTGTTTAGAAAAGTAGCTCTACTTAGTCATTTCAGCTCGTTTGAATCTAAGTAGGCCTACTTTCCAAACACTTTCAGAACCTCTGCCTCTGCTCAGGGACTGCTCAGAACGTCTACCTCGGGTATTTTCTTGTTTTTTATGATTCAATTAATAAGTTGCATCATAAGACAGAGGTGCTGAAAAGATTTAGGTTAACTTATTCTTCCTTTTAAATTTTTGAAGATATGTCAATTGTAAAATGTCCGACGCGGGGTGGGCAGAGGTCAATTTTCCTGTTTGTCATCACACAAACTACCAAATTTACAACCTCTGCCACACGCTAAAATCATTTCAAAATTTATGTCACTATCCGGCGTACTAAAAGTTGCTAAGTTTTAAGGCTTAAAAACCGATTTCTGCCAAAGAAACGCGTTGGGTGGTTCAAATCTTTCGTTAAAGCCCGTTATTGCCAGGCGCTTTTTAGGCGGCTGAATCGTTTTAGGCCACTGAAATTTATGCCGCTGAATTTTGCATTTAGGCGGGGTGTTATTGCCAGGAAATGGAATTAGGCCGCTGAAATTGATGTGTCAGTATCTTGACGTTACGTCAGTATTTTAGCTTGTATTTTTGTTTGAGCGTAAAAATATAGAAAATAATAATCGTCATGATTCTGCCAATGATTCAGAAACAATTAAGTAGTAATTAATAAGTTAGTTTTAATGATGAAGGTGGACGATAAAGCTAAATTTTAATATTTACTGATTACTGTCATTTTGACAGCAAATGTCAATACTACTTTCTGCCGCCTAAAAAATGAACACGCTCATTTAAAAATTAAGCAACTGAAAAAATGGTTTAGGCGCAGTAACCGCCTAAAATTAGAAAATTTCAGCGGCCTAAAACGATTCAGCCGCCTAAAAAGCTCCTAGCAATAACGGGCTTTAGTTTTTCAGATAAGACTCTAGCCGTAGCGGCGCATACTGGCATAGAAGCATATATCAAGAAAGCGACTGCTTAAATACTATTTACCTAGTTAAGGGAGTGACTATTGGCTCCGGCCGACGGTCTCCTGAAATTTTGTTTGAACCCGGTCGGGCATGCGCATTACAGAATGTCAACACAATTTGCATTTTGGAGGCGTAAAAAAACTAAAGCTGAGAGAACGCATTTTAAACAAAGCCCTTACTTGCCCTCTCGCACCAGACACACGCATTTTTTTGAAAAAAGATAATTGAAAAACAAGCAAAATATATCAAACCGCTGCGGGGTCAGAACTCGTCTAGCCGTAGGAGAACAAAATGGCAGTTCTGTACGATATCCTCACATCCACCGAGACCGTTAGCGTCACTAGCCGATAACGATATTCTTAAACGTCATTTTACCGACAACACCTTCGTGGCTCATGTGGTTAATGCGTCCTCAACGAAAGTGCAAGTCAAGAGGGTAAGTCAAGAGGTTCATGTTTCGCCGCGGTGGGTTTGTTTTGTTCTAGTGATTCAGCCTTTTTCTTATGAACAAAAAATCGGTCCGGCCCAAAAAGTCAGAAAGGTAATCGCCATCAACGCCAGAGACATTTTCACTCATTTGATTTTTATTGTTGATATATGTCTCCCTTGTTTACAAGTCCCTCGCTTTCGATGCACCTGTACGCCGGTGCGTCGTCCGCCATCCGCCATCAGTATGCGCCGTTGTGGCTAGAGTGCTGTGTCTTGTTCATGGAAAGGTTGTTTTTGTTTCAGTGCAATGGACGTATATAGATGTACTCATAATAGACGGGAACGCACGGAACGCGTTTCTTTCGGTCGTTGGCCGACACAACACAAGTGAAGGCGATGGCTGGATTCCTGGAGTGCTACATAAGTACAGCTACGCAATAGGTTCTCACTCCTGCATGGTTTCTGGTTATACAGGAAGTTGACCTTTTCGCTGTATTTTATTTTGACTGCATTTTCGAATTCCCATCCAAAAACAGTAAATTTTAGACAATCAATTTTTAACGAGTTAATTTTAAAAAGTCACCTTATCCGCTCACGTGACCTTCCGTGACTGCTGTTTGAAGAATTCTTCCACAGATATCAATAATTCTGCTTCCGATTGGAAAGAGTGGCCTGGAAATCGCAAGGCGACAGATCCCATTTCACCTCCTGAATATTTTCCTTAATCACACAGACAATCGTGGAGCAGAATGACACCACGCCAAAGTTTTCATGTGCATTTTAATATGATATCCTCATAAACTTTGATTGTAACAGTTAAATAAGGCGCCTTTCTTGGCCGAAAAAACGTCACCATCACATTTCCTGCAGAAGCCTATGCTTTTAAATTCTTTGGTGCTGGTGAACTTCACATTGCATAAATGAAAACTTCCTGCAAGGTTGGTAGTAACGGCATTTTCGTTCCCAGTAAAGAAAATCATTGCCATCATTTTTGCTATACCATATGAGATGCTGCAGAGACAAAACCACAGGAATTCGTTCCGAACTATCTTTGCTCCGTCCAAGCTTATGAACAATGAAATAGGTAGAATTTTGAAAATTTTTGTAAAGGATACCCGCCTAGCTTTTGTACGACATCTTCTTCTGAAGATCCTCATTATCCCACTCCTCAAATCCTATTTATCAGACATTTCCTAGTAAAACAAGGCAATGAATACACTATGATCTGTATCCAATTCTTCCGGGAGTTCAGCATGGTAGTGTCCTGGGACCAACTTTATACTTATTATATACAACATATTTACCAAAAACTGGGCTAAGGACAACACGCAATCTGCAGTTCAATACCGACGAGATTCGAGGTTGCTCAAGAAATGGTGAATGAAGGCCAATGAGAAAAAATACACACAAGTAACAAAAAGTGTCATTCCTAAGATTCCTTCACTGGAAATTTAGTATGCCCTTCCTTCCAAATCTTTACCAAATACCTAACTTAAAGTATAATGAGAGGAAACATTTAAAAATAGTAACAGGGTTATGATTTATACTTATTTGCGGATAATTTACCTATAAAACATCAAAATGAAAACGATTATTGCATACCGTACGCGAAACCTACTTACATTTTTAACTGTTTTCGTAACCCACCTACCTACGACTTAAAAGTTATTGACGTTTATTTATTTTTTTAATAACGCAACTAAAATAATTTGGATTTCTAAATCTGCTTTGGTGCGATACCAAATATCTTTAAAAGCGGAAATTCCTTTTCATATACTAATTTCCAATAAATGCATGAATTTCGAGCTGCGTTCCAAGAATAAATAGCTTGCAATTATGTAACCTCGGCACCTGTATAAGGTTGCATAAATATTAATGAGTTTATATCTGAATTAGTCTCGATTCACAAATACCACGTGGGTTAGAAAATAAAATGTTGGCGTATGTAACTGAAGCCCACCTCTGCTACTGCCAATTTTGTTGAGTCCATATAGACCAAATCAGACAGTTTAAGAGTAAATATTTTTGGCAACAAACTGAGTTGTTTGATGTGCGAGTATATTTGTACGGTCAATTGCTGTTAGTGTTTTATAAAATCTTGCTCGTCTTACTGCCACCCAAGATATTTATATTTTTGTATACCATGGCCTCCACATACAACCATGATTTTTACTATAAATAATGACTATACGCCTTGATATTTTATACAGATCTTGATAAAGGTTTTCAAGAATCTATAGTAGAAGATGTCTTCTTTGGTTTTAAGACAAACCACTCGGTTTTAGACTATGGGGAATAGCCGAGCACCAGAAGGAGACAGAACGCGGCCAAGTTACTCTGCAAAAGAACAGCGTTGTAATGCCACCTTTAAAATCTTCTTTCAATGCATTTTCAAAACTCTCTTTCTGTAATAGCCACGAAATAAATGCTAGTAAATGAGGTAGGTACTTGTTTAGCGAAACTTTTACTGTTTATATCATCTGGGGAAGGATAATTTTTTTGCAAAATTTTCCATACATTTTCTTAAAATTGCAGCAGCTCTGTGAAGAATTTGCAAATCTGATAATGTATCATCTGTTGTTTCCAGATTAAAATCAAACGATTCGTCTGTTGAGCTTGCGTCCTCATTTACATCCTTGATTTTTTTTGTCAAAAGTTCTTTGCCAGAACACAACAAATCACCTGACCTGACCTGGTCTACGAATAAATTGAATAGAGCCTTTAAATCTTTTCGACAATTTCATTTTCAGTTTCGCGGATTGTTTTGGGGATCTTTCTGCATTACGTAACATAGAATTATATTTTTGTGTTACTGCAGTTACTTAATGGCAGCTTTTCTTTATTATCTAAGATGTGTTCTTGAATCCAAGAAGTAAATGTTGAAAACAAGCGATCGGTACTTTTTGTATTTCTGTCAGTTTTATTTTTGTGGGAATTTATATTTCTGGTTGATATGTACTCTGCGTAGCACAATTTGTGGTATTTTGCATCGTATGCAAATAAGTCTTCATACAAAATCAGTCTAGAGATAATACGATTGTCATTTCTCTCTCTTGCAGCATTTTTATGCGAGTGGAATCACCCGTGCCTACAGTAACAAGGACAAACAATACATAATTAACCAAATAAAACATTTAGTACTACGATACTAGTTTGAATTAGTTTGAATTAGAAGTAAGTGATTTCTTTTTCTTTTGCCAGATCCTCCACAAATTAAGGCAGTGGATAGTAGTCCGCAAGTTACGGAATCCCATCTTCAAGTGTACTACAGTTCCGAAAGTTATGCGTTATACTTTCGTATAAGTACTTCGTTAGTTCAATCCCCACCCAGCAGCGTTTGTGGGTAGGTAGGTTATCGTAGAGAGCTAGTGGTTTGTTACTCTCGGGCCGGGTAGGATCGGCTCCCGTAAAGGTTATTTTAGTATTGTAAATACTTCTGGGCTCGTGTATATGGGACTCATCTTACGAAAAATGTATCGACACGCGACAGATTCTGTTGGCGGCGCGCGCAGTCGAGGAGGCTAATAAATTGGATGGAGAGCGCTAGCAGATGTAAACTATCTAAGGTACGGCGAGTGCGAGTACCGTTTAAGAGGGATATCGCGTTGCAATAAAAGTCCAAACTGTACAAAACTGATGCGTTAATATTTTGTTACGTATTGCGTCAGTTTGACTATGTGCCTTGTGCTTGTCACAAATCATTTCTTTTATTGTATCAATAATATACCACCTTGAAACGGCACAGATCACTTTTGTTGGACATCTTAGAAACCGAGCAGTTGTGTCGGTATTTTCAATACGCCTATGATACTTGCGTAAGATGCGAGGTCTGTGATTTTTTTAAATTAAAATCGGTTCAGAATAATTGATGATACTGTAATAGACTTAAGTCTCTGTTTTAAAAAGCACAAGGACAGTATATCTCAGATGTGGCTTAGTGTGATCGTTATCTTCAAATTAGCCACGCGGCATGCCCCCAATGAAATAGTCCATTTCCCACTTACGTTAGAAAGAGGCGAAAATATAAAGTTATGTGAATTAATTTAGTATACAAACAGAAGCTATTTTTGAATTGTTTATATTTTCTTAAAGGATAACCCAACAGCAGAGCGATTCTCTCCACGAGCTCACGACAGTGCCATGAAAAGAACGCACCAAACACCAACGCAGCATGTTTTGATAAACATATAGCCAAATGTTAGAATACATTCTCTTCTCTGTGCACAAATTGCTAGCGATGTGACCTCCTCCTACAAAAACATTTTAGAGTTTCACCAACTATAAGTCGTTTTACTCTTCAATTTTGATTTGTTGTTAATACTTTGCCTGTCCAAAAATTGGAATTTTTACGCTCTTATGTAATTCTGTTGAGACAATTGTTGGGTTAATGGATGGCATAATAACATCCCTTACAGACCTACAGCAACGGGCGAGGGACTTGTAAACAAGTGGGACTTATATATCAACAGTAAAGTGAAAATGTCTCAGGCGTTGATGGTGATGACCTTTCTGACCTTTTGGACCTGACCGATTTTTTGTTCATAAGAAAAAAGCTGAATCACTAGAACAAGACAAACCCATCGCAGCAAGACGCGAACCCCTAGACTCGCACCTTCGTTGTGGACGAATCTACCACTGAGCCACGAACGTGTTGCCAAGCCTACTTAACTAAACCTTATTTAAGCACTCGCTTTCTTGATATATGCTTCTATCATAGCCTAACCAAGAATTTCTTAAGCTGCTTCTATGCTGTAGTTCTGTAAGGAATGTTAATATGCTAACGGATGACGTTGATTAAAACTACTATCGGGGTACGGCGTCGACAAATTGGCTGCATAGAGATGACAAAGAAAGTGACTATTACCATCAAATGTCAATTATTGTTTATGAAAACGAGGATATTCTTCAAAGATCATCCAGATTTCGTGGTAGTCCGTTGGGTTAAAGAAGATGTGACCGTGCGGCTATTTCTAAGGATACCTATAGTGGGTTGTCACTTGATATTCTTAATAATACCTACTCAATATTGGATTCCTATTCGTAGGAACCAGATACTGGCAATTCAAGCATCAGCAAAGTGCACGATGATGGGAAGGTCACCCAGTAGTTCCAAAATTTTACGGTCTCCCCAAGATCCATAAATTTGCTTTATCCCTGAGACCTATATTACTACCCTTGATGGTTAGGTCTTGGCTTTGACGTGTTTTCTTTTTCAAACAATATATCATTTGGCCTAATTACCCATTCTCTGGCAAGACAATGGCGTGCTAACGGGAGACCGCACTCTCGGCAAATTTTTGAATGTCGTGAGGATCATTTTGATATCAAGGTCTTTTCCTTCTAAAATATCCTTTACAGGCAAATTCTGGGCTCTCCTATGGGGGCCAAAATCTCCCCAATCTTCGCCCAATACTTTTTGGATGACCTTTGATATGAGTTCATTCCTCTTCTGGAACTAGAGCTACATTTTCTGAAGAAATATGCTGGCGATCTCCTGCTATACCTTTCGGATAATAAAATTAAGCATACTCTACATCTACACGTTTTCAACTCTTATAATCCCCTAATCCAATTTACTGTGGAGAAGGATGTTGACTCGTCCATCCCTTTCCTTAAACTGAAACCCTTCAGGATAATTCCGTTGGGTCTCAATGGTACCGTAAACCTATGCCCTCTGACGTTTTCTTAATTATCATGTATATCACCCCCCTCCCATGAAAATGAATTTGGCCTTGAAGAGGAGGGTTTTTGAGTTGCCTCATACAATTTACAAGGTTTTTTGTAAAATTAAGAATAAAAACGTTGAAATCATTCAAAATATACGTGAACACACTGTACCTACATAGTTAAAACAATGTAACTGATTAATTCGATTCTGAGAATTATTTTCATTTTGTTTAGCAATAAAGCTAGAAAAGTGAATCGCAGTCTACTCAACGGGTATATGTTTGGTTGCATAACCAAGCTTTAGAAGTGCACGTTGGGTTGCCTAGTTCGTTTCGTCAGATAGATAACCAAAAGCGAAGAAAGTGTTAAGTTCTTAAACACTGATAACTTCACTTGAATATTTTCTTCTAACAAATTTAAATGGGTTATCCCAAAATATACGAGAAAGTCAAAATATTTTCCCTTCTAATGGTTAGATCTCAGAGAGCGTCTGTTCTAGTTGTTTTATAAAGTAATTATTCTCCGTTATCTCACTCGCGAATGCTGAATCCCATCAAGAATTAAGTTAGCTAATTTTAGCCTTTGTTATTGTAATCCCCGTTGTTGGGAAATCCAGTAGTCATATGTTAGTCTCTATTTTATTTCAATAGATTACTCTTGGGACAGACTATATATAAAGCCGCACTAACTGGAATGCAGCCGTAAACAAACCTAAGTCAAATATTACACGCCAGATGGAACATAGGTTAAGGCGTGGGGAGTTGGTTACGGAAGTCACAATAAATAAAACAAAATAAATAAAATAAATAAAACAAAATTCCATAAATTTACTTTTTAGAAAATAACTCAAAATAATTTTTAAGATTTCTTAAGGCCGGTTATAGTCCCCTCCCCCCAACTGCGCAATTTATTCGCCATTTAACCGAATCCGTATCTATTGCCGTTTCCAATATACCCATGCTGTGCATTCTTATCTTGGACAGTGTACACTTAATGTGCATTATAACGCAACGTGTACTTAAAACGTCGTGAATTCTAAACTGACCAAATGGTCACATTTTTTACTGACTTCAAGCTCAATAAATGAATAATTATAAATCAATAAATGAATAATTATATCATTTTATTATATATATATATATATATATATATATATATATAATCTAAAGCCTTGTATTACCCTCACGGGTGTAAGGCTGTAACATTTCAATATGTTAACATTCTCCCTCATATATAAACCGCCTCCATTTATTCTTATCCTGCGTTATTAATTTTGCTTGAACAGAAGTAACTCCTCTTCTCGTCAAGATGTCGTTCAGCACTGAGTCCCATGTCTTCATAGGTCTTCCTTTTGTCATTCTCCTTTGCACTCTCGCCTCCCATATGCTTTTCACAGGTCTTTCACCCTTCATGCGCATTAAATGTCCATACCATCTCAGTTGAAAATCTTCTATTTTCTTCAGTAGTGGTTCTACCTCCAATTCCTCTCGTACATCACTATTTCTTATTCTATCTCTTCGGGTTATTCCCATCACCCTACGCAGATACATCATTTCGATGCTTTGTATTCTGCTTTTCATACTCCTTGTCAAGGTCCAGCTTTCACAACCGAAAGTAAGAATAGGCACAAACACAGTTTTAAAGATGCACATTTTTGCACTTCTCGATACTTCCTCCTTACTTATGAAAGTACCCTTTATGGCATGGTACACTCGTGATGCACTCTCAATTCTCTGAGCTATTTCTCCATCCTGTTCCCCTCTACCGTTAATGTTCACAGCTAAGTATTTAAAGGTATCCACCAATTGCAATTTTTTACCATTTATAGATATATTTACGTCCTTTTCTGTTTTTCCTATTGTCATAATTCTAGTCTTAGCTTCGTTTATCTTTAAATTTCTTTTTTCTAGAGCCACATTCCAAATACTAAGATTTTTCTTGAGCTCATCCTCGTTTTTCGCAAATACCACCAAATCGTCCGCAAACGCGCACTCTCCTATCCAAATTGGTTGTAAATTCCTGTACCCAGCAAATACTCTTGTTGTTTTCTTTTTAACTTCTTTTATGACTTCATCCATAAGCCATAACCACATTAAACAGTGCAGGGCTGAGCACTCCCCCCTGTCTCAGTCAAATTCCTGCGATTGCATATTATCAGTTCTTACATAATTTCTATTTCTAAACTCATGATTGCACGTATTAACATTTTATCTACCATTTTCAGTTCCAGGCTTTCTCTCACTTTACTTCTGGGGACCCTGTCAAACGCCTTTTCCAAGTCCAAAAATGCTACATAAATTTCCACACCCGATGATCGCGTCTTTTCAATTAACCGTCTGATAGTAAATATGTGGTCCTGTATACTCCTGCCCTTCCTGAATCCACTTTGTGACTGTTCCAGTTGTAAATCGATTTTTTCCCTCAATCTCTTTTCTAGTATCCATTCATACACCTTGCATACCGTGCTCAATAATGCGATCCCGCGATAATTGCTGCATTCTCTTTTGTCTCCTTTTTTGTATAATGGGACAATAATTCCCACTTCCCAATCCTTCGGTATATTTCCCTCACTCCATGCTTTGTTACATATCTCAGTTAAATAGTTTGTGCCTTCTTCTCCCATATTTTTTAACATTTCACTCGTAATCTGGTCATTGCCGGCTGATTTTCCCTTTTTGAACATCTTTACCGCCTCGATAACTTCTTCCCTTTCAATGATGTTATGATTTTTCTGTTCTATCACTACCATCACCTCCTCTCTCTATTCTAATTCTACTACACTCAACAGTTGTTGAAAATATTCCCCCCACCTTTTGATTATTTCTTCTTGATTGGTAATTATTACTCCATCGCTGCCTCTAATTTGCTTGTAGTTCAATTCTTGTTTCTTTGTTCTTAAATTCTTAAGCACCTTATAAAATAACTTCTGGTTCGCATGATAATCGTCTTCCATTTTTCTTCCAAACTGCTCCCAAGACCTCTTCTTCGCTTTCATGACCAATTCTTTCACCTTCTTCCTTTGTTCTTTGTACTCATTATATGTTTCACTAGTTCCCCCCCTCAAATGTTTCTTCCACTTCTCCTTCTTTACTTTAATGTGGTGCTTGATGTCCTCACTCCACCTCTGTTTACATTAAGTTGTTTTTCTCGTGTTCTTTCATGCTTTATTATGTTTTGGATCTGCTGCTTCGCAATTGTCGTTTTTGCCAATACCAAATAATGATCGCTGTTTATTTCGGGACCTCTCCTTACTCGTACATCTTTAATTTCTTGTCTAAACTCTCTATTTATTATTACGTAGTTGATTATTGACTTCTCCCCTCTACTTTTAACTTCTCTCGTGATCTTATGAATCTCCCTGTGTTTAAAAAAGGAGTTCATGACCAAGAAATCATTTTGTATGCAGAAATCTATAATACGTTTTCCATTGTTGTTTTTAAAGTCCTCTCCATGCATTCCAATGGCATTTCCTGACCCTTCCCCTCTTTTACCAACTCTTCCATTAAAATCTCCCAACATTACCACTATTCCTTTGCAATTCTCCACTATGTCCCCCAATGTCTCCCAGAAGTCATCTTTAACTGCTGCTTTATCGTCTTCATTTGGTGCATATACGATTACCAAACTCAGCACCTCTCGCTTTCCAATTTCCAACTCTATTGTTAGTAGTCTTTCTGATATAAATTCCCATGTCTTTATATATTGTGTCAGCTTTCTATTTACGATGCATCCTACTCCTCCCTTCGCCCTTTCTTCCTGTCTTACTCAGCTAAGTATCATTGTATGTCCTTTTTCCAGCTCCACAATGGTTTGTCCTTTCTTCTTAGTTTCTGTTACAGCTAATATGTCTACACCAATTTCCTCAAAATTCTCCATAAATTC
Source organism: Xestobium rufovillosum (assembly GCA_963966045.1). NCBI lineage: Eukaryota > Metazoa > Arthropoda > Insecta > Coleoptera > Ptinidae > Xestobium > Xestobium rufovillosum. The sequence continues at coordinate 13,133,098 of OZ014500.1, forward strand.
CTCCTCTTTGTCGCTCAATCCCCTAATATTCCAAGTTGCCAGCATCAAACCTCTTTCCCTGTTTGATAATTTCTCATTTGTTGCAATAATCATGTCCGTGTGCATGGCCGTGTTTGTCTTTACTTGTCTGAAGGACAACTGCGGAAGGAGGCATCCCTGCAATATAACCTTTTAGCATGAGTGGATAGTTGGCCAAATAAACACGAATACTGATTAAAATCCAACAATAGATTTCCTGTTTCATTATGGTGGTTATAACCCCGAAAGAACACGCCAATAATAATAATACGAAATGGCGATAACCCTAAAGGAAAACGTCTATAAATTATAAAGAACAAAACTTTAACGACGGCCGTTTGATTGCTGTCAGTAATAAAATATAACAAACACATTTTACGTTTCAGTAGAGAGGACTGAACACTTTAATTAATGCAGATGGTAACCAATTGATCTTGTACCAAAATGGTCAACGTTATTTTAATAATACTTCGGAAGATATCAATAAATTTCGATTTCTTAACTTTACCTGTATTTATTGTTAACATCATCACTTGTGATTCTTATAGAAAAGGGTCTGTAAAGGCATATAGGCAATACACAACGTAGGTAAAAGACGATCACGTGGCCACTTCGACAGGTTTTAGGCAAATTTTAATTAGGTTAATTAATAAGCGAGGAGCAGGTAGATAAGACAGGCGAGTGGAAACTTGCAGAGGTGGGGTACGGTCTGTTGCAGAACAAACATAGAATAATGAACTGAAGAGAAGCAGCACTCGCTGTGGCAGCTTTGTTGTTTATACTGTTGAACGTCATTGACATTTAAGTGAAGATTTCGCTGTTGTCCTTTTAAATTGGTCCAGTAGAAGGCGGGTCCACGACATCTTGCGTAATAAAGGTTAGCTTACAACTGCCAAGTAATTAAACTATCATTCTTTTGTCTTTTGCCACATAACACTGAAATAATCACTCGAGTCCTTGAGGAGTTTAACTGACAGCGTAACACAAGATAAGCAAGAATAATGATATAGATATATTGAAATAAAACAGAGAAAATGCACACAATAAAATTTAAAAAAAATAAGACACCTTTATTTAAGGAAATCAAACATTTCGTGTTCTCATTATCGGTTTCAGGTCTTCTTAACCTTCTTCTAAATAATCCAATACTGGTTCATCACAAATATACCTCTCTTTAAGGATTTCAAGGACTGCATTTTGAATGCATTCAACGTCATCGGCGGGAGTGTAATCATCAATTGTAGATCTTGAAATGGTTATAATTACTGGAGGAACTGGCAAAACAGATAGAAACTGCCTAAAACTTTTTATCATGGTATCCAACTCATCCTTTGTTGAGACGTGATGTGGTAATCCAGAATCGTCACATGTGCAACCAGAATCATGCACTAAGTTCCAATCAATTTCCTTATCCTGGTACACCTTCAGCATGTCTTCTCTTAATTTCTCTACTGAGCGATAACTATCAGAAAGTTCTCCATCTATTACAGGCAAAACTCTATTTCGTTCCAAATACTGGAATATATATTCTAATTCATTGAGTTGTTCTTCTCTTTTCTTTACAACTTCTACAAAAGCGTTCACACCGTCTGATTTGGGAGTTTCGAAATAATATATCTCTTTCAATTTTTCGTACAAATCTGCTTCACCGTAAACCTGCAGGAAAGGATTGCTGGTACTAAAGAAATCTAAATCAATGTCAAGGATATACCGAGTGTTCACCAAATGCTTAAACTTAGTTTTAATAACTTCAAAATCATCGCTTTCTCCTATGATCTCTTTTCCGAGAGTCAAAGTATTTAAATGTACTTCTCTAATGTTTTCCAATTCATTTTTATCACAATATAGGCACTCAGAAAGAAAATAGGTTTCCTTGCAGTCCAGTCTTATAGTCCCTTTTGTCTTATGTTTCCCTATACTAAAAGTCTGACTGCCTTCCTTCATTTGCTTAGCCCATGTTGGCTTGATCCAAAACAGATTACTAAAATGCCCCGCGTATGCAGCTGGCATCATCCAATTCTCAATGCCAATTTCTTCGAAAAGTTTATCTTTCTCAAACACTGTTTCTGCTGGCATATTTTTGGGGATAAGCATGTCCGGATGAGAGTCTAAATGAACGAAGGTGATGCCTTCTAAGGGCAGATGTTTTGAGCCAATATTGCGGTAAATGAAGGGCAGCACTTCGTTGTGGTATTCAACTATGTAAATGGGTATCTTTTCGTGTTTTCGCCTTTTGGGAGTGGTTTCTGCACCTGCAGAGGAAAGAATAGCTAGTTTTAAAAGCAAACACTATTTCACAACAAACTTTATTTTAAAAAAAGACGTTCGAACATACAATCGCGATTCACGCACAACCACAATAATAAATCTATGAAAATTTAAGATTTCAATATACTCGTACATAAGTACATATTATTATAGAATGTATCTGAAATGCATAGTCGAACTTCAGGGGCGTGGTGTAACGAGCCAATCAATGAAACAAAGTTCCTATGGACAGGTGTACCCCTAAAAATTTACGGCAGTTTTAAAATTGAGACAATACGAATAAGATTTTCACTACAACTTTCAACAGATTATCCGAGTTTATCAAGGATGCTATGTTTATATTAGTTTTTTTGTTCCTTGGCAACTAAGTGACAGTCAGCAATATAAAAATAATTAATTGTTACATAAAAAGTTACTTTTAAAAGTCATTGTACTATTGAAGAAACGGCAGACATACATTTCAAGTATGGACGAGCAAACGGTAACTGTATATGCAAATATAAATAACATAATTAAGAATAAAATATTTATCTACTGCAGAAATTCGCGATGGTCCAAGATCTATCATTTTATCGGCCAAGTAAAATGTAAGTTTACGTTGGCGGTGGAGGGAAACTATAGAAGCAAAGTTACCCGCAACTCCCTCTCCCAGAACATGTTGACTTCACAAACAAACAGCTGCATCCACAGAAGCGTGGTGTCCCTTCTTTAACGTCCTTGGTCCTTACGGTTACCAGGCAATTACCAGCGTCACCAGACAGTCTCTAATGAGAATACATTGTTGATTGACTATTGGTCACATTCCACATTCGATAGTAGACAAGAGCTGCTTATTTGGTCAATGACGACCACAGAGTTATGATGAATCCTGTATACAACCAAAAATCTATTCTTCTTAAGAGGGTGGAGATACGCGATACTACAATGTGCGCGGGAAAACATTAAGAGGGGCTACAAAAATCAGCGGATCTTTATCTTATCAGACAGCCAGGCAGCTTTGAAGGCTCTTATGAGCCCAAAGATGTCTTCCAGACTGGTGTGGGGATGCTTCGAGCAACTTAATATCCTAGCCATGCGGAACGCAGTGAGACTGCTTTGGATTCGAGGTCACTGTGGGCTGATAGGGAACGATGAAGCCGATAAACTAGCAAAGCGGGGCTCCAACGATCCTTTCGTTGGACCGGAACCTGCCCTAGGCATAACTAAGAGTGCAGTCAGACACCAAGTAAACGGGTGGATTCGCGCTCAACATCACAATTACTGGAACGTGATTCCAGGACACAGGAACAGCAAGTCGTATATAAAGGGACCTTGCAGGAAAAGATGCTCAGAACTACTTTGCCTTAGTAGGATGCAAATTAGAATCGTAACAGGCTTCCTAACGGGACACACGACCGTTAAAGAACACATGTGGAAGATTGGCAAATATTACGGAGACCTTAACTGCCGCTTGTGTAATAAGGAACGGGAGACAGCTATGCACATCTTGTGCAAATGTGAAGCTCTAGACCAGAAGAGGCAGTGAATTTTCGGGCGATGTCTGATGGAACCGGAAGAATTTTCCACGCATTCAATGTTTGACTTGTACCGTTTGGTCCAAGGCACCAAGATCCTGGAATGGGTGTGACTTAGAATTTAGGGTGAGCACAATAAGCCCATTTTGTGGCTGCAGTGCATCTGAGCCTACGGGAAGGCCCTAAGGGGAGAAAAAAAGAGGGTGGAGAGGATAGTTTCTTAGGTAAAGAACAGGAAGGTACAGCCTATAGTAGTTGCCTGTTGGTGACTGTTCCATGGAGAAATTTAATAAGAAATCAGTAAGTAAATACTGTGAGGTTATATCAGGTAACAGTGATAAAAGAGCGTTAGACATATCCTGTTTAAATATGAATGATTAAACTGAGTGTTGCCAGATGTATTACAATATACAGATAATGAAGATCTCCTTGTATACAAAGTGTAACAAAAATGGTAGGCTGGCTATGCATAGGCGGTATCTACGACTAAAAATAAGAAAAAAGTCTACATAAACTTACGTCCTAAAATCGTTCATTACTGAGTTATAGCCACCCGAGGTTTTAGTTTGCTGGTAAATTACTTTTATTCAATTCAAAGGGGTATCAGCGAAGGTATCAGTCGAAGGGAAACCACCACCTATTTTATGTACACCATACATCCTTCTATACCAAATATATCCCCGTACATCCCAATACATCCTCGTACATCCCTATACATCCCTGTACATCCCCGTATCTCACCATACATCCTTCTATACCAAATTTGTTTAAATGTCGAATTTAGGCTCTATTTTAGGGCACATTCAACATCTAAAAAGCATTGACTGGCCATCTGAGAAAAATCGAGAAAAATAAATAATTCCATACACCCTAAATCGAGACCCAAATGCCATAAACAATTTGATCCTTAATTTTTTGGTAGGTGATAATGTGGCAACTATACTTTTACATAATATTGCATTCATATTGTAGGTATATGAAGAAAAGAATGGTTGTATAGATTATAAAACATATACGACAATAAAATATAACATCTTTCGACTTATTTACATTTTCTCATGTAACTAGGTACCTAACTATTATCGCAGAAAATAAAATTCTTGATGAAATGTTAAATTAAATTCACAAAAAGGGAATAAATAGTATGCAGGGTTGATTGAATTGTTCCAAGTGGACATAATTGGACGATTATGTCCAATTATGTCCGTCCGGACAAAATCAGTAGTGATGGACAAATTGGACAAAATTGAACGAAATCAATAAAACGCGGCAAAAATTCAAAAAAAACTTATTTTTTATATGTTATATAAAAAACTAGCTGGTACCCGGCGCGTTGCTGCCTCAGAAGAAATAATTGTGGTAAAATCGTTTGAAATTTGATAAACTGCGAATGACATATGCCGTTTGACGTTTGCTGTCAATTGTCACTTTATAAATTATAGCGACCCGCCTTGGCTTCACATAAACGTATAAAAAAAATCTGTTGATCCGATCGCTATCAAACTTCACAGGAACACCCGCTGGGCTAATCTGAAAATTGCCTGAAAATTTCATCAACATCGGTCCAGTCGTTTCGGAGTCTATAACGGACATAGGTAGAAACATTTTTTGCGTTTTATAGATATACGTGGATAGATAAAACAAATGTAAATGAAAACCCATTATGTTGCTTGGCTAGATAGGTTAGCAGACTAACTACTAACTTACAGTATTTAATAAATAAAAATTAAACTTGATTTTGTCCAATATTGTCTGATTTTGTCCAATTTTGTCCAATAATGTGGTTTTGTCCAAATTTGTCCAATAATGTCCACGCCCTGGACGAAATCAAAAAAATGTGGACAAATTCATAACTCTGATAGTATGGGCCTGCCTTTCAACAGATTAAATAAAAGCTGTTCTATCACTTTTCCCCCAGCACATTTTAAATTGGGCATTTGGGTTTATTCAAATTTGGAAAGCACTTTTAACAAAGGGCTTGGAAGTTCCATTTGCATGCATGTTCGGTAGGCTACCGCAAAACTCGGGAATTCAAAAATCAAAAATAAACCGGAAAAACTATTTTTCGAAGAAAAACGACAATGGGGTCGTTACACAATTTTTTATAATCATATTTTCCCGAAGATTGTCGTAAAATATTTGACCCGTATTTTTTATTTTTCTTATAGCGAACATTTTAGGCATCTAAACCAGCCTCAAAGTTAAGACGCTGGCCCTTTAAGCCTTTTTGAATGATGACGTATCGGGGGCAATGCCGAGAATTGTCGATGTTAGCCGGAAAGTACAACTGTTGCTTATCAAACGTAAACTGAATTAATAAACAATCATGGCAGTCTAGTCGTTTGGCAGATAGTGTCCAGTGTTGTTTTTCAGTTTGTCTAGTTCCCAAATAAATGAAGCATTTACCGTTTCGTTTTAATATTTTTCATTTCAGCACTGAAATAGTCCAAATTGGATAAATAATAATTGTCGATCATTTCACTACCCCTAAAATTGTCCGAATCGGCTTTAACGAAACCTTGCTCTATTTTCCATACACAAATATACTAATTGACACAATAAATAGGAATAAAGGCACATAAATAAACGGCAGATAACTATTTATACACCCAGACCCAACACAAATAGAAATAAATTTCCAAATGTCAAATTCTGATTATTCCTAACACTTGCCCGTAGTATCAGGAGGTCATAAATGATCATGATGCGCGCACCGTTCTCCGTTTAGGTTCAGACCACTTTGCTGACGGTAACTTTTTTAAAACAGACCCAAGAGTTGACACACGCATTTTAAACAGACCCCTTAAGCTGTCCTCACACAAGACACACGCATTTTTTGCAAAAGAGATATATGATCATTATGACTTCCTGCTAACAAGGGCAAATCATTATTGCTCCCTACTTTACCGGCTCAAACTCCACGTAACGTTATGCTTTCTGGGTATCAAAACATCAATTCAGATGACCAATCACAAGCGCTTCTAAGCTAATGAGGTAACTGGGGCAGCACGTGTTTCTGTTTAATTCTCTGAAGGCGCGCTTCGTGCTAAAACCGCCATTGTTTAAATTTTGAGCTACTGGTGAGTAAATAAATGTAACCCAGAGGGCCAATAAACACCTAGTTACTTATTTCTATCAAAATTATATCGATTTTCTATTTAGTGCAACGACCCCATTATAACCTTTTTTAGGTTTTTTTGAAAGGTTACGCGCAAAGGATTTCGTTAGATACATTCCTTAATTAGTAGTAAGAATTTCTGACTTATTTAAACGCAAAAGAATCGTACCTTATGCTACAAACGTGTCAAAAGATGAGCAAACTGTTGAATTGACTGCTGTAGCCCCGGCTGTAGCAATTAACCGCAATTAGCATAACAATGCGCCGAAGACGAAAGAGAGACTTACGCGAATAGCACGCGTGACCCGACATGCAGATGATGAAATGCTTCGCTCATGCGCACATCGGTGCATCAGGTAATTCCCGGGCTTTTTTACCTGTTTACAAGCCATACATCCCCGTACATCCTCGCATACATCCCCGTACATCCCAATACATCCCCGCACATCCCAATACATCCCCGTACATCCCAATATATCCCGGCACATCTCAATACTTCCCCGTACATCCCAGTACATCCCCTATGTTGTACACCATACATCCCTGGTGGTTTACCCCCCGGTATCAGTAAAAAAATTAATTGATAAGATTAATAGAATTCATAATAAATGTTTAAATTGACCTCCACGGGCAGCAACGCATTACTGAGCTCTTCGGATCATGGAATGTCTTGCACGCTCAAATAATCATGGTGTGTTCCGAATTCAATGGCTAAGATTGTCAAAATCATGATCTGAAGTACTTAGAATACACCTCGAAACACACTATAGATTTTGGATGGCCCCAAACATAGAAATCGACACAGGACTTAGATCGGAACAAAGATCATTAATGATCTTACATTTGCGACGCGAGACGGTCCCACTCTGAATGAAGCTCACTCAGACCGAGCGGTCTAGCGCGCCGCCAGGCGCTCGACTTTAACCGCTACCGCTCGGCTCTCACGCGTGACGTATGTGAATGTGATACCCGTACTTAGGATACTAATAACATTTTCAATGTTCATTATGAACGAATTTAATTACGGTTTTCCTGTAACTTTAGTTGAAGGTGCTGCCTGGGATTCGAGAATAAAATTAGACTGACTTATAAAGAAAAGTAGATATACTATGGAGGAGCGGGCGCACGATTAACATTGATTCTCCCATAAGAGCTGAAAAACTACTTTACTTCCGGTTTCGCCGGAAGTGGGCGGGGCAATCCCACTACTTTACTTCCGGTTTCACCAGAAGTGGGCGGGGCAAGCCCACTGCGTTAGTGCGAGAGAGAGGCAGTAGTTCCTACTGTGTTCGGTAGGTGGCGCTGCAAGCCTGGTTTGGAACGGCGCTGCTGGAAGCTACTAGTACCGCTCTTGAACGGTAGACACCATAAGGGTTGACAAACGCCGGAGAAGTAACCATGCTAAGTCACCACCCACGCCTCCGAGCAGTCAAGATGGCGCCAGCGTTAGAGCCAGCGTTAGCCCTTTGCGGGACGGTTAAATAAAACACTATTGCGCATTGGAATTTAATGAAATAACACCCTGTACGTACTTACATGATATTATTATTATTGAACTGTGATTACTACGTGCGTAATACTACTTAGTTACACTTGTTAAATTCTTATGAAAGGTCGCGCGAAACACGTTTCACTTTGGCACTGTTTAAACCCGATCAAGACATATCTATACTATAGATATAGACTATAAATAGACATCGTTTAGAAAAGAGCAAACTACAAATCTTTTTGACAGAAGCGACACTATAGTACTTAACCAAACAATATCAACATATGAATTCCGTTACCATAGCGACGAAGTTTCGTATACATTGTTACACCGGCCCTAACGTTGTGTCAAATAGGCATTAACTCATAAGGAACGTAAGTATGGCATGTGGGGTATCAAACGATTACTATTGGTTGTGCCATAAGAGCTGTCAAACGCAGACAGTCGGCCCCTACGTCAGAGCTCTAGTTTCCCTCAACCCCCCTGTCTACACCCTACAACCCTGACGTCAGCATCCAACTTAAGACTCACGCGGGTGCTTTCGCGATGCGCACCCAAGCCGCTGCTACGTCATCCAAGATGGCCGCCGCCACCGAGCAGTCAAGATGTAACATACAATGCACCGCGATTACTATTGGTTGTACCATAAGAGCTGTCAAATGCAGACAGTCGGCCCCTACGTCAGAGCTGTAGCTCCACTCAACCCCCCTGCCTACATCCACGATGATTTGAGTATGGCGTAACCAAGATGGCGGCGCAACCCTGATGTAAGCATCCAACTTAAGACTCACGCGGACACGCACTGCTACGTCACCCAAGATGGCCGCCATCAAGATGGCGCCAGCGTTCAGCATTTGTGCATGTGAGAAGGTTAAATAAAACACTGTTGCGTGTTATCTTTATTGGAACATATTACACAACAGATCCTGTATGTCCTGACATGATGAAATTATATTGAAAATGTTTACGGGAATATAACACCCTGTATATACTTACACAACGATGAAATTTTATCGAACAAAGTTGTATTGGACTATAATTAAATAACACACTGTATGTACGTTATACGACTAGCCAACTTGCGGGGTGAATCTGTTGGCGATAATTTGCAGTTTAACGATGGCGGACAGCGCCCAGCCTGCAACACATAAATATAAATTAAATAAAAAATAATAATAAAAGGGAAAAGACTTTACGATGCACGAAGGAATATTTCGCAACGTACTAGAGTCTTAGATAGGAATAAAAAGAGGAATAGGTAGGCCCAGATTAGACTACTGCTCTCAAATAGTTGGGGATGTACGATGTTCTACTTGCAGACTAACGATAGCGTGACAAAATAAAAGCACATACCAGAATTTTGCTCCTGAAACCCTTCCAAAAACATTTGCTTCACGATGGAATAAATACGTTTCTGTTTCAAAGTTGATGAATTTACGTACCGTGCGGGGGCGGCATACTAAATTACCTGCGTGCATTTTACCTAGAAAATAACCTCTATTAGTTCGTTGCAATACATTTGTTGATATGAATCAAAAATGTCACGTCAATTTATTAGTATATGACTAGGTGAGAAACATATCAATTAACCCTGGTATTTAATAAATGTGGTTAAATAAAACACTGTTGCGTATTATCTTTATTGGACAACACAACAGACCCTGTATGTCCTGACATGATGAAATTATACTGAAAATGTTTACGGGAATATAACACCCTGTATGTACCTACACAACGCTGAAATTTTATCGAACAAAGTTGTATTGGACTATAATTAAATAACACCCTGTATGTACGATATACGACTAGCCAACTTGCGGGGGGGGGTGAATCTGTTGGCGATAATTTGCAGATTAACGATGGCGGACAGCGCCCAGTCTGCAATACATAAATATAAATTAAATAAAAAATAATAATAATAAAAGGGAAAACTTTTCGATGCACGAAGGAATATTTCGCAACGTACTATAGTCTGAGATAGAAATAAAAAGAGGGATAGGTAGGCCCAGATTAGACTACTGCTCTCAAATAGTTGGGGATGTACGATGTTCTACTTGCAGATTAACGATAGCGTGACAAAATAAAAGTACATACCAGAATTCCGAGCCTGAAACTCTTCCAAAAACATTTGCTTCACCATGGGATAAATAAGTTTCTGTTTCAAAGTTGGTGAATTAACGTAAGTACCTGAGGATCCGTGCGGAGGCGGCATAGAAAATATCCACAATGCATTTTCCCTACAAAATAACCTCTGTTAGTTAATTGCAATATGTAGAAATAAATAAAAAAAAAATACAACTTAAATTAGTAAGACTAGGTGAGAAACATATCAATAAACCCTGGTATTTAATAAATGTAAATTATATTTTCCACCAATTAGTTAATTGGAATATGTAGATATGAATAAAAAAATACAACTTCAATTAGTAAGACTAGGTGGGAAACATATCAGCAAACCCTGGTATTCCATAAATGTAAATTATAATTTATTATTTTCCACCAAATTCATTCGGATATACGTACAACAAACATTTGACAATCCTCACTATCCAAAAATTATCATGATTGTGTATAATATTTATAAATAGGAACTTACCTGTGTCTAATTATTTCGGGGGATCACTCATGTAAAATTTTGGGCACGATATATTGCCATGTTCTACTTGTACGAGTAGATTAACGATGACGTAACAAAATAAAAGTAAATAAAAAAAATTTTCCGAGACACGAAGGAATATTTTGTCACTATAGATTGCCTCATGTAACCACTGACCACCACTAGATCGAATCTCGTGAATTACTCTCCGAATATTCATATTAGCACATCGGTTGGTATCATTTATGAAAACTAGGTGCAGAATGTTAAAAATTTACTAATCTGGACGTTCTTTTATAACGTATTCTTGCGCAAGTTCGGCGTCTGCAAAGCTATAAATTACACATGGGAATGCTATTCTTTGATATAGGTACATGATGCAATGTGGCCAAATTAGTAGAATCGACGCGTTATTATTTTAATGAAACATAAACAATAATAAATTCATGTCCGAATTGAAAGTCTTATCAAAACAAATCATTATTTAGATTACCGAAGACACCCTGTGGGTAATAAAAATGACAATTTATAATGCTGACTCAATAAATAATTTCTGTTTAGGTATTTTATGTATGTCAGATCGAAAATTAATTCTGGAACATCATGAATCAAATAATGTTAAAATACGACAAGATCGTGTACTTAAATTCGGTGCGAAATAATAATAAGAAATTTCCAGAAAGTTATTAATATATGGAAGGAATGGGGTGCGAGGGTTAAACGATTATTATAAATACTACAAGACGTGTACTTAAATTCGGAGGGAATGGGGTGCGAGGGGTTAAACGATTATCTATATGACAAGACCGTGTACTTAAATTCAATTAAGTTCTTCCATAGTGCGCGAATATATTTCTCTGTTCATGTAAGGACACGGGCAAGTACGGAGATACTAATAGATACTTCTATAAATAAAGTGTGTCCTTGTTGGAAGTCGGTACGTAAAACATGTGGCTAGCTTATAGACAACAAAACTGGCCCCAATCTGTGGACCTGAGTAGCGCCATACAACGATTAGAATGCCAGTCTACCGATTTATCCTTCGAGGCGAGTCACGAAGCAGTGTATGGAAAAGGTGATCTGTATTCGGAACAAGATCTAAAAGAGCTGGCTGAACAGTACGAATACTCCCTCGATACATTTTTAAATACCATGGTCACTGAGGACAACGAGCATTTCTTAGAAGACATTGTCAAATATCTGCCGGGCGAAGTTATTGTAAAACATAATTTGATCCGTTTGCTGAAGCCGTAGGTATTTTATGTATGTCAGACCGAAAATTAATTCTGGAACATCAAAAGCGGTTATGCGGAATAATAATAATAAGAAGAAATTTCCAGAAAGTTATTAATAGGTATATGGAAGGAATGGGGTGCGAGGGGTTAAAGACTATTACTATAAATACAACAAGACCGGTGCATACACATATACACAACTAAATATTCCCGCTTTACTTCTGATACCCGAGGCACGAAGGCATAAATATTTCGCAACATACTAGAGAACCTATATTAGTTCATTGCAAATACATACATGTAGATCATCATAAGGTTCTCAGTCCGAAGACTGGTTGGACGCGTACCTCCATTCTTTTCTATCCTGAGCTAACCTACGCATTTCCCTAAAAGTAGAACATCCTACATCCCTAACTATTTGAGAGCAGTAGTCTAATCTAGGCCTACCCCTACCTCTTTTTATTCCTATCTCTGACTCTAGTATGTCACGAACTATTCCTTCGTGTCTTAGAAGGTGTCCTACCATCCTATCTCTCCTACTCTTTATTGTTTTCCATACCTTTCGCTTTTCTCCAACTCTTTCTAATACTTCCCTATTGCTAACCTTATCTATCCACGGTATCTTCATCATGCGTCTGTAGCACCACATTTCAAACGCTTCTGTAGATATGAGTCAAAAATGCAACTTCAATTTAGTAGTATGACTAGGTAAGAAACATGTCAGAAAACCCTGGTATTCAATAAATGTATTTTATTTCCATCAAATTCATTCGGATATACGTCCTATATAAACATTCGACAATCCTCACTGCCCTATGACGTAACAACATTTCTTAGAAGACATTGTCAAATATCTGACGGGTGAAGTTATTGTAAAACATAATTTAATCCGTTTGCTGAAGCCGCAGGAATAATCTTATGTAAATAAAATATATGTATACCTGCTGTATGTTTGTAACAAATAAAAGTAACTGTTAGTAAGTACCTACCGTGTATAATATTTTATTTTGCATTTTTAAATTGACCCCAAGAGATTAGTATAATAACCACTATACACACATACACATCCCACGCAATGCTCTAAAGTAAAGTAAATAAATAAGGACGCCGAACTTGTATCTGTAGGTACCTACCTTAAGTTTGTCAACTCAAAAGAACCTCATAAAAATTAATTGTGTATAAACAGATCTGGAAATGCATAGTCTTATGTGTATATACAACTAAATATTCCCGCTTTATCTCTGTTACTTAATGAAGCATGCGAAAATCTAAACAGAAAAATTCTTACGTTCGCGTAAGTACTTCTATTTACTTACCTTAGTATCAAACCCAGAGAGATACTTGAAGATTGTGTTGAATAGTCTCCATGCTTGCTAAAGGGATATCTATTTATTCCAAAGACTGGTTCGACGTACCCCACACTTTTTTAGGTGGGTACATAGTTTTATAAACCGAAATTGCATTTTTTCTACTTACTAATAACTGAATACGAGTGTGCTTTTTTCTTCTTATACAGGTAAATTCTAGGGAGCCGTCAAAGAAGTCGCTCGCATGTGCGTGGGAAGTTTTAAAATTTGTGATTAGGACCCCAATGAACTATACAGTTTCATAATATTATTCCTATGCGAACTAATGTTTGTTTTGATAAAAATCGCCAAATACAAACATGATTAGGTATACCAATATAATTATTCTGTAACATCTGCCCATATATGGTAATTTAAAGAACTCGCGGACATTTCGCTTGACCACGCACGAAGTGTAATTAACATTCATTTACCACCGTGGGCTACGGTAATTACTAAATAGCGCTATTCTTGTGTTTTCAATTTTATGAGTTATAGCACATGGACAGACTTACGTGTTGGGCTTTAGGTGGTCTGGGATTCACCCTTCCATATAATAATGCCTATTTATGCCTATTTATGCATTTCAAATCGAAAATTCTAGAACATTATAATAATTTTCAAAAGTTTTCATATGAGACAAAGTAGGGGCGCCGAAATAATATATTAGAGTTGTCACCAACAGCAGACGCCACCGTCGGGATGAACGTTCATGCTAAATGGGCGTTAACCCATAAGAGTAGTAAAATTATGTCATGTGGGGTATCAAATTAAAAGACTCGACGAGGAGTATCGGAATAAACAGTTACTTCGCCGAAAAATGGCCGCCCACCCGTAAGCCATGTTTCGGACAAACGTAGGACACCATCACGGCGTTAACCCATAATGGAGGTAAAACAATGTCATGTGGGGTATCAAATTATAGGACTCGACGAGGAGAATCGCAATAAACAGTTATTTCATCGCAAAATGAACGCCCACCCGTAAGCCCTGTTTCGGTCAAACGTAGATCATCATCATACCGCTCCGCCACTCTTATTCCCTTATGGTCGACTGACGTCATGGGTTGAGATGCCACTTCCAGCCAAACCGGATCTGCGGTTTTGCCAATGCGCTTTACTTGCGGTTCCCAGCCAGGTTTTACCAATTACTTTCAGATCCCAACTAGGTTTTGCCAACGCACTTTACTTGCTGTTCCCAACTAGGTTTTGCCAATTACTTGCGGCTCCCAACTAGGTTTTGCCATTACGCTGAGAGGGCTCTTGCCCTGTGTACTAGAATCTGCAATATTACCAAGCGGACTTTTGTAACACATTGTATGTGTATACAGGTGTATACACCTGTATGTACTAACAGATGTAACACAAAGGCCTTGTATATACGAGCAGATAAAACACAAGTGTCCTATATGTACCATGCTATGTGCCCCTCTGGAATCGCATTACATGATTGACACAACTTTTGTTCCCAATCGCTGGACCAATCAGAAGACAGGAACAAGATGGCCGCCATTGCAACGTGACGTCAGCGCCCGACGTCAACGTCCACGCGGGCTTTAAGCCTTGTCTAAACTTGTCGCTGCACTGAACGCCCCGTGGACGTTGACGTCGGGCGCTGACGTCACGTTGCAATGGCGGCCATCTTGTTCCTGTCTTCTGATTGGTCCAGCGATTGGGAACAAAAGTTGTGTCAATCATGTAATGCGATTCCAGAGGGGCACATAGCATGGTACATATAGGACACTTGTGTTTTATCTGCTCGTATATACAAGGCCTTTGTGTTACATCTGTTAGTACATACAGGTGTATACACCTGTATACACATACAATGTGTTACAAAAGTCCGCTTGGTAATATTGCAGATTCTAGTACACAGGGCAAGAGCCCTCTCAGCGTAATGGCAAAACCTAGTTGGGAGCCGCAAGTAATTGGCAAAACCTAGTTGGGAACAGCAAGTAAAGTGCGTTGGCAAAACCTAGTTGGGATCTGAAAGTAATTGGTAAAACCTGGCTGGGAACCGCAAGTAAAGCGCATTGGCAAAACCGCAGATCCGGTTTGGCTGGAAGTGGCATCTCAACCCATGACGTCAGTCGACCATAAGGGAATAAGAGTGGCGGAGCGGTATGATGATGATCTACGTTTGACCGAAACAGGGCTTACGGGTGGGCGTTCATTTTGCGATGAAATAACTGTTTATTGCGATTCTCCTCGTCGAGTCCTATAATTTGATACCCCACATGACATTGTTTTACCTCCATTATGGGTTAACGCCGTGATGGTGTCCTACGTTTGTCCGAAACAGGGCTTACGGGTGGGCGGCCATTTTTCGGCGAAGTAACTGTTTATTCCGATACTCCTCGTCGAGTCTTTTAATTTGATACCCCACATGACATAATTTTACTACTCTTATGGGTTAACGCCCATTTAGCATGAACGTTCATCCCGACGGTGGCGTCTGCTGTTGGTGACAACTCTAATATATTATTTCGGCGCCCCTACTTTGTCTCATATGAAAACTTTTGAAAATTATTATAATGTTCTAGAATTTTCGATTTGAAATGCATAAATAGGCATAAATAGGCATTATTATATGGAAGGGTGAATCCCAGACCACCTAAAGCCCAACACGTAAGTCTGTCCATGTGCTATAACTCATAAAATTGAAAACACAAGAATAGCGCTATTTAGTAATTACCGTAGCCCACGGTGGTAAATGAATGTTAATTACACTTCGTGCGTGGTCAAGCGAAATGTCCGCGAGTTCTTTAAATTACCATATATGGGCAGATGTTACAGAATAATTATATTGGTATACCTAATCATGTTTGTATTTGGCGATTTTTATCAAAACAAACATTAGTTCGCATAGGAATAATATTATGAAACTGTATAGTTCATTGGGGTCCTAATCACAAATTTTAAAACTTCCCACGCACATGCGAGCGACTTCTTTGACGGCTCCCTAGAATTTACCTGTATAAGAAGAAAAAAGCACACTCGTATTCAGTTATTAGTAAGTAGAAAAAATGCAATTTCGGTTTATAAAACTATGTACCCACCTAAAAAAGTGTGGGGTACGTCGAACCAGTCTTTGGAATAAATAGATATCCCTTTAGCAAGCATGGAGACTATTCAACACAATCTTCAAGTATCTCTCTGGGTTTGATACTAAGGTAAGTAAATAGAAGTACTTACGCGAACGTAAGAATTTTTCTGTTTAGATTTTCGCATGCTTCATTAAGTAACAGAGATAAAGCGGGAATATTTAGTTGTATATACACATAAGACTATGCATTTCCAGATCTGTTTATACACAATTAATTTTTATGAGGTTCTTTTGAGTTGACAAACTTAAGGTAGGTACCTACAGATACAAGTTCGGCGTCCTTATTTATTTACTTTACTTTAGAGCATTGCGTGGGATGTGTATGTGTGTATAGTGGTTATTATACTAATCTCTTGGGGTCAATTTAAAAATGCAAAATAAAATATTATACACGGTAGGTACTTACTAACAGTTACTTTTATTTGTTACAAACATACAGCAGGTATACATATATTTTATTTACATAAGATTATTCCTGCGGCTTCAGCAAACGGATTAAATTATGTTTTACAATAACTTCACCCGTCAGATATTTGACAATGTCTTCTAAGAAATGTTGTTACGTCATAGGGCAGTGAGGATTGTCGAATGTTTATATAGGACGTATATCCGAATGAATTTGATGGAAATAAAATACATTTATTGAATACCAGGGTTTTCTGACATGTTTCTTACCTAGTCATACTACTAAATTGAAGTTGCATTTTTGACTCATATCTACAGAAGCGTTTGAAATGTGGTGCTACAGACGCATGATGAAGATACCGTGGATAGATAAGGTTAGCAATAGGGAAGTATTAGAAAGAGTTGGAGAAAAGCGAAAGGTATGGAAAACAATAAAGAGTAGGAGAGATAGGATGGTAGGACACCTTCTAAGACACGAAGGAATAGTTCGTGACATACTAGAGTCAGAGATAGGAATAAAAAGAGGTAGGGGTAGGCCTAGATTAGACTACTGCTCTCAAATAGTTAGGGATGTAGGATGTTCTACTTTTAGGGAAATGCGTAGGTTAGCTCAGGATAGAAAAGAATGGAGGTACGCGTCCAACCAGTCTTCGGACTGAGAACCTTATGATGATCTACATGTATGTATTTGCAATGAACTAATATAGGTTCTCTAGTATGTTGCGAAATATTTATGCCTTCGTGCCTCGGGTATCAGAAGTAAAGCGGGAATATTTAGTTGTGTATATGTGTATGCACCGGTCTTGTTGTATTTATAGTAATAGTCTTTAACCCCTCGCACCCCATTCCTTCCATATACCTATTAATAACTTTCTGGAAATTTCTTCTTATTATTATTATTCCGCATAACCGCTTTTGATGTTCCAGAATTAATTTTCGGTCTGACATACATAAAATACCTACGGCTTCAGCAAACGGATCAAATTATGTTTTACAATAACTTCGCCCGGCAGATATTTGACAATGTCTTCTAAGAAATGCTCGTTGTCCTCAGTGACCATGGTATTTAAAAATGTATCGAGGGAGTATTCGTACTGTTCAGCCAGCTCTTTTAGATCTTGTTCCGAATACAGATCACCTTTTCCATACACTGCTTCGTGACTCGCCTCGAAGGATAAATCGGTAGACTGGCATTCTAATCGTTGTATGGCGCTACTCAGGTCCACAGATTGGGGCCAGTTTTGTTGTCTATAAGCTAGCCACATGTTTTACGTACCGACTTCCAACAAGGACACACTTTATTTATAGAAGTATCTATTAGTATCTCCGTACTTGCCCGTGTCCTTACATGAACAGAGAAATATATTCGCGCACTATGGAAGAACTTAATTGAATTTAAGTACACGGTCTTGTCATATAGATAATCGTTTAACCCCTCGCACCCCATTCCCTCCGAATTTAAGTACACGTCTTGTAGTATTTATAATAATCGTTTAACCCTCGCACCCCATTCCTTCCATATATTAATAACTTTCTGGAAATTTCTTATTATTATTTCGCACCGAATTTAAGTACACGATCTTGTCGTATTTTAACATTATTTGATTCATGATGTTCCAGAATTAATTTTCGATCTGACATACATAAAATACCTAAACAGAAATTATTTATTGAGTCAGCATTATAAATTGTCATTTTTATTACCCACAGGGTGTCTTCGGTAATCTAAATAATGATTTGTTTTGATAAGACTTTCAATTCGGACATGAATTTATTATTGTTTATGTTTCATTAAAATAATAACGCGTCGATTCTACTAATTTGGCCACATTGCATCATGTACCTATATCAAAGAATAGCATTCCCATGTGTAATTTATAGCTTTGCAGACGCCGAACTTGCGCAAGAATACGTTATAAAAGAACGTCCAGATTAGTAAATTTTTAACATTCTGCACCTAGTTTTCATAAATGATACCAACCGATGTGCTAATATGAATATTCGGAGAGTAATTCACGAGATTCGATCTAGTGGTGGTCAGTGGTTACATGAGGCAATCTATAGTGACAAAATATTCCTTCGTGTCTCGGAAAATTTTTTTTATTTACTTTTATTTTGTTACGTCATCGTTAATCTACTCGTACAAGTAGAACATGGCAATATATCGTGCCCAAAATTTTACATGAGTGATCCCCCGAAATAATTAGACACAGGTAAGTTCCTATTTATAAATATTATACACAATCATGATAATTTTTGGATAGTGAGGATTGTCAAATGTTTGTTGTACGTATATCCGAATGAATTTGGTGGAAAATAATAAATTATAATTTACATTTATGGAATACCAGGGTTTGCTGATATGTTTCCCACCTAGTCTTACTAATTGAAGTTGTATTTTTTTATTCATATCTACATATTCCAATTAACTAATTGGTGGAAAATATAATTTACATTTATTAAATACCAGGGTTTATTGATATGTTTCTCACCTAGTCTTACTAATTTAAGTTGTATTTTTTTTTTATTTATTTCTACATATTGCAATTAACTAACAGAGGTTATTTTGTAGGGAAAATGCATTGTGGATATTTTCTATGCCGCCTCCGCACGGATCCTCAGGTACTTACGTTAATTCACCAACTTTGAAACAGAAACTTATTTATCCCATGGTGAAGCAAATGTTTTTGGAAGAGTTTCAGGCTCGGAATTCTGGTATGTACTTTTATTTTGTCACGCTATCGTTAATCTGCAAGTAGAACATCGTACATCCCCAACTATTTGAGAGCAGTAGTCTAATCTGGGCCTACCTATCCCTCTTTTTATTTCTATCTCAGACTATAGTACGTTGCGAAATATTCCTTCGTGCATCGAAAAGTTTTCCCTTTTATTATTATTATTTTTTATTTAATTTATATTTATGTATTGCAGACTGGGCGCTGTCCGCCATCGTTAATCTGCAAATTATCGCCAACAGATTCACCCCCCCCCGCAAGTTGGCTAGTCGTATATCGTACATACAGGGTGTTATTTAATTATAGTCCAATACAACTTTGTTCGATAAAATTTCAGCGTTGTGTAGGTACATACAGGGTGTTATATTCCCGTAAACATTTTCAGTATAATTTCATCATGTCAGGACATACAGGGTCTGTTGTGTTGTCCAATAAAGATAATACGCAACAGTGTTTTATTTAACCACATTTATTAAATACCAGGGTTAATTGATATGTTTCTCACCTAGTCATATACTAATAAATTGACGTGACATTTTTGATTCATATCAACAAATGTATTGCAACGAACTAATAGAGGTTATTTTCTAGGTAAAATGCACGCAGGTAATTTAGTATGCCGCCCCCGCACGGTACGTAAATTCATCAACTTTGAAACAGAAACGTATTTATTCCATCGTGAAGCAAATGTTTTTGGAAGGGTTTCAGGAGCAAAATTCTGGTATGTGCTTTTATTTTGTCACGCTATCGTTAGTCTGCAAGTAGAACATCGTACATCCCCAACTATTTGAGAGCAGTAGTCTAATCTGGGCCTACCTATTCCTCTTTTTATTCCTATCTAAGACTCTAGTACGTTGCGAAATATTCCTTCGTGCATCGTAAAGTCTTTTCCCTTTTATTATTATTTTTTATTTAATTTATATTTATGTGTTGCAGGCTGGGCGCTGTCCGCCATCGTTAAACTGCAAATTATCGCCAACAGATTCACCCCGCAAGTTGGCTAGTCGTATAACGTACATACAGTGTGTTATTTAATTATAGTCCAATACAACTTTGTTCGATAAAATTTCATCGTTGTGTAAGTATATACAGGGTGTTATATTCCCGTAAACATTTTCAATATAATTTCATCATGTCAGGACATACAGGATCTGTTGTGTAATATGTTCCAATAAAGATAACACGCAACAGTGTTTTATTTAACCTTCTCACATGCACAAATGCTGAACGCTGGCGCCATCTTGATGGCGGCCATCTTGGGTGACGTAGCAGTGCGTGTCCGCGTGAGTCTTAAGTTGGATGCTTACATCAGGGTTGCGCCGCCATCTTGGTTACGCCATACTCAAATCATCGTGGATGTAGGCAGGGGGGTTGAGTGGAGCTACAGCTCTGACGTAGGGGCCGACTGTCTGCATTTGACAGCTCTTATGGTACAACCAATAGTAATCGCGGTGCATTGTATGTTACATCTTGACTGCTCGGTGGCGGCGGCCATCTTGGATGACGTAGCAGCGGCTTGGGTGCGCATCGCGAAAGCACCCGCGTGAGTCTTAAGTTGGATGCTGACGTCAGGGTTGTAGGGTGTAGACAGGGGGGTTGAGGGAAACTAGAGCTCTGACGTAGGGGCCGACTGTCTGCGTTTGACAGCTCTTATGGCACAACCAATAGTAATCGTTTGATACCCCACATGCCATACTTACGTTCCTTATGAGTTAATGCCTATTTGACACAACGTTAGGGCCGGTGTAACAATGTATACGAAACTTCGTCGCTATGGTAACGGAATTCATATGTTGATATTGTTTGGTTAAGTACTATAGTGTCGCTTCTGTCAAAAAGATTTGTAGTTTGCTCTTTTCTAAACGATGTCTATTTATAGTCTATATCTATAGTATAGATATGTCTTGATCGGGTTTAAACAGTGCCAAAGTGAAACGTGTTTCGCGCGACCTTTCATAAGAATTTAACAAGTGTAACTAAGTAGTATTACGCACGTAGTAATCACAGTTCAATAATAATAATATCATGTAAGTACGTACAGGGTGTTATTTCATTAAATTCCAATGCGCAATAGTGTTTTATTTAACCGTCCCGCAAAGGGCTAACGCTGGCTCTAACGCTGGCGCCATCTTGACTGCTCGGAGGCGTGGGTGGTGACTTAGCATGGTTACTTCTCCGGCGTTTGTCAACCCTTATGGTGTCTACCGTTCAAGAGCGGTACTAGTAGCTTCCAGCAGCGCCGTTCCAAACCAGGCTTGCAGCGCCACCTACCGAACACAGTAGGAACTACTGCCTCTCTCTCGCACTAACGCAGTGGGCTTGCCCCGCCCACTTCTGGTGAAACCGGAAGTAAAGTAGTGGGATTGCCCCGCCCACTTCCGGCGAAACCGGAAGTAAAGTAGTTTTTCAGCTCTTATGGGAGAATCAATGTTAATCGTGCGCCCGCTCCTCCATAGTATATCTACTAAGAAACACATACTGCATTCAATGATAGAATAGTCCCTCGTAAGTTAACCATATTCACAATAAAATTACCAGTGTTTTGGGATAAAAGTCTTGCGTGGATTTTATGTCGAATACAGTACTAAAGTTCTGGTTTGATTCGTGATTTGCATAATATACAATATGTCCCCGTATTGGGTTACAAAGAGGACAAAAAATGATTATTTTTAACTTCTCAAAAAAATCAATGTTTATGAAAAAGCCTGCTTGTTCCCAAACTCCCTTCTCCCTTAGCACATATAAATTTTCGTTCAACTGTTACAGGAAATTTGTTTAATTTTTATGCATGTATCGTTAAATCGAAAAAAGTTTTTCATGAATACATATTTAAGTTTCATCTTCGTAAAGTCTATTTTTGTTTATTTTTTAAATTTGAACAGAACAAATTTTTAAAGAATTTTTTTACCACTTTTCGTGCCGACATAAATACTCCTAGGTACATATGCATTTCTTAATTTTTTTTAAAAATTTTGTAATTACTAGACTGCAGCACTCGCTGTAGCATTCCTCACCTGCACTGAATTAAATAAATTTTTACTGTGACATTAATGAAATTACTGTAACATTAATGAAAATCGAGAAACGCATAAAAAATTAATAAAATGGTTCTTGGAACAGTTTAATAAAAAATAATGATTGCAATGGGGGTTTAAGAACAAACAGGGTTTTTTTATGAATGATTTTTTCTGAGAAATTAAAAATATTTTTTTCCCTCTTTGTTACCCCATCCGGGGACATACGGTATAGTAAACGCATCGTAAATCCCGCCCTTAAAATACGAAAAAAATTTTTTTTCAGAAAAACCGCAGCACATTTTGTTGATGAATTAAACCCTCTTTGTTTATGAATTAGAGATGCTATTAATTTTAGAGAAGGGGAAGGTTATACATAATCGAAAGAATATTCAACGCAGTGTAAAAAACTGTAACATAAACATAATTGTATGGTTCCATTTCTAAAAATATAGGTTCTTAATTTAGAAATTTGCCAAATTGGCAGTGTAATCGCTAGTACCCTGTATAATATTTCCAGTTTTTCAATGAAGTTACAATTTCTCCTGAATAAAAATATTCCAAAAATATTGGAAACTCAAAAATATGGAATTTAAACAAAAATTATTCTAAGTAACCTCATGTATTTACATACTGAACTCGTATACGGAATACAAAAAATTCGATCAACCCATGTTGTACCATTTAAAAGACTAAAGACAATAAACTGGACAATAGGTAAGTGAAAATAAGTTTAAATGGTGGTCTATTAAAAAGAATAAGACCTTAATAACAAACTTTTTAGTACAATGCGCACGTATACACTGTATGTCCATCTGATGAAATATTTCCGTAGGTATATGTTTGATTTAGAACTCAATTTGAAATACAAAAAAATGATAATTTTCTCCATAACTTTGGGGCAGCGTTACATCTTTAATTGTAAACATTTTAAGTTCCTCTTTGTTCATATCGAAAAGAAATAATTTAATTATCTTTTGTATGCCCTCTTAAACACAATACTGTTCCGCCCATGCTCTTTAAAAATTTCCGAATAATGCCATGGTATTCCGGAATCACCTCAGTAGGTATACAATAGACAGAGGAATCTGGGAAGTCGACAACTGTTATATTTAAATCAAAGTTAGCTATCGAGTCATTGACACTGCCAACTAAGTCGTTTTTGCACGTATAACAATACAATAAATACCCATTTCCAAAAAATTCTGAATAAGAAGAAACTCACCATTCATTATTTTCCTTATTTCTATGACCTAATATAGGTAATACCGACACTTATTCACTTCACCACAACCAACAATATTAATAATACAGTTAATATTACCGTAATCACAAAATTCCACAAAACTGATAATAAAAGTGACAGAGCCCGAGATAATTGTTTGTGCAATCAGTATAGGTAAGTGCAAAACGAAATCACTGCACTCTGGCTGTAAGAAAATAATTCTTCATCGAGTTCAACTATCCAGTGTGGCGTCATCAGAGTGACGTCATATGTACATATGAAACATTTTTGAGAAACGTGCTTAGAATGGCGATAAATATCCGTTCGTGGAACGGAAATAATGATAAGATTCTTCGTAAACTGTCCGTCAAATATAGACACGGCCTAAGTTGAATTAAAAAATTCGGTAATTCGGAAACATTTATTCTTATCGACAAAATTTATTAAAAACCAAAGTTTCACTATATACGATAAGAATAAACAAAGCAAAGTATGTAAAGTGTTTCAGTAAAAGCAAATACAGCATCTGATAAATAACAAAAAAAGTGGAACCTCAAATTCCAGGAATATATAAGAATGTGTGGTGGTAACCAAGTATCGCACGGAGTGGTGATTTGGCTGCCTATCTATCTGGCGCTATTTTACTTCAAAATTTTTTTAACTTCTACCTCGCCGTATTTTATAATTATTTCAAGGTTATTTCATTTAGTAAAACAGCTAAAAACATTTTAAAAATTTCTTTGAATTTCTTGTGCTAATTTAAAAAACAATTTGCACTTTTTTAGAACAGCTGTCTGGTGTTTTCATTGGTCTAGTTCTAATTATGGCTCTTGTCTTAGAGCATTATACAAATCGAACTAAATGCTATAAACTGCACTGTATTTCAATTATTGGTTTTATAACACTATACAGGGTGAGTCACTCGAGACGCAGTCCACTTACTCCTTAAGGCTGTCGGAACGCCGACGAACAGTTACTGTGGAGGGGTATCGGAAGGGGCGTAGCATTCCAAAAGTACAAAGTAGGCGGACACTGAATGCAAAAATTGCTGGGCGCGCTAGATTAGGGGGAGCATTTCGCAGCGTACAGAGTAGGACTCGGAGCTTTCCATTCACTTTGAGCTAGAACAAACACAATACAGACGAAACGCGGGGTTTATTGAATATCATAGTATAATATTTAATTTCCGGCGAGTAGGTACCTACCTGACAGAAAACAAGGAACGTTGAACCAAATTATAGGCGGGGAAACAAAACTCGTCTCGGGATGCTGGTTTCCCCAAGAAAACGCAGTGGGTTACTTATAAGTAAAAAAGAAAAACTAGGTAAGTATGATTTGCGATTGACCGAAAAGTTCGTGTTTTCCAGAAAATTTTTATAACAGAAAATAAAGTTTTATGAGATTAGTAGGTACTGAAAATGGATGTTTAGCGGACTGTACCTAAGAAAAAAGTGGGAAATAATCAATGTCCTAGAAGTTACCTACTCCGCAGTAAAATGACACTTTTCGGGCTTGACTCGCAATATACAGTGATCAAAAAAGAACATGATCGAAGTAGCCCATGAGCTTTTGCTGGCATGTCTTTGATTGATTGTTCAATGTCAACTTGTCAAACACTATTCTTGCCGGCAAAAATCCATGGGCTTCTATGATCAAATTCTTTTTGGTCGCACTGCACTAAGCATTACACCAAAATTATTAGTAAAAATATTTATTGTCTTGTTTTTGTGCTCAGAGCGTGGGCTAATCAAAATATTACCCGGTAATTTATAAAACATATCCGACGTCACCGTATTCAAGCAGATTCGGTGCAAATTATTTTCATGTGAAAATTGTAGTTAACTCGCAGTGTGTAATCCCACAAGATCCGTTGCTTCTACATCCAGCTGCAATGATTACTTTGACTTAAATCGATTGGTGGCAATTTCAGGGTTTACATCTAGTTTCAAAATGCTTTTAAGGATAATTCCAAAACTACCGCAAACTTTAATTTGAAATTTTGTATACTTATAATATTTGACGGTTAGAAGCGAGTAGTGCATTTATTTTTTGTAATTTTTGGAAAAAGTGGAAATTATTGAGTTACCTTTGATTTGGAAAAATAAATGCACTGTGCTGTGGTTAGAGCTATTTTAATAGTATTTCTCCAACAAAATTTTGCAATATTTCTAAAATCAAAAACAGACTGCAAAAAACGGAAAACTCATTTTTTTGACTGGCCACTTCCGGTTCACTATGACGTTTCTGATATAAGTGCTTCAAAAACTTTGCTAGCCAGTACGGAACACTTTATGTATAAACGGAGTTGATACTCGGTGAATTATTTAAATGGGGCACTCTATAGATATTCGTTTTTTAATTCTTCGATCGATTTTGCTAAATATGTATACGAAGTAAGTTGCTTCTAAACTAAACCCCATATTTTTGTGTTTCAGTTTTCTTTTAAAATTTTTATTACACGTAGGGATGTTTCAAAAATTACATTTTGAGAATGATGAACAAATGCCCCAGTTTCACAATAAGTTCAGTCTATATGCAACTCTTACACAATCATATAGTAAAATCGAACAGAGAAATAAAAAGTGGGATGATATACCTACAGGAGTTCTATTTAAGAAATCCAAGTTGTGTAGATTAGCATCTGCTGTACAGAAGAAATGAGACGCATTTATAAGTAAAGTACCTAATTTGAATTATGGAAATTTAAAAACAAAGAGAGTATCTATTTGGCATTTTTCTCTAAATTACCCAATACAGATGAATCGTTTTTTCTGATAGGTAAATGGGATACCTGTGCACCTGTATATTCAACTCATATAATATGTAACAATAATAAATTTTAAGAAGAATCGGAAATTACTTTGGAAGGTCGTCGATACAAAAAATAGGCCCCAAGAATAATACCTGAATACATACAAAAACTAGCCACGTCTGTTTCTTGAATCTGAGAAGTTTAAACATATCGCCGCTAGACACCGCCACCTCTAGGCCCTTGATAAGGCGAATGCAGAGGTGCAGGAGCCAATTGATTACTTCATTATTATCAAAAATGTATTATATTTTTTTTGATACCGTCAAAATGAAAAGTCTAATCTATGACTCTACCATTATAATTTCTAAAAAAAAAACCGAAAAATGTGGTAAATATTCTAGCTACAATGTGTCCGATTTTCATAGATTGTGAAGTAGATTTTAAAGTTGAATTTCTGGTTTTTAATGAAAATTATTAGCGAACAGTCCTAGATCTATGTTTAATTGAAACAAGAAAAAAATAATCGCGCGAATATCTTAAACCGCGTTGGAATAATCCATTGGCAGCGGGAACGTTACATCCCTCAAATATTCCAAGCGTTCCGACAGCCTTAACGGTTCGTAAGATTAAAATAAATCAATAGGGGCGATATTAAGATATATTTTAAAAATATTTTCTTTTATACAGAGTGATCCTCAGAAAGATATTTTTTAAATGGAATGTATTTGACTGCAATATTAAATTCTCCTTAAAAATCTGGACACTTTTCGTAAAGGTATGCTAGTACCCAACATTAACAATTTTCGAAATAATTGCGATTTTTTGGAAATAGTTCAATTGTCACGTAGGTAGATACATATATGAATAATTACTTTTACTGCACTGCTCACTTCGAGAAACCTAGTTAGCCTTTTAAAGAGATACAAATTACAAACGCTTTCAAATTGGGGTAAGAATTTAAAAGAACACTACCTATGTTGCAAAAATATTTGATGGTGGGTATCTTTTGCAGAAAACTGAGTTGGTCTATGAACATAGAGATTGGTTGTGGGATTGGATTGGTGGACAAAGGTGTTAACTAACATTTTTTCAAAAACCCCAAATTTTCAGTGCAATGGGCAAAACCGGACGACTTTTGCAATTTCACATATTGAAAATGCTTGACTCCTACTTTTGCGTTTTTCTCTGTACTTCCTTTTAACGCAGAAAATAAACCATTAATAATTCCATCTGGCATATTCGACTGACGCGTGCATGCGATATTGTCATATGGACAGTAAAAAATTCTTAAAGTGAAAAAACTTTTTCTTCTGTAGTATAATGGATTTGTGTTACATACATTTAACTCTCTTTCAAATGCAATTTAAAAAGTTTTAAATATGTCCTTAACCATTACGGAGGTGGTGAAAATGATCAGTGTCAAAACAACGTCCCATGCAATGTCTAAGTGACGTGACAAATTTTAACAGAGCGCCTCCACCAAAGTGCAACTATTTTTTCTCATTTCATCTGCTATTAAAAATAATAAGTACTTAAAGATATGTATTATCATGAACAGAATTCTCCCACACTCTTTTATTTAATGAAGAAATATGATACGGCACACTTAAAGCATTAATTTGTCGCACATCATAATATGAGGTCATTTCAGTAACGCTTGAAATAAAAGACATCGCAGCAGTACGTTTCTTATGTAGGTATACAATTTCTTTATTGTACTGATCCTGAAACGCCTGTAAATCTATAAATTAAATGTTTCTACATACTCCACAAAATAGCTCTCCGCAGAGTCTATATAACATCTTCGGGAGAAGAAAATTTACCGCCTTCCAAACTCTTTGTCATTTGAGGGAAGAAATGCTAGTCCAATGGAGCCAGATCTGGTGAATTAGAGTACAAGTAATTCGAGCCTTTACCACTAATTAAATTCACAGAAACAGGATTTTTGTGCAGGTGCTAAAATAATAAACACCAATTTTCTCGTACACGTATTTCTCCCACTTTTTTCAGAATGAGGAATATTGTTCAGTTATTATTGCACCCTTATTCAGGTAGGCAACTAGAATTACTTCACGGTGTTATGAATCAAGAAATAATTATTGTTTTTTTGGAATGTGATTCTGGGAACGTGATTCCCTTATCTGAGCGGGCATCGGACACACAAAATGAGCCGTGAAACTTTAAAAGCAAATTTGGAGTTAATGAAAAAAATCGCCAGCAAGTTAGGTTTCATCCGCAGATATCTCGATCACCCAACGCATTAGCCATCCGAACACGGAGAAGTTGCCTGGAATTTACCATAGTGAACAACACATCATGTTGCTGTGGAAGAATTGGCCCGAATCTAGCCGAGCGAATCCCCATAAGGCACATTGGTTACATAAAGAAATTATGCGCCAGATACAACCCGAACGTACCCGGCTGTCACTGACTATTGGAGGGCAGTTAGAATCTGCTATTGGTAGGAGGCGAATCGCTTTTTAGAAATGGGTTATTGTCGAAGATAATTTAATGTAGTTTATTTATTTTCTGTCTAAGTGCATTCAAATTTCAAACGCAAGCAATTTAATGTTTACTAGATGAACCCGTGGGCTACGCTCCACGACTTTTGCGTAGTGAATCGGTGTAGTAATTATACTTAAAACGTAGGTGCATCCCAGGTGCACCACAAAATATTCCCATAGAATATTCTTAAATAATTAATTGCGTTTAATTTAATACGGAATACGGCAAAAAACCATTCTGTGAACAGCGCTGAGCAGATCCAAGCGTCCAACGGAATGATGCCGATGCAATTTTCTTATTTGCGTTAAAGAAACACTTGATCGAGTGCACGACCTCACCCATACGATCTCCGCCAGTTGAAAAGTGACCGAGCGACCGATATCCATCCCCACCCGTAAAGTGTTGTGCCAGTTCGCTTTTAATATTATGATGATATTACAGTGTGCTCAAATTAGTTTTCCAGTATTTGCTTTTTGAACCAACTTTACAGCTGCTAAAAATACATCAAAAGGCAAATTTCACGTCTCGTTTCAAAGATTATTTTGATTATTTTTTTTTCATAATTTGGTTTGTCGGAATTGTAGAACAAAGTGATCACAACATAGTGGTTATCAAAGCAAATGAAATTCAAGATTTTGAAATAACGGAACAGTATAGAAGACATCTTGACCTCGACAAACTAAAAAAGGCTAACCAGATATCAATACTCCCTCGTAATGTACCAGGTGTCCACGATCTCATTAAACATTCCGCATTTCTTACTGAAATCAGCAAACAAAAATGAAATATTGATTTTGTATGTTTGAAGTACAAGAAGAGAGGTCAAACTATGATATTACAACAGATGTCGAGTCAAGTGCAGTAATCATAAGATTGTACCTACACTATGCATTCGTTTTGGGCGACAAAATTTATTGCTTATTTACCTACTACCCATTAGTAAAGTTCGCGTATTGCAATTCGCTAGTACCCTGAAATATTAACACGAAATGTATGATTTTCACATTAGAATAAGAACTAAATCTTCCAATATATTTTCGAGTATTCCTAGTCAAATTTAAAAACCTGATATAATCGACAATAATATAACTGAAAAACAAACTACTGACCTCATGGTGCTTTATTAAATTTGTGAATCGCTCAGTTGCCTACATACAACATTATTCTATTATTTATACAATAATCTAATTTCAGAAATAGACAAATATTTAAATTTTACTTCAGAAAGACAATATATCACAAAAATATCACAATTTTCTAATAATTAATATGAATACGTATCCAGTATGAGGCAGTGACAATGCTTATTTATAAATTATATAGGTATGTATTTTAATTAAAAATGTAGGTGTGCTACTTGTGCAGCTAATAGAAGCGCTGGTCATTTCAATTTCAAAACTGAATAGGGCCGGTAAGATAATATAAAACTATCAGATACCCAAATAGCAAACAAATATTCTTATGAACTCTAGAAAATATTTTTAATTTCATAACAGATACCCACACAACTAATATGTAACTGGAATGAAGGCACTTTTGTTAAATTTATAAAAAATATATTTTTCTTATAATTTAATTAAATTTTAAAATTATGTCCCCCAAGGATGGACAATTCTTTTAGATTATCTTCCATCAAGTTGAGATGAGATGAAGTAAAACAGTAAGCAGTACGTACAAGAAATTAAAAGAAAACATGGAGAAATCTTGTGAATCTACTATAGAAGAAAACCATAGAAATAAAACACGGTAGGTACCTATTTCAACAAATGATAAAAGGATTGAGGGGGGAATATAATAAACCAGTTTGCAATATTAAAGACGAAAATAATGGTATAGGTACACAAACAGAAACAGGAAACTTTCTTGGGACTAAGGAAAAACTTTATGAAGGAAAATTTAAGAATTAAGAAGGAAGATTAAGAGAGTGTAGAAATGAAAGTAAATAGAGACGAACAGAGAGAAAAGTGATCAATTTAATAACAGTAATGGAAGAAAAGAATAGCACACTCGAAAAGATAAAACAGCTTCAGCTATACGCAACCATTTACAATATTAGCTCGATTTTAACGTCACTTCATTCCTAGGGGTCGTATTTACTGTGGCATTTCAAGAAATCTTTAATTTCTCCAGATAGCTTAGATATACTGCAGGTCGGAAATACGCTTTTCAGAATCTCTGCTAAATCCTCTATAAATTTTGTTTAAACAATTTTTCTCTATTTACCACGGCAGCGGCAAGACGAAGAACTGCAATTAAAAATTTTTTAAATGGTGTAATTTGCGTTTGGCTTAACCGAATTTAAGAAACTGTAGCTCATTTTGAAGGACTCTTTAAGCCGATTTACTTTTGTTATAAGCACTTTAAAAATTAATTTATATGCTACATGATAATTGGTGCTATTAAAAGTATGTCATACTTCATCTGATTTCTTCAAAAAATTAAATGCAATCCTATAGCTTTTTTTACTCTGTTTGATAGGCCATTAGTTGAGATAAACAAATTTGAAAACCAGAAGTGCATATCTTTTTTCTTTTTAAAATTATTGCAAAAATAGTAGATGAGGATCGGAGGGCCCGTCTTTTTTAATTCCCTAAATAAAATTAACTTGTTCTAAATGAACAATAAATGTTAAAGCTTTATCCAAATTTATCCGTAAGTGATTATTCTTTCTCGTATGAGTATCTTTAAGTACCTAATTAGAGTGTTTTATTGTTTAATTTTTATTAAAAAGGGGATCGTAGCATTATTTATTTAAATGTAAATACCCTATAATAGCCAAGCGGGCCGTGATCTATTACAATAAAATAGCATCTAGAGCGGAAATCAAAGCGGTTGTATTTTCCATTCGGAGACAGCTAAATTGCAGCATTCAAATCGATGGAAGGCAATTTGAACATTTCCAATAAATTTGTTAATTTTATAAGTACCTAATTTTGTTGTATTTCAGTTAATTTTGTTTTAATTATTGTTACGTAAATTGTGCCGTATTTTTCGTACCTAAGCTACATAAATCAAATAAAGACGACCCTCATCTACTATTTTTGCAATTGTTTGAAAACGAAAATAGATGTCAATCTTCGGGTTTTATATTTATTTTTCTCAACTAATGGCATACCAAACAGAGTAAGAAAAGCTGTAGGGTTGCATTTAATTTTTTTAAGAAATCGGATGGAGAATGACATTTTTTGGATGGAGTCAAATATCGTTGAGCATACAAATTAACTTTTAATTTTTTCCCAATAAAATTCAATCAGATTAAAGGGACCTTTAAAATGAGCCATCGTTTGTTTAATTCTGTTAAGACAAATCCAAGTCACAGAATTCAAAATATTTTAAATTGTTTTTCATCACCCTGATGCTAAATAAATAGAGGTAAAATGTTTAAACAAAATTTATAAATGATTGAGCAGACATTTTAAAAATCGTATTTCCGGCCTACATTGTATCTAAGATATTTGGAGAAATTAAAGATTTTTTGTAATGCCATATCAAATGTGCCCTCCAGGGGTGAAGTTAGGAACTTAAAAATATTTTTGGTCAAATTCTTTTCTCCATATTTGCCAATAAATTCTTTACCCCAAAATTGTACCATAAACGGTTTCCGAAATGTAGCCGCTCCGTAGTCTTAGCTAATCATCCTTTAAGTATATTACACCACGTATACCACGTATCCTTTACTTTTTATTTTAAAAGCAATTAAGACATTTTTTTAAATTGTCGTTTTCCAAATTAATATTTTTTAAAAACGATGAATTCAAAAAGAGTTTTTTGGAAAGGTCTTTTCAAGTATGTATGTATATACATACTCACTTTCGAAAATGAGAATGAAAGGTATATTCAGGTCACAAGATGACATCAAATGCGCGAGCGTTTTCATCTCGAATGGCCAGATTTATTTTTCCAAAGTTTTCCATATTAAAGACTGAACAAATTAAGGAACCTGCTCGCAGCAATCAACAAACCAGAATATAAAAATGGCGATAAAATCAATGCCTGAAGATAAAAGACAGAATGGGCTAAGAATAAAGAAATGGCCGTGGAGATAGCCTCCCACGGATGGTTCATCCGGTGAACTCTTTAGGTTGGGTTTGGTGTGCCTCTCGAGGACAGTGCGATTCCCGCTGGAGGAAGAATAAATATATCTATCTTTAATAGGTAATTGACATGGGTTTGTAAGGTTGCCAACACAGATAGCCCACCAAAATTAACAGACAACCACAAGCAAATAGAAAACCTAAAAGCCATTACCCTTTAAAAACATTTTTTTCTATCAAAAACACCAATTATGTTGAATGTACCTATAACAAGAGCAAATTACTTGTCCTCATTAAAAAGCAGAACGAAAACTGAACGCTGTTTATTTCAGTTTTTATACACATGTCGGTAATATTATTTTCAGTCCATTTACGTTTGCTTCCGCATATCCAATATTACAAAGTTTAAGAACACCACCTAGCAGTGGCCATTAAACTTCTCCTCTTTTTACTTGTCAAAACAAATGATGCACAAAGTGAAAATTTACTGCACTATTGCAATAAATGCTAACTGAATGGGTATGTCTACTTTTCCTGCATGTGCTAATAATAGTTTTATGAGCTTTTTTTATCGTGGGAAGCTAAAGATACACGAAGGAATCCAAACGATGATGGATGCCGTATGCAGATAATTCATATCAAAACAACTGACAAGTTTGTTTTTCATGAGAGATGCGCAATTAGAAATAGGTATACTAATTAATTCAAAAGTTAAGAAAACTATCAAAGAGAACAAGAGAATTATTATTATTATATGAGAAGAAATAAGTGTTGTAAGCAGCACCTTGCAGTACCCGTTGTAACGAGATGGATAGTCCTATCGGTTTCGTGGTTCATTAATTTGACCCGCGTTCTACCGTGTGTCCCCGAATTGAGTTTACAAGAGGAAAAACTTATTTATTTTTGATTTCTCAGAAAAAAATATTCTTTGTAAAAAGTTTTGCTTATTTTCAAACCCCTAATACACCCATCCAATTTTATTATGCCCCATTGGTAATATACTTATTACAACTTTTTCGTAAAAAATTACTAGTCCGGGTTTTTCAAAGAATCCAACACCGGATTAAGTCTGACACCGGCTTCGTTGCTATTCTACAACCAATCAGAAAGCCGGTATCATAGCAACGAAGCCGGTGTCAGACTTAATCCGGTGTTGGATTCTTTGAAAAACCGGGCCTAAGTAGTTTTAATCAGTTTTGCTCACAGTAATCAGTCCATAACAAAAGAAGGCCCTAGCGAAAAACAGGCAATTGCCACAAATACATGTATATCCATTTTTTTCAGTAAAACGTCAAGGTGTCTTCGAACTGGCTTGAGCTCATTTAGTACACAGAAAAGCTGGCTTTCACGGTTACTGCTAGTCACAAAGACGGTCGCAACACCTTAGCGTCCATCGTCAGGTTATTAAGGATGGAAGAAGGTGGATTGGAAATATCCTGGACAACTTACTGGATACTACGCAAGCTCACAGTGAATTTGTACAACGTGGCTGTCTCGCTGCAAGAAAAGATGCAAACGCTTGTTTTTACTAAACTTGCACCTCAATGACAATCTAGTGCCCATTAAAAAAAATCTGAGATAGCTTCGTAACTAAAATATTGTTCGTTCAAATGTGGCCTAGAAGAGTGCCAAAAATTCAGGGTCTTATCATCAAAGGTGCAGATATATCACTTGTATGCAGAAAATAACTTCTGGTAATAAACACCGATATAGAATAAACTGGAAAAGTTACAAAGTATGAACAAAATGAACTATTTCTAACTACAACGATTCAGAAATATCAAAGTGATCAAAAGTTGTAATGTAATTTAAATATTTTCAATTCAAACAAATTCCTCACCAATTAATTCGTGGCTCGTCACCATAATTATTTTGTCATCTGATTTTTGAAGTTGGCATTTGCGGAGAAGGGGTTTGTTTGAAATAAAAAGTCACAGTTGCGACGAGAGACTCATACAGTCTACAGCAACAAACCACAGTGGTCCAGCGCTACGTCAGATCAGACAGGATTCATTACAAACATCTGACCTTATAAGCTGTTTCCGTATCAGCTAACTGCAATCTGGAAGAACTTGGCGCGGACCTTGGTTTTCAGAAGAAAACTGAGTCAATGATTGGCTGGACGACAACGTTCCGTCCACTACCACAAGGCACTTCTCAGGACTAGGACCTAAGGGCTTATTTATACCCGAAGAATGGTAGGCCAACCGGGAATGAATTGGCTGAATCGTTACGTGATGGTTTCGAGTGACTGATGATTATGCTATTTCCGTGGATTTTGAGGATAAATTCGTTATCACGATTGACAGTGAAAGGGTGTTTGATGATTTCGATCGAATCCCTGAGCTTCCTGTTATAGAAATTGGATGTTCGGACCAGAATTTCAGTCTTCGAGAAATTGATTTGATGACGGTGTCTAACCTGCGCTCCGTCAATGCTGAGCAACGTGGTACATCGTTCATGTTTAGCCACACGAGTACCGATACACCGTCTAGTATAGCCAATATAGAAAAGTTCACAAGAACAAGGAATGCGATCTACACCTTCCCTGTGCCATGGTAAAGAATCTTTAGCCGAATATAGAAGAGCTATTATTTGGAGTGAAGATAGTCTTGATATCATATTTAGGAAGAAGTTTGCTAGACGTTCAGTAATTCAGTAATTCAGATCTACTGCTCCATCAGCCATCTCGCCAATGTCAGACCCCACACGGCTCGTTGACCCAAGAAGAGAATTGAATGACCCTCTCATAGTACCGACAATGTTACCGACTTAGCTCCAAGCGATTTGGATACTTGAAAACTAAATTTGGTGCCAAATGTTTCGCAGATGGCGAAGAGGTTGAACGTGAGGCCAAAAAACTGTTATGCTGCAGATATCTAGGCATTATTAAAGATATGGGATAAGTGTATCAACATTGATGGAAATTGTGTTAAAAAATAAAGGTAACTGCTAGTGAACTTATTAAAGTTCGTATCTCACTTACTACATACATTTAACGCAGTAGGTATTTGTGATCTGTTACTTACTTTTCCCTCTTACTAAGTAAAAGTAGATTATACATCTAATTTGATCTGTATTTCTCAGTTTCTCTCTCCCCCATCTTTCTCTTTATTTATGTATAAATGTTTGTATGAAGGGTCAACTTACTTTGGTGACGTTGAAGTTTGACGCAATACTTCAGGGACAGACTGTATATTTTGAAATCATAAAACATGTCCTTAAGTACCCACACTGATTACTTTTCTCCTACGCTGATATCTGTTAATTATTTTAGTTGAAATATTTGTAATACATAACGGACCTAAGATAAAGTGGGACGACATATTTTTAGATGCTTCGTTTATTAGATCACGATTTTTACCTAATCTGCATAGATATAGATAGGCCCATATAATATTATTATCCATATAAATTTAACTCCTCCAATATTATCAGTACTTATAATCTTTATTTAACAATATATATATATATATATATAATCGATTCCTCTTCTACCGTTAGGTGTCGAGGTTTTCGTTTCATTCACGACTCGTTCACAATCATTCTCCATTTCTTCCTATCCCTCGCTAGCACTTCTGCTTCTTTCCATGTCAATCCTCTTTCCTTAAGTGTTTCGGCTACCACGTTGTCCCATGTCCTTCTAGGTCTTCCTCTTCGTCTCTTGCCTATTTTCTTCGCTTCCCATATCTTTTTAACTTGCCTATTTTGATCCAGCCTGTTCAAGTGTCCCCACCATCTTAATTGCGCCTTTTTCACATGCTTGCTGACACTTTCAACTTCTAATTTTTCCCTGATACTTTCATTTTTTATCTTATCCATTATAGTTACTCCTGCTACTCGCCTCAAATACTTCATTTCAGCAGCTTGCAATCTCTTTTCCAGTTTCTCTGTGAGTACCCACGATTCACATCCATACAATAAGGTTGGTAAATATATCGTTTTGTATACGGTGAGTTTCGTCTTCTTACTGATCTCCTTCTTATTTAAAAATCCATTTCTTATAGCATGATACAACTTCACCGATGATGCTATCCTGCTATTTACTTCTCTTTCCAATTTTCCCGTTCTGTCTATTGCCGCTCCTAAGTACTTAATGTTATCGACCTGTTCAACATCCTTTCCATTTATTTGTATTTTGATCCTTTTGTCTGTATTTGTTATTATAATGACTTTGGTTTTGCTTACATTAATGGTCATGCCTTTCTCCTTCAATTTCTCAGTCCATATGTCCACATTACGTTGTAGTGTCTTTTCGCTGTTTGCCTTCAGTATAATGTCATCAGCAAATACACATTCACTTACAGTGAAGTTCTTCAATCTATTGTACCCCACATCTATCTTGGCGGATTTCTCACTGCATTCTGTAATTATTTCATCCATGTACAATATGAACATCAGAGGACTGAGTACTCCTCCCTGCCTTACACCTTGGGTTGTAATGAATTCTTTTGTCTCTTGGTTCGCTGTTCTAACTATATTGGAGCTGTTTTTATATAGTGATTTTATTGCTTGAACTAGATTCCCGTCTACTTCATAGTTTTCTAACGTTCTCCAGATCTGCTGCCTCGGTACTCTGTCAAAAGCCTTCTCTAAGTCTATCAAACACAAGTACAAATCTTTGTCAAACTTTAAGAATTTTTCCGTCAGATTCCTCATTGTAAAGATGTGATCTTGCACGCTGTATCCCGGTCTAAACCCACTCTGTGCATCGTGCATTTTCTCCTCTGTTTCTTTCCTGAGCCTTCTCTCCAGAACTGTCTCATATACCTTGCACGCGCTGCTAAGCAAGGACACCCCTCTGTAATTTCCACATTCTCTTTGGTCCCCTTTCTTATAAATTGGGACTATGACTGAGATTTTCCAGTCTGTAGGTACTTTCTTAGTTGTCCAAGCTGTATTTATGATTTGGTGCAGTGCTCTTATTCCTCTATCCCCCATGCATTTGATCATTTCTCCTTTTATATTGTCCATGCCAGGCGCTTTTCCATTTTTTAGTTTCTTCACCGCATCTCTCACCTCTTCTAGATATATATTATTACTGATGTTCACTTCAGCCACGTTACTCTCTTCTTCAGTTTCATTATTCTCCACTTCTGTTGCTCCCAACATCTCCCTAAAGTGTTCACCCCATCTCTGCATTATCTCTGGTACTTCTGTGAGTATTTTCCCTTTCTTGTCTTTAATTTGCTTTAACAATATATAGGTACATATTATTTTTATGACGTATTTCGTACCTACCTTCCGCACTTTAAGACATATACAGGGTGTTTCATTAACAATGGGAAATCCGTTAACTGGAGATTCTACAGGTCAAATAATGACCATTGACAGGAACATGCCTTATCCGAATGTTGATGGTTTAGGAAATACATGGTGTTGAAAGTTACAATTGTATTTCCATTTTTTGCCATAACTACGAAATTTCTTAGGTTATGTCGACTTGCAAATTTGCAATCCTATGGTTTTTCTTACGGGAAAAAAGATTCCAATAACATTTTGACGTTGTCCATAGAGGGCGCTACTTATAACCTATATTGTTTTGATAAATTGACCCATAACTTTTTACCATGTAGATACATCTGACGTCAAATCGGCTCCAAAATCTGAAAGACCAACCTTTTTTAAACAATAAATGTATTCTTGTCTCATTTTGATATTCCAGCCCATTTTCAAGAAAAAACGACTTAGTGCAGATAGTGTTTAAATTCCAAACTTGTTCTAATAGGCCGTTCCGCATTAAACAAATTATTATCTAGATAGCTACGTTTTGCAAACTGACAGTCGATAGTAATATGACATTAGTTTTAAAGTGTTCAGTGTTAACCCAATAGCTTTTTCATTAACTTTCTCCATAAATTTATCAAAAGTATTAAAAAATGCCGCATCGTAATGACTTTTCGAATAGTGATATGAGAGATATAGACCAGGAGCCCATAGACCAAAAATTGTGCATAATAGGTTTACTCCAAAAATGCCTGAGATGTTGTGATTTTTGGGTCGTGGAGCACAGAAATGCCCATGCCAGTTTTTGTTTTTGGTACAGTGATGTGTGGCAGACCCATAAATGTGTAAAAAAATTGCTTAAAAAAGTATTATAGGTTTAGGACTGGGGTTTGCGGGAAGCGCTAAATAATGAGAAGTAATCCAGCGGACGCGGTTCGCTTGTTGTGAATTCTGGGACACTGACCCGCTGCAGGGGTCAAACTGTGTAAATAAATCACCCCCAAAAAAATTATAGGTTTACGCATGGGGATTGGAGCGATCTCCTAATTTACCTCCAAACATCATGAATCTCGACTCCCATTCATTTTGGTTGGTACAAAGAGGCGCCACACTCGCGACATTTTGTAAATTCACCCAGGTAAAAAAATTCATAAGTTTATGAATGGCGTTCAGTAACTTGTTTAATATAAACATACTGAGTGCGCAAATACATTCGCCATCGTTGAAAAGTGGTACAAAAGTCTTGCCATTCTTGATTGTGTACCGAAGCTTCGTTCCTACTGCGTGTAGATTACTGCAGTAAATAGGAAATGCAAGAAATTGAAAAAAATATTAAAATGGTTCTATGAAACGTTTAACTTTATTTCAGTTTTCAATTTATATATCGAAGATGCGATGAATATTGTTAAAGACAGAATGGCTGCTGGAATTAATATACAGGGCCAAACTATTAATATGCTCAGATTCACGGATGTTATAGCAGTATTAGCATCCAACAAAGAAGAATTAGGAAGGATTCTGAACGAATGGAAGCGGTTTTGACGGAGGGCTATGGTATGAAGATCAATAAAAAGAAACCGACATTTTGTTCTGTAGGGGGCGTGAAATTAGGGCTAAAACTAACATACAAATAAGAAACGTGAAGATAGAGGAAGTCTCAGATTTCTGCTATTTAGGAAGTCAAATAACTCGCGATGGCAGGAGCTCTAGAGATATAAGACAAAGAATAGCGAAGGGCCGAGTACCTAGCATTTAATAAAAAGAAACAACTATTATGCTCGAAAATGATAAATGTATTAACTCGGAAGAGGCTCTTAAAAACGTATGTATGGAGCACAGCAGTGTACCGGTGCGAAACTTGGTCGATAGGAGAAGCAAATAGGAAAAAATTAGAAGCATTTTGGAATGTGGCGCTTTAGACGCATGATGAAGATACCGTGGGTAGATAAGGTTAGCAACAGAGGTATTAGAAAGAGTTGGAGAAAAGCGAAATTTATGGAAGACGGTAAGGAATAGGAGAGATAGGATAGTAGGACACCTTCTGAGGCACGAAGGCTTAGTTCGCAACATACTAGTCAGAGATAGGAATATGAAGAGGTAAGGGTAGGCCCAGATTGGACTACTGCTCTCAAGTAGTTAGGGATGTAGGATGTTCAACTTTTGGGGAAAAGCGTAGGTTAGTTCAGGATAGGAAGGATGGAGGTAAGCGTCCAACCAGTTTACGGACTGAAATCTTTATGATGAAGGGTGAAAATTAATAAATCTTTCTTTCAACCTTTCTAGCGGGCCCTTGTACCACCGTTCAACGAGAGGGAATGTATTTTTGTAATCAGTAGGTTCATCATAATCAAATTCGTGAACGCCATTCATAAACTTATGATTTTTTTACGTAAGTTTTTTTTACAAAATGTTGGGTCTCTAGTGCCCCCCTGTACCAATGTTTTTTATCGGCAACATTGAATACTCGACTTTTGTGATTGAAATAACTTGTCTCCAAGTTTTGAAGAGTAAACTTATGATTTTTTTTACCTGGGTGAATTTACAAAATGTCGCGAGTGTGGCGCCTCTTTGTACCAACCAAAATGAATGGGAGTCGAGATTCATGATGTTTGGAGGTAAATTAGGAGATCGCTTCAATCCCCATGCGTAAACCTATAATTTTTTTGGGGTGATTTATTTACACAGTTGGACCCCTGCAGCGGGTCAGTGTCCCAGAATTCACAACAAGCGAACCGCGTCCGCTGGATTACTTCTCATTATTTAGCGCTTCCCGCAAACCCCAGTCCTAAACCTATAATACTTTTTTAAGCAATTTTTTACACATTTACGGGTCTGCCACACATCACTGTACCAAAAACAAAAACTGGCATGGGCATTTCTGTGCTCCACGACTCAAAAATCACAACATCTCAGGCATTTTTGGAGTAAACCTATTATGCACAATTTTTGGTCTATGGGCTCCTGGTCTAATATGATTTGTGTTTTTGCTCAGACCAATTTTAATGAGCTCGCTGCAGCCCGAACGTATTCAGAGTTATATCCCCACCGAAGGCAACCAAATCATAAATTATTTAGAAATCTTTACAATCGCTTAGGCGAAAGAGAATCTTTCCGTCCAAAAGGTGAAAATAGCGCTCCGAAGATTTTTTCTGCTGAGCAGGAAGATGAGGTTTTTGTTAGATTGCACGAAAATCCAGGCGTAAGTACCCGTCGTTTAAGTGCGGCAACAGGCGTAAGTAGCTCTTCGATTTGGAGAATTTTGCACAAAGAGAAGTCACCCATACCACATTACTCCAGTACAAAATTTGTTACCGGAAGATCCTCCTGCTCGTCTACGTTTCGCTAATTTCTTAGAAGAGCAGCAAGGCGTGGATCCTAATTTTTTGAACAAAATCCTCTTCACAGATGAGGCAACGTTTAGGCGAGGGGTTAATCACTCTGTGCAATTGTGGGACACAGCGATGTGCAATACTTTTGCAATGTTATGAAATGTTTTGAAATACATATGAAATGCTTTGAAATATATGCAATAGCATAAAATACCTGTGAAATACTTTGAAATACTTATGAAATGCGCTGCAATACCTGTGAAATACTTGTGGAATGCTTTGCAATACCTGTGAAATACTTGTGACATTCTTTGCAATGCCTGGGAAATTACTTTTGAAATGCCTTGCAATGGCTTTGAAATACTTATGAAATGGTAGGTGGCTCTGCTCATCAACTTACGCATTTATTACGTTGTAACATGTATAAGCTCCAATAGACGGGCAGCACTTCGATCACGTGACTAAATCTGGCCACTCATAGCAAATAGCAATCGTAATTCAGTTTTTTCCAGTTCAATGACCGCGATACCACGCGCACGTGTTGCATAAAACATTTCGGCATTACCCACTGTATTGGATGATTAGGTACTATTGTGTTACATACTGTTCGTTTTCTAGGAACATTGTGCTACTGCATTTGTTTCTATATTTGGATTCTCTTTAAGCAGGTGGGTAGATGACCTGACCTTCCCTATTGCCATTATTGTAGAAATGATAAAATCTCATCTCGGGGCCGGTATATTTTTTCAGGAAGGGACCATAATTTACATTGTATTCCTCTAATGTTTATAGAGAATATATTCGAGAAAATCGGAGCAGGACAGCAGTCCAAAAAATCAGGGCAATTGTCTTGAAGCCTAAATAAATTTCATTATCAGGCACGTCGCATGTATTTTTAGTGAGTATGTTAGGATTAAGTTTCTAGTGCCCATTCTATCCTAGTGGATGGCAACTTATGTATATGTTACGGACAATGACGAAAATATGGCCAATCACGTTATTGTTCGGGCAATGTCGATAATGCCCTACTACGTCGGGTAGTATCGATAATGACCGGCCAATAACGTCTATGGCCATGTCAATTGGGCGGTGTTGACAATT
Source organism: Xestobium rufovillosum (assembly GCA_963966045.1). Taxonomy (NCBI): domain Eukaryota; kingdom Metazoa; phylum Arthropoda; class Insecta; order Coleoptera; family Ptinidae; genus Xestobium; species Xestobium rufovillosum. Next base: position 13,176,113 of record OZ014500.1, read on the forward strand.
CATTAGTCAAGTGTGGTTTGACGACATTGTCCGGGACATGTTGACTTTGTCCACTTGAGAGAGGGCGATGATGAGAATAAAAATTAGTTTGGTTATGTTATGTTAAGGGTGCGGAATTTGAGCACTAAAAACGGGGCATGTAGACACATTTTTATTCAAACACCATTCTGAAATTAAAGTACATAGGGCGTTAAATAAACTTAGAGACTCGCACTTCTTTTATAGTAATATTTTTCGTTCGCCTTAAATAAATCTCCCACAAATTATTGAAAAATCCGTCATAAACTCGACACCTTTTTTACTATTTGTACACATATTTATCGTAATTAGAAAGTTGGGTTGTGTAAGTTAATTATTCGTTATTCATTTTCGACCAAGAACTTGGTTGAACGGCCGTGTTGGAATGAAAATTATATTGCAATCTCTCCATCTTATGCATATTTAGCCGAGATGCACAGTAAACTGTACATTTAACAGTAGTAGTAGTGTGTGGCCATTGTAATGCAGATGGCGCTGGCCCTTCAAATTATACTCTTATTTCTAAATAGAAAATAATAATTTAAAGATAGGACCGCTGACTAATCCTCCCAGATTTACTCGGTTTCCGCTAAAGCAAAAAACCTTGAAAATTCCAAGCTGCACGGGTTCCGTCTGAAGAGGTTGCAGCTGTGATAGAAACCAATCATAATAGATTGTGACTATATTTTGCATAATCCTAATCACACTTTTGGACGATAGGTGGCACCACTTTACAGACTAACACCTGATAAATCCCAGCGTTAAATAATATAGGCAAGGACTTTTTCCACTTTCTAAAAGGTACACACGCATGGTATTGGAGTCTGAGCTAGGCCTTTGTTTTGAGAATCACACTTATTTTTTTTCCACTTCGTACTTACTTTATTAGTTTGAGCAACCATATTTTGCCGATTTGACACATTCGCATATAATATTTTTATACTTACGTAATTTAATAAAAAAATACAATACATTTGGTAATTTTAATTATGATATCAACATTGTCTAATCGCTTTTGGCTAATATCGTTAATGGCCGGGAAAAGATGTTCATATAAAAACTGGATGAAATTATTTACAACATTGCCCACCATAAATGGGCCAACTCGACAATGCCCGGGCAATAGCGCTAATGGCCAGGAGAAATGGACATTCACGTCGTTGTCCGGCTAAAGTCGTCATTGCCCAATTTACATCACTGTCCGTAACATATACACAAGAGTTGGGGGAATGTCACAATTTTTCGGAACATACGGTTGCTGGATAAGTGAGTGTACCTACTCGTGGTCACCTCGATTATTAATATTGAAGTTTCCCGCGGTTTTGAATTACGTCAGTCCATTACTACTTTACATAAACTTAGATACTAGGTTTATACGACAGGAATAAGAAAAACCAAGAAAGAAACACGAATTAGCCTTTACGGTATTAACATTTAAGGAGTTCTTCTTTCTTATGGAGCAAATTCGCATGGAAGAAATTCCTGGAGAAATTTATTTTGTACGAATTTAATCCCAAATCTCCGAGCAAATCTCCCATTGGCTCACTAAATCCAACTAGTATACCTGTTGGCCAATAGGAAGCCCGGAGAAACATTTGTACGTAAGAAATTTCTCCCATGTTAATTTGCTTTTATTCCTGTCTCTGGTGTATAAATAAAGCTCGAAATAAACGCATAGAACTTTTCTCCAGCCTTTTCTACTGTGTACTCGACTGTGGAGAATTTTCGTGTGCTGGAAAGAATGTTATTTAATCAGGAAAGAAATTATGATATCTCAGAGATACATGTTTCACTCTAGAGAGCTTCCAATAATTTTGCCCATTTCATTATCCTAATATGTTTTTCTTTTTGCTTTTGAGAAATTTTAAATTAATAATTTTCTTCAAAAATCTCGCGGCATCCAAAAATTATACATCCAATTTCTTTAATAATTCATTATTTAATTTTTATTAAAATTAAGTGCAATGCTAATGAAATGCTATGCAATGCTTGTGAAATTGTATGAAATACCAGTGAAATGCTATGCAATACTTGTGAAATACTTCTAAGTATTTCAAGTGTGGGACGCCTTATCACGGAGTGATTAACCCCTCGCGTTTAGGTACTCGACGTGGAGTTTTCAACTGGCGAAACAATCATTTGTGGGATTCTGAAAACCCCCATGCCGTTAAAGAAAGACACTTCCAACATGAATTTAAGATCAATGTTTGGTGCGGTGTAATTTCAAATTTCTTTATTGGGCCTTTTCAACCTCCACCCAATCTGAACGGTCCACTTTAATTAAATTTTTTCAACAAAATTAGTACGAACTGCTTGAAGAAGTACCACTTAATTTAAGGGAAAATATGTGGGTCATGCAGGACGGGGAGCCCGCACATTTTTTCCGGCCGGTGCGGATGTACTTAGACATCGTCTTTCCACATCGGTGGATTGGCCGTGGAAGTGAATTTGCTTGGCTGTCTAGAAGCCCCGACTTAAATCCTCTGGATTTTTCGATGTGGTCTAGAATGAAAGATATGGTTTATAAAGAAGCTGTTGATTCACCCGATGAGCTGTGGCGAAGAATACAAGCGGCTGCCAATGAAATCAAAGGCAATCCAGGGGCATTGTTTAGAACTCGGGGGTCTCTCAGGAAACGCATTGAAAAATGTATCCAAGTGAATGGTGGACACTTCGAATGACTACTTTAAAATTTAATGTTTCGTAATTTTATTTTTCTTGTACCTAAGCGTTTGTAGTGAATTAAAATTTATTTTGTTAGCAGTACATATTTAATAAGCGTTTCATTTCTAAGATTTAAACACTATCTGCATTAAGTCGTGACAAGAATACATTTATTATTTAAAAAAGGTTGGTCTTTCAGATTTTGGAGCCGATTTGACGTTAGATGTACATGGTAAAAAGTTATGGGTCAATTTATTAAAACAATAGGTTATAAGTAGCGCCCTCTATGGGCAACGTCAAAAATGTTATTGGAATCTTTTTTCCCGTAAGAAAAACCATAGGATTGCAAATTTTCAAGTCGACAACCTAAGAAATTTCGTAGTTGTGGCAAAAAATGGAAAAAAAATGCAACTTTCAACACCCTGTATTTCCTAAACCATCAACATTCGGATAAGGCATGTTCCAGTCAATGGTCATTATTTGGCCTATAGAATTTCCAGTTAACGGATTTCCCATTGTTAATGAAACACCCTGTATAACGCTATTGCAGTTTGTTTACCCTGTACATTGGTAAACTGGATTCGACCATTCTTGCACGTAGATAGTAAATCAACTTTAGTCATTTTAAACTCACCACGATAATTTTGATAATTTAATTAAAGCAATTCCTCAAATTTTATTTCAATGGAAAATATCACGTACATAAAACGGAAATGTTGTACTTCTTACACGTATGTTTATCCTAATTATCGCATTATGTACAGTAAGTACAGATTACATAAATGTGCATTACTAAGATGGTACCGCCTATTTATCTTCTGGGATATAAACGATTTTATAGGTGAACTCATATTTCGTACAATTTAGAATTTCAATCAAACGTTGAAATGTTTTTTAACTGAATCTGACAACAGAAAAACAATCCTGTAAACTTAAAAAAAAATATGAGGTCATATGCAAGGGAATAACGGATTAAAATATGATATTACATCATCTATTACCATTAATATCTTGAGATAAGGCATCTAAAGAAGCACTTTTTATGGATTATTTTAATAATTCGAAAATATTTAAGGATCAAACACGAAATTTTGGAATCCATTTAACATTCAGAGACCATTATTTTAAATATTTTTATAGTCTTATACCCTTATATCATGAATAGCTAATTCTATAATTAATTTTTCTTTATGGTTGACATTTATTTAAATTGCCGACAACAAAACTTGCCGTATGTAAACAGGCCTTACATATTAAGGAAAACAATCATGGCTGAATGCCTACTTGCAAAATTTCATACTTGCAAATTATTTAGATTCACAAAAAGTGTTTTTCAGCCAAATATTTGAAGGGTCTTTCTAGTGATATAAATATGAACATCTTTATTCGGAATTGCGGATATTATCGCCTGTCGAAATATTCTTGTTTCCTCCTGAAGCAACCGGTATGTAGTTTATTCCAAACAGTATATACTTTATTTTAGAAATGGTGCAAAGCCACCACACTCAAAAAGTTATTTAGATCGCATTGGCACAAGTCTTCTTTGAAGTATCATATAGTTTCTCTAATTTATAACTACTCGAGTTCCTGGTGGAGCTAATATATTAAACCTCTTGTGTCAAGTAGTGTTTCATATTTCTGTCTAAATTAATACAAATTACAAAACCAGTTCCGAGTTCCTGTTAAATTAAACGGAGATGGCTTAAACGCTAGTTTAAAACATGCCAACCACATTGGCAGGCACCCAGACCTTCAATTGTCAATACATATTTAATCGCAAAAATCTATTTTCTGTCATTTCCTCTTTAGCAACATGAAATCACTCCCCTTTAACATTTAGCACTTGGCGCGGCTATTAACTGACGAGATTGGCAATATAACTTAATTTTAATTAAAAAAAACATTATAACTTCTTTGCCCTTCATCGCTCTTCCCTTCCCCATTATCTATTTTCGACCGATAAAAGCATCAGTGTTGCGGTTCATTTTAGTAAGCCCTTTCAGAAACTCTGTCGACATCTTGGCTCCACCAACTGGTTCAAAATAAAGATTTGGCTTTACGGAAAAGGAAAAAGTCGCAAGAAGCAATTTCTGGTGAGTAGGTAGGATGTTCAAATAATATGACTCCTTTTCAGCTAAGAACTGCTTCACTGAGGGCAGCAGTTCGATGTTGCACTGAAGTTGAGGTAGCAAAGGTTGAAACTTTGTCAAATGTTGGTTGGAGACAAAGCCATATTGCAAGATTTGTTGGAATAATTCAGTCTGCGGTTTCAAAAATTTTAAACAGGCATAGACAAACTGGAAATTTCAAGAAGAGGCCTGGCCAAGGACGGAGACGGTGTACAACTCGCCGGGATGACAGATTTTTAATGTTGCGTCACTACAAGATCGTACGTTAACATCAACTCATTTAAAAAACCAACTTTTAAATGCGAAGCAAGTTAATGTTAGCTCCAAAACAGTTCGGTGAAGGTTGAAGGAAATAAATTTGAAAGCGAGACGGCTTGCTAAAGTCCCTCGACTCACTCAAAATGCTAGGGTTCGCAGATTACAATTTGCTAGAGCATTATGGTGACTGGACGGTTGACCAATGGAAGAACGTTATGTTATAGAATAAAATAAATCAATCAATCAATCAATTAATCTATGGTTATGTTTACCGACGAAACAAGAATCGTACTGTGGAAGCCAGATGGACGTAACCATGTGTACAGAAGAATTGGAGAAAGATATTCCAACTGTGCACTAATTCCAAACGTCAATTTTGGAGGAGGTGGGATAATGTTTTGGGCAGGAATTAGTTGGGAGGGTCGTACAGAACTTGTAGAAGTGCGTGGAATGATGACAGCTGACAATTACGTTGAAAACATCTTGTCAGAACATGTTGTGCCATACGTTGGCTTCATTGGTTACAGCTGATTCATCCTAATGCATGACAATGCACGACCACATGCTGCTGCAATTGTAAACCGGTATCTTAATGAAGTGGGAATCCAAAGTTTGGACTGGCCACCATACAGTCCAGACTTAAACCCAATAGAGCACTTGTGGGATCAACTAAAAATTCGTAGTCGAGCCAGGAATCCTGTACCAATGACGCTAAATCAATTAAGATTTGCCGCACATCAGGAGTGGGATGCAATTCCGCAAGAATGTATACAAAATTTAATCTCCAGCATGCCTAGAAGAATGGATTGGTAGTCCGCGCTCGGAGAGGCAATACGCGATATTGAGCAGCCCATATTTTTTAACTGGTTTCGTTCTTTTGGTGTTAATGTTTGTCTTGATCCATTCTATACATATTCAACTAATTAAGTTTGTGTTATTTGGTGTTTATTGAGGAGTTACTTGATGAACCGTTGTTATTAGATTACTCTTAAAATAGACAAAGATAACTTGATTCTTTAGTTTTCTATCTTCGTAATCTGTTATTATGAAAATTTAAAAATATTCCATATTTTTGTCCATGAGTGTAGATTCCTTAATCGAATTTATTTTCAGGTCAAAAATTCAAAAAATTCTTGCTCTATTTTAACAGATTTCGTATCGTCTAAAATAATCGAGAAACCCACGCAAAGATCCAAAAAGGGGCTCCTGCGTAAACTAAAAGCCAGGAAGAAAACAACACCTTCAAAAGAAAAATTAAGAACATACACGTTTTATTAAGGAAATTCCAAAAATAAAGATCTACCGATAGTTTCACGAGAAAAGGATCCAAAGCAACTCTTTTTCTTGCGTGGGTGAGGTCAGACTATATTATACAATGGATTTTCGCGAAGCTGCTGTCAAAATTATCACGTGGTAGCGGTCATTCAGAATGTATCCGTTCAAGTTATTTATGAACGAATTATACTATTTACTTAATGTTCATCAAAAATAATGTAAGTTTTTAGGCCGTTTCTAATAAAAGTGTTTATGAGTTAAGTGAATCATCTATAAATATTGGGTACCTATAATTAAAGAGAAGTAGACAGGTTTTGAGGTTAGACAATGACAATTTAGGAAGTTTATAGCAAATAAAGATAGTACTTACAACCAGGGGAGGTTCCATAATTTAAAGTGCACTGATAGGGGTGCAGTGTTCCTGGCACCACTTTCCCATACATTGTCCTATCCATATCTCTGACGTTTGAACACTCACTTTCGTTGATCAAGAAGGCGCCAACTTCAACTGTTAACTAGTCCGCGGACACTCAGACGTTTTGGCTTGGCAGTAAACACTCGTAAGTCAAACGGCAATGCACTCTTTTTAAGAATAACCACAACAGACACAAAACATGAATGTCTCGGACATATGTGGAATATTTTTATTTCCTTTAATTTTATTTACCAAATGGAGGCGCTTGCGCGAGGTGATTATTTCAGACGGCGACAAAATTAAAGCGACGCATCCCACAATAGTTCTACAAAAATGAGAAATATAACTGCCAAGCGCGTTGACGCTACAACAGGAAATCGGAGGTTACAAACACCGCTCACAATTTCCTTATTTCCAATAATACACCGCGTCCAAAAATTAACGCAACATTCTAAATTGCATTTGCAGTCTTCAAGAACACGTTTTATGTGCTGAACATCGCCAAAATCAAAATAACCAGCCGAAAAACAAAATTTAAAATTCTAATGTGTTATTGCACAAATAAATGGGGCTAGCTATAGCGAATGTGGTTGTAGAACTAACAAGAGGTGTGTGTTTATTGCACGACAATACACCTGTACACACTGCTGGAATAGGGAGGTTCGGAGAAAAATAAGATATCTATTTTTGGCATGAAAATGACAGAAAATTGTTATTGTAATTGATTTACGGCGACATTTTTTTTTCTACAAAATTTTTTTGCGGCGTAATAAGCGAAAGAAATTAGCTTATCACGCCCACATGCTAGTTCGCTTTGTTATTGGTTTGACGTCAGAGATTCGTAAGGCGCTCCTCCCACTTCTCTTGAAGTGCCCGTGAAGCGGTACCTATCTCATAACATACTTATTGGGACTATTTCGAGCGTGAATTTTTAAAGTAAGGTGTCAAGGAAACATAAAACAAAGACAACATAATCGATATAATGATGCAACAAGGGTATCAAAAGTCCGATTCACATAATTTGCCATATTTATGTAGTAGGTTTGTAGGTAGGTAAATGTCCCGGTAAATGTGGAAATGGTGTGTGATTCTTGCATCTAACCCCAATTTCATTCAACCTCAAAACAGTAGTGTAAAGGCAGACCGGTATAAGTAAAACAAAGTCAACAATTTATTAACTGTACATGCCTTTTATAATTCAGTATAAGTAGGTATGTAGATTGTAGATACCTGCTTACTTCTGTTTGTAAAATAGGTACCTATACCTACCTATATTCTCTAATACAATACAATACGTACCTACTCATTTATGTAGGTATGTATACCTAAGTGATTGACAAGTTATCAAGTTAACAGTTTTATAACGGATTGGAATTTTTTTAAAAAACGGAAACAAATACAACTCACGCGAATCAAAAAATTACGCTACGTAGGTACTAGGTACTTGTTTAACAAAAAGAAACAACTGCTATATTCCGGAACGGTTAATGTAGAAATTCTGAAGAGACTCTTAAAGACGCATGAATGGAATACGAAATTATACCTATGGGTGCGAAACTTGGACAATGGGAGAAGCGGATTGAAAAAGAGTAGAAGCGTTTGAAATGTGATGCTACAGACGGGTGTTGAAGATACCGTGGATAAACAAGTTAGCAATAAGGAGGAATTAGAAAGAGTTGGGGTAAAGAGAAAAGTATGGAAGACAATAAAGAATAGGGGATAGGATCGTAGGATGGTAGGACACCTTCTGAGACACAAAGGAATAGTTCGCGACATACTAGAGTCAGAGATAGGAATAAAGAGGTAGAGGTTGGAGCAGATTAGACTACTGCTCTCAAATAGTTGGGGATGTAGAATGTTCTACTTTTACGGAAATGCGTAGGCTAGCTCAGGGAAAGGATGGAGGTACGCGTCCTACCAGTCTTCAAAAGAGAACTTTATGATGACGTACTATTTAATTATTATTGTAAAATAGTTAATAAAATTTCCTTTTTTAGTTCAGGGAGGGAACGCTACGGCGATTCAGTATTTGGCTCCGTCATGCTCCTAGCATCCTGTTTCAAATTATGCTAACCGTAACACGTTACCAAGTACAAAGGGGTCCCAGAAATTACATTATGTTCGATTTTATTTAGAGTGGCTGCAATGGGGCAGCCGATAATTTTATAAACTTTTGCAATGATAAACTAACTCGCGAAAATATCGATAATGCTGACCGATTTTCCTTCTGGCTCCAACGAACCACTCTTTCCGTTTTATTGGTGTGCTGTACGATGTATTAGTCTGGGTACAAAACAGAAAACACCAGTTAGAACCAGTTAATAATATGTATTTAACAATTTAACTACACATGCATATGCATAATACTTATGGGACTGCTGCGCGCTGAAGCTGGGACTTGTACGTTATACTAAGTTCTGACGTCACGCGGCCTACTCTCGCTGCAAGGTACGATTTCTAGCCTCGCACCGACGGAAAACTTTGCAACGGCTTCACAGACGAAGGAATTTTTTTTAACAAAAATTAACAACATAACTGCCTTCAGTATAATAAACTCTATGAATTTTAATGACATTTGAAAATTACGGAACCTGCCTATTGCTCAAGTTCCAATTCGTGACTGCGATTCTAGTCCAGTGACTATATTACCTGTTAGAAAATTTGAAAAAGGCCTTCGCGGACGCCATTTCAGTGACGACGAAGAGGTTGGGAAATTTTGGTGCTTACTACGTGCTACAAACGGCTCCTAAATTTAGAATTGTGCACTGATTTTGGAGCGTAGTGTATGCATGGGATTTTCGGGTTTACTAATAACACATTTCGGTTAATAACTAACAAATAGCGCTGTGTACGGACTCGTTCTGCCGTGATTAAACAAATTAGCATGAGTAGCTCCGAACAAGTTTCTATTTTCACACGTGTTGCATGTCAAGCATCCAACATCAACAAAAAATATGCAATGTTACGTGTATGAACTAAATTTAGATAGATTCTATTACTTAATAATGTTAATGAGGCAAACAAACATAAACTGAATTTTGAACAAACAATAATCGATGTTTACCTGCTGTTTATGCTAGGAATTTTTAAGGTTGTTATAAAAGTGTAAGGCCGTTTTCACATAGGACGAAAGCCATAAATCGCACCGATCGGTATTTGCACATTGAAAGATAACGTATCGCTAATGGGAGCACTTATTTTTGGGAACTATTTCATTTATTTTCGAATGAGTAAGCTTCATTCTGAGTGGGACCGTCTAGCGTCGCAAATGTGAGATAATTTGTTTTGTATTGCAAGTCTGTTTATACACCACAGTCCACTTTTTAAATTGTTCGCATAAAGATTGAAAAATATGTATAAATATAAACCAGAGTAATGCATATACCATTGAAAGCATTATAGTTGGTAACAATGCTTTAAAGATGCATTTAACATTTACGTTGTTGTAAGTTAAATAAGTAATGATGAGTTTCCTCTTAGGTCATCATTTCCCGCGGCAATGCCTTTAATGTACCATGGGTAAACTGCTTCCGTACCTACTTCGTTGTGATCGCATTTACAGCGTATTGGATAATGTTTTCCAGTGGGAATGTGTGTAGATAATTTTACCTAAGCCAACCTACGATTATGTTAAAAGTATATTACATAATCCACGTGCACTTAATCAGAAGCAGAACATACAAAAACTTTTTATCTAATTTGTCTAGGTTATATTTAAGGCCGTTTTATTATCGAGGATAATTCTGACATTTAATTCGTTTGAGATTTTTTAGAATTTTAGAAAACACTGTACGTTTTGCTTTCCCATTTCTTCGAGCGAAGTCTTGGGTAACTGAATAAAGTGATGTACCTAATGAGTAAGTAGTGGACCGTCCGAACAACTACTCCTCGGGCAAACACCCCGCCAGGCATTGAATTATTAGATCTGAATCGAGATTTGGTGTACTACCCCATCTTATCGTGGGTTTGTGACACTCATAATACGTACTGTGTGCTCACTTAACAGGGTTTTGTATAGATGCTTAATTCAATAAGCTATTTTGAAAAGGAACGAAGAAAATCTATAGAAAGCGGTGACCCAAAAAATCTAGTCTGTTTATAAAAAAAGCATGAGAAGCGCTAAATGTGAGCATAAGAACTGTACAAAGTATTGTTAAAGAAAAATGCAGATAGGCGATAAAAGAAGAGGAAAACATCAAAAAACTCAGGACTTAAATGAGTGCGTGAAGATGAAAGTAGAAATATGTATATGTATATACAAATTAAACGTACACATAACACTTCCATTTTTAAAGAACGTTTTCAGAGATCGAGGGATTTTAGAAATGTGTCAAAATTATGAAGGTATATACCGTGTGACAAACTTCCATGTGTACATGGGGAAATAACACGGGCAATTACATTTTTAGGGATTCCTGCTCCCCATGTGTAGTTGCAGTGGTGGTAAAGGTAGCAATCGAAAGATTATTTTTTTCTGCGTATGAGGATATCAAAAACTCTGCAACTTTCCAATTTATTAAAGCATTAAAAGCAAAAATTACATTAATAATTTTCTAACTAAAACACAGAAATTTATCAGATTATCCATGACAACTTAATTTATTCTAATCACGGACGTCTTTGATTTTTATGGATTTTCTGAACTGTCAACATTTAAAAATGAACAAAAATATTTATTCAGTTCAAGAAAAGGTTTTCATTGTGAAAATATTTTACGGCGGCAATAGTTTGCACGTAGTCCGTGCCTTATTTTCTGTAAAATTCAATAACGGTCCTATTCCTTCGGTATAACAACAAATAATTTAGTAAGAAATTTGAAGGCTGGGAATCTTTCATCGAAAGAAGTTAATTTTTACTAATACATAAATTTGTTTTTTTATTTAGATAATTCTCATTCACATTATTATTGTCATTACCTATAGTTGACAATTAATTGATTACTGGTGTGGATGTTTCGTTGGTGAATGCTGGTCCATAGTTTAGGGTAAATTGTAGGTGTCGTCTAACCTATTAAAAAGTTTTTGGGAAAATGTTAAAGCAGTAAAATGAAATAATAAAAATTGAATTACTTTAATTTTACTGCAATTATGAAAAATTTAACAAGCGGCAACATTTGTTTATTTTGCTCTAATGAATTTTGTAATCTGGCAATTTAATACTTATTTATTTCATATCTAGGTAAGGACAAAAACTTATTAATATACAATGAAATTAAAGTAACATAAAAAAAGAAAAATAACTATAACAAATATTCAAATAAACCCCCATTCTGTATCAGACAGTATCCCAGCCTATTATACAGGGTGTCTTGTAACGAATGTTACATACTTCAATGGTAGGTTCTAAGGAACAAATAAAAGTGATTTAACTTATTTTGCTCAAGTAAAAAGTAACTCATTAAAAAGTTATTGGCCTTCAAAGTCTCTGTTTTCATTTTTAATTTTTGCATTAATTCTGAACGTGCTGAACCGATTTCGATAAAATTTGGCACCTAAGAGATTCAATTGATGGCGAATACGATGGCAAGGTCCATTTTAAATTATAATGTGGAGGGCGCCGTTTTAACCTGGTCAGCAAAATACTTTTTCACTGTATCTTTTTTGTTCAGAAATTTTGGAAAATTTCGCCATAAAAAGCAAATAAGGAATTTAATTCTACACAAAAAAGGCATACCTATTGAATATCGAAAATATGCTTCATTTAAGAGATATTGCAAAAAATATGTCATGGTCGAATCGTATAAAATAAATTGTGGGAACAAAAATACACAGTTTGAAAGAGCAAATGAGCAAATAAAAGTGTTAGACAACAATAATTACATTCATTGAGAAAAATAAAGTGTCATACTTACAAAACAAAACTTAACATGAACAAAATTTAACATAACTAAAAACTAAAAAAAATAATGTTAATAAAATTTCTTATAATAAATGTTCAATATGCTCTCCATTCAATTCAGTGCACTTCCTTAAGCGTTTAACAAAAGATTGCAGCACGGAAAAAGAATTATAGTGATTTCTAATTTGCTGCCCGGCATTTTGTATTCTCTCCCATAGTACCTCTCGTGTATTAGGAGGTACGTTGCCATATACCATTTCTTTCATATGTCCCCAAAGATAAAAGTCCAAGGGATTTAGGTCAGGGCTACGTGAGGGCCATGGAAATTCACTACCCCGACCCATCCACCTTTGGGGAAACCGTTGATTTAAATAATCTCTTACGATGTTAGCATTATGGGCAGGTGCACCATCATGCTGCAACCACATTCTTCCACGAATATTTAGAGGTACTTCCTCTAAAAGTTCAGGAAGCTGGTTTTGCAAAAAATACAAATATGCCTGGCCATTTAACCGAGCTGAAAGTACTACTGGCCCTAAAATGTAATTTCCAATGACACCACACCAGACGTTAATAGAAAATTCATGCTGAAAGTGGTGGTCTTTTGTTGCATTTGGATTCTCTTCATCCCAAACATAAGAATTTCGCCAATTAAACACACCCCTACGAGTAAATGTTGCCTCGTCAGTAAAAAGAATGCGCCCTACAAAGGTGTGGTCTCTATTATGAATTTGTAGTATTCTTTGACAGAAGGTCTGCCGCATTACAAAATCAGGTGGAAGTAGATTCTGGACAGGAGTAAAATGAAAGCAACGTAGCTGCTGGGTGTGCAGAATAGTAAACACACTATTACGATTTATACCTGTAACTGTCGAGAGTCGCCGGATACTAATTTGAGGATCTTCTTCTACTCTATCCAAGATCTCTTCCTCTTGATTCACTATTCTTTCTATGTTTCTTCCATTTCGGCGGACTGGTTTAAAACTTCCACTTTCTCCTAATGTTCTAAAAAGAGCAGCAAAGAGTGTGTGACTAGGTTGTCTGCGGTTTGGATAAGATTCTTCGTATCTTCTCTTAGCTCCCCGGCCGCTAAATCCTTCTTGTACATAAATAACAAGCATATCTCTCATTTGAGAATTTGTGAAGTCGTTATGACGAGGCATTTTAATAAAATAAAAAAGAATATGAACTTAATATTAAACTGAGTAATTTTTTGACAGACTAATAAATAATTGGAAATAACTAGATATCGTAGATATCCAATTTAATACGCAAAGCCTACTCAGAACATTTTTGTAGATTATTCCAAAACCTTAAAACATATTTTTTGCAATATCTCTTAAATGAAGCCTATTTTCGATATTCAACAGGTATGCCTTTTTTGTGTAGAATTAAATTTCTTATGGCGAAATTTTGAAAAAAATTTGAACAAAAAGGATACAATGAAAAAGTATTTTGCAGACCAGGTTAAAACAGCGCACTCTACATTATAATTTAAAATGGACCTTGCCATCGTATTCGACATCAATTGATGAATGTAATTATTGTTGTCTAACACTTTTATTTGCTCATTTGCTCTTTCAAACTGTGTATTTTTGTTCCCACAATTTATTTTATACGATTCGACCATGACATATTTTTTGCAATATCTCTTAAATGAAGCATATTTTCGATATTCAAGAGGTATGCCTTTTTTGTGTAGAATTAAATTCCTTATTTGCTTTTTATGGCGAAATTTTCAAAAATTTCTGAATAAAAAAGATACAGTGAAAAAGTATTTTGCTGACCAGGTTAAAACGGCGCCCTCCACATTATAATTTAAAATGGACCTTGCCATCGTATTCGCCATCAATTGAATCTCTTAGGTGCCAAATTTTATCGAAATCGGTTCAGCATGTTCAGAATTAATGCAAAAATTAAAGATAAAAAAATAAACTTTGAAGGCCCATAAGTTTTTAATGAGACACTTTTTACTTGAGCAAACTAGGTTGAACCACTTTTATTTGTTCCCTAGAACCTACCATTGAAGTATGTAACATTCGTTTCAAGACACCCTGTAGAAAGAATTTCTCACATTCGCAAGTTGCCGATCGTTTATTAAGTTGCATTCCGCAAAAATAGCATTCCTTAAAGAATCAATATTTGGATGACGAGTTTTATAAATCTTATTTTTTAAATGACCCCGCAAGAAAAAGTCACACGGTGCCAAATCGGGAGATCTAGCTGGCCAGTTTATAGCACCACCTCGACCAATCCAGCTCTCTGGAAATATTTCATTTAATAATTCCCTCACTTGTGCTCCAAAATGTGCTGGGCATCCGCCATGTTGAAACCAGACCTCCCGATTCGCATGTGCAACTTCTTCTAATGCAGGGCCAATATGGTTAATTAAAAGATCTAAATAAGCTTCTGAATTTAAATTTCCCTGTATTTCAAATGGTCCTATAATGCGATTATTAAAAATGCCTGCCCAAATATTGATTTTTTGAGGGTATTGCGTTGTAGTGGGTAGATTTATTCTGGGATTTTCCTGGGCCCAATGCCTAACGTTTTGTGAATTTGGCTCTTGATTTAAAGTGAAGGTACACTCATCGGTAAAACAAATTGATGAGAGGAAGCTGCGATCCCGATTAGCCCGTTCTTGCATTTCTTCACAGAAAGTTTGCCTTGATTCTTCGTCAAAAGGAAATAACTCTTGGTGACATTGGAATTTAAAGGGATGATATTTGTTTTTTTTTAATATGTTACGGACAGTTTCTCTTGAAACAATACATTCTAGGGCAATAGACCTTAAACTAGATGTTGGACTAGCAGTTATCAGGCCTATTACCATTTCCTCTACCTCAACATTTAGATTTCTTGAAACGACTAAAAAAATAAATGATAAGATTAATTTTAATTTTGTTTCACTCCACGTTATCACTTGTTAAATTTCTCATAATCCCAGTAAAATTTAAGTTAGCGAACAATAAGGAATTAGCAACTAGGTAATAATAATAAGCGAATCAGAATTATCTAAATAAAAACCAAGTAAATTTATTAGTAAAAATTACCTTCTTTCAATGAAAGATTCCCAGTATCTTCAAATTTCAACTAAATTTTTTATTGTTGTTACCGAAGGAATAGGACTGTTATTGAATTTTACAGAAAATAAGTCACGGACTACCAGCAGACTATTGCCGCCGTAAAATGTTTTCACAATGAAAACCTTTTCTTCAACTGAATAAATATGTTTGTTCATTTTGAAATTCAAATTTTAAATTGTCGATAAATAATGTTGACAGTTCAGACGAATTAGAAATTAGAATCAAGGGAGTCTTTGATTAGAATAAATTAAATTGTCATAGGTAATCATAGGATGAATATCCGTGTTTTAATTTGAAAATTATTAGTGTAATTTTTGCTTTTAATGCTTTAATAAATTGGAAAATTGCAGAGTTTTTGATATCCTCATACGCAGAAAAAAATAGTCTTTCGATTGCAACCTTTACCACCACTGTAACTACACATGGGGAGCAGGAATCCCCAAAAATGTAATTGCCCATGTTATTTCCCCATGTACACATGGAAGTTTGTCACACGGTACATAAAAAGAGTGCAATTGAAGACATTTGTGTGAGCTTCCAAATGCAGTAAGTCAACGAGCCACTTTTTTAAGAAAATATTTTGAAAATTTGAATTCAAAATTTAGAAGTTATTGTTTTGAACGAAACATGGATTTTTTCGAGCGGGAGTGGGTCTACATCCCGACAGAATAACTCGGCTAAATCAGTCAAAACAAAAAAAGGTTGCGGTTTCGAAAAAAGATTCATTGTCTTGCATGCTGGTTCACCAGCCGGATTTCTTCCGGGGGCCAGCCAAATACTCGTATTTTCTTCAACATCCAAAAGTGGTGACTACCATAATAGCATGAAAGTGCTAAAGAAATGCTTATCCTAAATTTAGATCGACCCTTATTTATGGTGGAAACGAGAAAAAATTTAAGATGTCCAAGTCAATCGAATAATTATTTCAGTTTCTGAAAAAGACGGTGATACTTCTGACGACTCCTTGGACAACTCAGACGGCGAATTCGAGCCTTTTTAATTAAGTGTTCTTTTTTAGCTTTTCTGGAGTACCTATGTCGAATTTTTTCGTCGGAATATTGTTCAATGCCCCTCCAATAAACTTATATAGTTCTTAAACTCACATATATTTTTTTTTGTACACAGACTGTAGATTTATTAGGTTACCGCTTTCTGTAGTTTTCTTTGCTCCTGTTCATTTTTTCCATTCCTATTTATTTTTTAAATTTGAACTGAACCAATTTCTAAAAAATTACTAATTTCCGTGCCGACATATTTCATATTTCTTAATTTTGTCTGAAAATTTTGTAATTTACTAGACTGTAGCATTCCTCACCATGTGGTACTGAATTAAATAAACTTTTACTGTAGTGTCAACATTAATTAAAATTGTCTAAGTCGAGAAACGCATAAAAAATTAATAAAATGTTTTCCGGAATAGTTGAATAAAAAACTAACATGTGCAATGGGAGTTTAAGAACAAAGAGGGTTTTTTATGAAGAGTGAGGTTTTTCGAGAAATGAAAAATATTTTTTTCCCTCTTTGTAACCCCATCCAGTGACATACGGTAAATACAGCAAGTTATATTGCAGGGTTCGATAGTGTAATGGAGCACCGTACTGACAAGTCCCACTAGGACGAAACCAGTGGTCTGCACACATCTACATAAAAATTATGCCGTTTATCTGGTTTAAATTAGCAAAGAACTACAATTTTGATAGTCCCAACCACAATTTTTACTGTAATCTTTAATTAGTAAGTAGGTACATAACGAAAAAATTAAAAATCATCGTGTAACTAGTTTAAATTCACAAAACCATTCCAGAAATATTTTATGCAGATTCTCGCTTATGAACTCTGAAATTGTACGATTGATTAAACACGGTGTTCGAGATAGTCGACACTATTGCTATACATACCTTTATTAATATTAAGTATTACGGACTTCGGCTAAATAGGCAAAGAAGATTTTTTACGTAGATTACGATGGTGAGAACCGAAAAATAAATGAATATCGAGTTTTGGAGTTACTCGCAAAATTAACATTCTTTAATTGGAACGCCCTGTATTCGTTTGCATTTTCTAGAAGGAAAAAATGACAAAAAAATCCAGTATTATCAGTTGAAAAAACGGAGTTCAACATTAAACTATGTTGGCAAGAATTAACCTTTTTATACAGAACATTCACCATATTTTAGCTTGTCGAAAACAAGCACCACCATACGCTAAAATTTGGTTCCCCAAAGACTGAGAAAGGTGTCTGCCAAAGGTGTCTGGTTTTGACCAGTACTAACAGTAGTTAACAGCAATTAAGAAACTGATAATACTAATATGTTGAAAAACAAACGACGAGACAAATTCCAACTAAAGATGTGCAATTCACCAAGAGCAGGAAAAAATCCGTTATCATTAACACTATAAACTAAACCAACACTATCCAAAAATAAAACAACGAACGCCTACAAGTTTAACGTAAGTCAAACGATGAGTGATGATTCCAATTTTAGCCGGCAATTTAGTACTTTATATTTTGGTACATTTTTATGGTTTCACATTATTCCAAATTCACTTTTGATGTTAGATAACGCATATCGCAAAATGCACACATTGTTTATATTCGCCGAGAAGTGTTAATTCTCCAGATGGCGACGGACAACTGAGCCAAACAAATTAACAAATTCAAAAAATTATTCCAAATATAGTATAATAAAGATATAAAGCCTTGCAAAATTTAACCGGCTTTCAGAACACCATGTCAAGGTTAACGCTGTCCATTTACATTATTATATAACCTTTGACGTTTAATACGCTTATATACAAAAAAGAAAACTATTTGTTCAACAAATATCTAACGGATAAAAACATCAGCAAATTCTCTGGTTTAGGATCTTTTTAAAATATTATACCTATCGCATAGAAAGACTCAATTCAAAATATCTTTGTGCATAAAACGAATGAAAAAGTACTGTACTTAATATTTGTCTTTGACTATCTAAAATGGTACCCTCTACCTTGCGGCTTTGTGATACATCATTTCAAAGGGCAGAAGCATTATTATGTTTATAGGTACAAAAAAAGGAAATATGTCTATCCGCTATAATATAGAATCAAAATTAAATCGTACCAATAAACCATTTGTACTTGCACAGACAAACTTCCATGTGTACATGGGGAAATAACATGGGCAATTACATTTTTGGGGATTCCTGCTCCCCATGTGTAGTTACAGTGGTGGTAAAGGTAGCAATCGAAAGATTATTTTTTTCTGCGTATGAGGATATGAAAAACTCTACAATTTTCCAATTTATTAAAGCATTAAAAGCAAAAATTACACTAATAATTTTCAAATTAAAACACGGATATTCATCAGATTACCTGTGACAATTTAATTTATTCTAATCAAAGACTCCCTTGATTCTAATTTCTAATTCGTCTGAACTGTCAACATTATTTATCGACAATTTAAAATTTGGGTTTCAAAATGAACAAAAATATTTATTCAATTGAAGAAAAGGTTTTCATTGTGAAAACATTTTACGGCGGCAATAGTCTGCGGGTAGTCCGTGACTTATTTTCTGTAAAATTCAATAACAGTCCTATTCCTTCGGTAACAACAATAAAAAATTTAGTTAAGAAATTTGAAGATACTGGGAATCTTTCATTGAAAAAAGGTAATTTTTACTAATAAATTTACTTGGTTTTTATTTAGATAATTCTGATTCGCTTATTATTATTACCTAGTTGCTAATTCCTTCTTGTTCGCTAACTTAAATTTTACTGGGATTATGAGAAATTTAACAGGTGATAACGCGGAGTGAAACAAAACTAAAATTAATCTTATCATTTATTTTTTTAGTCGTTCCAAGAAATCTAAATGTTGAAGTAGAGGAAATGGTAATAGGCCTGTTAACTGCTAGTCCAACATCTATAGTTTAAGGTCTATTGCCCTAGAATGTAATGTTTCAAGAGAAACTGTCCGTAACATATTAGAAAAAAACAAATATCATCCCTTTAAATTCCAATGTCACCAAGAGTTACTTCCTTTTGACGAAGAATCAAGGCAAACTTTCTGTGAAGAAATGCAAGAACGGGCTAATCGGGATCGCAGCTTCCTCTCATCAATTTGTTTTACCGATGAGTGTACCTTCACTTTAAATCAAGAGCCAAATTCACAAAACGTTAGGCATTGGGCCCAGGAAAATCCCAGAATAAATCTAGCCACTACAACGCAATACCCTCAAAAAATCAACATTTGGGCAGGCATATTTAATAATCGCATTATAGGACCATTTGAAATACAGAAGCTTATTTAGATCTTTTAATTAACCATATTGGCCCTGCATTAGAAGAAGTTGCACATGCGAATCGGGAGGTCTGGTTTCAACATGACGGATGCCCAGCACATTTTGGAGCACAAGTGAGGGAATTATTAAATGAAATATTTCCAGAGAGCTGGATTGGTCGAGGTGGTGCAATAAACTGGCCAGCTAGATCTCCCGATTTGGCACCGTGTGACTTTTTCTTGTGGGGTCATTTAAAAAATAAGATTTATAAAACTCGTCACCCAAATATTGATTCTTTAAGGAATGCTATTTTTGCGGAATGCAACTTAATAAACGATCGGCAACTTGCGAATGTGAGAAATTCTTTCTATAATAGGCTGGGATACTGTCTGATACAGAATGGGGGTTTATTTGAATATTTGTTATAGTTATTTTTCTTTTTTTATGTTACTTTAATTTCATTGTATAATAATAAGTTTTTGTCCTTACCTAGATATGAAATAAATAAGTATTAAATTGCCAGATTACAAAATTCATTAGAGCAAAATAAACAAATGTTGCCGCTTGTTAAATTTTTCATAATTGCAGTAAAATTAAAGTAATTTAATTTTTATTATTTCATTTTACTGCTTTAACATTTTCCCAAAAACTTTTTAATAGGTTAGACGACACCTACAATTTACCCTAAACTATGGACCAGCATTCACCAACGAAACATCCACACCAGTAATCAATTAATTGTCAACTATAGGTAATGACAATAATAATGTGAATGAGAATTATCTAAATAAAAAAACAAGTTTATGTATTAGTAAAAATTAACTTCTTTGGATGAAAGATGCCCGGCCTTCAAATTTCTTACTAAATTATTTGTTGTTATACCGAAGGAATAGGACCGTTATTGAATTTTACAGAAAATAAGGCACGGACTACGCGCAAACTATTGCCGCCGTAAAATATTTTCACAATGAAAACCTTTTCTTGAACTGAATAAATATTTTTGTTCATTTTTAAATGTTGACAGTTCAGAAAATCCATAAAAATCAAAGACGTCCGTGATTAGAACAAATCAAGTTGTCATGGATAATCTGATAAATTTCTGTTTTAGTTAGAAAATTATTAATGTAATTTTTGCTTTTAATGCTTTAATAAATTGGAAAGTTGTAGAGTTTTTGATATCCTCATACGCAGAAAAAAATAGTCTTTCGATTGCTACCTTTACCACCACTGCAGGAATCCCCAAAAATGTAATTGCCCATGTTATTTCCCCATGTACACATGGAAGTTTGTCACACGGTATAGTATATGTATAGTATATAGTAGGTATATAGTTTGCTATTCGAGTCGTGAAAGTTGTATTTAGTTGTATTTATTCGTGTATTGTTGAATTGTTTGTTGCCGTTTAATTTAATTGTTACAAACTACTTTAAAAACATTTGTAAATATATTTTTTGTAAATTGTCACTAAATGAAGTTGGTTTAAAACTAAATACGTTGCAATATTTTATTGAAAAAAAGAGTGGTAAAATATAAGGGTTAATAAATAATTTTATTCAAACAAAAAACATTATCTTAACATTAAATTATTGGGAGAAATTTCTCTTTGGTGCATCAAATGGTGCTATTATCAATTCTCGAATCTGTAACGTAAGTACATTAAGTGTAATAAAGTAAACACATCGGAGTTCAAAAGTTATACCTGTACGTGAGGTGGTGTGCTCAGTACATACAAAACGGAGTTTGCAATATCAACGGGCGCCAAATGATTCGACTTTTCCAAAAACTGTTTTCTTACTGCTAAAAGATCTGGCGGTGGATTAGTCCCTAGCCCCATTTCGGTTTCAACTAAACCTGGGCTTAGATTCTGAAAATAAAAGCATGCTAAAACTAGACAAATACATTGTTCATGGAATCAACAGTATAGTACGGAATCTGAAGGTCGAAAATCGATCAAGGGGTGTCAACTCGAAGATATAGTTTCAAGAAAATAAGGGTAACATGGGAAATCGTTATGCGAATTCGTGTCTAGAAGGGCACAAAAGTCCGGGATTGCAAAAAGCCAGAAAACAAAAATATTTTGTATTTTTTTTTGCGAATTCAAAAGTGTTGAATTTTTTCTTTTGAATCGTATTTGCGAGCGTAATATTTGACGTACAGTAATAATTTTTACAGAAATAGAAAGCTTATTCTCTGCACTTTCCGCTGGTACCAAGCCCGTTTTTATATTATTGTTAATAACACCTATACAAATTGTTTAATTAGAGAATGTGCAAAAAGTGCACTGCAAACTTCAGCATCGAGGGAATTTCCTAACTATTATAGTCAGCTACATATATGTATCGTATCGAATGTTCTGAAAAGAATGTGGAAAATTTTGGTGAAACAATCATTTCAATAGCGTTTTTGTAGCAAAAGTTATAAATATTTATTTACAGCATATCGCTGCCGGCTTTCGCCGGGCAAACCCCGACGCAGTTCAGTTCCTGTCCCTATCATGCCTCGCATCATGCTCACGTCCGTCCCTTGTTAATCTGTGCGTTATCGCGTAAGTCTGTCTCTTTCTCACTAGCAGAATGTGTGACAATTTGTTTAAGAAATAAATTTTCGTCTTCGGTCAGCCTAAATACTTTAATTGTAACGTATAAAATAACCTACATATTATTACACGTATTATGATTAATAAACATAAACTGCAACTTTTTACATAGGTAACTAAAATATAAATTTGGAACAACATTTACATATTATTCACCGATCTAATACGACGGATAGCGACATCAATTTTAAAATGATTTTAGCGTGTGGAAGAGGTTGTAAATTTGGTAGTTTGTGTGATGGCAAACAGGAAAATTACGACCTCTGTGCCCACCCCGCGTCGGATATTTTACAATTGGCATGTCTTCAAAAATTTAAAATAATATTTTCAACGCCTCTGCCTTATTAATTAAATCATAAAAAACGAGAAAATATCCGAGGTAGAGGTTCTGAGCAGTCCCTGAGCAGAGGCAGAGGTTTTGAAAGTGTTTGGAAAATAGGCCTACTTAGATTCAAACGAGCTGAAATGACTAAGTAGAGCTATAGTTGTTTTCAGTTATTTTGGCTCGTACGTCAATATGACAGTATAGGTCAAATATGTATTGCATTCCAGCAATTCTCAACAAGTAGAATTTATGATTATTTGAAAGAAGGCACCATAGATTAATAAATTGCTGGAAAATGCATGCACTTATCTATGTATGTAATTCCCAAAGTAGTTTAACGATTCAATCAGTATAATAATTGCTATATTTTCGGGAGTTTCATTGGAATATAGCGACGCAGATAAATTACAGAAGTTCAATTTTAGCTAAATGAACAAAACTTAATGCAGACAATAACTAAAGTGATGCTAAATAAGTGGTCGGTAATTAGGGTTGCCAGATGTCACTTGTTGTTGGGCCGGAGATTCCTAATAATAATAATTACCATTAACGAAAAATAATAATAAAACTCGTATAGTAGTATTAAACTTGTTTATATTTCAAATGGAAAACAAACTATAAAAATCCTTCAATCTGCTGCCGGCAGAGGCAGACTAAACCAAAGACTTCCTTATAGACTGGACCTAGCGTCTTTATGCAACAGCTAATTTTGTTTTGAAGCCTACACGTTCGTGGGCCAGCGGGTCCCGGGGGAATGTTGTTTGTTATTATATTCAAGCAACGGATCAAGCGAATGTTCCGCGACATTATGTTTCCGCGGACCGCGGCAGCACCTGTTTACTACACAACTGGTCGGCTGCTTTGTTTTGCCTTTTCCACACTCAAACGCTTAGACTGTGAGTATTGTTCCTGCTTCATCCCTAAATGTAAAGTCCCCTCTACAAGTCTTTGGACTAAACGCGGACGACTGTACACAGTTTGTCTTTACTCTTTAGTCTGTGGGCTCTATGCACTTGCCTGTAATCTTCGTCTGCGTTTTGAAGCGTAGCGTAAAATAGAATGAATGGACAGGGCACAGGGAATCACTTCAGTAGCGGCGCCGGCGTATTTTTTTAATAAGGTATCATGGCATAATAAATAATTTAATGCGCCCTATAAGAAAATAATTTATTTTCGCCCGAAGAACTTTCATGGCCGGCCGGAGACCGGATATTGTTATACAAAACCGGAAACTCCGGGCCAAAACCGGAGATCTGGCAACCCTATCGGTAATACGTAAACAAGTATAATATAAATAAAATACAATAATACATGTTACTTAACTGAAATAATGAACTGAAGAAAGTTGAAAAGAAAATTAATTTGAAACATTTACGAAAGAAAAAATGTATAAAAAAGAATTCTAATTAATTGTCGTAATAACTACATATGTATATGTGGGTAACGGTCTTGCTGTTTATATTTATAACGTTTAAGGGGGAATTAGACCTTTGGGAGTATTATAAAGAAAACTCTTTTTTCAAATATCCAAGCTTTCGACGTGTATTGACGTCTTCGTCAGGGAGAAGAAAGTGAGATTAAAATGTTAGCATCACAGTAAACAGTATAAAATATATATTGAACATATTTTTTTTACATAAAATAGTCTTTAAAATTGGAAATATAGATTCGAATGTAAAATTGTTTAAAAGTTATTTACAATTTTTATTAACAAAATTTGTCACATTTTTATACGTTATACAAATCTTTTCAATAAACTCTTGATAAAGCTCCCAATCGGGAGCGAAACGTTGAGATACTCTTTACTGCCATTAAATTCACAAAAATTATTGAAATACATATTAGGATCTTAAAAAAGTTCAAAAAATGTATCGTCTTCATCTTCAGAATCTTCAGATGAATCATTCAAGTTTATTATAAGCGGTTCAACTTCATCAAAGCGCACTTCACGTTCCCAGTCTTCCTCCACAATTTTTTCCGTGTGATTTATACAATTTTTCCAAACATCTGGAGTGACTTGGTCTAAAGCTTTTTGCCACATATCTAAAACTTGTTCGTCTCCAAAACCAACTTCTCCAATATGCAGGTCATAATATTGTTTGCAAATACCCTACACCAACTCTATTGGATTATACTGACAGTGGTAGGGTGGCAGTCTTAGGACTTGATGACCATGCTCTTGGAGCATTTCGTCTATAGCGTACCTTGGCTGTTGTTTATTCTCTTTACATAAATTTAGAAGTTCAATTTTCAAAGCCGTTTCCGAAAATGGCACATTTTTAGTTACAAGCCAATCTTTTAATTTTGATTTATTCCAGGATGCATGGGGAACTGGCTCTACTAAGAAGCTATGGTTTGATGCATTATCCATTACCACTAGCGACGGTTCCTCAAGGTTTGGTATTAGTTTTTCTAAAACCCACTTTTTGAACGAATTCTGATCCATTGAATCATGGTAGTCCGCCGATTTTGATTTTGTAGAGAACAGCAGCGATGCATTCGGTACAAAACCATGCCTAGTTCCTGAATGAAGTACAACAAATCGCTTCCCATTTGAAGCATGGCCTTTCTTACAGCTTTTAACGCTTTCATCTTGCCATGTGCGCTTACTTCCTCCTTTAGCAAAAATCCATGTTTCGTCGAGAAACACAAATTGTCTGGAATGTTCGCTTTTCATATTTTGTATGTATTCTCGTAAAAACGCAATGCGCTTGCTTGCAATGTGAGGTTGCTCACAAAGAAAACGGCGATTATTCTCCGTTTTGAAACAAAACCCCAAGTTCTTTAAAATACGCCACATACTCGTATTAGATACATCTATGACACCCCTTTGCTTTGCTAATTCATTCAGCGTTTGAATTGTAATGTGTTTCTTGTCTTCTCTCATCATATAAAACGTGTTGCGAATTTCGCATTTTATTTCTTCACTTACATCGTCACTCTTAAACTTTCGCCTGTTATGCGATTTTCCGTGGGTAGTAAGAGGATCACCAGATGTAGATTCTGCTTTGATACGACCTATGGTTCTTAAACTTATTTTCAACGCGGCAGAAACTCTCTCGTTGACAGAAGAAAATGGTATCAAAGGTCCTTTATTTTCTGCTTCTGCCTTAAAATACTCCATAAGATCTAGTACAAATTGCCTGCACTGTTTTGTTATAGTACACCCAGGCATTTTAGTTTAGTATTTCAATACCAAAATTGTTAGAAATAAATATTGGAAATTACTAATTTGACAGTTAATGAAATAAACTTGACGTTACAACTTATGAAATGCCAAAAAACATTTTTGTGCGTTCTGTTTCCAAGGAATTAAGATTGCACGTGCGTTAGCTGCCAAAGTAATAAAATTTATACATATTTTGATTGATACGTATGGCGTTTATTGCATCAACATACGTTCAATACAAAAACCATTGTGATTTGAACAAAAACATCATAAACATGAGGCGTTGCTTAGTGCATACACACGCCAAGATAGCTGAAATGAACTATACCTACTTTTCTAAACATATTTAAAACGGCTGCCTCTGATCTGAAGCTGTAGAGGATCTCTGCCTCAGATATTTTCTTGTTAATGATTTAATTAATAAATTGATGTAATCAAATGACAGGGGCACTGAAAAGATTTAGGTTAACTTTTTCTTTTTCATTTTTGAAGACCTACCATTTGTAAAATGTCCCACGCTGGGGGCTCGCACATGGATATTCCTGATTTCCAACAGCCAATTTACAATTTCTTATGAATACGAAGGGCGCTGAAATCAGTTATAAAAATTGTCACTATCCGGAGTACTAACCACACATTCCTTCACAATAACAACCGATTATGCAATTTATATCTGCTACAATTACAATCTCTTCAACAATTACCTACCATTACATTTGCAGAATGCATTGTCAGTTGTTTCTATTTGCGGCCTAATACTTATTGTTATTAACTTTGGTATGTATATGTTATCTTTGAAAATCCATCCGAAGTTTTCGGGGTTACGGATAACAGGATTAAAAGTTGTTGAATTTTTCCAAACAATAAACTCGAGAATAAACTGGTGAGCGCCGGCTCTTAACACATGTTGATGAAAGGCATCTTCTGTTTGTAGTAAATTTCGAATGTCGGATTTGCAATTGTGAAACAAGTGAGCTCTCAGTTTATTTATATTTTCAATTTTCTTGAAAATGAAGCTTATTGTGTCGCATCCACTTAAAACATATGCAGTCACTAGTAAACCAGTATTTTGCGATAGTTCTCTAATAACAACATGAATTGGTATAGACAGATCAAATCTACGGATCCACAACTCTTTGATTTGAATTCATCATGATACGTGTAATAATATGTAGGTTATTTTATACGTTACAATTAAAGCATTTAGGCTGACCGAAGACGAAAATTTATTTCTTAAACAAATTGTGACACATTCTGCTAGTGAGAAAGAGACAGACTTACGCGATAACGCACAGATTAACAAGGGACGGACGTGAGCATGATGCGAGGCATGATGGGGACAGGAACTGAACTGCGTCGGGGTTTGCCTGGCGACAGCGGGCAGCGGTACGCTGTAAATAAATATTTATAACTTTTGCTACAAAAACGTTATTCAAATGATTGTTTCACCAAAATTTTCCACATTCTTTTCAGAACATTCGATACGATACATGTATGCAGCTGACTATAATAGTTAGGAAATTCCCTCGATGCTGAAGTTTGCAATGCACTTTTTGTACATTCTCTAATTAAACAATTTGTATAGGTTTTATTAACAATAATATAAAAACGGGCTTGGTAGCAGCGGAAAGTGCAGAGAATAAGCTTTCTATTTATGTAAAAATTATTACTGTACGTCAAATATTACGCTCGCAAATACGATTCAAAAAAAAATCAACACTTTTGAAAATTACAAAATATTTTTTTTTTTGCTTTTTGCAATCCCGGACTTTTCCACCCTTCTAGACACGAATGCGCATAACGATTTCCCATGTTGCCCTTATTTTTTTAAAACTATATCTTTTAGTTGACAGTTCACCATTTTAGAAGCGTCTTTTGGAGAGTCAGATTCCCGACTAGTAGGGAATATTGTTTTAGCAAAGATATTCACAATGAACAAAGAATTTTCAGGGTAGAAAGTAAGATGAATTAAATATCTTCAATTATTGACATATATGGTAAATGATAAAAAATAGGAGAGATATGATTGTAGGACACCTGCTGAGACACAGAGGCAGATGGATGTAGATGTGCGTCCAACCATCCTTCAGACGTTCAGACTGAAAGTGAAAATTTAATTATGTTTAGGCATACTTACAGTCACTTTGATTTTACTAGCGCTGGCATCCAACTCCTGTCGTAACGTTTGTGCCAAAGCAGTAACAGCAAATTTGGCAGCAGGATAGACGTTAATATTTGGAATATAAAAGACACTATGGCCTAGAGTGCTGTTTATATGAATAATGTGACCATCGATTTTATTTTCTTCCATACTTTTAATAGCTTCCCTGGTGGCCACCAATAACCCAAAAACAGTTAAGTCGAAACAATATTTCCAAGTCTCCGTGCTTCCATGAGCTAAATCTGAGTCAACTCTAGTACCACCTATGTTATTCACAAGAATGCTAACTGGTCCAACGTTCTTTTTGATGTAATCAAACGCTTCAATAATTTGCTCTTCTTTAGTGAAATCCGCTTGGACTGGATAAAGCTTTCCTGGTTTTCCTTCAAGTTTCTTTGCCGATTGTTCCAGCAGACCTTTACGTCTTGCGATACCAACAACCTAAAAACAGTGAACTATATGAAACGGGTACAAAGACAGAAAATATTACGCACTTTTCAATTTTTCAATTTTCATACGACATATTATTAATTTGCTATCGGGGTAACTTTTCCAAATTTAAATACAGGAATGATTTATTGCGAAATCTGCGATCTCAATAATACATCAAATTTGAGGTAACCTCTGCTTTCTAACATTTTGCTAAGCAATTTTAATTTTGATTTTTGGGATAATTACCCTCAAACCACTAACCGCCCTTAATTCAT
The DNA here is from genome assembly GCA_963966045.1 of Xestobium rufovillosum. Taxonomy (NCBI): domain Eukaryota; kingdom Metazoa; phylum Arthropoda; class Insecta; order Coleoptera; family Ptinidae; genus Xestobium; species Xestobium rufovillosum. The sequence goes on from OZ014500.1 coordinate 13,205,016, forward strand.
AAAAAAGAAATAATTTCATATCGTCCGAGAAACTTTTCAAAAAGGCACATGAGGATTTTCCAAGAAATAATTTAAAGGCGAGAAAAATTAAATTAAAATAGATTTCACATATGTACCCAACTCTCTCTAATTACTTTCTTAGGCGATTTAGGCATGAGGTTGCTTAGGACAATTTTTGTCTATATTGTTTGTGTTACTGGCATTTCTGGTAGATTTTGACTGATTCTTCTAAGAATTAAATATTTTGGCGAGATAAAAGCAACATCCATGAAACTGAAATACAGGGTGAAGGTGGGAAATCTCTCGGGTGCGTATAGATCACACGAAAATAACACCGCAAGTTCATATAAAGTTTTCTCCTACGACCTTCCCCTGCCGAGATATTCTCCCTTAAAATGGAGAAATAAAAATCGTTTCTTTTTACATAAAATTTGTATTTTTGATGGAATTTCGATCATTTTCTTGGTGACGTACGTAGTGATTGACTGTCGGTAAGATAATGCAGCCTATTTTTTGACAGCAAGGGATGAACTACCTTCTTAACTTCATATTTTTTAAAGAGGTGGGTATACTTTTAATTTTTAACCACATTTCTTGTTTCCCCGCCGGATATTTTGCTAATAAAAAGTTGATTTTTTAGGAAATTTTGTAAGGAAGACAACCTAAAATTAGCATTTTTTTTCGAAAATCCTTAAAAAATATCCAGGTCTGTATTAAGAAAAATAATTGAGGGTGTAGACAACAGACGAAACGTTGTACAAAAATAACCTTAACAGTTTGCGAAAGGTAGCGAATAATTACCTCAAAAAAGAGCTTTCGATTTTTGGAAACCTTTGAAAAGAATGTCAGAAAAAATAAAAACAAAAATTGTTGATACACTATACCTCTTACTCGCTTTGAGCGTTACTTTCTCAAAAACGCTTCATTTTATTGAAACCTACCAAGAGTAACATTTTATTAGCAAAATGTCCAGGGAAACAAAAAATGCGGTTAAAAATAAAAATATCCCCCCCCCCTAAAAATAAAGTTAACAAGGTAATGGGTAGTTCACCCATTGCTCCCCTGATTTACTATCAAAAAATGTGCCGCATTATCTTCTCACTACGTATGTCATCAAGAAAATTCTCGAAATAGAATTAAAAATAAAAATTTTATGTAAAAAAACGATTTTTATTTCTCCATTTTAAGGGAGCGAAAGGTCGTAGGAGAAAATTTTATATGAACTTACAGTGTTATTTTCGTATATGTAATATACCATGTGTAACAGGAGTATGGTACACCCCCATTTTTTCTTTATTTTTGAAGATAAATTTTTGAAACTTGGCACATCACTAGGCACATCTTATGTACCTATTGTTGAAGGTCAAGTTTTGGCACAAACAAGGAAATTTCCACACTTCCGGTTTCAGCGGAAGTGGTGCCAACTTTTAATTTTCAAATGGGACAAGTTGTATGCTATTGACTTTTTGGAGTCTACATAATTTTCTGAATGCAATGGTACCACATAAGCGACAATTCAAGTCCGAGACTTTTTTAAATCTAATTCTAATTTTGTCATTTAAGTGTGCCATGACTGTTCCAATTTATTCTAATAGACCCAGGTAATGCCATCAAAAACGGAATTGCGTTGGAAATGCTAAATAATCTAATTCGTGCTTAAACAACGTTCTCCAAATGATTTTTTGGGCAAAACTCATTTTTTTCAAATTGAACCATATTGGTACCAGGGTACTATTCAAGGCTACTATTAATAAGGAATCGTTTGATATGACCAGTTTGCATCTAGGATAAGAACAACTGAAATTACAGTCCATCGAAAATTAAAAATAGGCACCTCTTTAATTTTGTTTTCATCAAATGCTAAGAACCTGCAAGGGGGCTTTGAATTTAAAAACAAATGACACATGGTAACAATGCATTCAGAAAATTATGTAGGGTCCAAAAATTCAATAATCTATAGGTTGTCCCATTTGAAAAACAAAAGTTGACACCACTTCCGCCGAAACCGGAAGTGCGAAAATTTCCTCATTTGTGTCAAAACTTTACGTTTTCTCAGTACATACGATGTGCCAAGTTGCAAAAATGTATCTTCAAAAATAAAGAAAAAAAGGGGGGGGGTGTACCGTGCTCCTGTTTCACACGGTATTAGGCACCCGAAAGATTTCACACCTTCCTTTCGATTGTATATTACATTCCCTGCCTCTAAAATTCGTAGATTCTGATATAAACGTCCTCTAATATCCAAACACCTCTAATTATCTAAAATCTAATTAGCAAAAAAGTAATTAAGAACCGTTTTAAAATAAAAATTTCCTCAATTCTTTAATTCGTCAAAAAAAATTCTGAAAAAAAAATTAAATTATTTCTCTCTTATTCTTAGAATACCTATATTATGTGTTCGTTCTTACGCCATTTTGAAAGCACATTCGCAAAAGGTGAAAATATTGACTTTTTAATTATGATTTAGAAGAAAAAATAAAGTTATGAGGTTTAGAAATTTTCTAAATTGGCCACCTAGTCACTGACAACCTTTATAATATTTTCATTACTTCCATACAGTTACAATTTCTTCTGGATATTATTCTCATCTCAGAAAAGTAGTAATAGTAATTTTCAAAACAACCCTATATATGCCAAAATTGTCGAAAAATTTGCAAACAATCAATACTGAGAATCCAAATGTGCGCTCAATACAGGTTGTTCCATTTAAAATAATAAAGTAAGGTAATTAAGCCTGCATAAATAAAAAAAAATAATTAATTATTACCTATCAAAAATATTTTTTAGTGGGAAACCTAATAGAGATAGGAAGAAACCCCCTACCTACTAAATCCATACACTGATAACTTGAACCTTAGAATTGTTATGCTATTAGATAAACTCTTATCGCGAAATATTGGTCTTCTAGATAACACTTCAAAAACGTAAATAGATACTGCAATACAGTATTCATTAAACGTTTTACTACTTTTGCCTTTTGCACTCTTAAAAACGTAACAAATTATTTATTCCTAAGTTATTAAAATTTTATCACAACATAAAGTAAATAAGAGTAGTTTGGCTTCGGTTAACTCAAATTTTGATAATTCCATTCGCGTTTTTTGACTTACTAACGTTGATGAATGCATGTTACTTACTTTCAGTCCTGCGTTAACCAAGGACTCAGCAATAGCAGCTCCTATTCCAGAACTGGCACCAGTCACTACAGCCACTTTTCCTACCCAACGATTCATATTTTCTTTGATACTTTGCTTGGATATAAACAGTAGACACAAATACAACCAATACTCGAGAAATTTTGGATAAGCCTTAATATAGTAACTCTATCTATACCACCTCTTCAAATTATACCGGTGAGAACATTAGCAGCGAAAACGGCAAGTCACGATGAATAGTTGAAAAACAGCATTGGGCCAGATCTGTTGCGTGATATCGTCACAGCATTACAAACAGAATCACATTGCGAGTACAAGAGAAAACACACACTTAACATTAGAAGTGAGTCGTGAGGGGAGCAGTTTTATACAGGTGGCTCACGTAAAGGTATTATTTTCTCTATTAGGTAGGTACGTGTTTATTTTACTTTACATGGAAAAAGTTAAAAACACCACTTTTTTTTTATTGCTTACATATGATTTCTTTATTTATTTATTAAAGTAGCGAGCCGTTTTACGCATATCTACTTATGAAAACGTAAAGTACAAAACTCAAAAAGAAAACCCAAAAAAGGACGACCGTATAATGTTAAACGACCAAGCATTAATAGTTATTCAACGAACAAGTGTATTAATAAAGGCGATTAATAATCGAGTAACGTAAAAACTCCGTCAACATCCATTTATTAAATTTTGTACGAATTACTTTTCTTGACATGACAACTTGATTTGGATATTTCATTTTATGTAATTTCGTTGTAATACGGTCAATTTGTGCTCAAAAGGACCCCCAGCGGGAAAGTTGTGGGGTAGTTTTGATTTTTTCCATTCTGTATGTTTTTTTAGGTGCTGAATCCGAATCTGAGGTTTGCTAACAAAATTTCGTGTTGCAACATTGAAAAAAGGTGCAAAAAAGGTAAAAAATCTCATTTTTGCGGTTTTTGCTTATAACTCGAAAACTATCAACTTTTCGTAAATAACCTCCCTATTCAAAATGAAAGTACATAAAATTTCCTACAAATTTCACTATTTAGGTTTTGTCTCCGACGAACAGTTCGGGCTCAAGCGCTAGTTGAAAATTGGCGTATTTTGTCTGTCTCCGCAAAAATCCACTTTCTCGACTCCACTCCAAAATTCTAATTTACTTATTATTAAAGGCTGTCAATTAGTGAATTCCTCCCAGTTGTCTGCACATACCTTATTTAGATCGTATTATGTAAAGGTACAGGTTATTTTTGAAAAATTACATAATGTTCAAGTTATTTAACGAAGTTCGAAATTGTACAAATCCAGTTACAAAAAAGTTGAAATTCCAACGAAAACTCTTGAAAAAGGATTACATATTATTATATTAGGTACTTATATTACATATGATTATAGGCTCGTTCATCTGGAAAATGAAAGAGGTGGTGAGAAAACAACAACTTGTGACTATATCTCATGAAGAGATGAATGATTACGAAATAGATTGTGAGATTAGACATACTTTCCACATCGTGTAAGCGTCTTTCTTCAGTCTGTTCTCGGTCTCTTTCTTCGGTCTCTTCTTCGTCCATGTCAATGCTGTCTTCCGGGGGCTCGACGTTTTCACACAGCCCTCCGCACAATTTGCAGATCGGGGAGCAATGGAGGCCTGCCTTTCTGCATCCACAATTGAGTTGGCGTCTCGTGCCAGTGTCAACCACTTTGAACCCTGCACCGAACTCGATACTCTGGCACATTTCTTGTAAATGTAAAACAGGCTGCCAATGAAATTGTGGATGCAGAAAGGCAGGCCTCCATTGCTCCCCGATCTGCACATCGTGCGAAGAGCTGTGTGAAAGGGTCGAGCCCCCGGAAGACGGCATTGAACAGACTGAAAAAAGACGCTTACACGATGCGGAAGGTATGTCTAATCTCACAATCTATTTCGTAATCATTCATCTCTCCTTGAGATATGGTCACAAGTTGTGCAAAGAACCTCAGCTAGGACTAGGGCATCCAGTCCCGGGATACCGGGACCGGGATTTCCCGGGACTACATGTTATTTTAGAGGTCCCGGGACCACAGCTTTAGTCCCGGGACCTACCGTGGTCCCGAAAAATGGTGGGAAATTGCGCACGTTTTCAATCAAATGACGTAAGGGCGTTTCATTTTGTTTCATTTATATGTAAAACTTTCGTGTATGTTTTTTATATTTATTTCCTCTTATTTATGTACCCTGTGTACATTTTTCTTTTGTGTTTCTATGTTACATATTTATTTTGTTGTTATGCACTAATAAAAGTTGCAACGTTTTTTTTCATGTTAGACAGTTGTTTTATTCAACATTCGTGGTAGTCACATCTTAAATAAGATAAAAATTTGCCTATTTAATATATTCTGGACTGCGGGACTAGGCCCGGGACTTTTTGGTCAGGTCCCGAAGTCCCGATTGGCCCCTTGGTCCCGGGACTTGGATGCCCTAGCTAGGACCCTCTAAACGACAACGGCTCATATAATTTTTGCTCATATAATAATGTAATATATAGTCATATAATAATAATAATAATAATACGTAATACTTTTTCAAGATTTTTGGTTGGAATTTCAACTTTTTTGTAACTGGATTTGTACAATTTCGAACTTCGTTAAATAACTTGAACATTATGTAATTTTTGAACAATGACCTGTACCTTTACATATACGATCTAAATAAGGTATGTGCAGAGAACTGGGAGGAATTCACTAATTGACAGCCTTTAATAATAAATTAGAATTTTGGAGTGGAGTAGAAAAAGTGGGTTTTTGCGGAGACAGACAAAATACGCCAATTTTCAACTAGCGCTTAAGCCCGAACGGTTCGTCAGAGACGAAACCTAAATAGTGAAATTTGTAGGATATTTTATGCACTTCCATTTTGAATAGAGAGGTTATTTACGAAAAGTTGATAGTTTTCGAGTTATAAGCAAAAACCGCAAAAATGATATTTTTTACCTTTTTGCATTTTTTTTCAATGTTTCGTCACGAAATTTTGTTAGCAAACCTCAGATTCGGATTCAGCACCCCAAAAAACATCCAGAATGGAAGAAATCAAAACTACCCCACAACTTTCACAATTTGATTAATAGCGGAGTACAGCATTACCATCAGTTATTGACAGATCATGAAGTGATGTGATATACATACTGCACGATCACGGTACCTAGACTTGAGAAGGAGCTGAAGTATTGTTGTTTTAGAGATTTTACACATTTTAATTTTAATGATTTTGGTGCTGACCTTGAGTTGCTTCCATTTTACACATTTCAGGTATTAATGACAAACACTTTTTCTTGAATTCATTGATTTTGAATATTTTTGAGAGACACGCGTCTATGAAAAGTAACAAAGCCTAGAGCTCCTTGGTTGACGGACAATGCATTAATAGAAATAGAAATATAATATTTTTGTAAAATTAACTAAGTACCTACTTATTAACTTTTACTTAATAATTTCTTTTTTTATTCGAATTAGAATCTAAATTCTTTTGTGCCATTGGTAAAAGTATGTACCTACGTTTGTGTTTATTTTTCGATTTAATAAAGACACTCAGTTTTGTTGATGTTATTTATTTCACTACCTCTATTACTGATAATTATAATAATATAATTATAGGTAATAATATAATTATTTTTTTCCTTGCAAAATTATCATTTATAATGAGGTAAGTATCACTTATAATAGTCCAAGGGTCTTGATAATTCGAAATAACTTGATACATTTTCGAAAGCTGGTTGCTCGGCAACATCCCGACGCCGAAGGCGGAGGTATGTTGCCACAGAGAAACCCGCTTGGGGAAATTTATCAAGTTATTTCGAATTGTCAAGACTCGAGGGCTATTCGGTAAGAAAATTTTTTGCCCAAAAAGAACAATTTGTTAAAAAGAAATTAAAATTGAAAAGAACAATCTTGGAAATGACATTTTGTGCAAAAAATTCAACAGCAGTGCAAAATAGACATTTTTCTGTTACTACAGTAATCCAGATGACATAGGTGAAAATAGCCCATAAGCACTCTTCAGTTAAATGTTCTCCTGATTGTTCTTTTCACTTTTAATTTCTTTTTAACAAAGTGTTCTTTTTGGGCAAAAAATTTTCTTACCGAATAGCCCTCGAGTCTTGACAAATCCTCATAATTGATACATTTCCTCAAGCGGATTTCTCTGTGGCAACATACCTCCGCCTCAACTCGCTTTCGAAAATGTATCAAGTTATTTCGAATTATCAAGACCCTTGGGCTACTATAAGTGAAAATAATTTCATTCACAAAATAAAAAATATAAGTACCTACAGAAAAAAATTCTTAACAAGATGATCTTAATAACTTAACACTAAACTTCTTATCTGAGGTATCTCTAATTTTCAGAAAACTGAAGAAAACAAATAAAGCGACTCGAGAAGTATTGATGTGCGTCTGTTCGTCCTTCTTGCACTTTTCCGTACATTGAGAATATTCAGTTTGCTCGAAATCGTGCTCCGCGCGTGACGTCACGCTTGGTCACATTCTAAGAGTAGAATGCGCCGTAGCATACCATTGTATTTCTATTATAGGACAATGTATTTTTTTAATGAAACTACGAGATGGGGCACTGGCAAGGTACAAGAGGTCTCGCAGACCGGAGCATTTTGATTATTATAAACAGTTGAAGAACTATACGCTAACTGCTATCCAAAGGCTCTCTTACCTCTTGACCAGCACACTTTAAGATTTCTGCCTGCGATCAGTCTACACCTGGTGCTTTATTGTTTTTTAAACTTTCTAGCTCAAACTCTTCCCTCATTATAGTTCAGCCTAGATTATCCCCCTCTACACTGATTTCCTTTTCTAATTTACCTCCAACATTCCCGAATATTCCTTCCGCCTATCTGCCTTTTCTTCTCTACCGATTGGGATGTCTTTAACATTTTGAATTCACGAATTTTATGGATTCCCATTTGAAATATACACATCCATTCGGTTTAAGCATTTTATTAAAGAAATATACAATGAGTATTAACGTGTAAAGCGTAATAAATACATTCATTGCAACAACATAATTCTAACATAATTATATCAAATTGCCTACTGAGAAAAATCTCTCTTTGGTGCGTCAAACGGTGCGATCATCAGTTCTCGTATCTGTAAAAAAATGCATTAGATATATGAAGCAAATAAGTAGAATTTATAAGAAATACCTGTACGTGAGGTGGTGTACTCAAAACATATAAAACAGAATCTGCTACATCAGCAGGAAGTAAATAATTTGACCCTGCAAAAAATTGCTTCCTCAACTCTGAAACTTGTGGGTGGGGATCGGATCCCATTCCCATTTCAGTTTCAACTAAACCTGGACTAAGATCCTAAAAGCAAAAATATTGTGATATAGCCTATGATAAATTCACAACATTTGATTAATCTGTCGATGTTTTCAAGCATTTACTAAATTTACCGGTTTACTACTTACCGTCACTTTGATTTTACTGGCGCTAGCATCCAACTCTTGCCTTAAGGTCTCTGCGAGAGCAGTAACTGCAAATTTTGTTGCAGGATATACATTTATATTTTGGAAATAAATAACTCTGTGACCAACAACACTATTTATATGGATAATGTGGCCATCGATATTATTCTTTTCCATACTTTTAATAGCTTCTCTGGTAGCGATCGATAGACCCAACACATTTAATTGGAAACCATGTTTCCAAACCTCCGTGTTCCCATGAGCTAAATCTGAGATAAGCTGTGCACTGCCTGCGTTATTTACAAGAACGCTCACGGGTCCAATATGTTTCACGATGTAGTCAAAAGCCTGGATTATTTCGCATTCTTTGGTCAAATCTGCTTGCACTGGGTAGAGTTTTCCTGGTTTATTTTCAAGTTTCTCAGCTAATTCTTCCAGACGATCTTTACGTCTGGCTACACCAGCTACCTAAAATTGTATAAAACCGGTAAAAGTGGGATAAAATTAATAACCGAGGTTGGTTTAAAATACAATGTGGAGAGTAGATGTGCATTTATGCTTTCTAAAGGCGAGCATAATATGAATAAGAAGTCAAATCTGTCGAACGAGCTACGCAAGCCTCGAACGAATCACTTTTTGTTCGTTGCAAAAGCCGACACAAGATCGCCCGTCGCTCGCCGAGGCTATACAAATTACCAATTGTGTTCGTTGTAGATTTCTCTGGGTTAAACTCAACACATGTATACGCTCCTTAAGTCCGCTTCCGAAATTAATATTTTACTTACATCTTGTTTATTTAATGTGTAGTTTAGATATGAAAATATAACTGCGTTCAAAAATTTTGAGACTGCTAAAGGTACATTCACACTGAACGCGTCTCGTCGCACCGCGCCGCTTATTGCAAGTTGCAGCAAACTTGCTAATTTGGATGATTCATTCACAGTGCAAATGAACAGTGAAAGAGTTATTCATAAAAGGGTGCCTGGATGAGATGCATTGTGTGTTGAAATAAAACTACACGTCACTCTTAAGCCGAGTTAACTTTTAACGTACAAACGAGAACGAATACAAACGAAAGCAAATAAACCTAGAAAGAACGTATAGACCGGCCGATGAACACGAACGAGTGCGGACGACCACTAAGTCACTATGGATGAAGCGCCCAAGTTGTACACCCAAAGTGAGTCTTAATATTGCATGTTTTTATTGCGTTGAGTTATGTTAGAAGGTTAGAACATTTAAATAAAAAAAACTGCCAAACAGGGGTCCTTGGCTCAGTGTTGGTGTGTCGTCGTAGGTTCCATTTGGGCACAAGAAGTATGAAGAAGGGCCTGTTATCACCCAAAGAGCATCTGACGCCTGTCGCAAGATTCTTGCGAGGGCATTGGCAGTAACCTTAAAGATTCCAAGTCATAATATAGTACATTGCTGTGGAAACAGGAAACCCGCAAACTCCAACACTTGCAAGTAGGTACATATTGCAGCCCAGTGCCGTTGCTTGAGAAGACTCAATCAACGCCAGTGCGTAAACAACGATACGCCAAATTTTTTCGCACATTGCTGCAACGTTTGCGAATGCGCAGCACGGCCAATGTGAATGTACCTTAACAATTTACTTTTACTTTTAAGTTGTTGTTGGAACAGCTTCTACACTTGTGTGCAATGAAATCGACCCGCTTAGTATTTTAGACAAATTCTTCTTCCAGGGAGTTCTTTTATAATCTAGTAAAATAATATATAGTGTAAAAGATTATTTTACTTATTTATGAACATATAATTTTTAAGTTTTATGTTTCTTTACATTTTTACATTCTTAAACGTAGTAGTAAAAGAATAAGTAAACACATTTTCAGCAGGCGATTACAACGTGTTAGTCTTTTCTTCCTTGAATAAATATTGCAGATACTGGTATAATTTTTTGACAGGTCTTTTTTATTTAAGTCATCTTAACTGTCATTCTGTGTTTTAAGTGTTTAATCGCAAAAAAAATGTTTTCCAATGGATATAGCTCCAGAAATTGCAGCTCAAGCAGTTGCTCTGCTTTAAGCAAGAAATAGCCAGAGATTCGTGGCCATGCAACTTAAGCCGATCAGTAGTTAGAAAGATGTTCCAGGGTTCCAAGAAACTGGTTCTTATAATCGGAAACCAGGATCTGCCAAGGAAAAAGGCGCAACCGAAAGGGACGAATATTTTCTGACCATATCAGCACTGAGGAGACGTCACTTGAATAGTGTCCAGTTGCAGCTGCAGCTAAGGAAAGAGCGTGGCGTGGCTAATAGTAGGTGGACTGCGAGGAGGAGACTTAAAGAAAAAATCCTTACATCACACAAGCCTTTAAGATTTAAGTGGTCCAAAACTGACAGCAGCCCACCGCCAAGCTCGCCTCCAATTCGCAAGAGAATACCTGAATTGGGCAGTTGAACAATGGGGGGTCAGTTCTTTTCTCTGATGAGACCAGGATTTGCCTTCATGGCAACTATGGAAGAAACAAAGTAAGTATACAGAAGACATGGGGAACGATTCGCACAATGTTGCTTTCAAGAGCGAGTCCTTTTTGGAGGTGGATCATGTATGATTTGGGGAGCAAGAACTGATTGTCTTTTCGTTGTTGGCGCTGAACCTGGCCATAACAGAAGATTCCTCAATACTGAAGATTTACGCGGGGCTTATTGGTGACCAATTCATTTTTATGCAAGATAATACGAAACTTCACAGTGCAGCAGTTGTGCACGGATATTTACAAGAGGTTGGTATACAGATAATGGAATGACCAGCACGCCGCCGCGACCTAAATCCCATTGAACATCTTTGGGATCAGCGAAAAATAAAAGAGGTTGTCGAATTAGAGCACTTTGCTCCCCGACTAAGCGACCAGTCCACGGCTGTGACGTCACAGCAGTGCTCCACGCGCTACATTCTGGCTTGTATTATCGTTCGGCTTCGGTCTGACCGTCAGTAATGATCTCCAAAATTAAAGAATTCACATATTAAATATAGGTCATCAAATTTGAAAACTATAAGTGGGCTGATTTCATTGCACCCAAGTGTATAAACGCTTTTTTGACATTTCAATAAAAAAGAAGCAATGTTGTTCAAAAAGTAACACGATGCTGACTAAAAATTGGTCCCGTTTCTTTTTTGTCATTTCTTATGCAAATAAATGTTATAATGGAATTTTTAAGTACTTAGTTTCATTTTCTCATTTAACTTTAGCCATCTTTAGTAATAGGGTACTCGCCCAAACACATCTCATTCATATAACAAAGGCTAAAAATCATCATACTTACTTTTTTTGGACTTATTTCGCAGACAGGTAGGTACTTTAGCGATCAGTTATTTACTGCAATAACGTTCCATAAAGGCGGTAGGTACTATTAAACCTTGGGATTCATTGATTTTACTCTCTTAATTTATTCATAACAAGGATAAAAAATATGGGTGGTGATAGACGAAGTGAAAATACGAACAAAAGTATTTATGGACTTATATTCAAAAATAATCCCCAAAAATGATATAGGTATTGAATCCTCTCCAAGAAATGGATTATTTTTAATATCTTAAAAATCACAAAAGTGTTGAGGCAGCTTGTCCTATGTTGGTCGTTAGTGTTCTAAAAATGCCTTTTTATTGTTACCATAAACAATGAGAAACTAGGTAGCTTTTTAAATTTTTCTGTACCACTCTTAAATATTAAATTCCAAGCATCTTCTAAAATCGTCTGCAGTTTACATTTTTGATGAAAAAATTCCTTCAACAGGTTATTCCAATGCCATTTGGCAGTAAAAGGTAAAACATTTTTAGTACACCAATCAATTACATTAGAGAAATTTCAAAAAGCCATATCTTTGTTGAGAACAATTTTACGACAATTATTCATCCAAACTTTTCTTCCTATTTTGACCTCTTCTATCTAACACCCTGCATGTATTTAATTATTCACATCTTACTTACTTGCAGTCCTGCATTAACCAACGATTCTGCAATTGCAGCTCCTATTCCAGAACTGGCACCTGTCACAACAGCAACTTTTCCTACCCACCGGTCCATATTGCTTGATACTTAGTTCTTCGTATATGGTTACTCTGAAGTACAGTACAACAAACAGATATCTGTTCAACGTAAGATAGATCACAATTCTGAAATGTCTTCGCCGTAAACCGAAATTTATGTACTCTCATAATCAATACGATATCACCTGTTAGAATCACACAGGTAACATCAATACCAGAACTAAAAGTCATGGTGAATAGCCTAAAATAAGATCTGTTGCTGGATACGCGATATTAGTCACCAGCATCATTACGCTGGAGGTCAGGAATAAACTACGGTAAGTAATTATTTATTCATAAAATTAAGCTCTTTGTACATTAATGTTCTTGACATGACGTTCATGAAAATATAAAATAACTGGAACCCGAAATACTAACAAGATGCTCAAGAATATAAACGTGCAGCAAAGTTTCAGCATGAGTTTCATTTAAAATAGTATTTTATACGCCAACTTTCATGGCAGGTACGAATAATAGGTATGTAGTGAATTATTCAACGAAAGAGTTATGATAATAATAGCCATAACTAGAGAGTTTACTGCAAGATAACTCACTGGTAGATGCAGATGAAACCCCTTACTCTAGAAAAGTGTGCACAGACGAACGAACGCTCTGTCATAGAAACTTATAATACATACACGAGTTTTCCGCGTCACAGCAACAGGAATTTTTGATAGGCTACAGCCCATCAATTAATGGGTTATTTATTATTCAATGGTCATTGAATAATTAACCTCATCATGCGTTAGGGAACACACATGTAATTTGACAAAAGCAGTTAAAAATATAAAACCGCCTTCAGTTTCAACCTCCGTTCCACACATCATTGGTTCCAACTCATCAACTCCTAATAAAGAATTTGCGAGAGAATTTGGCAGTGAACACTAGGGTTGAACGATATCAAATATTTAATTTCGATATTCCAATATACCGATAACGTTCCCCAGGCCTGTACTCCAGGCCTATATCCAGTTGCGCTATCTCATCGCATGAAATTCAACTGTTTGGAAAATATAAGATAGGCACATAAACTTGAAAGGCAATAAATAACGTAATTTTGGGGAAAAATAATACGGCACCGAAGCATGCGTAACATAGTAAAACGTGACCAATAATAGTAAAGCAGAATTCATAAACAGCATATTCCAAATGGCTCCGGATATGTAGCTAAGTAACTCTCACTCCCCAGTCAAAACCTGAATCTACTGTACTAAAGATGCTCTCGAGAGCTTTACATACTTTAATAAAAGTAGGTACTTATATGTATAAGATTACCAAATACACCTATGTTCGGTATCTTTAAAGCCGAGGTTAAAGCTAACGAATGCCTGTCCGGTTCTCTTAGGCGAAGCCCTTCTTGCACCCTTGTCAATAACATAAAAAATATAATACTTTAGGTCGTACTTTAGTCTCGCCATTCCAAGAAGGATAAACGTTGTCCCGTGAAACTTACATAATTACTGAATTATTTTATTGGCACATCCCCCTAGCACGTCACAGACGGACTTAAAATTAATATTGCCAGCCAAAATACAAAAATATTTTGATTTTATTATGTACAAAGTACCTATATCTTAAATGAAATAAAACGTAAGTTGCCCAGGTACGTATCTAAGGTGAAACTATGAATCTCGTATCATAACATAACGACTCCATTGTTTGTATAAAGTGACAACTAAGAAAGATACAGGGTGTAAAAGTTTTAATATTTTTTTAATATCGTAAGTAATAATTGATGTGTTTTCTCGTTCTTCTTGTTAGTTTTGTTAGTGTTATTCTTAATAAAGCATTTTTTTCCATTTTTACTTTCCTTGCATATCGGTGAAGCCCTCGGTGAAGCCATTATCGCATTATGGAAAATTTCAGTGCATGTGCACGATTTCACAAAAAGCAATTTCATTCAAAAACTAAGCATTTTACGAAAAATTTGGAAGATACCAATTTCTTCCCAAATTGAACATAGATTTCAAATACATTAATATCACCTGCATTCGCCAGTGGCGTAACATTGGATTGAGGAAATAAATAAACGGCCTACCCCGTAGCAACGCTACTGATGGAGCTATCAGAGCAATTTTTTTTTGGAAAATTAGATCTTGGCAAATGAAAACGACACCTTAAATTTCAACTCAATAACTTTCCTAGTTACTAAGATAATGAAAAAATATTTAAAAAATATTAAAACTTTTACACCCTGTATCTTTCTTAGTAGTCAATTTAGAACATATGTTCATATAAACTTTTCGTCTTATTTGGAGTTCCTCTAGCACCCATTTTAATTTGGCATGCCCGTTCTGAATCACACTGTATATTAAAAACATTTTCGCTAATAAAATATCTACCTATGATTCAAACAGAATAATTAGAATATTTCGAATTACAGGATTCTACAGGGTACACTGGTACTAGCAGGTACGATTTATCACTTGGAAAAAGTCACATTTAAGTAGATACTAAATTAAACAAATCAGATAATTAACGAGGAACAGATCAAAAGCCTACTCATGTCATTAATAGCACAAAACGCTCAAACAGGCGCTGTTTCTTAATTAGGGTCATTCTTCCCTCGATTCTTCCACATTTAAAATAGTTTCAGGAAACCACAAAAATAACTTTGATATTCGATATTTCCTTGATCGTGATTTATTACCACCGAAATAAGTAAATATTTACTTGCGACAGTGACAGTAATTTATAAAAACAAATATAACATAAAATGTTTACAGCAAAATCAGGTGCAACAATTTAAAACAAATGCTGCTGACAAATTATTTTAAAGTTAAATCTAAAATGTTGACAAGCACTGTTGTATTTGAAGTTCTATTATGAATTTCTGGGAAGGTCAGGACTTTATCTTTATATGAAGTTAAACTAGTCAAATCGGATGGCAAATGAAAATTGCAAAGGTATTTGAACACTTTCAGAAACAATTCATGCAACTTGGTAAATAAATATACAATTTTGGGTAAATGAACGTTGTAAACAGATCCATTTTGAGGTTATGTTCGATACTGCAGGTGTTTACATCAGAATTAAGCAAAATTAACATTACTTACCCAAATCATCCATTTTATAACAGCTGCCTTGAACAATTTGTTGCTTCTGATGTTGTTACATAGCACTTAGCACTAATTTAAAACATTTCACAAAACTATTACCATATTTGGTAAATACGGCACGTCAAACTTCACAATCGCAAGAGTCGAAGATACGGGATGCGAACGCGAAGGTCACAGACTATTCCAGTGGTTCTCAAACAACGAGACTCGTTTTCTTCAAACAACAAATTTGTAGTAGCACAGACGAATTTAATTAGTTAAATTCGTCTGTGGTAGTAGGTACCTACCTAAACAGGATCAATACAGAGTAATGGCATAATTTGAGGGTAGGTCAGTTTTTCATTCTAAAATTGAATAAAATTTTGTATGTACAGGGTGTCAACCCTAAAATTGACTCCCCCCTCCTCAATTTTCTTATTTTTGAAGATTAAAAAAAATAAAATCAGTCATTTTTCGAACAGTTTCTACAGAACTCTGTGTGATGTTTCACTCGGCGATTTACGGATGGAAAATTCAGTGCCTATTTGATTTGATACTTAAGAATGTATTATGTAATAAACTTGGAAGAAAATTTCCTACAGTTTTTTCTGCAATCTCGGGGAGTTCAGCTTGAGTGTATTGTGTACTCCAACTGACTATCAGACATATTTTACCACCAGAAATACTCTTTCATATTCAGATATTTTATTGTCAAAAAACGATGCTTGAATTATTTATTCCTTTATTGTTCATTAAAACTAATAATTGTGAATAAAATTGTATACATTACCTCGCTAGAAAATATCATTCCAGCCTCGCGCAATAGATCTATCTGGCCATCGGCTGTAATGAAACATTTTCCACCTCAGTATGTAATATGCTATTTTATCTGCTTGTTGCAAATTATATGTTCAATACATGTGTGTTTCTTAACGCTTAATGAGATTCTATATATTCTGTAGTAAAACAATAAATGGTCTGGAATTGTCGGAAATTTTACGAAAGCTGTTGCGTTGCTTGGTAGCCACGAGTGTAAATTTGAGAGTTAAAAGATCACGAGCTCGTAGCGCGAGTGATCTTCTGTCAAATTTACACGTGTGGTTAGTAAAAGCAACAGCTTAAGTAAAATTACCTAAAAATTCCATTCAAAAAATCTGGAACTTACGAAACGTCTGACTTTCAAACTCTTATAATGATCCTGGCATGTTAAACTGTAGATTCACCTCTTGCGGATATTGTGCATTAAAAATAGAAGAATGGCATAGTCAGGTAAAATGACATACTGCTAGTTTTCGAAATTCTCTGGTAGTTCTGGATGAATTGGCGGTTGACGCGCATGCACAAAGCACTATAGGCAACTGAAAAATTGTGGCCGACTTCAGTTCAAAGTCAAACCCACAAAGCACAAAAAGATTTGGCCAAAATTTTAACATTCGTTAATGCATCAAATAAAAGAAAGCAGTGCAGCCATTATTTTTTATTAAACTATGGATAATATGGACAATAATAAGGATATAAAACTCGCAATGTAATCTGGAACCGTTGTCTTATCAAATATTGAACCTTTAAAAGATTTATTTAAATACATTTTTGGTGAGGCTCCAGCCAAGAAGCATGCCATTTTAGGCACAATTCCATTACTTAAGACTAACAAACGCAAATTTCAAGTTATGAGAAACAAATTATAAAATAAATTTTCTTTTTTTCGTATATGATGTAACGTTTTAAAATACGAATTTTTTGAGTGCTAAATTAAAACAATTTTATGCTTAGATGCAGAGAGATTTCAGGCAGCGAAAAATGGGGAAGTCCCAAGCATGTTTACCTATTACCTTTAACGATGAATCATTTGAAAATAACATAAGTACTTAGCTGATTCGCAAAAAGAGCTATGGCAGTCCACACTGCGCAGGGGTCGCCAGAGGCCATTGCAAGAAAAAGATAAACCGAATTATATAGTTAAATACGTTTGAAGACAGTATAGTCAATTCAGTTTCGTTCCCACCAAAATATATGTAATGTTTTTGCAAGTTGCTCGTCTCTTGTTGGCAGGAACTGCAGTGTCTTGTTTGAAGTCAGGCAAGTGCCCTTTAATAACAAAAATTAGACTTATAATTCAGTAGAAATGTTAACCTGCCTATTTCATTACATCACAAATAATAAATTAGGTGCTTAAAAGCGGGGCTGCAAACAAACGTGTTTTATTTAACTTAAGGGGATAGGGGATGTGCTCATGCACATTAATATCCTCTGAGAAGTAGGTGTTCGTAATTCTTAGATTCCTTAAACAACTTTTGGAATTTTTACACGAAATTTTGAACACTCGAGCTACATTTTATGCAGAAATGCTCTACGTTCTCAGTTTTCTAGTAATTTCAAGGAAAAGTGCAGTTTTGATTAATTGAAAATATACAATTTTCTTCCAATTTAAAATGTCAAATGTATTTTTTTCTGAAATTGCGTTTTAAAGCTTTAACAATCCTGGGCACACTATCACACTTAAAATTTTATTCAAAAACTGTTACCTATCATGCTATCATTATTACTTATTTACTTTTACAGACTATCCAGATATATGTCCGACAATAGTATCACGAACAAGATGGGGCGCTAGAATTCCTAAACAAATTGAATACTCCATAGTTCCAGAGAAATATGTGGTAATCCATCACACGGTAACACCATCATGTTCTTCAGAGGTTGAATGTTCCAGCCTTCTAACAAGTATCCAGAATTTCCACATGGATGAAAATGATTTATATGATATAGGTTACAAGTAAGAAAGAAGCCTTTCTTTAAACGTTTGTCTTGTAAAGAAAATTTTAGAAAATTTTGCTGTTAAATCAAAAATTATACCCATTTAACACCACCCATAAATCCACCAAAAACGGAAAATATTTTCTTATCGCACGCATGTTTTCATGGATATTAAAGTGTATCTTTATCTTGATATCTATAGAAATAGAACATCTTTGCTTGTAGCTCTCATAAGTTGTCTCTGGTATGACAAACACTAAATTGTCTAAATGCGTTTTTCAAAAAGAAACCAGAGGCGACCAGTTTCATGTTTGTAAATTGCGATTTGTTTGGCTTGTGCTATGACGCGGCAGATAGTTCTTCCAAAATGTGCACTAATTACTATTGGGGACTATGTATTACACGTTGTCTAGTTTGAACTTCATTAGTGTGTAACATAGTAACATTGCTTTTCCTTGCTGTGTGTCATTTTAAGAAAAACCTGATTTCATGGACGGTAAGAGAAGCAGACTTATAAGGTGCGTGAAGTTGGATTGACCCATCTCTCAAAGCTAAGTTTTCTCATTTGCAGCATTTAGTGCTCAATTTGTGCTAATTTGTGCTGCGGTTCCCGTAATTTGTGCTCGTCAATTTTCGGAGGTATTAATAAAACTCTAAGGGTTAATCCAACTTCACGCTGATTAACCAATCTCTAATATTCCATTTTGGTTAGTGCACTCATTTAGTGCTCAATTTGTGCTAATTTGTGCTACAGTTCACGTAATTTGTGCACGTCAATTTTCCGCGGTATTAATAAAACTCTAAGTGTTAATCCAACTTCACGCTGATTAACCCATCTCTAATATTCCATTTTGGTTAGTGCAGTCATTTAGTGCTCAATTTGTGCTAATTTGTGCTCCAGTTTCCGTAATTTGTGCTCGCCAATTTTCCGAGTTATTAATAAAAATCTATGGGTTAATCCAACTTCACGCTGATTAACCAATCTCTAATATTCCATTTTGGTTAGCGCAGTCATTTAGTGCTCAATTTGTGCTAATTTGTGCTGCAGTTCCCGTAATTTGTGCTCGTCAATTTTCCGAGTTATTAATATAAATCTGTGGCGCAATCCAACTTCACGCTGATTAACCCATCTCTAATATTTCAGTTTGGTTGGTGATGTCATTTAGTGTAGAGCTGGGCTAAACCGTTCCTTCTTAGGAGTCGATTCATCGGAATCAATCCTTTTTTCGGAATCGATTCCTTCGATTCGTTCAAGAATCACGATTCTCGTTCTTTTTATCGTTGTAAAATACAATACCCTGCCCCGCAAATTCTGACTCCGAAAATGTCGAATTTTGTGAAATTATGATATTCGGAGAGCTCTCACGTCATCCTTCTCAGTTAACACCCTTCTGCTGTTTTGGGTTCGTCGCCATTTGAATCCCATTTTACCCAAAATTGCCCCGAGCGAATCATTGCATACCTTCCAACCTAATTCTTCTTTTAATTTCTGGTTTAACCGTATTAATGTCACACGACACCCTTCCGTTTTGTGGAATTCGTAAATTATTTGTCGAATATTGCACGTTTCGTACTCTGGCAGATCTGTAATTGGTCTTTTTCTTGGACGATTCTTCCTTGGAGTTGAAAACTTTGCTTCACCATTGTTTCGTGCACTACCCCCCCTTCTTTCGATGCTCCTTACCGAAATACCCATCACTTCCCATGTCTTAATTTTAATATCTGCCAATGTGTCCGTCTCACTTTTTAAATTCTTAAAGTAATTGAACACAAGATAAACAAATATTCTCGTGCTTGACTGTGAATAACACAGTTAATAGTGAATGACATTTTACAAATTTCCGTAAACACGAGCAGAACCGTAAACTAGACGCTACGCCACTGACATGGGTACCTTATTATAAATCTAAACGAAGGCGGTGATGCACAGTGCAACTACGTCTAGGTCGCACCCCCACCGCTCGCCATCACTCGATCGGTTTACTGTGACTTCTTACTGATTGCAAATGTCAAATTTTCAAAGATTACATCATCTGTACAGGCATTTCGTGAAATGTCCGATTACACCATGTGGCTACGACATAAACTCCGGCGTAGGTAGCTATAAACAAGCAGTAAGTTGTTTGTGGTTTGCATTAGGTTTAAGCTAATATGCATATTTATATTTATTTGAATGCCAAATGTGGGAGAACCTTTTAATTATTTATCTGGAAATAATACTTTAAAATTGTCTTAAGGGTTCGTTTATAGCGTTCAAATTAAATCATTATTTATAGGGAGTGACTACTGCTCCTGCCGACGTTCCCCTGAAATTTTGTTCGAAGACGGTCAGGCATGCGCATTACAAAATGTCAACACAATTTGCATTTTGGAGGTGTAAAAAAACTAAAGCTGAGAGAACGGATTTTTGAAACAGACCATTTAGTTGTCCTCGCACCAAACACACGCATTTTTTGGAAAAAAGATGATGTAAAAACAAGCAAAATATATCAAACCCGTGCGGGAGCGGAACTCGTCTAGCCGTAGGAGAACAAAATGGCAGTTCTGTACAATACCCGCACACCCACAGAAACCGTTGGCGTCACTAGCCGATAACGATGTACTTAAACGTCATTTTCCCGAAATTAAGTAATGCGCACATCCGGCCGTATTGGAACAAAATTTCAGAGGACTTGCAGCACAAATTAGCACAAATTGAGCACTAAATGACTGCATCAATCAAACTGGAATATTAGAGGAGGGTTAAGGGTGCGGAATTTGAGAACTAAAAATGGGACATGTAGACACATTTTTATTCCAACAACATTTTGAAATTAAAGCAGATATTGCGTTAAATAAAAAGAAATTATCAACAAAAGAGCAACTTAGAGATTCGCAGTACTTTTATAGTCCCTAATATTTTTCGTTCGCCTTAAATAAATCACCCTCAAATTATTGAAAACTCCGTCATAAATCCGTCATAAACTCGACGTCTTTTTACTATTTGTACACATATTTATCGTAATTAGAAAGTACGGTTGTTTAAGTTAATTATTCCTTATTAATTTCGACCAAGAAAGTTTTGATACGTTACTTCGTTAAACGTGCATGTTCGAATTAAAATTATATTGCAATCTCTTCATTTTGTGCATATTTGGCCGATATGCACAGCAAACTGGACGTTTGACAGTAGTAGTAGTGTGGCCACTGCAATACAGATGGCGGTGGCGCTTCAGTTTATTCTCATATTTCTAAATAGAAAATAATAATTTAAAGATAGGACCGCCAACTAATCCTCCCAGATTTATTCGGTTGCCGCTAAAGCAAAAATACTTGAAAATGCCAAGCTGCAGAGGTTCCGTCTGAAGAGTTTGAAGCTGTGATAAAAATCAATCATTATAGATTGTGACTATATTTTGCAGAATCCTAATCACACTTTTGGGCGATAGGTGGCAGCACTTTATAGACTAACAGCTGATATATCCCAGCCATAATCAGCGTGAAGTTGAATTAACCCATAGATTTTTATTAATAACTCGGAAAAATTGACGAGCACAAATTATGAGGAGTGCAGCACAAATTAGCACAAATTGAGCACTAAATGACTGCACCAACCAAACTGGAAAATTAAAGTTGGGTTAAACAGCGTGAAGTTGGATTAACCCATAGATTTTTATTAATAACTCGGAAAATTGGCGAGCACAAATTACGGGAACTGCAGCACAAATTAGCACAAATTGAGCACTAAATGACTGCACTAACCAAAATGGAATATTAGAGATGGGTTAATCAGCGTGAAGTTGGATTAACCCATAGAGTTTTATTAATAAGTCGGAAAATTGACGAGCACAAATTACGGGAACTGCAGCACAAATTAGCACAAATTGAGCACTAAATTACTGCACTAACCAAAATGGAATATTAGAGATTCGTTAATCAGCGTGAAGTTGGATTAACCCTTAGAGTTTTATTAATACCTCGGAAAATTGACGAGCACAAATTACGGGAACCGCAGCACAAATTAGCACAAATTGAGCACTAAATGCTGCAAATGAGAAAACTTAGCTTTGAGAGATGGGTCAATCCAACTTCACGCACCTAGAATTATATGAGCGATGATGAATTTATTACATCCGTATGTAGGCCGCATAGAATACCCTTAGTTTTAAGGGTTCTTCAGTATAAAAGTTAAAATCGAAAGTCATAATTTTTCATTTTTCATAATTATAACGCATTACTTGCAGTTTTGTTGTTGGAGGAGATGGTAAAATATACGAATGCGTAGGATGGCATAAAGTAGGAGCTCATACCAGAGGATATAACACTCGGTCTATAGGTGTTGCATTTGCTGGAAATTACGTCAGTAAGTATAAACTATTATGTTTCAGCACTCAGGTTGTAAAAGTAAGTACTACTTCAGTCAATTTTTTCCGAGGATTAAAGTGCTACTTTTAC
The DNA here is from genome assembly GCA_963966045.1 of Xestobium rufovillosum. Taxonomy (NCBI): domain Eukaryota; kingdom Metazoa; phylum Arthropoda; class Insecta; order Coleoptera; family Ptinidae; genus Xestobium; species Xestobium rufovillosum. Next base: position 13,227,889 of record OZ014500.1, read on the forward strand.
TTCATATGTGCCAAGAGGTTAAAAGTTTTATTTTAGTTCCGGAGTAACTAGAATTAAAATAGTACACCCTGTGTTACCATCAAAACACGACTGCATTGTGCATGGCAGAGACAACCATGCTACCATGCATAATATGTAGTAATAAAATTGCCGACAATTTTACGAAAGATTTGCTTAGTGTCAATTTGATAACTAAAAGATTGACACGAGTGGTTAATGTGCATAAACTTTGAGAAAATTGCCTAAAAATTCCTTGTCACGAACTGTAGTTGGTAAGATTATTTTATTAATCTGTTCATTTCAGAACCTTTAATAATATCTTTTTGAATCTATGAAAATAGTATATTATACACGAGTTTATAATGAATGCTCTATTATTACCGAGGATGAAGTTTACAACACGAGCGAGCGAAGCGAGCGAGTTTTGTAATCATCCGAGGTAATAATAGCATCATTATAACGAGTTGTATACTATACTTTGTCCACGACTATCAAAACAGATTCCCAGAAAGAATTTAGGTACCTTCATTTCCCTTCTCCAGTGTAACAAAAATTCATACATACGTTCTCAGGTATAATTTTCTTGATTTTTTGGGCAATGAATCTAATGAGGCAAGTTCTGCAGCTTCTTTTATTGCTGGTGCTGTTAAAGAAATCTCGTTTTCACTCTCACTACTCTTTATATCTTCTTTTTTAGAATATGCATTTCAAATTAAAAGCAAACCATGCTGATTTGACGTTTCAATTTGAACTAACACATCGCGATCGCGGCCTACTAAATAAATGTAAAAAAGGGTCAAAGCGATGTTCCTATTGGTGTAGTGAATAATATTCATTAATCACTGCAGTGAATAATGTATCTAATTTTGATTGAAGAAACACAAGTATAAAGAGCATGTTGTAAGATAGTCGTGGACAAAAGTAATAAATATTTGACATTAATATTTTGACGTTAGGACAGTGTTAAGACTGACCAAAACCATTAGAATTGGAATTTTTATATAATTTTGCTCAAGTCTGTGCAATCTTGTCAATCTGATGGAAGAACTTTAACCACTCGAGGTTACTTTCGTAAAATGGCCAGCAATTCCAGACAACGTGTTGTATTACTACATATAATATATTCAAAAATACCTATAAGTACTATTTTCACAGGTAAACTGCCAAGTATACAACAACTAGAAGCAACAAAAAAATTATTAGAGTGTGGTGTGCAATTAGGGGAATTGGATTCAAAATATAAGCTCATTGCTGCAAGGCAAGTTAGTGCAACACAAAGTCCAGGTCTCAAATTATACCAAGAAATACAGAAATGGCCACATTTTACCACCTCCCCTTAAATAATGCAACTTGCAGACTTCAAAATAAGTTGCCCTGCTTATTTACGAAGACCACATTTTGTTCATTGTGTTATATATTTTGTGAGACTGAAACTGTGAATAAATTTTTACAAACTATATGTATTTTTCATTTCTTTTTATCCAGTATGACTCATGAAAACCAGGGATGTTTGCATATCAAAGGAGATGAGATATAGAGAGACACTGGCCAACTTAAAGTTCAATATGTATCCGAAGATCCCCACTAGGCTTGCCACCTTTAAAAAACTTGACCCTCAGATTTTAAATTTTAGGTATCGGCGTCGAAGCACAAAATGGAGCCCCCTTTTAACAACTCGCTAAGCACTGTGCATTTTAGTGGAAATTTAAAAACAAGAAATTAAGGCTGCTTCAGAAAAATTTATGCAACTATAAAATATTGCCTACTTGATTTCCTTTTTCAGAAAAACTTTTTAATTATTTTTACCATACAAGGAGGAGGAGGAGGAGGAGGAGGAAGTTGAGGAAAGATAAAAGATTAATACTTCGCACCCTGAGGGAGGGGAGGGATGAGATAAGAAACGCTAGAAATAGCACTTGGTGATGCTTGTTTCTAAGAGTAAACGGTGAATAGCCCAAAATGCGCCGACATTCGGCAGGTACCCTATGTTAAGAGTCTGACAAAGCAGGTCAAAAAAGTTACACCTGCGGGGTAGCGGGTCGGTGAGGTATCCGTTAGAAGACGAAGCGAACTATCAGCTGTGTTGCAACACCGATGATGACATGATTCTTTAATCACATTTATGGACACAAGAACAACACACATTCAAAGCCCGCGCTTTTGGTACCTAGCAAATGTGACAACGCCGCTCTGAGTTTACGCTCAGTCGGCACGGGGCGGCAGCACATACCATGGCATATTTTGCGTTTGCAGTGCTTTCGCTCTATCACGATTAAACCTTCATCCTAGTAAATTTAGCAACACGAACGCCTGATTATGGTAGAAAAAGGTGCATTTTATGCCTCTATGGAATAGTAGTTTACGTAACGAGCATGGAAAGTGACAAATTTCATACGAGCGTGAAATTTTATGCACGAGGCGTAGCCGAGTGCAGAAAATCACGCGAGTTTATAGGAAATACACTTTCCATCGAGTTACGTACACTATTTTTCCTACGACCCCTTAAGAAGATAAATTTATTCATAAAACAGTAACTTTATTTAAGGTTTTGTTGTCGATATTAACCGATGTCAAAATTTCCAAGTAGCCTACTAACTTACTATGAGCATAATATAATAATTCCGACCAGATCATGAATGACACGTTGATTTTGTTCTCTTGTCCGCCAGTTCATAATATGACCAGTTCGTACCTATATAAAATATTTAGGTCTTCCACGGAGTAGCCATTAAAATGTTCAATTGCCGCACCTTTCAAGAGATTTTTCTGATAAAAAATTGTTAGATTTAAAAAGAGACGCGACAGGATATTTATTCAGTAAACGTCAAAGTCTCAAGGCTGACTCCAAATTTTGAATGAACTGTGCGATTTTCAAAAATTACAGCACAGTTTTGAGTTTAGCGTACGGGTAATGCAATTGTCAAGTTTCCGGCCTACTATTCTGTATGCAACGTGCTGCTTTCCTAGGGGGTCGTAGGAAAACAATGTTTCGAAAACTGTAAATCTCTTGCGGCTATGCACACGTGGAAGATGGTCAATTTCATTAGTGAACTGACACTTTCTAAGATTAAATTTTTAAATTTTTCTTCTATAGAAGCCAATCAACGACGCAGCCTTAGCACTCAGTAGCCTTAGCAGAGGTTGTCGAGTTTACTCAAAATTTGACGAAAAAATAGCAATGTAACCTTGGAGTACTTAGGTATGTTTATCATTCCAAATAAACAGCGAGCACACGTGTACTCTTGACGTCTGTCAGTTTCAGTTACAAAATATTTCGATACATCTTTTGCAATGCAATAGACCTTATTATTTGTAACAGCGCCTTCTGTTTTTGGCAGATACCTTGACATTGTGTGGCTCAGAAAAAACGTTCCGATGTTAGCGTTTCCTAAAAATTATTCACAAACTCAAAGTTTTATGATTAATAAATATTGTTTACCTTTTGTGATATGACAAAAACTAGACAAAAATTGTGAAATCATGTTAATCACTAAAATCGTTCATAATCTTTTGTGACACTCTGATACTTCACAACAGTGATAAAATTACATAATTCAATAGGAAAATGTTGCAACAGCAGTTTCGTTTCTGAACGCACCAGATGTCAAAAGCGGCGCCACACGCACTGATTAGCGCACGCACAGTTAAAATCAAAATAAGGTCTATTATTATAGTGGTTTTTGAGTTTTTACGTGCAAGAACAACACACTAATTTAATATAAGCTATTTCCACTGCAAAACTACTATATATTTCAAAAAATGAATTATGTGTGACACTGACAGCTGTCAAGAGCAACTAACAATTTATGTGTTTTGTTTGGAATAAAAATCTCACTTTTGCTTGTAAACAATTTATTTAAGTAAATAAAAGAATGTTGATATAGTCCCGTACGTGCGGGACCCAAAAATTACATTTGAAGTCACGCACTCATGTATGTTAACCTACCTACGGGATCTGCTGTTTAAGTACCTCGTTAGTTCAAAGTTCAAATGCAACCAGTAGCGTCGGTAGGTAGGTAGGTATCGCATAGAACTGGTAGTTTGGTATTCTCGGTCCTGGTGGGATTGGTTCCCATAGAGGTTAGTTTTTTTCTCTCGGGTCTTTGTTTTTGCATTATCTCTTTTTTGCAAGAAAGTGCGTGTGATGGTACGAGGACAGCTAAGGGGTCTTTTAAAATGCGTGTGTCAGATTTGGGTTCTGTCAGCAAACTCCGCGCGTGCGGGACTTGAAATTTAATTTTCGGGTCCTACGTACGGAACTATATCCGCGTTCTAAATAAAATTTCTTATATTTCAATTGTTCTGTGGTGGAAATACTTCTTATCTATTTCTGAGATATACTTCGTCTGTGGTAATTTTAATTAGCTGTCACTGTCATAAGCCAGCATTTTAGGTTATGATTTGAAAGGAAATGATTGAGAAAACATTGAAACACAGAATACAGAAGACAAAAAGCTACAAATAGTGAATAACAATGCCAAACTGGAGCCAAATACAAGCTCAACTGAAACACCCCGCAAATCCTGTAGTATTCTTTGATGTTTCTGTTGGAACAACGGTAGGCCCTTATTTCATTCTAAAAATTTCAACATTTACTTTTTTGCCTCTAAATTCACATGCACGATACATTTATTTATTTATAATTTGTAGGAAATAGGAAGAATGATTTTTGAATTATTTGCCGATGTTGTTCCGAAGTCTAGTGAAAACTTTAGACAATTTTGTACTGGTGAATTTAGAAGAGATGGAGTTCCATTAGGGTTTAAAGGAGCAAGTTTTCATAGAGTCATAAAAGATTTTATGATTCAGGGTGGTGATTTTGTAAATGTAAGTATGTTTTCTTATAACATACGTTCGTTGCCTTTAATCAATAATGTCATTTTTTACATTACGTTACATCCTAATTCCATGATGATCGCGGTGCCAATGGATAGGACTCGCCTCAGAATGTCGTGATCCACCTTTTTTGCAGAAAAAAATCACAATTTCGTTCTCATCTCACATACGCCTGTCACTGAAGAGGGCCAAAAAAGAGGGGTTTCACTGCCCACCATTTTCGGTTTTAGTCAAGCAGAGCGAGCATGGCGAGCGGAGCGTTTAAGCTCTTAATATGTTTTAAAATTTAAATCAGAAATAATCCTTAGGCCCGGTTTTTCAAAGAATCCAACACCGCGTTAAGTCTGACACCGGCTTTGTTGCTATGATAACGGCTTTCTGATTGGTTGTATCATAGCAACGGAGCCGGTGTCAGACTTAACGCGGTGTTGGATTCTTTGAAAAACCGGGCCTTAAAGTACAAAGTTTTAGACTACATGTCTACTAGGATTTTTTTGTTTATTTTAGCGAGTAATATACGACTAACTGTAGCTGGCCCACCATTTTTTACACCCGTATAATCTAGCTCTTTAACAATTGGGTGGGCTTTGGTTTTGTATCACTGCTCGAAGTATTAATTATTGCAAGGTGCAGGCAGTTGCATTTTAGAAAATTACGTAATTAATTTTTTTGCGATTAAGGGTGATGGTACTGGAGTCATGAGCATATATGGAGGTGGTACATTTCCAGATGAAAATTTTAGTTTGCGACATGATACACCTGGATTACTATCAATGGCAAACAGCGGAAAAGATACAAATGGATGTCAGTTTTTTATTACGTGTGCAAAATGTAATTTTTTGGATGGGAAGCATGTTGTTTTCGGTAGAGTTATAGATGGATTATTGGTAATGAGAAAAATAGAAAATGTTCCAACGGGCCCTAACAATAAGCCTAAAATTCCTGTAACTATAATTCAGTGTGGACAAATGTAATTTTTAATGTTTTATATAAAATGTTTCCATAATTCTGTGGCTTCCTTTTTTTGGCTGATTAAACTTATTGTACAGCTCCTTTTCTGTTCCCAAAATATTTCAAAATATTAATCTACAAGGTCAATCAGAGTTAAAAATATACTTATGGAGCGTGACATTATGTGGTTGGGAAACGTGGAGGATACGGAAATATTATAAGCGTTTGAAATGAAGTGCTACAGACGCATGTTCAAGATATAGTGAATAAGTAAGGTTAACAAAAGAAGCTGTTAGGGAAAAGAAATATATATGGAAGACAATAAAGATTAGGAGAGATAGGATGGTAGAACACCTTCTGAGATATGAAGGGATGTGCGTCCGTCTTAGTTTCAAACTGAAAAATTTATGATTATTATTATCGAAAATATTTTTTGTTATAGTGTGAGATAGGAAATCACGCAGCATAATATACAAAAAGTAATACAAAATCAATTTTGTAATCCCCAACTGATGGTTCAATCTACACAGCAATTTTTTTCCGTGCCAAAGGATCATTAATCAATTTATGTTTACAGTTCAGGAAAAAAACAGACTTATACAAAAGAGATTTCCTTAAAGCAGTAATATCTTGATACGCCTCTGGTAGTAGTTCAAAAGGTAGGTATTATTCTATGTTACTGGTAGAACTAGATGTTCTGCCCAATCAAAGTCGAATACAGCCAACACATGTTTGACATTAAACTAACCTATAATAATTTATAAGTTTGGAAAATGTGCGAAGAAAAAGAAATTTTTGACCATTTATTAGAAATAGGATGTTGCAAATATTGTTGTATTAGATATCTATGTAACAAGTATATAGATTTAAATTCCACTGATGAATATGCAGAAACGGTATAGCTGACAATAATAATAAATTGTGTAGTGTGAAATATACATTGATTTTAGAATGGGTTCCTTCGTTCGCAAGAATCAGATAGTGATAGTGACGACCAATTGCCCAAGAAAGTTAAGCAGAACCCTTGCATTGCATGCCTAGGAGTCCTCCACGACAGCTTTATTACAAGCATTATATGTAGTGAATTATTACTAAGGGACGTTTTACATTATGATAGTCCCGTGTTTTCGTGTTCAATAAGTTTACCCGCATGTGTTTTATTAAGAGAACATAGCATGAGATTATATCTTGAAGATAAGTTTCCAAAAAAATTCACTGAAGGTAATATTTCAGCTTTTTTGCGCATGCACGCATTTAAATCTAAAATTACATTTTTGGGTTTGCTTAATATGGAATTTAGGTCAATTCCATGAATGATATTTATTAATAAAATTTTCCATATCTTAAGAAGAAATTACTGGTAGTACTAACAGTAACGTCACACTGCGTTTAGTAAGCAGTATTACCATCTCGAGAATTACTCACAGCTTGGCAGTTCCTTAGAATGATTAAAAATTAAAATACTTTGGTCAGTGGTATTTTGTAAAAAAGGAATCTATAGTTTAAAAGATTTCCAAAATTAGGATGAATGTGAATATTCGTCGTAAATAGTGTCAACCTTCTTTGAAGCATGTACCACGCATGCTCAATAAGATTTAGGAGACTATGGAAGCAAATGAATTGGTTCATCACTCACCAGTCAGCCAGTTGGTCACTCTGACCTGCTCTGATCAATATGTAGACGTGTATACCTATAGCATAGTTCTGGCCCAGAAGCTAACAACAGATTATAAAATGGGCCCTATTTTATGGTAGAAAATTATTCTGACCCAAACCATCACAGAGCCTCCTCTGTACATATAGAACCTCCCCAAAAATGCCTGATTCCTTCTAATTTCCTTTGCACACCAAACTTTTATTCTTTTGCTATCTGGCCGAAACCCAAAACCTACAATCATTTGTGAATAGAACATTCCACTTCCACAGGCAAACCCAAGATAACAGTATGTTCCTTAGACCCAAGCTTAGACCATTTTAAGCAGCGTGTAATTTGTATTTAAAATTTTCTTTTAACAAATGTTACAAAAACACGAAAACATTTTTAGAAAATCAGGAACTTCCTCTTAGCAAAGCGTGGAAAATATTAATCAAAGACAGATTACAAGCAGCTGTTAGCAAAAAATTCCAAAATTCAGATATATGCGATTTTTTCATAAACGTTTGTGTAGATTATGAAGACAATTTGAAGGTGAGTGATTGACTCGAATTTTACAATTTTTTAAATCAATGTGCATTTAAGGAATTGGAAGTTTTAAAGCAACTTCAACCGATTGTGTTTGAAACACGTCAAGAACAACGAAAGAAAAAATATGGTGGGGAATTATTTAGCAGAAAATCTGTCGTGGCTGCTGTGGAAGGTACGACGTCAGGAGTATACAAAATGCACGTTCCAATTCCACCCAGGGTCCCTTCCACAAGTGTAACTTGTAAATCTGTGGAGTGCAAACACAACCCAATATATTTTGCTGCCCGGTACTGTAAATATTCAAGAGAACTTAGTCAGACTCCTTGGCTTATCAACGGTGTTAAAATGATGGAAACTTCAGTTCAGGAGATCATTTTTGAACATCTAGAAAAAGTTTTTGGGTAAGTAATTTATAAAATTACAGCAAAAACTGAAATTATTGTAGTCTCGTAAACTGTAAGAAAAGCTTGTGGCTTGTGCCCCTTATATTTTGTACCGGGTGGCCAGATAAGAATGCAAAGTGCTGTATCTCGGAAGCTATTCATCATAGAGTCTTGCGGTAAAAAAATTTATTACTAAAGTGGCCAAGAGAAGACCGTGGAAAATATTTCCAGATTTCCAAGATGGTCGCCAGGGGGCGTAACCGCCATCTTAAACTTTTAAAGTGATTTTTCACTGAAACCCACCTAGTAAATGTACCAAAAAATATGTGTTTTTTAAAGATAAGCTTTATTCGAGTAATTCTTGTTTAACACTTTGACGTATCTATTAAAATGAAGTGGTGATTCAATGATTTTTTATATAAACGGCTGTAACTCCTAAAGGACTGAACGGATTTTAACAAACTTGGTCTCGTTGGAAAAAGCATTTATTGCTCCATCAAACCCATCTTACCTGTGATATGTCTTCTTAGTGATGCCGCTAGAGTGCGTTGAAAATTGCAAAATTCTCTAAAAAATTAAATGCAATAATACGACTTTTTTTCATAAAAATGTAGTGAAATGATACCTAAATAGGCTAGTGAAGACCACATCTCGATATCTTATTTCTAGCCAAAAATATCGAAAAAAGAAAATTTAGTTATCATAAAATTTTAGAGAGACGCTATTACACCGGTATTTATTCTTATTTATTTGTCTTTTTTCAAGATTCAGTGATAAAATTTCATAATTTTATAATTTTTAAATAATAAAAGTATTCTTAGTTCAAACAATTAAAAAAAAAAACGTGTAGGGGCATAAGAAGAAAGAAGAACCGATTTTGAAATAAAACTAATGCCTCCTTAAATGCTCGAACTGTCTTCCATCACACTCAATGCATTGTTGGAGCCGCTCATGCTTAGACATTACGGCAGCTTCAATTTCTGCTCTTGACAGGCTACGAATGGCCTCTTGTATTCGTATGTTCATGTCGTCTCTCGTTGTTGGTGGAATTTGGTAAACAATATTTTTTAACCGACCCCATAGATAGAAGTCCAAACAGGTCAGGTCAGGTCTGGGGTTCGGGGTGGCCAAGGAAATAGACTTCCTCGTCCAATCCACCTCTGGTGATATCTTCGATCTAAATACTTTTATTATTTAAAAATTATAAAATTATGAAATTTCATCACTGAATCTTGAAAAAAGACAAATAAATAAGAATAAATACCGGTGTAATAGCGTCTCTCTAAAATTTTATGATAACTAAATTTTCTTTCTTCGATATTTTTGGTTAGGAATAACATATCGAGATGTGGTCTTCACTAGCCTATTTAGGTATTATTTCACTACATTTTTATGAAAAAAAGTCATATTATTGCATTTAATTTTTTAGAGAATTTTGCAATTTTCTGTTATTATATCAAAAAACGCGCTCTAGCGGCATCACTAAGAATTAGACATATCACAGGTAAGATGGGTTTGATGGAGCAATAAATGCTTTTTCCAACGAGACCAACTTTGTTAAAATCCGTTCAGTCTTTAGGAGTTACAGCTGTTTATGTAAAAAACATTGAATCACCCCCCACCACTTCATTTTAATAGATACGTGAAAAAGTGTTAAACAAGAATTACTCGAATAAATCTTATCTTTAAAAAACATATTTTTTTTGGTACATTTACTAGGTGGATTACAGTGAAAAATCACTAGTAATAAATTTTTTTATCGCAAGACTATGATGAATAGCTTCCGAGATACATCACTTTGCATTCTTATCTGGCCACCCGGTACAAAAATTCAAAATTTTGAAAAAATCGCATCCATGGAGGCCCCTCAACATATAGGTACCAATAAAAGATAATTTTGTGTTCTGTTATTCTTTGAACAAACAAATGTAGAGCCGTATTTGTATCTTAATATTTCTTTCATTTCACAGGATTTACCAGGGCAGTTTGAAATTTAGTTCAAGTGGAAGGGAAGATTGCGACGTGAGATGTTTAGGAAAAGGGCGACCTTTTTACATAGAAGTTTTGAATCCCAAGAAATCACAAGTTACATTTGAAGACTTTCGAAAACTAGAGCGTGAGATAAATAAATCACCTCTGCTGTCTGTAAGGGACTTTCAGATTGTTCACAGGTAATTAATTCATGTTTAGCAATATTTTTAGATCGACAAAATGAAATTCAAGAACTAAATTCTGGGACTTCTTATTCCCCCCTATTCGCCATATTTGGGAGTATCTTGGGAGTTTAGATAATGTGCCGCGTTTTGTTCTGAGAATGTTGATTAAATTATGACAAAAATTTCAAAATATCTACGACATCGCTCACCTACTGACTGCGATCCCGGGATTATTACAAATATCCTGATTCTGAAATCCTAGGATATAAGACTGACGGCCCTATGTGTTGTCAAGTCATTTGTGCATGTGTGCCGACGTGCGGAGCGCCTTCCCAAGTGGGTTCTCAACAGAATTAGGTCCTTTATGTTTTGAATTTAAGCATAGAGGATGACAGAATTCAGCCCTTGAGCTTACAAAGCCTAGACCTTTTGTTTTCACCTAAATAAATTTCATTCAGAAGGGAATTGGGGTGCTTCCTAGGACTTTACTAAGAAAAAGCAAGAATTGCTAAAACGTTTTGATGAACTAGTTCGGGATTGTTATTTAAACGATGAAAATTACTACAAAATCAATCTTCAAGTAGTTAATATTGTGGTCTTCCAAATCACTTACAGATTTGATGGCTTATTTTCATCAGTTGAAAAGCTTGTTAAGGGGATAGTGCACCCATGCATTTGCAGCACCTTCGTAGTTTTGCTCTAGCAAATCATTCGATTAAAATATTTTCGTTTTTTTTGTTCTTACTTGTCAAGAAAGAGTTACTCTATGAGCCCTACCAATATTTTGAATAGAACAGAATAGAATAGAATATATTTCTTTCACAATATTACAAAAGAATGTGGAAATGATCAACAATACAATAAATTGGTGATTTGGCCACATAAGTACTAACGGTACTTAAGAGTGGACATTCTCTTAAAAATTCATAAACTAATCAAAATAAATACTGATATAAAAAACTAAACTAAAACTAAACTAAAATGATAATTATAAATTTAACAAAAACCATCGTGTACTGTAAACTTAGAAGCATGTATAAATTTCACAAATGAGTCAGTTTCCAATTGAAAAGCTATCTGAAATATATTTAAATATTTTAATAGTTTATTAATTATTCAAAATAAGTGAAATAATTACCCACATTCTCGTCCGGTTTTGGCTTATTAAATGTGAATGATATGTAAAGTCCTTGGTAGGGCTCATTCTTGGTAGTTTTATCTTCAAAAAAAGAATCGTTAAGATTGGATGAAGTTTTCACACAGGACCCGAAATACAAACTCATGTTTTTGCAAAATGCTGTTCAAAGAAGATCGACTCTCCACCCTGACCTCAAAACGCATGGTGTACTTAGTAGGTCGCGTATTAGACCGTCAGTGTAGGGGAAGTGAAGCCTTTAATTTATTAGTGTTTATTTTCTCCCTTGAAGTTGTTTTAGAATTTGCCAAAATATTTTAATTTACTGTTTTATAAAGACTACAACTAAAATTAGATTCGTTTAGTGATGGGAAATATAAAAAAAAGGTAAGAAGTGGAAACGTTATCCATCTAACCCTTATCCGAAACGGAAATGCAGCTCTGTAGGGAAATGCGTGTTTCTAAATTATTGTATTTTCTTTTTAATTATGATGATGGACAATAGAAGTACCTAAACTGGAAAATAAAACGAAAACGAGAAAATGTGCAACCGAGAAATATGCCAAATTTTGTAGTAGAAGCCGATGAATGTCTAGCAATGGTATACCTAGGTACCCACCTGTTTATTGATTGATTACAATTTATTATTCATCATCATCATCATCATAAGGTTCTCACTCCGAAGACTGGTTGGACGCGTACCTCCATCCTTTTCTATCCTGAGCTAACCTACGCATTTCCCTAAAATTAGAACATCCTACATCCCTAACTATTTGAGAGTAGTAATCTAATCTGGGCCTACCTCTATCTCTGACTCTAGTATGTCGCGAACTAAGCCTTCGTGCCTCAGAAGGTGTCCTACCTTCCTATCTCCTCTACTCTTTACTGTCTTCCATAAATTTCGCTTTTCTCCAACTCTATCTAATACCTCTCTGTTGCTAACCTCGGTATCTTCATCATGCGTCTGTAGCACCACATTCAAAATGATTCTACTCTTTTTTGATCCGCTTCTCCTATTGGCCAAGTTTCGCACCCGTATATAATGCCGTACTCCATATATAGGTGTATAGTTAAACTGATAGTTCTAAAAGTTTCGCACTTTTCGTTTTGACAGAGCGACTATGATGTTCCTTTTGTAATCTTCTGGATTCTCACCTGCCTCGTGTATACGGCTAACTAGTTTAAATAAACACTCTCTTACCTCTTGACCTGCACACTTGCTATTTCATATTTTTCAGAAGCGAGTTGACATCTATTAAAGATGGCGAAGAATCAAAAACAAAATCATATAATGCGCTCTGCGTTGCAAAAGGACCAATAACACAAGAAATTACTTTTAAAATTAACAGTACTAGTACGTTTCAAATAAACCAGAAGACACCAATTCGAGTGTTGCATAGAAGGCCTTTAGCAGATCGACCTAAAACAATATACGAAATGAAGGCAACAGCAGTTCCAAACAGGGATAATATGTTTGAATTAGAAATCATTACTCAAGCTGGAACATATGTTAAGGAATTCATCCACGGAGATTTTGGAAGAACGAAACCGAGTCTTGGGGATATTATCGGTATGGAAGTGGACATAATTACTTTAGATGTCACAGCTATTAATTTAGATTGGCCTCCTGAAATAAGTGATGACTAAGTTTTTGATATTTGTTGTGCAGTTCATTGCAACTTCAATTCTATATGCCCAGTACAAAAGCTGACTTTGGTATTGTAAATTTTGTTATCAATAGGTGTTGTTATGGTTTATAGGATTGTTGTTTTATTTTCTTGTAGCTCATAATTTTTAATACATTTTTTTTTTCTTCTAGCAATGTGATATGTATTGTTATTTTTTTATCCAATTTGATTTCTAAGTTGTTATGGATGATTTTATAATAAATAATATTTCTCGCATTTGCTTTTATGAATCCAATCAGTTTAAAATCAGACATAATAATGTAACGTACTAAAGATGTTCCAAGCCCAACGATATGTTTGGGATAGCATCCCATAAGAGATCTCGTAGTACACAAAATCTGGATTTAGTTCAATAATTCAATGCCTGGCGGGGTATTTGCCCGAGGAGTAGTTGTTCGAACGGTCCAGTACCACTCATAACCGCCCCATAATTCGGCAAATAATTAGCTCTTGCTCATACTTTCACCAAGCCTGTAAGTATATATATAGCAAGCAATATTGCGTAGTTCGAGTGTGTAGGGCAAAGCACCGTACTGATGAGTCCCAAAAGGGCGAAACCAGTGGTCTACGGTTTTCCATGCACATTCAAAACATGCAATATTGAAAAAAACTTCTAACATACATAACCTACTGCTGGTAGAGCAGGAAGGTACGTAGAGATCTAAGGATGTTCCAAGCCCAACGATATGGGCATCCCGTATAAGATCTCGTAGTACACAAAATCTGGATTTAGTTTTATAATTCAATGCCTGGCGGGGTATTTGCCCGAGGAGTAGTTGTTCGAACGGTCCAGTACCACTAATCATAAAAAAGACCTGTCTACAAATTGTAAAATCAAGTGTCTATATATAAACAATGACGTGTTTAAAGGAAAGTTTGCCGAAATCAATTTCCGCAAAAACAAGATTCACCCCTCCAAAGCAGACCTTTCAAAAATGTACGATGCCTTTAAACCATATTTTCAAATTTTTTGATGAGCACCTACAATTTAATATAGATTTTTTAACTTTTTGTAATTGCTGAGTAAAAAGGTTTCTTTGTTTTTTGTGTACCATATTAGTTGATTTGGAGGTTAGAATAACTAAAGAATAAATTATGAACAAAAGGGATAGTGCAAATTGCATTAAATGTAAAGAAAAGGTGGACGAAAAATTGTTGGGAGATAAAGGTTTCTGTTGTGATTTGTGTAAAAGGTCATTGTGTGAAGTGTGTGCCAATCAATTGTTTACCTCGTCGGAGGTCAGAGTTCTGCAGTTGAAGAAGGAACGGACGCTGAAATACTACTGTGATTCATGTCTTGAAGCGATGATGAGCGGTAGTTTGGTTAATCTAAAAGGTGGAGATGTTCACCCAGAAATTAAGCAGTGCATGGAGAAAATGGAATTATTATCTGAGAAAACAGAAAGGGGCTTAGAAAGTTTGAATAACAGAATACTGGAAGTTCCAGAGGTACAAAAGAAGCGCAGTGATCCGGTTGAAGTCTTCACATATGCAGAAATAGTGAAAAGTAGCAATCGAGAAGCTTTGTTGATACAGCCAATAGTGAGATCAACGACTAGTGATACAACTAAAAGGGACATTAAAATTAATATCGATCCGGCGGAACTGCAGATTGGTGTGGATAAAATAAAAAAAGTAAGCAATGGTTCAGTGGTTGTAGAATGTACAAATGTAGAAGAAAGAGCAAATTGAAGAGAGAAGTAGAAAGGAACTTAGGGGAAAAATACAATACGAAGATTCTCCAGAAGAGAGAACCAAAAATGAAAATTATTGGAATAGAAGAAAACATGACGTGTGAGGAATTGAAGCTTTGTCTGCTGAAGCAAAATAATTGTATTAATGAGAGTGATGATTTGGAAGTCTTGATAGTTAAGAAAATGAAGAGAATGTATATGGCAATCATAAGTCCAGTGTACAAAGTTTTAGTAGAATTATGAGTCAAGGTAAGCTAAGAGTAAAATGGAATATCTGCAGGGTATTTGAACATGTGCCAGTACTTCAATGCTTCCAATGTTTGGATTATAACCATAAAGCTAGTGAATGTACGGGTAGTATATATTGTGGAAATTGTGGTGAAGAGGGACATAGAAGTAAAGATTGTAAGATAAGTGAGTTGAAGTGCATTAACTGCAGTCAAGCAAATGAGAAATTGAATCTAAAATTAAATGTGAATCATAGTGCTTTTGATAAGTGCTGTGCTGTTAGGAAACGGCGAGAAGAAAGACAGAGAGAAAGAATAGAATATGGACCATAGCAGTTACAGTGAGTGATTGATGGAGGTTCAAAATTATATCTGTCAAATGCGCAAAGTGCTATTGCTCATATTGATGAAATACGATACAGTGTCCGGGTGGTGTAACCAATTGTCTATGTATTAACTGAAACTCATTTGACCGAGGACATTTTAGACTTTGAAATTACGGTACAGGGGTATAATGTGGCTAGACTTGATTCTGAAAGTAGACACACTGGTGGTGTAATGTTCTATATTCATGAAAATGTAAAATACAAAGTGGTAGACCGTATTGTTGTGCAGAGCTGTTTTTGGATACTAGTAATCAGGATTGAACTGGATGGCCTTCCCCTGCTACTTGCAGGAGTATATAGGTCTCCTGGTGGACCGCCGAATCAGTTTCTCCAGGCGTTCGAAGATCTAGCAAAAGGAATCTCTATAATATATGGAATGAAATTAATAATTATGGGAAATTTTAACATGGACTGAAATTCGGAGACTGGTTGTGTTCGGAGATTGAAAAGATGTGTAGCTGATAATGGATGGAAGCAGATAGTGGCATCGTGTACTCATATCCTGGAGCAGAGTAGGTCACTTATTGACCTTGGTATTACAAATGATCCTAACATAAGTGCTGAAGTTTTGGATGAATACAGATACTCTTGTCATAGAACGATAGTATTTAATTGTTGCTCTGTGAGGCCTAACATAAAGACTAGGGAAATGCGGAAAAGAGTGAAATCAAATCAGGAAGCGAAGGAATTGATAATGAATACAGTGTGGAAGTATGAAATACAAAATGTCGATGAGAAATTTGAAAACTTTATGGGTTTACTGAGGGATCTGGTGGAATTGATAATGCCAAAAATAAATATAACATTAAGTAAAAACAACCCGTGGTTTAGTGACATTGTTAAATTGGCCATACAGAGACGTAGTCAAGCTTTCAAACATTTCATAATAACAAAAAAGACTGAGGATTGGACGTTGTTCAAGAAGATAAGAAATGAAACACTGACGATCATAAGAAACGAAAAGATTAAATTTTATGATGAAAAAATAGATCGATGTAAGAGTGATGCCAAGAGTATGTGGAAAACCTTAAAAAGTTTAATAAATGGAAGATCAGATGAAGGTTTCAGTATTATAAAATTTAGTGATGGCGAGTCTAGTAATATTGAAGAAATTGTGAATCGATTTAATGAGTATTTTATTGACAGTATAAGGCAAATAAATAACTCGATTGGGTTGGGCAGTGTTGGTGTTGAGTTGGTTCAAATAAATAATAGCTTCAGTGATTCCAAATTAATCGATGTTAATGATCTAAGGAAATTAATCTTTGACATGAAAAATAAGAGTAGCACAGATGGAATCGATGTAGCTTTTTTGAAAGAATTTTTTGAGGAACTTAAATACCCCTTGTTGCACTTGATTAATGTGTCAATGGAGAAAGGTATTGTACCTTCAGTTTTGAAAGTGGCTACAGTTGCGCCTATTAGAAAGGTGAAAGGTACGTTAGATTGTCAGGAGTTTAGACCAATTATTAATCTGCTTCCAGCAGTCGAAAAAATCTTAGAGAGAACAGTTTATATACAGCTACTAGATTACATTAACGGGAACAATGTTCTTAGTGAAGTTCAGTCTGGTTTTCGGAAGGGCTTTAGCTGTGAAACTGCACTACAATATCTATTGAGTGACTGGAAAGAAATAAGAGATAAACGGAAAATTATAATGGTAGTGTTTGTTGATTTAAAAAGAGCGTTTGAAACAATTGATAGAGCAAAACTTATAATAAAACTGAAAAAAATTGGTTTAAATGGTACTGTGATGAAATGGTTCGAGGATTACTTGAGAGATAGGAGGCAGAAGGTGCGACATAGGGAGTATGAATCATCTGAGGAAAGTATTGATTTGGGTGTTCCGCAGGGGAGTATATTGGGGCCCATTTTGTTTGCTATGTATATAGGTGATTTGTGCTTGGTGCTTAAGCGGTGTAGGTGTCATTTCTTTGCGGATGACACAGTGATTTACTTGGAGGGAAGCAATATATGTGAAATGATGGTAATTATGAACAAGGAGCTTGAGTTGGTTAGCAGTTGGTTTGCTTACAATAAACTGAAAATAAATGTGACAAAAACTAAAGCGATGTGTTTGTCAACGGATAATGTGTGGGGTTCCATTGTTTCTAGTAAGAGTTGTATCAGTTTGGAAGGAGAAGTTATTGAGTGGGTGGATAGTGTTACTTGGGGGTGGTCTTGGACAGAAAATTGAAATTAAACGAACATATTGATTATATTTGTAAAAAAATTGGAAAACGACTTGGTCTGTTGCGTAGGATAAGTGCTAGTTTGTCTGTTTATGGAAGGAAAACTGTTTATAATGTACTTATATTGCCGTACTTTTACAACTGTGGGACTGTGTTATATTTGACCAATCAAACTAATGTAGAGAGGCTCCAAAGGCTGCAGAATAGAGGTATGAGGATTATACTAAGAGCCAGTATATATACTAGAATAGATGACATACTTGTAAGGTTGGATTAGTTTAAGGTACAGAGATTGTTGGAATATCAAGTGTTGATTTTTATCTATAAGCTAATTAATGGAATGTTACCTTCCTATTTTGATAAATACATTGTGTATAATAGGGACAGACATAATTACCCAACAAGGGACAGAAATGAATTAGTAATAAATAAGTTTAAAAGTGCAGGAGGTTATAGCTCAGTTTTTGTGAAAGGTTTCCAAAAGTTTAATGAATTGGATGGTGAACTGAAGGATGCTACAAGTATTTATGTTTTTAAGAGGTTGTTAAGGAATACGTACGGCGCCGACAGGTAGTGCTATTTTTGAGAATTATGTTCGTGGGGGTTATTTTTTGGGTGTTTTTCTTTCCTTTTTTGTAATGTTTTTGTATTTTTGTTATATTTGTAGATAGCTTTTAGCTAATAAAATTCTTCTTATCTTATTAAAGAAATTGCTATTATAGTGTCCGATCTCGAACTGTTCTCGCTCTATGTATCTAATATGCATTATTGCATACGAACCTGCACTGTCCATTGCTATGCTGATGACACTCAATTATATTATCCATTCAATCCTACGAATGTCTCTGAAGCCAATGCGTTAATTAATTCTGATTTGGAGGTATTGGTGGAGGCATCTCTTGATCATGGTTTGCTTATTAACCCAAATAAACCCGCCTTACTTGTTTTTTGTAAATCGTCTTTAAGGGGTGCACTTTTGGATAGTCTGGATGTTAGAGTTAACGGCATTAAGTTGGTTTGTGTTAATGAGATTAAAAACCTTGGCGTAGTAATGGACAGTGATCTGCGATTCACGAAACATATTAGTAATTGTTGCAATAAGGCTTTTGGTGCTCTGAGATTGATTTCCTCTAATAAGAATTTATTGGGCAAACAGGAAAAACCCATTCTCTGTGACTCATTAGTTCTTTCTCAATTTTCTTATGGAGACGTGATTTATGGGTCATGCATTGACTTTCGAACAGCTCGCAGAATCCAGTTAACTCGGAACGCGTGCACAAGACTGATATGTGGAGTGCGCAAACATGAACACATCTCCCACAAAATAAAAGAAATCAATTGGTTAAATATGGCCAATCGACGTCTGCTGGATGCTAGTGTTTTTTATCATAAAATTGTAACCACGCAATCTCCGCCATACCTGTTCAATAAAATCAGATACAGAACCGATGTGCACAATTTAAATATAAGACGAAAATCTTTAATTACACCAGCTTTTCACAGAACAGCACTATTTGATAAGATAAGATAAGAAGAATTTTATTAGCTAAAAGCTATCTACAAATATAACAAAATTACAAAAAAAGAAAGAAAAACACCCAAAAAATAACCCCCACGAACATAATTCCCAAAATTAGCACTACCTATCGGTGCCGTACATATTCCTTAACAACCTCTTAAAAACATAAATACTTGTAGCATCCCTCAGTTCATCATCCAATTCATTAAACTTTTGGAAACCTTTTACAAAAACTGAGCTATAACCTCCTGCACTTTTAAACTTATTTATTACTAATTCATTTCTGTCCCTTGTTGGGTAATTATGTCTGTCCCTATTATACACAATGTATTTATCAAAATAGGAAGGTAACATTCCATTAATAAGCTTATAGATAAAAATCAACACTTGATATTCTAACAATCTCTGTACCTTAAACCAATCCAACCTTACAAGCATGTCATCTATTCTAGTATATATACTGGCTCTTAGTATAATCCTCATACCTCTATTCTGCAGCCTTTGGAGCCTCTCTACATTGGTTTGATTGGTCAAATATAACACAGTTGTAAAAGTACGGCAATATAAGTACATTATAAACAGTTTTCCTGCCATAAACAGACAAACTAGCACTTATCCTACGCAACAGACCAAGTCGTTTTCCAACTTTTTTACAAAAATAATCAATATGTTCGTTTAATTTCAATTTTCTGTCCAAGACCACCACCAAGTACTTAACACTATCCACCCACTCAATAACTTCTTCTTCCAAACTGATACAACTCTTACTAGAAACAATGGAACCCCACACATTATCCGTTGACAAACAGATCGCTTTAGTTTTTGTCACATTTATTTTCAGTTTATTGTAAGCAAACCAACTGCTAACCAACTCAAGCTCCTTGTTCATAATTACCATCATTTCACATATATTGCTTCCCTCCAAGTAAATCACTGTGTCATCCGCAAAGAAATGACACCTACACTGCTTAAGCACCAAGCACAAATTACCTATATACATCGCAAACAAAATGGGCCCCAATATACTCCCCTGCGGAACACCCAGATCAATACTTTCCTCAGATGATTCATACTCCCTATGTCGCACCTTCTGCCTCCTATCTCTCAGGTAATCCTCGAAACATCTCATCACAGTACCACTTAAACCAATTTTTTTCAGTTTTATTATAAGTTTTGCTCTATCACTTGTTTCAAACGCTCTTTTTAAATCAACAAACACTACCATTATAATTTTCCCTTTATCTTTTATTTCATTCCAGTCACTCAATAGATATTGTAGTGCAGTTTCACAGCTAAAGCCCTTCCGAAAACCAGACTGAACTTCACTAAGAACATTGTTCCCGTTAATGTAATCTAGTAGCTGTATATAAACTGTTCTCTCTAAGATTTTTTCGACTGCTGGAAGCAGATTAATTGGTCTAAACTCCTGACAATCTAACGTACCTTTCACCTTTCTAATAGGCGCAACTGTAGCCACTTTCAAAACTGAAGGTACAATACCTTTCTCCATTGACACATTAATCAAGTCCAACAAGGGGTATTTAAGTTCCTCAAAAAATTCTTTCAAAAAAGCTACATCGATTCCATCTGTGCTACTCTTATTTTTCATGTCAAAGATTAATTTCCTCAGATCATTAACATGGATTAATTTGAAATCACTGAAGCTATTATTTATTTGAACCAACTCAACACCAACACTGCCCAACCCAATCGAGTTATTTATTTGCCTTATACTGTCAATAAAATACTCATTAAATCGATTCACAATTTCTTTAATATTACTAGACTCGCCATCAGTAAATTTTATAATACTAAAACCTTCATCTGATCTTCCATTTATTAAACTTTTTAAGGTTTTCCACATACTCTTGGCATCACTCTTACATCGATCTATTTTTTCATCATAAAATCTAATCTTTTCGTTTCTTATGATCGTCAGTGTTTCATTTCTTATCTTCTTGAACAACGTCCAATCCTCAGTCTTTTTTGTTATTATGAAACGTTTGAAAGCTTGACTACGTCTTTGTATGGCCAATTTAACAATGTCACTAAACCACGGGTTGTTTTTACTTAATGTTATATTTATTTTTGGCATTATCAATTCCACCAGATCCCTCAGTAAACTCATAAAGTTTTCAAATTTCTCATCGACATTTTGTATTTCATACTTCCACACTGTATTCATTATCAATTCCTTCGCTTCCCGATTTGATTTCACTCTTTTCCGCATTTCCCTAGTCTTTATGTTAGGCCTCACAGAGCAACAATTAAATACTATCGTTCTATGACAAGAGTATCTGTATTCATCCAAAACTTCAGCACTTATGTTAGGATCATTCGTAATACCAAGGTCAATAAGTGACCTACTCTGCTCCAGGATATGAGTACACGATGCCACTATCTGCTTCCATCCATTATCAGCTACACATCTTTTCAATCTCCGAACACAACCAGTCTCCGAATTCCAGTCCATGTTAAAATCTCCCGTAATTATTAATTTCATTCCATATCTTATAGAGATTCCTTCTGCTAGATCTTCGAACGCCTGGAGAAATTGATTCGGCGGCCCACCAGGAGACCTATATATACTCCTGCAAGTAGCAGGGGAAGGCCATCCAGTTCAATCCTGATTACTAGTATCCAAAAACAGCTCTGCACAACAATACGGTCCACCACTTTGTATTTTACATTTTCATGAATATAGAACATTACACCACCAGTGTGTCTACTTTCAGAATCAAGTCTAGCCACATTATACCCATGTATCGCAATTTCAAAGTCTAAAATGTCCTCAGTCAAATGAGTTTCAGTTAATACATAAACAATTGGTTTCACCACCCGGACACTGTATCGTATTTCATCAATATGAGCAATAGCACTTTGCGCATTTGACAGATATAATTTTGATCCTCTATCAATCACTCGCTGTAACTGCTATGGTCCATATTCTATTCTTTCTCTCTGTCTTTCTTCTCGCTGTTTCCTAACAGCACAGCACTTATCAAAAGCATTATGATTCACATTTAATTTTAGATTCAATTTCTCATTTGCTTGAATGCAGTTAATGCACTTCAACTCACTTATCTTACAATCTTTACTTCTATGTCCCTCTTCACCACAATTTCCACAATATATACTACCCGTACATTCACTAGCTTTATGGTTATAATCCAAACATTGGAAGCATTGAAGAACTGGCACATGTTCAAATACCCTGCAGATATTCCATTTTACTCTTAGCTTACCTTGACTCATAATTCTACTAAAACTTTGTACACTGGACTTTATGATTGCCATATACATTCTCTTCATTTTCTTAACTATCAAGACTTCCAAATCATCACTCTCATTAATACAATTATTTTGCTTCAGCAGACAAAGCTTCAATTCCTCACACGTCATGTTTTCTTCTATTCCAATAATTTTCATTTTTGGTTCTCTCTTCTGGACAATCTTCGTATTGTATTTTTCCCCTAAGTTCCTTTCTACTTCTCTCTTAAATTTGTCTCTTTCTTCTACATTTGTACATTCTACAACCACTGAACCATTGCTTACTTTTTTTATTTTATCCACACCAATCTGCAGTTCTGCCGGATCGATATTAATTTTAATGTCCCTTTTAGTTGTATCACTAGTCGTTGATCTCACTATTGGCTGTATCAACAAAGCTTCTCGATTGCTACTTTTCGCTATTTCTGCATATGTGAAGACTTCAACCGGATCACTGTGCTTCTTTTGTACCTCTGGAACTTCCAGTATTCTGTTATTCAAACTTTCTAAGCCCCTTTCTATTTTCTCAGATAATAATTCCATTTTCTCCATACACTGCTTAATTTCTGGGTGAACATCTCCACCTTTTAGATTAACCAAACTACCGCTCATCATCGCTTCAAGACATGAATCACACTAGTATTTCAGCGTCCGTTCCTTCTTTAACTGCAGAACTCTGACCTCCGACGAGGTAAACAATTGATTGGCACACACTTCACACAATGCCCTTTTACACAAATCACAACAGAAACCTTTATCTCCCAACAATTTTTCGTCCACCTTTTCTTTACATTTCATGCAATTTGCACTATCCCTTTTGTTCATAATTTATTCTTTAGTTATTCTAACCTCCAAATCAACTAATCTGGTACCACGCAACAGTAAATTCTTTGAGAGATCGTTTAGTTGCAACATAGCAAGAATTTACAATAACATTCCCAGAGAATACAGAAAATTCGGTGTCCAGAGGTTTAAACAGTGTTTAACAAGAGACCTTTTTGATAAACAATAGGTACCAGAATTGCCTATCACATCCAGAACCGAAGGCGTACTTTCTGGTTTTATTTGTTGTATATATTTCACCTATACTTTCCTGCCCTTTTGTACCTTTCTTGTCTTGTTTTCAATATTTTTCTTTCCTATTTCTTCTTCTACGGCTTTCTTCTTTCTCTCTTATTATTGCCTCAGGGTAGAGTGGAAGAGCCGGTGCGTATGATTTTCTCATGCGCAACTGAACTCCGCCTTTTGGTGTCCCTGCCATACTTTTTTTTTTTTGTTGAATGTAGTTAATTTGCATTGTATATGGACATCAATAAAGGCTATTATTATTATTATTATATTATGTACCAATGAAAAATTGAAAACATCTGAAATTTATTGGAGCAAAGGGATAAATAAAAAAATTAAATAAACAACTATTTTATTTTAATAAAATTAAAGTACAGGTACGTACACTAAAAATTAGGATTTTGAACGATGGTGCTTATTTTTATGTCCTTTACTTCTGCTCTTGCTGCGACTTCGACTGCGCCTCCTGCTGTCGCTGCTGCTGCTAGAAGACCTGTACTTCCTTTTGGACTTTTTCGAAGACTTCTTATGCTTTCGATTACTACTGC
The DNA here is from genome assembly GCA_963966045.1 of Xestobium rufovillosum. NCBI lineage: Eukaryota > Metazoa > Arthropoda > Insecta > Coleoptera > Ptinidae > Xestobium > Xestobium rufovillosum. Next base: position 13,252,127 of record OZ014500.1, read on the forward strand.
TATATTGCTCCTCCTTATGGTCTCTGGATCTGCTTTTTCTACTTTTACCACCTGCTGAGTCCTCATCAGAACTTTCTAAATCCTCTCTTTGTTTACTACGGACATTATTGTACACATTTCTTGAATCTCGTCTACTTGAATCTGAACTTCCCTTATGAACGGATTGTTCGATATTTCGCAAGTCACTGGAATTGGCTTCCTCTTTTGTTTGTTTATGTAACTCAAATTTAGCAGCATCTGAAAACCACATGTTAGTAAATTTTTATAGTTTAGCACGAGTGACGTACTTATTACTTTAGCTGATTTAAGATAGTCGTCTTTTGTTACAAGCGTCAAAGTAAATTCATTTACTGACAGCACTTCCTTAGTTAGAGCATGTCGAACCATTACTCTGCCTGCTTCATCATCAAAGCCTTCTACCTACAAATATTTACATAAATTATGGACAAAACTTTATCAGACATTACATTTTGAAATGGCTTTTCTAACTTAACGTACCTTACAGTACATCCCACTATGATGTCCAGCCGTAATTTTTACATAGGCTCCCTTCACTAACTTTAGTTCTTTTCCATCTTTACCAACAGCAACCTTCTCCGTATTTGCCATTTTATTTGCACCCAATCCCATTCCTTTAGGTCGCAACACCGGTTCAGCACTTGCAGGTGGCCTAAAAAATTTTACAGGCAAAAGTGAAATTACCAAGGAATTAGGGTACGTTAAGTTGCCCCCCCCCCCGTTATGTTTTTTTAAACTCAGAATTAACTTGCACGCACCTAGCACACCCAGAACTAAAGGTAGCACACCAACAGAAAATTGTTTGTGGGAGGGGCCAACTTAACGCAAGTCGCCACCCCCAACGATTTCTAAAATTTTATTGATGATATTAGATACTAGGGACCTAGCACAACCTAGCACACTCAAAATGATGTCTAGCACATTCCGGGAAATGCCAGAAAGTCTGCCCTCGAAAATAATTCTAGCCCCCCCCCCACCAGTTGATTTTCCAATTTTAGAAAAATGTGCTAGATAGTACGGATGTAGCACAACCTAGCACACTCAAAATTATGTCTCACACATTCTAGAAAATGTCGGAAAGTCTGTTCTTGCGACATAATTCTAGCACCCTGCTATTTGATTTTTCAAGTTTTGATAAAATTGCCGGGGGGGTAATTACTTATGCAATATGCGGGACACTTGTGAATGCAATAAGTTGCAATAAGTATGCAATAGGCTGCAATGAGCATGCAATAGGTTGCAATAACTTGCAATAAGTGGGCAATAGGTTGTAATAAGTATGCAATACTTATGCAATAAAAATGCAATATGTGGGAAATGCGGTGTACTCTGCATCCAATAACGTGCTAATGTCCTAATTAAAAATTTTGAAAATTTTATTGAAATTTTTCATTGAATTTTTTCGAGAATTCTTAGGATTGGAAAATATATGAATATTTAAGTATTGATTGAATGTAGTACCTGCTGGCCTACTTACAGACAAAATAAGAACCTTTTACATCCAGCACCGAAGAGGTATTTATATTATTGTTACCCCATTATTGCTGGCTACAGGGTACAGGGGATTTTCGGATTTTCTTTAAACAAATCCTTTTTGTGACAGAGACCAGAAAAATGCATCCAAAGCAAAATTATTTAAATTACAATAAACTTTAGAATAAAAAAAATGGGTGCGTGGTCACTACATGCAATAGAAGTGAAACTTCAACGTTATTAGAGGAATGAAAAATTTGTAGGATAAACAGATGATTGGAGTGTATACATTTATGGTTTCAAATAGGTATATCTTTATTCATCAACTACCATGTCTTCACTCAAATCTAAAACTCATTAATTTATAGACTACCAATCGCACTTCAAATAGACAAAAGATCGATAATAAATATTGTCCGTATCAAAATAATAATAATGAAAGAATGAGTGAAAGAATAAATCGAATTTTAATGCTTCTAACCAAGCGCTTTGTGGCGTCATGAGAACTGAAACGCTGTATCCAGGGTTGGCCGATATATATCAAAAGATATATATCTAGATATATATCATGATATTTATCTATGGTTAAATAAATATCAATTTTGATGATATAATATCCAATTATTAAAAGCAGTTGATTTCGCTTAAAATTCTGACAATCTGGCAACAATGAGCAGCAGAGATTATCTAAGTCTTATATTCTTTATTCTGTGTCTATGTCATGATCCAGGTTTGCTGGGGATTCCCAGAGATGCAGCTGACTCTTTACTCTTTCAGTACCACTGTGTGTGTGTGTGTGTGTGTGTGTGTGTGTGTGTGTGTGTGTGCTCGCTATAGAATATTTTGCTGGTGCGGTTCAGTTTCTCGTGTTTTATTGAATTATTTTAATGTAATATTATATTATACAATGCCAAAAGTTAAACATGCAGTGTGGGAAGATTTTCGGTGCTTAAATCTATCTATATATATAAAACACAAAAAATGTTTCTACCTATGTCCGTTATAGACTCCGAAACGGCTGGACCGATGTTGATGAAATTTTCAGGGAATCTTCAGATTAGCCCAGCGGGTGTTCCTGTGAAGTTTGGTATCGATCGGATCAACAGATTTTTTTTTTGTTTTGTGAGAAGCCGGGGCTTGATATGACACATATCAACTGTCAGATTTGACAAATAAAATTCAGACCGTCAGAAAGTATTAAATAAATTTTATTTGTCAAATCTGACAGTTGATATGTGTCATATCAAGCCCCGGCTTCGCACAAAACAAAAAAAAAATCTGTTGATCCGATCGCTACCAAACTTCACAGGAACACTCGCTGGGCTAATTTGAAGATTAACTTACAGTAGGAGCCGCGCATGTCTCCATGACATTTTTGTTTTTTGTTATGAATTTTGGTTATGTTTGTATGCTTATTATTTGTTTTTTGGATTAATAAACAGTTAAATAATAAAAATTCAATAAGAGCTTTGTTTCCTCACAATTTAAAGAAATATAAATCATAAATATCTCATATAGGTATATCAAATTTTTGATATATAGCGGATATATATCGTAAATATCTGATATTTTGATATTTATAATAAATATCATGATATTTGCCAACCCTGGCTGTATCCTCGCTTTACTGACACTTGCCTGAGAGAAACAGCACGAAGTATGAGACAGAGCGTGGTTAAAGAGTGGGGCGTTCGATATTCCCTTTCTTTTCTACTCGTCTTCTCAGACTGCTCCCCTCCATTCGTTTCACTTTTCGTGACGCTCGCATTTGCCAACACAGGAACTTACTAGAAGTTTCACTTCAAAAAACGGCATCAAGCTAGGTTTGATCTGCGGATATCTTGATTACACAGCCGGCGCGTTAGGCATCCGAACACGGAGGGAGTTGCCTGACACCTTAGAATTAACGTAGAAATAGTTAACAACACGTGTTGCAATGAAAGAATTAGCCCGAATGTAGCCAAGCAAAGCCCCATAACGCATACTGGTTACATATATATACTTTATTAATAGCATAATGCTAAATTCAATAACATAACTATTCTTGCTAAAAAACTAAACAGGATAATTCAATTTTACATAACCCTTGCATAAATTCTTAAAGATTACGACAGATTCACAATTTTTTAATATTTACAACCGTAGGCCCTTCACAAACAATTAATTATTACTATATTCCCTATTATAGCCCCTCACATAAAAGTTCTCACAACTGGCCGCTCTGGTGTCATAAGAATGAACATCACTCACCATTGTACAGTCCCGAAACAGATGTTCCGGTAACATATCATTTTTTAATTTAAATATAAAAAGAAATACATTTAACATTACCATCTGTCTCACAGATAAGAGTCGTAGAGTTTCCAACATTACACTAACAGGAGTATAAAAGTCACGGCGCAGTATTGTCTTCATAGTCGTCCCAACTGGAGTATTCCCCTGGGTATTCCGTAACAATATATTGCTATATCGGGTGGTATAATAATTATCAAGTGTCGAGTAGTCCGCTCGGTAGTTCGAGCGTAGTGCGTAGTCGCGTATGGTATGAGTCGGGATATGAGTTAGCCGGATACATCTAAATTATATTGCTACTAGTAAATTTTATTCGGAAATTTGGAGTCAGGGAACAGATAATCAGCAATACCTGTACGCAGGCCAATTTGGGTGCGTGTATCCGAGACATTTTCGGAGAAGCGCGTTAAGAAATGGAGGACGAAGATGAATTACGATTAGACCGAGAAAATGATAACTGCAGCACAGCAGCAACTGAATATGGTCAAAACAAACAAGTTTTGGCCGAAAATCCACGAAGAAATTGAAGTGAAAATCCTCGTGAAAATCCCTATGCAAACCAAAGTTTTATTGCAATTTTTCATTTTTGGACTATCAATCAGCAGTAGCCTTAGAAAACTTGGCGCCAAATCGTTTTGATGAAATGGAAATTTTCGCTAGAACAGAACTGTCTTCCTTAATGAACAGAAACTATAAGAAAATAGATTTTTTTTGAATTTTACGGAACAATATTGCGAAATTCATGATTTTACTCTGTAAGTTTACATTGTGGCTCGACATTTTGGTTATTTACACAATTTATAATTTTCACAATTCCACCGAACATTCCAATGCACGTGTATTTAATTTTCACTTCCTGTAAATTGTATGCAGGGTGTTTCAGATGGAATAAGACGAGCAATAAAATTCGATAATTATTTACAGGGCTTTGGGAATTATTTGCGAATTATTTGAAATACATGAAATATTTATGTCGATAGGTAAATGTGTCTCATTGGTCAACTTCATACCTAGGTACCACTTTTATGTTTTATGTTTTTCAAATTCTTTTATTTTCTCTTATACACAGATTAATGGATTGTAAAAAATTTTCTTTCTGCGTTGCGTTTTTCGATCTACCTATGTTTAAAGCAACTTTTTTATATTTGGACTTTTTCTATCTCAGTTTATAATTTACCATTGGAATAAAATAATTGTAGGTAAGCATGAGGAAAACCAACACTCATTACCTATGTAATGTCTGTAAAGTGTTGATGCAATACACTTGCAATAAGTACGCAATGGACTGCAATAAGCTGCAATAAGTACGCAATAGGTTGCAATAAGTGTGCAATGTATTGCAATAAGTATGCAAAAAGTGCAATAAGTATGCAATAAGTATACAATATTTGTGCAATATTGCACGAGTGGGACGCCAAAATCTTAAGTGATTACCCCTCGAAAATTGCTAGATAGAAATGAACCCAGCACAACCTAGCACACTCAAAATTATGCCTAGCACATTCCGGGAAATACCGGAAAATCCGTAACCATCCCCTAGTTGTTTTTTCAAATCTTGAAAAATGTGACAATTTTCACATCTTGTTTCATAAAATGAACTGTTACGATATACAACCTTGCATTTTTGATTGCTGGTTTTAATAAATGGTTTTGATCTGGGAAAAAATCGGTTAAAACCGGATGGGTTTTAAGTGATGTCTTTTATTGAGTGGGAGAAACTTGTAACTTGTATGGGGTAAAACTTCGGCGCCCCACCCACACAACACCGTTTAACCCACTTAATCTATTTAAAAGAAGCAACAGTTGCAAATTTCGTTTATAAAGATTTTGTTGATTTACCACAACAAAGTCAAATTGGTGATCGCAAAGAAATAAAAACACATCGGTTCCGAAAAGGCCCGATTGTTATTTACAAATGTTTAAAATGGACTGTCAAATATTTGTGACGAGTGCGGGCTTTTTGAAATGTCATATGTTCGCGCCACAGTTAAAGCCCGTCCAAATTTGCATCAGGATGCGCACGCACAGCATATGAAACTGAAAAGGTCTGTTGTCTACGCGCATACGTCATGTAATGTTGAGTATTATTTAGAAATTTTCCCGAGAACCAATTTCCTGGCATTCCCCGGGGTGTGCCAGCTCTAATTTTCGATGTGCTAGGTTGTGCTTGATCCGCAGTACTGCATTTGCAGATAAAAATGGTAAAAATCAGTTGGGGGGGCACGTTAAGTTGGACCCACCTATCAAGAATTGATTGCAGATTTCTTGCTATTGATGTGCTAGGTTTAATGAAGGGTGTGCTAGGGTGTGCAAGGTGTGTGCAAATTGACTGAGAGAAAATTTTGAAAACAAAATTACCGACCTTAGGAATTTAGTGATTGCAAAATATGTATTTGACCAATCTTGGCATGATTTAATGCATAAAAGTGATGTTGGTTGTTAAAGGGAGGAAAACAAAAATTCATGGCTGTATCTCTGGATTTCATTGAGTTTCAAAAGGGAAGAGGTGGCATTCATGGACCCTGGCTTAAGGGTGCGGAATTTGAGCACTAAAAACGGGACATGTAGACACATTTTTGTTCAACACCATTCTGAAATTAAAATAGATAGGGCATTAAAAGAAAAAAAGATTTTTCAATAGAGGATCAACTTAGAGACTAGCACTACTTTTATAGTAATATTTTTCATTTGCCTTAAATAAATCTCTCAAATTATTGAAAAATCCATCATAAACTCGACACTTTTTTACTATTTGAACACATATTTATCTCAATTAGCAAGTAGGGTTGTCTAAGTTAATTATTCGTTATTCATTTTTAACGAAGAACATCTTGATACGTTACTTGGTTGAACCGACATGTTGGAATGAAAATCATATTGCAATTTCTCCTCCTTGTATACAAGGTGTTTCTAAATTGAGTACCATAAATTTAGGAGTTTGTAGAGAAAGTTAAAATAACACTAAAACCTTTATATAGTTTTGTACAAAAACGCTTCCCTTCCAAAATACAAGGTGTTATAATGCCGACTGGCGTATCAGTTATTTAGCTATATCTGTAACTAAAGCAGCCTGAGGAATCTAAATTTTTGTGGGCAAGTGCTACTCAAAACTACAGATAATCCAGCAATATTTTAAGTGTAATACGATAATTCAGTGGCGTAGAAAAATGGGTCGTGTAATACCTTTTCATTAATAAAAAGTTTGAGGTTAGGTTTTTTGAAAATATTGTTTTATTTTTAGATTCTCTAATCAAAATACTGCAGAAAATATACTCTTTTTAAATATCTCTAGAGTCTTTCATTTTCGAGATATTCACGATTTTATGTGGCAGTGCTATTAAAATATTGTCTTTGTTCTGCCATATTATCATTAGTTAGGTACGTAAAACTTGATAACAAAATCATCTAGAAGTGCTTGCAGGTATAAAAATTACGAAGGTACCTACAAAAACATGTAGCAATCATGTGATTTTTTTTCGCAAATCAACCATAGGTAGGTAGATAGATACCCCAGTTCACATGGGCACTGCAACATAAAAAGGCAAATATTTCGAAAACAAACGACTTTAGAGATATTTAAAAAGATAATCTTTTTTGCAGTATTTTGATTAGAGAATCTAAAAATAAAACGATATTTTCAAAAAACCTAACCTCAAACTTTTTATTAATGAAAAGGTATTACACGACCCCTTTTTCTACGACACTTAATTGTCGTATTACACTTAAAATATTGATGGATTATCTGTAGATTTAAGTAACACTTGCTCACAAAAATTTAGATTTCTCAGACTGCTTTAGTTACAGATATAGCTAAATAACTGACACGCCAGCCGACATTATAACACCTTGTATTTTGGAAGGGAAGCGTTTTCGTACAAAACTATATAAAGGTTTTAGTGTTATTTTAACTTTCTCTACAAAATCCTAAATTTATGCTACTCAATTTAGAAACACCTTGTATATTTAGCCAAGATGCACTACAGTAAGCTGAACATTTATTAGTAGTAGTGTGGCCATTGCAATGCAGATGGCGCTGGCCCTTCAGTTTATTCTCTTATTTGTAAATAGTAAATAATAATTCAAAGATAGGACTGCCGACTAATCCTCCCAGATTTATTCGGTTGCCCCAAAGCAAAAAACCTTGAAAATCTCAAGCTGCGAGCACAATCTAAAAAGGTTGCAGCTGTGATAGAAACCAATCATAATAGATCGTGACTATATTTTGCACAATCCTAATCGCACTTTTGGGCGATAGATGGCAGTACTTTATAGACTAACAGTGCTGCTAAATCCCAGCCTTAAGTCGAGTAGTTTCAGTCAGTAAGACAAGGGTCTTACATTGCCTACCAGAGAGAAAATGCTACTTTCTTTAGTGGCAACATGCGCCCTCCAACAAGATCAAAAAAATTCAAGTAAATGCCTTCCATTTCGAAAGTGATGGGAAGACTTTTGGAGGAGGAAAGATGTTTTCCCGGTTAAATTTCTGGATCCTGGAGAAGCCATCAACACCATTCAATACTGCGGGTCAATGAACAGGCAACAGTGTGTTGTCTAGAACTGTCGGTGAGCATTTGATCTAAAGTAATATTTATCCGCCTATTCTCGACCATCTGACCTCTTTGTACCTTTTGGCTATCGGCTTTTCCAAAAGTAGAAGGAATTTTTATGCAGCCAAATGACGATATCAAAGATACATAAACAGATTATTAAATGACCTGCCAGCACACTTCTGCGACGAGGGATTCGTCAAACTCACTCATTTGGAAAAAGGTATCAACCAAAACAAGGATTACATACGTTGAAAAAAGCGGAAAATTGTTAGCAATTGCTGTAATAAAAATTTTTGGATTTTTCTTTTCAAACAAAAAATTACCCCCATATTTATTTCACCCATATTATTCTCATCATTCTCAAAATAACTTACTGTTTCTGATTTTTTCCAATGGCCATCCCCTCTTTCCAACCCATACCCCTCAGTGCGGCAAATCCAAATTCATTGACGGGTATGTTTTCATAATCTTCAAGGGTAGGTTCTTTTTTACCTTCTAGAATTGGTTCTTCCTTAGCCGTTGGCAATGCAAATACTTTTGAGGATTCTGTTCCTTCCTGCAAATTTTGCGCTTCTGAAATACAAATAAGTATGACAATAAAGTTAAATTAAATTTTTAAAATGGGGACGACTGGTGGGCAACGATTGGTTTGGTCGAGGGTTTGGTGTATTATACTTTACATCGTGATAAATATTTATATTGCAACAAAGTAATAATAATTCTTAATTCTTAAACATGTGCTGCCCCAGTTACGTCATTAGCTAAGAAGCGCTTATGATTGGTCATCTGAATTGATGTTTTGATACCCAGAAAGCTAACGTTACGTGGAGTTTGAGTCGGTAAAGTAGGGAGCAATAATGTTGAGAATAATCAGAATTTGACATTTGGAAATGTATTATTTTTATTTGTATTGGGTGTATAAATAGTTCTCTGCTGTTTATTTATGTGTTCTTATTCCTATTTATTGTGTCAATTAGTATATTTGTGTACGTTAAAGCCGATTCAGACAATTTACAGGTAGTTAGTAGTGAAATGATTGACAATTATTATTTATCCAATTTGGACTATTTCAGTGCTGAAATAATACGAGTCAAAAATTTTGAGAATCTTCGGGAAAATGATTTCTAAAAATTGTGTCACGACCCCATTGGAAACAAACCTTTCAACAATTCTCTAGCTGCTAATTCATCTAAGGTTAGTTCGGAATCAGGTTTCCCATCCACCTCTGTTTTAATTTCAGCCTTGATTAGTGAATGCGCAGCTCTGCTTTCCTTGATGCGTTCTATAATCGTGTTAGAGGGCTCGGTTAAGGGAATTATGAGAGGTCCCTTCACTTCTTCAACAGCACTGTAAACAGAAAACAATTCGTGCAACACTTACTAAAGCAACTTTCAGGCCTATTCTACTCTGTACCTTCTAACAAATGTTATAATACTAAGAATATTGTCAAATAGGATACTAGGATAGTCTAACTATCGAATCATTATGGAAGCAAAATTCGTATTGTAACAGATGTAGAAAAAGTCGAGAAATACTGTCGCATTTTAAAACTACATGTAATGATATTAAAATTTGCGGTATAATTGCCAGGTGACCAATTTCTAAATTCTGATCACCTTATCAAAATAAACTTACTCTTTAATTTTAATATTCTGTCCTTCTAAGCATTCAATAAGTTCCCGCTTTTCTTCTTTTGGCGGAGGTTTCGATACTACGCTGGATTTCTTTGGAAGCTTACTGAACCCGAAAGAGATTTTCTTTGCTTCTGAATTCATTTTTGGATAGTAAAAATGTACGCACAAGTCGCTAAACCAATTTGTAACTGGAATTGTTTGTTTTTGAACAACTTGCTATTTCAAACATAACCAAACATTTTAACACCAAACGGCAACATGTCGTAAACTTTAAACTCAGTGTTGCCAGCATTACAATTTTACAATTTCCTAAGCTCGGAGTACAGTACACAAACACCGGTATGACAACGCGTAGGTCTTGCACATGATGACGTCAGCAAGAAGCTGAAGTGTTGAAAGAGAATAAAATTCTGAATAAAAAAGTCTTGAGGAACAACATTCCAAAATTCGGGACCTAAGTGCCTCCGTCATACGTCAGATTTTCATTCCAAACAAAACAAAAGCACGTGCCATTTGACGTTTATCGATATTATTTACAACGTCTTAATAGTATATTATACACGAGTTTATAATGAATGCTATTATTACCGAGGATGAAGTTTACAACACGAGTGAGCGAAACGAGCGAGTTTTGTAATCATCCGAGGTAATAATAGCATCATTATAACGAGTTGTATACTATACTTTGTCCACGACTATCAAAACAGATTCCCAGAAAGAATTTACCTTCATTTCCCTTCTCCAGTGTAAGAAAGATTCATACATATGCTCTCAGGTATAATTTTCTTTGTTTTTTGGGCAATGAATCTAATGATGCAAGTTCTGCAGCTTCTTTTATTGCTGGTGCTGTTAAAGAAATCTCGTTTTCACTCTCTACTCATTATATCTTCTTTTTTAGAATATGCATTTCAAGTTAAAAGCAAACCATGCTGATTTGACGTTTCAATTTGAACTGACACATCGCGATCGCGGCCTACTAAATAAATGTAAAAAAGGGTCAAAGCGATGTTCCTATTGGTTTAGTGAATAATATTCATTAATCACTGCAGTGAATAATGTATCTAATTATGATTGAAGAAACACAAGTATAAAGAGTATGTTGTAAGATAGTCGTGGACAAACTAGTTTTTGCAATATAATTATAGACGTTTTGCGGTGAAAACAGTTTATTTTCAATTTGTGTGTTGGAAAAACTTGAAAACGACTATAATTATATTTCGGAGGTTAGGTTAAAACGTCAGAAAGCACGTGGCTTTGTTTTGTTTGGAATGAAAATCTGACGTTTGTGACGCGCCACTTTAGGTCCCTAATTGAAAAAAACATGGCTTTTGAAGAATCAAAACTGCCTGCTGGTATGTATCACGTTATGTAGGCTATGAAACAAATTTGGTTGACTCCCCATATTTAAAATTCGCAAAGCAGTATAAAAACAACAATAAAATTATAAAATACTGGTAACACCCGCCGACAATAATTAGGTATGAGGCAAAATTAATTTTATGGCCTACCTGATGCGATATATTGAGCAGGGACTGAAACCGAAACCTATATTCACCGTAACCGCAACCGTAACCGTTTAATATTCGAATAACCTTAACCGAAACTGTAAACGAAATTTAAAATATTTGTTTTACCGAAACCGTTACCGAAACCGTTTTATTTTGTTTTGATTAACCGAAACTGTAACCGATATACAGATATTTGTATCGGTTTTTGCAGGGATTGAAACCCAAATCATTAACCCTAACTGAAACCGTAATCTCTTCAAACCGAATCAAATTGAGCCAGTGATTGGTTAACAAAAAAAATCAGCACGCTACTGACTTCAGCTGAACGCCGCCATGTGGACAAATAATACACCACAAAAGTGGCGCATCATAAACGTCAGATTTTCATTCTAAACAAAACAAAGCCATGTGCTACCTGACGTTTAACCTAACCTCTCCAATATAATAATTATAGTCGTTTTCAAGTTTTTACACGAAAGCCCAACACACAAATTGAAAATAAACTCTTTTCACTGCAAGACGCCTATAATTATATTGCAAAAACTAGTTTAAGACGTTGTAAATAATATCGATAAACGTCAAAGTCAAATGGCACGTGCTTCTGTTTTATTTGGAATGAAAATCTGCAGTATGACGGAGGCACTTGTGCCCTGTATTGTTAAAACTCGTACCTACTAGTATTGGAAATAATCGGAACTTCTGGTTAATCAGAATTCCGGTATCCGGATTCTATTAATATTCGTAATGTTCGTTGGATATTTATTAATAATATAATTATTATTAAAGTAGTTTTGATTTGACCTCTGTTAATCTTATTGTCTTGTCAGACCTACAAGAAACCTATGTAGAGTTTAAGCGAATCGAAGTTGAAGCACTCGGGTCTTGTCTTGAACATTAAATTGAAATAAAATGTACCTGATGGTTTATGTAATTTTTTGTTACAGTTTACAGTCAACTACCTAAATTTACAGATGTGAAATAGGATTTGTTACTGTTTAACTCAATTAAGAGTTCAAATGTTCAAAACTTACAGTGCAGTTAAAGTTTTTCAAAAACCGATATTAACCGAAATCCATAACCGAAACCGATTGAAAAAGGTCAAACTGTAACTGAAACCGATACCGAAATTTACTGTGACATTTAAACCGAAACTGAAATCTTAACTGTTATAAATCTTAGTAACCCTAACCGTAACCGAAATAAAAAGTGAAACGGTTTCAGTCCCTGATATTGAGGCATTTTTGAAGCTTCAAAAATCAATAAGTTATTTTTAATTTTCAAATAGATGTTCATGTACAAAATTGTATATTTTGTTTAAATATGCAAAGATATACAGGTTGTCCCATTTAAAACATTATTGTTTATGTGGATATCTCGAAAATGCGATGTTCGATGGTTTTTTTTTGTTTTCGCCGTCTTATTCGTCATGAAAAACATTAATTCTTTGCCTATTTAAACAACCTCGTAAGTATGCCAATAATTCGGGAGATAAGTGGCGCGTCACAAACGTCAGATTTTCGTTCCAAACAAAACAAAGCCACGTGCTTTCTGACGTTTTAACTTAACCTCTGAAATATAATTATGATTACATATAGTTGTTTTCAAGTTTTTACGCGTAAGCCCAACACACAACTTGAAAATAAACTGTTTTCACTGCAAAACGTCTATAATTATATTGCAAGAACTAGTTTAAGACGTTGTAAATAATATCGATAAACGTCAAATGGCACGTGCTTTTGTTTTGTTTGGAATGAAAATCTGACGTATGACGGAGGCACTTAGGTCCCGAATAACGAAGTTAGTAATGGTGGACATTTAATTTTGGACATCCTGTATACTAATAATTATTAATTAATGTAATTAATGCAACTAGAATATTGTGCAAAAAGGATGGAGAAAACGGCGGAAGAAATATTTTTGGAGAAGATCAATTCGGGAGATAAGTGGCGCGTCACAAAGGTCAGATTTTCATTCCAAACAAAACAAAGCCACGTGCTTTCTGACGTTTTAACCTAACCTCTGAAATATAATTATAATTACATATAGTTGTTTTCAAGTTTTTACGCGTAAGCCCAACACACAAATTGAAAATAAACTGTTTTCACTGCAAAACGTCTAGAATTATATTGCAAAAACTAGTTTAAGACGTTCTAAATAATATCATCATCATAAGGTTCTCAGTCCGAAGACTGGTTGGACGCGTACCTCCACTCTTTTCTATCCTGAGCTAACCTACGCATTTCCCTAAAAGTAGAACATCCTACATCCCTAACTATTTGAGAGCAGTAGTCTAATCTAGGCCTACCCCTACCTCTTTTTATTCCTATCTCTGACTCTAGTATGTCGCGAACTATTCCTTCGTGTCTTAGAAGGTGTCCTACCATCCTGTCTCTCCTACTCATTATTGTCTTCCATACCTTTCGCTTTTCCCCAACTCTTTCTAATACTTCCCTATTGCTAACCTTATCTATCCACGGTATCTTCATCATGCGTCTGTAGCACCACATTTCAAACGCTTCTACTCTTTTTCTATCCGCTTCTCCTATTGTCCAAGTTTCGCACCCGTATAATGCCGTACTCCATACATACGACGTTAAGAGTCTCTTCCTAGTCTCTATATTAACCGTTCTCGAGCATAACAGTTGTTTCTTTTTGTTAAACGCAACTCGGCCCTGCGCCATTCTTTGTTTTATATCTTTAGTGCTCCTACCGTCTTGAGTTATTTTACTTCCTAAGTAGCAAAAATCCGCGACCTCCTCTATCTTCTCATTTCCGTTGGAAATAATATCGATAAACGTCAAATGGCACGTGCTTTTGTTTTGTTTGGAATGAAAATCTGACGTATGACTTAGGTCCCGAATTCGGATTTAGACGAAATAAAGAAACGCGCGAGGCTATTCTAGCTTTACGAGTAATGGGGGAGATAAGTGGCGCGTCACCAACGTCAGATTTTCATTCCAAACAAAACAAAGCCACGTGCTTTCTGACGTCTTAACCTAACCTCTGAAATATAATTATAGTTGTTTTAAAGTTTTTACGCGTAAGCCCAACACACAAATTGAAAATAAACTGTTTTTACTGCAAAACGTCTATAATTATATTACAAAAACTAGTTTAAGACGTTGTAAATAATATCGATACACGTTAAATGGCACGTGCTTTTGTTTTGTTTGGAATAAAAATCTGACGTATGACGGAGGCACTTAGGGTCCCCATTTCATCATTAAGATTTTCTTTCACTGATGATGACTGCAGGTGTATGAAACGTCGGAGGCAATTTTAGAGTACTGTAAAATATGCTAGTTAAACAACCATTTAAACCTGTTTTTACAAATCATAAAAATGTTAATAAATAACGAAACCGAATTGCAAATTTTTCCTTTTTTTTCAAATATCTAGGAAACCAACAGCGCAAAGACGATTTTTGTGAGGGCATATTAAAGAGCTCCAAATTGTAAAACTTTTCCCCATTTAAACGTGTTCTAATCTATCTATTCCTCGATCTATTCTATCTAATTCGTAAGCAAGTATAGTCATTTTTGGAAACATTGAATTATTTGGTAGGTAGCTCTAAAAGGTGAACAGAGCAAACTGCTCGTTAACAATCCATGCTTCTGGTTAGGACTAAGGGTGGTCTGGCATTCTCGTAAAATTTACCTGATGCTGTTTTCACGGAGGTGCAGAATGGAGGGAAACCAGCCTAGAATTATGGCGGATGATGAGGGTTTGTTTGGAATGAAAACTACATCACTATTTTTGTGATCACAAAAGTAATAATTATTACTAACCCCTGCTCACCAAATTGGCCTTATTCCAGTTACGCCACTGTCTTTATCTATCAAAATGGTCTGTCACTGGTCACTCGTGCAGGCAAAATTCCCCAGAGTACTTGTGATTCATTTCTATTCAATGTCAGAACTTTCACGTGCTGGCAGGTTGGCAATTGTTTGATTTCGACATAACCCTATTTTGTGCATTTAGCAAGGTGCTCCATTCATGCGATTGCAAAAAAGTGTTTCATACATCGCAATTTTTATAGAAAATTAGTGAATTATTTGGAAAAATACTGTTATAAATGTAAAGAACCTGTGAAAATTGGGCAAAATGGCAGATGTGTTTGATATCGAGTTACATGATTGTGAAACAGTTGAAGTAGATTCCGAGGACGATGTGATTGAAGTTGAAGAGGTAAAATGTTTAACAATAGCTTTTAAATCGTAATTAAATTTCTTTTTACAAATTTTTTGTCATAATTTTTTTTGGTCAGTTCCTACATGCAGCATGTTGAGTTTTAATTTTGAGTGCAACACTTTGTAAAGTTCAACCTTATGGAAGGTTTTTCATATTGATAGGGCAACTAACGTTTTTACTTGATTGGTTACATCTACCAAGTGTATTTAATTTATATAATTGCCAGCTTATGCAAATCTCTTCCTCTTCCAGGGTGGCTACGATGAAGATCCAAATGTGAACGTGATTGCTGAGTAAGTCTTTTGTTTAAGCCCTCTAATTTAATTCCTCACTTAATGCAAGAAAGGTAATATATGTATTTTTGTTTTCCCTATTCTACATTATTGTCTAAAGTACCTAATGTAATTAGTGTTTTTATGTCAGATGTTTTGGTATGTACCTATCTAGCAAGTACTCGAGCAAGTACCTACATACCTACATGATTAGACCCAAAATATTGGGTGGGCCAGGTTTGGACCAAAACATTTTAAGGTGCACCTGGTGGCTTGTAATTTGTTTTCCATATCACTTTCTTATCACTAGGTCATCTCGCGCGGGCACGCGCTCACTGCCCTAGTCTAATCATGACTTCAAAGAAATGCATTATTGCCTGATTACAGAATAATTTACATCTGATATAATTCCCTGAAAACGTAGTTTTGAACTATACGGCTATTTCTTTGATTTCCTAAATAAATTATCAAACCTTCCCAAGAACGAACTCTTAAAAAAGCCACGCATAATTGTCCGTGAGTAAATATTTCTTTTCAGAGATCAATTCCTATTTGATCCAATGTTTGGCCTTGTGATTTGTTAATAGTCATTGCAAACGCTAGTTTAATGGGAAATTATTGTCGTCTTTTAAAAGTAAAAGGATAAACATTTTCACAGTACAACGAAAACTATATCTCCATGTTTATCGCCTGCTAAAATTTTGCACTGTAGGATATTGTCTCCCAATTGTAAAATTAACAATCTCGTACCATTACATAAGCCTTCATTAATGCTGAGATTTCTAACCAACATCACAATACAATATACTCTCAACTTCAATTCATGCGGAGGAAAATTTGGCGGGTTTAAAGTATTTAAATATTCAGGAAGAATAGCATCGTTTAAATCTCCATTATCACAATTTTCAAGTTTGTATATATTTTTTCTGTTTTTATATCTAACAGTTCTACCACTTTTTTGTTAATGTCTTCAACATCAGAATAGCTGATTAGGTCATATCTATGAATCGCTTTTCTCTAATTGATTCCTCCATATATACGTTCAACGATATCCGAATTATAAATACATCTCTGTGGCAATTCTAAATTGCTATTCATATCATTCAAAACTCCATCTCCAACATCCAATAAAAATTTGATGAATTCTTGTTCCTGTGGTAGAGCCCGCATATTTTGTGTTTAAGAAAATTTACGGAAAGAGAACTAAATTTGATACCTAAATTCACTGTTTCACAGCGGGTATCATTTATTTTAACTGGTAACAATTGCCAAAAATCTCCTCGTAACACCATAATTTTGCCACCAAATGGAACATCACAATTCATAAAGTCTCGTAAGGTTCTGTCTATAATGTCTAAAGCATACCTTGGCGCCACAGGAGCTTCATTCCAAATAAAAACATTTACGCTTCTTAAATAATCTGCTTCTTTTGAATTTTTCTTAAAGTTTTCTTCTAAAAACAGAGGAACAGGTAACCCAAACGTTTTATGAACTGTTCTGCCATGAGGAAGTAGTGTTGCTGCTATGCCCGTGAAGGCCATGGTACAAACAATTTTATTCTTACTCTTAAGTAAGCTGTAAAGGGTTGTATAAACATAATTCTTACAGGAGCCTCCTGGACCGTCTATATAAAAACATGAAGATTCAGAAATTGATTCATTTACGTTGGCATCACATTTACCCAAAATAATATCTACAATTTCTTTCTGCTTTTCATTTAGGTGTTTATATTGTCGTGATCCTATTTCTATTGCTTGTTCTTCATTTGCATATTCAATGTCGTGGCATGGTAGGAAACATTGAAAGATTGTAACCTTCCGCAGAAAGCATGGAACTAATTTGAATATAGGCTTTTTTGTCCTTCAGTATTGCTGCAACATCTTTCATAATCTTGTGACATTGCTTCTTTAAATTCTTCCCACAATTCTTCCTGATAAATTGGTCGGCAATGTATTAAAATACGAATATCCCTGTTTCATAATTTACTTCCATGATTTAAGGAAATGTGGTAGCATGTGGAGCTGCTAAGTTGTAATTTTGAAAACTAAAATTAAAGTTAAAGCTAATCTTTCTGTATAAACCCAACTTTATTCTTACTCTCGTGTGGTATTAGAAAGATTATTTTTTGACTCATATTTTTGATGGAACCTTTCTGAGAGGTAAATCTTTGATTTTCACCTCGATTTTCACACATTTCATCAGTTTACATACAGTTATATTTGACAAAATAGTTAATTGACATTTTGTCAAATAAGAAAAAGCTACAGGCACTGTTATATCTACTACATCTTATAAAACAAAGTCGCTTTCTCTGTCCCTATGTATGCTTAAATCTTTAAAACTACGCAACGGATTTTGATGCGTTTTGTTTTAATAGATAGAGTGATTGAAGAGGAAGGTTTATATGTATAATAACATCCATTAAATAGTGATACTTTTATTTTTGAGTTTTCTAATGTGATGTAAATAATTAAATTTTTTCCGCTTACATTGCAAACGCAGGCTGAACCCTACGAGATTTATCAAAATAATAATAATAATAATAATAATAATAATAATAATGTCGTATAAAACAAAGTCGCTTTCTCTGTCCCTATATCCCTATGTATGCACGCAGGCTGAACCCTACGAGATTTCGAGTGCGGGCCACGGGCAGTAATGAATAAATCAAAACTACTGGATCGATTTTAATCATTTTTTCAGTGAGTGACATAGGCTATATATTTTATACCCGTGCGAAGCCGGAGCGGGCCGCTAGTTCGGAATAATCCCAAGATCCTATTCTCACTATAGTAATGATATGATTGGCCGAAACCGAGGTTGAAACGAAAAATATGGAACATTTCATTGACTCTAGAAAATGTCAAAGTAATTAACAATATTTTTTAACTGGTCCTTGGAAAAACTCAAAGTTGAGGTGGTTCAGGCCATGGAGTCGACTAGTTTGTAATAATCTCTGATTTCTACGATGAAATTTGGAATAATTGTAAAATTTCTGTCGCTTAAATAATTTCTTTCTCTACTTTTTAATATGCTTTGATAGGGTAGCTGTCTTAAAGACTTTCTTTCATCAAATAACATTGCTAAAGAATATTTTCACGTTTTCCAAAATATCCATTTCGCTTTATGGTTTTATGGACTATAATCTTTCAAAGCTTATGGTAGGTAGTCTGAAAGTCTTATACTCTCAAAGAGATGCTTTGGTCCGTTATGCAAGACGACTGAGTTTTGATACGAAATCACAATGGCGTACATTCTGATCACAAAATGTGTGAGAATTTAATAGAATTTTAATATGTTAAAAAAAGTTGAATTGGCGGATTCTTTCCACCACCACAATGATATATGGAAAAAGGAATATAGCCCCTTTGGCGGTGGAGGATATTTTTATACAGTTCCAAAATTTCTTTTTAACTAGATACAACTTTCCTAAACACAGGTATTTTGAGTTTCTACAAAGAAAATGTCGCTTTACCCCAGTAGTCGGTAACTAGAATTTGGTGGTCCTTTTTTAAAGAAGGCTACGATTTATTACAGTAGATATAATTATAGGAAAGAAAAGAAGATTTATTAAGTGTTGAAAAGGAAATTTTTTAATATTTCATTATGTCGTTCTTTTCGGGACATCCAGCTTAGAATTATGGACATGTAATTTCTCTAAATGATGACTGAATCAGATAATGCAATCTTTTTTCTTCTTCGGTGATATTTTTTCGGAAATATGTTTCTTGTACTTTTTTGTCAGTGCTCTTTTTTATACTTCAGTGAAGACGAAGATGGTATAGAAACGGTGCAATTAACTGAACAGAATGTCAACCCTGGCCAAGAAAAAACTGGCCCACAAGATTTTGAACTGAGGAGTGTGTTGGGCAAAGGCGGCTATGGAAAAGTATTTCAAGTGAGAAAGACAACCGGGAAGGACCGTGATACAATATTTGCTATGAAAGTACTTCGTAAAGCTGCCATAGTGAGAAATCAGAAGGATACAGCTCATACTAAGGCCGAAAGGAATATACTGGAAGAAGTGAAGGTAGGCATTATAGGATATTAAAACATCATAGATCATATTGACGTCACCGTTTAGT
Source organism: Xestobium rufovillosum (assembly GCA_963966045.1). Classification (NCBI taxonomy): domain Eukaryota; kingdom Metazoa; phylum Arthropoda; class Insecta; order Coleoptera; family Ptinidae; genus Xestobium; species Xestobium rufovillosum. The sequence continues at coordinate 13,272,150 of OZ014500.1, forward strand.
TCCGATAGTTCACACATGGCAATTTTTTTCTTTGCTTGGAAATGTATTTCTGAGCACCCAACGATTATATTTTCGCAATAGCCCAAATTCATGCAAGTACCCAATTCCTAAATATTTTACTTCTCATCTTGTTGGTGAAATTTTGCATTGTGTAACTGTAACATCTAAAGACATATTTCATGGAGCTAAATTGTTTCTGTTTACTCTGTTATTAAGTAGCTAGAACAGGTGGCCCGCATTACATATATGTATCAGTATAAATTTATACTTATTACATAGTGTAATATTTTTTTCTAGCATCCATTTATAGTGGACTTGAAATACGCCTTTCAAACTGGAGGCAAATTATATTTAATATTAGAATATTTAAGTGGCGGAGAACTTTTTATGCATTTAGAAAGAGAAGGAATATTCCTGGAAGATACAGCATGGTACAGCCTTTAGCTGACGGACAGAAAATAATGAAAAAATTAATTATTGATATTTCAGTTTTTACTTGTCCGAAATAATATTAGCCCTAGAACATTTACACGGCCAAGGAATTATTTACAGAGACTTAAAGCCGGAGAATATATTGTTGGATGCTGATGGACATGTAAAACTTACTGACTTTGGTTTATGCAAAGAACATATTCGAGAAGGCATTGTTACCCACACTTTTTGTGGGACTATTGAATACATGTAAGTATCGACTAATTTACATTGTGTTTGGCTGCGACAGTGAATTTCTGATTATCCGCTATTTATGTTGCCCGCTCTGTTAGTAGTGACTGCTTTTCAGGTGAAGTAGGTAGGTATTCATCCAGAAACATTTGTTCAAATGTTTGGGACTATTTGCAAATGTGTCTTTGCCGAGCACACATATTTTGCATTATGTTATACAGAGTCGGTAAAAATTAACGCATAAATTCGATAAATAATTAATTTCCGTAAAAAAGGCCTGGACACATCGATTTCTGTTTTGTAATGTGATGAGTATGACATAAATAACAATTTTTTTCCACATTTAAAAAAGTTATGGCGTCATCGTTCAAATTTTTAAATAGCAGCGTCACATTCTGATTCTAGAATCGGAAATTTTTTTCCATAATAGGCTGTGTTTTCCCGATATATAGTTATTAATTTCTAAAAAATGTAGGTGATAAATAGTATTGGTCATGCAGAGTGCTTCAAAACACAATGTTAATGTCAATATTTCGCATTACGTGATGTCTGTTACTAATAGCCTCTACATTTTCTCCTTAATTGCTCCAGCAATAGACCTTGGTTTAGTATAGATAATGGTTTGACACTCTGAGAACCGATTTTCGTCGCCTTCTGCGCAAGTGGACAAATTTGTTGAGAACCTCTGTAGTTAGGAGTGTTAGATTCTTTTCAATTTGTGACACTGCCAATGTGCCAATTTAGCAAAATCAGTTGATTGCCATTAAATAAATTTCATGATTTAATTCCCAAGTTTTTCGTTAATATAAAGTGTTTGAACACGAAAGAGTTCTTGTATGAACTATTATGGTTTCTGTAATCGCTAAGTGTTAGCGGTAGAATAATTTGTTGTAAAATATCTGCTAAATCTTTCCATCGAATATGTACCTGCAGAACAAATTTCATTTCTAGCAGTCTTTACTTTTGACGTTCTTTCCATCAAGAATTGAAAATGAAAGTAAGCATGGGGAGCCCCACTAACGCCAACCGCAACTTGTTGTCTTTCTTGTTCATAGTTCATTACAACAGGAGAATCTTTTTAGTTTTCCTCATGAATATTATTTTCTCAGTCCACTAACATAAATTAACTTTTTCTGTTCCTTTCCTATTTTACACCACGCTCACCGGAATGCATATTAGTTAGTGCCACTTGTCACTTTTGCTGGAAGGGTAAAGAAAATTTATGGAACAAGCTTCAACAAATGCAAGAAGCACTTTCCAAATTGATAAGTTATTTTGTGTCAATTTAACATTGCACTATAACCAATGAGTTCAAAGTTATTGGGTTTAAAATTACAATTTTTACATAATGCCCAAATAGGTGACGACTGCAAAACGGCTAATTTCCAGATCAAAGACAAAATACTTCCAGATTTCTTGAAGTTTCAATTTCAAAGTTCATGATCTGGTCACAAATTTACAATTTCTATTCCAAATATAATTTAAATTGTAATTTACTCTTTATTCTTTAGATTTCACCATAATTTATTCTTTCGTTGGAGCAAACAACGTCACTGCAAGTTGTATTTTATGTTTGCTAAAATTGTATTACAGTGAAAAATCATCAGAATTAGTGCTTTCTGAGTACTAAATAGAAAATAGTGTCGTTTGTCGTGGTATTCTTCTGCAAATTTTTAGCTATCAATTCGAAAATGCCGAAGGCCTTGTTAAGACAAAACCAGAAGTTGTGATTCGTACAGAAAAAAATAAAAATGCAGAAATGTGCATCAATAACATGTGTGGCCTCCTCTAACTCGTAAAACTTCAGCGCAACGACGGGGCATACTTTCAACTAAATTTCGAATAACTTGAGGAGGCAGATGTTCCCACTCTTCCGGGAGGATTTCTCCAACGCATTGAAGGTTCCGGATTGGCTGACGTTCCTTCAATTGTTGCCCAAGTGTGTCCCAGGCGTGCTTGATTGGATTGAGGTCTGGACTGTGGGCGGGCCAATCCATATCCTCAATATTGTGGGCATTGAGGAAATTTTGCACTATTCTGGCGATGTGTGGGCAGGCATTATCTTGCTGCAGAATGAATACTTGACCCATATTCTCGGTAAATGGTACAACATGTGGTTCTAGAACTTTGTCTATATACCTACGTGCAGTCATAGACCCCTCACGAATTATCACCAACTCCGTGGGCCCATTCAAATTTATTCCACCCCAAACCATGATGGTGGACCCTCCTCCAAATGGAACCCTTTCTTCCACAGTGCAGTCTAAAAACGTTCACCTGGGCGTCTCCAGACTCGAATTAAACATTTAAACAGAACCTGGATTCGTCAGTGAACAGCACGTTACTCCACTGCCCCAAGTTCCAATTAACATGTTCTTCAGCTTAAAGGAGGTACCTTAGCTGGTCTTCTTACATAAAACTGACATTCGTGAAGCCTGTTACGTATCGTTTGGGTACTTATTCTGATTCCTGTGGCTTCTACGACCTGATTTTGGAGCATTGTAGTGGTACTTCTGCGCATTCTGGTGGCCCAAATCCATATTAGACGGTCTTCTCTCCCGGAAGTTGCCCTTGTGCGACGCGGATAAGGTTGCCTTCTAACAATACCATACATTTGAAACCTTATCCAGGCCCTGTTTATGGCATCTCTACTGACATTTATAATTCGGGCTACTTGCCATCTTGAGTGGCCCTCTTGAATGAGAGCTATGACCTTAGCAATCTGCTGTTAGGTACACTCTACGCCTTCATGGTCTACCAAGCACATCAACATTCATGTTTAGTCTTTCACATCTGAAACGAAACTAAAGAAGCAAGTTGATAATAGTATATTATACACGAGTTTATAATGAATGCTATTATTACCTCGGATGATTACAAAACTCGCCCGCTTCGCTCGCTCGTGTTGTAAACTTCATCCTCGGTAATAATAGCATCATTATAACGAGTTGTATACTATACTTTGTCCACGACTATCAAAACAGATTCCCAGAAAGAATTTACCTTCATTTCCCTTCTCCAGTGTAAGAAAGATTCATACATATGCTCTCAGGTATAATTTTCTTGGTTTTTTGGGCAATGAATCTAATGAGGCAAGTTCTGCAGCTTCTTTTATTGCTGGTGCTGTTAAAGAAATCTCGTTTTCACTCTCACTACTCATTATATCTTCTTTTTTAGAATATGCATTTCAAATTAAAAACAAACCATGCTGATTTGACGTTTCAATTTGAACTGACACATCGCGATCGCGGCCTACTAAATAAATGTAAAAAAGGGTCAAAGCGATGTTCCTATTGGTTTAGTGAATAATATTCATTAATCACTGCAGTGATTAATGTATCTAATTATGATTGAAGAAACACAAGTATAAAGAGTATGTTGTAAGATAGTCGTGGACAAAAACATTTATCTCTTGGTAAAAAATTGCGATTTTTAGGTTTTATTGCTTCAATAAAAAAACTGTTGAAAAGAAAAAATGTTTCGCTATAAACTTTCTTCCACAGTGGAGTATGTTTAGTAAGCGGAAGAAAAAATTTATCTTTATATTTTGTGGCACAAATGAAATTTAAAGAAACGGCTCCTTTTTCGTTTTGATTAGTGCATTTCGTTCATGCACACACATATACCTTTTTGTTCAAAGTAGATATTTAGGTTTTGCTACACGAAAAGGGTGTAACTATCAAATGTCATTTTTGTAATGATTATTTCAAAGGTACAGTATAGTCGTATAATACGGCAGTACAACAGTATCTCTGGGACTCGTCTTATTGTAATATCATTAACGCCTTACTTTTCTGCAAATTTCTTTAACACGTTCGCTGCGTTTAAAAAATGCCTGCGCCGCCCATGGCTGAAAAGCTTTTTTGTTGAAATAACTTTTTTTTTCTTTGTTATAACTTAAAATGATACGTATTACTCATATATACTAATAATTTTTATTTTGTTTAAAAAACGCATATGATGCGCCGCCAGCACTGTGTACTGAATTCTGAGAACAATGCTAATGACGCACCGTTTGCGTTTTTATAAATAAAGTGAAAATTGACCGTGCATGTGGTTTTAATTTCATTGTTGTCATAGAAAAGGAAAGGGCACTTTTCCTAAAAAAATGCATCCAGCTTGCTTACCCCCACCCCCGCCCACGCCCACTCCACACCACCCCCACCTCCCCCCAAAACCCACATGTTTTTTCGAACATTTATTTTCTTATAAAATTGCATCCAGCTTGCTTCACCCCACCTCCGCCCCCACCCTCTCCCCACCACCCCCTTTCCGCCCCCTCCCAACCTGCCATGTTTCTTTCGAACATTTATTTTTCAAAAAAATTGCATCCAGCTAGCTTCACCCCACCTCCGCCCCCATAAACGTCTCTCATTTTTTGATTGAAAAAGTTAATTATTTTAAAAAGTCTGTCTTGAGGTTGTCCTTCTGTGGGATTTCTGTTGAAATGCAAACATCTCAAGAAAATCTATCACGCTCCATATAGTCTGAAAAACAATGAAACCTAAACAATCTGTCCGTTTTCCAGTAATCCTGTAATCTGTGCAATACAATGGTGCCCATGTGCAGAAAGAGCCCTAAGAATCCATATGGCCGCCGCTGAGTAAAAAATAAGACAAAATTCTAATAAATTGAAATACTAAACTTTTTGAACAACTAAGACAAATTGTAACACTTACTTATTTTATATTTCGGCTTTTCGGAACATTTTTCCTCATCCCTACGCCTTTTTATACCCGACGGACCTGGCTTGCTGCCATCCATTTGTAAAACCGCGAAAATTATAACGAAGCACAAAATTAACACATACGAAGCTTTGGAGTAACGCTAACAATAGCACAACACAATCACCGCAATGCTAGTTATAGACTGGTAGCCTTGAAGTATAAGCGATCGGAACGTACCGTTTGCAGCGGCAGCATTGTCTAGAAAACGCGCCAACGCAGCATCTCCGTCAGACGCAGCGAACGTGTTAAGTTAAATATCCGAAATGTCAAGAAAATCAAATAAAACCCTCTTGCTTTTCTTATACTTTAACAGAGTTATTAGTCATTAGAAAAAGGTATTAGGTACAAAAGCACTTGAATGAGATGTGAAGGAAAGACTGAAGGAACAGGTTTCAGAGAAACTATTTTCTTACAAGAAACATAAAGCCTGCACCTCAAACGCAAGAAAATTGGCAATCTGTTATAAATTATATGGGGAATATGGCGGTAAAAAAGTAGAGTGAACATGATGGTGACAAAATTTCCAACCTTCGATTGGAAATAGTAGATAGATAGATAGATATTTTATTTAGCTCATAGCTATACAAACAAATATAGAAAATAACACAAGAACCCAATCTGAATCAATCATCAACAAACAGACAATAAAAAATAAAAAATATTACCATAGGTATAGTTTCACAACTTATAATACATAATAACACACACCTACCTAAGAATTCAACAAGAACAACTTGAGATGCCTTCTAAAAGAAGTTAAATTTAAATTCCTTAATTCCATGTTCAACTTATTATATTCAACTGCCCCCCTATAAAAGATGGAAGACTGAGTAGACGATTTTCTGGCCATTTTCCCTACCCCTTGTCTCATATTTATGTACATCCTCAAACTTATTTAGAATACCACTCAAATAATTAGGTACTAAATCAGTAGAGATCCTGTGAACAAGAACAAGCACGTTATACAACAAAAACAAATCTACACTTAACCAACTTAAAGTTTTCAACATTTCACAAACTGGCGTATACATGTTACACTTGAGTATAGCCCTCATAGCTCTATTTTGCAGAATTTGCAGTCTTTCTAAGTCACCTTTATTCGCCATATATAATATAGTGCTGTAATAAGTAAAATGAGGCAATATAATAGAATTAAAAACTAGCTTTCTAGTATTTACAGACAGAAACCAATTGACTCGTCTCAAAACTCCGATCTTTTTTGCAACTTTTTTGCAGATGTAACCGACATGTTCCTTAAATTTCAATCCGTTATCAATAATGACACCCAAGTACTTGACTTCTGTAAGAATTTCCAATTCGACACCTCTAACTTTAAACCGAAAATTATTGTTTTTAAAATTAGTCACATTCTTTTCGTTTTATTAACATTTAATTTAAGCTTATTTTGTTCCAACCAGTCCGTGATGTTACCCAAGTCTGCATTTAATCTATCAACTAATAAAGTAGGTTAATTTTTCTCCGTGTACAAAATTGCATCATCTGCAAAAAAGTGATATTTACAGTAATAAATTATGTCAGACACTTAATATATAAGAGAAACAAAACCGGTCCCAGTATACTACCCTGGGGTACACCCACGGCACTTTCCCTCTCATTCGATACAGTATTTCCCAATCGGACTTTTTGTTTTCTTCCTGTGAGGTAGCTTTGAAACCACCGAAGAACAGTTCCACCAAAACCATATTTACTCATTTTGGAAAGTAATCTACTTCTATCAACAGTTTCGAAAGCACGCTTCTTATCCAAAAAAATAACTCCTGTAATTTTTCCCTTATCATTAGATTCTTTCCATTCGTTAATTATACAGTGCCCGTCTAAAGTCCGTTCCCCCCCTACTAATTTTTGAACCATTTGAGGTACATCCATGAAATTCGGTTCAAGGTAGTCACAGGTCACAAGATATTTTTTGACGTATTAATGACAGCTGTCAGTCTCAAGATGGCGGTCGGGCGCCATTTTGAAAAAATATTTTAAATGGGAAGGGGCGTCATGTGACACCTCGTTTTAAAGGTCTTATCCAGTGCAATATCATACTAAAATATGGCGTCGATACCTGAAAACGTTACAAAATGGTGGCTAATCAAATTTCTAAATAACCATGAATGTTGCTCTCAATCACGTTTGTATGAGAAAAAAAAATCGTTGTCGCGGTAACATCTTGTTTTCTACTTGTCAAATGTGGCATGTTTAGTTCCTTCATTTAGGAAAAGTGTGACCATGGCTCGTAGCTTAGACGATAAATTTGAAGCGGTTTTGATTTTTGGAGAAGGTGGAAGAAATTACCATCTAACGGTAGTTTTTCCTTAATAAACTCTCTTTTCTCCTCTTATTGGTCGACTTCATTAAGAAATTTCACTACAAATTAGAATAAAATTTCGTTAGAAAAATGTTAAAATTTAAAAATTTAACAAAAGACATCGACGCCATATTTTAGTATGATATTGCACTCGATAAGACCTTTAAAACGAGGTGTCACATGACCCTCCCTCCCATTTAAAATTTTGTTTCAAAATGGCGCTCGACCGCCATCTTGAGACTGACAGCTGCCATTGTTACGTCAAAAAATATATTGTGACCTGTGATTACCTTGTGCCGAATTTCATTGATGTACCTCAAATGGTTCAAAAATTAGTAGGGGGGGAACGGACTTTAGACGGGCACTGTATACTGTAGAGCACTCTCGCAACTAAAACCTTTCCTGAGACCCGATTGAAATTTATTTAGAATGCCCTCACGATCAATATAATCAATAAACTGGATATACACTACCCTTTCCAAAATTTTATCAAAAGCTGGCAATACATTTATCGGGCGATAATCTTCAGCCACGCTAGACTTAGGAACCTTACGAATAGGAACTACCGTAGAAACCTTAAGTGAATCGGGAACTATACCTTTCTCCAAAGAAGTATTAACTATATTCAGAAGTGGTTGCCATAGACTGTCAAAGTGATCTCTATAAATAAACAGATCTACTTCATCTGGACTGTTCTTATTAGACATGTTTAGAATTATTGTTTCCAAATCATCTTTTGTTAATAAAGTAAAATCGAACATTTTTTTATCAGCCACATGCAAAATTTCAATAGTTTTTTTGTTTAGTGGAATGCTACCTATTATATTATCAATGCTCTCTATAAACAATAAAAATTTTATTTCAGTTAGACCCTGTTGCATTATCATTAATCATCGTGTTGTATTTTTAGGGCTCCTGAAATCTTGACACGAAGTGGCCATGGCAAAGAAGTGGATTGGTGGTCGTTAGGAGCTTTGATGTATGATATGTTAACAGGAGCTGTAAGTTACCTTATATTGCTTTAGATTGTTTTTTCTGCTCCAACTCTTTAACTCTTCAAGTCTGAAGATATTTTTGAGGATACCGTGTACCGTTATATCGAAATATTTACTAACCATTAATACATTACTTGTATTACTTGTATATTTGTAGCCACCGTTTACCGCTGAAAATAGGAAAAAGACTATAGAGAAAATTTTAAAAGGCAAGTTAAATTTGCCGCCCTATTTAACGGCGGACGCAAGAGATTTAGTTAGGAAATTATTAAAAAGACAAGTTACTAGTCGATTAGGAGCAGCTCCCGATGATGCTGTTGCTGTGAAAGCCCATCAATTTTTCAAGCATATCTGCTGGGACGATGTTTTTGCTAGGCGATTAGAACCACCTTTTAAACCAATATTGGTAAGTATCTTCAAATAATTTTGTGTTCAGAGTTCAGGCATCTAATAAAGAGTTATAATTATTTTATTACAGAGTAGTGAAGATGACACTTCTCAGTTTGATTCTAAATTCACAAAACAAACACCAGTTGATTCTCCAGTAGAATCAACCTTGAGCGAAAGTGCCAATATGATTTTTAAGGTGAGTGTTCTTATTTACTTGGAATTATAATTTGGTCACTAATTCTAACTTGACAAGGTTAGAATGAGCGCTTTCCAAATTGACGTCCAAAATCAGGAGCTCTATCTCCGATTATACCACTCGCCTTCTCTGTTCTGTATTTGCGGAGCTCACGAAACATACTAGTATCGCTGAGTAATATTGACTTGTGTACCAAATAATAAAACTGCATATTGAAACACAAAATAACGGACTGTGCATTAAGCATAGTAGATCTTTAAATTGGAATAAAACAAAGTGTAGGTATATGAGATTGTGGGATTTTACACGAACTTGTGTAGGTTTATGAGATTGTGGGATTTTACACTAACTTGTATTTATTGACTTAGTGACACTAGGTATGGAAAAGTAGATCTTTAAATTGGAATAAAACAAAGTGTAGGTATATAAGATTGTGGGATTTTACACGAACTTGTGTAGGTATATGAGATTGTGGGATTTTACACGAACTTGTATTTATTGACTTAGTCACACTAGGTATGGAAAAGTAGATCTTTAAATTAGAATAAAACAAAGTGTAGGTATATGAGATTGTGAAATTTTACACGAACTTGTGTAGGTATATGAGATTGTGGGATTTTACACGAACTTGTATTTATTGACTTAGTGACACTAGGTATGGAAAAGTAGATCTTTAAATTCGAATAAAACAAAGTGTAGGTATATGAGATTGTGGGATTTCACACGAACTTGTGTAGGTATATAAGATTGTGGGATTTTACACGAACTTGTGTAGGTATATGAGATTGTGGGATTTTACACGAACTTGTATTTATTGACTTAGTGACACTAGGTATGGAAAAGTAGATCTTTAAATTGGAATAAAACAAAGTGTAGGTATATGAGATTGTGGGATTTTACACGAACTTGTGTAGGTATATGAGATTGTGGGATTTTACACGAACTTGTATTTATTGACTTAGTGACACTAGGTATGGAAAAGAACATCAATTAAATGGCAAATGGCAATAGCGTAGCTTGTATGATCGAATTTTCAACGACTTTCCCCATATTTGGGACTATTTCACCAGTAACACGTTGTGCTTATCAGCATAAACAAGAGACTTAACATAATTCAACAAAAAATAATCTAAAGCTGTCAAATCACATGATCTTGGTGGATAGTTGCTTGAAATCAACTTTTCTTCAGTAAGTTGACTGTATTGCTCATTGTGTGATGAGCAGCATCAGCTTGCTGGAACCATATGTTTGTTCTGCTCATTTCATCTAAGCTGGACCAAAAGAAATTGCTTATTGTGGACTTGCACTGCTTACCGTTGACAGTGACTGCAGTTCTGGTCTCATTTTGAAAAAGTAAAGTCCAGTGATGCCACCAGACCAAAATCCTCATTAAATAGTGACCGTATCTACCGAATCTGTTGTGGGTTAGATTCACCCCAAATGCGACAGTTTTTGTTTATAAGATTATTTTTCAAAATCGGGATCAATTTCTTACTGCTGAAGGACCCAGTCGGCCAATAATCGATGATACATATGGTCATTTGGCCGAAGTTCTTAGGTCACTTGGATCTTGTAATAGTTAGGGAGCCGCAATAATAAATTATTGCTGTATTTTCTACCATGCCAGATGTTATTAATCTTAATGTATGAAACACAGAAGAACAAGAATATGGCTATAAAGTTGCATCTGAGTTGCAGTGCACTCTTAGAGAATGGTTAAAACGAGGGGTGAACCGCAGAGGAATTTTGGTGTACAAGCTTGAGGAATTGCAGAGGAATTAGTACGGAATTACATAAATTTGTAGGGAATTGCAGGAATTGTTTGGGGAATTGTTGGGGAATTGCAGGAATTAGTGAGGAATTGCACAGGAATTGCAGGAATTACAAGGGAATTGCAGAAATGTTTGCTAACGATTGCGCATGCGATGTAAATTATTGCATCATCTTTACAAATATAAATTACAGGAATTACATGGGTAATTGGAGGAATTACTTGAGGAATTGCATGAATTAGATAGGAATTGCGGGAAATTAAAAGGAATTACACATAAATAGAGGAATTTGTGTACAAATTTGAGGAATTACATAAATTTGTAGGGAATTGCAGGAATTGTTTGGGAAATTGCAAGAATTAGTGAGGAATTGCAGGAATTACAAGGGAATTGCAAGATGTTTACCCCTCTTATACTAACGATTGCGCATGCGCTGTAAATTATTGCAGTATCGGACGTACAGGAAATGCAAGAATTAGTTGTAAGGGAATTCCAGGAATTAGTAGGGGAATTGCAGGAATTAGTAGGGGAATTGCAGGAATTACATGGGGAATTGCGGGAATTACATGGGGAATTGCAGGAATTACATGGGGAATAGCGGGATTTACTTGAGGAATTGCAGGAATTAGATAGGAATTGCGGGGAATTAAAAGGAATTACACATAAATAGTCAGGAATTGGTGTACAAGATTTTGCTCTGCGGTTCACCCCTCGGGTTAAAATAAAAGTTGCTACTGACATTTTTCTGCCAGCAGATTTTTCTTTTAATGACTTTGCATCATGAGGAATGCCAAAACATCACTTCCAGATACATTAGATAGTCGTGAGTGGGTGCCAGAGAACCCCAAATTTGTATTAAGCGGGAGCGTCATGTGACATATTTCTACCAACAGATTTTTCTTTTACAGACTTTGCTTCATAAGTAAGCCAAAATTTCACTGCCAGATACCTTAGACTTAGATAGTTGTGATTGGGTGTCAGATGACCCCAAACTTGTCTGAAGAGAATCATTGCAGTGTGACTCAGATGCAACTTTCTTATAGCCATATTCTTGTTTCATACATTAAGATTAATAACGTCTAGCATGGTAGAAAATACAGCAATAACTACAAGGAAAAAAATTTATGTAAGTTCTTATGCAAAATTTTCTAAGTTGAAGTTTGAGGAAGTCCAAGTTCTTGTGGAGAATGAGGAATTGAGAGATTTTGTTCGTCATTCACACTATCCCGAACATCGGTAATATCCACAACCGAACAAGCATTGTAACAACATGCACATGTCGATTGATCCATAACTGAAGCAGTAATTTTAAATTTCTCAACAATTTGGCGAATTATATGTTCTGAAGATCGATGATACAGTCCATAAATTTTTCGCTGTTCGAACTGAAAGGGTATTTTCATCATAAATACGAATTATTTCGATTAATTTGTTGCAATGAATGATATTCCATTACAACTGCTACAAAATTGACCTTTCAACAAATGATTGACCAGGTTTTGCTTTTAAAGTCATATTCTACCTGCTGTACCTACTTGACCGATATAAAAGAGAAGACAAACTTTTATCATGTGTAGGTATTGGTATACTGGTATACAATTTTTATTGTTTTCAGAAGGTAGTGGGACAAATCAATAAATAAGATGTAAAGTTCATATTTTCAGGGATGACTGTTACGACTTAGTGGTACTTCATTTTGCAACCGTCGATCGTATAAGATAGAAATTTTACGACATGAACATAGTCTATATGCTGTTTATTCAACAGATGCAGTAAATGACATTTTTGTGGGAGTAGCTTGATTGTGCATTACAGGTTGCGCAAAAAAGCTAGTTTCACATGCTGCTAATTAGAAGTCGTTGAGGAATTCAAAAATGCCTAGTTTAAAATTGTTGAAGAATAAATGTTACGAAAATTTCAAAAATGTGGAATAAAAAACTTTTATAATAATTACTTCGAAAAATTTTAAGTGTAATAACAAAAAAACATATATCTGTCGAAAATGTATTTATTATACTGCCGCTTTTGCAGTAAATGCGACGTTTTCTATCTTGGTGTTGTCAGGATATCGGTCAGCATAAACTTTATAACTATTTAAAAATTCGCTGTTACTTGTCTTCAACTGGAAAATGCCTGACTGGCCATTTTTTGGAGGAGAAAGTAATTCTTGTTTATCCTTAATCGGTTAAGACTTACAACTATTCTTAATTCATAATACATTCACAAAATCGAATGAACTAATCAATGCACAGAGAATAGATCATTTTAGAATGTTGTTACACAATTGACAGCTGGAGGGCAAACATTTGTTTGTTTAAAGCTTAGAGGAAGGAAGAAGAGGAGGAATTACCATTTGACGCCAAAAAAGGGTCGTAACTTAAACTCCTTATTGTCTTTACGTCGAGAATTGAACGGAAATTCTTAAAATGATATGACTAGTTGCACTGTTGCAAACGTTGCTTTCGTTATTTTGAGTTAAATTACATGAACTCTAAACAGTAACCTGATTTCACCACTTTGTTTGGCACCAAATCTGTTCAAATTTTGGTAACACACGTGCATAGGAAAGATCGGGCATTGTGTATCCATACTGTGCTCTCTAATAAAAAATGGTGGCCTGTCAAAATCAGGCATTCTAAAATAGTCTATTGAAAAATACTATATCGTAAACTGAATGGACATAACAGTAAATTCAGCGACAGCGTAAAAATGACAGATCGGTTTAGTTTAGTCCATAGAGGTTATAAAGACACGATGTTCATAAGCTGCGCAAGAAGCTTTACGGGAGCCATCATGGACGTACAAGGGCATGCGCTTATAGAGTCCATTAGTGAAATGGCAGTCATTTTGTTTAAAACTAAAATTCAACAAAGTACTGCAATTTGCGGCACGAGCATGTCAGCTCTTGAACCGGCAGATACTAGATGGTTTAAATTGTCCTTAAGAAAGTCATTAACAACACTCATTTTTAACACTTTCTCTTCCATTTTATCCTTTTTAAATATAAATAAATCCTTAAACCACCTATTAAATAAATATTAAATAACCCGAAGAAATAAACACAACTTAACCTCAAACCTTGTGCATAAATAAGTCTCCAATGTTAATGGTCTGGTCTAAGCAGACACATACGCTCTTTTCTAATAGGTACTGCGCTCTGTTTTAAAATATCTCTGAAATTAAGTTGTATTTTAAGTTATTTTTGAAAATGCAACAACTAGAAAGTGCTGTCTCTAGGTCACTCGCAGAATCTCTGTTAAGAAATGCACTGAGTTTAAATAATTAGTGTTTCAAATCTAAGTCCCATAAGAGCTCCATGATAATAATTTTGAAGTAGGATATAGAGCGGGAAATGAGTAATATAACCTAACTAATGGACTCTATTTCTCTATAATCTCTGTGGTTCAGTAAAGTTATTTATTTAGGAGTTAAGTTATGTAAAAGCAGCCGGCCGATAGTAATTTTCTATTCAAATATAGCGCTCATTTGTTGGAGGAGTTTTTACTGCATCTGTTGGTTAAATATAATATAGTTGTAAACCAGCAATTACAATTATAGACGGTGCCTTTTGTTAAGTATCATCTGTAAGTGTCTTTTTCAACATTAATAACTGTGGGTGCGTTCAGACTGAAACCTACGACAAGATCTCCTGTAAAATGTTCCTCAGATAAAATTTTCCTATTTTTTCTGACTTTATTTGAATATGAACGAAATGGTTGTTTAATGTCCAACTGTCAAACCTTGCACATACATTGCATTTTAGGTGCATTTATATGCAAATAGGCATTGCGCCGTCGCTACAATATGCCGACCTTTGTGAGATGGATGAAATAGTTGTTCATGGGATGAAGTAGATCATTTGTAACGACCACACAATCAGTGATCAACAGTATGCAACATTAGTGTCTAAACCTGTATGTGTGGAAATATTTTAGACACTTGTATCACGAAAAATGAGCCAAGACTTCCTTTAGCTCTTTTCCCTAAACAAAAATTGTGTTGTCATGACTTGGAACAAATCAAATCAAAATTTATTGACCTCAAAAGTCACAGTTCTTGCCAATGAAATTACATGATAAATTAAACCAATGAACAGTGACAAATGAAGAGAAAAAGGAGATGAAACTGTTACTGCATAAATTCCTGCATCGCAAAAAAAGCTTCTGCGTCAGGAAATCTTTTAAGTAATATTATTGAAGAAGTACTGTTCACTGGGTAAATTGCTTCGCTTTGTGCCTGTTCACGAGTTAGTTTTTAGAACTTTACTTATGGAAATCTCATGGTGAAATTTTCTTTTAGGGATTTACCTACGTGGCTCCCTCTATATTCGATGAAATGTACAGCAAAGGACATCCGCTCCCACAACTCGTGAAATCTCGCTCACCTCGCAAATTTGGTAATATACCTAGAACCAGTTATGGAATTGCCATTCAGGGCCCAGGAATAGGACATAATATGCACCATTTAGGTGCGCACAGTAGTAGTAATTTAGGGCATCATCTTAGTATGGGACTTAATTATAGTGTACATCAACGACCTATTAATAATAGTAATTTCCCAGAAGAAATGATGGAAGTTAGTAGTAGCGGATTACCTCACTAGTTAATTGATGAATTAGGGTTATAAAATTTCAGGAAAACTTAAAACAAGTGCAATTTTTCGTTTTGTGACGTTTTCCTGATTTAGTTGCTGTTACCAATATTATAGTCTCAATATTCAGGACATGTTTGCTTTTATTTATAAATTTTTGCTATATTGCTGATTTACTTAGTTGTAGAGATTGTGTACTTTTCTATTGAAAATGTCATAATAATAGTTGATATTTACACTATCTGCCATTTATTAGTTAATATCTGAAATTTTTGTTTGAGGCAGTCTATTCAAATCAGATTTTTCTGGCCATTGGAGGAAGTAATTCATCAACTTCTGTAACTTGCCATTTTAGAGACTTGCAGAATTTTAATTGTTGCCATTCTTGACACTTTGTTGTTACACAATTATAAATAGTTCCTTTAAATTTAAACAAGCAGAATCGCATACAAATTCAACCAAGAAAATAGGCCATACTGAGTAGAAATTGAAAAGCGCAGCAAATAGAAAATCAATTATTTTTCAAATAATAGTCAATACCCACTCATTTTTAATCAGATGCCAGGACGTACTTAAAAATACACATATTGATATAGAAAGCGAGTACCTAACAGCACAGAAATATTTTCGTATCATAAGAGTTTAGATTTTGTCGGCAAAATTTTTCGAACGTAACATGAGGTTGCCTATCAATTTTACGAGTGACAGTGCTTAAAAATTACGAGATAATCATTTCTCAACAATGTCACTAGCGAAATTGGGCGCCTTGAGTCTACAACTGACAAATTTTGCCAGGTAAAATCTAACCTCGAATGATATTCGTCATGGCTATTTCACGAAAGAGACCATAAAATTCAAACACAAACTTATTAAGTCAGAAAAATGCAACTGAATTTTTTATTAACGATGAATTGAGTCGTAACCCAGGAAACTTGAAAAATTTTTCGCTGTAAAACCATGTAGCTTGCCCATTGGCTTAGTGCTCGCAACAACATTTTTAGCACATACTTTTTCTGCTGGAGTACACCAATATATTCAGAAATGGCGAGATTTACTTACTTACTTAATCCTATGCCTATCTACCGTTAGGTGTAAGGCAGTGTGAAGTTGAGTCCCTTCTTTTTCCGTGTATACGTCGCTTCATACTTTTCTATCTTTCGTCAGTTGTTTAGCTTCTTCCCATGTTTTTCCTCTCTTATACCATCCTCCCACTTTTTCTCGGTCTGCCTCTTTTATTCTTCCCCGGCACTCTCGTTTCATACACTCTTTTAGCAAGTCTGTTTTCCAGCATACGACACACGTGACCAAACCATCTCAGCTGACCCTCCACTATTTTATCACTTACAGGTTCCACGTTTAAGTTCTGTCTAAACACTTCATTCTTTATTCTGTCTTTTCTCATCTTGCCTTCAATCTTTCTCAAAAATCTCATGTCCATTGCATTTACCCGTGACTTGAGTCTATCCGTCATTGCCCAAGTTTCACTACTATATGTTAAGGTTGGTCTATCTACTTTTTTCACCACTTCTGCTTTGACCTTTGCAGGTATTTCTTTCCTTCCTAAAATGTTTTCTTCATCATGTTGAATACTTTTCCCGTCTTCCCTTTTCTTTCATTTATCTCCCTGTTCCATTATTTTCAACTATTGTTCCAAGGTATTTGTAGCTGTCTACTTGTTTCAGTGTTCTGCCATGTAGTTTTATGTTATGGTCCTTGATGTCTTTGGAAATTATCATTGTTTTCGTTTTCTCCTCATTTATCTTCATGTTAATTTTAGTCAGTGCTCTATCTAACACTACTAGATTATATTGCAGGTCATTCTCTGACTCCGCCACTAGTACCATTTCGTCTGCGAAGATTAACTCATTCAGCTCTGTTTGCTGCATTTTCCAATGTCCTAGTTTTAAAGTTCTCATGCTTTTCTTTGATTCCTTCATGGCCTCATCCAACACCATTGAGAATAATAGTGGACTCAGCACACATCCCTGTTTTAGTCCCATTCTTGTTACAAATTCTCTTGATTCCTTGTTATTCGTTCTGATGATGTTGGTGTTGTCTTTGTAAATGGCCTTCACTATTTCTATTAAATTCCTATGGGCCTCTCTTTTTCCCAGGATTCTCCATATGTCCTCTCTCCTTATTCGGTCAAACGCCTTCTCAAAATCTATGAAGCATACATGAATGTCTCTGTCTTTACTTAAAAATTTTTCACTAGCCTGTCTTATTACGAATATCAGATCCTGTGTACTTCTTCCACTTCTAAATCCGCATTGGGTTTCTTCTATTGTCATTTCAGTTTGATTTCTTAACCTATTCTCGATTACTCTAGCGAGATTTAATTGGTTCAAAATCCTATGAGTGGAATAGTCACACAAAATATTTCTTTGCTGTAGAATGACACTTGTTTGTATCTCTGGAAAGATTTGAGTCCAATAACCGCATAACCATTCTTAACCAATAAAATCACCAGAAGTGAAATATAGTTTCACGTTCGATGTGTAAATAACCTTTTTGGTGTTCATTGGCCCCCTCAGTGCCTGATGAGTAAAATGGTACTGTATGCAATAGGTAATTGTAATAATGTCAAATTACAAATGCCTTAAAATGTAACTATTCTATTATAATAGTGATTCAATACTTATTTGTGGTTCTTTAAAAAAACTTTTTTCAAATGTAAATATTCAGACACAGATGACTGATTGTAGCTGCCATTGTTGAAATCAAAGCTAAGCATAATCTGAGATGAAGGAATTCTAAATTTCTGCGAGTTTTTCTCATAATGCTGGAATGATTCATTGGGGATGGATGATTCTTTAAACACCTCTTTATGTTTGCCGCAATGTTTCGAAGGCATTTAAATCTAGAGTGCTTCATGGGCACTTCAGTACTTACCATATTATGGTCGGTAAACCGTTTTTAAGTAATTCTTGCTTCAGTCAGGCTATAAATTTTTGGCATTTGGCAGTAGTACAATTCTGGTGATAGAATGTTCCTATATTTTGCTGGATTTACAGTTCTTTCTATAATCTCAAAACCTTCTAAACCCTTGGCCAACTAGTCCAGTCAAATGGTGGTTTTCCCGCAACAGAATTGGGGAAACTTTTTTCTCAACGGTTCCATATGTTTTATGGGGTGCTGAATCCGAATTTCAAGTTTGCTGCCATGTAGGAGGTCGGCTTCACAACGAAAAACGCAAAAAACCTCAAAATTTTCGCACTTTTTTCAGTTTTTCGCTTATATCTCGAAGACTATGCATTTTTCGAAGATGACCACTCTATAGAAAATTGAAGTAGACTAAATTTCCTACAAAATGCGCTAGTCAACTTTGATTTTCTGATGTCCGGTATCGGCGCTAGAGCGCGCTGAAAAACAGTGATTTTTGACCTTTCTGCGAAGACGTCAAAAACGCCCACTTCCACCCCCTACAACTTGAAAATAAACATGTTATCAACAAAAACCTTTATCCCACGTGAAAGTACATTAAACTTCCTACAAGAGACGTCTCTAACATTCAATTTTCTCATAAGGAGGGAGGAAGCAAAGCGAAAATTACGAAAAATGCCTTCTGCGCCCTACAACCAAAACGGTCCCTCCCACCTGTCTATCTCTCATGCTATACTTTCGATATATTACGCTTAAAAGAGGTCGTTTTGAATGAATTGATGGCAAAGCATGTTTGATCAACACGACACTGAATATAAAGTTGAATATGAAATCTGTATGTAGTAATGTACATGTGTTATGAAATGAGGGAAAATCGAGTTCAGGATTGGGTCATCACTTCGAGTATGGTCTCCATGTGGAAAAGAAAGAACATGGTTACAAAAACAGATAAGTTGTATAGTGCACTATCGATGTAGGTATGAAGAAATACCTGATGTCATGTGCGCAGTTATTTTGGTCGTCCCCGTTTAGTTGTTGGTGGCCCAGGCAATGCCTTTTGGGCACTAGAAGGTACTTGGGCAATGGAAGGTCCAGGCAAAGGGTCAGGGGCTGTGGAAATTCCAAGCTGAACGAACAGTGAGTTGTTACTGTTCTTCAACTGAAAATATTGTAATTTAATGATTAATGGTATTATAGAGAAAAATTGATTAGTAAAGATGCATAATGCTGCAAAATATTACATGAATTAATACCTTCTGTCGCCTCAGCTACTTCAGACAGTGGTACTGATGCAAGGGGCTCGACCAGGTCGTCTCCCTCTTCTGAATTTTGCAGCATTATGCATCTTTACTAATCAATTTTTCTCTATAATAACATTAATCATTCAATTACAATTTGTCAGTTGAAGAACAGCAACAACTCAACTGTTCAGCCTGGACCTTCCACAGCCCCTGACCCTTTGTCTGAACCTTCCATTGCCCAAGACCCTTCACCTGGACCTTCTAGACAGGTGGGAGAGACCGTTTTGGCTGCAGAGCGCAGAAGGCATTTTTCTTAATTTTCGCTTTGCTCTCTCCACCTTATGAGAAAATTGAATGTTAGAGACGTCTCTTGTAGGAAATTTAATGTAGGTACTTTCACGGGGTATAAGGGTTTTTGTTGATAACATGTATATTTTTCGAGTTGACGTTTTCGCAGAAGGGCCAAAAAATCGCTGTTTTTCAGCCCGCTCTGGCGCCGATACCTCTCGTCAGAAAATGAAAGTTGACCATTGCATTTTGTAGGAAATTTTGTTTACTTTAATTTTGTGTAGAGTGGTCATCTTTGAGAAACGCATAGTCTTCGAGATATAAGCGAAAAACTGAAAAAAGTGCGAAAATCTTGAGGTTTTTGCGTTTTTCATTGTGAAGCCGACCTCTCACAAGGCAGCAAACTTGAAATTCGGATTCAGCACCCCAAAAAGCATATGGAACCGTTGCGAAAAAAACTTTCCTAATTTTGTTACAAAAACGGCAGTTTTGAACACCGATTGACTGGACTAAACATGCACCCGCTGATGGTTTCTGGTGAAAATCCATAATTATCAGTTAGCTGTAGACATTTAAGGTGAAATGCCCCACTTTTAGATTCAGAGCTTGCCAGCGGTTTTTTTTTCATTTGAGTTCATGTCAACAATGGATTTTCTTTTGCCAAAAAGTCAAAATTAATTGAAGAACGAAAAATATAACAAGGTCCTTTATAAAAACCCTCACTGAACTTTAAATCCAGAGCCTGCAATATTCACCATTTGAATTTTGAAAAATAAAATTTTATTTTACTACATATTTCCGTGATATAATTTGTGTGCGACTATTTTTCAGAATTACTTCATCTAAAATATCTCGTTTGCTTAGACTGCTTACAGACATCCGCATACGTGTATATGCTGATTGTTCATGGTGGATATGCATGCAGTTGTTATATTAATTTAAGTAATATTTATACTACGACATTTTCGTATAAGAATGATTTTCTTCGATAAAATTTGGTACAGTAATAAGCTGGCTTGTTGTACTTGTTTTATTGAATATTTTATTTTTATAGAGAGACAGGTACATAATATTTAACGCTGTGTTTATGGGCACCTTGATGTGTATCAAAATTTGGTAACCAAATGTAAAATTCTAGTACATTTAAAGTGCTGTGGAAAATTGTCAATGTAAACGTTACTTTTTGATTAACATCGGTCACACAGGCCTGCTTTCTATGTGCTTGACTATGACATTGCTTGTCGTCTGTTCTTTAAGAGACTAATAACTATTTTTTTGTGCCATGATTTCATCAAATCTAGCCTAACAAAAACAGCGAAACACACATTATTCGTTCAATAAGGAATCAGAGAAAATATGTGCTTGCATCATCTTTTAGTGACGTTTTCACATGTACCCAATATTTTCTGTTTGGTACGCATTAACGTGCCACTAGACACAGTGCATATTTAAAATATCCTAGGGTAATTGTTCGGTATTGCGGGTATGAATTGTCAACATCTACTTTGTAATATGTATATAATTAACAGTTTATTTTTTAGCGTGTTAGTACATTTTAAATTTTATTTGATGTAGGGTGTTTGTTTCTTTAAGGCTCTTTCTAGAGTTATTAAGTTGTAAAAGTTATTTCTGCCAGTTGCCTCTTCGTCAAAAACGAAGGGAACCTTTTTATGTTCTTATTAATAAACGCATTTAATTTCTTAAATAATTTTTTTCGTAATTCGTTAAATGCTCAATGATGCGAAATAAAAAAAGGAGAAGACTACGGCTTTTCGATAACTAATAATCAGCTAATTTATACTTTCAAAAAGAATGGTTTTAATATTGATATCCCAAGAAGATGCTTTGAGTAAGCATTAATTGGATAATAGCAGTAGATAAGTGTGCCCAGACAGTAGTCCTTGAATGAACTTTGCCATAGAAACATACAATACTTATATAACAGAATACTTAAAATATTATTCACTATTATTATTTATTGAAAATTTTTCATACAGTATCTGATAACAAATTAAAATAGTGTAAAGCTAATTTAGTTTGTGATTGTTTGAAATGAACAAGATTTTCTATCGATTGCCTGTGGTTTAATAATATTTAGGGGAAGTGATAAAAGTCTTACAAAATATCCAAGATGCAAATTGCAAATATTACGTTAGTCCAGTTAATCTAAGCTTAGTAACGGACAAACTAGTACAATAATATTAGACTGCATAAAATCTATGCTATGACTGAGTAATACATATGTTACAACGACTAAAGATTAATAATCCACAAAACTTTTCTTTTTCTTTTTGGAAATTAGATGTGTATTTTGAACAAAAAGTGATGATTAGTTATAATTTCCGCAGAAAAAATTGCTCGTCCAAAATTTCTTCACTGCTTGTTAGAATTGACAAATACAGTGGAACTCCCATAAGTCGAATCTCAAGGGATCAGTGATGTGAGCTGGTAATTTACCAGTAAATAACCGCGGTTATTTACCGTAATTTACAGTAAAATACCAAAAATTAGTTACCGTAATTTACGGGGAAAATTACCGTAAAGTACACAGTAAATTACGAAGTAAATTACCATATTTTATAGTAATTTTGTTTATATTTTTTACAAATAAAATTTATATTTTGGTGACATCATCTTTCATCTAACATCTAATTCTAAATTACTGTGTTATTGGTAAATTACGGTAATTTACTGGTAATTACGCTAATTTATTGGTAAATTACGGTAATTTATAGGTAAATTTCGGTAATTTACTGGTAAAATACGGTAATTTACCGTAATTTACGCAATATTTATTACGGTAAATTACCACGGTAATTTACAAAACAAATTTACTACCACGGTAATTAATATCGGTAATTAAAAATCGTAAATTACCGTCGTAAATTACCAAAAATATAAATTACGGTAATTTAACATCACTGCAAGGGATACAAAAAAATCGAGTTAAAGAAACTTCGAGTTTAAGAACATTTTATTAAAATTTCCATGCCTTGCATTATTCACATAATAACTCATAATCATAACCCATAACGTATAACGTAACTATACACAATATACCCATATAAAATGCAGGTTGTTACAATTCTGTAACCAATCAAATTATTGTTTAATAAAAAAGTCGGTAATTTTACACTGTTTTTGATGACGTACGATTGTAGGATGAGCCGGGCAGTTGTCTACGAAAAGTAAAATTTTTCTCTTTTGGGCCGTCAAGAGACAATAACCATTTCTTGTACAGGTCACTGGTCATCCACGCATCGCGATTAATTATTATTTCTATTATTTAGTAACAGAATCCAATATTTTTTTCTTTTTGAACATGTAAAATCCAACAAAAACCTAATTTTTTTCTAATACCTCTTTCTCGTATCGTGTGCCCAGAACAAAGTCGCTGCCTCGCTTTTGTGCTGAAATCATTTTTGGACTACAGTAGAACCCCTATTATCCGTGCCTTACGGGACCGGGTGACTCACGGATAATTGAAAAACACGGATAATCCAAATACCTTTTATTTCACATAACAAGCTTTATATTATACATATTATGACATAAAATAAATACTTTTTATTTCATAAAACAAACTACCTATGTATACAGAGTTACAACTAATTCAAGGGCCACTATGGTAATACAGTGAAACCTCCCATAACGGACACCTCTATTAACCTAATACCTCCGATAAACGGACACTTTTTAGGGAACGAACTGTCTCTTATGGGGCTTTCTCTTTCTCTATTAAACGGACATCTCCCATAAACGGACACAAAATCGGTGACCATTGGTGTCCGCTTAAGAGAGGTGTCACTGTATTAGAAACCGTAATACATACAAGGTTGGTCAAATGGGATAAAAGTTGCGTAATTATGGGGACATCTCACACACATTTACAGATCTCGAAAATATTTCATGGATCACTAGATATAACAAGAAATGTGAAATTTGCCGATTTCTTTAATCTTAAATATCTTTTTTGCTATTAGAGATAGTGATCTGAAATTTGGTACCGTTGCATAAGCAAATATTCTGCATCTAATAGTAGTCATATAGTCTTCCTAAGCCTCCTAGTTTCTTCAGGGTGATAGTCAACTTTTGTTTTCCTTATGGGCGCCATATTGGTTTTTATTCATATTAAATAGACAGAAAAAATCTGAATATAATGATACCAAACACATTATAAAAACTTTGAAGAAAAAATGCATATTAATAGATGCATATTAATAGATGTGATGCTAATAAAAATTTCGTTTGCAAAAAAATTGTTTTCATCGTAAGAGATGTCAACTGATAACAAAAAGCAGTGTAATTGTCAAAATTCCAAAGCCAAGTTGAAAAAATGAAAAATATCACTTTATTAATATGCATTTTTTCTTCAAAGTTATTATAATGTGTTTGGTACCATTGTATTCAGAGTTTTTCTGTCTATTTAATGCAATTCAAAACCAATATGGCGCCCATAAGGAAAACAAAAGTTTATTATCACCCTGCAGAAACTAGTAGGCTTGGGAAGATTATATGACCACTATTAGATGCAGGATATTTGCTTATGCAACGGTACCAAATTTCAGATCACTATCTCTAATAGCAAAAAAGATATTTAAGATTAAAGAAATCGGCAAATTTCACATTTCTTGTTATATCTAGTGATCCATGAAATATTTTCGAGATCTGTAAAAGTGTGTGAGATGTCCCCATAATTACGCAACTTTTATCCCATTTGACCAACCTTGTATGCATTACGGTTTCAAATATTACCATAGTGGCCCTTGAATTAGTTGTAACCCTGTATACGCAACATAACATAAACCAAATACTTTTTATTTTATATAACAAACTATAAGTGACGTAATAACGCAAAGCAAACTAAACTGAACCAATGCAAACACAAGGAAACGTGTCAAAACAAATTATCAGGTGCTGCACGGATAATCCGCATGCCGGATAATCCGCGCACGGATAATAGGGGTTCTACTGTACTACTTTAATATTAATATCAACATTAATAATTAATTTATCTTTTATAGTCTGAGTTTGCCAAAAGAAAAAAAATCTTAGATTCCATTACCAAATAATAGGAATGATAATTATTAGTAAATGTTTTCTAAAGGAATATTGGGCAGGCAAATTTTGCTGTGGCAGGTGGAGCAAAAGAAGGTTTTATTTGAAAAAATCTGTTGCATATTAAAAATTTGACGGGTAATTTTTTGTAGCGAAAAATACAATGCATCGTAACTTTTTTTGATGATTAGTCATTCGTTATCTTGCATACGAGGTTTCTAAGACGGGTGATTTTATGCGTACCTCAAACGCTTTATTAAATGGACTACATGCAGTTTAATAATTTTCGTAGTGCAATATCCTAGGATGTTTTCATAAAGTAATATATTTGATTGTACCTATGCGTGTTTTTTTCTTTTATTTCTAATATATTGTATAGATATTTTAACATTATAGTCAAGGAATTGGGGTTGAAAATGTTTGGGTTGTAAAAGGGATAATTAAATCAATTTTGTAATAAATACGTGCCTCAGTTATTGCTTGGAACTGTTTTTGTATAACTTACCTTGCACTCCACTGTTTTTTTAAATATGAAATTGAAATTGTATGATGTTTATTTTTAAATAGAGAGTGTTGTAACAGAAATAGCCCGTTGTGTTGAAATCACGCGAGTCCTTATGTCCACATTTTTATAGACTTGCTGAGAATTATAATTGTGAATTTGCCTGCAGGACAGAGAGCCTATTTTGCCAATAGAAATGTAATAAAAAACAAATAATAGTAGTATGATTCATAAAAGCCTAAAGGGTCAGGTGGTTTGGAATGGAAGCGTCACTATGGAGGATAACAGTAGAAGTCAAGCAACGAATGATGTACATCAGAAGAACAAGGACAAGATGGAGAGAGCGGTGTAAGAGGAATGTGAGCAACAGTAGAAGATTGTGAGAGAGGCAATGTCACTAGCAAACTTTGAGGATCTCAGAAAATGGGAGTAATGCACCTCATTAAATGAATTCCATAAACTTCTGTTTGAAACTGGAGTGTGGTATCAGGGATATACCGGGTGTCTCGTCCATATCTCGGAAACTGATCATTATGATAAGGTACAATAAAAATGCCCCAGAATTCCTTTAGCATCCAGAAAAATTAAGTAACTTACAGAGTTTTTCTGATAACATTTCCAGTTTAATTTTACTTGAAGTGGATAGCAGAGCAGAAATAGAAAAACTCAAAAGTGGGATATTTCTGTGAACCCTCGCTATTTGTAATCTTAATTTTCTTGTATCTTCTAAAATTATATCCTAGACAAAACAAAAATATTCATAATTTTTACAGTATGTTCTAAGTTTTTTTTTTTGTAGATATTTAAAAGACGACCCCTATGAACTAAGGTGCAAGTAATGTGTTCATTAATCTATAAAATATACACCAATATTTAATCATTTTGTACGTGTATAAAATTAAGTAATTTTAGCAAATTTATTATTAGTGTGCATAATCACAAGCATTTCTGTGTAATTGTGAGTAGCAAGGTCTGTTATTATTTTAAAGGTTAATTCGGAGTTACAAAGTAATGTAAATTTGACCTATTATATTTACGGTGTGTTTGGTATATTAGATATATTTGCTGATATTTTGTTGATTTTTAAAATACTGTCTAACGGCTGTCCATAACTTTGTTACTATCAGAGCTACAGTTTTGGTTAAATGGGCAAACTAGTATGTATATTTTTTATCTAAGCTACGGTGAAAAGTACTTGAGGACCAAATTTCAGTTTTACAAACATAAATGAAAGTTTTTGGAATGGAACATCTCGTATATTTTTACAGCATTAGAAAGAAGAAGACATTCTAATCAAACAATTCCATTTGTCAGTATCCTATAATTTACTGTAAATGGTTTTGCAGAATCAAAGATATAGGACTAGTTTGTTATTTATCAATAATCTTCCTGGATATACATAGATCATTTGAGCACTTTACCAACACATAATCTTCTTCTGCCACAACAACAGTGTCATCAAAATGTTCAGTTAAGTATTTATCCAATTATTAAATTATGGGGTAACAGGAGCATATGGCCCGCGCAATAGGCAATATCTGAAATTTTTGTAACCAATATAACCTCAAAATTAAATGTGTGTAATCCTAAATTTTATTAACAAATATATAACATTAGGGGAAGGTGGGGCAGGACCAGTCAGTTAACAAAAAAATCAAATAAGTCAAAAGTTGTAATATATAAGAACTTCCTGAATTTGACAGTACATTGGCTACGCTTATGGTAATGCAACAGCAAAATAAAACATTTACAAATATCAAAAATGAAAACGAAAAAAAATGTTTTCTCCACTATTAAAAAATACCGATTGTGCCCCATACCCTGCGGCAGCACCGTATGATCCATGGGGCGTAACCGTATATTCTATTCAGGACTAAAAATGTGATCGTGCCTAAATCGATGGGCATGAATCGCATTTGTAGTCGTTTAAATCTTCATCCTGTAAGCCTGTGCAGATTTTGTGGCTCCATTTTCTGCATTCCAAACATTGCACCCACCCTCCAGGTTTCTTAGTTTCGCTGTAACTTTCATTACAATTCAGGCAAAGAGTGTCACAATCACTATCATCTCTTCGCTTTCGGAACTACTCACTTTTGCTCATTTCTTTGTATGCTTCTTGTCCTTTGCACGCATTATTTTCCTTTTCACTACTAGTTTTTTGGCGGCCTCCTTTCGTGATTTTTCATTTTCAGTTGCTAAGAGTTCTTCCTTGTACAGTGTGCTCGTCAAAATTGCAGTCTTTCCTCTTCATCTATTTGAAGCAGAAGTGCGAACGATATGGGGAATAGCAAGGACATTTTCAGGTGAAACAGTGAATGAAGACATTTTTCGGGGCGCACTAGGAACATTTTGTTGTCCGGTACAAGCAGATGGCGGAGTCAAAGGTCTTGACGAAGTTGCTGTAAATCCATCTACTGACTCTTTTTGGGGCTTACTAGAAACATTTTGAAGTCCTGAGTAACTAGGTTGAGGAGTCTAAGGTCTTTCAATAAAAGCAGTAGGGGCAGAAACAGGACCTGGAACAATTTCTTCTGGCCTCTCTGTTGTTTTGGCAGGTGCAAAATCACTATCATCAAAAACGTTTAGATCGCAGGGGAAAGTTCCGGATTTTTGAAATCCTGACATTGCTGTTTGCATTGTAGCTGCACGTGCGTAACTTTTACCAAACAATGTCGCTACTTGGAAAGATGTCACCACCCTTCCTGGATTATTTCTAAGCCAAATATTGACTTCTTCAGAATAATACAAGCTTAGTGGTCCCATGAAGCTTACATCTAACGGCTGGAGCCGATGGGTGCAATGAGGTAGGAAGCATACCATGACAATACCATGACTCCGCGCCCAGTCTATTACAGGAATGTTCCTCGTATGTGTCATATGCCCATCCAATATCAACAGAACAGGATCTTCAGTAGACGGGTTAACATGCTTTGTAAAATGTTTAATCCACTCAAGGAAAACGTCGGATTGCATCCATCCACTTGAATGACAGAATGCTACTGATCCTGGTGGCGCTCCATCAAGCAGTTCATCCTTCATCTTTTACCTTGGGAAAACAAACAACATAATGGCCTGTGGCAGAAACGTATATTTCGATTGTTATTGTCTGACCTCGCTCTGCAGATGATAAAATACCAACCCGACGTCTACCTCTTTTACCTATAATTTTTGATTGGCTTTTAGAGACCGTTGAAACACCCGTCTCGTCACAATTATATATTCTGGTGGGTGGAAATTTCCATTTGTCGAAAACTGTCGCAAGATTTTCAAAAAATTTATTAACAGATACTCTGTTGAAGCCCATAGCCCTAGTGGCAGATGTGGGCTCCAGAAGTCTCATCGACAGGACAGGATGTCTCAGCAAAAATCCTCTAAGCCAGTCTTTTCCAGCCAGGTTACTAGCTAACTGAAAAGCTAAGCGCCTTAGGTCTTTAGTGGTTAAACCGAATAGTCTTGATTCCATGGCCTGAACATTCTGGGCCAATTCAGATTCCTGCTCTTCAGTGAACACGTTTTTGAACTGCCCCATGCCTAAACGGAATGTTTATTGAAAAAAAAAATTACTATGAATGTGCACATTTTTAACAGCATCTTGTGGATTAGCACTGTCCTTAATTTTCTTTAGGTGATCTTGTAACGTTGATTTCGGTACACCGCATTCCGACGCCGCTTTCTCCATTGACATTCCATCATTAATGACTTTATTTACAGCTGACATCATATTTTCCTCACTCCATGCCTGGCGTTCACTCTTTTTGTTAGTTACCCACCATTTTGCCAACCTGTATAAATGGACAAATATTCAAGGCGATCGAAATACAATAGCTTTTAGGGGGGTGCAACCGAACGCATCAGTGGGGCACAATCGTACAAACCCGTACAATCGGGTGGGGCACAACCTTACGCGTTTGTACAGTTGTGTGCCCACGTCACCCCTTGCACTTAAGATTCGAACTACATTTAATGCCTCACTATTTTTTAACCATATTCTAATATCAATTTATAGAAAATGCACGTATGAATGACTGCTTATTATTAGAAACAGTATAAAATAACCTTACCTTATGTTTGTACAATTCCTGAACCTTAGAAAATAACTTCCAGTGCGACAAAACATTCATATGTGCCCAATATGTCATTTACGTGGTACGCAGGAGCGCTATATTGCATTACCTATATAACAGACCCCATCTACTGAAGTTCACCACCTTCAGTCACAGTTGGAACCCCGTTCAAAGATTTTTATCCATACGGTTATACCCCGCCATACGGCCCTGCCCCACCTTCCCCTATACTTACAGTGATGTTTTTAGATGAAATGGGCTACTTCATTGTTTATTCTGATACTTAAACACACTTAAATAGGTATCAAATGATTTTGGGAACACTAAAACAGCGGCAATGACAAGATTGATTGGGCAACTTACTGGACTCAGTTGGCGGGATATTTGATTTCATTCTAAAAGAAAGAAAAATACCTATTTCCCAGTTACCTCAGTGTCCCAG
The DNA here is from genome assembly GCA_963966045.1 of Xestobium rufovillosum. Classification (NCBI taxonomy): domain Eukaryota; kingdom Metazoa; phylum Arthropoda; class Insecta; order Coleoptera; family Ptinidae; genus Xestobium; species Xestobium rufovillosum. Next base: position 13,302,278 of record OZ014500.1, read on the forward strand.
TTAACCAATTTGACCTTAGAGAGTGCAAGAAAATGTGAACTAGCTGAGAACTAAGTGCCAGTGAAAAATGACAAACCTGAATAAGTGCGCACTTAATTTACCAAAGAAAAACGACACTTGCACTCGGTGCTGAAAAGTGCGCACTAAGTTAACCAGTAGAACAAGCTGTTAGTCATTTTATGCCAAAAATTGTCATAATATGGCTTTGTCCTATTAGAAACGTTGCTTTTGTTATTTTGTGTTAAAGATTCGAAAACATTTTCAATGTTCAAATCCTTCCCATATCGACAGCTACCATGACTTGCATCTTCCTCAATTCTCGATTTTATATTATAAATAATGAACTTGCGAAGAACAGATAAACTGGGGAAGATAAGTTGAACCCCTTAAGTATATCGAAGCACATATTATGTAGAGGGGATGTTTTTAAAGTTATTTTGTACTTGCAATCAAATTTTTCAGTTATTTTTAATTTCTTTTGGTTTTATTCGGATTCCTTGCAAGTTTGAGTATTAACGAAAATTGAAGGGCTTCTTTAAGTAACAATTTTAATAACTATTTGCATATAGCACTTATACATCAAGCTTTTTATTTCGACTTGATTTACAATACTGGTCAATGTTTCTGGTTTGCTCCAACGGCAGATATTCAAGTAAACAGTTCTTACAACTTACAGAAGCATAAATCCCTAAATGTAAGCCTAAACATATTCCCCACCTCACGTTTCAAGGTGGGGAGTATGTTCAAACTTACATTCAGGGATTGCATTTGAACTTGGCAGCGAGAAGTAATATAGTAAAATTCGAAGTCGCTGAAGAGTGAAGTCAATGGGATGCCCTTGTAACTATAGGAGCTTAACCAATTCTGAAATAATATAGGAAGATTGTGACCCAGAATCTAATATCGCTCTAATAAAACGAGGCTTGTTGAATCTACTAAATACTGGGTACTGCAAAAATATGCAGCGTCACTTTACTTTTTCCTCTAAAATCTGGTGCTCATTTATTTTTGTTTTTATTACCGTAATCTACATAAAAATGCTACTATGTCTATTTAACTCGAAGAGTAGCTCAATAATAAATGAGTTAGCAGTGGTGGATGCTTGATTTTAGACAGCCTAGCCTATTTATTTTTTTCAAATCTTACGAGCGAATGATTTGCTTCCTGTAGCGGGTAATTTTTTATACAGATATGTAGGTATAGCTAATAGGTAATTAGGATATGGTGTTCTTATTTGATTCTAAATTAGGCATTTTAGTCTTCCAGTTTTTAGAACTGTAGGCCTTATATAAAATTTGTAACGTCTGTGAAAACTAATATTGATAAAAGTACTATATAAATATAGCGGAACTGCTGAAACCAAGCACACTGTACAGTAATTTTATTATTTATTGTAACTTTCATAACGTTACTAATTAACAACCTAATACCTACCCTAGTAATATTATTGCATATTCATGTGTATACTTACTTACTTTTTATTACCTGTGTAAATTTGCGCAATAGATATTTATTTTTGTTATTTATATATATTATATCTGGAATTTTTCATATCTGTATATAGATATGTTCCTTTCTTTGTTGGTTTAAGGTACAAGGATTATAGTTTCTGATTGAATTTGAGTGCTTATGTCTAATTATTAATCAATACGTTTATAATAAAATGCAGTAAAATTAAAAACAAATTTGATATTTTTGTATTCTTTTAATTAGACACGTCCTTATAAGTATGTTTTTTGTGTTGAATATAATTTTTTTTTCTATGAACAAAATCAGTAGTTGTAAGGCTTTTAAGCAAAAATAATCGAAAAGAAAGACAAATAATATAATACACTACAAAACTGTCACTTTTCATTCCAAACAAACCCCTCCACTGCAGCCCTGATCGATCAGATATGGTATGTATAAAGATAGCGAAATGGAGGACAACCAGCCACGAATTAGTTGGGGTTTGTTTTATCATCGTCATCATCATTGGTTACCGAGCACATGGCGAAGCGTCATCTCCATCTCATCAGCTGTTACCTACCTCGCAGTCATGTTGCGTTTGATGGGGTACGCTTCACAAGAATAGTGTTCTTTCTCTCTTTGGTGGTCACATTATCCTCTCATTGGTATTATGGGCGAATCTTATATTCTTAATATTTATATGTTGGTATGGTACCAGCGTGAGTAAATCGTTGCATGCTTAATCGTTTTCTATAGTTACCTGCAGTCGACAGCAATTTATTGTGGAATAGGTATCTTCAGACAACATCTATCAATTGGAGTGTTGAATTACTAACACAAGCAAACAGTTAATTGTATTATCGGCATTTACAGATACATACAGGAAGTCTATATGGTAGCAAATGGTACCAACGCAAATAAACAGTTATGAAATTTATCGCTCTATATAGATATCTGCAATTGAGAGCCATCTATTGGGGAAGAAGCAGTACCAATCAAGTTAATGTGTAGCTACTTTATCAACGTTCATAGGGTTTACAGGGTGTAAATATCCTAAATTCTTATATATGGAGTTTATCACTGCTATATGCCCTACCAACAATAATTATAATATAACATTAACATATAGTCACTTTCTAAATGCATTTTCTGAAAGTTTTCTTTCAGTTATGAGAGAATTGAAAATTAATAACATAATTAATAAAATAATGAAAACATTTCTGATGATGGAGAGAAAAATTTTCCGAAAATGCACATATAGAAAGTAACTATGTATATGTTATATTATAAGTATTGCAAGTGCGCATGGTAGTGATAAAATTACCAGTAATATGTACATTCCTACATAGAGTACCAAAGAGTAAATAGTGATTGTGTTAATAACTTAAATTCTTAATAATAAAAAAAAACATTTTTTTTTATTTCTCCAAATGTGGAATTATGGAATGACTGCTAGAAATAGCAGGTTCAGGTGCGTTATCTGATTAATAGTAGCAGAAATAGGCTACCCGAAACAGTAATTTTTATGACAATATTTTAATGAGTAGATGGATTGCAGGCAGAAATTTTAAAGTGTGCAGGTCAAGATGTAAGAGAGCGTCTATTTAAACTAGTTAGCTACAAATACGACACAGGTGAGATTCCGGAAGATTACAAAGGAACATCATAGTCGCTTTGCCAAAAAGGAAAGGTGCGGATAAGTGTGAAAATTTTAGAACGGTCAGTTTAACTTCTCACGCGTCAAAAATTCTGACTAGAATTCTGCAAAGAAAGATGGAGAAAAGGGTAGAAGAAATATTAGAAGATCAGTTCGGATTTAGACGAAATAGAGGAACGCACGAGGTCATTCTAGTTTTACGAGTAATCATAGAAAAAACAATAGAAAATGGAAAAGCGTCTGTATAGAATTTGTAGATTTAGAAAAATCCTTCGACAACACAAAATGGTGGAAGATGTTCGCAGTGCTCAGAAAGTTAGGGATGAAATATAGGGACAGCAGACTAATAGACGAAGAGAAGTAGATATCCGGAAGGGAGTGAGATAGGGATGTGTACGATTAATATTGTTAAGGACATAGCAGCCCCAGGGATTAATGTACAGGACCAAACTATTGGCACTATCAGATTCGCGGATGATATAGCAGTGTTAGCATCCAGCAAAGACGAATTCGAAATACATAGCTCTGAACGAAATGGAAGCAGTTTTGACAGAGGGATACGGCATGAAGATCAATAAAAAAATCGGTTTGTAAAGAGGGCGTGAAAGTAGATCTAAAACTAAAATACAAATAGGAAATGAGAAGATAGAGGAAGTCGAGGATTTCTGCTATTCAGGAAGTAAAATAACTCGCGATGGTAGGAGCACTATAGAGATATGTACGGGTGCGAAGCTTGGACAATAGGAGAAGCGGATTGAAAAAGAATAGAAGCGTTTAAAATGTGGTGCTACAGACGCGTGATGAAGATACCGTGGATAGATAAGGTTAGCAACAGGGAGGTATTAGGAAGAGTTGGGGAAAAGCGAAAGGTATGGAAGACAATAAAGAATAGGAGGAACAGGATGGTAGGAAACCTTCTGGGACATCATAGTTCGCGACATACTAGAGTCAGAGATAGGAATAAAAAGAGGTAGGGGCATGCCCAGATTAGACTACGGCTCTCAAATAGTTGAGGATGTTCCACTTTTAGGCAAATGCATAAGTTAGCTCAGGATAGAAAAGTATGGAGGTACGTGTCTAACCAGTCTTCGAACTTAGAACTTCATGATGACGATTTTAACGAGATCCAAAAAGGGGAAAAAGTTGGTTTTCTTTACATAATATTACCTATATTGCGTTACATTTTTGATCAAATATATTCAGTTGTAATGTTGTAAATGGCCTAGTTCAGTGGCGGCCATCCTTCTTGTGTTCGAATTCCAAAAATTTGCAATATTTATTTGCTGATGTGCAGTTTTCAAGTCGGAAAAATTCATAAGAAATTAATTATTGCAAAATCTTATTGATTTATTAGCGTGTAGAATGATTAAATCGTCGACACTCTGATCTAAAAGAATCGATTTAAACGTCAAATGTTAACGCCAATCGGTTGAAAAATGCTCGAGAGATGAGAGACAGTTGTATCGTCTCGCATAGTTAGCAGAAGCTGGAAGCTGGAAGCTGGAATTACCTCGGCAAAGACCAAAGAGTGACATTGAGATTGCAATTTGGAAGAGACCATACAGCTGGATAGTAGCAAGATGTTTTATACTGTCCGGATGAACAGGACTGGATATGGAGAACGTCTAGGCTAGGGAATGGCATGCAGCTTCAAACTGCATGATCTTCTCAAAGTCCTTGTGGGCAAAAAATACAAAAAAGAAAATATAGAAAAGAAACGAAATATGTAGTAAGAACGTTATACATACCTGTCAACCAACACTTACCTACTCGGAAATGGGTTAGTGACTCAGCTAAACGTATCTAGGTACGTTTAAAAACAATATTTCTAAACAAAAAACAATAAAATTTTAATAGCATACTTTTCACCAAAGAAAATTAATGGACATCATATAGTAGGTAAGTTTAAAAAGGAACACGGAAGAGTGAACGAATTTCTTTTTGCACGACAATTTATTCGGAGATACATGATTGTTCTCGTATCAAAAATGTATGGAAAAATAGGCTCATATTTTAACGCGTACCTATAATGAGAAATCGGAGCTGTTAGAAAAATGTAAATTCTTGTACCATTTCAAATGTGTATGAAAAACCATAGATCACTATTTTCATCCTGTTGGTACTCATCAATACGGTGCTTTCCCTATACACTAAAACCTGTTCAGATAAATTGGTTAAATTCTAGTTAAATTGACCGAAAATTTTTTCCGTGTCTATCCATCTGCATATTTACCTCTAATGATAAAAATGAATTTAATTTATCGCTCCCGAAAAATCTTCTCGTACCTATCCAGCTGCTGTTTGGAATACCTATGTAAGCACTGGTAATTTTGAATTTAATTTAATTGCAGGCCATGTACGATTTCACGAAAAACTGTTCCGTTCAAAAAATAAACGTCTTATCAAAAAATTCAAAGATGCCGATTTTCCTCCAGACATAGTACTAATTCGATAAAAAATTCAGGAATCATTTCTGAAAAAAACACTCCACATGTCAACCTAATTTTTGTAAAGTGCATATTTTTTGATAATTGCCGTTTTTCGGTAGTCTTTTGATTTGGTCTAAATACACTGACGAACAAAAAAAGTGGCGCACCTAGATTTTGCAATAAGTTCGAATTTCAATAACTTTTGAACGAGACAATCGATTTTAATCATTATTTTTTTGCTGCAAAGCGCGACTTTTCTAGATAATTATGATGTATTTTGCTTTCCACTAAAAGTTTTTGCTTCTTCTATAGTGCCTTTAGAAGTCGAGTATGTTTTTTATACAAAGTTTGATTGACGCTATGGAGTGAAATTGTAAGTTTATTGAATTCTTACATTAGTCACGTGATACCTTATTTCCTTTTCAATAGTTTTTCTTTTATTTCACCTTTTTAGTCATTGTGTTACCGAAAATGCGGCACTTTAGATGAAGCAGTGTAATTTAGCTCATAATTAACAAGGGGGCCATGGAATTACAAAATCCAAAAAACATCATATTTTTATGAAATGTGTTGAGGCAGTGTTTGAGGAAGAAGAGCAACAATTTCGTAAACAACTGTAATTAATCGCTTGCCGTGGTCCAAAAGAAGCCCGGATATGAATCCTATCGAAAATTTATGAGATGAATAATTGGGACAACGTGTTAGCGGCTGCAATCCAGAAAATCTTCATGAATTGAGGGTCGCTCTTATAAAAGAATGGGAAAATATTCCTCAAATCAACATCACAAATTTGACTAGCCAGCTTGTTTTTCCATTTATTTTCAGTTTATTTTTCATGTTGTTATTTGTTGTTTTCTTTATTAATTACAGTTGTTTACGAAATTGTTGCTCTTCTTTCTCAAACACTTCCTCAATGCATTTCATAAAACGATGTTCTTTGGCTTATGTTATTCCATGGCCTCCGTGTTCATTACAAGCTAAATTACACTACTTGGTCTAAAGTGTGGCATTTTTGGTGGCACAAGGACTAAAAAGGTGAAATAAAAGGAAATTTATTGAAAAGGAAATGGTGTATCACGTGACTAATGTAAGAATTCAATAAACTTACAATTTCACTCCATAGCGTCAATCAAACTTTGTATAAAAACATACTCGACTTCTAAAGGCAAAAACTTTTAGTGGAAACCAAAATACATCATAATTATCTAGAAAAGTCGCGCTTTACAGCAAAAAAATAATTATTAAAATCGATTGTCCCGTTCAAAAGTTATTGAACTTCAAAACTTATTGCAAAATCTAGGTGCGCCACTTTTTTTGTCCGTCAGTGTAATTCCAAACCATCACGGCAAAGTGTTAAGTGTGCAGGAGTGCCGTCATATTGATACCATAATGTATTGCTTGGTAAGTCCGGCTCTTCAAGATTTGGGTAGAGAACCGCAAGGGCGGGAGTTAAATCATCCCTTAAAAATTTCTATACCCTACAATGAAAAATGGTACCAAAATTCGATCGCCAATAATTCCTGATCAAACATTGACTTTTACAGGGAACTGAGTGTGAGTCTCCATCATCCAATGTGGATTTTCAGCAGGCCAGTATCTGTAGTTCTGCCGCTCACCATAACCAATCATCAAAATTTCAAATCTGTCTTTCGCTTAAATACCGCACCATTTTCACTACTAATCTTCCAAAACAATTAATAAAATTATGAAACAACAAACGGAATCCCACAAAACAATGCTGAACTCATTGAACTACATCCAGGGGAACTGGAATGGTGGCTGCACGTTATAAAAGTGACGCCTGTCGATTTTATGCAACCTGCTACGCGAAGGGGTATCCTTCCTTTTCTAGTGCGTGAAAAGGTCATCATGCGTCTCACTCGTCTCAGGTATTATTAGAATTTTACAGGTAACGCACGATCGGGTACTGATTTCGATCTAACGCTAAATTTTTATCGAATCTTGAAAAGTAAGAGAGCTATGCAAACAAATTTAATTAATATTGTACTAATACTTACACGTATAAAAATCAATTTTCGGACGTTTTATTCTTGAAAATAAATTACAATTGAAAAAAATTTACTTAAAATTATGTTTATTACCTATTTGAATTTCGTGTAGTTCTTCAAATAAAAATTAAATTAAACGTACTTACAATACCAAACATAAACAAATCACATTAGCTGAAAAAACACTAACTGTCAGCTGTCAGTGGACACTGGTGAAATACGAGAGGGACTGAAATAGATACGCCTACGATTATCTGTTCTTTTCTAGCTTCAGCACCTGCCTTATTGATATATCTGCCGTAGCCATTCCAGTTGCTTTGCTTACATTTCAATGGCTGAACTGTTAGAATTTAATTGGAAATTTCGATTGTTTTCGTTTCCAATCAATGAAACTGTCAATATTCCATAGCTAACTCATTCTCTGCGAGTTCTTGTTTTTCCTTTAAACCTGATTATTTCGAAAAATATCAATACAAATGTCATACCGTCCATTTAAAGAAATGGACGATGACGTCACACTGCGAAATCAAAAGACTATCGAAAAAAGACAAATATCAAAAAAAGATGCACTTTAAAAAAATTAGGCTGACGTGTCCCAGCGTTTTTTTTCCAGAAAAGATTCCTGAATTTTTTATAGAATTAGTTGGCTCCAGACTTTCTACTCACACTGTATAAGAGTGGCGTAAACATTATTTTAGGCAAAATACGTGAATGTCCAGCCATACAGCGACGTCACTGGAGGCAGTACAAAAACAAAACTTTTTAGAACAACGTATGTTTATAGCATCAAATGGAAATTGTCCATAAAATTTCATTTCACTAGCTTCCATTGGCAAAAATTTCAGCAGAAATTTTCGAATGTTTTATAGGTATACGTACTTATACACTTGCAGACATTTTTGCTGCAGTTTACTCGGCATTGTTTCCATATGAATTTAAATTTTAGGAAGCTTATTATTATTTTGAAATGCAATACGATGCTTGTACCAATCCTGAAGAAAGCCTTCTCTTAACAGATAAAATAACTGCTGAAACCGCGAAAGCAGTGGCGGCTCGTGGGTTAATAACCAGGGGGGTCATTTTGGTTTTGGAACTTATAAGTAATACTAAAAGTACCTATATGCATATATGTACAAAACTAAAATATAAGAAAGGGGTACATATTGTCAAAATAAAACATACCTTAAACGTGCTTATATTTCAGGTCAATTCTGTTCTGCAAAAGGGTCTTTTTCGTTGAAGTTTGGAATGCTCTTGACAAGCATCTTCTCGATGCTCGCCATAGACAAAGCACCAAGGCTAGACAGTCCCACTGTATTGCGTAAAAAGGTTTTTTAATTTTAACCCCTTTCAAAGTTGAAAAACATCTCTCACTTTCCAAGGTTGTCATCGATAGTGTACACAAAATATTTAATAAGTTCACTGCTTCAGAAAATGTTTCAGACAAAAGTTAACGTATTATGGCGACTACACCGGCATTATTGTGAAAATCCTAACGATATATTACAACTTGCGCGAACCGCAACGCTTCTGCCGCTGTCTACGACGAACTGATGTGATGACCAGAGAAAATATAACACCATCCTAAAGAACTATTAACTCGATTCTGCGCAGTTGTCATCGGGACATTGACCACGTTGGAGATATAGGAGTAAAAGGTGACTCTCACTTCCACTCAAGAATTCGCCATCTGCTGTCACTGTTCTTCTTTACATGCATTTCTCCATAAGCCATAAGAGCTGTGCAGGGTCAATTTGAATAATGTCCCGGCTTGCTAGCGAGCGCGCAGCGCGGCTTGACGCTTGGTTATTTCTAGTATTGCTGGGAATGCAGACCGCTGAGGATTTTAAATTTGAGACTATCAGACAAAATATATTTTTATTAAAATTATGGTTTTGATTAGAATATTTTAGGAGGGTCATTGACCAATTGACCTTAAGGAGAAACCGCCACTGCGCGAAAGCCTTATAGGGATTAACAATATTTTTAAAATCATATAAATCATCTTACACAGTATTATTTTTACAAAAATTATTTAATTACATTATCTTTGATTTTAACACCTGTCCAGTTATATTGAAATGCTGAATTTCGATAAACTTCTGCTCTTTACTAGGTTTTGGAAAATTTTTAAATAAAGTTATAAACTCTGCCATTGCTATTATACTTGGCCATTTATTAAATTAGGAGCCTATACCATAGAGGAGGTTGGAATGAACTGTAAAACGTTGAGCCCTCTGATATAAAGATTAACGGATCCAGAAAATGGCGGACTATTGGGATAATCCCCCGTCAGCTGCCCTTCACGCCTTGTTGCTTTTTCATGCCTTTATTAGACCAGTGGAACTGTGGATTATGTCGTTGTGTGCAGACGTGTATACAATTTAGTTGATGATTTATTCGTATCATAAACAGCATCATATAATGTATAAGTAATGCATTCCCCACTATTATTTTGAGACACAAGAAAAGACTTTTTAAAGCTGGATAGCATTCTTTAAATGTTATGTTAATCTATAGTCTTGAATGAAAAAGGTATAGTAATCTAGGCAAAAAGAACACTCTAGGTAATTTCATTTTCGCTTATCAAAATCACTACGTTTTCCTTACAGAACATGAAGCAAAAATAGGTTTGGAGAACCGCAAATGTAACTTCCATTCAAATTTATATTTACTTGTCAGAAGAATCCAAGGAATAGTGTCCCTATTAGGCAGACATTCTGTACTACTTAATAGACACCAAGATCCCATGTTTTCGGCATTATGTACTTTATTTCTAAAATAAAAGACGTTCCTTTTTGCCTTTTTCTCTCCTACCTTTTTTATCTAACTAGGTCATCTCGCGCGCTACGCGCGCTCACTGCCCTGGTCGAATCATGACTTCAAAGAAACGCATTATTGCCTGATTACAGAATAATTTACACCAGATATAATTCCCTGAAAACGTAGTTTTGCACTATACGGCTATTTCTTTGATTTCCTAAATAAATTATCAAACCTTCCCAAAAACGAACTCTTGAAAAAGCCACGCATAATTGTTCGTGAGTAAATATTTTTTTTCGGAGATCAATTCCTATTTGATCAAATGTTTAGCCTTGTGATTTGTTAATAGTCATTGCAAATGCTAGTTTAATCGGAAATTATTGTCGTCTTTTAAAAGTAAATGGATAAACATTTTCACAGTATAAAGCCATACGGTTAACGAAAACTATATCTCCATGTTTATCGCCTGTTAAAATTTTGCACTGTAGGATATTGTCTCCCAATTTATTGTAAAATTAACAATCTCGTACCATTACATAAGCCTTCATTAATGCTGAGATTTCTAACCAACAACACAATACAATATGCTCTCAACTTCAATTATTCATGCAGAGGAAAATTTAGCGGGTTTAAAGTATTTAAATATTTAGGAAGAATAGCATCGTTTAAATCTCCATTATAACAATTTTCAACACTATCCAAGTTTGTATATATTTTTTTCTGTTTTTATATTTAACAGTTCTACCACTTTTTTGTTAATGTCTTCAACATCAGAATAGCTGATTAGGTCATATCTATGAATCGCTTTTCTCTAATTGATTCTTCCATATATAAGTTCAACGATATCCGAATTTATTATACATCTCTGTGGCAATTCTAAATTGCTATTCATATCGTTCAAAACTCCATCTCCAACATCCAATAAAAACTTGGTGAATTCTTGTTCCTGTGGTAGAGCCCGCATATTTTGTGTTTAAGAAAATTTACTGAAATAACTCCAAAGAGAACTAAATTTGATACTTAAATTCACTGTTTCACAGCGGGTAGCTTTTATTTTAACTGGTAACAATTGTCAAAAATCTCCTCGCAACACCATAATTTTTCCACCAAACGGAACATCACAATTCATAAAGTCTCGTAAGGTTCTGTCTATAATGTCTAAAACATACCTTGGCGCCACAGGGGCTTCATCCCAAATAAAAACATCTACACTCCTTAAATAATCTACTTCTTTTGAATTTTTCTTAAAGTTAGAAGATGAATCTAAAAACAGAGGAACAGGTAACCCAAACGTTTTGTGAACTGTTCTGCCATGAGGAAGTAGTGTTGCTGATATGCCCGTGAAGGCCATGGTACAAACAATTTTATTCTTACTCTTCAGTAAGCTGTAAAGGGTTGTATAAACATAAGTCTTACAGGAGACTCCTGGACCGTCTATATAAAAACAAGAAGATTCAGAAATTGATTAACTTATGTTAGCATCACATTTACCCAAAATAATATCTACAATTTCTTTCTGCTTTTCATTTAGGTGTTTATATTGTCGTTATCCTATTTCTATTGATTGTTCTTCATTTGCATATTCAATGTCGTGGCATGGTAGGAAACATTGAAAGGTTGTAACCTTCCGCAGAAAACATGGAACTAATTTGAATATAGGCTTTTTTGTCCTTCAGTATTGCTGTAACGTCTTTCATAATCTTGTGACATTGCTTCTTTAAATTCTTCCCACAATTCTTCCTGATAAATTGGCCGGCAATGCATTAAAATACGAATGAATAAATATCTCAGCTGTCTGGGCATCATCCAAATTTCAGCTTCATTCATGGCTCTCTTCCACTCGTGATGATCTTAAATAAGACCTAATTTTAAACACGCTGATAAGATTCCTGTAATTCTCCGTTTACTGTTTTCAGATCTTCAAATCTGTTTGCTCCTTTAATATGAAGTAATAATAACCGAAAATGAAATAGTTCAATTTGGCTGGGGCTTACGGAGTACATGCGTCCAATAACTTTGAATTGTTTCTGACGGCGTATACTTTTACAACGACAACAAACATGATACCTACCTGTGATAGTTCAGACGTACGCACTTTTGGCGATCGGCTCCCGTACGTATTAAAAAGACACGGAAACGAAAAATCTGACCTCGCTAGATCGAAACGATACATGTCTATTGCGCATTCTCCACGACTAACATCACTTTTATTAGATAGGATTCTATCGTATTAACGTTATCTCTGTTTTGACAAAAAGTCAAAAAGATTTAGCGCGAGTAAACTTATCACTTATCGCTACTCAAGTTTTGCCTAAGAGTTTCTGTTACTTAATAATAATTTAATAACAATTTGCTTTAACAGATACTTACTTGACTAAAGAAACCACGTACTTATTTTCCTCAAATTCCTGTGTTTTTCGTTAAATACATTGGTTAATGGAAGTCGCATCCACCCATCTTAACTGATGGAAAAGCATTTTTAAGGCCAGTAATAGTAGTAACTTTCTTCAATTTATGATACTGATATGAATTTTTGCCCCGCAAGCGACGCTTCTGGTTATGAGTCGCGCTATTTGGCAGCAAGCCGCAGCTGTTTTTTATGACGTTGGCCTTGTTGTTTGTTTACGAGTCCAGAAAATTCTAATGATGGAACAATCTCATTCTGGAACAATATTCCAATTCCCGAATGATCTACGAAGAGTATTTATTGGGAAGAAAGAAAGTTTTTAGTTTTGGTTTTCCTCTCTTTTTCGTTTGTCTGCATTTATTATGGTAGGTCCCCACTTTCTTTGCACATGACATTTATTTGATGAAGTTATCTAGCCGTGCAATAAAATGCATAGTGCACATCGGAGGAAATCAGTAATATACTGGAAGCGACAGCAACGTTATTGAGTCCTTAAGCACTATTGTGATAAGGAATCATAAAACAAGACTTCCATTATAACGAGGGTGTCAGATATCAGATAGGGAGGGCGTTCAAGTGCTTAGCAGCTGACGATTTGACGTGGGAGAAATTAATGCTTATCTCTCTATACTACACACAATACCTACCACAAATTACTTCCTAATGGAGTATCTAATACTGACGATATGAAAACAAAGAGTGTAAATCATGAAGCACGAAAGTGTTCTCTGAAACTTCTTTGGGTTTTTTTAGTAATACGTATAGCTTTCTAAAGAAATATCTAGCGATAGATAGGTATGAAAATAAACTCGAGAGAGCAAAACCGCACTCTATCTGCAGAAATTCGTAGGAAGTTGTACTTTGAAGGCTAGATAAGTGTACAAGGTGTCCCAAACTGGACGCGTTCTTATGGGAACACCCCGTATTTGAAGAGATAGAAAAAAATTAACCAAGGTGTCCGGAGCTCAAATTTAATGAGAAAACCACTGGCGCAAATAAAACTTTGCTATCTCTTATCGTTTGGCCGCTAGAGGGCGATTCTCAAATTTCGTCGATTTCTTTTATGTCCTATAACTTGTTTATTAATAAAGATAATTAATTTTGGTAAAAACTTTCTTAAGGCACTTTTTTCCGTAAAATCCATTGCAATAGGCAGTTTTTTTACAGGGCGTTTAGATTTTCGTGCACCACCCCAAACTCATTTTTTTATATAGACCACCCTATATATTATGAGATTTTTGAAAAGCTCGTAAAATTTCCTAAGTTTTGATGTATCACTTGTCATGTTTATATTAAAAACCATTAGCAACATTACGATTTAAAAATTAAAATATTGGGCCTACAGAAATCAAGATTGCCATGACTAATAAAATGACATAGGATGCTAACATGTTATGATTAAAACCACAGATCTAAAGTTTCATGATATGATTACTCATAGTTATTATATTAAATTAATAATTCTTTAAATGTTGCTAATGGTTTTTAAGATAAACATGACAAGTGATACATCAAAATTTAGGAAATTTTACGATCTTTTCAAAAATCTCATAATATATAGGGTGGTTTATATAAAAAAATGAGTTTGGGGTGGTGCACGAAAATCTAAACGCCCTGTAACAAAACTGCCTATTGCAATGGATTCTACAGAAAAAAGTGCCTTAAGAAAGTTTTTACCAAAATTAATTATCTTTATTAATAAACAAGTTATAGGCCATAAAAGAAATCGACGAAATTTGAGAATCGCCCTCTAGCGGCCAAACGATAAGAGATAGCAAAGTTTTGTTTGCGCCAGTGGTTTTCTCATAAAATTTGAGCTCCGGACACCTTGATTAATTTTTTTCTATCTCTTCAAATAAGGGGTGTTCCCATAAGAACGCGTCCAGTTTGGGACACCTTGTACACACTACACAGGGACTAACCCATGAATGAACGTTGCTATAGAAACGTACAGCACATACTCGTTTTCTTGACAAGTAAATATAAATTTGACATTTTGCGCGTCACAGTAACCTCGGTATGCTAGAGGAATATTTTAAACAAAGTGTGTTCAAGATGAAGAAAATTGTTTAAGTAGGTCAAATAGAAATATCCAAAGATGTCATTAAGGTAACTTGCTTAGCTACAAAATGGGGGTCCATTGACGAGATTCCCACTATAGGCTTGCGCGAAGTAATGGATTATTCCAAGAATAATCGACCAATGGAAATAATTTTATCGATTAAATAAATTGATGATTAGTCTTTTATTTGAGTAATCGGTTATTTGATTATTTGCTTATTCGATTAGACAATTACTCGATTATTTGATTAACGATTAATTTTTATAAATAGTTTGATTTAGTTTGTTTAGTTCTTAATCATAACATATTCATAAGCGCGAATCTAGAATCTAGAATTCTTTTATGCACTTTTCTATTCTGCCACAAAAAGCGAGTGAATTATTACTAGAGCGGTTAATAATACTGGTCATGCCAGTTCTTAAATTCAGCACATTATGAAAAGGCCGGTAGTCCATATCGATTACCAACAATTTAAAAACACAATTGTTAATCCCCTGTTTGTTGACAGACTGAGCTTGTACCTGAGGAGACCCCACATGTCGAACACACCTTAGCAAACCTCAACAAGGAGTTCTCCTGAGCACCCTTAAATATCCTATTGCAACTGTAACCACTCCCCTGTTTACAGCAATTTTGATGTCTGAATGTAGTTTTTAAAAGACTGCAGTGTTTACAATGTGGGTTGTTTACATTTTGATGATTCAGTATTTTTTATATACCTAAATATTTAGGGATAATAAGGTAGTATAACCCGTCAACTTATTGCTATTATTATTAATAATTCATAACAAATTAATGGGAAATATACTAAAGTAATTAAGGTGAGACTATAATGCAACTTTCCTTATTGTTTAAAACGTATAAATTCCGCAGTACACAACTCAACATAGTTAATTTCTTGCCCGTTGGTTCGTATTGATGTTCTTGACTATACCGTTGATTGACTATTGAAAACTCAATAATCAGTCAACGCCTATAGAAATATCAACAATTTGAAAATCAAATATTTTAGTATTTAAAGCAGTTATTATGTACAGTAAGCCTTTTCTTGTTCTGCAAACTATCACTTAAAATAATGTACCAGCTCTTAGTAATTAGATATAGAATCACTTCCAAAACTCCTTTTTCTCTTTGAGGAAATAGTCAAAGGAAGCCAAACCTGGTGAATAAAAGGAATGTTCAAGGAATTCGCAATTCGAACCCTAGATCAGCCGTAAATTATATTCGATTTGTGCGCAAGAGCATTATCGCTATCGGGTAAAACGATTTACCTACCTTTAACCAATTCTGCCCTTCTTTTGGTTCACTCTCTTTTTCCACAGATAAGTAAGTAATGTGGAATAATATTTTCCAGTTACTACTGCATTCTTGTCCAGATAAATAATAGTTACTCCATGGATCATTACAAGAAACTGGTAGGAACATTTCCATATTTTTGAACATGAAAATTCTTAGGCCTTGTTGGACAATCTGAGTGTTCTTTTGCGTTTACTGCCATATCATCCAGATTTAAATCCCATCGAGTTAATATTTGCGACCGTGAAAAACAATGTCGCTGCAAGAAATTCTACCTTCAAATTAGAAGATGCGCGGAAGTTAGGGGAATATGAATTCAATCAAATAAAGCAAGAAGACTGGAAGAAGCATTGTGATCATGTGATTAAGATCTAGGACAGATATTTAGAAAATTAAGTGTTCGCAGACAATATCAGTGAAGTTGAACCATTAATAATTATTTCTTTAGGCGGCAGTGACACTGATACTAGCGATTCTGAAAGTGATAATTAAGACCTTGTAACGTTGCAAAAGTAAACACTTGAAAAAATCATGAATTTAGCAGTGTTTACTTTGGACGTTCTGACGTCACGCCGTGATCTAGAAGATAGGTACGTCATCTGTATTCGTATACACAGGTGGGAGAAGCAAGCGCGCGCTGTACGAGACAGAGACAAGCGAGATGGAAGGAATAGTAATTATTGTAGTTGCGCCCGGCACCTATGTGACGTTACGTATTTTGCATCCTCCCCGCTAGAAATCTCGAAATCCACCGCCGAAGCTAGCCCCCACGCACAGCTTATGAAAGTGGATGATCCAGAGGGCCATTAGTTGGAACCAGTACTACCAGCATCGGCGATGATGCTGGCCGCTCAGAGATTCTTCTTCTCACATCCGAACTAGAAGTACCTACCTTATTGAACGCTTCCGACTCCGTCGTGTGATCGACTGTTATCCACCGTAATATAACTTTGAGTAAGTGCCCGGTGTTTAATTATTGTTATTGCTGAAATATCAACAATTAAACATTACCCAGTCACAAGTTGGCTTGGATTATCTAATGCGTACCGAATAAGCAGTATTGTGTTCAAGCCGAGGAATTAGGGGTGTTTGCTGGTGAAGGTTAGATCGATTTGGCAATCCCGTGTGACTTCGGTCTGCAATAGGCCTTTTTAGGCAGAAATCCATCGCACCTGTCTAGGAGTCAGAGCACGTATTCTCTGAGAAACCTGTAATAATTCAGTTTTGATCACACGACGGGCCACTAACGTACCATCAGCATACACCGCGAGAACAGCTTTTATTTTCATGCAAATAGACCTTATTAACTTTCAAATTCTTTGTAAATAGTTAAAGTAATAGAATTAAATTATATTTTGTTTATGTGTTATTATTTTATTGCCATTTAGCAATAGAGAGAGAACACACACTCCTTCAACAGACGAAAAGTATTCCACCGGCCAGACCGTAAATACAACGAAAGGACCCGTTCATAAGAGAACGACCCGAACCCCATAAATATACATCGTGTCCCATTACATGATACCGAGGAGTACAGTTGCATATTTAGGGGCCTAACCCAGAAGCACTGCTAAGTGTTGGGAAACGTCTCCTTGTATATGCACATATACAAACACAAACTAACACAAACGATGTTGAAAAAGAATGTGAAATAGTTATTTACGTAACCAGTTATGAAAAGACTAATTTTATTTGACGAATATAATATTTGCCAAAACGAGCGAACGAAGTGAGCGAGTTTTGCAAATTATATGAATCAAATAGGATTAGCCTTTTCATAACGTGTTAAGTACAAAATTTTATCTAACCCCGCTTTAAAATAAAAAATAATTGTGCTACTCCAAATAATGTAACATCCCTTGTAGCCGTACAAATAAATTCAACTTCATCGCTTTACCTTGGCGTTGGTATGGATACTATAAATAACTATTGTCAGTGATGAGTTTTTTTAGTGCAAATTACGCCAAAAATGGATGATTCTGAGGTAGATATGCCTTCTGATATAGAAGAATCAGCGAATTTGGCAATAGATTCAATAATACCCTGTAAATCAAGAAGTAGGTATGAAGATACATATAAGAAATTTGAAAACTGGTGCCAAGAAAAAGGAGTAAAAAATGTTTGTGAAAAGGTTCTGTTAGCGTACTTCGAAACAATGAAGAACTATAAATCATCTACAGTATGGAGTATGTATTCAATGTTAAAGGCAGAATTAAATGTCAAAAGAAGCATTAACATCCAAAAGTATACTACATTAGTAGCATTTTTGAAGCGCAGATCTGCGGGTTATCACGCCAAAAAATCTATGATTTTTACAAGAGAAAACTTTGAAACTTTCATTAGAGAGGCTGATGACAGGAAGTTTTTATTCGCAAAGGTATAATTTACTGTCATTGTATTTGAAACATTTCCGTTTCTAATTTATTGATTATTCTAGGTGGCAATGATTGTTGGAGTAGCCGGTGCTTGTAGAAAAGCGGAACTGACTGAGATGCGTATCAGAGATGTTGTAAATGAAGGAAATTTTTTTAAAATTACTATTCCAAACACAAAAACACATGTGATACGGGAGTTTGTGGTCACAAATAGCAACATTCCTGGATATAAAGACAATTTGGTTGATATTATTCGAAAATACGTCAACCTGCGACCACAAATTACAAGGCATGATCGTTTTTTTGTTAAATATAGTAATAGCAAGTGTGGAGTGCAGCCTGTAGGTATCAATACATTTGGATCCTTACCAAAATTAATTGCCCAACATCTTGGTTTACCAAATCCTGCCGGTTATACTGGACATTGTTTCCGGCGGTCATCTGCATCTTTGCTCCCAGATTCAGGAGCTGACATTTTAAAGATTAAGCAGCATGGGGGCTGGAAATCGAGTACTGTGGCAGAAAGCTACATCGAAAATTCTTTGGCCAACAAAAAAAGAACTGCAAATAACATACTAGGAGAACATTCCGAGGGAACTGCTTCAATCCAATTAAATCTATCGGGCTCAGAATACCAGGAGCAGGTTGCTATTTCGGAGAAAGAAATGAATATACCGTCAGGTTCAGGACTTAGGTTTAGTAACTGTGTTTGTAGTAATTTTGTTATTAATGTACATACAAACCAACCACAACTGTAACCGTAAAAATTCGGAATTGCGTTTCTTGCTATTACACGCATTTAATTATACGTTATAAATTCTTATTTTTGTTTTTGCTTTTAAATATTCAGTTACGTAAAAGTTCATTACATAACTAGTTATGTAATGAAACTTCATTACATAACTAGTTACGTAATGAACTGATAGTTATGAAAAATATGACGTTTCGTAATGTCAAAAATGCATTTAAAATGCGACATTTCATAGCGGGGTTAGATAAAGATTTTGTACAGCGCTGAATAACAACTGGGCAAAGGTAACATACAAAATTTAAAACAAAATTGTTGAAATTGTTGATACGTTCCATAATTGAGGATATGTAAACAATATAAAGGTGAAAGGAAAATCCAGTTATCCTCGACACTCTGTATTTGAAATGGTAACTAGTTTCGGGGTCTTTATCTACCACCCTATCTTCAGATCGACCAAGAGCTAACAAAATTTAAAATTTAAAAAAATTTAAGACATTTTCTAAAAAAATTCGATTTACTTGTCATTATAGAATGTTATAGATATCTTAATCTCTTAAAATATTTTCCTTCACGTAGGTATGCAAAAAATAAGTAATAGTGACACAGACTTTTCTTGAAAATGGCGACGAATATAAAAAATGGAAAGAGGCCATTTTGTGTTCTACTGGAACAAATATTCTTATTTTAGTCCTACATTTCCAAAAACCAAAAATAGTGAAGAAGATTAATAAAAACATCATCCCGCAATTTTGCAAGCCTTTGCACAATGGGACCACTTACCCGAAAACGTGACCACAATCCAATTTTAAGAATGCCTTGGAAATGTTGAGCGATCTTATTTTAAAGAGAAAATTCCATAGTACACGCTGTTACCTAAAGTGCGAGGTCTTGCTCCTCACTTGCATTAGTGATTTTGGAGAGGCGTAGTGCGTGTAAAGTTTATGATTGTATCTACGATTTATTTTGCTCTATTTTTAAGAATTACGTTATGGACTTGTTAAATATAGTACATAGGTATAAGTATAGTAGGTAAGTAGATACATGCATCGTAAACAGCTTTACCTATAAGTACTTTAGAATCTATGAAGTTAATGAAGTCCCTATGTTTTTCGAGTTGTATGATATAAAAATCCCCAAAATTTGCGATGGGTTATTAAATTAGTCACGCCTAGTCATTTTCCAGTGGCGGCTCGTGACTTGTTCAAGAGGGAGGACTCTGCCAAGAAACCTGAACAACGTTTAGGTAAGATTTTAACTCAGAACCCACTCCGCTTTATATGTATAGTCTGAAACAATGTTTTCTCCTCGGTTTTCTTTCACTTGCTCTTCACAATAAAACATGATAAGAACCAAGAAGCCAATGTCTAAGTCTAAACTTTTATATATTTTTGCTTTGGCTAAAACAATGCAAGAATAAAAAACCTGGGTGCGTGGTCGCCACACGCGGTAGAAGTGAAACTTCAACGTTATTAGAGGAATGAACTGAGAACTGACGCTTGCCTGAGAGAAACATGAGGCAGAGCATGCTAACGAGTGGGGCGGCGTCACGAGAAACGAAACGCTGTGGTCTCGCTTCACGGACGCTTGCGTGAGAGAAAGAGCACGAAGCATGAGAGAGAGAGCGTGCCTAAAGAATTGGGCGTTCAATATTCCCTTTCTCCTCTGCCCGTCTTCTCAGAGTGCTCCCCTCCATTTGTTTCAATTTTCGTGACGCTCGCGTATAGACGCTTGCGTATAGAAATACACATTTTATTGATAACTACATTAAACATCATCAATACTACTTACCATATTTGGGAGTAAATGTTTTTAATAGTACGTGAAGCATGGAATCCGGGCCTTGTTGGTTATCATTGCATATTATAACTAGTTGATAAGTTGATAGAAAATTAATGCCAATTATTATTAATTTATCTTAATCAAGTACTGAAAGAAAAATTAAAAATAGTGTTTCATCTTCACGATCGCAGTTCACTTAAGAAGAATGTTAGTCCATACCTACTCTTTTAGGGTAATTCCTACTTTCTTTTTAATTAAGTACTTACTCATCAGTATCATTCCTCAAATTATGGAACGCATTGTATATTTTGGTCGAGGAAAATTGGAGCAATCGCCCGGGCAGCAAAAGATCAGGGTTCGAATAATAAAATTAAAAAATTAATTACTTAAAACTTTTCGTGATGGATTTTGCTTTCAGTGTGCTATTTCAATTAATTCATAGTCCAATATTTTTGATTGTTTTATCAAAATGGATGTTATTTTAACTTAACGACCGTTTAAAACACAACTTCTCTTTATCTGTGCTTCTAGTTGATTATCAAAGAGTTAGAGCGAGCAGAAGACCAGATGGTGATCGAGATTAGGTTAGGGTTGAAATAATCCTTTCTTAATCCACACGCTAGATTTCCTTATTTCAATGCGCACATATCAGTGTGCTTGACAGTTGTGATGTAGGTCGAACCGGATTTATATTCGCCACCCAGATCGGTACAGTTAATCGAAAAATCGATTTCAGTAATCCATGTAATAATCCAGAATGTACCTATACTTCCCAAGAAAATTGACCATATGTTATTGCTTACCTTGCGTATGTATTTTAGGCTAGAGAAAGATCACGACTAAATCTGTCGCATGTCCTATTCTGAAAAATAATTGTGTCGGCGAACTTTAAGAAAGCTTTACTTAGTCTACCGTGTAAACTTGATCCGTTATGATTTCATAACTTCAGGTTGTGTAGCAAATGTTTAGATTTACGCTTTTGTGCTCAAAAATCTTATTAGCCTTTATATGAATAATTGCAAATTTATCGTTAGATATCGAAGCATATAACTTCAAAAGAATCTAAGTGCCAAAAAGCTAGATTTTGCGTTTTTGGTATCAAAACAATCTATGTGCCAAGACCAATGCTGTAGAAATGGTTTTAAGTGCCCAGGCACACGGCAAATGACTTTTGAATATTTTCAAAGATGGTGATAGGGTTAAGCGCTTGGGGTTTTTGAGCAAAAAAGATCTAAGCGCCTACTGCAACACATCAAATGTTATTTTGTCTCTGGTTATGATAAAAAGATCTTTCAAGAACTCAGTGCTCTAGTGCTCTTCGTGCAGCAATGGAAGAACGAAAAAGGAGGAAAAGGGGAAAGAGTCACTAGAAGTAATAGAAAGCGTTGTAAGACTCACGGTACGGCGCATACTTATATAAAAACAGGCTTATCCCTGCAAAAGAACGTCCAAGTTGTAACAATGCACAGAGATAATGCCTAAAAACTCTAACAAACTTAGATTGGCATTCCGTAATTGTACTACGAGACCGCTACCTGCATATCAGAAGAGAAAGAAATACTGAATAAATTCGTCCGTATATGCATGCACCGATGAAAGAAGTGAGCAAGCCCCAGAGGCGACGGACGTCACGCGTTAGGATAGGAGTTCCCGAATTAATCTCTGTACATGGCTCACAGCTCCAACGTGACGTAGAAGATCTTGACGCCTCACCTTTGCAAAATAGCAAGGATTCGCGATGAATCTCTGCACACGGCACCAAGGTGACGTAGGAAAATGTGATGTCACATCGCCGTCAATAGCCCCAATGCCGGGGAATTAGGGGTGTCTGCTGGTGAAGGTTAGATCGATTTGGCAATTCCGTGTGACTTCGGTCTGGAACGGGACGTTTTCTAACGAAAAGAAAAAGAATTGAAAAGACATGATACCTTATCTACCAGAAGAACATCGCCAATTTTACGAAAACATTCGCTCAAATTAACCTTAATGCTCTTGATGGCACTTAGATCTGTTTATTATCTTGGACTTCGACCATTTTGTGATTACTACTGTCTTGTATCTTTTTACCAAATATGAAAATTTTATTTTTATTGTTCTGCAAAGTATAATTTTGTAATTAGTTTGGTATGTACTTATACAGTAGATTGCTTTTTTCTTTGAAATAAAAAATAGTGCATTAAAATATCTCTTTTAATTTTCCTTTGAGAAAGTTTTTTCTTAATATTTCACTTAACAGAAAATGACACTTAGATACTTTTGAAGTTATATGCTTCTTTAGCTACATCTGTTCCTTATATATGGCCGGCATCCTTTCTTATTTGAACACCCGGTACATTATTAGATTTGGATTTAGCACCTAAAATTATTTATTAACATCACAATTAAAAAAACCTAAATTACCAAAGTTCCCGTTACCCAGGGTAATATTAAGTACCTGGTAATATTACCAAATCATAAATTACCGGTAATTTTGCATCTCTAAGAATAAATTTTTTCCGCTTTTCCCCTTTTTATTCCATTCTCGCAAATTGTCGATGTGCCTATACAGGGCCTTCGGCCACCTACTTATAGGTGCGCACTTTATACCGTTGTTCATTAGTTGAAGTTTTTCGTTTTTATCTAAAACTAAATTAAAGATGAGAGAAATGTATCTTTTCAAAATCGGGTCATCAAATTACGACATGCACGAAACGGAACAATTTTTGTTCGGTTCAGTAGGTATAATATCTTGTTAACCTTGTATCATGGCACCGTACTAAAAAGTTCCGCAAGGATGAACCAGTGGTTTTCTACGCACATTCGAAACATGCAATGTTGGAACTTTCTATATCTTACCACGTATTCATGTTAAAGACTCAAGATGGTATGGTTTCTACGGAAGCGCTCTGGTGTCACGTATTATTTATTTTCATTTTCCGTTATAACGGATTTTTTCCGTTATAACGGATCTCTTTTTCCGTTATAACGGATCTCTTTTTCCGTTATATCGGATTTCTTATTCCGTTATAACGGATCTCTTTTCTGTTATAACGGATATTTTTTCCGTTATAACGGATCTCTTATTTCCGATATAACGGATCTTTTTAGGTTAGGGTCTTCATTTAAATCAGTGCAACAGTTGGTAAAGTAGGTACTTATTTGTTAATCATGACCGCTGGAAAGCGTTATCGGAAATACGAGATCCGTTATAACGGAAAAAGAGATCCGTTATAATGGAAAGAGAGATCCGTTATAACGGAAAAAGAGATCCGTTATAACGGAAATAAATCCGTTATAACGGGAAAAAATTCGTTATAACGGAAAATGAAAATAAATAATACGTGACACCAGAGCGCTTCCGTAGGGTTTCACTGGGGAAAAATTATATTTCACTTAGGTA
This sequence comes from Xestobium rufovillosum, assembly GCA_963966045.1. Taxonomy (NCBI): domain Eukaryota; kingdom Metazoa; phylum Arthropoda; class Insecta; order Coleoptera; family Ptinidae; genus Xestobium; species Xestobium rufovillosum. Next base: position 13,326,634 of record OZ014500.1, read on the forward strand.
ACTCTGTATGAAACTTGACGTAAAATTCAAAAACGCGTAATTTAAAAGACCTACCTCTTGATAAGTAGGTATACGGCGTATCCAGTAAGCATGCAACATGTGGCAAACTTTTTTTATTGTTGGTGTCTCAGAAAATGTTATTCTTCATAAAAGTTGGTGTTTGTTATTAAGCTATGTATCTCAAATTTGGAACAACATTTTCGTGAAGTTCCCTCGTATTTTCTACAAATTAAGGTAAGTACCTTACCTTTAATGCATTTTTAAAATAGTACCATGGTCCACTTTCTAATAGCTTTGTCTAATTTCGGATATGTTCATCCTACGTTTCATATAAAAGTTCCAATTTTGCGAATTATCACATGAATAGGTCTAGTTTATATCTATTCAGTCTACTCTACAATCATAAGCGTCTTTCTATGTCGCGTTCAATAGCAGATTAAGGGCTACTTAAAAAGAGCAACATATTGTACCCACGCTTCTAAAAAAATAAATAAAAAAATCGCTCAGGCCTACCTGCATACTACAAAGAATGTTGGTCTCAATCCTATCCTCAGTTTTATTGCTCAAAATAGATTAAAATGGTTAAGACACGAGCTCTGTAAAAGATTCCGTATTATACTGCACAAAGAGATTCGAATTTTCATTTCAATCTGTTTTATCAGCCACTAAAAAACATCTGAATTTTGTGAATGGGCATGTGGGTTCATCCACTCTGTACATTAGACTGGTTGATTGAAAATTAGTCCTCGAGTCCTAATCTGTACGAAACGCCTAAATGTGCGCGACTACTGGTCTCGAAATTTGGATATTGACAGTTAAGCAATTAATTGTGATTTCCATCTCCCCTTCGTAACTTGTATACCTAGGGCTTTCTCTCGTGTCTTGGTGCTGATAGCTCAATTGGTTAGAGGAGTCGCCTGGAATGCGATAGACGTGGGTTCGAATCCCAGTAGACACTCTGTTTACTTCCTATTATTTCTAAAAGTAATTTAGAATCGCCAAGCAATTACCCTTCAAAAGTTGCAAAAGTCGATTTGTTGCAAATTTTTGCTCTCCCTAGAAAATTTACGCGAAGAATGAACAACCTCCTTTTTTTCTGTACGAAACGCAAGTAATTTCAGAAAAATGTATGTATATTTTAAAATAAGGGTGAATCTTTTTGTTTTGTCATCACTAGGACTTCTCATATCAATTTATCCTGAATGATTGTTTGCTAATATTTATTAAATTCCAGTAATATAATAATGATATTCCAATAAGTAACTATATACACTTTATTTTTTCACTTTCAATCACCCTTCGATTATACACATTTTTAAACATTTTTGTCCTGATGTACAAATAACGTATGTGCATATACGTCTCGTGTTACACATCCGCCGAGTTAAATGTGTTAATGGATTTACATAACGCAAACAATGTCTTTAGTAACTGCCCTGAATTGTTGGGCCTCCTGCTTCTATAACATCCAACACAATGCACCTTCTAAAATTAAGTCAGATTGAAAATTTATTTTCCCACATTAGCAAAATTGGGTCATTTAGCTCCGATAAAATGACCGCTGATTAAATATGAAGTGTTTTAGTTTCTTGAATTGAATTACTTTCGGGACTGGTTTAATAGAAAAAAATGAGAACAGTTGGGAGGTACGCAGGGCAATTCACTATTCCGCTTTTAATTATTAGTTTTCTTCAGAGATATTTACCCTTCAGCACTGGATATCTGTGGGATCAAGTTTGTTTCTATAAGGGAACATCGCCCATGTTTTGTAATATTTAATTTTAGTATCAGTTTATATTATATAAACCTACTGATTTCAAGATATTTCACTAAACAAATCAATGAAACGAACGACTTCATATTGTGACGGTTTCGGATCCAGGACTTCTTACACGCTTACACCACTCTTGTAAGCGTCTTTATTGTTATGTTTAAAATGTTGACTATTTTGTAACAATTTAGCCATGACCTTTTTTTATTTGGGAGAACTTAACGTTACAACTAAAAGCCAAAAAGAGAGTACAATATAATCAACACATAATTTCCAACTCCCCTAACTGTGTTCTAAGCAGAGCTTACAGAGAATTAGCTATTTCCACCCATTTCAGTGATTAAATCATTGTACTTTATCTTCCCTTGGCTTGGTAATGTAGCCTTTAAAATTCACACTGAAAATTAAATACTGTAAAGAGTACATATGTTGCTTCTCCCTTATCTGCTCCGTAAACAAATAATTTAATTAGGAAACTCCTTAAAATCTTCCCTTTCATTACATCGACTCTTGAAATAACATTGCTAAAATAAATAATTCGCAGCCTGCATAGTATTATAAAGTGGACGATAAAGATAGGCTGTCTAAAAAATTTGCAAACAACTAAAAATATAGAAAACTGTTTTGTCGGTTTCAGTTTGATTTTATGCCAAATTTGAAAGTAGGTACCTAATAAAATAAGTAAAAAAAAATTTTTAAGTTAAACAGTTTTATTGTAAAGAAATATAATAATGATGCAGATAATGTACTAAAAACTAAAAAAATAATTAGGTAGGTACCAGGTACCAGTCATCACACCACTCTCTTCATCAATCTAGAGCATTGATCAGACTAAAATAAAATCGTGGGGCGTAGCGTAACATGAGTAAATATGTAAATGATCGTTCTGCGATGTTGTCTATTGAGAAGATGCATCCAAAGCATACGTATGATGATATGAGCGGTTGACTGTAGATAATAGAAATTCGACTCGTCCCACGATTTTATTTTAGTTTGATCAATGCTCTAGATTGATGAAGAGAGTGGTGTGATGACTGGTATCTGGTACCTACCTAATTATTTTTTAGCTTTTAGTACATTATCTGCATCATTATTATGTTTCTTTACAATAAAACCGTTTAACTTAATTTTTTTTAACTTATTTTATTTTCAAGTTTTTTGTTTGTTCTTGTTTTGTTATTATTGTTCTAAAGTGTACTGTGTTCTACTTGTCAAGCCCTTTCATTTGATACCCATATTGAGGGGATTGAAAAAATATCTAATCCGCCGTTTTGTATCGGCGGCCATCTTGGATTTACACTGATACTGAATATACATAATTGTATTGTCATCACAACTAAAGGTGTGTACCAAATTTCAGATCAATCGGTCAACAGGAAGGGGATAAAATTTCAATCACTAGATTTGACCCACACAAGACACAAACAAAGCAACCTAAATAAAACCGTTTAATAATAAAAATGTTCAGGTTTTCTCCATATATTTCTCTAAAACTGATAAGTACGAAGGTTTTAGGATTTTCTCTCAACCATCAGAATTGCGCCCCAGAAAAAATAAACGACTATTGCTTATTATTATTATATTTCATGTTTAGAATGTGTATGGAAAATTGCAGACCACTAGTTTCGTTCTGGTGGGACTCATCAGTACGGTGCTTTTCATACACACTCGAACCATGCAATACAACTTGCTGTATTTACAGTCTGTTTGATGGTAAAGGTCCAGTTCTGTAGCATCTTTATTACACAGAATAACCTACATACATCATAAATGAGGGGTTCTTGCATATAATAATAATAATAATAATAATAATATAATTTATTTCTCCTCTCCACAAAGTTCTTAATTTCACAAATACACAATAATTGATACAAAATTAAGTAATACAAAATATAATGGATCCAGTTAAAAGCTGTATATAAAAAAAGGAAAAACCCCAAGGAGTGGATTCAGGGCAGTAAAATAAATCACCCCCCGCTCTACCACTCACTCCTTGTTAGCGTGAAAAACATAAGTAAAGCAGATTCCTACAACTACCTTAAAACTACAAACAAAATTTTATTAACAATTATTTGTTTCCGCCCGCAACCATCATCTATCTCGCTATCAAGCTATTAAACTATTACTCCTAGCATGCAATTCGCTCAAGACAAGCACAAACAATTAAAACATATCCAAATTGACAGTTAAAAATGTATACAGAACCTCAATCACCCACCGAACCCGACTGGTCATTAAAATAAAGTCGAAACAAGGCGTTCTTGAACTGCTTCAGATTTAATTGTTGTATATGGGACGGAACATCATTATAGAGTTTTGCAAAATTATAGGTAAAACTTCTTTCATACAGTGCAGTCCTATGAAAGGGAGTAATAAGCCCCCTACTTCTCACGTTAATGTGATGAACGTCCGTTCTAAATTGAATTTTCTCAAAAAGATAGGAAGGTGATTTATTAAGAAGAATAGAATGATACAAACACAAAGATTGAAGTTTGAAACGATTTTGCATTTTCAGCCATCGCAAATTTATCAGTTTGTGGGAAATATGTTCATATTTCCTAATGCCGAAAATGTATCTCATACAAGAATTTTGTATTCTTTGTATTCGCCCCGAGGAGACGGCGTCAAAACAGGTCCAGACCACAGGTGCACAAAACCTAAAATGAGACAATACTAAAGATTCACATAAAATCGCCTTAACGTTCTGCGGTAAGTAGCTTCTATGAGGATACAGTAGTTTCAAACCGATGAGAGCCCTCCGAATGCACACAGACACGTGTATTTTGTAACGAAAAGTATTATCCATATATAAACCCAAATTTTTTAGATCCTGTACCACAGGAACAGGAATTGAGTTAATCATTAACGAAATCTCATCAATATCTACACTATCGACCACGCTCTGACGACCAAACAAGATATACTTGCATTTTCCCGGGTTGAGGAAAAGACTGTGTTCACCACTAAGACGATGTAAAAGAGATAGGTCGGAATTTATAGAATTAATAGACTGTTTTAAATCAATGCGGTCGAAGGAAAGGTATATTTGCGTATCATCAGCGTAAACCTGCGAAGAACAGAACTGCAAAGAAGAACAGAGACGAGAGGTATAAATAGAAAACAATAGGGGACCTAAAATTGAACCTTGCGGCACCCCAGAACTGAGCTCTCTAGGGCTTGAAACCAGACCATTCAAGCGCACTGCCTGAAACCTACCGCCCAAATAGCTTGAGATTAATTTAACCGACTGTGGAGACATCCCAACATAATGAAGAACAGAGGTAAGTATTGAATGGTCAATAGTATCAAAGGCCTTGGTAAAGTCAAGTAATACTAAAAGAGTTAACTTATTTAAATCACAAGCCTTAAGGATATCATCCGTCAATTTTAAAAGAGCAGTAGTGCAGCTATGATTTTTCCGAAAACCTGACTGATTTGCAGGCAATAAGTTATTGAGTGATAAATGCGCATTCAGCTGATCACTCATGACCCTCTCCAAAATCTTCGACACGCAAGGCAAGATGCTCACAGTCCGTTCCGTTTCCACGTAAGTCATCGATTCCTGGACTGCCCCACAACGAGTCTTCCCTGTGGATTCTATTTTGTTACTTGGTAATTCTATTTTCTTCCACTCTTTGCGTTCTTCTGCTCCGTGTTGTATTCTACTATTCACAGAATATTATGTTCAGTTCGGCACTGGTAACATCACTCTTCAACTGGTCAAGTGTCCATCCATAAGTTCTTAATAAAGATTTCATTTCCTCTGATTGTACTCTTTGTTCTCTTTTAGTCAATATCAACGATTCACTTTCATAATGTTAAAATTGGCATCGCCATTAACTTTAGAACTATATTTTAGTTTCTTCTCTTATTTTAGTTTCTAGTGTTCTAATTATCGTGCCACACATCACTTGACATTTGTTTAGTTTATTGGTAAGATCGTTCTCATACTCATAACAAATTCCAGAAATTTAAAGTGGAATGTCTGTTAGTTATTGCTTGATATTTCATTACTATTTTGGAACGCCCAGCGTATTACTTTGTCTTTGAAGGTCATAACGTTATACGTTAGTTTCCTTAAGGGGGTCTCGCTCATGCCCATTGATTGTCACTGGGAACAAGTTTTTGTTTTTTTAAAGATTACACAAACAACTTTCGGAGTTTCTACCTGAAATTTTGTATACTTAAACTTCTTCTTGTGTAAATGTGCGCTGTGATCTCAGTTTTCTTATAATTTCAGAAAGAAATGCCTTATTTCCAATTTAAGGTAGAAAGAATTTCAAATTTTAAAAAAGCAAAATGATGTTTCTTTCTAAAATTGCAAAAATTTGAGATCATAGCTCATTTTACATAACAAGAAGTTTAAGTACTTATACAGTATGCAGTGACAATCAACAGAGACCTAAAAGAATAAAATAAGTAAGAATATATTGACATTTAAACCGCAAAACATCTTGCGCAGAAGCAGACGAAAATTAAATCTCGGACGAGCACACCTACATATCTTCTTGCACTATGATCTACCTGATGTTTTATAGCTGAACATTATGAGCCATCAAAAGGCATGTAATTTTTAATTTTGGGGTATACTTTTATACTCCTTTATACCCTAGTGTAAAATGTGAAGTTTAATTGGTTTGTTGTTTTCTTCTTCCCCTTTGTCATAAGAAATACCAAATCTTTGCCCATTTAACCGTTCTTGTAGGACGCACTCATTATCTTTTTTGAGTTAACTTTTATGGAACTTTGAAGCTTGAAAGTGAACCTTTATGTCATTAGAACACAAAATGTTACTTTTAAATTGAACAAAAAAATTGGAGGAAGGAGACAGGAGACAGGAGAAAGCCCCCCAACCATCCACATGACCTGCCACTGATTTGAATGATTTAAATAGAAAATTATGATTTTTTTAGGATGCCCTTTTTCTATCATCGCTTACTTACCACCTGCAACAAAAATGTTATGGGATCAACCCCAGTTTAATTTTAACCAGTTCTCAAATTATGGATCACCTTTATCGGACATTTTTCATTTAACGTTGGACCAGCAATTATTTAATGTAGTCGTCAGAACGTTTTTCCGGGAGATTAAATAATCACATTGAAATAAATGTTTATGCTTGCCTAAAAGCACGCTGTAACCTTCTGCATTTAGGAATAAAAAACTTAAGAACGTATCCCGGGTGGCCGTGATTTAAATGGAACTGGCGGAGCGTGCGACTCAAGGGATTAACAATCTTTCGGCATGTTGAAGCTATTCTTATTTTTATGAACCGCTTTTCAGTCGAAAACTTTCAAGAGACCGCATCTAACACGAACCACAAACACAATCTTGGGAAAGAATATGTTCATTCAATAATTTATTCTCCTGATTGCAAATGCATAAATGTAATGTTCTGGAGTTTATTTATCGAAGGACTTAGGGCCTTTGGCGTCGGCATCCTTAGCGATTGCCATGGATTTCTTTCCTTTTGTAATATACACGAAAAGCAAATTAAATACCGATGTTTCCACAGGCAGCCCTTGGCGAATTGCTAAATCTGCAGTCACATCAATCTCATCTCTATATACTTTAGATATTACGTGTTTAGCCTCCGGTGCAGCTTCCCTGAAAGTAATCTAAGCAGGAGAGGCGAGGATTTTAGAACATTAAACAGTGATATAAGTGTAGGTACTCAGCGTTGATTAATAAGATTTGTTGTAGCTAGAGCGAGGGAACGCTATTCTTTTTGGAGATAAACGGAACCTCCATTACTTATTAACTTCTTACAAAACTTAGAAATGAAATTCTGAGTTCGCTTCAAGCTAAATCATAAATACATCAGTTTTCCTTCCATATTTCCTGGAAAAATAATTTGATTTATAAAACAAAACAAGCTGCCTATTTTATTAAAATTGTGTACCTACCTATGTATAAAGCTAACAGTGGGAAGATATAAAGTTTACAAAAAGCATATTGCACGCGTGCTGTTGCACCCAGGCAATCTGGAATTAGATGCGAGTTAGGATTTATTGTTGTTATAGCTTGGCTTTTACTCATACCTTGACATATCCTCAAAGAAGCATTGAATATTCCTACTCAAGTTCATACCAGTGCTAAGCTTAGCTCTGATGGGTCCGCAGGAGACTAAATTCGGGATCAAATCCTTCTCCCAAGCACATCCCATATACATGTTTGATGGGAATCCAAAGTGAGCTTCTTATGTTCATGCGGTGATCGGAGGCAAAATCTGAATTCATCTGTAAAGAGGGTGTTGTCCCAGAATATCCACGTGTACCCTTGCGGTGCACTTTGGTCAATTTTGGATCATTTGTTGCTCTTCTGGTTCCTAATACTTATTTGTCGAACCATCTCCAAACCGTTCTTTCGCTTACTAATGCGCTCTGAAGTTCCCTAAACTGATTTCCCAACCCAACTGTAGTTGCATCCCTTTTACGCCAAACCTTGAATATTAAAAAATGTTCCTCTTGAGGGGTTGTACACCTACTTCTGACAGACTCAACCTTCCTGTTGCAATTATTTGGAGACTAAATATTGTAACCCCTATAACCCACGGACCTCATACTGTTTCATATTTGACAGTCAGTTTACTAAGCTTTTGATTGATGTAGATTTTGTTAGGTCTGCGACTGACGGTATCTGTAGAATTGAAAATCGAAATTTAAAATGTAGTAATTTGACTGGCAGTTTATTCGTTTCTCCTATATTTTAATGCCCAAAACACAAAATATGATTTCCATTTTGTTTCTGGAAGTTGATTTCACATTGAGACAAAAAAATTCATCGCCAGATTGCTTCTTCATAGCCATATTCTTAAATAAATGGCAACTTGTTAAACCTAGATATAAATTGAAACAAGGAGTGCCATGGAAGAAAACCGTTCTTTCAAGAAGTAATTTTGCAATGAGATTTCTTGTGCCGGTGTAAACTCTGTTCGCTAAATTTTCTGTAAAAACAAAGTGTACGCATTTTTCTGAATTTGGGTGGCAAAATGTGGGAAATTCCCCAAAAATGGTACAAAATTACGGCAAAAATTTCATTTCTTAATGTTTAATCTTCATTTCTGCCTAAATTATCAGTCGCAGACCTGGCAATATCTGCATCAGTCAAAAGCTTAATAAAATGGCTATCAAACCTGCAAATAATATACGGGCTGTTCCATTTAACATTTTTGAGAAATGTTCCATTTTGCCTAAGTTGGCCACTATGTACAATATGAACTACATTGCCGGACAAAAGAATTGGGACACTCAGAAATTTCAAATATGAAAGTATATGTGCTAAGAATAATAGGGCGTCAAACAATTCCAAAATGCATTTTAAGACTTCCACAGGCTGAAAACAATAAAATTTAATTTCTTCGTTTGTTTAAATTTCGTTTTTACGTATTTTTTTATAGAAATGGGGCATTTTACAATTCTGATTATTTTTTTCATCGTCAAATTGACCAATAGGAACATTTCATTTGGGTCTAGAAGCGTGTATTATTTCGGTAATTTTTTCGATAATTTTGCTTGTTGATAAGTTGCTATAGTTGCGAATTTGTAGGTGCATTTATAATATAATAATCTAGTTACGTTAGTACCTACCTTGGTTTAGTATAGATAATGGTTCGACACTCCGAGAACCGATTTTCGTCGCCTTCTGCGCATGTGGACAAACTTGTTGAGAACCTCTGTAGCCAGGAGTGTCGGATTCTTTTCGATTTGTAACACTGCCAATATGTCAATTTAGCAACGTCAGTTGATTGTCATTAAATAAATTTCAGGATTTAATTCCCAAGTTTTTCGTTAATATAAAGTGTTTGAACACGAAAGTGTTCTTGTATGAACTATTTTGGTTTTTACGTAATGCCCAAATAGGTGTCAACTGCAAAACGGCTAATTTCCAGATCGGATTTCCAGATTTCTTGAAGTTTCAATTTTAAATTTTATATAATTATTCGTGCCAATTTTTTTCTTTAAGTTTATAACTTTTGTGAATTTTTTGGCAAAATTGAAACTTCTTTTTGTAAAACACCAACGTTTCGCCTCCGTGACATAATAACGTAATTTGTTCTCTACCACTTGATTCTAAATTAACTCATGTACATTATTTATTTCCTTATTCATAATTATCAAAATCAAATGTGCTAGATATAATTTCTATTATTAAGTTTAACATAGTTACTGTTATTTACAAATTTTATTAAGAAAAAAAATGTCACTTTTTTATACTTTATACAATTTTGAATAAAACCTTGATAAAGCCCCCTAACGGAGGCGAAACGTTGGTGTTTTACAAAAAGAAGTTTCAATTTTGCCAAAAAATTCACAAAAGTTATAAATTTCAATTTTAAAGTTTATGATCTGGTCACAAATTTTCAATTTCTATTCCAAATACTATTTAAATTGTAATTTACGCTTTCAGGTATGTTATTCTTTTGATTTTTCCATAATTTATTCTCACATTGAAGCAAAATAACATTCAAATTCAACCAAAAATTTTGATCTTCCACAAAGTTTGACAGCAAATTCCTACTATGCTGTTGCTACGAGCAAATAATGCTCGTAGGGTCGTCGACGGCTGACGGTAACCGGCAATTTTAGACAAATTCAGTAGTTCGCGATAAAACATCCTAGAGTTCCACATGCTGACGTCAGTATGTCCCATACCAGTGGCCCCCAAAAGCTGCGTAATGGCCAACCAGGTTTTATACTAAACCAAGGTACCTACCAAACGTCAAATATTCCCAACACATTTTTTTGTATGTAAATTAATTGAAATAAAATTTTTTGAACTACCTTGCTTCGATTCAAAAAATAATCTTGTTAAATACAATTCGTGGTCTGGAATTTGTAGGTAATTTTACTCAAGCTGTTGCTTTTACTAACCACTCGTGTAAATTTGACAGAAGATCACTCGCGCTACGCGCTCGTGATCTTTTAACTGTCAAATTTACACTCGACCACTTATTGTATTCCTACAGATTATAAAACCATTGCGAAATAAAGAGCGCCGTGAAACAAATGCCGTCGTCTTGTTTCCGTTTGACGTTTTGCACTATATCTTTTAGTGAAGTGAAGTAAAGGTTTACTTGCTTATATGTTAAAATGAGACCTGAATTAGCTGCTAAAGCCGTTGCCCTTTTTGAAGATAGACGCATCATGCGTTACATCGCTTACTCTAAACCCCACCGTGTAGCATATCAACTTTCATGAAATTTTATGGGGAATCCAAATCTGTAAACAAATGTGGGGCATTCCATTTAAAAATCATAACTTTGGTTTGGTACGTAGCACGTGAACATCCTGTGTTCATAAAAATAATTTTAGCAGAAGCTTCGTGGGGTTCCCCACATACAAGTGAAATTTCAGGTTGTTATCTTGAATAGAACCAGAGATATGGACCTACTACGCACTATTGGTTCACCCTGTACATTTTGCTTCGTTTGTTGCTTTGTTGGATGTATCTATTCCAGCGAGAAAAAAAATCGGTGCGAGTCGATTCTTGCCGCTATAAATGTATCAATTGACAAGCCCTTGCTTCATTGGCTTGATTTCTTCTATCTTGTAACTCCTTTCGACTAAATCCAAATAAACACGCCATCTGCATGAAGCAATCAATGGCGGTGACACAAAAATGACAGTTTCATACAAACTCAGAATATTTTTAGCCTTTTGATAATGTATACTATATCCAACCGATATTAATTAACTGTTCTATAGAAAGTCGTTTATTTCCCAAACAATGGAAAATGACGAACATATTGCCGAAACCAAGGGTCAAAAATCCATCTGATTATAATCTCCGCCCCATCAGCATTCTGCCCGCTCTTTCAAAAGTTCGTGAGAAAATTTTGTTTTCTCAAATAAATAAACATCTCCAAGGCAATGATAATTTTCTATTAAACCAACCTGGATTTAGACCACAGTAAAGTTGGGCAACTGCATTGATTACGGCAATGGACGATATTATAGACTTACTGCCCTGGTTTTACTAGACTACACTAGATCATTAGACCAAATAAATCACACGCTTTTATTGGATTTTCCACGGAAGCGATTGAGTGTTGGGAAGATATGTGCAGGCAACAAATTGCTGGATATAAAACTGAAATTTTCAACTTGTTAACTTCAGTTAGTGGAGTGCCACAAGGGTCCATTCTTGGACCAATATTGATCTCAATTTATACATCTAACTTGTTTCGTGCCTGAGCCGCTATCAGAGTCACTTTTATGCTGATGAGTGATGATATTCAGCTACATCTATCATTATCAGAGCGAAATATTGAATAGGCCAATTTCGTAATCAATGAAGATTTGCCATCAGTCACGGAACTCTCAACTCAGTATTGTTTGTCTCTCAACCCTGCAAAATCACAATTAAAGCTTTTGAGTCGGAAAAGTGCTTATAGAATGCATGCAAAAAAATTAAGTATTGAAATTTCATATATAAACTAACCTTCCGTGGAAATAGCTAAAATTCTCGGTATTCATTTAGGCGTCAACTTAAAATTTGAAAAACATGTAAATACTGTAATACGAAAATCGTTCGAAAATCTTAAGTTAATCCTCAACAACCGTCATATTTTAAGCACCTAAGCGAAAGTCTATTTCTGTCTATTTCTGCTTTCTATGGGCCTTGCATTAAAAAACTGAATCAATAGCGCTTGCAATGTTCATGTGTTAGGCTCATCAATGGCCTGAGAGAGAGAGTTTCTTGTAATTATTATTTCCGATTCGATGCTAATTTGTAAATGTGATTCTATAATGTAAAAAATTAATTCTTTGTATGAGAATTAGGGGTGATATAGATATTTGAGGACGATTATCTCAAAAACTATTAACTTTAGTGGCATATAATTTTATATAATTGTTAGTGCCAGTTTTTTATTAAATTTATAAATTTTGTGAATTAATTGGCAGTGAAGAAATCAGTGTTTTATTTTATATTCAAAAAAAGTACAATAACGAGAAGATTCTATGAAAATTGGAAACACCTTTTTACTTTTTAAATAAAATGTTGCCAAAGCACCCCAAACGGGGGCGAAACGTCGATAATTTACAATAAACATTTTACTTATTGCCAATTAATTCACAAAATTTATAAATTTAGAGGTATACCAATTAATATAATTACGGAAGCGCTAAAGGGCCACACACTTTTATTTTTTTATCCCAACACTAATATCGACATGGCCAGAAATAGACAATATTGTCGACTTAATGTCTATATTAATGTCGAGTTTCCGGAAACACAAAATTATTTTCGAGTTTATATCGGCATTAATGTTGAGATAAACTCGACAATGTTGTTGATTTTATTCAGTCATTAATGTTGACTTCCGCAAAAACTCGACATTAATGTCGAGATTATCTGGATATCATTGTCGAGTTCTCGCGATTTATTGCACGTTTATCTTGGCATTAATGTTCACATAAACTCGACAATATTGTTGACTTTATTTAGTCATTAATGTTGATCCGCAAAAACTCTGCGTTACTGTAGAGTTTATCTCAACATTAGTGAGTGAGTCGAGTTAAACATTATTTGCGCAAAAAATAATTGGTGCTAGCGGAAGTCAACATTAATTTCTAAAGAAAGTCAACAATATTGTCGATATTAGTGTTGGGATAAAAAAGTGTGTGGCCCTTCAGCGCTTCCGTAATTTTAAGAGCATTTTTTAATTGGAATTTACTGCTTTGCTAGTACCTACACACCGACTTGCATTCTTACATAAACTCATTTTTTAAATAGACAACAGTTTTTCCTCGTTTCCTTTATGAAACCACTAGTGCACTGTGTATTTTAAAATGCACAAACAATAAAGCAGTCACATGCAATAAGGAAATCAACCATATTTAATAAATGAATCGACATGTTCCCACCTGTCGATATTTAAGTTAATTAAGGAATTGTCAATTGTCTAATCACTTCTAATAGAATGGACCACGATTAAGAAAGAAGCATACTCCATTCATATGATACATTCACCACCTATTCGGCTGCCGCTAATTTTCATCGATCAAAAGTTTATTCTGGTAACAAAGCCCTTCTGTTTGGAATCTGGATAATGCCGCACACAATTCTCGCTATAGCGACTAGAAGCCATTTCTGATCGAGTAGGGTAGGTACAACCAGAAAACAAAAAACTAACATCATTTGTCGTTTTTATTTACACGCATTCAACAAAGTTTCGAATATGAGTTGACAGGAAAGTTAAATAGAACAGTAGCAGCTGCCCATTGAAGTGTTTGCTCAACTAACCGATGGCAACAACAATTAGAATCAAGTTGCCGTGAAAATTTGGCGTGCTGGAAAAGTAAATAAAACGTTTTGTTACTTAACGTATATTCTGTATTAATGTATTATATCAGGTTACAGGAATTCTTTTCCGATTCTTCGCCTGTATCGATATTACCACAGCGAAAGTGAAGTTATGATAAGTTGCATTTGTTACCGAGAAATTGCTTCTTGAAGTTTCCAAGTTAAAAAATTAATAAAGCACCAAAAGGTTTAAACTATCGAATGTATTAGAATGGAAAAATTAACAAAATCAAGTAAACTAATAAGAATAAAAAGTAAGAACACTTATTCGCCATAGTATAAAATCGTGTTTATTTACTAAATCAAAATGGTTTATTCCAGGGAAGAATGCCGGCTAATAACTCCCGAGGTCTTGAGAAATGTAAGATCTGGATTTGAATCCAGAATGTATTATTGTGTGACAATTGGTGGAGGTCATTTCGAGCAATACATTCGATAGTTTAAACCTTTTTGTGCTTTTATTAATTTTTTAAGTTGGAAACTTCAAGAAGCAATTTCTCGGTAACAAATTGATCGTATTGAATAAAACAAATACCGTTGTGTAAGTAATGAAAAACCCTCCCAAAGTAGGGATCATTTGACCTCCCGTCCCATTTAAAATTTTTGGGGGAGTCGGTACCCCTCGCACACAGCTAGAGTTGCAAGAATGATTATTGCATAAAAATTGGTCCCCTTTGATATAAAAATCGACGTGTTTTTGGATTTTTGTCAAAACGTTTATTTTGCCGAGTTTTACGGGGGTACAAGTTTTCGTTGGGATACCGTGTATACTAGTTAGCAAGAGATTTAGAAATACTATAATGTCATCATCATAAGGTTCTCAGTCCGAAGACTGGTTGGACGCGTACCTCCATTCTTTTCTATCCTGAGCTAACCTACGCATTTCCCTAAAAGTAGAACATCCTACATCCCTAACTATTTGAGAGCAGTAGTCTAATCTAGGCCTACCCCTACCTCTTTTTATTCCTATCTCTGACTCTAGTATGTCACGAACTATTCCTTCGTGTCTTAGAAGGTGTCCTACCATCCTATCTCTCCTACTCTTTATTGTTTTCCATACCTTTCGCTTTTCCCCAACTCTTTCTAATACTTCCCTATTGCTAACCTTATCTATCCACGGTATCTTCATCATGCGTCTGTATCACCACATTTCAAACGCTTCTACTCTTTTTCTATCCGCTTCTCCTATTGTCCAAGTTTCGCACCCGTATAATGCCGTACTCCATACATACGACGTTAAGAGTCTCTTCCTAGTCTCTATATTAACCGTTCTCGAGCATAACAGTTGTTTCTTTTTGTTAAACGCAACTCGGCCCTGCGCCATTCTTTGTTTTATATCTTTAGTGCTCCTACCGTCTTGAGTTATTTTACTTCCTAAGTAGCAGAAATCCGCGACCTCCTCTATCTTCTCATTTCCAATTTGTATTTCCATTTTAGTTCTATTTTCACATCCCCTACATACCAAAATTTTAGTTTTCTTTTTATTGATTTTCATGCCGAAGCCCTGTGTCAGAACTGCTTCCATTTCATTCAGAGCCGCTCCTAATTCTTCTTTGCTAGATGCTAACACTGCTATATCATCCGCAAATCTGAGCATGTTAATAGTTTGGCCCTGTACATTGATCCCTGAGGCTGTTCTTTCCTTAACAATATTAATCGCATCTTCGATATATAAGTTGAAAACTAGAGGTGACAATGCACATCCCTGTCTCACTCCCTTCCGGATATCTACTTCCCTTTGTTCCTGCTCACATTCTATAACTGCCTTTTGCTCTTTGTAGAGATTATGTATTATTCTTCTGTCCCTGTATTTCATCCCTACCTTTCTCAGCACTTCGAACATCTTCCCCCATTTTACGTTGTCGAAGGCTTTTTCTAAATCTACAAATCCTATATAGACGCTCTTTCTCTTTTCTATCGTTTTTTCTATAATTACTCGTAAAGCTAGAATGGCCTCGCGCGTTCCTCTATTTCGTCTAAATCCGAACTGATCTTCTCCTAATATTTCTTCCGCCTTTTTCTCCATCCTTCTTTGCACAATTCTAGTTAAAATTTTTGACGCATGGGAAGTTAAACTGATAGTTCTAAAATTTTCGCATCTATCCGCGCCTTTTCTTTTTGGCAAAGCTACTATGATGTTCCGTTTGTAATCTTCTGGAATCTCGCCTGTCAGGTATATGCGACTAACTAGTTTAAATAAACGATCTATTACCTCTTGACCTGCGCACTTTAAGATTTCTGCCTGCAAGCCATCTATACCTGGTGCTTTATTATTCCTTAAACTTTTTAGTGCTATCTCAAACTCTTCTCTCATTATAGGACTCCCTAGGTTATCCCCCTCTACACTGCTTTCGCTTTCTAATATATCTTGCACTTCCTGTCCCGCATATAAGTTTCCTAAATATTCTTTCCACCTATCTGCCTTCTCCCCACTTCCGATTAGGATATCTCCTGCCTCATTTCTAATGTTTTTGGTACTAGATCCAATTTCTCTAAAATTTCTCCTAATTATTTTATATGCTTCATCAGTCTTTCCTACTTCGAATTTATCTTCCACTTCTTTGCATTTATTATCGATCCATTGCTCTTTCGCTTTCCTACATTCCCGAATAATTTCCCACTTGATCGCCTTATATCTTTGTTTCCCTGTTTCATCTAACCTATTTTTATATTTTCGCCTTTCCTCTATTAGACTCACAATATGTTTTGTTATCCAGGGTTTCCTACTTTCATTCTGTTTATGACCCAAAATATCCCTAGCTGAGGAAACTAAACTATTTTTAATGCAATTCCATTCTGCCTCTATGTCCCTAACAATATTTCCACCCGTGCCCTTTAGTGCTTCGTTTGTCTTTTTCTCGAACTTATTGCGCATATCATCATCTTTTAGTTTCTCTGGGTCAAGATAACTTCTTCCGCTTCTTTTTTTCAAAATCTTAAATTTAAGATTGGCTTTCATAACGACTATGTTGTGATCACTATCTATATCTGCTCCTGGATAACTTCTACAATCCCTAACTTGATTTCTAAATCTTTGCCTAACGAGAATGTAATCTATTTGATATCTCCCTAAGTCTCCTGGCATCTTCCACGTATAGCATCTCCTAACATGATGGTGAAATAGAGTGTTCGCGACCGTTAAGTTATGTTTATCGCAGAACTCTATCAGTCTAACTCCCCTATCGTTCCTATTGCCTAATCCAAAGGGGCCAACTATTCCGCCCTCTCGCCCTGTGCCTACGACTGCATTGAAATCTCCTGTAATTATTAAATTTTCGTGCCCTCTCACAAAATCTAGCACATATTCAATATCACTATAAACTGCCTCTACGGCCTCATCACTGTAGTTAGAAGTGGGCATATATACCTGTATTATTACTGTTTTTACAGGTTTCGAATCTAACCTAACCATAACTACCCTGTCACTTTGCTGTAAGAAATTTTCTACACTCTGTCCTACTTTTTTCCGCATAACAATTCCTACTCCCGAATTTCCTCCTACAGATCCTGTGTGTATTACTCTAAAATCTCCGCTCCAGAAGTCTCCAGCTTCTGGCCATCGCACTTCACTGATACCTACTACGTCTAATGCTAACCTATCCATCTCAATTTTCAAATTCTCTAACTTCCCTACTTGTTTCATGCTTCTAACATTCCACGCTCCGACTCGTGAGATGTTACACTTATCATTTCTGATGACTCCCCCCGAAGCAGTCCCCGCCCGGAGATCCGAATGTGGGACTATTTTACCTCCGGAATATTTTACTCCAGAAGGTGCCATCATCATAAATTAAAGTACGCTGTACTAGGGATAAAATAATGTGGTGGTTTCCCGTTGCCTTCCACATCGCAGTAGTGTGTATCACAGTGCCATACCAACCCTCACGATCTCTGCCACTATGATTACTGAAAGAGCTGCTGCCCCCTTCCAGGGACTTGATTTAGTCTGGCTTCTCAAATAAAAACCCCTCCAATATGGTTAAACCTATGGTTCGGCTCTTTATATCATTGAAGCGCGCAAGCCATCCCACCCGTCCCAGTATTACTAGAACTGCGTCAAGGTACAAGTCCTTTGGGATAGACTATAATGTAAGCAATGAAAATATACCCAGGAGCAGATGCCGCCTCCAACAAAACCCTGCTTTTATGGATATACGGACATGCATGGCTATATATGTTGGGCGTAAAATCCGAAAACGGCCATTGTCCGTTTTTTTATCAATTCTAGGGTTGACCGTTCCTTTACGATTAAACTTCGAAATGTATCTCGCCTTCGGACTTTGGCTTTATGCAAACGACCAAACCTAGGATAGGGCAAATGCGAAATACACGGGTTCGTTCCATGCGTTTTATATTTTTTACACAAAAATCTGTCAGGTCAAGAGGCCAAGCGGAGCGAAGCGAAGCGAGCGGATCGTTATAAGTATGATAGTAGTTGGAGTTTATAATAATACTATTCTCTTCAAATATTATTCTCTTGAAAAAACATGTTAATTATTGAGCATGCGCTTTTAGAGTATCGCGCTGCTAGAAGGAGGGTATTCTGCGTCATCACACATTGACAACTAACTCATTCTGAAACAATAAGAATTGCGTCACTTCACGCAGGCGGAGACAGCCGAACTAAAGAAACTATGCATTAGTATTCTAACTTTGGACATTTCGCATTTGCCCAATCCTAGGTTTGGTCGTTTGCATACGACCAAAGCTCGAGGGCCGTGGTGGAATAAACAGCAATAGATGGAATGAAAGCAATCTGATTTTGTAGTGTCTATAAGAAGTTGCGTCTTCCAAAACATGCTGGAAAAACTTTTGCCACAGTTTCTTGAAATAGTAAACTAATGGTGCTTGATATCTACACTCCTGGACAAAATTAACGCATCAGCAAAACTTCTCATTATTACTTGTAATTTTTCGAAGTTTTAAATCATAGTATCTATAGGTACGTGATATTATAATTATTAAATTATTTCAACTGCTTGACAAATTTGAATGGTTTTATTGGAAGAAAACTTGAATAAGTGACAGAAACAAACAATAATAATGTCAAATGCAATGAACACGGCGTCAGTGAAAAGCTTAACAAAAATGAAGGTGAAATTAAATCGTAAGAATTCAGTAGCGTGTAGATCCTCCCCTAGCTCTTATCACTGCTTCCATTCGTCTGGGCATGCTATTGATCAAGTTGTGAATGGTTTCCTGGGGAATATTCTCCCATTCGACAAGAACGACTTGTTCGAGTTCCCTAAGATTCATAGGAGCAGGTATGTGGCGCCTAACTGATCGTTTCAGTGCATCCCATAGATGCTCTATGAGGTTCATATCTGGGCTTCTTGGTGGCCAGTTCATAGTTGGAATATTCACGAATTGAAGGTAGTCCAGTACCTCTCTAGCAACGTGGGGCCGAGCGTTATCCTGCATAAAAATGAAATTGTCCGCGACACATGTTTCTCTACGATGTTTTCTACGTAGAAATGTGCATTCATGGATCTCCCCCGTATAGGAACCAAATCCGTGCGACCATCAAAACAAATTCCTCCCCAGAACATTATTGATCCACCAAAGAATGGGATCCTCGAAGGGATATTGCAGGCAGCAAACCTCTCCCCTGGCCTCCGCCAGACTCGTTCACGTCCATCTGGTGAATTAAGACATACTCTTATTTCGTCTGAAAACAAAACTCGCTTCAAGTCATCAATGGTCCAATTCACATGGTCCCTTGCAAAACGCAGTCTAGTAACTCTATGTTCCCCGGTGAGCAGTGGTGCAACAGCTGATCTTCTACTGTCCAATCCTCCTTCATGAAGCCTTCTCCTGAAAGTTCGTCCAGAAATTGCTACATTTCGAGCTGCTGCAGGGGCTCTGCTTAGCTCTAAACTGGTAGAATGCCTGTTTCTTATGGCGACTTGCATAAGATATCGCTCATCTCTTGCATCTGTAGACTTCTTACGACCTTGTCCTGGGGTTCTGCAGTAACTTCCAAGTTCGTTGAAACGTCTAACTGTTCGACTAATTGTTGATTGTCTAACTCCTAACAAATCAGCCATGTATCGCTGGCTACGCCCCTCGTTAACTAGAGTTACCACTTTCACTGCTTCATCTTCTGTTAGGTTGCGTGGACGATTCATTTATTTTACTCTAAGTGCACTGAACAAAGTATTTCATTCACTTAATGACATTAAATTGTAAAAAATCACTAGCGAAGCTGAATTTATTGTCTTTTATAAATCACTTTAAACAACGTTAAATGTCTTACTAACAAGAAATTGCAAAATGTTACTTAAAATATTTAATGATTTAATACTTCTCATTACTACAAGTAATAATGAGAAGTTTTGCTGATGCGTTAATTTTGACCAGGAGTGTAGATAGGTACAACAGTAACTATATTACTCCATATTCCATTTTAAATATTAGACAGGTACGAATATTTAACAGAATTAATATTACAGCAAACGCTGTATTAATATTCCGTGTAATTTGATTTTGCAATTAAAAAGCTAAATTGAAACAAACACCGGTGATTATTTTTCTTATGGATACACATCAGTTTAAACAAACATGCAAGTTTTCATTATCTTGTTTACAATAAATAGCAACCGGGAAAATAGGAACGCAAGTTAGGTAAAATTTTCTCTTTTTGCGCGGAGTGATATTGAAATTTAAAATTGAATTTTCCAATTTGTCATACAAAATCACTTTACAGTAGTTTATATTTCCGGGTTGCACCTGGATCCGTATTTTTCTGCAAACGTTATGCTGCTATTTCCAGTTACAGGTGGATACGTGATGGTGCGTAAATATTTTTCAGGATCGCGTTTATATTTGCATCATAATGAATCCAAGTTAAGGGTACATAAGCTCAATGCGCTAATTGTAAATCAAAAATTAATCAATTGAACTATACAACAAATAAATTCATTGGAGCGATTACGTTCGAAATTCAAATTAAAAGGTATTGTTTACATTAATTTTCAGCCCAGTAGATTCTGCTGTAAACATATTTACAGATATTATTTTGTTATAAATAAAATGAAATTGAAATATGAAATTGAAATATCTTTTTGTATAGTGCGTTATTTTGTGAAGTCATAAAACTTCTTTCCTATTAGAAAGAAATTGTGGAAGATTTAAAAAATCGGAATAAGAGTAACAGCCATATGAATTTTGCAAGAATTTTGTGCGGTTATTAAATATCACTCTAAATATAGGAAATATGACTCTTCAGTAGATATTTATAAGCGGTCCTAAGAAAATGGAAGAAAAGCTGTAGCGACCCAAACCATTATTTTCCTATTTAGTTTTTCCGAACATCAGAACTCCTTGCCTCGAACTGATATGATATGAGTTCATGCTCCATACTCTCTTCCGCCATAATGAAAGACGAGATTTTAATGTTAACATCCAAAAAACGGAACATTATTCTATTCCATATATCAATACTATAAAGGTCTAATGCATCTAATAATAATAATAATTCCAGTATAACACTTTGTTACAATAATGCCATTTTTTAGTCATTTTAAGCAGGTACATCCAGGGATACAAATGAAACGAGGAAACTGCATGTAATTTTTATTTATAGTCCAGTGCAATTAGACAAAAATGGCCCCTGACCCGGACTAAATTTTTAACAATCTGAAATTTTCTGGAAATGTTCAGAACAATGCTCTAATTGATATCCGAAAGTTCCCAAACAGTCCGAATTGGGGAAAAGACGTCATCTTGAAAAAACCGCCGCTATCTTGAATGTTTCGGGTTTTGGCTATATCTTTTGAACTAATCGTCCTAGCGAGGTCATTTAAGTGTCAAATTAACGGGTTTCGACTGCGGAATTAATGAAATATAAATTAAATGAGTTATGGACGTTTCTAGAGCAATTTTATTTAATTCCCCAGAAGAAGAGCCATGCAGCGAAAAACATTTAAAAAGGAAGCTGCAAAGTAAATACGGAGACCAAATCGTCATTGCTGAACAAGTTGGCAGGTGCAGCGTTCTTTGCTTTACAGATACAGCAGCTAAGACTTTGACGACGAATTGGTATAGCTCCAAAAAGTGCAACCCTGAAGAGGAAAGGATGCGAATAGTCGAGACTGCAGCCAATATAATTCGACAGGACGTCAGATCCCGTGTATACGACTGCTTCGTGTATCCCACCTCTGAAGATATTGCATCCGGAAGGGAAGATTTGGTACCAGACACTTTTCAAACCATGATACGGACTATTGTAAAGACAAGAATCCACGACGACACATTTACTAAGAGGAAGGCAATCAATGTCGCTCATACAAAATATTATTGCCACCGCCCGACCAAGTTCATTCGTCTCGCCGTTGCAGTTCGGCCTAGGAGTCTATCTACACAGAAGGTTTGGCTCAGAGCTACTTTTGGATGTCTTGTCAAGATGTGGAGGGTGTTACGTACAAGGAGACGATCAACTTTGAGACATCGGTGGCTGAAAATCTATCCCTCGGTTGTAAAACAAAGATGCGTACGTGCAGTTCGTATTCGACAACGCGGACCACAATGTGAATTCGCTTGACGGACACAGGACTTTTCACGCCGTGGGTGGAATTAAGTACATCATCCCAGGAAATAGCGTCAGCTCGAGTACTCCTGTACCTCGGTCATCACGATTAACAGAAGATGGTGACTTGCTACCTCGAGGACTGCTACCAGTAATACCGTTTCAGCGATCTTTAAAATCAGAGACATCTCTCGTTGTACTGGAAAACGTCAGCTCAGCCATTCTCGAACCTGAAAGTGCTACATCTGCCCGTCTCGTTGATACACTTTGGCTCATCAACTACCACGTCAATGGCCCAGATTAGAGTGGATTTAAGGATGCGGCAACTACTGGACACATCAACCAGGGTTTTGCTGAGAAGTGTAAGGTTATTCAATCACCTTTTATCAACTCAACGCCTCCAAATCCATCAGCCATCTACACCTGCAGCAGAGCAGAGCGAAGCGAAGAATCAGTCCTGTGAAGTCACCTTTGACTAACCCCTCTATGCAAAAGTGTTGGGCATTGTCCTTCCGGAGGAAGAAAATAGTCCCTTATCGAAAATCATTTTGCGGCTGGGAGATTTGCATCTCTTGATGTCCTATATTTGATAATGGCAGGGAGTGGCTTAGAAGATCCATGGAAGACAATTTATGCGAAGAATTCAGTAGTTCACATGATGTCCGGACACGCCTATGCCACAGCATAATACAGCAGAACAACTCTCCCTAAATTTTCTAGCTCGCGTAGCGGAGCCCGCGCAACTTCTCAGGCTCCGCACGTGTTCTTTTTCGTTTGTCGCCGAGTTAATACCGGGGTCAAACCGTTTGATAAAACACCGCGGTAGTAAATCACTTACAGTTGGAGGTCAACAAATGCAGCTAAAATACTTCAATGACACTGCCAAGAACTTGAACTGCTGTATTAATGCCTATGCCTGTGCAATCAGAGCCCATTTATTGATCCAACTTGCTCTTGCCATTTTTCTCGTCGATGAAGAAATGAAAATAGCTCACGAGAAGTTATTTCTTGGAGAAAACTCTCTTGAACACATCTGAAACAATAAATGCCTCGAAGACGCCACCAGATGGGTTTCTGCGAATTTGGAGGAAGTAGCGACATTAGGCCGAACAGCGAATTTGTGGACCGAATACTTCAAAATGGTCACCATCATGAGTCTTTTCATGAGAGCTGAATGTTCCGGGGACTGGAACCTTCACCAGTATTGCGTGCAGAGCATGATTCCTTACTTGCACACGGGAGGACCTTTCAATTACGCCAAATATGCGCATGTTTACCTGCAGCAAATGGTGAAGATAGAAGAAACCATGACTCTGAATTTGGAAAAATTTGTAAATTAATGTTATTTTCAGTTAAAATCATAATTAACTTTTTTGAGATAATATGTAACGAAGGGTCTCAAGATCGCAATTTAACCTCTTTTTCCATATTGGCGTTAATAAAAATTAAATAAAGTTGCTGTAGAGACGCCTATAACTCATTTAATTTATATTTCCTTAATTCCGCAGTCGAAACCGGTTAATTTGACACTTGAATGACCTCGCTAGGACGA
This sequence comes from Xestobium rufovillosum, assembly GCA_963966045.1. Classification (NCBI taxonomy): domain Eukaryota; kingdom Metazoa; phylum Arthropoda; class Insecta; order Coleoptera; family Ptinidae; genus Xestobium; species Xestobium rufovillosum. The sequence continues at coordinate 13,350,793 of OZ014500.1, forward strand.
TTAGTTCAAAGGACATAGCCAAAATCCGAAAAATTCAAAATAGCGGCATCTTTTCTACGATGGCGGCTTCTCCCCAACTCGGACTTTTTGGGAACTTTCGGATATCAATAAGGGCGTTGTTTTGAACATTTACAGAAATTTTCAGCTTGTTAAAAATTTTGTCCGGGTCAAAACCTAATTGCACTGGACTAAATTATACTATGTTTCTTGAAACTTTTCAGCATATAGCATATTCTGTAAATAAAATTATTTTGTTTCACCTTTGTTTTTTTTTTTTTAATATGATGTATGAAACTATAATCTCCAGTAGATTTCCTCAAAGTTGTACCTGTTCTTTAAGAATCTATGACTTTCGGTTGAAAATCAGAACTATGGTTCATTTTTGTAACAAGAATGTCGCGATTTTCAATGGCAAAATCGGTCGTTTCACACAACTCCTGCTTATCTTACAAAAATGAGTTAAAAAAATTTCTAAAGCACTGAGACCCTTAAATTACAATTTTTGAATTGTGGATGGCAGAGTTAAACTTTTCACAAAAACTTGAAAAGTTTAGATGCCTATTGACATTTTCATGAATTAATGAAATGAAAAGTTGGAAAGTTTCAAATGGAACTTTTCGTCTTCACATCTCTATTTATAGAGCAGTATATTCTAAATAGAATGGCACCTGAAACACTTCTTCCTGATTTTACATAAACTGAAAAATAAATGTTGAAATACTTGTCTACGACGGCTGCTCCCTTATACTGTTCTGTTTCATCAGAGTATAATGTTTTTATGTCTTCTAAATTAACTTTATTCTACAAAACCTCCAAACATAAAAGTCTACATACCATAACCCACTAACTCTTCTACCTATGTACAACAAGTGTCCCCCACCGGCTTTACATTACACAGAGCACATGAGATATGTGAAGATATTACATTGTTCTGTCACCTTTTTATTAAATATTTTTACCACGTTCTTCGAACAGAAGAAGAAAACCATTTCACCGCCCTTGTTCTTTTTGACTGCATAAATCGCAATCTATTACTTACTAACTGTATTTTGTTGATTTTTCTCAAAATTCTGTACATTTATTTCAAAGTTATTTAACGAACCGGAAACAAGTAGTAAAATGGCACGATAAATGGTCACTGAAAGGTGCCTTGTTCCGCATGGCTCGCAGGGCGCGGTGCATCCTGATTGTACACGCCACGGGCTCGTCGTATGATCAGACTGAATTATTATCGGTTTCCTGGAGTTTACGTGGCAGCACCGAGATGCACTCCTTAGCGGGGTTTCGGTAGGTGATTTTCGTAATAGCACCAGAGTACAATCTCCTTTTATACGTCTCGAGCAAATAAACAGGATTGCAGCTGGATGTCACCAAAGGCCGCTGTAATCGTCTCGTTATAGACAAGGTCACATGAGATTGCCAAATCGATCTAACCCACACCAGCAGACACCTTTAATTCCTGCCGCATTTACTCCCTCGCTACGCATAAGATGGATCCAGATGAATCTGAAGTTGACGCATTTATATTAACAGGATGCAAAACTCGTAAAGTATGTCAGTTTGATGAGTGCATAATGTTGCTCGAGGTAACGCGGCGAAAATAAAATTGCTTTGTCTACGAACTACGAACAACTAAAAAAAGCTTTTTCTGTTCTATGTCTAAGTTCTTCCACGTTATCCACTTCTCTGTTGCGATAACCTAAGTTTTTCAAATGGCCCCAAAGAAAGAAATCGCAAGGATTTAGGTCCGGGGAGCGTACTGGTCAAGAAACTGGCTCATTGCGCCTATTGGAAAACACGTTACTTAAATGTTCTAAAACATCTTGCCCAAAATGCGGGGGAGCTCCATCGTGTAGAAACCACATTGGCTATCTCACATTTAGAGTTGTACATCTTCAAGCAAATTCAAACAAGTTGTTTTGTTAAAATTATAAATCGTTTTCTCTAGAATTTTTTCTTCAGTTACTTCTATTTTATTCGCAGAAAAACAAAAACTGATTAAAACACTAATTCGTACCGTACGCACTACTCAGATTCACTGAAACTGGCCGATTTCCGACTTGCGTGCTCCCACCGCGCCCCAGTACCAAAATATTACTCAGCATGGTGGCTATCATTCAAAACCAAATGAGGTCAGGACCGTACTTACCCTTTTTAAATTATTATCTTTGTTATTTTGCAACTTTTATATGTATAGATGATTTTTTCAAAGTGGCCTATTTTTATATATTCTACATTCTGGTAAAATAAATGCCCCAACTTTGAGAACACTCTGTAAGAGTATTTTACTAAAAACTATGTATTTCTTAATAAGTTTAACTTAATTGAATTAAGTGGAATATTGTCAGCAGTAAACGGAAACCAACGTCAGTTTTAGGTATACAGATGATTAAGAGGAGATGAGAGAATCCTTATAAAGTAAACAAGTCGATCTTGTTCGCGAATCCGGACAAGTCTTGTACTTGTGCGATTTGATTGTTATACCCACAGTTAGCTTATTATCCAATTATTCCTCATATTATTACCTACCTAACTGTTTTATTCTGTGAAAAGATGAAATTATTGTAGAATTTGCTTGCCTAAGGTTTCGAAGCCTCTAATTGTTTTTATTGTCCTCGTTAACCATCACAACTCGTTCGCTGAATATAACAAATACTAGATGAACCCGTGGGCTACGCTCCACGACTCTTACGTAGTGGTGAATCGGTGTAGTAATTATACTTAAAACGTAGGTGCATCCCAGGTGCACCACAAAATATTCCCATAGAATATTCTTAAATAATTAAGTTAATTTAATTTAATACGGCAAAAACCATTCTACCTTACGGGTGCGACGTTGAACGCTCCCAGGTTGAACTAAAGCGCTTAGCCGGTGCCCCATCACAAATCTTCCTGGGGCGTTCGCGTAGCATCCGTACGGCAACGGGCGTATTTTCTGCTTATATACTATTTTCGTAAACGTTCTTGCCACTACTCTTTCGTGGCTCAGTGGTCGGTGTCCCTTCCTCGCAAATCGCAGCGTTGGGGGTTCGCATCTCGCCGTAGGTTCTGATCCCGTAGGGGTTTGATATATTTTGCTTGTTTTTACATCATCTTTTTTCCAAAAAATGCGTGTGTCTGGTGCGAGAGGGCAACTAAATGGTCTGTTTCAAAAATGCGTTCTCTTAGAATATAAATTTAATATTAGGACAAAAGTCTACACCAGCGTTTCTCAAAGTGTGCTCCGCGGAACCCCATTAGATCCGACCTTATAGGGGCTTCGCGTTTAAAAAAGTTTGAGAAACGCTGGTCTACAAAGCCAAAGTAGAATTGTTATCTCTAGACACAAGTGAACGCCGCAGGAAGATTTGTGATGGGGCACTGGCTAAGCACTAGTAGGTTGAACTTCAACTGCGAACAGCGCTGAGCAGATGTAAGCGTCCATTGGAATGATGCCGATGCAATTTTCTTATTTGCGTTAATGAAACACCTGATGGAGTGCACGACCTCACCCATACGATCTCCGCCAGTTGAAAAGAGACCGAGCGACCGAAATCCATCCCCACCCGTAAAGTTTTGTGCCACTTCGCGTGTTAATATTGCACGGAAATAGATGTGCCTACCTAGTATCAGTTTTGTTACTTGCCAGAATTAGCTCATTGAATTTAATTCATCATTTTCGAGAAATCACAAAACTAGCCTATGGCTGGTACAAGGCATCTGTACTCTACTAGGTAGGCTAGTCAGCGTGTATGTCGCGCGCGGGCCAGGGGTGCGAGACGAGAGGGGACGGTATTGGGTGACGTCAACGGCGGAAGATTCCGCCATGTACACATACGCGTGTATACGTAAGTCGTACACGGCACCGTCTAATCGTGTAGGTATTAACGTTATTTTAAATTACAACAAACGTAGTGGTGAAAAGGTTTGCATTTCGTGTGTGATACGTGAATGTCCATAATGCCTGTTAACTGTGCCGTTGCTGCATGTAAAAACTTAGGTGAAAAAGGAAGTTATTAGTTTCTTTCGCTTTCCAAAAGACACTAAAGTAAGGAAAATTTGGGTTCGACAGTGTTTTCGCGATGACTTATTTAACGTTGAAACTAGCAGAGTATGTTCCGATCATTTTGTAGAAAACGATTTTGAAAATATTATGGAATGCCGTTTAATGGACAAGAAGAAATTGATCCTCAAATCGGAAGCAGTTCCTACGCTGAAATTAAAACCGTGTGAAAATAAAAGTACTGTAAAAAGTAACAGAGAAAAGAGATACAAAAGAAAAGAACAGAAAACGGTTGTTGATAATTTAATTATTAACAAAATAGAACAAAATAATAATAATAATATTGAAGATGTTGAAATGCCTACTTCTAGTAACGGCAACGAGAATGAGCCAAGTAAACGGTATTTTCATCTCTTGTTGTAAAATATACTATTTTTGGCAAACGTCAAAAAACATGGCTTTAGCGACTCTATGAACGACACTAAACTGTCACTTTTTATGTGATAAGCAAGTTTTTTTACTGACAAGTCTGTCAATTTTTTTTACTGACGCTAATCCAAAGCAATCTATCACACAATAAATAATTACTGTCACTATTGATATTTTTTACTCTTTCTGTAAGCAAAATAATCATGTTTATTTGAATTGAGATAAGTGTATCGAGGTTTGCCTAAAAAAAGCATATTTTATGCGGAGCTGAAGTGCTTTTTTGTAGCTCATCTGTAGTTACCGGACTCACTTTGTTTGTCCGTCAAACGACTACAGATTCGCCGCAAAAAGTATCACTTTAGCTTCTTATAAAATAAAATACTATTTTGGTCTTATTATAATCTAGGCAGTTATTTTTCTACCTAAGTGGCAAGTTGTAGTTTATTTTATTAGATCATTTTAATATCAATACACCGTATATCCTGCACAACCCCATTTAAGTAATTCTTTTGTAATCTGTATTCGTTTAAATTTATACCTATGTATGTCCAATTAACGTTCACTCTCCGAATTCACACAATTTTTACATAAGATAACATGGGCGATGCTAACATAATTATATTATATTCAATTTCGATTAGTAGTAAGTTATCAGCTTAGGAGCGTGTGATATTGCTGTACGCGGCCTGTAGACTGCAGTTTCCTCCGGTGACGTCACACGCACGCCTCTACCGCGCGAATACAATCACGCGAGGGATTCATCCTACCTAGTAAAGTACAGATGCCTTGGTCTGGTATTTCAAACTTTCATCATCATTCGTAGAATAATATAAACTTATAAATTCTTATAAATTTTGCTGCCTGCCTACTTTACGAGAAGCAGTAAGCGGCTCAGGGTAGTGTAATGGTCAGACGACGCGCCCGGGAAGTGGAAAACCTGGGTTCCAATTCTAGTTTACTTGCCTTCACATTTTTCGTGCATCTTCTAATTAAATGTAAAAAAATATTTTTTTTTTGTGAAACAATGGCTCCTAATAATGCTTTGTATCATAGGGTGCGAAACCAGCCATAACTCTTGTCTGATAAAAAGTGGACGTATATTACAATCAATTTTCCCACCAAAATCGCTAATTACTCGAAATTTCTAGCTTCTTTTGCTTTTCTTCAGCATATTTAATTAATTTTCCCACACTGTCAATTTTTTATTGCAGTTTTATCGATTGTAACAGTTTAGTAACAAACATTGCTAATTTCCAATGTGTCGATACTGGCCGAGTTTTAATTTTTGGGGACCTTTAATCGAGAGAGTTGGAACTGTGTATTCTGTGTCGTGCGTACTCCACTGGACGTTGGCAATTGAGAATAACTTTGTTATTAGCGGGAATACAAGGCTTTCTTATCCCCAAAATCACTGATACAAGAAAACTTCCTACAGGTAAAATCACCTTACTTTTTATGCACGCCACAAAACGTAACGATTGGAGACGCCTTACGTAAAATGACAAGTCATATAAATTGAATGTGCTAAAAAGGTGGGTCTCATTAGAATATTTTAGTGGAGTTAACAAGTGGAAGCCACTAAAGTTACTTTCAAAATAATAATCACATGGGTGACTTATTGTTGTTTCAAGTTCATCCAATTGCTTACTGAAACAACTCTTTTTGAACCAAGTCAGTTTTGGAATGTAAGTTTCTCCCAAAGATGTTCAGTTTTTTTGATTTTATGATTTTCTCTAATTCATTCCTACATATGGTTCTTATTACATACTTTGATTTTTTCCTCGGCTATTCCACCGTAAAATTGTCTAGTTCTTCCCGAATTTCTTCAAATATTTTCCAAAAAGCTACATCGCCCTTAAGTATAATAGTTTAGATTAGTAGTTTATAGTAATATACTAATGTACTGATATGGTCGCCATCCACTTGGACATGATAGTTTTCAGTAAATGTATTCTTTAAAACAAAACTTATTTTTGTGTTATTGCAAAAAATTACATTGACATAAACCTGCTACGTTACCATCATCATCATCATCATGATAAAGTTTTCAGACCGAAGACTGGATGGACTCGTACCTCTATCCTTTCCTATCCTGAGCTAACCTACGCATTTCCCCAAAAGTTGAATATCCTACATCTCTAACTAATTGCAGTGGTCCCTAAAACGTGTGCAACGAGTAACAATGTTTTATAATAAACGTATAGGTACCTAAAGGTAAAATAATAGTGTCATTTTAGCTGATGCACTTGTGATGTTACCCACGAAAATTATGTTATTTACCTTTTGCTACCATGAGGACGTTGCAAATTTCGTGTTTTTGAATGTTAAATTGTTTAAAAATCGAGTCTCCCATATGCGTATTCTCATATTCATTCAATTATCTTGCCGAATTAGACTCAAACTTTTTATTTTGTCTGGTTATATTCCTGTTTTGCTGACTCAGTTGTGTTGCCTGGCAACAAAATTTCGTTCAAAACAGAAATTTATCCGGCAAAATTACGTATGATAATTCTTATAATAAGAAAGTCGAGTGGCGTTATTTTCGGCGATTTTCTCTGTAACTACTGGGGCGAAAATATACAGTGTGATGATTTAAAAATGAGCCACTTTAAATATCTAAGAAACAAATAGAATTATGAAGAAACGCCTAAACACGTAAAGCGTAAATTTATGTTGCGAGGGAGGCACATTTTGACGTATAGTTGACGTTTGTAAAACCAACCCCCTAACTCCCAGCCGCCCTCACTTTAGAATCTGAAATGGGATAATATCTCTTGTGATACCTCATTTTAAAGGAAATCCAATGAGGAATACAGCAGCGATATTTATTTTTTAATTATTCCTTATTTTGAGCTTTAAAAACTAAAATAAAAATCGTATACAGGGTGTCCCGGTGAAGGTGGGAAATCTCTCGGGTGCGTATAGATTACACAAAAATAACACCCCAAGTTCATATAAAGTTTTCTCCTACGACCTTCCCCTGCCGAGATATTCTCCATTAAAATGGAGAAATAAAAATCGTTTTTTCTACATAAAATTTTTATTTTTAATAGAGTCCATTAGTTAGGTTATGTTACTAGTTTCGCGGGATATCCTACTTCAAAATTCTTAACATGGAGCTTTTATGGGACATAGATTTTAAACACTGATTATTTAAATTCAGTGAATTTCTTAACGGGGATTCTGCAAGTGACATATAGACTGCTCTTTCCAGCTGTTACATTTTCAAAAACAACTTAAAATACAATTTAATTTCAGAAGTATTTTAAAACGGAGCACAGTACATATTAGAAAAGAACGCATGTCGCGTTCAGACCAGACCAGTAACCTTGGAGATTATTTTGACGTTTGCTGCACACTGTTTGAGGCTAAATTGTTTATTTCTCCGAGTTATTTATTGTTTAATTTTTATTTAATAAGTGGTTTAAGTTCTTATTTATATTTAAAAAGTGTAAAATGGAAGAAAAAGTGTTAAAAATTAGTGTTGTTAACGACTTCATTTAAATAATCTACTGCGCCGGTTCTATCACCGACATTCTCGCGCCGTAAATTGCAGTAGTTTGTTGAATTTTAGTTTTAAACAAAATGACTGCATAAATAAATGCTTTTACAAGACAAACGGCGAAAAAAGGCTTCATAGTAATCGCCATATATTGATTTAATGCTAAGAAATCAGGATGAAAGGTAAAAATAGAATGTGACGTGCAAGGTCATCTAACCTCCATTTAAAATGCATTGAAAAATTTTATCCAACTATTCTCTTAGGATAGCGTTTTAAATTTCGCGCTTTGATTTCGCCGTTACACTAATGGACTCTATTGTATTTCGATAATTTTCTTGGTGACGTACGTAGTGATTGAATGTCGATAAAATAATGCGACCCGTTTTTTGATACTGCATCAGGGGAGCAAGGGGTGAACTACCCCTTACCTTCTTAACTTCATATTTTTTAAGGGGCTGGATATTTTTAATTTTTAACCTCATTTTTTGTTTCCCCGGACATTTTGCTGATAAAAAGTTACTCTTGTTAGGTTTCGATAAAATGAAACGTTTTCGAGAAAATAGAACTCGACGAGCAAGAGGTACCGCGTTTCTACGATTTTCATTTTCATTTTTTCTGGCATTCGAAAAATCGAAAGCAATTTTTTAATGTAAATTTTCACTACCTTTCGCAAACTGTTAAGGTTATTTTTGTACGAAGTTTCGTCTGTTGTCTACATCGCCAATTTTTTTTTCTTAATACGAACCTGGACAATTTTTAATGAATTTCAAAGAAATAGCTTAATGTAGGGTCAAATCATATTTAAAAAATTCCTAAGAAATAATTTATTGAAAGACCTCTCGATTTTTTTATATCTTTGAAAATAATGCCAGAAAAAATAAAGACGAAAATCGTAGAAACACCGTACCTCTTGCTCGTCGAGTTTCATTTTATCGAAACCTAACAAGAGTAACTTTTTATTAGGAAAATGTCCGGAGAAACAAAAAATGCGGTTAAAAATTAAAAATATCCAACCCCTTAAAAATATGAAGTTAAGAAGGTAAGGGGTAGTTCACCCCTTGCTCCCCTGATGCACTATCAAAAAACGGGTCGCATTATTTTGTCGACATTCAATCACTACGTAGGTCACCAAGAAAATTATAGAAATACAATTAAAAATAAAAATTTTATGTAGAAAAAACGATTTTTATTTCTCCATTTTAAGGGAGAATATCTCGGCAGGGGAAGGTCGTAGGAGAAAACTCAATTAAATCAATTAAATTTTCTGGGTGGATTTGACACACTGCTGATTTAAAATAGCCCCAAAAGAAAAAATCTAGCAGCCTGAGATAAGGAATAATTAAAAAATAAACATCACTGCTGTATTCCTCTTTCGATTTCCTTTAAAGTAAGGTGTCACAAGACCTTAAAATTCGATCAAAAATCGAAATTCGTAATAAAAATGTGGGCATTCCATTTAAAACTCGTTTCCGTTATAACCGGAAGTTGTCGGGCGTTGAAAATATTTTAGTTGAAATGGTCTAAGCCGAGAACTTTTATGTGCAAATTTTCAGATTTTAATTCGCTGCCGTTTCTGAGAAACGTCTAACCGACCGTCTCCGTGAATCACCCTGTATTCATTTTCTTACACTGGATTATAAAGCAGCATAGAATTATTCATAGTCGAGCACTACGAAGAAATCTTTCAGTTTATTATTAGTTTATAAAATATTTTTCACGAAAGTTCTAAAAAAGTATATTTTTTAGAAAATATACATAATTATGAAGTTTACGTATTTTCCTTATGCTAATATGTAACTGAAAAAATACGAAGTAAAATAAAAACAACTTTTATTAACTATTTCAATACATTGCAGTGTGTTAGTAAAACATTTATAAATTTGATACATCAATCATCCCTTATTTAGAACATAGGTAAGTATGTGTTTAAAAAACTTGATGGATTATTAAAGTCTTTTTATAATAATTTGTAAATATGAAGGTTGTCCTTAGACTCACGCATGCTTCTTGAATACGGGTCAACATTCTAAAATATATAAAAAAAACTTGTTTGTACAAAAGTTTATTCATTTCTTTTATACGGCATAGAAATACTGGAATACTGCCGCAGTATATTATCCAAAGAGCGAGTTATGAGAGCTATTATTAATAAAGATAAAAGTTCGAAGCACGAGAATTGGATATTGTACTTTATCTGCAAGAATTTATAGGTAATTGTACTATTCAAAATTTGTAAGCGTGCGCAGGCAGTAGTCCTTGAGCGAACGTTGTCATAGAAACGTGTAATACATATTCGATTTTTTGAATTTTTCTGATATGCTACAACATGATTTTTGATTGAATAATTAACCACACTCTACGGTATAATAGTATATTATCACGAGTTTATAATGAATGCTATTATCGCCGAGGATGAAGTTTACAACACGAGCGAGCGAAGCGAGCGAGTTTTGTAATCATCCGAGGTAATAATAGCATCATTATAACGAGTTGTATACTATACTTTGTCCACGACTATCAAAACAGATTCCCAGAAAGAATTTACCTTCATTTCCCTTCTCCAGTTTAAGAAAGATTCATACATATGCTCTCAGGTATAATTTTCTTGGTTTCTTGGGCAATGAATCTAATGAGGCAAGTTCTGCAGCTTCTTTTATTGCTGGTGCTGTTAAAGAAATCTCGTTTTCACTCTCACTACTCATTATATCTTCTTTTTTAGAATATGCATTTCAAATTAAAAGCAAACCATGCTGATCTGACGTTTCAATTTGAACTAACACATCGCGATCGCGGCCTACTAAATAAAAAATGTAAAAAAGGGTCAAAGCCATGTTCCTATTGGTTTAGTGAATAATATTCATTAATCACTGCAGTGAATAATGTATCTAATTTTGATTGAAGAAACACAAGTATAAAGAGTATGTTGTAAGATAGTCGTGGACAAAGAAACTTTTACATGTAAACAAGTTTTTGAAGTCTTATTGAAAGCGCTGTATCTAGGAACCTATAGTAAATGGCATATATTCAGTTTTGTCCCCAAGTTTATAATGTACCTACCTATCATGGTATTTAAAAATGCTTCCTGCTATTTTTGTGTGGATTATAACGTTTACCTTTTGTAACATTAACAGGACATTCTTGTAATAAATAAACAATTACATACCTACCTCGAATAATCTAATATTGTACACTAAGTATTTTACAAAATTTACATTTTCTTGACTAGATACAAAAAACAAAATTGTAACAAAAATTAAGCGACTTCTAAGTCTGAAGAATCATCTTCGCTGTAGTTTGGCGGAGGCGCTAGGATCCCAGGTTGTTCGACAACTCGACAAACGTCTTCTTCTTGTAGTTTTCGGATTCGTTCTTGCTCCTCCCTCTTCTGCTTCCTCCATTTCGCCCGTCTGTTTTTGAACCAGACCTGTAACAAAGAAAAATGATAATACCGCCTTTTGTTTCGTTGCCATAGTTAATTCACAATATAAATGGATACCCCTACTTGACGTCGCTAACAGATCATTTCCGAGTCGCTTATTCTATTGCTGGTGTTGGATAAGGGAAGTAATTTAGAGGGTAAAGGGAGTTATTATATTATATAATACGGTAGTTCTTATATATTGCTCTTTTGACGTGGTAATTTAATAATTATGTTATTTGCATCAGAATAATTTCCTTCTAGGGGTGTATTTCAGTGAACAAAGGAGCACAAAGCGAGATTTTTATACGAGGAATTGAATTAAATTTGTGGTTTTGAGAGCGGCGTTTAAAAATAAACCTCTTTCTTTATTAAATTAAAAAAGTTGGAATTTTATTACCACTCACGTATTGTAGGTATAATACATTGTTAAATACGTAAACATATTACAGCGCAATTTCTGTTCACCAATTGTTGAGTAGAAAAGAGTTTATGAGGAATATAAAAGTCTCTATATTGTGTATGTATATTTTTAATTCTAATGTACGGGTTCGCCATTTTTATGTAGAAAGGAAATATAGGTAGTTATTCAAAGGCAATCTGCATTACTTGAAATTCCAAGCAGATTGGATGTAATATTGACAGTCAGAAATCCCTTTAGAAATAAATTGTAGTAAGGATCAGTCTGCGATTTGAATAGGTAACGCCTTTGCACTTTTAGTCCAGAAATTCTAGATCTAAAACAGTTGCAATCCTGAGAAAATTTTAGTATGACTGAAAACTGACACAGTTGTTCTCCCATGAAACTGTCGCGGTGTCTGGAAATGTTCATTTTTTGAGAGTTGCAAGCCAAAAAAGCATTCCTTTCCTGTCTCGCTTCCTCAAATGCCGATCGATTTCGTATTTTTCGACGAATATCAAGGGAGTGAATTTGGGAGAAATTTATTCGTTAGCACGAAACATGTAGAGTTCGAAATAAAATGGACGACCCCACGTAAAACGCGTATTTTTTAGGTGGTTTGCAACTCCACAGAAAAATCCTTTTTGGCACGTGCAAAGGTATCTATAAATGTAAAATGTTCGTAACTGGGTCGTCTACCTTTCGCCCTAAGAAGGTATCTAAAAGTAGGGAATCTGAAAAATTTCCGTAAAATCTCGAAATCGCCCTCGACATTTTACCTGGAGTGGGCAGGTGGGCACCCGGGGTGACGGCGATAGGTTCATGGAAATATAATCGAAAGGATTTATAAACTTCATTACTAGAGAACTCATGTCGGGGTGATCTCTGAAAACTAAAACACACCTTGGGCATAATAAAATGTGTAATTTCGCTGAAATTTTGAGAATTGGGTGTTGCAAAAGTTTGCCCGGAGGTTTTGTTGTCTCCCTGTGCGGTATCCAAACAAGACGCTTGCTGCAACACTGATATCAACTTTTTTATGATAAATAGCAATATATCATTTTGTTTAGATAGTTCGATAGGCCTTTTTATTCTCTTGACAACCATGTATCATACATATCCAAAAACTTTCAATTTTTGACGTCAGAGGGCGTTAAATGAAAAAGTCACGTTGGCTGTGAATTTGACGATATTCGCCTAATTTTAAACGTTTTAATGAATTCAACTATCAATTCTAACAGTGTTTCAATGACCATGGAAAGATTTTTGAATTTGAAGCAATACATCCTTATTTATTTAAAAAAAAATAAAGTTAACATAGTCGTTTTAAGTGTTTTGAAAAATGGAATTTAAATTACTAATTGATAATTGAATTCCACTTCTATGCACTAATTGTGAGGACAATAAACTGAAGTTTGAAAAACAAGAAAAATATTAGCACCTCGCTATTTAAAATTTCAATTTTGAAATTATAATTTCCTGGGGCGGCAAATACAATTTTGAACTAAACTATTTTTTGGCAGTTTCTACTACTACAAATTATGAGTGTTTCATTGATGTCTACTTAACGAAATAAAACTGTAATAATTCTTGCAAAATTATACTCCTTAATAAAGTTGTTTCTCCATGGATAACTAAATTTTTCCACTAAATTATGAATTTCATTTTCTGCAGCTATTATTTTTGATATATGTAATGTCAACTTGTTATAGGTTGCTATTCTCAGCAAAAAATAAGATATTTAATGACATAAAAATCCAATATGGCGTCCATAAGAAGAAATAAACCTGATGATGACTGCAAGCGTATGAAACGTCGGAGAAAATTTTAGAGTACTGTGAAATATGCCGGCTAAACAACAATTTAAACCTGTTTTTACAAATCATTAAAATGTTAATAAATAACGAAGTTATTAACAAAAAACCAAATTGCAATTTTTTTCTTTTCTTTAAATATCTAAGAAACCAACAGAGCGAAGTCAATTTTTGTGAGGGCATGCATATTAAAGAGTTCCAAATTGCAAAATTTTTGCCCCATTTAAACGTGTTTCTATCTTTGAAGATAAGTGAGATAGCAATGTTGTCGGATGGTCGGTGTTCTTATAAAAGGTGATTCAAATCCTAGGGCCACCATTGGGAACTCGCTGACTTGAACTGGTAGAAAATGAAAGCTTAAACTCGCCACTTTTGCAAATTTGGTACTCATTAATATGCCGTTGAGGAATCTGATCTTTCTCAAACGGTATACGAGTTATGGCCGGAAAAATAGCTCTTTTCGCTTTTGTCGTGTAGTCCGACTACTTCGCTTCCTATCGTACTCTATTAGCACATTTTCATGGATTTACAACGTTTCGTTTAGGTCAGCCCATCATCAATTTAATTTTTGCATATGGGCGCCATTCTTGTCTCACACTTTGTTGAAGGAAGCATATTTTTCTGATTTCATTGATGGCCATTGCAGTCAGATGTCAGAAATAGTATATTATACACGAGTTTATAATGAATGCTATTATTACCGAGGATGAAGTTTACAACACGAGCGAGTGAAACGAGCGAGTTTTGTAATCATCCGAGGTAATAATAGCATCATTATAACGAGTTGTATACTATACTTTGTCCACGACTATCAAAACAGATTTCCAGAAAGAATTTACCTTCATTTCCCTTCTCCAGTGTAAGAAAGATTCATACATACGCTCTCAGGTATAATTTTCTTGGTTTTTTGGGCAATGAATCTAATGAAACAAGTTCTGCAGCTTCTTTTATTGCTGGTGCTGTTAAAGAAACCTCGTTTTCACTCTCACTACTCATTATATCTTCTTTTTTAGAATATGCATTTCAAATTAAAAGCACACCATGCTGATTTGACGTTTCAACTGACGTTTGAACTGACACATCGCGATCGCGGCCTACTAAATAAATGTAAAAAAGGGTCAAAGCGATGTTCCTATTGGTGTAGTGAATAATATTCATTAATCACTGCAGTGATTAATGTATCTAATTATGATTGAAGAAACACAAGTATAAAGAGTATATTATAAGATAGTCGTGGACAAAATTTAATATTTATCTGCATGAATGTGATAGTTAAATATTCAAAACAGCATCATCATGAATGTCCTATTGTGGAGCGTAAGATGGGGGGTTGCAACTCTTAAACTGTTCATAGAAATTTTTGTCTTAAAATTTTCGTTAGGAATCGGGATCCCAAGTTAGAAAAAAATGATTCAATGACACCCTGTATATGAGATGTAAGGGAGACCGGGGCTGATTGTCATACTTTTCAGTTTTTATTTTTTATACCAATAAAAAGTTGGTAATGCACCCATATCTTCTATGCATACACACTCCTGCTAGTATGAGCACGAAAGCACGTAGAGATACAAGGGTGCTCCAAACCCAACGATCTATTTTGGGTAGCATCCCGCATGGTACACAAAATCTGAATTCGTTCTATAATTCAATGCCTGGCGGGATACTTGCCCGAGGAGTAGTTGTTCGAACGATCCAGTACCACTTATAAACAAGAGTAAATGCGATAGGGCTCTTTTAAATTACTAATTTAGCCTGAAGGAATTTATAGGTAGAACAATGCGTACCTACAACTTTGTGCACATAATTTGAGTAACTAGATAATACCAAGATTTTCAGGTTTAATATAAAATTCAATTAACCGCCTATTATGACAATTTACCAGCTTTCCCGATCGAAACGTGCCGTATTATCGTCTTCCCAGAGGGGTAAAACATAGGCGGAAAGTGAACATACCCACGCTAACCTAAAATAAACATTCAAATTATTTCAGAGAAGCGATTGTACTTATTAATGCCATGATATGAGGTATTGGATGTGAGTTTAGCAGGCATTTGCTGCTGAACAATGAAGGGATTATTAAATATGTTATTGTAGTTGGAAAGGGATCGAAATCCAACCACTCCGCTTCGGGTTTCAAGTATTTGTTTATTTTAAAAAGTGCACCGAGTAAGAAGCTTGCTAATAGGAAAAACGGATAAGCTGCCACTTGTAATAATCTGAATTTTCACTTAGGGTATCCGCAAAGTATCAGTAACCATGAGTTAATTATTGATGTTATATAAATAAGAAGCTCATTTTTATTATTAACTTTTTTAATTGTCGGGTAGGGTAATTTTGTACCCCAATACTAATTCACAGCTTACGGTCTCAGGTATTCTAAAAATACACTTTGGAGATGAGTGCTGTACAACACGCTAATTTATAAAAATCAAAACACAGCCTACCGTGGAATTAAGAAGGCTTGCTTGGAAAATTACCGCACTTTACTTACGACAGAAAGTGTTCAGTTCGAAGACTGACTGTAGGCATACCTCCGTTTTTTTTCCAGTTCTTAATTAACCTACACTTGCCCCAAAAGTATAACAAATTAGGTGCCCAACTATTTGCGAACAATAGTCTTATCTGGGGGTCTCTACTTTCTTATTATTCCTATCTCCCCCTTTAGTATTTGGTAAAAACTAATTCTTTATTTTTCAGGTGTCCTAGCATCATATCTCTCCTGTTCTTGGTTGTCTTCAATATGGTTCTCTCTGTATTCTGAAATTTTTTTGGTGACGTACGTAGTGATTGAATGTCGATAAGATAATGCGGCCCGTTTTTTGATAGTGTATCAGAGAAGCAAGGGGCGAACTACCCCTTACCTTCTTAACTTCATATTTTTAAGGGGGTGGATATTTTTAATTTTTAACCGCATTTTCTGTTTCCCCGGACATGTTGGTGATAAAAAAATACTCTTGTTAGGTTTCGATAAAATGAAGCGTTTTCGAGAAAATAAAACTCAACGAGCAAGAGGTACAGTGTTTCTATGATTTTCGTTTTTATTTTTTCTGGCAATATTTTCAAAGATATCAAAAAGTCGAAAGTTTTTTCAATATGTATATTATTTCTTAGGATTTTTTAAAATATGATTTGACCCTACATTAGCCATTTCTTTTGAAATTCCTTAGAAATTGTACAGGTCCGTATTAAGAAAAAATAAAAATTGGCGATGTAGACAACAGACGAAACGTCGTACAAAAATAACCTAAACAGTTTGCGAAAGGTAGTGAAAATTTACATTAAAAAATTGCTTTCGGTTTTTCGAATGCCAGAAAAAATGAAAATGAAAATCGTAGAAACACGGTACCTCTTGCTCGTTATGAGTTTTATTTTCTCGAAAACGCTTCATTTTATCGACACCTAACAAGAGTAACTTTTTATTGGCAAAATGTCTGGGGGTATAAAAAATGCGGTTAAAAATTAAAAATATTCAGCCCCTTAAAAAATATGAAGTTAAGACGGTAAGGGGTAGTTCACCCCTTGCTCCCCTGATGCACTATCAAAAAACGGGCCGCATTATTTTATCGACATTCAATCACTACGTACGTCACCAAGAAAATTATCGAAATACAATTTTATATAGAAAACGATTTCTATTTCTCCAATTTATGGGATAATATCTCGGCAGGGGAAGGTCGTAGGAGAAAACTTTATATGAACTTGGGGTGTTATTTTCGTATAATCTATACTCGAGAGATTTCCCACCTTCACCGGGACATCCTGTATAGAGCTAAATGGCACCAAAGTTCGAATACTTTTAAGGTTTTTTTGTAATAATCTGCTAAACGGAAAGGATGGCAATTTTTAAATTTGGCACGGGTACTTCGTGGTTCACAACTTTACAAACAAGAAAATATTAGAAGTCTAGCTGTAATACAATAAAAATAATTTTATGCTAAAATCTCTTTTGTTTTGGGGTACCCAACCCCCAAGCATCGAGTATTTGGAATGAAGTGAAGTTGTTGACAAATAATGGTTATAACTACGCATAACTAAAGGAGAGGATGTCAATCGGTACTATTCCACAATGCAAATCGCGTGGGATCATTTTTAGTTATGTCAGTTTGAAACCGACAGATGTCACCACAGACCGCTAACGCCCAGATTTTTCTTAAGAGTTAAACAGCGTTTCCGAGAATTTTATTCAATTA
Source organism: Xestobium rufovillosum (assembly GCA_963966045.1). NCBI lineage: Eukaryota > Metazoa > Arthropoda > Insecta > Coleoptera > Ptinidae > Xestobium > Xestobium rufovillosum. The sequence goes on from OZ014500.1 coordinate 13,368,528, forward strand.
AAGTTTTCTTACCTAATCTATCATTTCCTCGTAGAAATGTTAGCTTACATTTGGTATTTCCGAAAGATCATAATCTATAATAAAAGTGGGGTACCCGTACCGTAGATGTGCTGCTAGGGTACCCATACCCAAAGCACAACAATAAGAAAACAAAATATTATTAAATCATAAATTATGGAATACAAATTGGTAAATGGGTAATTTGGCTATTAAGTACATTTCGTTTTCAAGGGAATACGTCAGAAATCGCTCGTCTTCAGAGGTACATGCATACTAATGCACTTCAATATAGGTAAAATCGATCTTACATCCAACAAATGCTAAAGAAATTGAAAGATGTTCTTCCGAATAACAAAAGTCATATATGAAAAAAATTGAATCCGCATCCTTGAGAAATCTGCGAGAGATATAATATTATTTGAAATGCCATATATAGAAAATTGAATCATTTCTGTCTCGCGAAGCGTGCTTTATTTCATTATTCACACACAGAAGATTCCTATTTTTATTTGTAAATTTGTAAGCAACTCGTAGTGATATAATACGGATCAATTAGCATTAAATCAGAGCAAGTTTGTTGTTTTAGGAACAAGAATGACAAAATTTTTATTTCTTATTTACGTGCTTACTTTTACCTACCTGGTTTTGTGTACCTATAAGTTTATTAAGAACGTTGTTGTTGCATAATCACTCGTGACTTGCCTTCTTCGTAGATAGGTACCTATAGCACTCTTTCATTCTATTTTTCATGTTACAGATTTTACTTAGTATATCGAATTATCATCACCATAAAGTTTTCAGATCTGGTTGAGCGTGCTACATTCCCAACTACATACTAACCTGGACCTGCTTCGCTGCTTCTATGCTTCTACTTCTTTTACTGCCAATTTTCCCTACCCGCGATATCTTCAACATGAATCAGTAGCACTACAGTTTAAACGCTTCTAATTTTATCCTATATGTGTCTTCTGTCGTTCACACGTGGGTGCAACTGGCGTAATCTGGTAGGATACTTACGATTCTGTGGTATTCACCATGTATTCGTTTCTAATCAGAGTTGCTAGGCAACAAATCGCGATCGTCCATTTTCCTCTCGCTTCAGTGTCGGGTCGTCGCGTTTCCTACTCAGATTACTTCTGCTCAGTTTTGATGACGAAATTTTCCGTCAGAAAAATAACTTTTCATTAAAAACCCTGCTTGTTCTTAAACTCCCATCGTACATATTATTTGTTATTGGAGTGTTCCAAGAAATATTTTGTTAACTTTTTATGCAAAATTTTGATTACCTACTATTGACACTTTAGCAAAAATTCATTTAATTCAGTACTGTATGGTACTAGTGAGGAATATTACAATCCGGTAATTACAAAATTTTCAGAAAAAAATTCAGAAATAAGTTTTTCATGCCGATGCGGAAATTTGTTATTTTTTTAACCATCATAAAGTTTTCAGACCGAAAACTGGTTGGACGCGTACCTCCATCCTTTCCTATCCTGAGCTAACCTACGCATTTCCCCAAAAGCTGATCATCCTACATGCCTAAATATTTGAGAGAAGTAGTCTAATCTGGGCCTATCCCTACTTCTTTTTATTCCTATCTCTGACTCTAGTATGTCGAGAATTAAGCCTTCGTGCCTCAGAAGGTGACCTACCAGCTACCATTCTATCTCTCCTATTCCTTACTGTCTTCCATAAATTTCGCTTTTCTCCAAGTCTTTCTGTTGCTAACCTTATCTATCCACGGTATCTTCATCACTCGTCTGTAGCACCACATTTCAAATGCTTCTAATTTTCTCCTATCTGCTTTTCCTATCGTCCAAGTTTCGTGCCCGTACAATGCCATACTCCATACATACGTTCTTACGAGCCTCTTCAAAATTTCTACATTTATCATTCCCGAGTATAATATGTAGTTGTTTCTTTTTATTAAATGCAACTCGGCCCTGCGTTATTCTTTGTTGTATATCCCTAGAGCTCCTACCATCATTATTTGACTTCCTCAGTAGCAGAAATCTGAGACTTCCTCTATCTTCTCGTTTCCAATTTGTATTTTCATTTTAGTCCTATTTTCACGTCCCCTGCACACCAAAATTTTGGTTTCCTTTTTACTGATCTTCGATATCACGGCCCTCCGTCAAAACCGCTTCCATTTCGTTCAGAGCCCTTCCTAATTCTCCTTTGCTGAATGCTAATATTGCTATATCATCCGCGAATCTTCTTCCATTTTACATTGTCGAAGGCTTATTCCAAATCGACAAATCCTATATAGGCGCTCTTTCCCTTTCCTATTGTTTTTCTATTATTACTCGTAAAGCTAGAATGACCTCCGCGTTCCTCTATTTCTTCTAAATCCGAACTGATCTTCTCCTAATATTTCTTCCGCCCTTTTCTCCATCCTTCTTTGCAAAATTCTAGTTAAAATTTTTGATGCGCTGGAAGTTAAACTGATCGTTTTTATATTTTCACACCTATCCGCCCCTTTTCTTTTTGGCAAATCTACCATGATGTTCCGTTTGTAATCTTCTGGAATCTCACCTGTCAGGTAACTAGTTTAAATAAACGATCTGTTACCTCTTGACCTGCGCAATTTAAGATTTCTGCCTGCAAGCCATCTATACCTGGTGCTGTAGTGTTTCTTAAACTTTTTAGTGCTAGCTTTAACTCTTCTCTCATTATAGGGCAGCCTACGTTGTCCCCCTCTACACTGCTTTCCCTTTCTACTCGTACTTCTTGTCCCGCATATAAATTTCCAAAATATTCTCTCCACCTATCTGCCGTCTCTCCTCTTCCGATTAGTATAACTCCTGCCTCGTTTTTGCTACTAGATCCAATTTCTCTGAAATTTCTCCTAACTATTTTATACACTTCATCAGTCTTTCATACTTCGAACTTATCTTCCACTTCTTTAAATTTAATATCAATCCATTGCTCTTTCGCTTTCCTACATTTCCGAATAATTTCCCACTTGATCGCCTTAAATCTTTGTTTTCCTCTTTCATTTAACCTATTTTTACATTTTCGACTTTCCTCTATTAGACTCACAGTATGTTTTGTTGTCCAGGGTTTTCTACTTTCGTTCTGTTTATAACCCAAAATATCTCTAGTTGCGGAATCGAAACTATTTTTAATGCAATTATGGAAAATTATTTAGCAATAAGAGGTGAAGAAAGTAAAAAATATTTATAGCAAATTTTCAAAAGAAAATTAATTTTATTCTTCTCTGACGTTATTTATCTATAAAGATAAATTTTTTCATTGTAATTTTTTCTATCTATGTATTAAGTACCCGGTGTTTTCCATTCTTTGGGTTACAAACATAAATAAATGTATAATGACAATTTTTAGACCCGGTAAACCAACTTTAGTTTAGTATTTTTTTCACCCAGCAGCTAGCTTTGCTGTGATCAGTTTGATGCTCTTAGAAAGGAATAGATGATGTAAGATGTGACTCGGCGGCAGCGGACCGTCAAACAAATTGAATTTTTTGTCTTTTTACAGTTTCTTTTTTGATTTACGAAATATTACAAAATGTTATTAGAGAAATGTGGCTAAAATAGCCTCAATCTCAGCGAGGTGCATTTATTTTCACAAGAAAATCAAATGTAACTGCAATATTTCATGTAGTTAATATTTTCTTCTTTTACTTTTTGGTGGAAGTTCATGATGACACAAATAATTACTCTGCGAACTACCAATATATAACGTTTTATTTAAATATTTGACCGGTTTCAGGATTTACAACGATCCCATCATCAGAAATGTATGTAAAATTGTAAACAAATTATTTTGACAGTTGACAAGGAAACTAAAATTGACAAAACAATACAAAAATAATAATGATATCCATGAAAAAAGATAACTAGATAACTGAATTTCAGTATTCACCTCCAGGGTATAAGAAAAACACAAAGGAAAATCGAATACCTCGTAGCTTGAATGGAAAATGAATTTAAAGAAAACCATATTGACCAAGTCGATTTGATACAATCTAGCTTATTTAAACTTTTGTAAATGTCTTTTGATTAAAATAATTCTCATGTGTCGGTGTGACAGGTTCTCTTATTGCCATTATGATATTGATTCAATAATCAATTACAGTAGTTTATTTGCTAGCCCATATAAACCATGGATTCATTATTGACATTATTATCATCGTTTTCATCATCATTATCATTATCATTATCATCATCCATATTACTATTGTTATTATTAGGATTGATTCTTGAATTAATTATTTAACCACAGTGTCTAACATCTTAATCCTTGACTTATTTCTTTTTTGCCATTATACCATTTTTTGACTTATTTTCCTCTTTTTTAGTTTGTTACAATACTAGCAGTTGGCAGTTGTCAAGACAGAACACATAGACTTGACCACACAGTTTATCACAAGATTAGCAGTTGGCAGTTGTCAAGATTCCATGGATATTTTGTTTATTTAGTTTTTTCTGTTCTGATATTTCACTTGAAGGTTTTTCAATTGAATTTATTGTTTTTTCCAATATGGTTTTCTTTAAATTCATTGTTTTTTCCCTTCAAGCTACGAAGTATTCGATTTTCCTTTGTGTTTTTCTTATATCCCGTAGGTAAATACTGAAATTCAGTTATCTAGTTATCTTTTTTCATGGATATCATTATTATTTGTATTGTTTTGGCAATTTTAGTTTCCTTGTCAAATGTCATAATAATTTGTTTACAATTTTACATACATTTCTGATGATGGGATCGTTGTAAATCCTGAAACCGGTCAAATATTTAAATAAAACGTTATATATTGGTAGTTCGCAGAGTAGGTAATTATTTGTTTCAGCATTTGTTTATGTTTTTCCCCAACACATTACAAACGGCCAGACGAATATTCCGTTTTTAAGGCTTCACGGTATCTATAGTATTCAGGTGTACAGGTGTTTCATCACTTTGTTTTCATTATTTCACAAACAAGCCGCCTAAACTGCGATTACCGTGGGTACTTCAGCTGTAAATGTAAATAGCTGGGTTCGTTCCCTCTTTTCAATGTCTATGGTTGGGCAACAACTGGATCAACGTGACATCTCATACGCTTTCCAAGATCTCTGTATATGGAATCGAAACTGGATCTACATACGTTGCAATGTCCTTGTGTGGAGTTATTTGACTTTCCGAATAGCAGAAATAGGCAGGTTCGGTAATTTTCAAATTTCATTAAAATTCATAGAGTTTATTATACTGAGGGCAGTTATGTTGTTAATTTTTGTTAAAAAAAAAATTCATTCGCCTGTGAAGCCGTTGCAAAGTTTTCCGTCGGTGCGAGGCTAGAAATCGTACCTTGCAGCGAGAGTAGGCCGCGTGACGTCAGAACTTAGTATAACTTACAAGTCCCAGCTTCAGCGCGCAGCAGTCCCATAAGTATTATGCATATGCATGTGTAGTTAAATTGTTAAATATTATTAACTGGTTCTAACTGGTGTTTTCTGTTTTATACCCAGACTAATACATCGTACAGCACACCAATAAAACGGAAAGAGTGGTTCGTTGGAGCCAGAAGGAAAATCGGTCAGCATTATCGATATTTTCGCGAGTTAGTTTATCATTGCAAAAGTTTATAAAATTATCGGCTGCCCCATTGCAGCCACTCTAAATAAAATCGAACATAATGTAATTTATCGACAGTTTTCTGGGACCCCTTGGTACTTGGTAACGTGTTACGGTTAGCATAATTTGAAACAGGATGCTAGCAGCATGACGGAGCCAAATACTGAATCGCCGTAGCGTTCCCTCCCTGAACTAAAAAAGGAAATTTTATTAACTATTTTACAATAATAATTAAATAGTACGTCATCATAAAGTTCTCTTTTGAAGACTGGTAGGACGCGTACCTCCATCCTTTCCCTGAGCTAGCCTACGCATTTCCGTAAAAGTAGAACATTCTACATCCCCAACTATTTGAGAGCAGTAATCTAATCTGCTCCAACCTCTACCTCTTTATTCCTATCTCTGACTCTAGTATGTCGCGAACTATTCCTTTGTGTCTCAGAAGGTTTCCTACCATCCTACGATCCTATCCCCTATTCTTTATTGTCTTCCATACTTTTCTCTTTTCCCCAACTCTTTCTAATTCCTCCTTATTGCTAACTTGTCTATCCACGGTATCTTCAACACCCGTCTGTAGCATCACATTTCAAACGCTTCTACTCTTTTACAATCCGCTTCTCCCATTGTCCAAGTTTCGCACCCATAGGTATAATTTCGTACTCCATACATGCGTCTTTAAGAGTTTCTTCCGAGTTTCTACATTAACAGTTCCAGAATTTAGCAGTTGTTTCTTTTTGTTAAACAAGTACCTAGTACCTACGTAGCGTAGTTTTTTGATTCGCGTGAGTTGTATTTGTTTCCGTTTTTTTTAAAAAATTTCCAATACGTTATAAAACTGTTAACTTGATAACTTGTCAATCACTTAGGTATACATATCTACATAAATGAGTAGGTATGTATTGTATTGTATTAGAGAATATAGGTAGGTACCTATTTTACAAACAGAAGTAAGCAGGTATCTACAATCTACATACCTACTTATACTGAATTATAAAAGGCATGTACAGTTAATAAATTGTTGACTTTGTTTTACTTATACCGGTCTGCCTTTACACTACTGTTTTGAGGTTGAATGAAATTGGGGTTAGATGCAAGAATCACACACATTTCCACATTTACCGGGACATTTACCTACCTACTACATAAATATGGCAAATTATGTGAATCGGACTTTTGATACCCTTGTTGCATCATTATATCGATTATGTTGTCTTTGTTTTATGTTTCCTTGACACCTTACTTTAAAAATTCACGCTGGAAATAGTCCCAATAAGTATATGTTATGAGATAGGTACCGCTTCACGGGCACTTCAAGAGAAGTGGGGGGAGCGCTTTACGAATCTCTGACGTCAAACTAATAACAAAGCGAACTAGCATGTAGGCTTATTACGCCGCAAAAAAGTTTTTTAGAAAAAAAAATTCGCCGTAAATCAATTACAATAACAATTTTCTGTCATTTTCATGCCAAAAATAGATATCTTATTTTTCTCCGAACCTCCCTATTCGCAGCGTCTTCTAATTTCTGGCTTCTGATTTGTATTCTAGCTTTAAACCTATTTTTACAACCCGTGCATGTTTTGATTTTATTTTTCTTAGTTTTCAAACCCTAGCCCTCTGTCAAACCTATTTCCATTTCCTTCACAGCCATTTCTAATTCTTCTTTACTGCATGCTGTCACTGCTATATGCTCCATGAATCGAAGTTCGATTAAATCGAACTTGCACATCGGCATGCGATGGATTGCGTTGATACAGTATACTTATGCCTAACTTAGATTATTCATTATACGATACGCTGGGGTTGCGATGGTCTACTGCATCACTACGAGCTTTTAATAATTGCCTTTATAAAGTCATAGCAGGTTATTCAAAAAAGGGGAAAAGTTCCTTGATTGTACTCAATTGCTCCATTATGCAATAAAGGATGAAAGCCTCTTATCATCCAAAAATGAAAGACCCGATAAATATCTACTTAATGGTTAATTTGCCGCAGAGGATTCGTAAAGGTGAACAAAATTTGCTGAAACCAGCAATATATATCCGATCACCAAAAAAGGTAAATAATTGTAATGCCAAAATAAGCTTTACCGAGTAGAATATAAATACATTATTTGCCCCTGTTCTCCGGCACAGTATTTGTCAAACAAGTATAAAATTTTATTCGTTCGCCACAATTTAAATTCAACAATTATTTGTACACCCTCCAAGCCAAGCTCTCAATCCTAGGACTCGTTACGCTCCGTTCCGCTCGTTCCGCAGTCAGATTATTCTATTACAGCATATCAACATTGGGGAGGGTTAATTTTGTTTAGTCTCAAAACATTTCATTGTTTCAAGTGGATCAAAAATTCAACGGAAGGTTAATTAGAGTTACATTGATCGTGCCCTGGAGGCGTGCAAGAGTAGAACGGAATATAACACGAGACAGAAAATGGATTCATCCCAGCCTGCCTTACATACGAAGTGATAACTATTTTGAATGGAAGTGTTATAAAAATTGTTGACGCATAATCAGATTGTTTTAGTTTATCTAGTGCTTTTCTGAATTTCTTTCCTTGGGAAAAGGTTCGTATTGCGCACTTAATTCGTGTTATTTGTTTGATATGTAAATTTATACAACCCGAAGCTGTTTTGATAACAATGTGTGAAATTCGCACAAGAATTACGATTATTTATCATAATTCTCAACGGGAATGATAACTACTGCGGATATGATATAACAGAAATTAGAAAAGTATTAGAGAAATATAGGACCTAGCAACCACGATTGAAACATTTTTGACAGCTCGTGAAGGAACAAAGAATGTGTTTGAACTTATTTTCATCTGTACATTGCTGCAATCAAAGACATTGAAAAGAGGAGACCCATTTATTTGCAATTACAACTGAAACAACGGCAGTAATCACAGTATAAAGTAGTTGACGTTGATAGTTCGGCCAAGGATGGATAATCTGATTGACCGAGTAAGGTAATAGATTGAAGGATTGAAGAACGAAATTGATGGATTTCTGGAAATTTCGAAATCCGCCAGTCTGATTGATTCAAATAGAATGCTAATCCGATTGATTGTGTAAGGGGCTTTGTTTATGGAATAATGAAAACAAAATAAACGAACCCTTATATACTGTATAGGCTGTCCTATTTTCATTGTCATTTGGGGTTTTCTCGATTCTCAGCTACTTTTTTAAGCTATTAAAATATATATACTTTTATACTGTTATTTCAAAAAACGGCAACGATTTTGGTACTTTTTAAGTTTTAACTTTAGAAAATATAAGATAGGTAGGTGCATCCAAGATACCTGTAATTTTATGGTAACAACTTAATAATTATCTGTTGACATACATTAGCAAAAGTTGCATGCAGCTTGTTTTATTAATAGATACTTAGCATATACATAATGGCACTTCAAAATTATCAAAATTTCGAAAAATACGACATAATTGCTGTTTTCAATGAATGTCGTGAGATTGTAAATGAATCAATGGATCTACATCTCAACAGGTACACACAAAATTCCTATATACCTATTTCCAGTATAATACGTATCCATCGATTTATTAAATTTAGATGCCCAGAAAGAAGACAACCAAGCAAAATGATGTTTTCTAGATTAAAATCAAATTTAGTTCACTATGGGTCATTCAATAAACCTAGAAACAAAATTCATAATAAAGCAAATAGGGAAGAGGAAGAAATAAATGTTTTATCGTTGGTTGAGGCGACACCAAAAACTTCTTGTCGCGATATCGAATCACAAGTTCGTGTTTCCAAAACAAAAGTTCAAAAAATATTAAAAAAGGCAAATATAGGCCGTATAAAATTCAAATTATTCACCATCTCTTCCCGGGAGATCAAGAAAGAAGTCTTAACTTTTGAAGGTGGTACTTAAATAAAATTCAAGAAAATCCAGAATTTGGGCGGTCTGTCATTTGGACAGATGAAACTCATACAAGCAGCGTGGGATTATTTAACAGACATAATGTGCGTCACTGGTCTGATACAAATCAGCACCAAACTTTTGAACGTCAGAGGCAAGGACGTTTTGGATTTAACGTTTCGTGTTTTATTTTGGGTGGCCAACTAGCATACCAAATTTTTGATGGAAATTTAACGGGACGGAGATACATTAATTTATTGAATATTAACGCAGAGGCGATAATGGAAAATGTTCCGTTAATAAACATAAACAGGGTATATTTTCAACAAGATGGGGCCCCTGCACACAATAGTTAGAAATTATTTAGAAAATCATTTTCCGGGTAGATGGTTGGGTACAAATGGACCTATATTATGGCCAGCAAGATCACCGGATCTGAGTATATATCTGAGACTTTTTTGTTTGGGCATTTTTAAAAGAAAAAATATAGATACGAAGATACAACAATCAAGCCGAGCTAGCAGAGGCAACACATGCAGCTTTCCGATATTTGCAAGCCCATCCTATTTTTTTAATTAACGCCATCAATCTATTAACTAAAAGATGTAGATCATGTGTTGAAAACATGGCAATCAATTTGAGCAGTTCCTATAATTTTGTTGTTTGTTTGATGTTTTTCTTGTTTTTGTTTGTTTTGCTGTTTTGCTGTTTTGCTGTTTTTCTGTTTTTGTTACTTTTATTTCAGTTGTTATTAAAAGTAGCTAACATAAAATCACAGGTATCTTAGATGTATGTACCTATCTTATATTTTCTAAAGGTAAAAAGTACCAAAATCGTTGCCATTTTTTGAAATAACAATATAAAAGTATATATATTTTGATAGCTTGAAAAAAGACATTTCGAACTAGACCAAAGCATACTATGATTTCCATTAAAAAAATTTAACTTTATGTCATAACTCAAAAAATACGCTTCCTAGAAAAAACTACGTACGCCACTGAATTCCTTGGAAAAAGTTCTATATGAGTCAATCGTAACAGTTTTAGTCTGCTTAGTACAAAAAGAATTGGAGAGAGTTTTCGAAAAACGATAAAAATCAACATTATTTTTTTTCTCGAAAACTAAAAACGATATCCAAATTCTGGTTTCAGCTTTCTATTATACTCAAAAAAGTAGCTCAGGTTCGCGAAAACCCCGAGGCTCTATCTCTGCTGCTTCTATGAGAAACCCCCAAATCACAAAGAAAATAGGACACCTGTATATATTTCAAGAATACCTTCACTAATAACTGAATAAATAAAATACCTATCAGCCCCGAGGATAATAAGCAATTGCTTGAACATTTCAAGTTTCATAGAAACTATAATAGTAGATTTAGATTGGGTGTCCAGTCCTACAATAAGCCCCACCTTAAGTCGCTTTTGCACTGTGTCGCATTTGACCCCATACCGTGTCGATCAACGAATTTGCAGGAGCATATGCTTACGTATTTGCAAAAGTTCCCCGTGAATTAGCCAAATATACCTGGACATTCCTTCCACTGAACCTCAGCCATCATTTTGGAAAGTCGTGGTGTCGACTTCAGTACTTCCAACAATTGAAAAACAAACAAGTATGAATTTAAAATGTAACGATAATAAAGCCGTTTGTGTATTTTTTGAAGTTTGCACGTATTACTGAATTATTCATTCCTATAAAAATGTCGCAATACGATAACTTTTACAAGACTGCAAGACTCGTCTATACTCTATTAAATATTGCTCTTTTCAATCTGAATTCTGAAGAGAATCTTGAATCTCTTGAATCTACTTTTTCTGATATTATACCATCGTAATCGCACTGTGAAATTTCAGTCTAGAAAAGGAAGCCTGTGAAAACATTCGCTCCATTTGCTAAACTAACTAAACTGCTTTGCCTGCTATTTATATTGTAGGGACTCACTCTCTTCTCATCCCCGTCGTATCATTGTTTTATTTCTCGTATTTAAATATCTTTCTCTTTAAAGAGATTTTGTCGTATATGTACTTATCTACATCCACGTGTTTTCTTGAGAGAAAATATAGTTTTTTGTATTCATAGGTCATTTTTCAAATCACGTACATTACGTACATTAATTATTTGTTTATCAAGGCCGCAAAATGCCTTTTTAGCGTACCGAGAGAAACATTATCGCCGAGGTAGCTTGCGGCCGAGGCAAGAAAATCTCGAGGTCGCTAAAACATTTCGTAGCCGTGGTATACACACTATTTCTTGTGCAACCGTGAAAATTATGTAATTACAAAGAAAAATGTTATTGCTTCGAAACAAAATGACAGTCTGACTGGCGGTCAATAAGAGGACGAAGGCGGTGATGGAATAACTTCCGAAATCAATATGCAGTGTCAAACGATTTAAGTTCAAATTCACCAATGGTATTACCATCTAGCAAAGAAGAATTAGAAATAGTTTTGTACAAATTTGTATAAGTAAATAGTCGGGTTAGATAAGTTATAAATAGCGACTTTAGAAAGATATTCCTTTTAGCAGTTTTAGAATGAACAATTTTGTATTTGCGTTATACATTTAATATTGCCGGAATGAATTGATTCTACGGTAGAATTTATTGAACGAAACCACTGGTGGATAAGCGTTCTCCTTGGGTAAACTGTTAAGTAAATCTGAAAATGACAAACACAAACAATGAATATCCTGGAATCGAGGGCATTCGAACCGTCCATCTGACATCCAGTAGCCAGCCTGGAGCGATGGACACACGATTATAGCTAAAAGCAAGCGCTTTCGTTGCCTTCCCTGATCCTAAACTTATCCTGTTTCTAACCGACAAATTCCACAAAGATCCATTAACTATGTACCTCTGTCGCAAACTCCCTTAAGTGGATTACACATTCTTAAATTTTGTAGTAATTGCTTTACTGTGTTCGGCTTCCTAAAGCGATTTCTTCGGTTACCTTCAGTTAAAAGGTAATTATGACTTGCGGGCCTTTTTGACTCGAATGGGGTTTAAATATAGATGGGACTTTTGATTGTTTACTGATGGACTAAAACTTTAGCGCCGGACACGGCAGAGACAAGAAATACAATTTCTTTAAGTCTTTGAGAATAACTTAATTCTCATCAGGTTTATACCGGGTTGCCCATTAGTATATTTTTTACGTATATTTTTTACATATATTGGAAAATGCATTTTGATATTTTTGAAACACACACAGATTTTAAAATTAAAAAATGCCGTTTTTATTTAATAACGTTTAATGCTTAGTAACTTTTTTCTTTTTAATGAAAATTTAATGAAGTGAACCCAAAAATGTTAAAATTAAAAACAAGAATAGGAATAGGAATAGGAACACGATTTGTTACATTAGCAGTATGATGTCCATGAACTGCTATCACAGCTTCACGCCGCCGTGGCATTGAATTCACAAGGTTATTCATTAGATCCATCTGAATTCTGAGCCATTCTTCATGGAGAGCAATTTCCAATTCATGAAGTGTCTGTGGTGGGATTGAGAGTCCTCCAACCCGTCTTCCTAATGCATTCCAAGCTTATTCATTTGCGTTTAGGTCAGGTGAACAGGCTGGTCAGCCCATACAATTTATGAGAGCTTCATCAAAAAAGTTCCGCCAGGTTCGTACGATGCGGATGGACGTTATGATCCATAAAACGAAATCGGATTCAATTGCTGTAGCAAAGGGGACGACAAAAGGTTCATTCCTGAATCGTACAGAATCCATTGCGTATAACATAAAGATCACTAATCCCTGCCCACCTTCATGCAATGGTCTTTCTCGGACAAATTGAGTAGCATACAATGACGGTTCTAATCTCTTAAGTGGCGGCTCGTGGGTTATTAAACAGGGAGGTCATTTTGGTTTTGGAACTTATAATTAGTACTAATACATGACCGCGCAATGCAATTTCAAAGATTCCGCAAAATTTTACACAATCAATGATTTTGTTTAAAATATACCTATTTTTAGAAACCGATTCATTAAAGTCGTGCACTGATTTGCGATAGGCACTATCAAGTTGATGTCTTATGTCTTACGTCCTAAACTGGGGTAACTCATTGAACAATAAATTTATATGAGCAGCGGAGTAGCGGAAGAAGCATGCTTTTTAATTTTGTCTTAAATGTTTATTATCGGTTACTCCATTTTTAGCCCATATAGCATCATTTGAAAATAATAAGCACGGATAGCAAAAAAATGCATCCTTCACACTACAACCACAAATCCAGCCGCACAAATTGTACATAGATTCTCCACAGTCTGAGAAGAACTGAGAACGGAATTACGGAATATTGAAAAACTGCATAACTCGATTCTGCGCAGTTGTCATCGGGACATTGACCGTATTAGAGATAGAGGAGTAAAAGGTGACTCTCACTTTCACTCAAGAATTCGCCATCTGCTGACACTGTTCTTCTTTACATGCATTTCTCCATAAGCCATAAGAGCTGTGCAGGGTCAATTTGAATTATGCCCCGGCTTGCTAGCGAGCGCGGCTTGACGCTTCCTTGACTATTTCTAGTATTGCTGCTGAGGATTTTAAATTTGAGACTGTTAGACAAAAAATATTTTTATTAAAATTATGGTTTTGATTAGAATATTTTAGGAGGGTCATTGACCAATTGACCTTAAGGAGAAACCGCCACTGAATGTCTTACACTAAAAACATAAAAGAATACGAAAATTTTTGATACTTCGACACTTGATTCTGTTTGGGAGGATCAAGTGAGTAAAGGCGGCCACTCACACACGTACTTGCGTTAAGTTTTGAATGAATGCATTTAAAATTGTGCGTGTGTGGTGCAAGCATTAAGACTTTTTTGAACTGCCTTGAAAATTTAACTGTACACCGATTATTGCGCATTCAAAATTGTGCGTCTGTGGTCAAAACCTCAAGTTTTGTTTAATTCAGTGGCGCCCAGCAAGTGATTTTTAGTAGTTAATATAACAGAAGTAGATAAGTAATTTTTTACATATTTATATACCTATACTTATGCTAAACGTGAAAAATCGAAAATATTTTTTTAAAGAAACACCTTGGATCGGGATGAAATTTGAGAAGTCGTCGCGGATTCGCAGTGATTATCGCGATTTTTCCAACTCTGATAAAACACCCTGTTTCCAAGTGATAACAAACTCGGCGTACCGGAAGGGGCAGAAAATGTTCCGTCGCACTTCGCACCTAGAAGAACCGGCGAGCCGTGCGAAAAAACGAACGTCGCCCGCTCTTCCGCCGACAAAAGTTGTAGATCATAGGGCGATCCCGAACGCGGGAGTGGAACCAAAGACTTATAGACTGGACCTAGCGTCCTTATACAACAGCTGATTTTGTTTTGAAGCCTACACGTTCGTTGGATACCGGGTTGCGGGGATCGTTGTTTGTTATTATATTCAAGCGACGGACCAAGCGAATGTTCCTCGATATTCTGTTTCCGCGGCAGCACCTGTTTACTACACAACTTGTCGGCTGCTTTGTTTTGCCTTTTCCACACACAAACGCTTAGACTGTGAGTATTATTCCTGCTTCAGCCCTAAATGTAAATAGCTAAGTCCCCTCTACAAGTCTTTGAGTCGAACCGCCAGCGAGATACGGCGCCCTCAAAATAAGAGTTCTTTTTTATGACGGCCAAGTTGGGGGTCGCCAGGTAAATTTGAAGGCGGATTCCGATAGCCCAGTTGATCGGACCGAAAATATTCAAAAATCATCTCCCTCGCACAGAGGTTGATAGGGGAAATAATGCATTAGAAAATGGTCAACAAAAATTTCCGGCGATCGCGAAATCTTCCAAGATCAGACACCAGTCTGTAAAATTTTCGTCGAAATTGCGCATTTTATTATGTTCGGGGTGACTTCACAGAGATTAGTATGGAATGGATAAATTTGAAGGCGGATTCCGATAGCCCAGTCAATCGGACCGAAAATATTCAAAAATCATCTCCCTTGCCCAGAGGTTGATAGGGGAAATAATGTTTCCCCGAAGCAATGCAAAATTTTAGTGCAAAATACGGGGGGGCAAACTCTTCCCCTCGTCCCTGGGGGTCGAAGTGGGGAAGTCCCGTGGAGTACCTACTGTTCGAAAGAGGAAAATTCATAGAGTGTTAAGTTGGGCGGAATTTTGGATCGGTCAGCGTTTAAGGGTATAAAAATGCATTAGAAAATGGTCAACAAAAAATTCCAGCGATCGCGAAATCTTCCAAGATCAGACACTCGTCTGTTAAATTTTCGTCGAAATTGTGCATTTTATTATGTTCGGGGTGACTTTCACAGACCGCCTCGACGAGCACAACTCTTATAAGAGATTAATATGTGCAAAGTGATCACGTTTCAGCAACCAATGTTTCACCCATCTGCTCCGATTGAATCTTTTTTATTTTTCTTTTTCAAAATAATTAGGCACGCCACTGATAACTCTTCTCTCAAGGCCATATTTTATAAAACTGCGAAGTGGAAATTGGGTGTGTATGTGTGTGTGGAGAACCGTCGCACAACATTCCGTTCAAAACTTTTGAATGTAATCCGGTAATCCGAACTAATTGGGACTGGGCTAAGTTTGAATTACCAAAATGTTCGGATTACTGGAATTACTCTAAAAACACGCGAAATTTTGCTAAGAATGATATTCATTGTATTTATAGTGAGAAAACTTGCTTGTTTCAGTACACAACTGTTCGGATTATCGAGGTTTTTGAAGATTTGTTCGGATTATAGAGGTAACGTTTTTTAGACCAGCGGTTCGGATTACTGGAAGTTCGGATTGGCGCATTGTCGGATTAGCGAGGTTGCACTGTAGTTTTGAATTGTGTAATTCTAAATTGCCTGTGTGTGGGGCTCTTAAGGCTTATCATTTTCGTCACACAAAATTAATGCCATAAAGTGTCCACGGCCGGCAATCCACATATCTCCTAATTGTTTTGAGCAATGTAGAAACATACTTGATCAGAAATTTGTAAAATTTCCTAATTTACGTGAGTATCTTACCATCTTTAAAGTAATACGTAATGACAAAGTTTTGCTTTTTGCTTCATGATTTTTTAATGTCTCTTCACCAGCTGAGAATACCTAGATGAGGAAATCTCTACTAGAAAAGTACAAGGATTAAAATACACTAAAAGTAAAGTTTTATTTGCAAAAATTCCTGAAATAAAATTCATAATTTACCTGCAAGGGCGTATAATAAATAATACCAATTAGCTCGCTTATTTGGACCTCAAAGACTTATTCATGCCAGTTTTATATAATAAGCCTTGTTGTCGACTTTGTTTGTGTCACCTGTTCTTTGATCTAGCGCTGTGAGGCGAAATACTGATAAATCTGTTGGCCCAGAAGTAATTACAGTTATATATCCGTTCTCATTATTCCGGCGTCTGTTGATGGCTTTCCATGTATGTCAATTCAGCAGATATTCAATGCGACATTCAAAAATAGCCATTTGAATTGACGCATAATGGTGACTTCAATTTGCTTTTTCCGCTTTTGCATTTAATTTAAATTCTTCAAGCAATCGCCTCGTGAAATCCAACGCGGAAATTTAGTATCAAACGGTGTTTAAAAATTCAAAAAGAAAATTTAATGAGTCATAATTGTTGAGTAAATAATAGAATTGAAGAGATATTTCCGAGGAAATTACGAAGAAGGGCATACAAGATAAAGAAGGCAAATTTGAGCACAGGTATAACTTCTGGATTTTGGAAAAGAGTTACCACAATATCGAGACTTGTTTTGGGATATCGTCTCGGATTTGTAGACAATAGGTACCAAGAAAATACTATGGTCAAAAATCCAATACCAATATCAAAACTAGATTCTTCAAGACAAAGAGTTTTGTTCACATTCTTGTCAAAAGTCTGGAATTTATTTTAAAGTTTTGAATTATCGTCATCATCGAGGAAAAAGATAATCAGTCCGAATACTGTTGAACGTCCATCTTTTCCTATCGTGAGCACTTCCACGAAATTAGAACATTCCACTATTTGGGAACACTTCTCCGTTTCTGTTGTCGCGAGCTAATCATCCTTCGTATTTAAAATGTGACCTACCGTCCCGTTTCTTCTATTCATGATTGTTTTCTATATTTTTCTCTCTTTCACTTTATAATACCTCCCCATTAAATTTCTTTCTCTGGATCATCTACTTTTATAAGCTGAGCGAGGACTTTCCCCGGCGGTTGACTTCTCTAGCGGGTGCCGGTTGCAAAATACATGACGATCCATGAGTACCGGGCACAATTATCACTTGCGATCCCTTCCATTTCGCTCGTCTGCCGTCTCGTACGGCGCGCACTTTTTTCTCCCACCTGTGCATTCGTACACTGATGACGTACTAATTTTCTGGATGTTCTGGAACGTTCAAAGTAAACATTACTCAATTCTTGATTATTTCAAGTGTTTACTTTAACAACATTACAGGCTATAGAAAATCCGCACTGGATCCGCGATCCACGTTTGGGCAAGAATAATAAAACTGGTGTTCCCGTCTTGACTATGCTTGTTTCAACTGGACGTGCTCCCCTACATTATTGTAGGTACATCTGGAAATATTTGGATGAGCCCTACCCAACGAGCTGGAGAGGGCGTGGTCGCTGCGATTCATTATTTATTCTTGACATACGTATTCACGATTTCTGTCTGGAATCCATCTATACTTGGCACTTTATTGTTTCTTAAATTTTTTAAAGCTAGCTCAAACCGTTCCCTAAATATAGGATAACCTCGGTCGCTCCTAGTACTTACATCTCCTATCTCTTGTCCCGCATGGTAATAGGCAGGTTCGGTAATTTTCAAATTTCATTAAAATTGATAGTTTATTATACTGAAGGCAGTTATGTTGTTAATTTTTGTTAAGAAAAAATTCCTTCGCCTGTGAAGCCGTTGCAAAGTTTTCCGACGGCGCGAGGCTAGAAATCGTACCTTGCAGCGAGAGTAGGCCGCGTGACGTCAGAACTTAGTATAACGTACAAGTCCCAGCTTCAGCGCGCAGCAGTCCCATAAGTATTATGCATATGCATGTGTAGTTAAATTGTTAAATATTATTAACAGGTTCTAACTGGTGTTTTCTGTTTTGTACCCAGACTAATACATCGTACAGCACACCAATAAAACGGAAAAAGTGGTTCGTTGGAGCCAGAAGGAAAATCGGTCAGCATTATCGATATTTTCGCGAGTTAGTTTATCATTGCAAAAGTTTATTAAATTATCGGCTGCCCCATTGCAGCCACTAAATAAAATCGAACATAATGTAATTTATCGACAGTTTTCTGGGACCCCTTGGTACTTGGTAACGTGTTACGGTTAGCATAATTTGAAACAGGATGCTAGGAGCATGACGGAGCCAAATACTGAATCGTCGTAGCGTTCCCTCCCTGAACTAAAAAAGGAAATTTTATTAAGTATTTTACAATAATAATTAAATAGTACGTCATCATAAAGTTCTCTTTTGAAGACTGGTAGGACGCGTACCTCCATCCTTTCCCTGAGCTAGCCTACGCATTTCCGTAAAAGTAGAACATTCTACATCCCCAACTATTTGAGAGCAGTAGTCTAATCTGCTTCAACCTCTACCTCTTTATTCCTATCTCTGACTCTAGTATGTCGCGAACTATTCCTTTGTGTTTCAGAAGGTGTCCTAGCATCCTACGATCCTATCCCCTATTCTTCATTGTCTTCTATACTTTTCTCTTTTCCCCAACTCTTTCTAATTCCTCCTTATTGCTAACTTGTCTATCCACGGTATCTTCAACACCCGTCTGTAGCATCACATTTCAAACGATTCTACTCTTTTTCAATCCGCTTCTCCCATTCTCCAAGTTTCGCAGCCATAGGTATAATTTCGTACTCCATACATGCGTCTTTAAGAGTCTCTTCCGAGTTTCTACATTAACCGTTCCAGAATATAGCAGTTGTTTCTTTTTGTTAAACAAGTACCTAGTACCTACGTAGCGTAGTTTTTTGATTCGCGTGAGTTGTATTTGTTTCCGTTATCCGTTTTTTTTTTTTAAATTCCAATCCGTTATAAAACTGTTAAGGCTGGGATATTCGAGTACCCGAGAAGCGTTCTCCTAGCTTCTGAGGCGGTGTTACTACAGACAGTCCAGCTCAAAAACTGTATTACTTATAGGCATGAATTATGGTTTAAAGGAAATATGAGGGTTGGTAGAATACGCTTATAACTATTTTATTTGCCATATTTACACTGTTGTTAAAATAAACGAAGTTGAAAACTGGCAAATTTTAACGGAAATCTTAGCATTATTCACACACAAATTGTACATTCGGATTTTAGTTAACAGCCAAATAAAATATGTGAGCATACTCACCGATCTTTTAGCTTTATTTTAAAACTATATTTGCCTAATTTCGTTATTTCAATTTTCTGCTGGACTGTCTGTACCAAGCGGTTGCTAAAGTTATGTCTATTTCTATCTTACACATGTACTACCGATCTCCTGTCCTGTCGTAGCGTATCCCACCCTTAACTTGATAACTTGTCAATCACTTAGGTATACATACCTACATAAATGAGTAGGTATGTATTATATTGTATTAGAGAATATAGGTAGGTACCTATTTTACAAACAGAAGTAAGCAGGTATCTACAATCTACATATCTACTTACACTGAATTATAAAAGGCATGTACAGTTAATAAATTGTTGACTTTGTTTTACTTGTACCGGTCTGCCTTTACACTACTGTTTTGAGGTTGAATGAAATTGGGGTTAGATGCAAGAATCACATACCATTTCCACATTTACCGGGACATTTACCTACCTACTACATAAATATGGCAAATTATGTGAATCGGATTTTTGATACCCTTGTTGCATCATTATATCGATTATGTTGTCTTTGTTTTATGTTTCCTTGATACCTTACTTTAAAATTTCACGCTCGAAATAGTCCCAATAAGTATGTTAGGAGATAGGTACCGCTTCACGGGCACTTCAAGAGAAGTGGGAGGAGCGCCTTACGAATCTCTGACGTCAAACCAATAACAAAGCGAACTAGCATGTGGGCGTGATAAGCTAATTTCTTTCGCTTATTACGCCGTAAAAAAATTTTTTAGAAAAAAAAATCGCCGTAAATCAATGACAATAACAATTTTCTGTCATTTTCATGCCAAAAATAGATATCTTATTTTTCTCCGAACCTCCCTATTCCTCCAAATATTCCTGCCTCCCTGCCTGCCGTTTCCTCGTTCCTGATTTGGATGTCACCCGTCTCGTTTCCAATGTTTTTGTTGATAAGCCCGATTTCTTCGAAATTCCTCCTATTTATTTCATGACTCATTGGTCTTTCTTGCTCCTAACTTATCCTCCACTGTATTTTCAATCCGTTGTTCTTTGGAATTTCTGGATTATTTTCCTCTCTAGCGTCGTTCCTACTTCATCTAACATGTTTTATAACTTAATTTCCGAATCACCTGACGCTCTCCCTGAATTAGTATAGTCTGCCCTTTTAAGGGGGTTTGTACCTAGTTTCAAAACGTTTTTTAAAATGGTTCAAAAATTACTGCAAATTTCAATCTGAAATTTTGTAAACTTATGTTATTTGACGGTTAGAAGTGAGTAGTGCATTTCAGTTACTTATGATTTTTTCGCAAATAAACGTACTATCCTAAGGATGAGGCAATTTTAGTAACATTTTTCTAATAACATCTTGTAACATTTTTTAAATTAAAAATAGGAAACATAAAAAATGAAAAATTCAAGACTTGCCGATGCCGCCAGCATTCAGTCACATCTTACATCATCTATTCTTTTCTGAGAGCATCAAACTGGCCACGTCAGAGGCAGAGTTCTACCCGTTTTTCGACTTCTAATATGGACAATGGACATGGACCTCCTGCTCATAAAAGATACGAGTAGATTAAATTGGAGCAAAGTGACAATGATCTAATAAGAATTTTTATGCCTTTTATAATTCTTAAGATTCCAAAAAGTTGGAAAACGTTGTCAAAATATGTAATTAAAATGCAAAATTTTTTAATCGATCACACCTCTTGTAACATCACTCCTGGGACGCAACGTACGAGGTTTGTCTCAGAAGTACCTAATTAGAATGATTTATTTTTAAATGTTTTATTGAATTTCTCTACAGTTCAGCATTGTCATTTTCAAAATATGCTTCTTTGGAATACACACACCATGTCCAGCGATTTTGCCATTCTCGGGTAACAATTCTGAAAGTCTTGTTCCGTTAGGCTGCTTAGAACCTGCGTCACCACCCTTTGGATGTTATAATTGTTCCGTAATGGCAATCTTTCAATAGTCCCTTCAGTTTTGAAAAAATAAATAATCAATGAAGCCAATTTCTTTGTGAACAATTCCGTAACAATAAAAAAATACGATGAGCATGGACTTGGTTCGGTGTTTGCTCATGCTAGCTTTTTTCTGGTTTGAAAGCCCTGTATCATCTAAAAACTTGTGCTAAAGACAAAGCATTAGCATCTTCACATGCTGTTTTTAATATTTAAAGCAGGTGTTTCCAATTTAATGCAAAATTTAGTTACATAACGCTGCTTGATATGTTTCTACATTTTTCTTGTACCTAACTCGATATATGAACACAATCACAAACAACTACAGCTCACACTCTCCGCACCAAAGACTTGGAGAGGAGACTTAGCTATTTACGACTGAAGCAACCGGAATACTCACAGTCTAAGCGTTTGTTGGCGGAAAAGGCAAAAGAAAGCAGCCGACGAGTTGTGTAGCGAACAGGTGCCGCCGCGGAAACAGAATATCGCGGAACATTCATCTGGTCCGTTGCTTGAATATAATAACAGACAACGCTCCCCGCGACCCGCTGGCCAACTTGTAGAGGGGACTTAGCTATTTACATTTAGGGCTGAGGCAGAAATAATACTCACAGTCTAAGCATTTGTGTATGGAAAAGGCAAAACAAAGCAGCCGACCAGTTGTGACAGGTGCTGCCGCGAAAACAGAATATCGCGGAACATTCGCTTAGTCCGTTGCTTGAAACAACGATCCCCGCGACCCCCTGACCTACGAACGTGTAGGCTTCACAACAAAATCAGCTGTTGCTGAACTGAACCGGGTCTCCGTTCACGTATGAATGGACCTCAGCAATCTGATACAGTGTGGCCACATTCAGCGGAAAACAATCATTCTCATTACTTCTGAAAAATTCATCGTATGTAGCACAAAATATACAAAACTCTAAATTATTTCGTAAAACGTAGGCAAAAATAATAAATATCAATTTTTGTGTTTTGACACGTCATTTTTTTGTAAGAATTATTTTCATGTATTTAATAAAAAGAAGCAACTATTATGCTCGGGAATGATAAATGTAGAAACTTGGAGGAGGCTCTTAAAAACGTATGTAAGGAATACGGCATTGTACGGGTGCGAAACTTGGACGATAGGAGAAGCGGATAGGAAAAAATTAGAAAGAGTTGGAGAAAAGCGAAATTTGTGGAAGACAGCAAGAGGAGAGATAGGATAGTGTAGAACACTTTCTGAGGCACGATGGCTTAGTTTGCGACATACTAGAGTCAGAGATAGGAATAAAAAGAGGTAGGGGTAGGCCCAGATTCCAGATGATGGAATACTATACTAGAAGCAAAATATGAAACAGGCAGTAATCATAAGAGATACGGTTATGGCTATTTATAAAAGATCTTTAACGCTTTCGTTAGTGTTGTGAAGGATAAAAGCACATGAAATTGTGAATGTCCCCACGCAAACCGTTCATTAGAAGTTTATATTAGGGTTCCCGTTATAACGGAAATTTGAAAATTTATAGCTTAACGTAGGTAAGTAATTGATTCTGTTTTCCTCAGGCAAAATATTTTCACCTTTCTAGCAAACAAAAAATGCAATTTTCTACAATATTACCGATGGAAATAGCTCAAAACGACTTGCTTTAGCTACAGGATCATATTAGAATTTTTTTAGTAAACTACTCAGTTAAAGTGAAATTTAAAATTGAAATATGACTTATTCAAAAAGACACTGGAATATTGCAATTTTCTGGACACAAGTTTAAGAAATTAAAGCTTCAAAATATGTATTGTACTGTTGAGGCATCTTTCAGCTGCAATATGAGCAGTCATTCACTTTTTGGTCTTATTCGAAACAAAAGTTACAGCGAATTTTCCAAACGTTTGTTAGCGGCCAAAACTGCAGAAATATATTTTTATCTCGAAGTCTAAAAAGATAAGTGTAGCAAAATTTGTTTAAAATTCAACGCGGAATCCAAACAAGTACAAATATACAGTGCGTTCCATTTAAAATAACACAGTTGATAGCTACTTCCGGTAGAACCGGAAATGCTAGAAAGTTTAAAGTATTTTTTCCTGAGGAGAAGGGAATCAACTAAGGTAAGCTGCAAATTTTCAAATTTCCTTTATAACGGGAACCTTATAAACTTCTAATGAACCGTTTGCGTGGGACACCTTGTGCTTGGTTCAGTATAGATAATGGTTCGCCACTCCGAGAACCGATTTTCGTCGCCTTCTGCGCATGTGGACAAACTTGTTGAGAACCTCTGTAGTCGGATTCTTTTCGATTTTTAACACTGCCAATATGTCAATTTAGCAACGTCAGTTGATTGTCATTAAATAGATTTCAGGATTTAATTCCCAAGTTTTTCGTTAATATAAAGTGTTTGAAGACGAAAGTGTTCTTGTAGGAACTATTTTGGTTTTTACGTAATGCCCAAATAGGTGTCAACTGCAAAACGGCTAATTTCCAGATCGGATTTCCAGATTTCTTGAAGTTTCAATTTTAAAGTTTATGATCTGGTCACAAATTTTCAATTTCTATTCCAAATACTATTTAAATTGTAATTTACGCTTTCAGGCATGTTGTTCTTTTGATTTTCCCATAATTTATTCTCACATTGAAGCAAAACAACATTCAAATTCAACCAAAAATTTTGATCTTCCACAAAGTTTGACAGCAAATTCCTACTATGCTGTTGCTACGAGCAAATAATGTTCGTAGGGTCGTTGACGGCTGACGGTAACCGGCAATTTTAGAAAAATTCAGTAGTTCGCGACAAAACACCCCAGAGTTCCACATACTGACGTCAGTATGTCCCATACCAGTGGCCCCCAAAAGCTGCGTAATGGCCAACCAGGTTTTATACTAAACCAAGACCTTGTGCATATTATGTAAACTTAATGTAAAAATATATGTAAGTATTCTTGTTATGAAACCGTTTCTATCGGGGTTCGGATTGCTTTGTTGTAATTATAACTTCATCAGGGAATAAATTCTTAATGTGAAATTCCTTCATTCTGCAGATTGCGCATTTAATGCGGTAATTTCTTGCGAAGTGAATTTGCAGGGCTTCTTTCATATCGTTTGTATTAAATTAGCTTTTTAATAGAATTCAAAGAATATTAATGAAGTTGCTTCTCGATTTGCATGTTTCTTATTAATACCGAGCGCCTTCAACTTTTGCCTCATTAACTCTAAAACTGAACTTTGATTATTTTCCGAATCGTTAGTTAATTACAAATTTAGATTTAGTATAAAGAGGAGAATTTGAGCCTGCAGACGTTAAAGATGTTTTATTAGAGAGACTAGGTACTTCATTTATTAAGGAATTGCTCGAACTTTTCATAATAAAATATCGTCTCAAGAGTTACGCACTTTAGAACAAAGGATGTTTGATGTAGCTATGAGGTTATAAATAAAGCAGTTTAAAGCAGAGCGCTTCTCAGTTTTTTAACCCCTTAAAAGTTAAACACAGCGGGGAACATCTATGTCCAATCGAATTTATAACTTTTGGTACTACCCTACCAAAAACCAAACAAGATTCTTAAAATTTGCTTGAAGATTTGGAGTGGTCATAAGATTCAGATAAACTTTCTCCATTTAACCATCTTTGGATCTTAAATACTAACCAAGTTGCCCATACTAACGCCTCTAAATCGGGATACAGTGAATGCTCGTACTCTTTACAAAACTAACTACTGTTCCATTAGTATACAATGGCATCATTGATTTATGAAGTACCTACGGTATTCAGTGTGCTGAACGTATGGGATTTGTCAAGCCATTAATTAAGTATTACACTGGGTAATGCGCGATATCAAAGGTTCGCAGCAGGTATCATTACTCTGATTGTTAAGCTTAAATTCGACGATGTGTGCAGATACAACAAAGCTAGTTCGGTGCTTCTATGAGAGTTGAACTGAAATAATTAGTGTATAATGAATTCGTCGCAGATCTTTTGATTAATTAATTACAGGATCAATATTATGGAAATTGTTCTTCAGGTGGTAATCTTTTGTACTTTTGGGTATAGCAGAAACAAATTTCTTTGCTTAATCGATTAATCGCGATTTTGGGAAAAATCTAAAACCGATTAATCGATTTTTAAAGTCAAAATCGATTTCAAAAGTCGACTTTAAAAATCGATTTCAAAAGTCGACTTTAAAAATCGATTTCAAAAGTCTGCTTTAAAAATCGACTTTGAAATCGATTTTAAAAATCAATTTTTAAGTCGATTTTAATGTTGACTGAACACCGATTTTCAAAATATGTAGATGGTTAGGTTTTTTTAAAATAAATTAGTAGTTATTTAACGAACAAGTGTATTAAGAAAGGCGATTAATAATCCAGACATTTTCAATCACGAGCGCAGCGAGTTAGTTAATTGTCGAGATTAGTAATCGCTTTTTAATATACGTGTTAGTTACAAAATTTTTCCGTCTACTTTTAACGTAAAATCTTCGTCAACATCCATTTATTAAATTTTGTACGAATAGGACTTTTCATTATAAAAAAATGCTGAGGCGCATGCGCGAACGCGCAATGACAATTTCGGACGAATGTCAAAGTCTTGTATCAATATCTCCTAGAGGGGTAGGCGGTATTGCTTGTTTGAAAGTGTTTATTAATTCTTTGGTAAAATTTTACTGCGAACGTGCAAAATTAGTAATAGTTCGGAACTAAAACACTATGGAGCATCCAAGCATTGTGCTTTTGGTGACTACCAAGGTGATAGCAGTGCGGGAAGGCCAAGTTATCGCTTGGGATTACGATTTCATCTATTTCCTAAACCCTGCCTAATACTGGGAAAAATCGAAGTTAATAACTAGGTTGGTGACCATGTGAGGAAGTGGGGATTAGTTCCACCTATATAAATGATGTTGCTTGGATAAAAATGTGTAAGAGGCAAGATTCGAAATGGAAAAGTTTATTGAACGTTTCCAGGTTTTATTTCATGATTTCTTAGGTCTTTAAAGTAAGAATTACTTGTAGTTACATACATACATTTCAGAAAAATACGCACCTGAACCTATATTAGATCCTTTTTCTCCGTTTTCTTTTAAAAAATTGATTAATTTTCAGGGCTATATTAAAAACCTACATGATTGAAGTATCTTGGTTAACATTCCCGTATTTCAAGCAAGAGCCAGGAGCCAGGCACGCCTTCGGGATTCAGCCTCACAATTTTACGAGGGATATTACTTGGAGCTAACATTTGTAATAATTTTCCGTCTTTCAAACACTATTTACTTACGAATATTCCACACGAAGTTTATAACGCCTGACAGATGACAGCGACACTCGTCCGAAAATCTAAGAACAGCTGATTGTCAGCACATGCGCACTAACGAACACAGAACGAAATGAAATAGTTATTTATGCACCGAGGGCACAAACAGGCGTTTATGGCCCGACTCGTGTTAGAGCCTGAGGCGTAGCCGAAGGCTCTAACACGCGTCTGGCATACAAAATTTTATGCACAACCGGTCATCTTACTTCTTGCAAATACTACATAAGAATTATTTTTGATAAATTTTTGCATTGCGCAAAAATAAAGTCACGCTGACAGATAGCTACTTGACTTTATTCCCAACTAAGAATTCATTCAAATAACCATAGAGACGCCGTAAACAACGACAGCCATATTGTAAATTTATGCATTCGTTTACCTACGCTAACCTAAGTACCTACTGTTACATAAAAAATAACTTTTGAAGTGTTTTAATTATTTCACAATGGAAAGTGATGAAGATTTCAGTTCTTGCACTCCACCGGAAGTTGTGGAAGCGGCTAAGGCAGCGACAATGAACTTGTTGCCTGAGTATAAACTAGATCAGTACTTTACGACCCGGCGCGGCGGGCCGTAAAGTACAAAAAGCCCGCAATATAGCTGTCAATAATAAAATGACACTTTAAGCCCTAAAACAAAGCATTTAAAGTGGCCTGCTGCGCCCGGTTGTGCATAAAGGTCTATTAGGATTTCAGAAACTATAAACTTGACAGTGATAGATCTTGATGACATGACAACTTGATTTGGATATTTCATATGTGTTGACCGCATGTGCCATCTGCAAGTGGTAGTGAATACTACACTTTCTTGAGCGACACCAATAGCCATTGGATGGACCGTCTAATGTATATTCAGCCAAGGCTGTTGCTGATTTTATGACTAATTTATTCGCGTCTCCAATTTCGGCAAAATCCTAAAACATTTTGGTCATCATTCGTTTTTATGATGATAAATAGTATTATAAAATGCAGATAGAAATATATTCAGAAATTAATGTATTGTGCCTATCCTTGAGTATTTTTAAGGTCTAAGAAAAGAATTATGTCCGGGCCTGGTATACAGGTGTCCAGACAAGAATGGGCCAAACTCCAAATCTAGTTTCCTTGGGTCAAAACAAACTGATATGAACTAATTTATCTTAGTACAATTCTGCTTCCTTAAAAAGTTATGGGTCTTCGAAGAACAATTTTTTATTTCACCTTTTTATAATTACCCGGTGCGTACTGCCTCATGTAGGGTGAAAATTGGCGCTGTCTATAGTTTACTCAAAGATATTATTGTTAAGTTACCCAAGAAACCTTCCTATACCAAGTTTCACTAAAATAACTGCAAAAGTGCGCCAGAAATAATTAAAACATTAAATAAAAAATCGTTCTTCATTCTTCAAAGGCCCATAACTTTTAAGGAAGCAGATGTACTAAGATAAATTGGATGAGATCAGTTTCTTTCCAAGGAAACTGGATTTGTAGTTTGGCCCATTCTTTACTGGACACCCTGGATACCGTCACTCTTCTTGTGTTAACTTTATATTTAAAATCGGTTTTCAAACCAAATTTTAAAGCCCATTTTAAAATAGACTATAAAAGCCGATTCTAAAATCGACTGTAAAAATTGATTCTAAAAATCTATTCCAAATCGACTTTAAAAATCGATTACAAAATCGACTTTCAAAATAGATTTCTCTCTATCGTCGATTATTCGATTTTTTCCAAAATAGATTTTCTTAAAAATCGATTAATCGATTTTGCATTTCTGCCGATACTACTACTTTATAGGTACATACTATGATTATTCCCCTACATTTACCAGGTCCTGGCGATATAAACGACTTTTTTGTACTTTCCTCCACCAATAATTTATCAACCGACAGAGATTTATCTGATTTTTATAATACCAACAAACATCCAAAAACAGTTCCAAATTTATCATTTTGCATTGTTTCAGAGAGTATCTACAATCATGAAAATATTACATTCTATCACCACCAAACAAGGTAATGATCAAATCAGCATAAACCTCATTAAAATTCGTCAGCCATTCATAATTCTTGTCTTAACTCATATTACTAATTCTTGTTTGGAAAATAATGTCTATTCAGTTTAGTGGAAGAAAACTATAGTAATACCTATCCCTAAAATAACTGTACCAGAAAAATATACCCATTTGTGCCTTGCTTATCCTATAATAATTGGAAAAATCGTGACAACAAATGCGACATTATTTAACTAAGTAGTACCGCAAAATGGGGTTACTTTGGCACTCGGGGCCTACTTTGACAGGGTGGTTTCTTAACTTTTATAATTAATTTTCATGCATTTGTTGCTATTTTGAGTTGCATTTTTTGAAGCGGGTTCTTGTTCAGGTCTAAATTAGTGTATATATGCCCAGAAATTACCAAAAGAAAGTGGGGGGAGACCATATTTGAGTTATACGGAAGAAGCACTTGCTGAGGCACTTGCCGCCATTAGGGGCGGCGTATCACAGGCGGGGGCGAGTCGACGATGGAAAATTCCGCGTGGGACTTTACAAAATAAGTTGGTCGGTATCCACCAACGGTCGCCTGAACACCCGACCGTGTTTTCGGCAGAGGAGGAGCGGCTGTTGGTGCACACTATGACAACAGTAAGTGACTGGGGCTTCCCACTTGCTCAAGTGGATGTGCGCGAAATTGAAGCAGGAAAAAGACTTAGAGTTGAGCCAGGGGAGGAGCAAGAAGAAATAGAGCCGGAAAATGTTGAGGAGGCTACAGCAGAACCAATAGAACCAGTTGCAGGACCATCCAGAGTACAGCCAGAGGGCCAAGGGCACTCTTTCAAATTTTTGCAGAATTTGCTCAGTCAACTGGAAATTCTACACCGGTCCAGATTAGATTTGTTGCATCATGTGTGAACGATGGATTTGTGGCAGCTGTAACAATGGGAGCAAAGATCCACAATTCACGTGCTCAATGTGCCTCGAATCACCATTTGACTCCGATGGCAGCATAAAAGACGCGAACTTCGAGTAAAAAATATTTTTATATTGTATATGGCTAGTTCTCAAGAATGTATTTTTATTTTGTGATACTTTTATTACAGAAAACGCTTAATTTTTTATAGAGAGACTGTTTGTTTATTTTGTTACATGTTTCCTTTAGTTATTTGTTTTATGTTTTTAATTTTTTAAGAAAAGAAATGTTTATTTTCTTTGTTTTCCATAATAAAAATGTTTGTGAAACTTTGCACGTCAATTTGACCCATTTAGAATTGGACTATGAAAGTTTTAAGGATAGCGAAAGAAAGCTGGAACCTTACCCAATTTTTCTACATGCCAAAGTAGGCCAGAAACACATTCTACTTAAGATTACAAGCATTTTTCTGACCTGCCAAAGTAACCCCATTTTTCTGCCTACTTTGGCACCCCAAAAACAAATTTTTGTCTGTTATTTTAAAAGTAAGGTAAAATGTTCATCTTTCATAGTTTGTTACGATGGCCGAATTATAAATTCAATTATTTATTTGGTTTCTGAGATATTTTGCAAAAATAGGTCAAAACCTGCAAAAGTAACCCCATTTTACGGTACGATCTGTTTCCCCATTTACAGTCAGGTTTTAGAGGCGATCATAGTTGCGAACCAGCGTTGTTGCATGTAACCGACGACTTGCTTCGGCACGTAGATAGCAATAAATTAACAGTTCTTATTCTTCTAAATTTTTCCAAGGCTTTTGACACCCCAAATCATTCTTTATTACTATCCATACTTAACTTCTTAGGTTTTAGTGATTCTTCTATAACACTAATAAAAGAATATTTTTCCCTTCGAAATAAAACTAATATTTGGCGACAAGAAATCAAACCCTCGGACCGTGGTTTCTGGTGTTCCCCAGGGATCCATTCTTGGTCCTTGGTCCTCTTCCTTTCAATATTTATACGTTTAATTTATCTCATGCCTTAAAACATTGTAATTGCTAATTCTACGCTGATGATACCCAACTTATTATTCATTTTCATTGGAAAATTTGAATCAGGCAGTGGAGATGACAAATACTGATCTTCGCGTATAGAAGTTAGTCCACTGACACCGTTTAAAGGTTCAAACTGGAAGAACTAGGGTTAGAAGCAACTTTCTCAAAAATGAAATGACTAGCCAGGAAACCAGATTGGCTAAATATCTTACTAGAAGAGCCTTGGGTACCTATATTTATTTAGGACAGAAAGTGCCCATGGAAAAGGGCAATCAAGAATAGAAAAGTTCTCAAATATTGTTTAGTTCGAAAGCACAAAAACTGAATTCGTAACATACTTATTTAACTGAAGTTGACAATTACTGAATCATCAATGAAACCTGATAGACTCGAGAACGTGTTTAGACAGTTGTCGTTTGTCGCGTAGCACTAATATAAACTTTTTTTTTGAAAAATAATAAAACAAATAAGCATCAGTTAATAGCAAGTAAATATACATTTTAAATCTACAAAAATTTGAATTTTAAACATTAAGCTTTGTAAATAGTAAATATTCGAATCGTTAGGCAAACATGCTACCGATTTTATCTCGAATAAATTTGTTCTTCGACAACAGCTTGCGTCTCCTTGCAGTACCCGTAACAATAGTACGACAAAAAGAGACGAGCACAAATCAACAAAAGGTAAAGACGAACAGCAGACGCGTTGGGTGGTTCAGCTGCGTGTGTCAGCATATTATTATTGACAATGTGTGTCGAGAGGGACATCCTTCCAATCCTATGAACATGCATTTACCACTTCTTCACACGTTGTCGCCAATACTTACAAGTGGTTAGGAGTGTTTGAACAAGATTTAAGAAGATAATTGTTAGATATAGGCATTCTTAAAGTTTCTTTAAACTACAATATATGTACTCTTATACAGCGGGTATTAAACTATTAAGTACTTGTTTGAAAAGTAACACGTTTTTTAATATCAGTAATTATAATTATTGAAACTGCCAGACTTATTTGCCCAATTGCATATGGTTTTCACGACAAATAACCTACAAATAACCTACTGTTATGGGCCTTTGGCTTCAGGACTTCTGGCACCAGTTACAAAAAGTTACGAAGAACAATATAAGTTTATCCTTGATAAAATACAAATATAACAGTAACAAGTAACGTACATACAGAGTTATGACATGACTACGAAGACAACTAAAAGTGTTCTTAAGTATTTGAGCAAAACTACCACTATTTATATTCGAAAAAATTTTATAAAACGGCCTCTCTTTCTTCATGTTTTTATTTTGAGTTTAGTTCATTTGGTTAGCTAACGGCATCAGTCGATTTGCTTCCTCACGCAAAAATGAAATGATGTCTTCCTGTTTCGGCATTTCTCTTCCCTTCATTCTTCTGTTCCATTCTCTAGCGGTATCCTTCTCTAAACGCTTCAGGATTGTATGCACAATTATAGGCGTGTTCCATTGTTCCGTTATTTCTCCCAAGGCCTTAATAGCTAGGACGTGATTTTGGATTCGGTTTAATAATTTCTTTATCTCCTCTGCAGAATTATTCTTCATAACTGGAGTTTCTAAAAGTAGGTCATAGTGACGCAAAATCAGGATATATTTGACATCATAGGTGTCTTCTAATAATTTCCAAGCTTCTGTGTAGTTAGAGTCGGTCGACTCAAATGCCTCGATTGTTTTTGCTGCTTCTCCAACCAATGTGGCATGCAAATAATCAAGACGGTTGGCGTCGGATTGCTCCTGCATCAAACACCACACAACCTGCTGAGTACCTACGTAGACTTTTTGAAGTTTCCCTTGGAATCATTTTTTGTTGAACCCATATGACATTGTCGCTCTTCACAAAACTTATTATTTAGGACTATCGGTAGGTACCTTCAGTTGTTGTGCTGGCCGAGGTGGAGTTTTAGTATTGAAAATACTTCTGGGCTCGTGTATATGGGACTCATCTTAGGAAAAATGTATCGACACGCGACAGATTCTGTTGGCGGCGCGCGCAGTCGAGGCCGCTAATAAATTGGATGGAGAGCGCTAGCCAGATGTAAACTTAAAGTACGGCGAGCGCGAGTACGAGGATATCGCGTTGCAATAAAAGCGAGAATAAAAGTCCAAACTGTACAAAACGGATGCGTTAATATTTTGTTACGTATTGCGTCAGTTTGACTATGTGCCTTGTGCGTGTCACAAATCATTTCTTTTATTTTATTGTATCGATAATATACCAACTTGAAACGGCACAGATCACTTTTGTTGGACATCTTAGAAACCGAGCAGTTGTGTCGGTATTTTCAATACGCCTATGATACTTGCGTAAGATGCGAGGTCTGTGAATTTTTTTGTAAGTACCTGCTTGTGTGATGCTGTCGATAAATAATATTACAATATTACCACTACTCTCATTGTCTGCTGCATCACTGACTTGATTCACTTGATTCAATTATTGTTCATAGTCGACGACGACTAAGTTTGGAGTTTAGTGCATGTTTCTCAGAAATTTTTGTCTCGGTGTAACTTTGAAAATGCCTGTTTTTGTTTTACGTTCTGCCTCTTTGATGGTGTGTTTGTATCCCGAAGAAATATACAGTAGAATATGAGTAGTTCTATCTTATATGTTTAGTAATGTGGTGTAAAGTAATGTAATTCTGTTTGTTTGTTTCTGTCTATAGGAGCATTTGGTACTCGCGTTGCGTTTGATTGAGTTTTTGAGTCGCTCGTCCCTATTTTTTCACGAGCTACCTCTGGCGTTTCTGATCGCTAACTGTTTGTGTGAATTTTGGAGTATCAGGGGACAAATTCTTGTTGCCCCTGCACTGTTTTTAACTGTGCGATTTAGGACGCTTCTTATTTGGATGTGGCTCATTATCCAGAAGTAGTAGTTCGTGCATTTTTCACACCGTTGTTGCCTTCTTAGCAAATACTAATTTTAAAAAAATATAGATGGGTGCCTAAATTAGCCACAAGCATGGACTACGCATACACCAAAGGTGTATGCGAGGAAGTCAACAACATATTTTGGCTTTCAGGTTTGGCAATGAACCAGACACATCGCCTTCTCCTTTTGCGAGCTCTTCACCACAATAAAGAAAGATATTCCTGCCCACACTTTGTACGTTCTCATATAGTTAAAATAGCATTCTAAGTTCACACCTCGGATTTAGAAGTGGTTCATGCCCAATTAACTTCTGAATCCTATGCACTCTAAAGCAGTTTCCTAATATTGTGTCTACATATAAACTACCTAACACATGACGGTATTTAATAAGTTTGTTTGTAATGTAAATTGTATTTGAATACATTTCTTTAAATATTTCCATTTATTCGCTTTATCGATCCGTTCACAAAGTGAAATCCGAATATTTCAATCAGTTGGTAACAATTATATCGCGGATATCCTACAAGATATATGATACCATATAAGCAAATCGTTTTATTTACATAAGAGTTCAGCCACAGAGGGCAAACGGTGGTCCGCATTGTGTGTGAGGGGAACAGGGACTAATAAAACCTCAGACTCGTGAAAGACCCCTCTTATCACGGTATTATGTTTGAAGCCCTGCTTCTCGCAGGCAAATTAAGCTCCGTTCAGAATTTCAATGTAAATAAACAGCTTTCTCGATTTTTTCTTTTCCAATTTCAATGTTCACACTTGCACAAATATCAGTTCTTTGTTATATTTTCACATATTCTTAAATCCAAATCGCAATAGGAACAGCGTGTGTGTTGACAGAAATAAGTAAAATTAGATCACAGGCTGATTTTAAAGGAAGGTGGTACCTATGCGACTCAGAGGTTAACATCGTCTAATTAGCTCCCACGCAGCAGCAGTAGCTATGTTTTACTGACGTACGTAGTACATGTATACTTCGTAATTATGCTAAAAATTTTCATTCAAAACGGGACACACCTCTATCCATTTTTCACGAAGTATAAGTTTTGCGTTGTTCCGACATCTTTTCGCTGAATTATATCATTTTGTGAACTCGGAAATCAGTCCAAATTATACACACCCTAGTAATTTAAATACTGCTAGAGGGTTGGACAAAGAAAGGGAACGATATCAAAGGTCTAAGTCTATTGGAGAAGAAGTTTAATGATGAAGATGCATTTTGAACGAGATCGAGGAAGAAATAAATGAAAATGAAGCAGAAGCAGGAGGATTTGAAGAAGAAGAATGACATGCCTCTGACGGATTAGAAAATGATCAGACCGTGCATATCTAAGTTTAGTTTATTACCTACCATTTTTCCATTCCAAAGATATATACTCTGCACTTAACAATATACCAAACAAATGCAGACAGACCCAGGACAAACAAAATCAGTCATTTTCGAAATACAAAAGCATATATATACTTAAAAATGATTTTTTTCATTCTGCAAAACCCACAAGTTTAACAAAAAAACAATTAAGGCTATTTTGACAAACTGCTTCACAAACGTTTATACATTCTTTTATCATTTTAACTCGCAGGGTATATTATGTACTACCTACGAATCATAGTATAAGTATATATAGTATGCTGGATAGGCAGCCCAATTTTGTTACCACTCGCGCATGACGTAGGTGCGAAGCAGAGATTTGCGGGAAACACTTCTCCGTGATGTGCGAACGCAATGATGCGGTGTTGTTAGTGTTTCGTATTATACGAATTTTAAGCATTATTTGCAATTTATGTTATGAAAAAAATTATGTAACATTAAGTTAAAATGACTGGTTGTGCTGCAGCGATCAGCGAAGTCTCAAAATTTCTATTGGAAGACAAAAGGTGGGTACCTCCGTGTTAAGAGTCCAGCAAACCCGTTTAAAATGAACCTGAAAACTGGATTCGTAGTACTATGCTCATTTTTAAACGGTGAAAATTGAAATGTTGAATTTTGGACAGTTTATAAACGAAACTTTATATTATGTTTCTATAGAAAGAAACGTTAAAAATTTTATCTTAGAAAGTGTCAGTTCGCTCATGAAATTGACCAACTTCACACGTGCATAGCGCCAAGAGATTTACAGTTTTCGAAAAATTGTTTCAATAGCGACATAAAATATACCTTCTTCTACCATAATCAGGCTTTCGTGTTGCTAAATTTACTAGGATGAAGGTTTAATCGTGGTACAGCGAGAGCACTGCAAACGCAAAATATGCCTTGGTATGTGCTGCCGCCCCGTGCCGACTGAGCGTAAACTTAGAGCGGAGTTTTCTCCTTTACTAGGTACCGAAAGCGCGGGCTTTGAATGTGCGTTGTTCTTGTGTCCATAAATGTGTTTAGCGCGACGGTGTTGCAACACAGCTGATAGTTTGCTCCGATTTCTAACGAATACCTCATCGACCCGATGCCCCCCAGGTGTAACTTTTGACCTGCTTTGCTGGACTCTTAAGATACGCAAAACGCCGGCCGCCATTTCAAACTTTCTTCAACTCTATTTTCCTAGTAATTAATAATACCAGTTTTATCCTAGGTGTACCTAGATATCAACAGCAAAATAAAATTTAAACCATCAAAAAATATATTTTATGTCTTATTATATTACAGAATTAAGGCACGCATAGCGCTGCGATCCAGGTGTGCTTCGCAGCCGACGTCATAATGTGCGATAAGGATAGAGCTACCCTGCGCGTTGGCAGGGCTTGCTACGAATTACTTTGCTTGATACCAATTAATTAATCATGATAATAGAAGTCCCGCCCTTGTACCATCTGGTGCCAGCTCACACTAATCCTATGATTAGCCTATGGTGCTATGGTGAACATACAAGTAAGGTGCTTAATAATTTAGCCTTTAGTGGTAGAGCGCTAGATTCGAGTTCAATTCCTAGTGCCCGCAGTCCGCTACTCAGCCCACGGAAATGAGTATCTAGTGAAAATCTGGAGTAATAAATAATAAACGGTTCCAGCCATAACGCTGGCCCCGTTAGCGTATTAATAATAATAATAATAACATTAAATGGCTTTATTAGAAGCAATACACATCCATATTAGCATAATATAATATGCAACATGATCAAAAAAATATTAAATCAAAATAGCGTATGCCTCCAAAACGCGAAGTTCAGATGAGCAGCACATGCTGAACATCTGTTCTTCCACTTAACTTAACTTAACTTAACCTAAGAAGATCAAAAGAGTGAGGGACAGTAAAGTGAGAAAGAAGAATAGAAAGATAAAGATAACGACAGAGAACAGAAGAAGAAGAAAGTAACCTCCAGAATGTGGTGTACAATATCCAACCTGTTACCGCATAAATTGTGAAATAGCAAGAAGTTTTTTATATTTGGATTTAAATACACTTAGAGACAAAGGTTTAAATTCAATTGGTATATTATTGTAAACTCTTGTTATCTGATAACTGAAACATCTCTTAAAAAATTCTGTTCTAAGGCATTGTTTACTATTATACAGAGCATCAGTGCTCTGAATCGTAGTAATAATAATGGGTTTAAATAAAGGGTGAGTGAAAATGTCTCTTTCGTTGATGGCGATTTTTTGTTTATAAGAAAAAAGCTGAATCACTAGAACAAAACAAACCCACCGCGGCGAGACACGAACCCCTAGACTTTCGTTGAGGACGCATTAACCACGAAGGTATTGCCTATCGAATTTAACTAAATAGTATTTATGCCCTGAATCGTGGTCTGAATCGCAGTATATAGTACAGCTGCTCTGTATAATAGTAAACAATGCCAATACGCGCCCCGTTACGCACTGAAATGCACGTAATATGCAGATACTAAATTAAGCACCTCTACAGTGTTTACCCGTACACTGTCGTCAGACGGCATAAAGAGGAACTACTGCTATTACATTTAAATACAATATACATTCCAGTAACTAATTAGGCATACTTTAAATTAACTCGAAGTTTCGACAAATTTCGTACGTCATCATCAGAATTTTTATTTGTTTCCTGCGACTTTGCAATTGCATATTTATATATTTTTACAGGCAGATACTATTAGTGAAAAACAACGTACTTGGAAATGTACCGGGTGTCCAAATAAGAAAGGATGCCGGCCATATCTAAGGAACCGTTCATGGTACAGCTATGTTTGCTAAAGTTTGCTAAATTCGGTTAAATCAAACCGAAGTTACAAGCATCTCCACAACCAGATGCTCCCCTTCCCCCACCGCTGCTATTTGATGATTTAGATCAAGAAGTGGTAAACCAAAATTATACAAAATATATTAAAGATTGCAATATTCGTATTTTTGATCTACTTTATCTGGGCATATTTTAGAGAAAACCATGTTTTTTGGTCAACTATGACTATTACGCCCTCTAGCAGCAAACTTAGAAACTTGAAAATAATTTCCAGTGATTTCTCTTGGCCACTTTTATTATTATTTTTTCTTTCCCATAGCTGTACCATGAACGGTTCCTTAGATATGGCCGGCATCCTTTCTTATTTGGACACCCTGTACAAGAAATACTTGTGATTGGAAACAGAATGCGCGAAGAAGATGTAGATAAGCTGGATTAGAGTACAAAGATAGCAAAGGTAAACAGCAAAAATCAAAAACAGTAAAAGGTCAGCGCAACTGCAGAATGAGGTGTCAATTAAAAATCAACTTTCAAGATCAACGTTGTTTACACCAACATTTCTGGATCAGCAAAAGCGCATGGAATAAAACGTGGTGAGCCTATGCGCATGTTTTGACATTTTGTTATTGACTTGACGTTGACAGCACGAGTCCGCCACACTCGAGTACGAAAGCTTGCAGTTTGCAAGTCCTGGCACGGGAGTGCGAGTGTGCAGGCGATTTTCGAATGTGTGCGTTTTGTTGAAAATGAATGTATTGAATTTCCTAAAGCAAGCTATGCACTCGAACTCGCACTCCAGCACGTAATTTGATTGAAAATGGGCCTTTAATCGCCTTATCTTATTCCATTTACAAAATTAAATAAATCATTGTTTCCAATAAAGTTATTATGTTTTTAGTGCCATTTTGTCAACAATAATTTTTAAATTTGACAGCTAAATTCTTTTTATTTCTTTGAATAATATAATATTCAAATTGTTCGATCGAGCATAAAATTTTATATGTACGACGCGACGGTCCCAAACAGCTTCTACGAATTTCGGCGTGTTGTATACCTCACAGCTTTGCGCTTCGGGCTTCAATCACTCGTCGGGCTCTTAAGCCTTGATACATAAATAACTACTGCAATATGTTTTAGTGTTGGTTTGCCATGCAATTATTCATTTCACAAAATACTTATGGTAAAGATGCCAATATGGAGATCGTTATCGCATAAATTCGGTAAAGCATGTCATTATAACATTAAGTAGTAATGTGGTAACGTTTGGTATTGGTATTGGTAGTAGATAAAATATTTTATTTTGCCACCTCTGATACATTAATAAGGGAAATAAAATGTGCTGTTTTGGTTATTATAAATCATTCATGATTGCAGTCGAGAGCCGATTCTATAGCGGAGCGGCGAAGAGCAGTTTATGGGTATAAGCCGAGGATATAAATCTGGCTAAATTTTTTCGGCGTTGAAGGTACCAATTATTCCTAATGTATAAGTTTATTATAATTCATCATCATAAGGTTCTCAGTCCGAAGACTGGTTGGATGCGTACCTCCACTCTTTTCTATCCTGAGCTAACCTATACGCATTTCCCTAAAAGTAGAACATCCTACATCCCTAACTATTCGAGAGCAGTAGTCTAATCTAGGCCTACCCCTACCTCTTTTTATTCCTATCTCTGACTCTAGTATGTCGCGAACTATTCCTTCGTGTCTTAGAAGGTGTCCTACCATCCTATCTCTCCTACTCTTTATTGTCTTCCATACCTTTCGCTTTTCCCCAACTCTTTCTAATACTTCCCTATTGCTAACCTTATCTATCCACGGTATCTTCATCATGCGCCTGTAGCACCACATTTCAAACGCTTCTACTCTTTTTCGATCCGCTTCCCCTATTGTCCAAGTTTCGCACCCGTATAATGCCGTACTCCATACATACGACTTTAAGAGTCTCCTTCTAGTCTCAATATTAACCGTTCTCGAACATAACAGTTGTTTCTTTCTGTTAAACGCAACTCGGCCCTGCGCTATTCTTTGTTTTATATCTTTAGTGCTCCTACCGTCTTGAGTTATTTTACTTCCTAAATAGCAGAAATCCGCGACCTCCTCTATCTTCTCATTTCCTATTTGTATGTCAACTTTAGTTCTATTTTCACATCCCCTACATACCAAAATTTTAGTTTTATTTTTTTGACTTTCATGCCATAGCCCTGTGTCAAAACTGCTTCCATTTCATTCAAAGCCGCTCCTAATTCTTCTTTGCTAGATGCTAACACTGCTATATCATCCGCAAATCTGAGCATGTTAATAGTTTGACCCTGTACGTTAATCCCTGAGGCTGTTCTGTCCTTAACAATATTAATAGCATCTTCGATGTATAAGTTGAAAACTAGAGGTGACAATGCACATCCCTGTCTCACTCCCTTCCGGATATCTACTTCCCTTCGTTCCTGCTCACATTCTATAACTGCCTTTTGCTTTTCGTAGAGATTATGTATTATTCTTCTGTCCCTATATTTCATCCCTACCTTTCTCAGCACTTCGAACATCTTCCCCCATTTTACGTTATCGAAGGCCTTTTCTAAATCTACAAATCCTATATAGACGCTCTTTCTCTTTTCTATTCGTTTTTTCATGTAAAATAAAAACTCTGTATTTTCTGCTTTTACTACATTTCTTTGAACCATCCCTATAAAGCCGCAACTGCTTCTCAATAGCCGCACAGCTTATTTATTTCGCAGTTAATGATAAAATAGTAAAGTGGCCGATGCTAAATATAGTTTCAGAAATGTATTCAATAAAATGTATGGAACCCTATAAATATTTATACCTAAAAAAATTTTATGCGTACTTTTACTCACAGCTATAGTCTCTGCCATCCAGCATTTACCAACAAACAAAGTCATAAACTCACCTCTACCCTTTCTTCTTTCAGATCGACTTTAAGCGCCAGTTGTTCTCTAAGTACTACGTCCGGATAATGCGTCTGCTCGAAAGTAGCCTCTAACTGTTCCAGTTGTTCTTCACTAAAAATCGTTCGATGTCTGCGTTTTCGTTTGGGTTGTTGATGCTGGGGATGGTGTCCGTGCGGACCCCCAGACAAGGACGCCGCTTGAGAAGCCGCCGCTAGGGCCTGCACGTATCCCGGATAAAATCCGGGATATGCCATTGCTGAAAAAGTTTATTTTAAAAATATACGAGTTCAAAATCAATCGCAACTGCTGCAGGTTATTTGAATAGTATGAAATAATAATATTATTCCAACTAGGAACCCCTTAGCGAAAGCGGCGCGGACTCCTAATTCCCTTTCCTTATTATGCATGAAAGAACTGAGAAAAAGTGAGTTGAAAAAACTTGCCAGATTTTTAAAAGTAAGACGATTTTAATCTTTCGGGAATTGTGTTTAAAAGCTTACTTTTCTGCTCTGCTTGCGTTTTGAAATGTATAATAATTTTTAAAAGCAATTTTTCCTATAGGGGATTTTTAAGTTAATAAGGTAGGAAAAGAATAAGCTTAATTCACAGCGGGAACGGAAAGGGCTCAGTTTAGCAACTCTTTATGCCGCCAGGGTTTTACATCTTTTACTCGAGATTAAAACAACGACTATGAAGATTTAGGATTAACCCTCACAAGTTAAGCTGACGTTGAAATATGCATAACGTGGCTCTACCCCAAATTCTTTACGTCGCGTCGCACGCTTTGAAGTGCCATATGCCACACATCACGAGAAACGCTGCAGTTGTTGCACACACAATTTCCCGACCTCGTTATCGTTTCGACGATCAAAATTGGCCACCAAGATCGTGTGATATCAAGCCACTGGATTTTTTTCTTTGGGGCTATGTTGAGGGCTATGTGAAGCAAAAAATGTATGCCAATAACCCCAGAACAATTCCAGAGCTAAAGGACGAGATTCGCCGTGTTATTCGTGAGCTTCCACATCAGGACTTATGCCGAAGAACAATGGAAAATTTTATCAAAAGGG
Source organism: Xestobium rufovillosum (assembly GCA_963966045.1). Taxonomy (NCBI): domain Eukaryota; kingdom Metazoa; phylum Arthropoda; class Insecta; order Coleoptera; family Ptinidae; genus Xestobium; species Xestobium rufovillosum. The sequence continues at coordinate 13,410,498 of OZ014500.1, forward strand.
TGGAAATCTGCCAGGCTGCTCGTGGCAGTCATTTGGCCGATATCATTTTTCATGTTTAATGTCAGTGTCTTAACATTATATAAAAATAAAAATATCAGCAGTTTCTCAAAAAGCAACGGGTTTTAACATTTAAAATGTAACGTAACCTCAAACTGAATCACCCTATACAAAAAAACATGAATATAAATAAAAATTAATTTAATTTTTCACATTTACACAATAGGCAGGTTCGGTAATTTTCAAATTTCATTAAAATTGATAGAGTTTATTATACTGAAGGCAGTTAAGTTGTTAATTTTTGTTAAAAAATTTCCTTCGCCTGTGAAGCCGTTGCAAAGTTTTCCGTCGGTGCGAGGCTAGAAATCGTACCTTGCAGCGAGAGTAGGCCGCGTGACGTCAGAACTTAGTATAGCGTACAAGTCCCAGCTTCAGCGCGCAGCAGTCCCATAAGTATTATGCATATGCATGTGTAGTTAAATTGTTAAATATTTTATTAACTGGTTCTAACTGGTGTTTTCTGTTTTGTACCCAGACTAATACATCGTACAGCACACCAATAAAACGGAAAAAGTTGTTCGTTGGAGCCAGAAGAAAAATCGGTCAGCATTATCGATATTTTCGCGAGTTAGTTTATCATTGCAAAAGTTTATAAAATTATCGGCTGCCCCATTGTAGCCACTCTAAATAAAATCGAACCTAATGTAATTTATCGACAGTTTTCTGGGACCCCTTGGTACTTGGTAACGTGTTACGGTTAGCATAATTTGAAACAGGATGCTAGGAGCATGACGGAGCCAAATACTGAATCGCCGTAGCGTTCCCTCCCTGAACTAAAAAAGGAAATTTTATTAACTATTTTACAATAATAATTAAATAGTACATCATAAAGTTCTCTTTTGAAGACTGGTAGGACGCGTACCGCCATCCTTTCCCTGAGCTAGCCTACGCATTTTCGTAAAAGTAGAACATTCTACATCCCCAACTATTTGAGAGCAGTAGTCTAATCTGCTCCAACCTCTACTTCTTTATTCCTATCTCTGACTCTAGTATGTCGCGAACTATTCCTTTGTGTCTCAGAAGGTGTCCTACCATCCTACGATCCTATTCCCTATTCTTTATTGTCTTCCATACTTTTCTCTTTTCTGAACTCTTTCTAATTCCTCCTTATTGCTAACTTATCTATCCACGGTATCTTCAACACCCGTCTGTAGCATCACATTTCAAACGCTTCTACTCTTTTTCAATCCGCTTCTCCCATTGTCCAAGTTTCGCACCCATAGGTATAATTTCGTACTCCATACATGCGTCTTTAAGAGTCTCTTCCAAGTTTCTACATTAACCGTTCCAGAATATAGCAGTTGTTTCTTTTTGTTAAACAAGTACCTAGTACCTACGTAGCGTAGTTTTTTGATTCGCGTGAGTTGTATTTGTTTCCGTTTTTTTAAAAAATTTCCAATCCGTTATAAAACTGTTAACTTGATAACTTGTCAATCACTTAGGTATACATACCTACATAAATGAGTAGGTATGTATTGTATTGTATTAGAGAATATAGGTAGGTACCTATTTTACAAACAGAAGTAAGCAGGTGTCTACAATCTACATACCTACTTATACTGAATTATAAAAGGCATGTACAGTTAATAAATTGTTGACTTTGTTTTACTTATACCGGTCTGCCTTTACACTACTGTTTTGAGGTTGAATGAAATTGGGGTTAGATGCAAGAATCACTCACCATTTCCACATTTACCGGGACATTTACCTACTACATAAATATGGCAAATTATGTGAATCGGACTTTTGATACCCTTGTTGTATCATTATATCGATTATGTTGTCTTTGTTTTATGTTTCATTGACACCTTACTTTAAAAATTCACCCTCGAAATAGTCCCAATAAGTATGTTATGAGATAGGTACCGCTTCACGGGCACTTCAAGAGAAGTGGGAGGAGCGCCTTACGAATCTCTGACGTCAAACCAATAACAAAGCGAACTAGCATGTGATAAGCTAATTTGTTTCCCTTATTACGCCGCAAAAAAATTTTTTAGAAAAAAATTTCGCCGTAAATCAATTACAATAACAATTTTCTGTCATTTTCATGCCAAAAATAAATATCTTATTTTTCTCCGAACCTCCCTATTGTGTAGCCTTATTAATTATAGAATCCTTCCCTTAATTTTTCTCTTAATACCTAGCATATTTCGATTTTGCCCTATCGTCCCCTGTGTGTGATCAATGAAAAAGTTCACCTTATACTAGTGGAAAGTGGAAGATGAAGCAAACCATAGATTTATTAACCATATTTGGGGGGGGGGGGGGGTTCATTAAGAAGGCAGGTACAAGGAGAGAAAATGGAATAATCGGTTCCTTTGGATTAGGCAATAGGAACGACAGGGGCGTTTTGACTGACAGATTTTTGCGATAAACATCAGCTAAACGTCGCGAACACTATATTTCAACATCACGTTAGGAGACGTTATACGTGGAAGATGCCAGGGGACCTAGGGAGATATCAAATAGATTGCATTCTTGTTAGGCAAAGATTTAGAAATCAAGTTAAGGGTTGCAGTATATTGGGTCACAAACAGGATTAAAGTGGAAAACCCAGGATAACAAAGTATATTGTGACTCTGATAGACGAGAGGCGAAAATATAAAAATAGGTTATATGAAGGAGGGAAACAAAGGCATAAAGCGGTCAAGTGAGAAATTATTCGGAAATGTAGGAAAGTGAAAGAGCAATGGATCGATAATAAATGCAAAGAAGTGGAAGATAAGTTCGAAGTAGGAAAGATTGATGAAGCATATAAAATAATTAAGATAAATTTCAGAGAAATTGGATCTAGCAGCAAGAATATTAGAAACGAGGCAGGTGACTTCCTAATCGAAAGAGAGGAAAAGGTAGATAGGTGGAAGGAATATTTGGGAATCTTATATGCGGGACAAGAACTAGGAGATATATTAGAAAAGGAAATGAGGGAAGAGGTGAGATTCCAGAAGATTACAAATGGAACATCATTGTCGCTTAGCCAAAAAGTAAAGGCGGAGATAACTGTGAAAATTTTAGAACTATCAGTTTAACTTCTCACGCCCCAAAAATTTTTAATAGAATTGTGCAAAGAAGGATGAAGAAAAGGGCGGAAGAAATATTAGGAGAAGATCAGTTCGGATTTAGGCGAAGTAGAGGAACGCGCGAGGCCATTCTAGCTTTACGAGTAATTATGGAATAAAACAATAGGAAAGGGAAATAGCGCCTGTACAGGAATTTGTAGAAAAAAGCCTTCGACAACATAAAATGGGGGAAGATGTTCGAAGTGCTCAGAAAGATAGGGATGAAATACAGAGGCAGAGAAATAATACATAATCTCTACAAAGAGCAAACGACGTTTATAGAATTTGAGCAGGAACGAAGAGAAGTGGATATCCGGAAAGAAGTGAGACAGTGATGTGAGTTGTCGCTTCTAATTTTCAACTTATATATCGAAGATGCGATTAATATTGTTAAGGACAGAACAGCCTCAGGAATTAATGTACAGGGTCAAACTATTAACATACTCAGGTTCGCTGATGATATAGCAGTGTTAGCACCCAACAAGGAAGAATTAGGATTGGCTCTGAACGAAATAGAAGTAGTTTTAATCGAGGGCTACGGCATGAAGATCAAAGCAAAATGTTGGTATGTAGAGGGCGTGGAAATAGAACTAAAACTAAAATATAAATAGGAAATGAGAAGATAGAGGAAGTCGCGGATTTCTGCTGTTTAGGAAGTCAAATAACTCGCGATGGTAGGGGCACTAGTATATAAAACAGAAAATAGCGCGGGGCCGAGTTGCGTTTAACAAACAGAAACGACTGTTATGCTCGGGAACGGTTAATGTAGAAACTCGGAAGAGATCCTTAAAGACGTATGTATGAAGTACGGCATTGTACAGGTGGAAAACTTGGACAATAAGAGAAGCGGGTCTAAAAAGAATAGAAGTGATTGAAATATGGTGCTACAGACGCATGATGAAGATATCGTGGATAGATAAGGTTAGCAATTGGGAGGTATTAGAAAGAGGTAGGGGTAGACTACTGCTCTTAAATAGTTGGGAATGTAGAATGTTCTACTTTTAGGCAAATTCGCAGGTTAACTCAGGATAGGAAAGAATGGAGGTACGCGTCCCACCAGTCTTCAGACTGAGAACTTTATGGTGATGAAGTGAAATTCAGAATTTCTCGACCATGCTGTAGGTAAATGACGGAAGGGAGTGAACTTGTTAATCGGATCAATTTTAAACAGTTTTGTTCGACTTTTCAGATGAGCAAATATTTGTGAAAAATAAATACTTAAGCTTGAAGCTAAATTGTTTATTTCTGCGGGTTATTTATTGTTTAATTTTTATTTAATAGGTGGTTTAAGTTCTTATTTATATTTAAAAAGTGTAAAATGGAAGAAAAAGTGCTAAAATTAGTGTTGTTAACGACTTCATTTAAATAATCCACTGCGCCGGTTCTATCACCGACATTCTCGCGCCGTAAATTGCAGTAGTTTGTTGAATTTTATTTTTAAACAAAATGACTGCATAAATAAATGCTTTTACAAGACAAACGGTGAAAAAAGGCTTCATAGTAATCGCCATATATTGATTTAATGCTAAGGAATCAGGATGAAAGGTAAAAATAGAATGTGAAGTGCAAGGTCATTTAACCTCCATTTAAAATGCATTGAAAAATTTTATTCAACTATTCTCTTAGGATAGCGTTTTAAATTTCGCGCTTTGATTTCGCCGTTACACTAATAGACTCTATAGTACCTAAATGACACAAATCGAGTCAGTAATGGTTTATTGTCCTGAACTTGAGAGAAACAGTGTCTTTCTTTCAATTAGAATTGTCAGAGACAACCTTATTGTTAAAAATATTAAGTCAAGATTTTAGTGCAATACATTTTTGTGAATCAGTAATATCCATAAAATTTTGTCAATGGCCCTAATCACGGCCGAAACCTAGAAGAATATTGTACGGGAAGAATTTTAATATTAACATACAACTCACAAACTAAACAAAACGAATTTAAATGTACTCGGGTACTTAACCGATTTTTAATCAGATTGTTGGAGGTGCAAAATTTGTAAACAGTGGTATGCAAGTCCTAGATTACTAAAATTGGATGGTAACAAGTGGGAAATTATTCGGAAATGTAGGAAAGCGACAGAACAGTGGATTGATAATAAATGTAAAGAAGTGGAAGATAAGTTCGAGGTAGAAAAAACTGAAGAAGCGTATAAAATAATTAGGAGATATTTCAGAGAAATTGGATCTAGCAGCAAGAACATTAGAAACGAAGAACGAGACATGCTAATTGGAAGGGAGGAAAAGGCAGATAGGTGGAAGGAACATTTGGGAATCTTATATGCGGGACAGGACCTAGGAGATATATTAGGAAAGGAAATTAGTGTAGAGGATGACCTAGGCTGTCCTATAATAAGCGAAAAATTTGAGCTGGCATTAGAAAGTTTAAAACCAATAAAGCACCAGGTGTAGACAGATTGCAGGCAGAAATTTTAAAGTGTGCAGGTCAAGAAGTACGAGAGTGTTTATTTAAAATAGTTAGCTGTATATACCAAGCAGGTGAGATTCTAGAAGGTTAGATGTGAAAATTTTAGAACGATCAGTTTAATTTCCCACGCGTCAAAAATTTTAACTAGGAATGTTCAAAGAAGACTGGAGAAAAGGGCGGAAGGAATATTAGGAGAAGATCAGTTCAGATTTGGTCGAAGTAGAGGAACGCGAGGAAATTCTAGCTTTACGAGTAATTACAGAAAAAACAATAAAAACGGGAAAGAGCGCCTGTATAGGATTTGTAGATTTAGGAAAAAGCCTTCGAGCTTCGACAACGTAAAATGGGGGAAGATGTCCGAAGTGCCCAGAAAGGTAGGGATGAAATATAGGGACAAAAGAATAACACACAATCTCTACAAAGAGCAAACGGCAATTATAGAATTTGAGCAGGAACGAAGAGAACTAGATATCCGGAAGGAAGTGAGACAGGGAAGTATGCTTTGTCACCTCTAGTTTTCAACTTATAGTATATCTAAGATGTGAGTAATATAGTTAAGGACAGGACGGCTTCAGGGATTAACATACAGGGCCAAACTGTTAACGGATGATATAGCAATGTTAGCATCCAGCAAAGAAGAATGATTTGGAACGACTCTGGACGAAATGAAAGCAGTTTTGATAGAAGGCTACGGCATGGAGATCAATAAAAAGGAAACCAAATATTAGAATGTAGGGGGCACGAAAATAGAACTAAAACTAAAATGCAAGTTTTCGAAAATCTGTCGAATTATTTTCAAGTTATTCTCACTCTCTTGTGATATTACTACATACTGATTATTTTTTTCATCGTCAAATTGGCCAATTGAAACATTTCATTTGGGTCCCGTAGCGTGTATTATTTCGGTTATTTTTTGACGTTTCTATTTTCCAATAAATGAACAGTATTTTTGATCACGCGTTTAATTCTGACCGATTAAATCATTATTATAGTGAGAATTTTTTACCTAACTTGTCCCAGCGGGAATTTTTTTTAGTATTTTGTTTTTGTTGATAAAACGACTTGTTTTCTGGTTTTGACATATGTCATATGTTCTAATCGCAAATTGTGACACTGAAAGAATAATATTGAAGAGTTGTTTCACATTTGAACGTCAAAAAATAACCTTTCGAATACCACACGACAGTAAGAATAACTTGGAAAATAATTCTTCACATTTTACTCAAACTTGTCGCCATTCGGCAATAGCCACTCGAGCCCTACGGGCTCTTGTGTCTATTGCCTGGCGACAAGTTTTCGAAAATCTGTCGAATTATTTTCATGTTATTCTCACTCTCTTGTTATATTACGTACGGTAATTTTTTTTCGATAATTTTGCTTGTTGATAAGTTGCCATAGTTGCGAATTTGCAGGTGCATTTATAATTTATAATCTAGTTACTTTAGAGCCTGCCAAACGTCAAATATTCCCAACACCTTTCTTTGTATATGAATTAATTGAAATAAAATTCGTTTTGAACTACATTGCTTCGATTCAAAAAATAATCTTGTTGAATACAATTCATGGTCTGGAATTTTTAGGTAATTTTACTCAAGCTGTTTCTTTTGCTAACCACTCGTGTAAATTTGACAGTTAAAAAATCACGAGCGCTTGCGCGAGTGATATTCTGTCGTGGTTACCAAGCAAAGCAACAGCTTTCGTAAAATTTCTGACAATTCCAGACCACTTATTGTATTACTATACCGAAAATTTTCTCTCCATGAAAAACCCTTCCAGAAAACATTTTATTAATTTTCTCGACTTCGAAAATTTTCATTTATGTCGACACTATACATACAGTAAAAATTTATTTCATTCAGTGCCAAATGGTGCTGGTGAGGAATTACAAGATTTTCAGAACAAATTTCAGAAATAAACGTATGTACTTTCAATTTAATTATATTTTAATAAAAATTTTCAAAGTTCAAAAAGTGCATAAAAATTAATAATTGGATCAAAAATTATACCTATATGGTATGAGAGTTTGGGAACAAGCAGGCTTTGTAATCTAATCTGGGGGCGTACTGTATATAGACCAAGAGCCCATAGACCAAAAATTGTGCATAATAGGTTTACTCCAAAAATGCCTGAGATGTTGTGATTTTTGGGTCGTGGAGCACAGAAATGCCCATGCTAGTTTTTGTTTTTGGTACAGTGATGTGTGGCAGACCCGTAAATGTGTAAAAAAATTGTTTAAAAAAGTATTATAGGTTTAGGACTGGGGTTTGCGGGAAGCGCTAAATAATAAAAAGTAATTCAGGGGACGCGGTTCGCTTGTTGTGAATTCTGGGACACTGACCCGCTGCAGGGGTCAAACTGTGTAAATAAATCACCCCCAAAAAAATCGTAGGTTTACGCATGGGGATTGGAGGGATCTCTTAATTTACCCCCAAACATCATGAATGTTGACTCCCATTCATTTTGGTTGGTACAAAGAGGCGCCACTCTCGCGACATTTTGTAAATTCACTCAGGTAAAAAAAATCATAAGTTTATGAATGGCGTTCAGTAACTTGTTTAATATAAACATACTGAGGGCGAAAATACATTCGCCATCGTTGAAAAGTGGTACAAAAGTCTTGCCATTCACGATAATTGATTGTGCACTGAAGCTTCGTTCCTACTGCGTGTAGATTACTGCAGTAAATAGGAAATGCAAAAAATAAAAAAAAAATTAAAATGGTTCTATGAAACGTTTAGCTGCACATACCAGACAGGCGATATTCCAGAAGAATACAAACGGAACATCATAGTAGCTTTGCCAAAAAGGAAAGGCGCGGATACGTGTGGAAATTTTAGAACGATCAGTTTGACTTCCCATGTGTCAAAAATTTTAACTAGAATTGTGCAAAGAAGGATGGAGAAAAGGGCGGAAGAAATATTAGGAGAAGATCAGTTCGGATTTAGAAGAAATAGGGGAACGCGCGAGACCATTCTAGCTTTACGACTACTAATAGAAAAAGCAATAGAAAAGGGAAAGAGACCCTATAAAGGATTTGCAGATTTGGAAAAAGCCTTCGACAATGTGAAATGGAGGAAGACGTTCGAAGTGCTCAAAACGGTAGGGATTAAGTATATGTATAGTTAGGGAGCCGGTATAGTAAATTATGACTGTATTTTCTACCATGCCGGACATTATTAATCTTAATGTATGCAACAAGAGGAAGAAGAATATGACTATGAGAAAGTTGCATCTGAGTCGCACCGCAGATGGCGCTCTTAAGAAAAGTTTCGAATCGTCTGGCACCCACTCGCAACTATCTAATGTGTCTGGCATTGATATTTTGGCATTCTTCATAATACAAAAATTCAGTAAAAGAAAAATCTGTTGGTAGAAAATACGTCACGTGACGCTCCTGCTTAAGATAAGTTTGGGGTTCTCTGGCACCCACTTGCGACTTATAATGTATCTGATTCTTCTTTTACTGACTATTTGTATCATGAAGAATGCCAAAATATCAATGCCAGACACATTAGATAGTCGCGAGTGGGTGCCAGACGATTCTAAACTTTTCTTAAGAGCGCCATCTGCGGTGCGACTCAGATGCAACTTTCTCATAGTCATATTGTTCTTCCTCTTGTTGCATACATTAATACATTGTTACATACATTAATGTCCGGCATGGTAGAAAATACAGTCATAATTTACTATACCGGCTCCCTAACTAATAGGGATAGAAGAATAATTTATTCATAATCTACACAAAGAGCAAATGGCAGTTACAGAATTTGAGCAGGAACATAGAGAAGTAAATATCCGAAAGGGAGTGAGGCAGGGACATGCGTTATCACCTCTAGTTCTCAATTTATATATCGAAGATGCGATGAATATTGTTAAAGACATCAGAATAGCTGCTGGAATTAATATACAGGGTCAAACTATTAATATGCTCAGATTTGCTAATGATATAGCAGTATTAGCATCCAGCGATCCAGCAAAGAAGAATTAGGAAGGACTCTGAACGAAATGGAAGCGGTTTTGACGGAGGGCTATGGTATGAAGATCAATAAAAAGAAAACCGAAATTTTGTTGTGTAGGGGGCGTGAAAATAGGGCTAAAACTAAAATACAAATAGGAAACGAGAAGATAGAGGAAGTCTCAGATTTCTGCTATTTAGGAAGTCAAATAACTCTAGATTTAAGACAAAGAATAGCACAGGGCCGAGTTGCACTTAAAAAAAAGAAACAACTATTATGCTCGTAAATGATAAATGTAGAAACTCGGAAGAGGCTCTTAAAAACAGCAGTGTCCGGGTGCGAAACTTGGACGATAGAAGCAGATAGGAAAAAATTAGAAGCATTTGGAATGTGGCGCTATAGACGCATGACGAAGATACCGTGGGTAGATAAGGTTAGCAACAGAGAGGTATTAGAAAGAGTTGGAGAAAAGCGAAATTTATGGAAGACAGTAAGGAATAGGAGAGATAGGATAGTAGGACACCTTCTGAGGCACGAAGGCTTAGGTCGCAACATACTAGAGTCAGAGATAGAAATAAAAGGTGGTAAGGGTAGGCCGAGATTGGACTACTGCTCTCAAGTAGTTAGGGATATAGGATGTTCAACTTTTAGGGAAAAGCGCAGGTTAGCTCAGGATAGGAAAGATGGAGGTACGCGTCCAACCAGTCTTCGGACTGAAATCTTTATGATGAAGGGTGAAAATTTATAATTTCTTTCTTTCAAGCTTTCTAGCGGGCCCTTGTACCACCGTTCAATGATAAGGAATGTATTTTTGTACTCAGCAGGTTCATCATAATCAAATTCTTGAATGCCATTCATAAACTTATGATTTTTTTACGTAAGTTTTTTTTTACAAAATGTTGCGTCTCTAGCGCCCCCCTGTACCAATTTTTTTTATCGGCAACGGTGAATACTCGACTTTTGTGATTGAAATAACTTGTCTCCAAGTTTTGAAGAGTAAACTTATGATTTTTTTACCTGAGTGAATTTACAAAATGTCACGAGAGTGGCGCCTCTTTGTACCAACCAAAATGAATGGGAGTTGAGATTCATGATGTTTGGGGGTAAATTAGGAGGTCCCTCCAATCCCCATGCGTAAACCTATAATTTTTTTGGGGGTGTTTTATTTACACAATTTGACCCCTGCAGCGGGTCAGTGTCCCAGAATTCACAACAAGCGAACCACGTCCGCTGGATTACTTTTCATTATTTAGCGCTTCCCACAAACCCCAGTCCTAAACCTATAATACTTTTTTAAGCGATTTTTTTACACATTATATACCTATATACAATAAGTACAGACATTTTACGAACTGAATATCTTTCCTTCGCCCGATGCTGCTACTCTCGATATTTCAGCAGCAAATACTGAAAGGTGCTTTCCAGAAAGAAGTACCAGCAAATACGTATTCGTGCATGAATTAATGCAAGACGATAACTGAAATGTACCAAAAAGCTCCTCCAACACCTGCGTTGCGTTTAGAGTTTAAGCTCCGTAAATTTCCACTTCATCGAATTCTGATCCTCGACACACATTAACGCGGAATCTCCATATTCTTATTTCTTACCGGATTTACTTCACACTTATCGATTGATTGCTTTTATTCCATACATTTTACGCAATGGTTTTCAAGTTGAACTGTGAACGCACGTTGAAGCTTTTAAGGTATTCAATCGTTTGTCACAAATAGGTACAACACTAATCTTCTACTTTCAGAATAGGTATACCTACTCTAAAGTGAATAAGAATGTATTTTATGTCAAAAATCTAACTTGCGTGTTATGTTTCACAGTATGAAGTCAACCCCGACATCGACCATTTTAAATAGAAATATAGGTATAGAGCATATTAGGGGATAAAGCGTCACCCATGCGGACCCGGTTGCATACAATACGCATGCGGCGTGACCATTACACTTTATCAGTAAAATGACGTTTAAGTAATTCGTTATTGGAAAACATCGCCAACGATCTCGGTGGGTGTTCGGGTATCGTACAGAACTGCCGTGTTGTTCTCCTACGGCTAGACGAGTTCTGATCCCGTAGGGGTTTGATATATTTTGCTTGTTTTTACATCATCTTTTTTCCAAAAAATGCGTGTGTCTGGTGCGAGAGGGCAAGTAAATGGTCTGTTTCGAAAATGCTTTCTCTCAGCTTTAGTTCTTTGGGGAGCTACTATTAGATTACTATGGGTGGCGATTTATCCCTTCCTTAGAGCATATGGACTGCCGATGGAAACTTCAAGAAACTAAAGGATTCACTTTTTTCATCGTCTTCTTATATGCCTTCGCGTGTCGTTGTCGCAAGGATATTTGTTCATGCTTCATGCACACTTCCCCTCTCACATTTGACTTTGTATTACTGTAGCAATAGGAAGAAAAACATCCCTAATCTTCCTATTATAGAAATTTGAGGTTCGGGTTAGAATTTTTGTCTTCGAGAAATTGATTTGATGATCATGACCGGTGTCTAACCTATATTCCGCCAATATCGAACCAGCTGAATTGAGCAATCTTGTGCATCGTTCATGTCCAGCAATAGGAAGATTAGGGAAATCATGAAACATCCCCTCAATGTCAATCGCGGCAACGGCTTCTACCTACAAAACACATAGAAGCACATCATCACCCGAAACCGTCACACTCCACGATAACGATTCATCTAAATCATTCCGGGTTGACTGACCACTCTTCTGGTATAAATAAGCCGTCAGATCTTAGTCCTACCAGTTCAGTGCTAGCTCAGTAGCCCTGAAGATGTCCCTTGTGGTAGTGAACGAAACGTCGGCATCCAGCCAATCCATTCCTTTTTAATACCCAAGTAACTTTTTCCTCCATTGGTGCAGTTTAAGTCGTTTCTGTTTTGATTACCTATAGTTTATAGCATAATTTTGTTTATTCGTCTATTAACCTTGCATTTAATTTTAATTGTTTCATTAAAGTGTCTACCTTAGACACTTTTTGTTCAAAAAAAGGAAATATATCAAAAATCATTGAGTTTAGCGAGAGGGAAGCGCAACGTAACACAAAAGAATATGTTATGAAGAATTCAACACAAAAGATTCCTATCTGAAATAAGCAAGAAACATAATTATTTTGGAATTTTCTGATTTAGTCATATTATTTCTTATACACCGTACTGATGAATCCCAGAAGGACAAAACCAGTTGGTCTGCGGTTTTCCATGCGCACATTCAAAACATGCAATATTTGAACAAAGACCTGCTTAAAAGCACGTGCGTAAATGGAGATAAATTAGGATTGTTTCAAAGCCACCTTAGGTGGGGTAGCAGCCTGAAACGTCTCGTAGTACAAAAAATCTGGATTTAGTTCTATAATTCAATGCCTGGCGAGGTATTTGCCCGAGGAGTAATTGTTCGAACGGTCCAGTACCACTAATTAATACCAAATAATTACTCAAAGTAGTTGTCATTTGCTGATATCTGTCCAGAGCGTGGCAGCATATATACCAAGATTAAATTGCATGGTTTGAGTGTGTAGGGGAGAGCACCGTACTGATGAGTCCCAGAAGGACGAAACCAGTTGGTCTACGGTTTTCCATGCACATTCAAAACATGCAATATTTGAACTTATACACTGTACACTATTTTTAGGTTTTATAATGGTCACATTTATTCCTACATGTCACGTTCATTCCATAAAAAAGTCACTATTACAATGTTATACAGCGTGATTTTTTTAACATGCCCATTAGAAGATTTTCAATTCGAAATTTGGAAACGTTGCCCAATTCAATGAAAATGTTTTCAAAATTTAGGCGCTTCCGGTTATACCGGAAATCGGTACTAACATTGTTTTTTCAATTGGAAACCCCTATTTTTTATTCGATTTTTGCATTTCTCTCACTTTATTGCGTATGATGAACCCAAGTTGTTATAACTTATCTGTCATAGTGTTTGACGTATGTCATTTATTCTGTAAAAAATGAGGTCTATTCAAAAATTCATATCTCTCTTACTGTCAACCCAAGAGGCAAAAGGTTTTTTGATCGCTAGCCTAAAGTTTGAGGAGTCTTTCAGTATGCCCCCTTAGAAAATTGTCTTGTTTGACACTGCAAAGAAACTGAAAATGTCAACAACAAAACTTCAAAACTCGATTTTTTTAAATAGCACGTACCTATTTCTATATCGTCATCCGACAGAAAAATAAATTTTAAGGACACTTCTCGGGACACTTTTATTACCCTTTCTTGTGTCTATTTCCATTATTTAAGGAGATATATAGGTTTTTTGGGAATTTTATGTAGCAAATATCGTTTTTGTGAGCTACTAGTTGGCCATATGAACGCAAACAATTGCTGCGACTGTCACAACTTTTTTTAGTTGTCAAATTGATAGTTTTGTTGTACGTCTGTTACAAGTAACTCAAACTATCGAAATGAATCACTACGCTAACGTTGTCATTTTTGATCTATTTTCTATTTACGGAAGCTGTGATAAAATAGTGAAAAGAACCCGTCCTGAATTTAATTTGAAATATCAATGAACAGAAAGAAATTTTCATGTCTTCGCCAGACGTTCATTCTTACTGTAAGAATAAATCCGCCCAGAAACAGGATTAAAGTGGTAACCGGAGGTGAAGAAAATGAAACTAATGTTTTGGGATATTTTGCCGCTTCGATAAGAGCATAGAGCAATAAGAGCGACAAAATCACGAGCGCGTAGCGCGAGTGATCTTCTGTCAAATTTACACGAATGGCTAGTAAAAGCAACAGCTTGAGTAAAATTACCTAATTCGTCTAGCAATAAAATTGAGTTTGCAAAACAGAAATTTATCCAGGCAAAATAAAAAGTTCGAGTCAAATTCGGCTAGATAATTAATTTAATGAATATGAGATTACGCATATGGAAGACTCTATTTTTAAACATATTACAATCAAAAATACGAAATTTGGGACGTCGCCATGGCAGCAAAAGGTATATAAAAAAATTATCGCTGTAATAGTTAGGGCTAACTTTTTCTCGCCGTCATTCTAACAAAAACGCCGCGGCGTACGAGATTTTATACATATGAATTAAATTATCGAAAAAATTACCGAAATAATACACGCTTCTAGACCCGAATGAAATGTTCCTATTGGTCAATTTGACCATGAAAAAAATAATCTTTAAAATTTTGTTATACAACAATTACAAATTATTATTATACCTATTATATTATTATTATATGTAAAATTTTGAGTTCTTTGCATAGGTGTACGAAAAAATACACCATTTCGTTTGAAAAAAAAACTTTTTGCGATATTTTTGTTATTTTTAGAAAATTATTTATTGAACGGGCCCGATATAACTTTGAAATAATTTGAGCAATCCGATGAAAACAGCACTAAATGTGGGCATCCTGAGATATGAATTTTTAAAATATACCACTTAGGTACCTGTCAAATTTGCAAGAAAAACATTTTTTCTTACAAACACAAAGATAGCCATAAAGTGACATTAATTAAAGTGACATTAAAATTTTATGAGGAATCAGAGAAAATATAAAATTATACCTGGTCCATAAGAAAAACGGCATACGATTACTATTATTAGGGCGCACCTCGTATAATTGAAAATATTTTTAGGTGATAGAATTTTCAAAATAAACTCAAGTTATACTTGAAGCATTTTTTCTGTATCTGCTCTTGTTATACGGAGTAATAGCCAGCACACGCTTAAAAATCACACCAAATTGGGCATAAAGTTGGGTTAGTATGACTCGCAGATGTTTGTTAGGTCAATATAAAATAAAAATAATTTGGGCTTATATTAGGGGAAACAAACAAAGTTTTTGTCATTTTTAACCGACTTCAAAAAAGGAGGTAGTTCTCAATTCGACTGAATTTTTTTTATGTGTTACCTCAGAACTTTTTCTAGGTGAACCGATTTTGATGATTCTTTTTTTATTTACAAGCTGGTGCTTCTCATGTAGTCCCATATAAATTTGATCAAGATCTGACCAGTAGTTTTTGAGTTATCCTTGAGTTATCCTTGATAATGGTATTTAATTGACTTCGACTACATTGATGATGTTCTCATTGTATATTGAAGTCGGTTTTCTATTTTGTAGGACACAAAAATTATTTAATATGAAGAATGATATAATGATGAGTAGGTACCTAGTTTCCAAATATGGAGTGCAGAAGAATAATTGGAAGTGCGGGGGTCCCAGTAGCGATTTCTGTGACGAATGGAAATTTCGCAGTTTTTGCGAATATTTGAAAGTTCTACGTATGCCAGGTGAATTTCTTGGTGTCATTTTGAAGATCTCGTCATAAGCGAACTTTGAGGGGGGGGGGGGGGGTAGAAAATGCAAGATTGGCTAGTTTGAATTGAAAGACGACGAACCAGAGTACATTGGTTGGTTTTTGGGGTTCTTGATGCATGGGGGCGATATTTAGGGGTGTAAAATTGAGCTACTTTTTCAGCAAATTTTAAGCGTTTGGTGCTGTTACCGTACAATATCACTAAAAAGAAAGAAGACTGGATACAGTGCGTACCATGCAGCTGTTGGTTGCACAAAGGGTGCACAAAATATGTTAATATATTATGTCAACCATGTGGAAAATTTTTAGTTTTACAAAAATTAAGGCATCTCTCCCAGTGGTAGTTGGCATCTCTCCCTTATAATGTGGGAGAGATGCCAAACGAAGAGCAGTTTTGTTAAATTAAAAAAAAATGAACTAAAAAGTTTAAAATCTTGTTATGATATTGCTAAATGAATATATTTTATGTTGTATATCGAATAAACTGTTATTTTTATCAGCGGAAATTTTTATTTGGTTAATTTAAAAAAAATGGCATCTCTCCCGGATTTACCCTATCATCTGCGGATGGGAAAAATAACAGAATAATAATAATAATATAATATTACTAATGAATTTGTTATTTGCAAGGGCTTTGCCGGACTTTGCACACATTGTATTTTTCTTAATATTAGGCTATCTCTAAAATAAGAGTTCCTTGTATCTTTCGAAAATTCTACACGAAATGACATTTTATTGAAAATAAATAAATTTATAGCACAACCGGATCTGCAAGAATGGTGAAAATATTCTCTTTAACCTACATTGCTGAATTACTTTATTATTCAACATAAGCGTGTTGAAAAACTCTATATAAAGAATGCAACCACTTACCCAAAAAGTCTGCGGAGGTAGTTCCAAATCCGGCGCTAGCGGCCGCCGCTATATGCCCCAAATGGATATTCGGATGTTGAATCATCGGTCTTTGAGGAGACGTCGGCTTCGGCCTCGGTGCCAAAATACTGTCGATGGTAAAAAGCGACGCTCCGCTAGTCGACGCCGTTGTCTGCGGCCGACGTGGTTTGAAAACAGGCTTAAAACCTTCACCGAGGAACATATTTCCCAAAAAGTGGTGTGGATTAAACACTCCGGATGACTGATTCCTGGGATTCGGCTGCGATGCCATTTCCACCATCCTGAAGTCTTCTTCACTGTAACTTTCTTCCGCGTATTCGGAAGTGCTGGCGTCGCACCACTCCAAGTCACTTTCCCGTTTTATATTGGCCAGCGTGATTTGTTTAAAGTTCACAAAACTCAAATTAGCAATTACAAAAATGTGTCGCATTAGAAAACATAATGTGTGATTTATGTCCCTGAAACTGATTTTCTCAAAACTGGTATTTCAAGCAGCCTTCAGACGGGAATGATGTATAGCAGTTTCCTAGCACATTAACCGCTTTGTGTCGGAAGGCGTGCGGCAACGCCTTCCCTCGCGTTATTGGTGAACACCTACCCCCGAGGTACGAATTTAACCAATGATGGTGTACATCATATTATCCCCGGTCACTTATAAACCCTTGACTGTTCAGCTGGGGTGAATTTGGATGATATGTTCCGCTAAATGGTACAAATAGAGCTGTCACCTTGAAATCTGATATGCATGTGATGGGGATGTTTTATGCATCATAGGGTGTGTTATTATTAGAAAGGACGGGGACAATGTTAATCGCACGTTACCTAAATAATATAGGGTAATCTTCATAAGTAGTATAGTTAGTAGGTAGGTGTAGTTTTGTAAATGTGAATTTCTCATTTCGATTCGTAAGAAATTTGTTTAATCGATTGATTGCTTGATTGATTGAGCAATGGACAAAACAAAATATCTAGTCGTTATACAGGGTCATTGAATTTTTCAGCGACCACTCCAGTAGAACCCTACTTAGGTACAGCTAATCTGATAAGTAATATTACGAGGGACTGTCGAAAAATAATTCAGCATCTTTTGACATTATTCAATTTATAAAATTTCATTTAGTGATAGGTACCTGAACATTTGTTCTTTTTCATAGTTCCATCGAACATTCCTACCAAAGTAGGAACTGGATATAGTGATTGTATACGTTTTTCAGTAGGTATTTTATTTTTCTTTTTAAAATAGAACCGATTTAACCAAATGATAATAAATTATTCGCTAGGCATGGTAAGTAGGTAATCGAGAAATAATATCTGAGTGCTATTTTCTTCATTCTCTTGTATGTATACAGGGTGTTTCAGGAGGAATGGTACATATACTTTAGTATGTCATAGTATAATTCATTTTGAACAAAAAAGTTCGTATGAACATGTATCCAATTCTCAATAATTATTGAGTTACAGCCAGCTGAATTACTGCATAAACATAAATTTAATAGGTACTTTATTAATTCTGGCAACTATCATTAATTTATAATACAAAGTAAAGCATCGATTTTACAGAAATGGTTCAAAAATCCCACCGCCAAATTCAGTTCACTTCGCTGTTCTAGTGAAAATGTTGCGTATTGTGCTTTGCAGTACTTCTTGGCGCTCCTTTATTCTTGTAGGGCTCCACATTAAAATCGCTGTATCTCACTTACCATTGAGAATAATAGGACACATGTTCATTATGAACTTTTTTGTTCGAAATGAACAATATTATAACATATTAAAGTAAGTACCATTCCTCCTGAAACACCCTGTATACAAGTTTGTAGGTTTTGCCTACTTCAGAAACAAAATATTTTATTATTCAACATAGCCCCCTCTTAATGCAACACACCCTACAGAGGTCCCGCTACGTCCATCACAAATCTCTTAAAAAATGTGTCTTCTTGTTCTCAACAACTAATATTACCCACCTCTTCATTAGAAGAAAATTTGCGATCTTTCCAACTTTCTTCCCTTTGATGGTGAAAAATGTGATCGTCCGAGAGAACCAACGTGCGGAATTGGTGGCCGTTCCGGACATACATACCATTTCCGTACAAGGCGAAATCAGTGACAGTTCCGTACACGATGCACGTGTCGCGATACTGGGAGATCATTTGTAAGAAACTGTCATTAGCAAATAGCAATAGTGGTAGTTGTGTGCAGGTACAATTTTCCCGTTTCGTGCGTCATCCCAAACCTCTACCTGGTTTGAGTGCCGCTTCGTGCGCTGACCTGTTGATAATGCAGTAAGCCACTAATTCGAGTTTATCTTTACAACACAACGCTGTTAATAACTAGACTTCAATGCGGAAGTGTATGTTGATTTCTCTCCTATTGTTTTCAAATGTTAATGTTTTTGTTTTGGAGTCGGGGAGACTTAAACGCTCCGCTCGCTCGGCTTGCCCACAGACCGGAAATAGTGGGCCGTGGAACCACTTTTTTGGCCGTATTCAGTGACGGGCAACACCACCTTTTGGCCGGGTGATTCTTAGAATGCTCTCAGAGTATACGGTCACTAAGGGATTGTACCTGTACGCAACTATATCACTATTGCTAATGACAGTTTCTTACAAATGATCCCCAGTATCGCGACACGTGCATCGTGTACGGAACTGTCACTGATTTCGCCTTGTACGGAAATGGGATGTACGGAACTGCGACGATACCCAACGTGCGATTTGTGTGCAGGTACATTATCCTGTACCCTGTGAGAATGGTATAATATACCTTTAACCATTCTTCCGTGTGCTTTTCTATACATGTTCTTCTTGTACAACTGTTAATATTGGTGCAACAATATTGTAAAGCGTTTTTCTTTCGATTGCTGTTTCATTCCTCGGTCCCAGAAAAGCACCCAAATTTCACCCATGATAATTATGATGGCAACACAATAAAACAGATAATCGTTTTTAAGTCGGGCGCAGCTTTTTGGGCGATCCATTTTGTGGATGTCTTTTTCGGGTCCAAATTAAAGTGAACTGTACCTGCGTCTGTTTTAGCCCAACTCTACTGTCTGATAATATCGTATCGGAATGTAAAATGCTATATTTTCGAGTCTTCCATCAGGTCTCTTCGCATCTTCAACAGCAACATGCCACCTATTTTCTACTATCGCTTAAGAATGACGCTTATCAAACACAAAGTATTATATAATAAATCGTAAATTGCCTTTTCTTTTTGATTGCTAGAAGCTAGATATCCTCACGTTTATACTCGTAAAATTGCTAGGCAACCTCTCGTTACAATCGAAAAATTTTGTCGGCATAATATAAACTCTTGTGATATTACTACTTATGACCATAGTGCAAGAATAGGTGTGCTCGTCCGAGATTTCATTTTCGTCTGCTTCTGCGCAAGACGTTTTGCAGTTTAAATGTCAAAATATTCTGACATATTTCATTATTTTATGTCACTGTTGAGTTTTGATTGTCAGTTAGCTGTAGAAGTGCGAAACTATCAATATTTCCATGTGGTTAGTAAGAAAAATCGATATAATCGGTATGAAATATAACAAAAATGCCAATTTTAAACAATGCCTTAACTAATGATAAGATACGCTAAAGAAACGATATAGGTAGGTACGTACGTAGTGGGTGAAATTCCACCGTGCCATGATATGCGTATAGATATTTGTCAAAATATTGATAGTTCGATTGCCTTTTACAGAACATCGTTGTTTCGATATTAAATATCTATATAATAGGCCACCTCTAACTATCATTATGACTTGACAGTTTCGTACACGTATACCCGTATAACCACGCTGTACAGGGATTTTTGAGCTGTACAGATATGTAAAGATACTGTACAGACGTATAGGTAGATATAATCTTTATAGCATATTTAGTGTTTCCCAAAAGATAGCATAAAGAGAAATAATGTATCACATCTTTAAATGATCTATGTTAGCAACTTTATCGATTTCCCTTTATCAATTATTTGCAAAATCTCTACCTACCATTTGCCGGCCCTATACGTATTAGAAGCGCAATTTATATCGAATCAGTAAAGCGTTGAGTTATGCCTGCGTATTTTGCCTTTATAAGATTGTGTACCTACTTATTTTTATTACACATAACACATGTTATTTAACTATTAACGATTTAAATAAGTTTCCTTATTATTAATTTGGACTGTTCCTTTGCTAATTATTTATTAAATATATAATGTAGATACAATTTAATGTTCTTGCGGGTATTTATAGATAGAAACTATGTAGTCCGAATGTGTAATATATTTTGAAATCACATAGGTAACCATTTTTCATAATTAAGTACTTATTAGACTATTAGACTATTATATTAACCCTATTTTAAAACTTTAAGAATCTAAACTACTTTCTTTTCCGAAGTCTTTATTTACTGTAAGTATTTGCAGCAATAATATTTTGAACACATAGATACCTAGACAGTTTTGTATTCTCTCAAAAAGCATGTGTATGTAGAGGGTGCAGTAAAAACTTGTACTTAATTCTACAAAATTATACTCTGCCTGTATTGAAACTTTACTGCAGCTATACTCATGGTCAGCTTCCGGTGTTTAACTATTTGATTGTTTCATTGATTCCTGCCATTTAAGAATAGTTCTTCCAGTATCCAGTCTGTTTTGTCTAGTGGTGTAAGTAGGTACCGGTAGAACAACAAGTAGCTTCTTCCATGGAAGAACTAGCTTCTTCCATGTCCTGGTGCAATTGATTTATACGGATATTTTTGTACCTTCTGGACCCCTTATTTTTTGAGTATTTAGGCGGAATTGTTTTGAACTTATTTTCGGAATTTTATTTAAAACAGCAATCTTTAAGGCAAACTCTCTGCTTAATACAAATTGAAACTAACCCATTTATTTAATATTAACTACGGCAATTATTTATGACACCCAGGTACACCACTTTTATGATATTTTAATTTTGTTGTGAACTACTAACCCTTTAGTGTTATAGGTTGGAGCGCCATTCACCAGTGTGTTCATGAAATGAATACCAGGTTCGATTCCCGCACAGTGCAATTCGTTAAGGCATGTAAAAATGGATTTTCAAATTGATATGCGATTATTAAGTGTATAAAATGAAACACAATATTTCTAAAATTGAATGTCAGCTTGCCACAAGTATTTATTTAATAAATTCAGATAGGAATATTTTTTTTACAATTACAATATGCTTCACGCATATCGCCGGTAGAGACCATGAATAGACGCTGCATAGATGAACTATAACCAATCTGTATTCATACTGTACAGAATTGATATATACACCCTGTATCTAGGCGATACCCAGTCTATACGTAACCGGGATCGTCGCTGGATCAAAAGGGTACAGGCAGCCTTTATCGAATAAAGATTTCACTAAAGAATCTATAAAGGGTCAATACTGCATGGTTATACGGGTAGGTACTGACAATAATTGTGAGTCTCGCTAATAAACTAAGTATATTTTAAGTGTTTAGGGTACTTACTTATTTATTGATCTAACATAAAAATTGAACATTTGAAGTCGTATTTCCTAGACTTAAACCAAATGTAATATTATGTCGCAATAATATTGGAACGTAATACTATATTATAACGTTTCCGCGAATTAAATTCTGTTAGAAAAAATTAAGACGGGACTTTACAAAAGGTCAAAAGTAGACCGCAAAACTGTCAAAAGTACTCGTATGTAGACCGCAACGCGTGCATAGGCACACCATGCGTTTACTCTCACCACGATTATGACGATATTTCCTGTGCCCACAGCAAGTATTTGCTTTTGGACAAGTAATGGAATATCGATAAAAAATTGTAACTACATATATCGTTCATCTCCAAGTGTTGACCACACGTCGGTCTCTGAAGATGATGAACGACAGTTACAACTTTTTATCGATATTCGATAACATCAGAAAAGTTTTCAACGAACTAAATTTATCGACAGTTACCAAAAAATCGGTATGTGTCAATTGTGATCATCATCAACACCATAGTCTTTTTTGACAGCCATTGCAGGACAAACTCTTGCTGCATGACTTGCTTCCTATCTTCAAAATAGGGAACAATTTCCAGAAAATTTTCATAAACGGAGTGTTTAATAAAAAATTATTTAATAATATGTAGGTACTATTAAATTTACCTTTATCATAACAATATTATACTTTATATTGTCCACAACACGCCGCGCCGGGTTTAATAATTCTTAGTTAAAGACTACACTTGCAATGAAAAACCCTTTGATTCGGATCGGTACCTACTGAAGTGATCCACATATGATTTATTCTTAGTGCTAGCCACTGTTCGGTTGCTTGCACAGTTGCTATTCTGACTAAGTTGCTCATGCTCATGCGCTAAGTGCCTTGCCTGACCAATCATGAAGCTGGATTGTGTGGCCATCTAACGACACATTTAGGAACTACTACTAACTACGATTTTTAGCTATCCTATATCACTTTATGTTCTATTAATTGACTCTACCTCGCAGTTTTGTAGAAATTTCCGGTTCCTGTACTGCATGCTACTAAATCAACTTTTTTGAAGAAGTTCTTACTAATTTCAACCAATAAAATAGAGAACCTATTTACGCTGGGAAGCCGTGTGGAAATCTTAGTGAAACTCCAGGTGTCCAATGCCTTTGTCCGCAAGGTAGACAAGCGGAGACGTACGCTTGTAGGTATACCTACCTCAATGTTTGTGATGAAGTTAACACACACAAGAATAACATGAGCAATTGCTGATGATCCTTGTAGCCCCACTCACGAATAGAAGGAGGGGCTTTAAGGATTAGTATATTTTATTGGACAAAGAGGCGTGGTTACGATATCAGGATTTGTTACATTATCCTTGTAATCATAACAAATAATAACCCTTTCCTTAGAGTTCAGTGTATTTAGATTATATGATATGTACTTATATGTTTGCAAAAAGTTTTGTAGGAAAAAATTATATTAAAATCTACGTATAGATAGGTACCTGTACCTACCTCTATGAATGTTTTCACCAGGATGAAAGGAATTGTCACGTTCCTTTTCAATACATTGAATTATAGAAGCCCAACTAATAATTATTTGGTTTAGTTTATTCACAAATGTGTAGGTATTTTTAAGCATAAATCATAAAAGGAAAGAGTGTCCAAAACGTTGCCCACAGAAAGTGTAAGCGTAAAAAGTACCTATGTATTTAGTTTAGTTAACAGTTCTAAAAGTGTTAACATCTAGGTACTGACGAAAAATTTTGGCGATAGCTACAGTTTGTAACACAAGTCAATAAGTGATAGCAATAGGCATATGGACAACTGGATGATTTTTTTTAAATATTGAAAAATTGGATGAAAATATTTCTTTCATATTTTTAAGTAAGGAAAAATTATAATAATCGCGTTTTGTATGGACAGGTAAAGTCTGAAATAGGTACCTAATTCATCAATTCGCGCTTTGTCCAGACAAACTGCGTTTTCTATAAGCTAAGGTAGACAAAATGCCAAATACTTATTTCAATTATATTTATGCAGGAGACCCTCTTTAGTGCGACCCCTCTAAAGAGAATAATATAGACGCTAACTACTGGACACTTACAACGCTCCGCTCGCTTTGTTTGGCTCCGCTGACAGATTTTTGAGTAAAAAAATAAAACGGGATCAAGAAAGAGGTTGAAGCCGTGCGGTTATATCTACACGAGCTGCTGACCAATGTTTGGTAAAAACGGTACGTCTTTTGTCCAATATGCCTCAGACAGAACGCAAAAAGCTCAAAAAATTAAAAACAAGAATGTTGTTCGGTTATTGTCTAAAAAACTTAGACATTTCGGGTTTTGGCTAGCCGAATTTGAAGCGAAATTAGACATTGACAAATGAGAATGATAAATACTTGATAAGATAAGCTGTATAGTTAAAAGGGCGCGTATTTTAATTGGTTTTAAATGCGGATAACCCAGGGAACCATAGTTTTAGACTTTTAGCACAGCATAATACAGCAGAACAAAACTCTCCCTAAATTTTCTAACTCACGTAGCGGAGCCCGCGCAATTTCCCAGGCTCCGCACGTGTTCTTTTTCGTTTGTCGCCGAGTTAATACCGGCGTCAAACCGTTTGATAAAACGCCGCGGTAGTAAATCACTTACAGTTGGAAGTCACCAAATGCAGCTAAAATAGTTCAAAGACACCGCCAAGAACTTTAACTGCTGATGTATTATGCTGTGGTTTTAGTATCTAAACGGGATAAGGTTTTTAAACGGATTGAATTTGCTTATTGGTGGCCATGTTCACGTCATTAAGGATAAATTGCGCGCGAGCGGAAAACCCCAGTTGAAAAATTGTAGGTAGGTATGTTTGGAAGCGTTTTAAGCAAAATTACTTATTTGCCACAAATTTGAAACTTTTATCAAGACGTAATGATGAATTAATTACATACTTTACGTACTACCAATATGTAACAATATTTTATTACAGTAAGTACCTTGACCGGTTTCAAGATTATAAACAATCTCATCATCAAAAAATTTTCGAAGTTAAGTAGGTATGTTAGGGGTAACTTTTCAACAATTTCTTCATTCTGCAAATCATTTATTGCGGTGTCAGTGAGCCTTTATAATGCATTACCCAGTAGCCAGCAAATTTAGGAGATCCGTTTTTTTGTACTTGTCACAAAATGTATACCTACTATTCGGTGAGAGAATTCCTTGATCAATGAAATGATAAGGCTGTCTAGGTAATGCCACGGTCTGTGGTTAGTTTATAATTTGTAATATTGCCCTATACTATTGTTATACCTATGTTGTGTTGTGATTGTATTTTTCTATATACTATGTAGAAAAAAAGTTATGGCGATTTGAACACTATAATCGTTCTGAGCGCGTAACTCTTGAAGGAAGCAAAAGGTTGCCACTGATAGACTGACAGGTATACGATTTCAAGAGTTACGCACTCAGAACGATTATAGTGTTCAAATCGCCATAACTTTTTTTCTATGTGAGATAATGAATTGAATCTTGGTGTAATATAAAATTCAACCCTTTCTCTATAACTTTGCCGCTGGAAGTTTGTACAAATTCTAAAAATGGGCATAGTTCCTCGATAGGTGAAAATTCCACTGCACCAAAAAGACAACGTCTCGAAAATCGCAAAGCGGAATGAAAAGTAATTATGTAATTGCAATTTGAAAGATTTCGTGAGCATCCTGAAAGTTTACGGAATAATTTAAAAAAAATTGCAACACGATAAGACAATTTTTGAGGGAGTTATGACATGATACATTTTGAGCGCGTCGCATTTCCTGCGCGCGAAATATGGAAAATCGGCCCGATTCCCTTCTCGCACTTCTCTTCTCTTTCCTATTTATCCAGACAATAAAACTCTCACTACCATTCACTTATTTGAACCAAATAAGTTACATTTTAATTTAATTTGTACGCGTCCAACCAGTCTTCGGACTGAGAACCTTATGATGATGAATTGAAATTGGTTCAATAAATTGACGACGGAACCGGGAACGGAACTTTATTTTTATTTGAGTTGGTTAAATTATTCAGTACGTGAATTATACTGACCTGTTCACTCAAATATTGTTATTAGGATTAAAGGAAGGTAATAACTGCACAAACTAAACCGAATGTCAAATTTATAATTATGCATTCACAAACTGTACCAAAACACATCTATGAACATCCACATAAAAACCAAACATCTATCATGGCGGTTTCTCCTTAAGGTCAATTGGTCAATGACCCTCCTAAAATATTCTAATCAAAACCATAATTTTAATAAAAATATATTTTGTCTGATAGTCTCAAATTTAAAATCCTCAGCGGTCTGCATTCGCAGCAATACTAGAAATAACCAAGCGTCAAGCAGCGCTGCGCGCTCGCTAGCAAGCCGGGACATTATTCAAATTGACCCTGCACAGCTCTTATGGCTTATGGAGAAATGCATGTAAAGAAGAACAGTGACAGCAGATGGCGAATTCTTGAGTGGAAGTGAGAGTCACCTTTTATTCCTATATCTCCAACGTGGTCAATGTCCCGATGACAACTGCGCAGAATCGAGTTAATAGTTCTTTAGGATGGAGTTATATCAGTGTTGCCAACCATACGGTAATTACCGTAAGTTTACGGTAATTCATGGTATAATACGGTATACGGTCCAAACATGAGGACCGTATCCATTTTTACGGTAATTCTGCAACAATCGGCAAACTGAAAAAAATCAGTTCACTCTGCACTCTGTTAGCAAAAGAAGCCGTGAAAAGAGGAGGAAATTGCTACGAGTTCACGCCAAATTCTGATATGTTGTCCAGAATGACAAAAAAAAGCATGTATCCACAGAAGGAAGAGGCAGAGACGAGTTCTTCAGAAAACGAAGACGATTCTTTGTGGACACTGTGGATATCATTTAGACTTGAACTTGACCGGGTATTTTAAAAGTTGTGTTATAAAAGGTTTATTATTAGACGTTTTTGTTTACAATTTTGAGTATATTAAAAGTTAAGTTTTTAAAGCATTAAAGTTTCTTGTAAGATTTTGTGTTTCTTTTCTTTTTTTACACTTATACGGTAATTTTGGGCGAAATACGGTAATTTCAGCGTCAAAGTACGGTAATTTATCACCACATGGTTGGCAACACTGAGTTATATTTTCTCTGGTCATCACATCAGTTCGTCGTAGACAGCGGTAGGAGCGTTGCGGTTCGCGTAAGTTGTAATATATCGTTAGGATTTTCACAATAATGCCGGTGTAGTCGCCATAATACTTTAACTTTTGTCTGAAACATTTTCTGAAGCAGTGAACTTATTAAATATTTTGTGTACACTACCGATGACAACCTTGGAAAGTGAGAGATGTTTTTCAACTTTGAAAGGGGTAAAAATTAAAAAAAACCTTTTTACGCAATACAATGGGACAGTCTAGCCTTGGTGCTTTGTCTACGGCGAGCATCGAGAAGATGCTTGTCAAGAGCATTCCAAACTTCAACGAAAAAGACCCTTTTGCCGAACAGCATTGACCTGAAATATAAGCACGTTTAAGAGTCCGGCAAAGCAGATCAAAAGTTACACCTGCGGGGCATCGGGTCGGTGAGGTATCCGTTAGAAATCGGAGCAAAATATCAGCTGTGTTGCAACACCGTCGCGCTAAACACATTTATGGACACAAGAACAACGCACATTCAAAGCCCGCGCGTTCGGTACCTAGTAAATGAGACAACGCCGCTTTGAGTTTACGCCCAGTCGACACCGGGCGGCAGCACATACCAAGCCATATTTTGCGTTTGCAGCGTTCTCGCTCTACCATGATTACACCTTCATCCTAGTAAATTTAGCAACACGAAAGCCTGATTATGGTAGAAGAAGGTATACTTTATGTCGCCATTGAAACAATTTTTCGAAAACTGTAAATCTCTTGGCGCTATGCACGCGTGAAGTTGGTCAATTTCATGAGTGAACTGACACTTTCTAAGATAAAATTTTGAAATTTTCTTTCAATGGAAACATAAAATAAAGTTTCGTTTATAAACTGTCAAAAATTCAACACTTCAATTTTCACCGTTTAGAAATGAGCATAGCACTACGAAGTCAGTTTTCGGGTTCATTTTAAAGGGGTTTGCCGGACTCTTAAGGTATGTTTTATTTTGACAATATGTACCCCTTTCTTATATTTTAGTTTTGTACATATATGCATATAGGTACTTTTAGTATTAATTATAAGTTCCAAAACCAAAATGACCCCCCTGGTTATTAACCCACGAGCCGCCACTGCTATCATGATCTATATTTACAGATATGTTCAAAATTTGCAAACATCATCTTTGGTGGCAATAAATAGGTATAATATATTTTTTGAATAAACGTTCACAAGTGATGTACCTACAGGAAATTAAAACCTTTTGGTGGACACAAAATCATTGGGGTTAAGGGAGCTGAAATGCAGATAAAACGATACCCTAAAAATTTTCCCCTCTTGTTCCTAAACTTTTCCGTTAACACGTTCGCACGTTCGCTGCGGCAAGAAAAATTGACTAAATTATTGGGGACAGGTAACGGCGGCAACAGTATTTCCCTATATGCGGTGGGGCCTTGGCGATCCCCATGCCTCATGCAGTGGTTTAAGAAGCGCCATCTTTCATAAGCTGCTTGAACTATTTGTGGGAGTATTAATGCAGGTTTCTATTTATTATACATGTATGTAGTTCGTTCGTTCGTTGCATAGATTACGAACAGATTAGTAAAGCAAGTGGGACTGTTGGAAACTGCTGTTAGTAACAAGAAAACATATGAGATGACGCTAGTAGTTCAAACTTGTATAAATAAAATTGGAAGTCATAAAATAATCTGGGCTCACATCCAAAGCGCGCAGCGCGCTGCATATGAGAACATCTGGCGAAAGAAGGTAAAGTCTTAAAACACCTTCAAAAATGTGGGGTTCGGAGATCTTGGACTCTTAGAGGCACAAAATAATTTGGATGTTACTTCAAGATGTCAAAACTTGCAAATAACAACACCAGGCCGTCCATAATAATGAACAAAAGATTGGAAATTACATTCGCCGTCACCTGTTGTACTTCTGCCATCTATATCTGGAAGACACAATTAAAGCGGTTAACATACAGTCGCCCTCTGGTGGCGGCCAATATTTATGCATGCTTTGCTAATCTGTTCGTAAGTCACAGATTTGGGAAATCCGTGTCGTAAGTATATTAATCTATGGTTCGTTGTATTCAAGGCAGGAGTGGGCCCCGAGGACCCCAACCGCACTAAACGACGAAAATGTTTTTGGTAAACATACACAAATTTGGAATCTTTGAAACTTTATTAAACTTAAGCGAAAACAATGTGTTTTTATAAGTAGAAGTATGAAAACAATTTCGGAAGTTCGGGAAGAATTGATCGAAATGCTGCACCAAGAAGTAATGAGCGGTAATGGTCCCCGGGGACCCCCAACACAGTGAACGTGTTAAGGTGGCAATGTTAGGATTTCCTGCATTTTTCATAAATTCACAAGTTATTCAAATTTCTATAAATATATTTAAAAAAGGGCTTTTTAGCGACCTAGATATATTCAAACTTTATACCCATGCACATTTTTGGATCGTTTCCTTGTGTAATATAATGAAGACACTGCATAAATTCATTTGGGTCGTTTTTCGCGAAGCTGCAGTTTTCTGACTTTAATACTTACTGATACGATTCAAAAATGTGCATGGATAAGAATGTCGAATTTATTTAGGTCGCTAAAAAGCCCTTTTTTAAAAATATTTATAGAAATTTGAATAACTTGCGAATTTATGGAAAATGCGGGAAATCCTAACATTGCCACCTTAAAATTTCCAAATACCTCAGGCCATTCAAATTTTCGTCGTAAACGCAGTAACATGGTTTATTATCCATCAGTAAAACAAAAGTCGTTGTCGTACTATAGAGGATCTTGATTGCTTCAAAAATGCAAATATGCGATTAAAACTGCCTTCCTTTGAAAATTTTGGTTCGTCAGTCCAAACAATTAACTTTTCTTAAGAATTTAGGATCTTGTATGCGAATTAATAATATTTCACAAAGTTCTATTCTTCTAGAGGGATCTTGTGGATAAGTTCTTGGACACTGGTAAACTTGAAACTATGATGTTATGATTCTTCCGAATAGAACTGTAGCAAATACCCAATTCTAATGCCGCCGAAGGAATAGAATGATGCTTCTGATACGAATGAAGAAAGAATCTTCAATTAATATAAACATGTTTTATTTATGTGCTGAATAATAATATATTTACAGTTGGTATCTCTTAATTAAAATTGTTAAAATACTTCATTATTATTCACATCTGAATTTTCCTTCGATTCACTAGTGTCAAACACAAACCACTTCTTTTTGTTTACTAGGAACAAGATCATTAACAGAGGTAAATGTATCAACGAATACCGAAACAATTTTCTAGAGGACGCACTTGAAGAGTCCTTGTAAAATTGATAAGCTGAAAGAAGATTATAATTAAACCCGAACATAAACGCAAATAATTATTAATATCGATATTGCCTATTTTGATAACATACCTAAATATACAAAGTACAGATTTAATGGTGCACTCTCCAATAGAAACCACCAATTCGTAGTGTCTATAACAGGTGCGATGGCTGACATCGCTGCAATCGCCAATGTATGTCTAAATGCAACTCTTCGGCATAGTGCTGGATTTGTAACTGCCATCATTCTGTAACCAGCTTTGGAATAATCTGGTCTTAAATTCCAAGATAATGCATTAAAATGTGGAAATTGCCAGCTATAAAGAAGAGCAGCCATAAGCCAAGCTCCAGGGCCCAAATAGTTTGCACAAGCAGCATATCCCATTAAAGGGGGTATGGCACCAACTAGAAAAGATATGCGCGTTTTAAATTAAATGAATAAAGGATCGTAAAACATATGCAGAGATTTAAAACTCATGCCTCACTGTTTTTCCCTTGTCTTAATAATAATGAGCAACAAAATTTGGAGCTATTAAATTTAAGAAGGCGTTGACACAAAATTAAAGTATTATGAGGGATATGTACATTACCATTTACTCCAACTCTAGTTCTATAATT
The DNA here is from genome assembly GCA_963966045.1 of Xestobium rufovillosum. Lineage (NCBI taxonomy): Eukaryota > Metazoa > Arthropoda > Insecta > Coleoptera > Ptinidae > Xestobium > Xestobium rufovillosum. Next base: position 13,441,761 of record OZ014500.1, read on the forward strand.
ATTATGATGTAACTGGTTAAATATATGAACAAATTAGTGATGTAAAGATTACAGTAAACTTTCAATACTAAGTTACTACTCAAGTTTACAATTCGTTCTAGCGACTATTATTCTTTCTTCTTTCTTCTTTTATTTTTGTTTTTGTTTTCTGATGTACCATAATTAGATTAGAATACATTTGTTAAATTACCAGTTATAGTTTATTATTTTAAAGTTGTGCTGTTTAGTTTATTCTATTGTTTTACGTAATATTTTTATTTTTTATGGTTTTCTTTGTTTAATACCATAATAATTGCTGTTTATGTGTGTTTTAGATAGTTTGGTCAAATAAATAAAGAATAATAAATTTTCTTGCATTTTCATATTAATTTTAATCGTAAAAGTAGTAACCATTAGAACAAATTTTAATATTTGGAAACAGTAAAGTTTTCGCGGATCGAGTAAATTTGTTTCATTGTATAAAAAGTGTTTTGTTGGATACAGCGAGACTTCTTAAAACATATTTTATTATTGATTTTTGAGCTATTTCTATTTGTTAACCGACTTCAAAAAAGGAGCTGGTTCTCAATTCGACTGTATTTTATTTTTATTATTTCTAGGTGAACCGATTTTGATGATTCTTTTTTATTTGAAAGCTGGTGCTTCTCATGTGGTCCCATATAAATTTGATCAAGATCTGACCAGTAGTTTTTGAGTTATCCTTAGTAATGCGTATTGACTTCGTCTACATTGATGATGTTCTCACTGAAGTCGGTTTTCTATTTTGTAGGACAAGAATATTTTATTAATGTTTTCTTGCAAGACCTACAGATTATAATACCATTTGTTATTATTGACTGTATGTACAAGAGAGAAATAAATTGTTTTTAAGTAGGTATTCTGCACGAAAAATATTTTTTTGTGCAACCGTAAGCAACATTAGTGTTTCACATTTGCACCACAGCCCAAAAAACACAATTTCATGGTCGCTTCCCCTAGTAAGGGCCACAAAATACTAACTTCGCATATTGTATTGTATAACCGCATATATCCCTTACTTTTGAATGACATCTCATTGAATCAGCATGGATTTGTTGATAGGCATTCCACAGCAACTAATCTGTTTACTTTCACTCAGTTTACTTCCAAGGTGCTGCATCAGGGAGATTAAGTCTTCGATCGTCTAGATATCATATTCTCCGGGTGAAGCTTGCGGGTTGGGATTTTAGTGAGCCATTGCTGATTACTTGAATGATAGAAATCAGTATGTGGCGTACAGTGGATTCAAATCTTCCAGATTCACTCCCTTCTCTGGCATGCCCCAGGGATCAAATTTGGGGCTACAACTTTTTAAGTTGTTCGTCAATAATATATCTGCCCTAATAATTGATTGTGAGCACTTAATCTTTGCGGATCTGGTGAGGAGAAAATGGGTTGTAGATGAACCTACCGAAGTGTAAAGTGAAGATATAAAGGCACAATCTATTCTATATAATTACTCCTATAACGAAGTTCAACTTTCACGGATGAGGGATACTAAGGATTTAGGAGTCCACTTTTCATGCAGTCTCTCTTTTCCTGGTCTTTTTTCTGTTCTTCAGCAATCCATTCGCTCGGGTTCGTGACCAGGAATATTGAATTCTTTAAAGACCAACTAACAATGAAAATTCTATACCTTACATTGGTACGTTCAAAGTTGGAATTTTGAGATGTAGTTTGGGCCCTTCATTACAGTGGCCAGACTCAGATAATCGAAAGGGTTCAGAGGAAATTTCTTACTATCGAACAACAAGCTTTTACCCATGGGAAATTGCCTCTCTCCTTTCATTGCAGAAATTTTCATGGGAAAATTTGTAACTCAACTGAAAGAAGAGCTCCCATATTTTCCAAAGGTGTGGATGAGATATGTAGACGATATATTTGCCATTTTTGACACTAGTAAATGTAACGTTGAAGATTTTTTGGGTGACTTAAATAGTAGATTCAATTCAATCAAATTTACCCACGAAATAGAAAGAGGACAGCTTCCATTTTTGGACATTCTGGTAATCAGGAATAACAGTAAGTTAGAATTTGACATCTATAGGAAAGAAACCAGTACATCTCGGTACATAATTGCAGATTCGAACCACTGCAGTCAGCACAAAGAGGCGACTTATAACACAATATAATCCAATATTTATTACTAACTTACCTACGGACCCCACCCAAGTATTTAAAATACTCATTCGTTTCAGTGGTGTGTAGATGGCAGTGTATAAAACTAAATTTGCTAACCCTAACGAAGCAGTTAAACCATTGACGCCAAAATACAAAATACTTAAACCAGCCATTCCTGTGGTTGCGGCAAACATCATTGAATGAAGAGGCCTGCAACACACTTACAGATGTATGAAAAATAATAATCTCCAAAACAAAACGGCTTACGTTAATCTCCCACATACTAGTACTCTACTTTTGGTCCTGGACATTTGTGCATCAAAAGGGACTTCATGGAATTGGTTTATTGCATTTGCAGCACATGATAACAAACCTGTGCCACCTATGCATAATATAAATGTACCCCATTCAAATGGAGCTGGTGCAACTGCATAGCCCGCCATAGATGTAACAACCACAAGTGCTAAAACAATGTAAATAACGTCCATAAGAATTAAGAAAGAGGGGAAACTGGCAGTCGCACAATGACTATCTATGACTAAACTGGATACATGTGAATGCACCTTTGAATACACTGTGCTTTTCACTTATAATTTGAACATCGTTCCTTACTGAGGTAAGTTACAAAATTTCAAAGTGATAAAGTAATTTGTGTAAATGCTGTTTACGTTACATGAAAAACAAGTGTATTATTTACATTACTCAGTGACTAACAGCAACAAATTAATATTAAAATTGCTTACTTGTTAGTTTGATTTTGGATAATCTGAGATAGTGTTGTACTAAATTTGTTCGATCTGTCGATGGTGTCGGTTTCCATGCTGGTGTAATATGCGGTTTATCAGGAAGAATGTCTTGAGGTTCATGTAATGCTATCGGACTAGATTGTTTTGCAGCTTTAGTTTGATTAACAAAATTTGCAACAGGCACTGTACACCGAATATACTTTTAAAATAAATATGTATTAAAGTAACTGTTACATAAATAAATGCTACATTACCTTCAAAATCAAAGAATTTGAAACTGGTGCAGTTTTACATAACCTCCAAGGAACATAAAATACACTACACATACTGGCAAACAACTATGCTATAAGTGCATTAATGCCATTGTTTTGTTATCCTCACAAGTTAAGAAATTTTAAAACTTGTTCTATTTCAATTAATCAAATAATAAGTTTACATAACTTTAAGGTTATGAACAGAAAGTACTTGTCAAACTCAAAACGTCAAATCTCATAATCTCAAATTGTCGGTCGCACGTCCTCGGTCTCCTCAATACGGCCATCTAGAGAAGGAAGAGAGAACTTCCCTCAGGGAAGAGGAAAGTTTGCTGCGATCTGCTGCAAACTTTTCTCAGCATTCGGTTCACGAACCAGGCGACGAATTGAAAGTTGCAGATCCCAACTACAAACTCGGTTTTAAATTTTAATTGTGACAGAAATCTTTTTCCTGGATGGTCGAAGGTTGATTCTAAGCATGATAATCCATAATCCACAAATGAAAAATTTTAGGCTGTGCTGTTATTTAATGCTGATAGACTGGTGGATTTCTTCTTGTAGTTTTTATGTACGTTTGATATTGATATTGATTGTTCTGATAGTACTTTTGCACTATGAAACAAAGTTTTTCTCAAAAAATCAGATATCTTAAGAGTCCGGCAAGGCAGATCAAAAGTTACACCTGCGGGGCATCGGGTCGGTGAGGAATCCGTTAGAAATCGGAGCAAACTATCAGCTGTGTTGCAACACCGTCGCGCTAAACACGTTTATGGACACAGGAACAACGCACATTCAAAGCCCGCGCGTTCGGTACCTAGTAAATGAGACAACGGCGCTCTGAGTTTACGCTCAGTCGCTACGAGGCGGCAGCACATACCAAGCCATATTTTGCGTTTGCAGCGCTCTCGCTCTACCATGATTACACCTTCATCCTAGTAAATGTAGCAACACGAAAGCCTGATTATGGTAGAAGAAGGTATACTTTATGTCGCCATTGAAACAATTTTTCGAAAACTGTAAATCTCTTGGCGCTATGCACGCGTGAAGTTGGTCAATTTCATGAGTGAACTGACACTTTCTAAGATAAAATTTTTAAATTTTCTTTCAATGGAAACATAAAATAAAGTTTCGTTTATAAACTGTCAAAAATTCAACACTTCCATTTTCACCGTTTAGAAATGAGCATAGCACTACGAAGTCAGTTTTCGGGTTCATTTTAAAGGGGTTTGCCGGACTCTTAAGAGTCCGACAAAGCAGGTCAAAAGTTACACCTGCGGGGCATCGAGTCGGTGAAGTATCCGTTAGAAATCGGAGCAAACTATCAGCTGTGTTGCAACACCGTCGCGCTAAACACATTTATGGACACAAGAACAACGCACATTCAAAGTCCTAGTAAATGAGACAACGCCGCTCTGAGTTTACGCTCAGTCGGCACGGGGCGGCAGCACATACCAAGGCATATTTTGCGTTTGCAGTGCACTCGCTGTACCATTTTTCAATAAATTTAGCAACACGAAAGCCTGATTATGGCAGAAGAAGGTATATTTTATGTCTCTATTGAAACAATTTTTCGAAAACTGTAAATCTCTTGGCGCTATGCACGCGTGAAGTAGGTCAATTTCATGAGTGAACTGACGCTTTCTAAGATAAAATTTTTAACTTTTCTTTCTATAGAAACATAAAATAAAGTTTCGTTTATAAACTGTCCAAAATTCGACACTTCAATTTTCACCGTTTAGAAATGAACATAGTACTACGAAGTCAGTCAGTTTTGAGGTTCATTTTAAAGGGGTTTGCCGGACTCTTAACACTGCAGCCTGTATTTAGATAGAACACTAGGGTTGCCGGACGCCCCGATTTGGGCGGGATTGCCCCGATTTTTCAGTAGAGCTGCCCCGCGCCACGCCGAACTACTGAAATGCCCAGATTTAACAAATTCGGGAGATAAGTGGCGCGTCACAAACGTCAATTTTCATTCCAAACAAAACAAAGCCACGTGCTTTCTGACGTTTTAACCTAACCTCTGAAATATAATTATAATTACATATAGTTGTTTTCAAGTTTTTACGCGTAAGCCCAACACACAAATTGAAGATAAACTGTTTTCACTGCAAAACGTCTATAATTATATTGCAAAAACTAGTTTAAGACGTTGTAAATAATATCGATAAACGTCAAATGGCACGTGCTTTTGTTTTGTTTGGAATGAAAATCTGACGTATGACGGAGGCACTTAGGTCCCGAATTCGTTCCCGATTATCCCGATTTTCTGGGACAAAAAAGGATACGACTGACAACATTGCATAGGTATTTATCATCTTAGAGACAGAAGCTATGATTACGTACCGCTCCATTACCCCACCATAAAAAGTGGGTAAGTACCGCCTCTAGACGCGCGAGGGATCCTTTTATATTTTGGGTGCTTTTTCGTAATAAAAAGTTTATTTCAAAGTACCTACATTATTTATATTCCTTCGTAAGGTATTCAACATATTTTTAAAACACTTTAAAATAAGGGTTGGCAAATTTCATGTTTTTTTGAAATAAAACAAATTAAAGGTTTTTTTTTGTTTCAAACATGTTTTTTTTTGTTTAAAACAGTTTTTTATCAATGTTTAAAATAGTGCGTTTAAAACATGTTTTAAATGTTTTAAACAGTAATGTGTTAAACCAAAGTATTCGTATGAAACATAAAATTAAATTATAAATTCACTTTCATTTTTTATTTTATTTTATTGTTTAAATATTGCATGTTTTGAATGTGAGTGGAAAACCGCAGACCAACTGGTTTTGTCCTTCTGGGACTCATCAGTACGGTGCTTTCCCCTAACCATTCAAACCATGGAATTTAGCTTGCTATGCTGAAGCGCTCTGGACAGATATCAGCAAGTGACAACTACTTTAAGTAATTATCTGGTAGTAGCCCGAGGAATAGTTGTTCGAAAGGTCCACTGATTATTAAACGAAATAAAAAATAATTTCGTTTAAAACATGTGAAAGTGTTTTAAACATGTTTTAAACAAATGTTTAAAACACAACATGTTTGAAACGTTTGTTTTAAACAATTTATTTTAAACTTGCCAACCTGTTTAAAATGACTTCCAAAGCACTTCGTTTAAAAAATCCGGGGGAGACACCCTCCTTGTCGGGGTCTCGCCCCCCCCCCCCCTTCCTTGCCCCCCGCCCAGGTGCCACGCTTTTCCAATTTAAATATCTGGCAACCCTATATAACACTCATTGCACGTAACGTCCCATAACAACTGCGCTGATAGCACAGATTTAGAAAATCCGTGGCTGATAGTGATTGCATGATTTTTTAAATTTATTACCTATAAATTTAAAGTATTAAAGTTACCTACATATTTCTTTGATGAAGCATAATTTTTATTGGTAGTTCCCAAGAAAACGTATGTATATAGGTCTGTGGAAGGTCCTTTTGTGAGACACAGTACCTCTATTATTTCTCAAGATAATCCAAGTTTTAGGTGATGCACTTTCCTCATTGTCGGTGAAATTGAAACACATATCATCAAGGCATGCAAGTGTCTTCTAAAGTTGCAACCATTCACAATGAAATTGAGAGGCATACAAAATTGTCAAAAATAGATTTGCTTTGGAAGTAATACCTACCTAAATATTGTTACAGTTTCCGGTTTGTCGTATCAAAAATACTGTTTGACTACTAAATGTTACCCCCAGTGAGTAGGTAGAATCGTAGAATGTACTCGTAGAATCTTTCCCCCAGTTTCATGAGATTTTCTTTTATCAGTAGGTATTGAAGTCTATTATTAAAAACAATTATGATGGTTTTGAGTTTATACACAGTTCTTTAATTTATACCGAAAGATGCGCAAGAAGTAAGAAAAACTACAACTTTAGTCAAATTAATAACATTAACATTTATTAAGTAACATTATGCAAAATTATCTACAGTAAGAAATATAACAATGTTTTCCAATATTCATAAGATTCGGAAACTCCTACTACGTAGTACATTAGGCGTAATTTTATACAGGCATACAATACTATTTCTAAAGCATAATATTGGATTAGATAGGTACCATACAAATCTTTTAAAAATAAACCATATTATAATAAAGCAGTGCCTTATTCTTAGAGGTACATCAGTGGAAGTTGTATTAAATTGCCGTTTTTGAAAAACTCCTTAATTTTTCCAGGTGATGCATAAGCTACGTTTCCACTAAAGGAACACTGAGGAAATTTTATGTTGGTGTTGCTTGTTCCCAGAAATGTTCAACAAAGTTCCTAAAAGTTTCTCTATGTTTCGGTAACAAATGTCAACTGTTCCTTCATGTCGCCGGTTTCCATTTTGAGCGTTACCTTCAAAAGAAAATCGGCGACACGGGGAAACAAATGCGTATTGCTGCCGCAGTGAGTATAGCCATATTGCTCCCTTTCTTCAGGGTTTGACTTAATGCAATATTTATGCTTTCGTTTCCGCTTTCTTTTAAAGATACCTAATACTATATACGCCGCCGCTACTAACGCTATTCCTTCATCTTTCTCCACATTTGCATATACTGTTTTAAACTAGTGGAAACACTTAGTTGCGTTTGCACAAACTACCAGAAACAAGGTGAAACTGTTGCTAATTTTAGTTGGTTGAGTGGAAACAAAAACTTTACATGTGTTGCTAAAAGTTTCTACACATGCCAACAAAGAGAAACACAATGAATCAAAAAGTTCCTCACTGTTCCTTCAGTGGAAACGCAGCTTTATCAAGAATTTTCCACTAGGTAAGCTTCCTTTAACCTGGAACTCTTAAGCAGATCCTCGATTTATTTGCGATGAGAAATTTCCCACTAAAAATGTCCGTTGTGTGATCATTGACATCACGTGAAATAAGCAACCTATTGGCAAGCACAGTCTACACCATGCGTAGATCGAATCATGCAGTTATAATTTACAGCGATCACATGGCGGACATCTTTCCTGAAAAATATTGCACCGGCATACGTCAGAAACTATTCGTCCTATAGTTTTCGGAAGAAATTCTCTTTAATAAAAGTAGTTTCGAGAAATCCAGCAAAAATATTTTCAGCCTTCAATTTTACTGCTATGGCTATGGGACACAATTTTGAAACAAAATAGACAAACAATATTTTCTGTAAAAATTCAAATGGATAGATAGGTTCCACAGAGTGTTAAAAATCTTCTGACAAATTTGGTTAATAACTTTTTGGTGTAACTGTTAAAAAGAAGGAGGAGGAAAGCTCGGGGGAAAGACAGCATTCTTTTACACAAAACATGTGATGCTGCCAAGTTGCTTGAACTTGGAAAGGGATTTTGTAGTGTAAAGAATGGGGAACGAATTTCATTTCATACCTACTTTTTCAAATAACAGGAGTGATTTCAGATATTTCGGTCGAATTTTTGTAAACATCACTAATTGCTAGAGCCTTTTACTTGTAACCTATACAAAACCAATCAAAAATCCATGTGCAAGTTGAAGATACAAATTTTGTTAGCGCTTGCGGAAATACTGGGTGCGGCAGCGTCCATAGCGTGTTTTGAACGAGGGGTAAACCGCTGACCTAAATTTTGTACACTACTTCCCGAAATGCTAAGACTTCCTTTACTTCGCAGGAAGTATTTTGTACTTCCTCTGTACTTCCCGTACTTCTGCCTACTTCCCGTACTTCCTTCTTGCTTCCCGTACTTCCTCTACTTCCCCTCTGCGTTCAGATAATTAGACTTTAGTAAAAAAGTGACGTGCTCATGTCAACTACAATTTTCGTTTGCAAGTTATATGATAATTTGTTTTTATGCTCGGAAGAATTTCATGAAATTCAAATTAAAATTTTGGCCCGCTATCTTGACATACGATTGTTTTGATTGTACTAACTGTACGATTATACTGATTGTTCCGATTCTGTAGATTCGACTTCGGCTTCACAATTGCTTCATCGGTTGCGCTTTTGACATTTTTCTGTCCTTGTTTTACCGACTTAGATCTTTTTGTTTCTTTATTTTCCATTTTGTCTAATACTATAAACCTTCGCAATCGGTTCATACTAACTTTCCCCCTCCTTTAGAACAAATTGTTCCACATCGATTTTAAAATCATTTTCTTTTACTTTCTCATTCCTTCCAAACTTCTCTCGAGGAAATGAAAATGATTGCCCTAAATCATGTTTTATCAGATTTATGGCTTGAATTCTATCAATATGTTGCGTAAAGTTTTTAATACTGAAATTTATAAACGTAGTTTTAATAACATCTTTTAGTGAAGAAAATTAGATTAATATCTTTAATAATAAAGCCACAGAATTTTTAGAATGGAAAAAGCCCGCAAATTTTAAAAATGCTTTTAATCAGTGGTTCGCTATTCAAAACAAATTCCGCAACTTTGTTTTTTTTTTTATTTGAGACTTAATTTAGTCAAAATTAAACGCCAAACCTTGCTTCTGTTTGAAACGCATAATTTAAATCAGCGCTGTGACGTATTATTTGTGCTTGATATCATAGTGCTTACTAAAAATTGTAAGTTCGATTGAGCTGGTACTGAATCGCATAGCATAACGACAATAATCAAAATTAAAAATTTTAAGTAACCCCCGACACATCATCAAACGCCTGAACAGATCTTCATAAATTATAACTAAGAACCATCTCGATCACGTCGCAGCTTTCAAACAAAAAAACCGCGTCAAAATCGGTCCATTCATTTAGGAGCTACGATGCCACAGACAGATACACAGACACGTCAAACTTATAACACCCCTCTTTTTTGTCGGGGGTTAAAAACAAAATAATGTGTCACATGACAGTATCCATGCCGTGCTACGCTGCCGACCGGAATCCGTCTCGCACTGCGCATGACGTCACATCGAGGCGAAATTGGCGCGAAGTCTCCGAAAGTTCCGGTTGGCGGATGTGTTTTTGCTTTACCGGCGCGAACGTTATTTCTGGTTAATTTGTCCCGTCATTAATGGAAGATATCCCAGAAAAAAAATTGGTATACACATATGGACATGAAGCAATTTTCAATTAAACAGTAGGGGTAGGGGGTGTGTTTTCCTACATCCACACATAAATGGTAAAACATGTAAGTTAATATTTACGATAACAGCCTTTACTTAGATTTATCTATCTATCTATAGTATTTACGTAACTTGATTTGAAAAATCCTACAGTACATTAATATACAAAATACTAAATTACGTTTTACAAATTATTGTATAGTCTCGTACATACATATAGACGCATAGGTACATCACTACAAATACAAATAAGTACAACTACAATAATATATTACAATCAACATAATTTATACTTAGTTGTTATAAAAATTTTAGGCATTTTATGTTTAAGTTATTTACATTTGAATAATTTTCAACAGTTTGTATAAGATTATTCGCTACATATTATGGATATTTAGGCTAAAAGGAGAACTTGAAATAAGGAATGGCAAAAATCAAGTTCAACAACGCTGGCATAAGGTTTCTCTGTCAATAATTCTTCCTTGGAATAAACAGTAAGCAGTCACAGTATGTCCTATTATCTCCACAATAGCCGTAGGTGCGTTCCTAACAAAATCAAACCCACAATTCCCCAAAAATATCTATTGCAGAACCCCTAGGTAGACATTGCAATATTTCCTTGAATGTGGAATATGCGCTAATTGTCTAAGTTATTCTACCGTTACCTACCTCACCTATAAAAGAAAAGAAAAGAACGGAAGCAAACATTTGAATACTTTTTTCGCCAAGCCTTCAGCTGGTAACAATACTATCCACTTTTGAGAGTGAGTTGATCACCCACATCATGGTGTCTTCGAGTATAGCCGACTCGAATCTAGCATCTGCTTGATCATTTTATTGTGCAATGAAGTAAGTACCACTGTTAAGCACTGTTTACACCCAATGTCATAGGCAGTTCCTACTCAGATTGTCCAAGAACATTATAATTGAAAACACAAGTAGTAATGTAGTTTTCATTCCAAACAGATCCCCATCATCCAGCAACTAATCTGTGGCTGGTTCCCCTCCATTCTATTATCGTTATGCCTACCATCTGATTGCAGAGAAGGGGTTTGTTTGAAAAGTTACAGTAACTTGTCTGGTCGCATCATCTCTTTATATAAACAGATCATATAAAAGAGTAATTTTCAAATAATTACAACCACATTTCGTCCTAATTTACCAGCTAAGGAGCTATCGCATTAGTCGATAAAGGCCATCATAATTTGCGCCGACTTCGTCTTCCAGCGCGATAATCGTGTCGAGTGTTTTAAAATTTCAAATGATCAGCCTATAGTCACTCGATGTCAATAAAACAGAGATCCTATGCCCTATGGAAATAGCTCAAGGGATACCACACACAAACAAGTTCTGATGAACAAATAAATGGCGTGTTCCAAAAGCTATAAAACAAAAAAGTCATTCATCTACAGGATTAGATAACTGTGCGTTTATATGACAGGATACTATAGGTACGTATCAAAGTGGATAAGACAAGTGGACCGACTTGCAATATTTGTCCGAGCTTATAGGCAAGAGAAGGGAAGTGCAAGAGGGGATCGGGCCGATTTTTCATATTTCGCGCGTAGGAAATGCGGCGCGCTCAAAATGTATCATGTCATTACTTCCTCAAAAATTGTCTTATCGAGTTGCAATTTTTGTAAAATTATTTCTTAAACTTTCAGGATGCTCACGAAATATTTCAAATTGCAATTACATAATTACTTTTCATTCCGCTTTGCGATTTTCGAGAAGTTGTCCTTTTGGTGCAGTGGAATTTTCACCTATCGAGGAACTATGCTCATTTTTCGAATTTGGAAAAACTTCCGGCGGCAAAGTTATAGAGAAAGGATTGAATTTTATTTTACACCAAGATTCAATTCATTATCTCGCATAGAAAAAAAGTTATGGCGATTTGAACACGATAATCGTTCTGAGCGCGTAACTCTTGAAATCGTATACCTGTCAGTGGCAACCTTTTCCTTGCACGTTGCATAACCTGAAACACAATTAGGCACTACACATTTTCCTCCCATTTTGATATTTTCATCACACGGCGGATACTTATAAAATAAAACCAAATACGTCTGCACACATGTACCGGGTGTACAAATAAGAAAGGTCGGCGGCCGTATATCCGTAACCGTTTGCCCTAGAACTTTCGGAAAAAAATATTCAAGATAAAATTGGCCACGAGAAATTGCTGGAAATTATTTTCAAGTTCGTAGATTGGCCGCTAGGGGGCGTAAGGGCTACACCAAAGGAGAAAAATAATTTTTTCCCTGAAAAATCACCAATAAAGGGTTATCAAAAATAATTTTGTTGAATTCTACTGAAAATTCTGAATAACTTTCGTTTAGGATTTTTTGCTCTAGCTCGTCAAATAGAGTTGGCATGGGCGGACAAACATTGAGATGAAAGAATGCTTCTAACTCCGGTTTGGCTCAACGGAATTGGACAAACTTGAGCTTCTTGAGAAGAGCTTTCCTTGTTCTATCAAACGAAAGTTAAATAAAGTCATTTCGAATTTCGTGGCCACCGGTAGAGGGCGCGATTTTACATTCAAAGCTATTTTCGCGTTTATCTTGAAAAATTCAAATGGAATAATATAGTTTTTTTAATGCTGCTAAAAAGAGGTGAAAATTATAAGAAAAATGGCGCAAGCCTACTAATTATTTTTTTCAACTTTTGTGTTATAATAAAGAAACATTTTAATATTTTTCTTTATTATTTTTAATAACAAAGTAATAATATTTTTCTCATAGTTTTGTATTGTTCGAAATGAAAATGGGTCATACCGAAGCCTACTTGATTTTTGCACTCAAAATTTCTGTTCAAGTTAATGGAGCAGCCATTCTCAATATTCCTTCATTTATATCTTCGGTTCTAAAGAAGATATCACCATGCGGCTTGCGCCATGTTTCTTATAATTTTCACCTTTTTTTAGCAGCATTAAAAAAACTATATTATTCCATTTGAATTTTTCAAGATAAACGCGAAAATAGCTTTGAATGTAAAATCGCGCCCTCTACCGGTGGCCACAAAATTCGAAATGACTTTATTTAACTTTCGTTTGATAGAACAAGGAAAGCTCTTCTCAAGAAGCTCAAGTTTGTCCAATTCCGTTGTCAAACCGGAGTTAGAAGCATTCTTTCATCTCAATGTTTGTCCGCAAATGCCATCTCTATTTGACGAGCTAGAGGAAAAAATCCTAAACGAAAGTTATTCAGAATTTTCAGTAGAATTCAACAAAATTATTTTTGATAACCCTTTATTGGTGATTTTTCAGGGAAAAAATTATTTTTCTCCTTTGGTGTAGCCCTTACGCCCCCTAGCGGCCAATCTACGAACTTAAAAATAATTTCCAGCAATTTATCGTGGCCAATTTTATATTAAATATTTTTTCCGAAAGTTCTACAAACGGTTACGGATATACGGCCGCCGACCTTTCTTATTTGTACAATCTCCTAAAGATTGATGCTGTAACCGTTGATTGACTTATTCAACGCTGTAACCGTTTCGTGATCGCACGCTACCGACTTCAAGAGTTACGCGCTCAGAACGATTATCGTGTTCAAATCGCCATAACTTTTTTTCTGTGCGAGATAATGAATTGAATCTCGGTGTAAAATAAAATTCAATCCTTTCTCTCTAACTTTGCCGCAGGAAGTTTGTCAAGATTCTAAAAATGAGCATAGTTCCTCGAAATGTGAAAATTCCACTGCACCAAAAAGACAACGTCTCGAAAATCGTAAAGCGGAATGAAAAGTAATTATGTAATTGCAATTTGAAAGATTTCATGAGCATCCTGAAAGTTTAAGAAATAATTTTTAAAAATTGCAACTCGATAAGACAATTTTTGAGGGAGTAATGGCATGATACATTTTGAGCGCGCCGCATTTCCTACGCGCGAAATATGAAAAATGGGCCCGATTCCCCTCTCGCACTTCCCTTCTCTTGCCTATAAGTTCGGACAAATACTACTCACATTTTCCTCTACTCTGTATGCATAGGAGTCGATACAATTGTCTTATCCACTTTGGTACGTGTTTTCTTGATAGGGTTCTTTAAACCTTTCTATAGTCGCCATCTATTAGGCAAGTAATAAGGTATACTTTGACTAGGTGGTGTGGATGCTCGTGACGGTTGCTTTATTGTTATCCTTTTTGTATTATCCTTTTTGACAAAAATGCACCTTTCAGGTTCCCTTCCAGTTAAGCGGAGGCCTGAGTCATTCGATATTTTTCTGTTACAAGTGTCAGCACAATATTTAACATGTGCCTATAATTTCATTTTAGTGGCATGCTACTAGTGTGCCTGATACAGTCTCACTAACGACTATTGCCGAACAAGATGCGTTAGTTATTGCACATTGTGATAATTTATACAATACGTTCCATGAAGCCATCACTACCAACCCTACACTGTTAAGAAACTTAGGTTCGAATTGCTAAAGAGTTAGCAACAACGAATTTTCGCGGATTACAAATCAAATAGAAATTAAGTTTATTATTTATAAAAAGACTGAGATCTCTCTGACCCAACAGCCTCCGCATTCAATGGACAACTGCTTTTCTTATGTCAGATATTGAACTTTTCATGAAAATATTTGACTAAAGTAGGTAAGCTATACTGGTTCTGGTGCAATTTCCCGCGTTATTACTTATGGATATTAATTTTGAATTCCAAGGTTATAGTGCGACGTCATCAGCTAACTTCAAGCCGATCTACGGATGCCTTCTGTGGCGGTAAGGTAGATCCCAACACTATGCCGGTAAGTATAATTCCTAGTGTGCCATCTATTGATACTACACTTGACAGATGTGTTCGTGCGTTGTCTCGGTAGGATCAGCAGTTGCTTTGCAGATCTTTTTGAGGTGCGGCCACTTTCCTTATAATGACTTTGGAAAATGTTGACCGATTTAAATTTTCTTAAAGGAAAGAGTAGGCGTTGGGGAAAGTATTTTTGACCAAAGTACATCTGGAGCCTGTAACTTGAAAGGAAGACGTGGTCAAGAAATTGGACGTTATCTTGAAAGGTGTTTTTCAACCCTCGGAATCAATTTCTGGAGAATGTAAGGGTGGAAATATAAAGCGGAAACGATGAACCGTCAGCTGATGACAAAATTCTGAACTTGCACTTATCGCACACTAACAAGATGTTTTTGAAAAGTGGGAAATGTTAAAAATTTCCGTAAAATTTCGAATTCGATCCCGACATTTTATCCCTGCTTTACCGAATTTGCGGGAATCGTTCAATAGAAACTGATCTTAAAAATCTAATTTATGGATGCTGCATAGTTACTGGAATTATCTAATAGATGGCGACCATAGACTATAGAGCATGTGCCTAAATGTTGATTGCCTTTGTCCAACAGCATATGCCTAATTATAACGGCAATAATGCAAATAATAGAAAAAACTGCATCTGCTATTAATATTTGCAACACTATCTAATTTTGTGTACGGATACTTATTTTAAAATATCTCTTATTCAACATTCGTTACAAAAGTGCCTATCGATGTTCATTTATTTCACGCAGCCCTCTAGTTTGCCATACAGTTTTTCGTACATTTCGTGTGCAATTTCAACGATATTCATAACTTTTAGAAACATCCAAAAACAACCTTCATGCCACATAATTTACAGATACATTCCATTTACTAAATAATCTGCGTCGTGTGCAAATGATTTTCCACATTTTCGCATCCTTTTTCGTACTACGCGCAATCGACAGCCAATCAGGAGGGCTGTGAAGAATGTGATAATCAGTCCTGTAACAAGCAATTAAAAATCCATCGTTATTTCAATTAAAAATTTGAAAGTATTGTAATTATTGATTTTCACGACAGTAATTTTTAACCGACTTCAAAAAAGGAGGTGGTTCTCAATTAGACTGTATTTTTCTCTTATGTGTGTTATCTCAGAACTTTTTTCTAGGTGAACCGATTTTGATTATTCTTTTTTTATTTGAAAGCTGGTGCTTTTCATGCGGTCCCATATAAATTTGATCAAGATCTGACCAGTAGTTTTTGAGTTATCCTTAATAATGCGTATTTAATTGACTTCGACTACATTGATGATGTTCCCATTGCATATTGAAGTCGGTTTTCTATTTTGTAGGACAAAAATATTATTTAAAATAAATTCTACGTAATTTTATCATGTAGACTGGGATATAGTCGGGGAGCAGACCGCCTGAAAGACCACAAATTTGTGTAATGTATATTTCATGCACCGGGTAAGTAATCTTATTTTTCGGAATTAACATATACATATGCGAGACCAAACATCATGGACAAAGGCTCGAAATTATTTTTGGCGAAGAAACGAAACATTAATGTTGTTGCTGAACAAAGTTACAGCGAGTTAAAACATAAATAATTCGTGCGCGCTAACCGCGCTGATGGGTTGATAGGTAGCGACATGGGTTCGGGCGCTTTTATCCTTGATAATACACACATAGCCGAAACTCTTGGCCCCCAGAATTAATTTAAAACGTAAGCAAAAATAATTCTAACAAATATGTGGATTCAATTCTACATTTTATTGAAATGCTTTATCACATGTAAGGTTATTTTCATGGAAGGAGTACACGGCCAGGAATTAAATTTAAGAAAATGTCCGAATTATTTTTTTTGAAAAGACCAAAGTCTTCCCAAATGTGAGAAACGAAGATGTCAATAACAAGTATGTCATGCTCTGTTCTCGAGCAAAACATTAACACGTCCGTACATTCCAATAAAAAGGTTATTAATGGCTTCCTGCGGTATGTTGTTCCATTCTTCTTGAGCAGCAACAATTAGCTCCTGAAGGATGAAAGGGGGGGTTATCTCTATTTAAAATGGCCGTTTTTAGCACATCCCATACGTTCTCACAAGGATTCAAGTCAGGTGAGTGTTGGCCAATTCATTCTTGGAATATTGCCTTCCTGTAGCAAATTGACAACCCTTCTTGTGGGGTGGGGCGTCGCGTTGTCGTCCATAAAAACGAAATTTTCTCCAGTGAAGGATGATTGGTCGGATAATGTTTTGGACGTAAATGTTTCCCGTCATGGTTTGCGGCGCGTGAATAAGTGGAGTGCGACGACCATACATTATACCCCCCTCAAAACATTCCTGTTCCGCCTTGATAAGGAACAACTTCTCTGGCAAAAGTAAGTCTTTCTTGTCGTCCCGGGCCCCTAGAGACCCTTTCACGTCGATAATCACTCACTGACCCAATTTTTGTCTCATCATAAAAATGATATGTTTTGCTTTTAGAGATCTGCCTCCTACGGAAAACGCATTTAACTTTCATGTTAAAAGAGCTTTTTTCAGTGTGCTGTATATAAAACGGCTTGGCAAATAAGCCCAAATATTCCAAACATCCTGGAATATGGATGGTACATGGAAAATGACGTTATTATGCCAATAACATTCACAAATCGTCCCTTTAATGCAGAAGTAGGTAACTTAAGTCCAAAAACTAAATTTTACAGGAGACGATTTTTTCTTCTTGCAAGATTATTTATGCAAATACCTAAACCAAAATAGGCCAACTTATTTGAAAAGGTATTGTTTAATGAATCATGTAATAAATATTAAAAAATGTTTGTGGTAGCATAAAACTTGGGACATAGAATACTTTTTAGCATATCTAGTATTTCAAGTCCAAATATGGACACAAGTTTGCTATTTGTTTTAGGACATAGGCTAGTTTGCATTTTTAAGGTCTAAAATTTTTGTACATACATATTATTATTCGACGAAAAATTAAAATAGTTTTAAATTGAAAAGATTTATTTATAATAATTATAAACAAACTAACACTCATACGTAACATGCTATCTGCATATAAAAGTTATAATATAATGAATATTCCAATATTCGGAACATAATGAAAGGCGTATTGTTACATTTTTTCTAAAAATGGGTTGTTATGATTATAAATAAAGTTCCAAGCCTAGCTTCAATGAAAAATATAAGAAAACTTAGCAAAATATTAAACATTCTAATAAACTTCAGTACTATGCAACCCGACACATCATAAAGTTGTCAGTTCGAAGACTGGTTGTACGCGTACCTCCATCCTTTCCTATCCTGAGCCAACCTATGCATTTCCCCAAAAGTTGAACATCCTACATCCCTAAATATTTGAGAGCAGCAGTCTAATCTGGGCCTACCCCTACCTCTTTTTATTCCTATCTCTGACTCTAGTAGGTATGTTGCGAACTAAGCCTTTGTGCCTCAGAAGGTGTCCTACCGTCCTATCTCTCCTATTCTTTACCGATTTCCATAAGTTTCGCTTTCCTCCAACTCTTTCTAATGCCTCTATGTTGCTAACCTTATTTAACCACGGTATCTTCATCATGCGTCTATAGCACCACATTTCAAATGCTTCTAATTTTTTTCCTATCTGCTTCTCCTATCGTCCAAGTTTCGCACCTGTACAATGCCGTACTCCATACATACGTGTACATATCATTCCCGAGCATAATAGTTGTTTCTTTTTATTAAATGCAACTCTACCCTGCGCTATTCTTTGTTTTATATCTCTAGAGCTCCTACCATCGCGAATTATTTGACTTCCTAAATAACAGAAATCTGAGACTTCCTCTATCTTCTCGGTTTCAATTTGAATTTTAGTTTTAGTCCTATTTTCACGCCCCTTATACACACCAAGATTTTGTTTTTTTTTTAAATTGATCTTCATACCACAGCACTCTGTCAAAACCGCTTCGATTTCGTCCAGATAAGGTTAGCAACAGAGAGGTATTAGAAAGAGATAGGGGAAAGCGAAATTTATGGAAGGCAGTAGTAAGGAATAGGAGAGATAGGATGGTAGGGCACCTTCTGAGGCACGAAGGCTTAGTTCGCGACATACTAGAGTCAGAGATAAGAATAAAAAGAGGTAGTGGTAGGTGCAGATTAGACTACTGCTCTCAAATAGTTAGGGATGTAGGATGTTCAACTTTTGGGGAAATGCATAGGTTAGCTCAGGATAGGAAACGATGGAGGTACGTGTCCAACCAGTCTTCGGACTGAAAACTTTATGATAATGATAGTCGTCTTTTTAGTAACATAACAATTCAATTTTTGTCTGTATCGAAAAAATAAAATATACCTAGGGTCAAGTATAATATATACCAGGTTAGTAGATGGGGTTAACAAGTCTAACTCTAACTAATTTGTCTCATAAGCTCAGTGGCGTAACAACGCGATTTTTAGTTGTGTTCCAATCTTTTGGCCGGACCCCCATAGGGATGTAAAATGACTAATATATTTTTGTGACTTGTATCACTTACGGTAATTTGTTCATTTTTATTTTTTTATTTTTCTTGTCTGCTGCCTCCGGGCGCGGCCTACGAGAGACCCAGGCCGTACTGCTGGTTTTTAATGGCGGCCGTCGCGGACCGATTTCTGTGACTAGCTGCGGGCTAGTGCATTGCGCTTCGCTGTGAAATGAAATTCATCCTTCTACTTTATGCAGTTGTAAAATACAATTTTCAGATGTTAAAATATGTAGGTACATAATGCCAAACGTCTATTACGTTTTTATTTGCCATTTTTATGTATTCCTAAGTATTAATAGCTCTACTAAAGTTTTAGATACATACCTAATTGATATCGCGAATAGTGTCCCATAATTAGTAGGTATCAATTTAATTTATAAATTAAATAGATACCTATACTGATTATGGTGGTACTTATCTAAAATGGGAATTATTGAATCAAAGGTAAAAATAAATAAACTGTGGCAGGCTACATTATAAAGGAAATAAAATGTACATAATCAACTATACATAAGACTGATGATTTTGTTGGAACAAAATCCTCGCGATGTACCTAGGTAGCTCTTATACATTTCTTCGTCTTTTCTGGGTCTTTTAAGGGAAATTTAAACACTGATTTAGAAGCTTCTTGATTTACTCGTTTGTAGTTTACCTACTTGTGTAACCAGGGACGCAGCAGTATGAAAGCATCTATAATATTATTAATACAAAATAAAAATACTTACATCTACTTCAATATTGTGCCTAATAAATAAAGCTGTTATAGAACATATTAGTAATAGGTACGCATATTATGCTATAACAAAATTATAGCTTTCCCAACATTAATCTTAAAATCATTGTTTTCTAGTTATTGGACTTATTTAAAAGGGCGAATTGATTGTCAATATCATAGTTGGTATGTAAAATTATAAGTAAGTACTCGTTATTATCTTTAAAGGCTCTCCAATCACTGTAATTTGGACATTAACACACCAATGTCTGATGCGTACTGTGCATTTAAACGGCGGGAAGGTCTTGAAGTCGGTCCGCGAAGTGTGAGTCATCAGCGCTCTGCGACCGAGCAGTACGGCCTGATTCTCTCGTAGGCCGCGCTCCGGGCCCTTGAACCTCCGGGTTCCTAGAGCCTCCGGGCCGTGTTCCACGGAACACATGGAACACAGGTAGTTACGCCACTGCATAAGCTCATGGAATAAACGGGTTTAAACACCTGATTTTCGCAAAACAAACATATGTCCACGCTAAACTATTGTAAGTGCAGTTTCAGTTAAATTAGAACTAGTCTAAGTCCACGCTAATGGGGAAGATGGCATACTTTAAGTAAGCAGAACAAACCTAAGTCCCCACTTGGTATTTACATAAGCTTAATATTAAACTTGTGATGGTTCTGCATGAAAATTTTATGCGTTAGCGGACTTAGGCTTATTTGTTATTTTGTTCTATGAAGCTTAATATAAGATATGGACATAAGTTACTTCTGCATATAATCCGCAGGGTCCTAATGTATCTGTATCTGTTAAAACCTGAAATTTGACAAAAATGGACTTAGGCTAGTTCTGCATTAAAGGGACGAAATAGCTCTAAACTGGATTGTGTTACTATAACACAGTTCTGTAAATGTAAAAATTTTACCTGTTCTTTTCGATGTGCATGCATGAAATCTAATGTGCAATGTATAATATCATGTTTATGTGAAGGGAAATGCAATTTGTCGGAATAAAAAATACGAATGTTCTCGATATTAATGCCGCCCGCACATAAACCACTACTACACGGCTCAGCGCGGCTTGCGCGCACGAATTATTTATGTTTTAACTCCCTGTAACTTTTTTCAGCAACAACATTAATGTTTCGTTTCTTCGCCAAAAATAATTTCGAGCCTTTGCCCGTGTTTTGTCTCGCATATGTATATGTTAATTCCGAAAAATAAGATTACTTACTCGGTGCAAGAAAAATACATTACACAAATTTGCGGTCTAGCAAGAAACCATTTTTTTTTCATAAAATTGGAAAATTGTAGAGGCAACGTGAGTACACTGTGATGATCAGCACACTTCAGTGTATATTCCACGAAAAAAACAGATCTCTAACTCTTTTCGTTGCTGAAATACAAGGAGAAAAGTTTGAAAAATGGTCGAAAATTTATTTAGGAAAATTTTGGGAAAAATCGATTTTCCGGCATTTTTGCAATTCCCGATCTTTTCGCGACCTAAAAATTCGAATCCGCCAGATCATTTTACTTAAGAATCAGCTTCATTTTCTTGTGTGTGTTCGAGTTGTATAGAGGATGTCGAATTAGAGCACCTTGCTCCCCGACTAATAAAGGCAGGGTGTCGACAATCTATTGGATACTCGAATTCAGCCGAATAATACTCCAGATTTCAAATTATTAAGTAGATGAACTTTACCTAACGTTAGTGATAAAATGGCACCACTGGGAGTTTCTGCAGTACCATCTTGCAAATCGAGAGAATCTGCATTTGATATGTAGGCCATGGAATTTGGAATGTCTGGACTATGAAGCACTTGAACTTGCTTTTCTGTCGTTGATCGCACATTAGTGTCCTTGTTATTAATACCATCTTCCATGTGTTTCTTAGATTGCTTCAGATCCTGAGCCATTTTATCTTGAATATGTTTAGGATTTTCTGTAAAAACTTCTTGTTTAGATCTCATTAAGATTTCTGTTTGTACCTAACATACCTTTTTCTTTGTTATAATTTGCAATCTGAATCTGTGGCTGTTCAATATAATTTACCGGCACTGTGTCTGATTCTACAAGAAAAAGATGAATTAATAACAATTTTATATCATGCTAGAGCGATAATTATTTATCCCAATGACGATTTTGAAATGCACAGACATAATATATCCAATAAATTTGTTTGGTGGGAGAGAAGTTTAAAACCGTCCATATTGTTCTACTATGACAATTACTTTTGCTTTGTACGTATTATTTTTATTGTACACATCCCTACCTGGGATTTGTTGTTGATGCCAGCCTCGAGAAATACCATCTCCAGCAAAACGATTTGTACTTGGATTCAGATTATTGTTCAAACCTGTATTACTCGAATATCTAACTTCATCTGAAAGAAGAAAGGGATTACTAGGACATTGACCAACATTTTCTCAAGCTCATCATCATCATAAGGTTCTCAGTCCGAAGACTGGTTGGAGCTAATCTACGCATTTCCCTAAAAGTAGAACATCCTACATCCCTAACTAGTTGAGAGCAGTAGTCTAATCTAGGTCTACCCCTACCTCTTTTTATTCCTATCTCTGACTCTGGTATGTCGCGAACTATTCCTTCGTGTCTTAGAAGGTGTCCTACCATCCTATCTCTCCTACTCTTTATTGTCTTCCATACCTTTCGCTTTTCCCCAACCTGTATAATATTTAGATTTCTTAATTATTGCCGCGATTACTCCTAAATATCTTTTCATTTTGCTCTGCATCTGTCAAAATCTTCAAAGGTATGCCACTTTACGCAAAAAAACCGGGTGCGTGGTCGCCCCACACGCGATAGAAGTGAAACTTCAACGTTATTAGAGGAATGAAAAATTTGTAGGGTAAACAGATGATTGGAGTGTATGCATTTATAAGTTTCAAATATACAGGGTGAGTCGGGGTTAAACGGTCATACATAAACTATGCATAGGAAATTTGATTTTTAGAAAAAAAGTTCATATAAATGTGTACTCGAAAATGCTTTCTAAGAGCGCTACAGCGTTTAGTAGGCTTGGACAAAAATAAAAAAAAGATTTATAAAAAACGCTTCGATATAACAACAACTTTATTAGAAACAAATAGACAAAGAAAGAGAAGAAAATGCGTCGTCAAGCAGCACTTAATTTTCGAAAATTTATAAAAATGGCTCAAAATGGCCACCATCATTTTCAATGCAAACTTCGCATCTACGGATGACAGATTGTGCAGCTACGCGGCACTCTGCCGGTGTGATTTCTTGGACTGTTTCAACAATCCTTTCCCGGAGAGTAGCTTCGTCGTTAACAAGCTCAGAATAAACCTTGCTCTTCATTGTACCCCATACAAAAAAATCTAAGGGGGTCAAATCCGGGGAGCGCGCAGGCCAAGGACGGGGGCAGTCTCGACCGCGACCAATCTATCTTTCCGGAAAATTGTCATGCAGCCATCGTCGACTGGTAGAGTGTAATGAGCGGGACATCCATCTAACTGGAACCATCTGTTTGCTCTAGTAACTAGAGGCATGTCATCTAAGACTGCTTCAAAATGATTTTCTAAGAAAAGAAGTAAAGCCGGACCATTAAGCCGTGGAGGCAGAAAATACGGGCCAATGAGTGAGTCATCGCATAATCCCATCCAAACGTTGCACGAGAATTGATGCTGAAACTTGCTGATTTTTATAGCATGAGGATTTTCGTGTCCCCAAATATGAGCATTATGCTGATTAAAAATACCAGCACGAGTAAAAGTTGCCTCGTCAGTCCAAATCACCCTCCGAAAGTAAGAAGCATAATTTCTTATTTGCCCCAAGAACCACTCTGAAAATTCTCTTCTTCGTGGCAAGTCTTCAGGCAGCAAATGCTGAACTTTCTGCAAATGATATGCGTGACGAGCATCTGCTTTCAGAGTCTTGTTCGCAATGCTCTGCAAATATTCTAATTGTAAAGAACATCTCCGCGTGCTACTGGAAGGGATTTCATCAAAGTGCTGTAAGATATTTTCTGTTCTTCTAATATTTTGAAAGGGTGCGAAAATAGGTACCGTCTGTTCGCGATTGCAATGAAGTTGATCCTGTTTATCTTAGACGTTGAAACGTACTGGAAAATATTGACCTGTGGGGCAATCTCCTTAGAGGAAATCCGCGGGTGTACTCAGCTACTGCAGCGCGCGCATTGCCGTCACAGTACCCATAGACAAACACAATATACGCGTATTCAGCTTTATTGTAAATTTTTGGCTTTATTCCGCAATCTACGCATAAACGCACCTACAAATTACTCACTTAATAAACTGACATGTGAAAAACTGTCAAACTTCGACACAAACAAATCCTCAATTTTTGTCAAAGCCTACTAATTTTGTCAAAACCTAGGTACTAAACGCTGTAGCGCTCTTAGAAAGCATTTTCGAGTACACATTTAGGTATATGAACTTTTTTTCTAAAAATCAAATTTCCTATGGCCGTTTAACCCCGACTCACCCTGTATCTTTATTCATCAACTTCCATGTCTTCACTCAAATTTAAAACTGAAATGAAAGGTCTATGATAGCTAAAATAGGATACAAAATTTCGAGATTGAAGTTTATCTAAATATCCACAAAATACTGCGTCAATCGTTGTTCCAGATCTTGTCGTTGGTACCAATCGCTCTTCAAATACACAAAAAATCGATAATAAATATTGCCCCTATCAAAATAATAATAATGAAAGAATAAATCGAATTTTAATGCTTCTAACCAAGTGCTTTGTGGCGTCACGAGAACTGAAACGCTGTATCCTTGCTTTACTGACGCTTGCCTGAGAGAAACAGCGCGAAGCATGAGACAGAGCATGGCTAAAGAGTGGGGCGGTGTCACGAGAAATGAAACGCTGTGGTCTCGCTTTACTGACGCTTGCCTAAGAGAAAGAGCACAAAGCATGAGAGAGAGCGTGGCTAAAGAGTGGGCGTTCGATATTCACTTTCTCCTCTGCCCGCCTTCTTAGACTGCTCCCTGCTCCATTCGTTTCACTTTTCGTGACGCTCGCATTTGCCAACACAGGAACTTACTCTACCGAGACAAAAGAAGTTTCACTCCAAAAATATCTTGTACAACCTGCTGCGCAGAAGGCATGCGACGACCTGCGTAAATGAAAATAATTTGGAATTATGGAAAACTAAAAATATAGGTAACTCTCTTCCCTGAAATGCATAATGAAAGGGCGCGTTCTGTAATAAACAGTCATTTATGCATAATACGAGATATGGTGAAACTCTTAATTTTAAAGCAAAATAGTAAAAAAACTTACCTCGTTGATTTGCGGCGGGCCAGTTTTCTTCCACACGTGCTGATAATTGAGGCCTATACATTTCACCATAGTAATTGGGAATTTTTTGGTACTCAGGGGCTGCGTTTGTATCTGCATATTGCACCTGACTGAAACATTGTTATTATAGTTTACATGTTATGTAAAAACAACTCGTGGCTGCGTTTGTATCTGCATATTGCACCTGACTGAAACATTGTTATTATAGTTTACATGTTATGTAAAAACAACTCGTTAGTTCTCAATTTTTGTAATTTATTACGCGTCAGTTAATTTGTCTTTCTGTACCTACTTTTAAAATAAATTTTATTGTGGGAAAAAACTTGAAGCCCTTGTGTAAAAATTTAGAAATAGTATATTATACACGAGTTTATAATGAATGCTATTATTACCGAGGATGAAGTTTACAACACTAGTGAGTGAAACGAGCGAGTTTTGTAATCATCCGAGGTAATAATAGCATCATTATAACGAGTTGTATACTATACTTTGTCCACGACTATCGAAACAGATTCCCAGAAAGAATTTACCTTCATTTCCCTTCTCCAGTGTAAGAAGGATTCATACATACGCTCTCAGGTATAATGTTCTTGGCTTTTGGGCAATGAATCTAATGAGGCAAGTTCTGCAGCTTCTTTTATTGCTGGTGCTGTTAAAGAAACCTCGTTTTCACTCTCACTACTCATTATATCTTCTTTTTTAGAATATGCATTTCAAATTAAAAGCAAACCATGCTGATTTGACGTTTCAATTTGAACTGACACATTGCGATCGCGGCCTACTAAATAAATGTAAAAAAGGGTCAAAGCAATGTTCCTATTGGTGTAGTGAATAATATTCATTAATCACTGCAGTGATTAATGTATCTAATTATGATTGAAGAAACACAAGTATAAAGAGTATATTATAAGATAGTCGTGGACAAAGATATTTAAACAATGAGGGAGATAAATCTAATGATTTTACGGTTTTATTGGAAATAATTAAAAATATTTAGCAAAACATTGCACCAATAATTACCTAGGTACGCCAAAACAATTTCATTTTTTCATAATTCTTTTTCTAATTCCTGTATTTTCAACAACGAAACTAGAATGTGGAATGCATCAGTGAATAAAACAATTGCATCAAATCCTTTCCCTACAGCAATCTAATTTGCTCATTAGAAATTCACTTCACAAATGAACTCTTTCAGCAACAATAGAGTATTGTCTAATAATCTAGTATGTTCATTCTAAAATCATTCTGCATTTGAAAAAGAAAGTGTATGTCAAGAATCTTAATGTAATTAAGGCGTTAAATTATTTAACAATTTTAATAACACTTTCGGAAATTTTAACAATAATTATAATTATATTAAATTAATAATACACCATGAATTGAATAGTAGACTGGAGTACTAGGCTTTTTAGCGTAATTTGTCGTTAAGTATTTTTGAATATGCTAATTCGGCAAATGGCAATTGTTGAATCCTTTAGCAAATAAACAGAAAACTATATTTTGCTACTCGTAAGTAGCAAAACGGGCTGGTTGATCTACGAAAGCCGTAAGCAGCGGACCATTTCTCCTTCATATTATAGGCAGGCAGGCAGTAGGAACGACGTCATTCTTTTAGCTGTGTATCTCGTTCTGTTAAGGTATCTGTTCCACGAACATAATATAACCTAACCGTCGCGAACACTATATTTCAACATCACGTTACATACATACATGGAAGACGCTAGGGGACCTAGAAAGGTATCAAGTACATAACATTCTTGTTAGGCAAAGATTTAGAGATCAAGTTAAGGGACTGTAGAAGCTATCCAGGGGCAGATATAGATAGTGATAACAACATAGTGGTTATGAAGGCTTACTAATCTTAAGTTTAAGATTTTGAAAAAGACGAAACGGTAGAAGACACCTTGACCTCGAGGAACTAAAGGTTTGTGATTCGCGCGATAAGTTTGAGAAAAAAACGAACGAAGTACTAAACGGAGCGGATGAAAATATTGTTAGGGACGTAGATGCAGAATGAAATTGCATTAAAAATAGTTTAGATTCTCTAGCCAGAGATATTTTGGACCACAAACAGAATTAAAATAGAAAACCCTAGATAACAAAGGATATTGTGACTGATAGACAAGAGGCGAAAATATAAAAATAGACTTGATGAAGGAGGGAAACAAAGGTATAAGGCGGTCAAGTGGGAAACGAGGCAGGTGACATCCTAATCGGAAGAGAGGAAAAGGCAGATAGGTGAAAGAAATATTTGGGAATCTTATATGCGGGACAAGATCTAGGAGATATACACGGTGTCCCAACGAAAACTTGTACCCCCGTAAAACTCGGCAAAATAAACGTTTTGACAAAAATCCAAAAACACGTCGATTTTTATATCAAAGGGGACCAATTTTTATGCAATAATCATTTTTGCAACTCTATCCCTGTGCGGGGGGTAGCGACCCCCTCAAAATGTTTAAATGTGACGGTGGGTCAAATGATCCCTGCTTTGGAAGGGTTTTTCATTACTTGCACAACCGTATTTGTTTTATTCAATTCGATCAATTTGTTACCGAGAAATTGTTTCTTGAAGTTTCCAAGTTAAAAAATTAATAAAAGCACAAAAGGGTTTAAACTATCGAATGTATTGCTCGAAATGACCTCCACCAATTGTCATACAATAATACATTCTGGATTCAAATGCAGATCTTACATTTCTCAAGACCTCAGGAGTTATTAGCCGGCATTCTTCTTTGGAATAAACCATTTTGATTTAGTAAATAAACACGATTTTATACTGTGGCGAATAAGTTTATTTTGACATTTGTTCTGATGTTCTTTTGTTCTTACTTTTTATTCTTATTAGTTTACTTGATTTTGTTATTTTTTCATTCTAATACATTCGATAGTTTAAACCTTTTTGTGCTTTATTAATTTTTTAACTTTGAAACTTCAAGAAGCAATTTCTCGGTAACAAATTGATCGAATTGAATAAAACAAATACGGTTGTATAAGTAATGAAAAACCCTTCCAAAGTAGGTATCATTTGACCCCCCCGTCCCATTTAAAATTTTGGGGGTTCGCCATGGTTTCTTGAGCAAAACCTTTTTAAATTAGATTTTAGAAATAATATAAACAAACAATAAATATACGTAACATAAATGCGAAGTAAGTTGTTTTACTGAAATTGCAAAACTTCAGAATTGAAAGTATAAACTATTTATAGAAACTGCTGTGGTGGAAAGTCGATCAAACGGATTTCTGTTTTAGAATCTCTGAGACTATAAGTTTGTTATGAACTATACCAAAATTACATTGAATTTGTTTTCACGATCGAATCAGATATGGATCGTCGTATGCCACCTGATCTTATTACCGTCATCAATGAGCAGAAGTCAAATTCGTGGGCTAGACGACGAGGGGAAGCAACAACTATGGTCACCGTGTGGATGGGTTATAAAGTTTTCAGTTCAGTGCATCGCGTTGCGCCACTATTATGCAAAATAGCTCTTAGCAGTACGCATCACCTTTCCCTTTATTAATATGACACAGTGAGTGCAAATTGTTTGAAGATGGAAAGGGGGTTTCCAGCTTAAATCTCACTTCGGCCGGCTAATGTGACGTCAGCATAGATGCATAGGTGTGTCACCGGGTTAAGTTGCGGTACATCAGATTAAGTTATAACTGCTTACCCCTGGCCACATAAGATCAATAAACTAACTAATATCTTCAAAACGATCATCCCTTGCAATATAAATTTATGAAATGATCAGATTAATGAATTAACCGAATTAACGACCTACAAATTCCTAACCAATTACTTTATAATACAAGAATTTTGAGCTGTGCGAGCTGAATTAAGAGAATGGAAGAAAGTACATTTAAGCGCAGAATAAAATCGCCACCATGAATAAACGTGTTAAAGAATGTACACAGTGTACTCCACCTAAGATTCATTCTTACATAACTTTGTTCAATGTGTTCATTTTAAAAGAAAAAGTTATATGAGAGCCTCATTTATTCTTAATTTTCTATTAGGTATATACAATTATTTTTATCTGATACAGTCTCTCTTTACCTCTGCAAAATATCTAACTTATTTATTTCAAATGGAACAACCTCTACCTATATAATTATAGTTTTGGATTCCTTAACCGATTGTACCGGAGGTATTTTCTAAGCTACATAATTTTGGAATTTTTGATTTTTTAAAGAATTTGGAAGGTATAGAGAAATTTTGAAAACTGAATATTTTGGTTCTAAATAAAGTTGCATCAGTGAAGTTTTGGGAAAATGAAAACAATCTCTAGGAGTAACGCTACAGAGTAGTTAATATATGACAATACTAGATAAAGATGGCGGCCGAAAGTTAGGTTATGTCATATAACGCTATGAGGCCTTGCGCATCTAAATATTTTGCACGGTGATAAGGAAACATTCTGTTTAAATAATTAATGCGTGCTTATCATTTTGTCCTAGGCCTGATTATATGAAATAAACATGGTTTCTGAAGTTACTGTGTATGCATACTTGTGTGTCGTGGCTCCGCACGACTCTGGGCAAACTCCGGATGACTCCGGACAAACTTCTGGTAACTCCGGAGAAACACCGGGTGACTTCGGGCAAACTCCGAGTGGCTCGGGGAAACTCCGGATGACTCCGAGTAAGTTCCGGGCAAACTGGGGACAAAATTCGGATGACTCCGGGCAAACCCCGGGTGACGCCTAGAAGCAATTCAGGCTTTGTTTTGGAGCTGTACTAGCACATATCGTTGTTGTCGGTCTTCGTACGCTACGCTGTTGGTCCTCGCACACCTCGCTGTGTCGGCGAGCGTCCACGTCGGAGCCGGCGGGAGGGCGTGCGCCTACGCAGTCAATTTATGCGTATATACAGCGAACAAATTGCTGGCACGAGCATTACTTCGGCAGCAGCAGGTGAATAATGGCAAACATATACATGGATACTCTTCGCGTTTTGGGCGGTGCTGTCCTGGACGAGTCCACACGACCTGTCGAGGTACACGTGCACCAGCCGTTCGTCTCAATAGCATTCAACACCAACAATGAAATTCGCTTACCAATTTACCAGCAAGACGTATACATACTGCCACATCTCAGCTATTTCTACATCGTGGGCAGATTATTCTGGGGTGCAGCAACAGCAGCAGCACCAACAAACAACGTCCTCAGTTTTCTTTTTGACGACATCCGCTACGAAATCAACGGAGTGGAGGTGGATCGAACAAAGAACGTGGGCATCACAAGAACTCTAATGGAATTGCCGAATAGACAACATGTGATTCGCCGACCCAGGTATTTGACGGGCACGGCAACTTTAACGTGTGCACATCGGGAAGCATCCTACTCGGATTCTTGGAAGACAATCGCAAGGTGCTTCTGAATGCCATACGCTCATCCTTCTGAGTCGATTGAAGAACGATAGGAAAGCTTTCGTGGGCAACGAGGACACGAGAATTAAGCTGAACTAGATTCATATTGACCCCGCCTTCTTGACTCTGATTGGTCACTAGCTCCGCCCTTTGGCACTGAGTGGTCGTTGACCATGCCCTGTGACTCTTAATAGCTGCGCGAAGGCTGCTGCGCAAGGCCTCACAGCGTTCGGTGACAAAACTCACTTTCGGCCACCATCATTATTTCGTATTGTCATATCCTAACTACTCTGCAGCATTTAAAAGTCTCTATAATTTTGTGGTCAAATTAGAAAATTTCGAAATTCCATGACATTTTTTCAAATTATACATAATTCTTAAGCCACAGTCGATCTTTCTGTTAAATATAATTTCGATTGCGTATAGACTTATTGCATATATTTAAAGTTCTTAGTTCGTCAGATGATCGCCTTTAAATTCACATAAGTACAAAAAATGGACGTCAAATTTCAACATACATTTTCAAAATAGCGCCAAAGTGTATGCGTAGAAATAGAGAAAACCTTTTTGATCTAAGATATGTAATTTTAACAGAAGGTGTATTTTAGCCGCAAAGCTTTATCTATTTATAATGATTCCGGTACTAGAGAGGACGATTTTTTCATTTTAAAAAGGCTAGTTACAACTTTAAATTACTTCCGATGTGCAATTTTGAAAATGTGCAGAAAGACAGAAATAATGTGACGGAGACACTTGTGCACTGTATTCATTATTGGCAAATACCGCCAACAGTTTACGTGGGTGTGCGGGTATCGTATGGAGTTGCCATTTTGTTCTCCTGTTTCTTTCTACATCATCTTTTTTCCAAAAAGTGCGTGTGTCTGGTGCCCCGTCAGCCAAGTGGTCTGTTTGAAAAATGCGTTCTGTCAGCTTTAGTATCATAATTTGTTTTTACACTTCCAAAATGTTAAATGTGTCGACATTCTGTAAAGCGCATGCCCGACCGTGTTCGAACAAGATTTTAGGTGACGGTCGGACGTCACTCCCAAAATAAATGGGGTTCTTACATGTAAATGGTTATTTCTTCAAAGGTCAAAAAACGGCACTTTGTGAATTTACAGTAGAAATTGTTTCAACCTCGGTTTCAACGGAGAACGGACAATTGCATCATCAAAACTGTGCAGAAATATTGACGTCACGCATCAGCTGTGGCACCAGTGGCGCACTATCTAAGCCAGAGGCCATGTAAAATACAGCGCTGTGACCGTCCGACACTCAAGCGAGAGGAAAATGGACGGTCGCATCCCTGTTGCCTAGCAACAGCGGTACGTCCAGGAAAACTTATTCATGCGCACGCTACATCACTGTCCGTTCTCATATGAAACGACTAATAAAAGTACTTTTGATGCCGCAGACGGCCGGCAGCGAAAGTAGAGTCTGCAGTGGCGGCTCGTGACTTGTTCAAGGGGGAGGGTTCAGTCAAAAAACCCGAGCAACGTTTGGGTAAAATTTTAACTCAGAACCCACCCCGCTTTATAAAATCTGAAACAGTGCTTTCTCCTAGGTTTTCTACCACTTGCTCTTCACAAGAAACAAGACTAATGTTATTATACTTAATTAGATAACAATTAGAAAGATGGAAATTCGGTGGGTCCGTGATTTTGTTTAAA
Source organism: Xestobium rufovillosum (assembly GCA_963966045.1). Classification (NCBI taxonomy): domain Eukaryota; kingdom Metazoa; phylum Arthropoda; class Insecta; order Coleoptera; family Ptinidae; genus Xestobium; species Xestobium rufovillosum. Next base: position 13,474,212 of record OZ014500.1, read on the forward strand.
TTTCTTTTGGACATTTTTGTGAGGTGGCGCCCTAGAGCATTTCGTTACGAGTCGCCACTGAGATTTTATAACATTTATATATAGCACTGCCTTTTTATAGAAGATTTCTGCCGACTTCAAAATTTACCCCAATGCAACAAGGAACAAGCCCATCATGTATTTTACAGGTTTCATCTCGAGTTTCATCCATTGTTGTAAAACAGCTATTTTCTCTAAAATGAGCACGAGAGCCATGGAAGAATGAGTCTTAGTTGGTATACAAAATGTTGACAGCATGCACTATTGGAAAATTTCAACTATGAAGTAGAAAAGTGTGATTGTCTATCCTATTTTTTGTTTGCACTACAAAGATCGTCTACTTGTACGTGCAGAGGTGCGTTCGCTATTCTATTCTAAATAGCTCATCTCACCCTCCGCTCGAATATCCAAGGGCACGATGCAAAACTTGCATGGCACCTTTATATTTATTATACCTGGTCTCTTGTCCGTTCGGTACTTGCAGTCCATTTTCCTTATGGTTAAATATGTGACTGTTTTTATCTGCAAATAAAATAATTATTGTTATAATTAACGATATCTAATACAATTTTCTTCTATGTCTTAAAAATTGACAATCCGGCTGTTGCATTTTTGGCATAAATAGCTTAGGTATATGCCAGGCGCTCTTTTCGAGAAATTCACAATTATTTCATTTGTTTATTTAATACCTCTTCAGGCAACTAAATAGATCACGGCAGTGATTACAGAAAATTTATAAAAGCTTCTCGCAAACCAATATTGATGCATCTAAGCATCTATGTTATTAACTTGTCATGCTAGATCAAGATCAGTCTACTAATAACAGAGAGCAGTCCTCTTCAATAATTAATCTGCATACTTGACCTGCCAATTGGAAGCGTAACAGCTCTATAGAAAATTAACTACCTATTGTTAAATGTTGCAATTTACTTACCAACGTACATTGGGCGAGGCATCTGATTAGATTGATGCGGAATCCAGCCAGTGTCGGATTGCGGAGCCACAGGTACGTATTGAGGTATCTGTTGTTGCGACTCATAACCAACTCCATGTGAAATTGCGGGATTTCTTGACTCTGGTATTACAGGCCGTAAGAAATCCGCTTCCGGACGAGAGACAGGAATACGAGGATTTATTGCTTCTTGAACTGCAGGAGGCTGATATACTTGTTGAGGAGGGGCCGCGTTCGGAACTTGCGGTTGTACCTGAACAGGTGGTATCTGAGGAACACAATAGTAGAGAATGCGCAGTTTTTTCACAGATTTAAATAGTGTTGCTGTGAAAGTCGTCTCGTGTCGAGAATCCGGAATCACCGTAAAACAAATTTATTGCAGTTTAAAATTTTGAACTTATTGGGCATTTTCGGATTCGTCGATTCTCAATAGTTTAGTCTCTTTAGATCATGTCATTAAGAACAAGATATAAATGTATGTATGTATGTGCAACTATCGTATTTATAATTTTTGTGTATCTCTTGTAATAATAATAGGTGGTAACACTAGTTATACTTCTAGCCTCGTTCTCGAGATTACATACGTAGTAGTTCTTCTAAGTACTAACAACAACACGAATTTTTAAAGCCAAGCAAAAAACGCCCAGCGCACTATGCCTACTGCAATACTCACTGTCTGAATCATAAGTTTTCTTCGTGCGTATGCGACAGCACGTTCTTTTGAGCCTCACGTTGATTTCTTTCAAGAGGTGTTAGGTGTTAGTGCTTATTTAGTGCTTATTTAGGGTGATGGGAAAACATAAAAAGAAATTTGATAATCTTGAAGAACGATTTTTCCACCGAATGATGAAAGCGATGGAAACTCGGAGAGAGAACCAAATGCGGCCCAGGCGAGGCGTCGTGTTCTTCCTATAGTGTCTGATTCGGAAGAATCTTCTGCAGATTCAAGTTTAGCAGAAAGTAAGTTAGTGCACTTACTTATGATTTAATTGTGTTTTCCAGTTAATTCAGTACCTTTGTTGAGTTATGTATTCTACATGAGTCATGTGTTTTCGATTGAAAATGCGCAGCTGGCCATATTTACTTTTTTGAAGTAGTGCGATGGAGTTCACACAAGAGGTGAAACATTCGTATGTTTTATACAATTTTGTACGAGGTAGAGTTCACATGAGAGGTGAAACATTGCCTGTTAAAATGCTCTCTAGAACTCACACTAGAGGTGAGACAGAGACAACAATAGTACAATTTACAGAAATGATTCTATGCTGATGCGTGCCTTCCTTTTTTTATACAATTTTATACGAGGTAGAGTTCACACGAGAGGTGAAACATTCGTATTTTTTATAGAATTTTGTACGAGGTAAAGTTCACACGAGAGGTGAAACATTCGTATGTTTTTATACAATTTTGTACGAGGTAGAGTTCACACGAGAGGTGAAACATTGCCTGTTAAAATGCTCTCTAGAGCTCACACTGGAGGTGAGACAAAGAAAACAATAGTACAAATTACAGAAATGATTCTGTGCTGATGCGTGCCTTCTTTTTTATACAATTTTGTACGAGGTAGAGTTCACACGAGAGGTGAGACAGAGACAACAATAGTCTAAATTACAAATCATGGGGCAAGACCTTTCAAATTCTGCGGTGAGGTTGTTAAGCTTTCATCCAGATTTCAGGTAGGTACTGGAAAACCTACATGACACGGGAAAAATCCTTGCCGAATTGCATCACTCGTTCTCCATTTCACGGCGGGCATATTTAACGCCGGAGTTAAACAAACAACTAAAACCTATATTAGAGAAGTCTAATGTAGAGTACTTTATTTGGTGACAACTTGAGTGATAAAATTGAATACGCTAAAACTCTTGAAAGTCAAGAGTTAAGGAATAAGGACCAACCATCTGATCAACCATCAACGTCGAGGTATAATCCTAAACTCCGACGTTTAAACTGGAAAAGCCCACTTGTTAGTCAGCACAGCAGCACACAGGTGGGTACAACCGCCAACAGATTCAGGGGATCTAGGAGACCAGCAGTTCAGTTCAGACCTGTATATCCAAGGAGCTCCCACAATCGCAATCAACCATATTAGAGGAGGAATTAACAGTAAGCAAACTTGCTGGCTATGTTATTCCTTTTTTCTCAAAAGGTCGTTCAAAACCAGGTTCCTAATGAACCAATCAGAAATAAAGAGGAAACAGAATTAAACTTGGCCATTAATCACCTGGTACGCGTTTTAGGAACAGTTGAACCGTGCCTACCGAAAAAGGGCCAATTTATTTCAAGTTACTTTCTTGTTCCCAAACCAAACGGTACAAAGCGATTCATTAAAAAATAAAATTAAAAAAAATAAAACATAAAAATTTATCACTACCGGTCATTTTAAAATGGAAGACATAAGAACAGCTACGAAGTTGTTAACTCAGGGAAACTACTTAAGATGTAACTTCCTGGGGTTTATAATAAATTCGCAAGAGTTTTCATTAGAATGAACTGAAAAGAAGAAGCTTAACTTAATTAAGTTGACAAAATCATTTTATAGCAATCAGGCAATCACAATTAGAAGACTAGCTCATTTAATAGGGCTATTAGTATCAAGTTGCCATGCAATGACCTATGGGGTGGTTATACACAAAACTACTTGAACGAGAAAAGTATTTGGCTTTACTATTATCGGATAATAATTATGAGCAGAGTATAAAAATTTCAGAAACTGCTAAACTAGATTTAGGTTGGTGGGAGAATAAAACTATTCATGCAGTTAATATAACATTAAAACATTTAGATTCACAAAGGAAATTTTCTCCGATGTTTCTCTATCTTACGTTACAAAAAATCAAGGCAGACCGTGCAGAGGGAATTTTAGTAGTGCCACTCTGGCCAACACAACCATAGTACCCCATTTTTAGCCTTATTAGACGGACAGTTCTTAAAATTCCCTCCATCTTAGGATTTATTACTTTCTCCTTGCAGATCAACTCACCACCCGTTAGACGAGAAACTGATATTAATTGCAGGGAAATTATCAAGCAAGCTTTCCAGCAAAAACACGTGCCAGGAAATATGTTAGATATTGTAATGGCATCTTTATCGCCCGCCATATCTGAAACAATATGGCACAGAAATTAAATCTTGGTGTATACTTCGTAAGAAACACAACTGTGACCCTTATTTAGCTGCAGCGTCAGATGTTTTACAATACCTGACAGAAAGATTTCAAATGCGGGAGCGTCCTCTCAATTCTGCTTTAATATCCGCAGAAGAAATCGGAAAAAATCCATTTATATGCATTAATTTAAGAATTAATCAGACGCCTAACCACACAAAATTTGAAATACTATATACGTATTTTGGCAACTAAGTTGCCATCTTCAGTAGTTCGGAAAAAAAATTATATAATAATAATGATAATGATAACAATTATAATAATGATAAAGATGATACCTACCCCTGATAACTGCATTTATATGAAGATTTCTGAAAGGGTTTTTTTCGGTTACGACCTAGTAAGGCCAAGTATCAACGCACTTGGGATACTAGTACGGTTTTGAAGTATTTATCAAATATACACCCGCTGGAACAGCTATCTCTCAAATAACTTACGGAGAAAACTGTAGCTCTATTAGCGTTAGCTACGGCCCACAGAGCTCAAACGTTTGCTCTGATTGATTTTGGTAACATTACTAAATTCCACAATAAAATAGAGATCAGGATCCTCGATACTATAAAAACCTTTCGTCCTGGACGACCCCAACCTTTGCTAGTGTTACCTTTACTACCAGAGAAACCATATCTGTGTGTAGCTACGACATTAATCTACTACATGAAGTATACCGAAACTTTAAGAGGAAATGTAACCAAGTTATTCATTTCGTTTCGAAAATCTTACAAACAGGTATCGTCACAAACGGTAGGAAGATGGAAAAAATCGATTCTGTTCCAAAGTGGTGTCGATGTACTCGTCATGCAGCTACCTCAGCGGCCTTTTTTCACGGCGTAAGTCTAGATACCATAAGAGCTACTGCAGGAAGGACGGAAAATTCGAGAGTATTCGCGAAATTTTATAACCTGCCAATTATAGATCATGGAGTCGATTTTGCGTTAAATGTATTAAACGCATATACCTATTACATTAATACAAACAACTCCCCATTCCTTGCATGTGCAAAAAGCGTGACAGAGAAAAGGCGATAGAAATAGTATATTCTACTTCGTCGTTTATATTTGTTAGATGCATACCAAGCATGCGCAAGTAGGTACGTTCGGTGGACGGTTACGACTTATGCAGATTTTGTATACATCTGTCTCTTAATGTCTGGTACGCTTTCGGAGCATAATGCAGACCCACTGGTTAAACACGACCTAGCTTACTCTTGTATGTATTAGGGTTGCGTTATGACTTCCACTGGCTAATTAATAACTAGAATAGGCTGTTTATTTTACATGGTTATGTTATTAGGAAACTGCAATAAAAAATTACTTATTGTAGCTTTAAACATCTACGTATGTAATATCGAGAACGAGGCTAGAAGTATAATTTACCGATCAAACGAACTTACCTTGTGAAGTTCGATCGTAATTATACGAATAGCCTCGTTCGAGATGATTACAGCCCAACCCAACCCTTTCCTAGCCCCCTATGAAATTTTTTATTACGCTTTAAACTTTATGATTCAGACAGTGAGTATTGCAGTAGGCATAGTGCGCTGGGCGTTTTTAGCTTCCTAGCCGAGCTAGGTAACTATTGTGATAGTCGTTTTTTGACCATGGTGTTTTTTCAACAAATGTGGACGTTTCAGGTCATTCTAAGACTTTTTGGCAAGGTGGCACATTTCCGTCCGTATGTGTGTGTGCGTGCGTGCGTGCGTGTGTATGTCTGTTGGCACTTTTGCGGGAAAACGGCTCCACAGATTTTGCTGAAATTTTGCATACGTATATCAGAGATGGTCCATAGGAAACTGACGGGGCGGTTTTTTTTAAAGCACTTTTGAGCCAAGATATGGCGTCATCGAACATTTTTTTCAATGAGACCGTATATATTTTTGTATTGCATCCGATAGAGGGTATTTTTCGCTACACGATGTGCGAAAATCGTAATAGGTTGTATAAGGAAAAAATTGAGAAAAAAATACGAAAAGAGGGCGCGCGGCAAGGGCGCCCTCTAGGGTCACTATATTTAAATACAGGGACCCTAGCGCCCTCCAGTTCAGTTGTGGCTGTGGCTAGGAAGCTGTTCTGTCAATGCATTGACAACTAGTTTGCTTGGCTTTAAAAATTCGTGTTGTTGTTAGTACTTAGAAGAACTACTACGTATGTAATCATCTCGTATAATTACGTATTCCTATAATTACAATCGAACTTCACAAGGTAAGTTCGATTGATCGGTAAAATATAAGTAATACAAATTCACTTACATTCTGATTGAACACCGGGTTAATTGTTGGATTGTTCGCAGGAACTGGCATAGGTAGTGAAGTTGTAATCATCTCGGGACATCCCAACTCTGGCGCTTCATCACTTCCATCTGCACATTGTGGTATTCCGTCGCATGCATTATAAATTGCAATGCATTCTCCCGTAGAGCGACATTCAAACTGATATCTACTGCATTTTCGAGCTGCAAGAAAAAATTAGATCCATATTAGCAACATTACATAAGAAAGAAAAGATGTCGTTTCGTAATTTTTGCTCAGTTTTTTGATAAATCTTAATATTTTCTGTATAAGTAAGTAAGTGAACTTTGCCACTCATTACTGCTACATTTCTGTCAGGCAACCTGATATCAGCAGGCAAACTGCTCTCTAGTGTGAGATCAGCCTTAAGCATTGCGAATTTTCAGTTTTCAGTGCAAGCTCTGAAATGGTGAGATTCTACTAAAGCAAAAAACTTAAATTGCTTTACTAAACTAGTGAGTTACATTGTTTCGGTGTTGCGTACGTTTAAAACAAGTTGTTAGTTCTGCTTGCTGATGTATAAAGCGAACGTTCATTCAACTTATGGTAGGTATTATATTAATTCGACAGTTTTTACAATTTTGCTCTAAACATTACATACAAAAAGCGCTCAATCCACAGTATCTTACACGTAACCTACGGCAAATTAATCACTGAAACCCACGCATATAATGAACATGTACCAATCCTATAATCGCGTGTATAATGTCTCCGGTCCCCAGCGTCAAAAATAACTTATTTCAAATATTTCTGCAAAATTTCACTTAAAAAATTGAAAGCGTTATCGTATAATAGTAAAAACAAGCCTACTAAGGTTTATTCCTATCGCACGAATGCGACAAGATGCCTTATGTTCAAGGTTTAAAAATGGATAATGATTGATGAAACAACGTACTCTGCCTGAATTGCTTAAGTTGCACTTTTCCCACTTTTGAAGCACAATACCGACGCCAGAAACAAAACTCTCCGGGACAATACGGTAATGAGGTTTGTTATAGTCTAATGAACTTTCCCTCGTGTGTCCTGGGACACACTGTGTACCAATTTATTTCGGGTCGTTGGATTTTTAACGATCGAATTGTTGCAAACGAGTACTGGATTTGGGACCAGGTTTCGCAAGCAATTCTCTCCGTGACGGTATTCTGGTAACTGCCAGCCGTCCCGTAGGATGATTTAAACTGTGAACTTGGTGTCTGGATTTACGTCGCCGCACGGATGTGCAACTAGACAATCAGGAATATGCGTTACATCCACTCACGGCGACCCCTTAATAGGATGGCCATTAATTACTACGTGCGCAGTTGTATAATCGCTCTGAAACTCAACCGGACGGGACGTTCAATCGGTCACTGCATTGGTTGAATGGAAACGTGCTATTTGCACCTCACTAAATTCATTCAACTTGAGCAAGTTCTTGGTTTGAACATCCACGGCCCCCATAGAATTTCAGAACAAGCCTCAACCATCCTATTATACCTCTATAACGGATCAATTAACGTATGTGTATTCAATTATTGATAGCCTCACAGCAACAATAATTAAATACCAGCACTTACTCAGTGTACAACAGTAAATCACACCACGCAACGCAGGACAGGTAGTCAGGTACTCTCAATAGTTCAGAAAGTTAATCGGAATATGTCTGGTATGAAAAATGAATTCAATCTCCGGTCTAGAGGTGGGTCGGTCCTGAACGAATCGTTCAAAAGGAACGACTCCGAGGTCGGAATCGTCGGAATCGATTCCGTTGCAAATAATTGGAACGAAGTTCCTTACGGCAGGCTTGGAGGCTGCGCGACCGAACTGAAATAAATGTGATAGTAAAACCGTAAGAAAAAGTCCGTGGAATAAAACCGTAAGAAAAAGTCCGTGGAATAAACCCGTTAAATGAGACGTGCGCAGGCGCGACAGTCGTATACACAAGCGAGTAGTGTATAATACCTTTCTCTTTCTCTTTCTCCCTCTTTCTTTTCGTTCTCTCATCCCTTCTCTCTCTATTACCACTACACCCCGCCAATGCATAGTATATACTCATGCATTCATGGACAAGCACGTGGCGAATACTCACATTATAGATACGTGGGGCATACGTTTACAGAAAACTTAATGATGGTAAAAGTTTATGGTTAGTGCCAAAACAAAACCGATGGCAAATCTGTAAACTGTGCCATGATGATATAGGACATTCTTATGTGAGACGGCATCCTGTGTACATGCAAATAATATACCTAGTGTTGTTTCAACCCTATTGGCTTTTCTTTAAACAACCTATTTAAATCCGTTTTTAAGGCGTTTTGTGGGTACTTCTTTACTGCGTCAGCAACTTTTTATGAAATGTCCCCACAAGATTAGTAAGAAACTTGTGTTACATGACAACTACATTTGTGTGGACTTATCACGTTGTCATGATGTGCTGCCCTCTACATTGAAATTGCAGTGGAACTAACCAGTCGTATGTAAATGTAGATTTGATTTGTTCTTTTGGTGTTTAATCGCATCTTGCGCTTGATCTATGTACATGTGCTGCTCGTATAAAAAATTAACTGGCGCATGTAGGATGTCGGGAAGTGTCTACTAGAAATAAATTTATGAAATTCTTTAAAATCACTTAATATTATAATCACTGGTAGTAGGTTACAATTTTCTGAAAACGCGCAGCATGATTTTTCCAGTAGTTATTTAGGCATAGTAAAATTAATTCTTTGGAGTTACATCCCCATTATAATAATCATGCACTTACAAATTCCTACTCGCGCAGATGTTGTTGAGCAGCGTTCTTTATTCTAGAATATTAATGACTTGATGAATAGAATATACCCCATGCAACATAAATTTTGTTTTCAAAATTAAGTAAATTCAACAAATTTTTGGAAAAAGCCGTAAGGAAATGAAGATAATTTTTACGTATTATACAGTATGTCTCGGATGGGGTTACAAAGTGGGAAAAACTCTACATGTTCATAAATTCCCATCGCACGTATTAACTTTTATCCAACTGTTTTATTCTTTTATTCACGATTTTTTTTTTGCAAATTGTGTCGATTCTACATTAGCCGAAGGAACTTCGTTCCTACCTGGTGTCCCACGACACCACATCGTTTTTTTTCCGATTCACGATTCCGGCTGCAGTTCCAGTCCCCGCCAAGGACAACACGGTTTCGTAGCGTGTGAGGTCGCCTATATGAACGACTCACATTCGATTCCGTCGCGCCGTAGCGCGGGTTCGCTAATGGAACGAGGAACGACTTTCATTCGATTAGGATAAGCGGTGGAGTAAACACGGATGCACCGGGGATCGCGGAGGAATATCTGCAAGTCACAGAAAGTATACAATTTATTAGGAACGAGAATATATAATTTTTATAGTAATATAATTTAACTTAAAAAACAAGAAGGATAGGTATTCTAGCGCAAAAGAACTTAATATAAATTGGAAATTCCAAATGCATTGCATTGACCATTGGAGAGTTCAGGCATACAGTTTATGAATACTAAAAAATACTTCAACGGACAAAAGTACCTGTTTTGTACGAACAAAAATTTATCTTTGTTAATTTCAATATATTTTCACACAGTGGTTGGATCGAGAACTTTGTTGTAAATTCATTATGAATTTTTAATAAGTTAACCACACCCAAAGACAGTGACAGTAATTAAACTGTGTCACTGTCTTTTGGCGTGTGGGGTTAAATTATTAAGAATTCATAGTCCATATATTTTGCAAAATTTAGGTAAGGTAGTTAATAAATTTCAAGACCAAAAAAGCCGCAAATAGATAACCTAAACGGTATTATGAAAGAATAAAAATTTATGTTCTTTGGTACCTATTATTAATTAATATTAAAAGGCCGAAACCGGCATTGAAATTTGCTGGGCAGTCGGTACTGCCGACGTGGCATACATTGTATTTTACGACAAAAGGAACGAGAATCGTGAACGAATTGAAGGAATCGATTCCGACAAAAAGATTGATTCCGAGGAATCGATTCCTAAGAAGGAACGGTTTAGCCCAGCTCTACTCCGGTCAACATGGGGTTTTATTACTTTTTCCGTCATCCTTCGTGAACTGCCGTTCGTAGACTCGGCTTCTCCCAACTGCCAGCGCGCGTCCTTTGTACCCTCTCTCAGCTTTCCTTCCGTTTATTGACCGTATGACGTATTTCCATATATATCTTATTTCTCAGGTGCCGCGATCTTTTATTTGATTCAGCAGAACAAAATAATTAACTCCTAATCTAAGTTTGTTAGATCCATAGGGCGTCTAATTATGCTTTGTTACAATAGTACTAAAATCAGCGAAAAATGGAACTCGAATAGAACTCAAATGAAAGAGGTGGCACGCGATGCCTTATGGCATCCGGTGCCACAGTAAACTCTCAAATCCCGGGAAATTCAAAATTCAGTCTTACCAGGAGTGGATGAATAAAGAATGAAGATACCAGAATTTACGATGCTACAATTAACGAAAAAGGATGCCATTAGCAAGTGCTATTTGGGATTTGATTTATAGTAACCAAAAATAAATAAACCATGGCGGAGTTTTGGAGACTGCACTTCACACCTTTATGTACTTCAGGATGGTTGCACATAATGGGGCACTTATTACGTCGTACCTTTCATCTTCATTGAAACGGACTGAATGTCAAGTGTGCAAGTAATCCTGGCATTGACCAGTGGTTTTACCTTTCTTCAGCTTCCGATACACTCATGAAGCTTTAAGTGATTTGGGTGAGTTGATGATTTAGTAGTGATTATTAATAACATCGAACCTGGACTGACGTAAGCTTTATTAATGAATAATTTACATACGGCATTTCTTCTCTTTGTAATTCAAAGATTTAAATATGAGTGAAGAAATGTATGATCAGATTATACTGTATGATCAGATAATACTGTCCCTGTCGTATTTCTGATTATTTGTACTGAATATCAATTAATAACTGTTCAAATAATTAGAGCATATCATCACTAGATATATGGATTAGAAAAATTTGTCCTTGAGTAACTTTTTTTCTTTAAATTGCTTGAGGACTTTAAGTTAGTGTAATAAGAATCTCAAATTACATAAACGGTTTTCTGTGTTTCCGCTTAAACTACAAGAAACTGAAATGCTACGTTACCTAATTACTTCAACCAACATCCTACGTCAAAACAATGACACTTCAATTTCAACCTTTAGCTCTTGAATTCGCTATTAAATGATTTAATCAATTGCTTACTCTTTTAAGGAAGTAACTTGTTAAATTTGGTACTTTATATTACTGGTTAAAGATAATAATTGTTTAATGCTTAACTGAATCAAGTTCGAAGTACTTTTACGTCCTATGATAATCTGCGAGAGTACAAGGAGATTTAAAAATAGACGGAAAATTTGAGGAGGATACAATACCAACGATGTAACGCGTCATTTGGGAAGAATTATTTATGGCCCACATAAAAAATAACACCCAGAACAATAATTATTCAATTTAAATATAATAGCGCCAGCACGTGGCAGAATACATACGCGGAAAGTTGACGCATTTCCGGAGTTTTTGTAATTTTCTTAATAGTTATAATTCTTGCGTTCGACTACTTCAAACTATAGGTATTATTTCCAGTACCTAACTATAGATTTGATTTTATCCTGTATATAGTATCCCAAAGAGGGTCGGTGTGTCCTGCTGAATTTTTTCAACGATAGGCCCACAGGTGTGTGGATTCACATATTGCCGGTCAACAAAATCGAAACTAATCGACAAGCTTTTATATTGCCTAGTAAAGCAAGTAAATGATCATTGTTCGTCGAATGTCAAATACATCTTGTTTTGTGGAGTAGGAAATTCCTGTGGTATATGTTTTCATGTTTACCATGGTTTGGTGCCGCTATTTCGTCTACTATCACACTTCCGTGTGCAAGGTAAAAGATCTTTAGCCAAAGGTAGAAGATCTGAGATTCTGTTATGAGGAGTGAAGACAGTCTTGATATCCTGTTTAAGACGAAGTTTATCTATAATAACATTGTGATTTTAGGTGACATATAACATGTCAACGGGGATGGTCGTGTTACCAGATTGGGATGATGACTATTGAGATGGCCTAGGAATTGATCTAAAGTGTCTCAACCGTATGACCAAATTGCGAAAGTATCGTCGATATATACCTGAATCAACATTTGGGTTTAAGTCTTGAGATACAAGACCACAGGGGACAAGGGAAACCACATTACGGTACCTGAAACTCATAAAACTCACATAAGTTCAAGGTAATCGAGGAAATTTTTGTGACATACTGAGTCTTCAGTAGTTACTAGGAACTTATACATCGACACGTACCCTTTAAACCGAAAGAATCGATGATTCACTGCATAAAGTCCTCGAATACCGTAAAAGGCGTTTTTTCAGGGAAATTCGACACTAGCGGGTTACATGTAGAAGTGAGGCATAATTCTACGACAGTGCCAAATTGATAAGTACAGTATATGGTTGTAGAGATTATTGGTTTATCTTTAAAATTTCCCTAGACTTCTCGTGGTTTTCCTGTATTTATCAACAATTGGATAGGAATAAAAACATGTTGCCAAAAAGTCATCATCGATTTAATTAATTTTACTACAGAACCTTGCTGGATATTGTCCCACTCCTCTTCTATCACAACCTTCAACTCTTGGATGGATGGCCGTTTGAGCTGGTCTCATAAATGCTCTCTTGGATTCAAGTCAGGGCTTTTGCCACGTAGTTACTCTTGCACGATCGCCGACGTGTATGGTCTCGCATTATCCTGCATAAAAACAAATTCTTCACCCACACGCCCTCCGCAAGGTACGACATAAAGCTGTCACCTCGCTGTGATGTAGCCAGCTCATTATCACTTCCTTGCTGCCAGTGGAAGCTACAAGTTTCCTGATGTCTTAGGTATACCCTTCGAACTGAACCTTGGCTAAAATTTAATTGCCTAGACATGATGCAGACTAAAATTTTTCTGAAGGAAGGAAGCGAATCGTGCAGCTGCCTCACGCGTAGTATCCATTTATTAAAAATGTATACATAGGTACTTTATCATAGAACTGTCAAGTGCTGATACACTGACAAATTGTTCCTTTTTTCAGGCAAAGCGCCCGCACGCTTTTAATTTATGTGTTCCCAGAATTCTGCCTAAATTGAGACCGGTATCTCATAAAGTATTGTAAACTTTATAAACAACAATGATTCTAGGAGACCATAATGTGAATTTGAAGGAAAATAAACAAACATTCCAACCATATATTGTGCGTTTCAATTCGATTCTTGAAACCTGAATAAAAATTAATTTATAAAGAAAAATAAAATAATTAAAAAAATATTTTTAAGTTAAACGGTTTTATTGTGAAGAAACATAATAATGATGCAGATAATGTACTAAAAGCTAAATAATAATTAGGTAGGTACCAGGTACCAGTCATCGCACCACTCTCCTCATCAATCTAGATTCTAGAGCATTGATCAGACTAAAATAAAATCGTGGGGCGAGTCGAATTTCTATTATCTACAGTCAACCGCTCATATCATTATAGGTATGCTTTGGATGCATCTTCTCAATAGACAACATCGCAGAACGATCATTTACATATTTACTCAGGTTACGCTACGCCCCACGATTTTATTTTAGTCTGATCAATGCTCTAGATTGATGAGGAGAGTGGTTTGATGACTGGTACCTGGTACCTACCTAATTATTTTTTTAGCTTTTAGTACATTATCTGCATCATTATTATGTTTCTTTACAATAAAACCGTTTAACTTATAAATGTTTTTTTACTTATTTTATTTTCAAGTTTTAGTTTTTTTTAGTTTGTTTTTGTTTTGTTGTTATTTTTTACCATTTTGTTCCCACGAGTAATGGACATTATAACGGTCGACCCCCCCAGAGGTCCAATAGAGGGGCACGGCTTTTATACAACAAGATGTGCCCAAGTCTTGACGGGAAAACGCTAACGACACGATACGAAATCTTCACTTGGGTGGGGGATTCATGCTTGAATCACGACTCTAAGTTGACAAAGTCCTTTGTTTTGATTAGATACCTAGATTTCAGTTTTAATATATTGACTGTCTAAACTCTATGATCCGCCATTTTGTTTAGGACGCCATTTTGGATTCGGATTTTTTTTCTAAAGTTTACTGTGTTCTACTTGTCAAGCCCTTTCATTTGATACCCATATTGAAGGGATCGAAAAAAAAGTAATCCGCTATTTTGTGGTGGCGGCCATCTTGGATCTTTTCATGGTGTACTGTATTCTACTAGTTAAGCCCTTTCATTTAATACCTATATTGAGGGGGTTGAAAAAATATCTAATCCGCCATTTTGTGGCGGCGACCATCGTGGATTTACAATGACACTGAATATACATAATTGTATTGTCATCACAACTAAAGGTGTGTACCAAATTTCAGATCAATCGGTCAACAGGAAGGGGGTAAAATTTCAAACAAACAAACAAACAAACAAACAAACAAACAAACAAACAAACAAACAAACAAACAAACAAACAAACAAACAAAGCAAGCTAAATAAAACCGTTTAAAAACACGAAAGTGAGCCGATTTCATTGCTCACCAGTGTACATTGGCAAGGACACAATAGGCAGATTCGGTAATTTTCAAATTTCATTAAAATTGATAGAGTTTATTATACTGAAGGCAGTTATGTTGTTAATTTTTGTAAAAAAAAATTCCTTCGCCTGTGAAGCCATTGCAAAGTTTTCCGTCGGTGCGAGGCTAGAAATCGTTCCTTGCAGCGAGAGTAGGCCGCGTGACGTCAGCACTTAGTATAACGTACAAGTCCCAGATTCAGCGCGCAGCAGTCCCGTAAGTATTATGCATATGCATGTGTAGTTAAATTGTTAAATATTATTAACTGGTTCTAACGGGTGTTTTCTGTTTTGTACCCAGACTAATACATCGTACAGCACACCAATAAAACGGAAAAAGTGGTTCGTTGGAGCCAGAAGAAAAATCGGTCAGCATTATCGATATTTTCGTGAGTTAGTTTATCATTGCAAAAGTTTATAAAATTATCGGCTTCCCCATTGCAGCCACTCTAAATAAAATCGAACATAATGTAATTGATCGACAGTTTTCTGGGACCCCTTGGTACTTGGTAACGTGTTACGGTTAGCATAATTTGAGACAGGATGCTAGGAGCATGACGGAGCCAAATACTGAATCGCCGTAGCGTTCCCTCCCTGAACTAAAAAAGGAAATTTTATTAACTATTTTACAATAATAATTAAATACATAGTACGTCATCATAAAGTTCTCTTTTGAAGGCTGGTAGGACGCGTACATCCATCCTTTCCCTGAGCTAGCCTACGTATTTTCGTAAAAGTAGAACGTTCTACATCCCCAACTACACTGGCGAGCATAAAATTAGGGTCACTTTGAAAATTGCCAATTTTTCCAAGAATTCAAAATATTAAATTTAATTAATTCTTGAAGGCAATAACACTTGCATTTCTGAGAACTGTTATAAGTTTTTTGTGGTTTCTTTTGCACAACAAAGATTCAATATTTCCGATTTCTAGTAAATGCTTGCAGGTGCGCTACTTGGAAGCTTATTTCTCGGGGTCTATTTTTCAATTTCCTTCATTTATTCACTAACTTTCCTGTGTATAACTTGACGGTCGAAAAGTGTAGTCTTCGTTTATTTCCTTATAATGGCTTTAAATCCTGTCACGGCGGCCAGAATTATAGCGCTGTTGCAAGATGGTCGGGGGCAACGTGTAACGGCAAGAACGGTTGGTGTAAGTCTTTTTACAGTTCAGCGGGTATCCCAACGATTTCAGGAAACTGGTAGGCTGACGAGAAGACCAGGATCAGGGCGGAAAGAACCACCACCCCAAGGGATGACCGTTTTCTTGTGTCCATGGCTTTACGGAATCGGACTGCTACGGCAGTTTCGCTTCGAAATCTCCTCCAAGAAGTCAGAAATGTTAACATTAGCGAATGGGCAGCTAGGAGGCGACTTCGTTCTGCTGGATTATCTTCTCGGAGAATGGCTACGGGTCCTCCACTTCTCCGTCGCCATAGAATTGCAAGACTGAACTTTGCTCGAGATCACTTGGGATGGACAAATGACGATTGGGGGAGGGTATTATTCTCAGACGAGTCACATTTATGTTTAAATGGGTCGGATGGACGTCGGCGGGTATGGCGAAGACCCGGAGAAAGGTATGCCCAGGCTTGTATTGATGAGCGACTTACATTTGGTGGAGGCTCAGTTATGGTGTGGGGAGCAATTTCTTCAGACGCACGTACCGAATTAGTGCTTATCGGCAATGGATCCCTAACTGCCCATAGGTACGTAACGGAAGTTGTAGAAAATCATGTCATGCCTTTTATGACGGTTCTGGGAGAAAATGCAACTTTTATGCATGATAACGCTCGACCCCACGTGGCAAGAATTGTTAGCAGTTATTTGGATGAGGTTCAAATTACGCGATTTGACTGGCCAGCACGGAGTCCCGACTTGAACCCCATAGAGCATGTGTGGGATGAGCTAGGACAACGTGTACGAAGTCATACGCCGTCTCCCACCAATGCACAGGATCTTAGGGAGCTCCTACTACAGCAGTGGAATAACATCCCCCAAAATGTGATCCGTAATTTAATTGAGAGCATGCCACGTCGCCTCCAGGCTGTCAAATGCACGGGGAGGAAACACTCGTTATTAGGGGTCAAAATTTTAACAGTTCCTTGTTTTATTCCAACATTTTTCTCACTACACATTTTTAAGACAATTTTGTTAAAATTTGCTTCTTTACGAATTTTCAATAAAAACATTAGAAAATGAAACGTTTTCTTTTTAAAACATTCCTGTTTAGAGATATGTATACAACGAAATCCATTTACAATAATAAGATACAATAAATAACCAGAAAAGTTGAATTTTTGAAGTGACCCTAATTTTATGCTCGCCAGTGTATCTGAGAGCAGTAGTCTAATCTGCTCCAACCTCTACCTCTTTATTCCTATATCTGACTCTAGTATGTCGCGAACTATTCCTTTGTGTCTCAGAAGGTGTCCTACCATCCTACGGTCCTATCCCCTATCCTTTATTGTCTTCCATACTTTTCTCTTTTCCCCAACTCTTTCTAATTCCTCCTTATTGCTAACTTCTCTATCCACGGTATCTTCAACACCCGTCTGTAGCATCACATTTGAAACGCTTCTACTCTTTTTCAATCCGCTTGTCCCATTGTCCAAGTTTCGCACCCATAGGTATAATTTCGTACTCCATACATGCGTCTTTAAGAGTCTCTTCCGAGTTTCTGCATCAACCGTTCCAGAATATAGCAGTTGTTTCTTTTTGTTAAACAAGTACCTAGTACCTACGTAGCGTAGTTTTTTGATTTGCGTGAGTTGTATTTGTTTCCGTTTTTTTTAAAAATTTCCAATCCGTTATAAAACTGTTAACTTGATAACTTGTCAATCACTTAGGTATACATACCTACATAAATGAGTAGGTATGTATTGTATTGTATTGTATTAGAGAATATAGGTAGGTAGGTACCTATTTTACAAACAGAAGTAAGCAGGTATCTACAATCTACATACCTACTTATACTGAATTATAAAAGGCATGTACAGTTAATACATTGTTGACTTTGTTTTACTTATACCGGTCTGCCTTTACACTACTGTTTTGAGGTTGAATGAAATTGGGGTTAGATGCAAGAATCACACACCATTTCCACATTTACCGGGACATTTACCTACCTACTACATAAATATGGCAAATTATGTGAATCGGACTTTTGATACCCTTGTTGCATCATTATATCGATTATGTTGTCTTTGTTTTATGTTTCCTCGACACCTTACTTTAAAAATTCACGCTGGAAATAGTCCCAATAAGTAGGTATGTTATGAGATAGGTACCGCTTCACGGGCACTTCAAGAGAAGTGGGAGGAGCGCCTTACGAATCTCTGACGTCAAACCAATAACAAAGCGAACTAGCATGTGGGCGTGATAAGCTAATTTCTTTCGCTTATTACGCCGCAAAAAAATTAAAAAACAAAAATTTCGCCGTAAATCAATTACAATAACAATTTTCTGTCATTTTCATGCCAAAAATAGATGTCTTATTTTTCTCCGAACCTCCCTATTCGTGATTAAAATAACTTAAACGTCCCACTAATTCAAAAGATATGGCTTCCTCGCCCAATAATCTCTTCCCTCAGTTGAGAAACATTTGAAGCGTCGAAAATTTCTTTTTAACGAAAACTGCGCAGAGCTAGTTTGTTACGCGGGAAAATAATTTTCCGTGGGGTGTTTACGGGTGTTGTTGTTGCTATTTAATTACACCCTCGTAAGTAAAATGATAAACTCTGGAGCTTTGATATCCTCGCCTTAATAAAAAATCAACTTTCTTGCAAAAAGAGGTTTACTGGTCGTAGAACTTGTTTCTTATTTGCATTTTATTACGTTTTCTTCTCTAAATAATGTGCCCCTATTATGTTAACGAGCCCAAATTTTTCAGAAATTGGATTTGTGCATTTTAGATACTTATCTAGCTGAGATATCAAATCTCGCACATTTATCTTAACCGTTTCACTTAAGAGAGATTGGGTAGGGTAATGGTCATCTAAAATCTACATATACAAAAAACACAACGCGCAGTCATTACTTAACGGTTCCTAGTTTTCATTCAGGTGTGTACGCCTTTGACCCATACCCTCAAGGAGTTGATTTAACAGTTCTATAGTTGCTTCGTTGCTCGATCATCCGGTCATGTCGCACAATGTGCGTAAAAAATACGTTTACATTTGCGAACGGTGAGAATGGTTTTCTCATCGTTTAGACGAATAAGGTCAAACACTGTACGTGTTTTTCGTATCGCAAGTGATCTAATTATTTGATGATGCTTTGTTCTCGGTAGGTAGATGCTTAAAATACTGTCAGGATTAATATGTATATATTCATACAGGTACGTCAGAACTGTTTAATTCCATATTATTATTTAGTTTCCGCTACTCATGTCTCCAGACCTCCGTGTAATTTAATTTGTAGAACCCTATAACTTTGCGCATTGAGAGCGTCGGAATCCTCCTCTTCGCATATTCCCCATCATCATCATCATTCTCTGTGGGTTAATGTTAATCTTTCTCACTTTCTGTTATCAAAAATTTTATTTCTTCATAATTTCCAGTCGAATCTCAAGTATCTCCATATTTCATCCTCCCATTTACATCTTGGTCTGTCTTCTGCTCTCTTCTTAGCCTTTCCCATCTTCCACACTCTTTTTACTAATCTTGCTATTGGTATTCTAACCACATGTCCAAACTATGTTCAATCGACTTTACCCCTAATCTTCTTCTTACTTCTTCATCTTTTTACTTTGTTCAGTAATTTTAAGTCTCCCATTCTTCAATGAATCTTCACATCTCTATATATAATTTTCCTCTCTGCTTCTTGCTCAAAGTTCATGTCCTCGAGCCCAATATCAATGTTGAAATATGTAATCAAGTACACGTTCTTATATTTGTTGATTTATTATTTTTATGCTAATTGCAGACCCCACCAATGGGGAAAACCCGCAAATTTTGAAAATGATCATATTGAATAGTTTACTACCCAAAACAAATTCCGCAACTTTCGATTTTTACATTTGAGTCTTATTTTCGTCATAATTAAATACGAAACATGCGTCACGCTCAAGACACAATATTTGAATGTCGCTGGTGACCAAGCCCTGCCAACGCGCAGGGTAGCACTATCCTTGTCGCACATAATCACGTCGGCTGCGAAGCAGAACTGGATTCGCAGCGCTACGTGTGCGTTAATTCTGCAGTATATTAAATGAAATAAAAATAAATTTCTTCACTCAAATTTTATTTTGGTCTCTGTTTTATGTTGCCAGAAAGTGGAAAGTGTTCTCCCAGTTCTGTCTTTGTTATCTGCATATGTCGTAGTTGTAAAAAGTGCGTTTCTTTTATTATGTATTGTACCTACTACCTACTTACCTACAGATCATGTACCGCCAAGGAAATAAGTAGGCAGACAAGTATACGTAGATTAATTATGCGTAGATTAAATTAAGTGAAGATTTTGGGTCTAGGAAAAATAAAAACTATTAATTTGGTTCAATTGAATAATAATATACCTACCATATCAACTACAAGTGCCAAAAATGTTAATCTGTTTTATAATTTCGTTTGAAATATTTAGAACAAAAATATTACAATTTTAAGTCAAAAAGCATCATTAAAATCTCGTTCTTCGAAAGTACATACGAATTAATTTATTTTGCTATCCGTTTTTAAGAAATGAAAATTAGCAAACTTCATGTACGCAGCGGTTTTATTCGAAAAAAATTAAAATTTGAAAACAATTACAAGAATGCTCAAATGCCTCTTTACTGGGAATCACACGTGGATTTTTTAACCAAAATATTAATTTCGTACAGAATGGGGGATATCAAAAGTACCTACCTAAAACAACTTTGTAGAAGTCTGCAATACCGACCCTCAACAAAATTTCGAAAAATGTTATTGCATGTTATTATTTATAAAATTAGTAATAAGAAGTTATAAACTAGAACTCTTATTTTTCTAATTATATTATCTTAGTGGCATTAAATAAAACGTCATTTATCAAACAGAGAAATGTATAAAATAGAGTTATTCTGCAAGATGTGCCACTATTAAATCAATTTTTGGTACTGCTATCGGGAAGAAATTTATGAAAAATTTAGAAACATAAATATTCGATTCTTGCGAAAATTGGCATGTATGCATACCATTACAAAAGTAAATTGTAACACAAGTGAGGAAATGGCTTCATTACAAAAATAATGTTAGGTAGGTATACCTAGGTAGGTACAGGTACCTAATAAATAATTACATATTTCAAATCTTAAGTATTTAAGTTGGACATAACTTTTATGTTGTAAATAGCTTAATAGAATACAAAACTTAATATAATATATAACACATGTAATGGCAATAGACAAAAAGTAGATATATTAGATAAATAGGTACCTATTATTCACCACTTACCATTCTTAAAGTTTATTTTATCATCTCGTCGACAAGCTACAATTCATTGCTTTGCCCAGTTCGCTAATCTTTGGAAACTTGAAGTAAGTACTTCATATACCTTTATATACCTTCGCCTAGTTGGTGATTTATACAACACATTAGGTCCAAATTGAGCCGGATACAGAATAAATCTGGGATTATTAATTAGGAAACCTGAGTTGAAGAAAATTTGAAACGGCGGCAGGCGTTTTGCGTATCTTAACACGGAGGAACCAACCTTTTGTCTTGCAGTGGAAATTCCCACGCTTCACTACAACACAACCAGGCATTTTAACTTAATGTTACACAATTTTTTTCATAGCATAAATTGCAAGTAATGCTTAAACGAATTATACAAAACACTAACAACACCGCGTCATTGCGTTCGCCCAGCACGGAAATGTGTTTCCCGAATATCTCTGCTTCGCACTCTACGCGTCTTGCGCGAGTGGGACAAAATTGGGCTGCCTATCGAGCATACTATATATGCTTATACTATGCTGGTGACGTACTTGACCACTGGGCCCGACAGATTAGGTAGGGATTTTCACATGCGCAAACCGATCCGTTTGCACCCTCAGCCCTCGTTTATTTCTCGACTCCTCCCACTTTTTCCAGGGAGACGCGTAAACACCGCGGCGCAACGGATAGGTGGATAGGTCTCCTACGCCACAGAAAGCGCGCGTTTTAGCCATCCCGGTCATGCTGCTTTCTAAGTTGCAAATTTTTCGTTCAGCACGGCACATAATCAAAATTTTTACGTGGTACGCGATACATATTCTATTTATGCTTGATATTACAGTACTAAAAGTTATAAATTCGATTAAGCGGGTCTTCCCCATTGTCCAAACTATCGGCCGATATCAGTATTGCCTATTTTCTCCAAGCGATTAGAGTGTATTATATTGGAACGAGCCAATAGCTTCGTTAGTAAACAAAATTGCTATTGTCCAGAACAATTTGGTTTTCATGCCAATGTGGGAAGTGTGAATGCAATGAATTCGTTATGGTCATTTTGTATGAAATGGTCTTGTATCCCACCAAAAATGCTCCTCATATTTATGTGACCTAAGCAAAGCTTTTGATATTACGTCCCATAAAATCTTTCTACAGGTAATTGAATACTCGCACAATGGATGTCGTGGAATAGCTCTTAATCTTATTGAATTCTATCTAACAATCAGAGCATAAATTATTGTATGGCAACAGACCTCTGCTGGCCAACTAAAACATATCAATCGAGGTGTTCCGCAGGGCACTAGAATTTTTTTATCATACATAAATGACCTTCCATGACATCTAAAGTGCCATGTGGTATTATATGCTCTAACTGTTACTGATGCCGACTTCCAATAACTACAACCCAAATTAGCAAGCTGCAAAGGAATGGTTCAAAAAGAGTTAATTCTAAATGAGGAAAAAAGTATTCAAATTAAGTACATTGCTGATAGGAAAATACCAGTTGGCAGCTGATAACCCTGATCGCTTTTGGGGTATCTCCATTGATTTACGGTTGAAATGAAGACATCACATAGATAAGCTCTGTAACAAACTTTCGAGGGTTGTGTATGCTATTAGAAAAATGACTAACTGCGGGAATCGATGCAACTTTGATGTGTTACTACGCCTTGTTCCGCTCCTCGCTCTCATAAGTAAATGAAATATGGGGTCACTCCGCTCAATTGAAAACTGTAACTGCCTACACAGAACAAGCTAATGAAGAAGCACCTAGCATCACACCTTGCAAACTCCTATTCAGCAAATATCTTATCCTCACATCTACCACAGTTTTAACATTAAAAATGTTTAACGAATTGGAAGTGTGACGGTATACGGTGATCCCAGTAGCGATTTCTGTGACGCCTGGAAATTTCGCAGTGTTTGCGAATTTTTGCAAGTTCTACGTATGCAACTTCAATGTTTTTGGTGTAATTTTGAAGATCTCATCAAATGCGAACATTGGAGGGAAGGACAGAACATGTAAGATTCGATGGGGCGAAAATACGGGTCTTAAAACTATTTTTTTGGACACGGATGCGTTCGGTGTGTTACATCGCATACCTTGTGAAACATCCAACTTTGATTTTGGGATGGACCAGCCAATATCGTCTGGGTTGGTTTTTGGGTTCTGCGATGCACGGGGGCTATATTTAGGGGTGTGAAGTTGAGCTACGTTTTTAGCAAATCTTAAGTAAGTATTAACATAGCATACTTTTTTAAATTATAATAATGTTAACATTAATTACATTAATAATAGTAATAATACAAATAATAAATGAATAATAATAATAATAACAACAACAAACGATAAATGCAGAAAGTGTCAGACACCAAACGAATAAATAGAACATTATAATAATACTGAGCTAGGAATGAAACTGAGGTGGATCCCAGAAGAAACAAGAAAGAAAATAAGCGAAATTGGAGGAAGACAGGCAAAAATAAGAGGAAACGTGACATGGAATTTAGCGACCCAAAATGTGAGAGGACTGAGTGGAAAAGAAATTGAAATTTGTGAAGTCATGGAAGAAGCAGATTTGGATATTCTATCAATCACGGAGACAAAAAAGAAAATGAAGGGATGTGAGGAACTAGAAGGAGGACACCTGATGATATATAGTGGTGTTGACACCACACAACGGGCAAAGGAAGGAGTGGCATGTGTCATTAACAGGAGGAATGTCAACGGAATAAGAGATTGGAAGGGAGTATCGGGAAGGCTGGTAAGAGTAGAAATAGAAAAAGATGGGGAATTGTTTACGATAATTACAACATATGGACCAATCGAAGGCGCGATAAAACCGGAGATCGAGGAATATTGGAACAGTCTGCAAGGAGAGGTGGATAGTAGTAAAGGAACAATAATGATAGTGGGAGATATGAATGGGCGGGTAGGAAATGATACGGAAAAAACAGGTGGGTGTGTCGGAAAATTTGGTGAAACAGTAATGAATAGTAATGGTCAAAGAATAATAGATTTCTGTGTGATGAACAACCTGGTATTTAAAATGGTAATTATGACAGCAGCGACAGAAGCTTGTGGAGTGAATAAGACAACTAACAAAAAGAAACTAACGTATTGGTGGAGTAATGAAATAAAACAAGAAATAAAGGAGAAAAAACGCTTATGGAAAAAGTACTTGGGAAATAGCAGAAATTTGAATGATTACCAGCTATACAAGAACCAGAGAGAAAGGGTGAAAGCAAAAGTAAAAGAGGCTAAAGCAAAGTCATGGGAAGAGTTTGGGATAAAGATGGAGAAAAATGCTTCAGGCAACGCAAAAATGTTATTCCACATCCTAAGAGGCCTGAGAAAAGAAAGGAAAAGTCCGCTGAAAAATATCAAAGATGGAGAAGGAGAAATCATCACAGATGAAAACAAAATATCCGAAAGATGGAAAGAATACTACGAACAGTTACTGGGTGGAGATTACACAGAATTATTGGAAGAAACGAAAAAATAGACACAACTGAAGACGAAGAACCTGAAAACGAAGAAAAATCGGAGCAAGAAGAAGACAAAGAAGAAATAACAGAAGTCGAAATAATGGAAGCGATAAATAAAATCAAAATAGGTAAGGCACCAGGGATAGATGAACTAAGGCCAGAGATGATAAAATACATGGGAAACGAAGGGATAACGTTATTACACAGAATATTAAATTTAGCTTGGAAAACACAAACTATGCCCGATGAATGGAACACAGCAATAATTACCCCAATTCATAAAAAGGGGAGTTTTAGTGACTGTAATAACTATAGGGGCATATCATTGCTTTGCACTACTTATAAATTGTATGAACGTATAATAGAAGGAAGACTAAAACGGGAAATAGAAAAAACACTGGGTGACTCACAAGCAGCCTTCCGAGCAAACAGGTCAACGCAGGATTGGATATTTGCAATAAGACAAATCTCAGAAAAGATAATAACAACAAATAGTAAAATGTTTGTGGCAGCAATAGATTTCGAAAAGGCGTTTGACAGTATTAAAAGAGAGGAAATTTGGAGAATTCTTAGGACAAGAAAGATAAATAAAAAGCTCATTGGAGTAATTAAAAGCATATACAGAAAAACAGAAAATGTAGTGCGGGTTCAAACAATCAGAGGAGTTAGACAGGGGGGAGTACTCAGCCCGCTGCTTTTTATCATTGTTATGGACGAAATATCCAAGCGAGTAAATGAGAAAACTAAAAGAACCCATATAGGATACAGAATGCTCAGACCAGTGTATATAGATGAGCTGATGTACGCAGATGATCTGATAATATTCGCCAACAGTAAAGAAGAACTACAAGACAAAATAGAAAAATGGAGAAATGGAGAAATGAAATAGAGAAATATGGACTGAAGATAAATGTGGAAAAAACCGAGATAATGGAAATTGGAAACCAGACCGAAGATATGCTGCTTCAAATACAGGGAAAACCAATAAAGAATGTAAGCAAGTTTAAGTATTTAGGCACAATTACGAAGACAGATGGTAGATTAGAGGAAGAAATAGCAAATAGAATAAGCAAAGCGATTGCATTGTATGGGACTCTGTACAGACCATTCTTTGATAGGAAGGAAATAACGAAGAAAACGAAAATAAGAGTATATGAATCGGTGCTAGTCCCTGTGCTTATGTATGGAAGCAAATCGTGGGTCCTGACCAACAGATTGAAACAAAAATTAACGGCATGCGAGATGAGGATCTTAAGGAAGATTGCAGGAGTGGCCAGGCTCGACAAAATAAGAAGTGAAGTGATAAGAAGTGAACTGAGAGTAATGAGTGTAATACAAAAAATAGAACAACAAAAACTGAGGTGGTTCGGGCATTTGGTTCGGATGGGAGAAGACAGGACAGTTAAAGTGATATGGGAGACGGAGACCGGGAAAAAGAGGAGAAGGGGGAGGCCAAGGCGAAGATGGAACGAGGAGGTGGTAGATATACTGAAGAAGAAAGGATTAGGCTGGACCCAAGCAAAGAACAAGGCCAGAGACAGAAATGCATGGAGAAAAGTAATTGCCTCTACACCTATGGTAGAAGAGGATGCGGATAAGTAAGTAAGTAAGTATAATAATAGGAGGTTACTAATTACTGGCTATCCGAATAGATACAGCGGCATGATTCGGTAGCAAACATCATTCATCAAGCAATAGCGACTAAATTCAGTCTAAAAGATGACAATACTCCATACTATGATTGCGTACTAAATTTCATTTTATCACACGAGTGTATGAAATACATTTTTCAACGAGTTATGTACACTATTTTTCCCGTACGGCCCCTTAAGATAGTAAAATATCCATAAAACAGCAACTTTATATTTAATGATTTGTTATTTATGTTGGTAAATGTCAAAATTTCAGAGTACTAACTGTAAGTATATTCGAATAATTTCGACTGGCTCATGAATGACACTTTGATTTGTTTTCTTGCTCACCATTTCATAAATGCCTAGGTAGTTCCTTGGTTTACTGTAAAACATGGTTAGTCATTGCGCTTTTTGGGACCACTGGTAGTGATCTTAGTGACGTCAGTAAGTGGAACTCTGCTGGGTTTTGCAGCAAACTAAATTTTCTGAAATTGTCACTGCCACGCCATACCCATTTGCCCAGCTGAATGTACACACAGTGGATGGATCAAGAACTTTGACGTAAATTCACTATGAATTCTTAATAAGTTAACCTCACACGCCAAAAGAAAGTGACACAGTAATTAAACTCGACACGTGTTTCGCTGACAACGTCAGCATCTTGAAGATTAATCTTCAACTCCTGAAGACAACGCGGCTGTTTCTCTCAGGCACAGACAAGCGTCATTTCTGTGGTTCATTCCTCTAATAACGTGTGGCGACCACGCACCCATCAGGTTTTTTTTAATGGATGACAATATATTGTCCGTTTTGTTATCTTTGTAATTTTTGTTGTATTTCTAGTTTGGACTTACTCTCTACAGAAGTATTTTATACATTTTTTAAATTCTTGTTGAGAACAGGAAGATATGGAAAAAAGCAATCGAGCTCGCGGGAGCAGTCGCTTACGTGAGAAGCCCCAAATGGGTGCGTTCACAAAATTCATAATACCTACTGGAATCGGTTAAAAACACGAAATCCGATCATGCAATTTAGGCAACGATAATAATGATAAAATCTTTTAGAGTTCTTCGACGTATACGAAGCGACAGAGGTACAGCGTTTATATCAGATTTATTCCAAAACAGAAAATGGTATAAAACATGGTTTTTATGCCATTGCTTCACCAAGAGGTGATGATCAAATAGAGCCCTACAATCGGACGATTATGGATTCTTTGGCTGTTATGATAATATACCTAACATCCAATTAGGTTTAAATGATACCATTAATAAAGTCATGGGCGGAACACCTTGTAAGGCGCTGATGGGATTCCGGGTGGTTCCGACCGCTATCCTGGAAGTTCGAAATAATAAAAAAAACAGTCTGGATAACCAAAATTATTATTTTGACGCGAAAAGAAGTTCACCAAGAAGTCCACAATTGGCGTTATTGAAAATTCGGTCGTCAGCAATAATTACCGGTACCAGTCAAACGCTACTCCCCACCTGGAGTGGGCTCGAACGTGTTGGGAAATGACGAGCACGAAATAAGGGATATTCCTGGTATATGGTATGGGCGAAAATCCTGTATGAGTAGCAGGTGGTGAAAATATGAAACCCTGGTCCATTTTTGGGTAAAGAGAGGACGAAACCGTATAAGTATACTGAAATATCACCAATCTATGAGCAGTCGGCGAATTATGCTCGTGATGCATGGAAACCGGGTGATCTATTTGATCACTGGAGATTGGTATTACGATTTCGTATATCAAAGTCTAATTGATCGGTTGGGTCGCAATACCTGGGCTCTGAGTGAACTAGGTACTTCGCCACTATACTTGGGCCGCCCAACAGACGGAGTGATCACCCTGCAAGAACGTGCTCTAACGGGGATAATGTTAATTTATGACGGCCAAATTGAAGTGATGCGACTTCGTTGGGTCTAAAGAAAGCGCATCACTGCGGTTCTGTCGTCCTAAATTGATAGTGGTCCCGTCTAGAGCTCATGCTTGCAGAGTGATCACTCCGTCTGTTGGGCGGCCCAAGAATAGGTGTTGTGTGGTCCAGGGCTGTGGTTTTGTGTGTGTTCGTAGGACTCTCTAAGAACCCATTGACATGTCTAAGGTCTCTTAACTGACCACCATACAAATTAGTACCTTGCTCTGTTTCCTGTAACCATTGCTATGCAAGTGATTTGGGGACGCTGGGTAACCGTTTAATTCCGCAGTAGCTATTTCTCCAAACCTGGTTTCTTTAAAGTCCCTTTTATTCGATGCACTCAAAAACAAAATTTATATGCATAAAATGTTATGTTAAGGCTGGAGCAAATTTTAATCACATTTTCTTTTCTATGTAGGTAAGCTCTAATCAAGAAAAGTTCCTCCTAGACAATAAAAGAATCTAATGGCAGCATGCAACCCTGACACACTTAAACCCCTATTATTAACTTGTATGAGATATAATCTTAACGATAAACAGAATAGATATGTCTTTCCTCATATTACTTTCTTATCTCTTATGTAGTATGATGACTTAACAAAATAATTGATTATGAATTAAGTCGAAATTTACTTACATTCAGAATAAAATTGCGATAGTGGTTGTTTAATTTTTGCATGTATTACAAATCTGCATTCTGTTTAATTGCATCAGTTTATATCTGGGGAATCACTTAAAATTTAAAATTAAAAATGAAAGGCTCATTTACTTCTAAATTTCCTTTCATTCTTATAATAAATCAAGATGTAAATACATAAACATCATCTCATCAACTAATTGGAAATTAATTCTGGGGTCATTGTACAGAACCTGCATCTTTTTGGCATAATAGTGGATAAAACAATATGATAGATAAGCTACTCGTATATTTGGTTTTAGTATATTTGATGAAGCATATCTATCTGCCATTAAAGTAACATCAAATGTGCCAGTGTATTAGTAACTGGTGATTATTAGAGTATTAATTAACTGTAATTAGATATGGACGAGTAAATAATAAAAATGTGCACTACAGAAAGAAGTAGAAAAGTTTTGAAACTGAAAAACTCATTCTTAAATTGTTTCACAAATAAACAAATAAGTAAATAAATAAATAAATGGATAATCAAATGGGACACGGCTCTATATTATCAATAAGATTGTACTTATTTACTTTTTGATCACTTAGCAGGTGTTTATATCAATCACAAGATCAAGGTAAAAGTTTCGTCTAAGCAGCTCGAGAATATTTTGAGTGAAACTGTAAAGATTCTCCGAACGCAGTAATGTTCTAGTTTCAATCCTTTTAGAGCAAGTTTTACACTATTTTAGACAATTTTCGAGAATTATAGTGATTTTGGTGGAGATTAAATCTGGTTATATCGAATTAAGTACGTAAACACGATAATGACTGCAATTCACTTCTTCCACTTTCTTTTCGTATGCTTAGTAGGTAACTGATGGCAATCTACAACGACTTATGAAAATAAGTGTGTATTTTTACCTAAACAGTTTTTAAGGTGCCAAAATTTTCATGCAAAGAGACAAAAGTTTTCTTTAACAAAGTAAAGTTTTCAACGAGGTTTTCAGTATATATTACATTCACCAAATTGTCCACCAGGAATGCTCCAGCGGTTTGTTTTTATTTTTCCACATTCAGATAAAAATTTTGAAAAATTAAGTTTTTCATTTATCGGACGGCCTGGAAAAGCTAATTTTCCAAAATTTTGCCTTGTTTAAAGGTATATCCGTCATATTCCTTTTCAATTTTAACCACTTTTTGCCAAATAGAACAAGGTTTGATTTACTAGTATTTAAATTTAAATTATGTGATTTGGACAATGAACATACCAGTTCTAAATCAGAATTGATAACTCTCAAAGTCTGTTCATAGCCTATGTAGCAAAAATTATAAAGTAACTGTGTATCATCAGCATAAACATGCAAATGACAGCGATCTTCAACAGAATTCATCATACCGGCAGCATAAATAATATACAAAAAGTGGGCCCAAAATTGAACCCTGAGAGACACTTGGAGACAACTGTGCAGAATTCGACATAGCACCTTTGCAATTCTTTATAACATCCGCTGTTTCTGAAAAACTTTATCTAAATTCGATTCGTAATTTTTGATATTTATTTTAAACCAGACAGTTTAACAAATTTGTTGAAAATAGGTATGTTGAGCTGCCCCAGAAAGAAGAAATTTATTATACGTAAGTACCTATTTACAAATAAAATTTACTCGATATGCACAGAAAAACTGTTTCTGCTAAAATTGAATTCAAAACACGGAGTAGAAATTAATAAAGTTCACTTCACAAGATAAAATAGTGACAAAAATCGACATGTATTTCGTCGACATAATCAGCATGTTTATGAAGGTGAAGATAATAACTATTAGTTAGAGAGCTAGCGTCATTTTTGATGACAAAAAAGTGTCAGGCTGGAACTTTGCCAATCACTAGTTCAGAGGGAGGCAGACAGTTTTTCTATGTGACAAAATTTTCGCTTGCAGTCATTTCTATTTTTTGTTTTTATTAAAACATGTACCTGTTGGACAGGTCGTGTGACAAATTTGTGTCAGGCTCATATCTTTTGCACGCATTACTTGACTATTGACGAACCTGGATTTAGAGCTGGCAGACATTATTTCATGTCTTACGATGGAGGCAGATCTGGGGAACTGGAGAACAAATGAAAATGCAATGACTAATTAGTGTCAAGTTAATTTTTTTCTACACATTGTTGTCTTGTACTATGATAAGAAAATGCAACTGGCAGACATTTTCTGCAGTCAAGGGCAGAAGAAAGACGTACTGAATTGGGGGGTTGGTGAGGGCTCGGTGACACAAATTTGTCACACGACCTGTCCAACAGGTACATGTTTTATTAAAACCAAAAAATAGAAATGACTGCAAGCGAAAATTTTGTCACATAGAAAAAGTGTCTGCCTCCCTCTGAACTAGTGATTGGCAAAGTTCCAGCCTGACACTTTTTTGTAATCAAAAATGACGCTAGCTCTCTAACTATATCTTTATAATCCTGACGGTAGGTACCTACCAATCAACTTTACTTTTCCTCATACTTTTGAAGATATGTGTCGAGTTGAATTTTGCCACTGTTTTGGTGTGGGGCGAACTTTGTCAATTCTTTACTTCGTATTAACTTGTATTTAGCAGAAACAGTTTGTCTACAGCTTACAGGTATCGAGTAAGTTATATTAGCAGACGAATTAAATTAACAGAATTTAATAGGGCGTAGGTGTTAATCAATGTAACTTAATTTCGAAATTTATGAAAATTGTTGAACCTTTACCCAGAAAATGAGAAAGGACGTTTATTATCGATAAAATATTATCTTAACAAACCAAAAGTTCCGAAAGTTGTCTTGCTGCTAAACGGATCAACCCACGGAAAACAACAAGAGTACTTTATTAGTACCAAACATAATGCAGAATTCAAAAAACAAAATGTTTAATTATTTTAGTCAGTGGCGTAACTTAGCAGGCAGAGTACGCACTTTCGTTTATTCTTTATTTGATTGTCAGTTTACTCATTTTGATTGACGTTGTAGTATTTTGGATACGTCGTCAGAACATTGTACTTATATAAATATGTCGCAGGGATATCATAAAAACGGGGATTTGATGAAATATCTAAGGGAAATGATCAAGTCACGGGAGATGTTAAAATGACAACTGTATTTTATCATTTTCATTTTTATCAAATTCAAGTTCAGTTTTTGTAACTCCGAAGATTTCTGTATTATCAAAAATGTGCCAAATACAATAAGACAAATCTTCTACTACTGTGGTATAAGGTAGCCTACCCCTTAACAAGAAGACGTAGAGGTAGTCCCAGATTGGACTGCTATTCCCAAATAGTTGGGAAGGAAAGATGTTCTACTTTTGGGGACATGCATAGGTTAGGAAAGGACAGAGGTACATGTCCAACCTCCAGTATTCGAACAACAATAAAGAGGATGAAATTACAATTCGTTAATTTTTGAAGAAAAATCTTGAACTTTTTCTACTTTATATGATAATTGTTGCAGTTCAAGAAATTTCGTAGGTTAGTGCACCCATCCATAATAAAAACGGCTTCATTATAACAAGGAACCACCACTCCCGTAATTGTAACTGACAAGTGTCACATTTGCAAGCGCTTACAGTTCTCACTTCTCAGAAGTTTGTCTTGCGGTGAACGTGCATCTTACCTGTATTAAAACCGTCCGATAGTGAGCGTAAAGTTCCGTTAAAGTGTTGCTTTAATTACATAGTGTGATTATTATAATGGCTTCCAAGTTAAGACGTGCTCCGCTGTTCTCTTACGAGGGTAGTGTATGTGTTCATTCTGCATTTCCTCAACAGCAGCCCTCTGTAAGTTATTTTACTACATTATTACAGTTACGACTTTAAATAATTTAATAATAATTTTATGCTAATGAGAAAATAGGATAGAAGATTAGAAGTGTCGGATTATTAAGAATATTAAAAGAAAATGTAGGTACCGCCAGTATAAGTTTTCAGTCCGAAGACTGGTTGAACGCATACATCCATCTTTTCATATTTTGAGCTAACCTACACATTTCCCTAAACGTAGAACACCCCACATCTCCAACTATTTGCGAACAGTAGTCTAATCTGCCTACCTCCTACCTCTACTTCTTTTTGTTTCTCTACGCCGCTAGCATGCCGTGAACGAAACCTTCGCTTCTCAGAAGATATATACCATTCCATCTCCCATATTCTTCAGTCTCTTCCATATATATTTCTGTTTTCCGGAAATCTTTCGAGTACAACTACATACCTCTGCAGCGCCACACTTCGAACGCTTCTATCTTTCTCCGATCCGCTTCTCCCATCGTTCCCGTTTTGCAACTGTTCCCTACACGCACGCAGACGATGAAAAATGAGCGATTAGGACGACCGCGTCATCTATTGAAAACTAGACTTTTCGTGAAAAATGAAAAATTTGTTTGGAAAGTATGTAGAGGGTCCGGCAACAGGATTGAACCGAATGCGTAAATCCAAGTTCTAGCTCAGATTGCTCTTACTAGCTCCCAGTCGCCCCTTTTCAATCGTTTTCTCTGTTATTACTCGTACCTAATGAACTTAGGCGTTCCCCAGTTTCGTCTAAACCCGAAATGGTCTTCGTCTAATAGTTTTCCGCTTTTTCCTTCAGTCTTATTTGCACAATTTTGGTTAAACTAATCGTTTTAAAATTTTGGCAGAGGTACTACGTAGCTCCATTTGCAATCTTTCGAGATTGCTATGACTTATAACGAGGAATATGTTCTTTTGACTATTGCAATACATTATAACACAAACACATTAATTCTATCAAATGCTCAAAATTTCTCCTGTTCTGTTGGATGTATAACTGAACCCCTTTCTACAAGCATACATTTTTCGCGACTTCCGCGGAGAGACATGCAGAAAGAAGCGTTTTATCATAAATGGATTACGACCAGTCAGACGCCAGATCTATTATCTATGGATTTCTGACTTTTGGTAGGTTTAAAGACCTTGAGAACAGACTATTTATGAATTTGGAATGCATGCAATTATGCAACAAGAGAGGTACTTCTTCGAGTCCAAGTTTGCGTCGAGGAAACGGGCATAATGGGAAAGTAGGGAAATGCTAACAGTGCCTGGGCAATGCAAACAATGCCCGACCATGTTGTCCGGTCAGGTCCGGTAAGGTTAAGGCACGTTGCCCTGGCATTGTTCACATTGCCCGATTCCTCACTATGCCCGTAACGCCGTAACATATTGAGCATTTATATAATGTGCCCGCGTTGTAATGAGTGATGAAATAGTCAAGAAAAATTGTTTTTCATAAGAATCTATTACGGTAATTCAAGCGTAAAACTTAAAAAATTTAAGCACGAAAATATCAAGTTTTAAAATGACTGATATTCAAAGATACATGTTTGAATCATGAATAATTTTCTATGGTTGAGTTAGGCAAAAATTATTTGCACGATCCGAAATTTTGGCGTAAATTCACTACGAATTCTTTATAAGATTACGCAAATGCAGTAATTAAACTCAACACGTGACAACGTCAACATTCTCAGGAGTATGAGTATAATGACATGATGGATAATCTTATATAAAGAATTCATAGTGATTAGTGAAAAATTGTTTGTGACAAAAGTTGCGAAATGTAAGCAGATCTTTTGAATTTGCAATTCCCAATAACGCTTACCACTAAGTTATATTACAACCAACTTTCCGTTTTAGGGAATACATTTATCATGACTTTTTACTGAATGGCAATCCAAAATTTTTCGGACCAGATTTGTAGTTATTAAAGGATATTTTCAAATGGGGTGTAAGTCAATACCTCCTCTATTTGAATTTTTCGAGGAAAACTTCTTTGAACATCTCCAAACTTAGGGGTGGCAGTGTAGACGTTTAATCAACGAAGGCTGGTTTTTACACATAATTCGAAGGACCATTCTAAAGCATGTCGTCATATTATAATGACATATACTACCATTGATAGATAATTAAGTATCTACTACTGTTTGAATAATCAAAACCCTAAAGTGGTGCTTAAAATTGGAAAATATTTTTCTACCTGTCCCAAAAATAGGTCTTTTTGTAACACTCTCATTCAGAGCCGCTCGAAGGTAGAGGAAATAGCAATAATAGTCGTTTTAAAAATTTAAATAAGATATAATTTCAGAGAGAAATAAAATTAGGCAAAATACGAAATACCATTTTGTCATTGAGACTTTTTCCCGAAGTTGTATTTCAAGTGGTTTTACCCTACAAGATAGTGCACTTCTGGTCTGGGGCACCATGTATATACCGTAAATCAGCTTATATTAACGATTTATGGCATCTTTAACTGCATATTTTATTGCTTCTAAAAATTTTGTATAGCCAGCTCAAACTCTTCCCTCACTAGAATTGTCTAAGTTGTCCCCGTCAACACTCATTTGCATAATTAATGTATAACAAATATGAAATTAGACGTTTAATCAAAAACGACATTTATAGTGGTTCCGGGCTGGTTGCCACGTCGTCGTTGGTAATCTGTAACACTAAAATTAAAATTAACATTAACACTTGACGTTTAGACTCGCATACCGGAGTCTTCTTCAGAAGCTACTCTGAAACTGAAAATCTATCGCAGGTGACTCTATTTATACTCGTCGGTATCACTGAAGCGCCACGTTTTCACGGAACAGTGATTTCCAAGTAACCGGTAGATCCATTCCTCCATCTCTGTTGAAGTTGGGTCTCTTGAAGATCTCTATAGCCTCCCTGATCCGTCTGAGCCAGAAATTGGGAATCCATGCTAGCGCCTTAGCATCCTAGAATCGAATCTCGTGTCCTGGCAAAGAGGAGTGTTCCGCAACTGCTGACTTGTCCGTCCGTTGGTTCCTGACGTCCCTCCTGTGCTTTTGTAGCCTCGTGCTGATGTGTCTCTTCGTTTCTCCGATGTACTCTTTACCGCAGATACATGGGATGCTGTATACTCCTGGTCCTTGATGCTCCTTCTGCTCTCCTATTGTCCTAGGGAAACTTGCAGCAATCTTTCCAGGCGGATTGTACACTACGTTGATCTTGTGTCTGCTGAGAAGGCGTCCGATTTTGTCCGTGCATCCATCTATGTAAGGAAGGTAGGCCGTCGCAATGTAGGTTTCTGATTCCTCTCGCCGTTAGTCGCTCTTCCTGATAGCACACTCTATGGCTCGTAGAGAATATCCGTTCTTCCTTAGGGCTGTCTTCAGATGCGCTAGTTCTTCCTCCAAGTGTTCCGGTTCGCTGATTTGGCGGGCTCTGTGCACCAAGGTATTGATGATTCCCTGCTTCTATGCCGGGTGATGATGGGAAGCGGCATTTAAATAGCGATCCGTGTGCGTCGGCTTCCTGTATACTCTGTGTCCCAGGCTCCATCAGTCTTGCGGTTGACGAGGACGACCAAGAATGGGAGGGCGCCGTCTTTCTCCATTTCCATCGTGAACTGTATGTTGGGGTGCAGTCCGTTCAGATGGTCCTTGAAATTTCCGAGGGCGTCCGATCCATGGGGCCATACGATAAAGGTATCGTCCACATACCTGAACCAACACTTCGGCTTGAGAGTCGCTGTGTCCAAGGCCGTGATCTCGAAGCTTTCCATGTAGATGTTGGCTAATGCTGGTGATAGAGGTGATCCCATCGCTGCTCCATCCGTATGTTCATAGAACTCCCCGTCGAAGGCGAAAAACGTAGATTTCGTGCAGAGTCGAGCCAAATCCGCGAGGTGTTCCATTCCCCGTTGCCTCAGTCTGGAACGGGTCTCCTCCAAAGCGTCCTAGATGAGTACCTTCGCGAAGAGCGAAGTGACATCGAAGCTCGACAAAATGTCTCCTGGGTCTAGTTGTATCCCCCGTATCTTCTCGATGAAATGTCCAGAGTTCTTGATGTGGTGCTCCGTCTCCCCTACTAGACTCCGAAAAACTCCTGCGATGTACTTGGCTAGAGGGTGAGTCGCTGATCCTCTGGCACTCACAATAGGGCGAAGAGGGTTGCCGGCCTTGTGGATCTTCGGCAGACAGTAAAGCTGAGGCACTCTCGAATCCGACTGCACTAGATGTTTGTGGATTTCTTCTGGTATTGACGATGTCCTGATGGCGGCGTTCACAGACTTTTCCACTTTCTTCACATGGTTGGATTTTGATCCTCCGGTAAATGGGGTCCGCTAGAAGAGCCTTCACTTTATCCTTGTACTCCGTGGTATCCATGATTACAGTGGCATTGCCCTTGTCAGCTGGGAGTATCGTCAAATCCTTGTTTTCCTTCAGTTCCTGAATGACTGCTCGTTCCGTCCGGGATATATTAGGTCTCGGTGGCTTGGCTGCCCGTAGGATGTGGGCTGCTCCTGACCGTACCACTTCCGCTAGTTTTTCCGGTAGGCTTCGAAGAGTATTCTTCGGTATAGAAATTTATAGTGGTTATCGCAGTCGTATCTACCTAAGTAGGTACTTCAATATTAGTGATACTTCTATAGTTTTCATGCCTGAATATCTTATATATGTTAAGTGCAAAATCCGAAAACTGCCATTGGCCGTATTATTTATGACCAATTGTAGATTTGGACGTTCTGCTTCGACCAAACTCTGAAATATATGTTGCCTTTGGAGTTTGGACTTTAGCCGTATGCAAACGACCAAACCTAGGAGTGGACTAATGCGAAATGTCCAAAGTTAAACACTGAGTTTCATGCGTCAACAAGGAAACCCTCTTAATTGAAGCGCGACCCTATCAAGTTAACATTAAGCGGAGAGTTATAAGTGCCGGTCGTTAGCGTTTATAATAATATTATCCTCTTCAAAGATTATTATGTACGACGCGCACTGATAACGCTCCGCTTGACCTAAACCTGATAGGATCGCGCTGCGATTAAGAGGGTCTCCTTGTTGACGCATGAAACGACCCCGTGTTTAACTTTGGACATTTCGAATTTGCCCTATCCTAGGTTTGGTCGTTTTCATAGTGCATACGGCCGAAGTCCGAAGGCGAGATACATTTCGATGTTTGGTCGTAGCGGAACGTCCAAACCTAGAATTGTTCGCAAAAAACTGCCAATGGTCGTTCTCGGTTTTTGCGCTCAACATACACATTTGAACTTGGCCGGGTATGGGTATTTTCAAGAGGCAGGTATCGATACTTTGGCCAACCCTACGGAACAGATTTAGTAACACCATGTGTTGTTTATCTCTGGTGCGTACTTGCTTTTCAAGTTTTATTGCATGCCGGTTTGTATAATAAATTACATATTTACAATCTAACATTTTTACAATTATGTGAATATGATTACTAATTTACCTAACCACTAAGTATTATGGATAATTACACTTTTTCAAAAAGTTATTCGTCTCGCTATTTATATATAATTTCTAGGTGTAGAAATTTCAGTAGAAAAAAGGTTATCTACTATTATATTATTATTAAAATTACCGTAAAACAGAGAAAATTGCTAAACTGTCTCAGTGTCTTCAGGTTTCCTAAGCAAATGTTAAGTCGTTACCAATGATCAAGCATGAAATCAGGACTGAATGAAGTATGAAAACAAGTTGTCCATAAAAACCGTGTAATTACTTGAAATAATTTGTGTCACGTTCCTTTTATAAGAGTGCTTTAATCTGCACAACATACGCCGCTTTCTTTTTCATATATAATCAGTCAGTTGATATAAGGTTGTTCCAACTACTGTCCATTTTCAGTGAAACATTGAAACTTTGCTTGATAGAACTGTAGCACACATTTCATTTTAATTATTTATAACTTTGAAGTGCTTTAGGTCTTGGATTGTGGATTGCCCCACGCTGGAAGTTCGTGTTATCATCGATGTACTCCTCTTTCCTCAGGTCTGACTTGCATCTCAACACCAGTCATCAATTTATGAAGAAATTCTTGGGGAGTAGATGAAAGCCAACCGCAGCTTCTCTTTCCACAACCAGCAATAAGGTTTATGTTTCATTCCTCCAGATCCAACTCTGTGCTCCTAATAGGTTTGCTTATTTGATGGCTCTGACATCTGGAAAAAATTTTTCCTGGACCTAAGTTTCGATCGCTTTACATCATGTCTCTCTGATTGGCATGACGACAAAAGGGTTGATTTTATACAACCTCTAATTAAAATTATTTTGACAAGTAGGTAACCTGCACTATATCCACACTCGCATACACGCAGTCCTTAGTAAAACTTTTACTACCTACTTATTATGTCTTAATTGCGAGAAGATAATTACAATCGTACCTATATTTCAGTATGCCACTTTATAATTTTGATTTAATGCCATAGACTACTACAACTCGCACGAATTCGTGAGAAAAATTTCTCTTTTATATAACACCTACACCGGCGTTGATGAGCGTATATATGTATGTTTAGAAAATTGAAAGTTATTACAAGAAATAAAACTTTTTATCTATTACACCACATCGCCATAAAGAAATCGTTGTAAAGTAGGCATTTAAACTTTATTAAGTGCTCTAATTCCGATTTTAGATGTTACATTTTTGTAGTATTATTGCTACATTTTGTTGCATATATGTAAAGTAAACGTTCTCAATAAATTTCACCATAAAACTTTGCTAGTATATAAAACTGATCAATATGTTTCTTTCTGTCGAAGCATTTCCGAAACACTTAATACAAATGCAGTAAACAAAACAAATTGGTCGATAAAAAGGAAAACTGTAAGCTTCGTATTTTAAATAAGTTTTCTAATGAATAAACGTCTAATTTAACGTTTAACAGTAACATAGTTCTTGCTTAACTGTCAGTGCCGACTTGATTTGCACACGCAATTTTTAGGTTAAGTCCCACCTCTCTTGTAATATATATCCTGCGACACACTGTATAATTCGAATCATGTAATTATATTAATTGATTGGGAACATCAATGCAATCTTATGTAATTTGAAGTAAGTAATGGAATTAGGGTGAGATAACTTTATATCAGAATGTAGAGCATTATAGCCTGCAATATTTGTCAATTAATTATTAGGTGTGCGCATAGCGTATTTCCTGCACTTGATTGCTGAAAAAACACCTAAAACTTCCTGCTGTATGAGAACTACCAACATAGGTATCTAATTAATATAATGATCGACAGTTCTTTCACCATTAAAATCACACTTAGTTAGCAATGTTGCGAGCATAATAAATTTTTCTGCTTTAGTGAGAGTATTCTAACATCTTAAAAAATCCATCAAGTACCTGCATATGTGTATACTTTTACTGAATGAAGCATATGGATCTAAAATACTTACATGAAAATGCCACTTTCACCTTCCATTCTGGCATAAGTAGGCGTTAATCATAGGAAGCTCTTACAGTTTGCGGAAAAAATCAAAATTTTAGAAAATTCGATTAGAAGCATCCTTAAACCAAATTAAACCTTTAATTCTTTAAACGACTACCGGCTCAAGAACTACTTGCTTATAATTTTTCACCAATTTTCATCAAAGCATGCTATCCGCGACCAAGATCAGAAAGATCAGAAAAAACCTATTTCAAGACTAAGTCCGAAAACTGACGGAATTTCGATACAACAATGACCATTCCACGACCCACGAATTTCCCCAAAAGTAGAACACCCTGCACACCCAACTACTAACAATAGTCTAATATCTCCTCGCGTAATGGACCACCAACTAATCCTCAGAACGTGTCCAGCAAGCAACAATCCTATTTTTTCAAACTTTATTGCTTTCCATTTACGTACTTCTCTTTCTAATAGCTCCAGATTGCTAACCTCACATACCGACTGTGTTTTCATTATGGGTTAGCAGCACCACATTTCAAACGTTTCTAATTATCTCGTGTTCACTTCCCAGTTCTTTTCCACATCCTTCTTAGCAATTCCAGTTAAGATTTTTGACGCTGTAAAATTTAGAGTTTACTGAGTATACTGGACAACTCAAACAACTACTCCTCGGAAAAGCACTCCATTAGAAATTTAATTATAAAACTAAGCCCAAATTTCTTGTACCTATGAGACCTCAAGAATTTTGATCCACGTGCCTTATTATACGAAACTGAACACACAGTTCACAAAATGTATTCAGAAATCACAGACCACTGGTTTCGTCCTAAATGGGATTCCTCAGAGCACTGTTCCCGACATGCTTTTCATAGAGTTACCGTTGCGCTAATTAATTTAAATAAAGAAGTAATTATCTCGACCCTCATACTTGAGAATGCATGTCTGGATTCCATCAGGGCCGGGGCACCATTGCAATCTCTTTTATTTAAAAAGATAGAGGGTAGGTTTGAATTCGACACTTTTGTAGAATTTGGTTCTCATTAACATGCTGATCTGTCTTAAACGGTATGGTTATTTACTGGCAAAAAAACAAAAAAATCTCGTTTTTGCCGTTGGATACATTATCAGAACATTATCGGCGCATTATTTTTAATTTACTAGAAAACGTTTCGTTTAGGTCAAGTCATCATCAATCTTATTTTTCTTATGAGCGCCATTTTTGCTTTATAATTTGTTTAAAGAAGCATGTTTTTCTGATTTCTTTGATATATAACTTGCCCATATTATATCGAATTTTGCTGAACATTACAGCAGCTGCAATAAGAAAAGATTTAAAAAATATGGAAAAGTTGTTTAATCAGACTTGTTTGTAAAGGACGCGAGCTAAAAGCAATATAACTGTCGTAACTTACTGTTACTTAATTTGTAAAATAGCTTTTTAATTTGAAAAATTGTGACGTAGTAACCTACTATTCTTGGAAAAATGCGTCTCACCAGTAGCACCAAGAATATTTAACATATTTGCTTAAATTATAACAACCTGTTGACTGTTTCCATTTGGTTTCCTTGCAAGACCAATCTTTTGCTAAAATTTACTGTTTTCCGACTGCAATGGCCACAATATTCGATATAAGATGAAGAAGTTGTATAATATTGAAATCAGAAAAATACTCTTTTTCA
Source organism: Xestobium rufovillosum (assembly GCA_963966045.1). Taxonomy (NCBI): domain Eukaryota; kingdom Metazoa; phylum Arthropoda; class Insecta; order Coleoptera; family Ptinidae; genus Xestobium; species Xestobium rufovillosum. The sequence goes on from OZ014500.1 coordinate 13,516,172, forward strand.
ACAAAGTGCATGACAAAAATGGCGCTCATAAGAAAATATCAAATTGATGATGGCCTGACCTAAACGAAACTTTTTTCTGCAAATCCTTGAGAATGTTGATGTCCTTCCGATGCGAGCTCAAATAATAGTCGTACTAAACTGCAAAAACGAAAAGAGCATTTTTTGAGTTTTCGGCCATAACTCGTATACCGTTTGAGGTACCTAGGTCAGACTTTGACAGTATATTAAAAAACATTAAGTTCTGCAAAAGTGCCGAAATTGAAAAATAACCTCTATAATTTCACTTATTCTATATAAGTGCGCAGGTACGGTCTATGGTTCTTACAGATAAAGTACAATATCCAACTCTCTAGCTATGACTATTATTAACTCTGATGAATAGGTCTTTTCATTATAAAAGAATGCTGAGGCGCATGCGCGATCGCGCCATAACATTTTCGGACAGATGTCAAAGTTATGTATTGTTTGAATGTGTTTATTTTAAATTCTTTGGTCTATATGCAGTAAAATTTTATTGCAAACGTGCAAAATTAGTATGGAGCATCCAAACTTTGTGCTTTTGGTGACTGCAACGGCGCTAGCAGAGTGGGTAGACCATAACACTGGGGTAAATCGACGTTAATAACTGGGTCGGTGATCAAGTGAGGACTTGTTCCACCTATGTAAATTGTGTTGCATGAATGAAAATGTGTAAGAGGCAAGATTCGAAATGGAAAATTGTGTTGGATGTTTCCAGCTTTTACGCCATTATTTGTTAGGCCTTTAAAATAATAATTATTTGTAGTAACATACATAGGTACATTGCAGAAAAATAATTTTTCTGTTTTCTTTTAAAAAATTGATCGATTTTCACCGCTACGTATTAAAAACCTGCGTGATCGAAATTATGTTGGTTAACATTCCAGTATTTCAAACAGGCCAGGCACGCCTTCGGGATTCAGCCTCATAATTTTATGAGGGCGGATGTCACTGGGAACTAACATTTGTAATTTTCCGTCTTTCAAATGCCCTCCTTATTTGGTACTCTACTATTTACTTGCGTATATCCTACACGAAGTTCAAAAACTGACAGTGACATTCGTCCGAAAAACTAAGAACAGCTGATTGTCAGTGTACTTCTGCACATGCGCACTAACTAAACCAGACGAAATGAAAAGGTCTATTAAAATACTCGCCAACGCCCCTTGAACGAACATTGCCTTAGAAAAGAAAAATATACACACTATTTACTGAATTTTCCTGACAAGTGAATAAGAGTTGACGTTTTCCGTGTCACAGAAACCTCGATATGCTACAATAGGAACTTATCGAGTAATGGGTTATTGTTCAGTGGCCATTGAATAATGAACCTCATTATGCGCTAGGAAACACACATATATAATGAAAGTATAATCTGACAAAATCAGCCTGGTATATATCTACACATAATTATTTATAATCCCAATAATTCGCAACGACAACACCACCAGATGATCAAGTTTTCGACACTTTTCCTCGACGAGTTCGTAAGATGCATGACTTAAAATGCTCGGGTGAGAGTGATCTCTTATAGCGAAATGTCGGACTTTTATTTTTAATTCTGACCAGAACCTTTACAGTACGTATAGTACGCTCCAGTACTTCATAAGAAGAATTTTCTGTAAAGAAGTTACAACTTTGCTTGGAAGAATGCTATTACTCAAGTAAATGCATCTTCCATTTCATCATAATACATTTTTGTTTATGTTGAATAATTATGTAAAATACAAAACGAGATCTGCTCTGATGATATAAACATCAGGGAATAATTTTAATAAGTTTCAAAATTCGTGATTATTAATTAGTGCAGCAACAATAATTATTATTAGTTACATAACTTCTATAAAGTTAACGGTAGTTGTAAAATAGCTTTCCAAAGCAACATCGCCGTGACCAAGCGTATCTACTTATTGCAACTCGAACATAATGTTGACGTTGATTGGTCGTGTGAATTATTTTTGCTTCTAACAAGATTTCATCACAAACGCACTTAAGGACAACTACTTGTATTGTATTATTTTTCTTACGAAAAAGAGAAATGTTTCGGAGTCCGCAAAATGATAATGATTTTCTTTTCTTGTGAATGGATTTAACGGTTTGCAACCGGATGTAATTTATGTAAGCAACACGCGAATGCCCGAAATTTTGATAACGATATAAAGACATAAATATGAACGCAATTTGCATAAACATGTTCTCGGAGATTTTGTCTAGTGATGGAATCGAGCATAGTAATAAGCCACAATCTTTCCAAATTCCAGTTAGCACAAGGCAACTATAATAAAATATTCAGTATAAGCGAGGACATCCAATTATCTACCCGTAATATATTAACGCAGAAGTTAAATTGGTACAAGGTACCTAAAGGCCCGCCTACTACATAAACATTTTTTTGCTTTGAAATAAAATAAGTAAAACAAATTTAAGTTAAACGGTTTTAGTGTAAAGAAACATAATAATGATGCAAATTATGTACTAAAAGCTAAAAAATAATTAGGTCGGTACCAGGTACCAGTCATCACACCACTCTCCTCATCAATCTAGAGCATTGATCAGACTAAAATAAAATCGTGGGGCGAGTCGAATTTCTATTATCTACAGTTAACCGCTCATATCATTATAGGTATGCTTTGGATGCATCTTCTCAATAGACAACATCGCAGAACGATCATTTACATATTTACTCAGGCTACGCTACGCCCCACGATTTTATTTTAGTCTGATCAATGCTCTAGATTGATGAGGAGATTTTGCACTACCACTACTACAGTACAAATTTCAGCATGACTTCCCTCTTAATCTGTTCCCAAAAATGTCATCCTTCTGGCTTAAGAATTAGACTCTAATCTCTCGAGGGGTTGATTGCAAGAAGTATGCTGTTTTTAACTTTTCTTAGCTGCCTGCAGACCTTTAGCTTATCGTGAAATTTGTCCCCCACGAGTTAGTTAGCTCAGTTCATTCTTACCAGTAGCTATAATTTTGAGAATCCTCTTTACATCAAGGACTCCTCCTTGTCGGAGTTTATCGAACAACTTTATCATCGCGGACAGTTATATCCTGGTTAGTTTTGACGTTGTTTCGCTTTTCAATAGCATTTGTAATGATTTAGTGGCCCAATCCTTGGCTAGGCACTGGCGAGCTATTAAAAGTAACTGTAATATTCAGTAAGACGAGCTTCTAAACATTGTTAAGTTCATTTTTGACAATAATATTCTCTCCTTTGAGGATGGCTATTATAAACAGATTTTAGGTTCACACATGGGGGCCAAGATCTCTCCCATTCTTGCCCAATTCGTTTGTATTTCCTAAAGAAATATGTCGACGATCTCATTTTGTCTCTTCCTGTCGATAGGATAGATCAAACTTTACATATATAACCCCTTAATACAATTTACAGTTGAATATGAACGTTGATTGACAATTGACCCAATAATCAGTTAACGATATGAAGTTAACTCTACTATCCCCTTGTTAGATCTTCGGGTCGTTATCTTAATTATCATTCATACCATCTTTCTCGTATGAAAATTAAGATGCTTCTTGCTCTCAAGAATAGGGTTCACAAACTTTCTACTACTACTAAATTCATACCATATCTGTCTTTCTCGTCTTAGAGATTTGTTATTGAATAATTTTTACCCTAAGAAATTACTGAACTCTTTGCTTTCCAATGCGCCTGTGATGGGCGTACTGACTGATCATTCATTGGAATTAATGAGTTTTGACCAAGCTGTTGCTCCTCCATGTGTTCGCCTGCCGGTTCCTTCCTCACTTGATGGGTCTCCTGATGCTGGGGTTAGTTACGTCTCGGTTCCTTATGTTGCAGATCTTACCCCGCTTATTTATCAAGTACTTAGAGGCGAACAACGCATCCGAGTCGCCAATTCTATGGTTATTTAGTAAATTAAAGGGCAAAGTACCCTTACTCAGCCAGTCAAATGTCATTTATAGGATTCCTTGTAATGATTGTGATGTTTGTTATGTAGGTTAAATGTGTCAACACTTAGGCAGTCGAGTTTGCAGTCATAAGAGCGACTATAGAAAGGTTGTAGGAAATTGCGCCCTTGCATTGAAAATAATCATAGCATGTCATTTAATGACGCCAAAATATTAGATACTGAACATAACAAGTTCAAAGGATTATTCTTGAAAATTCTCCATATTACCAACAACAACATCCGCAATATTATGACCGATACCAACAACTAAGTGTTTGTATACGAATATATATGCTAAAATTAATTAATGATACTTAAGCCACCTGTTCCGTTTGCATTTTCCCACTATTTCTATTTTCTAGTGACTTTTGCTGTCGCTCTGCTGGCTTCAGGGACTGTTGCTGTCGCTCTCCTTTCCCTTTTCTGTCAATTGTTAGTCATCTGTCAGATGAGATATTTTAAGATTACATACAGGGTGGTCACTTTTACAATGTACACCATTGGAGTCTTCTAAACCAGAAGAGATTCAGAGTTGGTCAAATTACAGAAAACGTGCACTTTTTCCATGCCCTTTAAGGATCTGAAAAGAAATTCTGGATAGCTCTCGTTGTTCCTGAAATATCCTGAAAAGAATTGAAGTATTGCATTTTCTTATTTCTTCCATATATTATTTATTACTTGAGCAAATGTAATTCCCTTCGGCAGGTTTATATAAGTAGGTATGGGCTATCCACTGGATGTTTCAAAATTTGTCTAAGCCTACTACATCTTTGAGTTTTCATAATCATGGCAACTAGATTCTGTAGATAAGGAGTGAAATTAGTGTCCCAGAAAGTTAGATGACCCATGTGCGATACATCGTTGAAATTGTATTTTTTTTCTCTATCCAACCTTATGAAAATCCAATATGGCGCCCATAAGAAATTCAAAAGTTGACCATGAAAACTTGAAGATGTAGTAGGCTTAGACAAATTTTGAAACATCCAGTGGAAAGCCCATACCCACTTATGTAAACCTGCCAAAGGCCATCACATTCGCTTGAGTAATAAATAATATATGGAAGAAATAAGAAAACGCAATATTTCAATTTTTTCAGGATATTTCAGGAACAACGAGAGCTATCCAGAATTTCTTTTCAGATCCTTAAAGAGCATGAAAATATGCAACTTTCTTACCATTTGACCAACTCTGAATCTCTTCGGGTTTAGAAGATTCCAATGGTGTACATTGTAAAAGTGACCACCCTGTATATCCAAATTTTCTATACACGAGGTTTCTCTTTAGGATGTAGTTTCTGTATTTTTTTAAACATTGTCATCATTCTAAATAGTACTGGACCGTTCGAACACTACTCCTCGGGCAAATACCCCGCCAGGCATTGAATTATAGAACTAAATCCAGATTTTATGTACTACGAGATCCATACTGAATGCTACCCCAAACATATCGTTTGGCTTGGAACATCCTTAGATCTCTACGTATGTACTTTCCTGCTCAACTAGCAGATAGTAAGTATGTTAGAAGTTTTTCAATATTGCATGTTTCGAATGTGCATGGAAAACCGTAGACTACTGGTGTCGGCCTCTCGGGACTCATCAGCAAGGTGCTTTGCCCTACACTCTCTCAAAGGATTATTCTTGAAAATGCTCCATATTACCAACAACAACATCAGCAATATTATGACCGATACCAACGACTTAAGAGTTTGTATACGAATATATGCTAAGATTAATTAATGATACTTAAGCCACCTGTTCCGTTTGAATTTTCCCACTATTTCTATTTTCTAGTGACTTTTGTTGTCGCTCTGCTGGCTTCAGAGACTGTTGCTGTCGTTCTCCTTTCCCTTTTCTGTCAATTGTTAGTCATCTGTCAGATGAGATATTTTAAGATTACATATATCCAAATTTTCTATACACGAAGTTTCTCTTTAGGATGTAGTTTCTGTATTTTTTTAAACATCATTCTGAGTAGTACTGGACCGTTCGAACAACTACTCCTCGGGCAAATACCCCGCCAGGCATTGCATTATAGAACCAAATCCAGATTTTATGTACTACGAGATCCATACTGAATGCTACCCCAAACATATCGTTGGGCTTGGAACATCCTTAGATCTCTACGTACTTTCCTGCTCAACTAGCAGATAGTAAGTATGTTTGTTAGAAGTTATTCAATATTGCATGTTTCGAATGTGCATGGAAAACCATAGACCACTGGTTTCGTCCTCTCGGGACTCATCAGTACGGTGCTTTGCCCTACACACTCGAACTATGCAATATTGCTATACTGCTATCGTAGTACATAAAATCTGGATTTACTTCTCTAATTCAATGCCTAGCAGGGTATTTGCCCGAGGAGTAGTTGTTCGAACGGTCCAGTACCACTCATTACCGCCGCATAATTCGGCAAATAATTAGCTCTTGCTAATACTTACACCAAGCGTGTAAGTTTATATACAGCAAGCAATACTGCATAGTTCGAGTGTGTAGGGCAAAGCACCGTACTGATGAGTCCCGAAAGGACGAAACCAGTGGTCTACGGTTTTCCATGCACATTTGAAACATGAAATATTGAAAAACTTCTAACATTATCATCATTCATCCGTTATGTAGGTACCTTCCCGCGTTTATACAATTTTTACTTAATTATGACAATATAATGGTTTTTTGCCCATTTTCCCGAAACTTCGCCGTAAGTGCCCGGTGTTTGATAGTTATTAATATTGAAATATTAACAATCAAACACTAGGTAGTGTTTGTAGGTAGTGTCACGGGTTGACTGGGTCCAGTTTATGCGTAGCGAGGGAGTAAATGCAGCAGGAATTAAGGGTGTCTGCTGGTGAAGGTTAGATCGATTTGGCAATCTCGTGTGACGTCCGTCTATAACAAGACAATTACGGCAGAAATCGATAGCACCTGGTCGAATCGGCGGCCTTTGGTGAAATCCAGCGGCAATACTGTTTATTTGCTCGAGACGTATAAGCCGGTGGCGTATAAAAGGAGATCGTACTCTGGTGCTACTACGAAAATCACCTACCGAAACCCAGCTAAGGAGTGCATCTCGGTGCTGCCACGTAAACTCCAGGAAACCGATAATAATTCAGTTTGATCATACGGCGTGTACAATCAGGATACACAAAAAGAACCAAATTTAATTTGATGCAAATACTGATTTTCTTGTAAATATTTCAATATACCTTGTAAATAGTTAAATTAATAGAATCCCGTTATAATTTTGTTTGTGCGTTGTTATTTTAACCGTCGTTTAGCAATAGTGAAAGAACCCACCCTTCTGCGACTGAAAGCTAAGGCTTTATCGGCGAATATGTAAATCTCCCACCGACCAGAGTATCCAGATACATACAGCGAAAGAATTCGTTCATAAGCGAACGACCAGATCCCCGAAAAAATATACAGTGTGTCCCAATACGTGATACCGAGGGATACAGTTGTATATTTAGGGGTCCGAATCCAGAGGCACCGCCGAGGATTGAGAAATTTCATTGTAAATTGGCATCCGAGAGTAGAAAAATAGACGTGCATTGTTGTAAACTTGAAATCAATATTTAAATTGTATACATGAAAATGAAACATTTGCAAAACACAATGACTGTACCACCTAAAATTATTTCGAGAAAATGGAACTGAAGAACTAAAAACGCTTTTGAACTTAGCTCTGAATTATGAACAACTGGAAGGAAACTCAACGTCATCCCACCTATCCAATATGGTTTCCACAGAAGATATACTACGTCTCGTCATTTACTGAGGGTATCAGAAATTGTAGAAGAAGGTTTTGAACGTAATAAGTATACTACTGCCCTCTTGTTAGAAATAGCACAACCATTTGATAAAGTGTGAATAAATGGATTAAAATACAAAGTAAGTAAACTGTCTGTATTTTAGATAGGTATGTATTCGAATTCCTCGTAAAATTGCATGAAAAATTTCAAACTTCGATACGTTCAATATTAACATTAACATTCACTGGATACTTTCGACACTTTGCCCATCATCCCTGTTTAAGGAATCTGTCGAGAAATTGGCTCTAGATAAGTTGCCATTTTTTATGATGCGGTACTGATTTTCATTCCTCTGCAACTCTAATGTAATATTTAGTAGGCTCGTTTGATGCACTCATTATTTCAAGGAATGTTAACTTAATTTTCGTATAAATTAATTGTTTTATGCATAGATTTGTAGTTCTAGATAGTTCTTGTTCCAGTTCCTGCTTTTTCAATATACAAAAAGATTTATAAAAATATTCCTGTTTGGTAATATAACAAAGGTAATATTGAAATTATATATTACTGGACCAAAATGTGCCGCAAGTGTTATTTTATACTTAAGATTAACTGCAAAGGTGAAAAGTTTCATTTGTGTACTGATGTACTACAAATAATTGTTTGGGGTCTATGGGTTAGAAGTCACTGCTGCATAACTGTGACTGTTTTGGACTACTAACTTTTGTGCTTTAGTATTTTACGCTTTTAACAACGAACTTCCGCAAAATGTTAAATGTTTTGCATTAGTTAGTTATGCATCGTTTATTGCACTGAAAACTATTATTATAACTCAAAGCAAATAATACCCAAAGTAAGAATATCTAATTAATAATATCTAGTAAATCAGCCACTAATAGTTTTTCATTTCTATTTCTTATGATGTATTTTGTGGATTATTCATATTGCAATCAACAACAAACGAGCTCAAATTGAATTTTCAATTCAGTATTCAAAGTATAAATAAGAATTATTTGCAAGTATCTGCAAAAACATCTATAGAGAAATCAGTATTATGGCGTTTACGAGGGCGTTTACTTCCAAATCGAGTGATTCCAAGACTAATCTAGTTCAGATTAAAGTATTGACAAATAGATAAACTGAACTATACAAAAACAAATTTGGCTATTTTGCTTGTATAAAAACAGTGTTAAAATTAAATATGACCAGCATGACCACATCAGAAAATTTCAAAATTATTTTATTTTTTCAACTGAAACCATTTTTGTGTCACCTAGAACTCATTGTGGCATAGAAATACGATTCTTTCGATATTCATGTAGCTTCTGGAGAAATAATGAAACTCCAAAGAATATTCGGAGTGACCTAATAAAAAGGCGGACATCTGTACTCGTCTTAGAACCATAACAAGTACCTACTTACCATATTAAACAGGATCTTTGTAACCACACCTCTCTTACCCATTAAAATATTCTGACTTTTCCTTTAAAAATAAATCTACACTTTTAAGGGGTAATCAGTAATCATAGTCTAAAATTAATGCTTACTGCGGTTTTCCGGAAATTACTAAACCTTGAATTTCCAAATGGATTATTGGCATACGAAGCTTGGATCTACCTATATTTTTAAACGCGAAGAATTACCCATTAAGAAACTTTACGGATGTACTTAATTACCGTTAATGTCCAAACCCACGCTTTCTTTACAATCATGAACAATATTTTTCTGACGTCAACTTTCAGGTACATATCGCAAACAAATTATGTAACAACCTTCATGTTGTCTTTTTTAAGGGAAGTCCAAATTTGTATTCGAATAATACTCGTACATCCCCATAATGATAATAATGTTAACACACTTACTCTGTTCGGGTGGTTTAGTTTCGGCAATGATAGGCAACTCTTCCTTCGTTTTAAATGTCGTTGTTGTAGTAGATGGAGTAGTCAATATTGAGGGAACTGGAGGCTTGACTTCCATATCCGGTTTTCTGAAACAATGTTTGTGTATCACTCCTGGTCTTTCCTTGTTGTTGCACATGTTGCTTGCTAGTAACCAGAACTTCTGGTTATATTATATATCATATTGCTGTATGTATTACATGCGTGGTAACTTGCATTTAATTTTTAATTGTATTAGAAGAAAAAGTTAATCCAAGTTCGTTGTGTGTTGGTGTATCAAGGGTCAAGTATATTCGAGAGGGTGGCGTAGCGATAAGTTGTAGTGGAGGCCATGGTATACAAGAGGTAAGCGAAAAAATTAAGAAACACCTAGGAGAAGACTACGTTATACAAGTTCCAAAGAAAATTAATCCTAAACTAAAAGTTATAAACGTGGAAAAAAATATGTTACAGGACTATGACCAATTATTTGAAAAAATAGTAGTTCAAAATTCGATTAAAACGACTGAAGGCAAGGGAATAATAAATGTCATTAAGAGCTACGAGAACAATAAAGGCAAAGCGTGTGTGATACTTGAAGTTGATGCAGCAACTTATGATCAGATAAGGGCAAAAGATGCTTTGTATATAGGTTGGAGAACTTGTAAGTACATGGATCACATAAACGTTATCCAATGCTTTCATTGCTGGAAATATGGTCACATAGCAAAAGACTGCGAAAGTAAAAGTGATGTATGAGTATGCCCCAGTTGTACAGGGATCCATAAATTAAAAGATTGTAAACATCCAGAAGAAGTTTGTGTCAACTGTAAACATTCATGCATTCGAGGTATTAAACATAGTGAACATTGATTTTCATCAACTTCAGAAACTGTGAAGCTTATAGAAGAGTATTCAATCAATTGCAGCAGCGAGTTAACTACCCTGAAATATTTTGCAACCAAAAAGAATAGCCACCACAGAGCAAAATCATGTATCTCAATATACAGGGCTTAACAACTCACAAGACTCAACTAGAATTGCTAATTAACTTGTGGAAACCTGTTGTTATATGTTTGACCGAGACACGGATAACTGAAGAACTACTGGTCAGTGAATTCAGTATTGATGGTTATAAAGCCTTCAATGAACTGTCAACAAGTCGTCACACTGGGGGAGCGTCAATATATATAAAAGAAGAAATGAAATGTAAGAAAATTGTTGGGGAGACACTGTATGTGAATGTGTGGCTTACTTGGAACCAAGTGATGTTGGGCAACTATAGGCTCAACTTGTTGAATCTGTATCACTCACCAAATTCTAGTCATGCACAGTTTTTACTAAAGACAGAAGAAATTTTTGATGAATTCTCGATAAAACCTGAACCTCTCCTGGTCTTCGGTGATTTTAATCTAAACCTTAATGATCAGTCATACTACCCTACCAAATTAAAATCAGTGATACAAAATAGTGGTTTATATCAACTGATTGAAACAAACATCAGAATAACTGAAGATAGTTCAACAAAAATAGATCTACTTGTGTCTAGTCAAAAAGATGTTCCATACCAAGTGCATCATACACCAAGGATTACAGACCATTCTATAATAACTGTTCAGCTGACTTGTAATAATGACAGATTTACTGAAGCGAAAATTGTTAGAGATGTAAAAAACTTTGATGAGTTACAGTTTCAGCTGGATTTGATTGACTGTGAGTGGCCATCTGATTCCTCTGAAGTTGATCTACTTGCCAATACCTTGGTTAAGTCAGTAACAGAGACTTTTAATAGGCATGCGCCAGTAGTAACAAGAATCTTCAACAGCAAGTGGGAGAATAATATGTAGTGGACAACTGAACTGAACCGGGAAATTATTGAAAGAGATAGACTATATATAAAAGGGCAATAATCACACATAATGAAGAGGACTGGTCAAATTTCAAACATCAGAGAAATAGAGTGGTTACATTAATAAGACATCAAAAGCAAATTTATTATCAAGAGAAAATTGACGAAGTTAAGGATAACTCAGTGGAGATGTGAAAAACACTTAAAAAACTAATTGGAGCAAGAAATCGTCAGAATAGGGACAGTATTATTTTCAATAACACAATTATACGAGACGAGAAGTCGGTAGCTGAAAATTTTAATAATTATTTTATAGAAAGTGTAGAACTGATTTCGACACCACTAAGCTTTAACCAAAAGGAATATGTCTTAAACAAAATGGAGAGTGTTGAATGTAAATTTGACAAATTTCGGTTATTAACATTAGGAGAGTTGAAAAGGGTTGTTTGTGGGATGAAAAACAGAAGAAGCGCTATGGATGGAATCGCAGCTGATATTTTAAGAATCTCTTTTGAAGTGATGGGTAATCGTTTCCTGGACTTACTAAATACAAGCCTTGAAAAGGGGGATTTTCCTCAAGCATGGAAGACATCAGTGGTAATACCAATTCAAAAGACAGAAAACGCAATAAAGTGTGAGGAACATCGCCGAATAAACATAGTCCCAACATACGAAAAATTGATAGAGTTAATAGCAAATGAACAAATTAGAAATTATGTTGAACCTAATAAACTATTGACACCCCATCAGGCAGGATTCAGAAAACAAAATTCTTGTGAAAGTGCAATCCAGACGGTAGTGTTTAAATGGAAAAGTGCTCTTAATGAAAAGAAAATTATTGGTGTTGTGTTTTTGGATTTTAGAAGAGCGTTTGAAACCATAAATATGAATTTATTAATAGAGAAACTGAAAAAATACGGATTTGGAGGTACAGTCATAAGATGGTTGGAGGGGTACTCGGAGGGGTATTTGGACAGCAGAACACAACAAACGAAGTTCAATAATAGTACATCTTTACTGAGGCACAAAAGATATGGAGTTCCGCAGGGAACAGTGATGGGTCCAGATTTGTTTGTGTTGTACATAAATGATATCATAAATTGTCTAAACAGATGTAATATTCAACTATTCGTAAATGATACATTGATTTATTGTGTTGGGGATACGCCATATGAAGTCGTGCATATACTTAATGGGGAATCTGGGACTATCACCTCCTCCTTTAATAATTTCTATCTCTGCCCTCTTATGTCGCAGTCAAGAAAGACATACCTGCACAGTGGCATACTTCTGAAAATTGCACACTAACCCCCACCGCTCGCCATCGCTCGATCAGTTTACTGTGCCTTTGTGTTTGTACCCTTATAATTTATTCCATTGTAAGTTAACCGTACCGTGTGTTCCATTACTTTAAGAATTTAAAAGGTGAGACTGACAAGGAGGAAGCGTCCAAGAAAAAGCCCAATTACGGATTGTGTAATATTCAACACCTTATTTAAGAATTCCACAAAACGGAAAGATGTCGTGTGACATGAGGATGGTTAAAGGAGAAATTAAAGGAAGAATTAGGCTGGAGGGGATGCAATGATTCGCTTGGGACAATTCTGGGTAAAATGGGATTCAAATGGCGACAAGCCCAAAATAACAGAAGAGTGTTAACTGAGAAAAATGACGTGAGAGCTCTTCGAATATCATACTTGCAGAAAATTCAATAACAATTCAAAACAAGCCCATAGTATTTTTGGACGAAACATACCTGCACAGTGGACATACTTCTAAAAATAGCGCACTAACCCCCACCGCTCGCCATCGCTCGATCAGTTTACTGTGCCTTTGTGTTTGTACCCTTATAATTTATTCAATTGTAAGTTAACCGTACTTTATACATATTACAAATGTCATCAAATCAAGCCTTCACCTTATTGTGAACTAAATTGAAGAATCATTCAATTACTGGAGGTCTTGGAAATTATGTTTTGTACCCATCGTATCAATTTTAAAGCAATTTTATGTGAAGTAGAATACAAAGCCTGGATTTGTGCAATATAGCTTACCTTAATTTTGACAAATCCTGTTCATGTTTCGTCAGTTTTATTTGACTTTCCAAGTCTGGTAAATGCCTGTTTATGGCTAATACCGCACTCGAGTAGTTTACGTGGTGAGTGAATTTACACTTGAAGTCTTCTGGCGGGCCGCAGTAAAACAAATAACAACTCCCAGAGTTCTGTAACAATTTATATTATTAGAAAAAATAGTTTAAATTAATGAGTATCCTCAAAAATTTAACTTTCGAAATCCGCAGTGTTTTTTACATATTGAAGTTTATACTGGCAGGTCGATAATTCTTGGGGAGAATCCCTAATAAAGTATTTTATTAACTACTATTATTATTATTGAGTATTCTCATCATCAACTTGAATATAACATTATGTGGATTATATTATAAACACTTTTCGCTCATACGTAATTTAAAAATTTAAAAAATGTGAACTTGCAGTTATTTTCTCGGAGACTAAAATAAACTATACTGATTAGTAATTCCACTAGAGAAAACTGTGATTTGCAAAGTAATTACAAGTGTCGAAAGAGGAAACCAACGATTTTACTCCGTCTTGCCGAGACTGCTCCAGAATTATAAATTAGTCTCATCTCGCTGGCATTATTAAAACTGGGAAATTATGACTGTCATATCTACTTGGAGTAGATAATAATGGGAAGAACCACGTTAGCTATTAACTTAACATTTTATTAGGTAATTGTACAGAGCACATACATACACATAAATTCCCAAAAAGTGACTGCTTAATGCTGACCAAAGAGATCATGCGTATTCTTCTTATACTTGGCCTGCGCATTGAAGCAGTATTAATACTTAGTAACTTAAATACATTACACTCTCCTCCGCTTAAATAAACTATAATAACATCTACATTCCATACCCAAAAACATAAATTCAATTTAATAAACTAGTCTGTCCGGTGGTTTAATGTTTCTTTTAGGACGCGTTGTGATAGTAATATCTTTCTTAACTTCTGGATCTGCGGATATTGTTTTATCAGCAGCAGACGCATCCATGTTAATAGTGTCATCACTATAACTCGTAATTTGGTTTGCATGTCTAGTCCACTGTAATTCTGTTTCGCACAATTTCACTCTATATAAGTTTTTTCCTAAAACATCTGTTATCTTGGCTGTTGACCAAATCGGTTTAGCCTTTCTATAGTCTTTAACTCTAACCGTCTGCCATACAGAGAAAGCAACCCTTCTACTCCCCTTGAAGTAAAATTTTTGTCTATTCTGATGTTTCAGAATATTCTTTTTTGCTTCTAAAATGTGCTTATTTTTCTCTGATTCAGTAAAAGGTCTGATGGCATCTAGCCTCATTCGCAGACATTTACCCAACATTAACTCAGCTGGTGCTTTCTCCGTAGTGCAGTGCATTGTGTTTCTATAAGTTAGTAAAAACCTGCTAATGCTTCTTGCAAAATCTATTTTATTGAATCTACATATTTCCTTCAGTAAAAAGGATTTTGCTGTTTTTACTGTATTTTCAGCTTGTCCGTTTGATGGTGGATTATACGGTGGACTTTTTAGATGCTTAATACAATTTAATTTTAAGAAACTTTCGAACTCGTCTGATGTAAAATACTTAGCGTTATCCGACACGAGCACTCTAGGTACCCCGAATCGTGCAAAAACCTCCCTTAATCTTTCTATGGTTGCACTTGCTGAAGTTGATTGCATTATGAAAATTTCGGGCCACTTTGAGAAACTGTCTATGACAACAAGCAACATTTTCCCATGAAAAGGTCCTAAGAAGTCAAAATGTACTCGTTCCCATGGACCATTAGGTATGGGCCAATGAACCAAAGGTACCTTCGGTGGGTTTGATCTGTATTGCGCGCAGCTATTACAAGTCTTGCAAGTTTTTTCAATTTCATCGATTAGTGAAGGCCACCATACGTAGGTAGGACCTCGCGAGCGCTTTCATTTTTACAACCCCCAAGTGGGTTTTATGTAAGTCTTGCAAGACCCTTCCCCTTAATTTACAAGGTACTATTACACGATAACCCCACATCAATACATCTCTTTCAATACACAGCTCCTTACGCTTATTAAAATATGGCTTCAACCTATCGTTATCTATTTTATTTGGCCATCCGTTTAAGCAAAATTCAAAAATTTGTTTTAATTCTTCGTCTGTCTGAATGTTTTGTTGTATTTCTTTTATTTCAATTGGTAAATCCGAATTATCCGCAAAATAATTTAAATAACTGTATTCCTGTACATCGAATTCAATCGAATTTAAGGGTAGTCGTGATAAAAAATCTGCCGCGTTGCTTGCCGATCTTACGTATTCAATTTTGAAATCATAACATGATAAAAAATATGCATAATGCTGTAGTCGACTTGCCGACATAATTGGAATTCCTGATTTTGGACCAAAAATTGAAACTAATGGCATATTATCAGTTTTTAAAATAAATTCGTTACACTGTAAATACTGATGAAATTTTTTAACCCCGTACACTATTGCTAATGCCTCCTTATCAATCTGTGAATATCTTTTTTCCGTGTCTGTTAACGTTTTTGACGCATATGCGATCGGACGCTCAGTTTTATCTGGATACCGCTGGGATAAAACAGCCCCTAATGCGTAACTACTAGCATCCACTGTTAATATTAATTTAAATTTGGGATCGTAATGAGCCAAAACCTGATCCGAACACATTAATTCTTTAATTTTATTATAAGCTTCCATACATCCATCTGTCCAGTTCCACGGTTTGTCTTGTTTTGTTAATTCATATAAAGGATGCAAAATATCGGACATGTTAGGTACAAATCTGTGGTAGTAATTGACCACACCTAAAAATGATTTTAATTGCGTGACATCCAAAGGAACGGGCGCGTTTTTGACCGCTAAAATTTTGTCGTCGCATTTATGTAAACCGGCTTTTGTAATCCGATATCCCAAATATGTTACAGTATCTTTAAAAAATGAACATTTATCTAACTTTATTGTTAATCCCGCTTCTTCTAATTTTTTTAAAACTAGTCGTACTCTACCTAAGTGTTCTTGTTTGTCCTTTCCAGTTATTAAAATATCGTCCAAAAATACAACCGTACCGTCTATGTTTCGCAGCAGGTTTTCCGTTATCCGCTGGAAAATAGACGTAGCCACTATTATACCGTATGGTAATCGAGTGTATTGAAATAATCCTCGATGTGTTGTGATTGTGGTTAATTCACGGGCTTTTTCATCCAACACTAATTGTTGATACGCGTTTCTCAAATCAATTTTCGAAAACTGTTCGCCATCTTTTAATTTGTTAAATATATCCTCTATCCTGGGTAGTGGATAAATGTCTTTATTTAATACAGGATTTATAGTTACCTTGTAATCACCGCAAATTCTTATGGTTTTGTCACCTTTTAAGATTGGTACAATAGGTGTTGCCCAGTTTGAATTTTCCACCGGGACCAATACTCCCATTGTAACCAAACGTGCTATTTCCGCTTCTACTTTAGGCTTAATAGCGAAAGGTAACGGTCTAAACTTGCAAAATTTTGGAATATCATTATTTTTCAGCCGAAGGCTTACTTGAAAATTCTTAAACGTTCCCAACTCACTTGAAAATACCTTTGGAAAATCTTTTCAGAGTGAATTCACAGAAAAATCAATAAAATTTAATTCACGAAATCCTATATTAAAAGTATGTAAAAAGTTTCGCCCTAATAATGGAGGTCCACCATTTTTAATGACAAAAAACTCTAAATCGCGCTTGTCCTCATTAAACGTAACTGAAATGTTTATTTTCCCCACCGGAAAAATTTTCTCGCCAACATAACTTACCAAATCTACTTGAGTGTCTGATAACGCTACAGTTTTGAATTCCTGTAAATACATTTTTTCTGAAATTACGCTCATAGCAGCACCGCTATCAACCTCTACAAAAAATCGTCTTCCATTCAATCCAACATCAAACTTAATTGGTCTAAAGTGCGAACTATCTTTGCTGAAATGAAATAAACCATTATTTACATCTTTAGTTACATGATCGTCATAAAAATCAACAGTTTCATTCTGATTACAATCATCATCATTCTCAAAACAACTTCCATCTTTATTAAATACAATATAGTTTACATTTCTTTTAAATTTACACATTTTCCGCAAATGACCCAACATACCGCATTTATGGCAACGAAATTGCCGATAACTGCACTCTTCTTGTGAATGATTATTCATTCCACATCGCGAACACACATTTATTTTGGGCATACCTGGTTTTTCTTGAAAGTATCGCTTACCACCTCCACTTGCTGTCCCTGGAGAACTTCGCTGTTGTCGAA
This sequence comes from Xestobium rufovillosum, assembly GCA_963966045.1. Taxonomy (NCBI): domain Eukaryota; kingdom Metazoa; phylum Arthropoda; class Insecta; order Coleoptera; family Ptinidae; genus Xestobium; species Xestobium rufovillosum. The sequence goes on from OZ014500.1 coordinate 13,533,956, forward strand.
ATGGTCGACTTCCGCGTCCTCTACCGGACGATAACAGATTAAAATCAACTGGTTCCTTTTTTATCGGAACAGCTGCTGGACCTTCTTGGATTCCAAAACCGGAAGAAACAGTTTCTGTTTGTTGTGCCAACTGCACCGCCCTTTCTAATGTGAGACCCTCTTCATCTTGTTGCAATAACTTGTCTAACACCGGACCAGCTTCTAATCCCGTCACGAATTTATCCCGTAGCACTATCTTTAACCATTCTCCGAATTTACAGTCAGCTGCTAAACTCTTTAACCTTGCCGCGTACTCTGCAAAAGATTCACCTTGAAATCTTTTTGTTGAATAAAAATTGTACCTTTCTGCCATCGTTAGTTTTTCATGTAAAAAATAACCATCCAATTCTTTTATTAATTGTAAATACGCTGTTTCTTCAGCCTTTTTTGGTAAAACTAAATCATCCAACAATTTGTATGTGTCTTCAACCAATCCATTTAATAAAATTGCTCGTTTTATGTTCGCATCTATTATTTCATTTGCCACAAAAAACTGTTCCAGTCGTTTCTTATGTATATACCAATTATTTACTTTACCATCAAAGATGTGTTGTACTCCCATAATTGAAGCCATCGTACGTATTGTGTTTTAATTTTCCAGCTACTACCCACTGTTAGTTTTTTCTTCCACCAGTACCGGCGTTTCTTCTTTCTCAATTTTAACACATGCACTCAGTTTTTCATCCGCTAGTGAACTATCCCATACTCGTCGCCAATGTCATATCTACTTGGAGTAGATAATAATGCGAAGAACCACGTTAGCTATTAACTTAACATTTTATTAGGTAATTGTACAGAGCACATACATACACATAAATTCCCAAAAAGTGACTGCTTAATGCTGACCAAAGAGATCATGCGTATTCTTCTTATACTTGGCCTGCGCATTGAAGCAGTAGTAATACTTAGCAACTTAAATACATTACAGAAAATATTCCTGAAATGTTTCAATTATTGTTTGTAAAAAATGCAAAATTTTAGAGAAACTTTTGTACCTATGACGAACTTAATTTTCTGGATTTTTGCAATGTACAGTACTTATTGTGTTGACTACAGATGACTAGAGGAGATGATTCCAATAAGCGTGCGTGCAATATTTTACCAGCGTGTTCTGTGGTCAAAAATAAGACAAAATGATCATATAAGCGTATACCGAAATATGCTTGGCAAGGGAGCTATTAGCTTTCTAAAAGAGAAAACCTGAGGACGTTTTCTTCTAAATATCTTCGATACAAGTCCAGTTAAAATCATTAAATTTAATGGAATGTGGAAGTACTAAATGCTGAATCTTTTGCTGTAAACATACTTTTTAAAATTTAACAGGGGCGTCTCAACTTTTTTAGAGCATGTCGTTTTCAATTTTTCCGTAAAAATTTGCAACTTCGGGGTTTATTCGCAAAAAAATATGCTCCTGTCTCGTTTAAGTATACAAACGAAGTTCTCTACTTCTTGTAGGCATTTTTTGGGCATGCAGCGAAATTTTTGAATCGATTGTACTCGACAACGGTGCCTCCTATCAAAACGAAACAAGAGCACATTTTTTTTGAAAAAATTCTGAAGTTGCAAATTCTTATGGAAAAATGGAAAATGACATGGTCTGAAAAAAGTTGGGCAAATCTTACCTCCGCCCGTTAAATTTTAAAAATTATGTTTACACCAAAAGATTCAGCATTTGGTACTTACACATTCCATCAAATTTCCTAATTTTAACTGGACTTGTTTCGAAGATACTTAGAAGAAAACGTCTTCAGGCCTTTTTTTTAGGAAGCTCTAGCTCCCTTGCGAAGCATATTTCGGTATACGCTTATAGGAACTTTTTGACCACAGAACACGCTGGTAAAATATTGCACGCTAATTGCGGGCCACCCTGTATATTCTACATACCCTGCTTAATATTCTAGTGCATTTTTCATGAATACTTAAGTACATAATAAATTTAAAAAAAGCTTTTTTCGAAAAGTCTAATTGCATAATTTTGGAAGAAAATTCAGACCTATCCATATCCAACAATCGGTAACAAATACCCAAGAAAAGAAACAAAAATATTTTGCAGCTGTATTCACTCTTTCACAAAATATTTCCACAAACACAATAAAGATTTTTGGACAGTTCCTTCCTTTTAAAATACATAAGTATAACCTCCAATGACGGTTGAAGAAAGGGGGTGTTTGCCTAAATGTATTTTTAATAATTTAAAAAATGTTATTCATAAAATATTAATACATCGTACGTTTTTGTACCAACACGTGCCAAACAGTCGACATCTATAATTTGTTAAACAACTTTCTCTATCAAAAAATTTCCAACGCAACTTTCAGTGTTTCATCCAAGCTATACTTAACCTAAAATTTTGGTTAAGGATGTGGCGGGTCAAAGTAATTTTTCTTATGGCTTCTTATCACTGATGTTTTGACTTCTGCTGATTATTCCGGACATATTGTTATAACGTCTAACACACTCCGAAACCCGAACATTTTTGAAATCCCATGTTCATCGGGAAACAACGCTGGAATATTATGGACTCTTTTCTGGAGCAAGTCCAGGTACCTTTGAGCAGCATGTGTTCCTTCCAGAATTTCTAGCACTTCTCCTCAACTTGGAATCGCATCCAGCTCGGTTACGATGGCGGGATAAAACTAGTTCGTCCAGCCTCAAACCGTGAAAATAATATCATCAGGTCCATCCACATTAAACTTCTTTTCATCACTGAAGACAACTGTTTTCAACTCCCCTACCCAATCACGATGATTGCGAGCAAATTCCAGGAGAAGTTTCTTGCGCAGTTTTCTTCTTCAAGTGTAGACATTTCTTTAGTTCCTTTTGGATGGTTCGTACGGAAGCATCACTTCCGACTCTTTCCCTAATTTGCTTAGCTGTAGCACAAGAATAACGCCATCCGTAGAATCGCACGACGCTTTCTTGCTGTTGTTGCCGTTGTTGCCGTTGCAATGCGACCTCAGCTATTATTGTCATAATTTTCGATGTCTTAGGTAAGCATTCACTACCCACGTGCTTCGCCTGATTTTTTTGCTATTTCTCGATTGGAGGAGCGTTCTTGTCGAAGAGCTTGGACCCTTTCTCTATCTTCCGGGCATGAAGTTCTTCCACAACCCATATTGACAACCAAGTACTGTAACAACTTGTAAACTATTGTTGAACAATTCCTGACTTGTTGCTAAGCAACGTAGTTTTCATTTATTGTATGACGCCCAGCTAACTATGATTAAGAAATAGGTATAGTGAGAGTAATCAAGTGTTGCAATGGTAATGGCAATCTAACTTTTCAAAATGTCAAAAAATTAGTTATCAGAAATTTTGACGCAAAGTTGGGCGTACATGTTGTTAAAATGTCTAATCGAAGTCCATGCTTGGTTTTACGAAGGAAAACAGCGATCTTTTTGAACCAAATCGTACCAATCGTTTTTTTGAATGTAATCAAGTGTAGCACACTGTACGTTACGTCCACGGATGGGGTTACAAAGAACGAAAAATAATTATTTTTGAGTTTCTTTTAATTGAATCATATTTTAATAAAAGTTTTTAAGTCCAAAAAATGCATAAGAATGTAAAATATTTCCTGTAACCGTTGAATAAAAAATAATAAAACAACAGCAAACACAAATCGCAATAAAAAAGGAACAGCAAACTAAAAAAAAACAGTAAACAGTGAACAGTGAACGGAAACAGTAGGTACAACACTGTAATATTCAATTTACTGTTATGTCAGTATGTCAACAAGTTCCATATCGAGAAACTGTTTTAGATTTGGTCCAAGATTTCAAGAAACACAAAATGTTCAAAATCTCTTAATTTTAGGTAAATATGAGGAACTCCTATTCTTTGTACGGGAATAAAATTCTGGTTCTCTTGGCTCAGAAAAATTTTGAGTGAAGCAATTTGAGTATTTAGCAAAAACTGTATAGTCCTTTGCAGTGGCCTATTCTCGTAATAGCCCTGAATCATGATTATTTTTGGGGCGTTAATTCTAAACCGTGATATTGAATTTTTAATCTGCAAATATAATTTTTTTAGGAAATCTAAAGCTATTCGACAGGCTTCGCATTCAAATGTGTGGTGTCTCATAATAATGTATCCAGAATAATCCACAGAATTGAGAACTTCAATGATTTATGTACATATCAGATACACTCAGAAAATCTATTCATCTTATTTTTTTCTATAAAATATCACATTTTCAATACAGTATGCAATTGATATTCGGACTAACAACAGATAACTTTTTACTCCAATTTCTTACAAAAAATATATGGCGTGTTTTTATTACCACGTTCATGGTCCACAAGACGATAATTTCTTCAGTATATGGTTGATGTTTAGTCTTATGTCGACACGTTCACGCATTGAAATTGAATCAAGGGATTAGTTTGCATTAGTTTTAATTGAGAAAAATCGCCTTATCCCCAAAGGATGCAGCAAGAACTGAAGATCTACGCGTATCTCGTTCAGCAATTCAAAGAACCATTCAACGTTTCATTGAAATTGGTAACTTTACAAGGAGATCGGGATGGGGCCAAAGAAAAGCAAGTAACGATCGATAGCTGGGTCTCTGCAATATTGCGTGGTGGGCCTTCTAATTTTGGTTGAGGCAGCAAATCGGCTAGAAGAAGTGAGGAAGGTGGATATAAGCAGGTGGACAGTTCGACGACGGCTAGTGGAAGCTGCTTTGATGTCAAGAAGACCTGCACTATGTCTACAGTAGAGCACCATACAGCTGGACTAGCTTTCACTCGATCATGAACACTGGAATTTCGCAAACTGGAGCAACGTCCTGATCTCAGACGATATCAAGATTCTGTTAGAGATCTCCAAATGGCCGCGGGAGAGTTTGGAGAAGGCAACGAGATCGATTTGCCCATGTGCAATATAGAACCAGTTACCGAGGGGGACTTGTTATGGTGTGGGCTGGTATAAGCAGTGATGTTTGCATGGAGCGAGTGGTGGTAAATGGAGCTACTATGACTGCAGGAAGGTACATAAATGTCATTCTGAAAGATCGTGTGGTTTCATTTGCATCATTCATAGGTACTGATTTCATTTAGCGTATGAACTGGGCAGCCTGCAGTTCTGATCTGAATCCCATAGAACATCTATGGAACAGGCTAGGTAAACGGATTCGAGTGCGTGTTCCTCGTCCAACCAGTTTAGTAAAGCTTGCTGCAGTGCTTGAAGAATGGGACTAGATTGATCAGGGTGACAATAGGATCCTAATAGACTCCATGTCTAGGCGTATGCAGGCTGGCATTGGGCCCCCGAAGTTATGATTAAAACCATTCATATTTAAATCGAAGATCTCCAATTGGTTCGAGTTTCATGCACCTGAGTGTAATGTATTATTTTAGTTTACCACGTTTAAATGGGTCAAGCTGTATATAGTAATTTGAAATTGTAGCTTGGATGAAACACCAAACGTTTTGTTAGAAAGTTTTGAGATAGTGCAAACGGTTTAGCCAGTAAATATCGTATGGTTTGCACAAGTTAGTATACCTGTACCTGATCTATGAGAAAATGAGTTAGTTTCAGTTAATTCAATAATAAAATTAGCTCACGCACTCAAACATATTACCAAATTTTCATGTCACTGTGGGAGTAGGTACTTCAAATTTCTCGTGGGTGTATCAATTATAAATTAAAACCACTCTCTCATCAACTAACCTTTTCCTCATAAACAAACACGTCGCAATTTTCAGTTTCACAACACAGTCTCAGGCACTCTTCTCTAGAACCAAGATCTATCTCATTCAAATATTTCGCCCCCATGTCTCTAGAATCTTGTGTTCTAATAATCTTATCTCTATGAATATCAAAATTGTTTATACACGTTTGTAAATCAATGTCGGCATGTTTCACAATTTTCTCGTCCAAGTCCTCCGCACTGTATAAACTTAATGTCAATATTTCTAAAAAGCACGCAACTATTATCACTTTGTAACACATTTTTCAAATGGTTTGTTATGAAATGTGGAAAATTTGCAAATGAGTATGACACTAAAATGGTGGACGTATCAGCTGGAACACCGGGATCAATATTGTAGCACCTGCGCCTTCTCCAATTACCAAGAGGCATCTATTGTGTTTTTGTGGTGCTAAACATCGACACATTATCACCTCTGGCTGCTTTTGCCAAATTAACGCATAATCATCATCATAAGGTTCTCAGTCCGAAGACTGGTTGGACGCGTACCTCCATCCTTTTCTATCTTGAGCTAAAAGTAGAACATCCTACATCCCTAACTATTTGAGAGCAGTAGTCTAATCTAAGCCTACCCCTACCTCTTTTTATTCCTATATCTGACTCTAGTATGTCGCGAACTATTCCTTCGTGTCTTGGAAGGTGTCCTACCATCCTATCTCTCCTAATCCTTATTGTCTTCCATGTTCCCGAGCATAACAGTTGTTTCTTTTTGTTAAACGCAACTCGACCCTGCGCTATTCTTTGTTTTATATCTTTACTGCTCCTACCATCTCGAGTTATTTTACTTCCTAAATAGCAGAAATCCGCAACTTCCTCTATCCCTTCATTTCCTATCTGTAGTTCAATTTTAGTTCTATTTTCACACCCTCTATACATACCAAAATTTTGGTTTTCTTTATATTGACTTTCATGCCGTAGCCCTGTGTCAAAACTGCTTCCATTTTATTCAAAGCCATTCCTAATTCTTCTTTGCTAGATGGTAACACTGCTATATCATCCGCAAATCTGAGCATGTTAATAGTTTGACACTGTACATTAATCCCTGAGGCTGTTCCGTCCTTAAAATATTAATCGCATCTTCGATATATAAGTTGAAAACTAGAGGTGACAATGCACATCCCTGTCTCACTCCCTTCCGGATATCTACTTCTCTTTGTTCCTGCTCAAATTCTGTAAATTCTATAAATGCTCTTTGTAAAGATTATGTATTATTCTTCTGTCCCTATATTTCATCCCTACCTTTTTGGCACTTCGAACATCTTCCCCCATCTTACGTTGTCGAAGGCTTTTTCCAAATCTACAAATCCTATATAGACGCTCTTTCCCTTTTCTACTGTTTTTCTCTATAATTACTCGTAAAGCTAGAATGACCTCGCGCGTTCCTCTATTTCGCCTAAATCCGAACTGATCTTCTCCTAATATTTCTTCCGCCCTTTTCTCCATCCTCCTTTGCACAATTCTAGTTAAGATTTTTGACGCGTGGGAAATTTTCGCACTTCTCCACCTTTCCTTTTTAGCAATGCGACTATGATGTTCCTTTTGTAATCTTCCGTCTACACCTGGTGCTTTATTGTTTTTTAAACTTTCTAATGCTAGCTCAAACTCTTCCCTTATTATGGGACAGCCTAGGTTATCCCTCTCTATACTAATTTCCATTTCTAATTTATCTCCTAGTTCTTGTCCTGCATATAAGATTCCCAAATATTCCTTCCACCTATTTACCTTTTCCCCTCTTCCGATTAAGATGTCACCTGCCTCATTTCTAATGTTCTTGCTGCTAGATCCAATTTATCTGAAATTTCTCCTAATTATTTTATACGCTTCGTCAGTTTTTCCTACTTCGAACTTATCTTCCACTTCTTTGCATTTGTTATCAATCCACTGTTCTTTTGCTTTCCTACATTTCCGAATAATAAGGCTCATTATTCTCTAACCATTAAATAATAATCCATTATTCAATGGGTTGCAGCCAATAAAAAAACCCATTGTAGCATATGGAAATTTTCGTAACGCGGGAAACGACAAATTTATATTTTCGTGTTTGTATTATGTGTTTCTATGGCAACGCTCCTTGAAAGACATCTGTCATTTTTCTAGAATTGGTTTCATATAGCCTTAAAAGAGCAACTAGCTATGAGTTCTAGCAGATAAAGTGCAGTATCCAACTCTCAAGTATGCGATGTTTTAATTTATCCGAGTTTATTAATGGTTAATGGTTTTATATACGGCATTACAATTTTGTATCTGTAAAATGAAGAGAGTTGTTAAGATTTGATACAGTTTCAAGAAAAAAATATGTAAACGCTATAGAGGGTTGATCCCTTTGCTCCACCCTTGACCTACTAACTAGATACTAGAACAGTATTGAAAATATTTTAACTTTATTATTATGCATTATTTATTCCAACATTTTTAAAGAATTTTGGAAGAATGCTTTGTGGACCTCTTCAAACCACTGATTTACTCCATATCACATCATTGTTCGTAGAAAATCTTTTCCAATGCAGGTGTTCTTTTAGTTTTGGGAACAGTCGGTAGTCAAAACTGGTGAGTAGGGTGAATGTTCTGCCAATTCAGTCTATTTTGTTAATTGCAGCCTTTGAAATGAAAGATGTGTGAGTGGGTGAGTGAGTTTTTAATTTTCTGAAATCGGGCCTCTAACCACCGAGAGAATTCGCCTTCAAGATAGCATTAGTTAAGGCACCTTAACACCAGTAAAATCAAGTAATAGAAGAATACCGCCAAATTACTCCACAAACGTTGCAGAATGTTCGACAGCGATTTGAGCAAAATCTTTATTACTGTGTGGAGGTTGGCGGTGGATATTTTGAACACGTGGTAAATTGACACGTGAATTTTGACACCACCTTGTATTTAAAAATTTAATGGTGCTGTCTTCCTCCGCTTTGGGGGTTGAAGTTACACGAATGAAAACATCGAATTCAGATGTCCCCCTTAAAACCAAAATCGAGGCGTCCCAGCCTTTTGCGGAAAAATGATACTAAATGGTACAAAATCGCACTTTAGTAGGGGAGCAGCCATCTCAAAAAGCGCTTATTTAAAGAGTTAGTCCGAAGTCGAGGACACACTTGTTTTGAAGACTGTTTTCTATGTAAAATCACCCGCTGAATCCGAATCCGGAGGGCGCCCGTTCATTTGAGACGGCCTTGGCCCTGAAAAATGCAGTTTTACGTAAAATTTCGAAAAATTGAAAACTGAACATTTCAGTTTACATCGTCATATCTTCGTTCTGGAGACAGCTAGGAAGCTAAATTTTTGTTTGAAATGTTCTCCAGGCATTTTTGATTGCAAACCTCTATACACAATTAACTTTCGAAAAATAACTACGTCAGAAATTTGTAATTTTATACACCGCGTCATTCTTGTGCACCTTAATTTTCACCACACGAGAAAATTTTGTATTGTAAAAACAATATGTCGTGAAAAGTATGCAGAAGTTTTTAGCGAAAAAATCATCTCGATATCTGTAATACTGACCGAGTTACAGCAATTAACAAAATATTGCTTTTTGCGCTGCGGCGTAGTGTTCTATCTCTACTCTGCGCATCTACCTACTCCGTGATGCATCTGCGCCTGCGGACGGCTAATCTCCGTCATATGCGGGAAACTCGTGCAAATACCTAATACTTTTCTTTGACAAAGTGATAAAACAGTTTCCGATATAATCAAGTTTATGTTTAATTGTTTACAAATAACAATAACTATGTACGACTCGGTACGAGAAGTATGTATATGTGGAATTGTTTTGGAATCACTGTGCGATTTTGATTGAAGACTGAGGTTAAGTTTACTATTAGTGAAAATGGAAATCAATTACAATTTGTGCATAATTTGTCAGATGAATGATTCAGCAGAAACAGTTCAAGCTGTAACTGAAAATGGATATAACGCATTGTTCAAGGCGGCAGGCAGGCCGTTTCTGACCCCTTGGCTGCCTCAAGGACTAGAAGTCTTTGGGCTGCCTGCGTGTCAAGTTACGTATTGCCGGATTGCTGCCCTCAACCTAACCTAAGCTAACGAACACTGTATCTACACCGAGATCTACACCTCTACACCGTTCCTCATTCGAAGAAAAAGATTCATTTTTTAAAAAGTTTTTATATTTTTTTCTTCTCAAAATAGGAATACATAAAAATTTGAACTCCATACATGGGCGTAACATAAATTTGATATAAGATCTACATTGAAATGCATAAAAAATACAATGTAAGTAAGAAGTAACTGCATAATATGAAGTTCTCCTGTTCTCCGCGCGTGCCGCCTTAAAGTGAATGCCACCTTTAACTTTTAAAGGAAGCATTCGGTTATCCGATTTCGTTTTTTCGGCGGGTGTATACTATACAGCTCGCCGCGCCGCCTCAACAATTAGCCGCCTGTGTTTTTGACACGCATTCCCCGCTCATTAGAAACGGCCCTGGCGGCAGGTACAAAAACAGATAGAATTAGTGTATGTCTGTCGCAGAATTTGAAAAATTAAGAGTAGTTTTACAGTTATGATATGTTATTTGTAAACAACTAAACTTAAACATAAACTTCATTACATCGGAAACTGTTTTATCACTTTGCCAAAGAAAAGTAATAGGTATTTGCACGAGTTTCCCGCATATGACGAAGATTAGCCGCCCGCAGGTGCAGATGCACGGAGTAGGTAGATGCGTAGAGTAGAGATATAGTATTTTTCAGATTTGTTGGCGTTTGCGCTGTCATATCCGATTATCCAAGCAACCACCAACAGTTCAGTAGTTTCCAAAATTTTGCTGTTGCTAGGAACCGCGACAAGCGTGTGCGCCGCGACTCTGGACACGGCACACGGCAATGAGCATTTTGACGTTTTCCCTCAACAAATGTATTCTTTTACCCACAACATTAGCCCGTTCACACAAAAGACACCGGTTATTTTCTAGTTTGTACTTAAATCTGCTATTGGTTATAAACGCCACAAACTTGTGTCAGAAATATCCACTATTTGTTTTTAATTTTTAAAGTCATCTTACGGCAGCAATTAAAATTCAACAAATCCATTTTACAAAAGGGAGAAAGACATATGAACGTAATGCGCAGATTACTGCATACACACGCCAAGATATCTGAAAAGAACTATAGAACACTATATGCCGCAGCGTAAAAAACAAAATTTTGTTACTCGCTGTAACTCGGTCAGTATTGCAGATATCGAGATGATTTTTTTACTAAAAACTTCTGCATACTTTTCACGACATATTATTTCGATTGAATAGGTACCTATCTTTTACAATAAAAAACTTTCTCTCGTGGTGAAAATTAAGGTGCACAAAATGCCGGGGTGTACAAAATTACAAATTTCTGACGTAGTTATTTTTCGAAAGTTAATTGTGTACAGAGGTTTGCAATCAAAAATGCCTGGAGAACATTTAAAAAAAAATTAGCTTCCTAGCTGTCTCCAGAACGAAGATATGACGATGTAAACTGAAATGTTCCGAGTTTTCAATTTTTTGAAATTTTACGTAAAAATGCATTTTTCAGGGTCAAGGCCGTCCCAAATTAACGGGCGCCCTCCGGATTCGGATTCAGCGGGTGATTTTACATAGAAAACAGTCTTCAAAACAAGTGTGTCCTCGACTTCGGACGCCACTTTGAATTTAAGCAAGCTGCTCCCCGACTACTTACTGTTTTCAGTGGACCACCTGTAAGAAAAAGGCAAATGTTCGTTATTTGCCGGACATCATATATTTTCTGCCTGTTGCCAAACGAGTCAAATGCCTGAGTAATATTTCAAGTGCTTTTATTCCTTGAAGTTTGCCAAATATGCACATGTAAAGTCTGAATAATATAAGTTGGCGTATGATTGAAATAATCTACGCATCATGTTAGTTTGATGTCTCTCTCGCACGCAACTAGTTGATATGGCAGCTAATTATTAACGTAAGATGAAATAATCAAATTTTCCATTGTAACTCTTTATTTCACTCATTCTCATTTATAATGTTGGATAACAATGTATTTGTACGTCTTTGCTTGTCTCGTATGTTATCATGGAAACTAGTATTAGTGTCACAGTACTGTCAATGTCCAAACAAATTAGTTCACATGCATGTGTCAACCCATACGCCAAGTTATATGATTTAAACTTTACGTGGTTGCATATTCGTGATTTTAACGAATACATAATGGCAAATCGCTAAACATTGGGTAGTTTACAAATTTCACATGTGTTTAACCCCCTTAACAGCATGGCTAGTGTGGCGCCCCGACGATCGGATGGTTGCTGGATCAAATAGCATCTTCAGGGGTTTAATTACTGTGTCACTGTCTTTTGGCGTGTGGGGTTAACTTATTAAGAATTCATAGTGATATTTTTCTATGTTCGATAACAAGAGACACACCAGCATTTTTCAGTGTCCATACTTTTAGGGATTATTTTTTTCAATAGTTTAATAAGTATGTACTTTTGTACATTCCTTAAAACATTTTGTGCCTGCAAGAAAAAATTTTTTGTTGAGAGAATGTTAAAGATGTCGTTTGGGTCACACTACAATGAATAAACTAAAGATAATCGGTAAAAACTGGAGAACCACAGCTTCTGCCAAAAACAGTTCGAGGATATTAGAGGTAGTTCATTCTTTATTGTCACACTTTATGAGAACATAACTTCAAGTGTCAAGTGTCGGTGCTGCATCTCATTTCTTGAAACGGCTGAGCAGCCTTACGTGGTAGGAACATAAAGCCAGGTCAGGTAGTAGCGTATCACTCGATTTCAGGTGTAGAATTTTCGCCTATTATTCAGTGATAACTAAAGAAACGACACAGTTTACCAAGAACGTCCAGTACGTGAATCACGGGAAATACTAAATTTGATTTTTACCTACGCACCTGTTTTTCCCATTTGAATATTTTCCTCCCAAACTTCTGAATATAATACTCTGGGAAACCATTAAACTTAGTAAATCTCCATTAATAACGTGTATTTCATTATTTCACTTAAAGTAATAAAATTAGCCTTGTTAGACCGACGGGATAGGATCAATTTATTTTGCCTTTCTAAGTCCGCGCTGGGAATATTAATGATGGAATTAAAATGTTCTGTGAGCACATCGTCAACAGAGACTTAAGCTTAGTATCTCTGAAATCCTCGTTAATGGTAAATTTATGAATAAGTGAAGATAATGTTCAAGCATTCTTGCATATAGCTGCAACATTTTTATAAATAATGACCCATTACTGTTGTCAGTTAGAAAACAACAATGCATTTTATTTGAAACCGAGTTTCTCAAAGATACAAACGGGAATTTGCTTCGTCATATTTTTAAATACAGTTATGCAACTATATTCTGATTACATGATTACATGATGGTGTGGAGGAGGATCACTACAATAATTAAAAAATGAAGTATTATACAGGATATGAGGAGTTAGGTCATGAACAAATTTAAAAAATCAAAGCCCCCTTACTTCATTTTATGAATTAGAACGATATAATTTTTACGTTGCAATTGTTTTCTATTGCAAATTCTATTTCTGTTATGTGTAAGCTTGCATACCTCTAAAGTTTTTGAGATATTCAAACTCAGATAGCAACCATAATTCTCCTCATCATAAAGTTCTCAGTCCGAAGACTGATGGTTGGACGCGTACCTCCATCCTTTCCTATCCTGAGCTAACCTACGCATTTCCCTAAAAGTAGAACATCCTACGTCCATAACAATTTAAGAGCAGTAGTCTAATCTAAGCCTACCCCTACCTCTTTTTATTCCTATCTCGGACTCTTAGTATATCGCGACAATATCATCCTATCATCCTATCTCTCCTATTCTTTATTGTCTTCCATTTGCACATTTTCCAGAGGCTTCGGCCTTCGCAATCCAGTTGGTGCATGTGATTTTCGCACCTTTTATTGTAAAATTTTTAGAGTTGCGTTTTCGCTGAAGATATTTTAAAAATGCAGGTGTGGGAAAATTCTCCCATTCACAAATACTAACTTAGTAATTGCCATTGAAATAAAAGTTCTATAAATTCACAGTTTGAACATATGAATTCGAAAAAAGTAACTAAGTAGAACTATACCTATACTATAAAGTAAAGAAGTTGAAAAGGAAATCTATCTTTTAATTAAAACCTATTACATATTAAAAAAATATAGTCATAACATCAAAGATATCTACACTATAGGTACCAAGTTGAAACACCTAATCATATGAAATATTATATTAGAATCTTTAGATTGCCGAAAGGAATCCAATAAAATATTGCTTCTCCGGGTCCTGTTATTTTATCACTAAATCTTAATAATTTTCAGTTTTAAAGCAGTTATTTATTACTCTGAAATCACAATTTATTGTAAAGAAAATTAAATATGCTCTGAAACATAAGACGAAGATTCCTAAAGAAATTCAGATACAGCTTGCCCCAAACACCAAAATTATTATAAATTGCTAATTCATGGACCCAAATTGAACATTTGAACATAAATCACCACAAATTTCCCGAATTTCCCTGAGAGGAAAACGCAAGAGCGACAAGCAATTAAAAACGCACTCCACCACCGTCGTCTAGACTATTCAAAGATTAGTGACCCCTTTCATTTACCGGAAACATGAAAACAGCCCACGGCACTACCAGTATTTCTGAAAATTAGATTCACAAAACGTGTAAATGTAATGTAGCTTAACAAAGGGTGCAGGTATAAAACAAAAGGTACAGGAAGAACATCCTTTCGTGCAGATATTTATTTTGTAAAATGCATTGTACGAGGAAATTTTCTCTAGTAACAATATTAGGTTTTAGAGCATATTGGCAAATGTTTACTTAATTAAAATGAGGGTATGTAAACAGGTGCCAAACTAAATTCCAAGAATGAGAAAAGCATTTGACCTTAATATAATAATCAATGCTAAAGTGCTCCGAATGGAAGATAATCGTCCTTAGGTTTCGTATAGTACCTATTCCCTCGTTTCGATAAAGAACGCATCAATGATCACGGTTAATACAAAATCGAAACATTTATAACGTCATTGTCGGTTGTCCTCACAAATATATAAAATTGATTACGTAAACATCGCTTTTGAAATATATAATTTCTTCTTTTTATTCTACACTTCATAGTAGGTGTGCTGCCTCTTCCGACGTCCTGCAGCCATCTCTTTCTTGGTCTCCCGGTATCTCTCATATCAACATATGTCCTTATCGTCTTCAGTTCTTGAGTTCATTCCTTATTTCTTCGAATCATATTTGATCTCGAAAAATGGGCCCTTTTACTTTTCGCCATCTCAGTAGCTTGAATTCTCTGTTGGTCTTTTTTAGTTCACTAGGTCATCTCGCGCGCTACGCGTTTCACTGCCCTAGTCGAATCATGACTTCAAAGAAATGCATTATTGCCTGTTTACAGAATAATTTACATCTGATATATAATTCCCTGAAACGTAGTTTCTTTGATTTCCTAAATAAATTATCAAACCATCCCAAGAACGAACTCTTGAAATAGCCACGCATAATTGTCCGTGAGATCAATTCCTATTTGATCAAATGTTTGGCCCTGTGATTTGTTAATAGTCATTGCAAACGCTAGTTTAATGGGAAATTATTGTCGTCTTTTAAAAGTAAAAGGATAAACATTTTCACAGTACAACGCTATACGGTTAACGAAAACTATATCTACATGTTTAGCGCCTGTTAAAATTTTGCACTGTAGGATATTGTCTCCCAATTGTAAAATTAACAATTTCGTACCATTACTAATAAGCCTTCATTAATGCTGAGATTTCTAACCAACATCACGATACAATATACTCTCAACTTCAATTCATGCGGAGGAAAATTTGGCGGGTTTAAAGTATTTAAATATTCAGGAAGAATAGCATCGTTTAAATCTCCATTATCACAATTTTCAACACTATCCAAGTTTGTATATATTTTTTCTGTTTTTATATCTAACAGTTGTACCACTTTTTTGTTCAACATCAGAATATCTATGAATCGCTTTTCTCTAATTGATTCCTCCATATATACGTTCAACGATATCCGAATTATAAATACATCTCTGTCGCAATTCTAAATTGCTATTCATATCGTTCAAAACTCCATCTCCAACATCCAATCAAAACTTGGTGAATTTTCTTCCTGTGGTAGAGCCCGCTATTTTGTATTTAAGAAAATTTACGGAAATAACTCCAAAGAGAACAAAATTTGATACTTAAATTCACGGTTTCACAGCGGGTATCATTTATTTTAACTGGTACAATTGTCAAAAATCTCATCGCAACACCATAATTTTTCCACCAAACGGAACATCACAATTCATAAAGTCTCGTAAGGTTCTGTCTATAATGTCTAAAGCATACCTTGGCGCCACAGGAGCTTCATCCCAAATAAAAACATCTACCTACGCTCCTTAAATAACCTGCTTCTTTCGAATTTTTCTTAAAGTTGGAAGATGAATCTAAAAACAGAGGAGCAGGTAACCCAAACGTTTTATGAACTGTTCTGCCATGAGGAATTAGTGTTGCTGCTATGCCCGTGAAGGCCATGGTACAAACAATTTTATTCTTACTCTTCAGTAAGCTGTAAAGGGTTGTATAAACATAAGTCTTACAGGAGTCTCCTGGACCGTCTATACAAAAACATGAAGATTCAGAAATTGATTCATTTATGTTAGCATCACATTTACCCAAAATAATATCTACAAATTTCTTTCTGCTTTTCATTTAGGTGTTTATATTCGTGATCCTATTTCTATTGCTTGTTGTTCATTTGCATATTCAATGTCGTGGCATGGTAGGAAATATTGAAAGATTGTAACCTTCCGCAGAAAGCATGGAACTAATTTGAATATAGGCTTCTTTGTCCTTCAGTGTTGCTGTAACGTATTTCATAATCTTGTGACATTGCTTCTTTAAATTCTTCCAACAATTCTTCCTGATGAATTGGTCGGCAATGCATTAAATGCATTGCATTAAATGCATTAAATGCATTAAATGCATTAAATGCATTAAATGCCCAGCTGTCTGGGCATCATCCAAATTTCAGCTTCATTCATGGCTCTTATCCACTCGTGATGATCTTAAATAAGACCTAATTTTAAACACGCTGCTACATAAGATTCTTGTATTTCTCCGTTTACTGTTTTCAGATCTTCAAATCTGTTTGCTCCTTTAATATGAAGTAATAATAATCGAAAATGAAATAGTTCAATTTGGCTGGGGCTTACGGAGTACATGCGTCCAATAACTTTGAATTGTTTCTGATGGCGTATACTTTTACAACGACAACAAATATGATACCTACCTGTGAAAGTTCAGACGTACGCACTTTTGGCGATCGGTTCCCGTACGTATTAAAAAGAGACGGAAACGAAAAATCTGACCGCGCTAGATCGAAACGGTAAGTGTCTATTGCGCATTCTCCACGACTAACATCACTTTTATTAGATAGGATGTCTCGCTAGAATATGTTAAAATTGGTGTGAACATTATTCGGTAGAATTTCATTTGTGTCTTTTTTGGTTTTGGGGTCTAATGTTCTATGTTGTTCTACAATACATTTTCAGTTGATATTTATTTGGTTTGGTTCGTTACTTACTTCTCTTTCATACGCATAGCTAATGTCGCATCCAAGAAAATTATAATATTGTACTTGTTCCATCTTTTATTTTCAATTATTATTTTTGCTTGTATATTGTATTTACCGAGGTATTTCCCTTGAAAGCCATCACGTGAAATTTTAAAATTTTGACAAATGTAGAGCATTTTAAAAATTTCATGCCTTTGAGTTTATAATATCCTTCTCATTTGTTATTTTCGTGAAGTTGTATAGTTTTTACGAGTTTACTCCCTCTAGTTGTTTAATTCACTTGTAGTGTTGTTGGCCATCTTTATTGTTTAACGCTCATCCCCTTTTAATTTATTAAATAATTATTGGCAGCGAAGGGTCTCAAGAAATTAAATCTTTTTTTTTGCTTGCATATTTTTAAAAATAAGAAATTCAGTTTCGAACTCAACTGCTCGTACTGCTGTTTACATAATGGTAACAATTTTGAAAAATTATGTCAACAGTATCACGAGTTGAACTTGAATTGTTTTAATCACGCCAAATATTTACATTAATAAAATAATATTAAAATATTTACGTCTACTCTTAAAAGGTTTGTTTATTTCATATCGTCAATCGTCTGTTAATACTGTTGAAATGAAACCTCACTCAAGCTTGAGCGGCTCGAGTTCATTCATTATTATTGTGATTCAGTTGCTGTGGTCTACTTTCATCTCAATTTCATTCTCATTACCATCTGTTCATCATTTTTGTAAACTTGATTTTAGGATTGCAATAGCAGGCACAAATATATTTGGTAAATTGTTCAGAATTACTTTAAGCGAATGATTCTACGAACATTGGAAGAGTATATGTCAAGATAGTCGAACAAAGTCCCAACAAAGAGCGAAATCATGATTGCTGTGGGCAGACAGGCCAAAACACTTCTTTTCTTCTTCTTTAAATTCAGGTTTGTCACAGAATGCTATCCCACCTAAGGTGGCTTTGGAGCAATCATAATGTGCCTCTTAACGTGCTTTTAGCAGGTCTTTGTATGTATGTTTTGAACGTGTATGGAAAATCGCAGGCCGGTTGGTTTCGTCCTTCTGGGATTCATCAGTACGGTGCTTCCCCCTACACACTCAAACTATGCAACTTAACTTGCTGTATATACTGCCGTGCTTTGGACAGATATCAACAACTAAAACATACTGGAGGTAGGAGTAATTTTGCCTTCCTCTTTCATAAACCTGGACGTTACAAAGGATAAATTTATATTAGTGATATGGCTATGCAGGTTACCTGATGTTAGTGGTGGTTCCGATTCTACACATAAAGTTTATAAGTAGGTACTTACTTCCTTTTATTTTTTAGTTCTGCTGATCAGTCATATCCATACTTTTACGTTATTGATAGGTATTTTATTGGCTGCTATAATAAGGGAGCGGTTGCAATCCATTACAATATCGTTCACTCTGTTAATATCGTTGAAGTCTGACCTTGCCAGAATTCATTCATTATACATTGTTATTCAGATTCTATAGGCCACTTTCATCTCAATTTCATTACTACTGGATACAGTCTGTTATACATGCCATGACGATCGATACCATTTAGGTTATTAAATTGCTCTTTAGAAGTTTCAAGGGCAATTAAGCTGCAGACCCAAGAATGAAGATCACGCACACCCTAATTTGTTAGAGAAACTTTCGTCATAGATTTAATTTCCAGTTTTGTATAACTATGAAATTAATGAAGAAGAAAAGATAAATTATTATTCAATAATTTATAGTTTTCGACTTCTCATTCCCGTCTATGACTTTTGACTACAAGGCTTCTGCAGATTCGTCAAGTAAGTTCACTTTTGTTTCTCCCTTTAATTCGGATTACTGAACCCCACATTTGCAATTCTCACAGAATTGCCTTTTAATTTACCTTTAACTTTGCACTGCAGCTTGGGTCGGCGTTTTCAACTACGCCGCCCAGCGTTGCATTCTGGGCGAACGTGTTGGTTTTTGGTAACAAAGGTAAAGATCACCCCATAGCGTCTCAGCTCATAACTTATAGAAGAAATGATAGGAAAATAAATTAATGGAGAAAAGAAGTCGGGCAAGAAGTAAAGCAAACCCCTAAGTCAAGTCCGTTCATAACTCAGAGTTCTGCAACAGAACTGGACTGTCTTTGATGGGCTACTGTGAAAAAATTAGATCCATGTCAAAAAGTGATCTATCTCCATGTTCATGTACCATGGGTAATTGACTTGTTGATCAACGAACTAACCCTCACAGTAAAGTCCAAATGCGTAATATCATGACCGTCTTTATTCCTTATCTCAGATCTTCTATCATCGCCCAAAGGTTCATTGCCCTTACATAGAAAAGGTTAAGGTGTGTGTCATATTCATTGTTTTTGAGGCCATGCTGAGATTAGGAAGACTGATACTCGTGTGGCTGGAAGTGAACGACAAACCTGGTTGCTCGATTCAGTAGGTTCAGCATTAGTGGGGCACTAGCGGTGCTCAGGTTAGACACCGATCCTCAGATCTATTTATGGGAGATTATAACAGGAAGCTTGAGGAGTCGACCGAAATCAACAAGTATCCTATCAGTGATCATTCCCACACTTCAAACCATGGAAGCATCCAAGGTAATTTCTCATACAAAATCATGTGTGACCGGGTGTAAATAAGTTTTACCCAGTCACACCAAGCCAGTCCAATCCAGTCACGCCCAGTCTTGTTAAGTCCAGTCAAGTCATTTCAGTCGGTGGTTTTCGCACTGAGAACGTCATGTGTAGAGAAATTATGCCGGCCTGCGACAGTATTGGTGGAAGTCGGACGTACTTGTTCAAGTAATAATTTTACGTTAACTCCAAAAAAAGAAGGGCGAGCCGAAGAACAAAACTATTTTGGGTTCATCCGATAAGCAATAGAAAAGACCTATTTTTGGATCATTTAGGCATTTATTTTCTGATTTATTAAACGACTCAAAAGAATTTTGTAAGCAAGTATTTTCGAATGAGCTAAGAGTTATTTTTCAATTAATAAACCTAACAGGTCAAGAGATCAAATTTCCCAGATCTATAAAAAAGAAAAACATAACATGCATACGGGCTATACGATTCTCGCTACAGAGGGCTGGCGTAAATTTCAACCGTCTGAATCGCAAACAGTCTTGGCAAGTCACGACGCGATCAGACTGGACGTGATGAATACAGTCTGAAACAAAATTGTGAGATTTTCTTTATTTCAGTGAATCCAAAAGCGTCCGACACGACTGGGCGTGACTGGATTGGACTGGCTTGGTGCGAAATGAGCCTTCCAGTTCAGTGTCATCCCACGAGGCCTGAAGAAGCTGGACAAAAAGTCGGCATCCAGCCAATCAGTTTTCTCTCGGAAGTCAAAGTAACCATAACAACAATTTCCTTAGAAACCTTCAGAATCGTTTATTATGTGGAAAGAATGAAGCACAAGATTTACGTAGCTGTACTATTAACGCATCTCTAGCGTAATACTGTATAACACCCCCCGTTACTAATGCGGTCATTTTTGACACCGGTATTCGCAGATGAGCAATATGCTCACTTGTCCACTTTTTCCGATAAATTGTTTTTTTTGTATAAAATCGGCATATTGTAATGTGGGAAATACTATAGTAGAAGAGAACAACTATAAAAGGGCAGTTTAAAAGACCCTAACATAAAGATAACCAACCATTTGGTAAAGAATTAACAAAAAATTGCCAATAATTCAACGTACAGGTAACAGGTTATTGTTATTCATTATCAGAGTGAACACATTGATTACAAAAATTAATTGATGCTCCTTACAAATATAGGTTTAGCAGTTAGCACATTTGGAACACTTAGCCATGGCCTTCCTATTTTTTGTGCGAGCAATCGTCATATTTGGGTCTCCCTCCTCGTGTTACTGGTTCTTATTGTTGTTGAAAAAGCTATTTATTCTAGCAATATTTAGCAATGTGAAAAATATAGTCATAGGCCACCTTCATGTAGTTCTTGATACCGAATAAAGGCTATTTAATTGGTCATCTACATCTACACCTCCTTTGGTTGTATTGTAAAACGTTATTAGGTACCTGTTGCTTACAAGCGTCTAAAGATCTTGCATCTACTCTATGGTATCATTATCGTGTATCGTCGAGATCAGTAACACGGTTTTGTTTTTTTTCTGCACAAGATACTAAAAGACCATCTTTCCCAAATCCAAATATGCTACTGCAAATAGGTCTCTTTTTGGTTCCTAGAAATAACGCTGGAATTTCAGACTTTATTCTTCCTAAATATTCCGACAAAAATAATTTTCTGGTTTCTTAGATCTTGAGCTAATGGAACAGACGTGAACCAGTTGTCGTATTTTAGATTTCTAGCTGTATTTGCAACCGGTTCAACAAAACTCTTCACGTCGGCGACGCTCGCAGGTGTGTTATCAATTTGGAACGGGCCATCTGGCTACTTTCCAGAAAACACTTCCATTTTCAAAGTGTAAAATATAAAATATACACGCATCTACCAAAGAAAAGAAGAACGTTTATACCGTACCTGTTCGGCTTGCTCGGAGTATACTGTCGAAAGTTACAACGTCCACAAAAAGCTTCCAACATTTCGTCAATAGCATAATATTCACTAGGAGTATAGGGTATAGCAAGCCTTGCCTTCAGGAAACTGGTTACTACCTAATGGTCTGATGAACATTTCTACTAAAATGTGGTGGTCCACCATCAAGTTGTAACCACATATTATTCGTAATATAATTAGGAATATGCTCAATCATTTATGGAAACATATTTTGCATAAAATCCAAGAAGACTGCTCTGCTCCATTCACATTTCCCTTGCAAAAGTGAGGACCGATAACATAATTGTACAGAGTTGTACAATTCCTCCCCAAACATTTAAACTCCAGTTGTGCTGGTAATGATTTGTCAGTACAACATGAGGATTTTCTATATCGTAATAATGAAAGTTGTGAATGTACACAAATCCATTGCGATGGAACGTTGATTCATCCGCGAACAACGCGAATTTGAAAATTTCTTCATTTCCTCCAATTTGGTTTTGAGCCCATCGCATTATTTATGTTAAGAGTCCGGCAAACCCCTTTAAAATGAACCTCAAAACTGACTTCGTAGTACTACGCTCATTTCTAAACTGTGAAAATTGAAGTATTGAATTTTGGACAGTTTATAAACGAAACTTTATTTTAACTTCTATAGAAAGAAAATTTAAAAATTTAATCTTGGAAAGTGTCATGAAATTGGCCATCTTCACGCGTGCATAGCGCCAAGAGATTAAGTTTTCGAAAAATTGTTTCTATAGAGGCATAAAATATACCTTCTTCTATCATAATCAGGCCTTCTTGTTGCTAAATTTACTAGGATGACGGTTTAATCGTAGCACAGCGAGAGCACTACAAACGCAAAATATGCCTTGGTATGTGCTGCCGCCCCGTAGCGAGTGAGCGTAAACTCAAAGCGGCGTTGTCACATTCACTAGGTACCATAAGCACGAGCTTTGAATGTGTGTTGTTCTTGTGTCCATAAATGTGATTAAAGAATCATGTCATCATCGGTATTGCAACTCAGCTGATAGTTCGCTCCGTCCGACCCGTCGCGTCGCCCCGCAGGTGTAACTTTTGACCTGCTTCGCCGGACTCTTAAAACTGATGCAAATCAAATACAAACTTTCTTCCAAAAGTCAGTTCCTAAAATCCAAAAATCTTACTAATGAAGAACGTATTATCACCTGCAGTATTTATAAGGCCATTAGAAGATACAAGAGTAGAAATAGTCAAAAAGCAAAAATGTTGGAAAGTAGAAAAGAATCTCCGAAGAAAATATAATGCGCATCAGTCAACTACTTAAATAAGACGGAAATAGAAAGAAGTGCAAAAGTAGAGAAGACAGGAAAGCAAAGCATAGGACACAGACAAAAGGAAAGTACCTAAGTGAAAATGCTATGAAGAAGCAAGAGAATACACCATAAGTTCAACAAAACCCCGTCTGCTTAAACGGGAACCGCAAGCTAAACTTTCCCCCTTTTGTTCAATTCTTTGATCCCTCTCGTAGTTTTCGTCAGTTTCTCATCGATCGCTCCCAATCTAGAAAATTTCACCATCAAATGTCGACAACTGGCGGAGACCAGACTTCTCTAGTCCTTGCAAGAGTTCCGATCGAAATTCCGTAAAGTCTTCGAGTCCATTTCTGTTCTCTTCATCGCCGACTAATAAGCCAAAACCTGACCCCTCACCCTGTAAGGCACGAACTTCACAATAATTTGATCTGCTCTTTTGAGGATTTTGGCACGATCTTAATAATTATTTTTAACAAACTTTGCAATTGAAGATTCAAAACAGTTACAAAACATTTCACTTGAGAATTCAACCTGTCACAAAATTATAACTATCAATCAAACACAAATTATTATAATTAGAGGAATAAAAAAACACTGTATTGAGCGGTCTGCGAGACCAAACAGGAAGAGCGGCCGCGGGAAGAAGATACCTGCTGCTGATGCCGAAATCCGCCTCGAAACCTGCCGAATAGAGTCGATGTACTCTACTGTATCGCATTCGCATGGCATCAGGCTTCAACGCGTTTTGTATCATCAAACAGTGCGGTGCGTTGGTGCTACGAATAGTTACGCTTGTGTATCTACCGGCGAACAATATTAGAATAATAAAAACTTAAAAACATTAAGAGAATATAAAGAGTGCCTGTGCCATTGGAGTAACATTAAAAAGTGCATATTCAAGGAATATATCTCATTTACAAAGTGCGTTTATATAATTGTTTTTGTAAGATAATTATGCTTGTGTGCAAAAATGTTTCCGATCTATTTGCCTGATGGGAAATTATTAATTGTGCTGAATTCATTAGAGTAATGTATAACAACATTCAATTAACTTTTGCTGCTTGCATTGAATTGTGGTTATTAACCTTTGCTTATGTGAGATTCAAAGATTTTTTATTGGTGTATTTATTATTTTCTATATTTAGTCTTTTAGTTTTTGGTATTCAATAATACATATTTCACTCGATATTTCCTTTCATTATTAGACTTGGCGATGAGAAATTATCTGTTTCAGTTTTAGTACTTAGTATTATCAATTTTGGAAATTAAAATCAAAAAGCTAGAGATAATATTGCAAATAAAATTATTCTCTTTTTGTTCTTTGAAGCAATAGTTCAATGGAACTTTGAAAATACCGAAGGTTGAATTTGTTTGTTACAATTCGATTTCGCTGAAAGCTTCCTAAAAACCAAGCTTGAGTCTCAAGTTGTTCATGTCTACTTACAGATAAAATATGTATAATCAAAAAAGTGTTTACGTATGATTTAATAGGTTGAGTAAGCGCTTAAGTATTACGTAAACCCTTACTAGTCAATATTGATATAGTGTAATGCTCTGTTTATTATCAAACTTAGTGTTTCAAATATTTTGTGTAGGTAGTTAAAGCAACTCCCCCAGATACCCTGATGTGGCAATTTTTGGATCTATATTTTCGAAACTGAGTAAAGACGTACCCATTCTTGGAAGAAACTCTTTTTCCAAAAAATACGCGGGCTAAAAGAGCCACGTTGATTTTCACGAGGCTCATAATGAAATTAATGACTCGTATAGATCGGGTGAGTTTTCCCGGTGTTTTTCTTTTATTGTAAACCGCGTTTACTGTAGTACTTTGTTCTTTAAAATCAATGGGCGATGTAGCCCAGTCAAATGGTGGTTTTCCCGTAACAAAATTGCTTAAGTTTTTTTCTCAGCGGTTCTATATGTTTTTGGGGTACTGAATCCGAATTTCAAGTTTGCAGCCTTTAGGAGGTCGGCTTCACAACGAAAAACGCAAAAATCCTCAACATTTTCACACGTTTTCAGTTTTTCGCTTATATCTCGAAGACTATGCATTTTTCGAAGATGACCACTCTATACCAAATTTCCTACAAAATGCACTAGTCAACTTTGATTTTCTGATGTCCGGTATCGACACTAGAGCGCGCTGAAAAACAGCGATTTTTTGGCCCTTTGCGAAAAAGTGAAAAACGCCCACTCCCACACCCTACAACTCGAAAATAAACATGTTATCAACAAAATCCCTTATACCACGTGAAAGTACATTAAATTTCCTACCAAGATACGTCTCTAACATTCAATTTTGTCATAAGGGGAAAGGGAGCAGAGCGAAAATTACGAAAAATGCCTTCTGCGCCCTACAACCAAAACGGTCCCTCCCACCTGTCTATCTCTCATCGGATCGGAGTGAGGGGTAAATATCCCGAAAAATTTTTGTACACAAGACTCGGAATTCCAAAGATTTCCAAAGAATTCCAAAGATTTCCTAGGAATTCCAAAGATTTCCTAGGAATTCCAAAGATTTCCTATGAGTTCCAAAGATTTCCAAGGAATTCCAAAGAATTTCACGGGATTCCAAAGATTTCCAAGGAATTCCAACGAATTCAGAGACCTTCCAAAATAATTTTATGGAATTCCGAACGTCTTCGAGGAAAGTAATCTCCTCCCAATTATCCCAAACAGAAGTGCAATACTGGCATAAACCTTTTTACTTTTATGTTTAAATTTCTTAATAGAGTGCTTAAAGAAACAAAATAAACTAATTTTTGATTATTTAAAACAAATATTATTTTATTAAAGAAAACGAAATATATGTATATAAAAAAGGCAACTCTTTAAACTAAAAATAACAAAATGGTAGCTTGAAAATAAACGTAAATACTAATACAGTGTGCCTCACTTTTTACGACTCATTGCTCTGTTATTAAAATGGAAGTGAGATATATTGTGTAACGATTGAATATCATTAAAAAGAAACATAGAACGTATAACGTCTAATATAGGTAACTTTACATAAATGTTACAGTAATTGTGATTAATCCGGCTATTTTGTATAAATATCGGCAATTATACATACTTAATCACCACGAAATTTGGCGAATATAATAAATTCTTTAATATTTGCAGTAGGTAATTAATTGAATTGGCTGGTTTTTATATTTGATACCCACAACTTAATGGTAAATGTAATAAAAGCCTTTAAAATATTCGATTTTTTAAATTAACCAAACGATATATAAAATCACCAACCAAGTATGGCAAATGTAATAAATTACGTTAGATATAATCGACCTGCCCTCTACGGAGTTCACCCTTGGAATGTATGACACTTGCGTACAAGGCAAATTTTATGGCATTAGCGTCCATAAAGCAAAATAAGGCTCAGCAGGTAAATTAAACAACTCTGATCTAGTGGCACTTGCGTGCAACATAAAATTTGGATTCCTAATTTAAAAATTTAAATATTTATTTCGAACATATTGAGGTAAGTAAACTTGATTCCCCAGGTGATTTCTTTTGTAAAATGTTTGTTGAATGATCTTTGAGGAGAATCATATTATAAACGCTAACGACTGAGACTTACAACGCCCCGCTCGCTTCGCTCTGCTCCGCTTGACCTTAACCTGGCAGATTTTTATGTTGTACGCAAATGACGCTTGTTTCGAGCTGCCCGCTTTTCCTGCTGGACATCTTTCCTTATGTACGCAAATGTTACGCACGCAAGTACCTTGACGCCCACCCTAGTACTACTACAGCTCCATGCCTTAATAATTGGAACAGAAAATAGAAGAAAACAAAACCGTGGGATCTTGCTGGCATGCGCGAGTGAGTAGTCGTTAATGCTCAGCAACAGTGCCCGCGGTTTGGCTATGGATGGGTGACCCATTTCTGCGCTGTGGCTAGGGCGCGCCTTGGATCGCCTATCCAGCTTTACCTAATGAGGTTTTCCAGGTTTTCCTCATTCTCGCACTAAATGGTGGGTAGAGTACTAACAACTGTAGGTCGTTCCTGTGACGCACCTGCGGCCAATAGTAATATGCCGCCTCCTCCGTCCCGCACAAGCTATATAGTTAGCTTCTGGGGCTAACCTTAGGGTTAGTAGGAGTGAGTAGAGATATTATTATTATTATTAAAATAATTTATTATTATTAGTATTATTGCGTCTTGGAACCTTTTCGCAATTTCCTAAATCAAATATTCTCGAAATTATCAAAAAAGTACTACATATTTAGAACTCTATAATACCTACAATGGACAGTTACCCAACTAAATTCACAGATTAGAGACTAAACTTCTGAAACTAATACAGAATTGTGACAGCACTGTACCTCACCTCACCCTCAAATTGAAAATTATTTGCCGGTGGATGCGAATGCAATGAATGCCTGCAGATTGCAGAAACTCGGATACCCCTCCTATTACTCATCACACCATTAAAATTTTATTTTCATACAGATAATGAATAGAATATTAAAATGTATTTCAAATATTCTTAAGGAACGTGTGGAGAAGTTAATATTTACCGACAAAGTTCTTGGGAAAGATTGTCCTTCCATAAAATTTGCTATTCAACATTGTTTGCTGAAAAGCCATTAGGAATCTACTGCTTCGTGCTTCTTTTTCCCGGAAAAAACGATAATTAAAACGAAATC
This sequence comes from Xestobium rufovillosum, assembly GCA_963966045.1. Taxonomy (NCBI): domain Eukaryota; kingdom Metazoa; phylum Arthropoda; class Insecta; order Coleoptera; family Ptinidae; genus Xestobium; species Xestobium rufovillosum. The sequence goes on from OZ014500.1 coordinate 13,561,747, forward strand.
AAAGTTGCTTTAGAAACATTTAAAATTGACTGTTTTACCTCATAAGGACCACATACAAAATTAACTGTTTCGGGGAATTCCAGGGAATTCCCAGAAAATTCCAAGGACTTCCAAGGAATTCCAAGGACTTCCAAGGAATTCCAAGGACTTCCAAGGAATTCCAAAGACTTCCAAGGAATTCCAATGGAATTCCAAATAAGTGTACACAAATTTTTCGGGATATTTACCCCTCAGATCGGAGCTATACCTATACTTTCGATGTATTACGCTTAAAAGAGGTTGTTTTGAATGATTTGATGGCAAAGCATGTTTGATGAAAACATTAACAAATTATATTTACAACATGTTAGGTACACGACACTGAATATAAAGCTGAATATGAAATCTGTATGTAGTAATGTACATGTGTCATGAAATGAGGGAAAGCCGAACCCAGGATTGGGTCATCACTTCGAGTAGGTTCTCAACGAGGTTCTCAATCTGGAAAAGAAAGAAGGCATTTAGTGTTAGAACATGGTTCCAAGAACAGATAAGTTGTATAGTCAACTGTTGATGTATGAAGAAATACCTGATGTCATGTGCGCAGTTATTTTAGTCGTCCCGGTTTGGTTGTTGGTGGCCCAGGCAATGTCTTTTGGGCACTAGAAGGTCCAGGTGAAGGGTCTTGGGCAATGGAAGGTCCAGGCAAAGGGTCAGGGGCCGTGAAAAGTCCAGGCTGAACAGTGAGTTGTTGCTGTTCTTCAACTGGAAAAAATTGTAATTGAATGATTAATGATTAATGATATTATAGAGAAAAATGGATTAGTAAAGAGGGACCGTTTTGTAGAGTGCAGAAGGCATTTTTCGTAATTTTCGCTTTGCTCCCTCCCACCTTATGAGAAAATTGAATGTTAGAGACGTCTCTTGTAGGAAATTTAATGTACTTTCACGTGGTATAAAGGTTTTTGTTGATAACATGTATATTTTTCGAGTTGTAGGGGGTGGGAGTGGGCGTTTTTGACGTTTTCGCAGAAGGGCCAAAAAACGCTGTTTTTCAGTGCGCTCTAGCGCCGATACCACTCGTCAGAAAATCAAAGTTCACCAGTGCATTTTGTAGGAAATTTTGTCTACTTCAATTTTGTATAGAATGGTCATCTTCGAAAAACGCATAGTCTTCGAGATATAAGCGAGAAACTAAAAAAGTGCGAAAATTTTGAGGATTTTTGCGTTTTTCGTTGTGAAGCCGCAAGGCAGCAAACTTGAAATTCGGATTCAGCACTCCAAAAAACATAGAACCGTTAAGAAAAAAACTTCCCCAATTTTGCTACAAAAACGGCAGTTTTAAACACCGATTGACTGGACTAATTGGGATCATACTGTTGGTAAGGCTGTCACAAAGAATGCAAGAACTTCCTTTTGTGGCAGAATTACAAAAGTTGTCTACAGCAATCAGCACGCTATCGCCATTGCATTTGCACTGTTTTTAGAAACTCGGCGTTGCTGTAATTTCATTTGGCTTAAATCTCCTGTCACCCAAAACTTCCTCTTCTTGTACAACGGCAATGTTTTCCGGACATCTTCAATTAGGTACCCTCTGGAAATACTGTATTTCGCGAGGTGTTTCGCTCCACACTCACACCTTTGTGGTCGTTGCGGGGTGAATTATGGGGGACCGGGTTGTTAAAAAATGTCCATTTTAATGCGAGTGGAGTAGAAACAGGGGATGAAGGAGACAACAAATCGTTAAAAGTTCTTGAAACATGCAAGTGCATGAACTCAGACTACAGGTTGGCTGCTTTTGAGGTTGTATTCGGCAGATACATCTCGGATAACAGCTCGATATTCAATTGCCACGAGGGCGCCCATTCTTTTTTGGTGAAATCTGGCCGTACAACAAATAATAATGTTAATGAAATAATGTAATTCGATGCTATGCTTCAGACGCTAAATTAGAGTGCACTTCTTTGTTCAAGTATCTTCTTGTAATTAAGTAGATACATCTAGCTTTCATTGAAAGTTAATGTCAAGTTTTAACTTTCATTTTTTATAATAACACTAATTAAAAGTGAATTCTTCATATTTAAAATATTTGCCGGTTGGAGTTAAATTCTTGAAATTTTTATCACGTTCTTTCTTCCAATAGTTGGTAGCAATGGACCAGTCAGTGTCCCTATAGCTAAATACATTTCAGCTGCCTTCCTATTCATATAAAATTGTAAATTGTCTGTTGGAAATCAGGAATATCCATGTGCGAGACCCCAGCGTAGGACATTTAACAATTGGCAGGTCTTCAAAAATGTAAAAGAAAAAAGTCAACCTAAATCTTTTCAGTACCCCTGTCTTTGGTTAAATTCATTAATTAAATCATAAAGAACAAGAAAATACCCTAGGCAGAGATCCTGAACAGCCTCAGATCAGAGGCAGACGTTTTAAACATGTTTGGAAAAGTAGCTCTACTTAGTCATTTCAGCTCGTTTGAATCTAAGTAGGCCTACTTTTCAAACACTTTCAGAACCTCTGCCTCTGCTCAGGGACCGCTCAGAACGTCTACCTCGGGTATTTTCTCGTTTTTTATGATTCAATTAATAAGTTTAATCATAAGGCAGAGGCGCTGAAAAGATTTAGGTTAACTTATTTTTCCTTTTAAATTTTTGAAGACATGTCAATTGTAAAATGTCCGACGCGGGGTGGGCAGAGGTCAATTTTCCTGTTTGCCATCACACAAACTACCAAATTTACAACCTCTGCCACACGCTAAAATCATTTTAAAATTGATGTCACTATACGGCGTACTATGCACTGTATTAGCACAAAGGTGCTGTGCCATAGTTAAAGAAAGAAACGCCACGGCTCCGGCCACAGAATGCGTCAATTACTTCATTCACGCGAAAAACAAAAGCTAAATATAACAATGGAAGTACAAAATGGATTGTTAGTGGTTCAAGAAATTTGAGACATTCCGAAATGTGCTAACCGTGTGACGAAGTTATCCGAAAAATACACTACCGGACAAAAAAAACGGACACTCAGAATTACTATTTTAGTGAATAAAAAACAACGGGCGGTTTGAAATGATATTTAACTATATTCTTTTCATCTTAACAATAAATAAAAAACAAGAAACAAAATGATTCGTCAACAAAAACCTAACAAAAGTACTATTTTTTAGACATCAACCTGTTACTTAAGAACTTGAAAAGACAAACAAGAAAAATATTAAAAGGAAAAGCACACTAGTAGAACCAAATTAATAATGGGTGTTACCACCACGAACTCTTATTACTTCCCTTAAACGTTGTGGCATGCCCTAAATGAGGCTATCATTAGATTCTTGGGGTATTTGTTCACATTCTTCTTGAAGCGCCATTTAATGTTTCTGGTAGGGGTTGGCGACGTCTAATCCTTTTCCCAAGCTGATCCCACAGATATTCAGTGGGATTCAGGTCTGGACTATTGGCTGACCATGGGAGACATCCAATACCAACCTCTTCACGGTACTCGGTAACAATTCTTGCTGTGTGTGGGTGGGCGTTGTCATCCATGAACACAAAATTGTCCGCTATAAATGGCATATATGGTGTGACATGGGGTTCCAGGCACTCAACAATGTATCGGTGTGCAGTCATTGTTCCATTCTAAATGAAAATCAATTCTGTGTGAGCCCTCAGAGATATTCCGGCCCACACCGTAATGCTACCACCATTGAAACTGACCCTGGGAGATATACAACATTGACTGTACCGCTCCCCTGGTCTTCGCCACACCTTTTCACATCCATCTGGTGACCTGACACTAAATCTTGACTCGTCCGAGAAGAGCACGTTCCTCCATTGATGTTCGTCCCAATTTACGTATTGCTGCGCAAATGCAAGTCATGCTCTGCGATGATCTACGGTCTACAGGGGACCCGTAGCTGGCTTTCTTGAAGTCAAAACATATTCGTTTAGCCTTTTCCGAACTGTTCTGGCTGAAACTGCCACTCCTCGAACTTCGGCTAACCGTCCAGCAAGAATAGGTGATAGCAATGCTCGATCGGGCAGCGCAGCAACATGGAGAAAACGGACATCTTTATGGTTCGCAGTCCGTGGACGACCAGATCCGACCTTCTTTACAAACCCATGAATTTCACGAAATCGCAAGAGTACATTTTGCACTGTGTTACGGGGTATATTCAGCACTTGAGCAATATACCGCACTCTTCGGCCATCGTGGCTTAAGGCAACAATTTGTGAAAAAATTTCGGGGTGCATTGTATGGAAAATGTTAAAAGCTGACATTTACAAATGAAATTTCACCAGAAAACCAATAGAAAATAGAGAGCAGCCCAATAACGTAAAAGATTTTGATGTTTCAATAAAGATGCATAAAGAGTCAAAATGCTGATTTGGCTGTTTAGGCTTACGAAAGGTGCAATATTCAGCTAAAACTTTCTTTTTCCTCACTAGTAGGGCAATCGTTAATTATTTGCGTAAGTTAAGTAACATAAAAATATTGTGGGGCCTCAAAATAAAAATAAAAACATGTGTCCGTTTTTTTTTGTCCGGCAGTGTATTATTAGAACTGAAAATTGTATAGAGTAAACGAACCGCGTAGGAAGTATATACAGGGTGTAGCATTGAAAGCATCTAACTCAAATTAACTTCAAATGGTGAAAGTTATTACAACTAAAAGAAAATCCGTTTCGGTAGAACTGAGCTGCAACAGTATTCACACTCCAGCCCTATCCCTAGAGTATTTACATGACACCATACCACTTGTGATACCTCAAGTGAAAGGTAAAATGTCTCTAAAATGCAATGAAGAAAACCGCACCCAGATCGATCAAATATTAACTGAACTACAGCAGAAAAGTTGTATTTGATTTTGATTTTTTAATTATTTAAACTTGAATGCAAATGAAACACTTGTTGTAAACTGCGAAGTTTCAACCCTTTATTTAATCTTTATCAAGCTCTCAAATAAATAAAACACAAAACCATCAAAATGCTTCGAAAACAAACTTTCTAACCCCTAAATTCTTAAATAACCTTAACGTTTGCCACCACCCGGTTACCCCTGAAATCTGGACCACCACCCTACTGTTGTAGTTTTCTTCTAAACAAAAATACCAATAATTTTGAAATTAAGTATAGTTGAACGTTTGCGAACATTGCAGTAGTGAATAGGTACTTATAAAACAGCGCACTCGGCAACGATTTTTTGGCGAAGCCCTTGTTAATTCGCAAGTCGGGTGCAGTCTCCACAGCCTCAGAGCTATCCATGTACATATTTGGGTACCTGTTACCTGTTGTCTAAAACTACTCCCTTACAAGTCTGAAAAAATCCTAGAATAATTCTTCTTTAGGATATTAAATCCGCTTCACTAGCATGACCTATGAGATGGCACAGTATTTTCGTACCTACCTAGATTTTCTTCCTGAAATATTGGACTTATGATTGAGTTGTTTTTCTTACCTGAAGCCCACACATTCAAGTTTTGGTGATGTTGCGTATGATCCTCTCCTATCCAGTGAGAAATAGAAATATCTGCAATCCGGACATGTTTTCTTGTGCGTTTATACACTGGCGAGCATAAAATTAGGGTCACTTCAAAAATTCAACTTTTCTGGTTATTTATTGTATCTTTTATTGTAAATGGATTTCGTTGTATACATATCTCTAAACAGGAATGTTTTAAAAAGAAAACGTTTCATTTTCTAACGTTTTTATTGAAAATTCGTAAAGAAGCAAATTTTAACAAAATTGTCTTAAAATGTGTAGTGAGAAAAATGTTGGAATAAAATAAGGAACTGTTAAAATTTTGACCTTTAATAATGAGTTTTTCCCCCCCGTGCATTTATGACAGCCTGGAGGCGATGTGGCATGCTCTCAATTAAATTACGGATCAAATTTTGGGGGACGTTATTCCACTCCTGTATTAGGAGCTCCCTAAGATCCTGTGCGTTGGTGGGAGACGGCGTATGACTTCGTACACGTTGTCCTAGCTCATCCCACACATGCTCTATGGGGTTCGAGTCGGGACTCCGTGCTGGCCAATCAAATCGCGTAATTTGAACCTCATCCAAAAAACCGCTGACAATCCTTGCCACGTGGGGTCGAGCGTTATCATGCATAAAAGTTGCATTTTCTCCCAGAACCGTCATAAAAGGCATGACATGATTTTCTACAACGTCCGTTACGTACCTATGCGCAGTTAGGGATCCATTGCCGATAAACACTAATTCGGTACGTGCGTCTGAAGAAATTCCTCCCCACACCATAACTGAGCCTCCACCAAATGGAAGTCGCTCATCAATACAAGCCTGGGCATATCTTTCTCTGGGTCTTCGCCATACCCGCCGACGTCCATCCGACCCATTTAAACAGAAACGGGACTCGTCTGAGAATAATACCCTCCCCCAATCGTCATTTGTCCATCCCAAGTGATCTCGAGCAAAGTTCAGTCTTGCAATTCTATGGCGACGGAGAAGTGGAGGACCCGTAGCCATTCTCCGACAAGATAATCCAACAGAACGAAGTCGCCTCCTAGCTGTCCATTCGCTAATGTTAACATTTCTGACTTCTTGGAGGAGATTTCGAAGCGAAACTGCCGTAGCGGTCCGATTTCGCAAAGCCATGGACACAAGAAAACGGTCATCCCTTGGCGTGGTGGTTCCTTTCCGCCCTGATCCTGGTCTTCTCGTCAGCCTACCAGTTTCCTGAAATCGTTGGGATACCCGCTGAACTGTAGAAAGACTTCCACCAACCGTTCTTGCCGTTACACGTTGCCCTCGACCATCTTGCAACAGCGCTATAATTCTGGCCGCCGTGACAGGATTTAAAGCCATTATAAGGAAATAAACAAAGACTACACTTTTCGACCGTCAAGTTATACACAGGAAAGTTAGTGAATAAATGAAGGAAATTGAAAAATAGACGCCGAGAAATAAGCTTCCAAGTAGCGCACCTGCAAGCATTTCCTAGAAATCGGAAATATTGAATCTTTGTTGTGCAAAAGAAACCACAAAAAGCTTATAACAGTTCTCAGAAATGCAAGTGTTCTAGCCTTCAAGAATTAATTAAATTTAATATTTTGAATTTTTAGAAAAATTGGCAATTTTCAAAGTGACGCTAATTTTATGCTCGCCAGTGTATTACCATTAAAAGGGTATCACAAATGCATTGTAAAGTAATCTGGAGTTGGAGCCAAATATCTTGCAACCTACTATACAAATTTTCAAAAATATAAGAAAGGGGGTATACGCGCCTTATATTGTTAAAATAAAGCATACCTTAAACGTGCTTATATTTCAAGTCAATTCTCCTCTCCTTCAGTTCTGCAAAATGGTCTGAGTAGCGGAAGAAACATGCTTTTTAATTTTGTCTTTTAAATGTTTAAGTATCATATAGCAAAAAAGGCATTTTTCACGCTACATCCACAAATCCAGTCGCACAAATTGTAGGTACTTGCATCAATTCTTTAAAATATCTTTGGACATCTTATATCCCTCGTTATATCCTTTGTTTGCTTCAAATTCATTTTTGGTTTCGGTCCCTCACTTTCCTTTTTTTCAAGTCAGCGTTCATAATTCAATGTTCCAGCTGACTTTAAAGCAAATCTCCTCAACAACACTCATCTTGTTTTCATAAAAGCAAAATTTTACAAGAATCACAGCTGCGGCTATAAATACTCCAAACCCGCCGTCTGAGAAGAACTGATTTGATTAGGTAAGTCCGGGGGGTTAACAACTTGCGTAATCTGGTGTACAACTCTGTGGTATTCATACTGTATTCCTATGTATTCTACAGTTTTCACATGTATTCCTAATTTATTCATGTATTCCTTGCGTATTCACACGTATTCCATGCGTATTCACACGTATTCCATGCCTATTCACACGTATTCCTTGCGTATTCACATAACCTATACATGTGTCACATAACCTCCCGCTTTCCGTATAACCTATAACAACATCACCTCAACTTTTGAATTAGATCCCTGTCTTTGTTCTGTCTGATCCTGTTCTGTTGGTCCAAATACATAGTTTCATTCCTGGTTTCCTTTTATTATTTTTAATTGAACTATCTACACAGATGTGAGATGATTTATTTTGCAATGAGAATTTCCTAAATGGTTCATTTTATTATGCATTAGGTAGTATTGCCTCGATATTACCTATATTAATTTCTATAAATAAATAATTGATGAAGTTGAACCGAGCAGGTAGTAAGTAGACATTATTTTCAATATTTTGTTTCATGCTAGGTTCAACACGAAGAATGTGAAATATTGGGTGAAATACAAACATCCTCAAATCAAAATAATAAAGAGCAGACAAATTTTTTGGACTCAATTACAAAAAGAGTTGGGTTGTAATATACCTAAATTCTGGAATTGGCAGGATATGATAATATTCTGTTTAGAAAGTTATCCGAGTCAGATGTACAGAGCACTGAAACTTTCGTAAAAGAAGATGCGGCAAATGTTATTTCCAAAAATGCCAATTTGAATCATTTTTATGGTAATTGCACCGAAGAAAAAAGATCATTCAAGTTTGTCCCGGATCATACGGCACTTATTTTTGAAATTAAACATTTCACAATTGAAAAGTCCGCATATTACTTCGACATAAATAAGTCGAATACCTTCAAAAAAAGGGAGTTTCAACGGTGACCTCAAAATTTAAAGATTTCCACGGTTTAATGTCTTCAAATGTAAATTATGTGTATTCCACGTATTCACATGTATTCCACGTATTCACAACAAATATTCTTGTAATCTGTATTCCGGTGTTCATAAAAAATCATAGTTGTTACCTCTCGGGTAAGTCAATACTCAATTCTGCGCAGCCTCAAAACATTCGTCGGGACATCGGGCCGTCGACCACATAGTAATATAAGAGTAAACGGTGACTCTCACTTTCACTCAAGAATTCGCCATCTGCTGGCCCACCCCTGTGCCCTCCTTGACAGTAAAATTATTATACCGTATGTCTGGTGTTTTACGGCACACACCAGACTTAATGTATCAACAATAAAAGATATCTGTATTCTGCTTTTTCATAAGGTGTGTGTGATTACTCCTCGGATTACTCTTTGGTAGTTTATAAACTCAATATACTCTGAATATAACTTGCCAGGAAAATTCACAGCCAAAGCTAGATCTGAAAGTTTTTATGCTACTTCTTTTATTGTTTTTTTACCTTTAATTTAATGTGTACACAAGTTTTAACCAGTGCTATTCTCCAAAGCAGTTAACGTCATTGTTCTACTTTCCCCTTAGTTCTACCGAAACGTATTTTCCTGGCTGTAATATTTTTACAGTTTGAAAATAATTTTCCATGTTAAGCTTGGTTCTTGTTATTCATGAATTTAAGTAATAACCCAAACCTGCCGTTATAATTGAAATTTTCAATATTAATTCAAGCGCCACAGACAAGGAAATTGCGTTATACTCCCCGAAAATGATAGAGTGCTTTTCCATTATTTCTGAGATTATCATTTCTTGCTGTCCCGTGAAGGGACTCAGGATCGAGAATAGAGTGATCTACGAACAATTTGAGACAAGTCTTTTTCATGAAAATGTCAACAAATCCGTCACATTTTATCTTGTGAAGAGCCTGCGGCATATCTCTCACACTTGAATTGATCTAAAAAGCCATAAGAACCTGAGCTGTATTATGTCTAAAGAGTAGAAGTTAATGTGTAATGAAGTATGAAGTACTGCAAAATAAATGTTCGGATGTCCTGCATAAGCATAAAAGTATGGCCAATTCAAGGATGTGTTCATCATTCGTATAATTCCAAGTCGAGTTCCAAGTTGATGTACTACATCCTACAATGTGCTGATGCGCATTTTACATTCCGATATATAGATTTCGTTGCTGTAGCAGCAATATCGTCAGCAACTTCATACAATTTCAGCATCAGATAGATAAGTTTTCAAAAATTTCTGCAAATATATTAAAGCAAGTAGCACAGCACACTAGCCAAAACAGAAATGAATTATTGTGTCTAACGTTCTAAGTACCATCATCAAACAATTATTAGTTGAGCACTGTCTACTGAAGGAATTATTTTGACTTGTTCCTGGGAAGTATAGAGTGGCCAGGATCAGATGATTACATATGGACTAAGGTGGATTAAACCGGATTAAATTGAATTAAGACGGACTAAATCGGATTAAGATGATTGATTGAAAATAAAAAGCGGTTCTCGCAGTGAATCCTGCTAGTACGGTAGTGGCTCGTCGTGTGATCAAAACTAAATTATTACTGGTTTCTCGGAGAATACGTGGTAGCACCGAGGTGCACTCCAAAACGGGGTCTCGGGTCGGTGATTTTCGTCGCAGCACCAGAGTGCAATCACGTAGGGGAACACCACTAGCTTGTGCGTCGCAAATAAGTAATTGTCCTTCCTTAAGATTTCACCAAAAGCCACCAGTTACCCAGGTGCGATCGATTTCTGGCATTTGAAAACGTCCTGTTACAGACCAGAGTTGCACGGGAATGCCAAATCGATCTAACCTTCACTGGCAGACGCTTTCAATTCGCCAGCTTGAACGTATCCGTTACTTATTAGGTACGATAGATCAGCCAGGTTGTGAGTGGGTAATGTTTAATTGCTGATATTTCAGCAATAACAGCAATTAAGCTCCGGGCACTTCCTGGAATTTATTTGACTGTGAAAATCAGTCCTCCTTCTGGATCATCCACTTTTATAAGCTGGGAGGAGGGCTTCGGCGACGGTTGATTTCGAGATTTCTAGCAGGGAGCAGTAATGCCGGGTGTAAAATACGTGACGTCACATTGGTATCGGGCGCAACTACCATTTGCAATACCTTCCATCTCGCTTGACTGTTGTCTCGCATGGCGCGCGTTTGCTTCTTCCACGTCAGAACGTCCAAAGTAAACACTAATCAATTCTTGATTACTTTAAATGTTTACTTTTTCAACGTTATACCTTAAGCCACTACCTGTGGGGTATCATTAAATTCAGAAAAAATGTATTTTTCGTTTCTGCATTGAAAATGGTGGGTTGTGATTTAAAAAATTGTCGATGGCGGCATTGCTCGTGTAAGGGAGAGGAATAATAATTTTTGCAGAAAGAACTACTAACAAAATATTAAATCGACCAGTTCGAGCATCTTGTCCATTAGGCAAGACGGACTAATCTACTATGCTATTCGTAGTAGTACTAACCATACGCAGCAGGTGGCGTGTCAGGTGTCACTACATTATCTTTCCCTATAGAGCGGCCAGAACCAGAGTATTACAATGTACGCATGGACTAAGATGGATTAAGGCGGGCTAAGTGGGCTTAAAATACAATTCAGTCTGATTAAGACGGACTAATTCGGATTAAGATGGACTAAGTCGGATTAATATGGATTAATTCAGACTGAGGCGGACTAAATCGGAATTGACTCGGCTTAAAACAGACTATATCAATATTTTCTTTATAGCATACCTTTAACCTCCTTTACCAATGACATACTACGCGCTAAATATGTTTACGTGATGTTTGAAATGCTACAGGAAACAAAAATTATGTTTTTAATTTTTGGACCCTCGATATCTCGCCTGATATTATTTCGAGAACTACTTACTCGTAAACTAGACCACTACGTGTGGTGTATCATTGAATTCTGTAAAAATTGTAAGTACTTTTCGTTGAAAACGTTGGGTTGTCATTTAAAAAATTGTCGATGACGGCATTGCTCGTGGAGGGGAGCAGAATAATAATTTTTGCAGAAAAGACTACTAACAAAAAACGTGTTCGAGCATCTTGTCTATTATGTAAAATAGACTAAGATGAACTAATCGGATTAAGTTGGAACTAAAACGGACTAAAACCGGACTAAGTTGAATTAAGATGGACTAAGTCGGACTAAGGTCCTGTTTTTCAAAGGATCCAACACAAATCCGGAACTAGATCCTGCGTGCAAAATTATGAAACGTGTCTGACAACAGCTTCGTTGCTATGATACAACCAATCAGAAAGCCGGTATCATAGCAACGAAGCCAGTGTCAGACTTAATCCGGTGTTTGTTCCTTTGAAAAACTGGACCTAAGGTGCTTGGACTAAGTTGAACTAAATCTACAGGTGTACGCGGGAATTATTAGGTGGTTGACCCCTCGAGAGAAAACCTTCGATAATGTTAAAAGTTTTTTCAGTTTTTCTGCCCTTTTATCAATATTTCTTTTCACAATTTTAGTTAAGATGTTTAACTCGCGAGAAGTTAAACTACTAATTTATTAATGTCGGCAACAAAAATAAATTAAGTGGAATTATTCTATTTTAATAATAATTTCGGTCGTGTTGTTTTTGATTACTTGCCAAAATTTCTTATTTGAAATGCTGGAAGATATATAAATATATTTACATTTTTCGTGTTAAAGTCACTGGGTTTTCCGCATATGAACATTAATATACTCTTCGGAAAATCATTTGACCGCACAAATTTGTAATGCGTAAATTTTAAAGATGCGTGAGTTATTCACAACTGTTACCGTAAATATTATGATGACTTTGTTACTAAAAAGGAAAATCGACAAATAAACAGAAAACGAAAGTTTAGTTTTCTTGAAAAGAGAAAAGCAATTAAAGTTAGATTTGTTATTATTAAATCAGATGCTTTGTAATGAGTTTGCCGAATCTGAACAGCATTCATTATATATATAAAACCGGCCTAAACCGGCATTTTTAGGAGAAATTAATTTCTTTATAAACGGATATCGTGCCAGACCACACTTATGAATTAATTATGAACCATCTTAATGACTGGCGCATTTCTAAGCAAAATTTTTTGTATATGAATACATACTATCTGAATATAACTTCTCGACTTCGGTTTCTAATGTCGATTTCTTTTATAAAGGATAGTTAATAGAATTATATTTTCTTTCTTTCAGTTTCAACTTCATTTTAATTTCTGATATTCTAAAGGTGGGTACAGACTTGAGCAAATTTGCGCGCACGAACAGTTTGCTCGTACGAATGCTTGAATGTGGACGCTAATAAATTGGTTCGCACGCACAAATTATTCGTGCACGCATGCGATCCGTAGCTTGTCGGTCTCGGTGCCATGCTCAAAGGAAATTGTGCGCGCAGTTTGGACGGCAAAACATCGGTCTTGTCAGTTCTTGTTTAGTTGTCGATGTAGAAGTATATGTATATGCAGGTTTATAAGGAATGGAGTGGACGACAGAAAATGTAATCCAATTAATTGATGGATGCGATAAATTTTCCATTTTATGGGATCCAAAAAATGAGTAGGAGCTATGTCAGCCATATTTTCGTGAAATCACACGAACAACTGGATCACGTTCGTGCGCGCAGGCATGTCAAGATGAACGTAAACAAATTAAATCACACGCACGAATGTTCGTGCGCGTACACTGTTCGTGTGCGTAAATTTGCTCAAGTCTGTACTTACCTTAAAGGTAAGTACAGACTTACTTACTTACTTACTTACCTTTAAGGTAAGTACAGACTTGAGCAAATTTACACACACGAACAGTGTACGCGCACGAACATTCGTGCGTGTGATTTAATGATGAACGTAAACAAATTAAATCACACGCACGAATGTTCGTGCGCGTACACTGTTCGTGTGTGTAAATTTGCTCAAGTCTGTACTTACCTTAAAGGTAAGTAAGTAAGTAAGTAAGTCTGTACTTACCTTTAAGGTAAGTACAGACTTGAGCAAATTTACGCACACGAACAGTGTACGCGCACGAACATTCGTGCGTGTGATTTAATTTGTTTACGTTCATCTTGACATGCCTGCGCGCACGAACGTGATCCAGTTGTTCGTGTGATTTCACGAAAATGTGGCTGACATACCTAGCTCCTGCATATAATTTTTTATTTCGGTTGAAATGCTGCTCATTTTTTGGATCCCATAAAATGGGAAATTTTTCGTATCCATCAATTAATTGAATTACATTTTCTGTCGTCCACTCCATTCTTTATAAACCTGGATATGTACTTCTGCATCGACAACTAAACAAGAACTGACACGGACCGATGTTTTGCCGTCCAAACTGCGCGCACAATTTCCTTTGAGCATGACACCGAGACCGACAAGCGACGGATCGCGTGCGGGTTATGCGCGCACGAATAATTTGTTCGTGCGAACCAATTTATTAGCTTCCACATTAATTTGAGCATTCGTACGCGCAAACTGTTCGTGCGCGCAAATTTGCTCAAGTCTGTACCCACCTTAAGAGACATTTCTTCTTTCTCTTATTCTCAATTCATAATCGAAGTGGCCTTCAGGCCCGAACTTTTTATGTTTTAATAATGATCATGACTGCATTTTAAAACTTACGTAACATATTACATAGAATATTACGTTATTAAGATCGGTACTGTAATGAACTCCTACCCCTACCCTTATTCCTTATAAGTTTCTACCTGTCTAACTACCTGTTCAGCCCTAATAAATTGGTGTAGTCCCATTTCGTGCGTTCCCGTTTCGGGCTGCGATGAAATTTGTGCCGTTTCGTGCGTCGCCCCAAACCTCTACCTGGTTTGAGTGCCGTTTCGGGCGCTGACCTACTGATAATCCAGTAAGCCCCTAATTCCAGTTTATCTTTACAACACAACGCTGTTAATAACTAGACTTCAATGCGGAATTGTATGTTGATTTCGCTACTATTGTTTTCAAATAATGTTTTTGTTTTGGGGGGGGAGACTTAAACGCTCAGCTCACTTCGCGAGCTGAGCTTGCCCAGACCAGAAATAGTGGGCCGTGGAACAACTTTTTTGGCCGTATTCAGTGACGGGCAACTATAAAACAAAGCAGTAGGTACGTTTTATATGCCTTTATTGCAACAAGTACCTATAACGCGCGAACTGGCACTATTTAATTACCCAGTAAATTCTCGACGCACGAATCGGCACGAAAACCGGTAGAAACCCAAAAACGCACGAAACGGGAAGATACCAATAAATTTACCTCATTTAGAATTTATCCGAATTGATTGATTGTCGAAACTGTCACCATTGGTTTTAGATAATCTATGTAAATGGATTTGGTTTCAGTTGCATAAACCCTTTTGGATCTGTTTGCTTTTGCCTCCGTTTGGGGATATATTTCCCCTTTTTTGGCAACCTTGGATAAGATATAAAAAGTTTTTGTAAGGAGCATAGGTCAGCCCTCTTCGAGCGTCAAAACTTAACTTCCTGCCCCGTTAATATTTCTCCGGCAGCTTTCTAATGAGCCCCCGCTACAGGGAACATGTTTAAACATTTTTATCAGTTTGTGTACTGGAAAAGCAAAACAGGACAAATTTCCTAGAACTATTTTTACAGGTATCACGAAATAACGATGTACTTATAAACCTATACAAATAAATCGATGCCCTACGTAAAAACATTATTAATAGTAAAGTTAATTAGAAAAATTCTGTGTAACGGTCATTTGTGAGATTAATTTGTCTGAAATCCGATATTCAGAACAATAATTTGTATTTATAAATAATAATATTGTAACGTATTTCGTTTTTACACACAATTTATTTACAGTGACTTTAATATGTACAAATATTTACAATGATTAACAAAAGTGATTTGAGAACATGGAATTAACAAAATAAACAATGACAGCAAAATATACAAGCAGCAAACAAACAACAACAAGCAATTTCAAGAAAACACTTAAACAATGAATTACCTAACCTAAACAATCCACAGTATACAAATCAACCGTTCAAACTTCTCTAAGACACTCTTATAACCAACGGTTAATCGCGTACGAAGACGCTCCGGTACACATAAAAACGCCACCAAAGAATTCGCTCACTCGTGTACCATACCGACACTAGTCGCGTTACACAACAGTTCTCGTGCCGTCTATAAATTATCGCCCGGTTCTATTATCGCTTTGACATCCGCTTCGAACTTCCAAACTTCAGACTGTCCACTCGGCTTCTTGCTTCCCATTTTATAATGGTCTTAGAAGATTCTGGAAAATTATCGATCGAACATTGTTCCAGAAAGAGAATTTTCGAGCAATAGAAAATTATAGACTATCTTTTCGGGAGTCAAGGTCAGCGCCGTAATAAAAACAGCTATGTTTGCAGCGTGAGTCACAACCAGGGGCGTCGCTTGCGGGGCAAAAGTTCGTATCAATATTGTTCATTGCTTGTAATATTAACCTATTATTTTTTAGAAGTTCAAAATTGTTTGTTGCCAAGAAGTTTTATCCGATTTTTACTAATACTACATTGACGAAAGATAACAGGAAGAATATCTTTCATCAAACACAAACCTTGCAATTCCATGAAGTTTGTTGGTGAAATAAATTAATTGCGATTCGACAAAAAGTCCGCTTTCGAAAGAACCGTGTAAGAAACAGGAACTGGTCCTGCTATATTTTTGAATTTATGTGGTCGTTCTTTTCGTCAACGCGTGAAATAAGCGAAATGCATTACGAATTGCGTTGCGCAAAGTGAATCGGTCTTTAGGCTTTGGCTTTGAGAATCGGTTGAATGCTAGCGATTCAGTCATTATTACAAGAGAAGTGCTTGGGACTAATTGGTACAGGTTGGATTGTCACGATTGAGGTTCAAGGAGCTATTTAAGCCAAATGAATAATTTATTAGCCGTGGATTTGAATTGATTCTGATAAGTATCAGCGTGATTAACCCTCGAACCGATGGAAATCACCGTGATTTTAGTTAATCTCTTGTATCTTTTCATATTTTTTGTTTGTTGGGTGATGCGTCTAGGTGCCCAGCCACAATTCTGTTGATCAATTATTAGAAGATAGGGGTAGCTATTCTGCCAATTACTGTTTGTTGGACGACACTTTAGTCAACTCCGGTCGTTTCCACCGTTACTGGGTAGTCAGTCAACAGTAGTGTAAGGATCAAGTTATGTCGACGTCTAGGAGTCTCCTGGTGCACAACCACGTTGTCGTTTTGCCGTGGTCGTCGCGATTTTCCAATTTCACTCCCATTAATGAGCATTTATGGGACAACAAATTTAATACAATTGGAAGTGCAAATTTTGTAAGTATACCTAAGTGAAATCAACTAATCTATGTAAAACACAATTTCCGTCGAGTTTTGTACACTATCTTTCTTACGACGAGAGGTTAACCATCTGATATTCAGCTTGACAGTAAAGTTCTGTATATTCACAAAATTTAAATAAATTTGTAATATCTTCACATTTTGCGGATGTGTGTTGTTCAACCCAGAAGAACGCCGGCATATTTCTACTTTCGCTGCTCATGAATATATTCGCGAATGTCCTGATGAAATCTTTGCCTAAATATTAAAGTACCTCCTGAACCTCGTTTTAATGTTAATGTCAGCAACGTTAATGTTATCATCTACTGCAATACTGGCGTGCTAGTTATTACCTTCATTAACAACGTAGTCACCAATGTCTTGGCCGTAACCTGTAATTAATACCGTTTTCAAATATTTAATTTATGTTGGTATTAAAGCTTTATTACTTTATATTTAGGTTTAAATCTGTATAACACATAACACATTTGTTCATTATGATTTGGTTATAAGTAAATTGTATTTCAGACTTCATCTTCTGAAAACATAGTGTACTAGCTACATATTTTGCGGCACTCTTAAATCTGATGTGAAATAATCATAAATAAATCTTTTAAATCTCTTTAATAGGCGCTTAAATGAGACCACATCTTCAAAGAGTAATGTGAGAGAAATTGGCGAACTATGTATTTGTATTTATGAGGGAAATGCAAAATATTCCACCGAAAAGTTTAGACATGTTCAAAGATATATTGGCAGGCGTTAAAAAATTTCTGAGTATTGGAAAACGAGATTTATGGCTCTATAAAATAGTTGTTAAAAAGTCGTTTGGTGTGTTATAGAGCCACTCTGAAGTTCTAATAGATATCTTTCCAAATTTTACGAAAAGCCAATATCAATAACTGTGTTATGCAAAATTATGAACCCAACATTTATTTTAAAGTTTTGTAAAATAACTGCAGGGAAAATCTGCGTTGTCACCTGGAGTGCAATGATTGATGAGAAATAGAGGGAGTTCTTTTGATCTTGTATATGTCATAGGCATAAAGCAACCTTAGGCACCTAGTCATTTTCCTAGGCATTTGTTATTTGCCACATGACACTTAGGAAATGCCTAGGCAAATACGTTGGTTTTCGCTAAGTTGTTTTTGGGCAAAATTAAGGTAAATTATTTGAATCGTATATGTAGGTATAAATAAAAAAATAATTTTATTTAAATTGTTATTCCAATCAGAAATTTCAATCAAATGTAAATCTGGAAAGGTTGGTAGATATAAATTTAAGATCTCGTTCATAAAATTCCTTCTTCCGTATTTTCAGTTTACTGGCACTATTATTGGTGATCAAAATCAATATTCTCTCTGCCACTTCAACTCGTTCTAAGTTTGTGTAGATTCCATTGGAGATAGCCGTTGAGTAGGGAAACAACAGAGCTTACGGCAATAGACCAGGAGGGGCGACTGCATCATAACATTTAGCGGGAAGAAAGCAGATGTGCACAATAAACAAATTCTGTGCTTGATAAGCGCAGGCTGCGTTGGTGCGTTCTTTTCATGATACTGTGGTGCGCGCGTGAGGGATATCGCTACTACGCCACATTGTATTTGATTATCGTTTAAATTTTACGTAAAATAGAAAATATTTCTATTAAGTACATAAATTAACCAATAAAATACGATTCGTTATAATTGACCTCTCGAGTATCCCTTATATCTGTATTCCTTCCCCGAGTTCCTTTCAGGTATGTTCATGTTCAGTCATACTATTGTATTACATCTGCATTTTTCATCATGGACGTCTTACATATATAAGCTTTACTTGTTATTTTTGCTTTAGGATATTACCATGTGTAAATTGTTCATAATTTCATGGTTTCCTCCCTCCTTTTATCAATCAAGTTGGTAGCCTCTCATTGTGATAGTTACTTTTCATTTTACAGATCTATAATTTTCTCTATCGTTTGTCATTTTCCAACTGTTTTTCGGAAAAGTTAGGTTAGAATAATTTCAATTTTGACGAACTCGCGCCCTAACCTACATATTTTTAAAAAATTTATACACTGTGTCATTTTTATTGTTTGACTTAATAATTTGTTTATTACATTGTTTCTATGGACTGCTATACAGTGAATTAATTATAAAGTTACATTAGTTTACCACCTGTTGGATGTTAGTGGATTATGAATTTTGTGATCATGTTTTTATATGGAAGTTTTTCGTGTCCTTTTCTGATGAGTTCAGCCTTTCTTGCGTTATTTATGTAAGAATTTCCACGTCACTGTAAGTTTTGTAATTTTGTAGTTTTCACTTTTTCCATCCTGGCTGTTGCATTATTTATATTTGCTAGATTTCCTGAAGAAGGATTTAAATATATCCGAAAGCTTGAATAAGTGATAGGTAAAGGGAGTTTCATTTTCTCAGCCCTTTGGCAGCATCCCCATGTGCTCTTTGTTATTTTATAATTTATTGACCAAAATTATCATAATTTTCCTCATAATTTTCAATAGTTCCACCTTGTACATCATCCTCCACAGTTTTAGATTGTATTGTTTTCTGAATATGTAAATTTTTTTCTAGTGCAGTTTTTTCCCAGTAGCATGTCGTGCATATTCAAGATCATAAAGTAACAAAGCAGTTGAACGCCACAACTGCACCCACACTTTGTGCACATACATTATAGCATTCTATATTTGCTTATCGAGTTAATTTTAGCAAGCAATGCTCTCATATTGCACCTTCAGCAAATCCATATACCTACAAATCAATACCTATCTATATTCCAAACACATTGTAATATAATTCAAAGACGTGTTTACTTAGATCAACTTGTTCTAAATGCATCAGATTTTTATACCCTCCCGACTCTATTTATCAGCAGAGTGAAATAAAGTGCACTTCATATTGTATTTGCAGGTCATAGATTAGTGGGTGTAAAATTCGCGGCTTCCCCTCTATCGATTTTAGCCTTGCATTTTCCAGCCACCAAACCGGTGTTGTTTTCGTATTGGACCGTCTGCGGGCACCTCCAGGGATGCAGGTACTGACTACAGCGCATATGCTTTTTAGAGCCTCAAGTTTCACTGCACCGACTAATGAAATGTTGAGTTTATTTCGCCGGTTCAGAAATGTTTCATTGAAAGTTAAAAAAACATCATCATAAGGTTCTCAGTCCGAAGACTGGTTGGACGCGTACCTCCATTCTTTTCTATCCTGAGCTAACCTACGCATTTCCCTAAAAGTAGAACATCCTACATCCCTAACTATTTGAGAGCAGTAGTCTAATCTAGGCCTACCCCTACCTCTTTTTATTCCTATCTCTGACTCTAGTATGTCACGAACTATTCCTTCGTGTCTTAGAAGGTGTCCTACCATCCTATCTCTCCTACTCTTTATTGTTTTCCATACCTTTCGCTTTTCCCCAACTCTTTCTAATACTTCCCTATTGCTAACCTTATCTATCCACGGTATCTTCATCATGCGTCTGTAGCACCACATTTCAAACGCTTCTACTCTTTTTCTATCCGCTTCTCCTATTGTCCAAGTTTCGCACCCGTATAATGCCGTACTCCATACATACGACGTTAAGAGTCTCTTCCTAGTCTCTATATTAACCGTTCTCGAGCATAACAGTTGTTTCTTTTTGTTAAACGCAACTCGGCCCTGCGCCATTCTTTGTTTTATATCTTTAGTGCTCCTACCGTCTTGAGTTATTTTACTTCCTAAGTAGCAGAAATCCGCGACCTCCTCTATCTTCTCATTTCCAATTTGTATTTCCATTTTAGTTCTATTTTCACATCCCCTACATACCAAAATTTTAGTTTTCTTTTTATTGATTTTCATGCCGAAGCCCTGTGTCAAAACTGCTTCCATTTCATTCAGAGCCGCTCCTAATTCTTCTTTGCTAGATGCTAACACTGCTATATCATCCGCAAATCTGAGCATGTTAATAGTTTGGCCCTGTACATTGATCCCTGAGGCTGTTCTTTCCTTAACAATATTAATCGCATCTTCGATATATAAGTTGAAAACTAGAGGTGACAATACACATCCCTGTCTCACTCCCTTCCGGATATCTACTTCCCTTTGTTCCTGCTCACATTCTATAACTGCCTTTTGCTCTTTGTAGAGATTATGTATTATTCTTCTGTCCCTGTATTTCATCCCTACCTTTCTCAGCACTTCGAACATCTTCCCCCATTTTACGTTGTCGAAGGCTTTTTCTAAATCTACAAATCCTATATAGACGCTCTTTCTCTTTTCTATCGTTTTTTCTATAATTACTCGTAAAGCTAGAATGGCCTCGCGCGTTCCTCTATTTCGTCTAAATCCGAACTGATCTTCTCCTAATATTTCTTCCGCCTTTTTCTCCATCCTTCTTTGCACAATTCTAGTTAAAATTTTTGACGCATGGGAAGTTAAACTGATAGTTCTAAAATTTTCGCATCTATCCGCGCCTTTTCTTTTTGGCAAAGCTACTATGATGTTCCGTTTGTAATCTTCTGGAATCTCGCCTGTCAGGTATATGCGACTAACTAGTTTAAATAAACGATCTATTACCTCTTGACCTGCGCACTTTAAGATTTCTGCCTGCAAGCCATCTATACCTGGTGCTTTATTATTCCTTAAACTTTTTAGTGCTATCTCAAACTCTTCTCTCATTATAGGACTCCCTAGGTTATCCCCCTCTACACTGCTTTCGCTTTCTAATATATCTTGCACTTCCTGTCCCGCATATAAGTTTCCTAAATATTCTTTCCACCTATCTGCCTTCTCCCCACTTCCGATTAGGATATCTCCTGCCTCATTTCTAATGTTTTTGGTACTAGATCCAATTTCTCTAAAATTTCTCCTAATTATTTTATATGCTTCATCAGTCTTTCCTACTTCGAATTTATCTTCCACTTCTTTGCATTTATTATCGATCCATTGCTCTTTCGCTTTCCTACATTCCCGAATAATTTCCCACTTGATCGCCTTATATCTTTGTTTCCCTGTTTCATCTAACCTATTTTTATATTTTCGCCTTTCCTCTATTAGACTCACAATATGTTTTGTTATCCAGGGTTTCCTACTTTCATTCTGTTTATGACCCAAAATATCCCTAGCTGAGGAAACTAAACTATTTTTAATGCAATTCCATTCTGCCTCTATGTCCCTAACAATATTTCCACCCGTGCCCTTTAGTGCTTCGTTTGTCTTTTTCTCGAACTTATTGCGCATATCATCATCTTTTAGTTTCTCTGGGTCAAGATACCTTCTTCCGCTTCTTTTTTTCAAAATTTTAAATTTAAGATTGGCTTTCATAACGACTATGTTGTGATCACTATCTATATCTGCTCCTGGATAACTTCTACAATCCCTAACTTGATTTCTAAATCTTTGCCTAACGAGAATGTAATCTATTTGATATCTCCCTAAGTCTCCTGGCATCTTCCACGTATAGCATCTCCTAACATGATGGTGAAATAGAGTGTTCGCGACCGTTAAGTTATGTTTATCGCAGAACTCTATCAGTCTAACTCCCCTATCGTTCCTATTGCCTAATCCAAAGGGGCCAACTATTCCGCCCTCTCGCCCTGTGCCTACGACTGCATTGAAATCTCCTGTAATTATTAAATTTTCGTGCCCTCTCACAAAATCTAGCACATATTCAATATCACTATAAACTGCCTCTACGGCCTCATCACTGTAGTTAGAAGTGGGCATATATACCTGTATTATTACTGTTTTTACAGGTTTCGAATCTAACCTAACCATAACTACCCTGTCACTTTGCTGTAAGAAATTTTCTACACTCTGTCCTACTTTTTTCCGCATAACAATTCCTACTCCCGAATTTCCTCCTACAGATCCTGTGTGTATTACTCTAAAATCTCCGCTCCAGAAGTCTCCAGCTTCTGGCCATCGCACTTCACTGATACCTACTACGTCTAATGCTAACCTATCCATCTCAATTTTCAAATTCTCTAACTTCCCTACTTGTTTCATGCTTCTAACATTCCACGCTCCGACTCGTGAGATGTTACACTTATCATTTCTGATGACTCCCCCCGAAGCAGTCCCCGCCCGGAGATCCGAATGTGGGACTATTTTACCTCCGGAATATTTTACTCCAGAAGGTGCCATCATCATAAATTAAAGTACGCTGTACTAGGGATAAAATAATGTGGTGGTTTCCCGTTGCCTTCCACATCGCAGTAGTGTGTATCACAGTGCCATACCGACCCTCGCGATCTCTGCCACTATGATTACTGAAAGAGCTGCTGCCCCCTTCCAGGGACTTGATTTAGTCTGGCTTCTCAAATAAAAACCCCTCCAATATGGTTAAACCTATGGTTCGGCTCTTCATATCATTGAAGCGCGCAAGCCATCCCACCCGTCCCAGTATTACTAGAACTGCGTCAAGGTACAAGTCCTTTGGGATAGCGTTTAAAAAACACGAATTAAAATAAACTTTTGTTACCAAAATCTGGTTTCGTAAAGTAATAATCGATTTAGCGAGCCCAGTGGACTCTAGCCTCGGTTAAGGCAAGGAACAAAATGTTTTATAAAAACGGTTTGTTCAATTCCAGAACACACTGACTTGTCAGAAATGCCCGTGGCCAAAAGCAAAGAATACTGGTTGCTTTCTGGTTTCTCTAGGAGGTGTCTACCAAACCATACTGGACTTCCCCAATAGCGACAAAATATCCTTAAACAATGGGGAAAACCCGCAAATTTTGAAAATGATCCTATTGAATAGTTTACTATCCAAAACAAGTTCCGCAATTTTCGTTTTTTATATTTGAGAGCTATTTTCGTCACAATTAAATACGAAACGAGCATCACACTTGGAACGCAATATTTGAATGACGCTGCGACGAACGTGGCCTACAGATTAGGTAGGGATTTTAACATGCGCAAACCGATCCGTTAACACCTTGAGCTCCCGCTCATTCTTCGACTCCGCCCCACTTTATTCAGGGAGACGCACTATATCACGGCGCAACGGATAGGCCTCCTATGTCACAGAAAGCGCGCGTTTCAGCCCTCCCGGTTATGCTGCTTTTCTAGTTGCATGTTTTTCTTTTAGCACGACACATAATCAAAATTTTTACGTGGTACGCGATACATATTCAATTTGTGCTTGATATTACAGTACTAAAAGTTATAAATTCGATTAAGCGGGTCTTCCCCATTCTCATCTCTTATGATATATTACGGTTGTGTTATACATGATAAGTTGTAATTATTAACAAACTATGCGCTGTACAGATTGTAAATGGGACCTATCGCACCACAACTCCCCAACTCTATACATGGCTAGCTGTAAAGTCTGATAATGGCAAAGTTGGTGAACGATTTGCGAATTAGTTGGTGGGAGTTTGTTTGGAATATAAATTTACCTCACAACAAAAATGGGTTTTTGTTCGTTGGTCACTGTGATCTCTAAACAAAATTAATAACCGTAAACTGAAATAAATTGTTTTTATAGTAATACTATTTAAATAATAATAATAATAATAATAATAATTGTTTTATTTTCCCAAATTACAAATACAGCACAACATGACAAAAGAAAAATTGGAAAAAATCACAAGGTATTAATTCAGGCAGACGAAAAATTCGTTCCCCGTTCTACCATTAAGACCTTGACAAAAATAAAATAAAAAATTCTGCAGCTACATATACAATGATTAAATTAAAATTAACATCCCATGCAGGCTCGCAATTCCGGAATGATCCACCCAACGAGCCAGTCGCTTCCGAATACCCCCATCTCGCATGTCGCCAAAACCCCGAACCGCGCGCCACACCACCATCGCGTATTCACGCATCTCCGCCATGACAAACAAACATACATTGAAATCACCTCCCCATCTGTCTATTAAAGTAACATTCAAATAAATTGTTTCTAAATCCAATCTTTGTACATTTTTTCAATTCAGAGGGGAGTGCATTATACATTTTAGAAATGTAAAAAAAAGAAAGAGCGTTCGTATAAAGAAGTTTTGTGAAGAGGTGGAGTAATAAGGCCCCTGAATCTAATGTTTATATTATGCACATCTGTGCGAAATTTAATTTTATTGGAGAGGTAAGTTGGTGATTTACTCACTATAATATTGTGGAACAGACAAAGCGATTGCAAGTTAAACCGATTCTGCATATTCAGCCAGCCAATATCCAACAACTTATGAGATATATGGTCGAACTTGCGGATTCCGTATATGTACCTCAAACAACAGTTCTGGATCTTCTGAATACGTCCCATAGTAACAGAATCCAAACCCGGCGAAAAAACAGGTGAACAAAAAGTAAAATGCGACAAGATAAGCGATTCGCAAAGCATTGCTTTAGTGGTATAAGGCAGATAATGTCTATGAGGATACAATAGTTTTAAACCGAAAACAGCTTTCTGAATGCATGTGGACACATGCTTTCTGTATCTGAAAGTACTATCCATGTAAACACCCAAATTTTTCACAGAGTCCACCATAGGGACTGGAACATTATTGATCATTAATGAGACATCACCCATACGCAAGCTGTTTACTGTATGTTTACGACCAAACATGAGAAATTGGCACTTTGATGGATTTAAAAATAAACCGTGTTCTTCAGAAGTCCTATGTATTGTAGCCAGATCGGAATTAATACGTTCCATTGCTGATTTAATTTCGTGCGGAAAAAAAGACAGGTATAACTGGGTATCGTCAGCATATGCGTGATAGTCACAGAATTGCAGAGAAGTATAAAGTTGGCTGGTATAAATTGAAAATAAAATGGGTCCCAAAATAGATCCTTGCGGAACTCCAGATTGTAAATCTTGTATGGACGACACCTCTCCATCGAGCATGACCACCTGTGACCTATCTGCCAAGTAATTCTTTATTAAATCAACGGAACTGCTACCGAGACCCATGTATCCAAACAGAGTGCAGAGAATTGAATGCTGCAGGGTGTCGAAAGCCCTGGAGTAATCCAACAGGACCAAGGCCGTCAATTTGTTCATATCAGATGCCTATAAAATGTCATCGGTCTGTGCTACAACTATAATTCTTGCGAAATCCAGACTGATTATGAGGCAATATATCATATTTAGATAGATGTTCATTAAGTTGCTGACACATAATCTTTTCCAGGACTTTCGACAAACACGGAAGCATGCTAATGGGCCTAAGATCTTTTAGTTCAACAGGGTTCTGAGTCTTAGGTAACGGCCTAACCACAGCTCGTTTCCATGCCTCAGGAAACTTGCCCTCAAGCAGGCAACTATTTATAATATTAGTTATGAAGGGGATAATGTATGGACAACACAGTTTTAACATACTCACGTTCACACCATCAACTCCAATCGAATTTGCTCTAAGACCGCACACAACACCAAAGACAATCTCGCATGACACCAACTCAAATTCAAAAGTACTTACATTGGGTAGTTTATTGTTACTATAATAGTTCAAAATTTCACCAGGATCCGCCTGATATTGAGGAATACTACTCGGAAAATAATCATTAATTCTGTTCACATCTTTAAGACTATCAGGTATACTATTTTTGCTATTTGAAGTAATCTGAAGTGCTTTTAACTCGGTCCACACAGTCTTTGTGTCATTAGAACGCAGTTTAAACTGAAAATAAGCCCTCTTCTCGTTACGAATTGCAACAATCGTAAAGTTTCGCAACTCCTTATAATACTCCCAATGAACAGCGAGTTTAGTTTTTCGGAATCTTTCCCTTGCCTTATTTCTTAAAGATATTAGCAATTTAATATTTTCCGTGATCCAAGGGGGTGATCTGGGACGAGACACTCTGATAGTCCTAACAGGGACATGAACATCAAATAGATTCAACAAACTCCGTGTCAAAAACTGGACTTTCTGGTCAATGTCTTGAATAAAATATATATCAGACAGAGGTAACGATTCCAAATCATGACTAAAGGCAGAGTTGTTGAAGTTTTTGTAACACCGATATGTATAAGAGAATGGTTCAAAAGTCGAAGAACCTACATCGTATTTACAAAAAATGAGTTCATGGTCAGAGATGTCAACATTGACAGTCCCTGACGCAGAAGTTATATTATTATCAGGGATCAAAATCAAGTCAATCAGAGTAAGCGAATTTAGAGAAATCCTGGTAGGCTGGTCTATGATTTGTCTCAAACCCAAAGCGTCCAACGAACTTCGGAGAAACTGTGCATCTGGATTCTGAGGCCTTAGCATATTTATGTTGAAATCCCCCAAACAACAGAAGCTGTCGGTCATGGCCAAAAAGTGAGATGAGGCGTGACGGTGGACTTCGAATACCCCCTATTTGTATTTAAAGCTTAAAACTATCAATGAAATGGAAAACACAGACGGACTACTTAATGCTCCTAATAATGGCTTTCTGGACAAGATAAGATAAAGAGTAAAGTGGTTGCATTTTCTTGGTCGCCCAAGTTCTAACTTATAACAAAAGCTCAAGCAGATTTTACTCGTAGAGCACTTTGGATGCATAAATAGAACATGGATGGAGAGTATAAAAACTACATGCATCAGTTAGTGTGATAGCAGTGAAGATGCTTGATATCTTGCCTGAGCGAAAGACGACTGTTTCTCATTAATTTTTTGTATTCGTTAAAAGTCGCTTCTATCACTATTTATATTCGTTACTGAGTATTCGTTTCTCGTTACATTTCGAAACGCTGCGCTATGGATTGAAGTCATTATGCGTGTAACGTGTATGCATATTACTCGTATGCAGTGTAGGAGGTGAAGTAGAGGTACGTACCTAGGTACTAAAAGTCTAGACGAACGAAACTGTTTCGGTTAAACGGGAATAAGAAGTTGAATATCGTGGCAAATTTTTGCTTGAGACCTATATTTTGGGATTCCGAGCAAACTTTCTTAATTAATTCCTTATATTAATTAGTTCGACCCTTGTCTATCATATATAATGTATATAAACAAGGGTTCGACGTACAATAAGACCATTTTCCATTTAGCCGAAATAGTTTTTATGGCCTTCTCGTATAAGATTGAATGTATTAGACCGAGTTGTCAAGGAGAGCTTTATACAAGCAAATTTTTTGTCTGAACAAAAATTTGATGCGATGAGTAACAAAAGAGATATTTGGCGGTTACGTACTTTTTGGGACACCTGAATATGTTTTATAATACAACAGATTGCTTACTGCTAAAACACAAGGATAGCTACTGATCTGTGTTGTGTAAAATGTTTAAGTTGATGTAGAACAGTTGAAAATAAGAGGATATCAAAAGAAAAATACCTACAACATAAAAAACCAAACTATTGCCGCCCGCTTTATATTCGTTTATATTTTGTATAATTAGCCTATAAAGCACGCGCCGCATATACGCACGGCAATCCATCAAGTGAAAAAATGATGAGACGCAAGACTTCAACAAGTAGCGAAATCACGAAATGACTCCAGCAACCAGAGAGTAACGAAATCACGATATGAAACAATATAGCAAATGGAATAGGAAAGTAGGCGTGTGTTGTTTCGGGCTTGCGCAATTAAAGTACTCGAAGAACGAATATTTGTCGAAATTAGTATTCGTTACTTTCGCTACTACCGGAATAACGAATACTTTGTAACGAATACTTGATATTTTCACATCTAAAGCTAAAGCTACTTGCGGCTGCAGGCTCGAATATCACTTTGGCTCCCTGGCTGCCGCACGCGCAGTATCATTGTTATACGTCATTCTTTCGCTATTCGTTAGCTGTGAAGTAGGTAGGTATCGCGTAGGGTATCGCATAGGGTTGGTAGTTTGATGTCCGTAGGCTGGGTGGGCTCAAGTCCCGTACCTAGAGGTTAGTTAATGTGTCTTGCGTTTTTACATTATCTTTTTTTACAAAAAATGCGTGTGTCAGGTCTTCGTCAGTTAAGTAGTCTGTTTTAAAAATGCATTCTGTGAGGTTTCCGTCAGTAAAGTGGTATGTTTCGTTGAAAGTGTGCTTGCGGAAGTCAGGGAGCCAAAGTGATATTCGTGTCTGCAGATGCACATCTGAGAACTAACCCGAACTAGGCAAGACGAGGCGGAGCACCTACTAGTGATGGGCGATATCGTGATTTTTCAATCACATTGTGAATTGTTACTGTGGTTTTTCTATGTCAGTGATTTTAAAACGTGACATGATCACGACTTTTGTAGTATTATACCGAAAACGAAGTGAATTAGATATCTATCGGTCGCCAGCGCCACACGCCAGAGTTTATTGTTGTTTGGGTTTGGTTAAAATGTGAAGTCCTGAAATTAAAACAATTAACTACTTAAGCACGAAGTCGCTTGCTCCATATGTTAAAACGTATGGCCGAAAGCAAAAATGGACCAATTTGACACAGCCAATCTTAACGCACGAGGTTGCTTGCTACACATATAAATTCTTATGGCAGTGAGCGAAAATGGACTTAAAGTATCTGAGTGATATACACTTTGATATCGATACGGGCGTACGTGATCACAACATTTCGCTGCCTCGCTAATCTCGCTATCGAACACCTCTGTGCTATCGAGCGAGGATAAGGAACGACGAAATGTTGTGATCATGTGACAGTTTTGTAGGACCTTTAGTAATAGTCGTTACCAGTGATTTTTTGATATAAGTGATAAAATCACAGTTCGTGAAATATCGTCCATCACTAGCACGTACCTCTGATGAAGAAATAGTGGTCCTGAGGAGAGCCGTCCTTTGGTAGAGTTGTACCCGCCATTATGGACTATAATTATGTTGATTTCGCACCGAAATACGGTTATTCTCAAAATTAATTTTGCTATTATAGGGGACTTATTAAAGAGGAAGCAGAGGAGAAAAGGCGGTGGTGATCAACTCACTTATTCAGTAACAGACCCCTGGGCTCTGGAAACGGATGCAATATCTCTTTGTGTGAAGAAGACAGAGGCCATTTTAAATATGTACCTACGTATTTCACAAGAACATCGTCCAAAGATGTTTCTTCCTCTTGAATACTGCAGCCAGTACAATAATTATTGGTGAACGAAATACTTTGACAGAAATAACGAAACAAGTAGTTCAGGTAGATTATTTGGTCAATTAACCATCTGATATCTTAGCAGGACACACTGAGGAGACCAAGGATATTGAAACGAGTGGACCCAGCTAGTTGCATTTAGAAGTAAAGAAACGGCGGTAATCACAGTCTAAGCGACTTATTTGTAGAATGCTGAAAACAGAATAATCAAACACGTGTGTATAATAAGTAGATACCTGCTATAAAGCGGCGGACACGGAATGTTCATCTGATGTTTTATAATGGAGTTTAAAGAAAGACATTACAAAAGCTTGCCGCAATCTCGCCGCCTTCAACCATGTCTGCTTCAGACACAAGCAGGTGTTTGCATACTAACTCTGGGTCTACCTCTTTAAATGTATTAATTTGAAGAAAACACGCACTAACCCTGTAATAATAACCCCACTTAGTATTGATTAGGAAAGGATGGTGGAAAATCCCAAATCACATTGAAGCAAACAAATATAAGTATTTCATATTTTGCACATCAACAAACTTAAATATAAGTATTTCATAGTTTGCACATCAACAAACTTACAGAGGCGTGTAATCTATTCAACAAAGCGACTTGTCTAAATTGTCTTAATTATTTTTACAAATACATATAAGTAATCAAACCATTCATGGTTCTAATATGAATGAACAAAATAACCAAAACTACAATATTTGAAAAGTGATTATGCCTCGGATTATGCCTAAATTGTAAACCTGATGTCGAACATTTGATTGTTCAAATAGTGAATAAAGTCTATTTACAGATATCCAATATTTGCTCAATTACGAACTTGTGTTTTAGCATAGCAGTTTTGGAACATGCTTTTATTTGCCAAGGCGCTTAAAGTTACCCAAAACTTTCACTATTTTGACGAATACATTAGTGTTATTCTCTTGGACATCGTATATGCATGCACAGTCTAATAATAATAATGACTTAAATAAAAGCATTAAACTTAATGTGATCCACATCAAACGTCAAAACGTTTTGCTAACATATGTATGTAAAATTATGTCATACTTATTTGAAGTTCATAAAATGTATTCACTATTTTTAAAATATAGTCTTGTCGTTTCCGTGTTGTTTGCCGTATTTTCTCCATATACTTGAATATTTTTCTCTCACCTTAGTTATACAGAAGCTGCTTGCTGTATCTTGATAGTCACACTAGAATCTATCGTTGTATTTTGCTTCTCATGCAACCATTGCATTAAGCTCTGGAAATATGGGGAACTTTTCATAATAAATTTTGTTCTTTCTCATTGTACCATTGCCGTTACTAAAATAAGTTATAAGTAAGTATGTCCGATTTCTTTTATTATTTTTTCGCCATTTGTCGATTGTCGTTATCATTAATTTTTATTATTGCTTCCTTCTTCAAGACAGTACCATAATTTTTCTTTGATTCCCAGATTCCCACACCTATTAGCGTCCTGGAAGACGACATTGTGATGTCATGTGCTACCACTGATCAGGCTCCGCATTCTTGAAAATGATGGGTCGTGATTGCGATAGACTGTATTCCACAATTATTTGTTTGATCCACCAAGCCAGATGATAATCTTTTTCCGGTTCTATGACTTTCAACTCTACCTTGAACATATTAGCCTCTCCTTTGAAAGGCTGCTAATGAAGTTAATAAAGTTGTCCGGTCGTGTTCGTTCGAAATTAGTGTGAAAGGGAATACCTATCTCTAATTTCACTACTGCTGAAACACTAAATATGTAATTGGTCTGTGTTGCATCCTAGGAACCGGCTTTTACTTGACTTGGTTGGTTGACGGGCTCTCTCATCACTGCAAACACGTGAGAATGATGAAGAGAATAGTTTTGAGTCGTATATACATCGTATTCTGCTAAGTATCTAACTCTTCACCACTGTTGTCAGTGTTTGTGTAACTTCACGGGTTACTACAGACATTATAATTGCCCACCACGAACTTGGTCCTTTGACTGCGTAAATTATTTGCCTAGGACCTTACAGACGGTTTGTAAGCCTACTTAAGTACAACGGCCATGGTTTAGATATTATTCGCACATTTCATTTACGGAAATACGTATACAAACAAAGAAGTTTATAGTAAAATCAGTTTCGTAATCACTAATCATATAACACATCATACTCAAAAATCGTAGCGTGTGAGATATGTACTATTCACGCACGTTTCCCTCTGAATGGGATTATTCTCTTTTAGAAGAAATTAGTCTGAAATATTTAACAGAGTTATTAAATAAGTTTTTTTAATCTAGTGGCTTGACATACTAATGCAACTATGTTATTGAACGTTTTCCTGTCTAGACATCCTGTATTAGCCCATTTTTTGGGATTTTGCCCAATGAGCGATTGGAATATTGGAACGTCCGTCTGACTAATGACACGACATATTTGTCTAGTTCTAAAATACTCGTATATATAACAGTTTATGTTTAAACGTGTTTGGCAGCGTTCGTGGTGAAAACCAAAATTTATCCCTAGCAGCACTCGAGTAGGAAATTAACTTTGAAACAAGATACCTTCACTAAACGTGCGTGATACTCTGAGGTAATTCACTGCACGAAATTCAAATGTGCCTGGTTGCGTTTGGTCTAAGTAGAGTAAATCAGATTGATTGTATGAACATTAATGTTCAAGCACTAAAATGATTAACGTAACAACTAACAACTAAAATCTATCCCAAATGAGTTCCAAGTTTTGCGTTTTACAATCATGAAATTTGGGCAAATGTGAAGTAGGTACCAAAAAAAATGTAGGTGCAAAAAACAAGAATTGCGGCAGTGGAATCGTCCTACATAGTTGAGCTTCAGAAAATTGAATAAGTGTTTATTATTATTGCGAGGTAGATTCCTGGCCCTTACTGAAGCTCTAGCTAGAGTTCATCTCGTATGTTCTGTCCCCTCAAAAAATTTGTCGAGAAAATATCTGCACATCTGCAATTACGTTTGATCCTACAAACGTCTCCAAAGTTTATATGCCTGGCTACTACAAGATTCAGATGTGCATGATGGGAAGTTTCTTCCTCTTCTCCACACATCCTACAATCAGAAATGTCCTTCACTCCAATAGTTGTCAGATGTATCATAAGTGAACATTATCTTGTAACCCAGGAGTCTCCCACCACAGCGCTATGTACAGTTTTAGTCCAAATGGTTCATCCCGTTCTCTC
The DNA here is from genome assembly GCA_963966045.1 of Xestobium rufovillosum. NCBI lineage: Eukaryota > Metazoa > Arthropoda > Insecta > Coleoptera > Ptinidae > Xestobium > Xestobium rufovillosum. The sequence goes on from OZ014500.1 coordinate 13,594,910, forward strand.
TCTCAAGCTGACTGGGCAAAACGATTTCACTTGGGCGTATGATTTTCGGCCTGATATAAAAGGCACCCTTACCCTTCATACGGCACTGAGTAGTTTGCACAAGGGTGAAACTTATGATGCTTTAATACCCTAATAGCAATATCGACAACGTCCCATCTGGGCCCGAGGCTTTGTAGGATGTTAACAAATAAGTTTATCCGATTGTACCTTCAACCCTATTTCCATCGAACTATAATTACTATTTCAGATGAAATAGGGGTTGCTTAAACGGTTTGGAGGACTGCAATAAGCATGCAGTGACATTTAAAATCCAAGGTTTTACTTGGAACACTTGTTTTTTTTTAATTTTAACTTCTGGATTGTATTAGACACGTTTTTCTTTTGCAGAAATTGCCTGGGAAAATGGAGTGTGGAGTAACTGGACCCTATACAAATGGCACATCAGCTGGTGGAATCCTGTCGGACGTCAGATCAGAACGATCGCCTTCAAAAGCGGGTTTACACGTGAATTTTAAAGAAAAAGGTGAAGTAAAGGAACGTAGAGAAAAATTTCTTACGGCAAAATATGGAAATCATCAAATGAGCCTCATCAGAAAGAGACTAGCAGTAGAAATGTGGCTGTACGAAGAACTAAAGAAATTGTATGAAACAGCGGTAAGTCAACAGTTTTTTTATAATTTAGTCCATTGTCATAGCAGAGGTAATAGCGCAAGAATGACAAAATTCGTGAATCGACCTGAAATTTTCAATGTCGCCATATTTCTCACTCGTGTTCAGCCGAGAGAAAAGTATAGTTTTTGCAATAGAAAACTGGTGAACCAAAAAATAATTTTTGAGTCGTAGTTTGATATAGGTAAGTCTAACAATGAACTACACCAATAAAAGCTCGCCATTTCTGAGTATATTGGTGTATTCCAGTGGACAAGACCTGTTAAAAACTTCATCGCATGCTACATGGTTTTGAAACAATAAAATTTTTTAAAGTTTCCTGGGTTACCAGGTTGCTGCTTAGCAACTCATTTCAAGCGAAGTCGCTATTTGTCAAATCAGTATTTGGCATCGTTAATAAAATATGAAAATGTCTATTAGACCTTTTCATTTCGTTAGTGCGCGTGCGCAGAATTGCACTGACAATCAGCTGTTCTTAGGACAGATATTGAACTTCGATATTTAATATTCGAAATTAAACAATAGAATACCAAATACGGAGAGTATTTGAAAGGCGGAAAATCACAAATGTCAGTTCCCAGTGATAACCCTTATAAAATTGTGAGGCTGAATCAGATACTTACCTTAATAATTTACATGTATGGACCGAATCCCGAAGGCGTCCCTGGTTTTTGCTTGAAACAATACAATTACGCAGGCGCATATAAATTTATTTTAAAGGTCTAACCAATCACGTAACCTAGAAAACGGCCAAGACTCTTTTCCATTTCGAATCTTGCCTCTTACACAGTTTCATCCACGCAACACAAGTCCTCACGTGCTCATCGGCTCGCTTATTGACTTCGATTTTCCTCAGCGTTAGGCAGAATTTTAGAAATGGAAAAAATCGTAGTCCAAAACGATAACCTGGTCTACCCTCTCTACTATTGCCGCTGCAGTCACCAAAAGCACAATGTTTGGTCGCGCCATACATTTTTAGTTCCGAACTATTACTAATTATAATTAGAAAATTTTTCTGTATATACCAAAGAATTTATAATAAACACTTTCAAACAATACAATGCCGTCCGAAACTGTCATGGCGCGATCGCGATAACAGTGAAATAAAATTTGCGCTACAATAAGAAATTTATAATAATAAGAAAGAGAAAAAGAACGAAAACAGAAAACTGTAAAAAAACCCGAATTGTGAAATAGGAACCTTGACCACCTTTTTTCCATTTTATTTAGTGTCCTACATTATTCTTTCCTGTATTTATATTTTTACTAGTAACCCAAATCTAATATCTTTTTTTATCTCATAAATTTAGGTTTACACGAAAACCACACACGTGAGTTCTAATTTTCAGTTAATGGTGGATTAAAGACCATTTTTTATTTGCTAAAGGAGAAGTTTAACTGAGAGTTAATCACCAAGAAAATACTTATAATTTTAATTGCTCATTTTATCTAAAATGGAACGGAAGACAATCTATATGTCTTAATTTTAGCACTCTTGCAAACCAGTGATAAAATTTTGCAATTAAACATCATTTTCAAGGAAACAGAATTACCTACTTAGCTAAAATATCTTAAACTGAAAAAGCTCCCACACTACGGCCTGTGATCTATTGTGCCACTTGATTTTTCCTCGCGGCTACTCAAGAAGACCTGTTTCTTTAATCAAGTCCAGAAGCTTGTTTGGTTCTACAGTTCTCAGTTTCAATTGGTTCAGTTTTTCCAATGCAAAAGTTTTTCATCGATATGGTGTATAAACCTCGCAGTTGCACAAGAGATAGAGTAGTGCTTCATCCTCTTCTTTGCATCCCCTGCAAACAAGATCCATCTCTAACTCAAGATTGTGGAGATGTCTGTTCAACCGACAGTGTCCTGTAGCAGTTCTCCTGCAGAATCCTCATTTGTTCCCGACCGAGTTTGAGAAGCTTTCGAGTCCTGTGACTTGAAGGATATTTCATGTGCTTCAGTGCGTCTGGTGCAATTCTGCAATTCATTGGCTCAAGGCCAATAAATTGTTTTTCTCACACTCTTCTTGCAAGTTTATGTACCTCCATGTTGGCAGCTATATTGGCATGACCTGGAGTTCATATTAGTATTACATTGTTTTCTGCCGCTAGATTACCTAGTGTTTGGAGGCATTCCAGAATTAGTAGGGATTGAATTTCTACAGACACAAATGCTGCTAGGCTATCTGGAGATACGTTTGTTACTGTAGTCCCTCTCCATTACCGTTCTGGCGTAGGTTGAGATGGCGAATAACTCAACCTAGGTTGATAGATATACTATCTCCCGGTATGCCATAAACTCTAGCTCCAACCTTAGCTCCAGTTTACGGTTCAATTCCGCTTAAAATGCCGTAACCAATTACATTCTGAGGTAAAAAAACCTTAGCAACTGTTAAAGTTTTGAAGGCGGTTCTAAAAGGTTTTATTTGAATGACAACAAACGTGTTAGCCTTGCACTAGTACACAAAGGGCAGCAAAAAAATAGATAAATAATCATGTTCTTTTAACACCACTTTCGGAGTTTATAGTACTTGAAGAACTGAACAAAACAATTCAACGATCAAGAATCAATAAATTCAGTAAGCAAAGCAGTCACACAATCAACAGGAAATTATTTTGTTAAGTTGATAAACTAATAGAAACGCACCGCTAGTAGCGCTCTCAAAGCTAACCTTACTAATTTACAGGACAAGGATGCATTGATATCAGATACACGTATTATATACGTATACAACAAAGATGTAAGAATAATACTCGTATCTAGTATTAGAAATTAATACTGTAAGCTGTATATTTGGACTTGTCATTGGTCCTTTCTGGAATTGATTTTAAAAATTGTTGGGAATAAAAAAAAAATAAAATATCAGTCAGTTTTCAGTTCGAAGACTGGTTGGACGCGTACCGCCATCCTTTGCTATCCTGAGTAACCTACGTATTTTCCTAAAAGTAGACATCCTATATCCCCAACTGTTTGAAATCAGTGGTCTGATCTGGGGCCAACCCCTACCTCTTTCTATTCCTATCTCCGACTCTAGCATATCGCGAACTATTCCTTCGTGTCTCAGAAGGACTCCTAACGACCTGTCTCTCCTATTCTTCATTGTCTTCCATACCTTTCGCTTTCCACCACGCTTTCTAATACCTCCCTTTTGCTAACTTTATCCACGTCGTCTTCATCATGCATCTGTAGCACCACATTTCAAACGCTTCCATTCTTTTTCGATCTGCTTCTACTAATGTCCAAGTTGCCGAATTTCTACATTAACCGTTCCCGTGCATAACAGTTGTTTCTTTCTGCTGAACGTAACTGAATCCTGCGCTATTCCTTGCTTTATGTCTAGTGCTCCTACTATCATCGCGAGTTATTTGACTTCCTCTATCTTCTCATTTCCCATTTGTATTTTAGTTTTAGTCGTATTTTCTCGCACTCTACACGCCAAAATTTATTTAATGTAAGTAATTGCTCGTCGTTACCTAATTTTTCTCCTGGGCAAATTTTACGTCGTGTCCGAAATCAAATTGGAACACTGTTTACAGTGTGATCTTTCATCCAAAACTTCCTGGTTGTCTTCTGAATTTTCATTATTTTTATTTTCTGTAATAAATGAGATCATCATAAGGTTCTCAGTCCGAAGACTGGTTGGACGCGTACCTCCATTCTTTTCTATCCTGAGCTAACCTACGCATTTCCCTAAAAGTAGAACATCCTACATCCCTAACTATTTGAGAGCAGTAGTCTAATCTAGGCCTACCCCTACCTCTTTTTATTCCTATCTCTGACTCTAGTATGTCGCGAACTATTCCTTCGTGTCTTAGAAGGTGTCCTACCATCCTATCTCTCCTACTCTTTATTGTTTTCCATACCTTTCGACTTTCCCCAACTCTTTCTAATACTTCCCTATTGCTAACCTTATCTATCCACGGTATCTTCATCATGCGTCTGTAACACCACAGTTCAAACGCTTCTACTCTTTTTCTATCCGCTTCTCCTATTGTCCAAGTTTCGCACCCGTATAATGCCGTACTCCATACATACGACTTTAAGAGTCTCTTCCTAGTCTCTATATTAACCGCTCTCGAACATAACAGTTGTTTCTTTTTGTTAAACGCAACTCGTCCCTGCGCCATTCTTTGTTTTATATCTTTAGTGCTCCTACCGTCTTGGGTTATTTTACTTCCTAAGTAGCAGAAATCCGCGACCTCCTCTATCTTCTCATTTCCTATTTGTATTTCAATTTTAGTTCTATTTTCACTCCATCTACATACCAAAATTTTAGTTTTCTTTTTATTGATTTTCATGCCGTAGCCCTGTGTCAAAACTGCTTCCATTTCATTCAAAGCCGCTCCTAATTCTTCTTTGCTAGATGCTAGCACTGCTATATCATCCGCAAATCTGAGCATGTTAATAGTTTGGCCCTGTACATTGATCCCTGAGGCTGTTCTTTCCTTAACAATATTAATCGCATCTTCGATATATAAGTTGAAAACTAGAGGTGACAATGCACATCCCTGTCTCACTCCCTTCCGGATATCTACTTCCCTTCGTTCCTGCTCACATTCTATAACTGCCTTTTGCTCTTTGTAGAGATTATGTATTATTCTTCTGTCCCTGTATTTCATCCCTACCTTTCTCAGCACTTCGAACATCTTCCCCCATTTTACGTTGTCGAAGGCTTTTTCTAAATCTACAAATCCTATAAATGAGAGTGTTTCCGAATTTCCGCAAAAGTTTTTTGTGCCAATATTTGTTTCACACAAAACCAGATGTTAGGTGGGTGTGTTATTTTTGACGTACAGACGTCCAAACATATTTCTTAAAGACTTTTTAGTTGTATATGAAAACCAGTTTAAAGCCACTGCACTTCTAAATATTTATCCGCTAATTACACATAACAAACGTTTATGTTTCAAAACACGTGCATATTTATATTTGCGTGATGTCTAAGAAATATCCTGTCGCGTGGGTCATCTAATAACAGCCTTTACGTACGGAATTAACCTCGAGCGGTTTTAGCATCCTGCAAGTAGCTGAAACAACAAATTAGAGTGGCTAATTGTCTTTTGCCAGATGCCAGTTAAATTTTCTTTTGCATCCATGTGAATATAGCATATTTAAAATATTGGCAGAGTTCCAACGGGTTTTTCACACAATATACGGAACAGCATCTTCCATAAATAACGAGGAACGTGCATCTAATTTTGTGTTAAACGGTGCATGTATCGAATACGGCAACTAAAAATAAAATGTAGCCACTGTACCATGTGGCGTATTTATAAGATAAATGATTCTTACATCAACTACCCAAAGCGCAGAGCAAGTAATATAGATGTTCAACGACATTACAGAACTTATGCATAATTATTATGCAAAACCTAAACGTATTATGGACTCATATTTTCTTTTTTTTTCTTGTTTCATGTTAGAGATTCTGCGTAATTTAAAGAGAAACGTGGCCTCTTCTGAGGCAGGTACTAGATAATCCTTTTCGGTGTTCGTATTTGCGTTATTTCTATCAACGTGGAAAAATTTTACGTAATACTTACATACAGTACGATTTATAAGTTTCCCGCCTGTATTTTTTGAATGGGTGATATAGAATAGAGCAACGAAATTCGGGGAATCGCGCCTTGGGCCTGACCTGCAACTCAAGTGCCTGCATGAGTGCCTGACAGCGGCCACGCGAAACGTCATCATTGTATATACGTTATAATTTCGTTTAAGTAATTCGTTAGTTGTCAACACCGTCAGCAGGGTCGGTGGGTAGGTAGGTATCGCATAAAGTTAATATTTTGATTTCCTTAAGCTTGGTGGGGTCGACTCCCGTAGGGGTTAGTTTTTTTCTCGCGTTTTTACATTATCTTTTTTTACAAGAAATACGTGTGTCAGGCCTCTTTCAGTTAAGTGGTCTGTTTCAAAAATGCGTTCTGTCAATCTGTTTCGTTTCATAAATTTCTTTTCTACAAGTTTCAACGCAATATTTCAGTTCATAACGAGACTATGTATGATACTATGTGTTGAAAATCACTCAACGCCCGAACAATCGGGAGAACTCGGTGACGTGCGAGACAGTATAGGGTAGTTCGGGGGTGCAGTGAAAGCGAAAGTTAAGTAACATATTTTGAACGGAACGGAACGGTTGAACGCGAGTGGTTTTTTATTTGTTTATTCTCTTAGTTGTTAGTTATAGTTAGTATATTCTTTATAAGCCATATTGTTTTTGCCTAGTTTACATCTTTTAATAGTAATAAATAGTTTGTACCTAACCGAGGCCGATTATTATTGAACATTTTGGTGCCGAAACCCGGGACAGTGACAAACTTAAATCGTGAACGCGAATTTGTAAATTTGTAAAGCAATATGGAGATCGTATACCGAACGTCTTGTCGCAGACAAGTAACAAAACTCATTAACAACGCGAACGAAATGATAAATAATAGTGAAATTGACATCGATGAACTATCCATAATGGTGGCTAGAATAAAGGCAGCAAATGATTGTTTGAAACAAGCTAATGGTGCAGTGCGCGTTATCGACGGAGGTGTTGAAAACCAAGAAGCAGAAGCGGACGCTATCTTGGACTATGAAGATCGAGCTGTAACAGCCCTCGCTAGGTTGGAGCGGCAGATTCAGAGACAATTACGTCCTGTACCAGTGGCGGAGGCTGCAACGGGGGCTACACAACAAATACGGGTAAACCAAAACAGCAATCAAACGGTAAGATTACCCAAATTAGATTTAAAACGTTTTAACAGGGAACTGGCTCAGTGGACGCCTTTCTGGGAACAGTTCCGAACGGCTATTCATGAAAATAACGACTTGGACGGAATCGCTAAATTTAATTATTTACAAACTGTTTTAACGGGACGTGCGGCTGAAACAATAAGTGGGCTTACGCCTTCGAACGCAAGCTATAATGATGCCATTGAAATGCTTAAAAATGAATACGGAAATGCAGATCGAATTGTAGATAGTTACGTTCAAAAATTGGCTGCTTTGAATCCTGTAAAGGGTAAAGAAGTGGTAGCTTTACGTCAGCTGTACAACACAACATCATCCATAGTACGTACATTTAATTCTTTAGGATTGCCGGTGTCAGTTTATGGTATGATGATAAAAGCGACAATTTTACGGACAATTCCATTTCAAATGAAAGTAGATTTTTATAGACAATATAATATAAATAGCGGCTCCACTGCGGGATCGGAAAACGGTGAAGCTTCTAGAGACGCAAGTGTTGAATGCGAAAACTTCATCAGTAAAATGATGGAGTTCTTGAAAGTAGAAATCGATTCGATCGAACGAGCGCGAGACATTTCAGTGAACGCGTCGGCTTCGGAATCGCGAAGCGACATCAAAGTGTCTTCGAAATATGGTAACAATAGACCTGTGAACACAGCGGCGGGGTTGCTGACCAACGTGTCGGGTTGTGTCTTCTGTAAATCGAGCGGACATATTTCGGAAAAGTGTAACGGGCTAATATCGCTGCAAGTAAAGAAAGACATTTTAAAGGGGACGTCGAGATGCTTTAGATGTACTAAAATTAATCATTCATCGCGGAACTGTCGCGCTAAAGTTATTTGTGAAAAATGCAAGGGACGCCATGCAACTACCATGTGTGATCCTGAATATACGGCCAAGAAACAGTCTGAACGGAACGAACACAGAATTGTTAGTGGAACAAGATCAAATAACGAAACCACTACCAATTTGATGGCAAATGGTCGAACTGCTAGCGTATATTTACAAACGGCGCGCGCGTTTATTAAGCATGCAGAATCCGAACGTAAAGAATCTCTTATCAGGGTGATTTTTGATGGAGGTAGCCAACTTACCTTTATTAAAGAAAGTGTCTCAAGACTTCTTAATTTACCGGTTGTTGGGACTCACAACCTCAGCATTGTCCCATTCGGAAGTACAAAGGGTGCGCCAGCAAGGTTATGCAATCGGGTTAACGTGAAACTACGAAGTCAATATAACGATAACATCATTGAAATAACTGCGGTAGAGGTACCAGAGATATGTTTGGATACTCTGGAAGTACCATCCACGCTTGTAAATATGCATCTAAATAAATTCACTCTGGCTGACGCAAATTTAAACGAACCAAAAGCTATTAATGGTATTTCTATGTTAATCGGGGCTGATTATTATTGGTCCTTAGTTACCGGTGAATATGAACGACTTTCAGGACAATTAATGGCTCTTAATACGAAATTTGGTTGGACAATTCATGGTCCTTCAGGTGTTGATACTTGCAACGTCAATTTTTCTATGGCTCTCGTTCAACATGCGAGTGTTATTCAAGAAGATTATGACAATTTCGACTTAAAACTACTGTGGAGTCTAGATGCGATCGGTATCGGCGGTGAATCAAAGACTTGTCACGATTTTACGACCGAATTTAACGAAAACGGTATAATCAAACGGGGTGACCGCTATGAAGTCTCATTACCTTGGAAGTGTCCTGAAGTAAATCTAGACAGTAATTACGCGGGTGCGTTAACGCGAATGAGAACTCTGACGACAAAATTAATAAGAAACTCTGCGTTAGTAAATTACGACAAAGCAGTGCGTGAATACCTAACGAACGGGTTCGCGGAAGTGGCTGATGGACCTGCGACAAACTTAACGTATTATATGCCACACCGACCGGTATATCGCGAGGACAAAACGTCGACGAGATTACGCGTTGTGTTCGACGCTTCCGCGCATGCGCCAGGGTTCCCATCATTAAACGAACTCTTACATTCCGGTGAAAACTTAGTGCCAGCTTTATTGCGCGTTTTATTAAATTTTAGAATAGGTTTGGTGGGAGTTACTGCCGACATTGAGAAGGCATTTTTACAAATTTTAGTGTCCGAGAAAGATCGAGATTGCCTTAGTTTCTTTTGGTATAAAAATGATATTAAAGACGTTAACGAATTACCCCCCGTGCAGAGGTATCGAATGACAAGGGTAACATTTGGTGTAACAACTAGTCCTTTCCTACTTGCGGCTACTATTAAGAAACATCTGGAGTCTTTGTCAGACCGATATCCAATAACGTGTGACAGATTGCGACAATCTTTATATGTAGATGACTTAGTTGTTGGTATAGAAACGGTAGAAGAGGTCAAGCGCCTGTTTAGCGAATCTAGAGAAATAATGAGGGGAGCTGGAATGAATTTAAGAAAATGGACAACGAATAACGAAGAACTGCAGCAAATATTTGAAGATCATGGGTTATCGGAGAAAGTGCACAGAACGAAAGTGCTGGGAATCATGTGGTTTACCCAGTCTGATGAACTAACGATAGATTTAAAACCCGTAATAAATTTTATTAAAACTATTACGTATGGAACGAAACGTAACGTGTTGCAATTGATTTCAAGGATTTATGATCCGATGTGCTTTCTGGGACCGTATGTCATTAAACTAAAAATTTTACTGCAAATAATCTGGAAGGCAAAATGTGGTTGGGATGATCTGTTGCCGAACGATATGTTAAAGATTTTCGACGCTTGGTGCAGAGACTTGGAAATACTGAACGATTTTTCTCTGCCCAGATGCATAGTGAACTCATCGTCACAGAGTGTGCAACTACATGTATTCGCCGACGCCAGCCCACAAGCCTATGGGGTTGCAGCCTATTTTCGAATTCATAGTTTAGGAAAAACAATAGTTCACTTGATTTGTGCGAAAAATAGAGTAGCACCTATTAAAAACGCTGAAAATATAACTCTGCCCAAATTGGAACTGACCGCGGCGTTGTGTGCAGCTAGGCTTCAACATTATCTTGTGAATAATATGACTGTTACAATAAACGAGATCTATTTGTGGTCCGACTCTAAAATTGCTCTGTATTGGATAGCTGGTGAACCTTCAAAATGGAAACCCTACGTGGCGAATCGTGTTAAGGAAATACGCGAACTTACTCAACGTTGTCAATGGAATCATTGTCCTGGAGACTCTAACCCAGCAGATTTGTTGACAAGAGGAATTCGGGCTGACGTATTTTTAAAGTCCGAATTATGGAGGCATGGGCCTAGTTGGTTAGCGAAGGAAAGTGAGGAATGGGAAATCGATGACAAAGAATGGTTAGAACGATAAAAAACGCCTTAAAGCTCACAATCCAAAGGGCAACTCTTAACGTAGACGAGCTTCAAACTTTATTGACTGAAATAGAAGCTACAGTAAATTCTCGACCACTGACCTATCTGGATGAAGACAGCGACCGTATCCAAGAATTGACCCCGAATCATTTCTTAGTTGGTTTACCGAAAGTTGGCATCGCCTCCAACAAGAGACCGGAAAGGACCGAAATTATAAATTTATGGAAGAAGCGTGAGGCGTTGACCAACAGATTTTGGAAACGTTGGGTTACCGATTATTTACAACAACTTCGGTCATTCCACTTCACACCTGATATCAAATCAGTGCCCATAAAGATGGGCCAAGTTGTGCTCTTACATGAACAAGGAGTTCCACGCCTGATGTGGAAGTTAGCAAAGGTGGTAGAAGTATTTCCAGGACGAGATGGAAGGGTTCGAGCCTGCAAAATCCGCCTGAGTAACGGAACTATTCTACGACGTCCAGTGCAGCTGCTGTTTCCTCTGGAGATCGAAGATTTTGCCGGGCCGCCGGAGGATGTTGAAAATCACTCAACGCCCGAACAATCGGGAGAACTCGGTGACGTGCGAGACAGTATAGGGTAGTTCGGGGGTGCAGTGAAAGCGAAAGTTAAGTAACATATTTTGAACGGAACGGAACGGTTGAACGCGAGTGGTTTTTTATTTGTTTATTCTCTTAGTTGTTAGTTATAGTTAGTATATTCTTTATAAGCCATATTGTTTTTGCCTAGTTTACATCTTTTAATAGTAATAAATAGTTTGTACCTAACCGAGGCCGATTATTATTGAACACTATGAGACTGTCAGGAACGAGGTCAGTAACTTGAGTTGCATTGTCTAAGTTTAAATGCAATCCCACAAAGAGGTTTTCCCAACAGATTTGGAACATGCAATATTTAGTTGTGTTTAGACTATAGTTAGATTTGAAAAATTTCTAAAATCTGAAGTAAAGCAAAAACATATTTTATCTTGAAATTGCTTGTTTTCAAGAAATACGTTTCTTTTCGCTACAAACCAAGTGTATGGCTGGTTATGTAGATATATGGTGACGCCACCATAAACATTATGAATATTTGAAATATTTTTACAATATCCTTCACCTCATTAGCATTCAAGTATAAGAAGCTTAAGTACAATCATTGTTATTTATGACAATAATTTCTTAAGGGTTGTATTTAACGGAGCACCAAAATAATATTGATTTGATCTCTAAATACTTGTCTTTTGCCACCAAAAATTATATTCGAGCAATAAAATTTGAGCACCAAATTATTCATATTTGATCTCCATAATGTAAAGTTTTGTAGCCTGTTTATCATTTTCAGCATGAAATATTTGTTTTTGGCACCAAAAATCTTACTTGAGCACCAACATTTGAGTGCCAAAATATATGAGATATGATGGTCAAATAAAACAAAATTTGGTAGTATATTCAATAAGGGAATATTTTATATGAGCACCAAAATAATTACTGAGCACCAATTTTTGCTAACAATTTTTGTACTTTGCCGCCTAGGTAATATTTGTGGACCAAAATTAATAAAGGAGCACCAAAATATTGCTACCGGAAATTAAGACTTTCAGTACTAAAATATGTTATGAAAATCACTAGAAATAGTAAACGAGAACCTAAACTAACTTTGTATTAAGTAGGTGTCTACTTACAATATAGTATACCCCCGAGTATAGCTAGTATTATTCTTTCGTTCGAGTAATTTGTCACTGGTTTCCGTGGGTAGATATCGCATAGAGTTAGTAGTTCGATATTCTTAGGCGGGTGGAAGGTCGACTCCCGTAGAAGTTAGTTTTTTTCTTACGTTTTACATTATTTTGTTATAAAAAATGTGTGTCAGGTCCTCCGTCAGTTAGGTGCGCTGTTTCAGAAATGCATCTTGTCGCTAACACAAGACACGCCTCCATCCATATTATCAAGAAAACGACTGCTTAAATACTATTTAATTAAGTGCAATCGGCAACACCTTCGTGGCTCAGTGGTTATGTGCGTCCTTAACAAAAGTGTAAGTCTCGGGGTTCACGTCTCGCCGCGGTGGATTTGTTTAGTTTTAGTGATTCAGCTTTCTTCTTATGAACAAAAAATCGGTCAGGTCCAAAGGAACAGAAAGGTCATCGCCATCAATGCCAGAGACATTTTCACTCATTTGACTTTTATTGTTGATATATTCGCGCGAGGCGGGGTTTGTGCTCGGACAGGGTACATTTTGTAAAGACGCATCCCGGCGGGCTTTAACCTTACTTCCCTATTTAACGTTATTGACCGTAACATACCTATATACTATATTGAATATACTACCAAATTTTGTTTTATTTGACATCATAGCTCATATATTTTGGCACTCAAATGTTGGTGCTCAAGTAAGATTTTTGGTGCCAAAAACAAATATTTCATGCTGAAAATGATAAACAGGCTACAAAACTTTACATTTTGGAGATCAATTATGAATAATTTGGTGCTCAAATTTTATTGCTCCAATAAAATTTTTGGTGGCAAAAGACAAATATTTAGAGATCAAATCAATATTACTTTGGTGCTCGGTTAAATACAACCCTATTAAATATAGTATATAGGTATGTTACGGTCAATAACATTAAATAGGGAAATAAATTGGTGATCAGTAATTATTTTGGTGCTCATATAAAATATTCCCATTTCTTAATGATTAATTCAATTTCATAAAATATTTATTTCATCGCCTCCCCTCAAGTGGCTGTGTCCGTCTGTCATTTTATCACAAATTTTGTTGAGGGTGATTTATATTGTCATAAATTAATGTGTAAGTGATGCTTTTTATGCACTTTTTTGTTGAATTGGTTTGAGTTTTCGAACAGAATGAGTGCTCAAATTAAAAAATATCGTCGGTTTTAAGAAATCTGTATGAAAAGATGTTAATATCACTATAGTAAAATCCAAGATTCCGTCAGAATATGCAAAACTGTATACATGTTGGGCGCAAAGCCAATGGCCGTTTTCTTCAACCAATTTATTCTAGATTTGAACGTTCTGCTACAACCAAACTTTGGTCGTAGCAGTACCCCGAAATATATCTCGCCTTCGGACTTTGGCCGTATATGCAAGCGACCAAACATAATTGAGTAAATGCAAAATGCCCAAAGTTAGAATTGATGCATGGTTTCTTTAGTTCGTGTGTTATGGGAAGTGCCACAATTCATATTAAGATTAGTTGTTAATGTGTGTTGACGCAGGAGACTCTCTTCACAGCACCGCAACTCTCTAAAAGCGCATGCTCAGTGATGAATATTTGTGTAAGAAAAAATGTAAAACGCATGAAACGAACCCGTGTTTAACTTTGGGTATTTCGCATTTGCCCAATCCTGAGTTTGGTCGCTTGCATGCGGCCAAAGCCCGAAGGCGAGGTATATTTCTGGGTTTGGTCGTTGCGGAACGTGTAAGCACAAAATTGGTCAAAAACGCCCAGCATATATGTACAATACTTATAAATAAAAGGCTTCGAATGAAAGGAAGCCAAAGTACTTACTCCAATTTTATTTCAAAAACATGTATGCCCACTATACAAGTTAATTAACCGGAACTAAACTATTGCAGAATAAACCTCGTCACAACTGTGAAATTGTTGAGTGCAAAACAAATAATAGGTATTAAAGAAAGTGTTACAATGTCATAAAGTGAAAAACAAGAATTATTTTGTATAGGTAACAATGTGGTATTCATGTTGTACCAACCACAAAATACCTGCGTAAGCAGCAGGCACATTAACAAAGAATTATAATTTAGTGTTCACTAATAGAATTCCGCGTCTACAGACATAACAGTTTAGCTTAGTAGAAGTATTAGAAGAAATGTAAAAACTTCTTGAAAGTATCACATAAATATATGTTTCACCTTACCTACATGATTACATAGTTTGTACATTAGATAAATTAAGCATTGTCATGTGGAAGCTCCATATTATGTTTCTTTGTAATATTTGATGTGTCTAAGTAAGTAGTAGAAAAAATGAAGTGTACATGTCAGAGGTCTAAAGCTAGAAAATAATCACAAAACAAAAGTTGTTTATCAATTTTTTAATTAGTTATGATCATGTTATTTATACTTGGGCCGCCCTGCAAGAACGTGCTCTAGCGGGGCCAATAGTAATTTATGACGACCGAATTGGAGTGATGCGACTTTGTTGGGTCTAAAGAAAGCGCATCACTGCGGTTCGGTTGTCCTAAATTGATAGTGGTCCCGTCTAGAGCACGTTCTTGGAGGGTGATCATTACGTCTGTTCGGCGGTCCAAGTATAGTTTGCCACACAAATTTGCGACGTGACGTCAATTTTTGTTGAAAAATATAAACAATCAAGACTTTCCCTTACAATCTGAGAATGGTAAAGCATCAGCACGGTAGAACTTTTATTAATTTCCCATCTGTAGTTATACACACGCAAACTTACACGTGAATTAATGGCGGACATATTTTCTGTAGTAATATAAGTGGTCTGGAATTGCCGGAAATTTTACGAAAGCTGTTTGCTTAGTAACCACGAGTGTCAATTTGACAGAAAATCACGAGCGCTTGCAAATTTTCACGAGTGGTTAGCAAGCAAACAGCTTGAGTAAAATTACCCTAAAATTCCAGACCACGAATTGTATTTAACAAGATAATTTTTTGAATCGAAGCAAGGTAGTTCAAAACGAAGTTTTATTTCAATTAATTCACGTACAAAGAAATGTGTTGGGAATATTTGACGTTTGGCAGGTACTAAAGTGACTAGATTATATATTATAAATGCACCTACAAATTCGCAACTATTGCAACTTATCAACAAGCAAAATTATCAGTAGTAATATCACAAGAGAGTGAGAATAACTTGAAAATAATTCGACAGATTTTCGAAAACTTGTCGCCAGGCACACGAGAGCCCGTAGGGCTCGAGTGGCTATTGCCGAATGGCGACAAGTTTGAGTAGAATGTGGAGAATTATTTTCTAAGTTATTCTTACTCTCGTGTGGTATTCGAAAGATTATTTTTTGGCGTTCAAATAAGAGAAAACTCTTCAATTCTTTTATTGTAACAATTTGTGATTAAAACATATTTGACATATGTCAAAACCAAAAAACAAGTCGGTTTATCAACAAAAACAAAATACTAAAAAAAATTCCCGCTGGGATAAGAGAAGTAAAAAATTCTCACTATAATAATGATTTAATTGGACAGAATTAAACACGTGATCAAAAATACTGTTAATTGATTGGAAAATAGAAACGTCGAAAAATAATCGAAAAAATTACCAAAGGTAAATACATAAAGCTGACCGCACACCATCAATATTATTGACAATAATATTGACAATATCGTTATTGGACCAATCAAAACACGGTATTATTAGTCAAATCACGATATTGTCAATATTATTGTCAATAATATTGATCGTGTGCGGTCAGCTTAAGAGATCATTTTTTATCGATAAATACATGTTTAATTGTATGAAAGTTTTATTGTCGTGGCAAATAATCAAGAATCAAGGTAGTGAAAAAATCGCGAGAGCTTGCTCGAGCGATTTTTTCTACTTCCCTTGATTCGAGATTTCTTGCCGAATGGCAATAAAATTTGAATACCATTTTAAATGTATTTATCTTTTAAAAACATGATCTCGAATATATTTTAGGGAGGTTAATACACAACTACATTATACGGACAATTTAAAACGACGTTGCAAGAAAACTCGAAAATAATATGACAGTGACAGTTGCCAAGGTATAAATTTCAAAACTATCATTCACAGCATAGTTGATTAAATGCAAGGCGCATATTTATCAGTTATTGGGAAAGCTAGGTAGGGTTTTATCGTTTACAATGACAGTTGATTGGTCGATTTTAAGAAATTGAAGAAATCTCGTTGGCTCTTAGAATAGGCGTGTATTAACCGAAATAATACACGCTTCTATACTTGGGCCGCCCAACAGACGGAGTGATCACACTGCAAGAACGTGCTGTAGCGGTGCCAATAGTAATTTATGAAGACCGAATTGGAGTGATGCGACTTCGTTGGGTCTAAAGAAAGCGCATCACTGAGGTTCGGTTGTCCTAAATTGATAGTGGTCCCGCGTAGAGCACGTTCTTGCAGGGTGATCACTCCGTCTGTTCGGCGGCCCAAGTATAGACCCAAATGAAATGTCCCTATTGGTCAATTTGACGATGAAAAAAATAATCTTACAAAGATTTCGAGCACAGATTTATGTTTTTCAAAAAATCGTATCCTGTTCTTTCAATAATGATGCCCGAAGTGACTCCAGATAGATATTAGAAGACTTGGAATGGAGAGAAGCAAGAAACTGGTTGAAAAGTGAAGTTGAACCAGGTTTCTTACTAATGTGACTAAATTGAGCAACATTCACCTCAGCATTTCGTTAAACACAGTTGGCAATACTGCAGTATATTTTTGTAATTATGGTTTTATTTAGACAAAAGTAACAAGCATCTGTTAAAAAAACTTACCTCATATGTAAGTTGTTACTTCTCTATTTCCTCTTTTTAAGTGTTGCTATGGTTTCTCAGTGTTCGAACAATCTTATGGACGCCCACGTTCTTATTAAAAAAGATCTGCTAAATGCATATCTCTTTAACTAACTCGTAGCGTTCTTTAATCATGTAATAACAATAACCATGATTATCTTGATTGCGGGCGCTGCTGATAAATGTGTAATTGGTACAGAAATTAGCATAACGCTACTTTATGGAATCCTTTAATTAAAGGAAGTAGATATTTCAACAGTGAGCACTGCCAATTAGTGCCATTATGTTATCTACTCGTAGTAAGCCAGGCTGTTTTAATAGAGGATAATTATTTCCTATTATATTTTTAATGTTCTATAGCCGAAAATAACCAATTGTACTGACGAAATTTATTTCATTTTGTACCCATATAACTTGTACCTACAATAAATAAATACCAGCTATTCCTTAACCTAAAATAAAAATTCCACACACCAATGGAAGAAGCGAACAAAGTGTCTATTGGAATCCTGCATTCTACAAAAGAATTTAATAAATACTCGAAATTCCTGCCTTCTATTAGTAGAGACATGTCACTTAATTCTTGTCGCATACTTAACAGTTTAGTGCTATTTTTACGTTTGTTATGACACTCTAAAAAGTTAACAAATACATATATTTGAAGGAAACTTTTAGAAGTAAATGTAGAAAATTTCAAGGAAGTGTTTACTTTTGACGTTCTGACGTCACGCCGTGATGTAGAAGATAGGTACGGCATCTGTGTTCGTTGACCCAGGTGGGAGAAGCAGGCACGCGCTGTACGAGGCGGCAGACAAGCGAGATGGAAGGTATCGAAACTTGAAGTTGCATCCGGCACCAATGTGGCGTCATGTATTTCCATCCGGCACTACTCCTCCCTTCTAGAAATCTCGAAATGAACCGCCGAAGCTAGCCCGCACTCACAGCTTATAAAAGTGGATGATCTAGAGAAGAAATTAAGTTTTCAGTACCATCAGTACTCCCAGCCTCCGATATGATGCTGGCCATTCTCCTCCGATCCGAAATAGAAGTACTTGATTGAACGTGCTTGAGTTCGCCGTGTGATTAACTGATATTCAACGTAAGATACATTTGAGTAAGTGCCCGGTGTTTGATAGTTATTATTGTTGAAGTATTAACAATCAAACACTACCTAGTCACGAGTTGACTGGGTTCATTTTATGCGTAGCGAGGGAGTAAATGCAGCAGGAATTAAAGGTGTCTGCTGGTGTGGGTTAGATCGTTTTGGCAATCTCGTGTGACTTTTGTCTATAACGGCAGAAATCTATCGCACCTGACCGAATCGACGGCTTTTGGGGACATTCAACTGCAATATTGTTTATTTGCTTGATACGTATAAGCCGGTGGCGTATAAAAGGAGATTGTACTCTGGTGCTGTATTATTATTAAATATTACTACTTTCGCCGCTGATCCGGGTTGTCAGACGTTTGCTTTTGGTCGTCGTCGACGCTTAGCTCAAAGTTAAACCGTATTTTCGGGTTAGGCATCTGCCCAAATCTGCGTGCAGACGAAAATGACTCGAAGCGATTTACTATGGAACAGCATGTCGCTGGATAAAACAGGCCCTAAGACTGCGTTAGGAAAAAAGAGAAGAAATGGAGCCAGTGCTTGTCTCTGCCATTCTGTAGTATATTGTTACTATATCTCGTTGTACATAAAGTGTCTACTTGGTTATTCAAACAGGTCAACTTTTGCAATGCTTTTGCGTAAAATACTTCATATATGCGTTGAATGTACGTGTATCTGGGACAATATGCTATATTTAGATGAAAAAAGGGTCGACCTTTTTTTTCTAAAACGACCTTTTTCCATTATTCTGAAACTGTCGCCGTAGCAAGCTTTCAGCTCGAGAGTCCTTTATTGAAGGAGGTCGATGTGTTCGCAGTATAACAGCGTGTGTTTGCAAACAGCCATTTACACAATGTACTTGACGTCGAGTTCAATGGGAGACTTTTGTTTTTATGCTGTCATTGATATACGCAAAGTTCATTGATATTGCGTTGCAACGCTTGCAAAAAGAGATGTTTGTTCATTTTAAAACTGCATCAGCAGATTTCCAGTTTTTGCACTTTAAAATAAATGCATTCATTTTAATGTTATCCCTAACGTAAAAACATGTTCTATCTTTTATGAATCAATTAAGGAAATTGTAATTGAAAAAGTAGCTCGAGAAAATATATTAAAAATTGTATTAACAAAGAGAAACCTAAAAAAGTAACTTGTTAGTAACGTGAGCATTTACAGTTTGATAACCATTCACAACAATCAAGTATTATTGATTGTCTTAAACTCTGCAGTAATTATTGTAAATGTGTATTTACAGCAACAACTGTATAATAGTATGAATCAAGAATAATTATCGATTTATGATAAAATAAACACTTTCAGATTGATCTATGAGTTGATTGTTGTGGAGTATGTGATTATATGATAATTCAACTAACCGGTGTTGTGTTGATTTAATTTGCGATCAATTATTGTTTTACCGTTAAACCAGTAAGTTATTAATAGCTAGTTCAAGATTTAACCCAGATGATCAACTGTCTAAGACGGATTTGGGCCACCAGAATGCTCAGAAGTACCGCTACAACGCTCCAAAATCAGCTCGTAGAGGCCACAGGAATCAAAATAAGTACCCAAACGACGCGTAACAGGCTTCACGAACGTCAGTTTCATGCAAGAAGACCAGCTAAGGTACCTCCTTTAAGCCGTGATCATCGCAGAGCAAGAAGGTTCTTTGCTGAAGAATATGTTAATTGGAATTTAGGGCAGTGGAGCAATATGCTGTTCACTGACGATTCCAGGTTCTGTTTAAATCACATTGATGGACGAGTTCGAGTCTGGAGACGCCCAGGTGAACGTTTATCAGACTGCACTGTGGAAGAAAGGGTTCTAATTGGAGGAGGGTCCATCATGGTTTGGGGTGGGATAAATTTGAATGGGCGCACGGAGCTGGTGGTAATTCGTGAGGGGTCTGTGACTGCACGTAGGTATATAGACGAAGTTCTAGAACCACATGTTGTACCATTTACCGAGAATATGGGTTCATTCTGCAGCAAGATAATACCCGCCCACACATCGCCAGAATAGTGCAAAATTTCCTCAATGCCCACAATATTGAGGTTATGGATTGGTCCGCCCGCAGTCCAGATCTCGATCCAATCGAGCACGTCTGGGACATACTTGGGCAACGATTGAAGGAACGTCAGCCAATCTGGAACCTTCAACACGTTGAAGAAATCCTCCTAGAAGAGTGGGTACAGCTGCCTCCTCAAGTTATTCGAAATTCCATTGAAAATATGCCCCGTTGTTGCGCTGAAGTTTTACGAGTTAGAGGAGGCCACACACGTTATTGATTTTGAAATTTTGCTTACTTTTCATTAAAACAATAAAGAGCTTAATAACACATTTCTGCATTTTAATTTTTTCTGTACGAATCACAAGCAGATTATAACAAATTGTACTCAATTTTTAAACACCAGTCCAGTATATTTAAATAAAAAAGAATTGTAACAATACGTCATTCCAGCGAAAAAATATCGACATTTTTAAAAGTGGCTCCTTTTTCGTTTCAATTAGTGTATTTTCAACTTTGAACTGATCAAATGATTTACTGCTGATTACAATAAAGGGCTCAATACTAGCATGCGTTACTGTCGTCGGCTTCTTTATGTCACGTGTCTTATTATACGATCAAAGAATCTGGCAGCAATCAGTTGTAGTCAATCAACTGTTTAAAAGATTAACTTAGAACAATAGTTTTATTCAATAGCAATCATTTCGCACTGATTTACGCTTTCTGATTAATCTGCAATTGATCAAGTCAATCGACAATTATTTATTGACTACGCACATAAAATGCAATCGATTAATCGAATTATCAGTTGATAATTGATCAATTTTATATTAATCTGTAAAGTGGCGGTTCTGGATTCCACAACTGATCAAGTTGCAGCTCATCAATTATTAAAGCCAGTAATTCATACATCATTAACTGATTGCATATTAAAAAATACTACGAAACAACTTATTAGCGAGATCAACTAAGTATGTCTTAAATGTCGTAGATCAACTGATTACTTACAAATTCTTTGAACGTATATAATAATTGGACAGTAAGAAACTTGAAGGAAACGAGTAGGTGATAGTAAAACAACTGATTGTTCAACTATATAGACGATTAATTTTAATCAACGGTAAGCCACTTGATCTATGTGTTCTTTAATTTCTCTAAAGATGATGTTATAGTTTATTCTGATGTCCAGCAGACGATCAACTACTTGAATTAATGGTTTGTTTATTCCACTCCTTCAGCAATCAATAACTTAATGGTTTATAGACAAAATCAACAATCGATCAACTACTTATCAATGAAAGCATTAGTTATATCAATTAAACAATTCTTACGGTGTACCTACCTAATAAGTTGCAGTTTAAATCGTAGATTTACATTTTTTTTTTGGTAAATTTAGTTTTCTGTAAATCAGGGTAAAAGTTGTTTAGAAAAACTATGGTAACCCAATGCTTTCGTAGAGTACATTTTGAAATGTTTAGCATTAAACTGATACTTATATAAAATAATAAGGACCAGAGCAGCTGTTCTGCAATATGCTGCTCGTATACCGTATACAGTGAATAACACATACGGTAATCGAAGTCTTTTGCACTATATTGTTTCAGAAAATTAGATGTCTAAACTGTTTAATAATGTAGAGAAATACGAGCAACTGCGATACCCTTATGAAAACCTCCCATGAATAATATTATGAATGAAACTGCGGGAAATGTTAAAGTTGAGCCCGACCTTTCTAAAAGCCAAAGTTTATATTAGTCCAGGTGAGGTAAGCATATTTATGTATATTGGCAGGCACATGACCAATTTTATCTCATATGTCGCTTTATTACCGAACTGGAGTCTATTTAAAAAGACCGTGTCATTTGTAGATTCACTAAAATCTAATGAACTAATTTTTAAACCGTCTTAACGTGCTTCATATTCCATACAGTGCATTTTTCTTTTGTGATTCCAATTGCTGTTATACAAGTGTCCCTTTTAGTGATTCCGACTTTTATTCACAAGCACAATGAGATATTCGGGGCTGTTCATTTGACACCAAACTGGTTGGAGTAGAACCCAAAGACTAGGAACAAGTTCGAAGTAAAGAGAACTGACGAAGCATATGAAATAATTACGAGAAATTTCAGAGAAATTGGATCTAGCAGCAATAACGCTAGAAACGAGCCAGAAAAACACCCCAACCGGAAGAGAGAAAAAAGGCAGACAGGTGGAAGGAATACGTATATTTAGGAATATTATATTTGATACAAGAACTAGGATATAATGTGGGAAGGGGAAAAAGTTTTGCCGTTCTCGAGGAACCATTAACAGTTTAATTCTGTAAACACACTTGGCCCAGCGATGTTTCAACTAGAAAATCCCTTCCTTATAAAAGTCCGCATTTTGAGCATCAAACCATGAAGTTGTAATATATGTAATAATATTAATATTATTGGGTTGGGGATCAACTAAGTATACGCATACGAGTCTCAATAGCAACTGGTTTATATTTCATATCTGCACATGACAATTCTATATAGATGTGCCCTCTCTCTTCTATGTTCATACAATTATATATGTGACATCTCCCCATTAACAAAACTAGTTTTACATATAAATTAAATTTATGATTCTAACAATTCAACTTAACGATATTTTGAAAATTCTTACAACTTAACTTACATAACAACTGAACATAATTTTACTACAACTTAACTTACATAACTGAACATAATTTTACTCATTATAATTTATCCTTGAAGGATTTTTAATTTTTCTACCAAATCTGGAATAAACAGAACCTGAAATGCGTCTATTATTATTTTCAACACCTTCAGCTTCCCCTTCACTTGCTAGTGTATCGTCACTTAAATTACCAGATTCAGGCATATCAATTAAGTTATCATTATTTGTGTCTTCTTCATTGACATCATCATCAGAATAATAACTTAAATTATTTTCAATATAGGGTTTCAGAAACCATCTATTTCTCCTTTTTGTTGTTGTGGAGCCATTTTCTTTAACAATGTAAGAATTTTTATTTAATTTTTCACAAACTATACCTGGTTTCCAAATATTTCCATTTTTAATATAGATTTTATCATTAGGATTAAATGGTTTTAATATTTTAGTTCTTTTATCATAATAATATTTTTGTTTTGTTTGTCTATATTGTAAAAGTTGTTTTTGTTTTTTGTAATTAATTGATTTTAGTTGGAATAAATTATATTGTGCAGGAATAAATCCCCTCATTTTCCTACCAAATAGCAATTCACTTGGCGATGGAATTTCATTAGTTATAGGATTGTTTCTATATTCTAATAAAGCCATATTTATATAATTTTTATCACTAGGTCAACAAGACGCGCTGCGCGCGTCTTTACTGCCCTAGTAGTAATCATAGGAAATTTTTAAATTGAAATGTACAATTTGTGTGGATCGTGCAAAAAGTTGATAGGTACCTTTTGCACTGATTTGGGTTAAAATGTAAACGTTTATTGAAGGGTGCTATAAAAAGTTTATTACACTCTTTTATTGTACTCTCTTTGTCGGAACAAAAAACAATCATAACATCAATGTTTAACAACGATGTTTCCTTTCCCTGTCAACACGTTAGGTCTTAGGTGACCGAAGTCCCATCCCTACATTGTTCTAGTTCTAGAAAAACTTTTAGTATATTTCGTAAATAGATTTAAGTTGCCAGAGCGAGCGGTAACTGCTTGGTTTCTGTCTGGTTGCTGAAAACTGTTGGTGAGGTTCAATTTACTGAACAGCCTGCAAAACAAATGCCATTTGAATGTGACAATGGCAGGAAATTCCATTTTTGTTGCGGTCAGATGGTGCCATGTTGGTTGGAGATGTAGGGGCACTTTCTGCTTAGCTATTTACAAAACTAACACATTCAGGACGTAATTTACTCTTTCTAGTTTTATATAACACTACAAGCGCATGAATTAAAAGTTTAATAAATTTGCATCACTCACTCCAGTAAATCACTGCGGCAATAAAATCTTTGTCATTTTTGCTCCTATTCTACTGACATGGAACAAAACATCACAAAATATTCTTTCAAATATTCCCAATAGTGTGGCATTTGTTGTGCAGATGACAGACTTAGCGCAACACCTTTATTTTGATTCTAGGTCGCTAGACCCCACCTTAATATAATTATTATGTATATTCTTCACGTAGGTAATTTTTGCAGTCGTAAACTAAGATTTGTAGGCAGTGTTTTCATTGAATGAGGGATTCTTTTCTCTGTGGCAAATAATAGCTATGGAAGTGTGGGATGGGTACCTATTTTTGTGGTTAAAGAACAAAAAGATTTGCTAGAAATAATTCATGACATCCTACTCTGGTCTCTTCTGTTTTCTTAACGGGGTTTCATTTATATGTTTAATCTAGCATTTAACCAAATCAATAGCAATTTGATAGATTTCAAATATATGAGACCACCATGACCTCAAAGTCACCACGAAACAGTTCTAAAAATATAATTCTTTAAAGACAAAGTTTTTAACTGTGTTACTATTTCTTTGATTTCCTAAATATATTTTTAAACCTTCCCATGATCGAACTCTAGAAAAAGCGACATACAACTGTCCATGAGTAAATATGTCTTTTCTGATATCAATTCCTACTTGATCAAATGTTTGTCCTTGTGATTTATTAATAGTCATTGCAAACGCTAGTTTAATGGGAAACTGTCTTCTCTTAAATGTAAAAGGATATACACTTTCGCAGTATAGTGTTATACGGTTTATGAATACTATATCTCTTATCTCCACATTTATCGCCTGCCAAAATTTTACATCGTAGGATATTGTCTCCCAATTCTAAAATTAATAATCTCGTACCATTACATAAACCTTCACTGATGCTCAAATTTCTAATCAACATTACAATACAATTTATTCTCAATTTTAATTCATGTGGGGGGAAATTTGGTGGATTTAAAGTGTTTAAATATTCTGGCAGAATAGTGTCGTTTATATCTCCATTATCACAATTTTCAACACTATCCACCCTTGTATATATTTTTTCTGTTCTTATGTCTAGTAATTCAACAACTTGTTTATTAATGTCTTCAACATCAGCATTCATTGCAGAAAGAATAGCGGATTTTGTGATATCATTGAAGCGCTTTTCTCTAATAATATCTCCGTATATTCGTTCTACGATATCTGAATTTTCAATACATCTACGTGGAAATTCTAAATTATTGTCTGCATCATTTAAACTTCCATTTCCTACATCCAATACAAACTCGGAAAATTCTTGTTCTTGCGGCAGAGTTCGCATATTCTGAGTCAAAGAAAATTTTCGGAAATAACTCCAAAGGGGACTGAATTTAATGGGCAACAGCTGTCGAAAATCTCCTCCTAATATCATTACTTTTCCACCAAACGGTATATCCGAATTCAAAAAATCTCGGAGAGTTCTGTCTATTATATCTAAAGCATATCTTGGTGCCACTGGAGCTTCATCCCATATAAAAACATCTACACTCCTTAGATAATCTGCTTCTTTCGAATTATTCTTGATATTTGAATATGAATAAAAAAATAGCGGGACGGGTAAACCAAACGTTTTATGAATTGTTCTTCCATGGGGAAGCAATGTTGCAGCTATACCTGTGAAAGCCATGGTACAAACACGTTTATTCTTATTTTTCAGTAAATTGTAAAGAGTTGTATAAACATACGTTTTACCGGAGCCTCCTGGGCCGTCTATGTAAAAACATGAAGATTCAGCACATAATTCATTACGATCACATTTATCTAGAATAATATCAACAATGTCTTTCTGTTGTTCATTCAGACATTCATATTGTCTTGGTCCTATTTCGTTAGTTTGTTGTTCATTTGAAACATCATATTCGTTTTCTATGTCACTCATTTGTTGCATGCTAGGAAAAATTGAAAGATTATAACCTTCTGCAGAAAGCATTGAATTAATGTGAATGTACGCTTTTCTTTCCCCTTCAACTTTGTCGTAGCTTTCTTTGTAATCTTGGGACATTGCTTCTTTAAATTCTTCCCAAAGCTCTTCCGGATGAAGTGGTTGGCAATGAATTAAAATACGAACGAATAAACACCTTAACTGTTTTGGCATCATCCAAATTTCAGCTTCATTCATGACTCTCTTCCACTCATGATCATCCTCAGTAAGTCCTAATTGTAAACACGCTGCTACAAAAGATTCTTGGACTTCCCCGTTTACTGTTTTTAGATCTGCGAAGCTTTTTGCTCCTTTGACATGAATTAACAATAATCGTAAATGAAATAGTTCAATCTGACTGGGACTTACAGAGTACATGCGTCCAATTATATTGAATTGTTTCTGACGTCGT
This sequence comes from Xestobium rufovillosum, assembly GCA_963966045.1. Taxonomy (NCBI): domain Eukaryota; kingdom Metazoa; phylum Arthropoda; class Insecta; order Coleoptera; family Ptinidae; genus Xestobium; species Xestobium rufovillosum. The sequence goes on from OZ014500.1 coordinate 13,621,637, forward strand.
TGCCACTGATGCATGCCACTAACACTATCTTTTCTAAATACATAGTGACTTGGTATATCCCCATATACATACTGTGAAGCTTCAGAATCTCGTGCATTCAGTGCAAAATAGTCAATCAGCATTGTTTGTTTGTCTAAAGCATTTCTTATTTCATTTTCGTCACAATCATCACTTACTACAACACTTTGTTGATTTGGTAAGTGCACTGGTAATCTTGTAATTGAGTGACTTTTATCTTGTAAAGGTTTACTTAAAATTCTCCAAGCAGCTTCCACTGGCCCAACGTATCTTGCGTCAATGAAATTACGAATTTCATCGTGCTCGATAACTGCATTGTTCGTTTCGCCAATTGTTATCCCTGCAGCGTCATGGCCCTTGTAAATATACTTATATAAATATTTCACGGATTTTATGCTGGAAACAACTTCAACAAAGTAGGGTTATGGGGCACGACATACTGATTATTACATAGCGTTTAAATGTCAGTCCAGTATTTCTTCGACGATAATTGGGATATCCGTATTCATCTAATGTAGTTTGATCACTACATTGCTTTGGAAAATGCTTAGAACAGACTTTTTGTTCCGTTAAACACCAATTTCCACATGGACCATGAACCATATCATGTAACACAGGTTCTGTTTCAGGATCTGGAATTTCCGCCGATGTAGCGGTCAACAACATCAGGAGTAGTTATTTTGTCCGATTGCTTTAAAGTTACTAACATATGTACATGCGCCAAGCCGCGTTTCTGAAATTCAATGACGTAAACATATGCCTGTACTGCTCCAAAAAAGCTTTTATTTACAATTAAATCTACAAGTGCGTCTTTTTTATGTTAAATACTCTAGTCACTATATCAGGTATCAGAAGCAGTTTGTCCATCAAATTCTCTACAATTTCTCTCCATTTGGGATTGCAGGTCATTGTTACAAAAAGATCTGGTTTACCGTATTTACGTACAATTGCCATCGCATCTTGATAATTTTGTAACATGTTTCGTGGGGATCCTTGAAATGTTGACGGTAAAATTACCATTTTTCCAATACGTTGTTGACTAAGTTGAGATCTTTTTTCAAAATGGTCAATTAAACCTTGGTAAGATTCGGCGCGTAATTTCTTTTGATTATTTTTACAAAAATTTATTCTATCTTTTTCAATTTTAACGTAACTATCAACCAACCATTGCTGAAATAATCGACGACCCATTAAGAATACATTGGTTTCATCGCGAATTGCCATTCTGTATTTGGTATAAGCTGCGCGAGTGACTCGTTTATGTTTTTTAGTACAGGGAATTTCGTGATGCCATCCTCGAGTACCAAATGGATAAAATAAAGGATAGATCCACGGCTTTACATTAGAATCCATAGTACTCACATACTGTAAAGATTTATTACTTTTATTTCTTACTGTTACATAAGACTCTGGAATGTCACCATCAGCTGTTGTTGAAAACACTGCAGCAACTTAATTTACCCTTTGGAAGTTATAACGATTCCGATACATAACAGGTTTCATCGTAAACAACAAGTGCAGTTCAGGTTCTTCATTCAAACTGATACATCGTTGGTGTTCCAATTCTTCCCCCATCATTTGATAAGACTGAGCAAATACATTATTTTCACGCATGAAATTCTCAATTAGTTTTATAATTTCTAAATCACATTGCGAATTCTGACTTAAACGAAATTCTACTGCTTCATGGGGATCAACAATAAACAGCTGACCGTAACTTGGGGTCTCATTAGAGGATGGATAAAGTGCTGTATTAATTTGATAATATATTTGCCCCTGAATTTTAAAACAAAATGGACCTCTACGTGCAGAATTAAAATTTACCAGATTAGCGTTAAATGATGCAAATGAAAATGAGCTATTATAACTTCGGATGTGTTCAAAAAATGTGTTAGATTTTGGATGAGACCCGTTGAACAAGGACTCCGGAAAAGCAGGAAAAGCAGGTAAAGGTTGTAAACGTACTTCACCATGATTACAACAATCATTAAAAGAATTGCCTTTATTTGACACTCTTTCAGAAACAAAATGTTTCGCACTACAATGTATGCAATCAACACTCATGGCACAAATATAATGTTCACTAACACTATCATCAAACCCAAGCAAAGTGAGATCAATATAATTGTTTTTCCTCGAGCGATAATTTCGTTGATGCTGTATTTGTGGAATTCTTGCAGTATTTCGTTCAGCTTCTCGACGACGACGTTCACATTCAGCTTTCTGTTGTCGTCTACGCTTCATATATTCTTCTTGTTCTTCAGGACTTCGATGGAGTTTTCTACGAGGCATACTTCGTGACAATACCTAACCCTACTATTGTGCTATGAATCTGTACTCGTTGCACTATAACAAGGATATATAATTATGTGTTACTTTTTTGCTCTACAATATATACCTACTTAAATCTTTCTCTTCTTTGCGTTTCTTGTCTCCTTGTTTTTCGCCTTTGATCGTCTTCAGGTAATTCTCAAACTGCCTGTAGCTTTCTTTACTCTAAAATGTATACTTAAATCTTTCTCTGGTCTAAAATCTGGGTCTTTGATTTTGCCTTTCTTGTCTCTGTTTGAACGTCTTTCTTTAAATCTCTTTCTGGTCTAGTTTTTTATTTGTCCTCTGATTATTGTTGATCAATATCAAAGTTTGTAACGTACCTGTTAAAACGGTCCAGTTGCTACTCACCTTTTCAATATATGTATATTTACTAAAGCATCACCATGCCATACGCACACCTAAAATGAAAATTTATATTTATATTTTCAAGGGTTCAGAAAACGTAACCTATAACTGCAAAGTAATTGTAAAATTCCTACTCTAACTCACCTTTAAACCTCTTACCAAAACACTGCATTAATAATAATATGTACAAACGTATATCCTATATCGAATTACAGCACACACACAAATCGTAGCAGAATAAAACTTATGAAAATGAAAAATCCAAGTCACAGCTTTGACAAAATGGAAATGTTGCGTGTTGATTAGCTCGGTAGTGTTGTGTGTTGGGCGCATCGAATGAATTTTTCGATAGTACACAACCATTCGAATACTTAATTCGATAGTACTAAAACCATTCATTCATTTCATTACGTTTCATTCGTTTTGACAACTGAATCTTTTAGCAATGGAATAAAATGTACGTACTGACTGAATTATTTAGTAGCCCCCTTCAGTGAACCAAGGGAACGACGAACGAACACTGGAATTATCGAAGGAATAGTTATCGTTAAAAATAATAAAATGCATGTGCAGATATGAAACACGTGCCCTTTACCCCAGCAGCCGTCTATAAGCAAATGAATGATTCATTCGATAGTGGAAACTACTCATTCGATAGCAAAATTCATTCGATAGCGCCTATCGCTAGTGCTCGGTGATATTAGGAGCTAATAAGAGCAATCTGTGCCCAAGTGGCACCCATGCCCCTGTCAATTTCGCATGCAGTCGTGCACTACAGTAGTACTATAAACGCCCGTAAGGTTATATAACTGCTGTGAGTTGAATCAATTGTGTCGTGTCGGTAGCGTATCAGATGACCATGCACCGTAGTCGTGTTTTCGATACCAGCGCTGGTAGTTTTTTTGTTTGTTCTACTTTATTTTTTAAATATTTGTCAGGTTACCGTCAATTAAGCGTGGCTGGATCATTTGAACCTACGTGTACGGAAAAAAAAACCGTCCTTAGCACATAACGCCAAATGCGCAAGTCTGGCACAGATTGCTCTTATTAGGTTTATCCGCGGAGACGGTCCGTAACCAATTCCTTACAAATGCGCGTGCGCATTGCGATTTGAAGTGTTCGTGGTACGAACAATGCTAGATTCTTATCAAAAATCCAGCGTTCGTAGAACCTCTTGGACAAATGCGGATAATCATACAATGTTAATTTCACCGAGTCAGAAGATCAATTTTTGAACGATACGTTGTCAATTAGACAAGACAGTCCAAAGTCGAGCTATATTTCGTTCGCGGAGGTTTGTAAATTTCGAATCAGTTAGAAATCGCGCACCCGATATTTTGTAACGATACTTCTTGTCCTGCCGATATTTTCCATATAATAAACCAGGTATCAAATATCGCGTATCGCATAAATAATCCTTAAAAAAATCAAACTTGAAAATAAAAATTGCATACTTTCCTTACCTATGCTGCATGCCTAGCATCGTTTTCTATTGTAAGCCTTAAGCTGTATACCTATATTAAACAACAAATCTACATTGCTTTAATAATTTTCGGATTATTAGTAACTATTGAAAAATCCGATTCGATACTATCGATATTTCGAGTATCGATACTTTTGACTATGATACACGTATCGATCCCCTTCAAACCAATACGGATCGATACGCGGTATCGATACTTTTCAGAGTATTGCCCAACACTGTGATGATTTTTCTGCAGTGAATTGAAATGTCCCTGAACGACAGCACACAGCATTTTGGCATAATGTAGTGTTTCCTTGGGCATGATTATTATAAGAAACACCTTTTTTGACCTAAACCAAACAATAGATTTTGGCATAATGTAGTGTTTCCTTGGGCATGATTGTTATAAGAAACACCTTTTTTGACTTAAACCAAACAAATCGCTATTAAACAGTGACCACGACTGTCATCAAAGAAACTCCCTTTTTGGACCTACAACCAGAGAGCGTTATTAAATAGTGACACTGTCCTTCTATTTGACCCGAACCCAACAAATTGGAAATTAGTATTAGTGACATGACCATACATTTTTACAATCAATGCAAAAAAGTGACTGGTAGGGACCAAGCCGCGAGCGCCACAAAACCAGTCAAATTATTTAAAAATCCACTTTGAATTAATTGTGCAAGAGCCAAAGTGCATTATTTATGGGAAAAACAACTCTTACCTGCTCGAACTTTTATTGAATTTCGCGTTTACCTACAAAAAAGAAGAAAACTAATCTTTCGAGCATAAAGAACCTTAAAGTATGGTATAAATTTATATTTATATATTTAGATATTGAGTTTGTCCATGGAGCGCCTTCCCTTAAAAATCTCTTCTTTCGGAAGTATCATATACTCTTCCTCGCTTTTATTAAGACTTTTCTTCACACAAAACATCTGATCGAGCTTCGTTTTCATTCAAAAGCTGTTATGCATCTGTGATCCTGTATTTTAATTGTCACGAAAACAAAATTTATAAGTTTATGACAATTACCGTAAAAATCTAACTAAACTAACCTTTCAAGCAGCGCCATAATAATGAGAAAGGGGGGAGTATTGCACATGTACGTGAAGGATATCGAGTCTGATTATGCATCGTATTCTTGTTAAATATTCCAGATTCTACATTTCACTTGCCTCGGTCGCCTCCAGGTATTTCCGTATGGTATTTTGGTATTTAACCTCAAAAGTGCTATTATTCTGAAACAGATTGCACAATGTACTGTGGAATTATTATTAGGTATTATTAAAAGAAAGCAACGATGAAACAGATTGCACAATGTACTGTGGAATTATTATTAGGTATTATTAAAAGAAAGCAACGATTTCGGTACAACTGAGAGACAAAAACAAACATTCAACATTCCAGAAGCACACACTAATCACTACTGCGATGAAAATGTTTTAATGTAACGTACTTACATGAACATTTCCTTACCTGTTCAATATAATATGTTATCTGTTCAAATAAATCCTAAATAGCACAAAAATTACGAAATACGCCGTATAAACAATAATAGACGGAGCTTTCAACGACAGCTGATCGATCGAAAGATCGAAACCCAGGAGAAGGAGAGGCATGCGTGCGCATTTTCTGTCCACTAACATGTCGAATTTCTGTTCGGATGGTCACATTTTTTTATAATATTTTTTACAGTGCCAACACATTTTTCCACCATTCCATTAGACTGTGCATTAATAGGGCTAGAAGTGTCATGTTTAAAATCCCAAACTTCACTAAAATTTGAAAATTCTGTGCTGTCAAATTGTGGTCCGTTATCTGAAAATACCGTAAAGGGTATACCATGTATAGCAAAAATACTCTGCAAATGTTTAATTACGCTCAAAGACGTACTACTAGTCATTTTTCTAACTTCTGCGAATTTTGAAAAGTAGTCTATTAAAATTAGGTAAATATTTTTGTTATAGTCGAATAAATCAACTCCCACTTTTTCCCAAGGAAAATTTGGGACAGGGTGTGGAGTAAGAGGTTGTTTGTAATTATTTTTTGAAAACCTCATGCATGTTGAACAAGACAATACCAAATTTTCAATATCTCTGGTCATTCCTGGCCAATATAAAAGTTCAGCAGCCTTTATTTTTGTTTTTGTTATGCCTGAATGATTTAAATGCAAAAGAGATAACATTTCTTTACGAAGTGATCTTGGAACAATAAGTGAATTTATTTTATACAGTAATTTTTCAATTAAAACAATTTCGTGTCGTACGTTCCAATACAATTTCACTGAATTTCTGCACTTAGATCTAGAATCAGGCCAACCATTTTTTACATAATTCATTATTTGCTGCATTTCTTCGTCCTTTTCAACTTCATTTTGAAATATTTTTAGTTTTTCGGAACTAATAGGATAATTTTCTGTAAGTAAATTAATTTGAGACTCATACTCATCTGAAAAAATTACATCAATTTCTTCTTCAATATTATTAATTCTTGACAGTGCATCGGCTATATACATTTGTTTTCCTGGGGTATATATAACATCTAAATTATATAACTGTAAATCTAATAACATTCTTTGTATCCTCATTGGACATTTTATTAGGGATTTTTTAAAAATATGTATTAAAGGCTTGTGATCCGTTTCTACAGTTATGTCTTTTGCAAATATGTACTGGTGAAATTTTTTGCACCCGTAAGCTATAGCTAGAAGCTCTTTTTCGATTTGAGCGTAACATTTTTGTACGTCACTTAATGATCTAGACGCATAAGCTACTGGGCATGAATTTTGTAATAATGCTGCACCTAAACCATTTTGTGAAGCATCTACCGTCAATGTTATAGGTTTCTGTGAATCAAAGTGTTGTAATACTGGTGCAGTTGTCAAAATAACTTTCAATTTGTTGCTCGTGATTCCACTGAAATATCGCATCTTTTTTTTTAAAGTTCTCTCATTGGTGCAGTGATTTCAGATAAATTTGGAATGAATTTGTGTAAATAATTAACTATTCCCAAAAAACTTTGCAATTCTTTTAAACATTCTGGTGCTGGATAATTTTTTATCACTTTTACTTTATCATAATCTGGTTCTACACCTTTTGAACTAATGTAATGACCTAAATATTTCACTTTTTCAACTGCAAATTTACATTTGGCTTTGTTAAACCTAACGTTTTTTTCTCTAGCTCTTTCTAATACTAATTTTAATCTTTCATCATGTTCTTTTCTGTTTTTGTCCCATACCAAAATATCATCTACATAAATATCCATACCTGCTATACCTTCAAAACATTCTTTTATTTTCCTTCGAAAAACTTCTGTTGCACTTTTTATGCCATACGGCATTCTCAAAAAACGATACCTTCCAAACGGACTATTGAATGTGCATAATTGTGAACTTTCTTCATCTAATTGTATATTCCAAAATCCATTGAATGTATCTAAAATTGAAAAATATTTCGCATTTTTTAAATTTATTACGATGTCTTCGAAGGTAGGTATCTGAAAATGTTCTCTTAAAATAGCTTTATTTAAATCGGATGGATCCATGCATATTCTGAATTCACGATTTGGCTTTGCTACAATAACTAATGAATTCACCCACTCTGTTGGTTCATTTACCCTTTTTATTATCTTTTGTTGACATAGACTGTCTAACTTACCCTTTAGTGAATTCATTATTCCTTCTGGAATTTTTCTTGCGGCGTAAACAACTGGAGTTGCTTGAGGATCTATTTTTATATTATATTTCCCCGGTATACATCCTATTCCTTTAAAAACATCTTGAAACTCGCTTAAAATGTCTGATTGAACATTGCAAATCATTTTTGCTACATTCAATTCTTGTATTGCATATAAACGTAATATGCAAGGGCCATTATTTTTAACAACATAGAAATTTAAATCATAAGCCACATTTTTATAGTAACATTTGACTTTCATTATCCCTAACGTATCTAATTTGTCCCCTGAATATGTGGATAGATGTATATGGCATGACACTAACATGAAATTCTTAAAATATTGTTTGTAAATATTAAAATTTATCAAATTTACTTGAGCACCACTATCTACTTTGAATGAAATGTTTTTGTTATTAATATTCAGATTTACAATCCATTCTTTTGCATAATTATTTTCATTTTCATTTATTGTACATATAAACAATGAATAGTTTTTTCATCACGTAAAATACTATTAATTCCAGGCTTATCCTGTAAATTTCTACAAAATTTTGCAAAATGATTTCTCATACCACACGCACCACACTTTTTTCCATACGCATAACACCTGCTTGGATGATGTGAATACCCGCATCTTGTACACTTCCTTGTTTGATGGTTTTTGCTTCCATTCGGTAGAGAGTTTTTATTCGAGCTGTTTTGAAAATTTTGATTTCTGTATGAATTTATTCTGCTGCCTTGCCGTACCACTTGTTTGTTTCTGTTTCTTTGTACTGTTAGTATTTCTTCATCTTTCTTTTTCTGTATATCTAGTTTAGATGTTCCTTCACAAATATTTTCCAATTGTGTTTTTGTTATTTCTGCCGACTTGCAGATATCTATTGCTTTTTGTAAATCTAACTTTTTTGTTCTAAGCAGCCTGTCTTTTACAGCTTTGTCTCCAATCGCATGTACTAATCTATCTTTTATTAAACTATCTGTTAATGGTCCATACTCACAAGTAGAACTTAATTCTCTTAGCGCAGTTACATATTCATCTATTGTTTCATTGGGCTGGAGGTCCCTGCAAGCAAAAATATGCCTCTCATACGTTTCATTTTTTGTTGGTTCAAAATATTCTTCGAATTTCTTTAGCACTGATGTATATTTCTTGCTATCATTTACAGTTTCAAACTTGAATGTGTTATAAATTTTTAACGCTTTATCACCTATATGATGTAACAGTACTGCACATTTGTATTCTTCACTTTCAGTCTCCATTTTAGCAGCCATTAAATACAATTTGAATTTTTGAGCAAAAAACTTCCATGCCTCAGCATGATTTGTTTCAAAGTTCATCTCCTTGGGAGAGTTCACTCTTATATCACTCATCACTTGTTTTTTAACCTTTTACGACTGCGCCATGTAATATCACTACATCGTATAAAACAAAGTCGCTTTCTCTGTCCCTATATCCCTACGTATGCTTAAATCTTTAAAACTACGCAACGGATTTTGATGCGGTTTTTTTTAATAGATAGAGTGATTGAAGAGGAAGGTTTATATGTATAATAACGTCCATTAAATAGTGGAGAAATACTTTTATTTTTGAGGTTTCTAATGTGATGTCGTAAATAATTACATTTTTTCCGCTTACATTGCAAACGCAGGCTGAACCCTACGAGATTTATCAAAATAATGTACTAAGTATTGTACATATTGAAAAGGTCTACAGAAAACTCCGCGATGGTATATGTCTATCTCTTATGGATATCCCACAATAACATTTTTTTGTCATTTACTTTTTACGACAAATAATGGCTAATTTTCGAAGCGATTTTAACCAATACAGCATTAATCCTTATCCAAATCAAAACTACTAGATCGATTTTAATCATTTTTTCAGTGAGTGACATAGGCTATATATTTTATACCCGTGCGAAGCCGGAGCGGGCCGCTAGTATGTAATAATATTAATATTATTGGGTTGGGGATCAACTAAGTATACGCATACGAGTCTCAATAGCAACTGGTTTATATTTCATATCTGCACATGACAATTCTATATAGATGTGCACTCTCTCTTCTATGTTCATACAATTATATATGTGACAGAAGTGACCTCAGCGTTCAAGCTCTCATCTTCCCTGAAATGCATGCCACGAAGATGAGCTTTTCGATTCCCAAATAAGAGAAAGAAATCAGATGGTACAGGATCGGGCGAATAGGCCGGATGGGGCAGAATTTCAAAGCCCAGTTCAGCGACTTTTGATGTTGCTGCAGCGCACTTGTGGGACGATACATTGTCATGCTGCAGGAGGACACCTTTTCGCGGCATACCACACCGTTTGGCCTTAATTTGCTCTCGCAATTTGCACAGAAGGTCACAGTAATATGTACCGTTGATTGTACGACTATGTTCAAAAAAGTCAACAAGCAAAACCCCACGTGAAACCCAGAAAACCGAGAGCATCACCTTTGCCTGCTGATGGTTTGCTTCTGAACTATCTTGGAGGCGGAGAATTGGAATGCCGCCACTCTATGCTTGACTGTTTGGTAGGGGGATCGTTGTCCGGATCGGCATCTGCACGGACCAAAAGCTCACGGTCCTGCTTGTGAACGGGTGACGGGTGTCAGCATTCGAGGCACCCATCGGGCTGAGACCTTATTCATGTGCAAAAAGAATAGATCTCACCGATTTCTCATCAATATTAAATGTTTGGCCCACCCTTCTGACAGTAATGCGCCTGTCTTCCAACACTAGTTTTTCCACTTTGATCACAGTTTCAGCGTTCAGAGCTGTTGCAGGTCTTCCGGTCCTTAAACTCATTTGCCCAGCGGCGAACAGTCGTTTCTGATGAAGAAGTTTCCTGGTAAACTGCCTTCAACCTTTCTGCGATTTCAGAGTAGTGAACACCCTCCCTGGTCAAGAATTTGATGACCGCCCGGTGTTCCAGTTTTTCCATTTCTGTTGCACACTACTAAATTAGCTATCAAATTGATCATTTTCTATGAAACTCGGCGAAATTTTGCAGACCGAGTGACAACAGGATGCGGAATGACACATACTCGATATTTTTGTTTCCAAAGCACCTAGACCAAGAACGGCAAAACTTTTTCCTCTTCTCACGTATATAATAATTAAAGGAAATCAGTGTAGAGGAGGATAACCTAGGCTGTCCTATAATGAGGGAAAAATTTAAGTTAACATTAGGAGGTTTAAAAAACAATAATGCACCAGGCATAGACTTATTACAAGCAGAAATCTTAAAGCGTGCAGGTCATAATCACTTTTCCAAAAAGGAAAGCCGCGGAAAGGTGTGGAATATTTAGAATGATCAGTTTAACTTCCCACCCATCGAAAACTTCAACTAGAATTGTACAAAGAAGAATGGAGAAAAGGGCGAAAGAAATATTAAGAGAAGATCAGTTCCGATTTAGACGAAGTAGAGGAACACGCGAAGCCATTTTAGCTTTACGAGTGATTAGTTCGCGACATACTAAAGTCGGAGATTAAAAGAAGTAGGAGTAGGGCCAGATTAAACTACTGCTCTCATATAGTTGGGGATTTAGGATGTTCTACTTTTTTGGAAATGCGTTGGAGAGGATAGGATGGAGGTACGCGTCCAACAAGTCTTCGGACTGAAAAGTTTATGATGATGAAAGAAGATCTGGGATTTTGCAATGAAAAGTAAACACGGTTTACGACAACGTTTGGCTGTACGTTCAACTACTATGGGATTAACAATATTTCCAACGACAGGCTTTTGAATGGTGTAGTCTAGTGATGGCTCAGGTATGTTGATGACAAATCTGTGACATGCTCGTGTAAAACTATATCATGTAGGTCAAAAGGTTATGGTCCTATCGTATTATCGTATTATGTTTACGACAACGTTTGGCTGTACGTTCAACTACTATGGGATTAACAATATTTCCAACGACAGGCTTTTGAATGGTGTAGTCTAGTGATGGCTCAGGTATGTTGATGACAAATCTGTGACATGCTCGTGTAAAACTATATCATGTAGGTCAAAAGGTTATGGTCCTATCGTCATCCCTGTCAGTTTGCATTACTGAGGAAACTCCCAGTAAAAATTATTTTTAAGTCGTATAGAATTCTCTGAAATAGATCAATTTAGGTAATAAAATTAATTAATTGTTAATTCGTTTCAGCATTTCGCGGTTTTCACACCGGAATTATTTTAAATACTTTTACAAATAGCTTTAACACATAAAACCATAATTCCATTATTAATGTTTTCATTCTTTAATCCGCCAACGTTTGTTTTCCGGGCATTGCGTCTATATTTATATTATGTTTGCTGTAAAATTGTGGTTACAGACCTTTAAGTATACACAAAATTTATTTTTCGTAAAACAGAATTGACAGATAAACAACATTAACACAGGAAGTTCGTGTATTTTAATATACACTAGATAAATCTCGCGCGCTACGCGCGCTCACTGCCCTAGTCGAATCATGACTTCAAAGAAACGCATTATTGATTACAGAATAATTTACATCTGAAAACATAGTTTTGAACTATACGGCTATTTCTGTGATTTCCTAAATAAATTATCAGTCATTCCCAAGAACGAACTCTTGAAAAAGCCACGCATAATTGTCCGTGAGTAAATATTTCTTTTCGGAGATCAATTCCTATCTGATCAAATGTTTGGCCTTGTGATTTGTTAATAGTCATTGCAAACGCTAGTTTAATGGGAAATTATTGTCGTCTTTTAAAAGTAAAAGGATAAACATTTTCACAGTACAACGTTATACGGTTAACGAAAACTATATCTCCATGTTTATCGCCTGTTAAAATTTTGGACCGTAGGATATTGTCTCCCAATTGTAAAATTAACAATCTCGTACCATTACATAATGCTGAGATCTAACCAACATCACAATACAATATACTCTCAACTTCAATTCATGCGGAGGAAAATTTGGCGGGTTTAAAGTATTTAAATATTCAGGAAGAATAGCATCGTTTAAATCTCCTTTATCACAATTTTCAACACTATCCAAGTTTGTATATATTTTTTCTGTTTTTATATCAACAGTTCTACCACTTTTTTGTTAATGTCTTCAACGTCAGAATAGCTGATTTGGTCATATCTATGAATCGCTTTTCTCTAATTGATTCCTCCATATATACGTTAAACGATATCCGAATTATAAATAAATCTCTGTGGCAATTCTAAATTGCTATTCATATCGTTCAAAACTCCATCTCCAACATCCAATAAAAACTTGGTGAATTCTTGTTCCTGTGGTAGAGGCCGCATATTTTGTGTTTAAGAAAATTTACGGAAATAACTTCAAAGAGAACTAACTTAATTACTTAAATTCACTGTTTCACAGCGGGTAGCATTTATTTTAACTGGTAACAATTGTCAAAAATCTCCTCGCAACACCATAATTTTTCCACCAAACGGAACATCACAATTCATAAAGTCTCGTAAGGTTCTGTCTATAATGTCTAAAGCATACCTTGACGCCACAGGAGCTTCATCCCAAATAAAAACATCTACGCTCCTTAAATAATCTGCTTCTTTTGAATTTTTCTTAATGTTGGAAGATGAATCTAAAAACAGAGGAACGGGTAACCCAAACGTTTTATGAACTGTTCTGCCATGAGGAAGTAGTGTTGCTGCTATGCCCGTGAAGGCCATGGTACAAGCAATTTTATTCTTGCTCTTCAGTAAGCTGTAAACGGTTGTATAAACATAAGTCTTACAGGAGCCTCCTGGACCGTCTATATAAAAACATGAAGATTCAGAAATTGATTCATTTATGTTAGCATCACATTTCATCATCATAAGGTTCTCAGTCCGAAGACTGGTTGGACGCGTACCTCCATTCTTTTCTATCCTGAGCTAACCTACGCATTTCCCTAAAAGTAGAACATCCTACATCCCTAACTATTTGAGAGCAGTAGTCTAATCTAGGCCTACCCCTACCTCTTTTTATTCCTATCTCTGACTCTAGTATGTCACGAACTATTCCTTCGTGTCTTAGAAGGTGTCCTACCATCCTATCTCTCCTACTCTTTATTGTTTTCCATACCTTTCGCTTTTCCCCAACTCTTTCTAATACTTCCCTATTGCTAACCTTATCTATCCACGGTATCTTCATCATGCGTCTGTAGCACCACATTTCAAACGCTTCTACTCTTTTTCTATCCGCTTCTCCTATTGTCCAAGTTTCGCACCCGTATAATGCCGTACTCCATACATACGACATTAAGAGTCTCTTCCTAGTCTCTATATTAACCGTTCTCGAGCATAACAGTTGTTTCTTTTTGTTAAACGCAACTCGGCCCTGCGCCATTCTTTGTTTTATATCTTTACTGCTCCTACCGTCTTGAGTTATTTTACTTCCTAAGTAGCAGAAATCCGCGACCTCCTCTATCTTCTCATTTCCAATCACATTTACCCAAAATAATATCTACAATTTCTTTCTGCTTTTCATTTAGGTGTTTATATTGTCGTGATCCTATTTCTATTGCTTGTTCTTCATTTGCATATTCAATGTCGTGGCATGGTAGGAAACATTGAAAAATTGTAACCTTCCGCAGAAAGCATGGAACTAATTTGAATATAGGCTTTTTTGTCCTTCAGTATTGCTGTAACGTCTTTCATAATCTTGGTGATATTGCTTCTTTAAATTCTTCCCACAATTCTTCCTGATAAATTGGTCGGCAATGCATTAAAATACGAATGAATAAATATGTCAGCTGTCTGGGCATCATCCAAATTTCAGCTTCATTCATGCAAGGCTCTTGCACTCGTGATGATCTTAAATAAGACCTAATTTTTAACATGCTGCTACATAAGATTCCTGTATTTCTCCGTTTATTGCTTTCAGATCTTCAAATTTGTTTGCTCCTTTAATATGAAGTAATAATAATCGAAAATGAAATAGTTCAATTTGGCTGGGGCTTACGGAGTACATGCGTCCAATAACGGCGTATACTTTTACAACGACAACAAACATGATACCTACCTGTGATAGTTCAGACGTACGCACTTTTGGGAAACGAAAAATCTGACCTCGCTAGATCGAAACGATACATGTCTATTGCGCATTCTCCACGACTAACATCACTTTTATTAGATAGGATACTCTGAGATAATTGTAGAAGAATCTGAAAAATGTTCATCTGCAAAGCCGTGAATTGCGAAATACATGGGCGAGATCAGTTCATTAGCATCTCTGCTCTTCTTATATTATGAGTCATGTCATTAGCACATTCAAAATACCTATAAAAGAGTAAGTGCTATCAATACATGTTTTTATAGCTGTACCTTTTATTACTTTTTACTACAACACTGAATGGTTTGCGCAACCGTGCTTAGCATAACAATCAGTGACTGTGTTAATGTAAAGCCTATGAGTAATACAGAGCTGTTCTTGTGCTTTATCCTTATATCCTGATACGTCATCTTAAGCAACTTTTATCTGATGAACCAGTCTGAATTAAGTATCTCACGGTCTTTGAGTAAATAAGTGTAGTACCTACTTGTATGTTAGTCATCGAGTTTTTGCAGGAACTAACTATATTACAATAACCTCTCAGTTCACATTCTAGTTCCTGTTTTACAACCAATATTGTACATAATACAAAGGTGCGTACGAGTGTACGGCAGAATCAACTAAAGTTGGAACGGCGAATTGCTAATTAGGCTGACGGCTGACCCCCATTGCAGTAACAAAAAGTAAAATTAGCTAACTTAAAAACTGTTATTCAGAATTCGCCAATGAGTTATCAGGGAATAGTTTACATTATAAAACGTATGGAACTTACACGCCTGGAGATCTTGGAGATTCCACCTTTTAAATTATTATATTGTGGAAAAACCGCTTGTGAGGAAAACCCCATTTAATTTTGTTAGGGAAAATCTTCAAGTGAAGTCCGCATTACAAGTGCTCGCAATGAAAGAGCAATGAGCATTAGTCGGTATGAACCTGCTTTGTGTTTTTACCCGTGAAGTTAATAGGTGCATGTTCCCTTTTATTCGCAGAAAAATAAATGTTTTTCCGGTGCTTATTGCCTTTTTGTATTTGTTTGTACGTCGTGAATACCAATCCGGCAAGTTTACCTACTTCAACTATCAATTCAACGGTGTTCCAATCATGCATGATTGTCACGACCACTCACATGCAACTTTTTTGATAATACATGTGTATCTACTTTTTATGGCGCTAATGATTAATGAAAATACGTGTTTACGCACGTAATATTATATTGTCACGTATGTAGACGTTATTTTACAAGTTACACATCGGTTTTTTTATTTTTCGTCAGTACTTAATTTTCATAAGGTAGTGTTGATGAATAAGGCCCACCTAATATTTGGCAATTTTTTATTCAAAGGAATACAGTCTTTAAGTTTGCAAAATAGTATTAACTAAAACTATACACTATTAGGTAACATAAAATAAACATATATTTCTAGAAAAAGACAACAACTGTTAACAATATCAAAATAAAAAAAGTGGCGCTGGGCCTTATTAAACGACCCCATCAGCTAAAAAGGCCCATATGTAAAAACGCAAAGTTATGTGTAGTGTATTAAGGCCCAACCTATAAAACACTTACAAAATGCAAAAATACAAAAACACTAATTAAGCACACCCCGTACAACAAAATTCTTCAAAGTCTGCTGATGTCAAACCAACAAATTCTTCATGGTACCACGTATCGCAGTGTTTGCACTGTCTCATGACCAAAAGGTCTTCAATTTGGCATGCGGGGCAATACCAACTTTCAGAATTTGTTTGGCCCTTCGGTTTCTTTTTGCCCTGTCCAAATGTTGATGGCTGAGGACCTTTGGGTTTAGATGTTTGTTTCACTCCAGATTGACATGCCTTTTTGTCAAAAAGGTCTTTCGTTACAACTTGAGCTTTGTAGTTTATAGCTTTACGTCGATTAGGTTTTGGTTTTTGTTTCATTTTTGGAGTAGGCAGAAGTTCTGTGAATGATTGCTGTACATCTCCATCATCTGGTTCCAAAACCTTATCTTCTTGTTCCGTAGTAGCCCTTCCTTCTGGTGTCTCCATGTCCTTATCTTCTAGTACCTCCATAGCCTCGGTTTCTGATACCTCCACAGCCTCAGTTTCTGAAACTGACTGCACTTCAGAAAATCCGTCCAACTGACTTCGTTCTCGTGCCATGCCATCACTATTTTCAT
Source organism: Xestobium rufovillosum (assembly GCA_963966045.1). Classification (NCBI taxonomy): domain Eukaryota; kingdom Metazoa; phylum Arthropoda; class Insecta; order Coleoptera; family Ptinidae; genus Xestobium; species Xestobium rufovillosum. The sequence continues at coordinate 13,638,668 of OZ014500.1, forward strand.
GAAAATTATACCTGCGAGCAATTTGATCCAACGGAATTAAGTCTCCGTCCGAAAACTCTTCGTCGTTGCTCCCGAAGGAATGATGGGAACATCTGTTGCTTTAAAGCCGCTAACTATGTTCTCCGGTGTCATGCATTCGGCCAAACTTTGGAAAATACTTTATTAAAACGCAATTTGGACAACGTTCTATCAGGGTGGTGATCCCAGAAACGCAGAACCTCTTGGTCCCAGTGTGACTCGAAAGATCGGTACACTGCCTTGTCCAATGGTTGGAATTCGTGGGTGGTGTTAGAGGGTAAACAAAATAATTGTATTCCGAGTCCTTCTGCTGCGTCAACAATATCGCAGTCTAAGTGACTAGACGCTCCATCAAACACCAGCAATATTGGTTCCGTACCTTTATAGTGCGCAAGATGATTTAAAAACTCAATAAACAAGCTCGTCGTCATGCTTCCTTTCGGGGCCATGCGGACAATGCTCCCAGCAGGAAAGTTATCCGCAAACTCGGGTTTCAGCCGCTTTCCTTTGAAGATAATCATTGGCGGGATCGAGTTTCCCATACTATTGCAGCATCCAACGATTGTCACATTTTCCGCAAGCTCTGGCGCGATCATGTGCACGCGTTTTGCACCTCTTTGAGCAAGTACGCTCTGCTGGTGATGCACTGTCAAACGGCATCCCTTTTCATCCATGTTGTACAGATTTTGGGGGTTGGTTTTAATATTCATGTCGGTCAAAATGTTTCCTATTTTGTTAAAATAGTCCTGAACTATTACCTTGTTTAATTTCTGCGCTCTGGCGGGATTCATTGCTTGCGCTTTACGTCGTGCAATTTGAGGGTTTCGTTTAAGGAACCGGTACAGCCAGTCTTTCCCTGCCAATTCCTTACTTGCGTTGAAGTTATGGGGGATTTTGTTAATCTCGCAAAATCTAAAGGCCTGGTGGCGTACTATTGTTGGTGTAAGAGGCATGCCGATCTCACAGAAGCGAATAATTCTGGCTGCAAATTCGTTCTCCTGTGCTTGGTTGAGAATAGAACCACGGCCAATGCTTTTCGTGCTTTTGCCAGACCATACATTAGAGTCAATCACAAGACCACGTAATTTTTTTTAATGTAAACTGTTCAAAGTATATAAAAATACTTAACTTACCTCGCAGTTGTAGTAAGGAGCGCGTAAAACATAACCTCCCTGTCACGTGTCTACAGCCAGACTAAGCTGTTAACGCTTTTTACAGGATACTATCTGTTAACAAATGGAACTTGCCATGTTGCCAAACTTTGCAAAAAATAAGTAGGTTTGCAAAAAAGTCGGGTGGGCTTTATTAAACGTCGGGCCTTATTCACCAACACTACCTTAGTTTGCAAATGAAAAGTTCTCGATTATAGCGTTGACTGATTATAGTCAATCAACGATTATAGATAGAAAGAATGTGCCAGTTATACAGGTGATTCAGATTTAATTTTGATAATTTCATGAATCGATAGAACTTAGGAAACAGTTGTTGTTTTTCCCAATAAAATATAATCCAAAAAGTCTTCTTTCCAGAGATTAATGGCACCGATTTTCTTTAAGTTTTATAAGAATATTTCGGAAAAGGAAAAGATCACCGTCTTCCTATTTGGCGTGCTTCCTTAGTCAGTCGTAAGTAAATTATTTGGTGCTACAATTATTGTAACATTCTTTACACAGGATGATACTTTTAAAGATTGTTTCACCCTTATGCCCACCTAAATTGTTTTATGTTACGCCGCTGAATGTGCATTTCTCCAGATTCCGTATAAAATAATTTATTACAAGCAAATTTATCAGGAAATAAACAATTCCTGAAGTTATCAAGTTTAAACCTGAATAACCCTGTATATCAGTTTTATAAACATTTAAGTCTCACTGATAAATATAAAACCAAGTCTTTAACACTTCCATAAACAGGTTTATTTCGGGTTATTTGGAATTAAGATAGGGATATTGAAATTAGTTTTCATATATGAGGATTTTTGGCGGAAGTAACTAAAGATTTTATGTTCGGGTAGACGCGGAGTTGCTAAACGGCCGGAAATAAAGATTCGAAAAGTTAGCACTTGACCGGCGGATAACACATTCCTCTTTTCTCGAGAAGCACCCCCTCATTTTTCTTCCGATCCTTTCTTCTGCCATACTATGATTGTTAATGGATGGAGATATTTATATTTTAGGCGAAAAGAAACGAATTTAGAATTAGAAAGTAGCAAGATAATTTGGAGGGCATACAAATACTTGGGAATCCAAATAAGCGTGGAAAAGATTCGGTAGAGGCTAAAGAATGAAATAGACGATAGAAAAGCAATTAAATTACTAAATGGGATATGATGGCCTGAATCTTAACGCTGGGATATTTGAATACCCGAGAAGCGTTCTCCTCGCTTCTGAGACGGTGTTAATACAGACAGTCCAGTTCAAAAACTGTATTACTTATAGACATGATATTATGGTTTAAAAGAAATATGAGGGTTGGTAGAATACGCTTATAACTATTTTATTTGACATATTTACACTTTGTTAAAATAAACGAAGTTGAAAACTGGCAAATTTTAACGGAAATCTTAGCATTATTCACACACAAATTGTACGTTCGGATTTTAGTTAACAGCCAAATAAAATATGTCAGCATACTCGGAGATCTTTTAGGTTTATTTTAAGACTATATATGCCTAATTTCGTTATTTCAATTTTCTGCTGGACTGACTGTACCAAGCGGTTACTAAAGCTAGGCCAAAAGTTACACCTGCGGAGCAGCGGGTCGGTGAGGTATCCGTTAAAAAACGGAGCGAACTATCAGCTGAGTTGCAACACCGATGATGACATGATTCTTTAATCACAAACTTTAACATTTATGTATTTGCAATTTGCGCATTATTTAGAGCACTCCAGATTATGTTCCAATAACAAACAGGAACGTATAGATACGTAGGTTACCTACTAAAAATAAATACTTTTAGATAACAAATTGTACTACTCATCAGGTGGTTTAAAATTAAACTCGTGTGCTTAAAAGGGCAGAAAGATCATTATATTTAAGTGGATTTGCATTATGTATTACCTAATTCCGATAATACTGATGACGTTAACGTACTCAGGTACTCAGTCACAATCAACAGCAGAATCTGTAATTGCTGTAAATATTATTTCATACATATCTAATCAGTATACATATGCATATGGAACTTAGGCGAGGTAACTTAAAACTATAGATAGGTACTAGTTCTGCGAAATAATTTTTCATTTGTTATCGTTTTAATATACTTTTACATGTGCCTATATATCACTTTAACTGTTTTTGTTCTGCATCTATGTTTCGCAAAATGCACTTTAGCAGAAAATCCTGGGCACAGGATACGTTTTTTCCGGCAAACGAAAATTGAGTTTAGGTACAAGTTATGAAAACTAAACACAGAATCCCTGATTACTAAGTAATTAAAAAAAATATGTGGGCCGGTGATTTATTATGTAAGTTCCTCATTTGTTGGATGCAGAACGTGGAAAAACTTTCATCCAAAGAAGTAACGTTCTCTGTTAATTATTAGCCTTCCGTATTTAGTTATTCAAACAGATTTCCTGAAGTATTAATCAAACTACCGTTGTAACAGGTTTTAAAGATTTTATTGTATTACGAGACAATGCATCTACAAGACATTCATTATGTGTGGTAAAGACAAGAAGGGCTTAAATAGATAATTGCATCAGTAAAACTCCCATACGTAATGTATGGGTGCTTGGAGGTCAACAAACCGACTGCACAAGATCCAATTACCGTGACCTTCAACCCACAACAACCACTTTCCTCTCTTTCTTTCGAAGGCAAATACTGAGATGGTGCGAAGAACGCCGAACTTTCACATTTTTTAAGCTTTAGCGATGGTTTACTCATCACTGCGGTGCAGGTTCCATTGTTTTCTTTGTTGTTTGCCCAGTTGTTGAGCTGATTTATTTTATATTTGCAAAGATAACCATCAGGTGCGTCGCACCACTGATTCATTTGGAATGCGCATGAATTAGCGCAAGCGAGACATGCTCCTTTGTTTTTGCTTTATTCTGAATATGTAGGTTTTTTACAATACCCCATTTTTTAAACTGAAAACGGGACTTAATTGCCTATTTTAGGCAGTGATTTTATAAAATTTTGGGGATGCAGTCTTATAGTACGAGTGTCTCGCAAGGTGGTACTATCCTGTAAAGACGCTAATTACAAAAATGTATTTATTTATTTTTTGGTAAATCGAAAATATATTTTAATTTTTGAATCGATTTTTCCGTTTAATCGATGATCAATCAGTTCGAACCGAATCAACGGATATCGAATCGGCAATCGATTCGAATCAAATCGTAAAAGTCGATTGGTGGATACGATTTTTTAACGAATCGATTTTTCGATTCACTCAAAAAGTCGATTTAAATCGATTAATCCATTTTTAGGCCCATGCCTAACCGCAACCGCCAAATTATACATTCATTACTTGTGCTATTGCACGATGAACCATTAATCAATGAGCTGCAGCTAATCAAAAAATTCCTATTGTAACATATCGAGGTTTCCATTCTAAAGGTCAAGAAATCGTGTATGTATTGTATGTTTCTATACCAATGTCCTTTCAAGGACTACTTCCTTTGTACATTTATTTAATCTAAGTGGTTTAATATAGTAGTTTTTGCAAATAAAGTACAGTGTTCCACTATCGAGTTGTGGCTATTAGTAATTTTTTTAGAAATACGTGTTGTTTGATATCGGACGTTGTATAGGCGTCTATAAACTTATATGACTAAATAGAATTTTTCAGCTGGAAGTAACTATAAGTATTTTGGAAGAACGTTTGTAATAGCATCAGTTAATGGATTTTTTCAGCCTCGAATCTTTCGGATGGTTCGAAGGCTAATCGCTGAAACTTGAGGAAAAATAGACTTACAATAAAGCAAAATTCTTTTAGTGAGCCGCCATGATGTGCACTTTCTAGGGAGTTTTGCATTTCAAGTTTCAAATTCGGGTAGATAGTTGCTTCAGATTTCAGAAATCCACTTCATTTGTATTATTTTTTTTCTCCCCTTAGGGCCTGCCTGCCAGTAGGCTCAGATGCACTGCAGCCACAAAATAGGCTTATTGTGCTCACCCTAATTCTAAGTCACACCCATTCCATGAACTTGGTGCCTTGGACCAAACGGTACAAGTCATACATTAAATGCGTGGAAAATTCTTCCGGTTCCATCAGACATCGCCCGAAAATTCGCTGCCTCTTCTGGTCTAGAGCTTCACATCTGCACAAGATGTGCATAGCTGTCTCCCGTTCCTTATTACACAAACGGCAGTTAAGGTCTCCGTAATATTTGCCAATCTTCCACAGGTGTTCTTTAACGGTCGTGTGTCCCGTTAGGAAGCCTGTTACGATTCTAATTTGCATCCTACTAAGGCAAAGTAGTTCTGAGCATCTTTTCCTGCAAGGTCCCTTTATATACGACTTGCTGGGCCTGTGACCTGGAATCATGTTCCAGTAATTGTGATGTTGAGCGCGAATCCATCCGTTTACTTGGTGTCTGACTGCACTCTTAGTTATGCCTAGGGCAGGTTCCGGTCCAACGAAAGGATCGTTGGAGCCCCGCTTTGCTAGTTTATCGGCTTCCTCGTTCCCTATCGGCCCACAGTGACCTCGAATCCAAAGCAGTCTCACTGCGTTCCGCATGGCTAGGATATTAAGTCGCTCGAAGCATTCCCACACCAGTCTGGAAGACATCTTTGGGCTCATAAGAGCCTTCAAAGCTGTCTGACTGTCTGATAAGAAAAAGATCCGCTGATTTTTGTAGCCACTCTTAATGTTTTCCCGCATAGACCTCTGCTTGAAAGACAGAGGCATATTTGCCCAAAGAGGAGCTGAGTTTCACTCTTGGTTTATCTCCAAGCAGTCCTGACCCAGCACCTGTGTCGGTCTTAGAACCGTCGGTGTACCAGATTAGACTACCGGAAGGTATGCTGTTCAGAATTTGGTTCTCCACTCTAGGGTCATCGATTGTGACCTGAAAGAGTGGTTGTGTGGTGTTCTTGGGGACCATGTAATCCGTCCTCATGTCAAGCATGGGATCCTTTATGTCCTCAATAATGCTAGTGTGCTCTGTACCCAGACGGACACGGTAAAAAGAGTTTTGCAGTCTGTATAGTGCCAGTCTCGCCTCCCCCTGTATCACGAATTTCAGGAAAACTCATGCAGAAATTACAAATAACTTCCAGAGTGTTTGCGCATTAAATATAGCAACTTTGCCAGATTTAAATCTATACCCTATATTCGAAAAGGCACACTTTAGATTTCAAGATAAGAAGCCCTAAAGATACGAATATAAAAACAAGTAAATAAAATACAGACAGAATTTTATTAATAGATGTAATAAAATAGCTAAAAATATATTTATACAGGTATGTAAGTGTATATTATTAGAAAACTATTTTAGTTTATTCATTGTAAGCCCGTACCCACATGTTCTCTTTTGTTTATTTTTTTGCTACTACTTGACGTATTTTCTATGAAACAATGAAACACAAAAGCAGTTTAGGTACTAACAATAGGTGCACGGCGTAATTAACTTCGCAGTCTGAAATAAAAAAACGATGGCCTTTAGGTTTAGTCGATTTATAAATATATCACATATAATAGAGCAAGCATGAACAGTTTTTATCAAAATAAGGCCAAGACCAAGCTATGCGTATCTAAATCGATTTTTCATGTAACTAACGTTGTACCTGCTAAGAAGACGCCGTAAAAATATTGAAATAAAATAATTAACACCGCCGTTGAATTTGTTGTTACCGCATGTAAATTTTATTTATCACTAATTATTATTATACGGGGTGTTCAGAATCCTATCTATTGAAACTGTTTACGACCCATTTCTTCTTTTGTCTCGCGTTTTCACAATCAAGAATAGAGTAAAACAAGAAGCTTATCAGACTACTGCTCTCAAATAGTTGGGGATGTAGGATGTTCTACTTTTAGGGAAGGTGTGTAGGCCCTAGAGAAAAAATAATGGCCAAAGAACTCGTAATTACAGATTGAAAAATTTGATTTGTGAATGATAAATAAACAAAACTGCCATCATTTTGGCCTGACATTCTCATTACAAACTTGGGCACGTATCTTCTTATCGTAAGATGTCTCTATAAACAGAAAAGCAGTAGATAACGATCAGACACAAAATCTTATCTGGTAGATAATAGAGGGGAACTACAAATGGAAAAAATAAATAAACTAAACCCAGGAAAGCAAAGTTTTATCATTTCCATACTTAGGTACTTCTTGTTAGTTCGTATTTTAGGGGTAGTAAATTTCTTTGCTTGCTGCCATTAAATAATACACTTTCTTTAAATTATATGTAATTTATTTATATCAAGCAAAGAAATTGAAATAGAATGTTATGATTTGAAAGAAGTGCGAAGTTATTGGAAATTAGTTTTGAAAATTTTCTATCCATATTATCTTCCTACCATCTTGGTAATAATACTCCTCTTATCATTCAGTCAGTTAAAGTGGTAAGAACTGCTGTCATAAAGTACTGACCACCAGGTCTTGGATCTGGTATCATATCTACGAAAGCTTGATCGACACAGGGAGATGGAGATGGAGATCAGCCAAGCACTTTGCTTTACGATGTGCTGCCTGTAGACATTATAGAGTATTGAGGTGATTGTGCACCATTGCATGACCCCAACCTAGATAGCGGATTTCTTGGAATCTCTATGATTAGGACCATCGCTTCTCTTATTAGATAGATGTTTTGATCCTGACAGATTAGTAACTAGTTGGTACCTAATCTACTCCTCTTTAAATTACTGCAACTAGTCTTCTATGGAATAACAAATTATAGCAGCTGAATTGTGCTAGGGTAATTATGCTCAACGCGAAAATTAACAAAACTTTATTCTACTGTTAAACATGATATTATGATATGATTATGACTAAAAACTTATATTGGAACAACAACAATTAAAAGTAATACTGTAATGAAAGTCAGGCGTGGCCGCGCACACGTAACCTAACCGGCAGTTTTTCTTAACTGAACTTATCGTCCAAGTTCGTCCTCGTATTCAAAGAACCGACCGGTCACGAATGCGACACAATCACTGATCAATTAAATGGTCTGTTACATGCTCCCCCTCTGGTGGATACAAGAGCCCTCTTGAATTCACCAGACACTAACGATGAGCGGTTTTCTTCTTTGGACGTCCTCTTCGTCGTCTAGGGACCACTGGTTCTATATCTTCTACTAGGTGATTTAAGACCCATCAGCCATCGTAAGGGCTGGTGATCACTTCTGACGGTTATTTCGGAACATTCCACATACCCTTGGAATTTACCTAGCGCCCAGACTACAGCTAGCGCCTCGCGTTCCGTTGTACTATACTTCCTTTCTGCCGATGTCAGTAGACGACTGGCATATTCAATAGGGCGTTCCTCATTTTCTGGCCCTTGCAGAAGTACAGCCCCAATGGCATAATCACTTGCATCGGTATTTAGTATGTAGGGTAAGTTTTCATCTGCCTGCTGAAGTATAGGAGCTGAAGTTAAAGCGATCTTCAACTCATTGTAAGCCGTTGCTTGATCAGAATCCCATTTCCATTTAACTTTCTTTTTTAACAACTGACTTAAAGGACGGGACACATCGGAAAAGTTCGGTATGAATTTGCGGAACCATGAACATGTTTGAATAAAAGATTTGAGTTGCTTAACATTACTAGGTGTGGGAAAATCCAGAATGGCCGAAACCTTCCCAGGATCTGGCTCAATTCCAGCAGCCGTGATAACGTGTCCCAGGTAACGAACACTGGACCGTACGAACACACTTTTCTCTCTATTTACCCGTAAATTGTACAACTTAAGACGTTCAAAAACACTGTGCAAGTCCGACAAATGTTTTTCAAAAGTGTCCCATACTACAATTAAATTGTTGAAGTGTTCCATAATCGAGGTTATTTGAATAAAGAAGGTGTAACAGAAATCCGATTATCCTCGACACTCTTTAATTTGTAATGGTGACCGGTTTCGGGGTCCTCAACTAACACCCCATCCTCAGACCAATCAAGAGCTACACAGATCACAATAGATAGACTACAAGAACTAATTCTACTCTAAAAATATACTTACAGTGATAAAATCAACTAAATAAGGAAAAACCACATGCGCCTTCCAACGAAGAGTAAATGAAACACTATATATCGGGACTTATGCGAAGTCCCTGGCAAAATAGTGGGTAAAAAACTGAGGTCCCCCTGAAGGAGGTTCCAGAGCATCAAAAGCACTTGATGCTCTGGAACCTCCTTCAGGGGGACCTCAGTTTTTTACCCACTATTTTGCCAGGGACTTCGCATAAGTCCCGATATATAGTGTTTCATTTACTCTTCGTTGGAAGGCGCATGTGGTTTTTCCTTATTTAGTTGATTTTATCACTGTAAGTATATTTTTAGAGTATAATTAGTTCTTGTAGTCTATCTATTGTGATCTGTGTAGCTCTTGATTGGTCTGAGGATGGGGTGTTAGTTGAGGACCCCGAAACCGGTCACCATTACAAATTAAAGAGTGTCGAGGATAATCGGATTTCTGTTACACCTTCTTTACTACAATTAAGTCATCTAGATATGCGAATATGGTAATGTCTTTTAATCCGCTACGGAAACGATCGATCAACCTTTGAAAGGTCGCGGGTGCGTTCTTGAGACCAAAACTCATACGCTTAAAACGGTACACCCCGAAAGGAGTTACAAAGGCAGTCTTGTCCATGTCGCACTCACGAACTTTAACTTGATAATACCCTGATTTTAGGTCAAGGGTGGTCATAAAATTGGTTCTTTTAGCAGAATGCAACAGTTCATCGATTCTTGGCATAGGATATTTATCCGCGACGGTAACAGCGTTTAAAGGTCTATAGTCCACACACATTCTGGTCTCACCGTTCTTTTTCGGCACTAACACCACGTTCGAAATCCAAGGACTCTCACACTCCTCTATTATGTCTTCCTCAAGAAGCTTTTCTAGGTGTTGCTTTAGCATTTCCTTCTTGGGTGGAGCAAGACGATATGGAGGGACAGATAGCGGTGGTTGAGTTTTATCGACTACAATGCAGTTCTCTGCAAATTCTGTCGGAGCTCCCCCTGGAGCAAAAATTCCCGAAAAGTCCGAAAGGATCTGCAACAAACTTTTTCGTTCGTCAGGTGATAAAGACGTTCCTTCGTCTTCACGTAATATTTCTGTGGACTGCACAACCATCTCCATGGATTCAACTGTAGACGGTTGGGAATATTGACCAAACTCGCACCGTTTACTTGGCTCATCAACAAAAAACCAGGTCTTGGTACCCATATCAATACAAATTCCAGCATCTGCTAAAAAATCTGCACCTAGCAAAGTGCGATTGTTAAAACCAGTTGGAAAGAAAGTCAACTTCGTAGGAATTACTCTTTGTGAGATACCAACATTGACAGTACATACTTTAGCTTCTTGAATCGAAGAACTTCCATCTGCTAATACCATATTTAATTGTGTAGTCTCAAATTGACATTTGTCTTTCAATTTTTCGTACAAGTTCTTTCCACCAATGCTTCTCGAAGCACCTGTATCAGCGTAAGCTGTTCCTTTCATGTCAAAAATTTCTACGTTCAAAATCGGCCGAAAAGGTGGTTCTGAATTCATCTTTACGGGTACTGAGATATCCGAAGAATAAAATTCGCTAAAATCTGCAGTGACATTTTCACGTGCACCTTCAGGGTTGCATTTCTTACACTGCGAACGAATAACACCTAACGCGCCACATCCGTAACATTTAATGGCAGAACGTTGTGGAACGGAGTCAGTGGGTGTTATAGGAGCTGACGTTTTAGAACTAATTGCGGGGGTCATAGTTTTTTGCACTGACTGCTTGTCATTTTTCTTTTTCAGCGTTTGGCAGCCAGCCATGTCATGACCGTACACCTTGCAATAGACGCAACGAATTTGCCTTTCACTCTTCTTCTTTTCAGTAACGACGTCGACATTTGTTTTCTTTTCCGCCAACGATTCTTCAACGCTACGCGCCTGCTGAAGAAGATCTCGAAAAGAAATGACCGAATCACGAGTAAGTCTTTTACGAATTCGACGGTTTAACAATCCGTAGATCATATCTACTTGAACCTTTTCACTTGGAATGTCCGGTGTAGGTAATTGAGCTATCAGTGAACGTGCCCTCGCGACAAACAACTCGGTTGCTTCATTATCGCCCTGTTCATTTGCAAACAGTTCCCGATATAACCGAAAAGGTGGCAATTTTACTCCGTAAGCTGATCGCAATGAATCTAAGGCATCTTTCCAAGTTGCAGTATTTAATTTTATTCCTTGCCAGTAAACGGCCGCATCACCGGTTAATAATAATGGCAAGCCACGCAACGCAACGTCGTCCGGTACATTTGCGCAGTCTTTAAATACAGATACTGCATCAATAAATGCGTCTACACTTTCGTTCTTAGTCCCGTCAAAACGCGCGGTACATTTCGTAAAATCGCCAATTTTCTGTCCTTGACGTTCACTGTTACACAACGTATCTATTATTTGTTTTGAAAAGTCTGCTTGCATCCGCTGCATACCCGATAACAAACTACGCAGCTGCTGCTCAGACATCGACAAACTTGGCGCGGGGGAAGCCCCAGCTTCAACTTCGTCATCTGACATTTTAGAAAGATTAATATTAGCACCCACCTGTAATGTCTGCTGTGGAATTTGTTCCTTACCACGGTTTCTTAAATTATAAGATGACGTCACAGGATTCATATACACAAATTACAGTCTTATTGTTTCAACGAACATTAGTCATACCAAAGTACCTTGCTGGAGCTGGATAAAAGAAACGAACACGAAAATCGTAAACAGTTCGTATCGGCCAACTTTGAAATAAAACAAGATTATCACTCACGTATCATATTACACAGTCTGAATAAGCAGTCAAATTCGCGACACGTTGGGACGCCAGTTATAGCAGCTGAATTGTGCTAGGGTAATTATGCTCAACGCGAAAATTAACAAAACTTTATTCTACTGTTAAACATGATATTATGATATGATTATGACTAAAAACTTATATTGGAACAACAACAATTAAAAGTAATACTGTAATGAAAGTCAGGCGTGGCCGCGCACACGTAACCTTACCGGCAGTTTTTCTTAACTGAACTTATCGTCCAAGTTCGTCCTCGTATTCAAAGAACCGACCGGTCACGAATGCGACACAATCACTGATCAATTAAATGGTCTGTTACAAAATAATATTTTACTGCTAGTTTCACCTATGTGTTTATCAACCCTACGTAATAGTATGCTCCTGCAATATTTCACAATAAATTTACATGTATAGATTCTAAACGACGTTAATTTAGCTTGAATAATTTTGTCTCATTACAGCTGTAACATAAACATGCCAGGAATCAAGTAGATGATAATTCAATTTTAATTTATCTGTTACCGTGTTGCCTCATTACGATTCCTCGGGTACCTAGGTATGTACGAGAGTTTCCAATTCGTGGGGCTGCAATCATTATTAAAGTTGTTCAATATATTAGAATCATTGTGTTAAACGGCTTCGGTATTTTCCGTCCAAAAATATTTGATCATTTGTGGATTAATTTTAAAGTTAATTTAATTCACATGTATAAAATCTCACAAGCCATGGTGTTTTTGTTTTTCTACAGGGATAAAATGTTATTATTTACCTTTGGATACCATATCAACGACGCAAATTTCGTAATTTTGCTGCTAAAAACCAAGTCTCCCATGCGTATTATTTTATTCATGAAATTATCTTTGTTCAAATATTGCATGTTTTGAATGTGTATGGAAAACCGCAGACCAACTGGTTTCGTCCTTCTGGAACTCATCAGTACGGTGCTTTCCCCTGCACACTCAAACCATGCAATTTAATCTTGCTATATATGCTGCCGCGCTCTGGACAGATATCAGCAAGTGACAACTACTTTGAGTAATTATCTGGTATTAATTAGAGGTACTGAACCGTTCGAACAACTACTCCTCGGGCAAATACCCCGCCAGGCATTGAATTATAGAACTAAATCCAGATTTTTTGTACTACGAGACGTTTCAGACTGCTACCCCATCTAAGATGGCTTTGAAACAATCCTAATTTGTCTCCATGTACGTACGTGCTTTTAAGCAGGTCTTTGTTCAAATATTGCATGGACGAAACCAGTTGGTCTGCGGTTTTCCATACACATTCAAAACATGCAATATTTGAACAAAGACCTGCTTAAAAGCACGTACGTACATGGAGACAAATTAGGATTGTTTCAAAGCCATCTTAGATGGGGTAGCAGTCTGAAACGTCTCGTAGTACAAAAAATCTTGATTTAGTTCTATAATTCAATGCCTGGCGGGGTATTTGCCCGAGGAGTAGTTGTTCGAACGGTCCAGTACCTCTAATTAATACCAGATAATTACTCAAAGTAGTTGTCACTTGCTGATATCTGTCCAGAGCGCGGCAGCATATATAGCAAGATTAAATTGCATGGTTTGAGTGTGTAGGGGAAAGCACCGTACTGATGAGTCCCAGAAGGACGAAACCAGTTGGTCTGCGGTTTTCCATACACATTCAAAACATGCAATATTTGAACAAAGACCTGCTTAAAAGCACGTACGTACATGGAGACAAATTAGGATTGTTTCAAAGCCATCTTAGATGGGGTAGCAGTCTGAAACGTCTCGTAGTACAAAAAATCTGGATTTAGTTCTATAATTCAATGCCTGGCGGGGTATTTGCCCGAGGAGTAGTTGTTCGAACGGTCCAGTACCTCTAATTAAATTATCTTGCCGAATTAGATTCGAAATTTTTATTTTATACTAGTCGAATCATGACTTTAAAGAAACGCATTATTGCCTGATTACAGAATAAATTACATCTAATATAATTCCCTGAAAACGTAGTTTAGAACTATACGCTATTTCTTTGATTTCTTTGATTTCCACGCATAATTGTCCGTGAGTAAATATTTCTTTTTGGAGATCAATTTCTATTTGAGCAAATGTTTGGCCTTGTGATTTGTTAATAGTCATTGCAAACGCTAATTTAATGGGAAATTATTGTCGTCTTTTAAAAGTAAAAGGATAAACATTTTCAGAGTACAACGTTATACGGTTAACGAAAACTATATCTCCATGTTTATCGCCTGTTAAAATTTTGCACTGTAGGATATTGTCTCCCAATTGTAAAATTAACAATCTCGTACCATTACAAAAGCCTTCATTAATGCTGAGATTTCTAACCAACATCACAATACAATATACTCTTAACTTCAATTCATGCGGAGGAAAATTTGACGGGATTAAAGTATTTAAATATTCAGGAAGAATAGCATCGTTTAAATCTCCATTATCACAATTTTCAACACTATCCAAGTTTGTATATATTTTTTCTGTTTTTATATCTAACAGTTCTAATGTCTAATGTCTTCAACATCAAAATAGCTGATTTGGTCATATCTATGAATCGCTTTTCTCTAATTGATTCCTCCATATATACGTTCAACGATACCCGAATTATAAATATATCTCTGTGGCAATTCTAAATTGCTATTCATATCGTTCAAAACTCCATCTCCAACATCCAATAAAAACTTGGTGAATTCTTGTTCCTGTGGTACCTAGAGCCCGCATATTTTGTGTTTAAGAAAATTTACGGAAATAACTCCAAAGAGAAATAAATTTGATACTTAAATTCACTGTTTCACAGCGGGTAGCATTTATTTTAACTGGTAACAATTGTCAAAATTGTCAAAATCGTTCAAAACTCCATCTCCAACATCCAATAAAAACTTGGTGAATTCTTGTTCCTGTGGTACCTAGAGCCCGCATATTTTGTGTTTAAGAAAATTTACGGAAATAACTCCAAAGAGAAATAAATTTGATACTTAAATTCACTGTTTCACAGCGGGTAGCATTTATTTTAACTGGTAACAATTGTCAAAAATCTCCTCACAACACCATAATTTTTCCACCAAACGGAACATCACAATTCATAAAGTCTCGTAAGGTTCTGTCTATAATGTCTAAAGCATACCTTAGCGCCACAGGAGCTTCATCCTAAATAAAAACATCTACACTCCTTAAATAATCTGCTTCTTTTGAATTTTTCTTAATGTTGGAAGATGAATCTAAAAACAGAGGAACAGGTAATCCAATCGTTTTATGAACGTTCTGCCATGAGGAAGTAGTGTTGCTGCTATGCCCGTGAAGGCCATGGTACAAACAATTTTATTCTTACTCTTCAGTAAGCTGTAAAGGGTTGTATAAACATAAGTCTTACAGGAGCCTCCTGGACCGTCTATATAAAAACATGAAGATTCAAAAATTGATTCATTTATGTTAGCATCACATTTACCCAAAATAATATCTACAATTTCTTTCTGCTTTTCATTTAGGTGTTTATATTGTCGTGATCCTATTTCTATTGCTTGTTCTTCATTTGCATATTCAATGTCGTGGCATGGTAGGAAACATTGAAAGATTGTAACCTTCCGCAGAAAACATGGAACTAATTTGAATATAGGCTTTTTGTCCTTCAGTATTGCTGTAACGTCTTTCATAATCTTGTGACATTGCTTCTTTAAATTCTTCCCACAATTCTTCCTGATAAATTGGTCGGCAATGCATTAAAATACGAATGAATAAATATCTCAACTGTCTGGGCATCATCCAAATTTCAGCTTCATTCGTGGCTCTTTTCCACTCGTGATGATCTTAAATAAGACCTAATTTTAAACACGCTGCTACATAAGATTCCTGTATTTCTCCGTTTACTGTTTTCAGATTTTCAAATCTGTTTGCTCCTTTAATATGAAGTAATAATAATCGAAAATGAAATAGCTCAATTTGGCTTGGGCTTACGGAGTACATGCGTCCAATAACTTTGAATTGTTTCTGACGGCGTATACGTACAAGTTTACAACGAAAACAAACATGATACCTACCTGTGATAGTTCAGACGTACGCACTTTTGGCGATCGGCTCCCGTACGTATTAAAAAGAGACGGAAACGAAAAATCTGATCTCGCTAGATCGAAACGGTACGTGTCTATTGCGCATTCTCCATCACTAACATCACTTTTATTGCATAGGATGGATAAATATCTGTTTAGCAAATTCAGTTTTCTTGCATGTCGGTAGCTTGACTTAAAAATTATCAGCCCAAAAACGCTCCACTTACGTTGGCTGGCAGTTTTTCTCGTCAAATTGTTTGGCAACAAACTTTCGTTCAGAAAAGAAATTTATCCTAATTACAGTAGAAAATAAAAAATTGACATTAACTTAAATTCAATTTTTTACTGTTTAGTATATAACCTTCATTTTTTCTAAGGAATATTTTGTGATTTGTTCTTCTGATGCCAATAATTCCGTAAATCATTACTGTAAATATTCCATTTCTTCCAGCAGGTAGATCACAGCCGACTCGAATCGAGTCGGCTGTGGGTAGATGATACTCAGGGAGGGAAAACTTTGCTGAATTTTAAATTTTATAGATCCCATCGTAAGTGAAGTTCGACAACCCCTTTCGTATGTAATGCTAAAAGCACGGCGCTCTTGGGAAATCAAGTACGCACTTCACGCGACGTTAAAACAGCTATGTTTGTGCATTTGCTGCTAAAATATTGCTGTACCTACGTTTTCGTTTGAAAATATTTGCTTTTAAGCATTATTTTGATCTTTAAAAGCTATCTAATTTTTCCAAACAACATTTATTAAAGAAAGATTGATCCAAAAGAATCTTGCTCTATTTTGCTCGGCGATGACGGGTTCAGGAAGACCACAGCATGTGATATGATCTTAAAAATCGACGGCGTCATAGTACTTTTCACGAAATTCGTTAAGAATTTGTGTTTTACGCAGTATGTTAATTCTATGTTAGAAAGCTTAATCTGGCATTAAAACTCGTGTAAGGACAGACATGATCTTGATTTGAATACCAAGAGGACGCTGTGTGATCACTTGTTCTTTATGATTTCAACTTTCTGTGACACTCACTGTCTGTTCTCCTCGTCTTCCCAGTTCAGAATTCATGTCTTCCCTTAATGTTTGGAATTAAAGAACGTTCACGTGTCTCTCATAAACTGAAAGACACGATATGCTTGAATATGTTCAACAGATGTCGCCTTCACATGGTCCGCTTCTTTCTCAGGATTGTTTTCAGGACCGATGTGCATGGCAAGAAAATTCAAAATCTTTTTGACCGACAGTTTTTGCCTGCTTTGCATTGCGTGGGCTATGCATGACTGCACGACTGTTCTCTTCTTATTCATCTTCCTCTCCTCTTCTTTTTTTTCTGTCCACTATTTGCTCTTCCTGTCTTCTCCATTCGTTGACCCGCGTTTGTCCTTCGTGGTAGTTCATGGAAGACCAGACTCTACGATTACTACTATTCGTAGAAGTCTGAAATCTTGCCTTTCGACACCAGTTTGTTCTTCTTTCTATTAATGACGTGTTTTTAGTTTTTTTGTATTTTTTTGCTGGTATTAATAAATTTATTGCTATTATTAATAGTATATTATACACGAGTTTATAATGAATGCTATTATTACCGAGGATGAAGTTTACAACACGAGCGAGTAAAACGAGCTAGTTTTGTAATTATCCGAGGTAATAATAGCATAATTATAACGAGTTGTATACTATACTTTGTCCACGACTATCAAAACAGATTCCCAGAAAGAATTTACCTTCATTTCCCTTTTCCAGTGTAAGAAAGATTCATACATACGCTCTCAGGTATAATTTTCTTGGTTTTTTGGGCAATGAATCTAATGAAGCAAGTTCTGCAGCTTCTTTTATTGCTGGTGCTGTTAAAGAAACCTCGTTTTCACTCTCACTACTCATTATATCTTCTTTTTTAGAATATGCATTTCAAATTAAAAGCAAACCATGCTGATTTGACGTTTCAATTTGAACTGACACATCGCGATCGCGGCCTACTAAATAAATGTAAAAAAGGGTCAAAGCGATGTTCCTATTGGTGTAGTGAATAATATTCATTAATCACTGCAGTGATTAATGTATCTAATTATGATTGAAGAAACACAAGTATAAAGAGTATATTATAAGATAGTCGTGGACAAAATCCTTTAATTGCTTCAATAGCAACTAAATAAATAAATATCCTCAATATCAAGTAAATATTGAATATCCAAGTAATAAACGAAACAATTATTTTATAATTTTCTTACTACTAAACTCCACAGAAGCAGAATAGAAGGCATTGTGAAGTACTCCTTTCGAAGTGTTTGTATTCAATAAGTTTTCGGTTTGGGTCAAACTGCGTACTTCTATGAATAAGATATCACCAAGGATGTCGCAGGTTGCAGACTTACGGTATTGAATGACATAAGTTCAACACTGCGGTCCGGCTGTGAACAGGAATTTCAATTTTGTTCACGTAGTTTCCGCACGCTCCTTTCCAGACGTAAAAGAAAATCGATGGTCTGCGTGCACATAAATTTAGTCTGGTTTCTTGGACTCTAGCTGAAGATTTATGTCGTGTCTGTGCTTGTGTCATCTTTCCTTGTGGAAGTTTCACTTCTGTTTGGGTAAAAATTGAACCGAAAATTAAGAGCCACTGTCCTATTCGATTCATTCAAAATTTGATGCTTATACGAACTATAATATACGTATAAAGGCATGTGCAAGATAATCGATTAATCAGTTTATGGATTTATCAGAAAGCAAACAATTAATCAATCAAGTAATCGATTAATCAAATAATCCATAAGTAATTTGATTAATAGATTATTTTACACATGCCTATGATGTATTAATCGTTTAGAAAATAATCGATTAATCAAGTAATCGACTAATTAAATAATAGAGTAATCGATCAATGGCGTTATCGATTAATTGAATAATTTGATTAATCGTTAAAATCGTTCAAAATAATCAGTGAAACTTCTTTTGTCTCGGTAGAGTAAGTTCCTGTGTTGGCAAATGCGAGCGTCACGAAAAGTGAAACGAATGGAGGGGAGCAGTCTGAGAAGATAGGCAGAGGAGAAAGGAAATATCGAACGTGCCACTCTTTAGCCACGTGCTCTCTCATGCTTCATGTTCTTTCTCTCAGGCTTCAGGCAAGCGTCAGTGAAGCGAGACCACAGCGTTTCATTTCTCGTGACTCCGCCCCCACTCTTTAGCCCCACTCTGTCTCATGCTTCGCGCTGTTTCTCTTAGGCAAGCGTCAGTTCATTCCTCTATAATAATAACGCTGAAGTTTCACTTCCACTGCGTATGGCGACCACGCACACAGGTTTTTTATTAATCGGTTACCTACTTCGCACAGACCACAGGTCTATTCCATATACCTATTTACCCTTACCCTGATTGTAAACGTGCACTTTTCACCGCCGTCACACTGCATTTTTTTATTATCTAAAGACACCCTAAACATGAATTCAAAGAGAAACTAACGTAACTCAATTTTTGCATCCTCATTGTTGACTGCGATACGGGAGAATTAAAAAATATTCATAGGTAGCCTTTTTAGTAGATATCTAGAACAAAAAGGTTCTCGAAATTAGATTATTAGTTCTTCCAAAATTTGGAAAAAGATAAAAACCTGATTTTCACGTCCCCCTTTCGAGCAAGCACAGAAATAGAAGTATGTATATGTTTATAATACACACAACCAAACTTATATGGAATCACTAGGTATTTACAAGAATCAAGTTGTTGTGGGTAAAACAATTGCATGAGAATAAAAGCTTAATGTGTTTACTGTCAAAATCGGTTGGATGCATAAAAAGTTAATAAGATTTGTTCGTGAACTGTTGTTTTTGCTGTTCAGAAGTGAAATCGCAGCGAGTTGGTAAGCTGCATTTGTTCAAAATTTTTGTTAAAAATGCCTTATGTGGGGTTACCAGAAGTACAGAGGGGAAGAATTATAGTTCTGGTGGAACAGGGAATGTCCCAAAGACAAATTGCACGGACGGTGGGGGTCACACAAGGGGTTGTTTCAAAAACCTATTCAAGGTTTTTGGAGTTGGAAACCTTGAGAAATAGGCCGAGGAGAAGTCGTGGAAAAGTATAACTACAGAAAACCAGAGCCGCTTTTTAGCTCAAATAGCAAGAAGAAATCCCACAGTATCCTATTCCGAGCTTTCTGGGCAACTTTTGCAAGCTACTTGTATTAATGTTTCGGTCGAAACTATCAGGAAAAGACTTCGTGCACGAGGATTATTCAGCAGAAGACAGTTAAGGGTTCCAGAACTATCAAGTCAAAATAAAATCGACCGTTTGAATTGGTGTTTGGAACATCAAAACTGGGCAATGGAAGATTGGCGAAATGTCTTATTTTCGGATGAAACCAGAATTGGCCTTCGATCAGATGACGGGCGAATTCGAGTTTTGAGAGGTCGTGGGAGACAAGCTAGGCTCGTAGCTGCCCGATCTGTTCTCAAATGCAAAGGAAGAACTGTAATGTTTTGGGGTGGGATCATGATTGGTAAAAAACTCCTATAATTATAATGAGACAAAATTTAACAAGTCCACGGCATGCTGATTTAGTGCTGCAAGCTGTAGTTAGGCTCTGGAGAGTTGCTTTCGGCGATTTGTTTTTATTTATGCATGAAAATGCACCTCCACATACCAGCAGAGTTGCCACAAATTTTTTAGAAATGGAGGGTGTGGCTGTTTTGGAGTGGCCTTCTTGTTCACCGGATCTAAACCCCATAGAGCACTTGTAGGATAAGATGAAAAGAAAGATTAGAGCTCATCGAAATAACCCTGGCAATGCAGAACAACTCATTCAAGCAGTTTTAGAGGAATGGGAAAATGTTCCCCAAGAAGAAGTTGATAACTTAATAGAAAGCATCCCTCGTCGAATTCGTGCTTGCATTGAGGCCAGGGGAGGCAATACTGATTATTAAACTTACAAAAAGTTATTAATTTTTGTCTGAAATTCTCATTTTCATTGGTTTATTTTTAGAAAAATTCAGATTTCTTTTTGTTTTCTTTATAAAAAAATTGTTTGAACTAATTTCTAATTCTTCTTATAATTAACTTGTTTTGGATAAACTGCTTTCCATTTCCAAAAGACTTTTTTGCCAATGAAATATTGTCCTTCAGAAATACTGGGTGATTCCGTATAAGTTTGGTTGTGTGTATGAAACACTCCCTAGTTTTCGACAAGGAATCATCTCAAGTTTTTAGCATTTATTTAGAAAATGCTCGTCGCATCCAATATACACCTACAACGAGGAGGTGGCATTTTTGTCGATTTCTTTTTATGCAAAAAATCGATGTGTAAGATCATTACTGTGACTATCCATATTCAAAGGCATAAAGATGGGCATAATTTGAAATCGTCTCAAAAGACAATTTTCTGCGTAATAATAATCTTAATGATAATGATAATAATAATCATTCATATGGCGAACTCCTCCACTTTGTTTCTACTGCGACTGTTTCTTGTAGAATATAGGAGAAACAGATTTTCGTTTCGTAATTCTTAAAAATAAGTGCTAAAAGTTTCCGGCAAGTGACGGAATGCAAAGGACGACGTAACCAGTATTTTAATATGCGATACATTATGTGCAACCCGACTTATTAAGTACTTTTTCATTTCACAATTTCAGTTGTCCTAAAGATTTCGGCACAGCTTGCAATAAATTTGTATAAACCTAGCCAAAATTTCGTTTAAAGCCTCGTAAATCATTTGAACTTACAAATTCATGCATTTCAAAATTATGCGACATCGATTTATTTGCAAATTTCAGCGTGCGTAGTTGCTGGCGACTAATTTCGGGAAGAATCCTATAGGTATCTTCGTTAAGAATATTTCCCTTAAATCTCTTTAAAAATTAGTCGTCCTCAACGATCTACGCATTCGGAAGCACCATCAAATCATGCTGATTGTCGAACATCGAATACATCAGAAACTCGCTTAATTTCATCATCAATGAAAGAATATTTTGCCTTTTGCTGAAAGCTCCGACACAAAATTGATGCCACTATAAAATTGACATCTGTACTCGCCTGCATTTATCTATAAGCCAGGAATCCAAGAAACTTGTAACAAGTAGCGATTACTCCTCCGCCAGTGAAATGTCCAGACTAAGTTGAATTTATCGGTATTCCCCAGTTTGCATTCAATCAAAAAGTAAGTTTCACCAGAGACAATATTGATCTTCTCAGCTAAATATAGTACGTACCTACAAATATTTCCACGTTCAACAGTTTTACAACATATTTGCATTAGTAGTTGTCATGTAGGTAATGATTTTTACAGTGCTTTTAAATTTATATCATATTTATCCTATTCAACCCTATTAAGTTTCCATTGTATTTTCAGTTTACCTAAAACCTCTTTTTATTGGTTCAAGGGAGGTTATTCAATATGTAATATTTAGAGGCAAAAAGTCTGTCTACAAATTATTCTGATAGCAATATTACTTGTTTTCAATTTCGTAATAAATTAATAAACGCTCCAGTGTTTTTTGCTCTATACCAAAAGCTGTAATTCTGCAGATTCATGTCTGTAAAACGGCCCACACACTATGCAACTTGTTGTACGACAAGTTGTACAACCCAAGTAGATTCGTCCGTCGTTCAACAACATGTGGGCAAAATACTAAGCAACTTATTGCACCGATTGTCTGTCCAATCTGTACCTAGTACAACTTGTCGTACAACAAATTGCATAGTGTGTGGGCCCTTTTAGTAGACAAGATATTGTTGTAGTTTTTCCAGTAATAGATGAATCATTTTAAATGCACTAACAAAGTGTGTAAATAGTAAATAGTAGGTCAATAAACTAAAGTTTAGATATACTGTATTAATTAATATTATTATTTTGAGCGATAGTTTCATAAACATGAAATTCGTTATCCTCACTTTATCTACGTATTTCTTGGATCGAATAAGAAAGGCAATTTTGGATTTTCTGTTTCGTGTGGTGAACTTACATTCTATTTTCTAGGATTTTCGACATGTTCAAAATTTCCTTTCATTGCTTTCTAGAATCTAGATGATTAGATAGCAGATATATGATGTAGTATATTATGCTGGATAAAAAATAAAGGCAAAAATAAACTCCAAACTGCTTTCTTACATTATATATCATAAAGTTCTCAGTCTGACGACTGATTGGACGCGTGCCCCCATCCTTTCCTATCCTGAGCCAACCTACACATTTCCTTAAAAGTAGAACATCCTACATCCCCAACTATTTGAGTGCAGTAGTCTAATCTGGGCCTACCCCTACTTCTTTTTATTCCTATGTCCTACTATTATAGTATGTCACGAACTATTCCTCTATGTCTCAGAGGCTGCCCCACCATCCTACCTAGTGATGGGCACTTTCTCGGAAAATACATATTGGAGAATTTCCCAGGGAACGTTCCAGGGAAGGTTCCCGAAAGTGGGGAAAGTGAGGAAAAGTTAATTTTGCATTCGAAAATAGGAGAAAGAAGTAACACCAAATTTGTAGAAGAGTTTTTCTTAGATATTAATATTTCCATATAATTGAAACCTTCATAGCACAGTTGTTCTCTGAATCTACAAGTAAATATGTTTGTTTATACTTAATATTTCGAGGTTAAACTGCATTATTGCATTCTTATTCTTGTTATTCTTACCGTAACATACACTAATACACTAATTTACCACAAACTATAGGTAATATTTAATTACTGGCTGAGTAACTACTTATGGAACTCCACTGATTCCTTAGTTCATTAATTAAGTTGATAATCTGTGATCAAACTCAAATATTTAAAGCGCTGTGATTGTACACGACTTCTTATCCCGACATAACCTTAACCTCCCTGCCAAGTAGCCGAGTAGCTGTACCATAGCTTATACCAACAATAAGCAACTGAAAATCACCAATGAATCCACAACGAGATCCACAAAACACGCGTGAATCTTAAATTAGACACATTCCTATTTTTTAACATCTTTTCCGGTGTGAAAGTAAAGTTCCCGGAATATTCCCGTGGGAACATTCCCTTTGGCACATTACTAATCCTACCTCCCCTCTGCGCTATTCTTTGTCTTGTATCTCTAGTGCTCCTATCATCGCGAGTTAGTTGACTTCCTAATTAGCAGAAATCCGTGACTTCCTCTATCTTTTCATTGATTTTCATGCCGTAGCCCTCTGTCAAAACTGCTTCCATTTAATTCAGAGCCATTCCTAATTCTTCTTTACTAACACTGCTATATCATCCGCGACTCTGAGCATGTTAATAGTTTGGCCCTGTGTATTAATCCCTGCGGTCGTCCAGTCCTTAACGATATACAGGGTGGGCCAATAGTGCATAGTCGGTCCATATCTCTGATTCTATTCAAGATTTTACGTGTTTGTGGAGAACCCCACGAAGCTTCTTTTAAAATTATGTTGATGTATACAGGATGTTCACGTACTACGTACCAAACCAAAGTTATGTTTTTTAAATGGAATGCCCCACATTTGTTTACATATTTGGATTCCCCATGAAATTTCATGAAAGTTGATATGCTACACGGTGGGGCTTGGAGTAATCGATGTTAAGATATGGCCATTTTAGTACCATTGTGAACCCAAATTTGTGGTGCTACTGACGCCTGCTGGTCAAAGCTAACTAAGATTTTTTTATTGGACTAGGTTCAGAGGATACTCTATTTGTAAAATTCATTAACACTTTTTTCAAAATACATAGTTCATATTGTACAGAGTGGCTAATTTACACAAAATGGAGCTTTTCTCAAGAATGTTAAATGGAACACCCCGTATATTATTTGCAGGTTTGATAGTCAGTTTATTAAGCTTTTGACTGATGCAGATATTGGCAGGTCTGCGACTGATAATTTAGGCAGAAATAAAGATTGAACCTTAAGAACCGAGATTTTTGCTGTAATTTTGTACCATTTTTAGAGAATTTCCCCCATTTTGCCACCAAAAACTTGGAAAAATGCTTACACTTTGTTTTTACAGAAAATTTAGCGAACAGAGTTTACACCGGCACAAGAAATCTCATTGCAAGATTACTTCTTGAAAGGACGGTTTTCTTCCATGGCACCCCTTGTTTCAATTTATACCTAGGTTTAATAAGGTACCATTTATTTAAGAATATGACAATGAAGAAGCAATCTGGCGATGAAAGTTTTTGTCTCATTGTGAAATCAACTTCCAAAAACAAAATGGAAATCATATTTTGTGTTTTGGGCGCTAAAATATGGGAGAAACGAATAAACTACCGGTCAAAGTACTACATTTTAAAGTTCAATTTTCAATTCTACCGAAACCTTCAATCGCAGACCTAACAATATCTACATCAATCAAAAGCTTAGTAAAGTGTCTATTAAGTACGGAAATAAAATATGGGGTGTTCCATTTGAAATTTGTACGAAGAAATGCATATCGCGTAAGCTGTCCACCCTGTATGATATTAAGTTTAGTGACAAAAGTACTCAAGAATTTTACAAATAGAACAGTCTGTGAACCTAGTCCAATAAAGAAATCTTAGATAGCTTCGACCAGTAGACGTCAACAGCTCCTCAAAGTTGGGTCCACACTGGCACTAAAATGGTAATATCTTAAAATTGCCCACTCTAAACCCCATCGTGTAGTACACCATCTTTCATAAAATTTTATTGGGAATTCAAATATGTAAACAAATGTGAGGCATTCCATTTAAAAAAACATAACTTTGGTTTGGTGCTGAGAGTGTGAACACCCTGTATACACCAAAATAATTTTATCAGATTCTTCGTGGAGTTCTCAACATACGTGTAAAGTTCTATTTTGATACCTTGAATAGAACCAGAGATATGAGCCGACTACACACTATTGGCCCACCCTGTATATGTTGAAAACTAGAGCTGACAACGCACATCCCTGTCTCACTACTACTATATCTACTTCTCTTCGGTCTCGCTGAAATTCTGCAACTGCCGTTTGCTCTTTGTAGAGATTATGTATTATTCTTCTGTTCCTATACTTCACTCCTACTTTTCTGTGCCTTATAAAATAATATACTATTACAAGCTGAACTCGACAATAATTATTATTGTCAGTGCGTGTACGAAACTGTCAAGTCATAATATCAGTTAGGGGTGACCTACTACAGAATAGTTATTATCGATACATCGACGTTCTGTAAAAAGCATACAGTTTATAAAATTAAATAAACAAAATCGATTAAATCGTTGATGGGCAATTCACGTACCTATCTCATTTGACATTTCCTCTACAACCTCCCGCTGCAACCATTGGTTTACTATAAAACACGGTTAGTCAGTGCGCACGTTTTGGGGACCACTGTTAGCGAAATTCGTGACGTCATCAAGCGGAACACTGCGGTGTTTTGCAGAAAACTAAATTTTCTGAAATTGACACTGTCAATGGAATATCAATTTGCTATCAAACATCTACAAGATTTTTAGATTACATAGCTGTTTTAGGTACTAGATTTCGCTTTGAAAATGTTAAATTATGGAAAAAATTCAAATAACGAATACGGGTTATGTTGGATTTGGAATATAAATTGATAAACTGAAAATTTGTGGCTTGGTTTTAAAAACTGGGAATTGAACTAAATTGAATTAAACGTTGTAATTGTAAGTTATGAAAGATCTTTGAATTCCCTGGTTATATTCGAAACACAAAATAAATAGTATCAGATTGGAAAGTGTTTTTAACCATGCTGAAATCGGTAAGTCGATCACCTAACTCTTAGATGCACACTCAATGAAATGTAAAGTCATTATTTTATACGTAGGTAAAATTGATTGAAACTAATTATTACATTTGATCGAAAAATGTAGCAGATTTTCTACAACAAATTACTGTACCTTGAGCAGTAGACGCAGAACTAAAACAATATATTTATCATTTATTTAAGAATCAATCAGCCTGCCCCCCCCCCCCCCCCCCGTCAATATTTTTAATTTTTTAAGTGTATAACATCAGATCTTTTAAGAAAAGGTTATAATTTCGAAAAATCTCCTGATACCTATACATATTATTTAAGGCTATCGGAACGCTTGGAATATTTGAGGGATGTAACGTTCCCGCTGCCAATGGATTATTCCAACATGGTTTAAGATATTCGCGTGATTATTTTTTTCTTGTTTCAATTAAACATAGATCTAGGACTGTTCGCTAATAATTTTCATTAAAAACCAGAAATTCAACTTTAAAATCTACTTCACAATCTATGAAAATCGGACATATTGTAGCTAGAATATTTATCACATTTTTCGTTTTTTTAGAAATTATAATCGTAGAGTCGTAGATTAGACTTTTCATTTTGACGGTATCAAAAAAAATACAATAAATTTTTGATAATAATGAAGTAATCAATTGGCTCCTGCACCTCTGCATTCGCCTTTTCAAGGGCCTAGAGGTGGCGGTGTCTAGCGGCGATATGTTTAAACTTCCAAGATTCAAGAAACAGGCGTGGCTAGTTTTTGTATGTATTCAGGTATTATTCTTGGGGCCTATTTTTCGTATCGACGACTTTCCAAAGTAATTTCCGATTCTTCCTAAAATTTATTATTGTTACACATATGAGTTGAATATGCAGGTGCACAGGTATCCCATTTATCAGAAAAAGCGATTCATCTGTATTTTGTAATTTAGAGAAAAATGCCAAAACTCTCTTTGTTTTTAAATTTCCATAATTCAAATTACTTTACTTATACATGGCATCTCATTTCTTCTGTGCAGCAGATGCTAATCTACACAACTTGGATTTCTTAAATAGAACTCCTGTAATATCATCTCACTTTTTATTTCCCTGTTCGATTTTACTATATGATTGTGTAAGAGTTGCATTCTAGACTGAACTTATTGTTAAACTGGGCATCTGTTCATCATTCTCAAAATGTAATTTTTGAAACATCCCTACGTGTGACAAAAATTTTAAAAGAAAACTGAAACACAAAAATAATGGGTTTAGTTTAGAAGCAACTTACTTCGTATGCATACTTAGTAAAATCGATCGAAGAATTAAAAAACGCAATATGTATAGAGTGTCCCATTTAAATAATTCACAGAGTATCAACTCCCTTTGTACATAAAGTGTTCCGTACTGGCTAGCAAAGTTTCTGAAGCACTTATATCGGAAACCGCATCCTGAACCGATTTTGATAAAATTTATTTATTGCATAATTAGTGTTGCAATCGTGAAGTCTACGAAAGTACCAAAATTCACGATTCTACTTTAAATAGTTCCCAATTGCAACAGGGGGACACAATTGACTGAACTGTAAAAAGATAAAAACAAAAAAAAATGTTTCACATGCTCTAGTGTTGCAAACAAAAAATATCTTTTGACCCTTTTTCGATGTTTCGATGTATGAAAACCGTCCTAAATATGTGCACACAACAAACCATTTAGATTTGTCTGAGTTTTGGCCATTACATATGCGTCAATTTTATTGTTGTATAGCACGTATAGTTCAGGAAAAAGAACACTGTGAGAGACAAACAGACATTCAGACTGAGAGACAGACGGACGAACAGACAGAATGGTAAAACAAAGAGGAGTCTCTCATATAACTTCGCATAAATGGATGAATGGATCAACCTGTATAACAGATTCCCGAGGAGTGAATCACTGGTGGATTTCTTGTACACTGCCTTTGGATTTCCGTCGCCAACCGGAGATATCCATTGCATTAATACAGCATGTTATTGGCCAAATGAGAACACATAACACATCCTATGAGCACCGGATTGGACTAATTTCGTATAAAACGTTTTTAGACAAATAATATATGTCAACTTCGAACTACGTCTTCCGTTATTTCTGTTCTCTGTGTCATATCAGGAATATCGGAATTACGATGGACAAGAAATTAGCCAGGAAAGGGAAAGTTTAAAATTTGTGTTGTCACAGAAGGATTGGAATTTGAACATTTAATGAACTGATTATTAAGAGTGGCGTGTACCGTGGATTTTCTGTTGCAGTCAGATGCACACTCAACATGACAAAACATTTTTTACCGTTTAGGAATTTGGAACACAGGTTCGTGGAAGTCTATTCCAAATGTTAGAACGTTATGGAAAAAAATCAGTTACAATACGTAAAGCGCTAAAAGAGGCTTTACTGAGCGTGTCTGTCTGCGGCAGATGATAACGGTACAAGTCATTATTAAGGAAATTTAGACTCAGCAAACCATTTTTTGTTTATTATTTTTTCCACCGCGCGGCTAGCTCTGGGGTACTGCGGCAGTACCCCAGAAGTAGCCAGTTCGATGCTCTCAGAAAAGAAAATGTGATATAACATGATGGCTGAACCCAGAAAAAGCCACCGGAAATGGCCAGTCAAAAAACTGAGTTTTCCGTTTTTTGCAGTCTATTTTTGATTTAAGAAATATTGCAAAATTTTGTTAGAGAAATGCTATTAAAATAACTCTAACCACACGAATTTTTCGGTCAATCGCAAAACATACTTACCTAGTTTTTCTTTTTTACCTATAAGTAACCCACTGCGTTTTCTTGGGGAAACCAGCATCCTGAGACGAGTTTTGTTTCCCCGCCTATAATTTGGTTCAACGCTCCTTGTTTTCTATTAGGTACTCGTCGGAATATAAATACTATACTATGATATTCAATAAACCCCGCGTTTCGTCTGTAGCTTCGGTGTTGTGTTTGTTCTAGCTCAAAGTGAATGGAAAGCTCCGAGTCCTACTCTGTACGCTGCGAAATGCTCCCCCTAATCTAGCGCGCCCAGCAATTTTTGCATTCAGTGTCCGCCTACTTTGTACTTTTGGAATGCTACGTCCCTTCCGATACCCCTCCACAGTAACTGTTCGTCGGCGTTCCGACAGTCTTAACACTGTGACTCGACTGAGATGCGCCGTCCTTCCTTGACGTATTTTCTGAAACAATGCTATGTTCCTCGATCCTTTTTGCTTTTTATAGTGCTTTCAATTTACAATTATTAGATTTTAATAATGAAAATAATGAAAGACATTGTAAAACGTACGTTTGTTTTGTCTTGTCCCTCATTTTGTATCTTCCATAGGTACCTAGGTACTTAGACTGCGTGTTATCTTTAAGCGCAATAAAATACATGTATATTTATTGTATTTGAGGGAGGCATTGTTATTCAACCAGCTCTAGGGTTTAGTATTTTCTTCAAAACATCAAAATTCCTATTCGAAATGCATGCACCCACGTGCCTACGGAAGAAACTTCTTTGTTTACTGATTGCAGATCTCATTATTTAAGTGAAATACATCACTAAAAGGTTTTTAGTGTATTTCTAAACATTTAAATTACCCATTAAACTTCCGGTCTTGTTGCGCAACTTCACTCCGGATTAAACCTTCTAACTGTTGCATACATGCATATCAGGTCACTGATGCATATTCATTAGGCCTGTTTTTGTTACTTACTAGCTAGCATAACCATGTGTCTACAGTAATTTAACTTTGACAATCTGTTACTGTCTCTGCAGCCCTGCATTAATTTAAGTATTTAATTTTACCACTGAAACTAAACTAGATCTGCAGCAATTAGAAAACTTTATTTAGGTACTGCATTTTCAAGAAAAACTTAACCTATTCACAGCATAATTTATATAGTTGATATCTAAATACAGGATTACCAAACGTCCTGATTTCTACATGCGGGTTTGGATTTTTCGTACATTCGGAACAATCCGCCCAATTTTCCTCGAATGCCCAAACAATAGGAAAGGGAAAGAGCGCCTATATAGGATTTGTAGATTTGGAAAAAGCCTTCGACAATGTAAAATGGAAGAAGATGTTCAAAGTGCTCAAAAATGTAGGGATGAAGTATAGGGATAGAAGAATAATTCATAATCTATACAAAGAGCAAACGGCAGTTGTAGAATTTGAGCAGGAACATAGAGAAGTAGATATCCGAAAGGGAGTGAGGCAGGGTTGTGCGTTATCGCCTCTAGTTTTCAATTAATATATAGGGTAAAACTATTAATATGCTCAGATTCGCGGATGATATAAGTAGCAGCAATATTTAATATTCTACCCTTAAGTATTACAGAATACTTAGGAACTATCAGGAAAACTGTCAAGGATCTCAACAGGAGGCTCTCTCGCAAAAAATGTTAACGAACCCAGGTCTTTCGCAATCCGAGCGGCTGCTCTAACCAACTGAGCTATCAGAACCTGGAGACATTCATCAGAACAGAAAGGGAGATGTAAATAACAATTAGTTAACTGTCAACGACGAAATATACCTAGCAATCATTCTTTGCCAATTCTACGTAACCATTTAATCATTTCTGGTACTATTTTAGCAGCTCCCCGCCATTTTCCTACCTTAATTTTTGACAAGGCTTTCTCTACGTCTTCCATTCCGATTGTGTCTGTGGTTTCCTCAATCTTAGTTTGCCATTTTCGTCTGTCACTTATTGTTTATTTTACCATCACAATATTGGCTTTTGTAACTTAACTTATTCACCTATTTAGTTCAATATAGTATATTATACACGAGTTTATAATGAATGCTATTGTTACCGAGGATGAAGTTTACAACACGAGCGAGTGAAACGAGCGAGTTTTGTAATCATCCGAGGTAATAATAGCATCATTTTAACGAGTTGTATACTATACTTTGTCCACGACTATCAAAACAGATTCCCAGAAAGAATTTACCTTCATTTCCCTTCTCCAGTGTAAGAAAGATTTATACATACGCTCTCAGGTATAATTTTCTTGGTTTTTTGGGCAATGAATCTAATGAGGCAAGTTCTGCAGCTTCTTTTATTGCTGGTGCTGTTAAAGAAACCTCGTTTTCGCTCTCACTACTCATTATATCTTCTTTTTTAGAATATGCATTTCAAATTAAAAGCAAACCATGCTGATTTGACGTTTGAATTTGAACTGACACATCGCGATCGCGGCCTACTAAATAAATGTAAAAAAGGGTCAAAGCGATATTCTAATATTGGTGTAGTGAATAATATTCATTAATCACTGCAGTGATTAATGTATCTAATTATGATTGAAGAAACACAAGTATAAAGAGTATATTATAAGATAGTCGTGGACAAAAGTTATTTTACTATTAATTTTTGTCGGACATTTCGAAATTTCGTTCCCTGGGTTCTCTTGGTAACCATATTTAAATAAGTCGACTATTTCGATTTCAAAAAAGCATTCCACTGACTAATTTTACACTTTTCTTGCAGCAAAAAGTGGAAGAAGTTAGTAACAACGATGAAGTGGAAGTGGATATAGATGAACTTTTAGATATGGATACAGATGAAGAAAGGATGAGGCATTTACAGGTTGGTACACACCAAAAATATTAGAAATTCTTCCATAAATCTTTTATAAGTCTATTCGAATTTTGATAATAGAAAAGAAAATCGATCGATAGAAACTTATAAATATTTTATTTTAATTTGTAATTCAGCTTTATTAGTGTTAAATATTAAATATCAGTTCATTACACGGTGTTTAGGCACTCAGTACACACAAGGTCGCCATCCACCATAACTTCCCCAGATGAAGTCATTGACATGCTGCCCTCATACATTTATCTAAATTGCCTATAGATTTGATTTATCAACAATAATGGTCATTTCCCGTTTTCCTGTAGTAATCACGCGATAAAAATATTGTTTTATTGACTTCGGAGTAACCCACCATAATTACATTCAATGCCCTAAACTAGGTAATAAAAGAAGTTTCTTTACCTTAAAAGAGATTATACAATTTTTAAGAGTTAATTATTCTGTAATATAACACGCTTTTGTGAACACTGCGCATTATTTGTATTATTATGACTAACGTAACACAATCTGCTTGATACCTACACTGAAATTAGGAATTGCATATTTACCAACTTTTAAAATTGCCGGCAAATCGGTAAGCATTTACTAAATTACCAGTTTACCGGCAATTAGCGGCTTTTATCAATTAGTATAAAAATTCCGTAACTAGCGAAAATATATACGGGGTGACCCATTGAAAACATTAAGTGCGATTTTATACCATTTAGCATCATTTTTACCCAAAAAGCTCAGACACGTCGATTTTGGTTTTAAGGGGCAAATCTGAATTCGATATTTTCTTTCATGTAACTTCAACCCCAAAGCGGGGGAAGACAGCACCCTTAAATTTTTAAATGGAAGCTGGTGTCAAAATACACATCCATTTGAAAGGTCTTTCAATTCTCTTTTTTATTTTTTGATATCGGACCTTTAACCACCGAGAAAATGTTCCTTCGAGATACTCATGGCATTCTTTAAGGCACCAATACCAGTAGAATCAAGTAAGTCCTAGAGGAATGCCGCCAAATTGCTCCACAAACTTTGCAGAATGTTCGACAGCCATTTGAGCAAAATATTTATTGCTGCATGTAGGTCGGCGGTGGTTATTTTGGACATTTGGCCAATGGTGACATCTTCATGTCCTTCATGTCCTAATTTTTCCGGAAAAGTTAAAACGGGGCATTGACCTGCTGGATCCCGTACTATGCGACATGCTAAGGGCATCTTCAGTTCTGATCTATGTTCCCATGGCATGGCGGGAATTTAAAGTGGTGTTCATATTCAAACCAGGGCGTAACTCATGCGCACTGCCAAAATCATTCAGGACCTTAAATCTAGCGTCATTTCTCCTGAAGATAATGGAGACACTGGTTGAATACGGCATTATGGTTGTGGTACTAAACAATCAGCTTCTGAGCGAATACTAATGTACGTACCAACCAATGAAATCCTGTGAAAAAGTGATTGGCCAAATTGAAGAAACTCTAAGATGGGACAAGGAAGTTGCACTTGGTGCGTTCCTAAATATCGAGGGAGCATTTGACAACACATCCTTCGAATGTATCATTGGTGCTGCTACAGCCCGAGGAATCCTTCCAACGATAAATAGATGAATCTATTGCATTCTGAAAAACATGAATTTGTACGCTTCGCTGTTGATTCTGTAGGAGTCAGAGCTGCTAGGGTAAAACCGCAGAAGCAGTACTCTCTCCCCTGCTTTGGTGCTTAGTAACAGACTACCTGCTGCGGGAACTCAACGGAGAACGGAGCAGAATTAAGGACTATTTACTGCGCCGTCGTCATAGCAATATGTAGTATCCGACAAATTTCGTAGCACTGTCCACTTCTTTGTAAAGGAGGAGGCACTCCGAAAGACCTATAGACTAAACAACACTTTAGGACTTTAGAGGAATAAAGATCAGAAGAAGGTTACTGGGCCATCTTTGAAGAACCATGTACTCAGCATGCCTTCGGATAAAATAATTAAACCCTGCTTCTTCGATAAACTTCTAGAAATAATCATTCCGAAAAGGGAGACTGGAGAAGTACAAACTCAATTCCTGAGCTGAAGGTAATTGTCTGCCACACGGATGACTCCAAAATGCATATAATTAACAAAAAGTTGGTTTACTTTATGATGGTTTTAATCAGAGATTTTGTATAAAAGAAGTTTCACTTGTTCAAGGTCGATAAACACTCCCGTTTTTGAGAACAGTACAATAGTAATAGAAAATAGCCGCTCTCGGCATTCTGCATTTCACATATTTCCGATTAATACCTGATGAAACACCTTTACAAACTATCGACTTCAAGTCAGCTCATGAGTAAATAGAAAACAAATTCGACAATTTACCGCGGTTCTTTTGTGAAATCAGTGATTTTTGCAAAATATTGAACCTGGCATTGAGAACATTTCAAATGATTATAATAATTGAATAGCTTACAGGAGCCAAGATATTTCACTCACTGTCTACCGTCTGCAATGGTCTGGTATGCTCTTCATAGAACACTTTTTCTTTCCAATTTACAATATTCATTAAGGGTGCGGAATTTGAGCACTAAAAACGGGACATGTAGACACATTTTTATTCCAACACCATTCTGAAATTAAAGTAGATAGGGCGTTAAATAAAAAAAGATTTATCAAGAAAGGATCAACTTAGAGACTAGCACTACTTTTATAGTTCGCCTTAAATAAATCTCTCTCAAATTATTGAAGAATCCGTCATAAACTCGACACCTGTTTTACTATTTATACACATATTTATCGCAATTAGAAAGTAGGGTTGTCTAAGTTAATTATTCGTTATTAATTTTCGGCCAAAAACATCTTGATATATTACTTGGTTGAACCGGCGTGTTGGAATAAAAATCGTTTTTCAATATCCCATCTTGTTTCCATTTAGCCGAAATGCACAGTAAACTGAACATTTATTAGAAGTAGTAGTGTGGCCATTGCAATGCAGATGACGCTGGCCCTTCAGTTTATTCTCTTATTTCTAAATAGAAAATAATAATTCAAAGATAGGACCGCCGACCAATCCTTCCAGATTTATTTGGTTGCCGCCAAAGCAAAAAAACTTGAAAATTCCAAGTTGCGTGCTCAATCTAAAGAGGTTGCAGCTGTGATAGAAACCAATCATAATAGATTGTGACTATATTTTTCACAATCCTAATCACACTTTTGGGCGATAGGTTGCAGGACTTTATAGACTAACAGCTGATAAATCCCAGCCTTAAGTTCTTTCTCAGGATCATTAAATTCAATTTGTCAAATTGTGCAATATTTAGATATTTAATTTGATATTTATATACCTACAGCAGAAGTAAATCCTGTCCACCGACTTTTTATATGAAGGCAATCTGCTATTAACATTTATTACTGAAACCCGAATAGTAATCACAGTCTAAGCGTTCGTTTGTCGAATGAGCAAACTAACCTACTTGCTGTGCAGTAAAGGCGTTGCAGCGCTGCTAAAACATATATTATTAATTTGTTCGCCAGTGATTGTTGGAGAAAACAGCAGCCGACAACAGTTCCATGACTCCCTTGGTTACGAGCGTGTTCACTCCACAGACAAACAGTAGTTGCATAGAAGCGCAGTGTTCATTGTTCTGAACGTCATTGATCCTACCTTAATTCAACTGATGCACGTTTCATTGCCATAGTTTGGTAGAAATCTTATAAAATAAAAATTGTGTTCCTGTATTTATTATGAACCTGCTACCTAGTTTCGGTGGAGGCGCCGGAGAGTTACAGTTACAGCTGTTTGATTCTGCTCCTTCAACTTCTACTAGAATATTATTACATTAAATAGTAATTGAATAATTACCGGCTAATGGATATTTTAACAAACAACTACGTACCTATACGTATATCATCTTTCATGTATCTTATCATTCGTTAAGGGATTGTTCAAAACTAGTTGGACTCTATATTATGTGGACTGTATTTGAATGAAATAAAAGAATGAATAGGAAATAAACAAATGAAAGAATGAAAATAAGTGGCGATTTTATCACGCACTCCAAATGTGGGCAACTATGCTGTGACACAATTAACAACGAAAGGAAATGAAATGGAAATGTGGACTTACTCCTGGAACTGTACTAAAAACTTTTCACCAACACCTCCCACAATTTATTGAATATCAACACAACTACACAAATACTTCGACAACGTAAACTTACCCTGTTCGCATTACGTACCAAACAACAATCCTCGATGCACATAATGTTTCAACTATATTCTTAATGGCGCCACAAAGACGGGGGGACTGTATTTTTGTTATAATTCGCATCGATATTTATTACTGACCAGTATAGAAAGATCGATAGTTTCCCACCTCTGTAGTAATAACTTGACACTCGAGACTGACAGAAAAAAATAAAATAAATCAGAATATTTTGATTTTTAAACCGCAAAACGTTGTAACAATGCACCGTAAAAATGCACCGTAAAAATGCCTAAAAGCTCTAATGAACTTAGAGTGGCATTTCATAATTGTTCTACGAGACCGCGGCCGGCAAATCAAAAGTGAAAGTATTGCTGAATAAATCCGTCCGTCCGTCCGCCCGTCTACGCATGCACCGAAGAAAGGGATGAGCAAGTCCCAGATGCGACCGACGTCACGCAAGAAGATGGGAATTCCGAATCGATTCTGCACGCTGCACTAACATGACGTAGTAAAGACCGACGCCCACCTTTCCGAAATAACCAGAATGCTAGATGAATCTCTGCACACGACCCCCAGCGCTGACATAGGAAATCTCGAAATAAACCGCCGGCCAAGCTCCCCTCCAAGCTTATAAAAGTAGCTGCAGCAGAAGGCAGAAGTGAGTACTTGGTCGTCCGGCCATCAGCTGGGACCAGTGCTCCCAGCATCCGAGATGATGCTGGCCGCCGCATCCGAAATACTAGTACCTGATAAACCGTTCTGACGACGCCGTGTGATCCACTGAAAGTAACTGACCCGTAAATATTTGAGTAAGACAATTTTGAATAGTTGCCTGGTGCTTAATGGTTGTTATCAATACGATATCAACAATTAAACATCATCCAGTCATGGCCTGGCTTATCCGAGACCAGTGAGTAGTTGTGTGTCCAATCTCGGCAATTAGGGGTTTCTGCTGGTGAAGGTGGGATCGTTTTGGCAACCTCGTGTGGCACTTGTGCCTGTAACTTGAGGCGACGTTCATAAGCGAACGTGCAGATCCTCCTGAATATACAGTGTGGCCCAATAAGTGAGACCGAGGGACACAGGTGTATATTTAGGGGCCCGAACCGAGACCGTTGCATAAGTGACGTTCCAGACGAGGAGACAAAGTAATCGTTGCAACGTCTTGCGAAGAAGCAAATGAATTAAATATACAAATATACACTGCCGGACAAGAAAAACCGGACACATGTTTTTATTTTTATTTTGAGGCCCTACAATATTGTTATGTTACTTAACTTACGCAAATAATTAACGATTTCCCTACTAGTGAGGAAAAATAAAGTTTTAGCTGAATATTGCACCTTTCGTAAGCCTAAACAGCCAAATCAGCATTTTGACTCTTCATACATCTTTATTGAAACCTCAAAATCGTTTACCTTATTGGGCTGCTCTCTATTTTCTATCGGTTTTTTGGTGAAATTTCATTTGTAAATGTCAGCTTTTAACATTTTCCATACAATGCACCCCGAAATTTGTTCACAAATTGTTGCTTTAAGCCACGATGGCTGAAGAGTGCGGTATATTGCTCAAGTGCTGAATATACCCCGTAACACAGTGCAAAATGTACTCTTGCGATTTCGTGAAACTCATTGGTTTGTAAAGAAGGTCGGATCTGGTCGTCCACGGACTGCGAACCATCAAGATGTCCATTTTCTCAATGTTGCTGCGCTGCCCGATCGAGCATTGCCATCACCTATTCTTGCTGGACGATTAGCCGAAGTTCGAGGAGTGGCAGTTTCAGCCAGAACAGTTTGGAAAAGGCTAAACGAATATGTTTTGACTTCAAGAAAGCCAGCTACGGGTCCCCTGTAGACTGTAGAACATCGCAGAGCATGACTTGCATTTGCGTGGCAATACGTAAATTTGGACGAACATCAATGAAGGAACGTGCTCTTCTCGGACTAGTCAAGATTTAGTATCAGGTCACCAGATGGACGTGAAAAGGTATGGCGAAGACCAGGGGAGCGGTACAGTCAATGTATATCTCTCAGGGTCAGTTTCAATGGTGGTGGCATTACGGTGTGGGCCGGAATATCTCTGAGGGCTCACACAGAATTGATTTTCATTTAGAATGGAACAATGACTGCACACCGATACATTGTTGAGTGCCTGGAACCCCATGTCACACCATACATGCCATTTATAGCGGACAATTTTGTGTTTATGGATGACAACGCCCACCCACACACAGCAAGAATTGTTACCGAGTACCGTGAAGAGGTTGGATGTCTCCCATGGTCAGCCAATAGTCCAGACCTGAATCCCATTGAACATCTGTGGGATCAGCTCGGGAAAAGGATTAGACGTCGCCAACCCCTACCAGAAACATTAAATGGCGCTTCAAGAAGAATGTGAACAAATACCCCAAGAATCTATTGATAGCCTCATTTAGGGCATGCCACAACGTTTAAGGGAAGTAATAAGAGTTCGTGGTGGTAACACCCATTATTAATTTGGTTCTACTAGTGTGCTTTTCCTTTTAATATTTTTTTTGTTTGTCTTTTCAAGTTCTTAAGTAACAGTTGATCTCTAAAAAATACTTTTGTTAGGTTTTTGTTGACGAATCATTTTGTTTCTTGTTTTTTATTTATTGTTAAGACGAAAATAATATACTTAAATATCATTTCAAACCGTCCATTGTTTTATATTCACTAAAATAGAATTCTAAGAGTGTCCGGTTTTTTTGTCCGGCAGTGTATCAAAAAAAAATGGCACAACTAAGTGTCCGGTGAACGGAAGCTACGATCGTTGGAAGGGTGCATTAAAAACATGATTTTATCTCGGTAATAAAGTAAATTAATGATAAGTTGACATAAATTAAGTTTACTATCTTCTGGATATAATGTAATGATAGCCAATAAATTACTTCACACAAAAATGTTATTTCTAACAAAAGCACTCGAGACTGTAACATTCTTTTGCCCTAATGGAACTTTTATGAATGGAAATAAAGCATCATCAAATACGGGAATATTTTTATTGATACATAGTAACTAACTGAACAGTGTCCAAAAATCAAATGTTAATAAAGGGTATTTGATTGATAACGCTAACACGATTAACTTGTTGCTCAAAAATAGTATTCCACTTTCCACTAAATAATGAGCGTAGTTCGTATACGTTAATAACCTTTATGCTTTAGTGTCGTAATCCTTAGGTATTAATTCACTGCAAAGTATGTACATACAATCACAAATTTGTCAATTTCCGAGAATATATTTATATTAAATATGTATGTATATGTATTTGTATTTGTATTAAATTAATTTCTCTACACAGTTATACACAGTTATAGAATGTGAGCAGGAACGAAGGGAAGTAGATATCCGGAAGGGAGTGAGACAGGGATGTGCATTGTCACCTCTAGTTTTCAACTTATATATCGAAGATGCGATTAATATTGTTAAGGAAAGAACAGCCTCAGGGATCAATGTACAGGGCCAAACTATTAACATGCTCAGATTTGCGGATGATATAGCAGTGTTAGCATCTAGCAAAGAAGAATTAGGAGCGGCTTTGAATGAAATGGAAGCAGTTTTGACACAGGGCTACGGCATGAAAATCAATAAAAAGAAAACTAAAATTTTGGTATGTAGATGGAGTGAAAATAGAACTAAAATTGAAATACGAATAGGAAATGAGAAGATAGAGGAGGTCGCGGATTTCTGCTACTTAGGAAGTAAAATAACCCAAGACGGTAGGAGCACTAAAGATATAAAACAAAGAATGGCGCAGGGACGAGTTGCGTTTAACAAAAAGAAACAACTGTTATGTTCGAGAACGGTTAATATAGAGACTAGGAAGAGACTCTTAAAGTCGTATGTATGGAGTACGGCATTATACGGGTGCGAAACTTGGACAATAGGAGAAGCGGATAGAAAAAGAGTAGAAGCGTTTGAACTGTGGTGTTACAGACGCATGATGAAGATACCGTGGATAGATAAGGTTAGCAATAGGGAAGTATTAGAAAGAGTTGGGGAAAGGCGAAAGGTATGGAAAACAATAAAGAGTAGGAGAGATAGGATGGTAGGACACCTTCTAAGACACGAAGGAATAGTTCGCGACATACTAGAGTCAGAGATAGGAATAAAAAGAGGTAGGGGTAGGCCTAGATTAGACTACTGCTCTCAAATAGTTAGGGATGTAGGATGTTCTACTTTTAGGGAAATGCGTAGGTTAGCTCAGGATAGAAAAGAATGGAGGTACGCGTCCAACCAGTCTTCGGACTGAGAACCTTATGATGATGACACCTTTGACGAGAGTGTATGTAATTTCATACGTACACATAGGTATATGGTTTCACTTAACGCGGCCTTTACTAATCGCATAATTCTTAATCTGTACTTAATAAATGTATATGAGGTGGTATTGATATCTAGTTTGTTTAGACAATTTTCCATGCACAAAGGAACATCAACAATGACAAGCAGTGATGCTGACCGAAGCTGTAGTATCCAGAAATGTCCTTCATATGCCACTGTAAAATATTGGGTTGCATGTTTCAATTCGCCGTTGATTATGAGGGAGACATGGAAGATGGTTTCTGAGACCATATACCCCCACAATATCGCGTTGCACTTCTCTACGTAATACTACCAAATCTTCGAAATAGGCTAATACAAACTCATGAAAGCGTTTATCTCTTAGTTCACTTCAATTAGGCATGAGACAAGTCTGCAAATTGGTATCTTCAAAAACAATATCTTTTTCAGTAGGAATTTTTGCACACAGTGCATTTCTATTTCCCTAGTAAATTTTTGAATGTGTGTAAAGGAGTTCGGTTCAAGGCATGACATTATTGTAAGAATAAGCACCTTTTCTTTTTCCATTTTCGTTTTACATGTATAATTTTTTCTTCGTCTGTTTCAGGGGTTGCTCATAAACGCAAAAAAGTCACAGAATGATGTAAAAGTAAGTACCTTTATTATGTAACCTATCTAAATAGAATTTTAAGTACACATGATAATACGAGAGCGGTTTAATTTATAAACGAAATTATATTCCACTCTCAATTGCAGAAAGGAATGGAACAAAATGAGAAGAGACTTTGTGCCTCTTATATAATTATTTTGGTTTATTCAGCGTGTTCATTGTTCATATACTGAGAGATAAAGGGGTTATGTTAGGTCCATAGAATTTTGCATCAATGTAAACATTAACATATACAGGTGCTCCGTTAAAAGACATGTTTGATGCTACACTTAATAGCCCAAATGGTGATTTTCCCGTAACAAAATTGGGGAAGTTTTTTTCTCAACGGTTCTATATGTTTTTTGGGGTGCTGCCATGTAGGACGTCGGCTTCACAACGAAAAACGCAAAAACCTCAAAATTTTCGAACTTTTTTTAGTTTTTCGCTTATATCTCGAAGACTATGCATTTTTCGAAGATGACCACTCTACACAAAATTAAAGTAGACAAAATTTCCTACAAAATGAACTGGTCAACTTTGATTTTCTGACGACAGGTATCGGCGCTAGAGCGCGCTGAAAAACAGCGATTTTTTGGCCCTTTTAGGAAAACGTCAAAAACGCCCACTCCCACCCCCTACAACTCGAAAAATATACATGTTATCAACAAAAACCCTTATACCACGTGAAAGTACATTAAATTTCCTACAAGAGACGTCTCTAACATTCAGTTTTCTCATAAGGTGGGAGGGAGCAAAGCGAAAATTACGAAAAATACCGTCTGCTCTCTTCTCTGCAGCCAAAACGGTCCCTCCCACCTGTCTATCTCTCATCGGCGCTATACTTTCGATGTATTACGCTTAAAAGAGGTTGTTTTGAATGAATTGATGGCAGGGGTGGGCAGTATTTAAAATACTTGTATTTCAAATACGTATTTTGCATTTTGTATCAAAATACATTTTGAAAGTATTTTGTTTTTTTTATTGAAAATACTTTATTTACAGTACTTTGTATTTGAAATGCTTCCAACTACAAATTCAAATTTAATTGCGATAGAAATCCATTACCTATCTGTTTCCGATTCTGTTTGTGTTTTTGTGTTTAGTTATATGTTGCCAGAACTCGCAAGACAGCGTTAAGTGTCCCATTATCCTTATACGATAAATGCCATTATTCTTCCCTATGCGCAAAGCACAAGAACAAATCCTGACATTGGCAACGCTGTGACTGTCGACTGTTGGTATATTATCACGACTGTGATATTGTAGTGATTGCAGATTGGCACCTATTTCGCTGTTTCCTCACCTATTCTTTGGCTTGTGTTTTGTATAAAAGCATGCCTTTTTTCATGTTTTTTTTCTGCTTAGAAAAAAATCGTTATTTTTCATCAATTATCACTACCAATACCACTGCACTCTACTGCACTCTAAACTGCAAACTGTACTGCATACTGCATGTAGGCATGTAGCATGTAGCCAAATGTACCAGGGAGGGTCGAGGGAAGGAGCTGAACGGTACGTTCAGATATCTTGTATTTTGTATTTGAATTACATATAATAGGTATTTTGTATTTCAAATACAAAATACAAATGTATTTTGTATTTTGTAATTTGCAATACAGTATAAAAGTATTTTGTATTTGATATTTTAAAATACATTGGGTAGTGCATTTTGTATTTTGTATCGAAAATACATTTTTCGTGTATTTTGCCCATCCCTGATTGATGGCAAAGCATGTTTGATGAAAACATTAACAAATTATATTTACAACATACAACGTGTCCTATAAAGTTCTCTACATATGGGAAACTTTTTTATTATCCGTTTATGGAAAAAAAATATTCTTCTTAAAAGGTTCTGAATTGCTCAAAAATCAAAATACCCTCGCAACATTCCAAAAATATCGGATAATATACAGGGGAGATCAAAAAATAATAATTTGACTAACGAGTAAAGTACCCTTATTTTTGAAAATAATGAAAAATGTTATTCGGGAAAGTTATTCAGTATGAAAAGTTATGGACTATTATGAAATAACAGCCACCTATGATCAAATTTATTTTTCTGAATTACAAACGTGTTAATATCTAATAAACAACTAAAATTATTTTAAATTAACTTCAATTTAAATTAGAGCACTTCCTAAACTATTGCCTCAAAATATCCACCTTTTCTCTCAATGCAAATTGCTGTTCTTGCTTCAAATTCACGAAACATAAATTTGATCATAGGTGGCTGTTATTTCATAATGGTCCATAACTTTTTATACTGAATAACTTTCCCGAATATTTTTCATTATTTTCAAAAATAACCGTACTTTACTCGTTAGTCAAATTATTATTTTTTGATCTCCCCTGTATATTATCCGATATTTTTGGAATGTTGCGAGTGCATTTTGATTTTTGAGCAATTCAGAGCTTTTTATGAAGAATATTTTTTTTTCATAAACGGATAATAAAAAAGTTTCCCATATGTAGAGAACTTTATAGGACACGTTGTATTAGGTACACGACACTGAATATAAAGCTGAATATGAAATCTGTATTTATTAATGTACTTACATGTGTCATGAAATGAGGGAAAGTCGAACCCAGGATTGAGTCATCACTTCGAGTAGGTTCTCCATCTGGAAAACAAATAAGGCATTTAGTGTTAGAACATGGTTACAAGAATAGATAAGTTGTATAGTGAACTGTCGATGTATGAAGAAATACCTGATGTCAAATGCACAGTTATTTTAGTCGTTCCCGTTTGGTTGTTGGTGGTCCAGGCAATGTATTTTGGGCACTATATAGAAGGTCCAGGTGAAGGGTCTTGGGCAATGGAAGGTCCAGGCAAAGGGTCAGGGGCTGTGGAAAGTTCAGGCTGAACAGTGAGTTGTTGCTGTTCTTCAACTGAAAAAATTGTAATTGAATGATTAATGATATTATAGAGAAAAATTGATTAGTAAAGATGCATAATGCTGCAAAATATTACATGAATGAATACCTTCTGTCGCCTCAGCTGCTTCAGACGGTCGTACTGCAAGGGGCTCGTCTAGGTCGTCTCCCTCTTCTGAATTTTGCAGTATTATGCATCTTTACTAATCAATTTTTCTCTATAATAACATTAATCATTCAATTACAATTTTTCAGATGAAAAACAGTTGAGTTGTTAACTGTTCAGCCTGGACTTTCCACAGCCCCTGACCCTTTTCCTGGACCACCAACAACCAAACGGGGACGACTGAAATAACTGCGCACATGACATCAGGTATTTCTTCATATATCGACAGTTCACTATACAACATATCTGTTCTTGTAGCCATGTTCTAACACTAAATGCCTTCTTTCTTTTCCAGATGGAGTGATGACCCAATACTGGGTTCGACTTTTCCTCATTTCATGACACATGTTCATT
The DNA here is from genome assembly GCA_963966045.1 of Xestobium rufovillosum. Lineage (NCBI taxonomy): Eukaryota > Metazoa > Arthropoda > Insecta > Coleoptera > Ptinidae > Xestobium > Xestobium rufovillosum. Next base: position 13,683,461 of record OZ014500.1, read on the forward strand.
AATACATACAGATTTCATATTCAGCTTTATATTCAGTGTCGTGTACCTAATATGTTGTAAATATAATTTGTTAATGTTTCATCAAACATGCTTTGCCATCAATTCATTCAAAACAACCTCTTTTAAGCGTAATACATCGAAAGTATAGCGCCGATGAGAGATAGACAGGTGGGAGGGACCGTTTTAGCTGTAGAGCGCAGACGGCATTTTTCGTAATTTTCGGTTTACTCCCTCCCACCTTATGAGAAAACTGAATGTTAGAGACGTCTCTTGTAGGAAATTTAATGTACTTTCATGTGGTATGAGGGTTTTTGTTGATAACATGTATATTTTTCGAGTTGTAGGGGGTGGGAGCGGGCGTTTTTGACGTTTTCGCAGAAGGGCCAAAAAATCACTGTTTTTCAGCGCGCTCTAGAGCCGATACCTCTCGTCGGAAAATCAAAGTTGACCAGTGCATTTTGCAGGAAATTTTGCCTACTTTAATTTTGTATAGAATGGTTATCTTCGAAAAATGCATAGTCTTCGAGATATAAGCGAAAAACAGAAAAAAGTTAGAAAATTTTGAGGTTTTTAAGTTTTTCGCTGTGAGGCCGACCTCCTACAAGGTAGCAAGCTTGAAATTCTGATTCAGCACCCCAAAAAACATATAGAACCGTTGAGAAAAAACTTCCCCAATTTTGTAAAGAAAACGGCAGTTTTCAAGTTTCAACACCGATTGACTGGACTATAATAGGTACAGTCCACCAGATTTAAGTTGTAATAATGTATCGAACTTGTAGGTTATATACCTCTTTTTATAATGCTTGATAATTTCCTACAACCATAGGCTAATCATGATTAGTCTATGCCTGAACTATCTAAGTACGTATTTTTTTCTAAAATGAGACTTTCTGTTTCAGAAATTCATCAATGACTTATTAGATAAAGCAAAGACTCTCTAAATAGTGAAGTGCCAAAATGGTCCGGAGTTTAAATCTGACTTTGGTCCCAAAATGGAGCCCATCGTGCACAAATTTTAGTGATTTATACTTTACATCGATGTTCACTGTTAAAAAATGGATTCCGCCCCACAAACGGACAGGGATATCAAGAGAAATGCTAATCAGTAGTCCCAAATGTATACAGTGTTAAAGTTAAAATTCAGTGTGCATTTTTAGATTAAATTAAATAGGTACGGCCACTTTGCCATTTGTAAACGAGAATCGCGAATTTTTTATATTGAAACGCAAATTTTTAATACTTTAAGCATATCTCACTAGTCCAATGTAGGTTAAAGTCGCATGATGTCGCCAAATTTTGATACTCTCGTTGACTATAGATGCAGATACAATTTTTCTATATTAATTGTTTACCAATGGACCCCACAAGTGTGACGTCAAATCAGAAGGTAGGCCCATTTTCATTTCAAACAAACATGCCTCATGTTATGTTGACGTTTAGCATTGCGATTATTTTCGTTTGTTTGAAATTAAAAACTGACCCATCCCAAATTATGTTACTACTTTTGTAATATGTTAGGGAAAATGTAGATGGTGCACTAACAACAAGATATGTGACTGGTAATTTAAGCCAAAGATAGAAATTCAGTCTGTTATCCAATGTACGGCTGCCATCTATGTTTGCACATACATATTAGTAAAATTTTCAAACAAAATCTACTTGCATAGGGAATTCCTGCAAACTTATTTGGCGACATCATGTATCCTGTACCAATAGAAAAGTAGAATAATCATATCTGACTGCCTGTTGCAAAACATACATGTCAACAACCTTGTTATTTAATGGACTGTTTGAAAATTTTATGTTCGTTTTATAGTTTTCTAAAAGTCGCTCAAACACTTGTATGTGATTAAATGTGAGCTTTCTTATCTGATGATTGGCCTTACTTTTATTATTTTTCAGTTTGTCGGTGTACTTATAACCTTTGATCATAATGGATCTCAAGTTTCTCAATTTTGACATGTATAACATAGTGTAATTTTAGGATTTAGAATATGTAAACTTTTACGAAAATTAAATATTGTCACATTACAATAATTGTTGTTTATCTATGCTCCATTATTTCAGAAAATCAGTTATAATAGCGTTATGGTATAACTTTAATTGCATGTAAAACAAAAGGTTATAAAGTACAAAGAAAATAAAGACTGCAAAATCCAACGAAATGCCAAATGTTTCTCAAGAAACAGCGTCTAAATTGGACTTGGATAAGGCGAGAGCTGCACCTACGAATCAATGGAACGCAAATTACTCAAAAACTCTGTAAGCGCAACGTGGGTATCAATGGTACTAATTACACTGCTGGACAAAAAAAACGGACACATGTTTTTATTTTTATTTTGAGGCCCTACAATATTTTTATGTTACTTAACTTACGCAAATAATTAAAGATTGCCCTACTAGTGAGGAAAAAGAAAGTTTTAGCTGAATATTACACCTTTTGTAAGCCTAAACAGACAAATCAGCATTTTGACTCTTCATGCATCTTTATTGAAACCTCAAAATCTTTTACCTTATTGGGCTGCTCTCTATTTTCTATTGGTTTTTTGGTGAAATTTCATTTGTAAATGTCAGCTTTTAACATTTTCCATACAATGCACCCCGAAATTTGTTCACAAATTGTTTCTTTAAGCCACGATGGCTGAAGAGTGCGGTATATTGCTCAAGTGCTGAATATACCCCGTAACACAGTGCAAAATGTACTCTTGCGATTTCGTGAAACTCATTGGTTTGTAAAGAAGGTCGGATCTGGTCGTCCACGGACTGCGAACCATCAAGATGTCCGTTTTCTCCATGTTGCTGCGCTGCCCGATCGAGCATTGCCATCACCTATTTTTGCTGGACGGTTCGCCGAAGTTCGAGGAGTGGCAGTTTTAGCCAGAACAGTTCGGAAAAGGCTAAACGAATATGGTTTGACTTCAAGAAAGCCAGCTACGGGTCCCCTGTAGACCGTCGAACATCGCAGAGCATGACTTGCATTTGCGCGGCAATACGTAAATTGGGACGAACATCAATGGAGGAATGTGCTCTTCCAGTGTTGTTCTTGGTGCTCTATGTATTGTAACAGGTTCCCCAACAAAACCGTAATAGAATTAAGAAAACTGTAATAGATTCTCTACTATATACTATTCGCTCACAGATGACGCTGTATAGCCTTAAACCACAGAAGACCATATATGGTCTTCTGTGCTTAAATCATTGTATTTATCTTAGATGAGGGAAGAGTATGGATACGTAACGCCCGACCTTTGCCGTGCACGTGAGTGTTACCAAAATTTGAGCGTGTTTGGTGCCAAACAAAGTGATGAAACCAGGTTACTGTTTAGAATTCATGTAATTTAACTAAAAATAACGAAAGCAGCGTTTGAAATAGTGCAATTAGTCATATCATTTTAAGAATTTTCGTTCAATTCTCGGCGTAAAGAGACTAAGAAGTTTAGGTTACGCCCCTTTTTTTGGTGCACAAACATCTGCTTTGTTATTCCTCCTCTTCTTCCGTCCTCTAATGGCGTGTTTACACGGTGACAGTGTTCTGGTGCCAGTCTAGTAAAACGGATGCGCGCGCAATACTGGCATTGTACTGGCATCGTGTAAACAGAACGAGCTAGTAGGCGTGCTAGTCGACTGGCATGGTGCAAGTAATTTGGTTGCTTCCAACTTTTCGGCGTGCCAGTGTGAGGAAATTAAATTAAAAGATGGCTGCGTCTAAGTGGTCTGAAAAAGACACTTTAAAATTTGTCGAATTATACGAAAAAAATGAATGTCTATGGCCCGGTTTTTCAAAGAATCTAACACCGCGTTAAGTCTGACACCGGCTTTGTTGCTGTGATACCGGCTTTCTGATTGGTTGTATCATAGCAACGAAGCCGGTGTCAGACTTAACGCGGTGTTGGATTCTTTGAAAAACCGGGCCTACGAAATTTTAGACATTCAGATTAGAAAAATAAAAATGCTAGAGAGACAGCTCCTAATTTATCCCGTCTCTGGATCCAATCACGAACCCATATTCTGCGTTGATGACGTTTTCGCTCATTTTTAGTCTTTAAAACTTCATGTATGAGCATTTCAGCTATTCCAGTATGAACTATTTTCGCCATTTTTATTATAACTGGATCAATGCTAGTAGAGTATCAGTGTAAACTCCAACTAGCACACTAGTTGACTGGTGCCAGCCAGCTGGTACCAGTACACTAGCACTGTATGAACTCACCATAAGGAATTTATAAATATAAATACCACTACCGCCAGATGGGAGGAAGGTTTCCTTCGGGGCGTGAATTTGAGGGTCCACCGAGAAAAACAGGGTGTCTTTTTGTTTTGATTGATGAAAAATATGTCAATATCCAAATTGTGTTGTTTTTATTAACATTGGCAAATACCTCTAATTTGTTTTTCCCACTTGAGAAAAAAAGTAATAGATTTTGAAAGAATGTACTAGCGTAATAGAAAATGTTACAAAGTAATAGATCTATTACAATTGTAATAGGTGGAACAACACTGTGCTCTTCTCGGACGAGTCAAGATTTAGTGTTCGGTCACCAGATGGACGTGAAAAGGTGTGGCGAAGACCAGGGGAGCGGTACAGACAATGTTGTATATCTCCCAGGATCAGTTTCAATGGTGGTAGCATTACGGTGTGGGCCGGAATATCTCTGAGGGCTCACACAGAATTGATTTTCATTTAAAATGGAACAATGACTGCACACCGATACATTGTTGAGTACCTGGATGTCACACCATACATGCCATTTATAGCGGACAATTTTGTGTTTATGGATGACAACGCCCACCCACACACAGCAAGAATTGTTACCGAGTACCGTGAAGAGGTTGGATGTCTCCCATGGTCAGCCAATAGTCCAGACTTGAATCCCATTGAACATCTGTGGGATCAGCTTGGGAAAAGGATTAGACGTCGCCAACCCCTACCAGAAACATTAAATGGCGCTTCAAGAAGAATGTGAACAAATACCCCAAGAATCTATTGATAGCCTCATTTAGGGCATGCCACAACGTTTAAGGGAAGTAATAAGAGTTCGTGGTGGTAACACCCATTATTAATTTGGTTCTACTCGTGTTGTAACAAGTACGGCTCTGGAGGCCCTACCACCCTCCCCGTCAGACAGTAACTAACTAGCAAGAACCGAGAAGACGGGGATTCGCTTCTCGCCCGCCGAAATTGTCGCGTCGCTTTATGTTGTAACCAAGAATTCATTGTACTTTTTACTTTAAAAATACTTTCATTTGTTTTGTAACACGTTAATACAGTTTATTACCATCTAATGAGTATTATGCTTTCTCCCCACGCGCTACAATTGGCTGCCCAACGTGTGCCCTAGAAAGTGTAGTGATTATTTATTCGTGGTGTAAATAAATTGTGATTGACCTTTTTTCGCGAAAATTTAACTGAAAACGTACAATTCAACGTTGCTTACTGTATTTCGACAATGTACATTGCGAGTTAAGTGCATTTTCAACGAAAGTTGCTGTCTTTAAATAAAGTTCCTTCGGTAACCGGCAAGTTGCATCATCGCACGTGAGAATTCTGCTACCCGCGAAATTGATTAAAACTACTTAAAATGATAACAGTTTATTCAAAAGTATTTGAAGATTTACAAAAATCACAACGCTTTTAATATTCAACAAATAGCGACCGTGGCTAATCACCCAATGCCCACTGAAAAACCGATTCGCAAGTGTATTCCCGATGACATCACCGAACGTGCTTAAAGCATAAACTTCTGCGGCCTTGGCTGGACCAGGGCAAAACGTCGCTTGCTCATGTGAGCAATGCGCTGTTGCATTTCGGCTCTTATACGCGTGACATCAAGAACATCCTGGTCTGTGACCTGCAATTTACCCTGCAACAAAACTCGGTAGCCCATTAAAGCCTCGCTTGGGGTCACCCCAATTTATTATAGGTACCGTTTAGCCCTAATTGAATATTTAAAATATTATCATCCCATCTGGTATCCTCTATATTTGCACCCATTGTTGCAAGAGAATTGATAATTGTTTTATGATAACCGCGGGGCATGGCAACAGCAATCATATGGTGTGCTATTGTTAGAGAGTCACAGAAATCTTGAAATGCCTGGCTGGTAAAGGAAGTACCCCTATCACTAATAATCCGTCTCGGTATACCAAAAGTTTTGATCATTTCATTAAGTGCTTTAACAGTAAATTTTGTTTTGGTACTTTTCACGGGGTAAAAATGCAAAATGCCCCGCATCATCATGGAACATATTGAAAATTTGAAATCTCACGGCTTTGGGTGCTACCCACCGAAGACCCCGACTTGTAATTCTATAGTCTCGAACCTGATGAATATTATTTGGTTTTTCAAACTGTTCCACGGTCTCAATTTTTGTTTTATTGGGTGATTAGCCACGGTCGCTATTTGTTGAATATTAAAAGCGTTGTGATTTTTGTAAATCTTCAAATACTTTTGAATAAACTGTTATCATTTTAAGTAGTTTTAATCAATCCAGAAATTCCTCCCGTTCAGTTTGTTGGATCGCCGCACCGCTGTAGTCTGCACGTCCAGGCCCGGCTTTGGTAAATTTGAATTCTTACCCATTTCAAAGGTAAGCGATTTTTATTTATTCTTTGACAAGTTGTTCCTTCCACAATGCCTCCTAAGAAACAACAGGAAGAAGCTTCAGGTACGCAGTTGAAAGGAGACGTTGCTGCGCCTGCAATTACAATGACTAATGAACAGTTTGCATCCCTTATGCAACAATTACGCGAAAGTATTTCGGACGTTAGTAGGAGTACCACGCCGGTAGTACAACCACAACAATCCGTTAATGTTGGTAGTTTTGCTAAGTGTACCTCTCGATTTGATGGCAGTTTGAATGCTAATGTAGACACTTTTCTCGATTCGGTTATTACGTATAAAGATATTTGCTCTGTAACTGATGAAAACGCGTTACGTGGCATATCTATGCTCTTAGAAGGTGTCGCGGCGACGTGGTGGAAAGGAATAAGAGGAACAGTAAATGACTGGGATGGTGCTGTTAATGCCTTACGCGATGCGTACTCAAAAACATTACCGCCACATTTGGTTTTTCGGGAGATTTTTAAACGTGAGCAGTTACCCGAAGAAACTACGGAAATGTTTATTTGTCGGTTGAGGGAGTTAATATCACAACTTCCTTATGAACTTCCCTCGCTTGCTCAGTTAGACATTGCTTACGGTCTGTTATTGCGGAAAATTCGTAAACGCCTTTCTAGATGTAAGTTTACCAGTTTTAATGAACTTCTTGTTCGCGCACGTGAAATAGAACATACCATTAAAGACACTGTTAAGAAAACTAATACGTCAGAGAAGAAGGAAGAGAAAAGAGAAGACAAGAGAGAAGAAAAACGTCTTCGACCAAAATGCACATATTGTAAACATTTTGGACACATTCAGTCTGAATGCAGGAAGTTTCAGGCTAAATTGTATAAAAAAAAAAAAAAAAAAAAAAAATTTCAGGCTAAACATTCAGATTCGCAAAAGTCTCAGTTGACTGCTAAGGCTGATAATAATAGGGAAGCTATTACTTGTTTCGGATGTGGTTCCCCTGGATACGTCAGAAGTAATTGCCCAAATTGTAAAGTTAAGGATAGCAGCTCATTCAATGTTAATTTTCTATCTACAACTTTAACCTCGGACTCTAGTACAGAACGTCCGCTTCTTCTTGTTTCCATATTTGGAATCAGAGGCCTTGCTTGCGTTGATACTGGCGCCAAAGGTTCTATCGCCGGATCTAAGCTTTATGAGCACTTAATGCATCAGGGACATCCATATGCTGAAGATTCGATGCAGATGACTTTAGCTGATGGCAAAACACAACAAGTGTTGGTAAGGTGTTTCGATGTTCGTATAGACCTATGTGGTCGACAAATTGAAACAAAGCTAATTGCAGTCCCGGAACACGAGGACAACAAAACACTATTAGGAGTAGATTTCATCCGCGATGCCAATTTGATCCTAGATGTTCCAAAGAACGAATGGTTCTTTGGAGACGATGGCTTGGTCCGCTATCCATTTGTTCGTCGTGAAGACTACACATTGACAACAAGTGTATGCTCCGTTGAAACCAGCGAAATCTTGCTGAGGGAAAACGAAGGAACAGATCTACGTGACAGTGAGCGATCTCGTTTTAATGCCTTATTGATGCAGAACCAGGATCTATTCCAACCAAGTAAAGAGCCAACGCCATACGCTGAGCATAGAATCAAATTAATCGACGAAACTCCAATTGCATTGCCGCCCTACAGACTAAGTCCCTCAAGAAAAGAATTCCTAAAGCAAGAATTAAATCGCATGATAGAAGAAGACGTCATAGAAGAATGTGACTCACCATATGCTGCTCCGATCGTCTTGGTGCCGAAACGCAATGGTACATTACGACTCTGCGTCGATTATCGAAGGTTAAATAATGTGACTGTGCCTGACCGCCATCCCCTTCCAAGAATCGACGATCTTTTGCACGCCCACAAGTCGACATCCCATATGAGCACAATGGACTTACAATCTGGTTATTGGCAGGTGCCTGTAAAATACGAGGATCGGGATAAAACCGCTTTCATAACACCGCTGGGTTGTTACCGTTTCAAAAGAATGCCCTTTGGCTTACGAAACGCGCCCTCGACCTTCCAGCGCTGTGTGGATCGTTTAAAAGCCGGCATCCCTGACGTAAACATCCTTGCCTACATCGATGATATAATTGTAATGTCATCCAATTTCGAAGAACACTTGAATGATTTAGACAAGGTTTTTCGCCGACTTCGACAATTCAAATTGCACGTAAATCGCAAGAAATGTTCGTTTGGCTGTCCTGAGGTCAAGTACCTTGGCCATATCATTAGTCGTGACGGACTGAAACCAGATACGATGAAGATTGCAGCAATTACCGAAATGCCAGCTCCTCGAAATCCTAAACAACTACTGTCATTTCTACAAACCGGATCATGGTTTAGGCGTTTCGTGCCTAACTATTCACGAATAGCCAAGCCCCTTAGCGATCTAACTAAGAAAAATGTTGCTTGGAATTGGGGAGCTGAACAGCAAACAGCATTTCAAGAACTTAAAGCTCGTTTAACAACGTATCCAATTTTAGTGCAAGCTGATGAGACGCAGCCTTACATATTACGAACAGACGCAAGTGCGTATGCACTTGGCGCGGTTCTCCTCCAGGGGGAGCCCGGTAACGAAAGACCCGTAGAATACGCCAGCCGCTTGTTAACAGGCGCGGAGAAAAATTATTCTACAACCGAGAGAGAGGCCTTAGGTGTTGTTTGGGCTGTAGGGAAATTTCGGGGGTATCTGGATGGTTTCCCTGTTACGGTGATCACCGATCACCAACCACTTCGATGGCTCATGACCTTGAAATCTCCCAGCGGACGCCTAGCTCGATGGGCTCTCGTACTTCAGTCATTTGACTTGAAAGTAGAATATGCTTCTGGTCGTAGCAACGCGGTGGCCGATACACTTTCTCGTCCACCCCTATCAGAACTCAAAGAGATCGAATTATCTAGCGTGACCATTGATCTACCGACAGATTATGCTGAAGACATTAGAAAGTTGCAACTAGAAGATCCCGATTTAAACACAATTATAAAATGTTTCGAATCAACATCTCCGAGTGCCATTGACTACACCCGATGGACCGATCGTGGCTATTTCATGCAAAATGGAATATTGTACCGTTACTCACCCGAGTACGATGGAGAGGAGGCGCAGCAGGTCGTGCCTAAGAGTCAGATACACAAGGTTCTTTATGAATTTCACGATTCACCCCTCGCTGGCCACTACGGGGTCGAGAAAACCCTGCAACGGATAATTCCTAGGTACTATTGGCCCGGAATGCGACGTTCAGTCACCGAAAAGGTGAAGAATTGTCTTGATTGCCAAAGGTTCAAAGCAAGTAATCAAAAGCCTGCCGGCTTACTGCAGACGCCAGTGACAGCGCAAAGATTCGAGGTAGTCTCCATCGATTTGTTTGGGCCCCTCCCAGAAACACCTGATGGGTTTCGATGGGTATTCATAGTAGAGGACACTGCTTCGCGCTGGGTAGAGATATTCCCACTAATATCTGCGACTGCCGAGGCCTGCGCAAAATGCTTCGTAAGTGAAATAGCTTTACGCTATGGCATACCAAGACGCGTCATAAGTGATAATGGCACGCAATTCGTCAGTGATGTGATGCAAAAGGTTGCATTATTTCTTGGGTTCCAACAGAAGTTAACACCTGTGTATCATCCTGAAGTGAACCCAGTTGAGAGAAAGAACCGTGACCTCAAACCTCAACTAGCCATACTTACCTCTAAGAGTCATACCGAGTGGAAAGACTGGTTGTCAGCCATACGTTTTGCCATGAATACTTCCAAAAGTTTAGTTACTGGCTTTACTGCTGCCTTCTTGACGTTTGGACGCGAACTTAGAGCTCCAGATGACATTCGACGTGATCTACGAGCAGTTCTGAATCAAGCAAACTTTGTGCCTCAAATCACCCCTTATTTGTGCAGTTTGAATAATGCCCTTATGGAAGCTCGGGACACTCATGAAAGACAACAGGATCGTGCCAAAGAGTACGCTGATCAACGGCGGAGAGATGTGCCACAATACAGATGTGGAGACAAAGTTCTTGTGAACAGATGCCCTAAGTAGTAGTGCCAAATCCTACACATCCAAATTTGCTCCACGCAGAGACGGTCCTTACCTTATCCTTAAACAAGTTTCACCTACTGTATATCAAGTAGCTTCTCCACAAAACCCACTGGAACCTCTTGGGATTTACCATATATCTGCTTTAAGTCCGTACCATGAATCTGATGACTCAAGTCCTATTCCATTACGACCCATCCGTAAACGTGGTCGTCCCAGAAAGGAACCTACCCCATCCTCTACTGATGACTATCCTGTTAATGATGAACCTGATACTGTTGTTCAAGTTACAGAGGATGAAGTGCCCGCAGTTCCGGAAACACAACGACCCAGTCGACACAGGCGCGCCGCTCTTCGTTGTGCCTGCCCTGGATGTGACCAACCCAACAACTCTCTTGGGGGTCCTTCACGAGGTCGTAATCATGACCCCCAGGGGGAGACTGTAACAAGTACGGCTCTGGAGGCCCTACCACCCTCCCCGTCAGACAGTAACTAACTAGCAAGAACCGAGAAGACGGGGATTCGCTTCTCGCCCGCCGAAATTGTCGCGTCGCTTTATGTTGTAACCAAGAATTCATTGTACTTTTTACTTTAAAAATACTTTCATTTGTTTTGTAACACGTTAATACAGTTTATTACCATCTAATGAGTATTATGCTTTCTCCCCACGCGCTACAGTGTGCTTTTCCTTTTAATATTTTTTTTGTTAGTATTTTCAAGTTGATCTCTAAAAAATACTTTTGTTAGGTTTTTGTTGACGAATCATTTTGTTTCTTGTTTTTTATTTATTGTTAAGATGAAAAGAATATAGTTAAATATCATTTCAAACCGTCCGTTGTTTTTTATTCACTAAAATAGTAATTCTGAGTGTCCCGTTTTTTTGTCCGGCACTGTATAAAAACAGAACGAACAGAATTATCGATTATTAAACTAGAAAATAAACTATGTATTTTACTCAAGTAGGTAAGGCATCTTTAAACTAGGCAAACTCTTAACAGTTTCTTCATAATTCAAAAAGGTATTTTTAAAACTCCGCAAATTGTGACTAGATTCTTAAAGAAAATTGGACTAAAAATACAAAAACAGAAGGCGACAAATTAGAGGAAATTGCATATTTCTGCTCTTTGGAATATAAAATTACTCGCGATGATGATATAGTAGTATTAGGCAGATAAAATGAAGAATGCCTCAGAGTCGAGTGGCAGCAGTTAACAAAAGTATGATGATCGAGAATTATAAGTGCAGAAACTCGAACGTACCTGCCCTCGTCGTGGACGTAAATTAGACAATATGACACGCGAATTGGCAAAAACTAGATGCACTGAGAAAATGGTATTGCAACGTATTTCGTATTTACTCAATATATTTACAGTGACTTATGTATAAATATTTACAAATAAATGTGATTTGAGAACATGAAATTTTCGAATGAACAATAAGCAGCGAAATATACAAGCAACAAACAAGCAACACGCAATAACAATTAAATAACTACCAGCAAACAAACAATACGCAACTAATTACCTAAACAATCCACCATACACAAATCAAAGGTACACTTAAAAACGCGACAACAAAATTCACACGTGCTGATACCAGACACTAAACGAAACGCATGTACTGTCACACTTAAGACGTATATTAGGTACTCGCTCGGGGTCTATCGCTGTCGGAGTCTATAAATTATCGCATTCTTCTCATCTCCAAACCAAAACTTTAAACTGTCCTCCCGGCCGAGAACTAGAACATTGTTCCAGAATTCGAATTTTCGGGTCTCATAAACAGACAACATTATCAACGCCGTAATAAACAACTGCGGCTTGCTGACAAACAGCGTGACTCATACGTCATGCATAACCAAAAGCGTCGCTGTGGGGCAAAAATTCGTATCAGTATAAGAATAACAATACATAATAATAAATTTATTTTATTGGCAAGGTAATAAAAATTGCTGCAACAAAGAAAAATACAGTATCACCCTCCAAGAACGCCTAAGATCATTGAAATTTTACATTTTGGTAGTACATAACCTAGGATACGAGCTTTGTTCCGCATGTGGCACATCATGAATACCGGAATATTTAATTAATTATAAAAACATTTATCTTTCAGTCATGGATGTAAGAAAATTTTTACGGAAATAAGTACCATGTATAATATATACTTTGGACAACAAAAGAGTGAAGCATCAGACATCAGAAGATAGCATAGTGGTCATTTGGGAAATTTGGTACCTATTCTAGCTGCTGATAGTGATTTTGAAACTAATTTATTGCCTCATGTGTGCCATATGTGGAACATAGAAGATTTTTGAAAAAATACAAATTATTTTTGAAGTAATATTTTTTACATATCTTTACCGGCACTTAGATTGTTTTTTTGACTTCCCCATTTTTTCCAAACAAAACAAAAAAATCATGCATCAAGGGGTTAATAAACCTAACAAGTCAAGAGATAAAATTTTCCACATCCATAAAAAAGAAAAACAACAGGTATGCGGGGTATACGATTCTCGCTGCAGGGGACTGAACAAGACTGGCGCAAAATTTCGACCACGGAACACGTAAAATTTCGACCGGCTGAGTCCGCAGACAGTCTTGTCAAGTCACGACGCGATCAGACAGGACGTGATGGATTCAGTCTGGAACCAAATTCTGAGATTTGCTTTATTTCAATGATAACCCTCTTGGTTGAATCCAGAAGCGTCCGACGCGACTGGATAGGACTGGCTTGGTGCGAAATGAGCCTTAGGTTACAAAACTACAAGCTACAAAACTCATTTTCCTAGTTTTCAAGCGGCGCGCATGTCTATCTTTGAAATGCGTTTTCTCAAAAATAACTGGATAAGTATATAAAAAAATTCACAGTGACCAGTATTTGTTTTCAACTGAGCTATGGAACGAGGTTTAACTTAACTATTCTATTTGAAAAAATAAAGTGCAACGTCATTACTCATGATCACGTGACGTAATGATCATGTAACTCTTAGTTTAGTATAGATAATGGTTCAACACTCCGAGAACCGATTTTCGTCGCCTTCTGCGCATGTGGACAAACTTGTTGAGAACCTCTGTAGTCATGAGTGTCGGATTCTTTTCGCTTTGTGACACTGCCAATATGTCAATTTAGCAACGTCAGTTAAATTGTCATTAAATAAATTTCAGGACTTAATTCCCAAGTTTTTCGTTAATATAAAGTGTTTGAACACGAAAGTGTTCTTGCATGAACTATTTTGGTTTTTACGAAATGCCCAAATGGGTGTCAACTGCAAAACGGCTAATTTCCAGATCAGATTTCTAGATTTCTTGAAGTTTCAATTTCAAAGTTCATGATCTGGTCACAAATTTTCAATTTCTATTCCAAATACTATTTAAATTGTAATTTACGCTTTCAGGTATGTTATTCTTTTGAATTTCCCATAATTTATTCTCACATTGGAGCAAAACAACATTCAAATTCAACCAAAAATTTTGATCTTCCACAAAGTTTGACAGCAAATTCCTACTATGCCGTTGCTACGAGCAAATAATGCTCGTAGCGTCGTTGACGGCTGACGGTAACCGGAGATTTTAGAAAAATACAGTAGTTCGCGACAAAACACACCCCAGAGTTCCACATACTGACGTCAGTATGTCCCATACCAGTGGCCCCCAAAAGCTGCGTAATGGCCAACCACCCTTTATACTAAACCAATATGTAACTTACCTATATATTATGTCCAATTGAAATATAAAATCGACGTGTCCAAGGATTTTGCTTAAACGTCATCCGTTACTTTTATACTGAATTTACTCCATTAGAAAATTCCAGCCTGTATATCACAAATTCACAACGTTATTTTATGCATTTTTGTAATTTTATTTCATTTAAGATTAACATGTTTGGTATTGAACAATAACCAATAAAAACTTGTTATGGAAAACTCGAGGGAAAACTTTATATTCCTATTCGAAAAAATTTTTGAAAACTCAATTTCTGCATTGGGAAACTTGCATTTTCTAAGTTTTTGGTTCCCAACTAGTGTCAAAACTAAATTGGAAAATCTCTACCGGCTCATCTGTTGTTTATTATTTTTCTCTTTAGGTGCTACTTTTTGTATGTATTTATCTGCATTATAAAATATTAAAGTAAGTACATAACAAACTGCTTAATAATTAGTCACATTCAAATATTTGCCGCGTTCAGGATTGTCAATTTGTGATTGCGTCTGCGTACAATAACCCCTAGCCCCAGATCACAATGCATTTTATAGCACAGAACAAGTAAACTTGCCACCCCTAAGGGGTAGTTTTAAGGGCATTATTTAATAACAAAATTGTTAACATTATTGAACGTCACATACAGAAGTAGAAATTAGTGTAAATAACGTTTTTGTCTATGGCACCAGGCGAGGATAACGATAGTGGAATGGAATCACAAGGGAGCAATGAAAATACTGCAAAAGACAACACGCCTGAAAAGAAACCAGAAATAGAAGCAAGTTACGACGATGAGGTCAGTAGTTTACATTTTTCTTAATTAATTAAATCTCAAATGTTACTAAATGGCATGCTTTAAAATAACATAACCTGCAAATTTGGTGAACAAACATAATTTTCACAGGCCTGTTTCAGGCAAACCATTACCGTTTCACAGCTGTGGTGCTGCCATCACATGACTTACATTACAGTTTAGAAGTACATAATTTTAAATTTAATCTATCAGACCTTTTGTCGCATAACTGGGGAGTCCTGGTTAGAAAATGTGTGCTCGACTTTGCAGTACATCGTCATAAGATACTATCCAAAAATAATGCAATTTGCAATATTCTAATGAGGTCTTTTTTGTTCGGGCTCTTCTAATTTTTAATTTTGTATCATTTTAATTGGTGTGTCGATTAATAATTACGGTAATTTGAAACATTAGTTGCTTTTTGCACTTTGTTACTTACTTTAAGTTTGTTGAACATTTAACAAAGAGGAAAGACCTACCAGCACAATATTCAAAAGTGAATGCTGTATTATCAAACGTTCGCATTATAGAAAATAGAACAATAGACAGCCTCTTTTCTCCGAACATGTCCGATTATTATCAATAAAATCTTAAACGGATTTATTAATTATTACAGATTTTGTTTCTCGTTCATTTGATATTAACCTCAGATTGGAGATAAATATTATATCCTCTTTCTTACAAAGTGAAATCGGGTCACTCTAGCAATGCGACGTTCAACCTTGACCACAAAATGCAAGCTTTGACCATACGTTAATCTATCACATAGTATACATTTCTTCCAAATCTCAGTTAAAATACATTAATTTGTAATGCATTTTTCTCACACTTCGATAACAAAGATTTGTAAAAATGCGAGTAAAAATGAAATAAAACCGATAGGGTTGTATTTGATTTTTTCGACGTTTGAGTATTTAAACAAAAATAAATCATTAATAGTACTTGAATAAAAAGTGACTAAAGAGTGACAAAGAAAACACATTTGCTGGTAAAATGTTGGTTTCAAGCTTTTTCACAGTACGACTCGGCCAACTTGGTATAGGTAAGTACAAGAAAATTCATGGCACCAGTAATAAATTATAGAGGGTGTCTTTAAAAAAAATGTAATGTGCCTTCTGGTTAAACTAGAAGGGAATCTGGAATGACTCATACCAAAATTTACGTAATTATCCCCTATGTAACTGGTCCAAATTTCAAATCTGTACTGTACCAGTTGTATTGCATTTATAATCGAACTTTTTTTTAAATGTGGAACATGTTATTTGTGGAATTGATTGGTTCATCAATTTTCAGCCAGACGAAACGCTGTCTGAAAGATTGTGGGGCTTAACTGAAATGTTTCCTGACGTAGTGCGAAGTACATCAAATACAGTTGCATCGTCGACAACTACAGGAATAAAAAGTTTGTATAGTTTTTCTAGGAGTGCATTTTGGATCGTGTTTAGCACATCAATCATACTCTTCGCGCCTGTGATGTTTGAAGTTGAAAGAGCACAATTAGAGGAAATGCAGCGAACCCAACAAAAGCAGGCAAGTTCTACTTTATTACAACCCAAATTATTATTATTTCGTCCAATTTTTGGACAATGGTTACTAAACAAAGTCTTCGTAAAATTGTCCACCACTGTAGTTAATATAATTTCCATCTATATTTTTATTTCCAAATATACTGAGGTTTATTGAATTTTACTTTTCCCTTGAGTCTTAGATGAATTGATATTATTTTATTCTGTGCTTTCATATTAATAACTTTTGTACTATATATTTTATTTTATTTTTGTTACAGATGTTACTAGGGCCAAATACAGCAGTGTCTGGTGGTCCTTTAATGCCACCTGTGCATCGATAAATATTAGTAAAGAATGAATGCAATTGCAGTTTGTATAGAGTAGCTTTTTTGACTAATTTTTTGTATTAAATGGGTCCCATAAATTACAGTCTCTGTTACAATCAGATTTGTAACCCACCCACTGACATTGTTGATCTTTATGTTGTAGAAAATAAAGAAGTCGAATGTTTATTTGCTAGTTGCTATTTTTTTCTTTCTTGTTCGCCTTAATCATAATTTAATTTTTTGTAAATAGCTTCTCGATAGTGATAACAAATTACTTTGCTTGCTACCAATTAAATCCGCACTTTAAACCGATTTGTAGTTTGACAATATGGTACCAGTGGCGTAATGTACACCCCCTGCAGACCCCGCACGGCGGGGGGCCCAATCATCGAAAGAAAAAAACCACATGAATTAACAATGTAAAAAATTAATTAATTCACTAATTAAGTTCGAATCCACAAAATTACTGGCTGTATTTTGATACAATGATCATTCTTTGAGATAAACAGGAATATGGCAGTGCCGGAACCAGAATTCTAATTTTCATGTGACCCGTCATACGATCAAGGGGCAGAAAACTTGGTTTCGCGGAGGGAGGGGCTACAATTATTATAGCACGTTTCTGTTAGAAAACGACAGTCGGAATTATAGCACAACTGCTAAAAATACACCAAGTACGCCTGCCAGGTGCTAGAAGGGCATTATTTAAATCCCAACTAGGTTTTACCAATGCAATGTTTTAGCCTGCTATTATTCCCTTGTTTTCATTAGTAACCGCGGATTTTCTTTAAACAAATACCTCTCGTGACGAACCACCAGACACAACACACCGAATGCAAAATTCTGTAAATTACACCAATCTTTAGGAGAAACTGGTGCGTGGAGTCCCTACGCGCAGATGAAGTGAAACTTCACACTATGATATTCAAAAGCGGAGGTTATTTTAATTGATTTTTATAGTAATACTTTTTTATAAGTTATACTAGTTCTTGTACTTACTAACGCAACCGTCTCCGAACTCCACTAAGAAGTTTCACTTCAAAAATGGGGATTAAAGGTGTTAGTGACTTGAGAATTCGTGGTAGCGTAACGTCTTTGTTAGAGATTTGGGAATTCGTGGTAGCGTAACGTCTTGTATGACTCGCATTCCCCCACCATAGTAGCGTTCAACGCAACCGTCTCCAAAGTCGACTAAGAAGTTTCACTTCAAAAAGAAAAGGATCCACTTGGATCAGTGTTGCCACCTACAATTTTTTTTCAGTAATAGACTGACGAAAAAATAGTAATAGATCGGACTGTTCGGGTAATAGATTTCTGTTCTTGTGTAGTAAGGGGAGGGGACTCCCCTGGGAAAAATAAATGCTTCAAAACCCATTTCTATGTATTTCGGTATGGTAAATACATAGGTACAAAAGTAAATGCAAAATAATCATTTATTCAGAAAAGATCAGTAAAAATAAAACTGATCTGACCTGGCCTGTAATGAAGTTTCGGTATCATGTACCATCAGGGTTGCCAACCCTCCGGATTTGACCCGGAGTCTCAGGGAAAAGATTACTTTCTCCGGGTTCCGGGTTTTCACGAAAAATCTCCGGGAAAAATAAATTTGCTAGGTACTCTGAAAAAAATTTGCAACGTCTCTATCAGTGTGATATATGTAGATAAATGCAGCTGTGTATGAAGTGTTGCATACATTCATGTGTAATATATATTT
This sequence comes from Xestobium rufovillosum, assembly GCA_963966045.1. Taxonomy (NCBI): domain Eukaryota; kingdom Metazoa; phylum Arthropoda; class Insecta; order Coleoptera; family Ptinidae; genus Xestobium; species Xestobium rufovillosum. The sequence continues at coordinate 13,702,157 of OZ014500.1, forward strand.
GTATGTTCAGTGAATAAAGTTCAGTTCCACACCAACCGTCTTTTGATCAAGACGAATATGATATGACATGGCGCTGCGAACGTGCGAACAATAACTCGATTAAGATTCCGGTGTTTGGTGGTTGCAGAAAAATTCGAATAAATACAGAGAATTTAATTTAAATAAATACGTGCAATTTCAACAACAAATAAAATGGAAAAGAGTATTACTCCAATGGTAATGTCAGGTAATTTACCTGAAAACTGGAAACAATGGAAACAAAAATTCAAGAATTACATCATTGCCAGTGAAACTGATAAAAAATCCGAAGAAGTGCAATGGCCACAATTACTACATTACCTGGGTGAAGACGCATTTTCTATCTACAATACCTTTAACATTCCGGAAAGTGAGAAAAATAAAATCCAAGTGTTATTCGACCATTTCGAAAATTACTTTGTTCCGAAGAAAAACCTAACTTACGAGAGGTATAAATTCGTGTGTTTAAGACAAAATAGTGAAACAATTGAACAATTTCTGAAAACATTGAAAATTGCTGCGAGACAGTGCGAATTTGGTGAGCTAACCGAAGATTTAGTTAAAACTATGTTAATTTGTGGAATAAAAGATGATTCTCTAAGAGAAAAATTACTACAATTTCAAGATAAAGATCTTCAAAAAGTGACGGAAGCTTGCATTATTTGGGAAAACACCAAGCGTCAAAATCAAGATATTACCAACGACAAAAGCAGAGTATACCAAGTAGCGAAAAAGGAAGCGAGACAGACAACGAATCCAGGTGGCCCAGATGTGCGACAGAAAAGACACGTGTGCGTGAAGCGGCAAGCCTCAAAGGGTAAATTGCAAGAACGCGACGGCGGTTCTGAAGCTCAGACAAGGTCAGATAAACTCATAAATAATTGTAGAAATTGTGGCTATACTCATAAAATAAATAACTGTTATGCTTTTGGTAAAATTTGCAGCTGTTGCAAAAGATTAAATCACTTTGGTAACATGTGTCGAAGTAAAAATAAGCAGGTGCATGAAATAAATTCTTATTCTAGCAGTGTTCCTGATAGAAGTTTACAAATAGATTCTGTGTATTCTACACGTCAAAAAATTAATGCGATAACAAATCTAAATACAAAAGCTTGGTTTGTTGATTTAATTATCAATAAAATTTCTTCACCTTTTAAAATTGATACCGGTGCCGAAGTCGACATAATAAATGTAAATAAAATAAAATTTCACAAATTAAATACAATCAAAATAATTGCCTGCAATGAAAAATTATATGATTATAATAATAGCGAAATACAGCTGTTAGGTAAATGCATGTTAGATGTTATATACAAAAATGCCAATTACAATGTAACTTTTTATGTGGTCGATGGAAATCATCAATCTTTAATCAGTTACTCAACTGCCAAAGAAATGGGTTTGATACATAATGTTGAAAATTTAACTCAAACAAATTACAATAATTATTCGTGGATAATAAAAAAGTTCGAAAAAGTTTTCAATGGAATTGGAAAAATTGGGGAGCCTTATAAGATAGAATTGACTGAAGATGCCCAACCAGTTAGACATCCTATAAGAAAAATTCCGTTCGCTCTAGAAGAACAATTCAAAGATACCCTATCCAATTTAGAAAAAAATGACATTATTGAAAGGGTTTATGAAAGTACAGAATGGCTGAATTCCTTTGTCATAGTGCGCAAACCCAAAGGAGGTTTACGTATCTGCCTAGATCCTAGAGATCTAAACAAGGTAATCAAACGGAGAAATTTCAGAATTCCGACGATGGACGATATAAGTGCCAAATTGAGAGGTGCAAAATTCTTTACCACTTTAGACGCGAGGAGTGGATTCTGGAATATTCCTCTAGACTACGAAAGTAGTAAACTATGTACATTTGGAACTCCCTATGGCAGATATAAATTCAAACGTCTTCCATTTGGTATAGTAACTGCAAGCGAAGTTTTCCAAGAAAAATTCAAACAAATTTTCGATTTAGAAGGGGTAGAGTTGTATATAGACGATATCTTAATACACGGTGCCACGAAGGAAGAACACGATCAAAGACTAATCAAAGTTTTTGAAAAGGCATTAAAAGAAAATGTTAAATTCAATTTGGAAAAATGTCAATTTGGTGTCCAAAAAATTAACTACTTGGGACATGTTTTCACAGATATCATCATCATCATAAGGTTCTCAGTCCGAAGACTGGTTGGACGCGTACCTCCATTCTTTTCTATCCTGAGCTAACCTACGCATTTCCCTAAAAGTAGAACATCCTACATCCCTAACTATTTGAGAGCAGTAGTCTAATCTAGGCCTACCCCTACCTCTTTTTATTCCTATCTCTGACAGATAAAGGTGTCATAATTGACGAAGATAAAATAAGAGCAATTGCTGAAATGCCAATTCCAAATACTAAACAAGAATTACAGAGATTTTTAGGCATGATAACTTATGTTGCAAAATTCGTCGATAATCTTTCTGAAAAAACAAGTCTACTGCGAGAATTACTAAAAGAAAGAAATGCATTTGTCTGGAACGAGAAATATACTCAAGCGTACAATGATCTTAAATACTTACTAATGAATACACCATGTTTAAAATATTACGATCCGAAAAAAGAAGTAACCATATCGGTTGATGCATCAAAAGCAGGGCTGGGTGCTGTGCAAATGCAAGAAGGAAGCCCTTGTGCATATGCCTCTAAGGCAATGACAACTACGCAACAAAAATATGCACAAATTGAAAAAGAATTACTTGCCATATGCTTTGGGGTAGAAAAATTCGACCAATACATTTGTGGGAAGAAGACGCTCATTGAAACGGATCACAAACCTTTGGTACCAATTTTTAAAAAGAAACTACATGACTGCCCAGCGAGATTACAGAGAATGCTTCTCAAATTACAAAAATATGATCTGGAAGTGAAGTTTAAACCTGGAAGAGAACTAATAATTGCGGATACTTTATCCAGAGCAAACTTAAAAGATGAATATCAAGATAACATGGACTTGGAATTACAAATTTGTAGTGTGATAAACAAAATAGACATTTCAGATGAGAGACTAAAACAACTACAAGAAGAAACTGAAGATGATCCTGATTTTAACGTAATAAAAAATTACATTGAAAATGGATGGCCTAATGATAAGAAACAAATACCTGATTCGATTAAATGCTTTCAAAAATTCAAAAATGAAATTACACAAGGTCAAAAATTACTTTTCAAGGGTAATAAAATTCTAATTCCTACCAAAATGAGATCTACAGTTTTAAATGCTATTCATCAAGGGCACTTTGGTATAAATAAATGCATCCAAAGAGCAAATTCAGCAGTTTATTGGCCAAACATGAATAGTCAAATTGAAAATTTAGTGAATAAATGCGAAGCTTGTCAAAAATACGGAAATTCAAATGCAAAAGAACCTTTAATACCGCATGAAATCAAGTACTTACCTTGGTATAAAGTAGGTATGGATATTTATGAATTACACAATAAATCATTTTTAATCGTTGTTGATTATTATTCTAAATTTGCTGAAATAATTGACTTACAAAATGATACAACTACAACAAATGTAATTCAGGCACTAAAGTCTATATTTGCTAGACACGGAATACCTGCAATTATAATATCTGATTGCGGAACACAATTAAATAGCTTACAAATTACTCAATTTGCAAATGAATGGAAATTCAAGATTGTTCATTCATCACCACATCACCAACAATGCAATGGGATGGCGGAAAGAACGATAGGTACGATAAAGAAAATCTTAAAGAAAACAATAGAAGAAAATGGTGACATTCATTTAGCAATGTTGGCATACAGAAATACACCAATACTTAATTCCTATACACCATCAGAAATTTTGATGTCCAGAATACTAAGAGATGAAGTACCGAGAACAGAAAAAATGCTACAATCAAAATTAATTGACAAAAGACATTATATACGAAAATTAAATGAGGCAAAAGAGAAATATAAATTCTACTATGATAAAAAAACGACAGAAAGAGAAGAATTTCAAGAAGGTGATATAATTTATTACCAGGAGAAACCAAGATCTACGTGGAAGAAAGGAGAGATAATTGAAAAAGAAAAAGATAGAACTTACAAAATTTTGACAGAAAAAGGAGGGATGATGAGAAGAAATAAAATAATGCTGAAAAGGAGATTAGAAAATTCAAATGATAACAAAGGTTATAACGAAATAGATATATTCCAAGAGGATAATCCAACATTTAATCAAACAAACATACCTAAATTGCAAAATGAACCGGCACGTTCTATTCAGAATAACTTTCAAACTAGATCCGGCAGAGTAATTGTTAAACCAAAAAGATTTGATGATTATGTCGAATAATGTTTAGTCTGAAGTAAAATAAGTATTTGTGTTAATCTTAATAATAAGTACTTTTCAATTAACTATCATAGTTTTTAATTGTACATTTATAGATTGCTATATATTTGACATTTAAGTTTAATCAAAAAAAAGGGAGATGTGATATATGTAGATAAATGCAGCTGTGTATGAAGTGTTGCATACATTCATGTGTAATATATATTTGTATGTTCAGTGAATAAAGTTCAGTTCCACACCAACCGTCTTTTGATCAAGACGAATGATATGACAATCAGTAACGCTAAAACGTGTGGTCGCTGGTTGGTGGTCGCGACCAGAGACGTCGCGACGGTTAGCGTTTTTTTTTTGTTAGTTACTTAAATGCAAGAGGCAGTGTACTAGTAGGTACAGTGTACATGTACAGGGTATCCCACGACGACCTTACACGATCTGTATATAGAAAAGTATATAGTGTGTAGTCGGCCCATATCTCTGGTTCTATTCAAGGTAGCAAAATAAAACTTTACATGTATGTTGAGAACCCCACGAAGCATCCGATAAAATTATTTTGGTGTATACAGGGTGTTCATACTTTGAGCACCAAAACAAAGTTATGTTTTTTTAAATGGAACGCCCCACATTTGTTTACATATTTGAATTCCCAATAAAATTTTATGAAATATGGTCTTCTACACGATGGGGTTTAGAGTGAGCAATTTTAAGATATTACCATTTTAGTGCCAGTTTGGGCCCAACTTTGAGGAACTGCTGACATCTACTGGTCGAAGCTATTTAAGATTTCTTTATTGGACTAGGTTCACAGACTGCTCTATTTGTAAAATTCTTGAGTAATTTTGTCACAAAACTTAATATCATACAGGGTGGACAGCTTACGCAATATGCATTTTTTCTTAAAAATTTCAAATGGAACACCCCATATATTATTTCCAAATTTGATAGACAGTTTACTAAGCTTTTGATTGATGTAGATATTGTTAGGTCTGCGACTGACGGTTTCGGTAGAATTGAAATTTGAACTTTAAAATGTAGTAATTTTATCGGTATTTTGTTCGTTTCTCCCATATTTTAACGCCCAAAACGCAAAATATGAATTCCATTTTGTTTTTGGAAGTTGATTTCACATTGAGACAAAAAATTTCATCGCCAGATTACTTCTCTATGGTCATATTCTTAAATAAATGGTAACTTATTAAACCTAGGTATAAATTGAAACAAGGAGTGCCATGGAAGAAAACCGTCCTTTCAAGAAGTAAACTTACAGTGAGATTTCTTGTGCCGGTGTAAACTCTATTCGCAAAATTTCCTGTAAAAACAAAGTGTAAGCATTTTTTTGGGTGGCAAAATTGCAGAAATTCCCCAAAGATGGTACAAAATTACGGCAAAAATCTCAGTTCTTAAAGTTCAATCTTTATTTCTGTCTAAATTATCAGTCGCAGACCTGCCAATATCTACATCAGTGAAAAGCTTAATAAACTGGTTATTAAACCTGCAAATAATATACGGGGTGTTCCATTAGACATTTTTGAGAAAAGCTCCATTTTGCGCAAGTTGGCCACTCTGTACAAAGTAAACTATTTTGAAAAAAGTGTTAATGGATTTTACAAATAGAGTGTCCTCTGAACCTAGTCCAGTAAAAAAATCAGAGTTATCTTTGATCAGCAGACGTCAGTAGCACCACAAATTTGGGTTCACACTGGTACTAAAATAGCCATATCTTAACAACGCTTACTCTAAACCCCACCGTGTAGCATATCAACTTTCATGAAATTTTATGGGGAATCCAAATATGCATTCCATATGCATTCCATTTGAAAAACCATAACTTTGGTTTGGTACGTAGCACGTGAACATCCTGTATACATCAATATAATTTTAACAGAAGCTTCGTGGGGTTCTCCACACACACGCAGAATTTCATGTTGATATCTTGAATAGAATCAGAGATACGGACCGACTACGCACTATTGGCCCAACCTGTATAGTACAATTACACAAATTTGCACAAACAGGTAATCGAGGATGCTCAATTCGACTAAAATATTTTTGACTTTCTACGACTTCCGGTTATACCGGAAATAGACACCAACTTCCTTATTTTAAATGGAATGCCCACATTTTTATTACGGATTTAGATTTTTGGTCGAATTTTAAGGTCACCTTATGCAAAACATCATATGTGTAAAGTGCACCCTCTTGGAGATATTAGACGTTAAAAATAGTAATTTTTCAAATTTCATCAATTATAACTTGGAAACGGTACGAGATAAAGAAAAATTATTTACATGGCCCTATCCTAGTTTTTAATTCTTTATCTAATGGGTCTGGAAAATACTGCTTCCTGATTGACAACTTTTTGTCATATTTTGACCAATCAGGAGGCAGTATTTTCCAGACCCTTTAGATAGAGAATTAAAAACTGGGATAGGGACATGTAAGTCATTTTTCTTTATCTCGTACTGTTTCCAAGTTATAATTGATGAAATTTGGAAAATGACGATTTTTAAGGTCTAATATCTCGAAGAGGGTGCACTTTACACATATGATGTTTGGCATAATGTGACCTTAAAATTTGACCAAAAATCTAAATTCGCAATAAAAATGTGGGTATTCCATTTAAAATAAGGAAGTTGGTGTCTATTTCCGGTATAACCGGAAGTCGCAGAAAGTCAAAATTATTTTTGTCGAAATGAGCATCCTCGATTACCTAAATGTGCAAATTTATGTAACTCTACTAAACACACTTTTCCATATACAGATCGTGTAAGGTCGTCGTGGGATACTCTGTATTAATAAATGCTGGTATTTATTAAATTATAAAAAATTAGTAAGTGCACCAAAAAAAAAAAAATTATAGCCCAAAAAAGGGTTTTTTAGGGCGCGGCACCCCCAAAAATTTTTCGCCTCCGCGGATAGCCTCCGGCAGTTTTTTTTCCGAAGCTAGTTATTCCTCTCATAAATTTTCCGGGTTAAGCTTCTGTTGTAGTTGGCAACCCTGTGTACCATGAATACAAGCAGGGCGGTTGGGAATGTAAGATCTTGGAAAAGTCTCTGGCTTTCAAAATGAATGAATCACTTTAAGGGTTAAATAATTAAAATAACTAATCAAATAAAAAACTTAGTTTAATTTTTCAGTGCGTTTTTCTTATCAAAAACCTGCAAAATATTCAGTGTTAGTAACAAGTATAGTAATTGCTTATTTATCCATCTGGAACCAAATTTCCTTAACAAAAAAACCAAAATGCAAAATCACAAATCAGAAGTTCAAAAGTCCATTTGCAAAAACGTAATAAATTTGAATACCTATTTCAAACTGCAAACACACCAGAAGATAGTAACAAAACGACTGTCAACGTGTCAACACGTCAACAGCAACAGCCATCATTGCAGCCATCTACATAGAAGTTTTAGTTTAAGTCTTAGATGAGGGAAGAGTATGGATACATAACGCCCGACCTTTGCCGTGCGCGTGAGTGTTACCAAAATATGACCCTGTTTGGTGCCAAACAAAGTGATGAAATCAGGTTACTGTTTAGAATTCATGTAATTTAACTAAAAATAACGAAAGCAGCGTTTGAAATAGTGCAATTAGTCATATAATTTTAAGAATTTTCGTTCAATTCTCGGCGTAAAGAGACTAAGAAGTTTAGGTTACGCCCCTTTTTTTGGTGCCGAATGGTAACACAAACATCTGCTTTGTTATTCCTCCTCTTCTTCCCTCCTCTAAGGTTTAGGTAGTCAACAAAGAAACCTTTAAAACATAAAATAACTATGGCTGCTCAAGATTCAACTCAAGTTTTCGAACGCCTTGAATTAATTACATTATACTAATTATCAGATCATTTAATGTATTTTGTAAAAATTTTACCTAAAAGTATAACAAAAATAAAAAAGTAATAGATTTTATCTCAATAGTAATGGCGTAATAGACAAAAGCAGATAGTAATAGTTAATAGATCTATTACTATTGTAATAGGGGTGGCAACACTAACTTGGATCTGAACAAAGACTCCCCGCGCATCTTGAAAGTGTCCGCGCCATTCGGTACTGCGCGTAAAAGAGGAAGTGGCCTGCTTGGCAAAACCTAGTTGGGATATAAATAAACGCGATTGCTGCTTTATTGCCGATTGCCGCTAAACATTGCGTAACAGTAGATTTAAGAGTGAAAACAAGAGAACAGTAGCACAGAATAAAGACAGTAGATTGAGGGTAAAACAGCAATCTGTTAAAACAGGGGATCTGGCAACACTGCTAAAAACAGGTATATTTTATATATAAAATGTTATTTGTATGAAATTCTGAGACTCTTTTGAACTGGCTCTGAGAGGTCACGATGAAACAGAAATAAGTATATCAAAACCCCCGTATATTTCCTGGTCTAATAAATTTTTCGGCAGAACCTGATAACTGATAAGACTTCAGATCTTCAGAAGATTATTTAAAAAATTCTGGAGCTTTCAAATGCACGTCTAAAGAAATTTAGAACGACTTATTGGAAAGATAATTATTGTATAATGCTAAAAGGAAATTTCATAAATTTTCTCCTGCAGAACACCCAAACGTTTTATTGACGAGCCGCCACTGGTCCAAGCCCCGTCAATATCCAAGGTCAATATCTTTAACCTAAGATTCTTGCACGGATTTTTATACTTATTTTTGAATTCCACGTTTAAGAAATATAAATATTTAACCGTGTCTCAAAGTTTTTTTAAGTTTAAGTTACAGGGATACGTTTGTGGTTTAATTAGATTTGTTTTTAACGGTTTATTTTTATTTTCGTTTCCTGTGTTCAGCTTTTAATTGTGTTGTGTTTTGTATATTAGTAGTGTGTTGTCTGTGTTATATATTCCGAAAATGAGTTATAAAATTTGTGTTGTGCCTTCTTGCCGAAACAATAGTAGAGATGTGCCAAATAAACTATTCCTATCCACCCCGAAAAATACTGCTCGTCGGCACAATTGGATCCGTGCATTGAATATTTCAAACATCCCAGACAGTGGAAAATACTGTGTTTGTGAAGACCACTTTGATGTAAGTAGTATCATGTGTTTCTTTGTAACTTACAGATAAAAATTTCAGTTCCAAGACTGGTTCGACGCACAATTCCATGCTTTCCTATTCTCAATTAACCTAACTCTACTTTTTATTCCTATTTCTGCCTCTAACGTGTCTCGAAATAACCCTATCATGTCTCGGATGGTAACCTACTATCTTATCTATTCTATTTGTATTGTCTTCCATATGTATATTTTTGGTTTTCTCGAACTCTTTAATTCTCCCTTTTAATTAATGCATGAACTGGGGGGTGCTTCACAACTCAAGAATGTGTACACCACTGCCTGTTTTAGACAATGCCGTACAAATTGAGATAACACTGCCGGAATTTTCGACCACTGCCGTCAGTGCCATTACAATGCCGCCAAAGCTGATACAATGCCGACAATGCCGATACAATGCTGATACTGCCGTACTGAAGTCAAGACAATGCCCAAGAAATAACTAACATTGCTAGGCACTGCCTATTATACATTAGATAAAAAATGTACCAAGTTATAGTACGCCGCATAGTGACATCAATTTTTAAATGATTTTAGCGTGTGGCAGAGGTTGTAAATTTGGTAGTTTGTGTGATGGCAAACAGGAAAATTGACCTCTGCCTACTCCGCGTCGGACATTTTACAATTGACATGTCTTCAAAAATTTTAAAGAAAGAATAAGTTAACGGAAACCTTTTCAGCACCTCTGCCTTATGATTCAACTTATTAATTAAATTATAACGAGAAAATACCCGAGGCAGAGGTCCTGAGCAGTCCCTGGACACAGGAAGAGGTTCTGAAAATGCTTGGAAAGTAAGCCTACTTAGATTCAAACGAGCTGAAATGACTAAGTAGAGCTACTTTTCTAAACACATTTAAAACGTCTTCCTCTGATCTGAAGCTGTTCAGGATCTCTGCCTCGGGTAATTTATTGTTCTTCATGATTTAATTATTAAATGTTATCAAAAGGCAGGGGCACTGAAAAGATTTAGGTTAACTTTTTTCTTTGGCATTTTTGAAGACCTGCCAATTGTAAAATGTCCCACGCTGGGGTCTCGCACATGGATATTCCTGATTTCCAACAGACAATTTACAATTTTATATGAATACGAAGGGCGCTGAAATGAGTTATAAAAATTGTCGCTATCCGGCATACTATTAGTATCATTTCTTGAAAGAACGTTGGCATCCGGTTGCTATAGAAACGTATAAAACATACTTTATTTCTGACAAAAGTATAAATTTTACGTTTTCTGCGTCAAAGCAACCTCGATATGCTACAAGAGGAGTTTATTATTTATTTTCAATTGAATAATAAACCTAATTATGCGTTCGGAAACGCCGAGGGAAACGCATAAGTAATAAACGTATAGGTATACCTATTGGCAGTTGTAGCAAAGAAAATAAAAATTATTTTCTATTTCACATAGGTCGTGTTTTGCGTATTTTCAGAATGAATGGGATTAAGGGATATTTGCAATGAGTTAAAACTTGAGAACCAGAAGTTATTACCAATCTGACGACCTTGAAATTTTAAACAAATTAATTGGCGGCGCGAGATTTTTTATTTTTGTTTTAGATTTTCGGCAATAAAAAATATGAAAATTGAAATTGCAAAATTCAAAATTCGGTTACTGTCAGTCTGTTAACTTGTTTTTCTAAAATTTGTTGATTTTTTTTAAATATTTAAAAATAAACCGAGAAATAAACCCAATATGGAGTATCATAAATGTCAATGACAACCGCGGTACCCGACATAGCTCTATCACTTTCTTTTTTCTGAAGTGAAAAGGGGGTTGTATAATACAGAGTTTTAAAGCTCCCACCGAGAGAAGTGTAGGTATAATATTCAAATTGTATCCACTCAAAGCAAAATGGCTACATGCACCAGCGTTTTTTTGGAAAAATAAATAATACATGTAGGTACTAATAATTTTGACAGTCCGCTACGAGGTCCGCTATGTTATTCTGGGCGAATAGGTACTACTTATTTTCGGAAATGTGGATATTATACCGCTCCACAGGAGTTTTAAATTAAAGTTTTACACGATCTCGTTTTTCGTTTAACGTTTTTGACAAGGCGACAAGGCGACATCCCGCCGTCAGCCATCTTGAATTTTAAAACACTTTTTGCTTAAAATATTTCGTCACGAGAAATAAAAGTTGACCTATCTGAGGATTTTTTGAAATTTGGGCGCTGTACTTCCGAGTGTACTTCTCTCAGCGAGACCTTTACAGTGATGTATCCAAGAAATTGTAAGAACTATACCTACATATATTCTTATTTTATTTTAACTGTCATACCACTTTTTGAATATTTTGTTGAAAACTAAAGCTGGAACAAAACTCCTATACTAACTGTTCCTGTATTTCTGTTCTCAAGTTTCAAATAAATGAAAGGAATGAGAGTAGCAGCGGGATCGTAGTCGCTTGCAAATTCTCTTTGCGTTCGTCAGACAAGAAAAAAATAAAGACGGCCGATTATTACCTATATCCTTACGAATTATTGATAAGAACGCATGTAGCAGGCCACAATATTTGTTACAACTGGTCAAAAGATATTTGGGTTACGCCACTTGAAACATTCAGTAGTAAAGGCCAAAGACTTGTAGAGGGGACTTAGCTATTTACATTTGCGACTGAAGCAGGAGGAATACTCACAGTCTAAGCGTTTGTGTGTGGAAAAGGCAAAACAAAGCAGCCGACCAGTTGTGTAGTAAATATTCGCCTGCTCCATTGCTTGAATATAATAACAAACAACGATCCCCACGACCCGCTGGCCTACGACCGTGTAGGCTTCACAACAAAATCATCTGTTGCATAAGGACGCCAGGTCCATTCTAGAAGTCTTTGGTAAAGGCAGTCTTGTAGTGAAAGTTACGTTACCAATGATGACGCTCCTGGAATTTTCTCATTGTGAGTAGACTGTAGAAAAGATTCATCGCATGAATTTTTATTTGGTACTTATTTTTATATCAAAAAAGTCGCAACGGGGAAATTGTCTATACCTGCTCAGTGTAAAGCGTACACCGGAATATCTGAGAATTGCCTAGGAATTTCCTAGGCTATAGTCAGAAATTCCCAAGAAAAGCACCCCCTAGGTTTAAAAGTAAAGTTAAAAAGATTTGTATCATTTTTGTTGAAGATAATGCGCGATATTGCATTCTTATCGAAACCATGGAAACCTTATTTGTTGCTTTGTGATCATTTTCCTTTTAACTGCTAGACACGAATTTTGCATCATAACTGTTTTATAAAAGCCCTCGAGAAAGCCATGCATTGTGCTTACCCCCATATTGTAATTTTCATATATACATTTCTACACATGAATTTGTTATTGTTCTAATTGGGAAGTACATTTACTCGGCGCATGCGCACGCAAAAAGAGTAGCAAAGCATGGTCCACTGCCGAGCCAATGCCGCTTAAACTTCAGGCACTGCCGTGAGCAATGAGTGCAATTCTTTCGGCAATGTCCAAATACGTTGGCACTGCCGGCTAGTCGTTACCACTGCCCAACCATTGCCAGCAATGCCGTCAGAATTATGAATCACTGCTTACTTTCCAGTCCAATGCCTAAAGGCACTGCCGAAAATTTGTACACCACTGCCGGCTGTGAAACGCCCCCCAGCATGAACCTATCATTCATTATAAAATATCAGGTTTTTTTCTTCATACCTGTTTATTTCAAAAGATTTTGTAAAATTTCGTTCTAGAAATGGAATATAGTCAAACTGAAAATGAAATTACAAGTTTGTGTTTTTTATAGTTAGAACGAGATGCTGAAAACTGGATGTTCTATAAGACTATTGGGGGAAGGATCAGATTGAAATCAGGAGTTGTGCCGCACAGGTTCTTGGACTTTCCTGGCCCTTCTTCAGAGAGCCAGCTCACTTATTCAGAAAGAAAACGCAAGGTGCAATCTGTTGCAAAATTGACATCAGCAAGTAGTACCAGCAACCTCGCAAGTAAACAGGAAGTGGGAGTGGGAGCAAAACGTTTACTTTTTGTTGAAGAGCTGTCAGTTACTCATCAGAAATCTAATCTGGTTGCTGCTAAGCTGATTGAATTCCCTTCTGGACATTTCATAATAAAATCTCTTACATCAGACATTGGCGTGCAAGCGAGGCCAAAAATGTCACATCAAGGTACTACGTCCATGCCGCATAACATTATCAAAACAAGAACTGTTGGAACTATGACTTCAAAGCTAAGTACCTCGAAACAGTCGAATATAAGCTCCTTAAGTCAGAGAAGTTAGTCTGTGCATTTGTTTTTGTCTGCCACGGTGTAGTTTTCTTCAACTGATATCAGTATGAGGAATCTGTACTTCCAGAAAATCGTAAGTGTCCTACTGTTGTACTGCTTCAAAATGATTCGATGTGTATATTGTAAAATTTTTTACTGAATGAGTGCAAGTACTATACATCAATACAGGGCGAATCACCAATCCTGCATGAATTGGCACTTTTTTTATTTGAAGAATAAGTCGGTTAAATGGGAGAAAAGTTGCGCTATATTATGGTCATCTTAAACCTACTTTCAAATTGTTAAGGAAAAAATTAAAATTCTCAATTTTTTTCTTTTGTAGTTCTTCGTGATTCACCCTGTATACTGATTACACTAAAAAATTAGGTTTAATGATGCATACTTCTGGTATGAGTGTTACCAATGTTAGTTGTAAATTTACAGTCGGTCCCTAAAATTGCAATTGGGAGCCAGTAAAGAATGACATAAGTGGAATTGGATAGAGGAAACGGTGAAATAACAAATCAGGGGAAGTGTTAGGGGAGGACGGAAAAAGACGTCGAGAGATGTGAAAGAATCGAAAAGCTTCGTTGATACCCTATGCTCCATGATGGAGAAAAAGAACCAAATATACAGATGGGCCAATAGTGTGTAGTCCGCCCATATTTCTAGTTATATTCAAGGTATCAAAATAAAACTTTCCACGTATGTGGAGAACCCCATGAAGCATCTTATAAAATTATTTTGGTGTTCACACTCTGAGCACCAAACCAAAGTTATGTTTTCTTAAATGGAACGCCCCACATTTGTTTACATATTTGAATTCCCAATAAAATTTTATGAAAGATGGTGTACTACACGATGGGGTTTAGAGTGAGCGATTTTAAGATATTACCATTTTAGTGCCAGTGTGGACCCAATTACAATTACAATAACAAACCAGAAATAATTACCTTTTATAATTCCACAAAGTCTGATGTGTATACCCTTGACCAGAATTATTCTCCAAACAGAAGATTAAGAAGGCGATCTTTAGCTATCTTTTATAACATGATAGCAGTAAGTTGTGCAAATTCTCGGGTTATTTATAACACTGTTCATGAAGAACAAAAGGAAGATAACTACAATTGTATATACAATATAGCTGTTAGTCTAATTCGACCCCACATTGAGAAAAGATTGACCATCCCAAATCTCCCTTCAGGTTTGAAAAAAAATTATTTCTGATAATAAACCACAACAACCAAACAGAAGATGAGGGAGAACATTCTGGCAATGGTACCGACAAGTTGGAAAAACGAAGGACCTGTAAATATTGTCCTTCCAAAAAGAAGAGAATGATTGCCTATAAATGCCTATTATGCAGCAATCCAGCGTGTTTGGAATCTTCAAAAAAAGGTTTGTAATGCACTGCAGATCTATGAAACAATTTACATTTTTCAATTTGTTAAAATTACGTTTATTTTGTAAAACTATGTAATCCATTCGTTTCAATAAAGTAGATTAGTGTTCATATCGAAACTTCGTTTTATTTATCGCACCAAAACTTGTTTTTTTTTATAAATAAGAAAAGACATGTTTTTACAGTACTATTTCAAACCCTAACTATTATAATAAAATTTATAAAAAATAAGCATTTACTGACTGAGAGACAGATGTTACCTATAATGTTGGAAAAAACATCTTATAGTAGGAGAGCCCGCTGCAAAATTATGCACCCATCTGTTAACGAAATGGAATGTGCGGCAAAGGCATGTAAAAACATCGTACTCAACGGAACGACACCCGTGCCGGTCACCATTTGGTGCAAAATGGTAAAAACAATGGCACTTCCGGTACGGAAATTTGCGGAAAATTGCGTGATTTGTTAACGAGATGAAAGTTGTGCCTTCTTGTAGCCTGCGATTAATTGAATTGAAATCGCTACCTGTGCCATCTTTTACCCTAGTACAAATCCCCGGCACGGCGACATTTTTGCAGCCCGTAACTCGGACAAATTCCAGTCATGTGTTAACGGCTTGAAATAAAGTTCAATGGAAAGAGCATTATGTCCCCTTTACGAATATCCAAACGTGACGCGATTCAAAACAGTCAAAGTAGTTGGCACGGTCCGATTTATAACGCGTTACGCGGCGTCGAAATGTCACTTTTGAATCAATTTCAATGATCGTGCAACATATCGTCGAATATTAAATGTTTTTTGTGTAATGTACAATTGACATCTGTCACTGTGACACCTGTTAGTGGTAACTAAATCTTGATACAAAGAACTAAGCAACTACAGTCCTTCTTTTTAACTTGATCCTTACGTCATCAACGCAATGTGTAAGTTACTCCACACGGGCAGCTGTAATATAATGCATGTTGAAAAGAGACACTTTCAAAAAGGATGTCTGGAATGCCGGTATGGCGATTTGCATTGTGCAGAAAAGGACGGTAAATAAAAGTAACGGCTAAATTGCATGCCGGCTTACGTTCTTTTCAGCGTTCGGACTGCTGGACTGAGTGACATTAGGATCAAGTTAAAAAAAGGTCTGTATAGGGAGTAAGTAACTAGGTAAACTTTCGCTATTAAATCATGCTGCAAATGCAACGCGTGACATTGTTGCTGAATTTCGGGCCTATACTACGAAAATAAAAACATTTCCAATGTTAAAAATTCGCGGGCACCGCTCCGGCTGCCGAATTCCCTGAAAATGACGCCGCGCAACGCGTTATAAATCGGGCCGTGCCACCTACTTAGACTGCTTTGAATTGCGGCACGCTTGGATATTCGTAAAAGGGACATAATGCCCTTTCCATTGAACTTTATTTCAACTCGTTAACACATGACGGGAATTTGTCCGAGTTACGGACTGCAAAAATGTCTCGCCGTGCCGGTGATTTGTACTAGGGTAAAAGATGGCACGGGTACCGATTTCAATTCAATTAATCGCAGGCTACAAGATGGCACAACTTTCATCTCGTTAACAAATCACGCAATTTTCCGCAAATTTCCGTACCGGAAGTGCCACTGTTTTTACCATTTTGCACCAAATGGTGACCGGCACGGGTGTCGTTCCGTTGAGTACGATGTTTTTACATGCCTTTGCCGCACATTCCATTTCGTTAAAAGATGGGTGCATAATTTTGCAGCGGGCTCTCGGACTATTACTATAGTTCATTTCAGCTATCTTGGCTTGTGTATGCACTAAGCAACGCCTCATGTTTATGATGTTTTCGTTCAAATCACAGTGGTTTTTGTATTTAATGTATGTTGATGCAATAAGCGCCGTACGTGTCAATGAAAATATGTATAAAATTTATTACTTTGGCAGATAGCGCACGTGCAATCATTCCTTGGAAACAGAACGCACAAAAATGTTTTTTGGCATTTCATAAGTTATAACGTCAAATTTACTATATTCACTGTCAAGTTTGTCATTTCTAATATTTATTTCTAGCAATTTTGGTATTGGAATACTAAATTAAAATGCTCGGGTGTACTATAACAAAACAGTGCAGGCAATTTTTACTAGATCTTATGGAGTATTTTAAGGCAGAAGCAGAAAATAAAGGACCTTTGATTCCATTTTCTTCTGTGAATGAGAGAGTTTCTGCCGCATTGAAAATAAGTTTAAGAACCATAGGTTGTATCAAAGCAGAATCTAAATCTGGTGATCCTCTTACTACACCCGGAAAATCGTATAACAAGCGAAAATTTAAGAGTGGCGATGTAAGTGAAGAAACACATTACAATTCAAACGCTGAATGAATTAGCAAAGCAAAGAATGCATCTTTTTTTTTTCTTTTTTAATCATTTATTAATGAACTCAAAACAATACAAACCATACTGGTACCGAGTCCTACACCTATTTTAAACATCATTAACAATAAACATCAAACATCAATCCACAAACATATCAAACAGTATTTCTCCCTCCCGTAATGCACAAAGTAACATCTTTCTTGAATTTGTTTAAGTCTCTACCATTTCTCACATGTGACGGCAATTCATTATAAGTTCTTATACTCCTGTTAATAATTGAATTTCTTCTTATTTCCTTTCTGCTCGTATACCCTTTAAGGCAACTCCCCTTCCTCGTCCAATAGTCGTGTACCTGATCATGCCTGCTTATGTTCACGTTGGTCTTCACTAACTTATTAACTATTTTATATATATATTTGCACTCTTCTATTTTAACTAACTGTTCAATTTTTAAAAACTTTAATTCGCTATATAGTTCATCTGTCGGATATAAGATGGGAAGTCCATACAACACTTTAATGACCCTATTCTGTTTCCTTTGAAGATCCTTGATTAGTTGTTTCGATCCCTGTGCCCATATTATATTTAAATATCTTAAATGAGGCTCCACGATTGAGTGATAAACACTTCGCTTTAATTGTTTAGGAATTTGTTCACTACATCTACTCAATGCACCTCCAACACTAGCAAGTTTTTGTTTAAGTTTCTGCATATGGTCTTTATAGTTCAATTTTTCGTCAATTATAAGCCCTAAATATTTATATACTTTAACCCTTTTCATCAACTCATTGTCTATTTTTATTTTCATATCACTATCCTTTTTGTGCGAAAATATCATGTACACTGTTTTATTTACATTTAGCTCCAAGTTGTTTGTTACTAACCAATCCCTATACACCTGCAATTCATTATTTATTGTAGTTTGGAGTTCATCTATTTTCTTGCCAGAGTATAATATTACAGTGTCATCCGCAAATGTAACGTAGTGGCCTTTCAGATTTACCAATGATAAACTGTGCACATACATCAAATACAAAATCGGACCTAGGACCGACCCTTGTGGTACTCCCATTTTTGTCATGTCCTCATTACTCTTTATTGCATTCACATAAACGTATTGCTTTCTGTCTAATAGAAAACTCTTTAACAGGTCATGTGCTACACCTCGTATTCCCATACATTCCAGCTTTCTCAATAGAATGTTTATATTAACTGTGTCAAGTGCCTTTTTTAGATCAATATATAATGCAACACATGTTTCACAGTTGTCCAGCGCTTGCGTTACATACTCTATCACTTCCGTAACGGCTGTCTGCGTGTTGCTTCTTTCTTGAAAGCCATACTGATTCTGGTCAAATTTAAATGTTTCACTTATAAAGCTAACCAATCTCCTTTTTATTACTTTTTCAAGTATCTTTGAGAAAGTTGTAATTACAGATATAGGTCTTTTATTTGCAGGATCATGGGAATTTCCAGTTTTATGAATTGGTATAACTTTCGTCTTTTTTAATTCCACTGGATATTTTCCAGTGGTTAACACGTCATTTATAATTTTAACCATAGTTGTTCCTATAGCTTCCTTTACACTTTTCACTTCTTTGACTGTGATGTTGTCCTCTCCAGGTGCCGAGTTATTCCGTAAGCTAGTTATTATAGCCTTTAATTCTCCTTCTGTTACAGGAACCAAGAATATGCTCTTTTCCTGTCGCTGTTCTTGAAATATTTTGTTTTTTCTTGTAGTCTTTTTCATCTCTACCTTCTTTTCAATTTCACCTCCCACTTTAACAAAGTATTGATTAAGGTAATTTGCAATATTTGCATCTCCCTTTATTTTATTGTATCCATCTTCCAAATATTCTATTTCTTGGGTTTTTTTTTGTTCTGCAAAGTTGTTTTTTATTGTTTGATTAATAATCGTCCATGTTTTCCTGCTATCTCCATTTGTATTCTCAAATCTATGTTTAATGTACTTTCTCTTTAACTGATTTTTAGTGAGTTGCACTGGTTCTTTATTTTTGTAAATTCCTTCTTTAATACACTATTTTCCTCATTAAATTTCCATTTTTTGTATATCTTATCTCTTTCCTTGATTAGATATTTCAATTCTTCCATTATCCAATTATTTTCTTTTACCTTTATCTTCCTTACTCTTGTACTTCTGATTTTGGCATCTTGGAATATGTCAATCAAATGTTTAAAGTCCTCTACATTTTCCGTTTCAACCCTTTCTTTCACTTTTTCCCTAAATGTATCAATATCAGGATATCTGACTTCACGATATATCTTTATTTTCTTTACCACTATTTCCTTCTTCAAATATATTTCCTGTACCTTATGGTCTGTCATAGGACATTCCCTATATTATATTATTTCAGCCTCTATTTTTTCATCGTTTGTTATTACATGATCAATCAATGTCTGTGTTCTCTTTGTTATTCTTGTGTAGTTTGTTGTATTTAGAAATCTGTAACTATTTATATTTACACAGTCCTTATATTCCAGTGCATCAGCCGTATTCTCCATAATATCTATATTCATATCTCCTATTATTAACGTTCTACCCCTATTTTCACTCATTAATTCATCCATGTCATTTATGAAGCTGTTACCATTCACTGATGGTGGTCTATAAACAGACACCACTTTTAACTTTGCATTGGTTAAATTTATGATCAGCCAACTGCACAGATTCCTTTCCATGCTGGTTTCTAACAAATACTGTATTCCCTCTTGAATATATATACATGTACCTCCCCCTCTTGTCCCTCTACAGCTGTATTCCAACTTATATCCTTCAATTTCATAATATACCATTTCATTCTGGTACAGCCATATTTCTGTCAATACTATTAAAATTGATTTTACTTTCATAGTACTTATTTCAATTTTCAACTCATCGATTTTAGCACGCAAGCTACGGATATTCGCATAAAATATGCTCAAACCTACATCAGATTCTTCGAATACTATTTACAATCCTCCACCACAACATTTAATACAATTTACATTTTTTTTATTTGATTTTTTTTTTTAGATTTTTATTATTATTGCAGTTGATCAAGATCTTCAATGGAAAAAACACGTATCGGTCTATCTCTCTCTGCCTTTTTCATAAATATTTTTCCATTCGTGCAGTATGCAAATCTATATCCTTTCAGTTTTTTATATTCTCTAGCTTTTCTGAACAAATTCTGATTTTGTCTTGTTAAGTCCTCATTTATGTATATCCTAGTATCTTCCCCTTCAAATTTACATTGTTTTGTAGTTATACTTTTTATAGCTCTCCTTCTATTTAATACTTTTTCCTTTGTTTCATATTTATGAAACTTTATTACTATTGGCGATTTCACATCATCTAACTTTATCCTGTAATACTGCTGAATCTCATCTCTATCGGCATTCACTCTAATACGAGTATGTGGCGTATTTTAAAGACCTTGGAATTTTGTTTCAAAATTGAGAATAATCGGCATTTTCCTTGTGAGCAACCTCACATTGCAAGCAAGTGCATTGCGTTTTTAAGAGAATACAGAAAAAATATGAAAAGCGAACATCGCAGACAATTTGCGTTTCTCGACGAAACATGGATTTTTGCTAAAGGTGGATGCAAGCACACATGGCAAGATGAAAGTGTTAAAAGCTGTAAGAAAGGCCACACTTCAAATGGGAAGAGATTTGTTGTGCTCCATGCAGGAACTAGGCATGGTTTTGTACCGAATGCATCGCTGCTGTTCTCTACAAAATCAAAATCGGCAGACTACCATGATTCAATGGATCAGAATTCATTCAAAAAGTGGGTTTTAGAAGAACTTATACCAAACCTTGAGGAATCGTCGCTAGTGGTAATGGATAATGCATCATATCATAGCTTCTTAGTAGAGCCACGTCCCCATGCATCCTGGAATAAATCAAAATTAAAAGATTGACTTGTAACTAAAAGTAAGCCATTTTTGGAAACGGCTTTGAAAATTGAACTTCTAAATTTATGTAAAGAGATAAACAACAGTCATCAAGTCCTAAGACTGCCACCCTACCACTGTTAGTATAATCCAATAGAGTTGGTGTGGGGTATTTGCAAACAATATTATGATCTGCATATTGGAGAAGCTGGTTTTGGAGACAAACAAGTTTTAGATATGCGGCAAAAAGCTTTAGACCAAGTCACTCCAGCTGTTTGGAAAAATTGTATAAATCACATGGAAAAAGTTGTGGAGGAAGACTGGGAACGTGAAGTGCGCTTTGATGAAGTTAAACAGCTTATAATAAACTTGAATGATTCATCTGAAGATGAAGACGATACATTTTTTGAACTTTTTTAAGATCTTAATAAATTATGTAGTTATTACGACGACAATAATTAATTAGTATTATTTATTATAAATTATTTCTTTCGTAAATGTTTCAAATTAATTTTCTTTTCTAATTAATAATAATAATAATAATATCTCTACTCACTCCTACTAACCCTAAGGTTAGCCCCAGAAGCTAACTATATAGCTTGTGCGGGACGGAGGAGGCGGCATATTACTATTGGCCGCAGGTGCGTCACAGGAACGACCTACAGTTGTTAGTACTCTACCCACCATTTAGTGCGAGAATGAGGAAA
This sequence comes from Xestobium rufovillosum, assembly GCA_963966045.1. Classification (NCBI taxonomy): domain Eukaryota; kingdom Metazoa; phylum Arthropoda; class Insecta; order Coleoptera; family Ptinidae; genus Xestobium; species Xestobium rufovillosum. Next base: position 13,724,157 of record OZ014500.1, read on the forward strand.
ACCTGGAAAACCTCATTAGGTAAAGCTGGATAGGCGATCCATTTAATCAGTTTATTATTTCAGTTAGGTATGTATTATTGTATTTTGTTTATATTATACTTTAATTATTGTTTGCGTTAAGTTTTGTTCATTTAACTAAAATTGAACTTCTGTAATTTATCTGCGTCCCTATATTCCAATGAAACTCCCGAAAATAAAAAAAGAATGTATATTGATTGAATCATTAAACTAGTACTTTGGGAATTACATGCATGGGTAATAAAATTGCATCCATTTTCCAGCAATTTATTAATCTAGGATGCCTTCTTTCAAAGACTTAATCATAAATTCTGCTTGCTGACAATTGCTGGAATGTAATACATAATATTTGATCCGCACTTACATTATGACGTAGGTGTAATGTTTAATAATAATGAATTTCACTTCATTTCAATATATTTAATTAAATAACGAGTACAAAGTACAACATGGAAAACGTGGAGGAGCGTCACTTGCATCAAGTGGTGGGAACACTGTTGATAATGCAGGAATCTTAAATATAACATATATGACACCTCCCCCTTACAAACAAAGTTACACAAATTTTAAATGAGAACTTAACTCTTAAATACGCTATAACTTAACACACATAATCTTTAAGACGCACAGGCTGTTTAACAACTCTACCTGAACGTGTTATAATTTCTGGTTTATCAATATCAGTCAAACTCGGGTAACTCACATCATTACTAATATTGCCATTTGTTAATTGGTCTTCATCTCTGTCGTCGCCTTTAGGTTCTGGTACATATTCATTCTGTGAGTTTTTAAGAAATAATGAATTTCTACGCAAGATCTCACCTCTACTATCTTTCACAATAAATGATCTTGGTGCTGCATGCTCTTTAATAATTTTCGCTGGTTCCCAAATTTTTTGTTTTCTATTGAATAATACAGCGTTATCACCTGGTTTTAAATTAGATGTGCTGCTCTTAACATTGTGATCATAATAATGTTTATAAATGTTTTGTCTATTCTGGAGCTTTTCAATTACATCTTTTTGATGTGTTTGTTTCAATTTATTTTTATGAATAGGGATTTTTGTTCTGGTCCTTCTATTAAACAGTAGTTGAGTAGGTGTTACATCAGTACCAGTTATTTCACAATTCCGAAATTCTAACAGAGCTAAATTTATGTCAACGTTATCATCTAAGCATTTTTTTAAAATATTCTTTGCTGTTTGAACAGCTCTTTCCGCTTGTCCATTACTACGTGGATATACAGGTGAACTAGTTGTTACAGTGAAATTCCAATTCTTTGCGAAATTTCTAAATTCAAAGGAATTAAATGGCATATTATCACTAATCAAATATTCCGGAATTCCATGAGTGCTAAATATTCTTTTAAATTTATTAATTAGTTCCCCTGCTGTTTTGTCTTTAATAGGAATAATTTCGAGCCACTTTGAGTAGTAGTCTTGAGCTACAAGATAATTTTTACCTGCAAGCTCCATAATGTCACAACCTATTTTGTTAAATGGTAAGTCAGGGATTTTATGAGGTATCAGTGGTTGTTTACAGTTTAAATTTCTATATTTTTCACAAACATGACATTTATTTATCAAATTTTCAATGTCTGTCATTAAACCTGGGTAAAATAATGTATGTCTCGCTCTCTGTTTTGTCTTTTCTACTCCTAAATGCGATTCATGAAGTAATTTTAAAATGTAACTCTTTAGGTTAAGAGGAACAACTAACCTGTCATTAAAAAAAATTAGGTCTTCTTCAACACTGATCTCATTTCTGAATTTGTAATAGTGCTTTACTGAATCATGAACTTTTTCTTTGTCTGGCCATCCTGTATAGTAATAGTATTTTAATTTACATAGTACTGGATCTGCCATGGTTTCTGCTACAAATTGTTGTTTCTTAGCATCCGTAATATTAATTGAGTTTATAAGAGAATGAACAGTTTCAGATATCCAAGTATCGTCAGGCTCTACTTCGTCCTCTAAGTAAGATCTTGAAAGAAGATCGGCTACATACATAAACTTACCTGGCAAGTACTTGACATCAAACTGGTACTTTAAAAGTTTTATTGCCATTCTCTGCAACCTAGAAGAATTTATTTCTGAGATCTTTTTGTTCAGTACTCCTACTAATGGTTTATGGTCTGTTATTATTTGAAATTTTCGGCCATAAATATAATAGTGAAATTTTTTAGCTGCGAATATGATTCCTAACAACTCTTTCTCAATTTGAGCGTAACCCCTTTCAGTGTCACTCAGACTTTTAGAGGCAAATGAAACTGGTCTTCCATCCTGTAAAAGACAGCAACCTAGTCCGTTTTGAGAAGCATCGGCCTGTATTGTAATTTCTTTTTTGGCATCAAAGTTTGCTAAAAGCGGGGAATTCGAAATTTTACATTTGATTGCATTTAAAGCTTCTGAATGAACTTGTAACCAACAAAACTCTACGTCATTTCTAAGCAACATTCTTAAAGGAGTCGTCAGTTCAGATAAATTTTGTATGAACTGCCTAAAAAAGTTGACCATCCCTAATATGCTTTGAAGCTGTTTTTTATTTAGTGGATCTCTAATTCCCTGAATAGCTCTTATTCTATCAGTATCCATTTTCATACCATCTTTTGAAAATACGTATCCTAAATACCTCACTGATTCAACTTTATATTGAATTTTATTTTTGTTAAATTTAATTCCAGCAGCCTTTGCTCTCTCTACAACTTTATGCAATATTGAATCATGTTCTGCAACTGTTTCTGCTGCAATTAAAAGATCATCAAAATATACCTGTACCCCTGGTATATCACCAAAATGTTTGTTATTTAGATACTGAAAATACTCTGGAGCCATGCTCAAGCCGAATGGCATTCTATTAAATTTATAGCACCCAAATGGACTTGAAAATGTACACAACTCACTCGACTCAGAATCTAACACAACATGCCAGAATCCCTCTTTAAAATCTAATACCGTAAAAATTTTCTTATTAGACAGTTTTTCTGAAAATTCCTCTAAAGTCGGAATAAGAACATTTTTAGGTCTAATAATAGCTTTGTTTAAATTTCTCGGGTCTAAACATATTCTAAGAGATTTGTCTTTCTTCTCTACTATAACCAAGTTGCTAATCCAACCTTTCTGATTTTCTACTTTAGAAATAATTGAACGCCTTTCTAACTCCTCAAGCGTAGATTTTAATCTTCCTTTAATTATTAAAGGTACCCGTCTGGGTGGGTTAACAACTGGTCGAACATTTTTATCTACATCAATTTTACATTTTTCAGGAAACTTTCCCAAACCTTCAAATATTTCTCTATTGCTTTGTATAAATTCTTCTTTGATATTTGGCATGGTATTGGTAATAAACTCTACTCTTTTAAGTAAACCTAATTTGTTGCATGAACTTAGTCCTAATAATGGCATTACTCCACCATTAACAATAACAAATTCATCAGAAAAGTCTTTACCTTTAAATGTACATTTTAATTTGGCCACACCAATTGGTTTTATTTTTGTGCCACCGAAAGCTTCTAAAATTACAGGTGTTGACTCTATTTTTACATTTCGTTTAAACTGCTTTAAAATTTTATTAGGCAAAACATTAACTTGTGCGCCTGAATCCAATTTAAAATTAACACAATTACCTTCAACAAGTAGTTTTTCACACCACATATTAACTTCAGATGTACTTGCGATCCGGGAACCAATACAAAACTCTGTTGGATCCATATCTTCAGCTGCTTCAACTTCTCTTACCGCTAGGTGATTTAAAATTCCACATCGGCTACATTTACGACCATATGCTGAGCATTCTCTGGGGCCATGAACCTTCTTGCACCTTCTGCAATTAAATTCCTTTTTTTCTTTCTTCTTGTCACCTTTATACTTGGGCATTTTCTTATTAACAATTGCGTCAATTTTTCCTTGACCTTGAACACTTTTAGCTTGTTGTTTGGCAATTTCTGCTGCTCTACATGCATCGATACACTTCTGCAAACTTAAATTTTCGGTACGAAGCAATCTCTCTTGCAAACTTAAATCATTTATGCCAAGAACAATTCTGTCTCGAACCATTTGTTCACTCAAACAATCAAATTCACACGTGAGTGACAATTTTTTAACTTCAGTAAGAAATAGTTCAAAATTCTCACCCTCTTTTTGATCCTGTTTATAGAAAAGATACCTTTCAAACATAACATTCTTTTTGGGGTTGCAATAATCTTCGAACGCTTTTAACACTTGATTTATGTCAGTGCATTCTTGATCTGACAGCTTAAACGTATTAAATAGTTCCACTACATCTTCTCCGATGAAATTTAGCAAAATAGCAACTTTTGTTTCAGAACTTTTTTCTTCGTTTCCAGATGCCATCATGTAAATATTAAAATTTTGTCGAAATTTCCTCCAGTTTTCACCTACATTTCCATCGTTAATATTTAAACATTTTAGGGGCTTAAATCCATCCATAATTTTAGGTTATGTTTGCACGTGGGTACCAAATTCAGGTATAGATTTGCACGCAACAAACTTATAATTGTTATTAACAGTAACTCGACTGCGCCATGTAATGTTTAATATTAATAATGAATTTCACTTCATTTCAATATATTTAATTAAATAACGAGTACAAAGTACAACATGGAAAACGTGGAGGAGCGTCACTTGCATCAAGTGGTGGGAACACTGTTGATAATGCAGGAATCTTAAATATAACATATATGACAGTAGGAGCCAAAATAACTGAAAACAACTATATCTAAGGGTTAAAATTCTTGACTCACTGAACCTTTTTGTACAAATTTAACAATTGCATGGCTTCTCATCACCTGTGCGACATCATATATGACACTTTAGACTTTGGAGCCAAGAGAACTCCTTTTTACAAATTTCGTATTTGTGGGGGTTGCCACCCGTGTGAGACCTCATATGAATCGTTCGACAACGGAACTCCTTTTTACAAGTTTCGCACTTGTATGGTTTCTCACCAGTGCGAGACCTCATATGAATTGTTAGACCTTGGAGCCAATGGAGCTCTTTTTTACAAATTTTACATCTGTGGGGCTACTCATTCGTGTAAATCAACATGTGACTCATTAGGTATTGAGACTGAACAAACGCTTTTTTACAAATTTCGCATTTAAAGGGTTTCTCGCCTGTGGGGCTTCTCATCCGTTTGTCACAACATATGACTCTTCAGATGTTGGCACTGGCGGAACTCTTTTTCACAAACCTCGCATTTATAGGGTTTCTCACCCGGGTGGGTCCTCAGATGAGATGTTAGATCTTTTAACCGACCGAACCCTTTTTTACAAATTTTACATTCATGAGCCTTCTTGTCTGTATGACTCAACATATGACTCTTTAGCTTTGAGCACTGATGGAACCCCTTTTTACAAATTTCACACTTGTACGGTTTCTCACCGGTGTGAAACCTCATATGAATCATTAGACCTAGAGGCTGATGGAATCCTTTTTTACAAATTTTACATATGTGGGGCTTCAGGTCCGTGTGATACAACATATGACCCTTTAGATGTGAATACTGGCGGAACTCCTTTTCACAAACTTCGCATTTATAGGGTTTCTCACCCGTGTGAGATCTCGTATGAATTGTTAGATCATGGAACCGACGGAATCCTTTTTTACAAATCTCACATTTGTAGGGCTTCTCTTCGGTGTGGCACCTCTTATGGCCCTTTAAATTTCTTGCCACACGGAACGTTTTCTTACATATTTTACACTCATATGGTCTTGCTCCAGTATGTATACTGGAATGATCGTTTAACCTACCGATCCTGGAAAAGACTTTCGGACATTTGGGACATTTGAATTGATTGGAGTTATTTTCTATTTTTTTCTCAACAGTTTCCTCTGGTTCACTAGTTATTTCATCCTTATTTGTATCTTCCTGCAAATGAAATTAATACAGTAACGGACAGCTGGCAGCTTATCAAAATTTCAAAACAAATGTTACGACACCAGAGAAACACTTATGAGAGAAAAAGATATCAAAATTTATTTTTAATAAAACTACGCCTCATAATTACGTTATACAGATTTACATGGTATAACTTCACCTTGTGGTAATGGTTTTTCTGCCATCTATTTCAAAGTGCTATTCCGTACACTTTTCATTTACGTAATTTTTCAAAAGCCCCAATAGTTTTCAAAATTAGACGTGAAATTATTTTAAATAAAAGTGTAACATTAGGCCTGGCGGCAGGGCGAAAAAAGCCTCAATAAGGAAATAATTAGTGGAAAGCTGGAAATGGCCTTTATCTCCTTATTTGGACCCACTTATTACTGTCCTAAGTTTACCCCCTCGAGAGAAGTTGGCGTTGGCCCTTATGGCCCAATGAAGGTATCTATTTTCAGTTTTCTTTCAAATATCTTTTAAACCATCAACTTTATCAACAAAATACCTATTATCAAAAATAATCTAGACTAAATTTCCAATAAAAAAAGTCCTTTACCATTTTTTTCTAAAATTAAATGGTACGTCGCTACGGTCGTTCAAAGTGGAGCGCCTTTTAGTCCTTGCCAAAAAGTCAATAAAAATCACATGCAATATAACAGTTTCTGCTTGTTGTAAATAAGTATTATCATCTCAGGCTCACAAGATGATACGTGGTTACAATTATAACTGAGATACAAGATAGCCAGTTGAGACAAATTACGATTATTATTTTCCACACCACCTAGTGGTAGAGTAAATGGTACGTTTTTTTTAAGTGGTGTCCCCAGTAGGCCTAAATCCACTATAAAAAACTCAAAGGTCAGATGATTTTTATTCGTTTAGACGATGAAGGCTGGCAGTCCTGATCTTCATCAGTTTCTCCGCTATCGCTTTCATCGTCTGAAACATTATATTTATCTGATATAGGGTGCACAGGACACTCAAGATGAATGCCGATGTTTTCATCATAATCTTCTATGTCATTCTCACCGGCAGCATTTGTACATGAGTGTCCTATACAATTGCTACAGATCCTGGAGCATCGGAGGCCCATTTTTCTGCAACCACTAGCCGCGTTGCATCCCTTAGAACATGTTCAAAAGCGTCCATGGCGTCGGATCTTTGGTCGTAGTGATGGGAACTAAGCCAAACTGAGAATGCTTCCATCCCTGTCTGATAAACGAAGACGTTGTATCACGCCCACTAAAAGCATGCAAAAATAGGATGTTTTCTTGCACACACAACGGGAGATTGAAGCTAGTGGATATGTATCATTTCCATACCATGTTTGCAGGTTTGCACTTGATGGTACGTCCTTAAAGAGTGCTCACGTGCCGCTGATTGGGTTGGAGGTAGGCTTGCGAGGTTAAATCGATACTGGCTGAAGATATAGATATCCTGGTCGTCTTGCCGGCCCTTGCGCCACCCCCACGAAAATTTATTTTATGAAACCTGGCAAGGGTACAACCAACGAAAAACTGTATTACACGACAAGTTTCAATCTCCCGTTGTGTGTGCAAAAAAAGTCCTATTTATGCATGCTTTTAGTGGGTGTGATACAACGTCTTCGTTTATCAGACAGGGATGGAAGCATTCTCATTTGGCTTAGTTCCCATCACTATGACCAAGGATCCGGCGCCACAGACGCTTTTGAACACAGTATCCTGTAAATGTTCTAAGGGATCAATTGTTGATTATTTCAAGTGTTTACTTTGGACGTTCTGACGTCACGCCGTAATCCAGCAGATAGGTACGTCATCTGTGTTCGTAGACATAGGTGGGAGAAGCAAACGCGCACCATACAACACGGTAGACAAGCGAGATGGAAGGTATCGCAAATAATAATTGCATTTGCATCCAGCACTACTCCCCGCTAGAAATCTCGAAATCAACCGCCAATGCTAGCCTGCCCACGCACAGCTTATAAAAGTGGATGATCCAGAGGGAAAAATTCAGAATTTGGTCGTTCGGGCATCAGCTGGAACCAGTGGTGCCATCTTAAGGAAGGACAATTACTTATTTGCAACACATGAGCTAGTGGCATTCCCCAACGGGTTGCACTCTAGTGCTGTTAGGAAAATCACCGAAAGAAATCCCTGATAGCAGTGCACCTCGGTGCTACCATATATTCTCTATAAAACCACCAGTAATAATTCAGCTTTGATGATACGACGAGCCACAAACAAACAGTCAGGATACACCTCGAGAACCCCTTTTTATTTACATGTAAATACAGATTCTCTTGTAAATATACCGTACTACTTTTCAATTCAATGTAGGTACGTAGTTAAATTAATAGAGTTCTATTATAATTTTGTTCATGTGTTATTATTTATCGCCATTTAGCAATAGAGAGAGAGAACGCACAGTAAAGAAAAACCCTTGTCAAATTAAAACTTATTAACAAGTACTATCTAAATATTTCCAGCGTGGCAAGGGCGGCAAGGAATAAAAAGAAGGGTAGTAATGTGTTCAGCCGGGGAATTAGGGGTGTCTGCTGGTGAAGGTTAGATCGATTTGGCAATCCATGTGACTTCAGTCTAGAACAGGACTTTTACAGCAGAAATTGATCGCACTTTGGTAATCGGCAGCCTTTGGTGAAATTGTAAGGAAGAACTGATTACTTATTCGCGACGCATAAGCTAGTGGTGTTCCCCCAACGGGATTGCACACTAGTGCTGCTAAGAAAATCACCGACCAAAACCCCTTCTAGGAGTGCACCTCGGTGCTACCATGTATTCTCCGAGAAATCAGTAATCATTCAGTTTTTATCACACGACGGGCCATGTGTTATTATTTGATGGCCGTTTAGCAATAGAGAGAGAACCCACCCTTCTTCGACTGAAAGCTAAAGGTTTATCGACGAATAAGTCTCCCACCGACTAAACCGTAGATTCAACGAAAGAAACCATTCATAAGAGAATGATCAGACCCGCATAAATAAACGTGATAACAAGGGATACAGCTGCATATAGGGATCTAATCCAGAGGCACCGCTAATCGTAGCGAAAAGTCGTTGTAAAAGGGAAAATTGATGATAATTTTAGCTCCTTTTAAAAATTCTTGAAGTTAGTGCATCCACTGACTCAAGTAAATAAATTAGAGAAATCTGTCACTTTATTTCATATCTTTTAATCCAAAAGAGTATTAAATTGTAAAAACGTCACATTTAAAACTACATATCAGAATTCTTAAATATGTATGTAAACTAAAAGTGTGCCAAAAATCATTTTGATGTTCGAAGTAGAAAAACCATTAACACACAATGAAGATCCTACCATGTAAGTCCTTATGATGCAAAGTTAAAAAATGCTCTGTATAAAAAAATATGAAGAAAACCCAGAAATAGAAATATACATACATATTAATAAATATGACCAAATCAGATCCGAAAAAACCATGGATTACACAGCACATCTTCACAGAAATCGATTGTGAACAAAAATTATGGCAGAATAGAAGCGCTTGCTTACCTTTATGTCCTCTGCACAAAAATTCTGTTCAGAGCCTCTTACCGACTCTTCATCTACAATAAATTTTTCTTCTGGTTCCAAGTCGCCCAAATCATCTTCTAATTCAATTTTAAATTGATCACAGGTTGACATTTTCTGAAATTTAAAAATGAGTTTTCTTTGTAGCAAAAAGGCATGTTACAATAATTCATTTTTAAGCTATTTTTATTTTTGATAAATTAAATACCGCAAATGAGTAGATAACTGCAGATCACTTATTTTGTCTTTTGGGGACGCCGTGATCCAGAAGATAGGTACGTCATCTGTGTTCGTAGACACAGGTGGGAGAAGCAAAAGCGCGCCATACGAGACAGCAGTTAAGCGAGATGGAAGGTATCACAAATGGTAGTTGCGCCCGGTACCAATGTGATGTCACGTATTTTGCATGCAGCACTACATTCCGCTATAAATATCGAAATCAACCGATTTTTAAAAGCGCTCTTACCATCTGGCCCCCTGAGCAAAAATCTAACTGTTTTATTGACTTTCCTTCATCCACAACAAATTTCTCTTTCATCTTTAAGTCGCTCCCATCATCTTCTAATTCAGTTTTAACTGGATTGCAAAAATACATTATCTGTAATGAAGAGAAGATGGTGCACAATTATCGGAGCTAAATACACAAAAAATTAACTTCTTATCCAATAATTGTATAATAGCTGCGTCAGGTGTTGTGCTAGTAGTGAACAAACCTAGAATACTTTAATACAAATTGTAAATAATATCTGGATCTAAACATGTATAATATTTAGTTTTTGTTTTCTTTTTGAGTCTGAATGAATAATGAGAAAACACTTACTGGGTATCGTACAAGTTTACTGGAGTACCATAGTTTTTAGTTTAAATTAAAACTTTAAATTAAAAGTTTAAATTTATTTTAGTTTCTTTTCTGACATGTGACATTAACCTCACAACCTCAATGTGACAACTGACAATCCAAAGACATTAAAGAGTGGACCCAGTCAATGATCCAGCTAAAAAGAAATACGAGCTTTATCACAGTCTAAGTTTGTGTTTGTAGAGTAATGAAAATGAAGTGATGGAACACCCACATACTATTATAAATACCGCAAAAAGGTGGCAATGGAATATTTATCTGATAGTTTGTAATATGTTGCAGGAAAATATAAGTAAATACGTGCCGTCGTGCCGAAACTCCCTGGCCTAAACTATATCCACAAAATAACCTATATCGGCAAAGTATAACTCTCTAGAACTCTATTTCGGAATTCTTACTTTTATCTCAGAATTTACTGCAGAATTCTTACTTGTGTGTCAGAATTCTGACTTGTATACTATGGGCCGGTTTTTGGAACGTGGCTACATTTAATTTGGCTTTCGTTGCTATGATACAACCAATCACAAAGTCAGTATGTATCTTAACAACGAAAGCCGAATTAAATGTAGCCTCGCGTTACAGTTTAATCCACGTTTGAAAAACCGACGCTTTGAATTCTTAATGAAAGTTAACCCCACACGCCAAAAGACAGTGACACAGTAATTAAACTCGGCCCGTGTTTCGTTGACAACGACATTTGGCGTGTGGGGTTAACTTATTAAGAATTCATAGTGAATTTGCGTCAAAGTTCTCGATCCAACCACTGTGTGTTCTGACTTGTATACTCAGAATTCTGACTTGATATCTTGGAATTCTGACTTGTTATCTCAGAATTCTGACCTGAATCTCAGAATTCTGGCTTGTATTATAAAATTCTGTCCTAAATTTCAGAATTCGAACTAATATCTCAGAATTTTATTGCTCCAATAAAGCCTGAGAAAAAGAATCCGAATTCTGAGACACCAAAGTCAGAATTCAGAATTCAGAATTCTGAGAGATAAAAGTCAGAATTCCGAAATATGAGGCAGAATTCCGAAAATAATCGGAATTCTGAGGTACCAAGTCGGAATTCTAACATGTAAGTAAGAATTTTGACATGCAAGTCAGAATTCTGAGATAAAAGTCATAATTCCGAAATATACATCAGAATTCTGAGCACGTGTTGGAATCCCTTGAAGTGGTTGATACGTAGCAAATACTTTGTGATGGTTGACGTTATAACGTTTAGCAATATGAATGCAATGATGTATATCCCTACCATGAATTTGAAGGAATTGGGAATGAGAACATGACCTACCAGAAGACGTCGTCACTCCCTTTCCAGTTAATTGGAGTTGGCAACACTGCGAGACTGCGATCGGGATCGTGACAAACAGGGGTGGCAAGATATTTTCATATATCGATATATTGTATCATATGATATATTGAAACAATATATCGATACGTACGATATATTGAAAAGAAAATATCGATATATTTGAAATATCTATATATTTTTTAATTCAAAAACCTGCCTACCAAAAGCTAGGTACAACACCAGTAACGGTGGATTTTCTTTAAAGAAATACCTTTCGTGACGGGTCACCGGACACAACACATGGAATGCAAAATTCTGTAAATGGGGGAGATAAGTGGCGCGTCACAAACGTCAGATTTTCATTCCAAACAAAACAAAGCCACGTGCTTTCTGACGTTTTAACCTAACCTCTGAAATATAATTATAGTTGTTTTCAAGTTTTTACACGTAAGCCCAACACACAAATTGAAAATAAACTGTTTTCACTGCAAAACGTCTATAATTATACTGCAAAAACTAGTTTAAGACGTTGTAAATAATATCGATAAACGTCAAATGGTATGCTTTTGTTTTGTTTGGAATGAAAATCTGACGTATGATGGAGGCACTTAGGTCCCCTATTACAACAAACTTTATAAGAAAAAGAGAAAAAGGATCCGCTTGGATTCGAACAAAAGCTCCCTGCGCGTTTTGCTACTGAGCCAAGTTCGTTGCCTCTTTAGCATGAAGTTAAGCAGTCTATTAAAGCGCGTGAAAGAGGATATAGCCTACTTGGTAAAACCTAGTTGGGAAATAAATAAACGCGAACAGAGACCATCAGCGTACAGCATTGTCACTATCACTTTATAACCATGCAGTTTCACAGTTTATGCTTTTCTCAAGGTAATGTCTGATGTGTGTATATTTTGTGTAAATTTTAAAATATCACCTCTTTGACAGAAAAGGGAAAGTAAATTTTTCGGTATATCGAACTCATACATCGATAGATTAGAACATTCAAAACGATATAAATATATCGATATATATGACTGCATTTATCGATATTTTAAATATATGGATATATTTTTGCCATCCCTAGTGACAAGTGACAGATGACAGAATTACAAGTTTCTGTCAGAACAGGTTAAAAATACAAAGTTTTATAAATTAATAGAAAACGCTCAAATAACTTTATCCAAGTAATTAAGTACTCAAAAGTTTTTATAAATTCTCTTGAGATAGGTACTAACTAAGATTCTGTGGGATTATATGTAACCTATAAAATGGCCAACACTGGAGTATTACCCTTCGTCAGGGGAGTGGATTTCACCAAAAATGATTTTAGTGTAGGTGTTAAAATAATTTCTTTTATTTAACGGATTTTAACTTATATGCAACTTTCCAGGATGACAAATTTCCAGAAGCAGTCAGCATGATGACAGGCGTTCAATGGTTAAAACTAGATCGAACAAATTTGAAAGAAATACCCAAGGAAATGGGTAATTTATTGAAATTAGAACACCTTTCGCTAACAAGGAACAATTTAGAGAAATTGTATGGAGAACTAACTGAACTGAATTGTTTGAGGACGTTAAATTTGAGGCATAACAAAGTTAAATGTTCTGGAATTCCCTCAGAACTTTTCAATTTAGATGAACTAAGTACACTTGATTTGAGCCACAACAATCTTAAGGAAGTACCTGATGGACTAGACAAAGCAAAGTCGCTGTTGGTTTTGAATTTAAGTCATAATCAGTAAGTACTTTGAAAATTTTAAATGAGTACATATCTGCAGTACTGAACGAACATTTGTAACCATTAAACTAAATCAGAACGGTACAGAAATATTACTGTTAAGGTACAATGTAAGCTGCACAATGAAATATAAAAACAAACTTAATAACAAAGGAAACAAACATTCTTAGTTGGTTCATTACATTAATATGGCGAGTTGCATCTGCTACCTCGAATAATAGCTTTCATCCTTATAGGCATGCCTTCAATTAAATACCGCATTCCATTTTGTGGGGTATCTTCCCATCCCTCTAAAAGTGCCCCTCGCATCTAATCTAAGGTCCTGGGAGTCGGTACACAGCTTTGAATAGATACTCCAGTATATACCATAACTGAGCCTTGATAGCTTACTCTGGGACAAAATACACTCAACATAGCACTCTCCTCTTTGTCGCCGTACTTTTGACGACTATCTGGAGACCTCGAGCAAAATCTGGACGTGTCGTAAACAATCATTGTCATTCCAATTTTTCTGTTTCCTAACGAATTGCAACCAGCAACCTATCTTCATAATCGAGGTTCTACTGTATTTAGTGCAAGGGTTAAAGAATTAAAGGTGCAATAAAATTATATCTTTCAACATTTGTGTATTTTATTTCAGTATTACATCTATCCCAAATACTCTTTTCATTAACCTTACGGATTTGCTATTTCTTGATTTGAGTGATAATGAGCTAGAGACTTTGCCGCCACAAACAAGAAGACTGGTAAATTTACAGACTCTTATTTTAAACAATAATCCATTAGGACATTTCCAATTAAGAAGACAGTTGCCATCGTTAGTTAACTTGGAAACTTTGCAAATGAGAAATACACAACGAACGGTAGCAAATTTTCCTAATAGTCTTGAAAGTTTGACAAATCTTTGCGAGATCGATTTGGCTCAAAATGATTTACCCAAAGTGCCAGATGCATTGTATTCCTTGCCCAATTTGAAAAGACTTAATTTGAGTGACAACGAAATAACTGAACTCTCTACAGGTAATGTATAAATAATTCTATAACGCAAATATGCATTTTTTCATAACTTTGTTATTCTCATCAGCAATTGAAATGTGGCAAAAGTTAGAAACATTAAATATGTCCCACAATAAATTGATGGCACTTCCTGCTTCTTTGTGTAAAATTGCAACCTTGCGACGACTGTATGTTAATGATAACCGACTGGATTTTGAAGGAATACCTTCTGGTATTGGAAAATTGAGTCACCTAGAAATTTTTTCAGCAGCTCATAATCAACTGGAAATGATTCCTGAAGGACTCTGCAGGTGAAATATGTAAATATTGTACGTCTTGTATAAAATGACATATTTGTAGGTGTGGTTCATTGAAGAAACTTAATCTTGGTTCAAATCGTCTAATAACATTACCTGATGCTATCCATCTGACTGAACTTGACACTTTAGATTTGCGAAACAACCCAGACCTGGTAATGCCTCCAAAACCCACAGAAATGACCAGAGGGGCAGGTTTGGAGTTCTACAACATAGATTTTTCTTTGCAAAATCAACTCCGATTAGCTGGAGCAAATGTACCTGCACCTTCACCCGCTGCAAGTACGAAAACCAAAATATGTACAGAAGGTAATAATTTTGTTAAATGTAATATTTATTTCTTTTAGATCCCAGCAAAGACCCAATTGCTCGTAAATTGAGATTAAGGAGAGGGAGGAGGGATCATGAAGAGGCTGATCAAGATCAAGCAAAAATTCTCAAGGCAAGTGTCAGAATTTGATATTTTTAGTTCATCAAATTTTTTAATATGATCTCTATTGTGGGGTTTTGAGACACTGCAAATTTGCAAATTTTAACGTTGCCCATAGAGGGTTCTAGTTATATTCTACCGCTTTGATAAATAGAGGCATATTTTTTTACCTGTAGAATTATGGGCAAAATTAATTGAAAATTTGAAAGAGCATACTTCTTTACAAAAAAGCGACTTTATTAATTTCGATATCTCTATCCATTTTCAAGATACAGTGGAACTCCCGTAAGTCGAATCTCAAGGGGCACAAAAAAATTCGAGTTAAAGAAACTTCGAGTTTAACATTTTATTAAAATTTCCAAACCTTGCATTATTCACATAATAACTCATAACCCATAACGTATAACGTAACTATACACAATATACCCATACAAAATGCGGGTTGTTACAATTCTGTAACCAATCAAATCATTGTTTAATCACTGTTTTTGATGACGTAACTGTTCATTTTCACAAAATTGCTGTACAGACCTTAATGACGCATACATACTGTCTTGAACATTTTCACTTGCACACAAAAAATTAAAAATGTTTTTAAAACTGTCACCTAACTGTTTATTTGTCGGTTTTGGGCTGGAAACTTTCTGTCAAGAGACAATAACCATTTCTCGTACAGGTCACTGGTCATCCACGCCTTCTTGTTATTCTGATAAGTGACCGGTAAAGACTTGATGCCCTTAAAACATCTAGGGTTCTTCGTATTTCCCAATCATCAAAAGTTGCAGTTTTTGTGTCCTGTCCATATTTGTACCAACCATAACAGTAATCCGTTCTTTACTTTGCTTAACACTTCCCATTTTTAAAAGCCAAGGTTTTGTCTGGTAAACATTTAAAGAACAGACCTGTTTCGTCGGCGTTGAAAATGTCCTTAGATTCATATTGGTAGAGTAATCCACGGAGCACATTTTCTTTCCAATTTTCACACTCTTTTTCATTTACGTATGCACTTTCACCGCAAACCTCTTTTTGCACAATTGTGTGGCGAACTTTAAATTTGTGCAGCCATCCTGAACTCGCAGTGAAATCCGAATGTCCCAAAGTTTTCGCGAATTCCTGTGCTTGCTCCCGAATTATTGTTCCCGATATCGGCAGTTTTTTGTCACGGCAAATCTTAACCCACTTCAACATTGCTTCATCGATATCTTCATACACACAAGACATAAACCGTTTACGAGCATTGCTGACCCCGGTCGGAACTTTTTTCAAGAATTGCATCGCGTTTGTGTGCACAAATTGTTGAGTTGATTTATACTAAATATACAGGGTGAATCATTAAGAATGGTAAATTTCAAAACTGGAGATACTAGTGATCAAAATATGACAATTGAGTCCAATATGCTTTATACAAATATTGCACGATTAAGAGGTATCTGCTCGGTGTTCAAAGAATTTTATTTTGAAATTTCTCAACAATTTTGAAAGTCTTGGTAAAATCAACCACAAATTGTTGAGTCTCTGAATGACTGTCAATTTATCCAAATTCAGATGGATCATCTCACTGAATGATGCAACTTAACGTTGCAAAGTGTTATGTTGTCTCGGAAATAGCACTTAAGGATTTGGGAGTTACCTTCGACTCCACACTTTCTTTCTCGCAGCATTTGGTACCTGCTGGGTTTAAAATATTAGGCTTCATCAAAAGAAATTGCAACACTTTTTCTAATATCATTGCTTTAAAAGCACATTATCAGGCTTTAGTTTGTTCTAAATTGGAGTATTGCTCTGTTGTTTGTTTTCCTTTCTAAGAGTACTACAAATCTTCTATTGAGTCTGTATAGAGGAAATTCCTCAAATTTTTGTACATTAGGAATGAAGGCTGTTATCCTGAGAGGGGCTGTTGTCACAGTATGCTCTTGGATAGATTTGAAATTTCCTCCTTGGAATCTCGCGGGGTTGCTGCAAGCCTGACCTTTTTATCTCATCTCCTTTACAATAATATTAACTCTCCTGAATTACTTGCCTCTATTAAGTCTGTAACGCCTCGTGCTGAATCTCTCCATCCCAACTTGTTTTTTGTACCAACTGCCCGCACTAACTTATTAATGAAATCGTCCATTTATGTATTTCGTTTTAATCTTAATTTTTAATAGGACGTTTTTGCGACATAAATTTTGATTCCCTAAATTGTAGAAAAGAGAAAGAGCGTCTATATAGGATTTGTAGATTTAGAAAAAGCCTTCGACAACGTAAAATGGGGGAAGATGTTCGAAGTGCTGAGAAAGGTAGGGATGAAATACAGGGACAGAAGAATAATACATAATCTCTACAAAGAGCAAAAGGCAGTTATAGAATGTGAGCAGGAACAAAGGGAAGTAGATATCCGGAAGGGAGTGAGACAGGGATGTGCATTGTCACCTCTAGTTTTCAACTTATATATCGAAGATGCGATTAATATTGTTAAGGAAAGAACAGCCTCAGGGATCAATGTACAGGGCCAAACTATTAACATGCTCAGATTTGCGGATGATATAGCAGTGTTAGCATCTAGCAAAGAAGAATTAGGAGCGGCTTTGAATGAAATGGAAGCAGTTTTGACACAGGGCTTCGGCATGAAAATCAATAAAAAGAAAACTAAAATTTTGGTATGTAGGGGATGTGAAAATAGAACTAAAATGGAAATACAAATTGGAAATGAGAAGATAGAGGAGGTCGCGGATTTCTGCTACTTAGGAAGTAAAATAACTCAAGACGGTAGGAGCACTAAAGATATAAAACAAAGAATGGCGCAGGGCCGAGTTGCGTTTAACAAAAAGAAACAACTGTTATGCTCGAGAACGGTTAATATAGAGACTAGGAAGAGACTCTTAACGTCGTATGTATGGAGTACGGCATTATACGGGTGCGAAACTTGGACAATAGGAGAAGCGGATAGAAAAAGAGTAGAAGCGTTTGAAATGTGGTGCTACAGACGCATGATGAAGATACCGTGGATAGATAAGGTTAGCAATAGGGAAGTATTAGAAAGAGTTGGGGAAAAGCGAAAGGTATGGAAAACAATAAAGAGTAGGAGAGATAGGATGGTAGGACACCTTCTAAGACACGAAGGAATAGTTCGTGACATACTAGAGTCAGAGATAGGAATAAAAAGAGGTAGGGGTAGGCCTAGATTAGACTACTGCTCTCAAATAGTTAGGGATGTAGGATGTTCTACTTTTAGGGAAATGCGTAGGTTAGCTCAGGATAGAAAAGAATGGAGGTACGCGTCCAACCAGTCTTCGGACTGAGAACCTTATGATGATGATGAAATTGTATTTTGAATACATACTGCCAAGATTCACCTGCTTGGTTAGCATTGATATTATATTTGTTAAGTAAATTTTTTGTATACTTCATTTTTTTACCTAACTGTTACCTGAAATTTGTTATTAATTTTTATGCATTTTTTTAACTTTCTTATAATTCTTCTTCGATTTGTGCCAGTTCAAAAATTTTTAGATTTTTAAATTTTGTGAATTTTCTGGCATTAATTTGTTAATAAATACTTGTATATTTGTATAACATTCGACGTTTCGCCCCAGTTTGGGGACTTTGTCAAATGTCAAGAATAGTTTATTAAAATGTGTAAAGTTATATGTAAAAGGAAAATATTTGACAAAAATTTTTTTAAACAGTCAAAACTTATATGCAATGGAAAAAGTATTAAATTATTTATTAAAAAATAACTATCCTAAAAATTTCATTTTGAAAATTATAAAAAATTGAATCCATAAATTTTACAATAATAATATGTAGGTAGGGGTAGGCCTAGATTAGACTACTGCTCTCAAATAGTTAGGGATGTAGGATGTTCTACTTTTAGGGAAATGCGTAGGTTAGCTCAGGATAGAAAAGAATGGAGGTACGCGTCCAACCAGTCTTCGGACTGAGAACCTTATGATGATGATGAATATGTACTGATAGTAAAAAACCAAAAGAAAATAAAAATTACATTTCATTACCATAAATTAAAGGTATGTCACACAATTTTAGTAAATTATTAGTAAAATATAATTTACAAGTATCACACAAGAATTATAACAATTTAAAATTTTTGTATTCTAATTTAAAAACCCCAATTCCAAAACTAATGAAAACACATACTGTATATAAAATTAAATGTAAAGATTGCGAAAAAACATATATGTATTGGACAATCTAAAAATCATTTAAAAACCAGACTTAAACAACACAAATACAAAAACAGTAATATTCAGCTATAAGTAAACACATGAAAAGCAGTAATGAATCATACTTTTGAATTTAATGATACCAAAATTCTAGAACAAGAAAAGAATTTGAAAGCTCGACTGTTTTTAGAAATGATCTACATAAAAAAGAACAAAACACTATTAATGATAGAATTGATATACAAAATTTAAGTCAAATTTACTGTAATATAATAAAATAATCATACTCTCTGCTACTTACTTACTAATAAATATTATTGTTAAATTAAATACAATACCTTTTTATCTGTTTTCCAAAATCAAAAGTGCTAAAATTTTATATTTATATCATAGTTACCATATAAGTTTTGACTGTTTAAAAAAATTTTTGCCAAATATTTTCCTTTTATATCTTTACACATTTTAATAAACTATCCTTGACAAAGCCCCCAAACGGGGGCGAAACGTCGAATGTTATACAAATATACAACCGACTATTCCACTCATCGAATTTTAAACCAATCCAAACTCGCCATTTCTGAATATATTGATGTATTACAGCGGAAAAAGTACCTGTTAAAAATTTTATCGAAAGTAATAAGCCAATGAACGGTTAGCATTCACCAACCTACATGGTTTTACATAGGCAAAATTTTAAAGTTTCGTGGACTACCAGGTCGTTGTCTAGCAACCACAGATTTCTGTGCTAGCCAGCATTTGACATCACTAATAAAGTATGGTTAGAATCATACCATTAATGAAATGCATTTATCTCATTTAATAAAGCATAGGTTTGAATTTAGTAGTTTGTTTCGTGAAATAGTCATGATGAATATCATTCGAGCTTAGATTTTACTTATGAAAATTTTGTAATTACTTGATGGGACCATTTCTCACCAGCACCATTACTGAATTAAATTTTTACTGTACTGTTAACATTCATGAAAGTTTTCTAAGTCAAAAATGCACAAAAAATTAATAAAACGTTGGATAAAAATAATATGTGCAATGGGAGTTTAAAAACCAGCATGTTTTTTTTATGAAAAGTGACTTTCTGAGAAATTAAGAATAATTTTTCCCTCTCCGTAACACCACCCGGGGTCATACAGTACAACAGTCCAGTGCAGAATATTTTAACCCCATAACTGATCAAATTGAAATAAATCGGAGAAGCTCGACCGATCAAAAATGGGTTTGAACGAGGAATGTATTTAATTTTTTTGGCTCTTCTGTGCAATGTTCTGGCCGCCTTACCTTATTTTCGCATTTCACTGTCCAGTGACAAATCTAATAAATTCGTTTGGAGTCTGGCCCAAAAATTTAATTTTAGGGGTTGGTCGGGGTGAGATTATTATTTTGGCGGTTTGTTTTCATTTCACATTTTATTAACTCTTTTAGGGAATGAAAGATGTTGCTAAAGAAAAGAACCGAAACATAGAAGAAGATGTCAAAGCTGAATCGCTCAAGTAAGTGTTAATTTGAATTGTTTCAATTTATTACTCTCTATTTGTTCAAATATTGCTTGTTTTGAATGTGTATGGAAAACCGCAGACCAACTGGTTTCGTCCTTCTGGAACTCATCAGTACGGTGCTCTTTCCTACACACTCAAACCATGCAATTTGACTTGCTATACCATGCTGCCGCGCTCTGGACAGATATCAGCAAGTGACAACTACTTTGTGTAATTATCTGGATGTAATCAGTGGTACTGGACCGTTCGAACAACTACTCCTTGGGCAAATACCCCTCCAGGCATTGAATTATACCACTAAATCCAGATTTTTTGTACTACGAGACCTCACAGACTGCTACCCCATCTAAGGTGGCTTTGAAACAATCATAATGTGTCTCCATGTACATACGTGCTTTAAAGCAGGTCTTTGTTCAAATATTGCATGTTTTGAATGTGTATGGAAAACCGAAGCACCGTACTGATGAGTCCCAGAAGGACGAAACCAGTTGGTCTGCGGTTTTCCATACACATTCAAAACATGTACTATTTGAACAAAGACCTGCTTAGTACGTACATGGAGACACATTATGATTGTTTCAAAGCCACCATAGGTGGGGTAGCAGTCTGTGACGTCTCGTAGTACAAAAAATCTGAATTTAGTTCTATAATTCAATGCCTGGCGGGGTATTTGCCCAAGGAGTAGTTGTTGGAACGGTCCAGTACCACTGATTACTCTCTATTTTATAGAGATTTTGCTTTCTGTATATATCATTTTTAATATGCGTATATATATTTATATTTTATACTTTCTTCTAAAGACCAAAACGATGGGATGAAACATTAGAAAAACCCCCACTAGACTACTCTGAATTTTTCGAAGAAGATGCAGGTCATGTAACTGGCTTAACTATTTGGGAAATAGAAAATTTCTTGCCGAACAGAATAGAAGAAGTGGCACATGGCAAATTCTACGAGGGCGATTGCTACATTGTTCTAAAAACCAGTGTCGATGAAAATGATTCTTTAACGTGGGAAATATACTTCTGGATTGGTGAAAAAGCATCTGTAAGTAAATAAGATTCGGGACAGTCCGGTAATCTGGTTACCTGACCCACTGTGATCTGGGTCACTTGCGTGATTTTTTGTTAGGGAGTGTCACATTGGCCTAGCAAAGGCACATAGGTCGATCAGTTTGAAGATGATCTACTGATTGCTCTTGCTTTGTTACCCAAAGAATAAATATAAAATATGGTGTGCTCGATAAGGTTGCTACTGTGATGGGTCGCGACGTCCGGGTTGCAGTGATCAGAATACTAGTCTCTACCTGGTCTAAAAGTGCAAGAATTTGATTGGTTATTTATTTCTAGCTAGATAAGAAGGCGTGTTCTGCAATCCATGCAGTAAATTTAAGGAATTATTTAGGTGCCCAGTGCCGCACCATCAGAGAAGAGCAACGAGAGGAATCTGAAGAGTTCTTGGCTCTATTTGATGGACCAATCACTTACATTGAAGGTGGAAGAACATGCAGTGGCTTCTTCACTGTTGAGGACATGGTATAGCTAATTTTTCGCTTAATTAAAAATGTTTATAAGTATTTCATTCAAAGTAAAAATGTATTTTTTAAAATTTAGATTTATGAATTACGGTTATATCGAGTGCACGCTGCTGGCCCTTCCATTCATTTAGAACCCGTGGCTGTTAGTACAGACTCTTTAGACCCACGGTATGTCTTTGTTGTGGATACTGGAATGAAAATTTTCATTTGGTATGGTAAAATTGCCAAGAACACGCTGAAATCGAAAGCGAGACTTATGGCGGAAAAGATTAATAAAAATGAGCGCAAGAATAGGGCGGAAATTTTTACAGAAAATATGGGAAACGAAAGCAGAGACTTTTGGAAAACACTTGGAAGACCTGAAGGAAGTCCTCCAGAGGAACCACCAAAAGTACTGCAATATCTATATGAAAATAATCAAGATTAACATTTAAATTTGTAGGAGCATGTAGATCCTGATTTTCATCCTAGATTACCAAGATTGTATCAGGTTCAGTTGGGAATGGGCTATTTAGAGTTGCCTCAAGTGGAAGTGCCTCATGGAAAATTAGTTAGTGCCTTGTTGCAGAGCAAGAACGTGTATATCTTGGACTGCTATCTGGATGTGTTTGTTTGGTGGGTATACTTACTTGTTGGCCATGCATGTCCGTACTTTTCCATCCTGATGTAACCTACACGTTTCCCCAAAAGTGGAACATCGACCCCAACTATTTGAGAACAGTAGTCTAATAAGTATGGAATTATTTTAGGATCGGCAAGAAATCAACACGATTGGTGAATGCTGCTGCTGTTAAATTAACTGAAGAGTTATTCAACATGATCGATCGACCTGATTATGCTATGGTGACCAGAGTTCGAGAAGGAACAGAATCACAGGTAAGATATTCAATAGTAGAGCGAATTATTTTTTTATCATACGTACTAGGCATCGGATAACATACTGCAGGGTCAATTGCTAGTTTGCTCTTTTGATTCTTAAAGAATACAGTATGATTTTAATAAATCATAGAAAATTAGAATTGACTAGCATATGTGAAAGTTATTATACGTTTATAAGGCAATTATAAACGCATATAGTCAGATTGGATGGACAGGTGGTGACTGACAAGGCGATGACAGAAGTATGTGACAAAAGGGACAGACAAGAAGCAGACAATAGAACGAGGAAAACGTGAAATTGGGGGTATGGAACTTGCGGGGTATTTTTGGAAAGGGAGTGATGAAGATGCTGGTTGGAGAAGCAAAAAGATACAAGTTAGTTGTTTTGGCTGTTCAAGAAACACATTTAAAGGGAAGTGACATATTTGAGGTAGATGGATATGTAGTGTTCACCAGTGGAAACCAAAACAGGAGATTTGGGACAGGTTTCCTAGTGAGTGGAAGGATGAAAGGAATGGTAAAAAAGTCCGAATCACTATCAGAGAGAATGTGTAAAATCCAAATCAGGGACATGAACTTGAACATAGTGAATATACATGCACCGACTGAGGAAAAGGATGAATTTTATGGAAAGCTGGAAAATTGTACTTGGTGACACAAATGCGAAGGTGGGAAAAGAGGGAATTTATAAAGGAATAACTGGAGGGGAGAGTAAACATGATAGGAGTTATTCAATGGGCTGAGACTAATAAACTTTGCCATAGAAAAAAGTATGAAAATAATGAGTTCACACTTTGTACGGAAAGATATACACAAGGGTACGTCACTGATCCTGAGATCAAATGTGAAAAACCAGATAGATCATTTATTAGGAGAAGAAAAACCCAGTAATTTGGTGACGAATGTGAGAACTTATAGAGGAGCCGTTGTAGATCATATGTTAGTCACAGCAGAAATAAAAGAGCCCATACCACCTGAAAATCGAAAAAGTACCACTGAAGGAGACTCAAATATGATATGAGGCATCTGCAAAGTGAAGAAGTAGGCCTCAAAGGAACTATAGAAATAGACTGTAAAGACAATAACAAATACTGCAAGATCATAGATGGGAGATGGTCAGAACTGGAGGATATTATAAAAAATGCCACAGCAAACAACCTAGCCAAACGCAATAGGGAGAGAAGAAAAGAATGGCTAGACTAGAAATGTGATGAAGAAAATGAAGAAATGACTGAGAAAGATATATCTACAAATGGCAGGGGCGGCTCCTGCGCTGCCTGCACTGCCTACAAAAATATGTTTTGATATGGTTCAAATCTTATAATTATAAACTAATAAGTTTAAAACTTTTTGAATCTCCAACGTTTAGCTGCCGCAAGATATATTAATTACTAGCGGGCCCGGCAGACGTTGTCCTGCCTAAAATTACTTTTCGTATTGAACTTTTGATTCATTAACCAAATCGTTTATTCAGTGTGAAACATTTTTCTGATTACGTTTATGTTCAACAAAATATGTCGTCCCTATCGTCAGTTATGATCGCGAGTGCATACAAAAATTATGATTTTGACTTACGCCTATCCATATCATACAAAAATCCAATAGAAAAAAGCACTTTCAATTTTTTCCGAATTTTCCAATTTTCCGGGCAACTTTTCCAATTTTTCGTTCCCTGAAAACCTTATTTTTGAAAAGAATTAGCCAAATCGGTCCAACTGTTAAGCACTTTCAGTTTTCCCAAATTTTCTGGTGGATTCTCCAAAAATTTTCTTTCATACAAACCTTGTCCTGACAATTACGATCACAACAAAAAAAAAATCAGCCAAATCGGTCCAGCCATTAAGCACTTTTAGTATTTCCCGAATTTTCAAATTTTCCGGTGGATTTTCCAAAATTATGATTTTTACAGTTTGTCCGAATTTCCAGACTTACGCTTATCCATATCATACAAAAATCCCATAGAAAAAAGCACTTTCAGTTTTTCCCGAATTTTCCTATTTTCCGGGCAACTTTTCCAATTTTTCGTTCCCTAATGCCACGTTCGGCCTCTGTTTTGTCGACGTTCCAAATTATTTTGTGCGTAAGCTCCAACTGAGCGCGTCGAACTCGACTGTATCCGTTGTTCCGGAGTCATAATGCATTGCGCTTGAGGCTCGAGAAATTCTTATACGACTTGGCTCCAAACGCTGTCTACGCTCTTCGTCAGTCCCATTGCGCGTATGCCAACCGATATTTCGACGCCTTACTAGTGGCATTTTTTCCAAAGAAACACCAAATACATGAGCACCACCGATAACGCACTGCCAATTCAATTTTTAGAAATATTAAACTGAACGTCACATTTTTGTTTGTCAAACAGATTTTCATACAAATATACCATCCAAATTTTCGACTTTCCCGGTGGATTTTCCAAAATTTTCTTTCATACAAACCTTGTCCTGACAATTACGAACACAACAAAAAAGAAATCAGCCAAATCGGTCGAGCCGTTCTCAAGTGATGATCTTACATACATGTGGCAATTGATTTTTATTTATATAGATTATGCGAGATAATAAATAGTACGTGCTCTAAGCACCCCGCGTCATCTGTTTCAAAATGCCTACCACACACAAATCCAGCCGTCCGAGTACTGTGAAGTGTGGATCTGTTCGACGCTCTAGGCAAATTCGATATGGGAGCTCTAATGCTGTAGATGTGCCTTTTCGGGGTTTTGGGGACTTAAAAAGCATTTGTTACATTTTTTGAGGTAGCTATTAATTTGTAATAAAATGTCCAATATTATTTTCCGACAAAAGTAGAGAGTGCCATGCCTTTGACAATTAAATAATTTAGCGAAGGTGATTTTACATTGAAACTTTGTTCGCCGGATTTCTCATCGAGGACTCCATCGATTTCAATTTCAACAATTGTGGGCTCTACCGGAAAGCACTTAAGCTGTAGATGTGCCTTTTCGGGGTTTAAAAAGCATTTGTTACATTTTAGGTAGCTATTAATGTGTAATGTCCAATATTAGGTATTTTCCGACAAAAGTAGAGTGCCATGCCTTTGACAATTAAATAATTATCGAATGCGAAATTTTAACTGGAGCAAAGCGCCGAGAATGTGTACTTATGCCTAAGGTTAAATGAAAACCATCTGATTCTGCTTTATCTTTTCAATTTGAACGTACATAATTCCCACTTCGGTTAGCATTTTGCTTAACAGAAAACAAAAGTCAAAGACGAACGCTTAAGAAAGTGGCCCTTTACCTTCCAGAGCCTGTATTTTCCCATGGACAGCTTTTACGTAGCTCTTTCGCGCGTTCGAAAATTTCACTCCATACAAATTTTAATCAAGGACTCTAAGATAAAAGGTTCTTTTCCAAACTATTTAGATAAATTTACGTGTAATGTTGTTTACACTGAAGTTCTATAATATGTATTTCTTTATGTAGGTATAAATCAAATAATAACTTTTAAACATCTTTCATATTTGTTTTTTACAAAATTATGAAGTAATGCGAGTACAAATAATATTATATAACAAAAACATTTATTTACGTTACTCATAAAATAAAACATCTAATATGCCATAAAAAAGAAAATTTAAAAATTATTATAATGCTATGAAAAAAGAACTCATTCTAAGCGTTCTAAGGTTTCAGTTCTCACTTAATTCTAACGTTTCATTCTCACTTTTATCCGATTTTTCTAAGTAGTCTACAAGTTGAGACAGAGCATTGTCTAAACTGTCATCTACAGATAAAAATGATTTAAGAAGTTCTTCACCTGCAGATGAAAAGGTTGGTGCAGCGATGCCTGAATCGCCATCTGTATTTTTTTTAGATGAAAATGATTCATTCAATTCTTGACATGAAGGCAGAGGTGATGATACAGCTGATTGAATACATTTCATCATTTTTCTTTTATTTATTTTTTCCAAGGCAGCTCTTTTTATTCTCTGATATATTTTCTCTTATTTGAGCTGCTCTTTTGTTTCCTATTATCTTACTTTTTTCTTCTGTGTGCCCACATATTTGGCAATATCGGTTGTATTCGCACATTCGCAGATATATTGCTGAACATGCTGAACAGCGGCATACAATTGTAGTTTTCAGTTTATGTGCCATTATGTATGGCATACAATTGCATGTTTCACATTTTCCTACAAATCAGATTTTCCTTTACGCATAAGTTTCGATTTTTGAATTTATTATAGTGTCGAATTCCATGTGTTGTCTACTACCGCACACACTGCAAAACATGTCCATTTCTGCAATTCACGTAGTTCCGACCTACGTTGTCTTATATTCAGTCAGTACCAAAATTAGATTTTCAGTTCTTCACTCGCAAGTACACATCAACCGTTCAGGTTAGGATACGAGACAACTTGCATTTCAGAAAAAGTTAAGGTACTGATTTGAGGAAAATAGTATTGATGTCCCGGCCCCCGGTTGCCAGATATTTCCCATGCAGAAAAGAATCTTGAATAATCTTAGATGTTAGTTGTTAGATGTCGCCCAAAAGCAAGTTGTACTACAGACTCACTAGATTTTCACATTAGCTGTACTTATAACTATCATTAATACTCCACAGAACATGTTCTGTGTATAACTCGCACTCGATCACCGACAAAATATTAACACATTCGCTGCGCATGCATTCGCGCGCAACATAACCTATAGCTGCAACGTGTTTTCGCGTTAGTTGTGTTAATTTTTGCATTTATGTATTCCTTTAGGTGTGTAATAGTAACTTTTGAAAGTTTTTTTCACATTTTTTGAAAAACGCATACGGTGCGTCGGCAGCTGTGCCGACCAATTTTAGTCGGCAGTGCTGTCAACGCGCTGTATGCGTCCCTAGTAGCACAGGTTATTGAGTCAATATTGGTCCAATGCAGGTCCCTTGTAACCATATTGGACCTTCATTAGACCAATATTTGCCCAATTGTGCTGCTGGGTATATATATTCAATTATATATATATATACATACGTATATATGAATAATTTTTACTGCAGACTGAAAATTATAATTATTAGTAGGTAATAATGGGATATAATAAATAAAAAATAATTGCATTATTATTATTATTATTATATATATGTACTATATATATGCTACATATAATATTATATATGTATATATATAAAATGATGAAATAAATCATGCGTAACCTTCAGGAACAAAATACATAGTTTATTTATACTTTCTAACAAAAGGAAACACATTTTTACCCCCCAAATCAATATTTGGTGTAAACAAAATAAAATAAATTCTTTGTCTTTTGTCCTTGATACCTAATAAAACATATTCTGCAAAAGAAACACGCAACGCACAATAAAAATATGTACAACGAAAAAGGAACAAAAACAGCAATTTCCGCAATTGCTTCAGCAGGAACTGGATCTGAATCAACAGCAGCGATTTCCTCATTTGTCAGCAGGAGCAAAGCTTTCTGAAGTGCAAGAAACAGATTGTGATAACTCTGCCGTTGACGTAGGTTATCTTCAGGATCATTTGTTAAATCCTCATAGTTAGATAGGTAAGGAACTTTTTTCACTGTCCGAATGGTCAGATTCATTTTCGTAGTCCGACTCTTCTAAAATTGTTTCCAATTCGGCGAGGAAGTGAAAAAATCACTACTGTTACTCACTTGCATGTACCCACCTAAATAGCAACTTTACAAAACATAAATCACAAAAATATTGGCATTTGCGAGAAGTAAAACATGCAGTCGTCTTTTTATTTCAAGTATTTTTAACAAATAAGCATAAACTTACTATCTTCGTCGAAACTTTTGCTTTTTTCACATGTGATAAACCGGACGGACCCGCCCTTCTGCAATTAATGTTGAAAAAAAACTGCACGCGAAATTTTAAGTCCCAAACCCTTCCAGCTACGCTAGCCAACGCTCAGCATCTCTACTCGCAAGCTGACTGAATTTCGCAGGCTTCAATAGATATATTGCCCAAGCGCAAGCGGCGCGTCGGCCGCATAGTTCCAGAAGCGAGCCGAACGCAACGTATGCGACGTACGCAACGAACGTGTTAATATTAACATTATTAATATTAATTAACCAAACCATACACTGCGCGACTGGGCCCTTGGCATCTCTTCGATAATGTGAAGTGTCCTTATCTTTTTAGTTTTTCTTTGTCGTGTAATTACAATTTTCCAAACAACAATTCTGAAAAGACGTGTGGCGTAGCCCACGGGTTCCACTTGTTATTTTTAAATATTGAAATTTCTAACAGTATGACTAGTGGTAGTGGTTTGGTTCAAGTGAACACTTAAACATTGTGGAGTGATCTTTAACAAAGTGGTCGCCTGATTTTTGCATTTTTCAAAATTATTATTGTGTTGTAATACTCCATTCAGTTAAAAATGAATATTTTATCTAAATATAGACTTTTGACGAAAAACTTGAAATAAAATGAAATGGACGTCCTAAGCCTGTGCGAAGTATCAAATGCTTTTCGAAAGGTCACGGTAAAAGTTGTGTGCGAAAGTTTAACCTTTTGGATTTGGGATTTTTGTCAAATATTGCAGTGAGTGAAATTTCTTGTTTGAAAATATTTAAAATGGCTTCTAAAGCACTTCATTTAAAAAAACTTAGGAAGGAAAAATCGCCAGACCCCCGTAGAAAGGCGAATGGAGGGGATCATCAGCAACTATCAAGGGGGTTTCATAAAATCTAGATCGACGACGGACAAGGTATTCCTACTTAAACAAGTCCTAACAACTTGCTATGAATACGAGATAACGGCATATATGCTGTTTATAGACTTCAAAGCAGCATATGACACAATAAGAAGGAGTGAACTGTATAAAATGCTTAGGTATTTTCATTTCCCATATAAACCAATCAATTTGGTAAAGATGACATTGCTGCAAACAACGAGCGCAGTACGAATCAAAGAAAGAAAATTAATTTTTTAAGGTGACAAAACGACTGAGACAAGAAGACCCTCTCTCCACATTGCTATTTAAGTATTTAATATTATCTTGAAGGCAATTGTCATGAAAAATGAAATCAACAGTGGAGGTTCGTTATTGAACAGGACACCAATGTTTGGCTTATCCTGATGATGTGGTGTTATTGGCAAGAAATATCGGCGAACTGATAAGAATAATCCGGAGATTAGTAGAGGAAGCAAGAAAGATGGAATTAGTCATTAACCACAGTAAAGCGCAATTTATGCAACTTAGAAATAAGTATGGCAGGACAGAGATGGGAATGCTGGAACTGGAGGATATAGAAGGATTAAGTTTTGAGGAAACTGAAAGCTACATTGTATCTGGGGACTTTAATAAATAGCAGGTGTTAGGAAGTAAACCTAAGGTTGGCTAAAAGCAACAGCTGTGCAGGAGCCTTACACACACTGTTAAAGTCATGGACCTGTCGAGGGCATGTTAGATATGACTGTATAAAACTATACTACGACCAACCCTTCTGTATGCCAGTGAAACATGGATCATGAATAAAAAAGTACAGGATAGCTTGGAAATATGGGAAGGCAAGATATTAAGAAGAATATATGGAGGAAAAAGAACGGATGAAGGATGGGAAAGTCGAACAAATAAAGAAATATACAGAATGTTTAATGAGCCACGTATTAGTGAAGTGATAAAATGTAGAAGACTTCAGTGGTTAGGGTATCTGGAAAGAATGAAAGATTCGAGAACGATGAAGAAGGTAGCATGGACAATCCTAGAAGTTAAGAAGAGGAGAGGGAGACCAGGAAGAAATGGAGAGAAGCTGTTATGTAAGATATTGAAGAAAGACAAATAATAGAGTGGAGGAGGAAATGTAGAAATAGAGAAGAATGGAAGAGACTTACAATGCTATAGGCCTAAAAAACCTAGTTTAGCCCATGAGCCCATGAGGACTGCTGGTCCCTCAGAGGCAACGGACAAACTCATCGGTCGAGCCGTAACCTCTGAGATGATGGAGGCCACAACCAGTTGACAAGTGTAGCACTGTAGCATGTCGATCAACTTTATTTACCGTTTTGTTAAGGCGGGTACAGATCTGAGCACGTTCGCGTATGAGGCAAGCCGAGGCCGAACCGAATGCCTCGTACGGTGTAATTTGAAGACCCGAATGGTGGACGCACGAGGCACTGTTCGCCACTGATCCAATGAATTCGCGAGCACGCAAGCGTACGTTAAAAGTAGTTCTGTGCGGCTACGTACAATATCTCCAGACTGAGCACGCACGGCCTTTGATGTACCGCCAACAAACGGATCGGGGCGAGGCCGCACGACGCACAGAACGAGGCAGTTTGCCGCGCCTCGGGAGCACGTCCACATCTGAATCCTCATGCGTCCTCGGCTTGCCTCATACGCGTACGTGCTCAGATCTGTACCCGCCTTTACACGTAGAAGTGTTTAACTCGTGTAACTGTTTCATCATAAAGTTTTCCGTCCGAAGACTGGTTGGACGCGTACATCCATCCTTTCCTATCCTGAGCTAACCTATGCATTTCCCCAAAAGTTGAACATCCCTAACTATTTGGAGTCTAATCTGGGCCTACCCCTACCTCTTTTTATTCCCATCTTTGACTCTAGCATGTCGCGAACTAAGCCTTCGTGCCTGAGAAGGTGTCCTGCCGTCCTATCTCTCCTATTCCTTACTGTCAAACATTTTTTGTGTCGCAAGTTCCGTGGAAAAAATAATTCCTTTCTTCTCTAGATATTTAAATACAAATTTGTTGGTTGGGACGAAGTTATTGCTGTTGATTTTACTCGAACGGCAGAGTCAGTGCAAAAGACTGGGGCTGATCTAACGAAATGGGCCATGCAACAGGAAACTAAAGCTGATCTCACAGCTTTGTTCATGCCTCGTCAGCCGCCAATGCCAGTTACCGAAGCACAGCAATTAATGTTTGACTGGAATGAAGATTTGGAAGGAATGGAATCGATTGTATTAGAAGGAAAGAAATTTGTCAGACTTCCAGATGAGGAATTAGGTAAAGTCTACCTCTTTGCGACGTTTACCTTCATCATCAGTCGCAGTCGAACACATGCTTTACGTGGCAGAATATATTTTAGTGTTTTACATATTACAGCCGTATTTTTTGTTAGAATGTTCTGAAATTCTGATCGCAATTATCAAAATTTGAATCACTTAAACAGAAAAATTAAAACTCCCAAAGTTTATGGAAGTCCCTTTCCAAATTTCAGAACATTCATATGAAAAATGCAGCTATAACATGTAAAACACCAAAAGATGTTTTGCCATTTTGAGTGTGCAACTGACTGGGACAGAAGAGCGTGGTTAACACCCCTCTTAAGGAATCCACCTTGCTTTTTTTGTTATTTGTTTACATGAGTATTTTTATACAGGCCACTTTTATTCCATGGATTGTTACGTCTTTTTATGTCGTTACTGGATCCCTGCAGATGATACTAAAGAAGGAGAACCCCTGGAAGAAGATTTCCAGTGTGTGGTGTATTTCTGGCAAGGTCGAGAAGCCGGCAACATGGGCTGGTTAACATTTACCTTCACTTTATTGAAAAAGTTTCAATCCCTATTCAAAGATAAATTGGAGGTAGTTAGGACCTATCAGCAACAAGAAAATATGAAATTTATGGCTCACTTTAAACGGAAGTTTATTATTCATCAGGGGAAGCGAAAGCAAAAGAATAAAAGTGCCGTGGAGTTTTATCATTTGCGATCTAATGGAAGTGCATTGTATACTAGGCTGGTGAAAATAAAACCAGACGCATCAGCACTTAATTCCGCTTTCTGGTAAGTATTTCGTTTTATTTATGACCCAGTTATGCTACAAATATCTCGTGTGGCTTCATTTATTCATTTTAGAGAAAAATGGCTGGCTACTGTAAAAGTAGGTGGACGATGGAAATGTTATACTGCTGATTTCCAGAGTTAAATATTTTTTATGGTTAAGATTGACATTTTCCAAAATTAGACAAAGTATAATTTAATCAATCTAAACTATAAATATAAATCGGTCAAACCGAATACCTAAAATAAGGAAATTCAGCTAGTTACATTAATGCTCAAGTTCAGATGATAATCACAGTGTAAAGCATTACACTCTATAAAAACATTTGTGATAGGTCAATAGCATAATACGCTCACCGGCATAGAAAGTGGGACAAGGAAGATAAGTGTGAAATCTTCATTGCAATCCATATATGTATTATCATTGTTTAAAGATGTTATAGTTAGTCAGTGATATGCTCTTATTGGGAAACCGATTTAACAGACTCGCTAGATGGCAGCAGACGCGCTATTTCCCATTTATTTAAAAGTTATTGTAGCACGGATACGCACCTTTTACAGTGTTCAAATTGAAAATGTTGTTTCTATTCATTGTAGATGGCACAACAGTCGGTCGCGGCCTATCAACAAAGATCAAAGATAGATTTGTCTTTGTGAAACATAAATCAATATCCGAGCATAATACAGTGCGGTGTCTTTGAAGTATTTTAGATGCGTT
Organism: Xestobium rufovillosum; assembly: GCA_963966045.1. Classification (NCBI taxonomy): domain Eukaryota; kingdom Metazoa; phylum Arthropoda; class Insecta; order Coleoptera; family Ptinidae; genus Xestobium; species Xestobium rufovillosum. The sequence continues at coordinate 13,757,779 of OZ014500.1, forward strand.
TGGAGAACTCCAACCGTAACTGATTTATGATCGCGGCGTATATCAGTCGGTTTCACACATCAGGGTAGTATTATAAAATTTGAAGGGGCTCCACAATAAATTCTTTATGTTACTTGCAAAGGACAATACAGTAAAAGCTTCAAGTAGGAAGAAATTCCATTCAAAATTAATTCGCAGAAAAAGACTGGGCACGTCCAATTTATATTTTAGTTTTAGTTAGTACCTTTGGTATAATGGTATAAATGACTTTACCGTTTCTGAATTAACTGCAGTAATAAATAGGTGGATTTCTGAATTTAATTAAATCTTTCATTAACAAGATAGTGCAAAATACTTAAATTAATTTTGAGAATGGTTCTATCGTAGCAACGAAGCCGGTGTCAGACTTAAGTCTGTGTGACTTTTTTGAACAACCATGCCTTAATGTTTTATACTCTCTGTGCTTGCTGTATAGGTATCTATGAAATAATTGTACATTTTGAGTTTTTAACTTAATTTTGGTTTAAAAAAGTGTGTTAGTTATATCGTTCTCAATCCGACGCATGATGAAGATACCGTTGATAGACAAGGTTAGCAAATGGGAGGAAGTAAAAATAGTTAGAAAAAAGAAAGATATGTGGAAGACGATAATTAGTTAGTTCCCAACCTACTAGTGGCAGAGATAGGGATAAAATATAAAAATAGGCAAAGGTATGACCAGATTAGAGAATTAGACTACTGTTCGCAAATAGGATGTTCTACGTTTGGGGAAATACGTCCAATCAATCTTCAAACTAAGAATTTTGTTATGAGAAACTACTCTTATATCAAGATAAAATAACAACTGACTTTCAGTAACATTCTTATTATTTGTATTCCCTTTGAAATTTATTAACTATTTTAAGCCTAAATTGGACACATCCACAAACCTAAATACATCATGTATTATGTATACAATGAAATCAATTAAATGCGCACATATATCATCATTTGAAGTTATTTCTATGCGTATGATGTAAATACAACAATAACGCAGTAAATAATAAATATAGTTAGGCGACATAGGCACATTACAAAAATAAAACGGGGAGCAAAATGTTCCCTAATACTCGCCTGGTATTAACTCGGCGACGGACGAAAAAGAAAACGCCGCCTAGCCTGAGAATTTCTAATTACGTTTTTTACCCAACTACCTACCGTGTTTCGCAAATTTGCTTTTCGGTGGCTGGGTTTGAGCGTTGATTGAGAAGTCTTTCAAACCTGTAATAATATATGGTAGGTACTTCGTCTTATCGCTTCATAATTCTATCATTCACCCAGTATCTGTCATTTCCAACCTGTCACTATAAAGCCTTGGTTTTTAAGTCTGTCGCTGTTCGAACGGCAGAAAATTTTCAGTTTTTTGTTTGGTGTAACTTAGCAACAAACAAATTGGTCGAAAGACATTTTCCAGCGCAGTGTGTCGACGGAGTCCGTCGGCGGAAAATTCTTAAAAACCAAGGCGTCTCCCTCTAGGTATATACCCTCTAGGTATACCTATCTGACAAAATTTTCAAAGGAATGCCGGTAACGTAAAAAGTATATGCATATTGGGGGAAAATATCTTATACAACCTCACAGTAGATCAATTATTAAGGAATCCAAAAATGCAATCAATTACAAATTGTTCCATTAAAAAAAACAACGTTTGTTGCTGTACAGAAGGAACGGTACGAAGTGTATAAATGGAAATACATAATTTTAAAGTATGGAGAACTAAAAATAAGGACGAGTCTCTCATATAACTTTTCTCTCTGAAATGCATAATAAAGGCGCAAAACTCAGCCCCTGCACTGTTTGGACAGTCTGTATATTTACAAAACAAATATAGGTATATAAGATCATGGCAGTTATACAACTATAAATTTTAAAATAAAAATCTTCATTTGCTTTGTGTGTAAATATAATAATGATGTACCTACACTGGCGAGCATAAAATTAGGGTCACTTCAAAAATTCAACTTTTCTGGTTATTTATTGTATCTTTTATTGTAAATGGATTTCGTTGTATACATATCTCTAAACAGGAATGTTTTAAAAAGAAAACGTTTCATTTTCTAACGTTTTTATTGAAAATTCGCAAAGAAGCAAATTTTAACAAAATTGTCTTAAAATGTGTAGTGAGAAAAATGTTGGAATAAAATAACGAACTGTTAAAATTTTGACCTTTAATAATGAGTTTTTCCCCCCCGTGCATTTATGACAGCCTGGAGGCGATGTGGCATGCTCTCAATTAAATTACGGATCAAATTTTGGGGGATGTTATTCCACTCCTGTATTAGGAGCTCCCTAAGATCCTGTGCGTTTGTGGGAGACGGCGTATGACTTCGTACACGTTGTCCTAGCTCATCCCACACATGCTCTATGGGGTTCGAGTCGGGACTCTGTGCTGGCCAATCAAATCGCGTAATTTGAACCTCATCCAAATAACCGCTGACAATCCTTGCCACGTGGGGTCGAGCGTTATCATGCATAAAAGTTGCATTTTCTCCCAGAACCGTCATAAAAGGCATGACATGATTTTCTACAACGTCCGTTACATACCTATGCGCAGTTAGGGATCCATTGCCGATAAACACTAATTCGGTACGTGCGTCTGAAGAAATTCCTCCCCACACCATAACTGAGCCTCCACCAAATGGAAGTCGCTCATCAATACAAGCCTGGGCATATCTTTCTCTGGGTATTCGCCATACCCGCCGACGTCCATCCGACCCATTTAAACAGAAACGGGGCTCGTCTGAGAATAATACCCTCCCCCAATCGTCATTTGTCCATCCCAAGTGATCTCGAGCAAAGTTCAGTCTTGCATTTCTATGGCGACGGAGAAGTGGAGGACCCGTAGCCATTCTCCGACAAGATAATCCAACAGAACGAAGTCGCCTCCTAGCTGTCCATTCGCTAATGTTAACATTTCTGACTTCTTGGAGGAGATTTCGAAGCGAAACTGCCGTAGCGGTCCGATTTCGCAAAGCCATGGACACAAGAAAACGGTCATCCCTTGGCGTGGTGGTTCCTTTCCGCCCTGATCCTGGTCTTCTCGTCAGCCTACCAGTTTCCTGAAATCGTTGGGATACCCGCTGAACTGTAGAAAGACTTCCACCAACCGTTCTTGCCGTTACACGTTGCCCTCGACCATCTTGCAACAGCGCTATAATTCTGGCCGCCGTGACAGGATTTAAAGCCATTATAAGGAAATAAACAAAGACTACACTTTTCGACCGGCAAGTTATACACAGGAAAGTTAGTGAATAAATGAAGGAAATTGAAAAATAGACGCCGAGAAATAAGCTTCCAAGTAGCGCACCTGCAAGCATTTCCTAGAAATCGGAAATATTGAATCTTTGTTGTGCAAAAGAAACCACAAAAAGTTTATAACAGTTCTCAGAAATGCAAGTGTTCTAGCCTTCAAGAATTAATTAAATTTAATATTTTGAATTTTTAGAAAAATTGGCAATTTTCAAAGTGACCCTAATTTTATGCTCGCCAGTGTATATAGGTACGTAATGTACCTATCCTTCATTTTTGGATAAGGAAAATAATTAATTCCTGAAGTGTCAAGAAACCAAAAGCTGCGGCGGCAAAACATGCCTTTGAGCAAGAACTGCCGCGCCGACAAAGTACCGCGAAAACGTCTGCGGCGCCTATTGTATTTTTACTGGAGGGATTATATATCATTTTATAACTGGCTCAAAATACTAAGGCACCCGAGCGCCCTCAAACGGGTAATAGCGTAACTTCAACTCGGCCACCGCTTACCGACTTTATAGTTCGAAGACTCCAAGAAATATTACCAAAGAGTGTCTTAAAGAGCGCCATCTAACCTCTGCCTCACAAAGTAGAATTTTCTGCCTCCCAAAAGGTGTTTCTATTTTTACACACGGTATTGTCTAACCATAACATCTTTAAACAATGGTATTATGCCCAGCAAATCATTTTTCTAATAAAATAAGTTTGTTTATTAATGCTTTTTATCTAAAACAGCCTGAAATAATTTCAGGTTGTTATTGCAATAAATTCCTCAGATTTATTGCAACTTAAGCAATTCCAATAGATCCGCTGTTTTCGTTATTTCAAAACAATCGAGTCACGTTCTGTCATTCTGGTGTCAGAAACTCCATTTCTCTAATAATTAAATTAAATTCCGAACAAGCCACTTAAGTTGTGGCTTTGCAAGTTGGGTTCACCTATAGGCAAATTGCTGCAACTCTTCAAGTGAGCCGTTCTGCTGCACAATGGGCTGTTGTGCGCCACCAAGAAACGGGTGCCTTCAGAAGGAGACCAGGGACAGGGGCTAGAAGGAGCACCAAGCAGAGAGGTAATCGGTTTGTTGTTTTAAGATCCTTAAGAAACCGGCATCTTACAGCTGTCGAACTTAGAGATCAGTTCCAAGAGACCAGCAATGTGGATGTAAGTGAGTGGACGGTGAGACGAAGATTGAGGGAAGCCGGTTTGAGAGAATATCGACCAATGCTAGGATCAGAACTGCTGCCGCATTATCGAGTCGCGAGGCTAAGGTTCGCTCGTGAACACCTGAATTGGACATCTGAGATGTGGAGCCGAGTCCTCTTCAGTGACGAATCAGGATTTTGTTTACGGCATGTGGATGGTAGGATGAGAATGTACAGGCGACTGGGTGAATGAATTCAAGCTGCTCTGTTTACATTACAAGTTGCCTTTGGAGGTGGCTCAGTGATGGTGTTCATGAGCGAAACTTAGCCCCACAACTCGATGATGCGGGAGTATTGGTCGATACGCTCTCAAAACGGCTTCCCTCATTCTTCGTCTCACCACCCACTCACTTACATCCACATTCCTGGTCTCTTGGAACTGATCTCTAAGTTCGACAGCTGTAAGACGCCGATTTCGTAAGGATCTTAAAACAACAAACTGATCACCTCTCTGCGTGGTCCTCCTTCTAGCCCCTTTCCTGGTCTCCTTCTGTAGGCACTCGTTTCTTGGTGGCACATAACAGTCCTTTGTGCAGCAGAACAGCTCACTTGAAGAGTTGCTGCAATTTGCCTATAGGTGAACCCAACTTGATGCAAAGCCACAACTTGAGTGGCTTGTTCGGCACTTAATGGCATTTTTTAAACAAAATTCTTAACTTGATTGGTTCAACACCAAAATTGTCACTAAATAATTTTTCTTTGCCAACAATTAAATGCCAAATTTTCCATTTAAATTTCCTCGCATATATTCTGCAATACTGGTGTTTCAGTGCAATGAGACTATGAAATTTACCCCAATTTACCTTACTGTTTTAATTATCGAAAGTTAATATTCTTTTATTATGAATTGTTTATTTGTAACTTCAATTTTATTATTCGAACCGTTTGCTTGTTTGTAATCAATCCCAATTATCAATCTTTGCTTTCAGTTACATTTTAAATGTGCCATTTGAACAAGAAGACGAATCGGGCATAGTTTACGTTTGGATTGGATCCAAGACTGACCCGGATGAAGCTCGATTAATCGAGGAAATAGCCGAAGATATGTTCAATAGTCCGTGGGTCAGCCTCCAAGTTTTGGCAGAGGGTGAAGAACCTGATAATTTCTTCTGGGTTGGTCTAGGCGGGAAGAAACCGTATGAGACCGATGCTACTTTTATGGAATACACACGGCTATTCCGTTGCTCTAATGAAAAGGGATACTTCATTGTGTCTGAAAAATGTTCCGATTTTTGTCAGGACGATTTAGCAGACGATGATATCATGATTTTGGATAATGGGGAGCAAGTTTTCTTGTGGTTGGGAGCAAAATGCAGCGAAGTCGAGATCAAATTAGCTTATAAATCGGCTCAAGTAAGTAATTACATATTTAATTTGTCCGTGAAGAAGCTCAGTGGCAGTAGGACTGAAAGTTTATTATTTGCCCCAATATTTTTTTTATTTTTCTTAGTTGATGTCGTCTGAAGTTCAGTCTAAATCGTAATTTTTTATTTGACAGGTATACATTCAACATATGAGGGTAAAACAACCCGAAAGGCCAAGAAAACTTTTCCTTACCCTAAAAAATAAAGAGTCAAAACGGTTTACCAAATGTTTCCATGGTTGGGGTGCCCACAAGATAGCACCATTGTAATCAAACAAAAGTACTAACGTTGAACAGGTTTGTTGTACTTAATTAAAGTATTAATGTACACTATACCTTCGTAATTTATTAAGAAAATTTATTTAGCGTTCGTTTTTGATGTCTTATACATTTTTATAATTGATATATTTATTGAAGTTAATACATGTACTAACAACTGCCAAATACACCATTTATTAAGGGCAAGTCTATTCATATTTCCTGTCCTGTATGTAGGTAAATAATTAAAATAGGAATTCAGCTTGCACTACTAAGTGATTGGGGAAATTGGCGACAGTTTTGTCGAGGTCTCAAACATGTGTTCGTTGTTTATTGAGGATTATCGTTTAATAATAGATCTGCTTCATGCCATCTTGCCACGGTGCCCGAATCAAAGGTTTTTAATTTAACCTCAGGATATTGAATTTCGCAATGTGGCAAGCTCCAGGCACTCATTTTCTTCGGCTGGGTTGACCCAGAAATGAAAAAACCGTCGAATATAACCGCAGGCTCTACGCACTGAACACACACCACACTCAGTATTTGCAGTCTAGAGCTCTAACTGCTAGACTATCACACTTCTTATTATTACAAATAAATAATATAAGCAGTATTGATCAGCCCATGCCAAATATAATGCACTTACTTTAATTTTTTGCTTTAATGAGGTTAAGTGGAAGAACAACGATCAGATTGCCTGGCGACTGTAAGCTGAACTTCGCCTCTTCGAAGTATTGCATTTATACATTTTGTTTTGTGGCGGCTTCGTTTTGTTTTGGTTCTAGGTTTTTTGCATAACTAAAATGTACCGCTGCACTAAAATGATACCATACAAGTTCCCAAAGAATAAAGGAAAAACGCAAAGGTGTTACGAATTATGATCTGTGCGCAATTTCCGGTTATTTCTTAATTGTATAATTAAAAAATGAAATTTCGGTAGAATTCTGTATCATTTCGGTAGATAACATATAAAATCGGTAGATCTACCGAAATTTTGGTAGGGTTGGCAACACTGATTCAAGGCTGGGATTTATCAGCTGTTAGTCTATAAAATGCTGCCACCTATCGCCCAAAAGTGTGATTAGGATTATGCAAAATATATTCACAATCTATTATGATTGGTTTTTATCTATATGCCTCTTTCCTACAACTAGTCAAGAAGTATTCATTATACATTAAAAACAAAACCACCTGTGATACTTTTGGTGCTCATACTGTCAAGTTGGTTGCAGACAAGATCTCAGATCCTCTGACTGATATAAACTGTTGTCTCCAACAAGATGTCTTCCCGGATAGGATGAAAAATGCTATTGTCCATTTAAAAAAGGGGACAGAAATATATGTTCCAATTACAGACTTATCTCAGTGCTGCCGGTTTTCTCAAAAATATTTGAGGAAATTCTGGCAGGTAGAATTATAGCATTCTTCAACATTAATAATTACCTCGCTTAGGAGCAGTTTGGTTTTCGTGCAAGAAGAAGCACGACTGAAGCACTAAAAGCCTTTGTAACTTATATATGTGATGCAATGGATTCCCGAAACAATTGCTGTGCTGCACTCTGTGACCTGAGCAAAGCCTTCGACTCAATGAATCATCAAATATTTCTTATGAAGATGGAACACTACGACTTCCGAGGGTCATCCTTAAATTTGATATCTTCGTACCTGTTCAACAGAATACAACAGGTCTATAGCCAGGGCACCCTAAGTCATAGTCTACCCATGAGGAGGGGAGTGCCACAAGGCTTGCTTCTGGATCCGACTTTCTTCATAATATCCTTGTCTATCATATATACTAGTCTGCTAATCCAATGCAATTTGTTGGAAACCGGTTTTTGGACGCCACGTATTTTAGTTCTGGACGCAGCTGGTTAGATGGGGCTTAGTAAACTTCCAGTTTTCAATCTGCTATCGTGGTCGTGGCACTTTAGTTGATTTTATTGTTTAACAGATGGCAGGCACGGCGATTTTAATTCTGGGGTGATGCGAGACGGCGCCGGCCGGCACGACGGGACGTTGCGGAATAAGATATCAAATAAGCTTTTATGTTCTTGGAATATGCGATTAAAATTATTCTAAAAATTGGAAATTATAATACTTTACTAAACTAGATAAATTGATAAATACCTATATACCTAGTTTGAGGATATGGATGCAATAAACAGTACATAAATATGACTAATTCTTGTAAAAAATTGAACAACGAAGAATGAAAAACTATTCAGTAAAACTTCACAATAAACTAAAATCTTCACTTCTTACAATGAAACAAAATATAACTATACAGGGTGTTAACAATTAGCGGGGCAGTATTGACAGCTTTTTTATTTTTGGAGCCACGATTCCTGTTAAATGACCATACTAGTAGTATTTCTTAATAGATTACGGTCTCGAAAACAGAAAAACAATTATTGAACATCAGGTTTTCGAGTTATATGCAAAAACAACTTTTTCAAAGGGAACGCTCTATATATTTTTGCGTATATTGGGAGAGAGAAAGATATTCTTAACAGAAAGTCTTAATTAATGGCTACCCTAAAATTTAAAATAAAGATGTTTTAAGCCATTTAAAAGTAAAACACTAAGTACATCTTTTACACTAAACCAAAACAGGCCGAGGAACAAGGCAAGTGTCGAAATCAATAAATAATCTTTGTAAATTTTTATTAGTAGGTACTTATTGCTGTTTAGTGAGTTTTCGTATTATTTTCGTGACTAAATCGACATCTTCACCATGCTGTTTACTCTTGTAGAAAACTGGGACACGTGTGATTTGGCAAGCTTATAAAAAATGAATTTCGATCTATCGCATGCTACGCCGAATTATTTCTTGGACGGGAATAGCCGATGCAAAGAAGGATGGAGAAAAAGGCGGAAGAAATATTAGGAGAAGATCAGTTCGGATTTAGGCGAAATAGAGGAAAGAGGAACGCGCGAAGCCATTCTAGCTTTACGAGTAATTATAGAAAAAACGATAGAAAAGAGAAAGAGCATCTATATAGGATTTGTAGATTTAGAAAAAGCCTTCGACAACGTAAAATGGGGGAAGATGTTCGAAGTGCTGAGAAAGGTAGGGATGAAATATAGGGACAGAAGAATAATACATAATCTCTACAAAGAGCAAAAGGCAGTTATAGAATGTGAGCAGGAACGAAGGGAAGTAGATATCCGGAAGGGAGTGGAGACAGGGATGTGCATTGCCACCTCTAGTTTTCAACTTATATATCGAAGATGCGATTAATATTGTTAAGGACAGAACAGCCTCAGGAATTAATGTACAGGGTCAAACTATTAACTTGCTCAGATTTGCGGATGATATAGCAGTGTTAGCATCTAGCAAAGAAGAATTAGAAGCGGCTTTGAATGAAATAGAAGCAGTTTTGACACAGGGCTACGGCATGAAAGTCAATAAAAAGAAAACTAAAATTTTGGTATGTAGGGGATGTGAAAATAGAACTAAAGTTGACATACAAATAGGAAATGAGAAGATAGAGGAGGTCGCGGATTTCTGCTATTTAGGAAGTAAAATAACTCAAGACGGTATTAGGGCGCAGGGTCGAGTTGCATTTAACAAAAAGAAACAACTGTTATGTTCGAGAACGGTTAATATAGAGATTAGAAAGAGACTCTTAAAGTAGTATTTATGGAGTACGGCATTATATGGGTGCGAAACTTGGACAATAGGAGAAGCGAATCGAAAAAGAGTAGAAGCGGTTGAAATGTGGTGCTTACAGACGCATGATGAAGACACCTTGGATAGATAAGGTTAGCAATAGGGAAGAATTAGAAAGAGTTGGGGAAAAGCGAAAGGTATGGAAGACAATAAAGAGTAGGAGAGATAGGATGGTAGGACACCTTCTAAGACACGAAGGAATAGTTCGCGACATGTAGAGTCAGAGATAGAAATAAAAAGAGATAGGGGTAGGCCTAGATTAGACTACTGCTCTCAAATAGTTAGGGATGTAGGATGTTCTACTTTTAGGGAAATGCGTAGGTTAGCTCAGGATAGAAAAGAGTAGATGTACGCGTCCAACCAGTCTTCGGACTGAGAACCTTATGATGATGATAAGAATAGCCGAACCGGATGTGCGTCCTAAAATTATACAGGAAATTAAGAAACAAAACAGATATTTTTGTACAGAAGAGGAGGAAAAAGATTTAATTTGGGATGCACAAACGGGCCTTAAGTACCTAGGTACATAGCTGTATACAGGGTGATTCTTCTAAAGCGCACATTAGAAAATTTTCGTCTTCTACTTATGTTAGAGCTATGAAACTTGGAACCTAGCCATAATCGACGATTCCGAGACGAAATTAAATATTTATAGGAAGACGTCACTCTTAAAAATGACGGAAGTAGACGCCATCTTGAATTCGGTCATTTGAATTCGGCATTTAATTCTGAGTACAACTAACCAAATTGTCACTACTTATCTGTAATACTTTGACATATGCCACATTTTCTCTTCAAATTTGCAGATGCAAGGGTTCATTAAAAAATTGATATTTCTTGAACCGCTGAAGATAAGTCGATGATTTTTTTTACTTCGATTCCCTAAGCTCCAAGGAATGTTTTGATTGATAACCAAGTAATAACGAGTTTGCCAGCGGTTGCTACAATTTTTTGAATACGGGTATTTGCAGTTTTTGAGTAAATTGGTGTCAAAAAGTATGACAGATAAGTAGTGCCAATTTGGTTAGTTGTACTCGGAATTAAATGCCGAATTCAAATATGAAATCAAAATGACCGATTGTCATTTAAAAAACAAAGATGGCATCTACTTTCGCCATTTTTAAAAGTGACGTCATGTAAATATTTAATTTCGTCTCGGAATCGTCGATTATGGCTAGGTTACAAGTTTCATAGCTCTAGCATAAGTAGAAGTCGAAAATTTTCTAATGTTCGGTTTAAAAGAATCGCCCTGTATATGTAGTGTTTTCAATGGCTCAGATCTTCTTTATTCCACATTTCACGAAAATTATTAATTATTAAGGCTTATTTGTTAAGAATTTCTTTCGCTTTCAAAATATGTACGTACATATATAAAAATATACAGGTTGTTCAATTAAGAAAAGGTATTTTTGTTGACAACGCGAAAACCCGAAGTTCAATTACTTTTCTGATTTCACGTCCTGGAATCTGCGTAAAAAATTTAGTAAAAATACTACTAGCATGGGCGTTTGCCAAGGGGGGGGGCTGCCCCCCCCGGCTTTTGGTACATAATGAAATATGGTAGGTACTATATTGCTATAATGAAAACCAATAAATTATATGCTAAGAAATTTTGGAGGCGACGCCCATGACTACTAGTTTGTCCATTTAACCGGAATCGTAGCTCCAAAGGTAACAAAGTTACCTAGTAATAGTGCCCCGTTAATAATTGTGAACATCCTGTATATGAAATCTAGAATAATTTATTATTGCAGTTTCCTATATTTCGACTGTCATTAAATTTTCGGGGCACTTTTTCCATATCAACGTTTTTTGTTCGCTCTAGGGGGAGAGGGGGGGGGGGGCTACGGACCTGTCTGTATGGCATGGTTGTTCAATCCCTATAAGTTAACGCAGGAAGTATTTCTTAATTATTTTGTACTTCATGCACCTTTGCACTACAAAGTCGCTGTTTGAACACTGCACACTTTCTTAAAATTTGTTTAGTGTAGGGAAATCCTTTTTTGACAGACCATTAAAATGTACAATTTTTTGATTAATTTAATTTTTTCGGTTTACTTACTGTCTTTATTATAGTAACCTTGATTTAGCTTGGGTTTTTCTATGCTTGCTAACTCAACCGTCTACCCTTACGCGCGTCTTCAATTCGCTGGAATAGCATAGTATAAACGGTATAAATCATCTTCGTTAACATGGTCTCGTGCCATCAGGAAACTGCTTAATTCTCATAGTCCGACGGCTATATCTGTTCCACTATCTCATAGAAAGAGAAACCAAAAATCTCTATTTAAACTTACTTTTTTCCTGGAAATAAACAATCATGTTCTCATTCTTGCCTTGATCCCTTTTGGGCATTCCTTTCCACATATTGCTTTTGTTTGGTTTTAACAAAAATGTCCCTTGAAATGCTTTTCGAATAGGTAAAAGTAAGAATTAACCCAGCCATTTATTTGAGCGGCTCTGACATTCAACCAAAACCGTGCCGCTCCTCTCAAATTAATTAATTTTCATTTTTGTTGATTTTGTAAATTAAGTATGTACCTATTTATTTGTGGAACAGGAGGCCGATATTTGCCAGCACCCGGTTTTTGAAGTTCCCAAAGATATAAAATATCTGTTCTGTTATAAAGTAATAAAAATGACTAGAACATTTAAATCACATTGCTTGCCGGCTGTCAACTATATACATAATTTATTAGTTGAAAGGATGGCGGCGGTGTCTTTTGATCACCCAAGTGCAAGAAAACCGACGACCACCTGCTAATGCGAAACTCTTGTTCGCCATCTGCAATGAATAGATTTAAAACATCTCTTCTCAAACTGCCAAAGAAGGTGCGTATCTATACTTTTGAAACTCAAAACCATTCCAGATCGCGCTTTGTCTGCCATCTAGCGGAAATGTGAGTACTTCTTTAAAAGGCGTCAAGGTTAATAGACTTCATAATGTATATAAACAAGGATAATATATATGAATGATTTACCTTCACATCTTCAGACTATATCAATTCTTTATGCTGATGACACAACAATCCTATCTCTCGACCTGGCCAGGATACGGTTGAAAGAAAACTTCGTTGCAGCCAAGAACTGGTTCTCAGCCAATGACCTACTTCTAAATGAAAATAAAACAACACAAATCACATTCACTCTGGATCGCTGGAGGCAGAGGGGTGAGGCTGTCCGTTTTCTGGGCATCCAGATTGACCCGTGGCTCTTTTGGGAGCCCCAGATTACGGCTCTGTGGGCCAGACTTGCAAGGGCTACCTTCTGCATAAAGAAAATAAAACAGACAGTGAGTTTCGATGCTGCCCTGACTGCATATTATGCTCTGTTCCACTCATCCATGACATATGCGATCAAAATTCTTCTTCAGCAAAAACGTGCCATCAGAAACCTTGAAGGAGTTAACAGCCAAACTTCCTGTAAGCCATTATTCGTCAAGTACTGCATACTTACCTGCCCAGCTGTTTACGTCCTTTAAACCATTCTATCAATTCATAAAGTAGCTATTGCACTCCCGAAGCACTCGGACGTACATAATTACCTCACGAGAAACTCCCAACTCCTTATCCCCCCCAGACCCAGATTGACTGCCACGCAAGCCAGAAGCACAGCCATCAAACTATACAACACCTGTCCCTTATCTTGGAAATCTAAATCGCTACACTTATTGGGAAGGGACCTTACAAGATATCTTAAGAAGAACCCTATCTGCCATTTTGAAGAGTTCCTGAGCATGAACCTCACCGTAATATAAGTAGTACCTATCTACTATTGTAAATTTTGACATGTACTTTCCTTGTTTTTTCTTTTCTTTGTTCTATGGACGCTGATGTGTACATATCTTGAATAAATATCTAAATATCTATCTATCAAAAAGTTCAGATGGAACCCCTACAGCTTGGAATTTTCAAGGTTTGTTGCTTTGGCGGCAACGGAATAAATCTGGGAGGATTAGTCGGCGGTCCTATCTTTGAATTATTATTTACTATTTAGTACTAAGAGAATAGACTGAAGGGTCAGCACCATCTGTATTGCAATGGCCACACTACTACTAGTAATAAATGTCCAGTTTACTGTACATTTCGGCTAAATGTGCACAAAATGGAGAAATTACAATATAATTTTTATTCCAACACGGCGGTTCAACCAAGTACATACCTATCAAGACGTTCTTTGTCGAAAATGAATAACGAATAATTAGCTTAGATAACCCTACTTTCTAATTACGATAAATATGTGTACAAATGGTAAAAAAAGTGTCGAGTTTATGATGGATTTTTCAATAATTTGAGAATTTATTTAAGGCGACTGAAAAATATTAGGTAGGTACTATAAAAGTAGTGAGGGTCTCTATGTTGATAAATCTTTTTTTTTATTTAATACCCTATCTACTTTAATTTTAGAATGGTGCTGGAATAAAAATGTGTCTACATGTCCCGTTTTTAATGCTCAAATTCCGCACCCTTAAATATCCATGTAAATATGTGATCATAATATACCGCTGCTATTATAGTGGAGTAAAATCTGTCCGAAATTATGTGGTTTATCAAAATGGAGGTATAACTAAATGAGACCTTTACCATTTTATAGAGCATAATTTATGCCATCCGAACTGAATTTCTACAACTTCTTTTAATAGGGCTCAATTTTATAAAATAATTTTTTCCCGCCGGAGAAGTCATTCACAAAATGGGTTCTTCAAAACATACATATATCGTATTCTTAAATCAACGATTTTTAAATTTTAGTCAATTATGTACTTAAAAGTCGGAGAACAACAAAACTTCGCAAATTTCCAAAACGTAAAACCTTTTTGAAACAATGAATTCCCAAAGTTGCCACTAGCAAATCTGTGCATTGATAATTTTACCGAAAGCTGCTTTGTTAATTACTGGAAATCTATAAATACAGGGTGATTCACGGAGACGGTAGGTTAGACGTTTTTCAGAAACGGCAGCGAATTAAAATCTGAAAATTTGCACACAAAAGTTCTTGGCTTAGACCATTCTAATTAAAATATTTTCAACGCACGACAACTTGCGGCTATACCGGAAACAAGTACCTACTCTCTTATTTTAAATGGAATGCCCACATTTTTATTACGGATTTAAATTTTTGGTCGAATTTTAAGGTCACCTTAGCAAAACATCATATGTGTAAAGTGAACTCTCTTCAAGATATTAAACGTTAAAAATCGTAATTTTTCAAAATTTCATCAATTATAACTTGGAGATAGTATGAAATAAAGAAAAAATTTACATGTCCCTATCCTAGTTTTTAATTTTCTATCTATAGTCCTAGCGGTTAACAAAAAAACCCTGGAAATTGTGTTAAAAGCATGAAACTTGGTAGGCAGCTTAAATAGGTCAAATTAAGAGATTTTGCCCTCAGTACCCAAAAAAATACCCCGTAGGAGCAGCTCGGGGGCGGAACATATTCCAAGGGGCTTGAATTTCAAAAATAATTAAATAATAACCAATGTGGGCAAGTAATATGTCATTTTATATTGATTTGATATCGCTGAAGTCAATTCAAACCATATTTTATTTATAACTATAAAATTTTCAAAATGGCGGCCAAATTTCCAATTTTAATTCAAAATTTTGTTAAATTCGCTAATATTAAAAAAAAATGTAAAATATATAACATTTTTATTTAAATTGCAGGCTCTTCACCTGTTCTAATGATATTTTTTGGTATCCCCAAAAATTTCAAAATGGTTGCCATTTTTGAAAGAAAAATTTATTTGCAGTATCTATACTCTGTTGGATATGGATGGACGAACTGAGGGCATTATAGAAATTTAATTCTTTGTATCTCTTTTTATTTAACATGTCGACAATTTGTTTCTGAAGATAACTATACCTACGTACAGGGTGTGTCACGACGAGTTCCTATTAGACGTTTGTAGAGAAGCGCTCACAATAGAATTCTGAAAATTTGTAATATCACGTTTGCAAATATTCTCTATTTAATGAAAATAATGGGAACTTAATCCAACTTCCGCCTATACCGGAAGTGGCACTTCACTTCCTTATTTTAAATAGAACTAATACCTAATTTTTTACACTTTCCTGTTCTCCATAAAATTTTAGATGGACTTTATGAAACATAAATAACCTCTAAGTGTCAAAATTTCCAAGATATATGCGAGTTTTCAAATTTCTTTACAGTTGCAGGGTCCTCTTTGGCGTCTGCGGCAAAAGAAACAAATTCAAATCGAAACAATTGCCGGCGGTAGCATTAATGACAAAGGTCTAAATTAAAGTTCAGTGCACTTAAAGTTTGAAAATACTACGCACAGTGATTAGGATGCGACATTAAACTGAGAAATAAAAATATTGCCAGAACTCAACAAAATTAAATGCACTTTTTGGATTCTACGGAAAATTTTAGTTGGAGTCGATATAAATCCAAAAAGTGCATAAAAAGGGGGCGTTCCATTTAATTTTGTTGAGTTCTGGCAATATTTTGATTTCTCAGTTTAATGTCAGATCCTAATCACTGTTCGCAGTATTTTCAACCTTTGAGTACACTGAACTTTAATTTAGACCTTTGTCATTAATGCTACCGCCCGCAATTGTTTCGATTTCAATTTGTTTCTTTTGCCGCAGACGCCAAAGAGTACCCTGCAACTGTAAGAAAATTTGAAAACTCGCGTATATCTTGGAAATTTTGACATTTAGAGGTTATTTATGTTACATAAACCGGAAAGTGTAAAAAAATTAGGTATTAGTTCTATTTAAAATAAGGAAGTTAAGTGCCACTTCCGGTATAAGCGGAAGTTGGATTAAGTTGCCATTATTTTCATTAAATAGAGAATATTTGAAAATGTTATATTACAAATTTTCAAAATTCTGTGTGGTACTGGACCGTTTGAACCACTACTCCTCGGGCAAGTAAGCCGCCAGGCTTTGAATTATATAGAACTAAATCCAGATTTTGGGTACTACGAGATCTTATACGGGATGCTACCACAAACATATCGACGGGTTTGAAACATCCTTAGATCTCTACCAGCAGTAGTCGTATGTATGTCAGAAGTTTTTCAATATTGCATGTTTCGAATGTGCATGGAAAACTGTAGACTACTGGTTTCGTCATTTCGAGACTCATCAGTACGGTGCTTTGCCCTACACACTCGAACCATACAATACTGCTTGCTGTATACTTACACGCTTGGTGCAAGGATTAGCAAGAGCTAATTATTAGCCGAATTATGCGCTTCTCCATAAACGTCTAATAGGAACTCGTCGTGACACACCCTGTATGTAGGTATAGTTATCTTCAAAAACAAATTGTCGACATGTTAAATAAAAAGAGAAACAAAAAATTAAATTTCTATAATACCCTCAGTTCGTCCATCCATATCCAACAGAGTATAGATCATCATCATCATAAGGTTCTCAGTCCGAAGACTGGTTGGACGCGTACCTCCACTCTTTTCTATCCTGAGCTAACCTACGCATTTCCCTAAAAGTAGAACATCCTACATCCCTAACTATTTGAGAGCATTAGTCTAATCTAGGCCTACCCCTACCTCTTTTCATTCCTATCTCTGACTCTAGTATGTCGCGAACTATTCCTTCGTGTCTTAGAAGGTGTCCTACCATCCTATCTCTCCTACTCTTTATTGTCTTCCATACCTTTCGATTTTCCCCAACTCTTTCTAATACTTCCCTATTGCTAACCTTATCTATCCACGGTATCTTCATCATGCATCTGTAGCACCACATTTCAAACGCTTCTACTCTTTTTCGATCCGCTTCTCCTATTGTCCAATTGTCCTATTGTCCAAGTATAGATACTGCAAATAAATTTTTCTTTCAAAAATGGCAACCATTTTGAAATTTTTGGGGATACCAAAAAATATCATTAGAACAGGTTAAGAGCCTGCAATTTAAATAAAAATGTTATATATTTTACTTTTTTTTAATATTAGGGAATTTAACAAAATTTTGAATTAAAATTGGAAATTTGGCCGCCATTTTGAAAATTTTATAGTTATAAATAAAATATGGTTTGAATTGACTTCAGCGATATCAAATCAATATAAAATGACATATTACTTGCCCGCATTGGTTATTATTTAATTATTTTTGAAATTCAAGCCCCTTGGAATATGTTCCGCCCCTGAGCTGCTCCTACGGGGTATTTTTTTGGGTACTGCGGGCAAAATCTCTTAATTTGACCTATTTAAGCTGCCTACCAAGTTTCATGCTTTTAACACAATTTGCAGGGTTTCGGCCAAAATTGTCGTTAACCGCTAGGACTACTAATGGGCCTGGAAAATACTGCATCCTGATTGGCAACTTTTTGTCATTTTTTGACCAATCAGGAGGTAGTATTTTCCAGACCCTTTAGATAGAGAATTAAAAACTGGAATATGGACATGTAAGTCATTTCTCTTTATCTCGTACCGTTTCCAATCTATAATTGATGAAATTTGAAAAATGACAATTTTTAACGTCCAATATCTCGAAGAGGGTGCACTTTACACATATGATGTTTTGCATAAGGTGATCCTAAAATTCAACCAAAAATCTAAATCCGTAATAAAAATGTGGGCATTCCATTTAAAACAAGAGAGTAGGTACTCGTTTCCGGTATAACCGGAAGTTGTTGGGCGTTGAAAATATTTTAACTAGAATGGTTTAAGCCGAGAATTGTTGTGTGCAAATTTTCAGATTTTAATTCGCTGCCGTTTCTGAGAAACATCTAACCGACCCTCTCCTTGAATCACCCTGTATACATACATATGGAGCCTATATTGTAGATAAAAATACAGAAAAGTTTTTAAAGAAAAATTCAGCTGCTCTACACACAGTAGATGGATCAAGAACTTTGATGTAAATTCACTATGAATTCTAAATAAGTTAACCCCATACGCCAAAAGACAGTGACACAGTAATCAAACTGTCACTGTCTTTTGGCATGTGGGTTAACTTATTAAGAATTCATACTCATAATTTTGGAGAAATTGAATTTTTAATGTGCTCCATTTTTATGGTTGCGACTAACCTGGGGCATGGCTGCTTGCCAATATTTACCTTCACGCACCTAATTAAAAAAATAACATGATTAACATATATATGTACCAATAAACTTTTATAGTAGAACCATATTCAGAAAGCCGGCCATTTTCAAAATATTATTTTTCGAAATTTTCCAGCTTTGCATCATAGAAACGATGATGGAAAATGTGAAATTCTTCACCAATAAGAGTATCAGCACATAAATTTGAAACAAATACTACTTTTATTTAACAATCAACACATTCATCACAGGATACTTTTAAAGAAATCAATTTCCAAAACATTTGAAAAAATACAATAGATAAACATAACATAAATAAGGATTTTGTAAAATAAAATTAAAACTGTTAAGCCCTCGTCTTGAGATAGCAGTATTACCAAAGGATAATACTATTCTCTGTACATCAAGATGAGAATCTAAGTTGTCACTAACAATTCTACTCCGTAGTAAAATGCTAAAACAAATTCTTCGATCTGGAAAAGCAGCAAGCCCATATATAACGCCACAGCACGATCTGAGAGCAGTATTTATGTAATTTAATATGATGCAGCATATTTAGTCATCATCATCGTCATCATCGGATGGTACAAACAGATCATTTTCTTCTAAGAAATTTGCTATATTTTTACTAATTGCTGCTCCGATCAATAATCCAGATATCACACTAACAAGCACTCCCACCATCCCAAATGGTGCTTTCTGTGGTTCAGGCAATATACCACCAGTACGAGTCGTTACTTTATTTCTTCTAATATTAAATATTTTCGCATCACGGTTTTGACATACGAAAGTTCGCTGTTTCATTATTCGTACCAAACTCATTGTGCTGGAAACATTAAAAAAACATAAATTGGTATAAAATTATTGAACACTACAAGTTATTCCAAATTCAAACAGCCAAGTGTGTGTATTCAAATAGCAAGGCCTAACTTTTACACAAATAAATTCCTTGCTGATAAAATGCAAAAAAAATTAATTTGATTTGGTTCAAAAGTTTTATAAATCCATGGCTATACCTACCCCTCTGTATAAAAGAGAAACATGGACTGCAGAAATGACCCTCCCTAGTTGTATGAGAATTGGGAATTTTCAGAATCCAAGAGAAAAAGGGCCAAAAGAAGGTAATGTGGAATAAGTGGACCAGGTGGATCACAAAAGCCAACAAACAATAGGGATGCAATACAAATCAACAGAGGAACAACAATATATGAGTGTTTTACATTTTCTTAATGAATTTACCCTTATTAAGACTGGTCATAATCCAAGTTTATAATAAGTTAGGAAGGAATGCAACTTCTGTGTTTTTCAGAGCTATTCCTAAATCATTTGATTAATCAATTGATTAATATTTTCCTACATTATTCATGTTTAAATTGTTAAGACAGTGTGGCACCATTACAATGTTCCGTAGAAATTATTGTTTTTCGAGATAGCTGAAAAAGAAACAGAACATTCCTTTTTGTTGCTTTTGTCTAATTAACTTTCTGCTTAAATTTTTCTTTTTTTGTTCTTAATTTTTGTGTCGTAATTAGGGCTGCAAGTAATAAGAAAAAAATATCGAATATCGATAATGAGAATATATTGATGTTTCAGATAATATCGAAAACATCAATAACGATATTACATACCAAAATATCGATATTAAATTGTTGAACTTCAGAGAAACCTTAAATTGCAGCGTTCTAGCAAAGTTATTAATCATATTCATAATATCGCGTATCTATACTATTGATACCATCAATATATCGATAACATCTGGCAGCACTAGTGATCATCAGTGTTGGCAAAATAAACTAAATATATATACATATATATATATGTTATCATAAATATACACTTAGAAGTAACAGTCGTAGGTATTTGTTAATATTTAAATCAAATGGTTTAGGGGTATTCGACTGGGAGTTATTAGATAATAGATTTATTGATTGCCATTTGGGATTACAATTCATACCAAACAAATAAACATAAATGAATAGAACAAGCAAAAAATAAATAAATAAACTCCTTCTCACAATTCCCATTTAAGTCTATTTAACCCTCCCTCTCCTTTCTCCCCCTCTGTATCCATTCCATCCACTCCTCCCCTCTTCCACCTTCCTCCAGTATGATCTCCACTCCGACCCGTTCCGCGTTCCCTCTCTACCAGCACCTCTCTAACACATGTTCCCATGTCTCCTCCTCCGCCCCACATACCCTGCACAATCTTCTGTCATCACTTTCCCAATACCTCCCACCTCTCATCTCATTCCCCAATCTAAACCTTGCCATCCTTATTATCTTCTCTTCCCTTCCCCTGCTTCGCAGATATCTCGGCAGTCCCGCTGTTCTTATTTCCTTATATTTGCTGTTATATCTCGATTGTCTTATCTTCTCTTCCTTATCCTGCACTTGTATTTGTCTGTCTCTCTCCTCTACCTCCCCCACTGTGTTCCATCCTGCTGTTCTCAGGTTCTCCACTTCTTCTGCTGCATAGCCACGCTCCTGGTAAAATTTCTCTCGCCTCTCCTCCCATTTCGATTTTTCTCTTCCTCCCTTCCGTCATCCAGAAGGGCATCCATAACATATAAATACCGAAACTACATTTTGAGATCACTTTCGTTAAGAAATTTGTGGATGATCTTGTTTTGGCTGTTCCGCCTGATGGTATTCCTGAGATTCTAGAGGTCTTCCAATCTTTTGATCCACACATTAGGTTCACAGTGGAAAGAGAAACTGAATTTGCTGTCCCTTTTTTGGACACGACAGTGATTAGAACTGCCAATAAAATTATACTTAATTGGTATCGAAAACCTACAGCATCTGGTAGATTCATAAATTTTCATTCTGAACATGGTATGGGGGTCAAAATTAATGTTATCAAGCAAATGAAACAAAGAATACAAAGAATCAGTCACCCATCGTTCCATCACGAAAATTTAAAGAGATTGTGCGGGTTACTTATTGAAAACTCATATCCCAAACAGTTGATAAAGAAACTACTTTACAGCACTGCAGATTATGAAGAAGTCATCCAAAACAATCCAATAACATCTACGTCCCATACACCTCCAAACAATTCCATAACCCAACCTGGGAAAGTCGTATATGCTACATTCCCGAGGATATACAATTTAACATCTAATATCTTAAAAATTCTAAAATCTCGCTTTCTGTAAGTGATATAGGTATTTATTCATGGTAATTTAATGAAATTATTATTTGCTCATTACATTGTAGACGCCCTGACGAAGAAATAAAATATTTCGGAAGCTTGGCAAGAGAATAAAGAGTGTTCTTTAATAACTCCCAGTTGAATACCCCTAAACCATTTGATTTATATATATGTTATCTATATCTATTGTTATTAAATTATAATGATATTGTCTTTGTAAACATCGATATCCCTGAAATATCGGTTTTATTACATATCAAGAATATTGAAATATCGAAGATATCTACAGTATGTCCCCAAATTGGGTTTCAAAGAGATTATTTTTAACTTCTCAACAAAATTACTCTTTATAAAAAACGCGTTCTGGGGACCGAACTGTCAAGTCGACGGTGTACCCAATCACACTGTGCCACGCTGGATGTTGTCGAGCACAAAACAGTCATTTGTCGAGTGCCAGTGTCACAGTATGTTTAAGCGAGCAGAAAGCCTACAGTAATATTTATAGTGGGTGTATCTAATCGGTATATACTTGGGCCGCCAAACATCCGGAGCGATCACCCTGCAAGAACGTGCTCTAGGCAGGACCACTATCAATTTAGGACAACCGAACCGCAGTGATGCACTTTCTTTAGACCGAACGAAGTCGCATCACTCCAATTCGGTCGTCATAAATTACTATTGGCCCCACTACAGCACGTTCTTGCAGAGTGATCACTCCATCTGTTCAGCGGCCCAAGTATAGAATAGAATAGAATAGAATAGAATAGGCTTTATTTCCCAAAGGTAATACGAAAAAATATACACATAACAAAACAAAAGTAAATTTACAATATGCACATGCGTATTACACAGAAGTGCTTCATAAAGAAGCCTTAAGGAAAAATAAGATTCGAGGCGAAGAAGTGCGAGACAAGTTCCAAATAATTATTGGGGGTTTCTTTGAAACGTAAATTGAAAATATTCATTTAGGGTATAAAATGGATTATCTTGTAATAAGGCTTTTAATTCTCTTTTGAAAGTATTTAAGTTTCCTATTTTTTGTAATTTACAAGGTAAATGGTGATATATTTTAATTCCTGAGTACAGCGGACCTTTGCGATTAATATTATAATCATAGTGGGGTAGTATTATTTGATTATTTTGACGGGTATGATGAGAATGTACATCTGATTGGACGAGAAATTGATGTCTTTTTTTATAAATATTAATAGAAAGTTTGTAAATGTATATATTAGTTAACGTTAAAATTTTTAATGTTTTAAAATATGGCCTACATGATTCTCGTGAATTCAGATTGCACAATGTACGAATTGCCCGTTTTTGTACTATGAGAGCACTTTGAGAATCCCTAGAATCACCCCAGAACTCAACCCCATACTGCAATAAACTGTAAAAGTAAGCATAATAAACGGTGAGTGCAGCATCATAGCCTAAATTGCGCCTAATAGAAGATATTGCAAATACGGCAGTGCCCAGCTTCTTATTCAGCTCGCGTACATGTTGCTGCCAGGTAAGCCTTTCATCAATGTGAATTCCAAGAAATTTCGTACAATTAACCAGTTTTATTTCATTAATTTCATCTTTTAGTGTCTGCATATTAATCTTACCCGATGTACTAGTTTGATGAAAAATGACAAAGTTAGTTTTGTTGCGATTCAAAATTAGTTTGTTTGCATAGTGATCAAATTAATCATGCACCTGTCAAGTAAGCCAGTCCTAATGAATTTGACTTAAGACAAAGTAATAAAATCGTAGAAGAGAGAGAAAACGAATGCCAAAGCAGCCTGCTGCCGAATTTGGAATGTAGTCTTTCAGGTAAAAATAAATTAAAATACAATAACAAATGACATGCATACCTGATAAATGTGCCTATATTTATTTACAGCTAATAGTGGTAATTCTTACTATTAAATTAAAAGAACTGTTAATAAAAGCTAAAACTCAATCCTAAGTTGACAGCACACTAGCAAAGCAAATATCAAAAATTAAAATTAGGTCATCTGTATCGCGCAGAACTTAGGCACATTGACTGACAAGTTTGGTGATTATCAGGGGCGACTCGTCCTATCGCCTGAGAATTTCAAATTTCCAGTTTCATAACACACTACAAAAGTGGCGCGTCGCAAACGTCAAATTTTCATTCTAAACAAAACAAAGCCATATGCTACCTGACGTTTTAACCTAACCTCTGCAATATAATTATAGTCGTTTTCAAGTTTTTACACGTAAGCCCAACACACCAATTGAAAATGAACTGTTTTCACTGCAAAACATCCATAATTATATTACAAAAACTAGTTTAAGACGTTGTAAATAATATCGATAACGTCAAATGGCACGTTCTTTTGTTTTGTTTGGAATGAAAATCTGACGTATGACGGAGGCACTTGTGCACTACACAAGTGGCTCGTCAAAACTGTTACTTTACATTACAAACAAACATCTTCACTGCAGCACTAACCAATCAAACGATATTTATAAAAATAACGGAATGGAAGGGAGCTAGCCACTTATTGGTTGGTGGATGTTAGAAGATTGCTTGAATTAAATTAAAATGCGCCACCAATTTTGTAATGTTTCCCATTTTTTGTTCATATTTAGAAGCTATTTTTTTTTGGATTCAAGCACCATTATACCTTAACTGATTTTAATATATGTCTCAACTCAATGTTATTTCTCAAGATATCTGGTTTTGGTAATTTAAGTACTTTCCTCATTCCCTCTGCAGCCGTCATACTTTCCTTTCCTAGCTTAGTGTTTCGCCAACTTTTGTATCTCTTTATTGTTCTGTATTGGTCAACCTGCAGCCTTGCAGGGGAGATTGCGGACGAACTTCATATCACACTTTGACAAGTTTGTCAAAAGTCGGCAGTCATCTTTTTTTAGCCGAGGCAGTCGCCGCGTGCGGGTGCTTTGTCACCTTTTGTAATTTATCGCTAACAGCGTGATTGTTTTATAAATCATGCCTTTTACAGAGAATTGTCAATGAACATGTATTCTAACACTAAATTTTAGAATTCGGCTCTTATTTTTCCAGTGTGCGTGCGTAAATTCATTTTTAATTTGTGTTTTGAAATCAATTTTTATGATCATGGAGAACAAACGTGTTTATCGACTAGTACTTACAGGAGGTAAGTTTTCTTGTTTTCAGTTTTGTAATATGCATATTATATATACATTCAAGTTATTTTATAACTTGCCCTAGCAATGCAGGCTAAAAATAATTAGCTGAGTAGGCTACAAATTGCGCTTTTGTTCTAGGACCTTGCGGAGGCAAAACAACAGGACAGGCTCGTTTGTGCACGTTTTTTGAAAATTTGGGCTGGAAGGTAAATAACACAATCACATTTTTATATTAATTTAATGGAATGTCAACATGACCATCACGCAACCCATAATTTCCAGAGTTTGTGAATTTGTGGTATATACGCAAAATCTTCAGAGTGGTTAATTTTGCTTATTTTACATTTTTGTTAAACTTCCGGTATCAGAGGAAAAGATACCGACATTGCAATTTGAAATCAGATATCCTGTACTTATAGGTTTACTTGGTATTTTTTAATTCCACAAATTATTCTTTAATTTTATGGCTGTACCACTGCACTTTTATAAGTTTTAGACTCTCATTATTGAAGTTTTTGCATCTAGTCTAGAGTACTAGAATGCACTGCCAAAATAGGTAAATATTAAGGATGAACCGTTTATTTTATTACAAACTGGCAATCAATCCAACAGAAACTTGGTTTCCAATTATAGGATTGCACAATATGATTAACAATAAATCTCATAATCTGCAAACCACCAATAACAAGCTTACATATAGGTAAAGTAATTATAATAAAAGAAACTCAAAGAGTAAAAATGGCGAAGATTATCTAGACCGCATCAGTATATAGGTGAGCAAACACACTGTGTGCTCTAGATCTCACCTGACCAGCAGAAGAAAATAAATCAATATTCCCTGTATTTTTTTGCATTAAACCCACGGGGGAATTTGCTGCATAATTAGTGAACTGGGAGGGTGTATAAAAGAGGCCAACGGATCTGTTCCTCCTACTCCCGACATTAGAATTTTCCAAAATGGAGCTGCAGTGGGCATCCCCGTCAGAAATTTATGCAGAAATGTTATATACGACACCACTCTACAAGCAGCAAGCTTCGACATTCTATAGAACTCCAAACTTGTCTCATAACCCTGATGATGCAGTCCCTGATTGAATTTGAAGTTCAGGAGCTTAATGAATTTAATTTGTACTTTTTCTATTTTAGTAATATGTATAATTATTTACTGTAACAGGGGTTCCAAACTATTGAAGCGAACTCTAAATGACTGCATACCAAAGAATAGGGAGGTTCCGAGACAAATAAGATATATATTTTTGACATGAAAATGACAGAAAATTGTTATTGTTTACGGCCAAATTTTTGTTCTAAAAAATTTTTTTGCGGCTTAATAAGCGGCTTATCACGCCCACATGCTAGTTCGCTTTGTTATTGGTTTGACGTCAGAGATTCGTAAGGCGCTCCTCCCACTTCTCTTGAAGTGCCCGTGAAGCGGTACCTATCTCATAACATACTTATTGGGACTATTTCGAGCGTGAATTTTTAATGTAAGGTGTCAAGGAAACATAAAACAAAGACAACATAATCGATATAATGATGCAACAAGGGTATCAAAAGTCCGATTCACATAATTTGCCATATTTATGTAGTAGGCAGGTAAATGTCCCGGTAAATGTGGAAATGGTGTGTGATTCTTGCATCTAACCCCAATTTCATTCAACCTCAAAACAGTAGTGTAAAGGCAGACCGGTATAAGTAAAACAAAGTCAACAATTTATTAACTGTACATGCCTTTTATAATTCAGTATAAGCAGGTATGTAGATTGTAGATACCTGCTTACTTCTGTTTGTAAAATAGGTACCTGCCTATATTCTCTAATACAATACAATACATACCTACTCATTTATGTAGGTATGTATACCTAAGTGATTGACAAGTTATCAAGTTAACAGTTTTATAACGGATTGGAAATTTTTTAAAAAAACAAATACAACTCACGCAAATCAAAAAACTACGCTACATAGGTACTAGGTACTTGTTTAACAAAAAGAAACAACTGCTATATTCTGGAACGGTTAATGTAGAAACTCGGAAGAGACTCTTAAAGATGCATGTATGGAGTACGAAATTATACCTATGGGTGCGAAACTTGGACAATGGGAGAAGCGGATTGAAAAAGTGTAGAAGGGTTTGAAATGTGATGCTACAGACGGGTGTTGAAGATACCGTGGATAGACAAGTTAGCAATAAGGAGGAATTAGAAAGAGTTGGGGAAAAGAGAAAAGTATGGAAGACAATAAAGAATAGGGGATAGGATCGTAGGATGGTAGGACACCTTCTGAGACACAAAGGAATAGTTCGCGACATACTATAGAGTCAGAGATAGGAATAAAGAGGCAGAGGTTGGAGCAGATTAGACTACTGCTCTCAAATAGTTGAGGATGTAGAATGTTCTACTTTTATGGAAATGCGTAGGCTAGCTCAGGGAAAGGATGGAGGTACGCGTCCTACCAGTCTTCAAAAGAGAACTTTATGAGACTTACTATTTAATTATTATTGTAAAATAGTTAATAAAATTTCCTTTTTTAGTTCAGGGAGGGAACGCTACGGCGATTCAGTATTTGGCTCCGTCATGCTCCTAGCATCCTGTTTCAAATTATGCTAACCGTAACACGTTACCAAGTACCAAGGGGTCCCAGGAAACTATCGATAAATTACATTATGTTCGATTTTATTTAGAGTGGCTGCAATGGGGCAGCCGATAATTTTATAAACTTTTGCAATGATAAACTAACTCGCGAAAATATCGATAATGCTGACCGTTTTTCCGTTTTATTGGTGTGCTGTACGATGTATTAGTCTGGGTACAAAACAGAAAACACCAGTTAGAACCAGTTAATAATATTTAACAATTTAACTACACATGCATATGCATAATACTTATGGGACTGCTGCGCGCTGAAGCTGGGACTTGTACATTATACTAAGTTCTGACGTCACGCGGCCTACTCTCGCTGCAAGGTACGATTTCTAGCCTCGCACCGACGGAAAACTTTGCAACGGCTTCACAGGCGAAGAAATTTTTTTTCAACAAAAATTAACAACATAACTGCCTTCAGTATAATAAACTCTATCAATTTTAATGAAATTTGAAAATTACCGAACCTGCCTATTAAATAAATGTATAAGAGACTGGGGCTCCCTGAACGATTCTGTCAACTTATTCAAGAAACCTAACATTCTATAGGTATGTAAGTTCTAGGTACTGTCAACGAGGTTGAAATTGACTTTAAGGAGACTTTGATAGCCAGCGAGATTTTTGAAATTGAATTTATATATAATAATAATAATAATAATAATTCTACAGAAAATCACAAGGCATCAATTCAAATTGTGGATATTCCGCATTCTCTCTTCCATCGCTACCGTGAAGTGAAAAAATTTGAGGCAAATATGCCCACACTATATCGCACTAAAACTACATAATCTGCTAACATCCCACCAAAGCAGTCAGTAAATACAAAGTTTAATAATAATAATAATTGCCTTTATTTAACCTGGAAAAATATTTACAGAATAAAAAATTATAATTTGATTATAGTAGCGGTGAGCTGAAACGGCGGAGTTCGGTTGTTAATGAAAACATTAACAACTGCTCTTCAACTTAGCTGATTTCATTTTAATGAGATAGGTACTTATATCCAGTGTTCTCGAAAGGTGGTACCAAAATAATACGGTAGATTTCAACGAAGAAAAGTTAACTGTTAGAAAGATACAGGGTGTTGAAGTTTGATATAAAAATGCACATTTTTTAGCACCAATGAAACAACTTAAGAGAATTCGGTATAATTTTATGATGTGTTCATTCACAAAAATAAAAGTACTAAAGAGTGGCGATGAAAATAACGAAGAAGCAGAGTGGAAGTTTAGATTCTGCAGCTAGAGATATTTTGGATCACAAATAGAAAGAAAGTAAAAAACCCCGGATAACAAAGGATATTGTGAGTTTAATAGACGAGACGCGAAAATATAAAAATAGGGCAGATAAAGGAGGGAAACAAAGGTATAAGGTGGTCAAGTAGGAAATTATTCGGAAATGTTGGAAAGCGAAAGGACAGTGGATTGATAATAAATGCAAAGAAGTGGTAGATAAGTTCGAAGTAGGAAAAACTGACGAAGCGTATAAAATAATTAGGAGAAACTAATGGGAAGAGAGGAAAAGGCAGATAGGTGGAAGGAATATTTGGGAACCTTATATGCGGGATAAGAAGTAGGAGATACATATATTATAAAAGGAAATCAGTATAGAGGGGGATAACCTAGGCTATCCCATAATGAGAGAAGAGTTTGAGCTAGCATTAGAAAGTTTAAAAAGCACCAGGAGTAGACGAATTGCAGGCAGAAATTTTAAAGTGTTCAGGTCAAGAGGTAAGAGTGTCTATTTAAACTAGTTAGCATCATATACTAGACAGGTGAGATTCCAGAAGATTACAACAGGAGCATCGTAGGGAACATCATAGTCACTTTGGCCGAAAAGGAAAGGCGCGGATAAGTGTGAAAATTTTAGAACGATCAGTTTAATTTCTGAGTAGAATTGTGCAGAGAAAGATGGAGAAAAGGGCGGAAGAAATATTAGGAGATCAGTTTGGATTTAAACGAAATAGTGGAACGGGTGAGGCCATTCTAGTTTTATAAGTAATCAAAAAAAAAAAAAATATAGAATCACCTTCGACGACCTAAAATGAGGGAAGATGTTCGAAGTGCTCAGAAAGGTAGGGATGACATACAGGACAGGGGCAGAAGAATAATACATAATCTCTGCAAAGAGCAAACAGCAGATATAGAATTTGAGCAGGAAGGAAAAGAAGTAGATATCCGAAAGGGAGTGCAACGGTTTGTGTGTTGTGACCTTTTGTTTTCAACTTATATTTTGAAGATGGGATTAATATCGTTAAGGACAGAACAAGCCTCAGGGATTAATGTACAGGGTCAAACTATTAACATGCTCAGATTCGTGGATTATATAGGAGTTAGCATCCAGCAAAGACGAATTAGAAATAGTTCTGAACGAAATGGAAGCAGTTTTTATAGAGGGATATGGCGTGAAGATCAATAAAAAGAAAACCAAGATTTTCTATGTAGAACTAAAATACAAATAGAAAATGAAAACATAGAGGAAGTTGCAGATTTCTGCTATTTAAGAAGTCACATAAGTCGAGGTGGTGGGAGCATTAGAGATATAAAACAAAGGATAGTGCAGGGCCGAGTTGCGTTTAACAAAAAGAAACAACTGTTATGCTCGGGAACAGTTAATGTAGAAACTCGGAAGAGACTCTTAAAGACGTATGTATGTACGGGCGCGAAACTTTGACAATAGGAGGGAGAAGCGGATCGAAAAAGAACAGAAGCGTTTGAAATGTGGTGCTACAGACGCATGATGAAGACACCGTGGATAGATAAGGTTAGCAATAGGGAGGTATTCGAAAGGTGTGGGGAAAAACGAAAGGTATGGAAGACAATAAAGAATAAGAGGGATAGGATGATAGGACACCTTCTGAGACACTTACTAAAGAATGCTCTGCCTACCCATTATGAACAATGAAACTTGCCTACCCTATTATAAATACCTAAATTCGGTTTTATAAGATAAACATAAAGTTGCTAGGGACAAACTACAAGGAATGATCTCAGTACACAGTACTAGACCCTTAAATAATGTATGTCCAGATATAGGTAGAAACATCAAGACGAATTTCTATTTGTGAATGTCCTTGAATAGGTGTGCCCTGAGGAGCCTTAATAATTCATAAAATAGTGATATTGTTGATTTTCTAATTACGTACTTCAATTTCAGTGCAGTTACGACTTACGAGTATACTTACTAGACAGGTGATGCCATGCCCATTTTTTTCTTTTTCGTGTGACTGACTTCAATCAACCAGACCTGCATAATCTCAGTTGCATTTTCTGCGGACTATGATTTTTTGACTATCGAGAGAATTTGCTTGGCCAATTAAAATCTTCCGTGTTTGAAAACTTTTTACAAGACAAAGCAGTAGCCCAATAATTATAATTACATGTTTACAAAAGTATATTATTTTTATATTATTAGTGCAGTTTTTCTACACAGGTATGAACATTTGAAAAGTATCTGAATGTCAATGTCAGTATCGATAGTGGTATCGGAAGTATTTTTCAGTAAAATAGATCGCAATTGAAAACAACATTTTAGCTGAATTTTCAGTTTTGTAAACATTTGCATTCAGATGAAACTGGAATGATCCAAATTGTTTACAAAAAAATCAGCTCTGGAAATTGTTGCCAAAGTGATTACGTTGACATTCGGTATACAGGTGTCCCAGATAAGCCTCAACAACATTGCTACCTCGCTTATCTCTAAAGCTAGAAAAACGATTAAATAGCAAAATACATCACAAAAAACAAAAACTAAAGTTGTATTGTTGGTTTTTCAGGCATTAAAGAAACAAAACAATACACTTCCAATTCGTTATTTGCTAATAATTTCGTTATTTTGATCTGTAAAAGCAAATTTGAATGGTTGTCTGGTGTGCAAATTTTGCAATGCTCTAAGCTCGACTCTAAGTTACATTCTGGTACATATGTATTGTAATCATCATCAGGTTTGTTTTCATATCATAACTTATTTAAGTATTTCTGAAAACAAGTACTTAAATATTCCTCGAAAATAAATTATAGTTTCAAAAAAATCGTGTTCATTATTTAATCCTGGTGAAACAATTTTACTAAACAGTAATTTGCAAGAACAGTTAATGGCGAGGAACAAAAGAACAAAGTTTTAACGGTAGAGTGAGAAATTGTTTTAAGTTTTGCTTGTGTACAAAGGACATACAACTGTTTATTTACAGAACCGTCCCTTACGTAAAATGTGTGCAAGTTTTATTTGCACCTTTTTATTTTATTTTCGCGTTTGTAATTAAATTCTGATTTCATTGAGCGCTGCTAAATAAACTAAAATTGTTGTAGGTAATTCAACGTGCAAAATTGATATTTTTTCTGCCGCTCACTATTTTTTTAATGGGCGGCAATTTGGAGCAATATACAATACACAGATACATTGATATATCGATTATCGAAGTATCGATAATCGATATACCTAGTACGTCGATAAAATTTCCCAGCCCTAATACTGAGAATCCAATAGAGCAAAATACAAATTGTACAAATTTTCCCCATATCCATACCCAATCGTTTTTCTATCTTTGTCGCGGAGTTTTTGAGGCAGCCTGTATATTAAGAATTCTTAAATCCTATTGAAATTTCGACTAGTAAATAATTTTTAGATGTTGTGGGGCGTAAAGAAATTTGTTGGATATTTGTACCTTCTTACAGGTATTCCGTGTTCCAGAAACTGCCACAGTTCTTCTAAGGTAAGATATTCTCTACTACCTACTTATTATTTTTATATTCGCAATGTGCTTTGCATCATTTTTTTTGTAAATTGTGCTCGCAGTCAGTAATGTGCCACCTCAGAATGGCAATAGCCAATGCAGCAGTTTTCAAAGCCATAAAATCAATTTTTCAAATGGAGCAGTGTTAAACCCTGGATTTAGTCTTTGTTTCGGGGTTGGATACCATTACTAGTACCTATGTAATTTCAGAATTTTAGGATTGCTAGCTATCGACAGAAATATGGAAGAATTATAGGCAAATCCAATTTTGTCGTTTGTGAGTTTATTAGAAAGCCAAAGGGTAGATATGTAAAGTATGATAAACTGAAGTTAACGCTAGCATGTCGAAGGATAGCACGCTTAATTTTTCAAAGTAAGTATTCCCTGCAGACTGACAGTTTAATATTTCATTTGTTACAAAATTTTGGCATTGTTTTCAAAACCATGGAATGAATCCAAAGTAGCTAGGAATTTATTTCCAGAAAATTATAGCTATTCTCTACTACACTGTACCTCGTCTATCTTTAGAATTTAGATGCATCTGGCCGTTTCAGCTGTTCTATATCTATCAAAAATATATTTAACGAAAATCCCAAATCCAAAAGGTTAAACTTTCGCACACAATTTTTACCGCGACCTTTCGAAAAGCATTTGATACTTCGCACAGGCTTAGGACGTCCATTTCATTTTATTTCAAGTTTTTCGTCAAAAGTCTAGGTTTAGATAAAATATTCATTTTTAACTGAATGGAGTATTGCAACACAATAATAATTTTGAAAATTGCAAAAATCAGGCGACCACTTTGTTAAAGTTCACTCCACAATGTTTAAGTGTTGACTTTAACCAAACCACTACCTTTAGCCATGCTAAGTATTGGAAATTTCAATATTTAAAAATAAACACGGTAATGCAGCTAATTACTCACGTTATAAGCAAAGCAACGAGCTATCTCAGACCTAAATATGGTAAACAAAAACAATAAACACTGCCGCAGAAGTACAAACTCCCGCGTCCCGTGCTTCGCCCAACAGTAAGTGTGTGCTCAAACAGCGCTCCCAGACGAGCTTTATTCTTCCACCTAAAAGCACATACGACGAAATTTTCCCGAGTCGCGCCGATCTCCCATATCGAATGTGCATTTGCCTTAGAGTGCCACACCTCAGTACTCGGACGGCTGGTTGCGTGTGTGGTAGGCATTTTGAAAGACGACGCGGAATGCTTAGAGCGCGTACTATTTATTATCTCGCATAATACTTAATATACCTATAATGCGGCAGAGATTCAAAAAGTTTTAAACTTATTAGTTAATAATTATAAGGTTTGAACCTTTTATCAAAAAAGGTTAAAACCATATTTTTTTAGGCAGTGCGCGCACGAACGCACTTATTAAGGAGTCAAAAAAAATAATAGTACAATAATAATGAATGTTTTAATCATCACTTTCAGAATCTGTCTCGGAATCGGTGTATCACTGTCACTGTCGCCTAAAGAAATAATTCGTGGTTCAACATCACTGATATTTCCTGGGAACACTTCATTTTCTAAATATTTGTCCTCGATCACGCTTCTTCCAGTTGTCTGGGGCTTTATTTGATTAAATTCATATTCCGCTAACTTCCGCGCATCTTCTAATTTGAAGGTAGTATTTTTTGCCAGCGACGTTGTTTTTCACTGTCGCCCATATTAACTCGATGGGATTTAAATCTGGATGATACGGTGGTAAACGTAAAACAGTGTGTCCATGGTCTTGCAATAATGTGTCGAACTTGTAGATTTTATACCTCTTCTTATAATGCTTGATAATTTCGTACAATTGTGGTTTTAACATAATAGGTTCAAAATTAAAAATTTTGTCGTTTAGCCATTTAATATCTGCCTTTTTAGAATTTGATGTGGGTGGGGGATTTGCCTGGACGTTGTGGTAGGGTGCATTGTCTACGACGACGGAATTCTTTGGTAAATTAGGAATTAACTTTTGCTGCAACCACTTGCCATAATTCTCCTAATTCATTTCTGAATGGTAATCGCCAGTTTTATATCCAGATTTAAAAATTAACAAACATCCAGGTATAAAGCCCTTTTCGCAACCGGCATTTACAATAATTAATGTCTGACCTTTAGAGATATTAGCAAATAGTCCTTTGGTTCAGTCATCTGTTCGAAGAGACATGGCTACTGTGCAAATACGTTTCGTCGAGGTAAACAGTCTATTTTGACTTCGGAAATATTTAATTTTTTTTTCAAATACGACATACGAAGAGACCCTACATCGCGTTTTTCAATTAGGACTTTCCTAATATTTTGAGCCCTTCTCTACCTGAACCACATTTTACGCAAAAGAACTCTCAATGTTTCATTGGATCCATTCTTTCAATTTTGCGAAAAACTTAGGGCACACAGATCTGTACGATATTCTCGCACCTTATATAGAACACGACATATTCTTCAATCTTCAACAGTCATTCCACAAACATTGTTATTCTGCCCAGGAGAACTCGTCACCAGTTCTTCTCTACCAATTCGAAGTGCACCGGTACTAATATCAAGCACAGCACAATTCCGTCCTTCATACAGTCCAGACCCAGTATCATTTCATCCATGACATCGGGCACAAGAACTCTGCCGAATAACAACGTTTCCTAACACCCTCCCGATTTCTGCTTCCCCGGTAGCACTAACCAGCTGTATGTTCTTGCTGGTCAGCCTAATCCTCCAATCTGGCACAACATCTTCTCACTTTCATGTTACTGGCTCCCATGACTATAGTAATTCCACTCTTTGCAGACAAATATGGAGATATTAGTAGTCTAGTACATCTAGTGCCTAACGCATTTGCTGGAGGTGTTGACGATCATACCTCTTCTCTTAATTACTCATGTTGTAACGGTATCCAGGTTATTCAAACATCTCCTCGAAGTGCAACCACCAAATTAACTGCCTTCTAGGTATTGGACCATTGGTCACCGCTACCTCGAACGACTTCCCAGCAAATGTAGGCAGTTTCACCTTAACTACAGAGGCTGTTCTTTCTTCGTCCAATTCGAGATTCTTCCATCTTCTGGGTCTTCTTCTACTCCAGTTGAGGAACTCTCTCATTTATCTTCAATATCACTTCATCCACAACTTTTCTTATTTCTTGCGTCTCCTTTGTGGCTCGGGTCTCTAATTAGAATCTTTTGTCATTCTTTCAGCTACCTCTTCTTGAGCTCTTCCTAAAGCTGACTTCATTTCTTCTTGGCTGTTCTTAATTTCTTCTAAATTATTTTTCATTTCTTCTTGATTCTTCCTCATTGCCTCTTCTAGACTGTTCCTCATTTCTTCTTGACTGCTCTTCATTGCCTCTCGCTAATATTTTCTAGGTTGTTCATTACCTCTTCCAGATCATTCTTCGTTACTTCTTGGCCAGTCTTCATTTCTTCTTGGCTGTTTTTCATTGCTTCTTGTTTCATTTTCATTTCCTCCAGATTATTCCGCATTTCTTGTTACCGGCATAAGCACTTATAAATACTAACACTCGTTTGAAATCACTATTAGGTAGTCACTGTCGAGTCTAAAGCCGTCGAAAATCCACTTAATTCGGCTAATTTCCAGTCCCGAAAATTCTTCAATCTTCCACTGCCTTACATGACGTTCTTCGATTTTCTTACCTACAAATCCTACTTCTGGCACCAGTTGTAACGTATTTAACAATTTTATATACAAGTGACTATAAATTATTGTGATATTATTTCTTAAAAGTCACGGTTTCCGCACAATTCAAAATTTCTCGTTTTCACGAAACTGAAAGATTCTCATCGGCCAAAAATGTAAAATAATGTAACTAATAAGGATATTGTTGTTTTATGTAAGTAGTGTGTTTCACTCTGAGTGGCAACACCACTGTAATTTTTAACTTTTTTGGATTGTAGAGTATTAAAAACTCAACCTAGAAGACCCAACTAAATGAACCTAAATTCAAAATCCAGCCTACTGCGATAAGAAGTGTACGTCAGAATTTGCGAAAATGAGTTAGTCATTTTATGCCATCGTATTCAGGGATATCGCAATTCAAAGTTTGGTATAAACCAAAAACCGAGTCATGAAAATTTAAATTAAATGTCAATTTTCATTAGAAAGAGTGCCATAATTTGACAACTGTTTGACAGTTGCCATCGAAGGCCATACTCTCCGTAATGGAAATTAGGACATTTAATCCAAATTTTCGAAAGCTACATTTTTTCATTAAATTTTGAATATAACTATTGCAATATCCCTGAATACGACGGCTTAATCAGATATTCTATAAAAAATGACAACTCGTTTTTCTCAAATTCTGGGCTACATTTCTTATCTGGGTTTTGGATTCAGGCTAATTTGGTCGAATCTCCTAGGCTGGGTTTTGTAATTATTCTGTATAGTCTAAAAAATGTTTTTGTAAATCCGCCCAAATATACAGGGTGTCCCGGTGAAGGTGGGAAATCTCTCGGGTGCGTATAGATTACACAAAAATAACACCCCAAGTTCATATAAAGTTTTCTCCTATGACCTTCCCCTGCCGAGATATTCTCCCGTAAAATGGAGAAATAAAAATCGTTTTTTTCTACAAAAATTTTTATTTTTCATTGTATTTCGATAATTTTCTTGTAGTCGAGTAAAATCAACCTTCAATTGTGACGAAAATTTTTTTTGGCGTAGAACCAAGTAAAATCTATATGGTTGTGTTCCTTGTATTATTTTCCATATGAATCTTTGGTTTACGACATTTCTGGTCTGTGCAGAACTTTTTTATTTTCGAAAAATGTAAAATTTTGCATATGTATGAAACAGTTGGTTTTTAAAACACAACACGCCATATCTCAGTAAATATTTGAGATATCGACTTGAATTTTTTTTAAATTAAAGTAGAAACATGAACGCCTCAAACAGTACTAAAATATTTTAAAATATCACAATATTTTTTGCGGAAAATAATTAGAAACTTCATTTTACTTCGCTTGTGCATTATAAATTTCGACATGCGACAAACTTTTTTATTTTTGAAAATATGTCTGTAAATGCTGCGAATGAAATGAAGAGAAAGGTTGTAAAAAGTTTTTGGAGAAAGAATTATTGACCTATGAGTCATAGTTTTGAAGTTATGATTTTTTTGTCAGGCGCGGCCTAATGAGCGGGCGGGTCGTGGCAATGCACCATCAGGGTAACGCGTAGCAGACCGATAGTCGGCTACGGATAACGACGCATAAATGAGTTAAAACATGAAAAGAACTTAGTTTATTTTTATTTCTATTTTATACAATCAATATTGAGTGTCAGATTCAGCATCTGATTCTTCCTCTTCTAATTTTACTGCAGTATTAACAGAATTCTTGCACTTCCAGTCTATAGAATATTTTAAACCTTCTTTTGCACAGTTACATCTATTACTATTACAGTTTTTATCTGGACACAAAAGTGATAAAGGTTGTCTCACAGATGGAGGTATGGGGTCCTGGTTACTAAATAAGGGTTTCCAGTGGTCTTTCTGAAATGTCCAGCCGTATTTTTCTAGGCTTACGAAGTTAATGTTGTTAATGTGACTAGAATACCATGTTTTTAATTGGTACATACATCTAAACCGGGAAAAATCAAATGCGATTAAATGTATAATAAGATATGATTTCGAATACAAACCTTTGCAAATACAATTTACAATCATCGTCTGTAGTCAGGATTTCAGACGCAGGCCGATTCGTGTGTTAGTCAAAAAAAGTCGTAATTCGTTTAATGTTCTCACGTCTTTTTGTTTCATCATCATCATAAGGTTCTCAGTCCGAAGACTGGTTGGACGCGTACCTCCATTCTTTTCTATCCTGAGCTAACCTACGCATTTCCCTAAAAGTAGAACATCCTACATCCCTAACTATTTGAGAGCAGTAGTCTAATCTAGGCCTACCCCTACCTCTTTTTATTCCTATCTCTGACTCTAGTATGTCGCGAACTATTCCTTCGTGTCTTAGAAGGTGTCCTACCATCCTATCTCTCCTACTCTTTATTGTTTTCCATACCTTTCGCTTTTCCCCAACTCTTTCTAATACTTCCCTATTGCTAACCTTATCTATCCACGGTATCTTCATCATGCGCCTGTAGCACCACATTTCTAACATTCCACGCTCCGACTCGTGAGATGTTACACTTATCATTTCTGATGACTCCCCCCGAAGCAGTCCCCGCCCGGAGATCCGAATGTGGGACTATTTTACCTCCGGAATATTTTACTCCAGAAGGTGCCATCATCATAAATTAAAGTACGCTGTACTAGGGATAAAATAATGTGGTGGTTTCCCGTTGCCTTCCACATCGCAGTAGTCTTTTTGTTTATTTTTGTATAAATGCAACTGCAATCTCATATGCGCGTTCAAATGGCTGATTTGGCAAGTCCATCATATCCTTCCGGTTGTCGGCGTTTTTAAGTAATACATCAAGAGCGGAAGGGCGGTTTTCTTCCCAATTTTGTAAACGCACTGGTAGTATCACACCCAGTGAGACAGTGTATTGCCAAATAAACATTGCGATACAGTTTTGCCAATTTTTGTATAATATATTTTACCATTATAATACGTGTGTTTGTTTTTGGCCTAACCACAGAAAGAGATTACAATTATATAATTCAGGTACCTTACTACAGTAGTGTATGAACAAAATAAGCACGTTCGTATCTACAGATTTGATCAAAATAGTTTTACTGTAGATACATTCCTACAATGCACGTAAAATTATGCGCCTATCTGCCTCGTCCTGATTGCTAAAAAGGGAATGTAATGGTATGCATAATTTTATATGCATTTATAAGAATGTACCTATAGTAAAAATATTTTGTTGAAATCTGTAGATATGGACGTGCTTATTTGCTTATTATGCAATTAGGCCATACCAAAAGCACACGTATTACCTATAATGGTACAAGATTATAAACAAAATTGACAAAACTGTATCGCAATGTTTATTGGAAGTACACTGTTTCACTGGGTGTGATACTACCAGTGCGTTTTACAAAATTGGGAAGAAATCCGCTCTTGATGTATTACTTAAAAACGCCGACAACCTTAAGGGTATGATGGACTTACTAAATCTGCCATTTGCACGCACATATGATTGCAGTTGTGTAAGTTTTATATTAATTTATACAAAAATAAACAAAAATACGTCAGAGCATTAAATGAACTAAGATTCTTTTGGCCAAAAACACGAATAGACCAGAGTCTGAAAACCCGCCTACAGACGATGCTTTTAAATTGCACTTGCAAAGGTTTGTATTCGAATTCGTATCTTGTTATACATTATAATCGCATTTGATTTTT
The DNA here is from genome assembly GCA_963966045.1 of Xestobium rufovillosum. Lineage (NCBI taxonomy): Eukaryota > Metazoa > Arthropoda > Insecta > Coleoptera > Ptinidae > Xestobium > Xestobium rufovillosum. The sequence continues at coordinate 13,797,545 of OZ014500.1, forward strand.
TCCCACTTTAGATGTATGTACCAATTCAAAACATGGTATTCTAGTCACATTAACAACATCCACTTCGAAAGCCCAGAAAAATACGGATGGACATTCCAGAAAGGCCACTGGGAACCCTTATTTAGTAATCACGACCCCATACCTCCATCTTCTGTGAGATAGCCTTTATCACTTTTGTGTTCAGATAGAAACTGTAATAGTAATAGATGTAACTGCGCAAAATAAAGTTTAAAATATTCTATAGACTAGAAGTGCAAGAATTGTGTTAATACTGCAGTAAAATTAGAAGAGGAAGAATCAGATGCTGAATCTGACACTCAATATTGTATAAAATAGGAATAAAAATAAACTAAGTTCTTTTCATGTTTTAACTCATTTATGCGTCGTTATCCGTAGCCGACTATCGGTCCGCTGCGCGTTACCCTGATGGTGCATTACCACGACCCGTCCGCTCATTAGGCCGCGTCTGACAAAAAATCATAACTTCAAAACTATGACTCATAGGTCAATAATTCTTTCTCCAAAAACTTTTTACAACCTTTCTCTTCATTTCATTCGCAGCATATACAGACATATTTTCAAAAATAAAAAAGTTTGTCGCATGTCGAAATTTATAATGCACAAGCGAAGTAAAATGAAGTTTCTAATTATTTTCCGCAAAAAATATTGTGATATTTTAAAATATTTTAGTACTGTTTGAAGCGTTCATGTTTCTACTTTAATTAAAAAAAAAATTCAAGTCGATATCTCAAATATTTACTGAGATATGGCCTGTTGTGTTTTAAAAACCAACTGTTTCATACATATGCAAAATTTTACATTTTTCGAAAATAAAAAAGTTCTGCACAGGCCGGAAATGTCGTAAACCAAAGATTCATATGGAAAATAATACAAGGAACACAACCACATAGATTTTATTTGGTTCTACGTTGAAATTTTTTTTTTCGAGAAATAAGCGAGTTAGCGGCCTGGATTTACTCCACTATTGGTGACGTACGTAGTGATTGAATGTCGATAAAATAATGCGACCCGTTTTTTGATAGTGCATCAGGGGAGCAAGGGGTGAACTACCCCTTACCTTCTTAACTTCATATTTTTTAAGGGGCTGGATATTTTTAATTTTTAACCTCATTTTTTGTTTCCCCGGACATTTTGCTGATAAAAAGTTACTCTTGTTAGGTTTCGATAAAATGAAGCGTTTTCGAGAAAATAGAACTCAACGTGCAAGAGGTACCGTGTTTTTACGATTTTCATTTTCATTTTTTCTGGCATTCGAAAAATCGAAAGCAATTTTTTAATGTAAATTTTCATTACCTTTCGCAAACTGTTAAGGTTATTTTTGTACGAAGTTTCGTCTGTTGTCTACATCGTTAATTTTTATTTTTTCTTAATACGGACCTGGACAATTTTTAATGAATTTCAAAGAAATAGCTTAATGTAGGGTCAAATCATATTTAAAAAATTCCTAAGAAATAATTTATTGAGAGAGCTTTCGATTTTTTGATATCTTTGAAAATAATGCCAGAATAAATAAAGACGAAAATCGTAGAAGCACTGTACCTCTTGCTCGTTGAGTTTCATTTTATCGAAACCTAACAAGAGTAACTTTTTATTAGCAAAATGTCCGGGGAAACAAAAAATGCCGTTAAAAATTAAAAATATCCAACCCCTTAAAAAATATGAAGTTAAGAAGGTAAGGGGTAGTTCACCCCTTGCTCACCTGATGCACTATCAGAAAACGGGTCGCATTATTTTATCGACATTCAATCACTACGTACGTCACCAAGAAAATTATCGAAATACAATTAAAAATAAAAATTTTATGTAGAGAAAACGATTTTTATTTCTCTATTTTAAGGGAGAATATCTCGGCAGGGGAAGGTCGTAGGAGGAAACTTTATACGAACTTGAGTTGTTATTTTTGTATAATCTATACGCACCCGAGAGATTTCCCACCTTCACCGGGACACCCTGTATAAAAGTTACAGTGGTGTTGTCACTCAAAGTGAAACACACTGTAGCTCTTGCTTACGTTTTTTTGTGTGTGCGGATGTTGCATAATCGAACCAAAATTAAACGTTCATTTCGTTGATTGTGTACACAACTGTAGGAATACATTTACATTGTTTTTTTATTAGTGTACCGCTTATTATTATTAAAGCGATTATTATAAGGTCTAAAGGTGTTATTATTTTGAGGTAATGTAGATACTTGAGAAACAGCTGGTTTCCCTAAAACTCGAATATGCCTTTCTGCGGCGGAGGGTGTGGTGTTTTCAGGTAGACGACCCGAGGCGAGGGTTGCGGCAGTCAAGATACGGCTAAGAAGTAGAGCAGTAGAGTCTGACGTGGTTTACCGTATTTAAAGGGTAATAAGTGTGCTAATACGAGGGTGTTGCAATAATTCTGTGAACCGGGAAGGTTACCCAAATGAGGGCAGATCAGGTGTGATTGGTATGATAGTTTTATTCTTATGTGAACAGATATAGTTTTACTCCTACCGGGGCAGATCTAGTTTTACTCCTACGGGGGCAGATTCAGATTTACTCCTACTGGGAGCAGAGATAGTTTTACCCCAAAGAGTGGGGCAGATGAGAGCTCGAGCGAGGCGCCTAAGGTTCCCCGACAGGAACAGTGAAGTGAGATATCCAGAGTTACCCTGTGATGGGCAGATCCAGATTTACCCTGTGAAGGGCAGATACAGATTTCTAAGTGTAGCTATTCCTAGTGGTCTCTAGGAGACATTTAATAATCTCCCTATAGGTAACGTCCATTCCTGCGGGCGTATCCTCCCGTAGCGACTTAGAGAAGGCTTTATGTGGGAAGCGTGCCGAAGGAGTCACTCCCAGCCCAGCAGCCAAATGAGGGAGGCTAGCGGGTGGAGGACCCGCCGTAAGTAACGTAACCCTTCATACTTATTGGGTCTCACAGGTATTTTCTCTTTATTTCCATGTTGCTGTTCTTGTTGATGCCACTATGAGCCGAATAATTACGCTGTATACCATTCTTCACCGACTCCTGCTGGAAGTAGCAGATCAGTCTATTAATCACTTAAATACACTATTAAATGTATCAATAAAAGGCGAGATATAACCTCCCGCTAGTTTGTTTAATTTCAAAAGAACTAAACCCACTACAATTGGTGTCAGGTGCGGGGTGAAGAATGGTAATGATCGGCGTAAATATTATGTACCTTGTGTTAGTTTTAAATTTAAAATATTTTCAAACACGATTCACAAACTACCAAGAATTCGAAATGTAGGTATAAGTTAGTTCGAGAACTTGTATAAAAAAAAGGGGAAACACATGGCCTGGGCTAAGGGTCGAGTGTTCTCTCACGATGCAGTGCAGGTTCGTGGAACTGTATCTGGAATTTGTCACACACCCGGGGTGCATTAGGCCACTAATTAAAAAAAAAACCCAGAGATTGGGCGGGCGAGGGAAGTAGAAACGAATGCTTAGGTAGGGGCAGTGTAGTTTATGCTATTCTGAAGTAAACATCACTGTGTTTTGCTATTTCTCACTTTAATTCGCCAAAATTCCGAGAAAATGAATCCAAAACGTTCGCGTCCGCGTCAATTGTCAACCTCTTCCGAGGAGGGACATCAAGTACCAACAGGTACGTCTCAGCAACTTCGCGAGCTAGCAAGTATTGTGAAATCGTTGGCTACCGTCGTAAGTGTTAATTTTTCGGCGTCGTCACCGTCACCGTCGACGTCGTCGTCATCTAACACCAGTGTGGTACCGAGCGGGTCTTCGGCTCCAATACGCGACAATATAATTCCCCCATTTAATCCAGAAAATCCTAATCATTCCATTATACGCTGGCTCCAACGGGTGGAAGAAATGCGGGATATCTGTCAGTGGTCGGAGCCCGTCACAATTATACAAGCCGTTTCTAAATTGCATGGAATGGCTAAACAATGGTACGAATCTTTACCATCGGTTTCTCATTCATGGCGCGAATGGAAGGTCATGATGATGGCAGCGTTTCCGATACAGGAAGATTTTCATTCGCTCGTAGAGATAATGATGAGCCGTAGAAAACTGTCTAGCGAGTCGTACCTTACTTATTATTACGATAAAGAAATCTTCTTCTACGTTTAGGGATTACGGGGCCGAACGCGGTATCGTGTATAATTGGGGGCATTGGCAACAACATTATCCGCGAAACAGCAAAGGCGGGTGACCATCAGACTCCAGAAAGTTTACTGACATACCTAAAGAGATGCAGGGATATTAGTGCTAACGGAAGCTTTCCGCCGCGCGAATTTAAACCTCGTAAGGACAAACGTAAGTCGCGTGATACTTACCGCGTTAAGAGAGTGCCGAACAACTTATGTTTTATTTGCAAAAAACCGGGACACCAAGCAAGAGAGTGCTCTAGCGCAAAGTGTTTTAAGTGCCAAAAGATTGGGCACCGGGCCTCACAGTGTAAATCCAATACCGCTGTTTTGTGACTACAGAGCCCAAATCTAAAATATTATAAAGACGCTTGGATAGACGGACAGCACATAAAAGCTTACGTTGACTTGGGTAGCAGTCATACATTAATCAGAAGCGCTGAAGCCAATCAACGCAATCTACAGATAAATGCAGACAATAAATTAGTGTTACGTGGGTTCGGGGACGGCCGCGTAAGTACCTTAGGTGAAGCGTCTTTCGAATTACGTCTAGACAAAGTGGTGCAAAATACTGTAGCGCAGGTGGTGCCCGATTACGCTCAGCAAATTCCGTTGTTAGTAGGCCAAACTTTTACTGAAAAACCAAATGTTCTGATCGTTAAAGATAAAGAAAATTTCGGAGTGTTTAACTGCGAAAAACCGTTTATCGGAGCCGGCAAATTGAAAGTGCCCCTGTGGGCAAAACGTGCGGAAGTACTACCCCCGAACCATGTATGTTTAGTAAGTGTTAGCGTAAAGGACAATTACGTAGGTGATTTATATATAGAAAATAGTATTAGACCGGAGCCGAACAAAGAACATGTCATACCTGGTACAATAGTTCATGTGACAGACAACAAAGAAGTGTTTATTCCCATAATTAATTTATCCGAACAAGAAATAACTCTAAACACGAAGACTCCGTTAGCTAGAGCGTGGCCCTGTTCTCCATTTGATGAGGAGGCAATCGTTTTAGGGATAAGTTCAGCGGCAGAGTCATTAAGACCTCTGCCACGCGACGAAATTGATATTGGAATTAATGATAATGCAATACGCAGACGATTATTAGAGTTATTAGACAATTTCCGGGAGTGCTTTGCGCTAGACAATTCGGAGTTAGGTGTGGCCAAATCAGCTGAGCTTCGGATTACCTTGGAGGAAACTAAACCTTTCATGTATCGTCCGTATAGGTTAGCTGTCCACGAAAAGGAACAGGTGAGTGGCATAGTAAAAGACCTACTAAAATGGGACATAATTAGGGAGTCCGATTCTCCGTACGCGTCGCCGGTTCTTTTAGTGCGTAAGAAAAATGGTGAATACCGAATGTGCTGCGACTTTCGGAAGTTAAATAGCCAGACTTTAAAAACTAGATACCCCCTACCGCGTATTGATGATCAAATAGATTTACTTCAAGGGTCGAAGTACTTTACCACCCTTGACTTAACATCTGGATATCATCAGATACCAGTGGCGGAAGAATCCAAGCATTTAACTTCTTTTGTGACACCTTCCGGACAATATGAGTACAATCGTTTACCGTTCGGGTTGTGTAATGCTCCTAGTGTGTTTCAAAAACTTATGAATAAACTTTTGTTGCCCTACAAGGAAATAGCGGCCGTTTATCTGGACGATATAATAATTTTCTCAAATTGTTTGGATAGGCATTTAGAAAACTTAGAGACGGTATTGGGTGTATTGAGAGAAGAAGGGTTAACATTAAACCACAAAAAATGTAAATTTCTTTCGGAGTCCGTGACTTATTTAGGTTTTGAAATATCGAAAGAAGGAGTAAAACCGGGCGCCGATAAGATAAAAGCGGTCGCAATTTACCCCCCACCAAAAGATCCGCGACAGGTGAGGCAGTTTATCGGGCTTGTTAGTTATTTTAGGCAATTTGTTAAAGATTTTGCCTTGCTATCGAAACCGCTGACAAAACTGACGCATAAAAATCGTCCTTGGTCCTGGGGTGAAATAGAAGAGCGGGCTTTCAATGTTTTAAAACAAAAGCTAGCTTCACGACCTATTCTAGCTATATACAACCCCTCCACGTTAACTGAAGTGCACTGTGACGCTAGTAAGGACGGTCTGGCCGGTATATTGCTTCAGGAGGTGCAGTGTAAGTTGCATCCGGTGGCCTACTATAGTCGACAAACACTATCGGCGGAGTCGCGGTACCATTCCTATGAATTAGAGACACTTGCGGTGGTAGAAACGCTAAAAAAGTTTCGGGTATACCTACTCAATTTAGATTTTAAAGTTGTGACGGATTGTAGTGCCATAAAAGCATGTCAAAATAAAAAGGACCTGGTCCCCCGTATAGCCCGTTGGTGGCTGGTCCTTATGGAGTACAATTTCACCGTAGAATACCGACCAGGAAAGAAAATGACTCACGTGGATTCGCTTAGCCGTAACCCTTTAAACAACTCTCCTCCAGATGTAGAGATCCTTCACATTCAAGCAGCCGACTGGGTATTATCGGCCCAGCTGACTGACGAAAAAATTCAATTAATTCATGACATCCTTAGTAGACCGCCAGAAACAGATTACGAACGCAAAATTTATAAAGACTACGCGTTGCGCAACAACAGGGTTTATCGGACTACGGTTAGGGGTATCCAATGGGTTGTGCCCAGGGGAATGCGGCAACGGGTTGTTCGGCAATCTCACGACGAACTGGGGCATTTGGGGGTAGACAAAACGTTAAACAAGCTGTGTGAGCATTATTGGTTTCCCCGAATGCGTGAGTACGTTGAAAATTACCTCAAGTGCTGCGTGCCCTGCTTATTCGCGAAAACGTTATCGGGCAAGAAGCCCGGATTCTTACATCCCATAGAGAAACAACCTATTCCGTACCATACAATACATGCAGATCATTTAGGGCCGTTCGAAAAGACCGGAAAGAAAAACGAGCATCTTCTGGTGGTTATAGATGCTTTTACAAAATTTACATTCCTGCGACCTGTGCGATCCACAAAGACAAAATGTGTGATAAAATTTTTGCAGGAATGTTTCTTAACATATGGTGTCCCAACGCGTATCATAGTAGACCGTGGTACCGCATTCACGTCGAAACGGTTCAAAGATTTCTGTTTAGAAAATAACATTCGCTTAATATTAACCGCTGTAGCTACTCCCCGAGCAAATGGACAGGTAGAGCGATCTCATCGAACGGTATTAGCAAGCTTAATTGCGTCCTGTAACGAAACGACCGAATGGGACGTCGAAATATCCAAAATACAGTTCGCAATAAACAATACTGTCCACAGAGTAACGCGGAAAACCCCTAATGAACTGTTAATGGGTTACCAACCCCAGCAAAGCGGGGCACACATCTTGCAAACGGAAATTAGATTGGCCCCTGAAATCCAACAAGATCTTGCGGTTATTCGCGAAGAAGCTCGCGCTCGTATCGCAACCGACCAAAATCGAAATAAAAATGCGTTCAACGCATCGCGTAAAGCACCGGCGCACTATAAACCATCGGACCTCGTACTTATCGCAAAAAATTTTCCTGGGGACGGATCTAGTCGCAAACTTAAACCGCGATTTATAGGGCCCATGGTCGTGAAGAAAGTGTTGCGAAATGACCGTTACTTGGTTACAGATTTACCTGGTGCGGTTAGGAGCGCCCGGCGGCCGTATTCCAATGTCGTGTCGGTAGACAGGATGAAACGGTGGGTACCCTCGGGTGGTATATCGGACGCCACTGACGATGAAAGTGCCGCCGAGGATGGTGTACCTTTAGTAACTCAAGAATCAGACTAAAAGTGCCTTATTATAATTTTTTCCACTTTCTTACCTTTAATTAGTTTTAGTAGGTAACATGTACCCAATAAGTTAGTGTTCGTGTAGTTTAGCTTTTAAGTAAAGTGAGTAGGATAATGTGACAAGAACAATTAAATCATTAAAAATCGTTAAATATATTAACATTCCTTCTTGAGAGACCAAGAACTTGTCAGGTTGGCCGAACTGTAGGAATACATTTACATTGTTTTTTTATTAGTGTACCGCTTATTATTATTAAAGCGATTATTATAAGGTCTAAAGGTGTTATTATTTTGAGGTAATGTAGATACTTGAGAAACAGCTGGTTTCCCTAAAACTCGAATATGCCTTTCTGCGGCGGAGGGTGTGGTGTTTTCAGGTAGACGACCCGAGGCGAGGGTTGCGGCAGTCAAGATACGGCTAAGAAGTAGAGCAGTAGAGTCTGACGTGGTTTACCGTATTTAAAGGGTAATAAGTGTGCTAATACGAGGGTGTTGCAATAATTCTGTGAACCGGGAAGGTTACCCAAATGAGGGCAGATCAGGTGTGATTGGTATGATAGTTTTATTCTTATGTGAACAGATATAGTTTTACTCCTACCGGGGCAGATCTAGTTTTACTCCTACGGGGGCAGATTCAGATTTACTCCTACTGGGAGCAGAGATAGTTTTACCCCAAAGAGTGGGGCAGATGAGAGCTCGAGCGAGGCGCCTAAGGTTCCCCGACAGGAACAGTGAAGTGAGATATCCAGAGTTACCCTGTGATGGGCAGATCCAGATTTACCCTGTGAAGGGCAGATACAGATTTCTATGTGTAGCTATTCCTAGTGGTCTCTAGGAGACATTTAATAATCTCCCTATAGGTAACGTCCATTCCTGCGGGCGTATCCTCCCGTAGCGACTTAGAGAAGGCTTTATGTGGGAAGCGTGCCGAAGGAGTCACTCCCAGCCCAGCAGCCAAATGAGGGAGGCTAGCGGGTGGAGGACCCGCCGTAAGTAACGTAACCCTTCATACTTATTGGGTCTCACAGGTATTTTCTCTTTATTTCCATGTTGCTGTTCTTGTTGATGCCACTATGAGCCGAATAATTACGCTGTATACCATTCTTCACCGACTCCTGCTGGAAGTAGCAGATCAGTCTATTAATCACTTAAATACACTATTAAATGTATCAATAAAAGGCGAGATATAACCTCCCGCTAGTTTGTTTAATTTCAAAAGAACTAAACCCACTACACAACCTTCTTTTTTTGTGTTACGTCCACCTAAAAAATTGAAAATTACTCACTGAATAAAAAATGCTCTGTGATTCAGAAACAATTTCCCGTTCATTATTAGATAATGCTTCATGAAAATAGCTGACTCATATTTGTTTATATTTCAGTTGTAAGCCACCATCGTGTCTCGTGTTAATTAGAAATAGCGAATATTCCAAAAAAATATTAAAATGCTATTAAGATAAAGGTACAGTAGTTAGATCAGTGGCGGCACTAATGATTCTTGTTCTCAGGTGAAACTTAAATGATTTCATATTGTCTGAAAGCAAAGAAACAACCTACATTTTATTTAATAAAGTGAGTTGTAGTCACCAAGTGGTCCTTGAATTAAACAAATATATTTAATGTGCCACCATAACATTTGACTACTCTAAACGATAATGGATTATTGTCATTCAATACAATTTTTAACTAGGAAAATTAGCCTGCCAAACTTTATGAGCAAAATCTATGTTCAAAAATAATGTAAAATGGTCCAAAAATGCTTCCTAAGCGAGCTACAGCGCGTTACATGTGTGCCTCTTCGAAACTAATGTACGCAATAGAGTGAAATTTTGAGAATTTACTGATCTTGTTATGTTCAACAAAACTGACGGATGCGGTGGGGTACAAACTGCCCCAACTCTTCTGTATGTGTCTTTCTCAGTTCTGGTCTTAAATTATGAAAATTCAGGATTTTCTACAACAATAATGTGCTCTTATTGAAACTCAAGTGGACTAATCGTTTTCGTTTTATAATAATGTAACATATTTCGTATTTACACAATTTATTGACAGTGACTTACTTATGTATAAATATTTACAAATAGAAGTGATTTGAGAACATGAAATTTTAAAATGAATAATAAGCAGCGAAATATACAATCAATAAACAAACACTAACAAGCAATAACAATTAAATAACTACCAGCACACAATTAAACAGTTAATTACCTAATCTAAACGTCCACAGTACACAAGTCAACAGTTCGAACTTCTCTAAAACACTTACAAATAACGGTTAATCACGTCCGAAAACGCTCGGTACACTTAAAAACGCGATAACTAAATTCGCACGTACCGATACCAGACACTAAACGAAACGCATATACTTTAACGCCCGGATCTATCGCTCTTCGCATCTGAAAACCAAAACTTCAAAACTGTCCTCCCGGCTTCTTGCTTCCCAATAAATACTCTTCTTCGAACATTCGGGTATTAGAAACTACCAAAAATCGATTGTTCCAGAATTGGAATTTTCGGTTCTCATAAACAGATAAGGTCAACGCCGTAAAAAACAGCTGCGGCTTGCTGACAAATGATCAGGAGCGTCTCTTGCGGGGCAAAAGTTCGTATCAATAAAATCGATTTGAAAGTTTGATTAGTCTGTAGTGGTTGCAAAACTTTTCAGATCGTAGTGACCGTAGAAAAAATATTAACATACCTGCAACTAATAAATTAGTGACACTGGACCGTTCGGACAACTACTCCTCAGGCAAATACCCCGCCAGGCTTTGAATTATAGAACTAAATTCAATTTTTTTTGTACTACGAGACGTCACCGAGTGCTACTTCACCTAAGGTGACTTTGAAGCAATCATCATTTGTCTATGTGTACGTACGTGTTTTTAAGCAGGCGTTTGGTTAAATATTTCAGGTAAATATTGTGGTTTTCCATACACATTCAAAACATGCAATATTTAAACAAATACCTGCAACTATTTTCTTAAAAATTATGAATAAATTGTGACATCGAAGGTACGTTTCAATGGCGAACACCAGAGTTACCTACACAGCGTGCCCATAAAGTTCGGGACAAATTCTTTATCTCCATAACTGCTTATTCGAATTAAATAAAATTTGGTATGCGAAGATTACAAACTATAGGAGAATCATTTTTGATAAAGGGCAGTGTTTGCCACGTCTACGGTTTTCCCCTATTGATGTAAACGTTTTTATTTCGAATTGAATATTGAACTTCCTGCATTTTGATACGGATTTGAAAAGTACCCTTTTGACAATTTCGTTGATACTAGATTTAGTGATAAATAATTTATTGATCACATTACGCTCTATAAACAAATTTGTGGCAGGTCAATAGCATAAGGCCAAAAACACAATAATAAAGAAAATACATAAAAATAATGATAATAATAATAACAATTGCATCCATAAAGTATGCTAATGCACAAACCCACCGCTCGCCAACTTAAATCTGTTGGACTGTACGTGGTTAGAAGAAAATCAATTCTCCGCCCTATCTTCGACTTCACCCGTGAGCTTCAGTAACTCATCTACATTGCTGACACAGTTCAGAACTGTAGTATCATCTGCAAGTGGAAGAACAGGATGTTGTCACTGTGACGACTTCCTAAACTTCGCCATTTCGATTACATTTTTTTAAATTTTTATTTATCTTATAATGGTATTGCATCTGATTGTCGTAATCGAATAAAGACGATTATTATTATTATTATGATAGTGATTGAAAAATATCATTCACATAAATAATAAATAGTGATTGCCCCAGAATTGACCCTTGAGGGATTCCATGTGAGTTACATCTAAAAGTGGACAATGTACCTACTGTTAGACCACACTGCCTGTTGCCTATCAGTGAAATGCGATTTAAAGAAATCCAAGGCTGAACCTCTGATACCATAGTGGTTAAGTTTTTTTGATAAGAATATGATGGTCAGCATAATCAAATGCTTTTGTTAGATCCCATAGTGTTAAGCTCGTGAGTCGTCTTTCTTCCATACTCCCAATGACAGAATGGACCACTTCAAAGACAACATTCGTAGTGAATCTACCACCCGAAAAACCAAACTGGTGCCGATCAAGATTCTATTTATTAAAATAATCAGTGAGTCTGTCCTGGACTAACTTCCGCAACTTACCCGAGCACGGGTATGATAGATCATCATCTGCAAGATGATACATAAAATGTCACTTTGAAAATTATCCACTAATAAGTTTATTTTTTCACTTTTATTTGATAATCCTTGGATATTAAGATGAAAGATCTTCAGTTTATTAAATTTAACTTACTTTTGAAGTCTTGTGGTTCAATCATATTTCATGAAGTAATTTCACATTCGAAAAGCATGTCATTTTAACATTGATATGCTGATGGCTCTTGGAGCTTCCAATAATCGAGCTGGGCAAGCACTGCGACTACTACCAGACGCTTACGTTTTTAGAAGATTAGCGTACCGAAATTTGTTCAATGGGAGTGTTGCAGTGCAACCACGGAGAAACTCTGGTCGTCCTCGTTTTCACGATGTTGCACTTCTTGATGTAATGAGAAATGATCCCTCAAAAAGTACTGGGTGCGTTTCCAGAGAATGGGAAAAGGCCCTATACTTGGGCCGCCCAACAGACGGAGTGATTACCCTGCAAAAACGTGCTCTAGCGGGGCCAATAGTAATTTATGACGACCGAATTGGAGTGATGCGATTTCGTTGGGTCTAAAGAAAGCGCATCACTGCGGTTCGGTTGTCCTAAATTGATAGTGGTCCCGCCTAGAGCACGTTCTTGCAGGGTGATCACTCCGTCTGTTCGGCGGCCCAAGTATAGTCACGTGTGGCATGCTTTAAAATGTGACCACCAGCATCTATATCACTATACAAGGGAGCACCGTTTAGAGGATTGTGGTGGTCCGCTTGGACGCCGATTTTGTGAATGGTATCTTGGCCAGCACGAACAAGACCCAAATTTCGAAGATTCCATTCCCTGGACAGATGCATGTTTGCTCACAGGGGATGGCACTTTCAACGTACATAATGAGCATATTTGGGATAATGAAAATCCGCCTGCAACAAAGGATAGAAATCATCAACCCCGTCACCAACATTGCTTTGGTTTAAATGTAAGGGGTGGATTGGTAGGCGACCGACTGGTTAGTTACTTACGCAAATTTCTTCTTCATTCATTTTATTGATCGCATTCCGCCTTTTTAGTTCATTCACATCATGGAGAATCGCCTAAATGCAAAAAATTATTTGAATTTTCTGCAACAAGATCTCCCAGAATTTCTAGATGATGTAGCCCTAAATTTACGCCAAAATATGATGCTTGTGTACGACGGAACTGGCCCTCATTCCGCATAATTGTACGTAACTACCGAGACCAAACTTTCCCAATTCGCTGGTTTGGCAGAGGCGGCCTCGCTCGCCAGATCTAACCACTTGCGACTATTATATTGTAAAGTATTTCGTATTTACACAATTTGTTTACAGTGACTTGTGCATATATATTTATAATTAAAAGTGATTTGAGAACATGCAATTTTAGAATTAATATACAAGCAGCAAACAAACAACAACAAGCAATAACAATTAAATAACTACCAGCGAACAATTAAACAATTAACAACTGATTACCTAACCTAAACAATTCTTAATACACAAATCAACAGTTGGAGATTCTCTAAAAACACTCTTACAAGCTTACAGCCAACGGTTAATCACGCCCGAAAACGCCGCGGTACACTTAAAAAACGCGTCAACAAGATTCGCACACGTACCGATAGCAGACACTAAACGAAACGCATGTACTTTAACACTTAAGACGTATAGGTACTCGCCCGGATGCATATTCATATCCAACGTATCGTATTGCAATTCGAAGTAACACGAAGTAGGCTCATATCCAACGCGCGAGATCGCTCTCGAATTTGCGATATGGTACGTGGTTTATAATTCATAAATCGACAAGTAGAACTAGTTTGTTTGCTGGCAGTTAACAGATTAGATTACTAATACCATGAATGTTATCAACGAAATTGACAAAAATTATTTGAAAATTAGTGATGCCATAGTCAGAACGAAATTTGCAACAGAAAGTGAAATTGAAGTAAGTTTTTAATTTGTTCATAATAATAATATCAGATAGCGCTTTTAGGTTATAATTCTATCTGATATACTGCGTGTGATGGTTTGGCTGTTTGTTTGGGGAGAGAGATTCGGATTGTTTTTGAGTGATGTCGCTCCAGGGGAAGGTGTTAATTCATAGGGGTTATTGGGTCAAGGAATTTGATTTCAATGCTGAATTTGAGTTTTTCCTATGTGGCATAGAGTTGGGGCAGGGGTTGGTAGGGCTTAAGGGGTGGTGTAAAATGATTCACGGAAACCGTTGACTATAAATATTTTCTGAAGCAATGTAATTACAATCCTGGAAATTTGCTTGCGGACATACCTAAATGCTCATGATCCTTTCAATGAAAATAATTTGAAAATAATTTAAGCACTTCCAGTTATACCGAAAATCGATACTCACTTACGTTTCTTGAATAGAATGCCACATATTTTTGTAAGAAAATGTTCATTTTGCTTGTCTTTTTAAGGGGAGTTTAATAATAACATCATGTCCGAAAAGTTAACCCATTTCGAAATATTTATTATTTTTTGAATTCTTTTCCGATAGCATCATACTTTAAAAAAAATCTGCTTCGAACTGAAGGACCGATATCCAGGATATCGCAAGTCGACACCTGTAACTTTCCCACGATGCGTAAAATTTATTTAAAGTACATACAGGGTATTCATAATTTGATATCAATTCCGGGAAATTTTAAAACGGTGAGAAATCAATGTTTTTAAATAGAACACCATGTATCTTATTTCACCATCTGGTGCAGAATTGCACTCTACGTGAAGAAGTATAATTATTTCCTATGTCCAGCTGTTACTGATTTTTCATTATGAACGAAATTTGTCCGAATCGATATCAAATCATGAACACCTTGTATATATTTTAAGCAAACTCGAAATTCACTTTCAAAAATATGGCATTCTATCTAAAAAAGGAAGTTAGTAACCATTTTCGTTATAACCGGAAGTGCAACAACTTTGAAAATATTTCCATTGAAAAGGTCGTAAGCATTTGTGTCAGTAACCAAATTTTCGTATGTAATATAACAAGTGCTTTGATTATCATCGATGATATATACGAGCTGAAACCGAACTGGAGATTCAACGAGTCCGAAGGACGAGTTGAATGTCCTGTTTCGGTTTCACGAGTGATATCCTCGATAATTAATCATAGCACGAGTTATATTTGGCGAGAGAATATAATGAATAAGAAACATTTAAAGAATGAAACTTAATTTACATTTGGAATATGACACATATCAACTGTCAGATTTGACAAATAAAATTTATTTAATACTTTCTGATGGTCTGAATATCCTATTCCTAACAACGGACCAAAATAAGGTGATAGATTTTTTGTTTTTTACCATCGCTGTGATAGCTATGTAACCAAGCAAATTTTTAATTTCTATTGGTGCAAATCGCGTCAAGTGACTTATGAATTATATTCTCAGGATTGTAACTACATTACTGTGGAAAATATTTATAGTCGACCATTTTCGGAACTTTCCTGTATACTTATATGGTTTGGCGGTTTTTAGGGTCAGAACAATGAACAATGAATGGTGGTGGTGGTAACTTAGCTTTAATTTATTTCAGAATTGGGTTACTGAACTTATGAATTTATCAAAAGTAACATGGTCAATAACCAGAACCATAAGAACACCGCCTTGCAAAGCTAGAAAACATATTTTCAAACGACTGTATCACTGTCATTTTAACACCGGCCATCGTTCTTTGCCTGGTCATCGAAAAAGAAATCATGCTACAAGAAATACATCCTGCCCTGCCATATTAACAATTACATTGGCTTATATACCACAAAATAAATCAAGGGCTAAATCTCCAGATGATCTGGCCAAAGACTGGCCTTGTATAATACAGTTTTCAGGGGAACATAATCACACTGTATTTAGCGCTGCTGCACTAACACAACGCCCTATAAGCGAAAGTACTAAAAAAGAAATATTACAATATTTTGAAAGGGGACACTCGGTGGCTTCGGCATACCATAGTTTTTGTTTTAAGAAGATGGAGGAATATGGAGATGAATACAATACTTTATCGGCCGATCGTCATTACTTTCCAAATAAAACAGATTTTCAGAATTTATGGGCAAAACATTTTAAAGGAAATTACGGGGCAAGAACTGGTTCAGATATGTTCAATAAGTTAGAAGAAAATCTAATAAACAATGAAGGAGTGTCGTTTAAAATAAGCCACATTGACGACCACTATGCTATATCTCTATGCACTCCCATGATGAAGCGGGCATCAACGTTATTAATTCAGTCTTCAGAAATTCTATTCGTAGATGCTACAAGTAACTGTGATGTACAGAATCATAAACTATATTTTTTTGCAACACAGTCAGCAGCCGGTGGCATTCCATTAGGCTGCATTATTTCTACAAGCCAGAAAGAAGAACTATTTGATCTTGCACTTAAGAATTTGTTAGATGTTCACTTGCACAATATTTCACCCAAAATTATTCTTACGGACGATGATATGACTGAAAGAAAAGTTCTCCAAAAGCACTGGCCTGAATCCAAAATGCTTCTCTGCACTTTTCACGTCTTAAAGGCCATTTGGAAGTGGCTTAATATAGCTCGTAATAATATCCCGAGGGATGATAGGCAGTATCACTATAAATTGTTTAAAAATATACTGCGCGCCCCAAGCGAAGAAGAGCTTGATATGAACATTAAAACATTTCAGTCCAATTGCAAATTCGAAAATTTTAAGAACTATATCAACCATAAAATTGAAAAAGACATAAGTGCCTGGTCTTTATATCATAGAAAAAACTTTTTAACCCGAGGTTCTGATACGAACAACATTGTGGAGGTGATGTTTAGATTGTTTAAGGACATTCCATTGGAAAGGACAAAGGCATACAACCTGGCACAGTTAACTGATTTTATTACATCGGACTTTGAAAGCTATTACAAACAGAGATTATTGGACTTATGTTTTAACAAAGTTACCAAAAGCACTATTAACAGGCTCTGCCCGAACGCAAAAGATGTATCTTTTAACCAAATTAAACAGGTTACAGATATGGAATTTTGTGTCATCGGTAATGAAAATGAAGAAAAGTACTTTGTTGATTTAAGCATTGGAGTATGCAGTTGCCCTGTAGGATTTACTGGAAAAGTTTGTAAACATCAAGCAAGTATTATTTTAAATATGAATGTAGATAATGTATTCAATACCTTAACGGACAAAAATAAAATATTGTTCTTTAAAATTGCCACGGGATCAGAACCGCCAAAAGATCTTTTGATGCCATTAAAGAAACCAGTAGTTCCTAAAATATCAGGACAGGGTAGTCAGGATGAGGTTACAGAAATATTTCTCTCTAATAATTTATATGATTCTCAATCGGCCATTTCGCAAGAAGTTGAAAGTAATGAATTATTGGTGGATAGAGCCAGTGTCGATGAAGAAAATGATATTTCTAATATCGCAACCATAGAAACCATGTGGTCAGAGTTTATTACAAACTTTAGCGATCAAGTTAAAACAGGACTTAAAGATGATCCACTTGGGTTTACACCAGCCGTTCAGTCGTGCGTAACATCTTTCCAGAAAAATATAAATTCCAGCTCCAGTTTAATTAGTAACCTCTTCACCTTATTTAAGCCAAGCGATCAACGTTACATTCATAAACGAACTTTCACGAACACCACAAGGAAGGGCAAGAAGATAGGAGTTCAACCAACGTCGATTGCAAGACGAAAAGCTCTTGTAACTGGTCGGAGAAAACTGCAAGCAGGTAGATATGCATCAGCAATCTTGACAATGAAAAAACGAAAAGCTCAACATTCACTATCAGCATGTGTAGAAAAAAACATCAGTTTGGGAGATAACAAATTTGTTAAATAATACTCGTATATTGTATTTGTTGTCTTGCTTTTACACATATTTATTTTTTTTTGTAAAATAATAAAAAGAACCATGCACATTTTAAAACAAAAATTTGTATCTTCTTTATTTTATGTACCTAGATATTTAACTAAAATTTTTAAAATGCAGAAAATTCGTATTTGATTTGCCTACCTTAAATCTAAAGCCCTATTCAAATTTGCAAATAATATTTTATACATACATAACATACATAATATTTTCTGATAACACGTACCTAATTAACGATTTCTTAGTATTTTATTATTTTGTATTGTGTATGTATACAAGAATACATTGCTCAATTATAACAGAAACAAAATTTATAGTAAATTCTGCTTGTATCTCCTGACATATCCCACGTGCGATATCGCAGAGCGACTTGCGGTCACTCTCTTGTTTTATGAACAGCGTCTCGGGTAAATCCGAGCTTCGATACGATACGTTGGATATGAATATGCCGCCCGAATCTATCGCTCTCTCTTCGCATCTGAAAACCAAAACTTCAAAACTGTCATCCCGGCCTCTTGTAGAAGATTCGGGAATTGGAATATTGTTCTGGAATTTGAATTTTCTGGAGTCATAAACATTCGACAAGGTCAACGCCATAATAAACAACGGCGGCTTGCTGACAAACAGCGTGACTCATAGCCAGGAGCGTCGCTTGCGGGGCAAAAATTCATGTCAATATTTTATGGGGCTTCCTAAAGTCGTTGAGTGAGTTGCATGAGTTGCAGAATCGCGTGTTCCAGGCAGCACAAGAAAATACGCCAGATATGGTACGCAAATCTGTCTGAGTACTACGACGACGACGAGCTGGGGCATGTTTAATAGCTGAAAAGCATGGGTCTGATCGAAAACCCCGTCAAAAACCTATAACGGGATTTTTTGTTGAGTTTATGTTGAATAACAGCGTCTCGCAGTCCGTGTGCGGGAATTTAGAAACACCCTGTATATTGTGTAAAAGTTTCAGTTCACCCCTACTGAAACGTCAAAATAAATAATTTTTCGAGCCCTACATTCATCTAATGCTTTTGCATGGGCAACTCCTGACCCGGGAGATCATTTTGCCATTTAACGGTGGGCGAGCCGTCCCATCCCGGGTATCGAAGCAACACTTTCGCCCCATTAATTTGTTAATAATTTTTTATTCGGAACAGTTTGGGTTGATTTTTTGACTTAAATATATTATCAGATACCTTCGAAGCTTAATTTAGCAGTAAATGTTATTTTTGCCTTATTTATACTTGTTTTTTTGGGCAGGAAAATTCCATTTTTAACACTGTTCTTGGATTTCGTAAAATTTTTACGCTGCGAATGCCATTTATAACGCGAAATGAATCGTTTGCTAAAATAAAATTGCATATTTATTGAAATTAGGTTATTATGAAAATTATTTTATTTTTTCAGAAATCATGTACAATATGTACCTATGTGTATTATACGTTTCTACGTCAACCTTCTTTCAAGGTTGCTTGTTTTGTACATTTGTCCAAACTAGGGGTGGACGTAAAAGTACAATTTCCCATGAGTTCTTGCAGATAAAGTAAAGTATTCCACTCTCGAGGTATTTCTATTTTTTTTAATTTAAACATAACCACTTCTCTTCTTGGTGAAGCATATATAAGTTAAATGGAACATAGTAGTGAGCGAGAGTTGCCTCTCATATTTATACATCGTTCCAGTGTGAGTGCAAGATTCTTGTTATTGTTAGCAGCCGAATTCCAGAAAGCTGAAAGCAGCATTGTTAATTGTGATCCAACAATATATGGGACACCGAACCGGTACCGATCTATCTGAAAAGGGCAAATGCCGTTCAGGAGATTCGAACCCTGGACTTTGCAGTCAGAGGCTAGCTCTCTTACTACTAGCTAAAATACTCGCCTGCGGCTCGTGTTTTAAACTTTCATCCTCGTTGTCGTTAATAATAAATAGTCACCATAATTCGCTCGTAAAATAATATAGTATTACACCATTTGTTACTTTACTCTCTCTCTCTCTCTATAATATCTCTAAAATTTATATCTATAATTAACAAATTCGTTTTTTTCCAGTGGTGGTGTCAAGTTTGCGGACCTAAGTGAACAAGAAGGTGAGTCTATTATATTTTAGTTCTATTTATTTTTTAACAATTTGCATTTGTCTAATTTTTGCGCTTATTAAGTATTACATAATGTAAGTATACACGACCGTATATGTGAAGTATTTTGCGGTTTGCTAAATGCATATGCAAATAATGATCTACATCAGTGTCTTCTAAGTTCTAAGATAAATTTACCTGAAAAGCAAACGTAGAGTTCATTCGGCCAATTTAGGCCGATAAGTCGTTTTAGTGTAGTCTGTACGTTCCTATTTAAATTCTATGACCGCCGCGCCGTTTGCTCTTTGTACAAATTATGAATTACTCTTTTGCTCCTATATAGGGTGTCCTCCCTGAAGGAGTCTGCCAAACGTTAGGGTCATTTGGGTAATTTTAAGCAATAAGAGTTACGTCAACAACAGTAAGCCGATCGAGTGATGGCGAGCGGTGTGGATGCGCACTAGACGTAGTTGCGCTCTGCCAATTGCGTTACGATTGGGCAGGGTCTTGCCTGCGCGCACTGACCCCCCAACGCTCGCCATCACTCGATCGGTTTATTGTAGGCCCAATTCTGATAAAGTTACTGAGTTATGTTCAGACAAAATACAATACTTTTAATATGAATACCGTCGAATTTGAAGTAGCAATAACTAAGTACTTTACAAAACAGCTAAATTTCTGAGGGATAGGCAGAAGGAATATAATAATTCTTACAAAATGTAATTTTCTTTACTCGTTTATAAAAGAAATGCATTTTCTCTGATAAAATAATCACCCTGTACATTTATCGTTTCTGAAATGTGATAATATTCTTTTCAGTTTAGTAGGTAATGTACAAAGTGCTATGATTATCTGTAGTAATACAATAAGTGGTCTGGAATTGTCGGAAATTTTACGAAAGCTGTTGCTTTGCTTGGTAACCACGAGTGTAAATTTGACAGTTAAAAGATCACGGACGCTTGCGCGAGTGATCTTCTGTCAAATTTACACGAGTGGTTAGTAAAAGCAACAGCTCGAGTAAAATTACCTAAAAATTCCAGACCACGAATTATATTTAATAAGATTATTTTTTGAATCCAAGCAACGTAGTTCAAAACGAATTAACGACAATTTTATTTCAATTAATTCATAATACAAAGAAAGGAAAGGTGTTGGGAATATTTGATGTTTGGTAGGTACTAAAGTAATAGACCAGGAGCCCATAGACCAAAAATTGTGCATAGTAGGTTTACTCCAAAAATGCCTGAGATGTTATGATTTTTGGGTCGTGGAGCACAGAAATGCCCATGCCAGTTTTTGTTTTTGGTACAGTGATGTGTGGCAGACCTGTAAATGTGTAAAAAAAATTGCTTAAAAAAGTATTATAGGTTTAGGACTGGGGTTTGTGGGAAGCGCTAAGTAATGAAAAGTAATCCAGCGGACGCGGTTCGCTTGTTGTGAATTCTGGGACACTGACCCGCTACAGAGGTCAAATTGTGTAAATAAAACACCCAAAAAAAAATTATAGGTTTACGCATGGGGATTGGAGGGACCTCCTAATTTACCCCCAAATATCATGAATCTCAACTCCCATTCATTTTGGTTGGTACAAAGAGGCGCCACTCTCACGACATTTTGTAAATTCACTCAGGTAAAAAAAATCATAAGTTTACTCTTGGAGACAAGTTATTTCAATCACAAAAGTCGAGTATTCACCGTTGCCAATAAAAAAATTGGTACAGGGGGGCGCTAGAGACGCAACATTTTGTAAAAAAAAACTTACGTAAAAAAATCATAAGTTTATGAATGGCATTCAAGAATTTGATTATGATGAACCTGCTGAGTACAAAAATACATTCCTTATCATTGAACGGTGGTACAAGGGCCCGCAAGAAAGCTTGAAAGAAAGCAATTATAAATTTTCACCCTTCATCATAAAGATTTCAGTCCGAAGACTGGTTGGACGCGTACCTCCATCTTTCCTATCCTGAGCTAACCTACGCTTTTCCCTAAAAGTTGAACATCCTATATCCCTAACTACTTGAGAGCAGTAGTCCAATCTCGGCCTACCCTTACCACTTTTTATTCCTATCTCTGACTCTAGTATGTTGCGAACTAAGCCTTCGTGCCTCAGAAGGTGTCCTACTATCCTATCTCTCCTATTCCTTACTGTCTTCCATAAATTTCGTTTTCTCCAACTTTTTCTAATACCTCTCTGTTGCTAACCTTACCTACTCACGGTATCTTCGTCATGCATCTATAGCGCAACATTCCAAATGCTTCTAATTTTTTCCTACCCGCTTCTCCTATCGTCCAAGTCTCGCACCCGGACACTGCTGTACTCCATACATACGTTTTTAAGAGCCTCTACATTTATCATTTCCGAGCATAATAGTTGTTTCTTATTTTTAAATGCAACTCGGCCCTGCGCTATTCTTTGTCTTAAATCTAGAGTTATTTGACTTCCTAAATAGCAGAAATCTGAGACTTCCTCTATCTTCTCGTTTCCTGTTTGTATTTTAGTTTTAGCCCTATTTTCACGCCCCCTACACAACAAAATTTCTGTTTTCTTTTTATTGATCTTCATACCATAGCCCTCCGTCAAAACCGCTTCCATTTCGTTCAGAGTCCTTCCTAATTCTTCTTTGCTGGATCGCTGGATGCTAATACTGCTATATCATTCGCAAATCTGAGCATATTAATAGTTTGACCCTGTATATTAATTCCAGCAGCTATTCTGATGTCTTTAACAATATTCATCGCATCTTCGATATATAAATTGAGAACTAGAGGTGATAACGCACGTCCCTGCGTCACTCCCTTTCTGATATTTACTTCTCTATGTTCCTGCTCAAATTCTGTAACTGCCGTTTGCTCTTTGTGTAGATTATGAATACATTATTCTTCTATACCTATACATATACTTAATCCCTACCGTTTTGAGCACTTCGAATATCTTCCTCCATTTCACATTGTCGAAGGCTTTCTCCAAATCTGCAAATCCTTTATAGGATCTCTTTCCCTTTTCTATTGCTTTTTCTATTAGTAGTCGTAAAGCTAGAATGGTCTCGAGCATTCCCCTATTTCTTTTAAATCCGAACTGATCTCCTAATATTTCTTCCGCCCTTTTCTCCATCCCTCTTTGCACAATTCTAGTTAAAATTTTTGACACGTGGGAAGTCAAGCTGATCGTTCTAAAATTTCCACACGTATCCGCACCTTTCCTTTTTGGCAAAACTACTATGATGTTCCGTTTGTATTCTTCTGGAATATCGCCTGTCTGGTATGTGCAGCTAAACGTTTCATAGAACCATTTTAATATTTTTTTAATTTTTTGCATTTCCTATTTACTGCAGTAATCTACACGCAGTAGGAACGAAGCTTCAGTGTACAATCAATTATCGTGAATGGCAAGACTTTTGTACCACTTTTCAACGATGGCGAATATATTTTCGCACTCAGTATGTTTATATTAAACAAGTTACTGAACGCCATTCATAAACTTATGATTTTTTTTACCTGAGTGAATTTACAAAATGTCGCGAGAGTGGCGCCTCTTTGTCCCAAACAAAATGAATGGGAGTCGACATTCATGATGTTTGGGGGTAAATTAGGAGATCCCTCCAATCCCCATGCGTAAACCTACGATTTTTTTGGGGTGATTTATTTACACAGTTTGACCCCTGCAGCGGGTCAGTGTCCCAGAATTCACAACAAGCGAACCGCGTCCGCTGGATTACTTCTCATTATTTAGCGCTTCCCGCAAACCCCAGTCCTAAACCTATAATACTTTTTTAAGCAATTTTTTTTACACATTTAAGGGTCTGCCACACATCACTGTACCAAAAACAAAAACTGGCATGGGCATTTCTGTGCTCCACGACCCAAAAATCACAACATCTCAGGCATTTTTGGAGTAAACCTATTATGCACAATTTTTGGTCTATGGGCTCTTGGTCTATAACTAGATTATAAATTATAAATGCACCTACAAATTCGTAACTATGACAACTTATCAACAAGCAAAATTATCGAAAAAAATAACGAAATAATACATGTCACGGGACCCAACTGAAATGTTTCAGTTGTCCAATTTGACGATGAAAAAAATAATCATTGATAATATCTACGAGCTGAAACCGAACTGCAATTCAATGAGTCCGAAGGACGAATTGAATGTGCCGTTTCGGTTTCACGAGTGATATCTTCGATTAGTAATCATAGAACGAGTTGTATTTGACGAGATAATATAATGAATAAGAAACATTTAAAGAATGAAGCTTAATTTACATTTGAAATATGACACAGATCAACTGTCAGATTTGACAAGTAAATAGTTTCTGATCCTATTCCTAACAACGGAGCTCAATTTCTATTGGTGCAAATCGTGTCAAGTGACTTATGAATTATATTCTCATCTTAGTACTGTCGTCTAAGTACTACATTAGATTTTTATTTTTTTGACAACCTGTGTAAATCAACTTTTCATAATAAATCCGCCTTCTAAAATTATAATACACAGAGATAATTTATATAATGTGAGCATTTCTATTGTTGGGCATTTATCCAACACATATTCAAAAACTAGACATTGAGATGGTCTGAACTGCCAGATATTTTGTTTGTAGATGACGATCAAAAATAACAAAAAGTCGGCAATGGCAGTCGTATTAATTTTGGAACGACACAACATAAAAATGTAAACATGCGAGTGCAAAAGGAGGTGTGACTGGCGTAGGTTATCCCGTGATTTTTGCGCCAGTGGTCTTGGCCGTGGAACGGTCATAAAAATTTGGCATCGGTCATTGTGTGTAATGAATAATGAAATTCATGCTGTGGGTGTAACGTGTAAGTTAAAGGAATTTAATGAAAATGCCTTGCGAACGTGTTTACGGTGCACCTACGTTGCAGCAGTTTGCGTTATGCACTAATTGTTTAATTTTAGACACTGCCCAGGAGCGTCACCGAGAAGTAATAGTTAATTATTTAGGTGAACGTGTCCCAGTTTTAACATCAGTAGTTTGAATTTTCCTAAGGGAGAACTGCAAAAAGTACACGAAATGGAAAACATAATTTAATTAAAAAATGGTGGTTAATGTCGATAGTGATTTTGGCGGTTTCACGACTCTACTACAAATTCACTCTTTTTATCAAATAGTAGCTGACTTTTGTCGGATAATCGACGGTCTTTATACCATGTGACACAATTCACAGATAGTGATTTAACATTGGAATTATGTTTTCCTTTGCAATTTATGCTCCCCATTTTAAGAGAACATCAAACCAATGCATTGTGGGGCCAGTCACCCGAGAAAGTGGCCGAAATACGGTTTCAATAATTTCCTGGAAATCTTTAATGGGCTTGCGTTTCGAATCCAAATACATAACAATAAGTACCTAACTCTTAAAATAATTTTTTACATTTGCAGTTTATCTTCATTCGATACTTTGAGGCTTCCGAAATCCAATTACATATTTACGTTTATGGTTTTCTTGTTTCACTACTTATTACGTATCGTTCCATAAATTTCACCCCATGACGTATTGAACGCATTTGGAAATCCAACGAGGCAATCCTGAAAATTTCATCACGGCCCTAAACTGATGCTGAATTCCAAATGTGTTCCATGAAAACACTTCGCGTATTATTTTTGCGTTCACAGCAAATTATTGGAAAAGAAGCAAGGCTGGTGGCATTTATGAGGGGTATTGATATTTCGTTGTCTCGTGGTTTCCCATGCGCAAAAGATAAACTTCTTTTAGTTTGCATATTCATTGATCAAGTATAAAATTGGAGAAAAAGCAATTATAAAATAAAAATATACAATACATACTTGAATATCTCTTATTTTAAAAATCTTCTTTCTGTACGAGTCTAGTACAGTTTATGTAGCGTGAATTGAATAGCTAAGGTTTAAAGAGATTAAGAGGTAAGCATATTTATAATAAGCTTAATAAATAAATAATAAAAGACTTCAAAATACATCCCCTAATGCATAAATTGAAAAAAATGACCAAACATTGAAGCATTACGTTTGCTATGAATTGTTGAGCAGTTTTAGATCTGCTTCTTTGCCATACATGTACAAAAGATACGTGATAGTTGTAAATATAAATACTCTGATATCTTTAGTGTAGTTCTGTGATTAAAGCCTTTTTCTATAAAGTTAGTTGGTTGATCTGCGAGACCTCGATCTACGATAGTTATAGGATAGTAGTCGGGGGCAAGGTGCTCTAATTCGACACAACTCGAACACGCACAAGAAAATGAAGCTGATTCTTATATAAAATGACCTGCCGGATTCGAATTTTGAGGTCGCGAAAAGATCGAGAATTCCGAAAATGCCGGAAAATCGATTTTTCGTAAAATTTTCCTAAATCAATTTTCGACCCTTTTTAATTCTTTTCTTGTTGTATTTCAGCAACGAAAAGAGTTAGAGACCTAGTTTTTTCGTGGAATATACACTGAAGTGTGTTGATCATCACAGTTTGCTCATGTTGCCTCTACAATTTTCCAATTTTATGAAATGTATTTTTCATGTACCGGGTAAGTAATCTTATTTTTCGGAATTAACATATACATATGCGAGACCAAATACGGACAAAGGCTCGAAATTATTTTTGGGGAAGAAACCAAACATTAATATTGCTGCTGAAAAAAGTTACAGCGAATTAAACACAAATAATCTGTGCGCAGGCGTACAAACGCTGTATTAATATCGAGAACATTTGTATTTTTTATTCAGACAAACTGCATTTCCCCTCACGTAACCATGATATTATACATTGCACATTTAATTTCATGCATGCACATCGAAAAGAACAAGTTTAGAGCGATTTGTGAATTTTATTGGCATAATAACGTCATTTTTCATGCACCATCCATATTCTAGGATGTTTGAGATATTTACCAAGCCGTTTTATATACAGCACACTTCCTCGACACATAGCCGCACGTTTCCAATGGGCACAAGAACATAGGGGCTGGCTTTTACCCCAGTGGCGCAACATCATTTTTCTGATGAGACAAAAATTGGGTTAGTGAGTGATTATCGAGGTGAAAGGGTCTCTAGGGGACCGGGACGACAAGAAAGACTTGCTCTTGCCAAAGAAGTTGTTCCTTATCAAGGCGGAACAGTAATGTTTGGGGAGGAGGGTGTATTGTATGGTAGCCACACTCCACTTATTCAAGTGCCGCCGAGAGTGCCGCGAACCTCTCCAACGAAATTGGAGAGAATTTCGTTTTTATGGACGATAACGCCACACCTCACCGCACAAAAACGGTTGCCAATTTGCTACAGTTAGGGAATATTCAAAGAATGAATTGACCAGCAAACTCATCTGACATGAATCCTTGTGAGAACGTGTGGGATATGCTAAAAATGGCCAATTTAAATAGAGATAACCCCCCTTTCACCCTTCAGGAGCTAATTGTTTCTGCTCAAGAAGAATGGAACAACATACCGCAAGAAGCCATTAATAACCTTTTTATTGGATTTTACAGACGTGTTAATGTTTTGGTCGAGAACAGAGGAGGACATACTGGTTATTGACATCTTCGTTTCTCACATTTTGCGTAGATTTCGGTCTTTTCAAAAAAAATTAATTCGGACATTTTCTTAAATTTAATTCCTGGCCGTGTACTCCTTTCATGAAAATAACCTTAGAGGAAAGTTGCCTAATATGGGGTACTTTTTTTCAAATTGCTCCAAAGTTGTTGTAACTATGTTTTTAGGAGAATTTTCACTAGCAAACTTTAAATTTGTTTGTCTTTGAGCATTGTGCTATAAAACAGACCAAAAACAATTGAAATGAGGGAGATGTGCAATAAATAAATTGTCACTTACTACCCCATATTAAGTTTATGCATGTCCTTAATATGGGGTACCCCAAATAATATTAAGAATTTATACTCAAAAAACAATATTTTGAAAAAAGGTTTCTATTATCAACTCAAAATAAACAAAACATTTTATTCCAATATAAAATATATAAACAAAATAACAAAAGAGAAACAAATAAGTTGTCAAAACTTAAAAAATTGTTTTGGGCAGTTTTACTGAAAATTTGCTCTCTATTCCATGATTTGCGGTTATTGGGCATCTGGAAATAATGTATTTCCCATTATACACAGAAATAAAAATGCTAACATTGCTATTCCATCGAATAAAAAAATAATTTCCTCATAATATGGGGTACCCCAAATTGGGAACAAAAATGATTGTTTGGTTATATAGCATTTTCGCAGAAATTTTGCTGCGTTTTCTAAAATGCCACATACATGACAATAAACTGCGCAAAATTTACTGTCGGATGCAAATAAACTAATTTAAAATACTAACATTTCATATGTATACAAACTTTTGAAGCCACCTGGTGGAGAAACGGTGAAAGTAGTAACACCGTTGGTCATATAGGAAAATAGCAAAATAAAGTTGATATTAATTAGCAATGAATTCAACAGGTGGCAAAAATGGAATTGGCCAAAAACGCGGTACCCCATATTAGGAACTATCGTCATATTAGGCGACTTTCCTCTACATGTGATAAAGCATTTCAATAAAATGTAGAATTGAATCCACATATTTGTTAGAATTATTTTTGTTTACGTTTCAAATTAATTCAGGGGGCCAAGAGTCTTGGCTATGTGTGTATTATCAAGGATAAACGCGCGCGATCCCTTATGTCCCTACCTATCAGCGCGGTTAGCGCACACAAATTATTTGTGTTTAACTCGCTGTAACTTCTTTCAGAAACAATATTAGTGTTTCGTTTCTGTACCAAAAATAATTTTGAGCGTTTGTCCGTATTTGGTCTCGCATGTATATGTTAATTTCGAAAAATAAGATTACTTACCCGCTACATGAAAAATACATTACACAAATTTGTGGTCTAGCAAGAAAACATTTTTTTTCATAAAATTGGAAAATTGTAGAGGCAACGTGAGTAAACTGTGATGATCAGCACACTTCCACGAAATACAACAAGAAAAGTAAATATTAAAAATGGTCGAAAATTGATTTAGGGAAATTTTACGAAAAATCGATTTTCCGGCATTTTCGCACTTCCCTATCTTTTCGCGACCTCAAAATTCGAATCCGGCAGGTCATTTTACATAAGAATTTTTGTGTGTGTGTTCGAGTTGTATAGAAGATGTTTAAAACGCATCTTTCAGGCGGTCTGCTCCCCGACTATAGGTTATTACTGCAACTAAGGGAAACGTTATTGAATGCAATAATTACCAATCTGTGTATTAAAGAATCACGTCAAAATACAATATGTCCCCGGATGGAGTTATGAGGAGGGAAAAGATTTTTATTTTTAATATCCCAGAAAAAATCACTCTTCATAAAAAACCCTGCTTGTTCTTAAACTTAACTTAACTTAACACATATTATTATCCAACTGTTCCAGGAAATATTTTATTAATTTTTATGCGTTCGTTTTTCTTTAATGTTGTCACTCCAGTAAAAATTTATTTAATTCAGTACCGTATGGTGCTGGCGAGGAATTATGCTACTGTCGTAATTATTAAATTTTCAGAAAAAAATAAGAAATACGTTTTTTCATGATGGTATGAAAATTAGTAAAACATTTTTGGAAATGGTTCTGTTCAAATTTTGAAAAAACTTAAGTAGGCTTCACTAAGATTAAACGATTTCTTTTTGATGTAAATGGAGCACTATTTTAATGCTTAAATATTCTAGAAAGTGTTTTCGATTTAATAATACTTTAACAAACATTTTCTAAGTCCAGAAAAGCATAAAAATTTACAAATATCCGGTAACAGTTGGAAAAAGATTATATGTGCTATGGGAGTTTGGGACCAAGCGGGGTTTTTTATAAAGTGTTTTGTCCACGACTATCTTATAATATACTCTTTATACTTGTGTTTCTTCAATCATAATTAGACACATTAATCACTGCAGTGATTAATGTGCGTTTCACTCGCTCGTGTTGTAAACTTCATCCTCGGTAATAATAGCATTCATTATAAACTCATGTATAATATACTATTTTTGAGAAGTGAAGAATAATCATTTTTTGTCCTCTTTGTAACCCAATCCGGGGACGTACTGTAGGTATAAAAATATTAATACAAAATCGTAATTCCGAAAGCCAATCCTAACCTCACAATTTCTAACAGCACGAATGAAACAAAATAATATGGTGCAAGGAATCTTCGAACCTTGAACCGAATAATATCTTGACATGCAAACAAAACAGTTGCAGTTCTTTGTATTTCATTGGCCAAATCCTCTGATAACTTCCTCAAAAACCGCAAAATGTGTTACAAATGTCAATTTTCCGTTGAGCGGTACTGGATCGTTCGAAGAAGTACTCCCCGGGCTAGTACCCCGCCGGGCTTTGAATTACATGTAGAACTAAATCCAGATTTTTGTGTACCATGAGATGTCTCGTCACCCCTTCCGTATAATTTGGTATTTAATTAGCTCTTGCTGACGCTTGACGCACGCCCGTAATATTGCTTGGTCCGAGTTTTAGAAAAGCAGCGTACTGATGAGTTCCACAAGGACGAAACTAGTGGTCTACGGTTTTCCATGCACATTCGAAACATACAATATTGAAACTTTCTGTCAATTTCCAGTGTTTGTCAAAAAGAATGTAATGTAGTTATGTAGTGCGCTAGTCGAGTTTAATTCGTGCGCGTTTTAAGATGTGAGAGCAGTTAGATTGTTTGTTCTTTGTTCATCAGTGGTTTCATTATTGTTCCAAATCATTGAAAAATAATTAAATGAAGTATTAAAATGAAGTACATGCGTAACAAATACCAATATTAGCGACTGTAAATGAAATGTTTACATAGCCAATAGCTTTGCTTTGGTTACTCTGACATAACAATTTCAGTTGTTCCAGGTATAACGGCATAACACATAGTTTAGACGAAATGCGCCAGTTTAGCTCAGGATAGCGTTCAACTAGTCTTTGGATTCTGATGAGAAACGGAATTCTGAAGACTAACGCAACTGCGCTTCACCTACAACTCTACCCTACGCCAGCCTTGTTGCTGCATTAAATATATTTTTTTGCACCTTTTGCTGATACATAAACCTTATGGCAGGCGTTGCAGTAAACAAAACAAATGTATGCCGATAAGAATAGACTGTCAGACGTAACACAAGCAGAAATGTTTACGTTGGTTGTAAATAATACAATGAAGTTGACTTGCACCGTTCTCAGCGTATCAATTTCAAATTATCAAATTATTATGACAACACCCGCGTAATTATTAATCGGTTCGATGTTCTCGTAACCGCTATATTCACATATACAGGTGTTCCAACTCGTTCGAAACAGCCTATATTGGCTAAATCGTATATGCGTTATCAAAAGAAATTTCGAACAAAACCTTTAGGCCCGGTTACTCAAAAAAAGTAACGCTGGCTTAAATCTGACAATGGCTCAGTTGTTATGATATCGGCTTTCTGATTGGTTGTATCATAGCAACTGATCCAGTGTCAGACTTAAGTTTGTGTTGCTTTCTTCTAACAATCGGGCTTTAGTGGTTCATCCGAGCTACAACTTGAAATTATTTTCAAGTAGGTATTCCATGTAAGCGTGGCTGGCCAAGGTATCCTTTTCTTTTATGGTACACCCTCTATATGACTGAAGGTTTGAACCGAGGTTTGAACTCTGCGGACTATTCTGAATACCACTTTTATCACTATTCAGGCCATGCTTGTGACCTCCTTTTCCTATCAATCGCTGGGAAAATAGAATATTTAAAACGTTTCAAACCTGCGCACTAAGATATGCAGGTGCACCATCCGAATTTCAAGAGGAAGGTCATCTAATAACTATGAACTCTTGTAAAAATCTCCGTAACGTTCTACTATTTAGGTGTCCTCCGAAGACCAATTACCCTGTTTTGAACGGTACTTCCAAAGACCACCAACCTGTTCTGACGATCAATATTTCTTAATACTTGTAAATGGGGATAATAGTGAAAGTTGCGCCTATTCACTAAACCGTTGTTGTGGAAGGTGGATTCGTCAGTAAACAAGAAAAACGTAAAGAAAGCCAGTTCCCGAATTTTTCCTAGTGCTCAGTGACAAAATCCTCTGTTCGAAATCTCTTTCATACAGTTCCTGATGAAGCTGTACGTGATACAGATGAAACTTGTTGCTTGTTACCAGTCTGTTGACAACAGTCTTATTAATCCCAGTAATCTTGTTCATCTCCCTCGTACTTCGACTGAGTAGTTAGGATATGACAATACGTCGCCAAAGTGGCCGCCACAAGTGAGGTTATGCCATAGAGGGCTATGAGACCTTGCGCAGCTGAGTGCGCATGCGCGGCGCAGCCAATGTGAGCCGAGGGGGCGTGGTCAACGATCAATCAGAAGAATGGGGCGGAACCAAGATGGCCGCCTTGGCGCCACGTCCACGCGGGCGCGAGCTAATTATTTTGAATTCTTAACCTACTTTCAACGTTTGAAGAAATAATAGCATATGTTTTATTCGTATGAAAAGTGGCACTTTCCCTCCTTATAAAACAATATACTATTTGGCAGGTATTTCAAAACCATTAGTTTATTATTTTTCTCAGGGGCGGCACCTAGCGGCTTTTGGCTGGAAAACGATGAGTAGGTGTGGCTTATTTAAAATGATTTTAAAGTTTCTTGGATATATTCTTGCGCCCATTTGACAGTGTATTATATTCAAATATGGCTACTCACCGAGAGCTTTAAGCGTGAGATTATGCCTTGTTGGCGTGTTTGTACCTTGAGAAGAGACGGGAGAGAGTTTACTACCACATACCCTTGCATACTCTGAGAATTTGTGACTACTTACCACTTACTTATGTAAAGTCTGATACTTGTAAGATTGAAATGATCAAATTTGCTCGAATCCGCATCGCATCCTCTTTGGTTTCGTCTGGAACGCCAGAATCACGTCGCACCTTTCTCCAAATGGGTTGTGTTTGGTAATCTGTGACAACAGCGAGTACTCGTGGCGATTCCAGTTGTGAAAATGCAACTACAATGTTTTTTTATTCACTCTTCCTCGACAGTCTTGGGCAGATTTGGGTATTCAAAGTCCGGTACCCTCCAGTGAGTATTGCTCGATCCAATTATGGTACCCACGAAAACGTTCTTGTTTAAAAGAACTTTATGATCGGCTTCTAGGATTTTTTGCTGGAGTGCACGCGTTAAAGTTTATCGTCAAGAACATGGATGCGTTGGTCAGTCTCCGGTACTCCTCCAACCAGCATTCTCCAGAGCACCCCCACCCCTCATTCGGATAAACTATCTGCTCTTAATGACAACATTTTTTGCCTCGTCCACCTTTACATCATTGATTTTATTTACGAAATTGATCAAAGATGATTCTTTAAGTGTTAGTGGTGCATTGTTGCCGCCGCTAGTGAAACTGCCTTCTATATGCACTTATCGGCACAAGTAACTACCCACCTACAAAACATGCATATTTGATATATTTTCATTGCACTAGTAACCGCATCTTTAAGAAAACCCAGTAACTCGCCGTCTGGCTCTAAGTTTTCCTTCAGCCAGCCTTCTGGTACCTTTTCGACCATAATTAACCTCGTGTAGGTAGTTACAATTCTCGACAGTAGTTGGTGAAACAATTTCGGAGAACGTTGTTATGGATAAAATGGTATAACGATCGAAAACACCAACACTGCTCGATGTCTGCTAGTGTAGGAACCAGTAAAGTCTGACCTGGCCCGACTTGACCTGACTTCGCCATAAATTTCTTAAGAGCAAATTTACTATGTTAGGATGTAACGAACTTTCCCTCGTGCGTCCTGGAACACTCTGTATACCAATTTATTTCTGGTCGTTAGCTTATTAACGATCGGTATTGTGCAAAATATTTACAGGAAATTAAAATTGAGCTTCTTGCGGTAAAGTCTAGTCAGTAATTATTCTTTCACATGAGCGAATAGCACACGAGCACTGGGTCTTGGACCAAGTTTCGCAAGCAATTCTCTACTCCGTGACGGTATTCTGGTGATCGCCGGTCGTCCTGAACGATTATTTAAACGTGTACTCGGTGTCTGGATTTACGTCGCCGCACGATTGCGCAACACTGAAGGAATGTAGATCGGGAATTTCGTTATAGCCACTCTCGGCAATCCCTTGATACGATGGACTTTAATTAGCAAGTACGCAATTGTATATTCGCTCTGAAACTCAACCGGACGGAATGTTCTATCGCTCACTGCATTAGTTGAATGGATGCGTGCTACTTTTACGGCACTAAATAAATTCAGCCTGTGTGAATTCTTGGTTTGAACATCCACGGCACCCATATAATTTCAGAATAAGCCTTAATCGGCCTATTATGCCTCTACAGCGGATTAATTCACGTATGTTTAATTATAGGTAGTCTCACAGCAACAATAATTAAATACCGGCACTTCCTTAATGTACAGCAGTAAATCACACCTCACAACGCAAGACAGGAAGTCAGGTACTCTCAATAGTTCAGAAAGTTATTTTGATTGTGTCTGGTATAGAAGCTTCCTCATCTCCGGTCCGCATGCGGTTTTATTACTTTTTCCGTCATCCTTGGTGAGTGGCCGTTCGTATTCTCGGCTCCTCCTATTATTCAACTCGGACAATGCATAGCGCACCATTGTACCCTCTCTCAACTTTCCTTCTGTTCATTGACGCGTATGACATACTTCCATGTTTCTTTTTTCTCAGGTGCCGCGATCTTTTACATATTTGATTCAGCAGAACAAAATAATTAGTGCCAATCCAAATTTGTTAGATCCATTTGACCGTCTGATTATGCAGTGTACATCCGTTTGCGGTAGCAGATTTATTCTTAGCACCCTTCCCTGAAATCGCTGCACCACTACTGTTGAAGCTCGCAACCACGTGCATGAGGTAACTGAAAGTACGATTAGGAGGATGACAACAGTCAGAAGACCAGTTCAAAATTGGTTCGGGCCATTGAGTAGCACTAGCACATCTTCATTTTACTCGCTGGCGTTGAACGTTGTTGACACGTACGGTTGATGTACGTGCATTTCAATGCATCTTGTCGTCTTATCTAATGTTTTTTGTCTCTTCAGATTTGATGCAGCATATGCGGCTGTTTTGTGCACCCTATGGACAGTTGGTAAGTGTTATTCAATTACTTATTCACTGTACATTTTTTCGTCACTGCAACCAATTAAACACATGGACATACTTGAAATCTACCGGAGCAACCCCAGATGCTTGGTAGTTAACAACGGCGCTCTGTTAGAAAAGGACGTTGGACAGTACCTCTTAAGTAAATCTTTTCTGTGTACATGTAATTTCTCCACTGGTTTTTTATATTACAACACAACCTCCTCCAGAACTCCAGTAAGCATCACTTATTTGTAGAACGTGTACGTGGATAGCTCTTCTAAAATCTGGGTTATAATGTCCACGCCTTCGGGTGTGGTCAGTTGAGAGGAATCCGTCGGGTCGGAGCGAGTCTCAGTCATTTGATTGATAAATATTTTTGCTCCTGTCCTGATATGCTACCAGACGGTCAAAGATATAGCACGGGCATTAGTATCTCCGATTTTCGTAGAACTATCCGCGGCCTTATTTAATGTATCTACTATTCTAATGTTTTGTCTTATTTTTCCTTCCAACTGCCTAATGAATATATATTGCAATTTATAAGAAAATAAAATTTATATAAGTTTAATTTGTGTTTTTCTGCATTTTTACTTCCCCGCAACTGAGAAGTGAAGATCTTGTGGTAGTGAAAAAATCAAAATCAAGATTTCAGTGAATTTAGATGTTTCATGGTCCGTCCCTACATATCGAAAAGGCAGGTTATAGATGTTCGATCGTCCTTCCACCCGTAGTAGACCTGCTCCTAGCACGATTTTTGTAAATCGAAAAAGCGATTCGTCAATGAAAAAACGCGTCGTTTTTCCTATTCGAACCGAATCGGTTTCCCGAACCAAAGTGAGGGTTACAGAAATTCTTCCTTCATGCCAGTTACCACTAACCGAAGCCATTCGAATCGATAGGTATACACTGAATTAATGCAAATCTATATTGTATCGACAAAATCGATTCGAAAAGGAAAATCGAATTTCGATTCGCCAGTTTATTGGGCATTAATAAAGGAGCAAACAAAAAAAACGTTTTTCGTATAATAACGCGAAAACTGAGCCCGCGAAATCGCAGTCATTAAAGTTTAAACTTATTCCGTTTAAACATGTATCGATGTGACGTCACTATAGTTTTGGCGTATGGCTGCTTTGACACCGTTTAACTTGTTTTGTGTCAATTTACGTAGTCTTTTGGGACGTGGCTTGTACACGTCGCATTTCTTGAGTTACATTTTATGCAACACAATTGCACGCTACGGCGGTTAGAGCAAAACTGCTCGTTTAATCTCAGGTTACAATGACTCGCACTAACAAATTCAATCACTGCCTCTAAGCCCCGGGTGAGTTCGACAACCAGTAGAACACTGAAGTTGTAGGGGCTTGCAAGGAACTCTCGGGATTGCATCCTGGTACACTCTGTATACTTATCCTTATCAGATCGTTAGCTTATTAACCATTATTTTTGTTGCATCTGGGTCGGTCGGAAGGACGACCTGTTCGTTGATAATACCCTTCGCTGTAAGTCGAAGAGAGGCGGGTTCTATATTGCTAAACGGCGAGAATGACAAAACAAACCAGTTCAAAGCGATTCTATTGCTTTAGGTGTTTACGTTCTTTGATACTTCGTTGTAGCACCGCAGTGCGTTCCATTCGGAATCTAGGCCAGGGGATTTACTAGAAGCACTTGAGTGCAAGCCCGCCGGTACGTGAACAGTAGGCTAACTGATGATTCTTCACCGCGTGGATGCTCGTTGCTAGGAGGTACCTTACAATGCACGTTTGCAAGCTGTTAGGCCGAAGGCAATCCGCTGCAAACATGCGAATTACTAGGTAACCTTCCACCGCACGTGTTGCTGAACCATACTTAGGTAGGCCGGTTATACCTCTGTCATGTATCTATTAATTCCGATCGTACTAGGTTTAATTATTGGTAGCCGTCAGACTACAATAATTAAATATTAGCGCTGTGAAATTTTGAAGTCGAGTTCAATAGAATATAGAAGAAGGTCGTGACGCAATTTGCACAGTGCCAATACTGGATTTGAGAGAATGAAAGAGGCCAATATCAATGACGTTATGGCGTGCCTTCTTCTCTATTCAATTGATTTTTTTTATTCTACCGAGAATAGTAACGGTCATAGTCGGTGTACAGCAAATCACACGACGGAAACAAAAGACATGCGAGCGAGTTCGTTTCGGATAGGCTACTCTGGTCAATCGGGCAAGAGTGGATCTCGAGGAAATCGAATTCGAGTGAGAATTCAAAGGTCTTCTCGGGTTTCTGAGAAAACTAGCCGCAGCGAACACATACTGGCGGATGGCGGGACAGCACACCGCACGCAGTGCACCAGGCGCACCATTTTTGTTATACGTTATATGTTGGTTAGTGATGAACACGGTCAGTGGTTTTCGTGGATAGCGCTATTAATTCGATATCCTTGGGTGGAGAAAGATCTACTCCCGTAGAGGTTAGTTTTTTCTTACGTTTTTATATTATCTTTTTCTGCAAGAAATGCGTGTGTATGGCCTCCGCCAGTTAAGTGGTCTGTTTCAAAAAGGCGTTCTGTCAGGTTTACGCCAATAAATGAGTCTGTTTCGTTGTAGCGTGCGCTCATACTCCCGCGGTGTGCCGTCCGCCAGTAAGTATTGCTGTGGCTGGAGTCTTGTAGGTCTCTGGCACCCCCTTTTATGTATTCATATTGGTCATCTCGGTTGCCCGCGACCGAGCTGCGTATTCATATCTTACATAACGTATCGCAATCCGAAGGAACACGACGTCGGCTCATATTCAACGCGCGAGATTATTTTCGTTTAAGTAATTTGTTACTTGTGAACGCCGTCAGCAGTTTCCGAGAGTAGAGAAGTATCGAGTAGAGTTAGTAGTTTGATGTCCATGGACTGGGTGAGTTCGACTTCTGTAGGGGTTAGTTTCTTTTTTATGTTTTTACATTACATATCTGTTTCAAAAATGCAGCGCGTCGAAGCAAACTAGTGTAACTTGTCGATTTATAAACCACGTACCATACCGCAACTTCGAGAGCCATATCGCGCGTTGGATATGAGCCGACTTCGTGTTACTCCGGATTACGGTATGTGAGATATGAATATGCGACCGGTCCCGGATCGCATATTCGTATCGAGCGTAGCGTACTGCAAATGCCGAACTTAGTTTCGTATCGGACGACCGTGGTCGCAGAGGTATGTCAAATGAGTGGATGTCTGTGTCGCGTGAACGCGATCCCCTAGCTGTCATTTTAGACCTGACCGATTTTTTGTTCAAAAGAATAAAGATAAATCATCATAACTACTGCGAGGTGCGAACCCTCAACGTTGCGACTTGAGAGAATAACAAATCGACCACTGAGCCACGAAGGTGTGCTGGCAAGAATGCTTACAAAAATAGTATATAAGTAGAAAATACGCCCGTTGCTGTAAGTCGACAGTTGGGAATGCAATACTCTACGCTCGATACGAATATGCGCCCGGGTCCCTTCCATCGCATGAACTTGTCGATGTGCGTAGTGAGTTTCCATCTTTCCGTCTCCACTAGATTACCTACTAATTTATTGTACTTGTGACGTGTTCCAATATTTCATCACCTGCCGGTACTGACGCTATTCCATCCGCCACTGGCGCATTGACAAACAATAATGAATGCCGATTTAATTTTATTAAATTTGATTGGCATTTTAACTATGCCTTGTTATCTACAGATTGTATAAACCTCAGACGAATTGAGGTCCATTTTGTGACGAGAAATCGGATAATTTTTCAATACAACACTAAAGAGATCTCTGACGTAACACCTCGACATGATTTGCATATTAAAGGGATTTACCGATTTACCCATCACCACGTCAGAAGCAGAAGCATCTGCGAGACGCTGGTGGAGATAAGAAGTGGATGGCGCACACAGTACAGGAACCTGATGGACATGATCCAATATGCCCTCGTTTTATTTACTAACAATGCATCTAGCCATGCATTTATTTATTAACAAAATTAAATATTTTATAATGAAGTTATAATTTTACTTATAAAATAGGTTTTGTTTTATGTTATTTTACAAGGACATGGCTATATTGAAACCAGTTTTTCTGGCAAGGACAACATTGGCATTTCATGGATTTAAAATAACAATAAGCAATTAGAATTTATATTCAATTTCAAGATTTATGACGGGATTGCATGATTGCATTCCAGACGTTTTACCGTTTGAGGAGAATATTGCAGGTTGACGCTAATGGGCTATACGCTATTGTCAACAAAACTGTTAATTATTTTAACAGCGAATAAAACTTTGTGTTTAGTAAATTTTCAAGTTGTGGTGTTTTTAGAACATTAAGAAAATAAAAGCATTTAACACGCATTTTCCTCTAAATTTGGTTGTAATTCCCTCTAGGTCTGTTGCATTTATTATTTTTGCTTCTGGGTGTATTAGACTGGAAATATCAAGTTATGTATGAATGCGTGCAAAAATATTGCTATTTATCTGGTGCAGGTATTTCCTGTTCTTCCTCCTGCAGGTATTAGGTATATCACCTGCTCTACTGTTGAAGTTTGGTAATGCCATTTACTAACTGCCTTTCTGGGTCTGGAGACAAACTGCACTTTACCTGACCTGAACTGGACAGTAGTTTTGAATAAACAAATTCCAAAGTTCAAATCCAAACTAGAAGATTCCAGCTGAAGAAATCCTCCTCCAAATTGAAACTATAGACCATAACAAAGAAATCGTTTAAACCAAAGAATCCCGAAATCAGAGGAAGTCGAACGGTTGCAAATGCACTTCCCCTAATGAGAGTATCGGAAACGTCAGACAACATTTCAATGTACTACGGAAATCCCCAATATTTGTATTTATTTGATCTTCCGAAACATGCATTTGGAACTTAAAGTTCAGTTTACTAATCCTTAATTTTTCAAATTCAAAAGTTATCTCGAATATGGAATTTCTTTTATAAGCGATTGAACAATAGCAATAGCATGTCTATCTTTACTCCGGGAGGAACGCTGTGGGTTATTTTAGAATGAAATCAATGAACTATTTCAATCCTGACAATTTGCCAAACAAGCTGATCTTTGTAACGTAAACTATATCCCAACTTTTTACAAAAAAATGAAGTATTGGACAGAATAGCAGGTACAGGCGACTAATTACATTTTTGGCCCCTACGTTTATTTTAAGGGCATTTTGGCAGAAATAGTTCAGTTCATTGCTCTGAAGTTTTGAACATTTTGTAATCTGTAGCAAAGTACATACCCCATTTTCATTTTGGGTTTGCTCTGCATAATGTAATATGTCTCATATTTTTCCTACAGTCTGTTTCCTTTCTTCTCGCCCCATTTTTATTTGTTTTGGGTTTTATTGCATTTTTTATTTACGTCTAGAATTCATGAAATTGAACCGCACAAAAGATGCAAGCGAATCTATCGACATGTAGAACGATTTTAGAAGATAGGGGGAAGGGGGATAGATTAATTTTTCCAAGATTTGGTGGTCATTGCCTCTGAAATATCTGACGTGTTCATAAGTGCTGAATAAAATGTTTCGCGAAGAAATTTAAGGGTGACAAAAACCCAGTGGGTCAAAGATACGAGCGACCTTTGAAAGGATAGCACGTTTCCAACACGATCTTCCAATAGGACTAACAAAATACGCGAAAGTGTCCGAAGTAGGTTGCCAACGAAGGCCAAGGACCTTAATAACGTTCTCATTATCGAACGAGAACGATTGTTCCAAACGATGGGAAACTGACAACTCACAAAGAACTTCGGGATAATTACTTGCCCATGTTCTAGGTTGAAAGCCACCGGACGAAAGCAGAGTCGGCAAACCAGAGACAAGGTTTTTGGCTTCGGCTAACGAGTTGGTACCTGTGACAATATCATCCACATACATTAGGTATTTTCTGCTAACTTTTGAGAAGCTAATGGAAAACGAGGCTGTTCAAAATTTGAGAGTTCCAAAAGTGTACGCAAAGTTAAGAAGGGTGATGAAGATACGCCATAGGTAACAGTTTGAAGCTCAAAATCCTGAATCGAATCATCGGACGAAAACCTCTAAAGAATTCTTTGGTATCGCCGATGACCCTCTTTCACTAATATTTGACTGTACATTTGCTTGATGTCTGCCACAACAACCAAACGATGAAGTCTGAATTGTAGTAAGAGTGTGATGATGTCCTTTTGCACTTTAGGATCAACTAAAAAAGTGTAATTCAGTGATTTGCCTTCGGTTGTTTTATTTTAAATATT
Source organism: Xestobium rufovillosum (assembly GCA_963966045.1). NCBI lineage: Eukaryota > Metazoa > Arthropoda > Insecta > Coleoptera > Ptinidae > Xestobium > Xestobium rufovillosum. The sequence goes on from OZ014500.1 coordinate 13,838,921, forward strand.
CTGTCCGTGCGGAACGTATTCCCGCATTAGTACACTGGATCCATTGAGTAGTCTCATAACATTTTATTGCTGCTTTTAATTGGCGGTGAAAACGTTCTATCATACAATGTGCTTGCTGGTAGTGGGCTGTGGTTTTGAGACGTGTCATCCCTGTTAAACAACAGATGCTTGAATAATGCTGATTAGAATAAATTGTCAACCTTGATCTGTGGCGATTCGGAGAGGTGAACCAAATCTTGTTATCCAACGTTCATAGAGTTTTAGCGATTGTTTCAGCTTCTTTGTTTTCTGTTGTGGAGGCTTCTGGCCATCTCGAAAATCTGCCAGTGCAGGTCACATAATATCGCTGACCTTCGGAGATTGGTAAGGAGACGACTATGTCGATGTGGACATGTTCGAGTCTCGCAGATGTTAGAGGAATATTTGCGAGTGTGCTAGATGTGTGGCGCTGAATTTTGGATTTTTTGCATTTAATGCAAGTTTGTGCCCATTTTCTACAATCGGCTTTAATGGACTGCCAGGCATATCGTTGAGTTGGGCATTTGACCGTTGTGTTGATGTCGGGGTGAGATAAATTGTGATGTGTCACAATAGGCAGGAATGAAAACACTCGAATTCGTCAGTAGAGAATTGAGCGATGGGACCAAGATATTGGAATTGTCTTTCTAACTTAATAGCACAACAAACCCCAATAAAAGTTTGTGTGAATTATCACAAACAATTGGCAATTAAATGACATTAGTGATAAATATTTAAATCAACGCCTTGTATGCCCACGTAGATAAAATTTACGTCGCACATTCTTTGTTTTTAAGCTTTTGTTTAAAATTTGAAGTTGCGTGAATGAAACTATACTTGGGCCGCCCAACAGACGGAGTGATCACCCTGCAAACATGAGCTCTAGACGGGACCACTATCAATTTAGGACGACAGAACTGCAGTGATGCGCTTTCTTTAGACCCAACGAAGTCGCATCACTCCAATTCGATCGTCATAAATTAATATTGGCCCCGCTAGAGCACGTTCTTGCAGGGTGATCACTCCGTCTGTTGGGCGGCCCAAGTATAGTTTTTCTTGTCAATCATTAAAACGCCCTTAAGCAAACATCATTAATTTATATACTGGTATAATAAAATTTCAAATTAACTTGATTTCGTTGTGTAACTAATGGGGTCGTGACATTTAAACCCTTGTAAAATTATTATGTTTTCTTTATTATCGCAGGCACGTAATGTGTTCTGTGGATTGTGTATTTCAAAACAAAGTCGAGGTACATAATTTAAATAAGAGTATTGATGTGATTGTGACGCAAATCCTTTTTGATTATGTGAAATAGGTTCTGCAGCTCTCGGTTTTCAATTTGCGAGAATGTATTGAGCGATTTATTACCGGTAAGTACTGTATATTGTGTACTCGGTATTGGATACAATATATACACGAGTTTATAATGAATGCTATTATTACCGAGGATGAAGTTTACAACACGAGCGAGTGAAACGAGCGAGTTTTGTAATCATCCGAGGTAATAATAGCATCATTATAACGAGTTGTATACTATACTTTGTCCACGACTATCAAAACAGAAAGAATTTACCTTCATATCCCTTCTCCAGTGTAAGAAAGATTCATACATACGCTCTCAGGTATAATTTTCTTGGTTTTTTGGGCAGTGAATCTAATGAGGCAAGTTCTGCAGCTTCTTTTATTGCTGGTGCTGTTAAAGAAATCTGGTTTTCACACTCACTACTCATTATATCTTCTTTTTTAGAATATGCATTTCAAATTAAAAGCAAACCATGCTGATTTGACGTTTCAATTTGAACTGACACATCGCGATCGCGGCCTACTAAATAAATGTAAAAAAGGGTCAAAGCGATGTTCCTATTGGTGTAGTGAATAATATTCATTAATCACTGCAGTGATTAATGTATCTAATTATGATTGAAGAAATACAAGTATAAAGAGTATATTATAAGAATTACTTTTCGTTTAAACGTCATTGCATTTGCGTTAAACGTCTATATAGTGTCTAGTTTGCAACGATACTTATGTCTTTTGTTGTGCAACGGTAGTTTTTATCTTATTTTCGGTACCAACTAAACCTGGATACGGTCTGTTGGACATGTAATCGTCGACAATACCCTTGAGCTCTTTGTCGAAGAAAGGGTAGGGTTCTCTATTGCTAAACGATGATAAACAGAACACAGGAACAACTTAAAATCAACTCTATTACTTTAACTATTTACACTACAGTTGACTAAATCAGATATATACAAAATATTTACAGTGACAATTAATATAGGACTTCGCGGTAACTAATTCATATTCTCAAGTCGGTCGGTCAAACGGTCTGTACGGTACGAGTTAATAATTAAATGAGTTGTTCGCCGCGGGCGAACCTCTCATTGAATTCTGGTGTCCTGATACACGTCGAACGTCCGGCGTTCGATCTGTACAATATAGGTCTGGTTTTCTGGACGTTACGTCGCAGTATTGAAATACACTCCAGTCGGGGGTTTAGGTGCGGGATCTTCGGTGTCGCACTCCAGAGTGCAATCCCTTCGGGGAGGCCGCTAACCAATATGTAATGGATACGTCCTACCATACACCGGCTGCCTCTAGGTTTGGGTGGAAACCGGTCACCACAAAGAAATCCCAGGTGGCTATAAATAACCAGCGGAGAAAACGTAATTAAGTGGTTCCTACCCCTGCCAGAGAGCTCCGATTTCGGCAGACTCGTTGCCGTACAACTAGTCAGCTCCAACCACGTTGGTCGGATAATGTTTAAATATTGTCAGACAAGCTAGCAATAAATAACCATATAGGCACTTACATGAAAACAGTAGCGGAGGATATATCTGCAGATCGAACGGCGAAACGAGAACGTTACTCAGTGCGTCGCGGTTAAATAAAGTCAGTATTGAGAATCGGCGGCGGTGAATGAATTCTGAATCTGAAGGATTCTTAATTCGAAGTCGGATTGAAAGTCGGCGGCCAGCATCATCTCGGATGCTGGGAGCCCTGGTCCCAGCTGATGACCGGACGACCAAGTACTGCCTTCTGGAGCATCCACTTTTATGAGACTCAGGGGGGGGGGGTGGATTCTGCGGTCTTCTTCCGAGATTTTCCAGCGGGGGCATTGGTGCCGTCTGCACCAATTGTGACGTTGATCCTTCGCGTCATACATGGGACGTGTGCAAACCTTCGCTATCGCATGTTTTAAATCTCAACTGGTGCGCGCTTGCTTCTCCCATCCATTTTCCTTCTGGATCACGGCGTGACGTCAGAACGTCCAAAGTAAACACTAATCAATTTTTGATTACTCAAGGTGTTTACTTTTGCAACGTTACAAGTTTATGGTAACGTCATAAGTGCATCAAAAATTACCGATAATTCAGCATAAAAGCTTGTTGCTTAGAAAATGTACGAGTTCATTTTGATCGTTCGGTTCATCCCTCGGGGATTCCCGAGGTCTCATGGTGCGTCATTTTCCGGTTTTGGCCAAGCGGAGTCTCCTCCTAAAATTTTCTTGTTTCCGTGGTCCATTTCAAAGTTACACGAAATTTCGGTTCGTACTAGATTTCCTTGTGGAAAAACCCGGCTTGCCAATTACCGGCCACGATTTTTCGTGTTATTTTTATGTTAATTTTGGGCATTGTTACCGTTTACAACAGTGGGTCAGTCCCCCTACGTTTTGCGACTATTTCTCGGTTGTTTTATCCGCCCAGCACCCCAATTTCACGTCCGGTCCCGAAACCTTCTCGATTTTTTCTGACTCAAAAACTGTTTCATCCTCAGATTTTCTGTTTTAATCTGTTCTATACGTGCCTTACTTTCTGTTATAAAAATTTTTGTCTAAATCGATGATACTTATTCACCCTAGCACCCTAGATTCTTTTTAATGAAACTTTAGTAAACGTCATGCAATGTGAAAATTAGCAGTACATCGAATAATGGTTTCCGGGCTGGTTGCCACGTCGTCGTTGGTAATCTGTAACACTAAAATTAAAATTAACATTAACACTTGACGTTTCGACTCGCATATCGGAGTCTTCTTTAGAAGCTACTCTGAAACTGAAAATCTATCGCAGGTGACTCTATTTATACTCGTCGGTAATCACTGAAGCGCGACGTTTTCACGGAACAGTGATTTCCAAGTAACCGGTAGATCCGTTCCTCCATCTCTGTTGAAGTTGGGTCTCTTGAAGATTTCTATAGCCTCCCTGATCTGCCTGGGCCAGAAATTGGGAATCCTTGCTAGCGCCTTAGCATCCTCGAATCGAATCTCGTGTCCCGGCAAAGAGGAGTGTTCTGCAACTGCTGACTTGTCCATCCGTTGGTTCCTGACGTCCCTCCTGTGCTCTTGTAGCCCCGTGCTGATGTATCTCTTCGTTTCTGTATACTCCTGGTCCTTGATGCTCCTTCTGCTCTCCTATTGTCCTAGGGAAACTTGCAGCAATCTTTCCAGGCGGATTGTACACTACCTTAATCTTGTGTCTCATGAGAAGGCGTCCGATTTTGTCCCAGGAGACATTTTGGTGAGCTTCAATGTCACTTCACTCTTCACGAAGGTACCCATCGAGGACGCTTTGGAGGAGACCCGTTCCAGGCTGAAGCAACGAGGAATGGAAGACCTCGCGGATTTGGCTCGACTGTGCACGAAATCTACCTTCTTCGCCTTCGACGGGGAGTTCTATGAGCAGACCGATGGAACAGCGATGGGATCACTTCTATCACCAGCATTAGCCAACATCTACATGGAAAGCTTCGAGACCACGGCCCTGGACACAGCGACTCTCAAGCCGAAGTGTTGGTTCAGGTATGTGGATGATACCTTCATCGTATGGCCCCATGGATCGGACGCCCTCGGAAATTTTAAGGACCATCTGAACGGACTGCACCCCAACATACAGTTCACGATGGAAATGGAGAAAGACACCGCCCTCCCATTCCTGGACGTCCTTGTCAACCGCAAGACTGATGGAAGCCTGGGACACAGAGTATACAGGAAGCCGACGCACACAGACCGCTATTTAAATGCCGCTTCCCATCATCACCCGGCACAGAAGCAGGGAATCATCAATACCTTGGTGCACAGAGCCCGCCAAATCAGCGAACCGGAACACTTAGAGGAAGAACTAGCGCATCTGAAGACAGTCCTAAGGAAGAATGGATATTCTCTACGAGCCATAGAGTGTGCTATCAGGAAGAGCGACCTACGGCGAGAAGAATCAGAAACCTACATTGCGACGGCCTACCTTCCTTACATAGAGGGATGCCCGGACAAAATCGGACGCCTTCTCAACAGACACAAGATCAACGTAGTGTACAATCCGCCTGGAAAGATTGCTGCAAGTTTCCCTAGGACAATAGGAGAGCAGAAGGAGCATTAAGGACCAGGAGTATACAGCATCCCATGTATCTGCGGTAAGGAATGCATCGGAAAAACGAAGTGACACATCAGCACGAGGCTACAAGAGCACAGGAGGGGCGTCAGGAACCAACGGACGGACAAGTCAGCAGTTGCGAAACACTCCTCTTTGGCGGGACACGAGATTCGATTCGAGGATGCTAAGGCGCTAGCAAGGATTCCCAATTTCTGGGATCAGGGAGGCTATAGAGATCTTCAAGAGATGGAGGAATGGATCTACCGGTTACTTGGAAATCACTGTTCCGTGAAAATGCCACCTGCGATAGATTTTCAGTTTCAGAGTAGCTTCTGAAGAAGACTCCGATATGCGAGTCGAAACAACAAGTGTTAATGTTAATTTTAATTTTAGTGTTACAGATTACCAATGACGGCGTTGTTACATCAATATAAAAATAATATGAAATACTCTAACCTCATGTAGTGTAGTTGTAGGTAAAACATATTTAATTTCCTGCCAACGATGAGCAGTATGACTGTGCAGTTCTCTAATCAACGGTGTATTTTATCAAAATTTTTGATCAGATATTAATACAATTCCTTTACATCAGTGATGATTATCTGAGTCCCTGAGTGGTCTTTTAACCGACAACACTATACTCGTACACCAACAATAATGGTCTATGATAGTTTAATTTTATCACTTTATCTTAGGTAAGTACCTACTGGAATTTTCACTTTAAGGTGGAAATTTTTTCTCTGAGAGGATATTGTAGTAGTGGTCCATTCATTCCAAAAGAATTATGTAAATTACACAACCAAAAGTCAGAAACTTATTTAAATTAAGTAGTTTCCATTTCCTTTCAGATTCGTTAATTGAAATGAAGGAAGACAGTAAAATAAAAAGTGCCTCCATCATACAAAGCTTCAGCTTTAGATCCAAGTTTTCAACTACGAGAATATTTTATAGACGGTAGGTAGTACGAAAACGAGAGCCCCTTATTTCCTAAAAGTATAGCTGCAGAAATGTGAAATTTTGAATATAAGATGTATTTCTGATAAGCAAAATCGACAATATGTGAAACCGAAACAGGACATTCAACTCGTCCTTCGGACTCGTTGAATCTCCAGTTCGGTTTCAACTCGTAGATATCATCGATGATAATCATAGCACTTGTTATATTACCTACGTATGTACGTATTAATGTACATGTGTCATGAAATGAGGGAAAGTCGAACCCAGGATTGGGTCATCACTTCGAGTAGGTTCTCCATCTGGAAAAGAAATAAGGCACTTAGTGTTAAAAGATGGTTACAAGAACAAGTAGTTGTATAGTGAACTGTCGATATATGAAGAAATACCTGATGTCATGTGCGCAGTTATTTTAGTCGTCCCCATTTGGTTGTTGGTGGTCCAGGCAATGTGTTTTGGGCACTAGAAGGGCCAGGTGAAGGGTGTTGGGCAATGGAAGGTCCAGGCAAAGGGTCAGGGGTTGTGGAAAGTTCAGGCTGAACAGTGAGTTGTTGCTGTTCTTCAATTGAAAAAATTGTAATTGAATGTTTAATGATATTATAGAGAAAAATTGATTAGTAACGATGCATAATGCTGCAAAATATTACATGAATTAATACCTTCTGTCGCCTCAGCTGCTTCAGACAGTCGCACTGCAAGGGGCTCGTCTAGGCCGTCTCTCTCTTCTGAATTTTACAGCATTATGCATCTTTACTAATCAGTATTTCTCTATAATAACATTAATCATTCAATTACAATTTTTCAGTTGAAGAACAGCATCAACAACTCAACTGTTCAGCATGGAGCTTCCACAGCCCCTGACCCTTTGCCTGGACCTTCCATTGCCCATGACCCTTCGCCTGGACCTTTTAATGCCCAAAAGACATTGCCTGGGCCACCAACAACCAAACGGGGATGACTAAAATAACTGCGCACATGACATCAGGTATTTCTTCATACATCGACAGTTCACTATACAACTTATCTGTTCTTGTAACCATGTTCTAACACTAAATGCCTTCTCTCTTTTCCAGATGGAGAATCTACTCGAAGTGATGACCCAATCCTGGGTTCGACTGTCCCTCATTTCATGACACTTGTACATTAATACATTCAGATTTCATATTCAGCTTTATATTCAGTGTCGTATACACAGCGAAAAATATAGGGTAAAATATTATCTCTAGGGAAATCTAACTAGGGCTTATACAGGTCCATCTATTTAGAGTTTATTTTTAGCTCTGTTGTTTAGAGTAAAATGTAGAGTGAAATGTACACTACAACAGTGTAAACCTTTCATCTAAATCTTTTACTCTAATGATTTACTCTAAGTAATAACTCTTCTATAGAGCTTTCATTACTCTATGCAAGGTACAAATTAATCTATTTAGATAAAAACAGAGTACAAAAATGATTGCGTTTTATGGCGGGAATTTTAAATGATGCGCTTTTTAGAGTAGACTTAAACACTAATTAGTGTTTAAGTTTTCTTATTAAGAGTAAATACTATTGCCTTTCATAAGAGCGGGAAATTTAAATTAAACTCTATCTAGAGTATCTAACGTACTCATATAGAGCACATTCACTCTAATTAAAAAAGGAGGGAAATTCAAATGTCACTGAAACAAAAAATTTCACAGTAATATTTATTTCTTTCATTTTCATATACAAAAAACTACATAATAAATTTGAATATATAGGAACTAAATACCATTTACTGGACAAGTATGATTGGCTAATATTGTACGGTTCTTTATAGAGCAGAAAGTACAAATTATGTCGAATAATGCATCGGTATCAGATTTTAGTTTATATGCATGCAAATCTTCTACAAAAGTTACAGTTCGCCATTTCTTCGTTACAAAAAAATATGGTCTTCTAATTCTTTAGTATCTAATTTAAAAGATATGTATTTAAAATAAAATCGTGAGAGAAGCAAATTAATTTCTAAACTCCAATTACGATAGACTATTACAAAGTAACCGAAGAAAATGCTAACACATGAAATTTATAAAAATTTATCATGAAATATGAAATATGTAACTAAATAAGCATCAGATAATAATAAAATCTTACTAACTTTTTCGAAAATTATAAGCCTTTCTTCTGCTGTAGCACCATTTCCTGCAATTCTTGCCCGAGACTGTAACATTCGAATCAAAGCCAGAGCTGCTCTTGTAGTTTTATCATACCCTCATCATCATAAGGTTCTCAGTCCGAAGACTGGTTGGACGCGTACCTCCATTCTTTTCTATCCTGAGCTAACCTACGCATTTCCCTAAAAGTAGAACATCCTACATCCCTAACTATTTGAGAGCAGTAGTCTAATCTAGGCCTACCCCTACCTCTTTTTATTCCTATCTCTGACTCTAGTATGTCACGAACTATTCCTTCGTGTCTTAGAAGGTGTCCTACCATCCTATCTCTCCTACTCTTTATTGTTTTCCATACCTTTCGCTTTTCCCCAACTCTTTCTAATACTTCCCTATTGCTAACCTTATCTATCCACGGTATCTTCATCATGCGTCTGTAGCACCACATTTCAAACGCTTCTACTCTTTTTCTATCCGCTTCTCCTATTGTCCAAGTTTCGCACCCGTATAATGCCGTACTCCATACATACGACGTTAAGAGTCTCTTCCTAGTCTCTATATTAACCGTTCTCGAGCATAACAGTTGTTTCTTTTTGTTAAACGCAACTCGGCCCTGCGCCATTCTTTGTTTTATATCTTTAGTGCTCCTACCGTCTTGAGTTATTTTACTTCCTAAGTAGCAGAAATCCGCGACCTCCTCTATCTTCTCATTTCCAATTTGTATTTCCATTTTAGTTCTGTTTTCACATCCCCTACATACCAAAATTTTAGTTTTCTTTTTATTGATTTTCATGCCGAAGCCCTGTGTCAAAACTGCTTCCATTTCATTCAAAGCCGCTCCTAATTCTTCTTTGCTAGATGCTAACACTGCTATATCATCCGCAAATCTGAGCATGTTAATAGTTTGGCCCTGTACATTGATCCCTGAGGCTGTTCTTTCCTTAACAATATTAATCGCATCTTCGATATATAAGTTGAAAACTAGAGGTGACAATGCACATCCCTGTCTCACTCCCTTCCGGATATCTACTTCCCTTTGTTCCTGCTCACATTCTATAACTGCCTTTTGCTCTTTGTAGAGATTATGTATTATGTATTATTATTATTATCATACCCTACAAGAATGAAAATGAAAGACAACAAGCACTAATTTATTATTGCCTTCAAGGTAACCAAATAGTACTATTGTAATCAAAAAACTTACCTAAAGATTGGAGAAAGCTGATGGGATCTGCAGTACTGAACTTTACAACATGCAATTCAATTACAATTGCACCATACGAGACAATGGCGAATGGTGGTTGGCGGGCAACCCATTTTTACATTAGAGTAAAAGTCGGAGTAGGAGTGACTGGGAAATAGAGTAAAATTTACTCTAATTGCCATAAATTTTACTCGTGCTAGAGTTTATTTGCTCTGCATAACTATTCAGCGATAAAAATTGTTGACGATAATAAATATTGTACTCTTGTAGAGTAGAAACAGCCCAAAATACTTTCCACCTTTTTAAAATGTAAAATATTTCTCCAGTTAGAGTTGTAAGATTCTAATATTATTTAGAGTATAAATTCAGAGTAAATATACTCTGCTACATTTACTCTATTGCTGTTTCTCTAGGCTAAGGTAAATTTACAATACAGGATTTTTCGCTGTGTACCTAATATGTCTTAAATATAATTTGTTAATGTTTTCATCAAACATGCTTTGCCATCAATTCATTCAAAACAACCTCTTTCAAGTGTAATACATCGAAACTACAGCGCCCATGAGAGATAGACAGGTGGGAGGGACCGTTTTGGCTGTAAAGCGCAGAAGGCATTTTTCGTAATTTTCGCTTTGCTCCCTCCCACCTTATGAGAAAACTGAATGTTAGAGACATCTCTTGCAGGAAATTTCATGTACTTTCACGTGGTATACGGGTTTTTGTTGATAACATGCATATTTTTCGACTTATAGGGGGTGGGAGTGGGCGTTTTTGACGTTTTCGCAGAAGGGCCAAAAAATCGCTGTTTTTCAGCGCCCTCTAGCGCCGATACCGCTCGTCAGAAGATCAAAGTTGACCAGTGCATTTTGTAGGAAATTTTGTCTACTTTAATTTTATAGGGTCCGTCAAGTTTGCACCCCCACCTGGAACAACCCAGGTTAATCATACTTCATAATTTTGCACACATTATGCACAATTTTGCACACCCCGTCCCGTATTTTGCACAGCTCACCATTGGAAATGGCGGGGGAAAATATGTGGGGGGTGCAAACTTGACGCTGGCACCCCCAGTTGCGCCGATAAAAGTATTTTTCCCGCCATTCTAATAGTCGAATTTTGCACAATTTTGCACACCTAATTTCAAGTTCTGCACATCAACAGATTAGAGTTTAGAGCTTTCTCAAAAATGGCCGTTGGCCCCCCCTACTCACAATTTTTCAATTATTTTCCTCCCTTTGCAATCGTCGAATTTTGCACAATTTTGCACACCCAATTCCAAATTTCGCACACCCACAGGTTAGGGTCCACTAGGTCATCAGTAATTACCTTCAGCTCCCCCCCCCCCCCCCCCCCAACTCAAATTTTCACTTATTTTCCCACCGTTATAATGGTCGAATTTTGCACAATTTTGCACACCTAATTTTAAATTCTGCACACCAACAGAGTGAGCCCACGGCTTGTTCAATAATTCACTCCAGCTTCCTACCTGTTCACAGATTTTCAATTCTTATCCCACCGTTATAATCGTCGAATTTTGCACATGCAATTTTAAATTTTACACACCTACTGATCAGCGTCCACAGTTTCCTTAGAGATTGCCTCCGGCACCGCCCACTCGAAAAATTTCATTTATTTTCTCGTCATTATAGAAATCGAATTTTAATAGTATATTATACACGAGTTTATAATGAATGCATCATTATAACGAGTTGTATACTATACTTTGTCCACGACTACCAAAACAGATTCCCAGAAAGAATTTACCTTCATTTCCCTTCTCCAGTGTAAGAAAGATTCATACATACGCTCTCAGGTATAATTTTCTTGGTTTTTTGGGCAATGAATCTAATGAGGCAAGTTCTGCAGCTTCTTTTATTGCTGGTGCTGTTAAAGAAATCTCGTTTTTACTCTCACTACTCATTATATCTTCTTTTTTAGAATATGCATTTCAAATTAAAAGCAAACCATGCTGATTTGACGTTTCAATTTGAACTGACACATCGCGATCGCGGCCTACTAAATAAATGTAAAAAAGGGTCAAAGCGATGTTCCTATTGGTTTAGTGAATAATATTCATTATTCACTGCAGTGATTAATGTATCTAATTATGATTGAAGAAACACAAGTATAAAGAGTATGTTGTAAGATAGTCGTGGACAAACAATTTTGCACTACTGGTTATAAATTTCAATAAGTACCCGCGGCTTCCTATAAGAGAGCTTCCATTCCCGATTTTCGTCTCCAGCGCCATCTCTTAGTCCTTGTTTCAGTTCATTTAAATTCAAATTTATAACGGCTTTAACATAACCTATCTTTATGTTTGCATAATTCTTGCCGCTTGTGTTAGAAATATTACTAGTACATATATTACTAGATAGAATATTAGGATATTACTATAGAATAATTAACGTTAACATATTACTGCATATTGAAATTGAAAGACTCATTTTATTTTTCTATTTATGTAATATTCACATGGAAAAACATTATTATTTGATCTTATTGAGATTTTTATTTTATTGATAGATTTTAATTAAAACACTTTTTGAAACCTAATTTTCAATAGCACTCTAGTTTCGGAAATATGTACAGTACTACTACTCCTCTATTTCTTTCCTTCGTAGGTACTTGATCAATATTTGCGAAATGTCCTGACTGTGTTGTATTGTTGTAATGTTAGTACGCCCCATTTTTCACAGTGATCACGCGTGGATCTATATTTTAGTCAATGTGCGAGCGAGAGGTCTAGAGGATTAGAAGGGACATCAATCCGAATTCTCCAAAATACGCCAAAGAAAAATGCACTCGCTTTTTATATGAAAAAAATCCGCTATTCTACTAGTTTTATGTGGTTTTTTAAACGCTGAACTTAAACTGCCTTTAAACGGTCGCGTATTAAAATGCCGTTAATCGATACTTTATAAATCAACAATTAATATCAAATGAATGGATGTCTGTCTCGCGTGATGGCGATCTCCTAGCTGTCCTTTTGGACCTGACCGATTTTTTGTTCAAAAGAAGAAAGAGAAATCATCATAACAAAAAAAGCTAGTGCGAGGTGCGAACCCCCAACATTGCGGCTAGGGGGAAGGACACATCGACCACTGAGCCATGAAGGTGTTATGGTAAGATCGTTTACGAAAATAGTATATAAGTAGAAAATACGCCGTGTGCGTAATATCTACAACGGCATTTTAGTAGACGGTAGACGCCCGCTTAACGGCAGTTTAAGTACACCGTTTTTTAAATACATAATCAGTGCTATAAGTAGTGTTATGTAACGGACTAAATTTATGTTTTAATATGGGGTTTAAGTTGGTGTGCAGAATTTAAAATTAGGTGTGCAAAATTGTGCAAAATTCGACCATTATAACGGTTGGAAAATAAGTGAAAATTTGAGATTGGGGGGGGGGGGCTGAAGATAACTACTGATGACCTAGTGGACCCTAACCTGTGGGTGTGCGAAATTTGGAATTGGGTGTGCAAAATTGTGCAAAATTCGACGATTGCAAAGGGAGGAAAATAATTGAAAAATTGTGAGTAGGGGGGGCCAACGGCCATTTTTGAGAAAGCTCTAGACTCTAACCTGTTGATGTGCAGAACTTGAAATTAGGTGTGCAAAATTGTGCAAAATTCGACTATTAGAATGGCGGGAAAAATACTTTTATCGGCGCAACTGGGGGTGCCAGCGTCAAGTTTGCACCCCCCACATATTTTCCCCCGTCATTACCCAGGGTGAGATGTGCAAAATACGGGACGGGGTGTGCAAAATTGTGCATAATGTGTGCAAAATTATGAAGTATGATTAACCTGGATTGTTCCAGGTGGGGGTGCAAACTTGACGGACCCAATTTTATATGGAGTGGTGATCTTCGAAAAATGCATAGTCTTCGAGATATAAGCGAAAAACTGAAAGAGTGCGAAAAATTTTAGGTTTTTTGCGTTTTTCGTTGTGAAGCCTACCTCCTACATGGCAGCAAACTTGAAATTCGAATTCAGCACCCCAAAAAACATATAGAACCGCTGAGAAAAAAACTTCCCCAATTTTGTTACGAGAAAACCACCTTTTGACTGAGCTATGTGCTATCAAATATTCCAATTCCTCGAATATTTCCAATAAATATTTTGCATATTAGTAAAAATATATTGATAAGAATATATAGAAATAGAATACTCACATACCTATAAATGAGAAGGAATTTTATACTTTTAGGAGTCTCATACATATTTAAATATCTTTGGTGGAGCTACATATGTTCTTGTACTTAATCTGAATGTTTATTACTTGAATATTCGATTAATTATTTATTTTGTTCCAGCGTACAAATTTCAAGAAAATCTGCTTAAGACGATGATACAAATCGAGAACACCTTTTTTGAATTGGGTAAAACATGTTCAAGGAACTGCCTTATTATCTGTGATCGTGGTGCAATGGATGCATCAGCTTGTACGTTTGGTTTAAGGAGTAAGTCGTTCATAACTTGATTGTAATTTCCATTCTTAGTTATTTCTACTGAAAAATGGGCTAAATTGATGAAAGACAATGGCTGGAACAATGTCGAGTTGAGGGATAACAGATACAACCAAATTATACACATGGTTTCTGCTGCTAATGGTGCTGAGGAATTCTATTCTGTAGAGGTAGGTTATCTGAGCTACTCAAAAATAATCACGGCTGTTGCAGCAAAATAGACCAATAACATTTGCATGGAAAGATGTAAAATGTTAATATGTACTTTTATTACGAGCATTAAAAATAATGTTACAGAAAGCACTAAGCAAATTTAAAAGAGAAAGGATGTAAAAATGTTTTTCTTTGAATTTGCATTAATTTTCGGGAGATTTATTCTTCAAATTATGACTGTCTTTAGTATCGAAATAAATCTTTTAAAAAATATTGTTTGTCTATATTTCAGGACCACTGTTGTCGATCGGAAGGTGTAGTGCTGGCTCGTGAGTTAGACCATAATGCTGCAGCTGCTTGGGTAGGCCATCCATATTTTGATGTAATAGACAACTCGACTGATTTTGAAGGAAAAATGCGTCGAATGATTGGTTCTGTGTGCCAGAAGATGGGAATAGATACCGGTGATAGATTATTGTCCAACTCCAGAAAACTCAAATTTCTCGTTAAGGGTCCACTTCCTGATGATTTTGTTTTTCCACCGTTCCAAGACTTCGAAGTTGTACATAACTATTTACAGTCAGATTCGAATAATCAAGTCAGATTAAGGAAAAGAGGCCAAAAAGGTGAGAATTGCAAGCTAAATAAAATACGAAATTTATAGATTCTTCATTCAATTACACTTGAAAATGAGAATGTAATTGTTAGACTGCGTGTTCAATTATTATATTATTGAATGTTATTTCGTTTGTGAAATAAATATTGTTTGATATATGCAGGAAAATTAGTATTTTTAATTACTAAATTTCATCTTTACTAACATGTTTTTTGGATCTATTTATATGATGTTCAAGAAATGAAAAACTGTAATATAAATGGTAGTGCATGGATGAGAATGACCACACATATTACTTGACAATGGAGAATTAATTTAAAAAGGTAGTAGTAGAGAATAATTCTGCATAAACTTAAATCAATTTTCAACGGTTTAGTGGCTGTTAGAAAACATATTTTACATCCTCAAACAAAATTAGATTTGTCTGCCAAATAATCATTTTGAAATTTGCAACACAAGATCAAATTTATACTATGTAAATCTCTATGATGCAATGCTAAACAAATGCACTGTATATTATAGCATTGTTGTGATAAAAAACATATAGGGTGAGCCGATAGTGCGTAGTCGGTCCATATCTCTGGTTCTATTCAAGATATCAACATTAAATTTTATGTGTATGTGGATAACCCCACGAAGCTTCTGTTAAAATTATTTTGATATATACAGGATATTCACGTGCTAAGTACCAAACCAAAGTTATGTTTTTTAATTTGAATGCCCTACATTTGTTTACATGTTTGAATTTCCCATAAAATTTCATGCTACACGGTGGGGTTTAGAGTAAGCGATGTCAAGATATGGCCATTTTAGTGCCAGCGTGAACCCAACTTTGTGGAGCTACTGACGTCTGCTGATCAAAGCTACCTAAGATTTTTTTATTGGACGGGGTTCACAGGATACTCTTTTTGTAAAATCCATTAACACTTGTTCCAAAATACTATTGTTCAGAGTAGTCAACTTGTGCAAAATTTAAATTTTCTCAAAAATGTTAAATATGCAGATTTGCAGATTTGATAGCTAGTTTATTAAGCGTTTGATTGATGCAGATATTGGCAGGTCTGATAATTCAGGCAGAAATAATGATTGAACCTTAAGAATTGAGATTTTTGGTGTAATTTTGTACCATTTTTGGGGAATTTCCCCTATTTTGCCACCCAAAACTCAGAAGAATGCTTACACTTTGTTTTTACAGAAAATTTAACAAACAGAGTTTACACCGGCACAAGAAATTCTATTGCAAGATTGTTTCTTGAGAGGACTGTTTTCTTCCATGGCACTCCTTGTTTCAAATTATACCTAGGTGTAATAATTTACCATGTATTTAAGAATATGACCATGAAGAAGAAATCTAGCAATTAAATTTTTTGTCTCGATGTGAACTAAACTTCCAGAAACAAAATGGAAATCATATTTTGTATTTTAGGTGCTAAAATATAGGAGAACCGAATAAACTACCAGTCAAATTACGAGTCAAATTACTACGTTTTAAGGTTCAATTTTCAATTCTACTGAAACCGTCAGTCGCAGACCTAAAAATATCTACATCAATTAAAAGCTTAGTAAGCTATTTATCAAATATGGAAATAATATACAGGTGTTCCATTTGAAATTTTTAAGAATAAATCCATATTGCGGAAGCTGTCCACGCTGTATGAACCTAGTCCAATAAAGAAATCTTAAATAGCTTCCATCAGTAGACGTCAGCAGCTCCTCAAAGTTTCGTCCACACTGGCACTAAAATGGTAATATGTAAACAAAGGTGGGGCTTCCCATTAAAAAAAAAAAACTTTGGTTTAGTTCTCGGAGTGTGAACATACATACATACATAACGTGACCATTTATTTTTTTGTCCCCTGAGGAATTATGTAAAAAAAAACTTTTTGGTGTTTTACAAGCTTTTTATTAAAGAAGGATTAATAACACTAATACAAAATAATCAAAGCACTAATAATAAGTAAGTTGCATGAATTGACGTGACTTCTAGGCAGTATTTTTGTATTTTTCGGCTGAACAAATCAGTTTTAAAATATCGGGTCTCGTTTTTAGGTATAAATGGAGCTCATTATATGATATATTTATATTAATCTTTGTAATCAAAATGGCTTTCAATACTGAGACGCTTAAATGTGTTTTGTCACTTGTCCATATTTTGTTCATTTGAGAGAAAACTCTTTCGACAGGTGCGTTACTTCCAGGCAGACACATAACGTACTCAATAATTATAGAAAATTTCGTTAAGTGGAGATTGTTGGCACGGAAGCGCTGGAATAATTCCACCCAACGGGTTTCAGCAGTAACATTTTCAGCATTCCAGCCAGTGATTTTTTCATCTGTCGCAAAGCTGGAAATAAGCGAAAACTCATCGATCACTTTCGTAACTTTGCAGCTGCTAATAAGTCCTTGCGTGATCAGCAAATCCATCACATTCTGTACCTCTTCCCATATAGGTACTTCCGTCAAATTTGCCCATTCAAACACTTGAAGTTCTGTGTTGAATTGACACCATTGCTCCAAGTATTCTTTGCTTGTCTTATAAAACTCAGCCGCCGCAGTTTTTACATTCTGCTAGTCAACAGGAGCATCAGTTTCTTGTAGTTTTAAAAGTAGGTTACGGATGGTGTGAGGAAGGAAAAGTGAATTGTCTTTATCTCGGAGACGATTTATTTCCTTCACAGACTATTGCAGACAAGTTTTGTCCCTCGATTTTCAACACGGCTTCATGAAAAGTCGCTGCCTGTGCATGCAAAAAATATTTTCAAAAAACGTTATATTTGGACATTTATCGATGCTCAGAAAATAGCTTTTCAAAGGCTGAAACATTTTCAGAACTCTTTCAAGCGCGGGCATGAACGCAAGCCACCTTGTTTTACTGTAGCCCAGCAGTTTGTGATACTCTGTGTCAGTTGAATCACAAAACTCTTTCAAAGCTTCTACTCGAACGCTGCAGATGTAGAAAAATGAATAAATTTTCACAATGATGCATTCGAAGTCAACAGAAAGACAATCCGCGGCAGTTTTGATCGCGTTGTGGACTATGTGAGCTCCACATCCAATCCCAATGAGCTCTCTTCCGAGTGAATGGCTCAATTTTGCGTAAACATTATTTCTTCCTTTTCTATTCTTTCCTCCAAAATTGCAGTTTGTGTTGTCTCCACAAAATGCCACAATTTTCTTATTCGAATCATTGCAAGATAGTACTTCCTTCAAATAATTGACTATTATATCCGATGTTTCGCCTGCTTGTTCCCGAAACTCTAAAACCTTGACTTTCACGCCTTCGCATGGTAAAAAACATCGAATCAAAACTGAGAATAATTGTATTGAGCCATGGTTTGAAGCATCCGTTAATAAAGTTATGCAGTGGGCTTCGCGAAGGTGCTCTTTCAATTCATCAGTTGCCATAGGTGACAGCACATTTACAACAATAGCTTGAGATTTTGTACGAGCACATCTAAATTTTTGCTCAAAACATGCTTGAATTAAATGAGAGGCACAGTCATTTGAGCGAAAGCTGTGATTTTCTTGCACTGTGTGAAACGCCCACGCACCCTCAGCGGCAGCTATATCAAAATCTTTGGAAGTCGGCGAATCGGTTCTTTTAAAAAAAGTAAGCATTGACTAGCTTGAAGCAGCAGCTTGATCGGAAAGCCTGTGTTTTTCTGATTTTAAATGTTTTTCAATATAGCTGGCACCACCATGTCCAACACTAAAATCAGTACGACATTTTTTACACGTAACGTCTGCGGTATTATTAAGATAAGAAGAATTTTATTAGCTAAAAGCTATCTACAAATATAACAAAATTACAAAAAAATTACAAAAAAAAGAAAGAAAAACACCCAAAAAATAACCCCCACGAACATAATTCCCAAAATTAGCACTACCTATCGGTGCCCTACATATTCCTTAACAGCCTCTTAAAAACATAAATACTTGTAGCATCCCTCAGTTCATCATCCGATTCATTAAACTTTTGGAAACCTTTTACAAAAACTGAGCTATAACCTCCTGCACTTTTAAACTTATTTATTACTAATTCATTTCTGTCCCTTGTTGGGTAATTATGTGTGTCCCTATTATACACAATGTATTTATCAAAATAGGAAGGTAACATTCCATTAATTAGCTTATAGATAAAAATCAACACTTGATACTCTAACAATCTCTGTACCTTAAACCAATCCAACCTTACAAGCATGTCATCTATTCTAGTATATATACTGGCTCTTAGTATAATCCTCATACCTCTATTCTGAAGCCTTTGGAGCCTCTCTACATTAGTTTGATTGGTCAAATATAACACAGTCCCACAGTTGTAAAAGTACCGCAATGTAAGTACATTATAAACAGTTTTCCTGCCATAAACAGACAAACTAGCACTTATCCTATGCAACAGACCCAGTCGTTTTCCAATTTTTTTACAAATATAATCAATATGTTCGTTTAATTTCAATTTTCTGTCCAAGACCACCCCCAAGTACTTAACACTATCCACCCACTCAATAACTTCTCCTTCCAAACTGATACAACTCTTACTAGAAACAATGGAACCCCACACATTATCCGTTGACAAACACATCGCTTTAGTTTTTGTCACAGTTATTTTCAGTTTATTGTAAGCAAACCAACTGCTAACCAACTCAAGCGCCTTGTTCATAATTACCATCATTTCACATATATTGCTTCACTCCAAGTAAATCACTGTGTCATCCGCAAAGAAATGACACCTACACTGCTTAAGCACCAAGCTCAAATCACCTATATACATCGCAAACAAAATGGGCCCCAATATACTCCCCTGCGGAACACCCAGATCAATACTTTCCTCAGATGATTCATACTCCCTATGTCGCACCTTCTGCCTCCTATCTCTCAGGTAATCCTCTAACCATCTCATCACAGTACCACTTAAACCAATTTTTTTCAGTTTTATTATAAGTTTTGCTCTATCAATTGTTTCAAACGCTCTTTTTAAATCAACAAACACTACCATTATGATTTTCCCTTTATCTCTTATTTCTTTCCAGTCACTCAATAGATATTGTAGTGCAGTTTCACAGCTAAAGCCCTTCCGAAAACCAGACTGAACTTCACTAAGAACATTGTTCCCGTTAATGTAATCTAGTAGCTGTATATAAACTGTTCTTTCTAAGATTTTTTCGACTGCTGGAAGCAGATTAATTGGTCTAAACTCCTGACAATCTAACGTACCTTTCACCTTTCTAATAGGGGCAACTGTAGCCACTTTCAAAACTGAAGGTACAATACCTTTCTCCATTGACACATTAATCAAGTGCAACAAGGGGTATTTAAGTTCCTCAAAAAATTCTTTCAAAAAAGCTACATCGATTCCATCTGTGCTACTCTTATTTTTCATGTCAAAGATTAATTTCCTCAGATCATTAACATCGATTAATTTGAAATCACTGAAGCTATTATTTATTTGAACCAACTCAACACCAACACTGCCCAACCCAATCGAGTTATTTATTTGCCTTATACTGTCAATAAAATACTCATTAAATCGATTTACAATTTCTTTAATATTACTAGACTCGCCATCACTAAATTTTATAATACTAAAACCTTCATCTGATCTTCCATTTATTAAGCTTTTTATGGTTTTCCACATACTCTTGGCATCACTCTTACATCGATCTATTTTTTCATCATAAAATCTAATCTTTTCGTTTCTTATGATCGTCAGTGTTTCATTTCTTATCTTCTTGAACAACGTCCAATCCTCAATCTTTTTTGTTATTATGAAACGTTTGAATGCTTGACTACGTCTCTGTATGACCAATTTAACAATGTCACTAAACCGCGGGTTGTTTTTACTTAATGTTATATTTATTTTTGGCATTATCAATTCCACCAGATCCCTCAGTAAACTCATAAAGTTTTCAAATTTCTCATCGACATTTTGTATTTCATACTTCCACACTGTATTCATTATCAATTCCTTCGCTTCCTGATTTGATTTCACTCTTTTCCGCATTTCCCTAGTCTTTATGTTAGGCCTCACAGAGCAACAATTAAATACTCCACTCCTTTGTTTTATAAATGGATACTTGTGTTGCAAAGTATTATTAAAGGAACACTTACGTTTAGGCATTTTTATTATGTAACAATCACAAACTGCATACCTATGACCTATTCGTCGTTACGTTCGACTTGAACTAAAACAAAACATTGCAGTCGTTCCTCGTTCACTGAGTAAGCGCGGCATCTATATATCCTGCTCTCGCACGACTGCGTAACGCGGCGCGGTTTGCTGCTCGCCCATCGCGCCCACCGTGTATAAAATAATTGTAAATTAAATTATCGTTTGGTCTGTTTGCAAAAGCGGGACTTTTATGCCCTCGCTGGGGACAGCGGGATGGACAGCCTGGAAGCGGGACTGTCCCGCCCAAAGCGAGACGTACGGTCACGTTAAGTGTACACCAAAATAATTTTATCAGATGTTTCGTGGGGTTCTCCACATAAGTGTTTGTTTTCTGACACCCAATCAAACAGATTGAAATTTATTCCAGGTTATCTAGAATTATTACTCCCTCCTCCACTGTCCTAGCATCTAGCGCAGAGAAAAAATTAATAATTTTGGGATGGTTTAATTTAAATACACATTCCAACACAGTAATTCTGTTATAATTTCTGATGTTAGGTATAGATGGACTGTTTTTTATCCACGTGACCAAAGTTCGATTCGAGTACAGTCAAAAAATTATGACTGGGTAAACCAAAAAAGTTCATTTTTCAGGTATGAGTTGTACTAGATAAAATTTTAAAAATATTTGCAATAATGAGCCAATAAAATTGTCCTATTATATTTTGACATAAAAATTGATAATTAAGGAACTTCCTAATTTGATTTCATATTTGAATCAATATTCCCACTATTTCATTTAATTTGAATGTATCTCACCATTTCCTAGGAATGGACTGAAATAATTAATTTCAATTAATCAACTGTGAGTTTTAATTATTAAGAAGGTAAGACTAAAGCAATGCACTTCGGCATTTAATAAGTGTGATATAAATTTAGTGAGCTTGCGTGACACTATAATTGAAGCTGTATTTTATTTCTCTACACGTATTCTTATTTCTTTTGTTGTTTTCAGGTTATTTCAGTTACATACATACAGTTCGTAGACAACTTAAACCAGGTGGACAAGTTGTGGAAGTAAAGACACAAATCACTCATCGTGACTACATCAACTTGTTGGCCCAAAAGGACAGTTCACATTTCACTATTTTCAAGAAGCGAAGATGTTTCCTCGTTAACAATCAGTATTTTCAACTGGATATTTATCAAAAACCTAGTCACCCTAGGTATGTATGATCATTTTAAAATATTGTTCGTTGAATGTATGTATGGTAAGAGCAAATATCATTTTGAAGTTTATAATGTAAGTATGACTGCAGTATTTTTGAAGATGGTATAATTGGTATTTGGAAAGTGTTAATGAAAATTAACACAATTTCAGCAGCGCGAAAAATGTTTGATGTGTGAGCCCAAATTCACATAGTTCGGCCATCGTACTTTTTCACTTTAAGCATTATAAAAGTTAAAATTGAAAAAATCAGAGCGGTGAATTGCGACACAAATATCGAAGTGACAGCTGTCAGTTATAAAAGATGGCAGACATATGCGGTGAAAAGTAATTAATAGACTAGGTTTGTGTGCAGTTATATCCCTTAACTTTCAATTTTGGCTGAAAACAATCATTGGTATTTACCTTTTGATACCATGTCGACGATGCAAATTTCGTATTTAAAATTTCGTATTTAAAAATCAAGTCTCCCATATGCGTATTTTCTGTAGTAATACAATAAGTGGTCTGGAATTGTCGGAAATTTTACGAAAGCTGTTGCATTGCTTGGTAGCCACGAGTGTAAATTTGATAGTTAAAAGATCACGAGCGCTTGCGCGAGTGATCTTCTGTCAAATTTGCACGAGTGGCTAGTAAAAGCAACAGCTTGAGTAAAATTACCTAAAAATTCCAGACCACGAATTGTATTTGACAAGATTATTTTTTGAATCAAAGCAAGGTAGTTCAAAACGAAATTTTATTTCAATTAATTCACATACAAAGAAATGTGTTGGGAATATTTGAGGTTTGGGAGGTTCTAAAGTAACTAGATTATACATTATAAATGCACCTACAAATTCGAAACTATGGCAACTTATCAACAAGCAAAATTATCGAAAAAAATTACCGTGCGTAATATCACGGGCTCTCGTGTCTATTGCCTGGCGACAAGTTTTCGAAAATCTGTCGAATTATTTTCCAAGTTATTCTTACTGTCGTGTGGTATTCGAAAGGTTATTTTTTGACGTTCAAATGTGAAACAACTCTTCAATATTATTCTTTCAGTGTCACAACTTGCGATTAAAACATATGACATATGTCAAAACCAGAAAACAAGTCATTTTATCAACAAAAACAAAATACTAAAATAAAATTCCCGCTGGGACAAGTTAGGTAAAAAATTCTCACTATAATAATGATTTAATTGGTCAGAATTAAACGCGTGATCAAAAATACTGTCCATTTATTGAAAAATAGAAACATCAAAAAATAACCGAAATAATACACGCTTCTAGACCCAAATGCAATGTTCCTATTGGTCAATTTGACGATGAAAAAATAATCATATTTATTCAATTATCTTGCCGAATTAGATTCAAGATTTTTATTTTATCTGAATAAATTTCTGTTTTGCAAACTCAATTTTGTTGCCTGTTAACAATTTGACTTGAAAAAACTGTTATCCAAAAGTGCACCACCTGCTTTTGTTGGAGGGCAGTTTTTGTCATCAAATTGCTAGGCAGCAAAACCTCTCGTAATTATAGTCGATAATAACAAGGCTTCAAAATAGTCGAAAGAAAGAAAAGTAGACGCAAACCTCGAGTAGGTGAATTTGAAACTGAAACCATGCCAAATAATACCCAAACATTTATGGGGAGAGTGAAACGAAATGAGGATAGAAAACTGTGGCTATTCCTATCAAGAGCGAGAGACCATGTAAATGAGGAAATGATTGCTGAATATATTCAGAATAGAACCAAAATAGATCCAAAAGTCTCAGTAAAGGAACTTCAAACAAGAAATAAGACTAAAGATAATAAATGCTTTCTAATTGGTGTGAGCCAAGAATTGAAGGATGTAGTTGTACGACTCCAAATTCTGGCCGAGGGGCATAGCCTTTTCAAGATTTAATTTCCTCAAAGGTCAGCATTTTTTAGAAAATTCTCCAGCTTCAAATTAAACACAATAACACAAGAGAAACACAATTTTAGTATAATAAACGTAAATATACAAAGTATGAGAAACAAAATGAATCAGCTGGAAGGACTCTTAATAAATAATGCTGACTGGGACGTAATATGCCTCACCGAACATTGGTTGCGTTATGAGGAAATTAAAGCCCTAAAGATTAAAAATTATTGCATTGCAAGTCACTTTTGTAGGAAACTGTATTCACATGGGGGTGTACTTGTATTTGTTAAGGATCAATATCAAGCACAAAACTTGCAAGAAATTGTAAATATGTCACTTGAAAAAGATTTTGAAATTTGTGCCGTGAGGATCCAAAGTAAAAATCTAGTAATAATAACTTTGTACAGATCTCCGATAAGTGACTTAAATGTGATTTGCGCGAAAATTGAAAGTGTGCTAGAAACAGTATTTACAAACTATAAAAACTCAAAAGTGGTTATTGCGGGAGACTTTAACATAAACTTTATTCAAAACTCAAAATACAAAACAAACTTTATTGATATATTAACACATTACAACATAAGTGCCGTATTTAATGAACCTACAAGGACAACTATAACATCTAGTACTTGCATAGACAATATTTTTACAAACGTAGGCTAGGTTAACGTCCGATGTGAAATATTCAACCCCCGTCTTTCAGACCATCTAGCTCAGAAGATTAGTTTTAGTACAGCTCCTGATAAAAAACAATCTCATTACCTGAAAACTAGAATTATAAACGATAAGTTACTGGGATGTGGTTCTGTGGGGTGATGTCTCCGAATGCTGCTTCCACAATTTCTTCATCTTTTTCATGGAAGCTTACAATAGTTTTTTCCCTAAAACAACAAAAAAAGTACATCAGTTTCCAAAATACTTCATTAAGTGGTATTCAGATGAACTCAAATTGCTAAAAAATTCTTTGGATGCTTTGTATGTAATTGCATCGCATCTGAAAACCGACGAGGCGTTCAGTGCATACAGGGTATGTAAGGCACAGTACAAGAGAAAACTACAGGAAGCTAAGTCATCCGCTGTTGGCGAATACATACAGCAAGCAACAAACAGCCAAGCAGCAGTGTGGAAAGTAATAAAACATGAAACGAATCAATGCAGTAAGAAGAGGCCGACTGAATGTCAGCTTTCAGAGGATTTATTGAATTCTTTCTTCGTGAGTGTGGCAAAGTCGGTAAGCTCAAAGACTTCAGAACACCAAGTAATGGATCTGCTCAAGAATTTCAAAATTAATAATGTACATTCCTTTTATCTGGAAGAGGTGACAGAAGAAGATGTAAATGGACTGGTAAATTCAATAAAAACAAAAGCAAGCAAAGACTGCTACGGGATGAGCACAAAATTTTTAAAATCTATATTTCCAGCTATACTAACTCCTGTAACTATAGCAGTTAACGACTGTATTGGTAAAGGAATATTCCTAGATTGCTTAAAGCAAGCTGAAGTTAAACCAATTCATAAAGGTGGTAACCCAGACACACCTAGCAATTACAGACCAGTAGCGATTTTGCCAGTTTTTTCTGAAATTTTCGAGTTGTGGATAAAACGACAACTTACACAGTACCTGGAAAAGAAAAACATGTTAAGTCAAAGGCAGCATGGATTTAAAAGCAGATATTCAACAGTTTACGGCAATGGTCCAAGTTATTGAAAAAATTACAAACGGTTTTGACAATAGATTGATGACTGAGTGTGTGTATTGTGACTTAAGCAAATCTTTTGATAGAGTTTGTCATCGGACGTTACTTTCAAAGCTGGAATATTATGGCATAAGAGGCATCCCTCTAAAACTGTTATCATCCTACTTAGAGAATCGCAGACAGAGAGTGACCTTTAACAACCAGTCTTCGGTATGGGAAACAGTCACGGCAGGTGTGCCGCAGGGCTCGATTCTTGGGCCTTTGCTGTTTTTCATATATGTTAATGACTTACCAAGTAACATTGAAGCGGATGATATTTGCTTAGTCGCTGATGACACATCTTTTCTAAACCAGCATCGGAATTTGGAAGCGTTGCAGCCGAGGGGAACGAGAAGCTTGGAACAGGCAGAAGAGTGGTTTGGTGCAAACAATTTGCAGCTAAATCAAGGAAAAACAGAGAAACTTATCTTCTCTACACGGACAGCAGTATTCCAGAATCAGGATCCAGTTAAATTTCTTGGAGTTATGTTTCAGCACAACTTGGGATGGGACGCTCATATATCTATGCTGAACTCGAAATTAGCAACAATTCTGTTCACATTAAGATACCTAAAGTGTAATGTTAACTTCGAAACAGCAACTACTGCATACTATGCAAATTTTCAGTCGTATTTCGTATGCTATCCTAATATGGGGCATGCATCCCAGAGCAGAAGAAATATTTTTAAAACAGAAAAAAGCCATCAGAATCCTCGCAGGGGTAACCATGCTCCAAAGCTGCAAGGAATTATTTAAAACAATGGGTATACTTACTCTTCCATCTGTATATATGCTTACATGTTTGCTGTATGCCTACGATAATTTGAAGAAATTTCCACAGAATAGCTCATATTATCACGACTATGATACCAGGAACCAGGACAAACTATGCATTCCTTTTCATAGAATTGCCCTATCCCAACATGGCATTAATTACGAGTGCATTAAATTTTATAACAAACTTCCTGATAGGTTCCTAAATCTACCGAGAAGCATATTTAAGAGAAAGTTAAAACAATTTCTGCTGGAAAATGCACTGTATTGTACGAGTGATTTTTTCGGACTGATATTTTAAAGTGTGCAATTTATTTATAGTTTTGTAGCTGTGTGTATGTGTGTACACCATATCTTTTCGAATACCTATGTGTTCCATTTATTTTGACGTGGTATTGTAATTTAAGCCAAATAAACATTATTATTTTTATTATTATTATTATTATATATGCTGCTATCATGATATTACAATTAACATTGGGTCATGGCTGATGGCTCATCACTAGCGTTAATGCAGTTAAGAAAATTTGCATTATCTTGTCAAGTCGTAATGAACCTTGCATACAATGCAGTTATTTTCTGTTTCTGCTCATCTGTAAGACATATCTGTCAAAATTTGACAAAAATCCCCTCTTTGGTGTTGACTAATTTGCCACCAATTCAATTGGAGGTTATTTGGTGACATTCACTTTAGTGTTTTAAATGTTTAAACCATTCAAACACACAAAGAAGATTTAAATTGTAATCGCCATAAAAACGTTCAAAAAGTTTCTCTTGGAATTTTCACTAATTAACAACAAAATTTGGTCCATAACTAGACTGACAGAAATGAATATACACAATATAGTAAAGCCAGTGAACAGATGAAGTGATCATGCCACACCCAATTAACAAAAATTGACGTTTGTAACTTTTTCCGCGGCTATTGCCCAACACTTCGATAACAATATCCGGCAATGGACGGCCTTCGGATTTTGCCTTTAGTTTTTCCTCGTATGTTAGTTGGCTAAACCTTTTTACACTAAAATTGTAAATTACATACTTCCATTTTATGATAAAAAAACAATAATTTATAATGGGTACGTTCAAATTATACTAATTTCTCTATAGAAGTTTACGGCAAAAATAATTTGATGTAACAGAAAAAAAAACGCATTATTTTGTTTTCCGTGTTTATATTTTGGCGACGATAATACTTGTATAATACCTACTAAAATTTTCATTGGCACATCTGAAATTTCATAAAAATTTTCTCCTGCAGAACATCCAAACGTTTTATTCACGAGCCGCCACTGTGCCACAGTCCATGTGCTGTTACAGCACTACAGTAGTGCTGTAGGTGTCTAATCACACCATGCAATGTATAGAATTGTAGGTTACACTTACTATGCTATAATTTTCTTACACATAACTGAATTGGCTGTACAGGAAACCCCAAAAATGTGAAACTACTTTTAAATTTATAATATTGGCAGAATGCTTGACTATAAGAAACCTGTGATCATGTAAAACCTACAGGTGTTTCAGGGTAGTGCATCTTTGTTAGGTTAAGTGACCAATGCTTCGCATCTCATCTGAAAACACATTTAAATTTATATTATTTTATATTAAATTTATATTGAGTGTGTAGGGGAAAGCACCGTACTGATGAGTCCCAGAAGGACGAAACCAGTTGGTCTGCGGTTTTCCATACACATTCAAAACATGCAATATTTGAACAAAGACCTGCTTAAAAGCACGTACGTACATGGAGACAAATTAGGATTGTTTCAAAGCCATCTTAGATGGGGTAGCAGTCTGAAACGTCTCGTAGTACAAAAAATCTGGATTTAGTTCTATAATTCAACGCCTGGCGGGGTATTTGCCCGAGGAGTAGTTGTTCGAACGGTCCAGTATCACTAATTAATTATTGCTCTATCTATTCAGAAATTTACAACTATTCGATCATCATCATCATCATAAAGTTTCCAGTTCGAAGACTGGTTGGGCGCATACCTCCATCCTTTCCTATCCTGAGCTAACCTACACATTTCTTCAAAAGTCGAACATTCTACATCCATAACTATTTGTGAACAGTAGCCTAATCTGGGCCTACCCCTACCCCTTTTTATTCCTATCTCTGACTCTAGTATGTCGCGAACTAAGCCTTCATGCCTCAGAAGGTGTCCTACCATCCTATCTCTCCTATACCTTACTGTCTTCCATACATTTCGCTTTTTTCCAACTCTCTCTAATACCTCTCTGTTGCTAACCTTTTCTATCTACGGTATCTTCATCATGCGTCTCTACATCACCACATTTCAAATGCTTCTAATTTTTTCCTATCCGCTTCTATCATCCAAGTTTCGCACCCGTACTATACCGTATTCCATACATACGTTTTTAAGAGCCTCGTTCGAGTTTCGACATTTATCATTCTCGAGCATAATAGTTGTTTCTTTTTATTAAATGCAATTTGGCCCTGCGCTTTTCTTTGTTTTATATCTCTAGAGCTCCTACCATCGCGAGTTTTTGACTTCCTAAATAGCAGAAATATGAGACTTCTTCTATCTTCTCGTTTCCAATTTGTATTTTAGGTTTTAGTCCTATTTTCACGCCCCCTACACACCAAAATTTTTGTTTTCTTTTTATTGATCTTCATACTATTTATAGCCCTTCGTCAAAACAGCTTCCATCGTTCCATTGTAAAGCTAGAATGGCCTCGCGCGTTCCCTTATTTCTTCTAAATCCGAACTGATCTTCTCCTAATATTTCTTCCGCCCTTTTCTCAATCCTTCTTTGCATAATTCTAGTTAAAATTTTTGATGCGTGGGAAGTTAAACTGATGGTTCTAAAATTTTCACACCTATCCGCCCCTTTTCTTTTAGGCAAAGCTACTATGATGTCCCGTTTGTAATCTTCTGGAATCTTGCCTATCAGGTATATGGGACTAACTAGTTTAAATACACGATCTATTACCTCTTGACCTGCAAGCCATCTATACCTGGTGCTTTATTGTTTCTTAAATTTTTTAGTGCTAGCTCAAACTCTTCTCTCATTATAGGACACCCCAGGTTGTCCCTCTCTAGACTGCTTTCCCTTTCTAAAACATATATCTCGTATTTCCTGCCCCGCTTATAAGTTTTCCAAATATTCTTTCCACCTATCTGCTTTCTCCCCTCTTCCAATTAGGATATCTCCTGTCTCATTTCTAATGGTTTTGATACTAGATCCAATTTCTCTAAAATTTCGCCTAATTATTTTATATGCTTCATCAGTCTTTCCTACTTCGAACTTATCTTCCACTTCTTTGCATTTATTATCGATCCATTGTTCTTTCCGAATAATATCCCACTTGATCGCCTTATATCTTTGTTTCCCTCTTTCATCTAACCTATTTTTATATTTTCACCTTTCCTCTGTTAGACTCACAATATGTTTTGTTATCCAGGGTTTTCTACTTTCATTCTGTTTATGACTCAAAATATCTCTAGCTGCGGAATCTAAACTATTTTTAATGCTATTCCATTCTGCCTCTTTGTCCATAACCATATTTTCACCCGCGCCCTTTAGTACTTCGTTTGTCCCTTTCTCGAAGTTATCGCGCATATCATCATCTTCCAAGTATAGCATCTTCTAACATGATGGTGAAATAGAGTGTTCGCGACTTTTAGGTTATGTTTATCGCAGAACTCTATCAGTCTAACTCCCCTATCGTTCCTATTGCCTAATCCACTGGGGCCAACTATTCCGCCTTATCTCCCTATGCCTATGACACTGTTGATCTAATCATGAACTATGTATAGGTATTATCTTCTATTTTACTTTTGGTTCAATTTCACATGGCTCCAGTGTTACAAAACCAATTAAATTGCCAATTGATTTACCAAAGTTCAAACCACCGCTTTAGCGACTTTTGCATATATCCAAAAACGCTACTCCCTGCAGTTTTATGGTACAGTATGTTTATTCTTTTTGCAGGTGTAAAGGTCTGATTTTATTAGAAACATATTCAGCACTTGATGAGGCTAACTTGCGGAAATCCCTGCCACAGTTCCTAAATATCGAAAAGGAGGTAACGGGGAATCCCGACTATTCAATGTACAATTTATCATTACGTGAAGACTGGACAACATCTAAAAAGTATTGGACTTCGTTCATAGGTAAGAAACTTTTACATATTTAACCTCTCTGGTCATACAGCAGCCACTAAAAGTGCTTCCAGTACGATTCCACAATCTGGGATTATTTGTGTACTGCAATGTTTTTTTGTGTTTTATCATTATTAGAAAATTGCTTTCGAGTTGTCAGGTAATCAGAAAACCTTTTAGCCAGGCACAAGGCAAAATAGGTGGTTTGGTCAAAATATAACTTGGCGCTACAGCTTTGAATTCATCTTAAATTATAGTTGCTATTATTAATTCATTCTGTTTAATAAAAGGACCTCAAGATTCCCATTACAAAACACGCCCTGCCAATGGTGGACACAGCTGCAAAACAGAGTTAGCGATAAATGGTCATTTACCTAATAATAAAAGTGATAAGAAGAATATAGTGACTAATGGGAAAACTTAGATACGGATTTATTGTTGCGTAGTTCAAAATTTGTAAGGGGTAACACATAGCTGGAATCCGGATTTTAGGAAAACATCTGCATTTTTGTATAACTAGGCATCACCTGACACTGACCAATGCTAAACTCAATTATTAAACTGACCAATTTGCAGCATGTATATCGAATATTTTGAAACGAAAAATTTCATGCTCAGATTCTGCGACTAAATTACTTTTTATTTTTTGGACATGTTTTCTCAAATAAAAAGAATAAAATGCTTTAAATATGGCGAGACGCCATTAAAAAAGTTATTTCGCTCTACAAATGCATAGGATGAGGCTGTGTGTTACTGCTTCGATATTTGTAGAAATTTTTGTTATAATTGCAGTGTTACCTTATTTGTGCTATTGTAGTAGAACCGGTAGACTAGACTCACGCCAAGATCCATAATTATTTTCTTCTAAGAGATAGTTTATGTGATGTATTTTAAGTCAGTATTGTAGAAATGAGTCGATCGTTTCTAAATTCATTAAAGAAATAGCTGTTTACCAATTATTAGGATTTAATTGTTTATTTAAGCTTTTTAATTTGAAGGTAGATGATAAGATAATAATTGGTCTTAAATTTTTTGCTGTGTTGATTTTAAATATTTTGGTTACAAAACTGATGTTTTTATTCAGTGACTTATTCTTTACTTGTTTTTAATTTTTATATTTTGGGTTATAGAATAATATAAATTGGATAAAGAAATGAAAACGAGGTTTGGCACAGAAATAATGATATGGATGAGATAATCTTTTATGTTTATATAGGGTGAAACAAAAACATTAGCACCTATGTCGGGAGCATATTCTACTCATCCAAATGAGTACATCTAACAGTTCATATAAACATAATATACCTAAAAATGCATTGTTTTCCAGGT
Source organism: Xestobium rufovillosum (assembly GCA_963966045.1). Classification (NCBI taxonomy): domain Eukaryota; kingdom Metazoa; phylum Arthropoda; class Insecta; order Coleoptera; family Ptinidae; genus Xestobium; species Xestobium rufovillosum. The sequence continues at coordinate 13,871,035 of OZ014500.1, forward strand.
TGGGTTGAAAATTAGCATAAACGGTAAAAAAAAATTAAAATGGAGAAATGTGCGATTAAGCTCTTTATTGTTTTAATGAAAAGTAAGCAAAATTTCAAAATCAATAACGTGTGCGGCCTCCTCTAACTCGTAAAACTTCAGCGCAACGACGGGGCATTCTTTCAACTAAATTTCGAATAACTTGAGGAGGCAGCTGTTTCCACTCTTCCAGGAGGATTTTTTCAACGTGTTGAAGGTTCCGGATTGGTTGAAGTTCCTTCAATCGTTGCCCAAGTGTGTCCCAGACATGCTCGATTGGATTGAGGTCTGGACTGCGGGCGGGCCAATCCATAACCTCAATATTGTGGGCATTGAGGAAATTTTGCACTATTCTAGCAATGTGTGGGCGGGCATTATCTTGCTGCAACATGTGGTTCTAGAACTTCGTCTATACAGGGTTACAACTATTCAAGGGCCACTATGGGAATATTTGAAACCGTAATACATACAAGGTTGATCAAATGGGATAAAAGTTGCGTAATTATGGGGACATCTCACACACATTTACAGATCTCGAAAATATTTCATGGATCACTAGATATAACAAAAAATGTGAAATTTGCCGATTTCTTTAATCTTAAATATCTTTTTTGCTATTAGAGATAGTGATCTGAAATTTGGTACCGTTGCATAAGCAAATATTCTGCATCTAATAGTAGTCATATAATCTTCCTAAGCCTCCTAGTTTCTTCAGGGTGATAGTCAACTTTTGTTTTCCTTATGGGCGCCATATTGGTTTTTATTCATATTAAATAGTTAAAAAAAATCTGAATACAATGATACCAAACACATTATAAAAACTTTGAAGAAAAAATGCATATTAATAGACTCATATTAATAGATGTGATGCTAATAAAAATTTCGTTTGCAAAAAAATTATTTTCATCGTAAGGGATGTCAACTGATAACAAAAAGCAGTGTAATTGTCAAAAGTCCAAAGCCAAGTTGAAAAAATGAAAAATATCATTTTATCTATTAATATGCATTTTTTCTTCAAAGTTTTTATAATGTGTTTGGTACCATTGTATTCAGAGTTTTTCTGTCTATTTAATGCGATTAAAAACCAATATGGCGCCCATAAGGAAAACAAAAGTTTATTATCACCCTGCAGAAACTAGTAGGCTTGGGAAGATTATATGACCAATATTAGATGCAGAATATTTGCTTATGCAACGGTACCAAATTTCAGATCACTATCTCTAATAGCAAAAAGATATTTAAGATTAAAGAAATCGGCAAATTTCACATTTCTTGTTATATCTAGTGATCCATGAAATATTTTCGAGATCTGTAAATGTGTGTGAGATGTCCCCATAATTACGCAACTTTTATCCCATTTGACCAACCTTGTATGTATTACGGTTTCAAATATTCCCAAAGTGGCCCTTGAATTAGTTGTAACCCTGTATACCTACGTGCAGTCATAGACCCCTCACGAATCACCACCAGTTCCGCGCGCCCATTCAAATTCATCCCACCCCAAACCATGATGGACCATCCTCCAAATGGAACCCTTTCTTCCACAATGCAGTCTAAAAAACGTTCACCTGGGTGTCTCCAGACTCGAACTCGTCCATCAATGTGATTTAAACAGAACCTGGATTCGTCAGCACGTTGCTCCACTGCCCTAAGTTCCAATTAACATGTTCTTCAGCAAAGAATCTTCTTGTTCTGCGATGATCACGGCTTAAAGGAGGTACCTTAGCTGGTCTTGCATGAAACTGACGTTCGTGAAGCTTGCTACGTATCGTTTGGGTACTTATTCTGATTCCTGTGGCCTCTACGAGCTAATTTTGGAGCGTTGTAGCGGTACTTCTGCACATTCTGATGGCCCAAATCCATATTAGACAGTCTTCTCTAATAATACCATACATTTGAGACCTTATCCAGGCCCTATTTATGGCAGCTCTACATTTAAAATTCGGGCTACTTGCCGTCTTGAGTGGCCCTCTTGGATGAGAGTTATGACCCTAGCAATCTGAATTTCTGTTAGGTCAAAGTTTAGCAAAAATAATAATTGAGAAGAAATATATAACATTTTTCATTCTTGTTTAGTAATCCTTACACTTCCCTGTAATATTCTACATAACATTTTTACCATTACCATGACTTAGAAGAGTATTCACAAATTTTAATAGGCAGGATTCAATTTTCTGGCACCCTCATGCCAGATGTGCATTTGTGCATCTCCAGTGGCAAGATTGTATACATGAAAATTATATGTCCGTAACTGCCTGCAGGCTTTTGAATTTGAAGCGGTGTTGGCATCGTTTTTTTGCAAGTCAAAGCATGTGGTCATTGAGTTTCGTCATCATTCTGTTATGCCATTTATCCTTGGCCTTCCTTGCAGCTTCCGCTTCAAGAAGATGTAATTCTTTTTGAATTTGCGTTCAGATTCAAATTCATCAGAAGTTGCAAGATTATACTCAACTTCTGAGGAATTGTCATCGTTATCACTGTTTGTCAAGTGCAATATATCGTCAACTTGAAGGGCGTTGGGTCCCCAACGAACCCTGTTGGTTTTAAATAGTCATCCATGAACCAACCGCAATTTTCAGGTTGTAGTTTGACACAATCAGGATCAGTTGCATTACGACTTCCAGATTCTGTTGCATCTCTGGTCCCATACTCATATACTTTGTTTTGCTTTCGTTCAATTTCAGTCCCAATTTTAGAGCTCTTCCACTTAACCTTTCTAGTACACTTTTGAGGCTATTTCTTGTGTTTGCTATAATTACCACATCATCTGCATATGCCAGGCACTGGTGTTTATTACCATAGATTGTCTCTTGCCTGTTGATACCGCTATCCCTAACACGACAAAATTAGGTAGAAAAGTGGGAGAGATAAAGCCACGTCCTGAAAATTGCGGTTGGTTCATGGATGGCTACTTAAAACCAACAGGGTTTGTTGGGGACCCAACGCCCTTACAAGTTGACGATGTATTGCACTTGACAAACGGTGATAAAGAAGTTGAGTATCATCTGCAACTTCTGTTATTACTCATATATTATTATTTTGTTACAATATTCTTATATTAAAAATTGTTTTTAAATTATCTATAGCACTGAAAAAGAGCATGAGCACTCTCATTCACTCGGCAACTGTTATGCTGCATCTTCTATCGCCATTGCTGCCAGGCCTACCGTTTTTGCGGTAGATCAACCGTTTTCGTACTTCATCTACCGCCCTACCGCAGAGCGTCATACATATACCACTTTTTTCATTGCTACATTTCAAAAGTAATAAATTGCAAGTCGAGCACCCAAAGTCCGTAGGGGACTTAATCTGTGATTGAAATCAGCATTCAGAAGCATCGCAGTGCCCTCTCTGGCTGAATATCGGTACTTCTCATAGACCAGAACCAACCCGGCCGCTTGGTAGAAAAGACTAATTTTATTTTATTTTAGTTTATAAGTAAGAAATAGAAATTCTTTATTTTAACAGTTAGCTTTAAATTTTAAATGAGAAAACGGATGAGTGTAAATTTATAATACCAACTCACCTGTTTATATCTGGCAACGCGGTAATAGCGAGCAGTACTGAATTCTTTCAGTAAATAAAGAAGTGCAAAAATCAAAAAAAATTAATTAATTATTTTTAATTAAGGGTAGTCTTGACCTGATATAATTAGACAACCCATCCTCGATTTGTTTGTTTACATATTATGTTTGATAAAAAATACCTTTCATTAGGAAAACAGATGGGTGAAGGCCGACCTTAGTTGGGATCTTGTACTATTAGAGTTATATATTATAATAATGCAGATCTGCAATTGTGTCAACAAACTGTATCATTAAATCAAACTGACAACTTGATGTCTCTGCAAGTGTAGGTGCATTAATGGAAATTGCAGAAGTTTTAGCGAAAAATGCAAACACTGGAAAACCACTCATTTTTAGATGTGTTTATAAGAACGTCGATGTCCACTTCGATGAGTAGAATTCAAATTTGACATTTTTGGACAAAGTGGGAAATCACATCTCTACAAAAACACAGATGTACTATTGTCTAGTAAAATAATGAAATTGAAACTAGCCACATTAAGGCAGAATACTTCAAGTCTTATTTTTGTGCCGGATCTCGTGCAATAGAGTCATGCTAATCAAAGGATAGATGCGTAATAGTGCATCCAATATTTTCAATTGAAAGAAACATTTTGGAGGAAATAAACCTAACAATGCTTTTTTATTTAGTGCTTAAATTATCATGATTCTGCCCTATTATTATAGTTTTTTTTTTGTTAAAGCGGAGAAAGTTGAGAGTTTGTATTTAAATTATACTATATACTGTGCCTAATATTGTCACTTCAAAATTTAAGCCTTGAATGTTATGTGCCATTTTAACTATCATGTTCGTTGAAAACTTTTCCCGATATGAATTAATAAAATGAGTTTCGGATCAGCGTATCACAATTTTAAAAATTTTGTATTCGGTGAATCTTATACGATTTCATACATTTTTAATGTGTTAGTTATAACTGTGATAAACATAATTGATCTAATGTTATTGCTTTTAAATAATAATTATGGTTGGCGGCTGAAATGCCTTTATTGTCGATTTTTGCCGTAGTCTTTCAATTATTGTTGTAATTAATGTATAATAGTGCTTTATAACTTTAGGCTATATTCTTTATTGAATTTGCTTGGAATGGAACTCGGAATATTTGTTTTCTTTTCTATTTCTTATGTTTGACCTACTTAAAAATAACAATGTACCTGGTTAAATTGAATTTAACTGTCATATACCGTTTTTGTATAAAATGTATCAAATTGGTCTTGTTACTTATAACATACACTTAATTTATTACCCACTGTATAATAATATAAGGTCTACACCATCACTGTACTTGTTGTGTACCTATAGTGTACAATAAATATGGAAAATTGAAACTTGGAAAAGCGATTTTTGTGTTTATTGTGGCCCTTCAATTTGAATATGGCTTACAATAAAATTTCAGCAAAATGAACTTTTTGGGATTTGCAGAACACAATATATTGACATTGTAAATAGGGAGGTTCGGAGAAAAATAAGATATCTATTTTTGGCATGAAAATGACAGAAAATTGTTATTAGAATTGATACACGGTGAATTTTTTTCTATAAAAGAAATTAGCTTATCACGCCCACATGCTAGTTCGCTTTGTTATTGGTTTGACGTCAGAGATTCGTAAGGCGCTCCTCCCACTTCTCTTGAAGTGCCCGTGAAGCGGTACCTATCTCATAACATACTTATTGGGACTACTTCCAGTGTGAATTTTTAAAGTAAGGTGTCAAGGAAACATAAAACAAAGACAACATAATCGATATAATGATGCAACAAGGTTATCAAAAGTCCGATTCACATAATTTGCCATATTTATGTAGTAGTTAGGTAAATGTCCCGGTAAATGTGGAAATGGTGTGTGATTCTTGCATCTAGCCCCAATTTCATTAAACCTCAAAGCAGTAGTGTAAAGGCAGACCGGTATAAGTAAAACAAAGTCAACAATTTATTAACTGTACATGCCTTTTATAATTCAGTATAAGTAGGTATGTAGATTGTAGATACCTGCTTACTTCTGTTTGTAAAATAGGTACCTACCTATATTCTCTAATACAATACGATACATACCTACTCATTTATGTAGGTATGTATACCTAAGTGATTGACAAGTTATCAAGTTAACAGTTTTATAACGGATTGGAAATTTTTTAAAAAGACGGAAACAAATACAACTCACGCGAATCAAAAAACTACGCTACCTAGGTACTAGGTACTTGTCTAACAAAAAGAAACAACTGCTATATTCTGGAACGGTTAATGTAGAAACTCGGAAGAGACTCTTAAAGACGCATGTATGGAGTACGAAATTATACCTATGAGTGCGAAACTTGGACAATGGAAGAAGCGGATTGAAAAAGAGTAGAAGCGTTTGAAATGTGATGCTACAGACGGGTGTTGAAGATTCCGTGGATAGACAAGTTGGCAATAAGGAGGAATTAGAAAGAGTTGGGGAAAAGAGAAAAGTATGGAAGACAATAAAGAATAGGGGATAGGATCGTAGGATGGTAGGACACCTTCTGAGACACAAAGGAATAGTTCGCGACATACTAGAGTCAGAGATAGGAATAAAGAGGTAGAGGTTGGAGCAGATTAGACTACTGCTCTCAAATAGTTGGGGATGTAGAATGTTCTACTTTTACGGAAATGCGTAGGCTAGCTCAGGGAAAGGATGGAGGTACGCGTCCTACCAGTCTTCAAAAGAGAACTTTATGATGACGTACTATTTAATTATTATTGTAAAATAGTTAATAAAATTTCCTTTTTTAGTTCAGGGAGGGAACGCTATGGCGATTCAGTATTTGGCTCCGTCATGCTCCTAGCATCCTGTTTCAAATTATGCTAACCGTAACACGTTACCAAGTACCAAGGGGTCCCAGAAAACTGTCGATAAATTACATTACGTTCGATTTTATTTAGAGTGGCTGCAATGGGGCAGCCGATAATTTTATAAACTTTTGCAATAATAAACTAACTCGCGAAAATATCGATAATGCTGACCGATTTTCCTTCTGGCTCCAACGAACCACTTTTTCCGTTTTATTGATGTGCTGTACGATGTATTAGTCTGGGTACAAAACAGAAAACACCAGTTAGAACCAGTTAATAATATTTAACAATTTAACTACACATGCATATGCATAATACTTATGGGACTGCTGCGCGCTGAAGCTGGGACTTGTACGTTATACTAAGTTCTGACGTCACGCGGCCTACTCTCGCTGCAAGGTACGATTTCTAGCCTTGCACCGACGGAAAACTTTGCAACGGCTTCACAGGCGAAGGAATTTTTTTTTAACAAAAATTAACAACATAACTGCCTTCAGTATAATAAACTCTATCAATTTTAATGAAATTTGAAAATTACCGAACCTGCCTATTCGAGGAATCTCCATAAACAGACTTTGAGGGATGTGTATATTCTGAGGTAGGGGAAGTGAGTTGAATGCCGCCCACCTGAGCAAAAAAAGCTCTACAAAAGTATTCCGTCACCTCACAGAAAAGTGGGAATACTTTTTTCCAAGATGATCTACTTTTTTGTTTTTAAATTACCTCTACCTCTTCACGGAATATCTTTTGTTTTTTTTTTTAAGTGCATTTGAATGGTGTCAGGTATGTACTACCCACATGGTAGGTTAATACTGCCCACTGTTGTAAATACAGTAGGATGATATTTATACACAATTTTTTGACAAAGCTTATTATAGTAGAGTGCAAAACTATAACTATCGTTTCATTCCATGAGCACAAAAGATAAAAATGTCTGACCTAGCCAGAAACATAGAACCCACCTTGGGTATGAAGAATCTGTGAGTCGTCAAGAAATTGTGCGTTTGGATTATACAGGGCATTTGATGAAGAAAATGGTCAAACAAGAAATCATCATAATCAGCTTTTCAAGGTCTACTTTCTGTATATGTTGCCGAAAAAATTGAAATAAATGCGAAGCGTAAAACAAAGCCTGGGCGCTTATGGACATGCCCGGCATAAAAGTGTGATTACCTCAAAACACTGAATTATCACATCTGACATTTTTCGTTTAACTTGTGATATTTCTGCGACGACCATAGGTATCAAAAATTACATTCTACAATAATAATAATGAATTTATTGCCCAACAGACATACAATCCAATTAAAGGACAATTAAATGACAGCATATATGTATATACATACAGGGCGATTTATAACAAGTGTAACAAACTTCGAGAGTAGATAGAATACTTAAAAATATTATCATCATAAAGTTTTCAGTCCGAGGACTGGTTGGACGTACAACGTTACTGTCTCTTTGTTTTTATTCTCGGACGTATCTTAATCCTTCTCGGTGCTTCTGGATTCGGGCCCTTAGATATACAGCTGTATCCCTCGCGTATTGGGACACAGTGTATATCTACGGGGATCTGGTCATTCGCTTATGAACAACTTCTTTCGTTGTATCTGGTCGGTATGAGACTTATTCGTTGCTACCCTTAGCTTTCAGTCGCAGAAAGGGTTGGGTTCTTTTACTATTGCTAAACGACGGTTAAAATAACAACACATAAGGAAATTATATCGGTATTCTATTACTGTAGCTATATACAAGATAAAATGATATGACTAGAAGAATATTTACAGCAAAATCAGTATTTACATGAAATTAAATGGGTTTTCTTTATGAAAATTAATTCGGTTTTCGCGGTGTATCCTGATTGGACACGCCATGGGCTCGTCGTATGATCAAACTGAATTACCATCGGTTTCGTGGAGTTTATGTGATAGCCCCAGAATACAATCTCCTCTGGATTATCACCGGGTTATACGTATCGGGGAAATAGACGGTATTACAGCTGGATTGAACTAAAGGCCGCCGGTTCGGCCAGGTGTGATCGATCCCCGCCTGTATATCGTCTGATTTGTTGACTTATGTCACCACGAGATTGCCGGATCGACCCAACCCACACCAGCAGACACCCTTAGCTCCTGCTGCATCTATTCCCTCGCTACGCAAAGCTGGATCTAGTCCACTCGCAACTAGGTTGTGTTTGATAGTTAATATCACTGCAATACCAACTATCATTCACCGGGCACTTACTCAAATTTATTTATTGCATATCAGTTAATCACATGGCGAACTTAGGCAGGTTCAATCAGTTATTTCTGTTTCGGATCGGAGCGGCCAGCATCATCTCAGATGCTGGGAGTACTGGTCCTGACTGAGGGCCGGACGACCAGGTACTGAATTTCTTCTCGAGATCCTCCACTTTTATAAGCGGAGAGTGGGGGGCTAGCTTCGGCGGTTCACTTCCAGATTTCCGGCGGGAGAAGTAGTGCCGGTTGAAAATACATGACGTACCTATCTTCCACATCACGGTGTGACGTCAGAACGTCCAAAGTAAACACTAATCAATTTTGATTATCCACTGGGTTTACTTTTGCAACGTTACAGACGCATACCTCCATGCTTTTCTATCCTGAGCCAACCTACGCATTTCCCCAAAAGTTGAACATCCTACATCCCTAACTATTTGAGAGCAGTAGTCTAATCTGGGTCTACCCCTACCTCTTTTTATTCCTATCTGTGACTCTAGTATGTCGTGAACTAAGCCTTCGTGCCTCAGAAAGTGTCTTACCATCCTATCTCTCCTATTCCTTACAGTCTTCCATAAATTTCGCTTTTCTCCAACTCTTTCTAATACCTCTCTGTTGATAACCTTATCTATCCATGGTATCTTCATCATGCGTCTGTAGCAGATGCTTCTAAGTCATTTTTTCCTATCCGCTTCTATCATCTAAGTTTCGCACCCGTACAATGCTGTACTCCACACATACGTTTTTAAGAGCTTCTTCAGAGTTTCTGCATTTATCATTCCCGAGCATAATAGTTGTTTCGTTTTATTAAATGCAATTCAGCCCTGCCCTATTCTTTGTTCTATATCTCTAGAGCTCCTACCATTATTTGACTGCCTAAATAGCAGAAATCAAAGACTTCCTCTATCTTCTCGTTTTCAATTTGTAATTTCGTTTTAGTCCTATTTTCACACATCAGAATTTTGGTTTTCTATTTATTGATCATACTATAGCCCTCCATCAAAACCGCTTCCATTTCGTTCAGAGCCCTTCCTAATTCTTTGCTGGATGCTAATACTGCTATATCATCCGCGAATCTGAGCATATTAATAGTTGGCCCCGTATATTAATTCCATCAGCTATTCTGTCTTTAACAATATTAATTGCATCTTCGATGTATAAATTGAAAACTATCTACTTCTCTATGTTCCGGCTCAAATTCTATAACTGCCGTTTACTCTTTGCATAGATTATGAATTATTCTTCTATCCCTATACACTTCATCCCTACATTTTTGAGCACTTCGAACATCGTCCATTTTACATTTTCCAAATCTACAAATCCTATACATATAGGCACTCTTTCCCTTTTATATTGTTTTTCCTATTATTACTCATAAAGCGAGAATGGCCTCGCACGTTCCCCTAATCCAAACTGATCTCTTAATATTTCTTCTGCCCTTTTCTCCATCCTTCTTTCCACAATTCTAGTTAAAATTTTTGACACGTGGGGAGTTAAACTGATCGTTCTAAAATTTTCACACCTATCCGCGCCTTTTCTTTTTGGCAAAGCTATTATGAAATCTCTGAAATCTCGCCTGTCAAGTATATGCGACTAACCAGTTTAAATAAACGATCTATTACCTCTTGACCTGCGCACTTTAAGATTTCTGCCTGCAAGCCATCTATACCTGGTGCTTTATTGTTTCTTAAACTGTTTAGTGCTAGCTCAAACTCTTCTCTCGTTATAGAACTATTTTGAGCAATAAAATTGGTTTCTTAAGTGAAAGGGATCTAAGAACTATTTTGAACATAAGAACTGGAGGGTAAGTATTTATGGCTAGTCTCAATTTTATCTACCTGATAAATCTCTAGAGGGTCGAGTTAGGAATCAGATCACAATTACGGTTAAGACAACTTATATTTATTTATATATATCGCTATACTTTCCAGGGGGTTTAAATCAAATTTATTATTTCCTGGTTTTAAGAGTTTGAGATTATTGATATTGAATTTATGGCCCGTTTCCAACGAGTGTGCTGCCATGCTAGACTTATCAGTACGGCCGTATTTGTAATTGGCTTGTACAGGCCGGTGCGAATCAGCTTGCTGCCCGGATTTACTGAACATACCAGTGTTGGTAAATCTTCGCCTTGCCGGCCTACACAGTTCAATTTCTATTATCGTTCTGCAAAGTATCTTTGGGGCTGCCCAGTTTCCGCCAGAAAGATATGGAAATTGTAGTATAAGCGAAGTTCAGTATAGGAGAATAAATATGTGTTGTTACGCCTTAGCCTCCAGCAGTAAAGGTGGTGCAGTGATTGGAGTAATGGCTTTATGAATCAGTGAGTCCAGGTTCTATGCTTGAAACAATTAGTTTTCGCTTTTCATTGTGTTGTTCCATTTACTTCGGCAGCAATGAGGTGTTTTAAATAAAATTTTTGAAATCTCTTGAGATACAATATTCTTCACGTTGATTGGTAAGAAATTTGAAAAAATTCAAGTACTGATAGAAACATTCCCTTTCAACAATGAACAATCCCCGACGATAGAACAACCTGAACCTGTGCCAGGACTCGCCGCCTTCGGAGAACCTCAGCCAGGACCCTCTAAACGACAACGGCTCATATAATTTTTGCTCATATAATAATATAATATATGATCATATGTAATATAATATAATAATATGTAATACTTTTTCAAAGATTTTTCGTTGGAATTTCAACTTTTTTGTAACTGAATTTGTACAATTTCGGACTTCGTTAAATAACTTGAACATTATGTAATTTTTGAAAAATGACCTGTACCTTTACATATACGATCTAAATAAGGTATATGCAGAGAACTGGCAGGAATTCACTAATTTTAATAATAAATTAGAATTTTGGAGTGCAGTGAAAAAAGTGGGTTTTTGCGGAGACAGACAAAATACGCCAATTTTCGACTAGCACTTGAGCCCGAACGGTTCGTCGGAGACAAAACCTAAATAGTGAAATTTGTAGGAAATTTTATGTACTTTCATTTTGAATAGGGAGGTTATTTACGAAAAGTTTAAAGTTTTCGAGTTATAAGCAAAAAAACGAAAAAAATGAATTTTTTTAACATTTTTTGCATTTTTCTTTCAATGTTGCATCACGAAATTTTGTTAGCAAACCCTGATTCGGATTCAGCACCTCAAAAAACACGCAGAATGGAAATCAAAACTACCCCACAACTTTCCTGCTAGGGTCCTTTTGAGCACAAATGGACTGTATTATACACAAAATAGATTGATAAGCAAAAATTCGAAAGAGTGAAAATAAGTTATTTCGTGTAAAATGCGCTATGCACGATTTTCGAATAGGGAGGTTCGGAGAAAAATAAGATATCTATTTTTGGCATGAAAATGACAGAAAATTGTTATTGTAATTGATTTACGGCGAAATTCTTTTTATAAAAAATTTTTTTGCGGCGTAATAAGCGAAAGAAATTAGCTTATCACGCCCACATGCTAGTTCGCTTTGTTATTGGTTTGACGTCAGAGATTCGTAAGGCGCTCCTCCCACTTCTCTTGAAGTGCCCGTGAAGCGGTACCTATCTCATAACATACTTATTGGAACTATTTCGAGCGTGAATTTTTAAAGTAAGGTGTAAGGAAACATAAAACAAAGAAAACATAATCGATATAATGATGCAACAAGGGTATCAAAAGTCCGATTCATATTTATGTAGTAAGTAGGTAAATGTCCCGGTAAATGTGGAAATGGTGGGTGATTCTTGCATCTAACCCCAATTTCATTCAACCTCAAAACAGTAGTGTAAAGGCAGACCGGTATAAGTAAAACAAAGTCAACAATTTATTAAATGTACATGTCTTTTATAATTCAGTATAAGTAGGTATGTAGATTGTAGATACCTGCTTACTTCTGTTTGTAAAATAGGTACCTACCTATATTCTCTAATACAATACAATACATACCTACTCATTTATGTAGGTATGTATACCTAAGTGATTGACAAGTTATCAAGTTAACAGTTTTATAACGGATTGGAAATTTAAAAAAAAAACCGAAACAAATACAACTCACGCGTATCGAAAAACTACGCTACGTAGGTAGTAGGTACTTGTTTAACAAAAAGAAACAACTGCTATATTCTGGAACGGTTAATGTAGAAACTCGGGTGCGTAACTTGGACAATGGGAGAAGCGGATTGAAAAAGAGTAGAAGCGTTTGAAATGTGATGCTAGAGACGGGTGTTGAAGATACCGTGGATAGACAAGTTAGCAATAAGGAGGAATTAGAAAGAGTTGGGGAAAAGAGAAAAGTATGGAAGACAATAAAGAATAGGGGATAGGATCGTAGGATGGTAGGACACCTTCTGAGACACAAAGGAATAGTTTGCGACATACTAGAGTCAGAGATAGGAATAAAGAGGTAGAGGTTGGAGCAGATTAGACTACTGCTCTCAAATAGTTGGGGATGTAGAATGTTCTACTTTTACGGAAATGCGTAGGCTAGCTCAGGGAAAGGATGGAGGTACGCGTCCTACCAGTCTTCAAAAGAGAACTTTATGATGACGTACTGTTTAATTATTATTGTAAAATAGTTAATAAAATTTCCTTTTTTAGTTCAGGGAGGGAACGGTACGGCGATTCAGTATTTGGCTCCGTCATGCTCCTAGCATCCTGTTTCAAATTATGCTAACCGTAACACGTTACCAAGCGCCAAGGGGTCCCAGAAAACTGTCGATAAATTACATTATGTTCGATTTTATTTAGAGTGGCTGCAATGGGGCAGCCGATAATTTTATAAACTTTTGCAATGATAAACTAACTCGTGAAAATATCGATAATGCTGACCGATTTTCCTTCTGGCTCCAACGAACCACTTTTTCCGTTTTATTGGTGTGCTGTACGATGTATATTAGTCTGGGTACAAAACAGAAAACGCCAGTTAGAACCAGTAAATAATATTTAACAATTTAACTACACATGCATATGCATAATACTTATGGGACTGCTGCGCGCTGAAGCTGGGACTTGTATGTTATACTAAGCTCTGACGTCACGCGGCTTACTCTCGCTGCAAGGTACGATTTCTAGCCTCGCACCGACGAAAAACTTTGCAACGGCTTCACAGGCGAAGGATTTTTTTTTAACAAAAATTAACAACATAACTGCCTTCAACTATATTATGCCAGCCAAAAAATTATGCTACGAGATTATGAGAAATAATTGAATAGAACTGTCTGTATAAGAAGCGGTAAGTAAAATATTGGACTTTTTTTTTTAGATATTAATTTACGATTCTTGTGTTGTTTTATGTAAAATGAAAAAAAAGTTTAGACTACTTTTAAACATTAATTTTTGATTTTTGCTTGGACTTTACTATTTTAAATATTGGTTTCTTGCTTCTTATCTTGTTTTCTTGTGAAGAGCAAGTGAAAGAAAACCGGGAAGAGAAAACATTGTTTCAGACTGAGTTAAGATTCTACCTAAACGATGTTCAGGTTTCTTAGCGGAGCCCTCCCTCTTTAACAAGTCACGAGCCGCCACTGATTCAGAGAGTCAGTGTTTCCTTTGACGGAGCCTCTCTGGGTCTCTGGTGAACAAGTGACGAGCCGTCACTGACGAGTACTTACTTTTAGTACAAAAAAAAGAAATTCTCATTATAGTCCTCAGTAAAATAATGGTTTTATTAATTCAGTGAGTGTAACGATGGGGTTTGTTGCCTATCTTGAATGAAATAATGTAGTTATTACATAATAGGATTAAGAAAAGACCAAGGCACTTGGTAAATTTAACAAATTTGTATTCAATGAAATTTCAGGTACAAAGATATTTATTTATTTATTTATTTGGTTATTTACAATTACATACCCATTTTATCTGAAACATGTACCTACTTGCAACTTGTACTTCCTGTTAGGGTAAATGTATTCTACCTTGTAGTCTTTTTACCAAGCTGCAGAAAACGTTAAACAATATTTCTTATATGTACCACCAGTTACGATGAGACTCGAATAGACGATCGTGTTTATTTCTTGTGCTTTAAATAACCTTTCATCACTTTCTTTCCAGGAACGAGGCCTTGCGTTAAACCGGGCCTTTTCCTTTTCTTATCTACATTGACAGTTCCTTTCATTTCTTGCAATTCTGAGGTAGTGGGCTCTTGTAACAGTTGATTTTGACACAAAACAGTCTGTTGTACTTGATTTTCTTGCTCCAATTGTTCTTTTGTCTTTTGTAAATCTGAATCATGTGCAAAAATACAATTGTGACCAAATCGGCAGCGGCCTTTTCTATAATTCCAGCAAATCTTTTTGCCGTTTATAACTTGAACATTATCCTTTGAGTTGATCATTTTTACGTGCTTCTCGAGTATGGCCTGCTTTTCGTTCTCTGCTTGAACGTAAGGATTTATGAAAACCGAATTCGTTGGTAAGTCCAGATTTCCATTCGATTTCTTGATAAAATCCGGCGTCGGTAATTTTACAGAACTGATAATTGGTTTCGCTTCTGTATGCCTGAAAAATATGACAGCTGACCCATTTTTTACCAAATAAAATTCTTAAATTAAACACGTAACAGTATTTTTTAGCTGATGGATCGAATAGTAACAAAGCAAAATATTAAAGATTTCAAAAATATTTACATATATATTATACTGCATACTGCAATAAATATGAATCAAGGTACTGCGAAATCTGCACCGTTTATTAAAAAGACTTTTCAATCAATTTAATAGTTTCTTGCTGACATTCATGACAGATATATTTTAACTTGTCAAAAATGAATGCTATGGTAACATGATCTTAAATAACTACATTTTTGTTCTGTGTGTAGAGATGGGAATTTATAATGATTTTCAAACTTTTTTAAATTACATTCACTCGATGGTAAAAAGCAGCCACCTTTAAATATTTGACCATTGATTGAATTAATCAATGGATTGCGTTCGGGTCCAGATTTATATCTGACGACTCCTCCCAAAGAAATGAGTACCTGGAGTAATAGACAGCTCAAGGAATAGTGCTCCCCACACTACCATCTGCAATGCATTTCAATACACTATAGCAGAGTAAATAATGGGTAAAATTGTGTCGTTTTTTTTGATGAGCTTAGAACAAGATCAGACCCAGTGGGTATTGTCAACAACAGCATTATACACATAGAAACTCAAAATACGACATTTTTTAGCGGTCACCACATTTTTTATTTTTAAAAAACTAAAATTTTTACTTTTTGAAAAGTCATGCTTTTTGCATATCTGCTGGCATATCTCAAAAACGAATTGAGCTATCGACGTAATCTTTTTTTTTGTTTTAAACTACACACCTATGCGCTTCTTTAGATGTATAATAATAATGGTATTGTTTTTTAAATAAATGATAAAAACGCCGATGATCTTGGACGTTCAGAAACTATGCAGGTAAATTTTCACTAATCGAGAAGCTTTTTTGTTTTGGAAATTTTTATATAACATGATGCGAAGGAAATATAGCCAAAAGACCAAAAAAGTTTTCAGAGAAAAAATAAATATTTTCAATAGTTTTTATAATATGATTTTTTTAGTTTGGAGGGTAATATCTAAGTTAGCGCGCACGGTGCAATAATAGTGGGTAATGGTTCGGCACCTTCAATTTTGCTGTGTTTATTGCCTATTTTCAGTATTTTCAGTTATTGATCTGCAATGCTTGGGCATCTCAGATATAAATTATTAAAGTCTGACCAAGTTAAAAATGGACTAGTGCCTTTAAAATATTGAAATAGTTTCCATGTCAAGTTTATTTTTGTAAATATTTCATCGTTTTTTTGTTAAACTCAAAGGACTTAAAGGGTAAAGGCTCTGGTCGTTTTCGAGGGCTAAAAAGGGCAATATGTGTCGAAAAAGAAAATCAAGATCTTCTAAGCTTAATGAATATACCTTTTCTAGGTATATTTTCACCTATAAATGTAATGTTTTCTAAACGTTGCTGAAATACCACCATACCCACGCAATGAGTAGTATTTTTTCCGTGGATTGTGTCCTCATTTAAATCAAAATTATCTATACTCGCGTGTGTGTAATTTTTGATTGTATCACCAACAACTTTTACCTGGAGGTACATAAATTTTATTACTAATTCTTTGTTTGGCAATGTTGGTTGTTAATAATTGTCTAATATCGTTATAAGTACAGCTAATACCAATTTCAGATATGAAGTCAAAAAGTTGTCTACTTTGTAGTAAATGGTGTACACATAAGTCTAATCCAAATTTAATTTTTTTTATATATAACTTGACGAACAACGCCATAATAAGATTGCAAGGAATAACAGCTTTTGGATTTATATTTTTTTCTAACGTTATAACTATCATCATCGATAAGCCAAGATATAAATTGTAGCAACATATTTGGTACTTACATTGTAAACTCATTTTGATTAATATCATAAGGAGTTGAGGAACAGGAAAAATTTTTCGTGGAGACCTGAAATTGTGTGTTTTTTAAAAATTCCAGCTGCTTGATGCGAAATTTCATATTCATTTTGATAAACTTCTTCCTTACAGACATCATTATTAGCAGTTTGAGATACAAAGGAAGAACTGATTCTCTCGTTGATTTTATTTTATCAAAGTTTGATGCAAAAGTCGGGACTTGGGCTAATTTTTTGTTAATTTTCAATTTATTTAAAAATGCTTGTATGTTATACATACATATTTCAAAATGTAATGGCTATAACACGACCTATAATATTTCGCATCATGCACAAACAAATCGTCATAACCGGTGAACTTTGCAACCATTCCAATATCGCCCCTCTTTTTGGCCGCTTTGATTATTTATACATAAGTACTTTTTCCTGTCCCCTCAAGAGATTAAGATAAATTGGATATTGTAGTACATATTCTTAAAAGTTTCTATAATTTTTATTGTGCGCTATCCGGTTTCCTATTTTTATATTTTAAGTGTATTATCCAAATAGAAATCAGCAAACAAAAGTGTAGACTGTTAGGTACCTCAGTAGTTTTTTATTCTGAAGTAGGCACTTACAACCTCACTCTCGACCTAAGCCAAAAAATTTATCAGTTTGGAACTTTTTTATTTCATATATCAGTGGTACATTTTTATGCAAATTAATGTTTAATTTAAATCAGAGTTTTTCGAGTTTTATTTTTGTTTAACTTTTGACTGACGAAACCCCTAAAATAATAAAAAGAAAGGTACCTAATACAATCTGCAAACTTGTTTGTATAAATGTTAATTTTTGCTTTTTCTTTGTCCCTTTTTGATTGCAAATAAGGCACATTTCACGTATGATTCCATGTTACTCCTACTTTTTGAAGAAGCTGAAATGTCTCGCGGAATGTTTCTGTCTCTGTCCGAGCTATTACTAATTTAGCAAACCATCTCAATATTGTCCTTGCTGGTATAGACCTTTCTGCAGTCTTCATGATATTTTACTTTAATTTTTCCGTTTAAAATATCATTCTTGATTGCAAAAATTTTCTGTCCAAAATCATCTTTTCTCAGTTCCGCAGCCCTAATTATTGTCTCTAAACCCCACTTCCAAGGCTTATGCACAACAAGTTTATTTTTTTCCTCCACAACTTCACCACATAATAAGCACTTCATTTTAATATTTAGCTCATCTATCTTAAATATTTTTAAGCAGTAAAAATTAAAGAACTCGCCACTAACAATACGAACTAATGTGTAAATAAAAGATTATTTATTTCTTTCATGTTATATCTCGCACGCGTCGATATTGTCATCGGTCGCTCCTTATTATTAGCCGATATAAAAAATCATAGCGCCTAAACTACAAAAGTCACAATAACAATTATGCTGCCAAAAACTTTTTTGGTCTTTTGGCGGCATTTCCTTCGCAGCATGTTATATAAAAATTTCCAAAACAAAAAAGTTTCTCGATTAGTGAAAATTTACCTGCGTAATTTCTGAACTTCCTAGGTTATCGACGTTTTGAGGATATTAAAACAAAAGACACCAACCAATAATATGCTTAGAAAGAAGCGCCTAAGTGCGTGTTGTAAAACAAAAAAAGATCATGTCGATAGCTCAATTAGATACCTAGATATTAGAGTGGATATATATAAAAAAGCAAGGTTTTAAAAAAGGTACGAATCCACACTTTTTTGGAAATAAAAAATTTCGTGACCACAAAAAAATGTCGTATCTTGTAATTTCTCATAAACAATGACCTAACTAATAAAATGAGATATGTCTCAGTTTGTTCTAAGATAAAAAAAATTAAATCGAGAAGGAAGGGACTTTTGCCTTGGTTTTTACTCGACTACTAAGGCTGAATTAAGCACCCCCAACAGTGCTTACCAGTGCACTGTATAAAAGGGGGTCTGTTATTATATTACTAAATAAATACAAGAAAATAAATTCAATATAATTTATGGTGGCCAGCTTTTTGTCAATGAGTGTATATAAAATAATTCCATCGGTACAGGTAGGTTTATGGACCTAAAAAATATAAACGGTCTACATGCTTCTGAAACAATCTTGGAAAATAAACTTGTTAAATTATCACACCAAAGGTAAGCAAATGTTGTAAAAAGCTAATTTCCCTGTAGCATAATTAAGTACTTCTTGTTTTTAAGGAGCTAAATTATCATTTCCCGGTATTTAGTTCAACAGGGTTAGGTATGTAAAATATTATCGTACCCGGTTGCAGATTTGTCTTCATTTTCTGAATCTGAATTAGACGATGACGGTTCACTAGAATCAGCATAATCTGGCACTAGAGACATACTTGCTTCGTGAAAAGCAGGGTTTGCCCGAAAATTATTTCGATTTGTTTATTTATGTTTCAGTTCGGTGTTCAGTTTCACTTTTGTTCTGTGACTTTTCAATCATATCTTACGGTATGCCGGAATCGTAGACTCAGCAGCAGCTGCTTGGGGATTTTTCTGTATAGAGTTACGGCTGCCGATAACAAATTGATGGTCACATGTGAAATAAATTTACTGTGAAGCATGGAAGTATTTCCAGAATATAAAATACACTTTTTCCAGGTAAGTGCAAGTATAAATAGACACTGCTCAGGTCTCAATACACCTCACAAAATGTGACATCAAAACCGAAGGTAGGTCATTATTAATTTCATTTCGAATACATAATTGTGTCACCCACCACTGAGAACTTTTAGTGCAGGGAACAAAACCTGACCTGACCCAACTTTTACAATATAAAATACACTTGTTCTGGTCATTTTGGAATTACTATTTAGCATCGTGGAGGTTTTATAAACTTACCAAATGTAAGTCAGAACGGCGGTAAAATTGAAAAATTTTATAATAATAATATTAGTAAATACAATTTCGTCTCACATACACGACAAAGGGACATAAATGAATAATTAATAGCAATTGGATATAAGACTATGCAGGGTTATTCAGATTCAGTTACGATGTAAACCTTACGAGCTACTGGAGCAAAATAGACTGTTTTAGAATGGCCTGATTTTGACAGATTTTGAGCAGATTTGGTGCCAAACAAAGTGGTGATGTTTAGAGTTCATGTAATTTAACTCAAAATAACGAAACAATTTTTGCAATAGTGCAACCAGTCATATCATTTTAAGAATTTTCGTTCAATTCTCAGCGTAAAGCGACTAAGTTTAAGTTGCGCCCCTTTTTTGGTGCCAAATGGTAACAAACATCTGCTTTGCTATTCCTCCCCCTCTTCCCTCCAATAAGCTTTATACAAACAAATGTGTACCCTCAGCTGTCAATTGTGCGACTACATTCCACTGAAATAAATTTATTTCAGTGCTAGGTACATTCTAAAATGATCTATGTATTGCAATATTTAGTGGAAATTAAGAGGTTATAACGCGCGCGATTTTTCGAGTTGGTTCGTATGCAGCTCATGTATTTACCGTGTTATCGACACTTTGCAAGGGTTTACAAAATACAATTTTGTGCTCCCAATTCTTAACCGGTTTTAATTTGAAAAAGCTTGCTGGCATCATAAAATGTTGCGCACGTTGCCTACATCAAGTTTTTTCTCGAAAGTTTGCAGCACTAATATAACTTGTAGGGGAAGCGGAATACGACTGAAATTGCGCTACTTTTATACGTTTTAAATAGTTTTTTTCGGTTTCACAGTAAGAAAATTGAAAAAAGTCGCATGTAGGAGTAAATTGCAAGCTTTTAACTATGCACTAGAAAAATTTTACATTTCTAACTTAAGAAATGGCGTAATAATCTTAGATTGGAAGCGCTGTTTTTCGACTAAAACAGTTTAGATTTTCTTCTTTTTTCATTAACTTGGTTGTTATGCAACGAATTAAGAAAAAGTAAAAGCACTTTTCCAAAGCAAATTTTTTCGCTACATCCAGTGGTGTTTACCATTTTTCTGTACGTTTCGTCCACTTCAGAAACGTCATCAAATAAAAATTTCAATATGAACCTGAACTTTAAATTCGCTTTTTGATTGCTTTATCTCCATACTATTAGTGTGGGGGTATTTCTTCAGGTTTTGTTACTTATTTACCACCAAAATCCATAATAAATAAGAAAAAACATTACGGATCTAGACATATAGTTGAAACGAACACTGAACAATTAAGTTTCGAGGTAAATTATTAATACAATTTATGAGAAAAAACAACGAGAATCAACATCAATTAAATAATTAACAGCAAGTTTTCGAAAATTAGTTGTGCTATTATAGGTAAATAACATTAATTTGTGCATTGAACAAAAAGGAGGCATTTTCGAAAACTTGCTGTGAATTATTTAATTGATATTATTGATTCTCGTTATTTTTTCTCATTATTTTAGTTTATCTTCGCAGTTTTCATTTGAACCATGTTTTTATATTTATGTAAACATGTTGCTTTCGATTGGTCAACAAGTAGGAATCTACAATCTACCCATCAGGCATTGTTGTAGGAATCTATTTTATCAATGTCATCCTAGAAATTGCATAGTAGATGGAGCTCACAGTTTTTTACGAAACTCATGGATGTGGGAATTGGCCAATATTATGGCGATTATAGAAGATATGTAAAAAGGCATTTGGTAGCAGCAATTTTCTGTATGTCTTTATCATATATGCATATACAAGGTGTCCCAACGAAAACTTATACCCCCGTAAAACTCGGCAAAATAAACGTTTTGACAAAAATCCAAAAACACGTCAATTTTTATATCAAAGGGGACCAATTCTTATGCAATAATCATTCTTGCAACTGTAGCCCTGTGCGGGGGGGAGCGACCCCCCCCCCCCAAATTTTGAAATTGGACGGTGGGTCAAATGATCCCTACTTTGGAAGGGTTTTTCATTACTTACACAACCGTATTTGTTTTATTCAATTCGATCAATTTGTTACCGAGAAATTGCTTCTTGAATTTTCCAAGTTAAAAAATTAATAAAAGCACAAAAAGGTTTAAACTATCAAATGTATTGCTCGAAATGACCTCCACCAATTGTCATACAATAATACATTCTGGATTCAAATCCAGATCTTACATTTCTCAAGACCTCAGGAGTTATTAGCCGGCATTCTTCTTTGAAATAAATCATTTTGATTTAGTAAATAAACACGATTTTATACTGTGGCGAATAAGTTTATTTTGACATTTATTCTGATGTTCTTTTGTTCTTACTTTTTATTCTTATTAGTTTACTTGATTTTGTTACTTTTCCATTCTAATACATTCGATAGTTTAAACCTTTTTGTGCTTTTATTCATTTTTTAACTTGGAAACTTCAAGAAGCAATTTCTCGGTAACAAATTGATCGAATTGAATAAAACAAATACGGTTGTGTAAGTAATGAAAAACCCTCCCAAAGTAGGGACCATTTGACCCCCTCCCCCCCCTGCACAGGGCTAGAGTTGCAAGAATGATTATTGCATAAAAATTGGCCCCTTTGATATAAAAATCGACATGTTTTTGGATTTTTGTCAAAACGTTTATTTTGCCGAGTTTTACGGGGGTACAAGTTACGTTAGGACACTTTGTATGACCAACCGTCCCTATTTTATTTAGCCCGGACAGGTTTGGGTTATTGTTTATCTGTCTGGGCCAAAGGAAATGTCTGATTTTACCTGATTTTAAACACTTTGTCCCTATTTGTCTGTTCTATTGTCTACTGTATCCTGTCCATATCGTGTTAATGTAATACCTACTGTTTGGTTTGTGAAAATCAGAACTTCTCCATTTCTTACGGTTTATCAACAGCACTGCTGATAATAATGATTATACATATAAAATTCTTATAAGGATTACTTCCACAGAACAAATAAAATATAAGAGAATGATGGATGGCATTTTAAAATTGACACGATATCGTATAAAAGTTGAAATAATATCAACTTTTTTCGACGTCGAATGGTTGACATTTATCATAGAAATTTCCCGCTCTAGTGAGTTGAAAAAATACTCCCTAATGAAATCATTTTCGTACCATGAGGCATCAGATAAACAGCTCCAGTCAAACAGTACCCATCAGACGCCTTGCGAAGCACTGTCATAGATAGATAGATCGATCGGAACTCTTAGTTTTTCGAGTCTGGTGTTTATTATGGGGTTTGAGTTGTTAGGTATGGAAATCTGGATGGCAATAAATAATCTAGTTTTTGGGCGAATAGATATACGTACATATTTGCAATAATAACTTATAAAATAAGTAAAACTGAACGTATTAGGGCCTAAGCGTAGAGCGAATACCTTACTGTGAGTAACCTAAGAATCGTATTTGACAGTTTGGCTTGATGTATCATCCACATGTAAATAAAATAACACCTAATTGAGGAAGAATAGAAGTGATTTGGTTTGTTTGCTCTTTAGACATTACATTCAATGTTGAAAAATAAAAAAATTCGACCTGAACTTGCTCCAACAACTACCCCCTGGGCAAATACCTCGATATGCATTGAACTACAGAACAAATCCTTGATTAGAGCACAGACGAAATTAACTCACAGATGGTCGGTCCATGCAGTAAATTCGTTGCATGGGCTTGGAAACAAAATGAACGCCATATTGGTTCTCTCTAACTGTAGTACTATTAGGTTCGCTAGCCACCAATTGATGTCGCTCGCCTCTTATCTAAATATTAACACCATTAGTGCAAGCTTTCACTAATAGATTATCCGATGTTCCTATTTTAACCAATTCTGCCGAGTGAGTGTATACATCGGTTTCCTGTCATGATTCTCTGCTGTACCTCTCTTTGGATGTTCGGTTTTCTGCAAAACATTGTCCCCAGATATGAAAAACTCTCCACTTCCTCAAATTTATAAATTATGCTTTCGTTCGTTCCTAATTTTAGCTCTCCACTCACTCCCAAATCTCTATCTGTCCATGTCATGAATTTTGTTTAATCTTCATTGATAATTAGACCCATTTTCTTTGCCGAACTTTCCAATCTCTGCATTACCACCTGCAGTTCCTGTTTACTTCTTGTCACAATCACCACATCGTCTGCAAATGCACTGGTGTTGCTTATTGTATATCAGGCCAGACCTATTACCATTGTCATCCCGTATTACTCTTTCCAATGCAAAATTGAACAGCACGGATGATAGAGGGTCACCTTGTCTTACTCCTTCTTTCACTCTAATTTTCTCTGAAGTTTTACCATTTATTCTGAGTCTGTTCTCGGTTTCGTTTAATGTCAACTTCACCATGTTTACAAGTTTTTTGCCTATTCCCAGCTGCTTAACGCTTTGTATAATTCTGATCTTCTTATTCTATCATAGGCTTGTCTAAAGTCAACAAATATAACATATGTTTCCTTTTGATACTCGTAACTTTCCGCCTGTAATTCTCTCAAAGTAAATATCTGGTCTACAACCGATTTTCCCCGTCTAAAGCCACACTGATAATCTCCCAGTTCATTCTCCATTCTTACCGTTAACCAATTTTTAAATATGATGCAAGTATCTTATAGGCAACATTAAGTAAGGCTATACTCCTGTAATTCTTAGGTTGCATCTTATCGCCTTTCTTATACAATGGATGTAGTATTGCTTCCCTCCAACTCTGTGGTATTTCTTCCTGTATCCATATTTCCTCCAAAAGGTCCCTCACACATCGAGCCAATTCCTCTCCTCCATATTTAAATATTTCTGCAGTTATTTCATCGCCTCCAGGACTCTTGAAATTTTTCAGACTTCGAATAATATCTTCAACTTCCTTTAAAGTTGGTGGTTCTTCCTCCCATCCATTTGATTCTGCATGTCATATTCTGTGCATTCATCCATTATATCTTCGTCTCGCCCTTCACCCCCATTCAATAATTCATCAAAGTAATTCTGCCACAATTCCAACACACCCCTCTCTTCTCCTATTATTTCGTCATTTATATTCTTATAAAATACTGTTCTTGGTTGACACACCTTTTTTTCTCTTCTTACTCGTCTGTATAGACTTCTTATTTCGTTGTTCTTGTGATTCTCTTCTATATCATTAATAAGCTTTTCGTTATATTTTCTTTTCTTTCCCCTCAATATCCTCTTTGTTCTTCGAATTCTCTTCTCTCTTGTTTCCGTCTTCAACATTGCCAGTCGCAATTTTTTTCTTTTTTCTAAATCTTTTTCACATTCCCTGTTGAACCATTTCTGTTTTGTCTTTGCATCCTCATTCTCACTGCAACCCACCGATACTTTCATTCTTTCACTTATAGATTTCCAAAAACTTTCTACATCACTTGATTTATTTATCGAACGCAGGTTATTGTTCAATTTTTCCTGATATTCTACTTTTTCCCTTTCAGTTTCCATTCGCCCAATTTTGAACAAAAGTCTATTTCACTTTTATCGGAACAAAATTTTTCTGATGTGTATTCTTCTCAACATTTATTAAAATAAAAATTCCAGTATATAAATTCCTTATTTATTAAAAAATGTATTATAAAATTATAAAAGCATTAAAAAGAAACATAAACGCATCAGTTATGTATTTTGGTCGAACAACTATTGTTAATCGGGAACTTGTTGCTTTTCAAGATTGTGAATTGGAACACATCTTCTTGTTGTTCAATTTTTAATCTGGTATGAGGAATACTGTGCCAAAACTTCCCACACGCTACTGTCTCGGTAATATTTTGTTGTTGAAATTGTCCTTCGTTCCAAGTTGTTATTAAATTTGTTATAACAAATACCGTGTAATATTCAGCCGATAAATAATGCAATATATTTGCTACTTCATTGATAATCACATTATTTTCCATATAATCTGTAGTGGCAAACAGTGCAGTAAAAGAATCGATTATAATCAACCGAACTTTCAAGCCACTAGCCATTTCATTTTTGATTGCGTACAAACTGTTGATCAACTCATGTTTCGTGTTGATTTGTTTTACTAAGATATTTGATAGAATGCTGGCAATTTCTTTCTGGAAATTACAAATTTTGAAAGAAAAGTGTTTCAAACTTCATTTATATACTTTACTTCGCTTGCATCTTGTAACATCATTTTTATTTTATGTGCACTGAAGTCCCTCTTAGTATCAACGTAATAAACACTTTGGGACAAATTCTGCACGACATTTTTTGCAAGTGTTAGGCAAAATAAGGTTTTCCCACTTGATGCCAATCCACAGAGTTCAAATAAATTACCGGTCATCAAACCTCCACCAAGCATTTCATCAATACTGCATTTGAAATAACAAAGTAACGATTATTTTTCAAAAAGTATTTCGGTCGATGTTACCTGTTTATTCTCGTTTGTATAAGGGCAGATTTCTTAATAAGTTCTCGGTAATAGTCGAGGCCATTACGTGTTACTGCTGCTTTCTTATTTATTATATGATTCTTTAATAAAAGTACATCCTGAAAATTATAAGAAACTATAAGAAAGCAAAGAAGAATCAGAAACAAAAATAAACAACTCAACAACTAAAAAATCTGCAAATGCATAGCGCAAAAAAAAGAGCGAACATGCGTATCTCAGCAACGAGAGATACGCCATAGAAGAAAACGATGAAGCTAGTGAAGACGGTGACGATTTTGATGGTAACCCTAATTATAATCAACACTGCGAAGCACAATGCTGCAGTGTTGAGGTGTTTAGTGCTTGCCCGTATAGTATGGCCCTGTTATGCAGGACGCATTTTGACAACTTAGCACCCTGCCAAGATGGACATACAGTCGCAAGTCATAATACTCAATGGATGTCCCATGAGAGGAAGAAGAACTGTGAAGAAAAATAAGAGAGCACATGAAGATAACTGACATCGAAAGAGAGACAATTTTTAAGTACTTTTATCAAACTGGAGACCTACAGCTTCAGCGTGAATACATCAACAGATATGTTCGGGTAAACAACACGAAAGGAGAAACAATGAAATCTGGAAAATTGCGGAGATCAAAGACACATACTTACTATCTGGCAAAAGTAGAAACTGAAATCCAAGTATGTAAACTGATGTTTCTAAACACGATTTCAGTGTTTGAGAAAGTCATAAGGACTGCACTTGCGAAACGAAAGATTTCGGGAAGCACCGAGAAAGAAAGGAGAGGAGGAAGACAGCAATGTCAAATAGAAAGGGACAATAAGATTAGAACATTGATTACGCAGAACAATAACAACTCTTACCGATTTTCAAATTGGCCAGATACACTAAACCTTATATTGTACAGTCTCTATCACACAGACATTTTTTCGACGTCAAAAATGTTGCAATTACGTTGAAGATACTTTCTGTACGGAAAGATGACAGAGATGAAGGAGTTGACTGGACAATTTTTAAAGAACTGATGGTCGAGAAAAATCAATTTGAGAAAACTTTTTCAAGGATAGTCAATTATCTGTGTGCTACCGGAGTTCCGGAGTATTACAGTGCAGAGAAGAGGAGCAATAGTTTTCTTTACAATAAATAAAAATATAATGTGCTCGTTGATGTACAGGATGAAGAAAATACGTAAACCAGAAACTTTTAAGGTCACAATAAATGTACGATTTTATTTGTATGCAAGTGGCATAACCATGATTTCTGCAAAATTATGCAAAAAGTTGCGAAGGAACGTACCTAAGTAGGTAGATCTGATTTTGAAACCTCAGTATCATTTTTTTTTTATTTCTTTCCACGGTGTTCAGACATCATAAACACAAAAAGTTGCGAAGGAACGTAAAGACATCAATCCTTACCAATACTTCAACTGCCATTCCTGCAATTATATGAAAATCGAGACACGCCTCTTCGCCGTTGCACCGACGTTATGTAATGTGTTATTGATCACATCAAGTGGTCGTTTGTCATATATATTCAATAAAACAAAGTTGATTTGAATTGACGGTATCAATACAAAGAATTCACCTGACGGTGGAACAAGCAAATGTTGCTGTACTCTTGCACCAAAGAGGAAAACGCCAGATAGATATTGCACAATTGTTAGGAACGAGTCAAAGTATTATATCAAGAATGTTGTTCTGTGTCAAAGAAGGCCTGGAAGTGATTCGCACCGTACCACAACGCCTCGACAGGACCGATTTCTTGTTTTTAATGTAAGAATGCACCCTTTTAGCACTGCTCGACATCTGCAACAAGTCCTCTACATGCCACCATAACTTGAGTCTCAGACCAAACTGTTAGAAATCGATTGCTTGAGGTGGGGTTTACATCATATCATCCCCTGAGATGCACAGCAAGAACTCCTGGTTATGGAACATGGACGATAGGAGAAAACTAAGGGTGTTTGAAATGTAGTATTATAGACAGGTGATGAAGATACCATGAATAGATAATGTTAGCAACAAGGGGCGGGGGCATTAGAAAGTGTTAGGAAAAAAGAAACATATGGAAGTGGAAAAGGGAAACATATACAGTAGAGCTTCGTTAATCCGGATCAATTAAAACCAAGGCGCTCCAGATTAGCGAAAAATCCGGATTATTGGAGTCTAATTAAAATTGGCATCCTACACACACACACAGAATGGATATTGTAGCGATTTATTATGTTTTAAATGCAAACTAAGCTGTGACAGAGAAGCAATTAAGAAAAAATACTACAAATTTTAAAATACATACATTATGTGCTCTAAAACTAACAAGACTGCACAAAAATAAAGATAACACTCGAGATAACATGAGGAATAAATGACAATTCATGCAACTAATTAAAAAAGTCAGTAATTTTCACTTGTTTGATGGATTCATGCTTGGCTTCCATTGCGCGTTGTCCCAGCATTAGTAGTAGAGACAAAGAATTTAATTCAGCGCCATTCTCTTCAACCCACTGTATGCATGTACTGAAACAACTATCAATTCACAGATTTATGATTCTGTTGGTTGGTTATTCTCATTACAAATGTTCTGCAACAAGTTGCTAATTTCGGCAATTTCGCTTTGGTCTTCACTGGCAAGTTCTTCACGTCTTTGTGTAAGCAGAGACAAAGGAATGAAATCGTCGGCATCATAATCCGACTCTGACCCATCATCGTCTGAATAGAAAAATATGTTGTACCAACATTTTTGAATTAAATCAGGTGTCAGTTTGTCCCAAGAACTAGCCAGAAAAAACACGGCATCCTTCAAATTCAAGCTTTTCAGAGCCTTGGAAATGTCGCTTTCTTCAAAAGACAAAACGTGGACTAAGCCTCTTGTGGTAATGCAACTTAGTCAATCAGATGGCATTTTGATGCATCGGTTGGATAAGTGGGGTGCAATTAGGTGGAAGGAACATTGTTACAATATTGCCATCGTCACTGGAAAATTGCGTCTCTGTTGCGTGACTAGGAGCATTATCGATTAATAAAAGCGCTTTTCCGTTAAGATTATTATTTTTCTGAAATATTCTCACTTGTTTAACAAACGACTCATGAAACCATTTAACAAATAATGCAGAGGTCATCCAAGCCTTTTTTTGTACAGTGATACTCAACTGGAATGTTACAGCTTTTAAAAGCTCTCGGATTTTGTGATTTGTTAATGACCATCATTTTCAGTTTGTGCATGCCATCACCATTTGCACAGGCGAGTCCCTCTCTTTCGATACTTTGCCCCCTGGTGCCGCTTCTTCTCTGGCATGTACCAACGTACGATCTGGCAATAATTTCCAAAATTATGCCGATTCATCTGCATTGTAAATTTGATTAGGTTGCAGATGCAGCTCCTTAATCTTGTCTGATAATTTCTTAAGAAACGGCCGAACAACACTTTTATCGCTAGATAGTTTCTCCCCGCTAACTTTGAGTTGGCGAATACCATGCCTTTTTTAAAATTTATTTACCCAACCTCTGCTTGCTCCGAACTTGTTATCGCCGTAATTTTTTGCGTAAAGCTGCACAGCTTTTTCCCTTAAAATATGGGACGTTACAGTTGCGTGTCTTTCACGCTGAGTGAGAAACCAACTGTACAATTCCGCCTCCATTCTTGGATATCCTCCCTTTTGCAAAGTCTTCTTTTTCTCCGGTACAGAAGCACATGTTCCAATGTAACTACTAATCAAACGGAACGTTAATATAACCCATACACATAAGACATGCAAAAATACCTTGTAATTTTTTCGGATTTCTTTTTAATATCGGAAATCGTTGACATACCAATTCCGTACTTCTCTGCCAACACTTTTCCACTTTCACCATTTTTTAATTGATTCAAAATTTCACGCTTTTCCGCGAGAGTTAATGTCTTGCACGGTCTTTTCGGCGCCATGATGCTTTTTAGCAACCCGGGAATTCCCCGATATCATGCGGCTACAGCGCGAGGCACGCAAGACTAAACCACACAATGCGCAACGTATGATCCGGATTACGGAATCACTAGTCATTCTGGATTAAGGGATACATAATGTAAACTTATGAAATTTCATTTCCGTCCGGATTACTGGGAAATCCGGATTATTGGAGTCCGGATTTCCGGAGCTTTACTGTATAATGTATATATCAAAATATAAAGGGTGGGCCAATAGTGCGTAGTCGGTCCATATCTCTGATTCTATTCAAGATATCAACATGAAATTTTACGTGTGTGTGGAGAAGCCCACGAAGCTTCTGCTAAAATTATTTTGATGTATACAGGATGTTCATGTGCTACGTACCAAACCAAAGTTATGTCTTTTCAAATGGAATGCTCCACATTTGTTTGCATATTTGGATTCCCCATAAAATTTCATGAAAGTTGATATGCTACACGGTGGTGTTTAGAGTAAGCGTTGTTAAGATATGGCTATTTTAGTACCAGTGTGAACCCAAATTTGTGGTGCTACTGACATCTGCTGGTCAAAGGTAACTCTGATTTTTTTATTGGACTAGGTTCAGAGGACACTCTATTTGTAAAATCTATTAACACTTTTTTCAAAATAGTTCATATTGTACAGAGTCGTTAACTTGCGCAAAATGGAGCTTTTCTCAAAAATGTTAAATGGAACACCCCGTATATTATTTGCAGGTTTAATAGCAAGTTTATTAAGCTTTTCACTGATGTAGATATCGGCAGGTCTGCGACTGATAATTTAGATAGAAATAAAGATTGAACCTTAAGAACTGAGATTTTTGCCGTAATTTTATACCATTTTTGGGGAATTTCCGCCATTTTGCCACCCAAAACGCAGAAAAATGCTTACCCTTTGTTTTTACAGAAAATTTAGCGAATAGAGTTTACACCAGCACAAGAAATCTCATTGTAAGTTTACTTCTTAAAAGGACGGTTTCCTTCCATGGCACTCCTTGTTTCAATTTATACCTAGGTTTAACAAGTTACCATTTATTTAAGAATATGACCATGGAGAAGCAATCTGGCGATGAAATTCTTTGTCTTGATGTGAAATCAACTTCCAAAAACAAAATGGAAATCATATTTTGTGTTTTGGGCGCTAAAATATGGGAGAAACGAATAAACTACCGGTAAAATTACTACATTTTAAAGTTCAATTTTCAATTCTACCGAAACCGTCAGTCGCTGACCTAACAATATCTACATTAATCAAAAGCTTAGTAAACTGTCTATCAAATATGGAAATAATATATGGGGTGTTCCATTTGAAATTTTTAAGAAAAAATGCATATTGCGTAAGCTGTCCACCCTGTATGATATTAAGTTTTGTGACAAAAATACTCAAGAATTTTACAAATATGTAGAGCAGTCTGTGAACCTAGTCAAATAAAGAAATCTTAAATAGCTTCGACCAGTAGATGTCAGCAGTTCCTCAAAGTTGGGTCCACATTGGCACTAAAATGGTAATATCTTAAAATCGCTCACTCTAAACCCCATCGTGTAGTACACCATCTTTCATGAAATTTTATTGGGAATTCAAATGTGTAAACAAATGTGGGGCGTTCCATTTAAAAAAACATAACTTTGGTTTGGTGCTCAGAGTATGAACACCCTGTATACATCAAAATAATTTTATCGAATGCTTCGTATTGTTCTCAACATACGTGTAAAGTTTTATTTTGCTACATTGAATAGAACCAGAGATATGGGTCGACTACACACTATTGGCCCACCCTGTATAGGTGTCGGGTTCAAAGGAAACATATGGAAGTTAATAAAGAATGGGAGAGAAATGACTAGTAATGATGTAAAAAGACAGTCATCTAAAATTGTCATGTCAAGTTCAAAGTGGTGGTCATAAATTAAAAATGATGGTCACTTTGGGTCATATTGAAATTAATAGGTATTCTATGAAGGAACAAACCAAAATAAATCTTGCTGCAATATTATATGCTATTCTGCATGTGTAATGTAATTATAAAGCGGCAGTCTAACAATCAAATAATATAATAAAATGAACATAATAATTCTACACTTAAAAGTAAGTAATATAAGTTTTGAAATTAATTTTTAGAAAAATGAATTAAATTAACATTCTAATTCTTCACTTAAAACAACAAAATGAACCAACTGCCTCATATGCCAAGTGCATTCCTGTTGCAACGCAGGCTTGTTACAATTGGTGCTAACCTGTGTTAAACAATTTCTGCAACCATTTAAGTAGGTATATTAAACTGGTCATTTCCAAAATGACCATCGTAAAGCAATAATGTGACATGACCATCATTTATAAAATGGCCACTGTCATATGACCGACGAACATACATATAACATCCACTAGTTATGGCACATTAAACACGAATGATAGGTAAAAAAAAGTAGAGAGTGGCCTAGATTTGACTACCTACACTGTAGATCTGTAGGATCTTCTCTACTTTTGGGGAAATGCAAAAGGTTGGCTCAAGAGGTAGCATGGAGGTGTACCAAGTGTAACAGGAGCATATGGTACACTACCCACTTTTTTAACTTTATTTTTGAAGATAAATTTTTCCAACTTGGCATATCAAATGTACCTACTGAGTAAACGTCAAGTTTTGGCACAAACGAAGAAATTTTGACACTTCCAGTTTCATCAGAGGTGGTGCCAACTTTTGATTTTCAAATGGGACAGTCTGTATATTATTGAATTTTTGAACGCTACATAATTTTCTGAATGCAACAGTACCTGACCTGCCCTTTGAAAAAAAATCTTGAATTCTGAGTAATAATCGAGTTGTACGGGTATTGATGTATTTTGCTTTTTACATCCTTTATAAACGCTCAAAATAATTTCTAAAACTTGGCGATTACTTTACATGAGAAATTTAAATTATTCAGCTCTTGAGCTAAATCTTACAAAAAATGCAGGAAACTTTAGGCAGGTAGGTATTTTTTGATTTCTTTAATAGGTAACAAAAATGTAAACTTATCTGAGCAACGACTTTTGGAACTTAAAAGTTTATATACACTGTACCTATGTGTATAAACCTAAATTACTTACACTTTACAAATTAAGCTTTGAATGTATGTGAGCAAATGATTAATAATTATTATTGTCAAGAAACAAAGTTCTTTTATCCTGTATCTAAAGTTCCCAATTGTTTATTACCTTGTGCGTTAAACTTGTTACATTTCCAATTTGTTTGGTATCACTGTCCAAAAAGTCGCGGTCGGTGTAAATACTATTCGAGTTTAGTAAATTAATGATCTCTTCGGTTAATAAATGGTGCGTCTTTGGGACCAATCTAGCCATGTTTTCAAAAATGCTGCACTATTTATTTTTCTGAAAACAAAATAAGTAATTTCATAATTAGCGGCGAACATGCGCTTGCGACAAAAGCGCGCGTGCGCTTTGTTGCTCGCAGGCTATGCGGTAGTTGCTGGGACTTCGCCTTGTCGACAATGGATTATTAAACGGCTCGTCGCCATGTTTGGAAAGGGCGATGCGTCCTTGATGTGAACGCGTAAAATGGTGAAAATATCCAATATATTTTGCGACTTGACGTTAACGTGGAGTACCCAATTGTAGTTTGAAGTTCAATAAATTCGTTTGTGATATTTTTTTTAACGGATGACCAACTTTGACGTTGAAATTTTGTGATTACATGATGGTAAGTTGGATCAGATTATTTAGCATACCTAACATGGCGGCCAGGGAAGTTCTTTGTCTTATTCTGTGTGAATGGGGCTATTCACTTCACTTGTTCGATATTTTTAGCCTGTTATTTATGTAATTTGGTGCTTCATTGGCGGTTCTTGCGATGTAATTTGTGAGGTTCACTTTATACTTTTCGAAAAAAATTCACGAATCAGCGGCGTTGTAATACACGGGCTTGTAACATAAAACCCACCTAGTCAATATAAAGTTTTTGCGTCATAAAGTATTGATTCCGATTTTAAAAATATGCTTTTAAAATGATTTTATTTTAATTATTGCTAAAATTTGTTTGTATTAACTTTTTAAATTTAAAGGCGGTGTTTTGGGAAAAACAAATTAAGTGCTTTGTTTCTCAGATTTTAGCGCGCTTTTTTGTGACAATTTTCGAGTTTCCTATATTATTACCAGCGATCAAATCAATTTCTGCCGCGGTCTATTAATAGAACTTTCATAAATTAGCAGTTCTTAGTAGTGTTTACGTTGAAAGGGAGTTTTATTATTCAATTTACCTTATACTTACCTATTTAAGTTATAATGTACAATGTACCGAGTATATATTTCAACGGTAATAATCAAATTTGTTGTGCAACCTGCAACATTTTTATTTTGTTTCCGTTGCGCGCTTAATTAATATTTTGATAGGTATTTTGTTTGTAATAGATAATTCGCCCATCAGGCGATGCCTAATTTGCGTATCGATACGTTTGTAATCATAAATTTCTAATTTCTAATATAAGAAGTTCAGAATTGTAGTTTTAAAAGTCAAAATTCTGGAACAAGTAATTTAATATTGTAGGGTAGGTACCTAGGTAACTTGCGTTTCACCAGACTTGTATATTTTTTTCGCATTCAATGCTTCACATTCACATTAATGTGAGTCATACCTACCTATTCGGTTGAACATGATCAGACCAGGTAGATCTGTACGACTCGTTTCAGAGTTCATGTTCTGGGGATTCAGTTTGAAGTGCACCGTGCCACATAGTGATCGTATTCATGAACATGATAAAGTGGGATGCAGATTAGCAGTTCTGCTAGTGAATTTCACTCGCCCCAAAAGTTTCAAAGAAAACTTCGAAACAGTTCCGCGATTTTGCGTCTTTTTCCGTTGTTTCTGTTCCCAAAATTGTAAAAGAGAACATGTGTCGAGACGTGTGTAGGTAGGACAGTAGGTACGTCCACGTACTCTTCCACGTATCTATGTAGGTACTTAGGTATTTTTCGGATTAATTCTTTATTAGGCGTTTCGGCGAGGAAGATCTTTTCAAATATACAGG
The DNA here is from genome assembly GCA_963966045.1 of Xestobium rufovillosum. Classification (NCBI taxonomy): domain Eukaryota; kingdom Metazoa; phylum Arthropoda; class Insecta; order Coleoptera; family Ptinidae; genus Xestobium; species Xestobium rufovillosum. The sequence goes on from OZ014500.1 coordinate 13,906,304, forward strand.
ATAGTCCAGTTTTTAATCAACAAACTTTGGGAATATATAGAATTCTTTAAAATAATGGGTGTTTGTCATGCAAACTATTATTTAAAAACGCGTTCTTTCGAAGCAAAATGGCGCCAAAGTTTGAATATTTTTAAGGTTCTTTCGAGGGTTCTTTGGTATAATAATAATCTGCTAAACGAAAAGGGACGTGGTTTTCAAATTGGCCCGTGTATTTTAGTTCACAAGTTTGAAAATAATCTTATGCTAAAATCACTTTTCACCTCGCTTTTCACATCTTTCTTATACTTGAATCGTCAAAAATGTACGCAGACAAGAAGTTCAGTACATAGCACTGAATTTATTAAAAATCGGGGAAACTAATCGAAATACTTGAACATTCAAAGAGACCAGAACTTTGTAAAAAGATCGGCGATTTCAAATTTGACATTCAAATTTACCAGTGGCGTAAGACATAAAAGTTGGGGAAGGTTTTGGAACACCCAACCCCCAAAAGAATATCGTCCAGTATTTAGAATGAAATGAACTCTTGTTGCCAAGTAATGATTAGGTATAACCTACAAAGTATGACTGCTAAATTTGAAAGTAGCACCTTTCCTGTTTATCAGATTATTATTACTGAAAAATCTTTTAAAAAATTGAAGTTCTGGGCCGTTTACAATAGTTTATAAGATAAATCCCCACTATTTTGATGCTTTATCTCCTCCCGAAGTTTGTCGATTAAAAACTGGACCAGGCTGTAGGCGTTCCAGTTATTTTTTAGCTAAAAGGTATTAGCGTTGATTGAGGGAATTCCCTCAATCAACGGTATTAGCCAATTACACTGTACACGACCAAATTGAAATACTTGCAAAACGACAATATAAGTATTTAATTTTGTTTTTTGTACCTAGGTACGTACTTTAATTTTCGACTTAATTTTAAGTCCAGAAATAACAAACCACCTTTAATTTATAGTTGGAGCACAACATTGAAATTAAATGATTCCCTAAGCGCCTAAGCGATGGTACACGGAAGAAAATTGTGAAACCTCACTGTTAGGGTTTTAAGAATTCGGGATCGGGATTCAATTTCGGGATTTCGGGATCGAAATTTAGAATCCCGGGATCCCGGGATTGAATCCCGAACCCGAAATTCAGAAGTTGAAATAGGAAACACTACTATTTAGGGATGTAACGTTTAAACGTTTAACCGCACGTGTGGACACTACCCGTTTTGGGGAACGTTTAAATGAAATGCAAATAAAATTTAGATATAGGCATCCTTAAATTTCAGATAAAAAAGCCGCGGCTAGTGCTAGGCACGCACCGCGTAAGAGCAAAAGCGAGGCGACCACTTAAATATTGCAAAACCGTCATGCACTTTTCAAATTGATTGTTTGCATCCCTTTGAGGACTTTCGCCGCCAGCGCCGCAGTCCTCATTCAACGGTATAAGTACATATTATTTTATGATTTATAACCCAACTTTCAAACGACGCCACGTTTGATTTTTTCTAATTATTCAAGTTTCAAAACAATTTTGCAATATTGTTAAGTTTATACGCCGTTTAAACGTTTAATAAACGCGTTTAAACGTTTACGAAAAATCGATAAACGTTGCATTCCTGCCATTATTTATAACTAATAAACACCCAGAACCAATTTACGTATTTACATAAATACAATCGGCGACTGGTGATTTACTGGATTATTTACGCACGCGGAGGTGCGGCGCCGAAACTGACCCACGGCGCTGATAGAAACTTGTAAGGACATGGGCGTAACGTCCTGTGGGATACATGAACAATAATTTTGCAATGCAAAAAAATTCCTTTTGCGTAAATTATTGTTTCGGTATTTTACCGGGATCCCGGGATTCGGGATCCCGGGATCCCGGGATTGAAAACCCTACTCACTGTTCAAAAATTGCTTTGAACAATAGTTACTATTCGGATCACTTTCTTCAACTATTGCATTTTATGGTTATTTTGAGAATAATAGGAAAGTTATGGAGAAGTTGAAATAAGTGCAATTATTCATTTGAATAACCTTGATGACGTACAAGGCCACCGGGACCGACGTTATAATTTGACTTGCTTGACTCACAGTTTTAGCCTCCATTTATTCAGCCTAAGTTTTAAAGCTGTCCAATCAGCGTAACGTAGTATGCCACGTCACATGCAGGTACCTGCGTATTATACCTAGTAATACAAGTTATACCCAAAGTGTTAGGAAGGGATAAATCGCCACCCATGCGGATCAATAGTAATCTAATAGTAGCTCCCCAAAAAACTAAAGCTGAGAGAAAGCATTTTTGAAACGGACCATTTACTTGCCCTCTCGCACCAGACACACGCATTTTTTGGGAAAAAGATGATGTAAAAATAAGCAACATATATATCAAACCCCTACGGGATCAGAACTCGTCTAGCCGTAGGAGAACAACACGCCAGCTCTGTTCGATACCCGAATACCCACCGAGATCGTTGGCGACGTTTTCCAATAACGAATTACGTAAACGTCATTTTACTGATAAAGTGTAATGGTCACGCCGCATGCGTATTGTATGCAACCGGGATCATAGATGACAAACCGGGATCCGCATGGGTGGAGAGGGGATTTGGCTACTTACATTTACGACTGAAGCATCCTGGATACTCACAGTCTAAGCGTTTGTTTGTGGAATAGACAAAAGACAAAACAAAACAAGTCAGCCTACCAGTTGTGTAGTAAACAGGTACCCCTGCGGAAACGGAATATCGCTGAACATTCGTCTGGTTGGTTGTTTTGTTTGCCATTATACTTATTGTGTGGTTTGTTTTTATGCATGGTTGTACCTATAAACTTGCTTATTTTGTCTATTCCAAAAATTTTAAACTCTGTTTTAAACGAGGTTTTAAATATTTGATATTGTCATCAGAAATAAAGAAAAGCAACGAAATTAGAAATAAGATGCCACGTTATGTTACCCAATATTAGATGATATTCTATGAAATGAGTTTATTAAATTATGACATACAGGGTGATCTATAACGAGTGTAACACACTTCGAGGGTAGATAGAAAACTTAAAAATGTTGTGAAAATTCCTAATGAACATATGTATGTCCAAAAATGGCGACTAAATGAGATACAGTGTGTTGAAATTTCTTAAAAAAATGTAATAGCTTCTGTCGTTACTTACTATTTTCAACTGTTTTGCTGCTTGCTCTATTCTTGAGTAGGTATTTAATTATACCCCACTTCGATATTGACAACGCTTTACTGTTACAAAGGAGTTTCGGTAAGAAATTTAGAAGTTATGTAGTAAAAAACTTCAATAAATTATTATACCCCAAATTTCAAATTAATAGCTTTGGTAGTTTTCCAGATATGTATTAAAAAACACATTTAAAAAAAAAACTTTAACAACCTGTATCTCGGTTAGTCGGCATTTTTGGACATACATACGTTGATTAGGGTTTTTCGCATTATTTTTAAGAGTGTGGAATTTGAGCACTAAAAATGGGACATGTAGACACATTTTTATTCCAACACCATTCTGAAATTAAAGTAGGTAGGCGGTAGGGCGTTAAATAAAAGGGAGTGCCTCCGTAGCCGGCGCCGGCGTTGCGTATAGTTGCCGGCGCGCTTCTATTTAGGAACGAAAAAGACTGATACAACGCATACGCATTTTAAACAGACCCCGTAGCTGCCCTCTCGCACCAGACACGCATTTTTTGCAAAAAAGATAATTAAAAATCTAACCTCAAAAAAACTAACCTCTACGGGAGCCGATCCTACCCGGGTTAAGCATACCAAATTACCAGTTCTATGCGATACCTCCCTACCTACCGTCGCTGCTGGATGCTTTACAACTAACAAGGTACTTAAACTGCCCTATTATTAATGGGGAAAACTCGCAAATTTTGAAAATGATCATATTGAATAGTTTACTCATCATAAGGTTCTCAGTCCGAAGACTGGTTGGACGCGTACCTCCATTCTTTTCTATCCTGAGCTAACCTACGCATTTCCCTAAAAGTAGAACATCCTACATCCCTAACTATTTGAGAGCAGTAGTCTAATCTAGGCCTACCCCTACCTCTTTTTATTCCTATCTCTGACTCTAGTATGTCACGAACTATTCCTTCGTGTCTTAGAAGGTGTCCTACCATCCTATCTCTCCTACTCTTTATTGTTTTCCATACCTTTCGCTTTTCTCCAACTCTTTCTAATACTTCCCTATTGCTAACCTTATCTATCCACGGTATCTTCATCATGCGTCTGTAGCACCACATTTCAAACGCTTCTACTCTTTTTCTATCCGCTTCTCCTATTGTCCAAGTTTCGCACCCGTATAATGCCGTACTCCATACATACGACGTTAAGAGTCTTTTCCTAGTCTCTATATTAACCGTTCTCGAGCATAACAGTTGTTTCTTTTTGTTAAACGCAACTCGGCCCTGCGCCATTCTTTGTTTTATATCTTTAGTGCTCCTACCGTCTTGAGTTATTTTACTTCCTAAGTAGCAGAAATCCTCGACCTCCTCTATCTTCTCATTTCCAATTTGTATTTCCATTTTAGTTCTATTTTCACATCCCCTACATACCAAAATTTTAGTTTTCTTTTTATTGATTTTCATGCCGAAGCCCTGTGTCAAAACTGTTTCCATTTCATTCAAAGCCGCTCCTAATTCTTCTTTGCTAGATGCTAACACTGCTATATCATCCGCAAATCTGAGCATGTTAATAGTTTGGCCCTGTACATTGATCCCTGAGGCTGTTCTTTCCTTAACAATATTAATCGCATCTTCGATATATAAGTTGAAAACTAGAGGTGACAATGCACATCCCTGTCTCACTCCCTTCCGGATATCTACTTCCCTTTGTTCCTGCTCACATTCTATAACTGCCTTTTGCTCTTTGTAGAGATTATGTATTATTCTTCTGTCCCTGTATTTCATCCCTACCTTTCTCAGCACTTCGAACATCTTCCCCCATTTTACGTTGTCGAAGGCTTTTTCTAAATCTACAAATCCTATATAGACGCTCTTTCTCTTTTCTATCGTTTTTTCTATAATTACTCGTAAAGCTAGAATGGCCTCGCGCGTTCCTCTATTTCGTCTAAATCCGAACTGATCTTCTCCTAATATTTCTTCCGCCTTTTTCTCCATCCTTCTTTGCACAATTCTAGTTAAAATTTTTGACGCATGGGAAGTTAAACTGATAGTTCTAAAATTTTCGCATCTATCCGCGCCTTTTCTTTTTGGCAAAGCTACTATGATGTTCCGTTTGTAATCTTCTGGAATCTCGCCTGTCAGGTATATGCGACTAACTAATTTAAATAAACGATCTATTACCTCTTGACCTGCGCACTTTAAGATTTCTGCCTGCAAGCCATCTATACCTGGTGCTTTATTATTCCTTAAACTTTTTAGTGCTATCTCAAACTCTTCTCTCATTATAGGACTCCCTAGGTTATCCCCCTCTACACTGCTTTCGCTTTCTAATATATCTTGCACTTCCTGTCCCGCATATAAGTTTCCTAAATATTCTTTCCACCTATCTGCCTTCTCCCCACTTCCGATTAGGATATCTCCTGCCTCATTTCTAATGTTTTTGGTACTAGATCCAATTTCTCTAAAATTTCTCCTAATTATTTTATATGCTTCATCAGTCTTTCCTATTTCGAACTTATTTTCCACTTCTTTGCACTTATCGTCGATCCATTGCTCTTTCGCTTTCCTCATTTCCGAATAATTTCCCACTTGATCGCCTTATATCTTTGTTTCCCTATTTCATCTAACCTATTTTTATATTTGCGCCTTTCCTCTATTAGACTCACAATATGTTTTGTTATCCAGGGTTTCCTACTTTCATTCTGTTTATGACCCAAAATATCCCTAGCTGAGGAAACTAAACTATTTTTAATGCAATTCCATTCTTCCTCTATGTCCCTAACAATATTTTCGCCCGCGCCCTTTAGTACCTCGTTTGTCTTTTTCTCGAACTTATCGCGCGTATCATCATCCTTTAGTTTCTCTGGTCAAGATACCTTCTTCCGCTTCGTTTTTTCAAAATCTTAAATTTAAGATTGGCCTTCATAACGACTATATTGTGATCACTATCTATATCTGCTCCTGGATAACTTCTACAATCCCGAACTTGATTTCTAAATCTTTGCCTAACAAGAATGTAATCTATTTGATATCTCCCTAGGTCTCCTGGCATCTTCCACGTGTAGCGTCTCCTAACATGATGGTGAAATAGAGTGTTCGCGACCGTTAAGTTATGTTTATCGCAGAACTCTATCAGTCTAACTCCCCTATCGTTCCTATTGCCTAATCCAAAGGGACCAACTATTCCACCCTCTCGCCCTGTGCCTACGACTGCATTGAAATCTCCTATAATTATTAAATTTTCGTGTCCTCTCACAAAATCTAGCACATGTTCAATATCACTATAAACTGCCTCTACGACCTCATCACTGTAGTTAGAAGTGGGCATATATACCTGTATTATTACTGTTTTTACAGGTTTCGAATCTAACCTAACCATAACTACCCTGTCACTTTGCTGTAAGAAATTTTCTACACTCTGCCCTACTTTTTTCCGCATAACAATTCCTACTCCCGAATTTCCTCCTACAGATCCTGTGTGTATTACTCTAAAATCTCCGCTCCAGAAGTCTCCGGCTTCTGGCCATCGCACTTCACTAATACCTACTACGTCTAATGCTAACCTATCCATCTCAATTTTCAAATTCTCCAACTTTCCTACTTGTTTCATGCTTCTAACATTCCACGCTCCGACTCGTGAGATGTTACACTTATCATTTCTGATGACTCCCCCCGAAGCAGTCCCCGCCCGGAGATCCGAATGTGGGACTATTTTACCTCCGGAATATTTTACTCCAGAAGGTGCCATCATCATAAATTCGAAGTACGCTGTACTAGGGATAGAATAATGTGGTGGTTTCCCGTTGCCTTCCACATCGCAGTAGTGTGTATCACAGTGCCATACCGACCCTCACGATCTCTGCCACTATGATTACTGAAAGAGCTGCTGCCCCCTTTCAGGGACTTGATTTAGTCTGGCTTCTCAAATAAAAACCCCTCCAATATGGTTAAACCTATGGTTCGGCTCTTTAGATCATTGAAGCGCGCAAGCCATCCCACCCGTCCCAGTATTACTAGAACTGCGTCAAGGTACAAGTCCTTTGGGATAGTTTACTACCCAAAACAAATTCTGCAACTTTCGATTTTTACATTTGAGTCTTATTTTCGTCATAATTAAATACGAAACATGCGTCACGCTCGAGACACAATATTTGAATGACGCTGGTGACGTACTTGACCACTGGGCCCGACAGATTAGGTAGGGATTTTCACATGCGCAAACCGATCCGTTTGCACCCTGAGCGCTCGTTTATTTCTCGACTCCTCCCACTTTTTCCAGGGAGACGCGTAAACACCGCGGCGCAACGGATAGGTCTCCTACGCCACAGAAAGCGCGCGTTTTAGCGATCCCGGTCATGCTGCTTTCTAAGTTGCAAATTTTTCGTTCAGCACGGCACATAATCAAAATTTTTACGTGGTACGCGATACATATTCTATTTATGCTTGATATTACAGTACTAAAAGTTATAAATTCGATTAAGCCGGTCTTCCCCATTCGTTATGGAAACCGGCTCCGGCAACAATACACCTATAAAACTGTAGCCGGCGCCGGTTACGGAGGCGAATTTCTAAATAAAAAAAATATTTATTAATAAAGGATTAACTTAGAGACTCCACTACTTTTATAGTAATATTTTTCGTTCGCCTTAAATAAATTTTTTCTCAAATTATTGAAAAATCCGTCATAAACTCGACACCTTTTTTACTATTTGTACTTTTGTACACATATTTATCGAAATTAGAAAGTTGGGTTGTCTAAGTTACTTATTCGTTATTCATTTTCGACCAAGAACGTCTTGATACGTTACTTGGTAGAACGGCCGTGTTGGAATCAAAATTATACCTATTGCAATCTCTCCACCTTGTGCATATTTAGCCGAGATGCATAGTAAACTGGATATTTATCAGTTTTATTAGTGTGGCCATTGCAATGCAGATGGCGCTGGCCCTTCAGTTTATTCTCTTATTTCTAAATAGAAAATAATGATTCAAAGATAGGACCGCCTACTAATACTCCCAGATTTATACTTTTGGGCGATAGGTGGCTGCACTTTATAGACTAACAGCTGATAAATCCCAGCCTTAAGTATTCTGTCTACTCTCGAAGTTTGTTATACTCGTTATAGATCACCCTGTATACAGATTACAGAGGATATCCATAGGGACTTTGAACAGGATGACACCTATGGTAGATTCCACAAGACAAATAACGAGAAAAAGTGAAGTAACTTTTTTCTTATGTCAAAAGATGCAAGATGTTGAAGTTTTATATGAAGATATAAAGAATACCTAACTTAAGAGATTGCCGTATAATTTTTTTAACATATTTTGCTGGTAGATCATGACTATTTTGAAAATTTTGATTGGGATAGTGTCGTAGTTACGGGTAGGTCGATGACATTTTAGAAAGAAAAGTATGTTTCTCCACTGACTAAAATGTAATATTTTAGTTTTTGAATCTAGAATTTCCTCGTACATACCTAATAAGAAGTCTTGTTCTTGCGTATTTTGGGTATTCGGTTAGCAGAGTAAAAGATAATTTTTTAAACCTCTCCTTTGGTTTAAAGTTTTGTTCGTAATAAATTTCCTTTCTCACTCGGAAACGATTGAATCAGTTTTCATAAAAATTGATTGTTTTCGAGTTCCACTAGTTAACTCCATCTATTTTTTTTTTAAATTTGCTTCATTACAGCATAAACATGGGTGGTAAGGGGTAAACAACTATTAACCTTCATTGTTTTGAAAACCTGTATATCTGATTCGATTTCCAATTTCTGGCATTTATTAAACGAAACAGTAGACCTGTTGGAAACCTTTTACTTTGCAACTGCGGACCGAAATAGATAACAGATTCGAAAATCTTTTTAATAGTTGACACGCGAAGACAAGATAACTTGACTCGTGTATGTTTTGAAATGTATTAGAAGTCAGCAGTCCGTGCGCTGTAATGCAGTATATTTTGGAAACACGCGACCCGGGCAGGTGGAAACTTTTCGGATCTTTAGTGCTGGGTCCTGTTCAGAGTTCGTACCTGAAATATACTTAAACTATAAATTATTTCTTCCAAAATCCTAATTTACGTGAATCGCATTGACATTCTGGAGTATTTCACCATAAACCGAGTCTTAAAAGTACCTCGACGTTTTTGTGTTGTTTCGCATTTATTACTTCCATTCAAACATAACATCAGTGTTTTGCATTATGGAATCTCGTTCCCAAGTACATACACAATGTGCGTCGTTATTTTAACGTATGCAGACTAAATTCCGAGAATGAATGTGGATGTCTGTTGTGTATCCTTATGTGGTTTTAGTAAAATGCTAAAAGAACTTGCGTCAATTAGAACTAACTAAGCATATAGGGAGTGTAGTTTCGTTTTGCGTCGAAAACGTAACGTCAGATACGTGTGTGTTGGTTTATTTATTGAATATTCATGTTGTTCGCGAGGTTGTCTCATGTTTCCGTGAACCCTATTTGTAGTGTTATCCTCTGCTGTGCAAAATACAGACTACGGAATGAAAATAATATTCCCATATTGAAGTGGCCTTCCTACAGCCCTGACTTGCCTCCCATTGTGATCCTCTGACATGAGATCAAGAAAGTGCTTCGTAATGCTCTAATACGTGCCGTTCACGAATTAAAAATAACTTCCAACCTGAATTTTGCAAATTCTTGCTAGAAACCAAAGACATTGAAAAGATGGGACTCATTCATTTACATCTGAACTACCGACGATAATCACAGTCTAGGCGGGTTGTTTGGAGAATAATGAAAACAAAGTGAAGGAACACCTTCATATTATTAATATTGTAAAGTGGGAAAAACGGAATATTTGTTTGTTCGATTTTAATATGTTGGAGGAAGACATAACAAATACGTCCCTCAGCCGCCTTGTCAACATCGGCTTCACAAAAAGCAAATGTTCGCATACGAACGCTGCGTCTACATCTCAGTCTACCTCTTTAAATGCCTTTGGCAGAAACTATGCTTATTCGAAATGAGGCAGTTTTGAAACAAAAAGGTGGTTGCACTCAACTTTTCAACAAAAAATATTGGTCCAGTTCTTATGTGCCAAATGAACGTAGCTCCTAATGCCGCATTTCCACTAAGCGGACAAAACAAAAACAAAACAGGAACTCGGTCCGTTCGTGACAGTCCGAGGACAAAATGCGAACTGTTCGCGGACTTCGTGTAACACTTTCCGGACAATTTTGTCCATTTTTGTGTTTTTAAAAACACGAACACAGTCCCGGCGAAAGTCGGTAATCATCAAAGGGTCTGTGAACTGTCTGCAGACAGTCCTTTTGGTCGAAACAGATGTTCCTGTCCGAGTGCCCGCACGTGCTTTTTTCTGAATTTAATTTAGTAAGAGCAAAACGCTGTTAAGCCAAAATTGAATCTCTGAAGTTGGTGTTCTTATTGCTTATAGTTGGGCTCATTAAACACAGTAAGTTTTCAAAGTCCGTGCTGGACATTCTTAAAAAAGTTTTTGAAACTAGGTCTTAGTTCACCACTTAAGCCAATGTCGTCATCTCTTAAATCTTGTAATGTAGTAACATTTTCGTCTCTTCTTCTTAGTGAGGATTTTATCCAAAATCGATGCTTCTTTCTTTTCCTCTTCTGTAATAAAATATATGCAACACCCATCAAAAAGAAAAGCTCGCATTCTTCCTCTGTTCTTGTTACGCGCCACATATTTAACTGCCCGAAAGTCTTTCTAGTACGACTGCCTAACCTTTAATGAAACCAAACCAAACAAAACAGAATATTCGTTTGTCCGTTCGGTGGAAACACAAGTCCGAGAAAAACATAACTGTTCACGAACAGTCCTGACGAACAAATCTGTACCTGTTTTTGTACAAACGAACAGTTCCTGTTTTGTTTTTGTCCTGTCCGCTTAGTGGAAGTGCGGCATAAGCTTAGTTAGATGCAGACCCTCGGTCTGGCACTGGTATATAACCACCCTGTAAAACGCGCAACTCCAACTTCGCTAGATACATGGTTTAAATGCTAACGGGAATCCTATAAACTTCTAATGAATGGTTTGCTTGGGACAGCCTGTATATGCGTCTGACTTCGTATGTGCCTGATAGGAAAAAGCATTTTGTAAAGTCACGTAACATGCGTGTTACGTCTTGTGTGCGTGAACATTATTACCATCATGAGGCCTCAAATGAAATTAATTCAAAAAAAGATACTGAATAGTTCAATGTAATGCCTAGTTATAAAACAACATCCTCTACAACTGAAAATAATTTTACACCATAGAATTAAAAACAAAAGAACGCTGGTAGTGATGCAGTACTAATAGGCCTACATAACAAAATGTTTTTAGTGAAGGCGTGAGAGGACGTGGTCAAAATACTTATATTATCATTAGAATAGAAAATCCTTTGATTACTGCACAACCTGACCTGTAACAATCAGTTGTCTGACTTCGTACCTACCCTCGTATCTACCTCATGAGCCTTCGCATCTATGGGTTCCGGCTGCAGAGTCTTAAGTTGCGATTTGTTTATTACCAGTTTGTCGCAAAATTTAAACAAGAGTATCGTATCTACGGTATGCACAGAAAATAACTTTACTATGATGTATAATATTTTTCCGGCAATAAATAATTGTGACCAGTTATATCAGGCTGACGAAGAAATACTTGCCGGAAAAATTACGGCTATTTAAACTGATTAAGGGTGCTACGACATACGCCGGTGATAGTGGGTAGTTCATAAGTAAAGACATGAATGTTTAGAAAGATGGAAGTAAAGGTTTCGAGAATGATATACGGAAGGAAAATAAGTAGTAACAATTGAGATGGGGATAACATCAATACTGCAAGCACCGATTTTTCGGAATGTACAATTAAGAGTGAAAACGGCAGACCATTGAATTTTGTTTCCCACCTTTAAACCTTGAAAGATGCGTGAGAGGTGCCCTCGCGGATGACTCTGATAGCAGTGGTGGATGTCCATGTTGCTACCTTCGCAGCTACTCGGTGAATTCTTCAGGTGGCCTGCTGGGCGAACCACAAATAGTGAACCGGTGAGAGGTGACCAGTTTCGCAGCAACGACAAACTTTTCAAGGTGAAGGGGTTGGTTCTACATAATATTCCGTTTAATGTGACCCCATTTGTTAGGTTGAATGAAGTTTCAACAGAAAATTTTTGATTGTGGTACATCGGCAATTTTAGGGAATTATTCTTGTCGGGAAAATATTAAAATGCTTTACAGGATATTCATAATTAAGTCTCTAAATAATTTTTTTTTTCTCTAAAGTGCGCAATTAAGTGAATCTGACTTGTTAATTTCCAGCTACACCAGAATAAATAGAAACTGACCTCTGACGTATGAGACTAAACAAATAGTAGGTCGGTATAAGTTTTAGGCTTTTAGGTAGCTCAAGAATCAAAGATAAGGTGGCAGAGGTGATTTATAGTGCATGTCATATATTTCTTTTACTTGAATTCAAGTTGACTTGGTTACGTATTTCAAAGACGTCTGAGCAAAGTGGGCTCTTAGTTGGTTCATTTATTTACCCGAGTAGGTGTACATGTGGAGCGTTTGTAGATGCGAATCAATCTGAAAGTAGAACATGGAAAAACATCGCGTGTGTTTTATATAGGGTGTTGTGAAATCAGCTCCGCTTGGTCAAAATGGTTCTGATTTGAGTCGAATGAACCATTCTCGGTGAATATGATAGGACACCGACTGAGGCACGAAGGCTTAGTTCGCGACGTACTAGTCAGAGAGGCCCAGATTAGACTACTGCTCTCAAATAGTTAGGAATGTAGGATGTTCAACTTTTGGGGACATGCATAGGTTAGCTCAGGGTAGGAAAAGATGGAGGTACGCGTCCAACCAGTCTTCGGACTTCGGACTGAAAACTTTATGATGAATATGCTTAGCTGTTAATAGCCGAGAGTTGATACCACAATTTTAACTGTTTGAGTACAACAAACTGATTTTCATGGTATGCTATGGAGATGTAACGATTCATGAATGACTCGTTCAAATGAACAACTCTCGTACATGCTACAGATTGATTTTCATTGTGCTGATTCCACCGTTGGGAATAATGTTTCACGGGAGAACAGAATGTGACTTCATTTGTGCAAGAACAAGTTTTGGTTGTCAACAGAGACGCGATAAGTCGCATTATTCTCGCTTCAGGGTAGGTAGGTTATGGTCGAGGTTGTGCTGTGGAGCCGTTTCTGACAGTTGGAGTTGCCACCTTCAACATACGCTTCTAGTCTTGATGTGTGACGTCAATATTTCTACGATAATTGAATACGGAATTTCCGATGGCATAGATTTTATCTCGCGTAACGGATATGTCACGGTACAGTTTCGGTGTGCGACTCGCGACTGCAACAAATCGCATCGACCACTCGCAAAACCACCCTACATAACTTTGCCACTTTCTTTGGCGCATAATTAAGAAAATTACGTTAGTTTAGCAATAACTTTTTGATTGATCCACTACCCGACTTCTACCGGAAAGAAATTGAAGGCTGAGGCAGGTTATTTGTTCAAAAAATTCAACATAGGATTATCGCAGTAGAATACGTGAGGGCTGAGGAACAACTCTGTTCCCGGTGGATTGCTGAGCCAACACCGTAGCCACCCATCATAGCGATGATGGCATCAGATAGTTGTATTTCATTATATTTAAAGTTGTAATAATATTGACTTTATACCCAGAACACAGACGGGACTGTGAAAAATCTACCATCCACAACACTTTCATTTTGTTTCGCCAAATGTTCATAAACCGGTACCCAGCGCCGTATTGTTAGCAGTTATACATTGCCAGTTTTAAATTATGTTAATTTACGCAAGTTTTTCGATCAGTTCTTGCACAAGTACATATTATTATCTACTCTCCAACAAACGTGTAGGAACGTGGTACGGGAGCGAAACAGGTCAATGCTTCAAAGGTTCAAAGAAATGTGGGGCCGACAATTCCTTGTTATGGAAAAAATACTTTTGAAGTCTGCTTTGAAACGAACGTTTTTGGAGTTTACTCCTTAAGAATCGATTTTCAGTTATAGCCCGCGGTACCAAAATTTGATGAGTAGTAAAATCAAGCGTTACATTTCGCGTTAACTAAAAGTAATGCGTTACGTACATTGAAATTATGTACGTATCTATGGATACGGCTGTTTATGTCCGACTGCATAGAGCATGGAAATAGTGAAAATAGAGTGGCATAGAGTATATTGACATGACAGTTGGCGTTGTAAAGTCAGCATTTGCAGTGTTTGTTCGTTCCTAAATTTGTTGAATCTTTTGATTTAATATGGAAAAACCTAATATTAAATACTCCAAATATTGCTTAGTGCCGAAATGTGAATCAACGCCTATTCGAACACCAGGACAGGTATTTATTTCATTGCCAGTGGGATCGACGTTTAGCAGATTGTCACTTAATTACTGAATTTATAAACAATTTATATTTTGATGTAGTTGGACATTTTCGAACATAAACCATCTGATAAATACACATTTGGGTATAAAACTGACATTCGCGTGTACTCTATTATCAAGTGATTGAAGTTAAAATAATCGTTCGTAAGGTCGTAAGGAGTAGACACACATAATTTTTTATTCATTTAAATTTTATGGTGTTTGAATCTTCGCACGTAAAGCATATTTTTTTCAAACTCTACTTGCAAACATTATGTAGGTACTACTTGTTCTCTAGATTTTCTCAAAAATTACAGTTGCTATTTAAAAATATTTCAAATACCATATATATTTTAATGGTTCCAAAGGTAAGAATGAAAATGTATTTTTTTTAAATTTAAATAAATTGGTTTCCTCACTAAATCATCTATTTGGTGCCATTTTTCACTTTAATGACACTTGGATAATGCATTTTCAAAGTTCAGCAGTATAAAAAGATGAAGCACAAGTGCGTACTTGGCGTGAAAAGTAGAAGGCCTGTAAACTTTTCTTGTGCGCTTGTTTCGCCAGTTGGACATTTCCTGATGCGGTGGTAAACATATTCCAAACTGCCTCGAATTTGATCGTGTAGCTATTAGATCAAAATTTTACCTTACTCGCACCAGCCAGTGAAGTTCATAAGATATGATTATCAGCGTTTATCTTTATCATTATAATAGTGTAAACTAATTAGGGAGAAAGTTGTAAATTCACAGTTTTAGGTACTTATTGAAGGGTAATATCTGACTGCAAGAATAATATTTTATAGCCTTTATGAGCTTGGGGCGGGTTTTTCTCATTTTCCTTCCTGGCTGTTGTTGGGACTGAAGAAGTATTCTGCTTACCGTTTCATCCACACTGAAGCCAAACAATGTTTAAAGTCGATGGTAGTTCGAGAGTCAGCCTAACATAGTTTTTCTCAGCGAATATCTCAAAATCCTCAGGTTTGATATGAAAAACGACGATTTAATTTAATTTTTCACGTCTTCGCAAACGAGCATTTTGTAATTTGAGGTCTTTCTACACAACCTGAGTTGAGGTAGAGTACTTGGCGTGTTTTTAAGTAGTTTCATATTTTTCTTTTATCCGCATATTTCCTCCTAAACTTCGAAAGTTGGTTGTGAGAGGTGGGTGTGGATTAACCCAGTGATCAGTGCAGCACTTAACGTGGAATTTAATGATAAATATTTTCATTCCCAATGTTTTTTTTTTAATTCAAACAACAGCACCCAAGTTTCTACTGGGAGAAGGGAACATGGAGAGCATCACCTGCAGACACGACAACTTAGAACTTAGAACATACAACATACAAATTATGTATTACAATAGAATATCTTGGGATAATGATAAGTAATTATGAGAAGGTGGATATTGAAGTGTAAAATAGAGCAAAGAAAGCTACGAAAATATATTATTACCGGATAAATAGAACTCTGATGAGAAATAAAGAACTAGGTAGGGAAACTAAAGCGAAATTATATAATGCAGTAGTATGATAGTAAAACGGAAGAGCAAAGTGACGACAGCAGAGACGAGATATTTTTCAGAAACATTGTGGGAAAAACGAGGAAGGATAGATGCCAAAATGAAGAAATAAGAAGTTAAGAAGTGAATTACGACAAAATTCAATTAGTCGAAAAATCGAAGAAAAACAATTTAAATGGTTCAGACATGAACAGAGAATAATGGCACGAGAAAGAGTAGCAAAACAAATACATAGTCAAAGCAAGAAGGCACGGTAAAAGAAACATGGGCAGACTACAGAAGACCAAGGATCCAAGGAAGACGGAAAAGAATGGAAGATGGATTGAGAACAGACCAAGGGATGAAGGAATTAACCGTAAATGGAAAGGAATGAATGGAATAAATGGGTGGAAATCCCTAAAACGCCGACGCAGTGAGGCATAAGGCAGAAGATAAAGAAGAAGATCTACCCTTTGCAAAATAATATGTGAACTGTTTGCTTTTGGAAAACTAAAGTTTATGAACATGAAGCCAAGGTAACCATAATTACAGTCACTGCACTATCGTTCTAAATAGAAAGTTGTTGGTGGTGTGCAATTTAAAACTACAAGTAAATTCGCATTTTTTCAAAAGAGACAGTCAAGATACGGTTTTCTCACATTTTTTGTGGAATAGGAACTTCGATTTAAGTTAAGAGTGGGTAATTTGAGCACTAAAAACGGGACACATTTTTATTCCAACATTCTGAAATTAAAGTAGATAGGGCGGTAAAAAAAAGATTTATCAATTATCAATAAAGGATCAACTTAGAGACTCGCACTACTTTTATGGTAATATTTTTCGTTCGCCTTAAATAAATCTCTCAAATTATTGAAACAATCCGTCATTAATTCGACACCTTTTTTACTATATAGATAGATAATCGATTTATTGTTTCCCATTTGGGATTACAATTCAAAAACCAAATAAACATATACATAAATGGAACAAACAAAAATAATAAACTCCTCACAATTAATTTCGACCTATCTAATTCCCATTTATGTATAATCACCCTTCCCTCTCCTTCCTTCCCCTCTGTATCAATCCCATCCACTTCTCCCCTCTTCCACTTTCCTCCAATATCATCTCCACTCTCACCTGTTCCATGTTCTCTCTCCACCAGCACCTCTCTAACACATGTTCCTTCTCTGCCCCACATACCCTACACATTCTTCTGTCTTCGCTTTCCCAATACCTTCCACCTCTCATCTCATTTCCCAGTCTAAACCTTGTCACCCTTATTATCTTCTCTTCCCTTCCCCTACTCTGTAGATATCTCGGCAGTCCAGCTGCCCTTATTTCTTTATATTTGTTGTTATATCTTGATTGTCTTATCTTCTCTTCCTTATCTTGCATTTGTATTTGCCTGTCTCTCTCCTCTACCTCTCTCACCATGTTCCATCCTGCTGTTCTCAATTCTCCACTTCTTCTGCTGCATAGCCTCGCTCCTGATAAAATTTGTCTCGCTTCTTCTCCCATTTCGATTTTTCTCTTCCTCCCTTCCGTACCTCTTCCCAACACTGCCTGGCTAATTCGTTCCCGACTCCCACCTCTCAACTTTTCCTCTTATTTCATGGCTCTCTTTCCTGCCCTGGTTCTTAGTTTTTCTCTGTTTGTTTCATCTCTTACCATGTATTCTGGCGTTATCCAATCTAAGCCTAGTGTCCATCTTATGTACTTTTCGTGGATCTTCTCTATCTTCTCTCTCTCTCTTCCCACCCCCAAATGCTCACCAATGCGTCAAAAAACTTTATTCTTCTTTTCCAGTCGCCCCAAAAATTCCTCATTCCTATTCCCCATACCTGCTTCATTGCTATTGTTGCCTTTCTTACTACCTCTCTTACATGCTTCTCTTGGCCCCCATTCTTTTGTAAGGTGAATCCTAGATATTTAAACTCCCCCACCCCCTCCAACTCTTCCCCCTTCCACTCCCACTTCTCTATGCAACTTCTCCCCCCCCCCCTTTCCTGAATCTCATAATTTTAGTCTTCTCTGTGTTCAGTACAAGTTCTTTCTTCTCCAAATATCTTTCCATTCTTCTCAGCATCTCCTTTAGTTCTTTCTCTTCCTTTGCCAAGAGGACTATATCATCCTTATATGATAGTGTCCAATATTTATTTTTCCCTATTATCACACCTCCTGCCTCTCCCTTTGCCATTACATCTTCTAAATCTGACAGGAAGATGTTAAACAAGTACGGGCTCAGGGGACACCCCTGCCTGACTGCTCTCTCCATCCAAAATACTTCGCTTAGCCGTCCTCACACCCTTACCCTGTTTCTTGTTCCCTTATATATTTCCTGTATTCTTTCTCTCAAGTTCTTTCCTATATTCTTTCTTCCCAACATCTCAAATAATTTTTTTCTGTGTATCCTGTCAAATGCTGCCATTAGATCTACAAAGCATGCCATTATTTTCCCTCCCTTCTTCTTCGTTTCTCTTCCTGTTACTTGATTCAGTGTATAAGTATTTTCCATTGTACCTTTTGCCTTACTGAATCCCGTTTGTCCTTCTGGTATTATATTTTTCTCCTCTAATTCTTCCAGTTTGTTTGCCAGTACTGATGCATATATTTTATATGCTGTTGGCATCAGTGTCGCTCCTCTGTAATCTGTTGTTTCACTCCCCTCTCCTTTCTTTCTTATTGGCACTATCAGACCCTCCCTCCTCCTTTCTGGAAAACCTTTGTCTTCCCATACCCCACTGCATATCCTCACCTCCATGTATCCATACTTCATAGTTTTTTACTATTTGTACACATATTTATCATAATTAGAAAGTAGGATTGTCTAAGTTAATTATTCGTTACTTGGTTGATCCAGCATGTTAGAATTAAAATCATGTTGCAATTTCCAATTTACATTTAGCAGAGATGCATATCTAAACTGGACATTTATTAGTGGATAGTCGACTAAAATTGAAAATAGTAGTGTGGCCATTGCAATGCAGATGGCACTGGCACAGTCGGTATTCAGTTTATTCTCTTATTTCTAAATAATGATTCAAAGATAGGACCGCCGACTAATCCTCACAGATTTATTCAAAGCAAAAACCTTGAAAATTCCAAGCTGCAGTTGTTCCGTCTAAAGTGGTTGCAGCTGTGATAGAAACCAATCATAATAGACTGTGACTAGACTGCATAATCCTAATCACACTTTTGGATGCTAGGTGGCAGCACTTTATAAACGTTTATCCAGAATTACTATTCAACAGCTGGTAAATCCCACCCTCAAAGGAAGTATAAACTGGTACAAGGTACTTCCCAAGCGTACACATTTAGTTTTTCAGCCTCACATGTTTTTGTGGTACTATACGTTATTCCTTGCATTCTCTAAAGTAATTTTCAACTGAACGTTTACTTGGGATGTAATATTTACGTTTTATTTTTTGTTGCAGAAGTGCATACGATGAGTGGTGAAACTCCGGGGACAGGGCAGGATGCTCTGTCCCCGCGAGAGGGCTCCGTTTCTCGACCAATGACAGAGCAACGCCCAGCAGTGAGACTGACACAGGTTGCGGGTGGCCAGTATGTAATTACTCCCCAACCTCATGCTGTGCCAGCACTTGCTCAGGTAAGTGAAAATTCTACCTGAATAATGTTAAATTGTAATTGTTATTGATCCAAACAGATCAGCGGGGGTACAATTGTGTCGACAAACGCGGCCCTAACACAAGGTGGTGTAACTCGTATTATCAGCATAAGCCCATCTAGGGGTCAGGTGCAAACGTCACCGTTGCGCCCCAGTCTGACGAACCAGAGCATTGTAAATGCTCTGACCAAATCAAGACCTGCTTCGAATGTGCGATTGCAATTATTTCCAGTAAGTGATGGCAGTAATGCGGTACGGACACCTGTTAAGCGGTCATTACCACCCACACCGGAAAGAAGGGATACTTACATGACAAAACTTCAACGTGTCATGAACCACAGGAATGTGCGGTCCAAAATAGTGAGAGAGAAATATAACGAACATTTGTTAGAAAGCTATTACTTAGAAATTGGCGTGAACATCTTGGACCTGTACCCGATTGAAAAGCGTCCCAGAACCCAACAATTTATGCAGTTTTTAAAAGATAACGCCATAGATCCCAAAGAATATGGCGAAGAAATTACACCTGCACATAATCCCGTGGGTACACCAACTGCCACATTGGCTAGTTCTTTGCCCGGTGCGGGAATATCGATGAACCAAACTCCGCCAGTAGTAATGCCACCTTTGGTGAGTGTTTCACAAAGGAATACGCCAGATCCTTCTGCTGCTACTCCGAAACCTTCTAACGGAAACAAAAACAAAGTACAAACTAGTGCGACAAACCAAGAGCAAATAGTGGAGAAAGCTAAACAAGAAGCTTACGTTGTGCAGCGAATAAACGAGTTGCAGAAGGAAGGGCTTTGGTCTGAACGAAGACTACCAAAAGTACAAGAGTTGTCTCGTGGCAAGGCTCATTGGGACTTTCTCTTGGAAGAAATGGTATGGTTGGCGGCGGATTTTGCACAGGAACGTAAGTGGAAAAAGGCTGCCGCTAAAAAGTGTGCGAGAATGGTTCAGAAATATTTCCAAGATAAAGCATCAGCAGCTCAGAGAGCAGAGAAAGCTCAAGAGCAACATCTTCGAAGGATAGCTGCGTTTTGTGCTAAGGAAGTCAAGAACTTCTGGAATAATGTAGAAAAATTAGTAGAATATAAACAAAATACAAGATTAGAAGAAAAAAGGAAAAAAGCTTTGGATCAACACTTGAGTTTCATTGTTGACCAGACAGAAAAATACTCCCAATTGTTGGCGGAAGGAATGAATAAGCCAGTTACTGACCAGAATCCGGCAAGTGAACCACCTTCTAGACCTCCATCGAGGGCGCTCTCCGACGACGAATTCCAACCTGAAAATCAGAGTAGTACGGACGATGAAGAAACAATAGCTCAAGCGGAGGAAGCTGATCCAGAGCATGGCGATGAAGTTGCAGCGTTACAGAGGGAGTCTGAAATGGACTTTGATTCATTTTTGAGCGAACTACCCAAAGATTACCTGCAAAATCGAGATAAGATTCGTTTGAGTGAAAGTGATGATTCAGTAAGTTTTTTTATTATATTATTATTTGCCCATTCTTGCATAATTTTTTAATTTTTATACTAGGAGCGTAAAAAAAAGCTTTGGGGGTTGATAGAGGAGGTCAAAATAAAAGGAACGCATATGTCCTAAGGTTACCACGAAGATAGTGTTGAAGTTTCTTAAAAAATAAGGGTGTTTTAAAATTTTTCCTTTTTTGCTATTGCCAGTGGCATCGCTTCAAGGTTGGGAACCTGCTCTTTTTTCTTGTTTTGACCTCCATCACCCCCGAGGGGTGAACCGCTGGTGTACAAGCTTGAGGAATTGCAGAGGAATTAGTACGGAATTACATAAATTTGTAGGGAATTGCAGGAATTGCTTGGGGAATTGCAGGAATTAGTGAGGAATTGCACAGGAATTGCAGGAATTACAAGGGAATTGCAGAAATGTTTACTAACGATTGCGCATGCGCTGTAAATTATTGCATCATCTTTACAAATATAAATTACAGGAATTACATGGGGAATTGCTGGAATGACATGGGTAATTGGGAGAATTACTTGAGGAATTGCATGAATTAGATAGGAATTGCGGGAAATTAAAAGGAATTACACATAAATAGAGGAATTTGTGTACAAGCTTGAGGAATTACATAAATTTGTAGGGAATTGCAGGAATTGTTTGGGGAATTGCAGGAATTAGTGAGGAATTGCAGGAATTACTAGGGAATTGCAGAAATGTTTACCCCTCTTATACTAACGATTGCGCATGCGCTGTAAATTATTGCAGTATCGGACGTACAGGAAATGCAAGAATTAGTTGTACGGGAATTCCAGGAATTAGTAGGGGAATTGCAGGAATTACATGAATTACATGGGGAATTGCGGGAATTACATGGGGAATTGCAGGAATTACATGGGGAATAGCGGGAATTACTCGAGGAATTGCAGGAATTAGATAGGAATTGCGGGCAATTAAAAGGAATTACACATAAATAGAGGAATTGGTGTACAAGATTTTGTTCACCCCTCGATCACCCCTCGATCACCCCCCATAAAGTTTTTTTTAGACTCCTAATGAATCATCCTGTATAATGTTTCCACCTATAGTTGGGACAGCCAACAGATCGGTTCATGCATTTTTAGCTTGTAACTCATAAATGTTGCTCTTCCAACAATGAGTTATTATTAAAAGTTGGTCTACTTTTATTGCTCTGCACGCACTACAAGTGTGTAATGGGTATTAATTTACACCCTGTATAATCTGTTGATGGTGTAGGTAGGCAGTGTAGAGGTGCTTAATTTAGCCTCTACGTATTAAGGGGAGCTACCTATGCCACAGTTAGTTTCTAGGGGGTCCGGCGGTGCGATCGCAGGTAGCCACATGGCAAAAACAGTATCCCAACGAGAATTTTATAGATTATTTTTCCGACCCAAATATCGACCAATAGAATTGCACCATTCGACGTCACGTGGTACAACCTACATGGTATTATACTGATAATTTTTTGATTATTTTCTCTGGTAGTTGCTATATATAAAAAACATAACATAATCCAGTCAAATTAACCACACGTCAAACTGACAGGTTGAATTCAATTGTGAAAATCGGAGATTTTGCATGAAAATGAGTCGATTTGGAGTTTGTTCTCTGTCCACCATCGATAAAAAAGTCAAAGGAAATGTTCCCATTAATACGGAGAAGGCAAAAAAAACAGTTTGGAACCAATTTACTACTTTTTGTACTGAGAGGGAATACACATTGAGTGCTGAAACGAGTGAAGCGCAATTGGCAAACATTATGAAAGATTACGCTTACAATATGAAGAAAATGGATGGAGAAGACTATAAGGAAGGTACAATAAAAACAATGTGGAATCAGACTGCCAAATCACTTCAAGAAAAGTATTTGAACGATTTCGACATCAAAATCAACCCATTTTCGGATGCTGCATTCAAGACCGCTCGAGGAGCTCGTGATGCCAAGCGTAAGGCTTTACAATCTATTCCTGAAAAACGGAGGGCAAGTGCAGCAGCGTTGGAGGAAAAAGATTGGGATGCAATGACCACTGTTTGGGACGAGGAAACTCCTGATGGCCTCCAGAAAAAATTATTCATGATAATATCAGTGGAATTGGCTTGGAGAGGTGGTGAGGGCAGCATGGCGTCAATACATCACTTCAAGGCAGAACAGCGAAATGACGGGGAAACAACTGGGAGAATTGAATACAATCCAATTTTCAGCAAGACCACACAAGGTGGTGATAAAAAATTATCAGACAGCAAGTGGCTGGTGGAGAATCGGGAAATCCCTGACAAGTGCCCAGTGAGACTGTTCCAGAAATTGAGAGAGAAGAGAGATGCCAATATCAAGAGCGACAGACTATTCCTGACCCAAAATCCATTCTGGAATAAAGTTCCAGGCGCTAGGTGGTACAAGGATTCCCCAGTAGGCCAAAACACGATTTCAAAGTGGGTTAAGGAGTCAGCACAAAAAGCTGGGCTTGACCTTGGTAACAAAAAAATCACCAATCACTCCAGTCGTGCAACAGCCGTCTCCAATCTAGCGAAATCGGGCCTGGGAGAGCAGCAGATAATCAAAATAACTGGACATGCCAACAGTAACTCCATCAAGCCGTATCTCCAACTCGACCAGGAACACCACGAATTAATTGTCAAGAAACTGCGAAGGAGTGAGCCTACTGCAGAAAATGCCATCAACAGCATAAACCTCATGCCATCTACCTCTTCTGGGACCATTACCGATAACTCTGACTTGAAGAAAACATGCACCAATGTTTACAACAATTGTATTTTTAATTGCACTAGCCTGAATCTTAATTAAATGTTGTTTTATTCATTATGAAATTCTTATTTGTTAACTGTTCATTTCATCTCATGGTGCAATTCTATTGGCCGACATTTGGGACGGAAAAATAATCCCCCGAATACCACACGAGCTTCAAAATTATCTGGCATTTCCCTCAAGGTTCCCTGCAAACAAATAAAGTCGTCAAGTTTTTCAAGAAAAATCACTCGCGCTTCGCGCTCGTGATTTTTTAACCTGAAAAACTTGACTCCTTCATTTGTTTGCAACGAACCTATCGGGAAATACCCGATAATTTTGAAGCTCTTGTGGTATTATAAGTGAATATACTGAAAATAAAGAGAGACCGAGATATAGCGTAAGAAAGAATTACCTTGGACAGCTGTTTTCGCTGAACAGTCGACCAGTGCAATTAACAACGTGGTCCGCAGCGCGCATGTTTTAGTGACAGCTGCTATATCTTATTCTATTCTTTTAGTTCCCAATACAGGATTTATAATTCGGAAGCGAGCCATGCTCGACACGCCCTCAACGAAAAATTAATTTGGAAGGATTTCTGCCGAATTTGAATTTTAAATTCGTCAAACAAAAATTTTGTTGCTTGGAATACGAAAATTTACTGTATAATTTATAAATATACTTCTACATATATTTATTACATATCTGTGTAGAATGTTTTTCTGATTTCAAGTACTCTAGGTAAGGAGCTGTTCCGTTTTCAATATTTTCAGAAATATTTATCAATTGCTTGTACGTAGTAAAGTCTCTGTGATTTGTTTTTATACTGGGGCAATTTGGAGGTAAATGATGGATATGTGTATGAAAGAACGTAGATACGTAAAAACTGTAAACGCTGTCCCGTGCCAGTTTTTCGAGACAAATTCAATGGAGAACACGAACTTTGAATTTATTGTCTTTTCGACCTACAAGTCAAAATATATTATCGCCCCATTTCAAGAAATTGTAATTTCGTTGTTCAGTGGCGAAGTCAGAATTTTTCTAGATTGAAACGATTTCAAGATAAGTTCAATTTCTTTAATTGAAAACTATAGTAGGCGGTGCTACCATTGAGTTTGGACTATTTGTTAGCCTTTCGAAAAATATATAGCTTGTGATCAATAATTTCACAAAGTACGAAAAATTTCGCATTTTCTTATCCTATAATTAAGTAAAATTCTAGTATGCCATGAACGACTAAATATTCAGACTTTTTATGCCATTTTTAACCCCCGACAAAAAAGAGGGGTGTTATAAGTTTGACGTGTCTGTGTGTCTGTCTGTGGCATCGTAGCTCCTAAACGAATGGACCGATTTTGATGCGTTTTTTTTTGTTTGAAAGCTGACGTGATCGAGATGGTTCTTAGCTATAATTTACTAGCTGGTACTCGGTACGTTGCTGCCTCAGAAGAAATAATTGTGGTAAAATCGTTTGAAATTTGATAAACTGCGAATGACATATGCCGTTTGACATTTGCTGTCAATAGGACTTTTCATTATAAAAAAATGCTGAGGCGCATGCGCGAACAATTTCGGACTAATGTCAAAGTTTTGTATCAATAGCCCCTAGAGGGGTAGGCGATATTGCTTGTTTGAAAGTGTTTATTTTAAATTCTTTGGTCTATACAGTAAAATTTTATTGCAAACGTGCAAAATTAGTAATAGTTCGGAACTAAAACAGTATGGAGCATCCAAACATTGTGCTTTTGGTGGCTGACACGGTGATAGCAGAGCGGGAAGGTCAAGTTATCGCTTAGGATTACGATTTTATCCATTTCCTAAACCCTGCCTAATACTGGAGAAAATCGAAGTTAATAACTAGGTTGTGAGAAAGTGAGGATTAGTTTCACCTATATAAATGATGTTGCGTGGTTAAAAATGTGTAAGAGGCAAGATTCGAAATAGAAAAGTGTAGATATTGAACGTTTCCAGGTTTTACGTCATTATTTGTTAGGTCTTTAAAATAAGAATTACTTGTAGTTACATACATACATTGCAGAAAAATACACACCTGTATATTAGATCTTTTTTCTCCGTTTTCTTTTAAAAAATGATTAATTTTCACGGCTACATATTAATATTAAAAACCTACATGATTGAAGTATCTTGGTTAACATTCCCTTATTTCAAGCAAGAGTCAGGCAAGCCTTTGGGATTCAGCCTCACAATTTTACGAGGGATATCACTGGGAACTAACATTATTTGTAATTTTCCGTCTTTCAAACACCCTCCTTATTTGGTATTCTACTATTTACTTACGAATATTCTACACGAAGTTTATAACGCCTGACAGCTGACAGTGACACTCGTCCGAAAATCTAATAACAGCTGATTGTCAGCACATGCGCACTAACGAACACAGAACGAAATGAAAAAGCCTATTGTCACTTTATAAATTATAGCGACCCTCCCCGGCTTCACATAAACGTATAAAAAAAATCTGTTGATCCGATCGCTACCAAACTTCACAGGATCACCCGCTGGGCTAATCTGAAGATTGCCTGAAAATTTCATCAACATCGTTACAGCCGTTTTGGAGTCTATAATGGACATAGGTAGAAACAATTTTTGTTTTATATGTATAATGACACTAAGTTATAAAAATACGACATTCTATTCAAAATTCTTGAAAAATTTGGTTAATTATGAGTTTTAAAACAACGCCATCTGACAGCTTCCACATAAAATAAAATCTAAGTGTAAATGCAGGTTTCTGTTGCACTATAGATTCCCTTTAAAACAATACCAAATTCATTAAAATTGGTTTGAGTAATTCATTACATTTTTTTGTGTAAGGGAATTTTTTTTTACTGAATGAAAGCTATCGGATGACTAGTTTGCCAACCTTAATCGGACACCCGGTAAACATATACATAATACATAATAACATTTTTCTCAAAATTATATTGTCTAATGAAAGTGTTAAGGAACAATCAAATCTTGATTAGGCAAATTAGCTCAATTTTGAAGTTTGTTTTTAATTTCCATAACTATTAATTTGGTAAATATTCATTTTGTGTGTTACATAACCACAAGTAAAAGTGGGTGGAAACATTTTAAGTTGTATATATGATGACGACTATACACGCGTCTGATGGTTTGAGATCCATTCAACTCTTTCCTATTTGTGATAGATAATGAGGCATTTGTCTGATTTTTACCTTATCTATTAACCCTGTCGTTACTTTAAATCAGAAATTTCTGAAAGGAATTTTCTTACTGTAGGAACAGAGTGACACTTCAGATGATGACAGTAAACAGGCAGACAAGTCAAACATAGAGGATTCCATCGGCAAAGACGAAGATTTCAGAGCCACTTCAAGTAGCGAAGATGATGAAGACACAATTCAGGAACAAGAACAAGCTGAAGGGGACCAAAATCATGAAGAGGAACTTGACGATCTAAAAGCTGAAAACGAAATAAGTCTGGAAGAGCTCAGGCAGAAGTACAGCAATCTTCCTCCGATACCCCCAGATGAAGATTCAGTGATGTCTGTGGATACAGAAGTGTCAAATTCTACAGTGGATGAAAATAAGACTGAAGAATCATCTAGTGACGAGGAGGCTAGTGAAGTCGATATAGACATGTCTGACGATGAGAGTCGGGAGGGAGAAGTAGGCTTGCAGTCATTACTTGACGATTCTCAAAACGAGGGAGAGGATGATAAGACTGATGAAAATAATGACCTAATCAACGATGCGGCAGCAATTGCGGAGAGTATACAACCGAAAGGGAACACTCTGTCTTCCACTAGTGTAAGTATAGTTATAACTAGTTTTAATGTTGCCAATTTTGTATTGTTTCGTTTTTACTTACCTATGTAGGTGAAATATTCTTTTCTTGACACATTATCAGAAGTTGAGAAAACAGGCGTCCTCTATGTTTTCTGTATTTTTCCCCGCAGGTTGTTACGCCAGTACCATTTCTTCTAAAATTACCGTTACGTGAATATCAACATATTGGCTTGGACTGGTTAGTGACGATGTATGAAAGAAAATTAAATGGTATATTGGCAGATGAAATGGGTTTGGGGAAAACCATACAAACTATCGCCCTCCTGGCTCACTTGGCTTGTGAAAAAGGTATGTTTAGTAAAATAATTTGTAGTTTAAACTGTTCTTTATGGCTCGATATGTAAGTCTGCATTTTTGTGACCGTTGAGTTATTTGTTTTGTATTTATCTTAAGATACTCTGGGAGACTTTTCATGTTTCTTTCTTCAGTTATAAAACAGTGCTCAGAAATTCCACCAGTATTTTAGAATGAGTAAAAAGAGTTCGAGATTCCTCATGACTTCATCAATAAAGGATCAATTTGGAGACTCGCACTACTTTTATAGTAATATTTTTCGTTCGCCTTTAGTAAATCTCCCTCAAATTATTCAAAAATCCGTCATAAACTCGACGCCTTTTTTACTATTTGTACACATATTTATCGCAATTAGAAAGTAGGGTTGTCTAAGTTATTTATTCCTTATTCATTTTTGGCCAAGAACGTCTTGATATGTTACTTCGTTAAACCGGCTTGTTGGAATGAAAATTATATTGCAATCTCTCCATTTTGTGCATATTTGACCGATATGCACAGTAAACTGGACGTTTGACAGTAGTAGTAGTGTGGCCACTGCAATGCAGATGGCGGTGGCGCTTCAGTTTATTCTCATATTTCTAAATAGAAAATAATAATTTAAAGATAGGACCGCCGACTAATCCTCCCAGATTTATTTGGTTGCTGCTAAAGCAAAAAACTTTGAAAATTCCAAGCTGTAGAGGTTCCGTCTGAAGAGTTTGCAGCTGTGATAGAAACCAATCATAATAGATTGTGACCATATTTTGCATAATCCTAATCACTCTTTTGGGCGATAGGTGGCAGCACTTTATAGACTACCGGCTGATATATCCCATTATTTTCAGTTATACTACAATACCCAAAGACATTTAAAGACAATAGACTCAGCGTTTGAATACGAGCAGCCAAGTTTTTGTAAAGCCAATATAGTTTCGGCCAGGGGGTTACCGGCCGGATGCATTTGTTTATGCTTGGCTCCGACATTTTACAAAAGACCTGACGAACATTCCATTTTCACCACTTTACGGTGTTCATAGAATGCAGATGGTCCGTCACTTTATTTTCATTATTCCCCAAACAAGCCGCCTAGACTGTGCTGTACATATAAATAGTAAGTCCCATCTTTTCAATGGCTTTGACTATACTACTATTGTGTACACATTTGTCAACCCTGTATCCTGTTTCCCCTTTATTTCTCTACTTACACTTTGCTATGGTAATTTTTTTGGTGGCCAAAGAATTATGCATTGTTTATCTATGAACTAAAACTACTCGTAATAATAGATTAAGGGGACAGGTTTTTAAGTGGCAGAATATTATATGTATGCATTTCGAATTAGTCTCAAACTCTGAAAATTATCAGTTTGTAAAAATGCGGAATTAAAAAAATAAAATATCACAAAAAAGACAAAACTACAAAGAACAAAAACCAATGTAATGTGTAAAAAAGGATTTAAAAATTATAAAATATTACAAAAAAGACACAACTACAAAGAACAAAAACCAATGTAATGTATTCATTTTATTCTGTATTAGTTTGCACTTTTTTCTTTTGAGAAAATTGTGTTGTTTGTAGGTATACTGTTGTATATCCTCTTGACTTGAATTAGAGCTATAAAGCACCTTGGTATGCTCTGAATATATCTCGGAATGCACCTTCCTTCTTCCTGATGGACATTTCCAGATCCTGCAGTGTGGGTGGTGGGTTCTGGTGATTCCTGTTTTGCCATCCAGCTCATCCTACAGTTGACCGATTGAATTCATATCCGTTGCACACTGGACACTAATAATACAAGGTTCTGCCTTCTGCATCTCACCTCCCGTCTTCTACTACACCTAAACGATTGTTTTAGAAAAATGATTGAAAAGGGTCAATAGACTGTTTGTTAGAGGGCATATTTTTAAAATATTTTTGAAAATACAGGTTGTCCCGAAAATTGGTGGTGCATCAAAGTTGTATTTTTATATGGAATGCCCTGTAGTCTTACTGATTTTTAACCGACTTCAAAAAATGAGGTGGTTCTCAATTTGACTATTTTTTTTATGTGTGTTACCTCAGAACTTTTTTCTAGGTGAATTGATTTTGATGATTCTTTTTTTATTTGAAAGCTGGTGCTTCTCATGTGGTCCTGTATAAATTTGATCAAGATCTGACCAGTAGTTTTTGAGTTATCCTTAATAATGCGTGTGTAATTGACTTCGACTACGTGGATGATGTTCTCAGAACTTTTTTCTAGGTGAACCGATTTTGATGATTTTTTTATTTGAAAGCTGGTGCTTCTCATGAGTTATCCTTAATAATATGTATTTAATTGACTTCGACTACATTGATGATGTTCTCATTGTATATTGAAGTCGGTTTTCTCTTTTGTAGAACAAAAATATTATTTGAGACCCTTTCGAGCTACTGTACAATATCGCTAGAATGTTATCAAATTTGATTTGATAGTTCCAGAGGAATAAATTAAAATCGGGAATTTTTTTTTTCGTCATGTAGGTATTAAAAAATTATAAAAAATAGAAGAAACATCTTCAAACCAAAACTAAGCAGCAGGTTGCTTATAATAAAAGGTCAGTTTATCCTACTATGAATATTGTAAAAATAACTTATACAGGATGTTCAAAATTCAATGCCAAACTTTTCAAAATGTAATGCTATTTTTCTCCATTTTTCAAATGGGACACCCTGTATATTTTTATCCCGTGGGATGCAGAATTAAAAAATGAACATGTTTCAATGTCGAGATAATTGTAATTAGAAAACATGTTCATTTTTTAATCCTGCATCTCATGGGATAAAAATATACAGGGTGTACGATTTGAAAAAATGGAGAAAAATAGCATTACATTTTGAAAAGTTTGGCATTGAATTTTGAACAACCTGTATAAGTTATTTTTACGATATTCATAGTAGGATAAACTGACCTTTTATTATAAGCAACCTGCTGCTTAGTTTTGGTTTGAAGATGTTTCTTCTATTTTTTGTAATTTTTTTAATACATGACGGAAAACATTTTTTTTTTCAATTTTAATTTATTCCTCTGGAACTATCAAATCAAATTTGGTAATATTCTAGGGATATGTACAGTAGCTCGAAAGTACGGAAGCGCTGAAGGGCCACGTAAAAATTTTTCATTAACACGATAATAATTCCCAATTCCATGAAAGTCTGCAATAATTTACAGTTAGTACGCCTTATCACGACAATAAAGTCGAGTTCGCACTTTCTATCTGGACAATAACGTCGAATTCACATTTTGCATCTCGACAATAATGTTGAGATCACAGGCTTTACCTGGGAATTAATGTCGAGATCACACACTATATCTGGGAATTAATGTCGAGTTTGCGTTAACTATCTGGGAATTATTGACGAGTTCGCTTCAACTATCTGGGAATTATAGTTGAGTACGCCCTCTTTTATATTTCGATAGTGTCTACAGTAGAGTGAAATGAAGCTTTCGCCTGGCTTCAAACGCTGTTGAGGTAACCATAAACATTAAATGCATTGTAGGCAGCTTGACCGCAATAAACATACGCTTTTATTTGGGTTTTCGAAACTTTTACAATAAGTCATAACCGGGAAAGTCTCGCTACGCGTTTACTTGTATACCAGATAGGTTTTGCCAATGCATAGACATCCAAAGTTTTAGCGTACGTTTATTGTTTTCATTAGTAATAACGAATTTTCTTTTAAAAAAATGCCTTTTCTGACGAGGCACCGGACACAACACAACGAATGCAAAATTCTCCAAATTACAATAAACTTTAGAAGAAAAAAGAAAAGGGATCCTCTGGGATTCGAACAAAAACTCCTTGTACAGTTTCGTACCGAGCCACGACGGTTACTTGCGGAGCTTGAAGTTTAACAGTTTATTAAAGCACGGCGCGAACATACAGTGAGGTCCTAAAGTTTGGAATAAAATTCATAATTTCTTTTTTATTAATATTTCAATGAAATGTTCGGTCACGTCAATTTTTATTTTCGATTTAGAATTTTGTGAGGAACATATAAAATATATAGGGTGTTCCATTTTCATGTACCGCTGTCAATATCAATTTTCTTAAATGGAACACCCTATATACATTCATGTTTCTATGTAGGCCATTGAAAGACAATTTCATAAATGTGGCATTTGTTACCTTTTACCTCTATGGCTATCGAGATATTAACATTTGAATTTAGATATTCCTCAAAATTAGAATTAGGATATCTGAACTTCTACAAAAGCTAGAGATTGCCGAGATTGGAAATTAGGTTTACAAAACTACCACGAAATAACAAACAATGTTGAGTAAAAACACAAGCAAGTAATTAACATCAAAAATATTCTAAATTAAATGTTCAGTGTGAGCTCCAAGAACTTTCTAAGCTATAGCCAAACTGTACTTGAATTCGTAAAGAACATTTCTAATAACTTCAGGTGTGATTCTCCGAAGTTCATTTTGTATTTTCGTTCATAAATCTTTGATGTCATGCGGTTGTGTGAGGTATACTTTGCTTTTTTTTGCTTCTAATTTTGACGAATTTCTAAATTCAAGTGTTGAAATCTTGATAGCCATGGAAGTAAAAGGTAACAATGCCACATTTATGAAATTGCCTTTCAATGGACTACTCAGAAATATGAAAATGTATGGGGTGTTCCATTTAAGAAAATTGACATTGACAGCTGTACATGAAAATGGGACAACTTGTATATTTTACATATCCCTTACAAAATTCTAAATTGAAAATAAAAATTGACGTGTCCGAGCATTTCATTGAAATATTGATAAAAAATAAATTATGAATTTTATTCCAAACTTTCGGACCTCACTGTATATGGAAGTGGCCTACTTGGTAAAACCTAGTTGGGATATAAATAAACGCTCTCGCTGCTCACTGTTCAAGTCAACTGTCAACAACCGGCAAGCGTAACCAACCCTCTCTGTCATACCGCCACACAAGCGAGAAAATTTAAAATTTGAATATATTTACTACAACATAATAAAAGTAATTAGCTAGAGGCTTGAATTATTCTCCCATGATCCATAATTACGGCATATAGATACTAGATTAGAAGGGAAAATAAGAGTATGCATCATAATATTATTCTTCACTACTAGCCTTAAAACGTCATTATTGACCGATATTTATGCCGAGAAATTGTTTTTCTCCACCTCTTACTTATGACGGTCTATGATTGGTCCATTATTGACCTTCGTCAATAATATAGAATTACAGCTGACAGTTGACTTGAACAGTGAGTGGCAAGAACGTTTATTTATATCCCAACCAAGTAGACCACTTCCATATGTTTGCTCCGTGCTTTAATAAACTGTTAAACTTCATGCTCCGCAAGTAACTGTCGTGGCTCAGTAAGAAAATGTATGAGGAGTTTTTGTTCGAATCCTAGAGGATCCCTTTTCTTTTTTCTTCTAGTTTATTGTAATTTACAGAATTTTGCATTCGTTGTGTTGTGTCCGGTGTCCCGTCAGAAACGGTATTTTTTAAAAGAAAATTCGCTATTACTAATGAAAACAATAAACAAAGGAATAATAGTACGCTAAAACGTTGGATGTCTATGCATTGGCAAAACCTAGCTGGGATGTAAATAAACGCGTAGCGAGACGTTCCCGGTTATGTCTTATTGTAAGTTTCGAAAACCCAAACAAAAGTGTATGTTTATTGCGGTCAAGCTGCCTACAATTTAATTTTCACGGTTACCTCAACAGCTCTTGAAACCAAGCGAAAGCTTCATTTCACTCTACTGTAGACACTGTATTATCGAAATACAAAACAGGGCGAACTCAACAATAATTCCCAGATAGTTGAAGCGAACTCGACAATAATTCCCAGATAGTTAACACAAACTCGACATTAATTCCCAGATATAGCGTGTGATCTCAACATTAATTCCCAGATAAAGCCTCTGATCTCGACATTATTGTCGAGATGCAAAAAGCGAATTCGACGTTATTGTCCAGATACAAAGTGCGAACTCGACTTTATTGTCGTGATAAGGCGTACTAAATGTAAATTATTGTCGACTTTCAAGGAATTGGGAATTATTATCGTGTTAATGAAAATTTTTTACGTGGCCCTTCAGCGCTTCCGTACGAAAGGGTCTTAAAAATCAATAAAATTACAGGGCATTCCATTAAAAAAATTACAACTTTGATGCACAACCAATTTTCGGGACACCTGTATATTCAAAAATATTTTTAAAATGCGCCTTCTAACAGTCTACAGTCCCATTTCAATCATTTTTCTAAAATAAATCGTTTAGGTGTAGTAGAAGACGGGGAGGTGAGATGCAGGACCCTGTATATGGGTGGGCATTGTCTTGCATTAGGATCAAATCCTCGCCAACAGTACGTGCTTAGAGTTTTACTTGGATTTTCAGCATCTCGGCAGTGTCATGCTGTGCTATCATATCACTGTATCTTATGATGATTATATCAATTTTATCAGTAATAGAAATACCATCCCACACCATGATGGAATCATATCCAATCATAGAAAACATTTGCCTGAACTTGAACTCGTCCGTTATAACTGAGATTCTGCAACAAACAACTTTCTCTTGGTGAAGGATCTACCAGTGACAAACTGCAGTGACAAAGCTCATAACTGATCACTGTGTAATGTTCTCCGAGCATTAATACGTCCTGTATTGATGACTAACATTTCTGATGTCATGATGCTGCTTCTAGAGTAGCCATGTTACTAATTTGTTGTACATGGAAAAATTCTGTAATATAAAAGTGTGATTTCACTTCTTGCAGAAGAATGAGAGCCTAAGATAACTTCTATTAGTGTTTAGTGGCTTGGTGTGCCGTGTTCAATGCCTATGTGATAACAGCATAAGGATTGATATACCGTGTGACAAACTTCCATGTGTACATGGGGAAATAACATGGGCAATTACAATTTTTGGGGATTCCTGCTCCCCATGTGTAGTTACAGTGGTGGTAAAGGTAGCAATCGAAAGATTATTTTTTTCTGCCTATGAGGATATCAAAAACTACAACTTTCCATTAAAAGCAAAAATTACATTAATAATTTTCTAACTAAAACACAGAAATTTATCAGATTATCCATGACAACTTAATTTTTTCTAATCACGGACGTCTTTGATTTTTATGGATTTTCTGCACTGTCAACATTTAAAAATGAACAAATATATTTATTCAGTTCAAGAAAAGGTTTTCATTGTGAAAATATTTTACGGCGGCAATAGTTAGCGCGTAGTCCGTGTCTTATTATTAAGTATATTAAGTTGCATTCCGCAAAAATAGCATTCCTTAAAGAATCAATATTTGGGTGACGAGTTTTATAAATCTTATTTTTTAAATGACCCCACAAGAAAAAGTCACACGGTGCCAAATCGGTAAAATTCAATAAAAGTCCTATTCCTTCGGTATAACAATAAATAATTTAGTCAGAAATTTGAAGGCTGGGAATCTTTCATCGAAAGAAGTTAATTTTTATTAATACATAAACTTGTTTTTTTATTTAGATAATTCTCATTCACATTATTATTGTCATTACCTATAGTTGACAATTAATTGATTACTGGTGTGGATGTTTCGTTGGTGAATGCTGGTCCATAGTTTAGGGTAAATTGTAGGTGTCGTCTAACCTATTAAAAAGTTTTTGGGAAAATGTTAAAGCGGTAAAATGAAATAATAAAAATTAAATTACTTTAATTTTACTGCAATTATGAAAAATTTAACAAGCGGCAACATTTGTTTATTTTGCTCTAATGAATTTTGTAATCTGGCAATTTAATACTTATTTATTTCATATCTAGGTAAGGACAAAAACTTATTAATATACAATGAAATTGAAGTAACATAAAGAAAGAAAAATAACTATAACAAATATTCAAATAAACCCCCATTCTGTATCAGACAGTATCCCAGCCTATTATAGAAAGAATTTCTCACATTCGAAAGTTGCCGATCGTTTATTAAGTTGCATTCCGCAAAAATAGCATTCCTTAAAGAATCAATATTTGGGTGACGAGTTTTATAAATCTTATTTTTTAAATGACCCCACAAGAAAAAAGTCACACGGTGCCAAATCGGGAGATCTAGCTGGCCAGTTTATAGCACCACCTCGACCAATCCAGCTCTCTGGAAATATTTCATTTAATAATTCCCTCACTTGTGCTCCAAAATGTGCTGGGCATCAGTCATGTTGAAACCAGACCTCCCGATTCGCATGTGCAACTTCTAATGCAGGGCCAATATGGTTAATTAAAAGATCTAAATAAGCTTCTGAATTTAAATTTCCCCGTATTTCAAATGGTCCTATAATGCGATTATTAAAAATGCCTGCCCAAATATTGATTTTTTGAGGGTATTACGTTGTAGTGACTAGATTTATTCTGGGATTTTCCTGGGCCCAATGCCTAACGTTTTGTGAATTTGGCTCTTGATTTAAAGTGAAGGTACACTCATCGGTAAAACAAATTGATGAGAGGAAGCTGCGATCCCGATTAGCCCGTTCTTGCATTTCTTCACAGAAAGTTTGCCTTGATTCTTCGTCAAAAGGAAGTAACTCTTGGTGACATTGGAATTTAAAGGGATGATATTTGTTTTTTTTAATATGTTACGGACAGTTTCTCTAGAAACATTACATTCTA
Source organism: Xestobium rufovillosum (assembly GCA_963966045.1). Classification (NCBI taxonomy): domain Eukaryota; kingdom Metazoa; phylum Arthropoda; class Insecta; order Coleoptera; family Ptinidae; genus Xestobium; species Xestobium rufovillosum. The sequence continues at coordinate 13,942,957 of OZ014500.1, forward strand.
GGGCAATAGACCTTAAACTAGATGTTGGACTATCAGTTATCAGGCCTATTACCGTTTCCTCTACCTCAAAATTTAGATTTCTTGGAAAGACTAAAAAAATAAATGATAAGATTAATTTTAGTTTTGTTTCACTCCACCTTATCACTTGTTAAATTTCTCATAATCCCAGTAAAATTTAAGTTAGCGAACAATAAGGAATTAGCAACTAGGTAATAATAATAAGCGAATCAGAATTATCTAAATAAAAACCAAGTAAATTTATTAGTAAAAATTACCTTCTTTCAATGAAAGATTCTCAGTATCTTCAAATTTCTTAACCAAAATTTTTATTGTTGTTGCCGAAGGAATAGGACTGTTATTGAATTTTACAGAAAATAAGTCACGGACTACCCGCAGACTATTTCCGCCGTAAAATGTTTTCACAATGAAAACCTTTTCTTCAACTGAATAAATATTTTTGTTCATTTTGAAACCCAAATTTTAAATTGTCGATAAATAATGTTGACAGTTCAGACGAATTAGAAATTAGAATCAAGGGAGTCTTTGATTAGAATAAATTAAATTGTCATAGGTAATATGATGAATATCCGTGTTTTAATTTGAAAATTATTAGTGTAATTTTTGCTATTAATGCTTTAATAAATTGGAAAATTGCAGAGTTTTTGATATCCTCATATGCAGAAAAAAATAGTCTTTCGATTGCTACCTTTACCACCGCTGTAACTACACATGGGGAGCAGGAATCCCCAAAAATGTATTTGCCTATGTTATTTCACCATGTACACATGGAAGTTTGTCACACAGTATAGATGATCTATAACAAGTGTAACATATTTCGAGGGTAGATAGAAAACATAAAAATATTGAGTGACAATTTGAAATTTGATACGACATCACGTGCACCATGCACAAGTCACTTACTTTGGTTTTTGTTAGGACATTGCAAGTGAGGAGTGCAAAAGTTAAAAACTGCACTTATAAGTAATTCAATATGAACACCTCAGTAGAAAACTTTTTTACACTGTGAACAATTGTGCCAACACATGTATGAGCTCTACTTTGGTCAGTCATAATAAGGATCAGCCGTCCGTTATTGAATTATGTTTTTAAGTTTTCGGAGTGTAGGAAAATTTGACCCTGTAATTATTTTGAGTAGCTTAGATAGAACCCTGGTAATTTTGTACATGATGACAACTATACACGAGACTGATGGTTTGAGATCCATTCAACTCTTTCCTTTCTTTGATTGATTTGAGGCATTTGTCTGACAAATAAGTTAACTCATAATTCTAAGTATGTTCTTCATTTGTCGCATATCTAACAAGTGCGTATTTCCTATTTGCTAGAAAACTGGGGTCCTCATCTAATTATTGTTCCGACTTCTGTGATGTTGAACTGGGAAATGGAATGTAAAAAGTGGTGTCCGGCCTTTAAAATATTGACGTACTATGGGACGCAAAAAGAGAGGAAGGCGAAGCGTACTGGTTGGACGAAACCGAACGCTTTCCACATATGCATTACTTCGTACAAGCTCGTCATACAAGATCACCAGAGCTTTAGGAGGAAGAAATGGAAGTATCTAATACTGGACGAAGCCCAGAATATAAAAAACTTCAAGTCTCAACGGTGGCAGCTTTTGCTCAACTTCCAGACGCAGCAGTGAGTTTTTAGTTTCTTTTTGTTTTTTTTTGCGCATTTGTAATTTTTATTTGTTTTTTAATTGTTTCTTTAAATTACAAACTAGAGCCATTTTATTTTTAGACGTTTGCTTCTGACAGGAACGCCTTTGCAAAATAATCTGATGGAGCTGTGGTCATTAATGCACTTTTTAATGCCACACGTCTTCCAGTCCCACCGCGAGTTTAAAGAATGGTTCTCGAATCCTGTTACTGGCATGATCGAAGGCAATTCCGAGTACAATGAGAGCATCATCAAACGGTTGCACAAGGTCAGTCCCTGCTATTATATTTTTGATGCCGTTGTTAAATTCGACATAAAATTTCGTTTCAAGTGACTTATTGAAATCATATGCTTGTACATGTGGCGCATTTAGTGGTTAGCGGGCACAAGAAATTGTCAGTATGACAGTAGTTTCGTTGAGTTGTTTGTTTTAAACTTTATTTGCATTTACTATACAGGGTGTTTCATTAACAATGGGAGATTACATGGTCCCCAAGAACACCATACAACCACTCTTTCAGGTCACAATCGATGAGTGGAGAACCAAATTCTGAACAGCATACCTTCCGGCAGTCTAATCTGGTACACTGACGGTTTTAAGACCGACACAGGTGCTGGGTCAGGACTGTTTGGAAATAAACCAAGAGTGAAACTCAGCTCCTCTCTGGGCAAATATGCCTCTGTCTTTCAAGCAAAGGTCTACGCGATACTACAATGTGCGCGGGAAAACATTAAGAGGGGCTACAAAAATCAGCGGATCTTTATCTTATCAGACAGCCAGGCAGCTTTGAAGGCTCTTATGAGCCCAAAGATGTCTTCCAGACGTGTGGGAATGCTTCGAGCAACTTAATGTCCTAGTCATGCGGAACGCAGTGAGACTGCTTTGGATTTGAGGTCACTGTGGGCTGATAGGGAACGAGGAAGCCGATAAACTAGCAAAGCGGGGCTCCAACGACCCTTTCGTTGGACCGGAACCTGCCCTAGGCATAACTAAGAGTGCCGTCAGACACCAAGGAAACGGATGGATTCGCGCTCAACATCACAATTACAGGAACATGATTCCAGGACACAGGCACAGCAAGTCGTATATAAAGGGACCTTGCAGGAAAAGATGCTCAGAACTACTTTGCCTTAGTAGGATACAAATTAAAATCGTAACAGGCTTTCTAATGGGACACACCGTTAAAGAACACCTGTTGAAGATTGGCAAATATTACGGAGACCTTAACTGCCGCTTGTGTAATAAGGAACGGGAGACAGCTATGCACATCTTGTGCAGATGTGAAGCTCTAGACCAGAAGAGGCAGCGAATTTTCGGCCGATGTCTGATGGAACCGGAAGAATTTTCCACGCATTCAATGTATGATTTGTACCATTTGGTCCAAGGCACCAAGATCATGGAATGGGTGTGACTTACAATTAGGGTGAGCACAATAAGCCCATTTTGTGGCTGCAGTGCATCTGAGCCTACTGGCAGGCAGGCCCTAAGGGAGAAAAAAAAAACTGGGAGATTCTGCAGGTCAAATAATGACCCGAACATGCCTTATCTGAATGTTCAGGGTGTTGAAAGTTACAATTTTATTTCCATTTTTTTGCCATAACTACGAAATTCCTTAGGTTGTCGACTTGAAAATTTGCAATCCTATGGTTTTTCTTACGGGAAAAAAGATTCCAATAACATTTTTAACGTTGCCCATAGAGGGCGCTACTTATAACCTATTGCTTTGATAAATTGACCCATAAGTTTTTACCATGTACATCTAACGTCAAATCGGCTCCAAAATCTGAAAGACCAACCTTTTTTAGATAATAAATGTATTTTTGTCTCATTTTGATATTCCAGCCCATTTTCAAGAAAAAACGACTTAATGCACATAGTGTTTAAATCTTAGAAATTAAACGCTGCTAACAAAATAAATTTTAATTCACTACAAACGCTTAGGTACAAGAAAAATAAAATTAGCAAACATTAAATTTTAAAGTAGTTGTTCGAAGTGTCCACCATTCACTGGGATACATTTTTCAGTGCATTTCCTGAGAGACCCCCGAGTTCTAAACAATGCCCTTGGATTGCCTTTGATTTCATTGGCAGCCGCTTGTATTCTTCGCCACAGCTTCTTTATAAACCATATCTTTCATTCTAGACCACATTGAAAAATCCAGAGAATTTAAGTCGGGGCTTCAACGAGCCCCTTCCCATTTCAATTGGCCTACCTATAGGATTTTTCAGATATTCATCCTGAGGGAGCAAAAATAGAAGTACTTACTAAGTACATGAACTTCAAATTTGTTTATTCTTTTAACACCGTCTTTAGCACCTCTTAACCACAAGAAATACATATGAAGTAACTAAAACCGATAACTAACACACAATGAGAACGAATAGAAGGAAAGTGAACAAATACGTAAAATTAACAAAACAACAATCTTAAGGTTTACCACTGGGTAACATCGCCTTTATTTTTTATTACAGCCAAAATTCGATGGGGCATAGTATTAACCAAGCATTGGTGTAATTCCGGTGTAAAAGAATCCCATATTTTCTGAAGCCTTTGCTTCAGTTCAGGGATTGTTCTGGCAGGATGTTTCTATAGCACCGTTTTCATCTCGTGCCACAATGTTTCGATCGGTGATAGATCAGGACTATTAGACATCCTGCACCGTCCTGCTGAAACACAAAATCTTGGCTTGATGTCAAATATGCTTCCATGACCGGTAAATTGAAGTGTTCCTACTCCTTTGGATGACATTCTGCTCCAGACCATGACGGATGCAGGAAATCTTACCTCTCTTTTGAGACAGTCAGGACGGAACGTCTCATTTTTTGCGAATAACTTGACTTCGACTGTCTCCAACACACTTCGAATCGGGTCTCATCACTCCATTGTATTGCACGCCATTGCTGAGATGTCCAGTCCTCATGTTATTTTGCCCATCTTAATCTACTTTTCTTCTGCCGTGGTGTTAAAAGCGGCTTTTCCTTGGCCTAAAGCAAAATTGACACTTTTACTTTTTCTAGTTTATTTTTTTACTCAAAAAACTTAACCTCGTAAGTGCCAAATTCAATTTTGTGAGTCTCCCTATGACATGTGGATCTCGGAATTTGTCTTCCAACAGCATCACTCCACAGAACACATAACTCAAGGTAACTGACACGCCTGTTTTTCTGGATAATTCTTCTTAATGCTCTTCTATCGGCATTTGTAATCTTGCTTTTTTTCACATGTCTGGGTTTTGTGGCGACTGAACCTGTAGTTTTATATCTCCTAAGTATATTTCTTACACTATACCGCAGCAACTCTAATAAATTAGCATTTTCCGAGTTTGATTTCCCAGAATTGACAAATTTAATAATAAGTGAACGAATTTTGTCATTGTTAATCTTTCTTCTGACCATTTTACAGAACACAACTACATTGAAGGTGTATTAAATGCATTAGTATTAGCAATTAGTATTAGCATTAGTATTAGAAATTGTCGTGGCGTCTGTTTTTCATGACCACCTTTGGATATATTATTAAATATGCCTTGTTAATTAATTTGGGACCTAAAAACAGCATGTAATTTTATTATTTTTTGATGGTGGCCAAAAAAGCAAGATTTCAGTGGGTGGGCCAACTGAAATGGGAAAGGGCTCGTAGGCGGCCAAGCAAATTCACTTCCACGGCCAATCCACCAATGTGGAAAGACGTTTGTCGGGAAAAATGTGCGGGCGCCCCATCCTGCATGAACCACATATTTTCCCTTAAATTAAGTGGCATTTCTTCAAGCAGTTCGTATAAATTTTACTGAAGAAAATTTAAATTGGTTGGAAGCTGAAAAGGCCCAATAAAGAAATTTGAAATTACACCGCACCAAACATTGATCTTAAATTAATGTTGGAAGTCTTTCTTTAACGGCATGGAGGTTTTCAGAATCCCACAAATGATTGTTTCGCCAGTTGAAAACTCCACATCGAGTAAACGTTGCCTAATCTGTGAAGACGATTTTGTTCAAAAAATTAGGATCAGCGCCTTGCTGCTCTTGTAAGAAATTAGCGAAACGTAGACGAGCAGGAGGATCTTCCAGTAACAAATTCTGTACTGGAGAAATGTGGTTTGGGTGAAGCTTCTCTCTGTGCAAAATTCTCCAAATTGAAGAGCTACTTACGCCTGCTGCCGCACTTAAACGACGTACTCACGCCTGGATTTTCGTGCAATCTAACCAAAACCTCATCTTCCTGCTCAGCTGAAATAATCTTCGGAGCGCTATTTTCACCTATTGGGCGGAAAGATCCTCTTTCGCCTAAGCGATTGTACAGATTTATGATTTGGTTGCCTTCGGTGGGGTATCACTCTGAATACCTTCATATCACTATATGAAAAGTCATTGACGCGGCATTTTTTAATACTTTTAATAAATTTATGGAGAAAGTTAATGAAAAAGCTATTGGGTTAACACTGAACACTTTAAAACTAATGTCATATTACTATCGACTGTCTGTTCGTAAAACGTAGCTATGTAGATAATATTTTGTTTCATGCGGAACGGCCTATTAGAACAAGTTTGGAATTTAAACACTATCTATATTAAGTCGTTTTTTCTTGAAAATGGGCTGGAATATCAAAATGAGACAAGAATACATTTGATATTTAAAAAAGGTTGGTCTTTCAGATTTTGGAGCCGATTTGACGTTAGATGTACATGGTAAAAACTTATGGGTCAATTTATCAAAGCAATAGGTTATAAGTAGCGCCCTCTATGGGCAACGTTAAAAATGTTATTGGAATCTTTTTTCCCTTAAGAAAACCATAGGATTGCAAATTTTCAAGTCGACAACCTAAGAAATTTCGTAGTTATGGCAAAAAAATGGAAATAAAATTGTAACTTTCAACACCCTGTATTTCCTAAACCATCAACATTCGGATAAGGCATGTTCGGGATTTCTCATTGTTAATGGAACACCCTGTGTTCATTCACAAGATGAAAACTTTTTTTGCTTCCTCATAATGCATACATATTCACAATCAAAATTTTTAAATTAAATTTGAGATTCTAAGATGTACCACACTGTTTTTTCGCGAAATCAAATGACATTTCCATATTTTGGTATCCATCCCAAAACCCTATCAGCATTCATTAGATATGCAAATTTGTATAACTTTAACCACCAAGGAGTGACATCTTATCAGGTCGATAGTTCCTGCTCTCAAATAACAGACTTGGTATTAGAGTGTACTGTGGTCCTCAGGTTAGTTTTGCGCTCGATCTCTATAGGGCACAGTGTATAACTTAAATTCATTTTATCTGATTCAAGAGGTCACTGGGAACAGTTTTTGTGTCGAAAGTTTTTTAGTTTTTTAATTGAACTAATAATACAACAATTTTATCAAATTGATCGTACTACAACATTAAGACAGACATCCTAGGATTCTTTTGTTTGTATGTAACACTAACTTTCGCACAGTTGTATAATTTTTTGTGAATGTGTTTCCAATATACGTAATGTGCGAAATGCTCATCGTTGTCGCCCTATTAAAAGTTCAGTAATCAATGTAAATATTGTCATACATAACTAAGGTTAGTTCGAGAAGTTTTCAATTTAATTTTTCTACGTAGGTTTTGAGGCCTTTTTTATTAAGACGATTAAAATGCGAGGTTGAGAAGCAGATGCCCAAGAAATATGAACATATAGTGATGTGTCGACTTTCAAAGAGGCAGAGATTCTTATATGATGATTACATGTCACGAGCAAAGTATGTTCATACAAACACCGTTAAACTTACGTTCTGATTTTCATCGTCTTTTGCAGAACGAAAGAAACTTTGGTCAGTGGGAATTTGCTGAGTGTCATCAACGTACTGATGCAGTTGCGGAAAGTGTGCAATCATCCGAACTTGTTTGAGGTGCGACCAACAATTTCTCCATTCCAATGTGATGGCATTTCGTATCATATACCTTCACTAGTATACAATGCATTATGTTACAATCTATGGAAGGTAAGTTGATCTACTTTGTTCGATATTTGTTACATTTTTTCTAAAGTGCGGCATTAAGTGGAAAACAATAAAGAGTAGGAGAGATAGGATGGTAGGACACCTTCTAAGACACGAAGGAATAGTTCGTGACATACTAGAGTCAGAGATAGGAATAAAAAGAGGTAGGGGTAGGCCTAGATTAGACTACTGCTCTCAAATAGTTAGGGATGTAGGATGTTCTACTTTTAGGGAAATGCGTAGGTTAGCTCAGGATAGAAAAGAATGGAGGTACGCGTCCAACCAGTCTTCGGACTGAGAACCTTATGATGATGATGGCATTAAGTGAGATTGTGGGATGACTAGCAAATTGAAATGTACATATGTGTTAAAAAGATAATATTAGGCCATATTTAACACTTTTTTCATAGTGCGTAGCCCATTTTCATTATAGGATTAAGTAGGGCCAAATTGGAACAAGGAAATTTTTTGAAGACTTGAATTTATATTACTGAAAAGGAAAATGTACGCTGGTAAACATTTTACTTATCTTTGCCGATCGCGCCGCCATATTGGAAAAATGGCGCCTAAAAGCAGTTTTTTGACAATATCAAACACACACATCACTACATCGTATAAAACAAAGTCGCTTTCTCTGTCCCTATATCCCTATGTAAAGTTGAAATCATATAACTTGGCGTATGGGTTGACACATGCATGTGAACTAATTTGTTTGGACATTGACAGTACTGTGACACTAATACTAGTTTCCATGATAACATACGAGACACGCAAAGACGTACAAATACATTGTTATCCAACATTATAAATGAGAATGAGTGAAATAAAGAGTTACAATGGAAAATTTGATTATTTCATCTTACGTTAATAATTAGCTGCCATACCAACTAGTTGCGTGCGAGAGAGACATCAAACTAACCTGATGCGTAGATTATTTCAATCATACGCCAACTTATATTATTCAGACTTTATGCTTAAATCTTTAAAACTACGCAACGGATTTTGATGCGGTTTTTTTTAATAGATAGAGTGATTGAAGAGGAAGGTTTATATGTATAATAACATCCATTAAATAGTGGAGAAATACTTTTATTTTTGAGGTTTCTAATGTGATGTCGTAAATAATTACATTTTTTCCGCTTACATTGCAAACGCAGGCTGAACCCTACGAGATTTATCAAAATAATGTACTAAGTATTGTACACATTGAAAAGGTCTACAGAAAACTCCGCGATGGTATATGTCTATCTCTTATGGATATCCCACAATAACATTTTTTTGTCATTTACTTTTTACGACAAATAATGGCTAATTTTCGAAGCGATTTTAACCAATACAGCATTAATCCTTATCCAAATCAAAACTACTGGATCGATTTTAATCATTTTTTCAGTGAGTGACATAGGTTATATATTTTATACCCGTGCGAAGCCGGAGCGGGCCGCTAGTTTATATACAAAATGAAACTAGAGAAAGTTTCCTACAATTTATGTAATGACCTTTTTTTCGTAAAATCAATAGTTTTGGCGTACAAGCGCCGCAAATTGTAGTTCAACACGCGTTTTGGCCAAAAACTCATTTCCACACCACCTTGAGGTAGAGTAAGCGGCGCATTTTTTTATCGTGGCATCCCCAGTAGGCCTAATCCACATGCAATTCGCTATTCCAAAATTTAGCGCATTCTCCTTCGCTTCGCTGTTCTTGATGGACCATGTGTTGCGAGTTCATTGTCTAGTACCGAACGAAACGTCGCAGACTGAAATTTCTTCCACATCATCCGCGAAGGGATTATCAGTTTCATCGCAATCCTCTTCGTTCTCGATTTCATCATACGTTTGCTCTAAAATAGTCTCCGTTTCTTCCTCTTCATCGCTATCTTGTGATGGAACTTGCGAGTTATCACAGGTACCACTACAATTCGTGCATATAACGGAGCACTTTAATCCAGCCTTTCTGCATCCACAGGCTTTCTGACATCTCTTTTTGCATTTGCTAGAAATAAGTTTTAACAAGCTTTCCGGAAAAATTTTGCAATGTATATATTCAACAAAAAGTATCATAGATAAAACAGCCGTAGATCATATTTTATTCTTGCATGCCTTCAGTGTCTGTGATACAACATCAGCATTATTTAATCAAGGAAAAATGAAATTTATTAATGTACTCCGAAAAAATCCAGATTTAAACGAGGAACGCTTCCTTCTTGAATTATACAGTTACAGTAATGTGAAAAATAAGAAAAGTATGTCTTTAAACAACTATAGATATGCATGCTTCACAACATCAGCATATAAAAATAAATTTAATATTGCGTCGCTACCACCAACAGAAGCAGCAGCACGACAACATTCGTTTCGAACCTATCACCAGGTTCAGCAGTGGTATGGGAATGAACAAAATGCAGAGCAATGGGGATGGAAAAGAAACAAGAACGGGCTAATTCCTGTCACCGCACTCGAGCCCCCAGCTCCGAAAAGTTTGTTAAAACTTAGAGATGTCAGAAAGCCTGTGGATGCAGAAAGGCTGGGTTAAAGTGCTCCGTTATATGCACGAATTGTAGTGGTACCTGTGATAACTCGCAACTTCCATCACTAGTGATGAAGAGGAAGAAACGGAGACTATTTTAGAGCAAACGTATGATGAAATCAAGAACGAAGAGGATTGCGATGTAACTGATAATCCCATCGCGGATGATATGGAAGAAATTTCGGTCTGTGACGTTTCGATCGGTACTAAAGACAATGAACTCGCAACTCCTGGTCCATCAAGAACAGCGAAGCGAAGGAGAATGCGCTAAATTTTGGAATAGTGAATTGCATGTGGATTAGGCCTACTGGGGATGCCACGATAAAAAAATGCGCCGCTTACTCTACCTCAAGGTGGTGTGGAAATGAGTTTTTGACTAAAAACGCGTGTTGAACTACAATTTGCGGCGCTCGTACGCCAAAAACTATTGATTTTACGAAAAAAAGGTTATTACATAAATTGTAGGAAATTTTCTCTAGTTTCATTTTGTATATAAATGTTTTTATCGTAAAACGAGTCGGAAAGGAAATATTGTCAAAAAACTGGTTTTAGGCGCCATTTTTTCAATATGGCGGCGCGAGTGGCAAAGATACGAGGTGGCAAAGTTGAAATTCGGAAAGAGCACATCGAAATCTATAAAATTACCCATTTTCAAAACTCTCGGAAAACTTACCAGGTAAAACTACCAAATGACTAGAAGATGATAAATTTTATTTTACTCAAAATTTCGAAAACATATGTTAGAAAATACAATGAGATACTCTATTAAATAAATAAATTAACTAATTTGGAAAAAAATATTTATAAAAGGTGCTCAAAATGACTACCGGTTTGTTCAATGCAGAGATGAATACATCGCAAGAAGTAGAATTGCACCCTTTGTATAATTTCTGGATTATTATTTAAAATTTTTTATTCGTCTTTACAACTCTGCTTCATTGTTAACTGGTGTTGGTTTTCAAAACGCCCCACGGAAATATCCAAGGGCGTTAATGTTGAATTCATGCTTGATAGCATGTGGACTTTCTTCAGCATAAACGTGTTCATTATGCAAGTTAGTTGCCCCCTTTCTAGTAAAGCAGGTTTCATCACTAAAGAGTATTTTCCTGGAGAAGTTATTGTCATGAGCTCGCTGGTCCTTAATGAATTGATAGAAGTTCAGGCGCTGTTCTGTATCGAAATCTAACAGATCCTGTACTAGCCGAATACGATATGGGTACAAAAGCTGTTCTTTCAAGACTCTTTGCACAACTTCTTTTGGCAGACCTACTGCAACGCCAATGTTTCTGGTACTAAGGGATGGTTCTTCCGAAACATGATCTAAAATTTGCTCTTCTACATGAGGTGTCCTTATATAATAATAGTGTCCATAGTCACCTGTGGATGGAGCAAAACGACCAGTTTCCCATAGACGTCTTTCAACTCGAGCAAACATCTTGTGATTCGATAGATGACTATTAGAAAATATTTTTCGCCATATACCCTTACAAAATCCGTACACCACCAACATATCTGTGAGTTCCTCATTGGAATACAGAGCAGCCATAACACTTACAGAACAAAACACTTTAAAAACACAAGAACATTCAACATTGCACTTTTAACTCTAGGCAGACACCTATACTTGGGCCGCCGAACAGACGGAGTGATCACCCTGCAAGAACGTGCTCTAGGCGGGACCACTATCAATTTAGGACAACACTCTAGAGCTAGAGCACGTTCTTGCAGGGTGATCACTCCGTCTGTTTGGCGGCCCAAGTATAGCAATGTCATTAAGAAAGTGCAGCTGCTTTATTTATTAGCGTATTTTAGAGGTGCACTACTGAATCACGTAATAGGAAGAGAAACGAAGAAGAAGGGAGGGAAAATAATTGCATGCTTTGTAGATCTAATGGCAGCATTTGACAGCATACACAGAAAAAAAATTATTCGAGATGTTGGAAAGAAAAATAATATAGGAAAGAACTTGAGAGAAAGAATAAGGGGAATATATAATGGAACAAGAAACAGGGTAAGGGTGGGAGGACGGCTAAGCGAAGTATTTTGGATGGAGAGAGCAGTCAGGCAGGGGTGTCCCCTGAGCCCGTACTTGTTTAACATCTGCCTGTCAGATTTAGAAGAGGTAATGGGAAAGGGACAGGCAGGAGGACTGATACTAGGGAAAAATAAATATCGGACACTAGCATATGCGAATGATGTAGTCCTCTTGGCAAAGGAAGAGAAAGAACTAAAGGAGATGCTGAGAAGAACGGAAAGATATTTGGAGAAGAAAGAACTAGTATTGAACACAGAGAAGACTAAAATTATAAGATTCAGGAAAGGGGGAGGAAGAAGTCGCATAGAGAAGTGGGAGTGGAAGGGGGTAGAGTTGGAGGAGGTAGGCGAGTTTAAATATCTAGGATTCACCTTACAAAAGAATGGGGGCCAAGAGAAGCATGTAAGAAAGGCAACAATAGCAATGAAGCAGGTATGGGGAATAGGAAAGAGGAATTTTGGGGGCATTTGACGCATTGGTGAGCAGCGTAGCCATGTATGGAGCAGAAATTTGGGGGTGGGAAGAGAGAGAGAAGATAGAGGGGATCCAGGAAAAGTATATAAGATGGGCACGGCTTAGATTGGATAACGCCAGGATACATGGTAAGAGATGAAACAAACAGAGAAAAACTAAGAACCAGGGCAGGAAAGAGAGCCATGAAATATGAGGAAAAGTTGAGAGGTGGAGGGGGGGGACGAGTTAGCCAGGCAGTGTTGGGAAGAGGTACAGAAGGGAGGAAGAGAAAAATCGAAATGGGAGGAGAAGCGAGAGAAATTTTATCAGGAGCGAGGTTACGCAGCAGAAGAAGTGGAGAACTTGAGAACAGCAGGATGGAACATGGTGAGAGAGGTAGAGGAGAGAGACAGGCAAATACAAGTGCAGGTTAAAGAAGAGAAGATAAGACAATCAAGATACAACAACAAATAAATGACAAATAACGCTTCAACCAAGCAACCTTGTATAGAGATATGTTCGGTTCAATCAATATATTTTGGCGTCTGGAAACTGGTACCGTGTTGTCCCAACCTTTTAGAGGCACCCTGTTTGTAGCCTTTGACATTGTTGCTTTTATTGTCTTGTAGGTGATGAAGTACTGTTTCCTTAATCATTTAATTTCTGCTTTGGTTGCCCACAATTTTATTCTTCAATTTGAGAAGAAAGGAGATTGGGCTAATAGGACAAAAGGATTTGTCACCTTAATCTCCCGCCAAAACTGAGGTGCATACCCTAATACACAACTTCTTTTTTCAAATAGCACGGCAGGGGGCGATAGATCGGGGCCCTTTTCACAGCAAGATTCAGTCTTTGCCTGGCGATTTGTAGGGCTCCAAGATTTTTACTTCACGTTCCCAATCGGAAAAATCTTTATTGCCCAAGAAGGCTAAATACTGAAACAGAAAAGACGAAATCTTAAGGCAGATCTAATATTTGTCATTTAACCATCATGCAATTTCTTGCTGCTTTTCACCCTTGACTGAATTGATTAATAGATACTTTAGTGTAAAACTTCCTCCAACACAACTTATCATATTATATTTTTTCCTTGCAGAGCATCGATTTATATTCCATGAATTTAAATCTGGCACAGATGGAGTTTAACTTGAGTGCTTATCAGTGCTATAGAACGAGGCAATACCAGACACCCAGAAGACTAATAGTAGAACTAGACGAGAAGTATGAGCCTCCTTATTGTCCGCCGACCAAGTTATCTTTAAGAGTTATTAAAAATAACGAGGAGGTGAAACCGGAGACTCCCTCAGTTAATGCTGCTGATGTTCTCGCCCCAAAAGTTGTGCCAAATTTGAAACTGAAAATACCACCAAATTACGGTATTCAACTTGTGCCGCAAACTATTGGTAAGTGAAATTTTGTAAATTCTTTTAACATATAAAATACACAAATTATTAAAGTTCGTCAGGAAGAGAATTGTTATTTAAAATTAATGTGTTTATAGGTATCCCTGTGGTGAATACGTCGCAGCCCGGTGTAAGTGGTCAGACTCCCACTACGGTGAATGTAGCTTCCGTCCTGAAACCAACGGATAAAATATCTGCTAGTTTCGCTCAGCTGGTGCAAACGTCAACGGGAAAACATATTTTGCTGACTTCGAATCCTAACTTAACAACGAACATTTCTGGTTCGTGTAGTCCGTCCGGTGAGTTTAATTCCAGTTGAGCAGTTGAGAGTGTATGATGAGATGACTGTGTCATGATTTACATTTACATGTTTTAAATCATGTAAAATCACAGGAAGTAGGGTGGGTCAAAAAATACAAAGGTATGGCACGGCACGACTACACATATTTTATTCGTGCTTGCCACTATAGTACTAAACCACAAATTCGATTGAGAGAGTTTTCCCTATTGATAGTATTATTCTACATGTGTGTGACTTAGGCCTGTGCGAAATAATCAGTTAATCGATTGATGATAATCAATTAATTAGTCAATCAAATAATCAATGTTTGCTAATGATTAATTAAATAAGTGATTGGACAAATAATCAATTAATGAGATTTAGCAATTATTTTCCAACAACGTATAATCAATTATCATTATTTAAAGAGCGAACAAGCATCGATTAATCAAATACATATTCGATTAGTTAGTTAATTGATTCATCGAATAATCGGTGTTCGCTGATGATTAATCAATCAATCAAGTAATCAGTGTTTGCTAATGATTAATGAAATTGTTGATTAACCAAATGATCAATATGTCGATTAATCATATAATTGTTTTATTAAATAAGCGATTAGCCAAATAATCGATTAATCAAATACGTCAATTATTTTCCAACAACGTATAATCAATTATGAAATGTTATAGTCACACAGGCCTTGTGGCTATAGCATTTAGATCTGGCTACTTTGTATTTTTTCAGCCCACCCTATTGGGCTTGTTTGATCAGTATGTCGATTAATCATATAATCGATTTGTTAAATAAGTGATTGGTCAAATAATCGATTAATCCGATTTTGCAATTATTTTCCAACAACATATAATCAATATTATCATTATTTAAAGAGCGAGCAAACATCGATTAATCAAATGGTTGATTAGTTGGTTAATTGATTAATCGAATAACCAATGTTCGCTAATGATTAATTAATCAAACAAATAATAAATGTTTGCTCATGATTAATGAAATAATTGATTAACCAAATGATCAATATGTCGATTAATCATATAACCGTTTTATTAAATAAGCGATTGGTCAAATAATCGATTAATCAAATGTGTCGATTATTTTCCAACAATGTAGAATCAATTATGAAATGTTATAGCTACACAGGGCTTGTGGCTATAGCATTTAGATCTGGCTACTTTGTATTTTTTCAGCCCACCCTATTGGGCTTGTTTGATCAGTATGTCGATTAATCATATAATCGATTTGTTAAATAAGTGATTGGTCAAATAATCGATTAATCAGATTTAACAATTATTTTCGAACAACGTATAATCAATTATCATTATTTAAAGAGCGAACAAACATACATCGATTAATCAAATAGTCGATTTGTTGATTAATTGATTAATCGAATAATCAATGTTCGCTAATGATTGATTAATCAATCAAATAATCAATGTTTGCTAATGATTATTGAAATAATTGATTAACCAAATGATCAATATGTCGATTAATCATATAATCGTTCTATTAAGTAAGCGATTAATCAGATATGTCAATTATTTTCCAACAACGTATAATCAATTATGAAATTATAGTCACACAGGCCTTGTGTCTATAGCATTTAGATCTGCCTACTTTGTATTTTTTCTGCCCACCCTTTTGGGCATGTTTGATGTTTTTGTCGTGTTATAATTTTTAATAACTAATTCTTTAATTTATACTTTAACCTTTCTATATCCAATGTGGAAAAACATTTTGTTCTCCATAATTTAATGGAAAGGAGATTATTTTGTGACATATACCAACCACTGTTGCCGTACTTACGCATTGGTGGATGTTTTGTTACGTACAAAGAAAATGCTCTTCGTTGATGTTACCTGTATCTAAAGTTTGGAATAAAATTCATAATTTCTTTTTTATCAATATTTCAATGAAATGCTCGGACACGTCAATTTTTATTTTCAATTTAGAATTTTGTAAGGGATATGTAAAATATACAAGTTGTCCCATTTTCATGTACAGTTGTCAATGTCAATTTTATTAAATAGAACACCCTATACATTTTCATATTTCTGAGTAGTCCATTGAAAGGCAATTTCATATATGTGGCATTTGTTACCTTTTACTTCCATGGCTATCGAGATATTAACACTTGAATTTAGACATTCGTCAAAATTAGAAGCAAAAAAAGCAAAGTATACCTCACACAACCATATGACATCAAAGATTTATGAACGAAAATACGAAATGAAATTCGGAGAATCACGCCTGAAGTTATTAGAAATGTTCTTTACGAATTCGAGTACAGTTTGGCTATAGCTTAGGAAGTTCTTGGAGCTCACACTGAACATTTAATTTAGATTATTTTTGATGTTAATTACTTGCTTGTGTTTTTACTCAACATTGTTTGTTATTTCGTGATAGTTTTGTAAACCTAATTTCCAATCTCGGCAATCTCTAGCTTTTGTAGAAGTTCAGATATCCTAATTCTAATTTTGAGGAATATCTAAACTCAAATGTTAGTATCTTGATAGCCATAGAGGTAAAAGGTAACAAATGCCACATTTATGAAATTGTCTTTCAATGGCCTACTTAGAAACATGAATGTATATAGGGTGTTCCATTTAAGAAAATTGACATTGACAGCGGTACATGAAAATGGAACACCCTATATATTTTATATATTCCTCACAAAATTCTAAATCGAAAATAAAAATTGACGTGTCCGAGCATTTCATTGAAATATTAATAAAAAAGAAATTATGAATTTTATTCCAAACTTTAAGACCTCACTGTATGTAAAACTTCCAATATATTTCAGCCTACTGTCTGGCATAATGCATTATGACTTGTCGATTATGTTATCTGGCAGCCGACTTCTAAATTTGATTTTAAAATTATGCAATGAAAAAATTTTTCGAAATTATACAGTTTCTTTTGGAATTATACGGCTAATCACTTTTTCTATTACAGGGCAAAAGTTGACATTTCTTTCAAAGCAACCTGTATCGACCACTGGTAATGCCGGTCATCAGATCACAAAGGCTTATGTAAAATTTCAGCTCACTTCAGTCCCAGGAACTGCAGCAGCTGCACCCGCTTCAGTAGTAAGTTACTTTTTATTTCGTCTATTTTATTGCGATAGGCGCACATTATTAGAACCAAGTGTACGTTATTGCCTTAGTACATTAGGTGTCGGACTTGTGCGATAAAAATGATCTGTATATATCCGTGAGCCGGTATTTCAAATGGTTTATCGGTATTAGCAGGTTGTACACAATTTCAGTACATTTTTAACAATAGATCTTTTTGGTTTTACTTGGTGCGCTTGCAGATCTGATTGGAACAGTAGCTGGGTGCGAACAGGCACTATTTTAAAGCACGTGTTTGTAATAAAACTTTGAAGTGCTCTATCGATGGTAGGTAGTAACTTTGGGAACTTACACTCGTGTGCAGAACATTCGACCCATTGCTTTTTCCATCGTAATTTTTTTCTATAAAATGTTAGATTTTCGGTATAGTATTCAATATGTTCAGATTGACATTTGGACCAACAACAGATTGATAACTTTTTACTTTTTTGAAGAATAAAGCAAAAGAACGAAGATTCGTCCACATTTAACCATCTTTGTATCTTCAATATTAACCAAGTTGCCTATACTGAAACCTATAAATTGGGACACTGTATTTTTAGTTTTGCCCTATTTCTGATAACAAAATTCCATAAATTTCCTTTTTTTCCTTTCCTTTCTTTTTCTTTTTCCTTTTCAATTTATTTTTTTATTGTCAAATAGACTGGTAAACTTAGCAATAAGTCATCTCTGGTCAAATTGTGAGACAAGTGAATTCTCTTGTTTAAATTTTTGGTAATTACAGTGGAATTGCCATAAGTCGAATCTCAAGGGACACAAAAAAATTTGAGTTAAAGAAACTTCGAGTTTAAGAACATTTTATTAAAATTTCCATACCTTGCATTATTCACATAATAACTCATAACCCATAACGTATAACGTAACTATACACAATATACCCATACAAAATACAGGTTGTTACAATTCTGTAACCAATCAAATCATTGAATGGTACTGGTCCAGTACCACTCATAACCGCCGCATAATTCTGCTAATAATTAGCTCTTGCTAATACTTGCACCAAGCGCGTAAGTATATACAGGGTGTTACAAAAAAGTAGGTCATGCCGTTAACCACAGATTATCTGGCCGAAAATAATGGGGCTTTCCTTATGCCATTTTTCATTTAAACCTCTTTCTTTCAAGATACAGGGTGTTGGAGTTAAAATTTAAAAAGCGATTTTTATTAATAACTCCTTTGTTTTTTATGATATTCCCTTGAAATTTTGTACATCACAATGTTTGTGTAATTTTGGTCAAAAATATCCATACGCGAACGGATGAAAGGGGGGGTCGTAATACCCATTGACCCCCAATTTTTCCCTGCGCACGTCTATGGTTCAAAGGTATTGTTTTTTTATACCAAGTGTTCATTTCTTTAAATTTTTTCGCTCCTGTGAAATTTTGATTTAGGGCTTGGTTTACGAGATATTGCAACTCATTTGACTATGTGTTGTTGATCCACTCGCTGTTTAAATCTCCCAGTTTTTCTTAAGTGACGAATTAAGCTCGAGAAAATGTCCTTGGACGGATATGTCCCTGCATAATGTCTAAGCTTAAGAAAAATGCCCTTTTTTATTAATAATTATTTTGAGAACTTAACGCCTACCTGTCTTTCTTTCCAATGCTAATTTCCATGCAGGAACATGTCCGAATTGGTACCATCCAATGGCATTTTTCTGAAGCTTATGCCCGTTTGCACCGCTCCTACTTAAATCTATGGCTTAACTAAGCGTCGCTTAACCGTAAGCGAAGTTTAGAGAGCCGTTGCGTTGCACCAGTAAGTTAGAACATCCGCTTACTAAAGCTACAGATTTTAGGTTGGCTACGGGAAACGCACTAAAGTGTTCTAGTAATTTTCAATGTTCTGTAGTTGGCAAGGTGGCTAGATTTTCTAACGTCAGATGTCAAATTAAGTGGTTTCCCTTTTATTATTTTAATATTTATTATCATATTTTCGTTGAGCCTGAAGTGTGCACAGCGTGGAGCGTGGTCCAATAATTTATCAGAAATTCTTGTGATGGAAGATTTCGGTCTGCTAATTTTACCGGAGAAGAAAAGGTGTTGTGCTTAAACGTGATAAAAAAATATTGTCGTGTTCTGGAATGTAAGAAAACAGATGCAACAACGTGGAGAGAAAAAGAGGAAGTCTGGTCAAAAATTGAAAAAGAATTCAATGCCTGTTCTTTCAATAAGAGAACGAAAGATTCTTTGAAGAAATTCTACGAAAACCAGAAGAAGATAGCAAGAAAGAAAGCAGCCCAGGAAAAATTCAATAATCTGAAAACTGGTGGTGGACCGAGCGAATTCCATAGTAACAATGATCCAACATTGGAATTAACAATGTCCATTATAAACAAAAAAACTGTGTATGGTCTACGTAATGATTTTGATGGCGATGCAAGCTGTAGCAATACAGATAATAGAAATCGGGATTGCATAGGAAATGAAAATGGAGCTTCAAATTCTGAAAATGAATCAGAACCAGCCGAAGAAATTATTTTTGAAGTTGAAGAAAATAATGTAAGTTGTTTACTTTGTTTGTACATTTATCATAGAAAATGTTTCACTACATATTTTACAGACAAGCACATGGCAACATTATAAACCTGCTGATTTAAAAATGCCAGTGAATGAAAAATTGGAGAAAATTGCACGTTCTGGAAACACGCCAAATACTTGTAGTACTCTCACGCCAAATCGATGGTCAAGTCGCAGGAGACCAGCAAATAGTGCAACTGAAACCGTGGCCAGAAAATTTGAAAATTTAACGGAGACCCGTAATGAAGTTGCACAACTTCAGTTGGAAATTCTCCAGAATGAAAAGATCTTTCAAGAGAAAGAGGAAGAGAGAAAGCGGGAACTCTTTAAAGAAAAACAAGAATTAAATGCCCTGAAGAAGAGGTCATTAAAATTAGAAATTAAAATAAAAGAAGCCCAACTGTTATCAGAAAGTGATTATCAATAAATATTTGTATTGTTTCATGTAATTGGTTTTTAGTAAGCACAATCCTTTTTGTAGAAAACAAAATTATTTATATTACAAATTATTAAAATATGTTTGGATAAATTGTTGGCGTAATAATCGCCCAGTTCCAACATTTTCATTTGGTTCTACATTTATTGCGGGTATTTGCCCTTCATTAATTAATTGTTCTAGAATATGTTGATCAACTTCCTCTGGAACAGGTGGCGGAAACATATCATTCATTTCTATTGCAATATTGTGCAATACTGAAGTTGCCACAATAATTGAAAGGACAGTATCAACCTTTACTCGGCAGCCATATGCCAAAATAGGGAATCTCCTTTTCAGTACTCCAAAACATCTTTCAATTACGTTTCTTGTTCTAATGTGCGATTCATTGTACCGTTGTTCACCAAGGGTCACGGGGTTCAGCAAAGGGGTAAACAAATAACTTTTACATGCATAGCCCCCATCTCCTAAAATATTAATTTTGGGTAAAATTGAGGGCAAAATAAATTAAGTTTTTTATGGTTTACCCAATAATAAACAGTTTCTGTACATATTTCTCTCAAATTCTGCATTTATAGCACTATGGTTAAATATAGTTGAATCGTGTGTAGATCCGGGCCATCGAGCTACTACATTCATTATTTTTAATGATGAGTCGCAAATCATTTGTGTGTTAATCGAAAAATAAGATTTTCGATTTCTAAAAATTTCAGGATCATCTTCACCTTAAAAGAAACCTACATGTTAATTAATGATATGACTTCATAAAAGTAGTGAATTTACCTGGTGATTGAATTTTGACGTGAGAGCAATCTAAAGCCCCAACTACTCTTGGAAATCCAGCAACTTCAAAAAATTTTTGCTGGATGGCTCTAATTTCATTTACATTATTTGGAAATGATAAATGGTTTCTGTACTGTTCCGCAATAGCTTCAGACACCCTTTTCACAATCCGCGATGCAGTCGAAACGTGTATTCCTGCAAAATCAGCGACAGACAGTAGGTGCCCACCAGTGGAATAGAACCGCAAACCCACTAATAATTGATTAATGGGAGATACACAATTATTGCTAAAATAATAATACTCATTCAAAATGTAAGATACATGAAATGATTTGACTAAGTAGGTACATATATTTGATAACACAAACCTACTATACTTGGGCCGCCGAACAGACGGAGTGATCACCCTGCAAGCATGAGCTTTAGGCGGGACCACTATCAATTTAGGACAACCGAACCGCAGTGATGCGCTTTCTTTAGACCCAACGAAGTCGCATCACTCCAATTCGGTCGTCATAAATTACTATTGGCCCCGCTAGAGCACGTTCTTGCAGGGTGATCACTCCGTCTGTTGGGTGGCCCAAGTATATCATTTCATAAATTGAATAGGCGGCATTCTAACAAAATATGCAGTTCGATCTTCTATATGCTAAACATGAAACTAACCTGTCATGGAAATTCCAAACGATGTTCAATCATTCCCAAGAGCCTCAAAACACTTTCCCTAGATAAACGGAATCGAATTCTAAATGCAGATTCATCAAGGGTATCAAAATAATTGTTTCTCCTATAAATCTGCCTGGGTAACCCGTACTGAATAAATTCATAAATTCCCATATCTGCTACATCATCTTCTACTTCAATTAAATCCATTCTTATAAAATCAAAGAAAAAACTATTACTTCGTATGAAATTAGTCAAAAAACAGAAATAATTACGAACACTACTATAATATATAGGTTATGATCAGAGATAAACAAATGTCAAATTCAGACGGGATTAGCTAAGCCACAGTTAAGCCGTAGTCCATTTACGGTTTAATATAAACCTGCTTATGTCATTTTTAAGCTGTACTTAGGGATCTGTGCAACGAGCTTAAGTTTTTAAGTGAAGTTTAACTTTTAAGCGTAACCGGTGCAAACGGGCATTAGACATTATGCAGAAACATAATTGTACCACAATGTACCACAATGTACCACAAATTTCCGTTACAAAAGGCGATTAAGAAGAAAAGGTTAATTGCAATCAGGCCTCTATTGATTAATTTATTATTTATTACATCTTCAGTAAATTTGGTATCCTACTAAATGGTTTTCGTTACTGACATGTGCTTCACTCCTGTGCCTGATGAAGTAGGGTTATTCCACTGTACAGGTTCTGCCATACAGCTCATATACTCCTGAGGTTTACCTTAAAATGTTAGTTTATAATTCACATTACATTACTAATTATGTATTTACCTGTAATTGAAAAATATTCCAGTTTCCAATGAAAAACATAATGCACCTGCATGTTTGCATGCTGCTGACGAACTTGCTCCAGCAGGGCATTCGCAGTTACACTGTGCAATGTTACATTTCCCATTATATCCTTTTTTAGTGAATAACTGTAATTTGTACTCTAAACTTTTTGTTTGCTCTGCACAGCAATTTGCAGTAACAAAATAGACATCACCATTTCTTGATACTTGCAAATATTTCCATGATTTTCTTTTACGCAGCAAAATGATATAATTCTGTAAGTACCCTTATTGTGTATTTAATAAAGAGTTTTATTGCGAGAATTCGCCCCCTTTCTTTACCTTTCAGTGCCTTTCTGTTCAAAAACCATTTATTAATGGCATCACAATTAACAATTTTTGAACCCACATAATCCTGTAATGGTTGGAAAGTTTCACTGGCAGGAAAATTTGGGGGATTTTTCACATAAACACACATTTTTATATACTGTTCTGCCTAATAACTTTGATTTTCAAACCTGTAAACTAAAATGTTAAATTTTCAAAATGTAAACCCTCTTCTACCGACATACTTACCGCCTTTCTAGGACATTCCGTGTACCTACGGTTTTTGCACCGATTAGCGCTAATTCCTTTCTAACCTCAGCAGCAGTTATTTTCTTTGAATTCATTATAAAAATAAATATAACCGCTTTAAAGTGTCTAGGCACTTGACGCAAATGGGAAATCAAATGTTTGTAATAATTGAGGTTACGTTTTATACCCATCGTCGATGCGTTTCCCCCTGGCAGTCTTCAGGTTAACTATGAACTTGACATGGTCTATTCTAGAGCCTTGAGATGCGGGCTACAAAATATGTATGATCTGCCATGTAGGTCAAGGGACTCGCATTTTTATTCGAGTTACGGAAAAATTCGACTAAAGGAAGTTCGACTCATGGGAGTTCCACTGTAATTTAAAATTTTCCATTTCTGAATCAATAAAATTTCTCGATATTCCTGTAAACTATTATTTTTTTGCTCAAAATGTCTCCTCTTCCATATAATACTACCCGAAAAATTATACAGTACAGACTCGATAATCCGGATCAATAAAAACAGGGGCGATTCGGATTATTGAAAAATCCGGATTATTAAATCAATCTATATTTGTTAATAAAAGAACTGAACAAGAGGGATTTTTAATGATTTCATTGTAAAAACATACAAAACAGGTAAAATTAACATAGAAACACTTTTGCATAATTGCTTCTACTACATTAATAAATAAAGTCTGTAATTTTAGTTTGGCTGACCTTCTGCTGACTCAAACAAAATGCTTGATGCCTGAGTATTAACAATTCATTTAGGGGTGCGTTGTTCTTTTCAGCCCAATCTATACATTGTTGAATGCTTAAATCTGTCTAATCGGCTTCTGTGAATTCAGGGCATGGGGTAAGGAGCATTTATACAGTGTTGAAAAATCGTAAAGGTACACTTTCGTTTGCGCCGGTAGATGCGGCACGTACCGGCGGCCGACACGCGCGACGGACACAGTCGCATTTGAACGTGAATGCACCGGCCGGCAGGTGAAACGCACAAACGAGAGCAGTTCTATTTAAATACTAATAGAGAAGTACAACGGGTGTGTCGGCTGCCGGTACACGCCGCGTCTACCGGCGCAAACGAAAGTGTACCTTTAGTCGTAAATTTTGAATTTCATCAAGCAAAGTCGTTAATGTCTAAATGTTCTTGAACTCCAATGCGACGGCTCTTTATAGACGTCGGTATTTCCTTTGCAAAACAAAGAAGCGTCCTCGGCATCCATAAGTTGCAAGGAAGTGTGCGGATTGCCGGCATTTTTATTTTCACCGTTTGATACCCTCGCCGCCACTCGCAGTTGACCAAAATCAACTTGTATCAGTGGAGTAGCCAGAATTAAATCGGAAAAAGAATTTAAAATGTATTTTTGTACAATCAGGTCAAAAATGTGCTAGATTCATACATTTGTACTAGCTGTGGCAACGCTGATTCGGGTTCGCCGCCGAACGCCTGATTTGGCAAGTATTTGGGGATTGGTTAGAAAAACACCTTAGGAGGAGGTGACGCACCCGCAAAGCGTTTAAAATGTACGTTAAGAGGCGCATTCGGATTACCGAAACTGAAATTATCCGGATTACAAAGTATGCAATGCAATCAAGGAACTATCCGGATTACCGAATAATCCGGACTATTAAGGATCCAGATTAATGAGTCTGTACTGTATTTAATTTGGAACATTCACATTTAAATCGAAAATATCCAATTGGTGTTTGTATAAATTGTGTGGTCAGTGACATTTTTTGTTTTCATAAAATTAATGCTTTTACAGTGTTTACAAATAGATCTGTAAATACTCTAGCTTGGCAACCACTACTGTCCGGATGCACATGCATCGAATATTAGGTTTTTTTTGTTATTGGTTCCTTCAGCTCTCTCTTACATTTACGCTGAAAAGATCTATTAAATTCGAATAATTCATAATTTCCTTGAGAGCTACTGAATTTGCAGGGTTTGAATTTTTTTGTAGACCGTACCAACCGTTAATTCCTCATTAAACGTAAAGCAAGAAGATGGCCTAGATATACGCAAAACTGTAGGTACTAAGTTCATAAATCAATTGTATAGTAAACATTCAAATAATTTGGACGTCCGGTGGAATGACGAAGAAAGAAACTACTCAGACTCGGAGGATGTAAGTTAAATGAATAACTCGAATATTTTGATTCGATAGAAATATCTTTGTGTAGGAAAATTGGAAAATAGAAAATTTAAAGTATAGGTTAAAATTAATGGCAGATCTGAATGAGAGAAGGTGCAGTGCAACTCCATTGTATGGGAAAGACTTTCATGACAGCATGAAGGTTTTGGTTCCGAGCAAAAAGCACAGTGCGTGGAGTTCAGGGAGGAATCACACGTTAAACGCATTGTACAATATTAATCAGGACCAAACTTCTGATTGCTTGAGAGACTTGCTGTATACACCTGAGCGAAGAATAGAACAGCTATCGAGTACTTTTGATAGGTAAGACGTGCATGAACAATATTTTATGGTGTAAGCAGACGCATATTCACACATCCACCTCTGTCATAACAATCCGTGAAACCGTTATCACCTAAAACACTAAGGATTTGCAGCTCATATAAAACTACTAATTGTCTTAATGGTCTTAAGTCTTATTTTCACGTACTTTTCGATTTTATTCATTTAATATGCAAAAATAGAATACGAAAATATGATGAAATATCGATTTAGCACGTTATTGCAGCGAAGCTATTGTTCTTTTCAGATTTGTTGTGTATGTACCAGCAGTGCGCGCACCTGAACCTGATTTAAGGATTTGGCATCCAAATCCGAGTACATATTGGTCAGTTCAACGACAAACGGAGAGAATATCCAGCTTTATGTCGAGATTTGCCACTCCTTTGCATCACATTGCTTCGGCTATGATAACACAGTTTCCTGATCCAAGACTAATTCAATGTGATTGTGGTAAGTGTACTGAAGTATACTTTGTACGTATTATCTGCCCCCCTTTCTAGATCCAATGTGGGAAAACTACTTGTCTTCTATAATTTAATAGAAAGGAAATTATATCGTAACAATTACCAACCAAAAATGCTGTGCTTCGCATTTTTGGATGTTTTGGGACGAACAGTTTCTATTTTCATAACTTGTTTTCTGCTTGTTATACATTATGTTTTCTCTTTTAGGAAAACTGCAAACGCTTGATAGATTGTTAAGAAAATTAAAAGTGGGAGGCCATAGAGTACTTATTTTTACCCAGATGACAAAAATGTTGGACGTTCTGGAAGCTTTTCTTAATTATCATGGACATATTTATTTACGTTTAGATGGTAGTACAAAAGTTGACCAAAGACAGGTATGTGATAATCTAAAATTCGGGTAGTATTTAATCGTGCACTGTCGATCAGTTAACAGTTGTATATAATAATTCTGTGTAACTTTTGCAGCAGTGCTAGAAAACGATAGCAAAGGCCAGCATGTTTACAAATCATTCTTGTGTAAACTATCTAGAACCTTGCAACAATTCATTCTTATACCTAAACATTGTAATGTAGATCTGAATGTTACATTATCTTCTAAGATTTTATTTTTTTTTGGTAGGTGTTAATGGAAAGGTTTAATGGAGACACTCGTATCTTCGCCTTTATTTTGTCTACACGCTCTGGCGGGATCGGTGTGAATCTGACCGGAGCGGATACTGTGATATTTTACGATTCTGATTGGAATCCAACCATGGACGCTCAAGCGCAAGACAGGTGCCATCGTATTGGGCAGACTAGAGATGTGAACATTTACAGGTAGGTGCTTATCTATTTAAAATTTCAAATCCCTGTTACCTAGAAAAAAGGTAAAATGAGAGTAAAATAAAAAGGAAATGCAAAAGATTAGGAGAAAAAAACTAATTAACGCAGAATTAGGTCATTTAATAGGGAGGTTCGGAGAAAAATAAGATATCTATTTTTGGCATGAAAATGACAGAAAATTGTTATTGTAATTGATTTACGGCGAATTTTTTTTTCAAAAAAATTTTTTTGCGGCGTAATAAGCGAAAGAAATTAGCTTATCACGCCCACATGCTAGTTCGCTTTGTTATTGGTTTGACGTCAGAGATTCGTAAGGCGCTCCTCCCACTTCTCTTGAAGTGCCCATGAAGCGGTACCTATCTCATAACATACTTATTGGGACTATTTCGAGCGTGAATTTTTAAAGTAAGGTGTCAAGGAAACATAAAACAAAGACAACATAATCGATATAATGATGCAAAAAGGGTACCAAAAGTCCGATTCACATAATTTTCCATATTTATGTAGTAGGTAGGTAAATGTCCCGGTAAATGTGGAAATGGTGTGTGATTCTTGCATCTAACCCCAATTTCATTCAACCTCAAAACAGTAGTGTAAAGGCAGACCGGTAGAAGTAAAACAAAGTCAACAATTTATTAACTGTACATGCCTTTTATAATTCAGTATAAGTAGGTATGTAGATTGTAGATACCTGCTTACTTCTATTTGTAAAATAGCGCAGCCAACGATAAAGACCGGCCATGGCGCGTTATGACATATCGGCGGTCACGTGATCTTAGGAGTTCCAGCATTATATTATTATATTATCTGTTTCAACATAATTTAAATGGATTGACGACATTTTTTCTTCCTATATAAGCAAAAATTAACAAAATATTGTGCTGATGTGATCTTTTATTAATGAAAAACTTAAGTGTAAAAGAATACAAAAATCGCACTAATATCTCTACAAATCAGTTTTTTAATATTGCGAGGGTGGGGAAGATATATTACCTTACTTTTGTAATTTTATATAATTATTCGTGCCAATTTTTTTCTTTAAGTTTATAACTTTTGTGAATTTTTTGGCAAAATTGAAACTTCTTTTTGTAAAACACCAACGTTTCGCCTCCGTTAGGGGGCTTTATCAAGGTTTTATTCAAAATTGTATAAAGTATAAAAAAGTGACATTTTTTTTCTTAATAAAATTTGTAAATAACAGTAACTATGTTAAACTTAATAATAGAAATTATATCTAGCACATTTGATTTTGATAATTATGAATAAGGAAATAAATAATGTACATGAGTTAATTTAGAATCAAGTGGTAGAGAACAAATTACGTTATTATGTCACGGTATATTTGACTTAAATTTTGAATGTCAGATCTGTCATTTAAAGAATTTTTGTCTTTTTGGATGTGTATCATTTCTAAAATAAGTCTAGCTTTTAAATTTCTCTCTTGTTCAAGAATAGTAGTGTTATTAAAATCGAAATTATGTTTAGTATTTTTTATGTGTTTACTGATAGCTGAATTGCTATTTTGGTATGTATGTTGTTTTAACCTAGTCTCGAGATGATTTTTAGTTTGTCCAATGTATGTTTTATTACAGTTATTACAATTAATTTTGTATACGGTGTGAGTTTTCATCAATTTTGGAATGGGGGTTTTCAGATGAGAATATAAAAATTGTAAATTATTATGCTTTTTGTAAGCAATTACAAAATTATGTTTTCTTAATAAGTTACTAATATTGTGTGATATTTCTTTTATATAGGGTAAGGAAATGTAGTTTTTAGATTCTTTTTGGTTCTGATTAATATTGTTGTTATTATAAAATTGATGTAGTCTGTTTTTTATAATTTTGTCAATAAAATATCTTGGGTAGTTATTTTTTATTAAACAATTTATGGCTTTGTCAACTGCAGATTTTCTGAATTGTGGACTAGAAAGTTTGATTGCTCGATCGGCTAAACACATAACAATACTTCTTTTGTGACAAATTGGTTGTTTAGAATTAAAGTAAATGTAACGGCCAGACCAAGTGGGTTTAGTGTGCCATTCTGTTTCTATAGAATTATTAATTTTGTAAAGAGTTAAGTCTAAGAAGTTAATTTGGTTATTTTTTGAAATTTCTATAGTAAACTGTAATTTGGGATGATAGTTATTAAATTGATATAGTATTTCATTTTCTTTGCCATAATTTCGATTTTAATAACACTACTATTCTTGAACAAGAGAGAAATTTAAAAGCTAGACTTATTTTAGAAATGATACACATCCAAAAAGACAAAAATTCTTTAAATGACAGATCTGACATTCAAAATTTAAGTCAAATATACCGTGACATAATAACGTAATTTGTTCTCTACCACTTGATTCTAAATTAACTCATGTACATTATTTATTTCCTTATTCATAATTATCAAAATCAAATGTGCTAGATATAATTTCTATTATTAAGTTTAACATAGTTACTGTTATTTACAAATTTTATTAAGAAAAAAAATGTCACTTTTTTATACTTTATACAATTTTGAATAAAACCTTGATAAAGCCCCCTAACGGAGGCGAAACGTTGGTGTTTTACAAAAAGAAGTTTCAATTTTGCCAAAAAATTCACAAAAGTTATAAACTTACTTTTGTAAATTGACATGTATGCAGTGGATGACTGGATAAACAAAGCATATCGGTGGTGTCCAGAGCCAAAACTCCTAGTTTTCTTGGCCATTTTTTTTGTACCGGCACATTGTTAACCTCGTTGTTAACATTCACAAAAAATGACAGATCTTTCTCAACAACTAGCGATCCTAACAGTGATGGATTGTTGTCCAAAACTTTCATTAGGCACAGGAAGATTTTGTCATCTTCTTGCGTTAAAATGCAATTTCTGTTTATTTTATTATTAGCACAATAAAATTTTGAAATGTCCTCAACATTTGATAAAACCTTTGAATTCCTGTGAGCTTGAAGAGTTTCAAGACTTTCTTTTATTGCGGTTTCCATTTGTTGCTCCTCAACTTCAGCTAATCGAACAGTAGATACAGGTTCTTTACTTAGATATTTGGGGACATTTTCAAAAATTGTAGGTACAGCATTTTCTTTTAATTTAGGTCTTTGTCTTTTAAACTCTTTTAGCTCACCTTTTACAACACACTTATCAAACCAAATGACATGCTTGTCAGAAAAATGCTTGATGCAAACTTGTGGACGTTTTAAAACACTTAAGTCATTAGGAATTTTTCGAAGCCAAATTTCTCGCATTTTTAAATCCACTGATAAATTAAAAGTTGATACATATTCGGGTTCAGTTTTATAATTGGACCGACAACCAACAACACTACACGTTCGCGGCATAGTTTAAGTTAAGTTTAAGCATTAGTTAAGTATACTTTATTATTTACCTACTTATTTAATTATTATTTACTATTTTAATAACCTTTTGCAACTTTTAATTGATCAAATTAGTACCTAAATTAAACTAAAATCACTTGAAAAAGAGCAATGTTTACAAAGCGACGTAAACACACAATACTAAAACCATTGGCTGCGCACGGCGTTTGTTCTAGTTGTGGAACTCCTACGGTCACGTGATATTCAAGCGCCAGGGCCGGTCTTTATCGTTGGCTGCGGTAAAATAGGTACCTACCTATATTCTCTAATACAATACGATACAATACATACCTACTCATTTATGTAGGTATGTATACCTAAGTGATTGACAAGTTATCAAGTCAACAGTTTTATAACGGATTGGAAATTTAAAAAAAAAACGGACAAATACAACTCACGCGAATCAAAAAACTAAGCTACGTAGGTACTAGGTACTTGTTTAACAAAAAGAAACGGCTGCTATATATTCTGGAGCGGTTAATGTAGAAACTCGGAAGAGACTCCTAAAGACGCATGTATGGAGTATGAAATTATACCTATGGGTGCGAAACTTGGACAATGGGAGAAGCGGATTGAAAAAGAGTAGAAGCGTTTGAAATGTGATGCTACAGACGGGTGTTGAAGATACCGTGGATAGACAAGTTAGCAATAAGGAGGAATTAGAAAGAGTTGGGGAAAAGAGAAAAGTATGGAAGACAATAAAGAATAGGGGATAGGATCGTAGGATGGTAGGACACCTTCTGAGACACAAAGGAATAGTTCGCGACATACTAGAGTCAGAGATAGGAATAAAGAGGTAGAGGTTGGAGCAGATTAGACTACTGCTCTCAAATAGTTGGGGATGTAGAATGTTCTACTTTTAAGGAAATGTGTAGGCTAGCTCAGGGAAAGGATGAAGGTACGCGTCTTACCAGTCTTCAAAAGAGAATTTTATGATGACGTACTATTTAATTATTATTGTAAAATAGATAATAAAATTTCCTTTTTTAGTTCAGGGAGGGAACGCTACGGCGATTCAGTATTTGGCTCCGTCATGCTCCTAGCATCCTGTTTCAAATTATGCTAACTGTAACACGTTACCAAGTACCAAGGGGTCCCACAAAACTGTCGATAAATTACATTATGTTCGATTTTATTTAAAGTGGCTGCAATGGGGCAGCCGATAATTTTATAAACTTTTGCAATGATAAACTAACTCGCGAAAATATCGATAATGCTGACCGATTTTCCTTCTGGCTTCAACGAACCACTTTTTCCGTTTTATTGATGTGCTGTACGATGTATTAGTCTGGGTACAAAACAGAAAACGCCAGTTAGAACCAGTTAATAATATTTAACAATTTAACTACACATGCATATGCATAATACTTATCGGACTGCTGCGCGCTGAAGCTGGGACTTGTACGTTATACTAAGTTCTGACGTCACGCGGCCTACTCTCGCTGCAGGGTACGATTTCTAGCCTCGCACCGACGGAAAACTTTGCAACGGCTTCACCGGCGAAGGAATTTTCTTTTAACAAAAATTAACAACATAACTGCCTTCAGTATAATAAACTATCAATTTTAATGAAATTTGAAAATAACAGAAACACAACAAATACGTTTTTTAATATGGGTAAAAAATTGTGGAAGTTTTTTTTAATGGAACTCCTGCTTACTGTCAGTACCGTGAATGTCCTCCTGGAGCCTGAATTACAGCATTTGACGGTTGTGGCGTTGAGTTAATCGAATCTGCTAAGCACATTTGAGAAACTCCTTCAAATTCTTCTTGAAGTGCCAAGCGTTATTCTTGAAGATTGTTTGGCATGGCTGGACGACGACGAATACGCCTCTGAAGCTGATCCCAGAAGAGCTCTATAGGATGAAGGTCCGGGTTTCATGCTAGCCAATCAAACCTACGAATGCCAACTTCGTTCAGATTTTAGTTACTACTCGCGAAGTGTGTAGTCTGGCATTGTCATGCATTAAAATAAAGCCATCTCCAATAAAATGCGAAAATGGGACAACAGCTTCTTGAAGAACATCTTCCACATATCTGTGGACGTTCAAAGCACCATTTTCCACAAATAAGAGGTCAGTATGTGCTTTTGTGGAGACCTGCCACACCATAACAGAATCACTGTTAAAAGGTAACCGTGCAGTCGAAATATCATTCACCTCATCTTTTCCATACCCTTTCTCGACCATCAGGTGATAGCAGACAAAAACGCGACTCATAAGTAAAAAGAACTTCACTCCATTGCTGAGGATTCCACTCTGCATGTAACTGCGCATACTGCAGACGTGGTCTTCGATGCCTAGGTACCAATTGTGATCCTGTGGAAGGCCTTCGAGAAATTAAGCCACTTTCCACAAGTCTCCCCCTAATCGTCCTCTCACTTATTTGAATCTCTTGCACTGTTAGAAGTAGATGTTGAAGTTGAACTGACATTGATTTGCAATCCCTGTGTCTTGAGCACAAGAAAACGATCATCAACGGGCAGTTGTCACCCTTTGTCTTCCAGATCCTGCTCGCCTCTCAAATCCTCCAGTCCAGATAGATACTGATTCCACGCATCCTGAACAGTTGTATGGGCTATTTCCAGTGTTTGAGACACTTACGTTGATTACGACCATCCTCATTCAAAGCATTTGAGAAATGTCCGCAAAAGTTACCGGCATTGTTAGCACTTGAAAACTTGCATTTACATAAGCCTTCTTGTCTTTTATCATACACAAATGATAAGAAATGATGCATAGTCCCCTGCCTTCTGATTTCCACGAACATGTTGATGTTATTGAAATGTGAATTTCGGCTGCTAAAATTAAAATTAGACGTAGGTAGGAGTGGAATAAGCATTTCAAACCTTAAACCCTTTCGGGACGGCGGCGATAAAACAATTGCTGCTGGCTGGACGGCTGTGGACTCCAGTCGCTAGCCGTCTAGCGTGCCAGTGCCGATACAAAAAGGGGGATATCAAACATCATAAAGTTGATGTGCCAAGCAATAAGAAATATATCTAAAGGTGGAATAGTAGTAACTTCATGACTTGGACTCTAGAAAAGAAGTTAATATGGATAAGATAATGAAAGAATTGGGCAGTGATTATAAAACTGAAAAATTAGAGCCAAGGAAGCCAAAAGTAATAATTATGGATGTGGAAGAAAACAAGTACATAGATGAGGATGTTTTATTGAGGAGAATCATATCGCAAAATAACTTGGATTTGGGCAATGCTGGCAGCAGGTATTAAAATTTTGAGGAAGTTAGAAAATAAACGTGTTAGAGAATTGCAAAACATTGTTACTGAAGTAGACAATGGTACGTTTACGCATATGTTAACACGAGGTAAAGTAAGAATCGGATGGAATAGTTGTCGAGCATTTGAACATTTTTCGGTCTTGTGATGTTATATCATCATCATAAGGTTCTCAGTCCGAAGACTGGTTGGACGCGTACCTCCATTCTTTTCTATCCTGAGCTAACCTACGCATTTCCCTAAAAGTAGAACATCCTACATCCCTAACTATTTGAGAGCAGTAGTCTAATCTAGGCCTACCCCTACCTCTTTTTATTCCTATCTCTGACTCTAGTATGTCACGAACTATTCCTTCGTGTCTTAGAAGGTGTCCTACCATCCTATCTCTCCTACTCTTTATTGTTTTCCATACCTTTCGCTTTTCCCCAACTCTTTCTAATACTTCCCTATTTCTAACCTTATCTATCCACGGTATCTTCATCATGCGTCTGTAGCACCACATTTCAAACGCTTCTACTCTTTTTCTATCCGCTTCTATTGTCCAAGTTTCGCACCCGTATAATGCCGTACTCCATACATACGACGTTAAGAGTCTCTTCCTAGTCTCTATATTAACCGTTCTCGAGCATAACAGTTGTTTCTTTTTGTTAAACGCAACTCGGCCCTGCGCCATTCTTTGTTTTATATCTTTAGTGCTCCTACCGTCTTGAGTTATTTTACTTCCTAAGTAGCAGAAATCCGCGACCTCCTCTATCTTCTCATTTCCAATTTGTATTTCCATTTTAGTTCTATTTTCACATCCCCTACATACCAAAATTTTAGTTTTCTTTTTATTGATTTTCATGCCGAAGCCCTGTGTCAAAACTGCTTCCATTTCATTCAGAGCCGCTCCTAATTCTTCTTTGCTAGATGCTAACACTGCTATATCATCCGCAAATCTGAGCATGTTAATAGTTTGGCCCTGTACATTGATCCCTGAGGCTGTTCTTTCCTTAACAATATTAATCGCATCTTCGATATATAAGTTGAAAACTAGAGGTGACAATGCACATCCCTGTCTCACTCCCTTCCGGATATCTACTTCCCTTTGTTCCTGCTCACATTCTATAACTGCCTTTTGCTCTTTGTAGAGATTATGTATTATTCTTCTGTCCCTGTATTTCATCCCTACCTTTCTCAGCACTTCGAACATCTTCCCCCATTTTACGTTGTCGAAGGCTTTTTCTAAATCTACAAATCCTATATAGACGCTCTTTCTCTTTTCTATCGTTTTTTCTATAATTACTCGTAAAGCTAGAATGGCCTCGCGCGTTCCTCTATTTCGTCTAAATCCGAACTGATCTTCTCCTAATATTTCTTCCGCCTTTTTCTCCATCCTTCTTTGCACAATTCTAGTTAAAATTTTTGACGCATGGGAAGTTAAACTGATAGTTCTAAAATTTTCGCATCTATCCGCGCCTTTTCTTTTTGGCAAAGCTACTATGATGTTCCGTTTGTAATCTTCTGGAATCTCGCCTGTCAGGTATATGCGACTAACTAGTTTAAATAAACGATCTATTACCTCTTGACCTGCGCACTTTAAGATTTCTGCCTGCAAGCCATCTATACCTGGTGCTTTATTATTCCTTAAACTTTTTAGTGCTATCTCAAACTCTTCTCTCATTATAGGACTCCCTAGGTTATCCCCCTCTACACTGCTTTCGCTTTCTAATATATCTTGCACTTCCTGTCCCGCATATAAGTTTCCTAAATATTCTTTCCACCTATCTGCCTTCTCCCCACTTCCGATTAGGATATCTCCTGCCTCATTTCTAATGTTTTTGGTACTAGATCCAATTTCTCTAAAATTTCTCCTAATTATTTTATATGCTTCATCAGTCTTTCCTACTTCGAATTTATCTTCCACTTCTTTGCATTTATTATCGATCCATTGCTCTTTCGCTTTCCTACATTCCCGAATAATTTCCCACTTGATCGCCTTATATCTTTGTTTCCCTGTTTCATCTAACCTATTTTTATATTTTCGCCTTTCCTCTATTAGACTCACAATATGTTTTGTTATCCAGGGTTTCCTACTTTCATTCTGTTTATGACCCAAAATATCCCTAGCTGAGGAAACTAAACTATTTTTAATGCAATTCCATTCTGCCTCTATGTCCCTAACAATATTTCCACCCGTGCCCTTTAGTGCTTCGTTTGTCTTTTTCTCGAACTTATTGCGTATATCATCATCTTTTAGTTTCTCTGGGTCAAGATACCTTCTTCCGCTTCTTTTTTTCAAAATCTTAAATTTAAGATTGGCTTTCATAACGACTATGTTGTGATCACTATCTATATCTGCTCCTGGATAACTTCTACAATCCCTAACTTGATTTCTAAATCTTTGCCTAACGAGAATGTAATCTATTTGATATCTCCCTAAGTCTCCTGGCATCTTCCACGTATAGCATCTCCTAACATGATGGTGAAATAGAGTGTTCGCGACCGTTAAGTTATGCTTATCGCAGAACTCTATCAGTCTAACTCCCCTATCGTTCCTATTGCCTAATCCAAAGGGGCCAACTATTCCGCCCTCTCGCCCTGTGCCTACGACTGCATTGAAATCTCCTGTAATTATTAAATTTTCGTGCCCTCTCACAAAATCTAGCACATATTCAATATCACTATAAACTGCCTCTACGGCCTCATCACTGTAGTTAGAAGTGGGCATATATACCTGTATTATTACTGTTTTTACAGGTTTCGAATCTAACCTAACCATAACTACCCTGTCACTTTGCTGTAAGAAATTTTCTACACTCTGTCCTACTTTTTTCCGCATAACAATTCCTACTCCCGAATTTCCTCCTACAGATCCTGTGTGTATTACTCTAAAATCTCCGCTCCAGAAGTCTCCAGCTTCTGGCCATCGCACTTCACTGATACCTACTACGTCTAATGCTAACCTATCCATCTCAATGTTATAAGTGTGGTTTATTTGATCCTGTGGTCACGAACTGTAAGAACAAGGAGGCATATTGGAAATGTGCCGGTGAGCATGTCAGTAAGAGCTGTACAGCAGATGTTAAGTTATTTGTTAATTTAAGTTCGCAAATTAAAAGCTGGGAAAAAAATTTCACACCAAGCATGAATCATACGATGGGGCATGCCTTAAGCTGCATTTACATCAAATTCGAAATCGGATTGCCAGTTGTGCTGGAAACTTTGGAAGTAAAATTGGGTGTCATTTACATTGGAAATTGTAAATGTAATTTCACTGGTGATATTATCTGACAGAACCATTGCTTTCAGCTAAAATTGAAAGTTAAAGGATATAATAGCATACAAACCTCTTCTACTAATTACTTTTTACCGCTTTTTTGCCTATATAATGGAGAATCAGGCCTATTCTATATATTATTGTTAACTAACAACATCGCTTATGAACTACTGCTTCTTTACGACACTTATAACGATTGTTACAAAAACTGTATTCTGTATCTGTCATCGTTAATTTTGTGACAATGCGAAATCATAACGACTTTGAAACAGTAGTAACGTGCGTCTGTCGTCAAGCGTTGAAGTGTAGGATGCTGTGGTGAAAAATTGTTGCCGTGTGAAACTGCTCTTCTATCCTTTTTGGATTTATTTTGTTGTTAATTAAACCAGTAATTTCTTTTAGTTTTGGCTTTTAAGTGAACAAAAAATAAAACAAATGCTTGTTTATGAACTTTATTTACATAAAGTGCGATTCAAAAGCCTCACCTCCATCTTAACTTTTGAATGACGTGACATAGAAAACCCAAATTTGGGGAACTTTCAGGGCAGGTCCGATAGTAGCTAATGCTTTTTCAAAATATTTGACAGGTGAGTTTCCAAAGATGACGATCGGGCGCCGTCTTGGTCTAAGAATTTAAATGGCAGTAGTGGTTAAGTGGGGATTCAATCAAAAACGCTTTTCATTCTGACTACAACAACCCGGTTTCATAATATTCTATGAGCACAATTCAAAATGGCGCCGGATTCAATATTCCAGTTTTTAATTTTCATTTTGAATATTTTAATAGTAACGACGCTATCACGTAAAACCGCTATTGTCGCCGAGTTCAGAATCAAAAGGGCTTTCGAACGAGCCCTCACTTGACGCCTACCGTAATTTAATTATTTATACTAAGGGCCGTCTGACACGAGACTAATTTCAGTACTAAATTTAGTACAATGTCAGCGAGCACAAAGTAAGTTTGAAAATTAGAGTGACAATAGAATTATGTATGACAGGTAAATACTAAAATAAGTTCTGTGTGATTGAAAACAGGAATTATAAAGACAAACATGGGGTATATATTTGACATTTAACTTAATTTGGTTCAATGCGCATGCCAACATGCTTATTTTAGTATTTACCTGCCACACACAATTTTGTTGTCACTCTAAATTTTACACCTACTCTGTGCTCGCTCAAATTGTACTGAATTTAGTGCTAAAATCAGTGTCGTGTCAGACGGCCCTAAGATGGCGCCCGACCGCCTTCTTTCGGGAAACACTTGTCAAATATTTTGAAAATGCACTAGCGCAGTTGCCATGATGGTTTCCCGAACTTGCACGCTCTATATCACACTGTTACTGTTAAAATATGAGATTTTCCTGAAATTACTATACACCTTCATTTTGAATTTAGTTGATAGAATATTACGAAACTTGGTTATCGTATTCAGAATTAAGAGTGCTTTCCATTCAGCCCTCACTTCACCCCTACTGCAATTTAAATTTTTAGACCAAGATGGCGCCCGATCGCTATCTTTGGCGATTCATCTGTGCAAAGGTGCTATCTGAGCTGCCATGAAGGTAAAATTTGGTTTTTCTATGTCTCGCCATTCTGAAGATATAGGGGGAGGGGAGACTTTTGGATCGCACTGTATAAATTTCAAATTTATTTCATGAAATGAAATGAAAATGAACACTCACTTTAACGTCAGGAGGTGTAGCAGTTCTTCGCTGGGGTGCATGCATATAGGTACTCGTAATTAACGATCTCCATAAAAAACATATCTGGCTGATTCTCTAATGTGTCTTTATGTATTGACCTTGAAATATTTCCTCAGGTAGATAAAAGGATCCCGTAATTGCAGCATTAAATAATTATTCGTCCTTCTACAGTTATAAGAGATACGTTTTTGTAGGCTCCTGTCCTAACAAGTATATTTTATTTCTTATAATTGTAATGCATACATGCTTTCTTTCTAGTTCGAATAATAAATCATTTACTACAGCAGCCCAATCCATCTCAAACTCTTTTTTTGGTATAGCAGTTCGCAGAATAGATCTATTTCATGCAACAATGCGAAATGTCACAATAGAAACTGTATGTTTGAAGGAGGTGTTTATGAACGATGGTTATTTAACGATTTTGTTGTTACTCAGTAACATATAATAAATTGTTTACAGAATCGAAATATCGTCTTCTAACAACTCCCAATATTTCAAATTGTTCACAAACAATTAGTCAGTTTTAAGATATGGGATGATAGCTTGGGGGGTGCGTATTCTAATGCAGTAAAGCCATTGGAAATCATGCACAAACATATACTTAAAGTCATCTTGAGAAGGCACAGAGGATATTCAACAACTCTTCTATACAACGAGGCCAAAGTTTTTAGTGTCAGGCAATTGTTTTGTTATGTATGTATTATGCATGTGTTGCAACATAATGTGGGGTTGCTGTATGGACGGGCAACAACTATAGTAACAAGAAATGTTATGAAAAATAATAATAATTCCCCGAAGGAAAACCAGAAAAGGCCAACACTGTTTTGATTATATTGGCCTAAAAACATATAATTTGCTACCAGATGAACTAAGAAACAATTTCAGAAGTACAAAAAAGAAAATAGCAAATTTTCTTCTGCAGAGAAGAAGTGTGTTGGAGGGTTTTTTCAGATAGTTTTTCAATTGGAACCTGACTCATTTGTGAAATTTATACATGCTTCTAAGTTTACAGTGCACCATAGTTTTTGTTAAATTTAAAATTATTTTAGTTTAGTTTTAGTTTAGTTTTTTTATATCAGTATTTATTTATTTTGGTTAGTTTATGGATTTTAAGAGAATGTCCACTCTCAAGTACCGTTAGTACTTATGTGGACAAATCACCAATTTATTGTATTGTTGATCATTTCCACATTTGTAATATTGTGAAAGAAATATATTCTATTCTATTCTAAAACGACTTGTGCGAAACAGCTGTCAACTACGGAATCGCTTGACTTGTTTATATAACGATAATCGTCCAATAACGAGTCGTTACAAGTTATAGAATAGGCCTGATTATCACCTTATAACTGATATATTTTATAGCTGATAGCTGTCACTTCGATATTTTTGTCGCAGTTCGAAATATTGGAAGTTAGCAGACACGCAATTCGAATTTCAACAGGAACCGTGCTAAATTCAAAGTGCTGTTGTAAATACAAGTACATAAATGCATATGTCAAATATTCACTTCGCAATCGGATTTCGAATTGTGCCGATATCGAATTGGATGTAAATGTAACTTTAGTTATGCACACAAAATGAACCTATTAAGGAATAATGCTCAATGTCCATCGTAACAACAAAATAAGGTGGGGGAAGTCAGCCAAGTGTGGTATATGCCAATATTCAGAGTCTGGTGGCTAACACACAAATTGAATGGTTAATTAATGAATATAAACCAGATGAATAAATATTGTTTGTTGTGTTGAAGTGAATTTTATTTTTGATTTATTATATTATAGACAATTTCCCTATCCAAGATGGAAAATGTTACACATTGTATTCCATAATTAAAAAAAGGAATATTGTAGTAGTGTAAAATACAATGATAAATTTCACATTGTTTAGAATTTGATACTGAAATTGACACGGACATTCCTGGTTATGCAAATTAAATTACTCTGAACATTAATATGTTGGTGTTTTTCAGATTGGTAAGTGAGAGAACCATTGAGGAAAACATCCTAAAGAAGGCAAATCAAAAACGTTTGCTTGGTGACCTGGCGATTGAAGGTGGTAACTTTACAACAGCATATTTCAAGAGTGTAAGCAATTGTTGGTTAATCTGGTTTGAAACCATTTTAATGTTTTCACTATTTTGCAGTCCACAATACAGGATTTATTCAACGTCGATAATACTGGCGAGAGCGCCGCAGCACGAATGTCAGAAGTCCTGGAGAGCAACAAAGATCGAGAACAACATAGAAATGCTGGTGAATCTTCAACGTCTGCGGCAGTATCTCCTACGCAGAATGAAGACAAAACTGCAATGGGTGCATTGGAGAATGCTTTGGCAGCTTGTGAGGATGACCAAGACGTGATGGCTGCAAGAACAGCTAAAGCTGAAGCCGTAGCCGATCTTGCCGAATTTGATGAAAATATTCCGCTCGACGATCAGGAAAAAGAAAAGGAACCTGAGATTAGTAAAGCAGAACAGGAAGTAGAAAATTTAGTTAAGCAGGTTAGTATTTATCTATCTTCTCAGTGAAACATGTCCTAAAATATGCGAATATTTTTCTTCTGCAGCTGACACCTGTGGAGAGGTATGCGATGCGCTTTATAGAAGAAACTGATGCGGCATGGTCTGCGGAACAACTGGCAGCGGCTGAACGTGAAATTGAAGAACAAAAGCAAGAGTGGGAACAGAACAGGCTGGCGGCAATGAAGGAAGAACAAGAGCGCAGAGCTCGCGAACTTGAGGAAGAGTCTGAAGTGCTCACCTTCTCGCGTGAGGATGCAACAAATCAGGTCAGCGGTAGTAAAAATAAGAAATTTTCGGGTAAACGTAAGGGTTTAAATAAAAAAACTAATCGCGTAAAATCGGATGTTAAACCAAGTGTAAGGCATTTTACTAGATTGTCGAAAAATATGAATGATTCGCAAACAGATTCTGATACTGATTTACCGAGTAAATATAAACCGAGAGCTCAAGTGCGGAAGAGAATTAAAAAGAATTCTGTAGATGAAGTTAATGTTATTGATGTGGATGACGATTCGCAAACATCAATTAATAGCAGCAACACTGCAAATACAGGAAATACTAGAAGTTATGAGGATAGTGAGTCAATCGATGACAGTGATGATTCGTTTGATGGTTCTGACAGTAACTCTTCGGTGAACTCTGACTGCGAGCCTTTAATAAACAAAACACTTTCCAAGAATCACATTGACCACAACTCTCCCCGTACTAGGTCTCGAGGTACTGTAAAAATTAATTTGTGGACATTGGATGTTAGTCCCATTCTTCCTGGGGTAAAACCCGTCAAAAACATCCCCAACAATTCGTCGAGGAATAGCAGTAGTGAAAAAGAGGTGGATGTTGAGAATGTTAGCAAGGTGTCTAGAAAGAGAAAAAGGATTGTAAATGCCGAAGCAGTTCCTTTCAAAAAACAAGGTAATGTTTTGAAAATTAACAGGTTTAAGAAGGGAGGTGCGAAAAGAAAATTTGCAAAATCGAAAGTGGTCGATGAAGACGAATTGGTTTCAAATGAAGTTAAGATACCATGTGGCGCAGAAAGTTCGCCAAACACAGAAAACTGCACCGAAACAAACCACTTTAATGATACCGCTTCGGAGAATATCACAACTGTTTCTGGTTTAGAAAGCGATCAGTCAAAAATGCAGGAGGCTCTAAGCACTTGCAGAGAAAAAGTATGCAAAGTAGTAATCGAAGATATAATGAGCAACAGTGACATATCGAAGTACATACCAAACAATAAAAGCGCAGACGAGAATAACTTGAACAGTTCTAGCCAGTCAGAGAAAATTGAGGAGAACCATCACGCTGAGAGCTTTAAAACGAACAATATTAGTATAAGTAAAACTAAGGTGAAGAAAAATTCTAACTCTGCTCACAAAGTTTTGAATTCCACGATGAAATCGGAAACTAAACGAAAACGCTTAAATAAAAACTTGCCCGTGACAAATTCCGATACTTTCCTTGATAATTGGGTAACTAAATCCCCGTCCTCGGCAAAGAATTCTAAAGCTGCGGAAACGAATAGTCTCGATGGTGATAAACACTTAGAATCTAATAACGATGAATCTTTAAAACGGACTAGTAACGATATAGGTGTACATAAAGATGCCGCTACGTGAACGGTAAATAGGACGTTGCGAAGCGCAATTATTTTTTCATTTTGTAAATATTGTCTAGGATAGTTTTTTTACGGATCGATTTTTATTGCGAATAATTGTAAATTATGATGTGTGAATGTACGTGTGATCATCTCTTCCAGTTAACATACGTATTTTCGTTTTTCTATAGCCGACTATGTTTATTGCTACTCACATACTTTTTATTTTCGAGTTATAAGCGTTGCTTTAATCGCAAAGAAAATCTTTACAAGAGGTGTTACGTAGACAAAATACGTTTATTGATATTTCGCCTTGTGCACGGTGTATACTATCCATGCTGATCACGATCAGCGGCTAAAATTGAAAGGTAGCAATATTTTTTATGGACTTTCCTTGGCCACTTTTGTTGAGATTTTTTTTCCTTGATGAACAGTTTCCGAACAGCGTAACACCTGGTATAACGGCACGACAAAAGCAGAACGACAAAAAAAAACTGAACCACCAAGAAATATGTTGAAAGACAGTTTGCGAATGATAGAAGAGTGAAAATGCTGCTAAAATAACAACTTGCACGATAGAATGACTACTTGCACAACAGAATAAAAATGA
Organism: Xestobium rufovillosum; assembly: GCA_963966045.1. Lineage (NCBI taxonomy): Eukaryota > Metazoa > Arthropoda > Insecta > Coleoptera > Ptinidae > Xestobium > Xestobium rufovillosum. The sequence continues at coordinate 13,986,311 of OZ014500.1, forward strand.
AAAATGATTTTTCGCGCAAAATAATATTTTGTCGTGGGTAATATTGTGATGTCGTCCAAAATCGATATTCTGCCAGATTAATTCGTTAATGTGACTTCTGTTATTTACTGTTGGTAGATTTTATTAGTCTATCGTGCATTGAATTATTCTGTCGAGGAAAATAGTTGCTTTTTCATCAGTATTTTGTGCTTTTCTGTCGGTAGTTGCGTTTCTTCTGTCGTGTTGAAAAATGCCACCCATTTTTGAGCATTATTCTAGCACTAATATATCCTCAAGAATCGTTCCTTCACATAGTTTTAGTGGTTAACGACAATTCTGGCCAAAGCCCTGCAAATTGTGTTAAAAGCATGAAACTTGGTGGGCAGCTTAAATAGGTCAAATTAAGAGATTTTGCCCGAAGTACCCTAAAAAATACCCCTAAGGAGCAGCTCAGGGGCGCAATATATTCCAAGGGGCTTGAATTTCAAAAATAATTAAATAATAACCAATGTGGGCAAGTAAAAAGTCATTTTATATTGATTTGATATCGCTGAAGTCAATTTAAACAATATTTTTTTTATAACTATAAAATTTTTCAAATGGCGGCCAATTTTAATTCAAAATTTTGTTAAATTAAAAAATTGTAAAATATATAACATTTTCATTTGAATTGCAATCTCTTAACCTGTTCTAATGATATTTTTTGGTATCCCCAAAAATTTCAAAAAGGTTGCCATTTTAGAAAGTAAAATTCATTTACAGTATACCTTGTTGGATATCGATGGACGAACTGAGGGTATTATAGACATTTATTATTTATTTCTCTTCTTATTTAACATGTCAACAATTTGTTTTTGAAGATAATTATATACAGTGAAATCTCTCTTCAGCGGACACTTACGGGACCGACAAAAAGTGTTCGTTAATCGGAGGCGTCCGCTTATGAGAAAAACTACAGAAAGAATAAAAATCAAATAGGCACATCTGATATACATATGTATTCACATAATGTATTACATGTTTATATAAAAAAAGGGAATATCCCTAAGTAAACATATTTAGGATGCTTTAGAAGTAAAGTAGTCCAAAATACTTTTTTGGCGGACACGGCTGGTCATCAAATGGCCCAGAAGATGTACTTCTAAGGAATACAACATTTCCAAGGCTTGGACATCACTTTGTTCCTTAGCGAATGTTTTTATCTGTCTCGTCATGTCTAGTGCTTGCTGATAAGTGCTGATGTTGCCCTCGCTGCTTTCTGTTACCTCCATATTATCATCTGAATCATCAGACACCTCTATGAGATCTGAAACTCTGTGTACATCTGCCAAATTCTCTGGCAAGGCAATGTCAGTGTCCTCTGTTAATATGTCACTGTTAAGAGTGAGAAAGTCTTGAACATTGGCGTTCTCTATACCCAATTCATTTGAGTTTTTCCACATTTGAGCCAAAACTGATAAGGACAATAATTCGTCTTCCGCTTCAAATTCATCTGTGGGGGAGTCATTTTCAGCAGAGCCTTGCATAAATCCAGCTTTAACAAAGCAGTTACGAACAGTATCATTGGTAACTCTGTCCCAAGCACTCTTTACAAAATAAATGGCATCCAATAAATTTAACCGTTTCACAAGATCATAAGCTGAACCAGCAGTATCAATTTTCAGCAGGATGTCTTTGATGATAATTGCGCGGTAGTGCGTTTTAAAGCTGATCTAACGGTTGGCATGCTGATGTACAATTTGGCGGAAGAAAAATTAATTGTATGTTCTTTAGATTAATATCTTTTGGGTGTGAGCAGGCGTTATCCAAAAACAAAACGACTTTTCTCGTCTCAGTTATCATCTTTGTGTCAAAATTTTGCAACCATTCACTCATTATCTCGCATGTCATCCACGCTTTCCTATTAGATTTCCAAGTGACAAGTAATCTTCCCAAACTTATGTTCCTAAGGGCTCGTGGTTTTGCTGCCTTTCCTATTACCACCAGTTTTTCTTTGTCACAATGTAAAATTATTAACCTCTCTTTAGCTAGCTTCCCCCCAATGCACCTTTCACGTTTTAATGCTAAGGTTTTATTCGGTAATGCGCGAAAAAATAACCCCGTCTCATCGGCATTGTAAACATCTCTCCGAGAATAATTTTTAAGAATGGACGGGAGTTTGCTCAAAAAACTGGATACGTCTTCTGGATTTACGCTAGCTGCTTCCCCAGATATAGCTTTAAAGCTAATGTTGTGACGATGGCAAAATTTTTCAAGCCAACCTGATGAAGCACTAAAGCCTTCATATCCTAACGTTTCTGCAATCTGTTTAGCCTTGTTTCTTAGCAATGGACCTTAAAAATTTAATACGTAACAACAGAGTGATGATAAGGTACGCTTTCGTTTACGCCGGTAGACGCGACGGGTAACGGCGGCCGACACGCACGTCGGGCACCGTCGCATTTGAACGTGAACACATTGGCCGGCACAAACAAAAGCAATTCTATTTAAATACTATTGGAGAAGTATAACGCGTGTGTCGGCGGCCGTCGGTACACGCTGCGTGTACCGGCGTACCTTTTAGGTCAAGTAAAATATTTTTATTTCCTACCTGACAACGGAATTCCCTTGTTCCTGACTGCCGTGAACCATCCGTAACAACGTCTGTCGATCTCTCGTCCTTCTGTTTTGAATGAACTCCTCTTTTCGTTGATATTTGCATCAGAGTGCCACTTTTGCAAGAGCAACTCCTTGTTCTTTACAATTTCCACTGCTTGAGTTTTACTGATTTGAAACCTCTTAGACAGGGCACGGACACTTAACTTCTCTTTATTGTATACCTCAACAACGCCAACCTTTTGCTGCAACGTCAAAACTTTCCGTTTTGTTGCCATTTTTACGAACACACACGTTTTAAGCACTGTAGAGACACATTTGCTGCCGGGAAATCCCCGAATTCGTTGTGGCGCACACCGCCGCGCAGATGTCTAAAGTGCCGCTGTCCATTGAAAAGAGACTTTTGTTTCACTCAAGTGCTGTTTAGTCTTGTCCGCGTCCGTCCAAGGGAGAGTCCGTTGAGTAGAGAACAAAATACATGCTTCTCTTATGGAACAAGAATGGGACTATACAAAAATGTCCGTTAGAGGGAGGCGTCCGCTAAAGAGGGGTGTCCGCTATAAGAGATTTCACTGTACATACAGGATGTGTCACGACGAGTTCCTATTAGACGTTCGTGGAGAAGCGCTCACAATAGAATTCCGAAAATTTGTAATATCACGTTTTCAAATATTCTCTATTCAATGAAAATAATGGCAACTTAATCCAACTTCCGCTTATACCGGAAGTGGCACCTAACTTCCTTATTTTAAATAGAACTATCTATTTTTTTACACTTTCGGGTTCTCCATAAAATTTTAGATGGACTTTATGTAACATAAATAACCTCTAAATGTCAAAATTTCCAAGATATACGCGAGTTTTCAAATTTGTTTGCAGTTGCACTGTACTCTTTGGCGTCTGCGGCAAAAGAAACAAATTCAAATCGAAACAATTGCCGGCGGTAGCATTAATGACAAAGGTCTAAATTAAAGTTCAGTGTACTCAAAGTTTGAAAATACTGCGCACAGTGATTAGGATGCGGCATTAAATTGAGAAATCAAATTATTGCCAGAACTCAACAAAATTTAATTTTATTCTACGGAAAATTTTAGTTGGAGTTGATATAAATCCAAAAAGTGCATAAAAAAGGGGGCATTCCATTTAATTTTGTTGACTTCTGGAAATAATTTGATTTCTCAGTTTAATGTCACGTCCTAATCACTGCGCAGTATTTTCAAACTTTGAGTACACTGAACTTTAATTTAGGCCTTTGTCATTAATGCTACCGCCGGCAATTGTTTCGATTTGAATTTGTTTCTTTTGCCACAGATGCCAAAGAGTACCCTGCAACTGTAAAAAAATTGAAAACTCGCGTATACCTTGGAAATTTGGCCGCCATTTGGAAAATTTTATAGTTATAAAAAAATATGGTTTAAATTGACTTCAGCAATATCAAATCAATATAAAATGGCTTATTACTTGCCCACATTGGTTATTATTTAATTATTTTTGAAATTCAAGTCCCTTGGAATATATTCCGCCCCTGAGCTGCTCCTTAGGGGTATTTTTTAGGGTTCTTCGGGCAGAATCTTTTAATTTGACCTATTTAAGCTGCCCACCAAGTTTCATGCTTTTAACACAATTTGCAGGGTTTTTTTTGTTAACTGGTAGGACTAGCAGGGGTTCTCGACTTTTTCGACAACCGTAGTTTATGAAATGAACGATTTGTCTGCTTTAAATATGTTTGGATCAGACCAGGGGTCGTGTAAAACTGTTTTTTGATGCCGTATTTAATGATTGAAATTCGCTTTAAGAATGGACAGTATGCACCGCAAAGGTGGCGATCTATCCCGATCTTACTGATCAGCAAGGGAACATTTAAAATGAAAGTAAATTGCATGCAAATTAAACTTGGAAAATAAAATTACTTACGTTGTATTAAAGTAATAGTTTTATAATGTGCTGCTTTGAACAGTGTTTTTTTTTCCATATTTGGAATGAAAGTTTAATTTCAGTTTTTCTTTTTATCTTTGATGTTTTCAAGAAATGGCTGTGAAAATTTTTGTATCACGTTCTTTTTGAATGTCCTTTATTCATTTTGTTATACATACAGTGTGTCCTGTTAGTAGGGGTTTTCTTTCTTCCTCATCTTTATAAGACTTCATACTAAAAAAACTTTTTTTTATTGACATCTCATGCTTTTTTTAATGAGATGTAATTGAATGTTTTTTTTCATTTATACATTTATTATTTTTTTTTTTAATGAATCGACTTGTATTGATCGCATTAAATGGATTCCCTAAACCCTAAACGATTCTAGCGGTTTATGTCTAAATTGTGAAATTTTTTAAGTAACCAGCATTTTTAGATGTTTATGATTGTTTTTGAAAATTAAATATCTTGGAGATTGATTAAAGCTATTCAAGTGATATTTGGCAAGACGAAAACAGTAACCTGGAGCAAGTGTAGTTGCAATGAAAAACTTAAAGTAGTATGACCAACTTGGAAAATTTCTAAACTGCCTAACTTTCTTTATTCAAATGAAAACGCATAATTTTTATGCCATAGTTATTTTTTTCTTTATTTGCATTTTAATTATATATAAACTTCCTCATCTCTAAAATTGATAATCATTAATCATAAAGATTTATATGACTATTAATTTTAGAAGCAGGAAAATTTATTTGTAGTCGAAAGAAATATTTTGGGGTTTTGAAGTTTTGTAAATTGACCACGTGGTTTCTAATATCCTGTATAAAATTTTAGGGTTTCTACTGCCGTGCGATATAGCTTTCATCTAAGAATATCACTGCTACAGCTTTATTCAAACTTAAGATAATCAGTTTTCAAAACTCCTCTATTAAAAGAAAACTCCTGCTTGGTAATCACATTATATATCTCTGTCTTGTGCTGTAAGCTCTGTCTCTAACAATCGAAATCTTTTTGGAAGATGTGAGTATACATTTTGGCATTTTGGGGGTTGAATATGTCCCCAACTTTTAAAATTTTTCTCGTCCGACAAGAAAATTTGTTAACGTGGGTAAAGCTCCTTTAAGTGTTCAGAAGTTCTGGTGGGAATCTTCATTCTTCTTGCCATAATTTCTTGTTTCGAAAGAGGATTGCGGGAAATTCTGTCTACTACAGCCTCAATGACTTCTGGAATCTTGAACAGTCATGGACAACCACTAGGTCTGTTATTGACAGAATATAGTTCGGTGTACCTCTTGCTGCAATGACCAATTATAAAATTCCTGAAGCTCCGATGTTTTTAAACGTATTTTTAAGGAATAGAGTTTATGGCACAATAATTATATAAAAATAACGTTAAATATAAATGACTGGTCATGTATGTGTCCATCATGTTAAGGGGTGCAATTTCTACAATTAGTACATTCCTGGAAGTGGTCATTCACATAAATAAGTGTTTCTGTTCCGCTCTTGAGGAACAGCCTTGATCTCAGTAACACCTTTGTAAAGATGTTACGACCTTTTTACATTTTTGATTGATTTTTAATAACATGAAGCGCTTTCATAATTTTGTTTATAAATAATTGGAAGAGTGTTAATTTTTGTTGCCCGATTTAAAATAATTGAAGTGTTTTCAGTTCGCCCTCGCACCGCAAGGGTGTTGCATGATTATTTTACATTGGGCTTTGCTGTTACGTAATCTCTTGATAATTGTCTACTTACTTTAAGAAAATCCTGTATATAAAAGTTAGATAAAATAAAGAAGTTCTCTTGCAAAGTGTGTCTGTTTGTTTAATTGCGGGGTGGACGTGGGTTTTGGTGCCTTCTTGCTCCGGCGTCCGCAGCGGGCACCAAAACACTGCCCCGCCGGACATGAGCAAGGGGGCTTCTTTATGACCTACGACCCACCCCCATCACCTGCTTCCTTGATAACAACCTGGTTCTTAAAAATCTGCGTCGCAAAATTAAAGAAAGCTTGATTTTAAATTTAAACGAGTAAAATATTGAACTAGTTTTGCCAAGGCTAGTCACTTAAAATATTACAAGATTTTTTATTGATAAATTAGTAATGCAATTTTTATTTATCTGGAACAGTCCAAGTATTTTAATTTCTGAAGATTTTGTTTGGAAAATATAAACTCAAAATTTGGTAGGATAATTTGTAGATTCACAAGAATGCATTCAGCGTAAAAGCTCTACAGGGTGTGTTATAAGATTACAGTGCAGTGCAGTTGCCGATTCCTGAACTTAAAAATCTGAAGAATAAGCTAAATACACAGAAGTAACAGCTGCTAATCACGAATATACAGGGTGTTTAGTCTCAAAAATTATTTTCTGTAGTAATACAATAAGTGGTCTGGAATTGCCGGAAGCTGTTGCTTAGTAACCACGACGGACAATTTGACAGTTAAAAGATCACGAGCGCTTTGCGCAAGTGGTCTTCTGTCAAATAGGGTACTTGCATGAATTTGGGAAAGTGTAAAAATATAATCTAGGGGACCTATTTCAAACACATTTGCATTCAGGGGACGTACAGGAAGGTCGTTTTCCCAAGGTTGTGGGTCACCCTGTATATGTATTTGTAAATCCATATAATCGAATTTATTGGACAAAAGATGATTTGCAATCCAGAAACTATTGGACATAGAAAACAAGTTAATGCATTATTATACAGTTATAACGTAAATTATATAGTATGTATACAGGGTATCCCACGACGACCTTACACGATCTGTATCTAGAAAAGTATATATAGTAGAATTACACAAATTTGCACAAATAGGTAATCGAGGATGCTCAATTCGACTAAAATATTTTTTACTTTCTGCGACTTCCGGTTATACCGGAAATAGACACCAACTTCCTTATTTTAAATGGAATGCCCACATTTTTATTACGGATTTAGATTTTTGGTCGAATTTTAAGGTCACCTTATGCAAAACATCATATGTGTAAAGTGCACTCTTTTGGAGATATTAGACGTTAAAAATCGTCATTTTTTAAATTTTAATCAATTATAACTTGGAAACGGTACGAGATAAAGAAAAATGATTTACATGTCCCTATCCTAGTTTTTAATTCTCTATCTAATGGGCCTGGAAAATACTGCTTCCCGATTGGCAACTTTTTGTCATTTTTTGACCAATCAGGAGGCAGTATTTTCCACACTCAATAGATCGAGAATTAAAAGCTAGGATAGGGACATGTAAGTCATTTTTCTTTATCTCGTGCCGTTTCCAAGCTATAATTAATGAAATTTGAAAAATGACTATTTTTAGCGTCTAATAACTCGAAGAGGGTGCACTTTACACATATGATGTTTTGAATCAGGTGACCTTAAAATTTGACCAAAAATCTAAATCCGTAATAAAAATGTGGGCATTCCATTTAAAATAAGGAAGTTGGCGTCTATTTCCGGTATAACCGGAAGTCACAGAAAGTCAAAAATATTTTAGTCGAATTGAGCATCCTCGATTACCTATCTGTGCAAATTTGTGTAACTACTAAACCTACTTTTCAATATACAGATCGTGTAAGGTCGTCGTGGGATACCCTGTATAGGTATGTATGAAATACATAAAAAATGAAGAAATCTTAAAAGCAAAGGAAAAATATATAGTGCAGATGCAGCAATTTATGTCTGGATAACCAATTGTCCAGATAGCCAGCATTCCGCTGTACCACTGTTTGGTAATGAGGTACACGTATCAGCTGTGGACTTCATATGACCTCCCGAGTAGAAAACAAGCGATTTAAAAACTGGGAACTGAAACTAAACTTTTCTTTAGCTTCTTTTCAAAATGATGTCAATTTATCGAGTAAAATGTTTACAATTTTGCCGTATCGTGCAGTCTTAGACTTTGTCAGTTGTTTTCATTTCATCCTCAAGATGGCAGTTGATGAAAAGTTGTTTTTAGATGTTCTGGTCGTGGTCTTTATGGAAGACTATCATTCGATCTACAAGGTGTTTTTGAACTAAGCAGAAATGCTGCCGGTGAATCTAGAGGTCAAAATAGGATGATTGAACCAAACATACCTTTAACCAAAGTTGTACCTTTACGGAGTTATAGCTTCTTAAACGTTATAAGATGACATATTCATTTATAAATCCAACATTCTTTGACACACAATGTTCATACTTGGTACACACACTCGTGTATTGATGGCACATATTTTATTTTAATATTGTCTAAATTTGTCCATAGGGGGCGCAGCAATCGATGATTGTCTAACATTTTTTCTCTATAATTTTTGGTATCGTATTCCGTGTATATTCATTTACCATATATGGATATATCGGATATAGTAGTTAAAATCTTTGACAAGACAAATTAAGCAAATCATTATTCTCTGTTTGATCATTCAGTAACAAATTACAATTTATTAATTTCCACAAATTCCTAATTGTTAAATTTTTTACTTTTATTTTCTATATGTTATTTTGAATATGAACAATGTAATATTTAAGGGTGCGGAATTTGAGCACTAAAAACGGGACATGTTGACACATTTTTATTCCAACACCATTCTGAAATTAAAGTAGATAGGGCGTTAAATAAAAAAAAAAGATTTATCTATAAAAGATCAGCTTAGGTACTCGCACTAATTTTTTAGTAATATTTTTCGTTCGCCTTAAATAAATCTCCCTCAAATTACTGAAAATTCGCCATAAAACCGTCATAAACTCGACACCTTTTTTACCATTTGTACACATATTTATCGTAATTAGAAAGTAGGGTTGTCTAAGTTAATTATTCCTTATTCATTCATTCATAATCCTCCCAGATTTATTCGGTTGCCGCTAAAGCAAAAAACTTTGAAAATTCCAAGCTGTTGAGGTTCTGTCTGAAGAGTTTGCTGCTGTGATAAAAACCAATTATAATAGATTGTGACTAAATCCTAATCATACTTTTGAGCGATAGGTGACAGCACTTTATAGACTAACAGCTGACATTTCGCAGCCTAAATCATTGCTCACGTGCTATCGATGTATAAGTGTATGTTGTACGAAAGTTGGGTGTCAAAGCATTATTTAGGATTTAGAAACAGAAATGTTGTCTTCTCCGAAACTTACGAGGCTTCGCAAAGGTGCAACTTTAGATATAGGTAAGTTTGGTTCATAGAATTATTTTGACTTCTAGATTCACTGGTAGCATGTTTTTTATGCTAGCTCATTCATGAAAATCCTGTATAGGAGACCCACACGTTCCAATCGTTAAGGCGTTACCTCATAATTATCCTTCCCAATAAGGAATATAACTATATAATACTGAAAAAAGTACTGTTTATCTGGTTCCACTCCAGTGACGTCTTGAAGATGACTGGCAGCTACATCGGGAGACAGCATCTGCAGTGATCGCGGTTCCAGAATGTGCAAGGTTCTAGAAAAATATGAATAAACAAAACAAATGAAGATATAAACAACAGAAAAAATCCCTAAAAGATTAAAGATTAGGGAAAAATATATACTTGCTGTTAGTTTTACCTCCGATAGGCAGGAACTAAAAAGACACTATGAGAGTTAACTGCAGTCATGGTGCGGCTCATTAAACAAAGAGATACAAAAAGGTAAAAAGGAAGCAGAAAAAGAATTTAAAAATAGACATAAGTAAAAGAATGGGTAAGATAGAGAAGCTGTAGAATAATTCTGCTCACCGTCTTCATATGGCAAAAGGGGAGCATCAGAGTGTAACAGTACTCCAAATCTACAAGCAAATTTTAAAAATATTTTTGATTTTTTGAAGTATCTGACGAAAACAAAAAGTTGTAATTTTTTTTCTTTTACTGAAATTTTTTATTATTCATTTTACCTTGTTGGAACTTAAACATTGTTAAAGCACTTTTTGAAGACACGTTTAATGGTCTTATCAGTATTTTCCCTCTTCTAATTTCGAGGATTCGACTGCTAACTGGTGTTTTTCTTATGAATGTCAATAGTTTGTTCGCATTTTTGAATACCTAGCACTTTTTATTACCTGTTCAGTGATATATTATTATAACCTGCCAAAATTTTCAATTTTTCAAAAATTATATAAGACTAAAGAGCAGAGCAAAAATGTCTTTTTTTTAAACAAAAGAACGTTGTGGTGCATTAATAATTGCCCCGTTCTCTTGTATGAAAATAAATTGTTCTCCATTTGTTTGCTTTTTTTTAATTGAAAAATTACAAATGTTGACTCGTGACTATCTGGGCTTATTTATGATGCAAAAAGTCAGTAAAAGAAAAATCTGTTGGTAGAAAATACCTATGTCACATGATGCTCCCGCTTAAGATAAGTTTGTGGTTCTCTGGCACCCACTTGCGACTTGTAATGTATCTGGCAATGATATTGGCATTCGCCAGGATGCAAAGAGTCAGTAAAATAATAATCTGTTGGTAGAAAATATGTTTAATTTAACAGTTAACTTTAAAATGGCGCCATCTGCATTACGACTCAAATGCAAGTTTGTTATAGCCATATTCTTGTTCCTCGTGTTTCATATACATTAAGATCAATAACTTCTAGCATAGTATACAGCAATAATTTATCATTGTGGCTCCCTAACTATTTGACCTATTGGGAGTGCTTTTGTGAAAAACTTTAAGAAGTAAGAGTGATTTTCTGTTACTAAATTACTAAATTTATAAAAATACTAGAGGCATGAATTCGATTTTTGGAAATAAGCTTCGAAGTGGTTCTCACTTCTATCAATAATTTATAGAATCTTCTTGGGAATGCCAAGGATTAAATTGAACCCATTCATAAAGCAGGAATTTCCTAAAAAGCTTGCGGAAACTGATACAGGAAATATATCGGGCAATTGACTTGATCTATTTTAATTTGTTGTTTTAAGGAGCAATTGGCTCACTATAATTATATTAGTGATGTAAAATAGCATGCTATTTATTTTTGGATGGTATTTATGGGATATATATGATAATCACTACATCGTATAAAACAAAGTCGCTTTCTCTGTCCCTATATCCCTATGTATGCTTAAATCTTTAAAACTACGCAACGGATTTTGATGCGGTTTTTTTAATAGATAGAGTGATTGAAGAGGAAGGTTTATATGTATAATAACATCCATTAAATAGTGGAGAAATACTTTTATTTTTGAGGTTTCTAATATGATGTCGTAAATAATTACATTTTTTCCGCTTACATTGCAAACGGAGGCTGAACCCTACGAGATTTATCAAAATAATGTACTAAGTATTGTACACATTGAAAAGGTCTACAGAAAACTCCGCGATGGTATATGTCTATCTCTTATGGATATCCCACAATAACATTTTTTTGTCATTTACTTTTTACGACAAATAATGGCTAATTTTCGAAGCGATTTTAACCAATACAGCATTAATCCTTATCCAAATCAAAACTACTGGATCGATTTTAATCATTTTATACCCGTGCGAAGCCGGAGCGGGCCGCTAGTATAGTATATGAACAAAAATGTGCTAAATTCGTATCGCCTTGGAATTGCTTCCTTCATAAAAATACCAAATATGTGCCACTTTTAACAAAGTACTTGCGGTTTCTGGCAAATTAGTCTAATTTAACAGTAAACCCGTATTTAAGGTTATAACTGTAAAAAATGGGTGCATCAGACCATATGAAAGCCGAAAGTTATTGAAAATATAAAAAAATATGTCTATATTGTAACAAGACATAAATAAAATAAATAAACAACAATTCTAAACAATAAAAATAATAAACAAATTATTTTAAATTAAATGTTTTGTTTAAAATGATCGCAGAAATCTGCAGACCACTGGTTTCGTCCTTGTGGGGCTCATCAGTACAGTGCTTTCTGCCTTCATTTTATATGCAATTAGCTTGCTTATATGCTAACATACATTGATTATATATGAGCAAACCCCAAATACTTTACGAATTGTTTAGATGTAATGAGTGGTACAGTACTGTTCGAAGAACTACTGCTCGAGCAAATACTCCGCCAGGCATTGAATTATAGAACGATTCCAGATTTTATTGTACTACGAGATATCACAGAATGTTACTCCAGAGTCAAGACAAACATTGATAACGAATCCCTGCGTACATTACTTCAACGAATAAGGTTTTCTGTAATCGTTTTTAACGCAACATATTTAATATAACCTATAAAACGAACCTTGTTCGTTGAAGCAATGTACTTAGAGATACGTTACGAATGTTTCAATATCAGTGTCTGGAGTTACATTCTGTGATATATCATAGTACAATAAAATCTGGATTGGTTCTATAATTCAATTCCTGGTGAGGTATTTGCCCTAGGAGTAGTTGTTCAAACGGTCCAGTACTGCACTCATTACAAACAAATTATTAATGGGGTCGTTGCATTAAATAGAAAATCAATATAATTTTGATAGAAATAAGTAACTAGGTGTTTAATGGCCCTCTGAGTTACATTTATTTACTCGCCAATAGTGCAGAATTTAAACAATGGCAAGCAATTTTAGTATGGAGAATTTAACAGAAACACCTGCTGCCCCCGTTACGTCATTAGCTTAGAAGCGCTTGTGATTGGTCATCTGAATTGATGTTTTGATACCCAGAAAGCTAACGTTACGTGGAATTTGAGTCGGTAAAGTAGGTAGCAATAAAGTTAGGAATAATCAGAATTTGACATTTGGAAATTTATTATTTTTATTTGTATTGGATGTATAAATACATTGTTCTCCATCGTTTATTTATGTGTTACAAGAGGTTTACAACTGATGGTACCTAATCAGTCTAAGCAGCTTGTTTAATGATGGAAACAATATATATACATAATCGATCAGATGCATATTATAAATACTATCAAGTGGTGAAAACAATATTGATCTGGTCATTAGGAATGGAGTTTAAGAAAAGAATTACAATTATCTCGCCATCAATCACGTCGCCTTCACAAACAAGCATATAGATGAGGGGGCTGTCTCTTTAATACCTTAAGATAGAAGATAAAACTATTTAGGACAAAGAAATCGATAAAAACTTTTCTATTTGCCCATGTTCTCAGAATTCCAAGATTCATTAATCGTAGGTGTTTGAGACCTTTGGTGTGAAAGAGTTTTTATGCTTTGTAGAACATTCCTAATGTATCTTCATTATATTAGTTCTATTATTTGTACTCGAGGATGCTGCAAAACACGTGTCGAGCTTTATTACCATATCACTGTTACTGTTCAGGCGTGAATTATCTTTATATTAAGTAGTAAAAACTAAACCACAAATAAATCAGCAAATACAAAAAATGCATATTTTGCACGATGCACTAAGTGTGTTACCAGCAACATATTAATATTCTTCAGATGTTGGTGTTTTAGAAATAAATGGTAAATTCCGTGAAAGTAATGAATCAGAACAGCTTTTATAACAGAAAGATAGCTAAATATGTAACTGTTGCAATAAATAAAACCCGTAGTAGGACTGTAAGGTAATTTTTCTTAAAAATAATGCTGGAAATATTTGAGTTTTTGGTTTTGGCTGTAGCACTTCCTGGATTAAATTTTATAAACTCTTGTACAAAACTTAGGTTGTTGGAGAGTTTGGTTGATTAATTAATTCCTCAATCCTCCCCGTTTTTTCCTTCGTTTTGTATACAGCGAATGTTTTTATTCTAAGTTGTTATTATTATTTATAATGGTATGTATTTTATATTTTACATAATTAGCAAATTTTAATTTTAAATTCGAATAATAAGAAATGTACTATTCTGATTTAGTTGCTTTGCTGATTACAGATATGGGTTTCGAATAATACTATGGAGCAAATGCCGGTAAGTAGAATTAAAAAATAATAATTCCATTTATTGACAATCCAAAATATAAACGGTTTTAAATCATTAGAATTAACAGTTTATTTTAAATGCAAACTGTCATTATCAATTAAAATTATTTCAGATGTGGTGTCCACCCACTCCGCCTCAACAAGACACAGATGTCTACGTCGATCAAGCAATGGCATTTTTGTATGATATCAACGTCATGTCAGAATCTCAACTTCCACCGGTGTATGTTAAGAAAGAGGCAAAGCGATCTCGTCACGAAGCTGGCCTAGTCGAAAGCCGACGTGCCCTTAAAATACAAAGAAAAGATGATTCGATGTATGCTCCGAGATCTTTATTCGAGAGGCCATCACCAGCTTTGACAAAGATGAGAAGAGATCTGAAATTGCAAAAATATAGGGGAATTATACGACCGCCAGTACCCATTCCTGGTATAAAATTAGCCATATCTAAATCTACAATAGATCCACCTTGTTGGCATAATTGGACGATCCACGAAGACATGGCACTCTTAAAGGTCGTGCAAACATTACAGGGGCTGCCTCTCAACTTAATGATTATATCCCCGGGCCACACTCCAAATTGGGATTTCGTTGCCGATTACGTCAATACTGTTTCAATAGCGTATAGATCTCCAAAGCAGTGCAGACATAGGTATGTTTGATTTTTAAATAGTTGCATATTCTTCAAGTAATTTCCCAATAACAAAAAATTACTGAAATTTATAGTTACACTCAAAACAAAGCCACCTTGGTACTGGTTGAAAAAAATCAGAAAATCGAAATATTTCAAAAACTAGCATAAACAGACCAAAGTGGTTGTAATACAATTGAAAGAGGATAAAAATCTGCACCTGATGGTGTAAAAATTAATGTACCGTTCCTTTTAAAAAAGTCGTGATATCAATGTTTGAAAAATCTCAAATTTAATTATCCAAATTAACTTTTCTAATTTTCCAAAATAAAGTTTTCATCCCAGCAGATACCTTCTTTTTCGTTTAACACAGGCCCGTGCAACCTTTTAACAGAAAGGGCCATTTGCAAGTTTTATGAAATCTTAACGTGCCGCACAACGCTGTCTATCAAGTGTTCCCTGGGTGTGGTGAGTCCAGAGTATTTTGCATAATAGAAAAAGTTAACAAAAAAGACTTTTTTACTGGAAAAAATAAATAAAATATTTACCTACCATCAAAACACAAATTATTGAGAAAAAATTGCAAAAAATAAATATTTTATTCTTCAAACAATTTTTAACAAAACTTATAGGGACTTTAATAAAACTTATGCAAAAATTCTAATTTAGGACAATACTGAGTGGACGAACACTATGCGCGCACTGCATCTGTATACTCCCACCACGATTAGTGCATATTATGTAACCAGTAAGCGTCCTCAGCAAGATTCGGGGGTCCTGAGGTATTATAAATAAAGAAATAAATTGTTTTCTTGGAATGTGTTTCTCTTATCTGATGGACAAAGATTCTGAGCTGTAAAACTTTAAATATAAATTCGGAGTTAGAGTTAGAGATGGTTACAGAAGTAAGCAAAGGAACAATTTTCGTAGCAGGAGACTTTAATGGTAGAGTAGGACTTAAAGACAATGAATCAGCAGACGTAATAGGGAAATATGGGGAGAACAAAAGAAACAACAATGGAAAGCGATTGATAGACTATTGCACGGTACATAATTTAATAGTAGCTAATACATTTTACGAACACAAGCGGATTCATACATACACTAGACAGGCACCAAATAAGGGTGAGTGCTCTATAATAGATTATATACTAGTCGAAAAGAATAGTAGAAAACTTATTGAAGACGTTAAGAGAAAAAGAAAAGAAGGAAAGTTTGGTTCGTTCGCACACAACAACTGCATATCATGATTTCGCTCTATTGGAGCTCATCAGTACGGTGCAGCTGTGTGCGAACAAACCAAAAGAAACCCCTAGACTATAAAAGCGAGCGGGCCACATAGGTAAGGGAGCGCCAATTCCGAAAAATAGCTCTCCGCCACCTATCGGCCGCCCAAGGCATTACTAGTCAATGCTAAAGACTTGAAATGAAAAGGTTTGTGTACTTAACGGAGACAAAAACCGGGAAACACTCTGCTATCAACTAATGCAGTATTGAGAATCCGTCGTGCTCCTGGCGTACACTGAAACGGTACACGCCCCGTTACGGCATTAATAGAAAAAGAAAAGAAGGAAAGTTTGGTTCGTTCGCACACAACAACCGCATATCATGATTTCGCTCTATTGGAGCTCATTGGATTTGATTTCGCTCTATTGGAGCTTACCTATGTGGCCCGCTCGCTTTTATAGTCTAGGGGTTTCTTTTGGTTTGTTCGCACACAGCTGCACCGTACTGATGAGCTCCAATAGAGCGAAATCATGATATGCGGTTGTTGTGTACGAACGAACCAAACTTTCCTTCTTTTCTTTTTCTATTAATGCCGTAACGGGGCGTGTACCGTTTCAGTGTACGCCAGGAGCACGACGGATTCTCAATACTGCATTAGTTGATAGCAGAGTGTTTCCCGCTTTTTGTCTCCGTTAAGTACACAAACCTTTTCATTTCAAGTCTTTAGCATTGACTAGTAATGCCTTGGGCGGCCGATAGGTGGCGGAGAGCTATTTTTCAGAATTGGCGCTCCCTTACCTATGTGGCCCGCTCGCTTTTATAGTCTAGGGGTTTCTTTTGGTTTGTTCGCACACAGCTGCACCGTACTGATGAGCTCCAATAGAGTGAAATCATGATATGCGGTTGTTGTGTGCGAACGAACCAAACTTTCCTTCTTTTCTTTTTCTATTAATGCCGTAACGGGGCGTGTACCGTTTCAGTGTACGCCAGGAGCACGACGGATTCTCAATACTGCATTAGTTGATAGCAGAGTGTTTCCCGGTTTTTGTCTCCGTTAAGTACACAAACCTTTTCATTTGAAGACGTTAAAGTTAGAAGAGGGGCAGAGATAGACAGTGATCACTTTCTTGTGGTAGCGAAAGTTAAGAATATAGAGAAGAAATATACAGGGACTTGTGGAAAAGAAATTAAAGTACAGCAAGAAACAATAAGAACATATAAACTGCAAGAGAAAGAGATAACAAGTAGATACGAAGGGATAATCACTAAGAAAATACAAGATGAAATAAGGGAAATGAATACAGAACAAACATGGCAGAAATTAAAGGAAATTATCATAAAAGCAGCCAAAGATACATGTGGAGTGTGCAAGACAAACAACCGAAAAAAATATACATCTTGGTGGAACGAAGAAATAGAGATGCAGGTTAAACTAAAGAAGAAGAGATGGAAGGAATATCTGGGGAGGAAAAAGGAAGAAACATACATAAAATATAAAGAACAACGGGAAAAAGTAAAGAATATGGTCACAGAAGCTAAGAGAAAGACATGGAAAGATTTTGGAGAAAAGATTGAAGAAAACAGTAGGGGAAATCAGAAACTTTTCTATAAAGTATTAAAAACACTAAGGAAAGGAAAGAAGACCAGAACAAATACAATCAAAAACAAACAAGGCGTTATATTGACAGACCCGAACGACATAATGGAGAGATGGAAAGAATACTTTCAAGAACTGCTTAGTACGCAGCAGAGATGTCCAGAGGATGAAACAACAAACAAGGAAGATGGGAGTAGTGAGGGAAATGAAGAAATAATAACAGAGGATGAACTAAAAGAAGCACTAAGAAGTAGGGCATCCAAGTCCCGGGACCAAGGGGCCAATCGGGACTTCGGGACCTGACCAAAAAGTCCCGGGCCTAGTCCCGCAGTCCCGAATATATTAAATAGGCAAATTTTTATCTTATTTAAGATGTGACTACCACGAATGTTGAATAAAACAACTATCTAACATGAAAAGAAACGTTGCAACTTTTATTAGTGCGTAACAAAATAAATATGTACCATAGAAACACAAAAGAAAAATGTACATAGGGTACATAAATAAGAGGAAATAAATATAAAAAACATACACGAAAGTTTTACATATAAATGAAACAAAATGAAACGTCCTTACGTCATTTGATTGAAAACGTGCTCTGTATTCTGTGACGCGAGCGCAATATCCCACCATTTTCGGGACCACGGTAGGTCTCGGGACTAAAGCTGTGGTCCCGGGACCTCTAAAATCACATGTAGTCCCGGGAAATCCCGGTCCCGGGATCCCGGGACTGGATGCCCTACTAAGAAGCATAAAAAGTGGCAAATCGCCAGGGCACGACAAGGTTACATGTGAAATGATAAAGAACTTGGGTGAGGAAGGAACAACACTACTGATGGAAATATACAACAAAATATGGAAAGAAGAAAGAATTCCTAGCGATTGGGAAATAGGAATGATAGTGCCAATTCACAAAAAAGGGGACAACAAGGAATGTGCGAATTACAGGGGTATAATGATATTAAGCACACCAATGAAACTGTACGAACAGATATTAGAGAAGAGACTACGAACCACAATAGAACCAACATTGCTACAAGTGCAGAGTGGATTCCGGAGGGGACACAGCATACAAGATCACATTTTTACGGTGAAACAAATGATACAGCGAATGCTACAGTGCAACAAGAGAGCTTATTTTGCCTTTATAGACCTGGAAAAAGCATTCGACAGAGCCTAAGCGATCGAGGAGTAAACAAGAAACTGATTAGAGTAATTAAGAATCTGTACTGGAACACGATTAGCTATGTAATCCAAAATAACAGCACATCAGAAACTTTTCAAACCAAAGATGGACTAAGACAGGGCGGGGTGATGAGTCCAGTGCTATTTACAGTGTTTGTGGACGATATAATTAGAAAATGCCGACCGAAGATGAAAAAGCTCTATACAGGAGTCCGAGAACTACAGAATGTGCAAATATCGGAATGCGCATTTGCGGATGGTATCATATTAATGACGAACAACGACAGAGATTTACAACAAAATTTAAAAGTATGGAATGAGACCCTGAAAGAGAACAACATGAAAATAAATGCAAACAAGACAAAAGTAATGGCAATAGCAAAGGAACCACAACAAATAAAAATAGAAATAGAAGGACATGAGATAGAACAAGTCTCACAATTTAATTACTTAGGTGTAATAATAGAAGATACAGGCAAACAAGACTCAGACTTAAACGAAAGAATAAATGAAACAAACAAATTATACTTCGCAATGAACAATACCTTCATAAATAAAAAGGAAGTAGCGCGACAAACGAAGTTAAGAATATATAAAACTATCTTTAGACCAATATTAACATATGGATGTGAGTCATGGATACTGTTCGAAAGAATGAAGAGAAAATTAGAAGCGACAGAAATGAAATATTTACGCAGAGTTCGAGGAATCACACTGAGAGACAGAATACGAAACACCCAAGTAAGAGAAGAACTGAATATGCAACCGGTGACTGAGTTTATAGAGAAGAGGCAGCTGAGTTGGTGGGGCCATCTGCAAAGAATGGCCAGTGACAGACCAGTGAAACAGATATGGGAAGCAAACATACAAACCAAGAGATGCAGAGGGAGACCAAGGGAAACATGGGACAACGTAGTAGGAAAGATACTAACAAAAAGGGGGTTGAACTGGAGGGAAGGAAAGGTACTTGCGCGTGATAAGAGACATTGGAGCAAATTTGTGCACGGACATTGACACTGTACTCATACTCAATTTAACTTGACTTGAGCAAAAATTTTATGTATAAATGTTAAGTGTTTATATTTATCCCTACACCGAAAGGTAGAAGGGAATTGATTATATACATATATATAGTTAAGTGCAAAAAAAACAGCAACAAAGTTTGATCTGCGGATATCTCGATTACAGAGCCAGCGCGTTAGTCATCCTGACGTGGAGGGAGTTGCCTGACACCTTCGAATTAACGTAGAATTGGCCCGAATTTAGCTGAGCGAGGCCCCTTAACGCATACTTGTTACATAAAGAAATTATGCATATTGTGTCACACCACAGACACCACCATATCTGTGTGTTCCATGTTCCACCCACTTACCGTAACTGTGCAGTTCATTTTGCAGAGTGTTAGAAAACAAACAACTTTTTCATGACAGAAACTGTATTCGGACAGGTCAGGTCACGGCATGTGCTGATTATGAAACGGTGGATTTTATGTGTTCCATGTTGAGAGACGTTACATTTTTTAACAGGCATTACTTTACTTTATTTTTTCTAAATATTCAGTTCATCATTTCTGTGCCACGGGCCGCAGGTTGCACGGGCCTGGTTTAACACAACAGTCAAAATCGCAACTTTCTATCTAATTTAGTTTCCGAAATATCATTAATTTTTTAAAGCACTGGAAACCTCAAAAAAATGTGAAATAACGATCCAAAGAGTTTTTATCAAGTAACCCTAAAATTCAATAAGAAATTAAAAAACGCAGCAATATATACAGGCTCATCGTCATAAAGTTTTCAGCCCGAAGACTGGTTGGACGCATACCTCCATCCTTTCCTATCCTGAGCTAACCTACGCATTTCCCCAAAAGTCCAACATCCTACATCCCTAACTATTTGAGAGCAGTAGTCTAATCCTTTCTCTGACTCTAGTATGTCGCGAACTAAGCCTTCATAGTTGAGAAGTTGTCCTACCATCCTATCTCTCCTATTCCTTATTGTCTTCTATAAATTTCACTTTTCTCCAACTCTTTCTAATACCTCTCTGTTGCTAACCTTATCTATCCACGGTATTTTCATCATGCATCTATAGCACCACATTTCAAATGCTTCTATTTTTTTCCTATGCGCTTCTCCTGTCGTCCAAGTTTCGCACCCCTACAATGCCGTACTCCATTCCTACGTTCTTATGAGCCTCTTCTGAGATTCTACATTTATCATTCCCGAGCATAATAGTTGTTTCTTTTTATTAAATACTCGGCCCCCTACACACCAAAATTTTGGTTTTCTTTTTATTGATCTTTATACCACAGCCTTCCGTCAACATTTTTCGTTTTCTTTTTCCAAAAACTCATTGTGTTTGTATTTTATAATATAAAAAATAAAATTTAGGTTATTCTCATGCAGTGTAAAGTTACTACAAATACCTACTTTACTTTTAGATATGAAACAGCATTAATTCCACGTGAGGAAGGTAAGCAGATATTCGACAATACCACTCGCAAAAAGAAGAAATCAACTGGAAGTTTACATAAGTTTTCCCTACCTCAAAAGTCAAACCGACCAATGCGAACTTCTCAGTTATACATCCAGGACAATAATGCCACATTCTCGCAACTTGTTATACAGCGTTTTGACACATTAAAAAGCTTGCCGAATAAGAAGTGTGTATCTTCAAAGCCAGTTATAAGCAATCCGTTAATGAAGAATCCGAAACATGCGGTACTTCTAAATGATTGTGGCATTGACTTGGAGCATCCAGCGTTGCCTGCCGAGGTAGCAGCTAAAAGGGCAGAACGAATAGCGAGAGAAAAGAAAACTATGACACCCGAACAAATTGCTATGGCTCAGAGATTGCATCGTATTTCTGGAATTTCTGCAGGTCAAGTTCAAGCAAGCATACAGTCGGCGCAGACACAGGCTGCTATCTCTGCTTCAGCTGCCGCAGGTTCATCTTCCCCCATACAGCAAACCTCTGTTGTACAAGTTACGAGTGCTGTTGCCACTGCTATCACAACAGCAGTTATTGCTTCTCCAAATACTCCACCAGGTACGTAAATTTACGTACAATTAAAGTCAAATTTGTAATCCAAAATACTATAATAATAAAATGTTTTAAAAAAATCAGGCGACTAAAAATTGAGATTTGAAATATTTTGAACTTATATGGTAACTTATATTTTTTAGGTACGCGGCGAGCACAAAGAATAATAGCATCACCTTTGCAAACTCCAACTGTTGTCTCAGTGTCTGGTTTGAGTCCAGCCCAATTACAAGCCGCCACGCAGAGGTTGATTGTTTCTGCAGGTACACCAACACAAGGAAAAGCGGGTACAACAGCAGTTGCTGGAAAAGCTTTTAGCCAGGCGCAGCTTCAAATAATAAGGCAGCAGTTAAGGTTACAAGCAGGCGGTATAACTGCTCAAGCCGTAAAAACAACGACAATAGCAGGACAGACTGCCGTACAAGTGCAATTTACACAGGCTCAGCCAAGAACCCAATTTGTGAGACAAGGACCGGTGACAGTTACTAATAAGCAAGGTTTAACTAGAACTGTTACTGAGAGTGAGATGGTGCAGATATTGAAAAATAAGCAACAACAACAACAACAGCAACAGCAGCAGCAACAACAGCAGCAGCAGCAAAAGGTTGTAACTGCTGTAGCCTCCGGTAATGTCACTCAAACAACCATGCAAAATTTGACTCCACAAGTTTTTGCCCAAGCCATACAAGCTGGGAGTTCGGGTACACAGGTTGCTACATTAGTTAAGGGTGCAGGTAGGTACCCAATACCCAAGTATATTATAATAAAGTTAGTAATTGGACCAGCCCTTTGAAACCAGCTGCAAGAAAAGAAAGTAACTGTAATTATTATTCAACGTAATTTAAAAGTTTAAAAAACACATCAAGCAATAAACAATGGATGCTAATATTTTATGATTCGAGCTGATGCCACTAACTTCTGACTGGTTCTCAGCGAATAGACTCTGCATAAACTTTGAAAAAACTAATATTTTGCTCCTTCCTTCATCGAGATCCGAGAATTATAATTTCAGCTCGACTCGGTTAAGAGTGCGAAGTTTCTAGGTCTGACAATCGACAGCAGACTAAATTGGCAAAAACACATAATCTCTCTAAACAACAAATTGAGTTCAGCCGTTTACGCAATAAGTAGAGTCAGAAAGAACATCGGTCTGCCAGCAGCGTTGTCTGTGTATTTTTTCTACTTCCATAGTCTTCTCCAGTATGGCATTGAGTTTTGGGGTAATTTGGTGAGTGTTCAGAGTACTTTTATACTGCAAAAAAGAGCTATTCAATCTTTATGCAGACTTCCGCCTACTGGTTCATGCAGACCGCATTTAGCAGAGTTGAGAATTTTTACAGTCACAAATTTATACATTTTTAAGTTGTGCTCAATGATTTGTAGCAAGAGAACTGAGCTGAGCATTGTAGCTGACAGGAATCCGTATGGCGTTAGATCTCAGCGTGAATTAAATATTCCAGTGTTAAATATGTCGATGAATAGAAAGGGTCCACTTTATTCAGGCATTAAAATTTTTAATAAATTTCCTTCTGAGATAAGAGACTGTGAAAATAACAATGAATTTAAAAAAAATCTCAAATCTTTTTTATACAATCAATTCAATTCAATTTATTTACGAATATGTACATATTTCTGTCAATACAATATATTACATTACATAACATAATGAGTTCTACAAAATTCAGATTCAGACACTCAAAATGACAGACTCAAAACAGTCAAAAAACACAAGAAATACACATCAGAAAAAATACATATCATGGGGGGATTTCCAGTCCGAAAAAGTCATTGACATTGTACAGAGGGTTGGACAGTAGCACCTCTTTCAGTTTTCATTTGAAAGTTTCCTTGGAAAGGGTCTTCCAGAGGTCTGGACATCTATTATACAAGGCGAAGCCCTGTGTTAATATTCTAGATTTGTTGAGACGCATTCTCGGGATAGCCAGGTCATCTCTACCCCTTGTTTCATAGGTATGGCCATCACCCGAGCGACTAATGGTTTCTGCAACTCCATGCACCCTCAGAACCGTTTTTAAGATATAGCAGGCTGGCGCAGTTAAAATTTTATATTTGATAAAATATGGCTTACAGTGTGTGCCATATGGCACACAAGCTATAACTCTAATTACTTTCTTCTGAGCAGTAAGCACCAGGCTCATATGCGGCGAATGTCCCCATACCTCTATACAGTAAGTCATCTGCATGAAAGAGTGCATAGTATGCTGTTAATGTTGCATCATGACCTGCTATCTGGGTGATTCTCTTAATTGCGTACACTGACTTAGACAACCTCAAAGCCAGGCGGTCAATATGGTCTCTCCACGACAACCTAGGGTCCACAAACACACCAAAGAACCGAACCGATCCAGCAACTTCCACCCTACGATCCGTGTCAAAGATTATAGTGTGGGTCTTCTTTTCATTTAAAACTAATTTGTTCTGTGAAAACAATTCTTTTAGACTCTGATAGCAGTTTTCTAGTGCTGATGCAGCATCTTGAACACTGCATCCACTTGCTGTTATTGTGGTGTCATCTGCATATAATATAGACTGACAGCTGATTGAGTTAGGCAGATCGTTCATATATATTATAAACAGCAACGGCCCCAACTGTGATCCTTGTGGCACGCCCGACTTTAACCTTCCCAGCGAGCTCATTTTACCACACATAGTGATAACTTGTTGTCTGTCGTTCAGATATGAGGTAAGTAGCTTAAGAGCAGTACCTCTAAAGCCGTAATGTTCGATTTTCATAATAAATAGTGCATGTGACATAGAGTCAAATGCCTTTTGCAGATCACATAACTTGGCACCGCACTTATTGTGTGCTTCCAGTGCATTTGTAACATACGTAATGGGGGAAAGTATGGCATCTGTCGTGCTGCGATTACCCCTGAAACCGTACTGCTCCGGACACAGATAGTTCTTGCATTCAAAAAAGTCTCTTATCCGAACATACAGCACTGCCTCACAAACTTTTGAAAACACCGGCAAAATAGAAATAGGCCTGTAGTTACCACAGTCGGTCGGGTTACCCTTTTTTAATACTGGCGTAACTTTTGCAACTTTCATTTGTGTACAGAATATTCCCTCTTCCATACATTTATTGATAGTAGAAGACAGGGACTTGGAGATTAGGTGAGCTACGCATTTAACAAATTTAGGAGCTATATCATAAATGTCTGCTAGTGGTGTTTTTAAAGTGTCCAATTATCAGCTCCATTTCCTCTGAGGATGTGGGATAGAGAAAAATTGAAGATCCATCTACAGGATAATTCACATTGTAAGAGTTGGACAGTAAGTTGGGGTGTGTGTCAATGCAGTTTATGAAATAGCTGTTGAGCTCTTCACCAGAAGGTTGGTTATGGTGAAATTTAACATTCTTCCTACCTGTTTCGGCATTTACAATATCCCAGACAGTTCTGATTTTATTTGTCGACTCCATAATGTGATGCATATTGTTGTACTTCCTTTCATACTCTGCCAGTTTTATATTGCTCATCTCGCCATTCCTTGATAACACTGTTTGAAACTAAATTAGGGTGGTCAGTTTGAAAACAAAGAAGAAATCTGATGTCATTTTTAATATTTAAAAGTTCTTGGGAACGTTTTGGTGGGCGGCGAACAAATTTTCGAGATACAACAGGGAATGCAGTTTCATAGTGATGGAGAAACAGCCTCAAAAATCGGGAAAACATCTCGTCAGGACTATTTGCGTCGTAGATATCAACCCACGTCTCCAATGAGAGACCATATTTAAAAGTGCATATATTACCATATGTAAATTTTCTGCCCTTCACCATGCTATCACTAGTTTCTGTAGATATTTCAAAGTTGAGAAGAATCGAATGGTGGTCACTCAGGCCGGACAGAAATACCTTAGGTTCCACAAAGTAGTTTGAATTGGTGAATATATTATCAATGCATGTTCCAGTACAGCAAGTAACACGCGTATTTTCCCATATTCTTCTATCCATACCATGACCAGAAAACGCCGCCAGCAGTTCTTACGAATTTTTCGTTTTAGTGTTAAAGTCTAAGTTAAAATCAGCAGCAACAGCTATTCTTAAGTCAACAGGAAAGTGATCTTCTAGATAAGAAAGACATTCTTCAATAGTCCTAATAAAATTTTCGATTACTCCAGAAGGGGATCTGTATGCTTCCACAACCACAACATTTATTGTCGGCAGAATAACTGCCACCACTTCACAATCTTTTTCGGTTGCTAAGTTTTTGATCGCAGTTAATTCAAACGCACTAACATTCTTTTTCACAAATACACAAACACCACCATGTAGAAACTCTCGTCGGCAGAATCATATTTTCTATTCCCTGAATGAATTCCTAGAGAGCTAGCCGAGTGCACCGTTTGGGTGACCGGGTTCTGGATTATCTTTCAAACCTTTCCCTCACACCTTCAAGGAGGTTATTGAAACAATTCTGTAATTATTTTATTGTCTGGGTGTCCACAATTCCTTTTGTTAATTTTAATTTATTTTTTATTAATTTGTATTCTTGGATATTGTTTAAATATTAGTGTAAATTGTTTATTTTGGGAAATAAAACTAAAACTTGTTTGTGACGGTGTCCAAACGAAAATAGAAATATTGTGTCAATTACTAATTGGCCCAATTACTAACTTTAGAGACTACGAGTATATTAACATTTTTTTCTATAACGTGCAGTGCGAATTTTGTATTGTGTCATTAAAAATTGGCAACTAAAAAAACATTGGCTTTGCAACGAACTTTCCCTTGTGCGTCCTGGTACACACTGTATACTTATTTGAATCAAGTTGTTAGCTTATTAAGGATTGAATTGTTGCATTTAGATCGGTTGGATGGAAAACTTCTTCGTCGATATGCCCCTTGCATGTTCTCTATTGCTATACAAAAAAAATTTAAATGGAAACAAATTAAAATGATTTTATTAATTTAGCTATGTACATGTAAAGGGTAAAATTGGTATAATACAAAATATTTACTAGAAATTAATGTTCAGCTTGAGTGATTTAAATTGTACGCGGTGTCCAGATTTGTCATTGTAGCACTGATGTGCAACCCAGTCGGAATCTAGGTCTGGGATGTACGTTGAAGCCACTATTTGCCGCTAATCAGTACGTACTCGGTTGGATAACTGCCTTCAAACAAACCTTGCTCTTTGTCATTTCAGTCACCCACTGCACCAGCTGAATGAAGGCGCGTGAATTTCTGGGCAAACCCATCACTGCACTGAATACATTCAGCTGTGCGAATTATTGGATTGAAACCTCCACCGCACTTGTCGAATTTAAGAGCGAGCCTTAACCCATTCGTTACGAAAGCCGAATATGTACGGTTAAAATTTTTCCGTTCATATTTACAAAAACCGTGTATTTTTGAATCGACGTTATCTGGAGATCACGAGCCGTGATCGAACGCTTATTGCCACTAACGCTCTCACAGCGAAATACGGATATGGGTAGTCTATAAGAATAATTTCCAACGTTCAGTTTTTGGATAAATAGGATCAAACTACGAAATACGTATTTAGACGGCCTATAAGTAGAATTTAATAATTTTACTTTGTATTCAAATGTAAGTTTCAGTTATGTTGTTTTCTAAATTTTTACCTCTTCTGTTTATTACTGAAAACGATTTCGCACAGTTTCTTTATACTGCGTTTCAATACGATAAGCGCGCTTATATGTAACTTCGTAACTTCACTGATATGAAAACCTAATGGAAATATAAGCGTTCTGGTTTTACTACGAAGGACGTACCAAAGGGTTAATAAGCCTGTTATACCTCTGCTATGGATCAATCGAATTGTGTTTAATTATTGGTAGCCTAACAGCAACAATAATTAACCACTGGCACTTACTTCTTATAGTCTGCCTACATGAGTCAATCATAGTACGCAACGAGGTACTTTCAGTAGTTCAGAAAGTCTAGTTAGTTGGATCGTATCTGGTAGAGAAGCTGTTGTTCATCGGTTCAACATGCTGTTTTACGTCTTCCCACCAGTACTCTTTGGGACTAGTCATTCATCAGTCTTGTCTCTTCCATCATCTCGGAAATTTATTGTAGCATGTGGCGCCGTGCCACCTCTTCTTTTCGCTACTGTTTATTTACATGCTACATTGTTTCATATGCTCTTCTTGTTTCCTGTTGCGGTCTTTTCTATGCGCGGCAAAACACAAGAATGAATGTCGGGCATTCTAATTATGCTTTGTTACAGCTTATTATTACTGAAAGTAAGTTACATAGAAGCCTTTTGCCTTTTGAGAGTTACCAGTTTCTTAATTACAAAACGTAATCAAAAAAATTTTTAGGTGTTGTCTACAAGATTTTCGTGAAAATTGAAAATTGGCATTCTTCCATTAGTTACTCAGGCAAAATTGGCAGAGAAGGTTTCGCTTTCATTCCATTTAAAATTAAAAAATAAACAATTTCTGAGGTTTGTCCATATCGCGGGTGTATAACAATGTGCACACTGAGCGGGTTGCATACCTGCTCTGGTCTACCTAGCTCTTACCCCCCAAGGCATCAATATCTGTCTAAAGAGTGGTTAACGGACTCTATATCTTTCCTCTAAGATACTGGTATTAACATCAAATGCAACATAACCTAAAATAAATATTCACGTCGATTAAAATCCCATATGAATGTACAACGCTAAAAATCAGTAATTAATTAAGATGCCAATGTCTTTAAGCATAATTTCAGTTAGGTATATGCATTTTTATCCTCCAGTACAACCTGCACAGGGTTACACATCTGACTGACTATGTCTGTCCTTGCAGTTACACAAACTGTTTCAATACCAGTTTCGGGAGTGACTATTGGCACTCCTGTTAAAGCACCTGCTCTGAAAGCTGGCCAACAACCTCAACTAAGGAATTTACAGCAATTCCAGCAGCAGCTTTTGGCCCAGAAAAAGCTCGTGAATCCAAAGATTGCAGGAATTGCCCAAGTTGCTGGGAAAAGCGGAGTTGCGACTCAGGTTATTGTCGGTTCCAAGCCTTTGTCTACGGCAATGACAATGCAGCAATTCCAACATGTCATTCGATCACCTTTAACATTGCCCCAAGGTCCTGTGGTACTGACTAAAGGATCGCCCAGAGTTATTCCTGTGAACACTGCTCAGGGAACAAAACAGACAATTCAGGTATACATAAACTACTTTATTTGTTTAGACGTTTAGACTATAACAATAAAATTTGTTATAATCCAATTTCAGGTTGTCGCAGCAACATCACAAGGTATAACTACGGCAATTCGTCCTCAAGTATCGTCTACACTGGCAGGGGCCTTAGCAAGTATAAAAGTTCAGGGAGCTACGGGTTCTCAAGCGCAACAGACGCTGTTATCGCAAGTCTCAGCTGCCCTGCAAGGTCAAAATGTGGTACAACAAGGCAGCCCTGTAAGGATACAAACTGCAAGTGGTACACCAATTGTTGCTGTTACTGTTCAAAATGCCTCTAATGTACAAACCGGAAATTCACCGCAGACGTCTAATGCTGACAGAACAGAGCAAGTAAGTAGGTTTTTGAAGAAGTAAACTTACGTTCTTATGTTTTCATTTACTGCGAAATGGTCGTTTGATTTTGTATTCACATTATGTTAGAATAGAAACTTTGTTTTTTTTTACGTTATTTTAGTTCCGAAAATTATGTCTGTGATAAAACAGTATAAAAGTAACAAACATCGTAGACATTATTTTTGTAGCAGTAGTTTGTTATTAGTCATATCTAAAACGTGTATCGCCCATTTAGTTTTTCACTAATAAATAATCATTCTTGTATGTTTTTTGTTTTTTTTTATATGTATTTGTTTTTTAAATGGTGAACAGATTTCTTGTTTTTCAGGAATAATCGTACAACAAATGAACAAAGCATACTGCAATGTAGTTCTTTTCTAAATAAATGTTGAAATTCACGTGTTTTTAATTTTATTTTGAATTTGATATCCGCAAAAGTCCAAAAGCGCCGTTTTCCTTGAATAATAAAATATTTAAAGTATGTGCATTTTGTATACTGGAACCACGAAACAAGATTTTTAAATTGCAGTATTACGGAAGACTAATTCAGGTTTCGTCAAGACACGAGGGCAATTTTATGCAAATACCTAATAGAGGAAACAGAAAAGAGAAAAAGCGAGAAATATGAAGGATTAGTTCATAACTTACTAAAAATGCAGGTAAGAATAAAAAGAGGGAAGGGTAAACTCAAAAGAAATTATCGCAATAGTTGGGGGGGATGTAGAATGTTCTCACTTTGAGGAAATTGTGTAACGATGCAAAAGAAAATGCAACAATTATTCAAACAAATGAATAATCATTTTCTCCGGTCGTATGAAGCGAGATGCCCCTTCTACATTTTGGGAAAATATGGTCGCGCCGCGCGCCGAAGTCTCCTTCCAAAAGACGAATACCGCTGGCCTCGATATAGTCCGAACGCGCCGGGACCTCGAGAGCACTTCTCTACGAGTGTTGGCCCGTAGTAGAAATTGTTCAAGGTACACTCCGAAGCATTTATGAGATTAAATGTTTATTGTCGTACCGCCGATAGAACTGTTAATACTTGATAGTTGCTAACCGAAACCGTCGATAGTGTGTCGTCGTAATACCTAGAGTCTTACAAACCCGATTACTAAGTTGGAGGTGGGCCCAAACATACGTGAAGGCACATTTTCCAATAATCCGTAAACGCAGGTAATCAATTAGAGCTAGTCGAAAGGCTTGCCTAATTTATTACAGACCTAAGTTGCAGGCGGTGAAATACCAGCCGCTCTTAGGGGGTAAATACAGTGCAGAGTTTTTTGGCATAGTATATACCTTGCTATTACATGACGCAACACAGACATCATTTACACTGAAGGGAATCGTGCCAATCGAAAGACGGAATAATTCTCTGCGAGAGTCCCTATCCGTTACATCACACTGAAACAACATTTACACCCCGTGAATAACCATAAGGTAGTACGATTTACATACCTTCGTTGCTTTTGGTTTGTGATTTTCCGAATGTGGGTGTCTGATCGGTAACCTACATCGCCAAGAGCGAAATAAGTTATCTATCCATCGCACGCGTCGTGTATACAGTGATACCGACTTTGACCGCCAGATACCGCTGGTTGTCATTATTCTGATTAAATTTGTAAATAACTTTTTATTGTCCATTCGTTTTGCTTTTATTTCAATTTTCTGTATATAGTTAAATTAATAGAGTGTGTTTAAGTTTCATAGTGAGTATTATTTATGTTTTTGCAATAGTTCCAGAGAACCCTGTCTCTGACTAGAGTTCAGGGTATATTTATCGACGACCAGAAGTCCACCGACCGACCGACTGAAGCAACACCCCGTATGGTCACAAAAGGTGACTCAACGGGAAAGGTCGTTGTAATATGTAGGTTAGCTCGGGATAGGAAAGTATGGAAGTGTCTCCAACCAGTCTTCGAACTGAAAGCTTTATGCCTTTAATCAAGGCTTAGGTGTGTGTGTTTATTGAAAATTGCAAGAATTAATACGGGGCGATAATTTCTACCAGCGACGTACTAATGGTACATTCATTTTCTGGTTGTTTTTCAAGAATTAAAATGCAGTGAGCAAAGTAGTACAGCATTTTTTAGAGGACCCATAAGCACTCCATTTAAAAAAGTAATAAGAAATGTAATAAAATTGTCATTCCGATCATAAAAATAAAATGCTCTTAAGGATTACCACAGTGGTTGGATAGGGAAGGTTTGCTAGGACCACATCAATTTTGAAACGTCGTGTCATTGATTTTCAAAAATGGAAAGAATATGTCACTACTGAAATTCTAAGTAATCAACCCGAAATTAATTCTTTTGGAGAACTTATAAATGTGGTAAACACACAGAAAGCAAAATGTACAAAAGAGTACTCTTAAAATTAAAAAGAACTGTCGGTGGATAAATAAAGAATTTCTTAATAAGGTTAAAGAAAGGGATAGACTTTATAGGAGAATGAAAGTAATACAAAGTTTGGACATAAGGCAGGAATTCAAAAAAATTAAGAATGAAATCAATAATTTAAGTAAGAGGTTAAAGAAGGAATGGGTGGAACAGGAATTCGCTAAGGCGGACAACAACCCTAGAAAAAATTGGAACATTATTAATTCCGTTTTGAGAAATTCTGCAAAA
Source organism: Xestobium rufovillosum (assembly GCA_963966045.1). Lineage (NCBI taxonomy): Eukaryota > Metazoa > Arthropoda > Insecta > Coleoptera > Ptinidae > Xestobium > Xestobium rufovillosum. The sequence continues at coordinate 14,018,423 of OZ014500.1, forward strand.
ACTAGGAGTCATAGCTCGGATCATAGTGTCGATCAGTTAATAATTGCGGGTGAGGTCATTCAGGAAAAAGAACTTCTTGCAAATGAGTTCAACAAGTATTTTTCTACAGTTGGAGTTAGTATTGCCTCAACCATAAATAATTTAAATACCCCAAACTTTCCAGAACAAATCGAACATAAGTCAATTTTTTTTAAATCCTGTGACAAAGAGTGAACTTGATATGTTGTTGTCATCCTTAAAGAGTGGTAGTGCACCAAGTTATGACAATTTGACCAAACTTGATTTGCTTAATATCTACAGTGACGAATTTGCTACCAAGTTATTGCACCTTATAAATAATGCTCTTATAACTGCAACATTTCTGGAAGAGTTAAAGATTGCTAAAGTTATACCACTATTTAAATCTGGTCCTTATCAGGACATAGCAAACTACAGGCCCATTTCAGTTCTAAGTGTCTGCAAAAATACTCGAAAAGGCCATACACGCTCGACTGATAAATTATGTAAATAATACATTTAAATTAGACAAGTATCAATATGGGTTTCAGTCGATGAGTGGTATGCTGGGACCTGCGACGGATATGCTGGAATATATCTCAAGGGAGCTGAGTGAGAATAAATATGTTGTTGTAGTTTTTGCTGATATCAGGAAGGCATTCGATACAGTTGGCATCAATCACTTGCAGAAGCTGCATAAAATGGGTGTAAGGGGCATTTCTTATGAGTTAATGCGCTCGTATCTCACTGGCAGAAGCCAATTTGTCTCTGTTGGTGGGGCATGCAGTAGTCTTGCATCGGTCAGTATGGGAATCCCACAAGGATCAATATTAGGCCCATTATTATACTTATTATACATCCAAAATATAAAGTTTTCTGGAATTCAGGGAAGATATTATATATATGCGGATGACACGGCGTTGGTTTATGCAGAGACTGACTCGGATTTGCTGCAGCAGCGGATTAATGCTGATTTAGTTACATTTGGAAAATGGTTAGCCTACAAGAAGCTTAGCATTAACACAAATAAAACTTATTATATGCTTGTTACCCAGAAAAATAAACCTCGATGCCAGCTCAGGATTGTTATGAATAATGATGTAATTAGTGAAGTTGGAAGTTGTAAATATTTGGGACTTATCATCGACAATGATTTGAAATGGACCACTCATATTCAGTTTATTATAAAAAGGTTGGTTTCAATAACGGGTGCTTTTAAGCGTTGTGCAGTGACCATGAATAACAAAACGAAACGACTCGTCTATAATAGCTTTATGGAACCATATATTAGGTACCTACTCCCATGTTGGGGAAGTTCTTCAGACTACTTAGTGAACCGATTACAAAGAACACAGAACAAACTAGTAAAAATACTCTACAATTTGAATTTTCATACTCCGACTGTTGAAGTGTACCAATTTACAAATATTTCCAAGATTACGCAGATTAAAAATATTGAGCAGTGTAAGCTTATTTTTAATATCTCAAATGGTTATTTGAAGTGCAATTCATCACTGACTACTGGAGAAGAGGTCCATGCTCATCACACCCGTTCTGCGAGCTACTTCAGGAATGAATTTAGAAGAACCAATCTTTGTCAGGCTTCACCATTGTATAGTGCCATTAGTATTTATAACTCACTACCTCTTTATTTGAAGTGAATAAAAAGCAAAAGTAAATTCAATAAGAGAGTGAAGTGTCTTTTTTCTGTTGCAACGTTGTCTGATGATTGATTGCACTTTTTGTTGCATTATATTTTATTGCATTGTTTATTGTTTGTATATTGTTATGTTGTGTATGTTATGTAAATGCGATGTCAGCTGATGGGTTGTGTATATTATGTGAATGCGATGACATCTAATGGGACGGAATAGAATAAGTTCAGTGGGGGGGAAGGTGGCTCACATCTGTGTGGCAACATTAATATTTTGTATTTTAGTTTTTAATTTTAGTTTTGAGTTTTTGTTACATATATTGTTCTGTTGTAGGCCCTGTTATCAGTTCTCACAAACTGTTTTAGGGTCATGAATAAAGTTTATTTATTATTATTATTATTGCTGAAATTTACTATGAATTCTTTAAAACTTTGCCCAAATATTTTGACGGGTGAGCTAAACCTAGGCCGCTCAGAAACACAGGCCGGCATATAGCTCTGTCTCTCTCCACACCTACGTCACGCCGACCGACCGAGTTAGGCCGCGCAGAAATCCATCTAAAATCTGTGAACCCATCGCACGCCACCGAGATTGCGTGGTGCATTAGTTTGTACTTTATAACAGTTAAAAATGCCGTCTCTGTGGTGTGTTCCAGGATTTAAAAATAATTATGATAAAACAAAAAAAGTCGTCTGTAATATAGGTATAGTTATTTTTATGTAGTTAATATTTTCAATGTTCACTATTTGGTAGAAATTCATTATGAATTAAAAAAATTACTTCGCGTACTACCAATATAACGATTTATTAAAATATATTGACCGGTTTCAGGATTTACATACATTTCTGATGATGGGATCGTTGTAAATCCTGAAACCGGTCAATATATTTTAATAAATCGTTATATTGGTAGTACGCGAAGTAATTATTTTAATTCATAGGTATTTTTATTTCAAAAAGAAGCCGAAAGAAGAGACCTTTGGCTTGAAGTAACCCAACCTCATTTTCTAGATTTCATATTTTGTATTAATTTTATGTTTTATATTATATAAAGGTATTACTATAGCCCTCTAGCGTTAAATAGTAAAATTCAAGTATTTAAAATAACTACAATTTTAAGAAGGGACCCAGAACTTAGCGCGAAGGTTTATTAATTTGAGTTATGGGTTTCGGATGTCTCAAGTATAGGAAAAAGGGGATTCGTTGTTTAGACTGGAGAATGAGCGGTTGATTTTGAAGTTTTGTGAGACGTAATCAAGTTCTTTGTTAAGGTTAGTCAATCTTTCTTTGTGTACTTTTGTTATATGATTTGTTTTCCATTATTGCACTTTACTTATATTTTTCAAGTGCAGATGTTCGTTTTTTTTTACATTTTTATTACCGACTGTTTGTTTGGGTCTATTGTGTTGAGATGAATTGAGTTTATGCTGTTGATACTCAGTCCGATATTTTTAATTAGGTTTTCATACTTTGTATTTTGCATGTTATATGCTTTGTGCTGTGTGTATGTGAGCCTTGTTGAATTTAACTAATATTTTCTTTCCGTGGGCTTAAAAATGCACCCCACCAAAAAAAAAAAACAAAGACAAAAGAAGGGTAGCGGCCACTATTCAACTGTAGCTGGGTTGCCTCCTCATTGGACCTCAGTACCTATGGCAAATAACCAATTTCTTCAGTTTTTTAAGTTTGATGTTTGTGATGATATTTGGGTTGCTTGCTTATACAGAGTATTGAAAATGTTTGTGTATATTATTATTATTATTTCCGACAGCATAAATTTAACATCACGTTTTATTGGTCTTCAACTTGTATATCCATTTTATCGAATTTTGACTTTGATATTTGCTTTGACATATATATTTGAATTTTAACAATTTATGATTTTGATTGTGTGTTTGACCTATAGATATTTGAGATTTGCTTTGTTTCTTTGTTTGGGATTTTGCATACAAAATTTTATAGTGTTGTATTGTGCATAAACATAGCAGATTTATACTGGACTGAGAACGAGGTTTTTCTCTTTACCGCTCTTTTTCCCTCTGGAGTCCGAGTCAGGCTGAGCACGTCAATCGTAGTTTTCAGATCACATTCAAATAAAATAGTTCGAATAATTGTTTCTTTTCTTTACATTCCAATTTTCCCAAATGAGCTATTTCGTCAGTGCAATTCTAGACAAAATTCATTTTTTTAAATTAACACAACGTAGAGTATAAAATTCTTAGACGATCACGATCACGATCACGAATTATGTTTTTGACCGTTTTCTGTCATGGACCTGGGGTTCGTTATACTACAGGCTTAAACGTATTAATCGGGAGAATTTTGTTGTTACTGAACACGCCCCTGTTTGTGTAGAGGTGTAGACCATTTTGAAGAAAAATTTATAATACGAGAAGATAGGGTGACCAGACCAGATAAAGCTTTTCTTGTTGAACTTTCCGTATCTTCAATAGAGATAAATATGCCCTGTGATAAAGATTGACATTGGGAATCGATTACTAAAAAGGTTGCAAGTACATTTTGCCAATATACTTTTAAGAGTGATGTACTTAAAGGAAAGAAAAATAAAGATTCTAATTCAAAATGTCCCAAGAAAAGAAACATTCATAAACTTTCAAGCATATACCTAAAATTTTTTTAGTTCCTATATATTACATACCTACTTCTTATTTGGTATGACAATAAACGTTTAGTTTTTCTAGTCTTAATGTTTTCTTTTAATTGTTTATTATTATTATTATTATTAATATAATATGCATAAATACAATCATATTGAAAGTCCTGGACAATTGTTAAATATTTCGCTCTCCTTCGTTTTATTTTTTCTTCTTTACCTTTGCTTTAACCCCTTACTGCATGGTGTGACGTATATGGCACAAAGCATTTTCAGCTTGTTATTTAATGCCACCTAGTGCTAAATAGTTCTATTACCATTACAAGGCGAATTTATAGGGTTATTGCAGAGATAATATACAAAATATATCTTACAGATTTCTCCTACTTGGCTTATTTTTACTTTTGAATGTCAATGTCACTTCTCACTTGTCAATTGATGGACTTGGAACCGCATCCAAATATTGCACCGTAATTGTATTTATTGTTAGAATTTGTCAGAAAATAAAATATATTGACAAACTACAGTATATGTGAAGTGGATAACTACTACGGCAAACAGGTAAGACATTTTGGAACAAATGTACACTTGAAAATTGGTTTGTGCCGCAGTGGCGGCTCGTGACTTTAGAACTTGGCAGTGCTCTAGAATGAAATCACCGTTCAGGGGTTGGGGGGGGTCTGGCGGTTTCTCCCCGTATTTTTTTATGACGTGCTTTAGAAGCCATTTTAAAACAAGAAATTTCACTCACCGCAATATTTGACGAAAATCCCAAATCCAAAAGGTTAAACTTTCGCACACAACTTTTACCGCGACCTTTCGAAAAGTATTTGATAATTCGCTCAGCACGTCAATTTCGTTTTATTTCAAGTTTTTCGGCTGTATTATACATATATTTAGAAACCATATTCACTTTTAACTGAATGAAGTATTACAACACAATAATAATATTGAAAAATGCTAAAATCAGGCGACCACTTTGTTAAAGTTCACTCCACAATATTTAAGTGTTCACTTGAATCTGGAACGCAAATTCTGTACTAGCTTGCAAGTGAGCTTTGGACACTTCGTGCTTTCTTATTTTTTCATGCAAATGGTTCCAGTCAGTAACGCCTATACTACTCCAATTCTTATCCATATTTGGAGTAAAAAATAACAGGCATTGAAAACAAAAAAGAGAATTCCTTACCGTACATCCACATATCCATTTGTTTCGTTTGTAAATGTCGCTGGTGAAATGCCTGGTGAAAGACCGACCTTCCTTTCTCTTCGCACAAGTTTGATTTAGTTTTAACTTTTAAAACCTAACCGTTTTATTTCAATTTTTGTGCTCAAGTCCAATAATAAAAAGTTAATTTTAATAATATCGTCAATGGAATTTATGCCGCTATCACTACATAACACGCGCCACCACCACAAACTAAACCACTGGAAATTTCAATATTTAAAAATAATAAACACGATAATACAGCTAATTACTCAAGTTTTCAGCAAAGCCAGGAGCTATCTCAAACTTAAATATGGTAAACAAAAAAACAACGCCGCAGAAGTACCAATTCCGTATTATATTATGCATATGCTTAGCACAACCGCAAGCTTCAACTTCCAAGTGTGTACTGAAAAGGCACACGGATACGAGCTAAACTAAAAGCATATATGACGAATTTTCCCACGTCTTGCCGAGTTTTGCCGATCTCGCTCCCATATCGAATGTACGAGTACCACACCCCACAGTTTCAACACGCCAGACGCTACACTCGAACGTCAGACGGTTTGGATGTATTTGCACATTTGCACGTGTATTCTCTGCTAGGTATTTTGAAACTGACGACGCGGGATGCTTGGCGCGCATACTATTTATTATCTAAACGCTGGAGATTCAAAAAGTTTTAAACTTTAATTTGAACCTCATCAAAAAAAGGTTAACAGCAGTTTTTTGTAGGCAGTGCGCGCGCACGAGCGCACTTATTGAGGAGCCGCCACTGTTGTGCCGTATATGGCACAGTATGCAATGAAGGAAACGGAGTGTGTAAAAGCCGAAATGTGTGATCCTAGAAATGTATTCTAATTATAGTATATTTTAGAATAAAATGGGACCGAAAATGTTTTATGAGATAAGAAAATGCCGTCTTAGCTGATTTCCAAGATGGAAATGTGAGTGAAGATGATAATTTATCCGATGATGAGCACCCCATCGATAGCGATATTCTGGCCAATGAGTCCGATTAGCTCACATATCTCCAGAAACAGATGCAGATACTGACAGTGAAGATGATATTCCTCTTATTCACTTAGTAAATCATAAATGTAAGGCACCTATGCTGCTTAGCTTGTTTAATTGGGCCAAAAGTTAATACTAAGTAAATTAAAAACATTTACATTTTAATGTTCTAGCAGTTTCATTTTCTATTCAAATAACTGGTATGGCAGAAGTTTCCCTTAAAAAGTTTTTCACGTTTATACATTTGAAGATAAAACGTTTAAAGTTGTGTAAAGGTGAGTTATTCAGAACACAGTTTTAAAAAATACATTTACTTTGAACTATTCATCGTTCAATTGGATATGAAAATGATCATTTATTATACAGGGTGATTTTTTTTGACCGTCTATTAGAAGTATCTGGAGAACTAAAAAAGATATTGATTTGAAATTTTGGCTGTGGGCGTAATCGAGTCGGATCTATTTAATGAAAATATTTTCAAAATGGTGGCATTTCTGGAAATACCGGAAGTTGTCACCAACTTTGTTATCTTAAATGGAATGCTACCATTTTCTATTTTTTTTAGATTCCACGGAAAATTTTAATGTTAATTCAGTAAAGGTTCGCTATGTCTAAAATTAATATTTTCGGAGATACAAATTTTTTTCTCAATATTTTGACAGTTGTGGTAGATTATGTAAAAATTAATATCTCGATAACGTCTAGCAGTAAGATGTTTGATTTTTTATGGTGGCAATACGAGGTGTTGGAATTACTAATCAGGCAAACAAATTTTCAAAATCTATTACATAAAATTTTCTAATCAACGACATACATATGTTGATCGCACAAAAGTAGCAAAAAGTCATTTTTCTTAAATAGAATGATACCATTTTCAATTGTTTTTTAGATTCCACGGAAAATTTTAATGTTAATTCTATAAAGGTTCGCTATGTCTAAAATTAATATTTTCGGAGATATGAATTTTTTTCCAATACCTATTGTGACAAATGTGGTAGATTATGTAAAAATTATTATCTCGATAACAGTAAGATGTTCGATTTTTTATGGTGGCAAGACGAAGTGTTGGAATTACTAATCAGGCAAACAAATTTTCAAAATCTGTTACATAAAATTTTCTAATCGACGACATATGTAGATCACACAAAAGTAGCAAAAAGTCATTTTTCTTAATTAGAATTATACCTATTTAAAGAAACCAATCAGTAAAGCGAAAAAATGCGCATTTAACAATGTATGGTGTTTCTCTACCCAAAATGAATAGTATTTTGAATATTTTCTGTTTTCTTGTTTCATCTATCAAAATTGAAGAGCGTCGCCTTCTAGTAGGCTTTGGCTTGTGGACAAAACAAAATATTCACAAATGTCACAGAAATATCTAATAAAAGCAGTTCGTATTTAGGTATTTAATACGGTTGGTGTTTAACGAATAGGTTATGGCAAATGATAATGATTATTCTAACTCGGATATTATGAATTTATTCAACATTCATGGAAAATGCGATAAAATAATTAACAGGACATACAGAACATTGAACATTTAATGGAATATATCCTGAATTACCACCACTGAACTTATTTTAACTAAATAAAAAATAAAGTAGGTACGTGATAGTAAAACAATGTTAAAAAAACTGTTCAAAATGTAGTCCATTAACACATTTAATAATTCGCTTATTTACGGCGTGTGTAGTAGCACTACGAATTTCATGTGGATCTAAGCCTGCAAATGCTGTAGCAATTCTTTCCACCAATTTATCCCTGTTGTTGACTGGATATTGATACACTTTATCCTTTATACGGCCCCAATGAAAAAAATTCAACGGTGTAATGTCTGGAGACCTGGCAGGCCAACTCCATGGACCCAAACTCCGTATCCATCTATCTTCAAACATCTGGTACAATTCATTAGTAACTGCTGCAGAACAATGACCTGGCGCCCTATCTAGTAGGTATCTAAAATACTATTCATTTTGGGTAGAGAAACATCATACATTGTTAAATGCGCATTTTTTCACTTTTTTTAAATCGGTTTCTTTAAATAGGTATCATTCAGTTTAAGAAAAATGACTCTTTGCTACGTATGTGTGATCAACATATCTGTATGCCAGAGGCAAACTATGTAAAGTCCAAAAAACTGATTTTGCAGGAACAGCACTTAAAGATTTTTAAAGCAGGTTTCTCTGTAACGAGCTTACACAAAGAACTCAATCCTAACTAAAATGTCACATTATTCTTTTTTTGGGACCGGAATTTAATATATATAATGCTGGAAGTGAAAAGGGAAATAGTTTTTTTTGTAAAGTGACTTAGCATACTTTGGTTTAAGAAAAAAATTATTATGATACTCTAAGAATATGCTAAGGCCATATTTTAGATAACACAAAACTATGACAAGTCCTATAATATTATTTTTAAACTGAATTAAAAATTGAACTCAAAAAGATAAATGATATTTTTTTGTGAGACATGCAGTAAGTCACTAATATAACTGTAACTAAACTGGTAACTGCGATAGTGCGATGCCGCGTATGGACTTGGAATCTGTGAGGATGAAGATGGCGTTAAGGCAGAGTAAGCCAATGGGACTTGGCTTTGTTTCGCTCTTCCATTGTAACGGACTTGGCTTAGTTAATATTTAGCTATCTTTATAAGTATCATTCACACCGAAGCATAGTAACCAGCAATCGATTCTTCATGTAAATACAAAGGACTTGACATGTTTACCCCAGTTTCGAACATTTTGGACTTGGCATGGTTTGCCTCTGGCATACAGATATGTCGTTGATTAGAAAATTTTATGTAATAGATTTTGAAAATTTGTTTGCCTGATTAGTAATTCCAACACCTCATCTTGCCACCATAAAAAATCGAACATCTTACTTCTAGACGTTATCGAGATATTAATTTTTACATAATCTACCACAACTGTCAAAATATTGAGAAAAAAATTTATATCTCCGAAAATATGAATTTTAGACATAGCGAACCTTTACTGAATTGACATTAAAATTTTCCGTGGAATCTAAAAAAAAAAATAGAAAATGGTAGCATTCCATTTAAGATAACAAAGTTGGTGTCAACTTCCGGTATTTCCGGAAATGCCACCATTTTGAAAATATTTTCATTGAATAGATTCGACCCAATTTCGGCCACAGCCAAAATTTCAAATCAATATCTCTTTTAGTTCTCCAGATACTTCTAATAGACGGTCAAAAAAAATCACCCTGTATGTATATTCACAATATGCATAATACTTTCACTTTATTTTGTATGTTTGTGTGTGTATACCAATATTGTGACGGCGAAAAAATATTGTTATACACAACGTACAAAATAAAGTGAAAGATTAACGCATATTGTGTTATTGTGAATGTGAATAATATCCTCAACTCTCATCAAGTACATAAGTGCCGAATCCATTCAATGTTTAAAAATTTATTATATAGTTTCATCTGCCCCAACCAAAGACTTGGAGAATGGACCCAGCGTTCTTATGTTAGGGGCGACTTTTCAACAATTTCTTCATTCTGCAAATCATTTATTGCGGTATCAGTGAGCCTTTATAATGCATTACCCAGTAGTCTGAAGGAGATTAATGTAGCCAGCAAATTTAGGAGATCCGTTTTTTCGTTCTTGTCACAAAATGTGTATTATTCAGTGAGAGACTTCCTTGATCGGTTTACTGCACAACTGGTTGGGTACTTTGTTTTGCTTTTTCCACAAACAAACTATTAGACTGAGTATCCCGGAGGCTTCAGTCGTAAATGTAAATAGCCTAGTACCCTATCCAAGCAATTTGTCCCAATGTACTTGTACCTTGACATAGTTACTGTTTGTAATCCTATCGCCGTACTTAAGTTTGTTGTTATTTCGGCTGCCCACGCGCTGCGACGGATTTTATGTATTATGTCTCGCTACGCGGAACTATTAATTTCTGCCGATTTCAATGTGCTATTTTTAAATATCCGTTTGATTCATATCCAGCTAAAAATTCTGTCTTTGTTTTTAAGAATCAATATTCATTCATTCAACTCATAGACTTGACAATGAAAGGTCTTAATTAACTTCTCAAGAAGTATCAAAAAGTTGTTTCTATTTAATTATTGTCAATTTAATGTACAGTTTTCCAATATATTGTGAATTTGTGCATATGTGTTTTTAATTAAATTGCAAGACGTGAAAAATCCAGCGTTATGCGAAAGCAATTCGCGACATGGTCCTTCGAGCCGGATACTAACTAAAGTAGAGTGCGGAAGAAGCGCAAGCAAGCGTAGGGCAGCAGCAAAGGGAGAGGATTCGAAAATACCTTCCGGAGTTCGACTGTTTTCATCTATCCGTACAAAAATTCCTATATTTCATTACGTGAGTACCTTATACTTTATACCTTATACTCCTCTTGATTATCAGTATTACTTCTATTTGCTTGCAAATTTCTTTTATTGTTTTTTGTTTTAAATCGGCCAAACAATGGCAGATTTTGCAATGTTAATACGTAAGAGGGCCTCTCTTAAGGCCAAGTTGACCATTTTCAATAATTACCTAACAAATTTGCGTGAGCGGTTGCAGCAAGCGCCGCTAGATGAGTTAGGCTCAATTGATTTGGAGATTCGAATAAATGCATTCGAAGCATTGTTAACTGAATATGATGAAATTCAAATTTTAATTGAAACTGACGTTAGTGCTGATCCTGCAGATCAATTAAAAGAACGGGAGACCTTTGAAACGACCTTTTTTAATGCGTTGTCCTGTGCAAAACAAATTTTGAAGTCATACGAAGCGTCTATCGTTGTAACGGCCGCATCCCGCAGTGCAAGCCCGGCGGCTACACAAGTTTCAGGTATTTCAGCGGCCACAAGCGTCGCCAACGCACAAGCGTTAGGTGTTAAATTACCCATTATTCAACTGCCAAAATTTGACGGTAATTATGAGGGCTGGCTGGAATATCGTGATACTTTTGAGTCTCTAATTCATAACAACGATAGTATAAACGATATTCAAAAATTTCATTATCTCAGAGCATCTCTCAATAGCGGGGCTAAAGAAGTTATCAAAGCGTTAGAATTTTCAGCAAACAATTATCAGGTGGCATGGGATTTACTTTGTGCTAGATATGATAATAAAAGGCTTCTTATCAATAATCACGTTAAAGCCATATTCAACTTTGAACCCATTCCTAAAGAATCCTCTATAGGATTGCGTAAATTGCTAGATGGAGTTATAAAACATTTGCGTGCCTTAAACACTTTGGAGCAACCTACTGATTATTGGGATACCCTAATCATTCACTTAATTGTTACGAAGTTAGACTTAAAAACTAGCCGGGAGTGGGAAGAAAAAAAGGGTAACGAAATCCCTACATTAGAAGTTCTCAAAGAATTTCTTAAAAACAGGGCAGATCTTTTGGAGACGTTGGAATTAAACCAGCTCTCCATCAAACCTAAACTGCCTCATAAGGAGAGATCAACAAGATCTTTCGTGGCAACTAAAGCAAATTGCGCTCATTGTAAAGGGGATCATTATATTCAAAATTGTAATGAATTCTTGAAATTGAGCGCCACAAAGAGAATTGAAGCTGTCAAATCTTTAAATCTATGTTCAAATTGCCTCAGAAGCGGACATTTCATCAAGGACTGTCGTTTTGGTCCATGTAGAAAATGCAGCAACAAGCACAACACACTTTTGCACGCTGATGAACCACAAAGTTCAAATACTAATGCTAGCGGGTTATCCAATGAATCAATCGCGTTGACAACAACGCAGAATTTGATTTCAAACAAGGTTCTGTTAGCCACAGCTTTAGTGTATGTTTTTGACAAAAATGGAACAGCTCAAAACGCCCGTGTTCTTTTAGACCCTGGGTCACAAAGCAGCTTTGTTACGACGGACCTTGCTCGTAAGCTAAATTTACCACAAAGGCGAGTAGATACATGTATTAGCGGAATAAATGAAGGAGCTTCAAATGCGACTTATAAGTGTGAGGTGGATATTGCTTCGCAACGTAACAATTTTTCTGCTACGATTTCTTGCTTGATATTAAAAAACATAACCGGCCATTTGCCTAATTTTGCAGTAAAGCGCGAGAACATCTTTATCCCAGTTCATATTCATTTGGCTGATCCAAATTTTCATCAAGCTGCTAAAATAGATATGCTGATAGGTGGTGATTGGTTTTGGGACTTACTTTGCACGGGTCAAAGAAAGTTGGGCAAGTACGGTCCTGTGCTACAAAATACTAAGCTAGGCTGGATCTTAAGTGGTCCAATCGAAACAAACGATGTATCCTCAACCAAAATTAATTGTCATCTTACCACAACAATAGAAAGGCAATTGGCAAGATTTTGGGAAGTAGAAAATGTAGCTGGGGAAAATAAAATTTTGTCAAACGAAGAAATGTTTTGCGAGGAACATTTTAAGAAAACTCTAACCCACGATGGGGTTAGTGGTAAATTTATTGTTTCAATTCCTTTTAAGAAAAATGTTTCGTTTTTGGGAAGCTCTCGGCAACAAGCTGAGAGGCGTTTTTTCTCACTTGAACGTAAGCTGCTTAAAAATCCCCACTTACGTACTAAATATTTTGACTTCATGCAGGAATACCTGGCATTAGGGCATATGAAAAAGATTGATGAAAAATCAGACGAACTAACGCATGTTTCGTATTACATGCCACACCACGGTGTATTAAAAGAATACCGCCTCACCACAAAAATAAGGGTTGTCTTCGACGCATCCGCTACATCAAGTAGTGGATATTCTCTTAATGATTTGCAAGCTGTAGGACCCACCATACAACATGAGTTGTTTTCAATTTTAATACGGTTCCGCAAGTATAAATATGCGATTTGCGCAGACGTCGAAAAGATGTATCGCCAGGTATTGGTGCGGCCTGAAGAGACAAAGCTTCAGCGTATTTTGTGGCGCACAGATCCATCGGCTCCGCTAGATGCTTATGAATTGCAAACTGTCACATATGGCACCGCAGCCGCTGCATTCCTGGCAATTAGAAGTTTGCATCAAATCGCAGAAGAAATAGGACATATCGCTCCTCAAATTAGCGAAATAATAAAAACGTCTTTTTACGTGGACGATTTAATTACGGGAGCAGACACTGTCAGCGATGGAATTCGCATCAGTAGCGAAATCTCCGAAGTCCTATCAAAAAGGAGCTTTCATCTGCGTAAGTGGGTATCTAATGCCCCAGAAATTGTCAAAAACATTGTAGATGAGGCGGCTCCAAAGGTACTTGACCTGGGTGTTCACGAAAACACGAAAACCCTTGGTTTATTTTGGAACAGCGTGACAGATGATTTGTTATATTCCATTTCCAACAATTATTCTCCTAAAGTTACAAAGAGAACAATACTGTCAGAGATTTCACAAATCTTTGATCCGCTGGGTCTTCTCAGCCCTTGTGTTATTATCGTAAAAGTCATGCTTCAAAAGCTCTGGCTTGCCAAATTAAGTTGGGACCAATCCCTGCCTCTGAGTCTTCATACGGAGTGGTTAACGTATCGCGATAATTTAAAACACTTGAATAAAATTAGAATAACTCGTCGAGTAATTTGCAATGAGCCGGTCAGCATAGAGTTGCACGGTTTCTCGGACGCCTCGCAAGAAGCTTACGGCGCCTGTTTGTATTTAAGATCTGAGGATGCTGACAAAAATGTCACCGTTCATCTTCTTTGTTCAAAATCAAAAGTGGCACCCCTGAAAACTATAACGATTCCGCGTTTAGAGTTATGCGGCGCAATGTTACTTGCAAAATTAATGAGCAAAATTAAAATTGCGCTAAACATGGAAGTAGATCGTTGTATTTATTGGACCGATTCTACTGTTGTTCTGGGGTGGCTAAATACTTCGCCACATTTATTGCAAACATTTGTAGGAAACAGAGTCGCTCAAGCGATTGAAATTTCTGACATTGGTAGCTGGAAACATGTCCCTACTAGTGAAAATCCTGCCGATATGCTGTCAAGGGGTGTAAATCCGAAATTCCTTAAAGACAACAGCATGTGGTGGTACGGACCAAATTGGCTTAAAGAAGCTGAATCTTGTTGGCCTTCGCTTGATGTAGCAAGTGTAATTATATTACCAGAACTGCGAAAGGGAGCTAAGGCTTTGACAGCAGTGGTTACGGAAAATTTTCCATTTCAAAATTTTTCCAGTCTTTCCAGGCTTCAAAGGATTGTAGCCTATTGTAAGCGATTTTTCTTTAATTGTCGTAATTCCAAGTTCAAGATAACCGGCCCTCTCACCTCAGAAGAATTACGCGAATCTTTAAGTACGCTTGTCAAAATCTCGCAAAGGAAAAGTTTCTATAACGAAATGCAGCACTTAAAACAAGGCAAGCCCATCAAAGGGGGCAATTTAGTTTCACTTTGCCCGTTTCTTGATGAGAATGATATTTTAAGAGTAGGTGGTAGGCTAGGAAACTCAAATTTCCTATATAGCAAGAGACACCCAATATTATTGGCAGGCAAGCATCAGTTCACAAAGTTACTTTTTTTGTTTGAGCACCAAAGGTTGCTTCATACAGGCCCACAACATTTGTTGGCTTCGATTAGAGAGCGCTATTGGCCACTTTCAGGTCGTAACTTAGCTAAGAAAATTACGCGAGAATGTGTCACATGCTTCAAAGCAGTGCCAAAATGCCTTACTCCTATCATGGGATCACTGCCTTCTCAACGCGTAACTCCTATGCCACCATTTAACTGTTCTGGTGTGGATTACGCAGGTCCGTTTTCAGTTAAAGATAGACAGGGTCGTGGTTGCAAAATTACTAAAGCTTATCTAGCAGTTTTCATTTGCTTTTGCACCAAGGCAATTCACCTAGAATTAGTTTCTAGTTTGAGTAAAGAAGCATTTATCGCGGCTCTGAATCGATTTTGCAGTAGACGTGGTAAACCAAGCGAAATTTTCTCCGACAACGGTACGAATTTCACTAGTGCCAATTCTGAGCTTTTAGAATTAGGTAATTTTTTGCGAACTGGTGAACTTGGTCTAACTGAAGCCATTGAAAACCAAGGTATAAAATGGCATTTTATACCTCCCAGCTCCCCACATTTTGGCGGTTTGTGGGAGGCTGGAGTAAAGTCGGCTAAATTTCACCTAAAAAGAGTAGCAGGTAACGCCATAATGACATTTGAGCAATTGTATACGCTGCTAACGCAAGTAGAAGCAGTGTTGAATTCGAGACCCCTGTTTCCATTGTCCAATGATCCTTCAGATCTTTCTGCTCTTACCCCATCCCATTTCCTAATTGGGAGAAGTTCAGCGAGAATTTTAGAGCCCGACTTAATTGAGTGTCCAGAGAATCGTCTTTCATACTGGCAAAGGATTCAACAACTGCATCAACACTTTTGGTGTCGATGGAGCAAAGAATACATTTCTGAGATGCAGCAAAGATCCAAGTGGAAGGTCAATGTAAAACCTATAAGCGAGAACCAGCTAGTTCTTATAAAGGATGACAACCTGCCACCGCTTCGATGGAAACTGGGGCGCATCATTTCACAACATCCAGGCAAGGATGGTGTAGCAAGGGTTGCTACTATTCGCACGGCTGGGGGTGACATTAGGAGGGCTTTTGCCAAAATCTGCCCTTTACCTGTACAGAGTGCGTAAACGACGACGGCATCATTTGTGAAGTGCTTGTGCGCGTGCTGCTCATTCAAGCCTCAAAGGTGAATTTTAAAAACAAGGCAAGGTGTAATATGACTAACGCATACTTATCTTTTAATGGACGCTGCTCATCTGCTTATTTAATGATTCTCTTTAAAATGTTTTTTTTTTTTTTCAATTGTTTATAAGTACGCCATTTTTTAATGTCTAAGTTTGAGCTAATAATTTTTCCGATTACTAATTTCATATTTTGTTCATTGTATTTTTGTTATATTTTATGTATAGGTATCTATAAATATGAATTTTATTGAAAGACAAGCCTTTCAAGGCTGGGGGAATGTTTGTAATCCTATCGCCTTACTTAAGTTTGTTGTTATTTCGGCTGCCCACGCGCTGCGACGGATTTTATGTATTATGTCTCGCTACGCGGAACTATTAATTTCTGCCGATTTCAATGTGCTATTTTTAAATATCCGTTTGATTCATATCCAGCTAAAAATTCTGTCTTTGTTTTTAAGAATCAATATTCATTCATTCAACTCATAGACTTGACAATGAAAGGTCTTAATTAACTTCTCAAGAAGTATCAAAAAGTTGTTTCTATTTAATTATTGTCAATTTAATGTACAGTTTTCCAATATATTGTGAATTTGTGCATATGTGTTTTTAATTAAATTGCAAGACGTGAAAAATCCAGCGTTATGCGAAAGCAATTCGCGACAGTTACAGTATCAATATGTACTGAAACGGGTGGGATGGCTTGTGTGCTTCAATGATCTAAAGAACCGAACCATAGGTTTAAACTTATTGGGGGGTTTTTATTGAGAAGACAGACTAAATCAAGTCCCTGAAAGAAGAATTAGGGACAGCTCTGAATGAAATGGAAACAGTTTTGCAAGAGGGCTGCGGCATGAAGATCAATAAACTAAAACTAAAATACAAATAGGAATACTAGAGTACTAGAGATATACAACAAAGAATAGCACAATGCCGAGTTGGTTTAACAAAAAGAAACAACTGTTATGCTCGAGAACGGTTAATGTAAAAACTCCAAAGAGATTCTTAAAGACATATGAATGGAATACTGCACTGTACGGGTGTGAAACTTGGACAATAGGAGAAGCGGATCGAAAAAAACAAGCATTTCAAATGCGGTGTGTTACAGACGCATGATGAAGATACCATGGATAGATAAGGTTAGCAATAGGGAGGTATTAGAAAGAGTTGGAAAAAAGCGAAAGGTATAGAAGACAATAAAGAATAGGAGGGATAGGATGGTAGGACACCTTTTAAGACACGAAGGAATAGTTCATGACATACTAGAGTTGGAGATACGACTACTGCTCTCAAAGAGTTGGGAATCATATGTTCTGCTTTTAGGGAAATGTGTAGGTTAGCTCAGGATAGGAAAGAATGGAGGTACACGTTGCATTGACAAAACCTAGTTGGGATATAAATAAAAAGGAACCAAAAAAATTCGTCATCATAGGTAATTCACATATGATGATTCTTCACCAGAACCACACAGCACTGTATTCAATATATTTTTTACTGCCATGTTAACAATAAAAAATTTTTGTGTTATTGGGATGGTCCGGTGGCGTTTATTTATATACCAACTAGTTTTTGTCAATGCAATGTTTTAACGTTTTTTTGATTATTCCCTTGTCTTCATTAAGTAATCACGAATTTTCTTTAAACAAATACCTTTCGTGACGGACCACCAGACACAACACATGGAATGCAAAATTCTGTAAAATACAACAAGCTTTAGAAGAAAAAAGAAGGATCCGCTTAGATTGGAACAAAAACTCTCCGCGCGTTTTGCAATTGCCCGCGACTTTTGGTACTGCGGCATGTGAAGTTTAACAATATTAAAGCGCCTGAAAGTGGAAGTGGCGTAGTTGGCAAAACCCAGTTGGGATATAAATATAAGCGATTCGGTGGGGTAGTCTGTGTGGAATCTATGCGATGGCCATCTGTTTCAATCATTTGAAACTTGTGTTCCTAGAATGAGGAGATAGGATACTCTTATCAACAATGTAGATGAAACATTCATCGCTAGATAGCGGGCCAGATCCAAGACGAGGAGAGAGGATACTTATCGATAATGTAATTAGAACATTAATCGGCAGATGGCGAATAGATTAGATTCCTATACACAAAGTTTGACGTTTCCGAGGTTATATTACTCAACGAAACGGAACGGGATTCCAAGTTCATGTATTCGCAAATTTCCTACAGTTCGAATCACGCCGTGTTGCAGTGTGGTGTACCTGATTGAACTTTAACTTTTACGAGTGTTTGTTGTGATTGAACAATTGCGGTTATTAAGTGGCAAAGCAGTAACATTGTAAGCTAAAGGTATATAAGTTTTATTTCATAAAATACGTATCATCTCACTCTGAATATTAGTAAACAATGTTTTATCTTTTAGTTATGTGCGTATTGTATCAAGTATTATAAATTTGCAGTACTGATACCGTGATTCACAGTGGAAGTTGATAAGTTTGTTGAACTTCTTCCCTATTACTTTATTATAATTTTGTAATAGAATATATATAGAATGTTGTAGATATTTCGAAATTATCGCACGATTCCACAAGTTGTGTAAAAATAGCCAATTCTTGTTTTGATATTTATAAACAAATAATAATGCAAGTGCAAGCATTCTTTAGGTACTTATCTAACAACACATTGTATGATTTTTACTAGAATCATCGATTGGGTATAGTAACTGTAGGTAAACGAATGAACTTTTATTTTCTTCTAAAAGTAGTTTTAAATTTTGATCAAAACAGAGGATCTGAGATTTTCGCAAACCAAATGAAAGTTCTGTTAACCTATTTTTCTATTACCTAAATATTACACTGCGCTGTGCGCTTGTTTCATAATACTAGAGGTCAACAGTTTTACTGTTGTTGTTGATTGTTTTGGCGTATGTGAGTTGAGTGCCGAGCCTGTCTCAGACCGGATTTTTTGAGTCAATAGTCGACCCAGTCGCACAGGAAATCCTCAGTTTTTATATTTTGTTAAAAGTAATTACATATGCACTTATCATGTGCTCTCTTCCGTTATTTCATTACACACTTGTTCAATATTTAGATGTGTGTACAAATAAAAAAAAGGTTTTGTGAACAAGTAGAATGAATAATAATTAATAACTTATTTTATCTGCTTTTGTCAAATTATAGGTACGTTTTTTAAGTGTGCGTTTCCCAACGCATAATCAGGTTATTTATTCAATGGTCATCAAGTCATTGAATAATACATAACTATTCATGAGCTCAATTTCCTATTGTAGCACATCGAGGTTTATGTGGCACGGAAAACGCCAAATTCTACTTGTAAGAAAAATCAAAGAAATCGTGTAAGTACCTATTATTTCTATGGCAACGTCCGTTCAAGGACTACTGTCTGTGCACACTTAGGTATCTAAAATATGGGTTTTAATTTAGCCTTAATAAAAGTGCAACTACCTATGAGTTCTTGCAGCTAAAGTGCAGTATCCAACTCTCAAGTTATGAATATTATTAACTCGTTTGTATACCTACTTAATATGCTATTATTATTAATTTGATTAATAAATAAAACAACTAAAAGTATGTGTAACGACCTATACCAATAAAAGTAATTCGTAGTATTACATTACATATGTAACAATTAAAAGCTTGATATAAACAATGAGTTCTAATAAATTAAATTTAGCAGAGGTACGTACCGTTATGTACCTAGTTTAATAAATAAATAGGTAATAAAAGTTTATTGACCATGATTACCGTGACCATGAACGAAATAATATGTCCGTAGAAAGATAAAATAGACAGGCAGTTTATTAAAAATGGAAATAAGGTTATACCTAGTTAATATTCAATGTTTTAAGGGGTGTTTGGGTCTCGGTTTTGGTACATAATCGAGTACATGATGAAGATAGGGAAAAACTTATGTCAGTTTATTTTTCGAGTGTATTCTCAGCGTACTATATTAGAAACTAAACAGCAATAATTTGAAAATCCAAATGTTCAATGTACGGGGTGTCCAAAATTAAGTGCGTACCATTAGAACTTCGTTATTATTCGACTTTCGAGATCGGTTAAATTGCCAAAGAATTAGTAGGTGTCATTCATGACGAGAAAGATGATGAAAAGAAAAAAAACAGTTATCACATTAGATAGACCATGAAATAATTGACAATAGAAGCAGCAATATTACACGCATCGCCATTAATTACCTACGACTCAAAATTTGTGTCGGGGCCTACCTAATATAGCCGGGTACTTTTGGTCATTTAAAAAGTCATGTTATTTCAGTAATTGCAAAAATAAGTATAATACAAAAGCGAGTACAAAAGTTTTCAAGTTGTGTTTGAAACTCAATTCAGAATTTAATAAAATTGATATTTTTGTTAAAAATTCGACAATGTATCATTTGCAATTTCTTGTTTTCACCATTTTGTTCGCCACTTTGCCCGTTTAACCGAACTCTGGTTTTTGTTTTTTAATTATATAACCCACAAATCTCGCTACAAATAATTATATTAAAACCTGATAAAAGTAATAAAACAGTAAATATGAACTCCACAGATTATGGATGACATTCTTTCTAACAACATAGGACAAAATGAATTTTACATCAAAGACTCCTGGTCTTTTAAAGAAAAAACTAAAAATGTCTATATATATATATATATATACGTACGCAAAAATTTCAATTTAATTTCCCTCGATATTGTATCACTGCACAAAAATATACCCCCATAGATCTTGTAATTTCTACTGTCAAAAAAATTGGAATCGAATTGCACCTTACACATCTCTTACATGAAATAATTTCATTTTACTGCAATTGAACAACTTACTCTACCAACTAAATATTTCAAGTTTAAAGATTCGGTTTACAAACAAACAAATGGCTGTGTCATGGGCTCCTCAATTTCTAGCTCCATTGATCAGTTAGTTTTAGAAGATTTAGAAACAACAGTTATTCGTAAGTAAATTGTCTGTCAGTTTACCATTTTTTGTTAGATATGTGGATGACTGTCTAACTGCTGTTCCTCCTGACAAATCCTATCTAATAAAAGTGATGTTAGTCGTGGAGAATGCGCAATAGACATGTATCGTTTCGATCTAGCGAGGTCAGATTTTTCGTTTCCGTCTCTTTTTAATACGCACGGGAGCCGATCGCCAAAAGTGCGTACGTCTGAACTATCACAGGTAGGTATCATATTTGTTGTCGTTGTAAAAGTATACGCCGTCAGAAACAATTCAAAGTTATTGGACGCATGTACTCCGTAAGCCCCAGCCAAATTGAACTATTTCATTTTCAATTATTATTACTTCATATTAAAGGAGCAAACAGATTTGAAGATTTGAAAATAGTAAACGGAGAAATACAGGAATCTTATGTAGCAGCGTGTTTAAAATTAGCTCTTATTTAAGATCATCACGAGTGGAAAAGAGCCATGAATGAAGCTGAAATTTGGATGATGCCCAGACAGCTGAGATATTTATTCATTCGTATTTTAATGCATTGCCGACCAATTTATCCGGAAGAATTGTGGGAAGAATTTAAAGAAGCAATGTCACAAGATTATGAAAGACGTTACAGCAATACTGAAGGACAAAAAAGCCTATATTCAAATTAGTTCCATGCTTTCTGCGGAAGGTTACAATCTTTCAATGTTTGCTACCATTCCACGACATTGAATATGCAAATGAAGAACAAGCAATAGAAATAGGATCAAGACAATATAAACACCTAAATGGAAAGCAGAAAGAAATTGCAGATATTATTTTGGGTAAATGTGATGCTAACATAAATGAATCAATTTCTGAATCTTCATGTTTTTATATAGACGGTCCAGGAGGCTCCTGTAAGACTTATGTTTATACAACCCTTTACAGCTTACTGAAGAGTAAGAATAAAATTGTTTGTACCATGGCCTTCACGGGCATAGCAGCAACAGTACTTCCTCATGGCAGAACAGTTCATAAAACGTTTGGGTTACCTGTTCCTCTGTTTTTAGATTCATCTTCCAACTTTAAGAAAAATGCAAAAGAAGCAGATTATTTAAGGAGTGTAGATGTTTTTATTTGGGATGAAGCTCTTGTGGCGCCAAGGTATACTTTAGACATTATAGACAGAACCTTACGAGACTTTATGAATTGTGGATGTTCCGTTTGGTGGAAAAATTATGGTGTTGCGAGGAGATTTTTGACAATTGTTACCAGTTAAAATAAATGCTACCCGCTGTGAAACAGTGCATTTATGTATCAAATTTAGTTCTCTTTGGAGTTATTTCCGTAAATTTTCTTAAACACAAAATATGCGGGCTCTACCACAGGAACAAGAATTCACCAAGTTTTTATTGGATGTTGGAGATGGAGTTTTGAACGATATGAATAGCAATTTAGAATTGCCACAGAGATGTATTTATAATTCGGATATCGTTGAACGTATATATGGAGGAATCAATTAGAGAAAAGCGATTCATAGATATGACCAAATCAGCTATTCTGACGTTGAAGACATTAACAAAAAAGTGGTAGAACTGTTAGATATAAAAATAGAAAAATATATACAAACTTGGATAGTGTTGAAAATTGTGATAATGGAGATTTAAACGATGCTATTCTTCCTGAATATTTAAATACTTTAAACCTGCCAAATTTTCCTCCGCATGAATTGAAGTTGAGAGTATATTGTATTGTGATGCTGGTTAGAAATCTCAGCATTAATGAAGGCTTATGTAATGGTACGAGATTGTTAATTTTACAGCTGGGAGACGATATTCTACAGTGCAAAATTTTAACAGGCGATAAACATGGAGATATAGTTTTTGTTAACCGTATAACGTTGTACTGTATAAATGTTTATCCTTTTACTTTTAAAAGACGACAATAATTTCCCATTAAACTAGCGTTTGCAATGACTATTAACAAATCACAAGGCCAAGCATTTGATCAAATAGGAATTGATCTCCGAAAAGAAATATTTACTCCCGGACAATTATGCGTGGCTTTTTCAAGAGTTCGTTCTTGGGAAGGATTGATAATTTATTTAGGAAATCAAAGAAATAGCCATATAGTTCAAAACTACGTTTTCAGATAATTATATCAGATGTAAATTATTCTGTAATCAATAATGCGTTTCTTTGAAGTCACGATTCGACTAGGGCAGTGAGCGCGCGTAGCGCACGAGATGACCTAGTATAACAAAATTCTTAATCAGTTTAATAACTACCGTCCTAAATTACAATTCACTATCGAAATTTCAACAAAAAATCAAATATTTTTTTTAGATTTAACTTTACATAAAATGAAAAATTCAGTACAGACTGAATGGTCTGGCCGTTATATTTGTTTTAATTTTGAACAACCCACGGGCCACAAAAAGAGTATTGTTATGTATCTAGCTGACCGAGCAATTAAACTTTCCAGCCCACAATTTAGAAAATCCGCAATAGAAAAAGTATTAAATTGTTGGATAAAAACTAACTATCCTAAAATTTCATTATGAAAATTATAAAAAATAGAATCCACCAATTTTACAATAATAATACCGACAGTAAAAAACCGAAAGAAAATAAAAATTACCTACATTTCATTACTATACAGGGTGGGCCAATAGTGCGTAGTCTGTCCATATCTCTGATTCTCGAGCTGATTCTATTCAAGATATCAACATGAAATTTTACGTGTGTGTAGAGAACCCCACGAAGCTTCTCTTAAAATTATTTTGTTGTATACAGGATGTTCACGTGCTACGTACCAAACCAAAGTTATGTTTTTTAAATGGAATAGAAATACCTCGAGAAGTATTATGCTGTAAAATGAAATAATTGTTTTTGCCTTTTTGTCTTTTATCTTAAGTCCGTTAAGTACATTATTTCATTATTCCCGACTCAGTGCAAGAAATGACTCGAAATATTGGGAACAACGTTTATTTTCTACTCGATTTTCTAGTGCAAGTTATTGATAGTTATAGCGTATGCATCTTATATTTGAATAATTTTCTGGTTTAAGTAAATACAAATTTTAATTTTTATCATTTATTGATTTAGAGAAGCAAAGCAAATAATCTTGTAATCATTTCAGTTTGGAAGACAGATATAGGTATGTACATTAACACATTAAGTAAATTGTAGATATAAAGTAGGTGTGTAGTAGAATAATTTGAAAATAAGATGATGCGGAAGTACATATACATGTAATTTTGTTTATGCGCGGTTAGCGCCTTTTAGAGAGTGCGATAAAAATCAAAACCTCGCTTATAGTCCTACGATTTTCTGTGTACAAAAGTAAATAATGAATCTTCAATTTTTTTCAAAAGCATATACTTATTCACATTACAGTCATTTTGACAACAATAATTTTTCTTATTTTTATGAATTAAAATACATATGTAAGTAATACATACTATTAAAAATGTTCGATCGTGCATAAAATTTTGTATGTTCCATGCACGGTCTCAAAGAGCTTCTATGGACCTCGGCGTGTTGTATCCCTCTGCCCTCTGCGCCTCTGGCTTCAATTACTCCTCGGTCCGTAAAAGCCCCTTTACAACCTTGATACATAAAAACTATTTTATTTACTTACCAACATAATTTAAAAATATCAAGTTATTTCGGCACGCCTGCTCCGCATTGTGCTCTTGGAGGGAGAATTAAATGTTGGCACGGAGACGCCGATTCTGGCCGCGCTGGTTATGCTGCCGACCATTATTTTCAGCAACTTGACCCGGCAACTCGAGCCGGCGGCCCATGCCGCCAGGCTGGCACAGTTTGGTGAAGTCCCGCCATTACATCCACTGATTGTCGTATTCCAAAGTTCTCTAATAATGTATCTCTAAAAGCCCTGTACAAAACGCTGCCACATATTCCTGAAAGTAAAATAGGACCTTGCGCAGAGCTAAAATGAATTAAATATGGTAAGTACGTAAGTATGTAACCTCGTATGTAACTTAAAGTTAAAAGCTACCAAATTGTATTCATTTACAAATACCCCGAATTTTAAGCCGATGTCTTGTAAAGTACCCTTTTTTAACGGGGTAAAAGTAAATTGTCCGCGTAATTATAAATTTATAATATCGGCAGTTTTCTTCTCTGCTTCTTTGTGATAAACGGTACCGACGACACGTGAATGAATACAATCAAGTTATTATACCCCGACAATCTCTTATTTAACGCTCAAATTCCCCTATGGCTTTAACGGAACTGGGTGAAGTATAAAGATATATGAGCTGAGCACATAGTTTATCATGCTGAAACTGACTTTCTTTCAGACAATAAGTAGTTTTCAGATTATTCATTGTTTGGTAAACGTAAAATTGCATGAACGGAAGCAAAAGCTTGTTATAGATAGTTAAATGTAACAAAAAGTATACCAAATCGTATTGCAGTAGGTACCTGATTCGATATATTTTCTAAATTGTTAAACTGTCTAATATTGAAGAATATACGAGGTTTGATCAAAGAATGCCGCCTCGAACTCGACAGACATGTCGGAATTAACGTATCGAATTCATTTTTATTTAAATAAGTAATAATCGGTAATAGTTACATATAGTGTGTTAAATTTCATTGGTTTACCATTGCTATCTCGGTTATCGTTGAAGATATAGAGATTCTCGGAGAGATTGTTAACTGGTGAAGGAAAATCATCAATATGGTCTTGCCCTCTATGACTAGTTTCTGAAATATAGTAAAAAACTGAAAAGTTATAATTTTTTTGTTTTTGAAAATTTTTAAATGTAGGCATGAAGTTCATGCCATGAACGAACATTCTTCATCCGTTTGTGACATCATAATTGCTCTGCCGATGCAAAACAAACGAAATACGAGTTTCCTAATCCTTATGGGCGCCATATTGGATTTTCCAACTTTTTTATGAACCTTTTCATTCTGAATTAAAAAACGTATGGTGTGTTAAGAAAAAATAAACTGAATAATTAACAGTCTGCCTACTACTACCTTTCGATTTCTGTGTTCTACGAACTACCTGCAATCGTACCTACCGCCGTTGAGCTATTTTGAAGGGAAAGTGATTTATTCAAGTTGTTACAGCTTAAAATCATACCAGTCAGTGTTCTGTTCTATGGTCGAAAATATATTGAAGATGGTAGGTGAGTGGTATCGGAATTTACAAAGACGCAAAAAAAACATTGGCCAAACAAAAAGGACCCGAAATAGGAAAAATTAGCTTAAAAAGGCTTACAAATTGAAAAATAGGCAAAAAAGGAACAAATATGTTTTAGGCAAAAAAGGCAAAAGCAAATAGGGCTCAAATTAAAAGTTTTTTTCATCAGACGCATTTTGAAGGTGCTCATTTCCAATTGGCTGCGTTCTAGGTAAACAGCCATAAGGAGTAAAATCCCAGCTCTACTAATAACGCTCCGCTTGGCAAGAAACGGACGGATTTATGTATAAAAAAGTGTAAAACGGAATTTGTAGAAAAAATAGTATGTACTATGGTCAGAATTTGATCTAGGGACTATTCGATCATCAGACCGACACACTAGCCATGCTGTTATACGAGCTGCTGGCCCCAGTAGCTTGTGAACTATATTATGTAAGGTGTAGGTATTGTGCTGGTATGCAGTACATTTAGTAGAACGTGCTGGTATCTGGTATAGCTCCCTCTCTTCGCAGTGACATGAATAAAGGCGTGTCTTGTGCTGCCTGATGCTGTTAAGTACAAATGGTAAAGTCGCTGCCGGGTGCCCCATTACGTATATATATAACGTCTAGGGTTACATATCGAATTGATACGGCGTTGTCACCTGAAACGAGCCTTCAACTTCTTAAAAATCATAATCATATGATTAGACTATGATAATACCCACGTCGAATATAATATTGATCCGAATTTTTGCCCCGCAAGCGACGCTCATGGTTATGAGTCATGCTGTCTGTCTGCACCGCAGTTATTTTATTATGGCGTTGACCTTGATGTCTGTTTATGAGTCTCGAAAATACGAAGACTAGAAAAATCTGATTCTGGAACAATGTTCGATCACTAGATTATAATGAGAAGTAAGAAGCCGGGAGAACAGTTTTCAGTTTTAGTTTGAAGTTTGATGAGAATAGAACCGGGCGATTACCTATACGAGTTTACGAGATGTCTTGTCTTATGCGATTTGTCTGTACGATTATGAATTCTGCTGTCGCGTTTTAAGTGTACTGGGGCGTTTTCGACGTGATCAACCGCTGTTAGTACGAGTGTTTTCCAGAGAAGTTTGAACTGCGGATTTGTGTACTGTGGATTGTTTAGTTTAGATGATTAACTGTTTAACTGTTCGCTGGTAATTATTTAATTGTTATTGCTTGTTGTTGTTTGTTTGTTGCTTGTATATTTCGCTGTTTATTGTTTATTTTAAAATTGCTTATTCTCAAATCACCTTTGTTAATTTATTGTAAATATTTGTACATAAAGTCACTGTAAATAAATCGTGTACAATATGTACTTTAACGTCGGACGTCAGGTTAGATTGCTGGAGTCATCAACATAGTAGCTATATATAGTTACCCGCTTGATATACAAGGTGTACCGCTATCGAAGGAAGACTGTTTCCTGTTTAATGAACACGACCCAGTAACCTTCCGACATCAAACAGACAAGTTGCAAAATGTCAGTTCATCCGTTTCGTTTCATTTGCTGTCTTTTTAAACTTTTTTTTGTAAAAATCGTTCTCGAGCAAATTGTTGTTTACTAGAACGTGCGTTGAGGAAGTTCTGAGAAATTTACAAATGGTCTTGTTTCTGCTTGGTCAAAAGACCATAGCCCCTCTCTGATGGGGTGTCGGATATAGGGTTATAGATGCTTTTCTTCGTATTTTTAATCAGGAAATCGGCCCTTAAAACCCATTGGTACAATTTTGGAACACGCTGTAGAGGTATTTATTTATTATACAATAAAGTTTTACAAATTATGGTCTTGACAGTGACCCATAATTTCTGAGTAGATTTGGAACGCAAAATATTTAGTCAATCGCTTATGGCTTATTGCGTTATTTTTATTTTATTAATTTACAAAGTACCTACATATATGTATACATACTCTCATTAAATTGAGAAGTACACTTGCATTATAAAATAAATATGGAAACTGCGTTCTAATCTAAAGGAGAAAGGTTTGTAGATAATAATTTTATGAGCCGTTACACAAAATCAATAAACACTTCAGTTGGTGAGGAAGTAGCTTTTAGAACTTGGCAGTTTTCCAGTGCTGCTTGAAATATAAATTCATGGCAAAGAACTATAGTATAATATAATCCATTTGCGAATATAAACTTTCCGCCATAGCGAACTCATCTTCGAGATTTTTATTGTACAATTTATCATGTATTCTGCATAGCCTTGGATATGGTAATGTCCAGCAATAGGATATTCATAGACTCGGAATTCGTGGCATCTATAATAAGCGCTTTAAAGTCAAACCTCAAATTTATGCATATTGCAGATCCGAGTACTCTAGATGTGTAGGCTTGGTTGTCTAATCAAGACAGTGAAATAGCAAGCTAGCAGAAAGGGGTATAAGAATTAGATTTTAGCCTCTAACGCATCGAAATAAGTTTTGCCAAAACACGAGTACCAATAAAACAAATCAAATCAGATGGCGCAGCGGGTGAGACGGCGGAGTGTTATATTTTTGTTACTAGGCAAGAGATGTCACTGACATCATTTTATGAGGTCAGCAGTGTTATGTGGTCATCGAGGTACCTGGTACCTCCCATCTTTTACTAAACTGATTTAATGCTGGAGCTGTTCAGCCGAATAAGTACTCTTGGTGTTCTCTATTTGTTTGCAGTGAACAAGCAGTGAACTCATTTGAGGCATTCAAATCACCGGGACCAGACGGGATTCTCCCAGTCATGCTGCAGAAGGGATCTGACCTTCTGCTGTTAAAAGTATGTATGCTATTTAGGGCCAGTCTGGCTCTAGGTTATCTACCAAAAATATGGAGACTCACCAGAGTAGTATTCATTCCAAAAACTGGTCGGACGGACTACTCTCGGGCAAAATCATACAGGCCCATTAGTCTTATGTCATTCTTGCTTAAGACAATGGAAA
The DNA here is from genome assembly GCA_963966045.1 of Xestobium rufovillosum. Taxonomy (NCBI): domain Eukaryota; kingdom Metazoa; phylum Arthropoda; class Insecta; order Coleoptera; family Ptinidae; genus Xestobium; species Xestobium rufovillosum. Next base: position 14,047,597 of record OZ014500.1, read on the forward strand.
AGCTGCTCGACAAGCATATAAGGGATGACGTACTGGTAAACAGGCCACTACATCAAAACCAGTTAGCATACAGAGCAGGAATGTCTACAGAAACTGCTCTACACCACCTTACATGGAGAGTGGAGAAAGTGCTGGAGAACAAAGAAATCCTCCTAGCGGCCTTCTTGGACATAGAAGGAGCTTTCGATAACACATCATTCAATAGTATCTCCAAAGTCGTAGGCCAAACAGGACTAGAGGCTTTGTGCTGCAGGTGGATAGACTGCATGCTGAGGGATAGAGTGGTGTTTACCACATTGATTGAAGAGACCTTGGCAGCCAGGGTGGTAGGTGGTTGTCCGCAGGGTGGAGTTCTATCTCCTCTTGTGTGGAACCTAGTTATGGACGGGCTGCTTAGGAAACTCAGCGATGAAGGATATTCTCCCCTAGGATATGCAGATGATTTAGTCATCACAGTCGAGGGTAGATTTAGTAGTACTATTAGGGAACGTATGCAAATGGCCCTGAGTATTGTAGCAGCGTGGACTGAGAAGGAAGGCTTGACCATTAGTCCGGAAAAAACAACAATAGTTCCATTTACACGAAAGAGAAATATAGAGGCTCTTGGACCTCTATATCTCCGTGGTAGGAAGATCCCATTGTCAAGGGAGGTTAAGTACCTTGGGGTTATACTGGACTCAACACTTACCTGGAATCAACAAATCGATAGAATAGTCAGAAAATCGGAAACTACTCTTGCAGCAGTTAGACGAACATATAACAAAAAATGGGGTCTAAGTCCAGGGATGGTGCACTGGCTGTACACCAGAGTGGTCAGACCAGGAATAATGTATGCAGCTGTGGCATGGTGGCCCAAAGTCAAACAGGTAACTACTAGGCTAAGGCTAAGCAAAATTCAGAGGCTTGCCTGCCTAGGAATAACAGGGGCGATGCGGACTTCGCCAACCGCAGCCATAGAGACTCTTCTGGACCTTCCCCCTCTCCACTTCGTGATACAGGGGGAGGCGAGACTAGCACTATACAGATTGCAAAATTCTCTTTATCGTGTCCGTCTGGGTACAGAGCACACTAGCATTATTGAGGACATAAAGGATCCCATGCTTGACATGAGGACGGATTACATGGTCCCCAAGAACACTACACAACCATTTTTTCAGGTCACAATCGATGACTCTGGAGTGGAGAACCAAATTCTGAACAGCATTCCTTCCGGCAGTCTAACCTGGTACACCGACGGCTCTAAGACCGACATTGGTGCTGGGTCAGGACTGTTTGGAGATAAACCAAGAGTGGAACTTAGCTTCTCTCTGGACAAATATGCCTCTGTCTTTCAAGCAGAGGTTTACGCCATACTACAATGTGTGCGGGAAAACATTAAGAGGGGCTACAAAAATCAGCGGATCTCTATTTTATCAGACAGCCAGGCAGCTTTGAAGGCCCTTCTGAGCTCAAAGATGTCTTCCAGACTGGTGTGGGAGTGCTTCGAGCAACTTAATATCCTAGCCATGCGGAACACAGTAAGACTGCTTTGGATTCGAGGTCACTGTGGGCTGATGGGGAACGAGAAAGCTGACAAACTAGCAAAGCGGGGCTCCAACGAACCTTTTGTTGGACCGGAACCTGCCCTAGGCATAACTAAGAGCGCCGTCAGACACCAAGTAAACGGATGGATTCGCGCTCAACATCACAATTACTGGAACAGGATTCCAGGACACAGGCACAGCAAGTCATATATAAATGGACCTTGCAGGAAAAGATGCTCAGAACTACTTTGCCTTAGTAGGATGCAAATTAGTATCGTAACAGGCCTCCTGACGGGACACACGACCGTTAAAGAACACCTGTGGAAGATTGGCAAATATTACGGAGACCTTAACTGCCGTTTGTGCAATAAGGAACGGGAGACAGCTAGGCACATTTTGTGCAGATGTGAAGCTCTAGACCAAAAGAGGCAACGAATTTTCGGGCGATGTCTGATGGAACCGGAAGATTTTTCCACGCATTCTATGTTTGACTTGTACCGTTTGGTCCAAGGCACCAAGATCATGGAATGGGTGACTTAGAATTAGGGTGAGCACAATAAGCCCATTTTGTGGCTGCAGTGCATCTGAGCCTACGGGCAGGCAGGCCCTAAGGGAGGGAAAAAAAAAGTAACGCGTTACGTTACCTGTAACATTGAAATTATGTACGTATCTATGGATACGGCTGTTTATGTCTGACTGCATAGAGCATGGAAATAGTGAAAATAGAGTGGCATAGAGTAGATATGACAGTTGCAAAGTCAGCATTTGCAGTGTTTGTTCGTTCCTAAATTTGTTGAATCTTTTGATTTAATATGGAAAAACCTAATATGTATTAAATACTCCAAATATTGCTTAGTGCCTAAATGTGAATCAACGCCTATTCGAACACTAGGAAAAGTATTTATTTCATTGCCAGTGGGATCGACGTTCAGCAGATTGTCACTTAATTACTAAATTTATAAACAATTTATATTTTGATGTAGTTGGACATTTTCGAACATAAACCATCTGATAAATATACATTTGGGTATAAAACTGACATTCGCCTGTACCCTATTATCAAGTGATTGAAGTTAAAATAATCGTTCGTAAGGAGTAAACTCCAGTCGTGCGTCGGAGCTGACACGCACAAGTTTTTTTTTCACCTTCAAAGTTAATGAACATAAAAAGTGGTTTGGCTTCAAAAAACATTTGTTAAAAATATGGCAAGAAACTTAGAAAACAAAACAAGACAAGTTAAATAAACATGTAACAAAATAAAAAGTATATTCTTGTAATGTTCAGGAATTTTTCTTCTTCCGGAAATTCCAGACCGGGTGTTGTATTTGACAACATTATTTGATGAATCGAACCAATGTAGCTCAAAACGAATTAATTTTTAATTAATAGCTCAAGAGAGAAAAGTGCTGGAAATATATGACGTTTGACAGGTACTAAAGTAACTAGATTATAAATTATAAATGCACCTTCAAATTCGCAACTATGGCAACTTATCAACAAGTAAAATTATCGAAAAAAATACCGAAAGTAATCTCCCTAGTGCTTGAATTATTTCCGAAAATGTTTTCAAGTCTCGAATGTTGTGAAAATTTTCAAACAATATTCGAGACCGAGAAAAAATTTACGGTTAATAATTTCAAGCACGTGGGGGATTCGTTAAGGAAATTTCACACCTAAATAAAATTAAAAACTAATGGCATTAATCTGACATTTTTGTCATCGAAAACACAATATAATATATTATATATTATTTTTAGGTAATTTTACGAAAGCTGTTGCTTACTATACTTGGGCCGCCGAACAGACAGAGTGATCACCCTGCAAGCATGAGCTCTAGGAGGGACCACTATCAATTTAGGACAACCGAACCGCAGTGATGCGGTTAGGTCTTTAGACCTAAGGAAGTCGCATCACTCCAATTCGATCGTCATAAATTAATATTGGCCCCGCTAGAGCACGTTCTTGCAGGGTGATCACTCCGTCTGTTCGGTGGCCCAAGTATAACCACTCGTGGAAATTTGACAGAAGATCACTCGCGCAAAGCGCTCGTGATCTTTTAACTGTCAAATTTACACTCGTGGTTACTAAACAACAGCTTCCGTAAAATTTTCGGCAATTCCATACCACTTGTTGCATTACTACAGAAAATAAACATTTAATTGGAAAACAATACATTCTGTATTAAAATAAAAGTGTATTTTTGAGAACGTCAATTTTTTGAAATTTGTGCTTAATACGATGTATTGCCTCCTCGGGCATTAATGACTGCCCCGCACCGCCTGGGCATACTTAAAATCAGCCTATCGATTGCATCTTGTGGCAAAAGGGCCCACTGCTCTCTCAGTGCATTTTCAAATGCAAAACGGCCTTGAATGTTTGCCATAACTGGAAGAAGTTGTCTTTGCAGTATGTCCCACACATGCTCAATGGGGTTGAGGTCGGGAGACTGAGGAGGCCATGGCAAAAGGGCAATGTTATCTTCAAACCAATTTTGTACTTGATGTGCAATGTGACTACGAGCATTGTCGTGCATATAAACCAAATCTGGACCAGCAGTATATGAATATGGTTGCACAATAGGTACAAGAACTTGTTCAATATAACGCCGTTGGTTCATGGCTCCATACAGACAAACGGGTTCCGTTCTATGGTGCAAATCGATTCCAGCCCATGCCCTCCTCGGTAATTGTGAACTTCTTGGAAGTGCCTGGTCCTCTCCAAGGCTCCGCTTCTTCGCCACACTCTCGTTCTACTATCAGGTGTTTGAAATCCGAACCGAGATTCGTCGGTAAACAGAACATTGGACCATTCTGCTTCACCTCATTAAGCATGCTCTTCAGCCCATTCAAGACGAGCTTCGCGATTGCCGTGGCGAAGTGCAGGTATTCTTATCTGGTCAGAAACCGCTACGGCATGTACATTTTGGAGATCCGCAGAAAGCTCTCGTGCCGTAATTGTAGTGTTGTCATGGTTTTTGAAAAACTTCTTTTTCAGCTAATAGTTTTTCTATTAATTCTTAATACACGCTCACTTCTCTGCGCATTCCTTCAGGTCCAGCAACCGATATTCCTTTCGATTTCCTAAGACTTAGTTCTGGGTGTCTTTCCATAAATAATAATTAATAAATACAAATGGCAGTTAACATTTTGCAAGCGCCGAGATAAGTCGAACGCTATTTTTTAACTGCAGTTTTCAAGTTCCATAATGGTACGAGCACGACCATCATTTTTAACATATATTTAGGTACCATTTTTAATCTGTAATTAACAGTTTGTGTTACTATAAAAATATATTATATGAGATGAGGCATTTAACCTACACTTGACTGTGGCATCTTACTGTTTATCAATACATGCTGAAGTTAATCGGAATATATTGAAGGGTACGTCTTTGGTTATTCAATGGAACTATTTGAATACACTCTGTAATAAATTTTCCAACAGCGGGGGGCGCACGATAACAACCTGCTGAAGAAATCTTTGCGAAGCGAGAGGTTGAGTTTTGAAGTCGAAGAGAGCTGACGTACCCTCCGTAGTACCCTCCGTACCAATGTTGCCAGGTCTGGCGAAAATTCACCAGATTTGGTGATTTTTTTAACCCATTTGGTGATTTGGTGAAAACTTTCTTAAAAAGTCTTATTTCTGGTGATTTTTTAACTGACGTAAGCACTTATAAATTTATGTTAAAAAAACGATTTTATTATGTTTTTTATTCTTCGTTGTTAAGTACATATTCTGTAATATCATATTATCCAAAAAACTCTCTATTATACATATGTTTCAAAAACTCATCTGCTTGAACCGGGATTCCCAGACTACAGATATTAATCAGTGGTACTGGACCGTTCGAACAACTACTCCTCGGACAAATACACCGCCAGGCATTGAATTATAGAACTAAATCCAGATTTTTTGTACTACGAGACGTTACAGACTGCTACCCCACCTAAGGTGGCTTTGAAACAGTCATAATTTGTCTCCATGTACGTACGTGCTTTTAAGCAGGTCTTTGTTCAAATATTGCATGTTTTGAATGTGTATCTAAAACCGCAGACCAACTAGTTTCGTCCTTCTGGGACTCATCAGTACTGTGCTTTGCATGGTTGCATGGTTTGAGTGTGTAGGGGAAAGCACCGTACTGATGAGTCCCAGAAGGACGAAACCAGTTGGTCTGCGGTTTTCCATACACATTCAAAACATGCAATATTTGAATACAGATATTATTAAAAAACACAATAATAGTATTAGTATGTACCAATAAATTTCCATGTTATTTGTTTTGTTTTTATTTGCAATGTCAAGAATTTTGTTTTAGTTGTTATTTTGCAATAGGTATGTGTTTGAAATAAAGCATTATATTTAGTTATATTTTATTTATTATTTCATTATTCGTATTGCATGTAAATATGCGAAAAATATAAAATCTGGTGATTTTTTGTAGAATCTGGCAACTTTTAAAGCAAAGGTCTGGTGATTTTCAGTTTTTTCACCTGGCAACATTGCTCCGTACTGAACCGTAAATTATTATTCTGTAAAGTACTTTTTAAATACTAGGTATACATATGTTTGCTTATAATTCTTTGTAGCCTTTAAGAATTTGGCCAGTGATTTATTAGGTCTCTTTGTTCAGTTGATCCATTCATAGTTTTGTACATTAAATGCAAAGATTCTAAATTTTGGAATCTTAGATGACGCAACCAGAATATAAAACTTTATTGACAACTTTTAGTGCAAAATCATGTACCTATAATTTGGGTTTAGTCCCATTTCGTGCGTTCCCTTTTCGTGCGTCGATGAAAATTTTTCCGTTTCGTGCGTCGTCCCAAACCTCTACCTGGTTTGAATGCCGTTTCGTGCGCTGATAATGCAGTAAGCCACTAATTCGAGTTTATCTTTACAACACAACGCTGTTAATAACTAGACTTCAATGCGGAAGTGTATGTTGATTTCTCTCCTATTGTTTTCAAATGTTAATGTTTTTGTTTGGGGGGGGGGGGGGGGAGACTTAAACACTCCGCTCGCTTCGCTTGCCCACAGACCGGAAATAGTGGGCCGTGGAACCACTTTTTTGGCCGTATTCAGTGACGGGCAACTATAAAACAAAGCAGTACGTTTTGTATGCCTTTATTGCAACAGGTACAACATGTTCAAAGTAAAGGATATCGTTGTGCAACGCACGAACTGGCACTACTTAATTTCCCAGTAAATTCTTGACGCTCGAATCGGCACGAAAACAGGTAGAAACGCAAAAACGCACGAAACGGGAACGCACGAAACGGGAAGATACCATAATTTGGTAGCATGATAAAATAGGTATTGAGTACCTGGCTGTCGCAAATTTTCAGGTAACGCAAAAAAATACAACTGCTTTGTCACATAATATCGAATAGATTATTGATATGTATTTACAATACAACATTATCTATTGTTTCAATAAATTATATTTGTATTTTAAAATCGTATTGAAACGGAAGAACTAAATTATATTTGGTGGCAAGAATGAGAAAAATTGACGATGAGTTATGATTTTAAATTATTTTGGACTTGCGATCTTTCTTCTCTGACTGTAGAAATGAACAATGATTAATACCCATTTCTTACCCGTCTGTGTTATTGTACTGTTATTATACTATGAGCGTGCTTTTTGCTGTACAATATGAATAATCGAGAGTTCAATTTTAATAAAGAATGGAACGGAGAAAGTTAATTTGTTATATTTTTCTGCTTGGGAAGGTTTCTTCTTTCATTTCGTTATTGGTAGATATGCATAATTAAAATATCATTTTATTCGGTATTGTGCCCATGTTGGAAAGTCTCTATTTGGAATACTGTATAGGATATAATAGAGAATATAATCCATATGTCACTTGACACTGTTTAGACCAATAGACCTTATTTTGACTGGTTGTTAAGGACCGTGCAGCGTAGTATTCGCAAATCCAGCTAAGGAAGCTCCACTTGGTGCCTGGTGACAGTAAATTATGTTTAACTTCATAAATCTACTTACCCTTAACCTGTTTAAGTACCGGTAAGTACCTATTGATTGCTCAATATTCCGATCAATGTGTTTAATTTCGATCGTCGTATTCGCTTTGAAATTTTGTCACCCAATAGTGTTATATTTCAAATAAGTCATTGATGTGGTTTCGAATATAGAAAACTTCCCTAGTCTAACGAGATATCAGTACCTCCTCGTAGTATTCGTTCAGAATTTCTTGTTTTTTGTGATAAAATTATTCCTTGAACTGGGTTATCCAACATAAAATTCTGCCGAATTTTAGTGATATTTCTGCGAAACGGCTTATGTAATCAAGAACGACATATCCGGGATGTTCAATATTGTGGAATAAATATTCTGTACTTATTTGGGTTTTCCGAACGGCTAAAACATTGATTCTTTCAAGTAGTAAAGCGAAATTTAGAACTCTATACTTGAGACCGTCATTGTCATTCCTATCTCTCTTATAGGTTTGAATAAAAGAGTACTTATTTTACTTCCAAAGCCACTTCTAATTGGCGTTCTGCAAATATGAAGCGCTCGCTCTATTTGGAGTCTTTAAATTTAAGAATAGGTTGATTTCCATTTGATTTAACAAATTGCGGGGCTTCAAAAGATTCCATTCAAATGCCTCGCCCAATTGCACCTACATAAATTATGTACTGGGTGGGGCAATTTGGAGGTAAATGATGGATATGTGTGAGAAGGTGCGTAGATACGTAAAAACTGCACGCGCAGTCCCGTACCCGTTTTCCAGTAACAAAATTGCGGAAGTTCTTTTCTCAACAGTCCTATGTTTTTTTGGGGTGCTGAATCTGAATTTCAAGTTTGCTGCCATGTAGGAGGTCGGCTTCACAACGAAAAACGCAAAAGACCTCAAAATTTTCGCACTTTTTCAGTTTTCCGCTTATATCTCGAAGACTATATGCATTTTTCGAAGATAACCATTCTATACAAAATTAGAGTAGACAAAATTTCCTACAAAATGCACTAGTCAACTTTGATTTTCTGATGTCCGGTATCGGCACTAGAGCGCGCTGAAAAACATCGATTTTTTGGCCCTTCTGCGAAAACTTCAAAAATGCCCACTTCCACCCCCTACAACTCAAAAAAAAACTTGTTATCAACAAAAACCCTTATGTCACGTGCAAGTACATTAAATTTCCTACAATAGGCGTCTCTAACATTCAATTTTCTCATAAGGGGGAGGGAGCAAAGCGAAAATTACGAAAAATGCCTTCTGCTCTCTACAGCCAAAACGGTCCCTCCGACCTGCCTATCTCTCATCGGCGCTATACTTTCGATGTATCACGCTTTAAAGAGGTTGTTCTGAATGAATTGATGGCAAAGTATGTTTGATGAAAACATTAACAAATTATATTTACATGTTAGGTACACGACACTGAATATAAAGCTGAATATGAAATCTGTATGTAGAAATGTACATGTGTCATTAAATGTGTGAAAGTCGAGCCCAGGATTGGTTCATCACTTCGAGTAGGTTCACCATCTGGAAAAGAAAGAAGGCATTTAGTGTTTGAACATGGTTACAAAAACAGATAAGTTGTATAGTAAACTGTCGATGTATGAATAAATACCTGATGTCATGCGCGCAGTTATTTTAGTCGTCCCCGTTTGGTTGTTGGTGGCCTAGGTAATTTGTTTTGGGCACTGAATTTTGAAGGATTATGCATCTTTATTAATCAATTTTTCTCTATAATAACATTAATCATTCAATTACAAATTTTCAGTTGAAGAACAGCAACAACTAAACTGTTCAGCCTGGACCTTCCACAGCCCCTGACCCTTTGCCTGGACCTTCCATTGCCCAAGACTCTTTACCTGGACCTTCTAGTGCCCAAAACACAATTCCTGGGCCACCAACAACCAAACGGAGACGACTAAAATAACTGCGCACATGACATCAGTTATTTCTTCATACTTACATCGATAGTGCACTGTACAACCTTATCTGTTTCTGCTTTTTGTAACCATGTTCTAAAACTAAATGCCTTCTTTCTTTTCCAGATGGAGAACCTACTCGAAGTGATGACCCAAACCTGTGTTCGACTTTCCCTCATTTCATGACACATGCACATTGTACATTAATAAATACAGATTTCATATTCAGCTTTATATTCAGTGTCGTGTACCTAATATGTTGTAAATATAATTTGTTAATTGTTGTCATCAAACATACCAAAAAATCGCTGTTTTTCAGCGCGCTCTAGCGCCGATAACTCTCGTCAGACAATCAAAGTTGACCAGTGCATTTTGTAGGAAATTTTGTCTACTTTAATTTTGTATAGAGTGGTCATATTTGAAAAACACATAGTCTTCCAGAGATAAGCGAAAAACTGAAAAAAAGTGCGAACATTTTGAGTTTTTTGCGTTTTTCGTTGTGAAGCCGACCTCCTACAACTCAGCAAACTTGAAATTCAGATTCAGTACCCCAAAAAACATATAGAACCGTTGAGAAAAGAACTTTCCCAATTTTGTTACGAAAACGGCAGTTTTGAACGACTAAATATTAACTTTTTGTGCCACTATACTTGGTAAATATTTCGAAGCACGTGGTTAACCAGCAAATAATAAAAAGATGTCTATAGGTGCTGCTATAAATATTGATTTAATTAAACAATTATTACAGGAGGGATCTATTTTTTAAAAAGAATTTAAAATTTAATTTTTTTGTTGAGCCTGAAATAATATCATAACTTTCCACAGTTTAAAAATTGAAATTTGTTTGAAATTCTTTTTAAAAAATATCTCGGTGGTAAGACCACCTACTATCGTTTTCATTTAAAAAAATTGAACTTTATGTTGTATCTTCAAATTGTCTCAATATAAAAAAATTCTATCTGCGCCCCTGAATTCATTCTTATTATACTTATCTGAAAACATCTCGTTTTCATCTATGTTTTTTAAAGGTGAAATTATTGTTTCTACAGACGCAATAGTCATAGCTATAGCAACGATATATTTATTATTGACATATTTTACTTTCTGTCCGTGAAATTTACTTATGCCATTTTTAAAAAATTGACTAAAATTTGGAAGAAAATCCCGAAATTTTTTGTTAATGTTGTTTTTAGGTAAGTATAATAAAAATTATCGTTCATTACACGTCCAGAAATGGATTTTTCCGTTCTTGCATGACTTCCCGTGTTCGGCTGCGCCTCATACGACAATTTGTCATACGCGCACGGAAAAATCCTTATTTCCGGACTGGTAATGAAATATACTATTTCAGAAGTTTAGTAAAAATTTCCCGTATTTTTAGTACCTAATAATGAAGTTACAATTTTTTGAAATCGGGCGAAAATCAAATTTGATGTGATAAATTCAAAATTCATGTTCACCGTTGGATTTGTGTCGAAAAATGAGCATGAGACTGCGTGTATAGTTTTTACGTATCCACGCTCTTTCATACATACTTATTATATCCATTATTTACCTCCAAATTGCTCCACCCTGTACGTCTTGTGCGTATATCGTTTTATACAGTTTGTGCCATAGAATTTTAGCAACAGACGGAAAAAAATATTATTGAGTGTTACAGACAGAATTTGTCTTAGAGTTCGTTATTTAAAATACTTAGTCCGCGCTCCGCTTTATATTGTGGATATTCTTATTGCAGTTTTCTGTAAAGACCTAGAATATACACTCATGGAATATTTTTTATTCGAATTATTCCTCGGGAGACTTTGTTACGAACAGCTGCAACAGCATTTTATACTAGATACTTAGGCATCTAGTAAACCTGACAATAACAAGCAAGTATCACAAATCTATCATTGTGTTCTAAGTTCAAATATTGCATGTTTTGAATGTGTATGGAAAACCGCAGACCAACTGGTTTCGTCCTTCTGGGACTCATCAGTACGGTGCTTTCCCCTACACACTCAAACCATGCAATTTAATCTTGCTATATATGCTGCCGCGCTCTGGCGAAGCCACCGTAATATAGAAAGCCTGTACCCTGCTCTGGTGACGTCACACGCGGTTGTAGATATCTGTCTGGCGAGCATATACTATACTTGGGCCGCCCAACAGACGGAGTGATCACCCTGCAAGAACGTGCTCTAGCGGGTCCAATATTAATTTATGACGACCGAATTGGAGCGATGCGACTTCGTTGGGTCTAAAGAAAGCGCATCACTGCGGTTTTGTCGTCCTAAATTGATAGTGGTCCCGTCTAGGGCTCATGCTTGCAGGGTGATCACTCCGTCTGTTGGGCGGCCCAAATATTCGGGTAGAGTTTCTCGGCTTAATATTGGGAAATAGTAATTTTTATTTAATGAATTGTAGTTTCGTAATTATATTACTGTCGATACGTTGCAATTATCTAGGTAAAATAATCTATTAATAGTTAAAATTTAAGACAAAACGGCATTGCAAAGAGTCAACCTCGGAGTCAACAGCTTTGGTAAAAGAGTAGAAGTAGGTCACCAATTTCTTTGTTCTTATTTAGGTGTAATAGTATTCGCAAAGTCAATAATGTAGGGTTTACTAATTATATTGCCTCGTTTTATTAAACAAGTGTATTGAAGACGAAATAAATAAAAAAACTCATTTCTAGTTGGGCAAATGACTAAATTAACATATTCGGTGAATACGTAATTTTTTTTTAATATCGACCCTAATTTATTGTTCCCTTAAAAACAATTTTATCAAAAGCCGATTTATTCAATACTTTTTCTACACAAACTTTTATTTAATTTGAGCCACTATTTTCCCTCATTTCAACCAGCTATTACATAGAGAACTGTGCCCTAACAAACCCAAACATAGTAATTGTTATAAGTAATAACTAAGCGCAAATCCGAGAGAATGTTTATAGAAAACTTAAAAAATAGTACCTATTTCTGGTGTTTATAGTTGTTCTGTATGACGTTAACTTTCATTATTTGTTTTGCACGTATCTACTAGTTTGTATAATTATTTGTGCCATTTTTTTAATAATTTTAGTAATATTTGTGAATTTATGGCAAATGAAACACTATGTAAAAAATATTATCGACGTTTCGCCTCTGGTTGGAGGCTTTATCAAGATTATATATTTAAAAGTTTACAAAATGTATAAAAGTGACAAAATTTTTTCTTAATAAAAATTACTAAAACCCTTCAATACCTCGAAATTCAAATTAATAGAATATTACCACAAACATATAACAACTTTTTTAAACAATCACAAAACCAAAAATTTTACTATAAATTTCTTAACATAAAAAATAAACAACAACGGAAATTAATAAAACTTACTAATAAACATACTAATAATAATGATTGCAATCTCTCTATTAATAAAGAATGGATACATAACATTTCTACCACCGACATTCCAACTAATGTACAAAAAATTTTACAATTAGGCCCAAATTTTACTATAAATACCCGTAATACTGAAATTCCAATTAATAATATCATTGCCACTATTGAAAGTGGTATAACTTTACTTCCATCTGAAGAAACAAATTATATTAGAAATAAAATTTGCCAAATTATTAAAAAATTTAACAATTCTTATACAAAAATTAACAAAAATGAAAAAGAACTATTGACTAACATTAAAATTACAAAAACTTTCCTTGAAAACAACCCACAAATTATCATCCTAAAACCCGATAAAAGTAACAAAACAGTAATAATGAATTCCACTGATTACGAAAATAAAATGTTTAATCTATTAAACGACAAATTAATTTATATGCCTCTTCCTAAAGATCCCACTATTAGTTTACAAACTAAAAATAATAATTTTATATCTAAATTATTAAATGAAAATAATATCTCTTATACACTTAGCACTAAACTTAAAATACAAAATTCCCTACCCCCACGTATATATGGCCTCCCAAAATTACACAAAATTAATATCCCACTTAGACCAATAGTATCATGTATACAAAGTCCTTTTTATAAATTATCAAAATATTTATCTAATATTTTATCTAACATCACAGGTCAAAATGAATTTTACATCAAAGATTCTTGGTCATTTAAAGAAAAAAGCAAAAATTTTTATTTCCCTGAAATTTATATATTTATTTCACTTGATGCTGTATCTCTCTATACCAACATTCCAATAAATCTAGCAATTACAATAATAAAAAAAAACTGGAATAAAATTGAACCTTTCACGTCACTTACTTTAAACAATTTTATTACAGCCATTGAACTTACCTTAACCACTACATATTTCAAATTTAAAGATAAAATTTATAAACAAACTGATGGCTGTGCTATGGGTTCTCCAATTTCAAGCACTATTGCCCAATTAGTTTTAGAAGATTTAGAAACCACTGTTATTCCTAAATTATCATTTAATCTACCTTTTTTTGTACGTTATGTAGATGATTGTCTTACTGCTATTCCTCCCGACAAAGAAAATGAAATTCTTCATCAATTCAATAATTATCATCCCAAATTACAATTTACTATAGAAATTTCAAAAAATAACCAAATTAACTTCTTAGACTTAACACTATACAAAATTAATAATTCAATAGAAACAGAATGGTACACAAAACCCACTTGGTCTGGCCGTTATATTCATTTTAATTCCAAACAACCCACTTGTCACAAAAAAAGTATCCTTATTTGCTTGACTGACAGAGCAATCAAACTCTCCAGTCCACAATTCAGACAATATGCATTAAACAAAACCATAAATTGTTTAATAAAAAATAACTACCCAAGAAATTTTATTGACAAAATTATAAAAAATAGACTACATCATTATTATAATAACAATAACGACAATCAAAACCAAAAAGAACCTAAAAATTACATTTCTTTACCATATATAAAACACATATCACATAACATCAATAAATTATTATTAAAACATAATTTTGTAATTGCTCATAAAAAGCATAACAACTTACAATTTTTATATTCTCGTTTAAAAACTCCAATTCCAAAATTAATGAAAACTCATATTGTATACAAAATTAATTGTAATAACTGTAATAAAACATACATTGGGCAAACCAAAAATCACCTTGAAACTAGGTTAAAACAACATACTTACCAAAATAGTAATTCAGCTATCAGTAAACACATAAAAGATACTAAACACAATTTCGATTTTCACAATACTACTATTTTAGAACAAGAAAAAAACTTAAAAGCTAGACTGGTTTTAGAAATGATACACATCCAAAAAGATAAAAATTCCTTGAATGACAGATCTGACATTCAAAATTTAAGTCAAATTTACAGTGACATAATAACATAAATCTGTTCTCTACCACTTGATTCTAATTTATGTACATTTCTTTCCTCCTTCATATTTTTTACAAAATCATGTGTGCTACGTATAATTTCTATTTTTAATATAAGTTCTTAGTTACTGTTATTTACATTTTTATTAAGAAAAAATTTTGTCACTTTTATACATTTTGTAAACTTTTAAATATATAATCTTGATAAAGCCTCCAACCAGAGGCGAAACGTCGATAATATTTTTTACATAGTGTTTCATTTGCCATAAATTCACAAATATTTTTATTAAGAAAAAATTTTGTCACTTTTATACATTTTGTAAACTTTTAAATATATAATCTTGATAAAGCCTCCAACCAGAGGCGAAACGTCGATAATATTTTTTACATAGTGTTTCATTTGCCATAAATTCACAAATATTACTAAAAGTATCTACTAGGTACTGAAAATTTCGCTCGCAGGAAATTTTGCAACGAATGCGACGTAACCGCAATTCGAATTTAGCTTGTGTCTTTGGGAAATCGAAGCACGGACATTTTTTCACTTGTACGAACGTAATTGCTCCTACACAAAGGAACGCAACAATATTTTGGCATCTAAAGTTGTAAAATTAGTTACTTGTTCAGTTATAATAAAAAATGTAATATGTTGCCATTGCATTATTATCGCATTCTTATGCAGCAATACGAATAGTCGCGACCGGGAGCGCCTGGAGAGCCACCACCGTCTGTGACGTTTCATTCGAGGAGTGGGGCGATGTGCTAGGCTTTCTATATTACGGTGGCATCGGCTCTGGACAGATATCAGCAAGTGACAACTACTTTGAGTAATTATCTGGTATTAATTAGTGGTACTGGACCGTTCGAACAACTACTACTCGGGCAAATACCCCGCCAAGCATTGAATTATAGAACTAAATCCAGATTTTTTGTACTACGGGACGTTTCAGACTGCTACCCCATCTAAGATGGCTTTGAAACAATCCTAATTTGTCTCCATGTACGTACGTGCTTTTAAGCAGGTCTTTGTTCAAATATTGCATGTTTTGAATGTGTATGGAAAACCTCAGACCAACTGGTTTCGTCCTTCTGGGACTCATCAGTACGGTGCTTTCCCCTACACACTCAAACTATGCAATTTAATCTTGCTATATATGCTGCCGCGCAAGTGACAACTACTTTGAGTAATTATCTGGTATTAATTCGTAATTGATTCGTAATCTGTTATTATGAAAATTTAAAAATATTCCATATTTTTGTCCATGGGAGTAGATCCCTCCTTTAGAATTATAGATCGATCTTTGGCCGCCTCCCAGTAGAGAGCTCTTCTAGTGCCATATTCTTGAAAATTACGTCTCTGCTTTTCGAAGTGTTTCCATCACTGGTACGATTTTGACCACGCTTGAATACGCACTGCTGACTACCTAGCTCTCTTGGTTTTGGACTAGTCCAATGTACTAAGGCAACTTTTTTGAAATAACTATATGCTACGACCACAACCCTGCCACCTTGTTACATTTTGTTCAATTCCTACTGGTTTAGATCTTGTTTAGTTAGTACTGGTTTAATTTTCACATAGAAACTAAACATAATCTACCAGATTATAAATCAATATTGAGCAACAGCTGTAGAGTAGAAAGTTTTACTACAAGGATAGTGCTGTGGAATAAATGAGAAGCCTTTTTGAGAATACTCGAGGCAGAAGACGAAACTGTGATCGTATGGTTGCGTGAGGAAGTTTTAATTTTTGGATTTGAATATGACATTTTTATTACATAAACATTTCTCTTAAAATAATACAAAAACACATCTTTAGGTATCGTACTCGTCTTATTACAAATATGACTCTGTAACGTGTTTTTTTGGTGTGTGCTATAAAGTACTTGCGGATGTTTGCTGCTTCATTTCGCGTTATTTTAGTGACGTGCTATAAAAAGTGGCGGTAACTTTCTAACAGCTGAGTTCATATTTGACATTTTGGATCCACATTAAGTGCATTTTGTCCGGGTAAAGTAGAAATTAAATCGTTAATAATGGAACATGACGAACGAAATAAGACGTTAAGTAGGCAAATTAGACTTGGGGAAAAAATGACTGAAACCGCAGGCATAAAAATACGAACTTTCCAACAAGAAACTCAAACAGAAATTAATTTTTTCGCGGTCGCATTGATGCAAATTGAACGTTTTCTAAATGTGTCTGTTTCCGCAACTCGTGTCATTTGGAGAAATTTCTTCATAAAACTACAACTAATTCAAAAAGTAGGAACAAAAAGTGTGGTTTACAGAAAAGTGCAGTAATGTAAATATTGTATAGAGCGTTGAAGATATATAATGAATTGTGGTTATTCAACCGTGTAAAACACTTTCATTGAAAGCAACCTTGAGTTTTAACGCATATTATGTAAATTTCTCATCGTTCAGCAGGATTTGTACCAAGGAAACTTAAAGAGCGTTTAATAATAATCACGTGGAACGGTACTAGGAATCGTTTCAATAGCCTGACAAAAATAGTAGGTACATAATATATTGTCTTAGTCATTAATCGATTATAATTTGTAATGAACAACTAGGTAGATAGTATTTACGCCAAGTTATAGTGCGTGAAGTATCAAGAATTAAATAATAATTTCATATTGTTTTTCAAACATTCCAAAAAGAAGCCTATTACACAGTCTAGAGGTCTAGACAATATTGTAGACTTTCTCGTTCGTTATCAAGTGGTTATTTCCGGGTGAAAATATGGAATTGAATATTCAATTTGTAGCAGTTTCAATAACATGTGAACGATTCAAATATTATTGTCCTTGACATAAAAGCATGGAAAGGTAGAATTTTCTATTTTTCCACATAGTCCCCAAGATGTTGATACATTTGGTATAACGATAGTCTGATTGGTTTTGGACTAGTTTAATGCCCCCGGAATTCGTCCGGATTTTGCCAAAATGGTAGAAAATATCGGACATCTTTATAGTGGTTCGCAGGATCCTTCGATACCCTAGAAAAGGGTTTATTTTGCAGGGGCGTTGGTAAGCCCAAAAGGCATTCGACAAAATTGGTATAGTCCGCGGCCTGGTACCGAAAGAGCTGTATAAGGTCGGCTACTTTTTCCACAGGAACTTGCCAATAAGCAGACTTGATATCTAGAGAACTGAGATATTTTGCATTTCGAAGTTTGTCTAAAATCGAGGTAATATTTGGGAGAGGATAAGCATCCTTCCGGGTGACTTTATTGAGTTTTCTATAATCCACGCAGAAACGATAGGATTCGTTTTTCTTCGGGATCATCACTACGGGAGGAGCCCAAGGGCTACTAGAGGGTTCTACTTTCTACAGCTCCCATTCTCAACACTTCGTCTAATTCTTTATCTATTAGTTCTTGAATTTTTGGCGATATGAGATAATTTCGTTGTTTGATAGGTGACCTCGATCCGATGTTCGACGGCCGACATCCTAACTCGCCAGAGACACCAGAAAAATATTCTTGTACTAGATCATTCAATTTTGTACGACACTATCGCTAACAACAAAAGGAGTGTTATCTCCAACATCTATAGTACTTATAGGTACCTATTTCATTTCCAAATTTCCAACGTTTATTTCGTAAGTCCGGTACGATTCCCATTTCCACCCAAAAATCAATATCCAGCACCAAAGAGTGCGGCATCCAAGGGGCAACAGCTACTTCAAAAACTTTAACTATATCCACAAGCTGTATGGGAACGTTTACTACTTCGCCTGTTTCACAGGAATTTCCATTCGCTACTACACAGGTCAAGGAACAATAGTTAAGCGGTATATTTAACTATTTCAAGGCATTCCAACCATCCCTACCCAGGATTGTTCTTGAAGTACCGGAATCCAATAAAGCGAGCATTTTAACACCATAAATTGAAACTTCCACAAAAGATCTTCCGTCACCAGGCAGAATTCTCCCTAGGTGAACAGTTCACCTAATCTCACAACAACTAATGCCAGTTACTGTCATTAGTGTCTCAACAAAGTTTTAAGTTAATCCGTTAATGTGTGCCTTTTGTGAATTTTTTTGAAAAATGGGAAAAATTGAACACCGTGCAGTGATTAAATATCTGCACAAGAAAGGCTTGACACCGAAGAAAATTTATGAAGACATGACGAACACTTTGAGAACATCTTGTCCTTCATACGCAATGTTCAAAAAGTGGGCAGCCGAATTTAAACGTGGGAGGGAAAACATTGAAGATTATTCTCGCAGTGGAAGGTCTGCAACTGTAACAATTCAGGAAAACATCGACTTGATTCATGATATGGCCATTGCAAATCGGTGAATCAAGGTTCTAGAAATAGTTGAGGCTGTGAGCATCTGCTATGAACGGGTTCAGTAATGAGTTAGGGATATTAAAAATTTCTGCGAGGTGGGTACCCCGGCTTCTGACGGTTGATCAGATACGTGTTCGTTTCCAGACGTCGTCTGACTTGCTGCTCCATTATGAGGCTGATCCCGAAAATTTTATACAAAGATTTGTTACTGCAGATGAGAGACATGGGTTCACCACTATCAGCCTGAATCAAAACAGCAATTGAAACAGTGGAAGCATAAGGATTCACCACCTCCCAAAAAGCAAATAGTTGTGACGTCCGCTGGTAAATTGATGGCTTCCGCTTTTTGGGACGCAAAGGGAATATTGATGGTGGGTTATCTTCCTAAGGAACAAACAATAACAGGACAATACTATTTTAACTTCTTACGTCAACTTCGTGGAGAAATAAAAATAATGCGTCCTGGAATGCTAACTAAAGGCGTGCTGTTCCATCAGGATAACGCTCCGGCGCACACATCAGGACATCATCAGTTTCAATGGCTGAAATTGCCTGGGGCGGCTTCAAATTAGTTCCTTATTCACCGTATCTAGCCTCATCAGACCTTAAAAAGCATCTGGGAATGCATCGACTTTCGCCTAACGAAAAAGTTATTTTGCAGACCAGGACGAAGCATTTTATCGAGTTGGGACCAAAAATGGACAACACCTTGAAACAGTCGGCTCTCTAACTTAATGTTTAAGGACTGTGGAGCTTCTGTGATGAGCAGGGATGAAATGACGACCCTCGATTGTTACATTTTTATAGTATAGTGCCTATTTAAATGATTCGTCAATAAATTAATCTAATATTTAAATAAAGACCTAATAATAAGCACATACGTGCATAGAGACACATTATGATTACTTCAAAGCCACCTTAGGTGGGGTAGCATTCTGCGACGTCTCGTAGAATCTGGATCTAGTGCTATAATTCAATGTCTGGCGGGTTGCTCGAGGAGTAGTTGTTCGAATGGTATGGTACCACTAATTAATCTGCAATCTTCCATGTGCAGATGGCGACAAGTATAATAATCGCATTTAGCGCATAGGCAGGCTCTTAGTTGCATCAACAGGAGACAGCAACATAATGCAACACAGAAAAAAATAATTCTTGTTCAGTATCCGATATCCAAATTTATTTTAAAATATTTCTGAAATGAAATTTAATTCAGCGGGAAAAGGTAGTCCTAACTATTACAGCGAAAATTTTTTACCTATACAATAATCCAATAGAATTTGTGTATCTACAGTCACGTGTTCAAAGACAGCCAATCAGGAGAACATTTAACTGAAGAGTGCTTATGGGCTATTTTCACTTATGTCATCTGGATTACTGTAGCAACGGAAAAATTCTTAATTTGCACTGCTGTCGAATTTTTTGCACAAAATGTCGTTTCCAAAATTCGGAAATCAATCCATAGAAGAAATCGACAAATTGTTCTTTTTGGGCAAAAAATTTTCTTACCGAATAGCCCTCGAGTCTTGATAATTAGAAATAACTTGATAAATTTCCTCAAGCGGGTTTCTCTGTGGCAACATACCTCCGCCTTCGGCGTCGGGATGTTGCCGAGCAACCCGCTTTCGAAAATGTATCAAGTTATTTCTAATTATCAAGACCCTTGGGCTATTATAAGTGATAATTATGTTATTTACCTTATGCTGCCATGACGACGTTTCAAATTTCGTATTTTTGATTGTAAAATGTTTAAAAATCGAGTCTCCCATATGCGTATTCTCATATTCATTACATTATCTAGCCGAATTAGACTCGAACTTTGTATTTTGTCTGGATAAATTTCTGATTTGCAAACTCAATTTTGTTGCCTGAGGGCAATTTGACTCATAAAATTGACTGGCTGTCAGTTTTAAATTGCCTGGTAACAAAATTTCGTTCAAAACAGAAATTTATCCGGCAAAATAAAAAGTACTCCTCAAATTACATACGATAATTTTAAATATTTGATAATATTTGTGATATATCCGTAATTCGTGATTTAAAAATATATGTGAGATATTCTCAAACATAACGGCGTTCCAGAGGATTTCGTTAGGTGCTACTGTTTCATGTACCGGGTGAACAAATAAGAAAGGACGCCTTATCTTGGATAAATTTTGTATAATTTTGACCTTACGCTTATTGCTCTAGCTCATCAAGTAGGCAGTGTGGGAGGACGGGAACATCTGTTTGAAGGTATGCTCATAACTTCGGTTTGGTTCAACCGAATTTGACAAATTTGATCCTATTAAAAAGAATTATCTTCGTTTAATCGCACGCTTCATTAAGTCCTTTTGGCTCCTGTGGTGATTGCTAGAGGCAGTTGTTTGAAGAACTAAAAACTTTTCGAATTTTCTTGAGAATCTCAAATGGAACGATATATTTATCGTCATGTAGCCACAACCAGAAAAGTAGTGAAAGCAGCATGTTTATATCTTTTTTTAGCAGAGATATGGGCAAAATGCTAGGAGTGGGAGGATGGGAATACAAAATTGTTAGTGACACCCCGTGTACCATTTTTTTGTAGTATGTGTTTAATACAAAACCGTATCTATGAACACGAGAAATGATAATGAAGTGTAACACACCCATATCTGTTCAAAAAGTTATAGAAATAATGAAAGACGTGATCGTCTAATTTTATCGTAATGAATGCTACCAGATTCTCGTAATCGTTTAGCAATTCGAGTACGTAAATGCCTTTTTGTCGTAATCAGCCTTATGCTGTATCACTTACGTTAAATGTAACGTACTGTTATCTTCGCTGTTATGTTATTTTCTCAAAACCGGTATGCTGTATCACAGTTAACGTTACTGCTCGTAACGTGTGACGTCACTACCTTACGTTATTTGTCAACTTAACGTACCAGATTTAACTTCCATCTGATTAAACGAAAAGTGCTCTTTCCAACGAGACCAAATCTGCCAAATTCTGTTAAACGAAACCGAAATTTTGAGCATATCTTCAAACAGATATTCCCCTCCCCCACACATATTTTTGACCAAAGTTAACTAGGTATATTTTAGAAAAAAATCTTTTTTTCTAGTTGATTATTACACCCTTAGAAACTTACAAATTATTTTCAGTCATTTCTCTTGGCCACTTTTTTAACGTCGATGAACGGTTCCATAGATATGACCGACGTCCTTTCTTATATGGACACCCGGTACAATGGCTTACTAAGAAGTAATTCAATGCTGCCGGTCCCTGTATGTCTATTTTATTGCATTCTTGCTCATGTATGACTAAATTCTGTTTATGAAAGAGGTGCGAATGAATTTACATTTTGGAGAGCACTTTATTATTAACCTGCCTGGGAGTGACATAATAAGTTCTGGCAGTTAGTTCTTGCCAGTGCTCGGCCATTAATCCGAATAGTTTAGCGGAAATGTACAGTTCTGGTTTAATGGTACCTAATCCGTGTTCAGTAATTGCATTTTTTCAATATTTGTTGCTAAAATTGTTACGCATGTAGCTTTGTTTGCTATAAAAAATACGGATTTGTCGCAAGGTGCTTTCGGACTTTTTGTTTTTCTGTGAGATCACTGAAGGGAAACGCATTTTTTTTAGAAAAAATTCACGTTCCTGCGTCAAACGCAGTGTTACATTTTGTCGATCTGTACGCGACAGTTTTTTTTGTTCGAGTTGATTTGCGGATTGCGGTGGTATTTCATTCCATTCGTTTCGAGCGATTGTCGAAATTCAGTGGCGAAATGGAAAGATAGATGGCAGTCCGCGAAGTGTGTAAAAGATAAATTGTTATCCTATACTATCTTTTATTCCAAAATCAGTGACAGATTTATTTTATGGGTATAGTCGGCGGGGCGCATTCACATTTTCAGTATTTAAAACTTGATGTGGCACGTGAAACGTTTTAGCAATACTTCCAATTGGAATTTTAGAAGCAGTTCTGGTTTATTTGAATTCTTCTTTTCCGAGTCAATGACTTTCAGATTGAAATTGAATTACCAAACTTCGAATCACTGCAGTAATAAAATCCAACAGAAGATAATTTTAATGAAATTACAATTAAACTGTCTGTAAGTGCTTTTTTGATGTTCCCTGTCGATTTGGTTATTGCAGACTATGGTAAATAAAAGCATGTGATTTACATTTGAATTGAAGTAAGTACATATTACGATTCGTACAAACAACGGCGAAAAGCAAATCGAACTATGGAATGGAAGACAAGGTAATCACACAAATACAATCCAAAGTGTACAAACCGAGAATCAAGCCATGCAAAATGACGGTTTTGCATTCATGTTTCGTAATTCACTTGGCGAAAGTTCCAAGAGGACGGGCGAAATTAATTTTCTATTGGACTCTGGTGCAACGGATCACATCGTTAATCGAGGAGATGCCTTCTCAACGTGTGTGGACTTGATTACACCCATGAATATTGCCGTAGTGAAAAATGGAATAGCAGTATCGGCAACCAAAAGGGGGACCATCAGTGTTACGACTAATCTTGGTGTTAAGGGACTTGTCCACAATTTCCCGTCTAATTGGAGACCTCAGAGAAAATTCTCCAAAACTCCCGTTCAGATATTCCCGTGGGCTTTTTAACGATTCCTAGACCGTAAACGCTACTGGTTGCGCTGACTTAGCTAGGAAATGCAATGCGCCTCAAAGCACTCCGTTCCCTAGACAGTGTTATTTCGCGCGATTGCTTGCGTATCTAGTTTCCGACAACGATCGCCGACGACGAGTGCGGCGCAGTGGTTAGAGCGTTCGTTTCGTGATCCAGTGCGTTCGGGTCTCGACAACTTTTTTGTATTCCGCCGTGTATTTCTTTACATAAAAAATCGGTCAGGTCTAAAGGACAATTGAGCGGAGGCGCGGAGGCCGTTAGGCCGGAGCGAGTCTGTGTCATTTGATATAAAAACAATATTTGTAAGATAAGACTTTTATTCATTATCTCTTGGAAAGTAAAAACCACTGTTGCGCCCACTGTCTAGGGTACGGAGTGCTTTGGGGCGCATTACATTTTCTAGCTGATCAGCGCATCCTGTAGCGTTCACGGTCTAGGAAACGTAAAAATGCTTCTCGTGGAGAGTTCAGTTTGACCACGAAATGATTCCTGTATAGTTCGGGAGCAGTTTGCAGGATTTCTAGCAGTTTTCTTTAACAGTCTTCTAACTATGACGTTGCTCTGTCGTACTTGAAATTGAAATCCCAGTCGTTTGAGCTAAGGTAACCAACAGTTTATTGAAAAGATTAGGAATTACTCGAAAAGTGAAATAACGGATAATTTTTTGTCGTACAAAATAGAAAACCGACTTCAGTATACAATGAAAACATCATCAATGTAGTCGCAGTCAATTAAATACGCATTATTAAGGATAACTCAAAAACTACTGGTCAGATCTTGATCAAATTTATATGGGACCACATGAGAAGCACCAGCTTTCAAATAAAAAAAGTATCATCAAAATCGGTTCACCTAGAAAAAAGTTCTGAGGTAACACACATAAAAAAATACAGTTGAATTGAGATGAGAACCACCTCCTTTTTTGAAGTCGGTTAAAAAGTGGGTGCGATGAGTGCAACAAACGTTAGAAAGGGTTGGAAGAAAATGTGCAGGGACAGTGGGATGTAATTTCAACTCAAAACTGTACGTGCTTGTGTTCGCCTTATTTTTGTTCTTGTTTGATTTGTGCCAGTTTTTTAAAATTTTTCTTCAATTTTGCGCATTTTCTGGCAAATGTCCATTAATAATAACTATTCAAATGTATATAATTCGACGTTTCGCCCCTGATTAGGGGCTTTGTCAAGACTAGTTTATTAAAAACGAGTAAATACAATAATTATAAAAAATATTTCATCATCATCATAAGGTTCTCAGTCCGAAGACTGGTTGGACGCGTACCTCCATTCTTTTCTCACCTGAGCTAACCTACGCATTTCCCTAAAAGTAGAACATCCTACATCCCTAACTATTTGAGAGCAGTAGTCTAATCTAGGCCTACCCCTACCTCTTTTTATTCCTATCTCTGACTCTAGTATGTCACGAACTATTCCTTCGTGTCTTAGAAGGTGTCCTACCATCCTATCTCTCCTACTCTTTATTGTTTTCCATACCTTTCGCTTTTCCCCAACTCTTTCTAATACTTCCCTATTGCTAACCTTATCTATCCACGGTATCTTCATCATGCGTCTGTAGCACCACATTTCAAACGCTTCTACTCTTTTTCTATCCGCTTCTCCTATTGTCCAAGTTTCGCACCCGTATAATGCCGTACTCCATACATACGACGCTAAGAGTCTCTTCCTAGTCTCTATATTAACCGTTCTCGAGCATAACAGTTGTTTCTTTTTGTTAAACGTAACTCGGCCCTGCGCCATTCTTTGTTTTATATCTTTAGTGCTCCTACCGTCTTGAGTTATTTTACTTCCTAAGTGGCAGAAATCCGCGACCTCCTCTATCTTCTCATTTCCAATTTGTGTTTCCATTTTAGTTCTATTTTCACATCCCCTACATACCAAAATTTTAGTTTTCTTTTTATTGATTTTCATGCCGAAGCCCTGTGTCAAAACTGCTTCCATTTCATTCAAAGCCGCTCCTAATTCTTCTTTGCTAGATGCTAACACTGCTATATCATCCGCAAATCTGAGCATGTTAATAGTTTGGCCCTGTACATTGATCCCTGAGGCTGTTCTTTCCTTAACAATATTAATCGCATCTTCGATATATAAGTTGAAAACTAGAGGTGACAATGCACATCCCTGTCTCACTCCCTTCCGGATATCTACTTCCCTTTGTTCCTGCTCACATTCTATAACTGCCTTTTGCTCTTTGTAGAGATTATGTATTATTCTTCTGTCCCTGTATTTCATCCCTACCTTTCTCAGCACTTCGAACATCTTCCCCCATTTTACGTTGTCGAAGGCTTTTTCTAAATCTACAAATCCTATATAGACGCTCTTTCTCTTTTCTATCGTTTTTTCTATAATTACTCGTAAAGCTAGAATGGCCTCGCGCGTTCCTCTATTTCGTCTAAATCCGAACTGATCTCCTAATATTTCTTCCGCCTTTTTCTCCATCCTTCTTTGCACAATTCTAGTTAAAATTTTTGACGCATGGGAAGTTAAACTGATAGTTCTAAAATTTTCGCATCTATCCGCGCCTTTTCTTTTTGGCAAAGCTACTATGATGTTCCGTTTGTAATCTTCTGGAATCTCGCCTGTCAGGTATATGCGACTAACTAGTTTAAATAAACGATCTATTACCTCTTGACCTGCGCACTTTAAGATTTCTGCCTGCAAGCCATCTATACCTGGTGCTTTATTATTCCTTAAACTTTTTAGTGCTATCTCAAACTCTTCTCTCATTATAGGACTCCCTAGGTTATCCCCCTCTACACTGCTTTCGCTTTCTAATATATCTTGCACTTCCTGTCCCGCATATAAGTTTCCTAAATATTCTTTCCACCTATCTGCCTTCTCCCCACTTCCGATTAGGATATCTCCTGCCTCATTTCTAATGTTTTTGGTACTAGATCCAATTTCTCTAAAATTTCTCCTAATTATTTTATATGCTTCATCAGTCTTTCCTACTTCGAATTTATCTTCCACTTCTTTGCATTTATCATCGATCCATTGCTCTTTCGCTTTCCTACATTCCCGAATAATTTCCCACTTGATCGCCTTATATCTTTGTTTCCCTGTTTCATCTAACCTATTTTTATATTTTCGCCTTTCCTCTATTAGACTCACAATATGTTTTGTTATCCAGGGTTTCCTACTTTCATTCTGTTTATGACCCAAAATATCCCTAGCTGAGGAAACTAAACTATTTTTAATGCAATTCCATTCTGCCTCTATGTCCCTAACAATATTTCCACCCGTGCCCTTTAGTGCTTCGTTTGTCTTTTTCTCGAACTTATTGCGCATATCATCATCTTTTAGTTTCTCTGGGTCAAGATACCTTCTTCCGCTTCTTTTTTTCAAAATCTTAAATTTAAGATTGGCTTTCATAACGACTATGTTGTGATCACTATCTATATCTGCTCCTGGATAACTTCTACAATCCCTAACTTGATTTCTAAATCTTTGCCTAACGAGAATGTAATCTATTTGATATCTCCCTAAGTCTCCTGGCATCTTCCACGTATAGCATCTCCTAACATGATGGTGAAATAGAGTGTTCGCGACCGTTAAGTTATGTTTATCGCAGAACTCTATCAGTCTAACTCCCCTATCGTTCCTATTGCCTAATCCAAAGGGGCCAACTATTCCGCCCTCTCGCCCTGTGCCTACGACTGCATTGAAATCTCCTGTAATTATTAAATTTTCGTGCCCTCTCACAAAATCTAGCACATATTCAATATCACTATAAACTGCCTCTACGGCCTCATCACTGTAGTTAGAAGTGGGCATATATACCTGTATTATTACTGTTTTTACAGGTTTCGAATCTAACCTAACCATAACTACCCTGTCACTTTGCTGTAAGAAATTTTCTACACTCTGTCCTACTTTTTTCCGCATAACAATTCCTACTCCCGAATTTCCTCCTACAGATCCTGTGTGTATTACTCTAAAGTCTCCGCTCCAGAAGTCTCCAGCTTCTGGCCATCGCACTTCACTGATACCTACTACGTCTAATGCTAACCTATCCATCTCAATTTTCAAATTCTCTAACTTCCCTACTTGTTTCATGCTTCTAACATTCCACGCTCCGACTCGTGAGATGTTACACTTATCATTTCTGATGACTCCCCCCGAAGCAGTCCGCGCCCGGAGATCCGAATGTGGGACTATTTTACCTCCGGAATATTTTACTCCAGAAGGTGCCATCATCATAAATTAAAGTACGCTGTACTAGGGATAAAATAATGTGGTGGTTTCCCGTTGCCTTCCACATCGCAGTAGTGTGTATCACAGTGCCATACCAACCCTCACGATCTCTGCCACTATGATTACTGAAAGAGCTGCTGCCCCCTTCCAGGGACTTGATTTAGTCTGGCTTCTCAAATAAAAACCCCTCCAATATGGTTAAACCTATGGTTCGGCTCTTTATATCATTGAAGCGCGCAAGCCATCCCACCCGTCCCAGTATTACTAGAACTGCGTCAAGGTACAAGTCCTTTGGGATAGATCAGACTTCATTTAAAGAAAAAAACAAAAATTTCTATATCCCCGAAAATTTCAATTTAATTTCCCTTGATGTAGTATCACTCTACACAAATATACCAATAGATCTTGCAATTTCTACTGTCAAAAAAAATTGGAACAGAATTGAACCATACACATCTCTCACATTAAATAATAACTTCATTACTGCAATTGAACTTACTTTAACAACTACGTATTTCAAATTTAAAAATTCAGTGTACAAACAAACAAATGGATGTGTCATGGGCTCCCCAATTTCTAGCTCTATTGCTCAATTAGTTTTAGGAGATTAGACTTAGATTTAGAAACAACTGTTATTCCTAAATTATCTTTCAATTTACCATTTTTGTTAGATATGTGGATGATTGTCTAACAGCTGTTCCTCCCGACAAATACGACGAAATTCTTAATCAATTTAATAACTACCATCCTAAATTACAATTCACTATCTATTGAAATTTCAACAAAAGATCAAATAATTTTTTTAGATTTAACTACATATATATAAAGTAAAAAATTCAATAGAAACTGAATGGTACACTAAATCAACTTGGCCTGGCCGTTATATTTGTTTTAATTCTGAACAACCAACCTGCCACAAAAAGAGTATTGTTATATGTCTAGCTGACCGTGCAATTAAACTCTCAAGCCCACAATATAGAAAATCCGCAATTGAAAAAGTATTAAATTGTTTAATAAAAAATAAATATCCCAAAAATTTCTTATGAAAATTATAAAAAACAGAATCCATCAATTTTACAATAATAATTCTGATAGTAAAAAACCAAAAGAAAATAAGAATTACATTTCATTACCATATATTAAAGGCATGTCACACAACATTAGTAAATTATTATCAAAATAAAACTTACAAGTATCACACAAGAATTACAACAACTTAAAATTTTTGTACTCTAATTTAAAAACACCAATCCCTAAACTAATGAAAACACATACTGTATACAAAATTAAATGTAAAGACTGCGAAAAAACATATTGGACAACCTAAAAATCATTTGGAAACCAGACTTAAACAACATAAATACAAAAACGGTAATTCAGCAATAAGCAAACGCATGAAAAACAATAATCATACTTTTGAATTTAATGATATCAAAATTTTAGAACAAGAAAAAAATTTGAAATCTCGACTGTTTTTGGAAATGATCTACATTAAAAAAGAACAAAATTCCATTAATGATAGAATTGATATTCAAAATTTAAGTCAAATTTACTGTAACATAATAAAATAAATCATACTCTCTGCCACTTACTTATAATAGATTATTATTATTAAATTAAATACCTACCTTTTTTCTCTGTCTTAATTTCGGATTTTAACCAAAATCAAAAGTGCCAAAAATTGTATATTTACGTCATAGTTACCTTGTAAGTTTTGATTATTTAAGACAAAAAAAATTGTCAAATATTTTTTATAATTGTATTTACACGTTTTTTAATAAACTAGTCTTGACAAAGCCCCTAATCAGGGGCGAAACGTCGAATTATATACATTTGAACAGTTATTATTAATGGACATTTGCCAGAAAATTCACAAAATTGAAGAAAAATTTTATTTTTGTTTTTATTAAAGAAAATATATTTTGTTTTCAATTTACATATTAATATTTTTTTTCAATGAATCGTAGGTGTCATCGCAGTTCTACGTTAGTTTTAACTGATGTAGCAATTGCAATTTTCATTTTTTTCAGTTAAGTTTTAATTTACTTGCTTTGTTGTCGATTTCAACAGTTCCTATTTTATTTTACGCTGTCATAAGTACCTACTTGCATTAGGCGAAAATGAGCGATATGTAATTTAATCTTGTGCCATATGCGGTCCAAAAATACGCTGTTTCAGATAAATACTTCAAGTGATTCTAAAATTAAAGGAGCATGAGTAATTTAACTGTTTCGAAAATAAATGAAACTTGTACGTATTTAGGTATAACTTTCTCATAACATTTTCGACATGAACAAAACGTTTTAGAGAGACACAGTGTAAGAAAAAATAAGTATAAATGAATATTTAGCAGTGAGCTCCGACTTGAACCTGTCTTCAAAGCAGCTAAGCAACGTTTTCCCGACTGCTGTTCATCGCATGCGAAAAATTAATAGAACATTTTTAATTGCGAACATTTTTTATGCAAGTTTATTTGCAGAAATTTGAACGGTTCAATAGATAAATGGAGCTGAATCATACTTCGAAGAGGTTTTCCAGATTTTAAGGGATGAATCTACTACGATATGTGAGGGAACTTTATTTTCATTAGTGACGCCTTCAACTATGTTCCTGCCAAGTTTGAAAACTACAAGAATTTTTGGGTTCATATGGTGATTCCTTGTCTAATTCCCCTGAACCATAGAGTATTTCAGTCATTCTGCAAAATGCGTGGTCGGAGTTATAGGTATGTCGAAGAGAAAACCGCCAGCTTGTTAGAATAGTTTTATATGTGACACTATTTTTCAGAATGTTTAGGCTTAATGCAAAAAGCCTCATTATTACATAATCTGCCTGCGACATATACATCCTTAGAAAATTACGTAATTTTGTATTTGAATCGGGGGATAAAATATATTGAATGAAAATGTAGGTGTTCCTAATAGACAATGTTTTATTCAAAGAGTTATTTTGGTATGCTAAATTTGAATAATTTTTCTTCCGTTTTTCCATTCCCAGCTTTTCAACGGCAGGAAATTATATTTGGGTGAAGAAATTGGATTCTGTACTCATATTATGCACGCATCCGTTTCTTACTCTCTATAGAACGCAGGGGACGTATAATAAAAGATTCAAAAGTCTTTTATGAAGTTTGCCTTTACTGTCTGAATCTACTCATACTTTTCAAACTTTAATCATTTGCGCGCTGGTTTATGGTTTTGCACACTTGACTAAAAAACTCTGATACGACAAGGTTTTAGCTGTAATTGAGAGTTGATTGAACCTGTAATGAGTGATTTCTGAGCAGTCTGAGTGCTCTGCGTACTTTAAATTGTAGGTACGTTCCAGGAATTCATTACTTTTGGAAGGCGACGATAAAATGAACTTAAACTTAAATGCACTACGCTGTTCTGGAAACTGATTAAATTAATTAGTTTCGTTGAAATTCAAAATCAAACTTCACGAATTGTAACTTGTGATTGTACAGCTCTAGTAATCTCGGTTTGGATAAATATTAATTCTGAAAATTTCATTACCTCGCTAACAGTTTCTGCTGATGCGGGGGTCGTAAGTCGTAATTGATTTTTTTTAATGCTGCGGTTCGTAAAACGGGGCACAGTTATACACCAGGTGGGTAAAAATTGATGCTTCTGTAGGACTTTCTCTCGCGATGAGTGTGCCGATAGCTCAGTTGGTTAGAGCAGTCGAGTCGCCCGCGAGGTCGCCCGGCACGCGAAAGGCCCGGATTCGACTCCCGGTCGGCGTTAGTTCGCATTTTTCGCGAGAGAATGCCCCCTGTTGCTCTGTTGTCCCTCCATGGCATTGAAACTAGATAAAATAATGCGTTCGAAAAGTTGCAAAATAATAGAATACAGAACTATACTTCACTGGTAAAAAGTACGTAATTTTATAGCTATTATAAAATTAAAATTGCACTTTAATATTAAAAGATTTCTCCCTCTTATTGTATAAAGTTTTCCTGAGTTGTCTTTTATTTTAGCACACACAAGCTGTTAACCTACAACCACCCGGGTATTTATATCCCTAATTTTTATTATGTTCCTGCTCATATATTTTCTAAGGTTTACTTTGTTAAATAAAATATTTTAAATTTTGTGACGTTCTGGCATAAATAAAATTACTATATAAGATAATCGACGTTTCGGCCCCGATTGGGGCCTTTGTCAACATTTATTTGCAAGCATAAGGTATAAAATTGACAAAATATTTGTCAAAAACAATTTTTTCTAAACAATAAAAACTATATTTATACAGTAACTATGAATGTAAATATACAAATTTTAGCACTTTTGGAAACATTTGAATTTTTTATAAAATAGAATAATGTATTTAATTTAACAATAATACTAATAAATAAGTAGCAGAGAGCAGGATTTATTTTACTGTACAAGGTGTCCCAAACTGGACGCGTTCTTATGGGAACACCCCTTATTTGAAGAGATAGAAAAAAATTAACCAAGGTGTTCGGAGCTCAAATTTAATGAGAAAACCACTGGCGCAAACAAAACTTTGCTATCTCTTATCGTTTGGCCGCTAGAGGGCGATTCTCAAATTTCGTCGATTTCTTTTATGTCCTATAACTTGTTTATTAATAAAGATAATTAATTTTGGTAAAAACTTTCTTAAGGCACTTTTTCCGTAGAATCCATTGCAATAGGCAGTTTTTTACAGGGCGTTTAGATTTTCGTGCACCACCCCAAACTCATTTTTTTTTATATAGACCACCCTATATATTATGAGATTTTTGAAAAACTCGTAAAATTTCCTAAATTTTGGTGTATCACTTGTCATGTTTATATTAAAAACCATTAGCAACATTACGATTTAAAAATTAAAATATTGTGCCTACTGAAATCGAGATTGCCATGACTAATAAAATGACATAGGATGCTAACATGTTATGATTAAAATCACAGATCTAAAGTTTCATGATAAGATTACTCATAGTTATTATATTAAATTAATAATTCTTTAAATGTTGCTAATGGTTTTTAAAATAAACATAGCAAGTGATACATCAAAATTTAGGAAATTTTACGAGCTTTTCAAAAATCTCATAATATATAGGGTGGTCTATATTAAAAAAATTAGTTTGGGGTGGTGCACGAAACTCTAAACGCCCTGTAAAAAAACTGCCTATTGCAATGGATTCTACGGAAAAAGTGCCTTAAGAAAGTTTTTACCAAAATTAATTATCTTTATTAATAAACAAGTTATGGGACATAAAAGAAATCGACGAAATTTAAGAATCGCCCTCTAGCGGCCAAACGATAAGAGATAGCAAAGTTTTGTTTGCGCCAGTGGTTTTCTCATTAAATTTGAGCTCCGGACACCTTGGTTAATTTTTTTCTATCTCTTCAAATAAGGGGCGTTCCCATAAGAACGCGTCCAGTTTGGGACACCTTGTACAGTAAATTTGACTTAAATTTTGTGTACCAATTCTATCATTTATAGAGTTTTCTTCTTTTTTTATGTAAATCATTTGTAAAGACAATCGAGATTTTAAATTTGTTCTTGTTCTAAAATTTTGGTATTATTAAATTCAAAAGTAAGATTGTTGATTTTCTATGTTTACTTATTGCTGAATTACTATTTCTGTATTTGTGTTGTTTCAGTCTGGTTTCTAAATGATTTTTGGATTGACCAATATACAGTGTGTTCAACGAGCAATGGGACAGTGCAATATCTCCGAAACGGGTGAAGATTTTAAAATTGTGAAAATGTTTTAATAAACCTCAGTCAGGGGGACATATTTTGTGGCAAAAAAATAGAATTCCATCCATCATATTGCTAGGTGGCGCTATCTGACTTTAATTTTTTAAATGGAATGACATACTTTTGGTCGCATTTTTGGATTCTATAACATATTTGTGATAACTTTCATTAAAACTTCTACCAACCTATGTCTTTTAGCTTCCGAGAAAAAAAATATTTTCAAAATTTTAATACGAAAACATGTTTTCAAGAAATCGCACTGACTCTTAAGTGGATAGAGATAAATTAACAAATATTTCACGAAATGACAGACAAAATATGTTTTTTTCACAAACATAATGCAGATTCAACAACGCTGTACATACATTGAAAAAGTAGTCAAGTTATTGAAAGAACCATGTGTCAAAAATTTAACAAAAATTTAGCATGCCATGAAAACAAATGTCTATTGAAGTTTCTCACACTTGAGATTTCAGTTCTGAATATCTTTTGTACAGTTTCAAATTTATAATTAAGTGCGAGCATATCACGTGAAACGTTGAACGTGGTAACTAGTGCTACATTAATTAAGAGGTATGAAAAATGTGTTGAAAATGATGGAGAAACATTTGAACATTTAATTTAATTTGTAGCCTTATTTTAATTTTGATATTGTTTAATTTTGCTTAAATTGTTTTAATGGCAATAAAATAAATAAAATGTGTTAGTTTAACGTAAGTGAAAGTAACTTTTGGAAGCACCACGTATAAAAAAATCGAATATCAGTATTCTTGTGGAAAAATACAGTATTTTTTCTATCATTTAATATAAAATTTATTTATTTATCTCTATCCACTCAAGTGTCAATGCGATTTCTTCAAAACATGTTTTCGTCTTAAAATTTTGAAAATAAATTTTTTTCTCGGAAACTAAAAGACATAGGTTGGTAGAAGTTTTAATAAAAGTTATCACAAATATGTTATAGAATCCAAAAATGCGACCAAACGTATGTCATTCCATTTAAAAAAATTAAAGTCAGATAGCGCCACCTAGCAATGATGGATGGAATTCTATTTTTTTTGCCACAAAATATGTCCCCCTGACTGAGGTTTAGTAAAACATTTTCACAATTTTAAAATCTTCACCCGTTTCCGAGATATTGCACTGTCCCATTCCTCCTTGAACACACTGTATATGTTTTTTCGCAGTCTTTACATATAATTTTGTATGCAGTATTGGTTTTCATTAGTTTAGGAATGGGTGTTTTTAAATTAGAATACAAACATTTTAAGTTGTTGTAATTTTTGTGTGATACTTGTAAGTTGTATTTTGCGAATAAGTTATTAATACTGTGCGACATACCTTTAATATATGGTAATGAATGTAATTTCTATTTTCTTTCGGTTTTTTAATATAGGTATTATTATTATTGTAAAATTTATGTATTCTACTTTTTATAATTTTCATAATGACATTTTTAGAATAGTTATTTTTTATTAAACAATTTAATACTTTTTCTATTGCGGATTTTCTAAATTGTGGGCTGGAAAGTTTAATTGTTGGGTCAGCTAGAGACATACTCGTCACAATAAATACTCTTTCTGTGGCATGTGGGTTTTTCAGAATTAAAACAAATGTAACGGCCAGACCACGTTGATTTAGTGTAAAGACTGTGAAAAAACATATATTGATCAATCCAAAAATCATTTAGAAACCAGACTGAAACAACACAAAGACAAAAACAGTAATTCAGCAATAAGTTAACATATGGAAAACAGCAATCATACTTTTGAATTTAATTTTATAATTAATTCAGTAATAAGTAAACATAGAAAATCAACAATCTTACTTTTGAATTTAATGATACCAAAATTTTAGAACAAGAAAAAAATTAAAATCTCGATTGTTTTTAGAAATGATTTATATAGAAAAAGAACAAAACTATATAAATGATAGAATTGGTAAACAAAATTTAAGTCAAATTTACTGTTATATAATAAAATAAATTCTGCTCTCTGCTACTTACTTATTAGTATTATTTGTTAAATTAAATACATATTCCTCTTTCTATTTTATAAAAAATTCAAATGTTTCCAAAATCAAAAGTGCTAAAATTTTTATAACATTCATAGTTACTGTATAAATAGTTTTTAATGTTTAGAAAAATTTGTTTTTGACAAATATTTCATGTCAATTTTATGCTTTGTACTTACAAATAAATCTTGACGAAGGCCCCAAACGGGGCCGAGGCGTCGATTATAGTAATTTTATTTAAAATATTATAAATTATACTGGCACAAATTGAACAACAATTTGTTAGATATTTAATATTTTTAATATTAATATTTCATATTTTTATTTAAATACAAGAAAAATAGTAAATACGAAAGCACTTACCTCCCTATTTTACTGTTTACGGCATTTACGGCTCCTACTACACTTGATGTTGTATTAAAGCATACTTATAAATCGAGGCAGAGTGACGAAATGCTAAATGCAAGAAACATACTGGGGCATGCGCTCTTTCTGCTATATCGCCGGTACTTCTTCGGTAAATTCTAGGTGAATCCCATACATCCTTAGTAAATGCCAGTAAATCCCACGAATTCTAAAGAAATTCCCGAACAACCTCATGAATTCCTAGGACGTCCTGGTAAATCCTCGTGGGAATCCCCATGTGTTCGCCCCTCATACATAGCATTCTAAATTGTCTTTTAAGAAAATCTTCATAAATTTATCGTACAAAACTTGAAGACTTGAAACTGAAAATTAGACATGTTTTTCTTTTGGAAAGTTGGCATAAGTTGCATTTAGGAAAGGTAGCATAAATATACAGGGTTTTTCTCTTATAGTTCTCACCCTCTTTAACTCTGTTATTTTTAAAATTACAAAAATAAGAATGGGGGAAGATGTTCGAAGTACTCAGAAAGGTAGGGATGAAATATAGAGGCAAAAGAATAAAACGTAATCTCTACAAAGAGCAAGCGGCAGTTATGGAATTTGAGCAAGAATAAAGAGAATTAGATATCTGGAAGAGAGTGAGACACGTATGTCACAGGAATTAATATACAGGGACAAGCCATTAACATGCTTAGATTTGTGGATGATATAGCAGTGTGAGTATCACCCAGCAAAGAAGAATTAGGAATGACTCTGAATGAAATGGAAGCAGTTTTGACACAGGGCTACGGCATGAAAATCAAAAAAAATAAAACCAAAATTTTGGTATGTAGGGGGCGTGAAAATAGGGATAAAACCAAAATGCAAATAGTAAATGAGGAGATAGAGGGAGTCCCTGGTTTCTGATATTTAGAAAGTCCAGTAACTCGCGATGGTAGGAGCACTAGAGATATAAAACAAATAGTCCAGGGTCAAGTTTCGTTTAACAAAAAGAAACATCTGTTCCTAATCTGTAATTCTCGGGTAGAAACTCGAAAGAGATTCTTAAAGACTTATGCATGGAGTAGGGCATTGTACGGGAGCGAAATTTGGACAAGAGGAGAAGCGGATCGAAAAGAATAGAAGCGTTTGAAATGTGCTACAGGCTCATGATGAGAAATACCGTGAATAGATAAGGTTATTATTAGAAAGATTTGGGGAAAAGCGAAAGGCATAGAACACAATAACGAGAGGTGGGGGTAGGCCCAAATCAGACTACTGCTCTCATATATTAATTTGGGGATTTAGGATGTTCTACTTTTAGGGAAAAGCTCTTTTTTAAGGTTTCAGGTTGTAACCGCAATTCCCATACAGAAACAATTTTTACACATTTCAGAGGGAGCCGAGCACTCTGCTGTTATAATTTATATTATATTCGAACATTTTTCATTTGGCATTGACTTTGGTAATTATGAAGATCGATACTTAAACGGTGTTTGCTATTTGGCATTCTACGTTTTGTTTATTTCCTCTCATAGAGGTAAAAACAATTCCAACCTGGGTCTTAGGAATTCTTCGCTGTCTTGTATACGAATACAATGGAGGAGAACTGTGAGCACTCCGGAATAAGCGATTTAAGACGGTTCTTATTGAAGGCCTTCTTTTGTTTCCTTTGTATTCAAAAACATTTCCCTTTTCAGAATTGCATTCGGGCAAATCGAATAAATAAGATGTGTTTAATTGTACTAATCTACGTCTCAATGCTAAATAGGCCACGCTGATTGCCGAAACACGTCCTTAATGGATTAACCAAAGACATACAACTCGGAGTATAAATGATGATGACAGAACGTATCTTTCACGTCGTTAGATGAGGTCAGAGGGACTTAAGAAATATGAGGGCAGATGAACGCTAAATCGCCGTCAAGCCTTCATTTCTGCGGCCCGGCGCTGGTCTCCCTGGAGACGCGTCGGAAGGATCAACGCTTATATCTGTCCGAAGCATGCGGGACATGACGTGTACTTTTTTGAGGCACGGCAACAGAAACTCAGAGCGAGAGTTAGGAGGTGAAAAGTTGTGACATCGGAATAAATGGTTCGCACGACTGGGGGCGTTTAGTTTTTGTGGCGTCCGAAGCGAGATGAATGTACATATCATTTCAGCGGCAGCACTTTTGTTTTATTGCTTCCCCCATAACGAGAAACGCTATCACTTTTGGTCATTCTGTCCTATTAAGACTCCTACGTGACGCAATTATTTTACTCACTGCTTTTTGTCTTGATAGGATTCGTTGGCAAGAATGTGAAAGTCTGGTCGTTACGATTATGTTCCAGATTATATTTGGTAAATCATTTAAGAAAAATCAGATGGCAACCCTTGTATCTGGGCATCACAAAAAGTTTAATAGGAGGAAACCGATTATAATTAGTTGTTGGAACAGAGTCCACTTAAATTTTAATCGTTGTTCGTCACAAATGAAACTCGCATTTATTCACTATACAAGTTTATTTACACACTATAATAAAGCTAAGATGGAAAATATTAAACTATACATTCTCGAAGGACCACTTGTACAAAACAAGACGCGTAAAAACTAAAGTGAAATTCGTAATAAGAGTCTTTCTAAACAAACGTCGAAGTACACGTTATCTTCCAGAACTCTATCGTGAGAGTCGTAATACAACTTGTTCGGAAGAATCGACAACCATAACTGAATCGTCCGTGTTAACTCAAGTCCCTCGTAGACTTGAGGTTCCTCCTGCTGCCTGTCTAAGGGCGTGTATAACAAAAATAGGAACCAATAGAAAATATGTACAAAGTTTTACAAAGTTTTGAGAAGTTAGATAAGAAACAGAAAGAACATAATTTCAAAGAATCTGATAATGGACCCAAAAGGGTCAGGATAATTTAAAGGTTTATAGGGGTAATACCATCAATTGGAAATACCCAAGAGATTAGTAGTTAAGTGCAGCTGTAAAAGATTCGTAATGGCAGCAGGAAGTCCTAAGTAAACATAACTAATGCCGAAAGGTCCAAAATTCCAATATTAATTTTATGACAGGAAAAGTCTAATCCTACTTAAATATATCTAGAAATTTACAAATATACAACTTAAAGCTAATAAATATAAAGTACCTAACCAACTGTAAAGTTTAAGATAAAACGTACACATAATGAAGGTGCGTTGCTAAGCAGAAACCTCTGAAGACACGTTTGTCCTAACATGCCGCCCGTCTTGAAAGGATCCCTTTCAACAAACACCTTAAGTCACTGGTAACACGCATAGTTTAGTTACTGTGATTTTCGTGGTTCCCGTTTTCGTACGCACTAACGCGAGCCGCACTACACCATCACTTCCAGCGTAAGTCTCCACAACGCGTCCTAGGCGCCACTGAAGCGGATGTAAATTTTCGTCCTTTATTGTCACAAGAGATCCAATTTTCAGAACACTTGTCTGATTGGACTGCCATTTGTAACGTTGTTGGCACTGGGATAAGTATTCCTTATGCCACCTCTTCCAGAAAGTCTGATACATCGATTGAAGTTGCTGCCAATGATCCATATGACCCAAATTCACTTTTTCTAGATTAGGTTCTGGTAATGCTGTCATTGGTTCACCGATTAAGAAATGTGACGGTGTCAAAGCCGTAAAATCGTTTGGATCGTTAGAGATTGGTGTGAGCGGCCTGGAGTTCAAGCAAGCCTCAATTTGTGCTAGTAGAGTTGTAAACTCCTCGTACGTGAGTATAGCGTCACCAACTACCCTCTTCAAATGATATTTGGCGGATTTTACTGCTGCCTCCCATAAACCACCGAAATGTGGTGATCTAGGTGGGATAAAATGCCACTGTATATTTTCGTCTAACAGTACCTCGTTAACGCCTTGTATGTGAGACTCCGATTTGAGTAATTGTGTTAATTCTTTCAACTCATTATTAGCACCAACAAAATTTGTGCCATTGTCTGAATATAAGTTTCCTACTCTTCCTCGTCTTGAGATAAATCTTAGAAGTGCCGCGATGAAACTATGTGTCGTCAAATTGGAAACTAATTCCAGATGTACAGCCTTCGTGGAGAAACATACAAAAACAGCGACGTAACCCTTAATAGGTTGATTTCCACGACGTCTTTTCTGGCAAAGTTTAAATGGTCCACAATAATCTACTCCACTGTTGTAAAACGGGCGTAAGGCTTGTAATCTACTTCTCGGAATATCACCCATGATGTGTTCTATTAGTTTAGGTTTTGCACGACAACATTTCACACATTGTTTCACTACCCTTTTTACTGTTTCTTT
Source organism: Xestobium rufovillosum (assembly GCA_963966045.1). NCBI lineage: Eukaryota > Metazoa > Arthropoda > Insecta > Coleoptera > Ptinidae > Xestobium > Xestobium rufovillosum. The sequence continues at coordinate 14,087,854 of OZ014500.1, forward strand.
GCTTGCTATTGGCCAGTATTTCATGCGAATTGCTGCCAGTATAGATTGCACCCCGCCGTGTAAGTTTTTCAAGTGTTCGTAATTAACTAGTAAATGCGTAAATTTGTGAAATTTGGGCAACACTATTGGATATTTTTGAGAAAACGGAATGTTTGCATGTCGTAATCGTCCACCAACGCGTAAAATTCCTGTATCGTCAAGCCAGGGATTTAAAGAAACAATCATGCTCTTTGGACTAACAGTTTTCTTCGAACGTAACTCTTTTATTTCTTGATTAAATTCGTCGCGCTGACAGAGCCTTATTAAAGCATCCAATGACTCTTGTAGCTCTACTACAGTAAGAAATCCTGTACGTCGTTCTTCCCTTTTCGTATGTAAGTTGCGTATGTAGCGTAAAACGTAGGCCATCACTCGTCTAAGTTTCGTGAATGAAGAATATCGATCGAACATTTGAAAATCATCTTCATCTTGTGTTATTAGTGAAACCACCTTCTGTTCAGGTAGTTCTGTGATTTCTGCAGTATGAAGTTTAGGCCAACAAAATTCATCGCGTTCCAAAAATTGAGGTCCGTTCCACCACAGTTTTGATTCTGCAAGACAGGATGCGGAGCACCCTCTTGATACCAAATCCGCCGGGTTATCTTGTGTGCGTACATGCCTCCAGGTATTGGAATTAGTTTGGCCTTGGATTTCACTTACCCTATTGGCCACAAAGGTTTTCCATTTACTTGGAGTTCCTGATATCCAAGCTAGTGCGATAGTAGAGTCCGTCCAGTAGTATTCATTGGCTATTGAGACTGTAAGAGCTTGTTTTACCTTATGGGCTAAGTTTGCTAGTAAGAGAGCGCCACACAATTCTAATCTTGGAAGAGAAAGATTTTTCACGGGAGCGACACGTGATTTTGAGCACAACAATCGTGTAGTGTGTTTTCCGTCATTGGACGTGGTACGTAGATAAATGCAAGCGCCGTAAGCCTTCTCAGAGGCATCTGAAAATCCATGCAATTCCACACTGCATACGTCAATTGAGGAAATGACATTTCTAATGATTTTTATACTTCCAACGTCATTTAAATCAGACACATATTCCGTCCACAACGTATGTATTGACAAAGGAACTGATTCATCCCAATCAATTTTTAGTTGCCAAAGTTTCTGCATTGTCATTTTCGCGTTAACAATAATAGGTCCAAGTAAACCAAGAGGGTCGTAAATTTTCGCAACTGTAGATAATATCGTCCGTTTCGTGATCCTTTTGCCAAGTTTAACGTGCTGTACGGAATATTCCAAAGTGTCATTTCGTGAGTTCCAAATAATGCCGAGAGTTTTTGCAGTGTCGGTATCCGTTGGTAAAGTGATGTTTTCGTCAGTCGCTTCGTTGAAATTGTTTGGAATGTTGGATCTCCATTTTCTTAAGACAAATCCACCACGTCGTAATAATTCTGTTAAATTTGAACAAAGTTTTGGTATTTCTTGCATAGAATTGGTTCCAGTAAGAAGGTCGTCGACGTAAAAATCATGTTTCAAAATTATTGACTCAACAGGAAAATCTTGCTCTTCTCGAGTAGTCAGTTCAATCAAACATCGTGTAGCTAAATAAGGGGCTGCAGCAGTGCCGTACGTCACAGTATTCAATTCGTATGTTATTAGTTCGTCGTTTGGAGAAGATCGCCACAATATTTTCTGGAATTTTCTATCAGAAGGCTCTATCAAAATCTGCCGATACATTTTTTCAATATCAGCCGTAATTACAAATGCGTATGTGCGGAATCGTAATACAATGGAAAAGAGATCGTCTTGTAATGTGGGTCCCACTAACATCGTGTCATTTAATGATATTCCGTTGGTCGTTTTAGCAGAGCCGTCGAATACTACTCTTACTTTCGTTGTAGTACTGGCTTCCTTGACAACGCAGTGATGTGGTAACGTATATCCGTAAGAAGCTTCTGGCTGTAGAACAGGTGACATGTGTCCGAGAGAAATATATTCGTCCATGATTTTTTTATACTCTTCGAGTAATCCTGGATTTCCTTGTAATCGTCGTTCCAGAGAGAGTAATCTTCTATGAGCCTGATCGCGCGAGTCACCCAATTCCCGTTGAGGCGTTGTGAATGGAAGTTTAACAACAAATCGTCCTTCGTCGTCACGTTTTACATTTTGTAAAAAATATGCTTCACACTGCTGATGCTCCAGTGATGTATTTGATTTATTTGTATTACAGTCTTCAATTTCCCAAAATTTTGATAAGTCGTTATGTAAGTCCTGCATACTGAAATTGCAGGCGGATTCCATCATTGAATTTGTCACACTGAGTCTGCCAGAAACAATCCAACCCAGATGTGTTTTCTGTAAAATGGGTCCGTTACTGTTAAGTCCATTGGGTTTCATTTGCCCGACACACATCAAATCCCAAAATAGTTCCGCACCAATCAAAACGTCAATCGGGCCAATTTCATTAAACGTAGGATCTGCTAGTTTGATATTGTGTGGAATGTTTAGAGACTTCGTATCGATATGGGACGTGGGCATGCGTTGCGTGATGTTTGGTAGGACATAAAGTTGTAAATTTGCCGTATACGTATTGAATCTAGATTTTATGGTAGTGGTAATTTTATTATTTATCACAGTCCTAATACTCCCTATGCCAACTACTGGTAGGTTGACAACTTCGTTTTGAAGTCCTAATTTGGCCGCAAGTGATTCCGAAATGTAACTACTTTGCGATGCGTTGTCAAGTAGTGCTCGACAAACATGCTTCTTGTGAAACCGATCAAAAATTTCAATAAGTGCCGTGGATAACAAGACGTATGATTGCGTATTAGCAACAGATGTTGATGTTGAATATGTGTTGCTTACGGATGCACCATTGGATTGAGATGTAGACGGCGCTTCCGTATTTGCGGCCGGCTGTGGTTGATGTCGAGTTTGTATAGGCGGCGTAGACGTCCAGGTTGAATCCATATGTAACATTGTATGATGCCGTTTGTTACACTTTTTACAATTTCCAGAATTGCAATCGTTAAATCGATGATTCGAACCAAGGCAATTCAAACATAGTCCATGTGCCCTAGCTTCTTTGTACCTATCATTCGCGTTTAATTGAACAAATTTAGAGCAGTAATTCAGTGCGTGAGGACCCTTGCACTTTGGGCACTCTGGGTGTGACGTAACGTGTGTAGTAATACTATTTTGTCGCGCAGTTTCTCTATGAAATTCTTGCTTAACAGTTGACCTTACCGGTATAGATACTCTCGATTCCAAAACCTGGCAGCGATCGTTCAAAAATTTCGTTAATTGGTCCAAAGTGGGCATGGAAATGTTGACAGTGCGTTCTTGCCATTTTTCCCGCGTTGTTGCGTCAAGTTTGGAAACAGCAATGAAACAAAGAAGTGTGTCTTTCGTAGGCTGACCAATAACTTCTAATGCTCTTACATTTTTAGTAAATTGATCTACGTAGGAACGTAGAGATGAATATGAATCCCGTTGTACATTTGGCAGCGTAAATAAAGTTTTCAAATGATTTTCTATAATTAGTCGTTCGTTTTGATAGCGATTACGTAACATGTCCCAAGCAATCTTGTAATTAGCGTCAATAACAGGCAAAGAGTGAATCGTTTGTGCAGCATCTCCCCTTAAACGGGATTTTAGGTAGTGAAATTTTTGAATATTACTCAATTTTTCATTATCGTGAATCAAAGATCTAAACGTATCGTGAAAGTTGTACCATTGATCAAAGGCACCGTTAAAACAAGGCAAATCAATAGGCGGTAATTTAACTTGAGGTACTGTAGAATTTGAAGTTAATGTGGCTTTATTATCTTCGGTGTTGCATTTTTGGATATACATTTCAAAATTCCCAACTAATTCACAGTATTCGTCTTCAAAGCTATTTAGGATTTCTACGTCTTCTTTATAATTTCCCAAAGAACATATTTGACCGTGTAATGATTGGTAGTCGGCAAAGAGTTTCTTAATCAATTCCAGTCGTGTTTTTAATTGAAAACCTGTTTTGATTGAAATCATACTAATATCAGACTCACATTTTTCCAGGAAGCGCTTGTGGGATTCCAGTGAATTCTCAAGCCGTACACGTTGTTGAAGGAGGGACTCAAGCTGCTCGTCGGTTGTCGCCGTTTTCTTTCCCATCTTGAACTTTAAATGGAAATTCGCGTAATGTCACTAAAACACTAGTTCACATCCGGCTCGAAGGACCAAAATGTTGGAACAGAGTCCACTTAAATTTTAATCGTTGTTCGTCACAAATGAAACTCGCATTTATTCACTATACAAGTTTATTTACACACTATAATAAAGCTAAGATGGAAAATATTAAACTATACATTCTCGAAGGACCACTTGTACAAAACAAGACGCGTAAAAACTAAAGTGAAATTCGTAATAAGAGTCTTTCTAAACAAACGTCGAAGTACACGTTATCTTCCAGAACTCTATCGTGAGAGTCGTAATACAACTTGTTCGGAAGAATCGACAACCATAACTGAATCGTCCGTGTTAACTCAAGTCCCTCGTAGACTTGAGGTTCCTCCTGCTGCCTGTCTAAGGGCGTGAATAACAAAAATAGGAACCAATAGAAAATATGTACAAAGTTTTACAAAGTTTTGAGAAGTTAGATAAGAAACAGAAAGAACATAATTTCAAAGAATCTGATAATGGACCCAAAAGGGTCAGGATAATTTAAAGGTTTATAGGGGTAATACCATCAATTGGAAATACCCAAGAGATTAGTAGTTAAGTGCAGCTGTAAAGGATTCGTAATGGCAGCAGGAAGTCCTAAGTAAACATAACTAATGCCGAAAGGTCCAAAATTCCAATATGAATTTTATGACAGGAAAAGTCTAATCCTACTTAAATATATCTAGAAATTTACAAATATACAACTTAAAGCTAATAAATATAAAGTACCTAACCAATTGTAAAGTTTAAGATAAAACGTACACATAATGAAGGTGCGTTGCTAAGCAGAAACCTCTGAAGACACGTTTGTCCTAACATTAGTTGTTGTCATAGACGTTAGACTGTGCAAGGATTCATAAAAAGCATGAAATGTAAATGTGGGTTTAGTGGTGAAATTTGCTGAAAAATGAAAATTGTAACATATTGGTCACATTGACATATTATTGTTATACAAGTGTCCCATCCGTGTGTGGTCGGAGGATATCTCCTCACCCAGGCGAGATTCTGTTTTCTCGAGATAGTAAGTACCCCTACCCCCTGAGTGCACGTTGTAAAATTAGTTTGGTTTATACAGAGCGTCATCGTACAGAGTGTTGCACTAAACATATATTTTTAAAATGGAACGCGCGCAGTAGGGGAGAATGGGGTAATTGTAGACATTTTCACAGTTATCCTTGGGGAAAAATAATTCAGTGTCATCAAAGGTTTAAGAAATTGAATATTTCCATGAATCTTATGCAACAATAGTACCATCCGTCAATATGGTTATTTTTTGCCTAGCTTTAAAATAAAAAAAAAATAGTTATATTTTTAAAAAATCCTGCAAGTGTTTACACTTACCCCGATTTTTGGGGCAAATGTGGACACTCCGGATTTTCGTACTTCTTTTGATATTAAATCAGTTGGGGCTATTGGAGACAAAAAAGGAAACATATTTAAAATGGTAGAATATTATTTTCCTGGGAATTTATTGAATGTAGATAAACACCAAATTACAACAAAAGCGATTATTGTTATTTTAAATTTTACCTATATGGTATTTAGACATAAGTTTTTAAAAACTGAAACATGACTTGTAAAGGTGCGTACTTACTTAAATGTTCGTTGGTTTTACGCTCCAGTTGTTCGCGAGTTGTCATGGGACTAAGATGGCTGACTATGCAACTGAAAGTGCTGCATTTGTTATAATGTACTCTTTAATAAAAAATCAGAAAAGACAACAACAACGAACAAAAAGGTGGTGGATGACACAATTGTACAGAAGCCGCAATGTATACTTATAGTGGATCAAATTTGCTGGCTGATTTGAAGTTTGAGGAAGATAGCGGACATTATTTTAACTTTTTTCGTAAGTCTGTTGCTGTGACAATTGATTCCCATGCATCAATTTTCTTATTTCTTGAGAAATGGAATTTATGCTTGGCATCCCATAGGATAGGGTGCTTCTCATATTCATCTAGTATGTAACAAAATTGCGTCTTCGTTACACCACTCCATTGCAAAGAATGACGAACGTCGCAAATTCAATTTACCAGGTCAAAACACGTCCAGACTCCAGACTGAACGAACAATTTCTTTGAGCATTTCCAAGAGACCGCCAACTTTCGGAGCGCGTTCGTGCTATTCGCGAACACATTAATAGTCCGAACGAACAATTTTTAACGCGTCCACATCAGAGCATTCGTTCGCGAATTTTGTTCGTTCGCAAAAATTTGCTCCAATGAGTACGACGCGGCTTAATAAACTGAAGAACAACAGGTAGGTACCTAGTAAAAATGATATTTTGAAACTATTTGGGCAGGTTTCTACTTGAGTACCACAAAATAAATAGAAATAAAATTCTTGTAATGGATAAACACCTGGCCCATGTTTTATTTAAGAGTCCGGTAAACCCCTTTAAAATGAACCTGAAAACTGACTTCGTAGTACTATGCTCATTTCTAAACGGTGAAAATTGAAGTGTTGAATTTTGGACAGTTTATAAACGAAACTTTATTTTATGTTTCCATAGAAACAAAATTTGAAAATTTTATCTTAGAAAGTGTCAGTTCACTCATGAAGTTGACCAACTTCCCGCGTGCATAGCGCCAAAGAGATCTACAGTTTTGGAAAAATTGTTTCAATGGAAACATAAAATATACCTTCTTTTACCATAATCAGGCTTTCGTGTTGCTAAATTTATTAGGATGAAGGTTTAATCGTGGTACAGCGAGAGCACGGCAAACGCAAAATATGGCTTGGTATGTGCTGCCGCCCGGTGTCGACTGAGCGTAAACTCAGAGCGGCGTTGTCTCATTTACTAGGTACCGAACGCGCGGGCTTTGAATGTGCGTTGTTCCTGTGTCCATAAACGTGTTTAGCGCGACGGTGTTGCAACACAGCTGATAGTTTGCTCCGATTTCTAACGGATTCCTCACCGACCCGATGCGATGCCCCGCAGGTGTAACTTTTGATCTGCTTTGCCGGACTCTAACGGACTATGAGTTGTTGAAAATATATTTGTCTTCCAGTTTAATTGGCCCGGCACAGACACGGAATACGTCTCCACATACCCCAAAATAAGAAACACTCTAACAACACAGCAAAAGAAAATGTATGAGCTAAACAAAACAGGAGCTACAAGAAAACAAAAAGTAAAGATGCACAGAAACTGCCGAGAAACTATATTTTACCAATTTTTCATCTGGCCACCAAATTGTATCACAAAGCCTGGTATCTTAAATCTGAATTGATTCTTTAATGCATAGTCGAAACCTAGTACTACTTAGCTGAATTTCATTATTAACTAAGAAGTTATTTCATGTGTCTCCAATTACCCCAGTCTGCGCTGCGCTGCGCTGAATGGACAGTATAATGTATTAATGGGCAGTTCTCGACGTTTGGCAAAATCGAACGCCATTTTCGTTGAAAAGAGCGGCACACTGCCGTTAAAAGGGGCGCAGCTTACGCGACAGTGCATCATGGGCGGCCAATTGGAAGAGATTTGCCTATAAATATTAGGTCGTTTCGCTCATTACCTTATCACTGAGTTGCGAGTGCTTGGATCTGTTACACTAGCATTGCACTATTAAATTTATTCAACGCACCCCTCCCCGTTTTCCCATAGAAATGTTTAAAATACTGAACTCAGCCCCTCACAGGTAAAAAAATATAATAATTTTGCTTCATCCCTTTGCGTCTTCTATTGCACCGCATTGCACCACAAAGCATTTTTGTAATGCTGCATCGAATAATGCATGATTTGGATGCAAACGACTGAGACTTACAACGCTCCGCTCGCTTCGCTCCGCTTGACCTTACCCTGACAGAGTCTTATATTAAAAAGTGTCAGTCGTTAGCGTTTATATTATTCTTTTCAAATATTATTCACATGAAAATGCTCACCTTTGAAGAGAGTAACATAAACGCTTACAACTGACACTTTTTGTCCAAAAATCTGTCAGGTTAAGGTCAAGCGGAGAGAAGCGCAGCGAGCGGATCGTTGTAAGTCTCAGTCGTTAGCATTGAATAATTTTAATGGCGCAATAAATGAATTTTTTTCTTAATATCTATATTATTGTCAATTGTTATTTTTTATAACATTATATGTATGTATCATTTAACAGGCCAATCATATTTTGTACTGCGTAAGTATTTAAAGAACTACTTGTCCCACGATTTCTAACGGACCCATTTTGATTTCATGACTGCACACGCGTTACTGCCCCTTTATTCATTTTACTGCCCAATTGAATTATTTTCACGCATTCAAATATTTATTGAGCTACTCATTTGAAGATATGTTATTCCTCGTTTCCACTTTTTTTACTGCTCATATTTTAGGACTCAATCTGTTATTGAACATACAATTTGTATTTTCACACTGACCAAAACTGTAATATAGTACCTCCCCTTTAAATAATAGCCATTTTTTTAAACTGATTTTAATATCCAAACATTAGAATATGGCACGCATTCGCATTTTTGTTTCATCAAACTAAAAAATTATAATTAAGAAAAACGTGTTTTAAGAGGTACATTTTTAGTCAGATAATCAAGAATAATGGTGGAGTTGAGATTAAGAAGGACCACAAACCCCCTTATAGGTACAATAAAACTTTTACACTAAAATATATCAGATCTACCTGTCAAATATTTGCCCCCAAAAATGGAGAGGAAAAAATCGTGGGTGATGGATAAAATATTAGTATGATGGAAAGAGGGAGAGAAATAAAATATGAAGATAAAACGACCTATAAGAGAATTAACAAAGACATAAAGAAAGTTCTATTAGAGAAGTAAAAAATCAGTGGTGCACATAAATAGAGGCTCCTGGAAAAGAAGTATGATTCCTTTAATATCCACAAAAAAGTAAAACAAGCGGCAGGACTGTACAAATATAAAAAACCAGTAGGTATGTTTAGCAGATGACAATGGGACAGCAATAATTGTCGACAAGCAACAGGAAAAAATATTTGGATGATACACCTCTAAAATACATTTAAAGATGACAGAAACGTAGCACCACTCAATGTTGATAGTAATACTGGGCCCCGTATGACAAAGGATGAAGTGGGGGATACCTTCGAAAGAACTAAAGACGGCGAGGCAGCAAGACCAGAGAACTTCCATTCATAGTTCTTAAAGTTAATGAACGACGAAGGCATAACATGGTTTACCTCAATGTTCATTGTGTCTATAACAATGGGAAGATTCCACTAACCGACTTTTGTAACTCACCCCTAAAAACCTAACGGGAAAAATGTTAAGACCATAGAATCATAAACCTAATGAGCCATTCTTTAAATCGTAAAAAATAACACGCAAAGGAGTATTCAACAAGTATGGAACACAATTTGAATCGCAGTTCAAGTTTTGTTCCGAAAGTGCACGTATGTTTTATTGACTACAGCAAAGTGTTTGATAGAGTTAAAAATGATAAACATCATTATTAAAGATAATCGGCCTTGATGATAAAGATCTCAGAAACTGTTAACATTAGGATCGGTGACGAGCTGACGGAAGAAGTAGCAATATAACGTGGTGTGAGACAAGGATGCGTGCTGTCCTCCTTGCTCCTCAATGTCTCTTCCGAAGAAATTATGAAATTAGCCCTGGACGCCACCAACGAGGGAATTCTAATAAACGGAGAACGTCTAAACATAAGATATACAGACGACACAATCATTAGTCGTACGTGTAACAGAAATTAGCCAACTGTATGGCCTTGACTTCAATACTATGAAGACAAAGTACATGGTTATCAATAAGAATCAAATCTCGCCACGACAGTTGTTAGTAAATCAACAATTAATAATAACTAGATGAACCCGTGGGCTACGCTCCACGTCTTTTACGTAGTGGTGAATCGGTGTAGTAATTATACTTAAAACGTAGATGCATCCCAGGTGCACCACAAAATATTCCCCTTCTACCTACGGGTGCGACGTTGAACTCCCCCAGGTTGAACTACGACTGCGAACAGCGCTGAGCAGATCCAAGCGTCCATCGGAATGATGCCGATGCAATTTTCTTATTTGCGTTAAAGAAACACCTGATCGAGTGCACGACCTCACCCATACGATCTCCGCCAGTTGAAAAGAGACCGAGCGACCGATATCCATCCCCACCCGTAAAATGTTGTGCCAGTTCGGTTTTAATATTATGATCATTTTGCCATGCATGTATGTATTCCGCACTGAAAGATATTTTTCTATGTGAATGTGAAATCCCAATAGGGTAAATCCGGGAAAGATGCCAGTATGTGTGAGATGCCGATTGTTCTTATCTAAACATTAAAAAATTAGATGGAGTTAGCTACTACATCGGTCGTTCAGATACATGTACTCTGTGTTGTGGTTTGTGTTTGTGCCCTGAAAATACTGTTTTCGGTAAGATACAAGCTAACAATTAATTTAACGTACGCAAAAATTTTCGTAGACCATCACTACAATAATTATAATTTTGAATCAAATGATCAAAATTTGAGAATAAATGTGATGTGGCGTTGAAATGCAGTTTGTTAGGTTATTTTTAGACGAAGTCCGGTTAGTTTAAACTACAGTGATTCTAAGTTGTAACGTTCGGCATCTCTCCCATAAGTTTTGGAGAGATGCCGATTTTAAAGGGGGTGAGATGCCAACAACGTTTTATGTGTTTTTGCACAAATGCCAACTTTTTATAAAAGAAAAAGTAACTCCCGCGGTGCCTGGTCAGAGGGCGATGAAGAAATTGAGACACTGGGTAAACTAGTTAGAAAAATCGCCCCTCTTTTCTCAAGTAGCCAATAATGCGAAACCTAGAAAAGTAAACACTGGTGAATTACTAACAGCTGCAATAACATCGAAAAACTTAGGGTAATGGAAGAAAAGAAAAAATTGAAACTAGAAAAACGAAATGCTGTCGCACCAAAACCTGGGAGAGTCTGGTAAAAACAAAGGAATTCATATTAAAAAGTGGAAATGCAAAAAGGGAGAACTTGCAGGGAAATATAAGAAGCGCAAACACAGTAGCTCCTCAAGTTCTTCTACAGATGATCCTTCAATTCATGACTGCAGTTTGGACATTAATTTTGAAGAATTTGTTGAAACAAATTGCAAGAGTACAATACCACTAAAAAGAAAGAAGACTGGATACAGTGCGTACAATGCAGCTGTTGGTTGCACAAAGGGTGCAGAAAATATGTTAATATATTATGTCAACCATGCGAAAAATTTTTAGTTTTACAACAATTAAGGCATTGGCATCTCTCCCAGTGGTAGTTGGCATATAATGTGGGAGAGATGCCAAATGAAGAGCAGATTTGTGAAATAAAAAAATGTTTAATTTTGTACTAAGAAGTTTAAAATCTTGTTATGATATTGCTAAATGAATATATTTTATATTGTATATCGAATAAATTTTTATTTGATTAATTTAAAAAAAACGGCATCTCTCCCGGATCCTATCAATATCTCAAATAGTTTGGCAGGCATCTGAAATCTGCTGCATTTATGCAACTATCTCCCTCTAGCGGGAGAACGGTTGAAAATAGCCCCATATATCTGAACGATGCCACGAATATTCGGTCTATCCGGCATATTGAATTCAGATAAAGAATAAATTCTTGGGCAAGGTTGAGTGGTACTGGACCGTTCGAACAACTATTCTTCGGGCAAGTACCTCGCCACGCATTGAATTATAGAACTAAACCCAGATTTATTTGTGCTACGAAATATCACAGAATATTATCTAAATACATAAGTACTGTTAATAAAGTATGTAGGTGTGTTGTTAGCGGATCATGAAACTTACACAATCTACTTTAAATTACTTAGCAAACAACTCGAGTGTCTGCATAACGGGAATCAAGTATGCATATTGAATACATTGACATCGCCATCATAGATTGGGTAAACAATTCGGAGTGTGTTCCCAACTTGTTCCTTAACAATAACCACAACTTTGTTTGCAAATCAATATTCAACGAATGCAGGCGCAACATCTGATTATTTGTTTCGCTTTGGGGGATTACGAGTATTGTTTGTAATAAACAGGCCGGCGTAGTCTATTCTGAAACATTACTAGCAGTTGTAATTGGATAACTTTGATAGAGATGAATGAAAACAATATTTAGACGTCAATTTCGAGTTACAAAAGGTAACCATAAACATTTTACCCTACAATGAGAAAATGAGGATAAAGCATAAATCTTAAATAATCTGAAACGCAAATTATCTTAAAAAATATTAGTGTGTATGACACTTAAGGGGATATTCGCAATGTGTTAAAACTTAGAACCTGCAACCGTTGATTGACTAATCAGTCAACGCCCCCAGTCACCCTCACTTTAAAATTTCTTCATATCACTTGTGACATCTCATTTTAAAGGAAATCGAATGAGGAATACAGCAGCGACATTTATTTTTTAATTATTCCTTATTTTGAGCGTGAAAACCCAAAATAAGGTCATTTCAACCATTCAGTAAATAAGAAGAGCGCTTTTTGATAATTTGTTAAATTTGATACAAAATAAGAGTTTTAAACCTTGTAGATATCAGATAATAAGCATTTCATACAAAACAGAAGATTTGGAATTTAAAACAGGAAAATATAACTTGTAGAATAATTAATTTAAGGAAAAACTATCTTAGATGCTCAAAATGGGTCCCGTTATTTGCAAGACAGTAATAAAGCATGTATTCTCGAATTGCCTTCTTAGATACGTTCAGGAATGTTTCGGCGGGAATATTTCGGCATGTTTCGGATATTGTGCGTCTCAAATAAACTAAATTTTCTGGGTGGGTTTGACACACCACAGATTTCAAATAGCGCCCCCCCCCCAAAAGAATAATCTAGCAGGATGAGATAAGGAAAAATTTAAAAAATAGACATCTGTGCTGTATTCCTCGTTCGATTTCCTTTAAAATGAGGTGTCACAAGGAATGTGGTTCCATTTGAGGTTTGAAAGTGAGGGAGGGCTGGGGGATGGGGGGTTTGTTTCACGTCAACATGTGTCCTCCTCGATTCCTAAATTTACGTGTCTCGGCGATTTGACGTATGTATATCTATTTGTTTCTAAGATATTTGAAGTGGCTCGTTTTTAAATGATTACACTGTGCAGTAGGTACATCTCATATACATGGTGTCATTGAAACGTTGTTACAAGCTTGGGATCGTGATTCCTAATGAAATTTTCAGGTGAACATTTCTATGAACACACTAAGGCCCGGTTTTTCAAAGAATCCAACACCGGATGAAGTCTGACACCGACTTCGTTGCTATGATACCGGCTTTCTGATTGGTTGTATCATAGCAACGAAGCCGGTGTCAGACTTCATCCGGTGTTGGTTTCTTTGAAAAACCAGGCCTAAGAGTTGCGATCCCCCATCTTGCCCTCCCTCATAGGACGCCCATGATGATGTTTTGAATATGTCCGCACCATATTAAGAGCCCGTCACACCAATTTACTAAGAATCGGGTGGTTCAGGGGTTCGGGCCTAGAGCGGACGGCAGAAACTATCTAGATAAGCAGGGAACTAGTCGACCAAACTAACACTGAGAATGAACTTGTTGCGCGTACTCCAATTCGGAATCGATTGACAGCTGAGCGACTTTTATCAGTAGTCGAAAGATAGACGAGAGCACGAGCTACGACGAAAAACTTCGAATGCAAGGGTACCGCTGTTTACTAATAACTTTTTTGTTTTTCGGCCGAAATTGAAAATTTTATGTGTTCTTAGAAGCCAGAGGTTCAATCTACTATTGCTATTAACCAGATTCTGAGATTCTCGTTTCAGGAAAGTTTTATTAGGTTCTATAAGAAGCAGTTTTTCGCCCACATATAACATGCTCCTTCGTTTATTGTTTTCATATTTTTTAACAAATTTCAAAATAGCAATAGTAGATTTGTATGTTGAGAACTGTTTGCAAACAAAAACAACTTAATATCATTTATAGTTTTTGAAATATTTACGAACAGGCGAACGTCTACCGTGCTTCCAAAATTCCTGTGTGTGTCGGGCTCTTAAGACTCAGATTCATATATACAAATATCAAATTTTATTTTAAAGTGAATTTTAGTGACCCCTTTTAAGGAATCGTAATTTCGGAGGAGGGGGGATTTTAGTACGTATGGTCATATAAACTTTTAGACTCTAAGATTCTAAAAAAATTAACCGGTAGCAGTTTATGTTAGGTGTTATGCAACTCTGTTTTGTGAATTCCGATTTGATTATTATGCTTTTATCGCTTGATGATTGATAGCAACAACATAAAAGGTAACAAAACAGGCAACATCCATTCCTTGTATAAAATTTATTTTCTGATCTAACGGAAGAAAAATACACGTGGATTTTAGACCTGAAAAATAAATGTTCCCGTCTATTTTCAATTTGCTTAAGGCGCTTTTATGCCCCGACTTTGCAGGGAATACGGTCTGCTGCCTCTTTTCCGGGTTTAATCTGTATCTAAAGTGATGTTGACTTGAAGTGAAGGAGAGTGCTTTGTTTGGGGTCGGGTAATAATCTCTAATTGACTCTTGATCAAAACTGCTCGGTTCTTTTAGGTTCTAATTGTGCTAAGTTTTCCCATGTTTGTGTGTAAGGTTTACTCTTATATTTGATAAAAGTTTGTGCGACTGTTAGGCGTGGAAAAACCTGGATAACTTTTCAATTCAATTTCCGAATTTTATCCCTATTCGACGTAAAAGCTAAATTTTAGCGGAGTATTTTATACATTTTCCAAAATAACTTTCAGTAGGAATGTATTCTACCCATAATTTTGAACGTACCTACTCGCTAAAAATATTTTGCTATTTAATCAACTTCAAAATTTGTTAAGTGTTAAGAAGTAGTATAAGAAGCGAAATATAGGTCATATTTGTTCAAAATGTTAGTTTAAACTAGAAAATGGAAACATAACTAGTATGTTTTGAAACATTGTTAATTTGACATTTGAGTTTGCTGGTTTTACAACAGTATTTTGCTAGTTCGGAACATTATGTATGTTGTAAAAATGGGGAAATCTTGATAATTTCACATCTGTAACACTAAACTGCGAAGAAAACAATTATTGTTTTCTTCGCAGTTTAGTGTAAACCTACACAACATCGCTTTCTTTCACACTTATTTATAGTTTCAAAACAAAAGTAAGGTTAATTCTCGACTACTTCGTTACTGTTTTGTATTTACCGTAGTAACTTGGCGCCCGAATCAATAGAGAACCTTACCCTTCTTCGACTTAGAGCTAAGGGTATTATCAACGAATATATATGTCCTACCGATCGTATCTAGATCCAACAAGAGAAATCGGTAGTTAATAATAAGCTAACTATCAGATAGGTACAGTTATACAGAGCGTTCCTGGATGCAGGCTAGGGAAGAAGAGTGCGAGTTAGTTGGTGTTGAAGCTGGGAACAACAAGGAAAATATCGTTGCACTGTGTTTTTCATTGCTTTTATTTTTAAAAGAAAGAAATATCAGGTTTTCGTCATCTGAGCGAAGGCTCAAGCGAGTCTGGGGCATTTGATACCAATAATAAACTTTGTTACTGCTTGATATGTACAGTACAACAGATTTAAGTTGGTGAGCGGTGGAGGCGCGACATGTTGGCGCCTGCCACAACCTGCATCTTACTCAGCGCAACAGTGGCGTGGATTTCTTTTACTCTTGGGAATAAATATTAAATAATATAATTAAATTAAATAATAAAAATCTTCAATACGAAGAAACCTTATATTAGGACTTTACTATTATATTGCGTCCTTCTCCACCTGAACCCCATTTTGCGCAAAAGAACTCTCAGTGTTTCATTGGATCCATTCCATTCCAGCTCGGTCCGTATTTTTTGGTTGAATTTTGCAAGGGTAATACGACAACCTTCAGTCTTGTGAAATTTGTGTACGATGTGATGTATATCGGCCGTCTTATACTCCGCTAAACCAGTCGTTAAGGAACTCTTCCTTGTACGCTCTTTCCTGGTGATCTAAAGATCGCTTTGCCATTATTTTCCTACGCGCTAGTGTTACCTTCACTAGCTATTCTCTCTATAGATCTAATAGATACGCCAGTTGCAACAGACGCAGACGTCCTCATTTTCACACGTTCCAATGTTTCTATTTGACTTTTCTCACTTTTAAAATAACAAAACACTCTGTACATTATTTCCCGTGTTTGACTACGTAAAACACCTTTCCGTTCGCAACCCGCCATCTTATCTTTTCAAACGCTCACCGGTAACTGAAAATTTTACCTGCGCCACTGGTACTGCAAGACATTTTATTGCATCCGTAAAGTATGCTAATGCGCAACCCCACCGCTATTGGACTGTAATCCGTGCTTATGTGAGGACAAAACTGCCTGGCAGTCAGAAGGCGCTAGTCGTAAACCTACACATATCATGTTTTAGAAATTATATAAAACCTGCATGTATTTGGTAATAACAGACTTTTAGTGGAAATAACATGGCTGAATGTTTTGGTTGAACATTTTACCCCTCGGTTCACAATGGCAGCTCGAGCAAGCAAAAATAAAAATCTTTGGTATATCATTTGATATACCGAAGAATTATGAATAAGAAAACTTGACGAAAATGTAACCTATGTATGTGGTTCCTCGTGTTATATAAGAAATAGCGGAATAGTAGGTTAGAAAAGAATCAAAAATGTAATGTGTATATTTTGTTAATTTTTGTAATTCTCTGCAATTTTTAATTCTGTTTTTTTTGTTGCAGGTAAGCAGATGTAAACGTGAAATTTAGTTTGTGGATCTGCAGGAAATATCGTTGCCTCCATTGCCTTCGCCGCCAAAGATCTCGTGGAACTCTATTTTCTGTGCCAAGATAATTGTGGTTTGTCTCGAGGTTTGTCCTTTTTCATAAAACCGTTGTCAACGCATTGACAGAACAGCTTCCTAGCCGTAGTCTCATAGTGAAATCCGTCATTTCATAAAAAGACTAGGCACTTCAGCATGTCATGAAAACATCTGGGATTACACTCACACTGCATAGTGCGCGCGCATGCACTCAGCTCCAGGCGGAGTTGCGGACGGAATCTCGCTGGGCGAATCTCCGTCTCACATATTTACCACAAACATTTTATTACGCTACCTACCTTTCCCAATTTTTTTCTCAATTTTTTCCTTATACAACCTATTACGATTTTCGCACATCGTGTAGTGACAAATACCCTCGATTCGATGAAATAAAAAAATATATATGGTCTCATTGAAAAATGTTCGATGACGTCATATCTCGGCTCAAAAATGTTTTAGAAACAATCCGCCCCGTCAGTTTCCTATAGACCATGTCTGATATACAGGTGATCTATAATGAGTGCAACAAACTTCTAGGGTAGATAGAATACTTAAAAATAATGCGAGAAACCTTAATTAACGTAGGTCCAAGAGATACAAGGTGTTGAAATTTCTTTAAAAAATTTAATTTTTTTAATATCTGGAAAACTATCAGAGGCATGTATTTATTTGAAATTTGGGGTATAACAATTCATTGAAGTTATTTACTAATTTATAAATGCTGAGTTTTGTACTCTCACCAGTGGCGTCACTACGAGGTGGGGAGCCCACATTTATTACCGAAACTATGTTACGCTACTGACTTACACAGATATGTTACAAAATATTTGAATCTTTGTTTTATTTACAAGAAAAATCTCTTTAAATTTTTTGCGTACTAAGCATAGTTTCAGAGAGAAATAATTATGTGCAACATGGTGCATTGGTCCGAGATTTTAAAAACGAAATTGTCAACCGTTCTCTGTAACAGTAAAGCGTTGTTAATATCGAATTAGCGTGTAAATACTTGAGAATAGCACAAAACAGCTGAAAATAGTAGGTAGCGATTCAAGCAGATATTAAATTTTTGTAAGAAATTTCAGCACCCTGTATCTATTTTTGTAGCCATTTTTGGGCACATATTCATTAGGGATTTTCACAACATTTTCACAGTATTTACACGCCACTTCAATATTAACAACGCTTTACTGTTACAAAGATGACTGATGATTTCGTTTTTAAAATCGCAGACTAAGCACCATGTTCTCTCTGAAACTATGCCTTGTACGCAAAAAACAAAAGAGATTTTTTCTTGTAAATAAAACCAAGATTCAAATATTTTGCAACATATCTGTGTAAGTCAGTAGCGTAACATAGTTTCGGTAATAAATGTGGTCTCCCCACCCCGTAGTGACGCCACTGGTGACAGTACAAAACTCAAAATTTATAAATTAGTAAATAACTTCAATAAATTATTATGTCCAAAATTCCAAATGAATAGCTCCGGTAGTTTTCTAGATATTAAAAAAAATACATTTTTTAAAGAAATTTCGACACCTTGTATCTCGCTTAGCCAGCATTTTTGGACATAATGTTGATGAAGGTTTTTCGCATTATTTTTAAGTACACTCCTGGACAGAAAAAAACCGGACACTCGAAAATTTTGTGTTTTCTTGCATTTTAAATGTTGAAATAATCACTCAACTTTGTAAAATTTCGATTGTTTATTAAACAAGGTTTAGTAAAAAATTCATAATTAATACATTCTTAGATAAACTTATAATCTTAATGATATTGAAGAATAAATGTAAAAAACAAAGTGTCCTGTTTTTTTGTTCAGGAGTGTACTTTATCTACCCTAGAAGTTTGTTACACTCATTATAGATCACCCTGTATGTATGCAAAAACTCAACAAACTCTATGGAGCCGTTGTCCCGCAAAATTGCCAACATACATTTACACACACGCACATACATACGGACGGAAATGTGCCCCTTGCCAAAAAGGCTCAGAATGACCTGAAACGTCCAGATTTGATGAAATATCACAATAGCTACCTAGCCTCAGCAAGGAAGCTAAATATGATTCAGTCCAGTTCAAATTTTGTTTAGATATTTATCGGTTTGTTTTATTACAGGGGGACTCTCTAACTTAGGCCGTATTGTCATAACGATTAATTTGGCCTGCAGGTAATTCTGCGTGTTTTATTTTATTGCAGTGTCTAGCATGTTTAGAAGCTTGCAATAGGCAGGTTCGGTAATTTTCAAATTTCATTAAAATTGATAGAGTTTATTATACTGAAGGCAGTTATGTTGTTAATTTTTGTTAAAAAAAATTCCTTCGCCTGTGAAGCCGTTGCAAAGTTTTCCGTCGGTGCGAGGCTAGATATCGTACCTTGCAGCGAGAGTAGGCCGCGTGACGTCAGAACTTAGTATAACGTACAAGTCCCAGCTTCAGCGCGCAGCAGTCCCATAAGTATTATGCATATGCATGTGTAGTTAAATTGTTAAATATTATTAACTCATTTTCATGCCAAAAATAGATATCTTATTTTTATCCGAACCTCCCTATTTTCGTATGTGATTTGCTTGAAATAATTTTTACTAGGTATAACTAAACCCGTGCTTTATTTCTAAGTTGAACTTTTCCACTGCTAATATCGTTAGTTTCCCACTCAAAAGTTTTGTGAAGTCCTCTTCTAACCTCACTTCTAACTTCCATACTTTCCCGAATTTAAATCGTTGGGGGTATATTTTGTGCCAGTCCCGTCCCACATAAATTTTACTGCACCGTGCAAGAAGTAAAATAAAAAAATGTTTTTGCCCTACAAGTACCAAAATGAAACTCTCACATTCATTATGATTTTTCGTTAAAATCGTAACAAGAAATTTAGAATTCAAAAATATTAAATTTTTAATATTAATTATGAAACTCTATTTATGTTCCAGACTACAGATAGAAATGTTGTTTGAATTTAATTGTAAGATGAGCGGGCATTTTAATAAACACGGCTATTTAATTACCAAATATCGTAAAAATTGTATTCATACTTCAACAGCTTTTGAAAACCGCAACAAAAGCTTTCAATTTTCATTTAGCAATTTTCAGCCAACCTTTCTTTAATTTTTAGCAAATTACCAGAAAGTTTTCGCCTGAAACGCAAAATTTTATTTTAAATGTTCCTCCGGGCTGAAAATGTGAATTCTCTGGAACATTCATTTCCGACTGTCGAGGCATCTCTTGTGTGTTTAGAAAAGCAATTACCGACTTCGTGATGTGTAAAACTAAACGTCCAAAACGACAACCGTTTATTTCCTAATGAGGAATCCAATTATTAGTTTTTCTTCCCATTAGCACCCAGAGAAGAATGTACCTAACTGAAACATTTCACGCCGAGTTTAACGTCACTTACGCAACGAAAAAATAACTGTGCCTATATTATGTTATTTCTTACGTTTTAAAGACTTATTACCACTGTAAAATGGTGAATTGCAACATCGTTTAATAATTTTTAGTGAATTGTTAAAATTCAAGTAAATGACGATAGGTATTTGTTGCAACAAACGAAATCAGAAACTGCCATAATTAGTAACGCTGTTTGTCATATTAATTTCTATTGATATAGCTAATGATTGTGCAAAAACTTCTAAAAATATTGTGACACGGAATCTGCAAGCTCAATAAAAAATCCTCGTCTGTTGTCAAAATACAAATACAGTGTGTGTCACCTAAACACATTTCTTCTATTGGGCCTTTATTATACATTTTTGAAAGAAAAGATGTACAGGTGTGTAGTTCACGTAGTGCGTAATCGGTGTGATGTACTTTACCAAAGTTTTTTTTTTATACAAACCTATGCGTCCCGGGAAAAATATATGTATTTGCATTCCGATAAGAATTCCATTAGAATAATGGCTATGGGAATTGGCTGGCTGCCGCTTCTGTTACTTAATACAGGGTGTTTCAGAAGGAATGGTACATACTTCAGTATGTCATAGCATCGTTCATTTTGAACAGAAAAGTTGATATAACCATGTGTCCAACTCTCAATGGTTACCGAGTTACAGCCAGCTGAATCATTGCATAAACGAAATTATTACTTCGTTAATTCTGATAACTAATATTTGATATACAAAATTAAATAGTGATTTTAGAGAAATGGTTCAAAAATTCCATCTCAAAACTTTGCAGCTCTTCCTTTCACTGCTTTACTCTTATAGCACTGGTCATAATATGAGCGATTAATGGGGAAGACCCGCTTAATCGAATTTATAACTTTTAGTACTGTAATATCAAGCATAAATAGAATATGTATCGCGTACCACGTAAAAATTTTGATTATGTGCCGTGCTGAACGAAAAATTTGCAACTTAGAAAGCAGCATGACCGGGATGGCTTTCTGTGGCGTAGGAGACCTATCCGCTGCGCCGCGGTGTTTACGCGTCTCCCTGGAAAAAGTGGGAGGAGTCGAGAAATAAACGAGCGCTCAGGGTGCAAACGGATCGGTTTGCGCATGTGAAAATCCCTACCTAATCTGTCGGGCCCAGTGGTCAAGTACGTCACCAGCGTCATTCAAATATTGTGTCTCGAGCGTGACGCATGTTTCGTATTTAATGATGACGAAAATAAGACTCAAATGTAAAAATCGAAAGTTGCGGAATTTGTTTTGGGTAGTAAACTATTCAATATGATCATTTTCAAAATTTGCGGGTTTTCCCCATTCATCACGTATGCCTACTTTTTCTTGATAAACATCATTTTTCATCCATCCCCATAGCCTAATCCAATAGATTCAAGTCCGGAGCTGGTCAATTGATGGGACCACCAAGGCCGATTCTAACAATAATGCTAAATGTCAAATGACGGTTGTTTTATAATAGCGCATTGGATAATGCACTCCACATTAAAATTGCTGTATCTCGGCAACCACTGAGAATTGAACACCTGTTCATATGAACTTTTTTGTTGAAAATTAACGATACTATAATATACTGAAGTATGTGCCATTTCTCCTGAAACACCCTGTATTGTGGGTTTCAGGCCCGTCCCGTCCGCCTGAGCTCTATTAATATACTGAAGCATGTGCCATTCCTCTTGAAGCACCCTGTATTGTGGGTCTCAGGCCCGTCCGCGAATTGGTATTGTTTACTATTATACAGAGCAGCTGTACTCTCATTCGCAGTATACTAGGGCTTCATATTACGCGTAATTTCAAAATACAATATACAACGTGTCCAAGATAGGGAGGGCCAGTAAGGGGATATTGGAAATGACAAGAGATACGGATTTGGTTAAATGGGAAAAAAGTTGCGTAACTAAAGGATCAATAAAATGGCGCCTAGAAATCCTTGATATAATTTTCCGTTTTTGAGTTATTTTGAAAAAACTGAATTTATGGATTTTTAACTATATTTTTTTCTGACTTTAATATTAAAATTAGAGCGAAACTGACAAAACTTCTTCGTAGCAACTTTTGATGAAATTAAAGATTTCATTGCTAATTTTTTTATTCTACGTTTCGTCTTCGGGCAACCATCATCAACTTCATTTTTTTAAATACGGTCCTGATTTTCTGATGTCAAATTTTATGAGCCCTTCTTATTCTGAATTCAACAATGTACCACACATTATGGTTTAATTACGTTTCGACCCGTTTTTGACCATCATCAAGAAATTTTTAGGATACGGACCTGCATTTCTCTTAATTTTCTAAAAATTATGAGAAATACAGTTAGTTGGGCTTTCTTCTGATATCAGAAACGAACAAGATTTTCCAAAACTGCAAGATGCGCTATGCTTAGAGTAGGGTAGGTGCTTATCGCTAGTATCATCTAACAGATTCGTAAAACTCTTGTGGTGCACTTAAAAATTGCCCAACTTATACTGTATGTACATATTTTTTACAAAACTATGAGACATACAGGTCCGTATCTTAAAAATTCTTTGATGATGGCCAAAAAAGGGTCGAAACGTATTTAAACCATAATGTGTGGTACATTGTTGAATTCAGAATAAGAACGGCTCATAAAATTTGACATCAGAAAATCAGGACCGTATTTAAAAAAATGAAGTTGATGATGGTTGCTCGAAGACGAAACGTAGAATAAAAAAATTGGCAATGAAATCTTTAATTTCATCAAAAGTTTCTACGAAGAAGTTTCGTCAGTTTCGCTCTAACTTTAATATTAAAGCCAGAAAAAAATATAGTTAAAAATCCATAAATTCAGTTTTTTCAAAATAACTCAAAAACAGAAAATCTTATCAAGGATTTCTGGGCGCCATTTTGTTGGTCCTTTAATTACACAACTTTTTTCCCATTTAACCAAATCCGCATCTCTTGTCATTTCCAATATCCCCATACTGGCCCTCCTTATCTTGGACACGTTGTATACTGCGATTCAGACTACGATTCAGGACATAAATACTATTTAGTTAAATTCGATCGGCAACACCTTCGTGGCTCCTGTGGTTAATGCGTCCTCAACGAAAGTGCAAGTCTAGGGGTTCGTGTCTCGCCGCGGTGGGTTTGTTTAGTTCCAGTGATTCAGCTTTTTTCTTATGAACAAAAAATCGGTCAGGTCCAAAAGGTCAGAAAGGTAATCGCCATCAAAGACATTTTCACTCACCCTTTATTTAAACCCATTATTATACTGCATATTATTACAGGCAAGTCTGTGATATTATGTAGTACTTTAGAAAGGTTTAAAAATGTAGCACTTCAGAAAGGTTTAAAAAGATTTAGTAGGTACTATAGTCATCGTCATGGAAGTTTAGACCACATTTTATACATACATACGAAAATTACATTAAATAAATATGGCTTAGTACCCGTGGATCTAACTAATACCTACACCATAAAACGTTTTATAAACCTATAAAAAGGATACGTTTATCATAACCTTTTTTAAATTAAACCAGAATAAAAAAATCTCTGAAAATTTTGTTGAAGACAGACGTTTATTAAGCGCGCGTCTATCGTATGCGTTCGTGTGAGAGGTAAAGGATAGTTTTGATAAGTGTACACAGGAAGTAGTCCTTGAACGTACGTTGATATAGAGACGTAGGTGCCTAGGTCCTGCCTTCTCGATGATTTCGAACGTCTTCTCCCATTCTACGTTGTCGAAGGCCTTTAAGTCTACAAATCTTACATAGGCGCTTTTTCCCTTTTCTGTTGTTTTTTTGTATAGTTACCCGTAAAAGTAGAATGGACTCTCGCGTTTCTCTCCTTTGTCTAAATCCGAACTGATCTAATATATCTTCCGCCCTTTTCTCCATCCTTCTTTGCACAATTTTAGTTAAAATGTTGACGAGTGGGATGTGGGAAGTTCAGCAAATCGTTCTAAAATTTTTAAACTTATCCGCGCCCTCGTCCGCGCATTTCCTTTTTGGCGGAGCAACTATGATGTTCCGTTTGTAATCTTCTGGAATTTCACCTGTCTCGTATATACAGCTAACTAGTTTAAATAGACGCTCTCTTACCTCTTGATTTGCACTCTAAAATTTCTGCCTGCAATCCAAAATATCCTTTCACCTACCTGCCTTTTCCCTCGCCTTTTCCTCTCTTCCGATTAGGTTGTCTCTTGCTGCTAGTTCCAATTTCTCTAAAATTTCTCCTAATTATTTTATACGCTTCTTCAGTGTTTCCTACTTCAAACTTGTCTTCCACTTCTTTCCATTTATTATCAATCCATTGTAAATTTTCGCCTCTCTTCTATTCATTGTTAATCGATACATCGGTGTCGATATATCGATTACTAGTTCACTGTCGTTAGTATCAGCAGTCGTAGTTATATTTGAGGGGCCCTTTTTTGTATTTTCACGAGAGAATCTGGGTTCACCAATAACTTGTTTTTAGACAGCAGCTACATCGTTTGTGGTGTCCGATTCGCCAGTAGCAACAATTAGATATAGGCCGTAAAGAAGGGAGAAACGAGAAAATAACAAGTTTACTTTGCTAAGCTAATAACGAAGTTAGCGCGTACAGAATATTAGATCGACGTAATTGATTTGTTGAAACGAGCGCATGTAACGGGCGTTATTAACGTGACCTTTTTGCCCCTGTGCTGTGCTTCAAGCAAGTGGCAATCTATGTAGAAAATGCATCTCGCAGTTTAATTAGGTTAATAGCGCGAAATATTTCCAGAAGTGGAGACGTCATGTTGCTAAAGTTTCTGGGGCAAATTGCTCGTGCAGACCGCAACCAAACTGAATGTGTAATAAACGCCACGAATTAATTTTCCATTAGTTCGTTGATACGAAAGTTCTTCGCTCTGCGGCGTTTTGTTGGGGCGGCGGTCGTACTGGTGTATTAACGACGCCCATATTTCACTCCTGCATAGCCGCAGATATGCATAATCTGTTTTGATAATTATTTTTACGCAAACGGACACATATGCGGAGGTCTGTCGGAAATGGATGGCACACATGTGACATTTAATGCGATTGTTAAATCTGGGTATACCGATAACATTGCTCGATTTCGTAGCATGGTGACATAGAAAGGAATTATGACCCTGTTGTCGCGTTGGTTAAGCTGTATTTGCAGACAGGCACATAATTTCTAATTCTAAAGGCTGATTTAGGTCAGTTTTTCAGTTTTCAGGAAATATGTTTTTAATTTTATTTTTAATGTTGGTAGTATGTCCTATAGGTCCCTTTGCTGCTGATGTTTGGAAGACTCTGTTAAAGATTTGAAATTGGGAAAGGTATAAGACATGAGCAGTTTTCTTGCCACATTAATATGTATTATATATTTTTGTAAATTTGAAATGCGAACCTTTACTAATAATCGTTTCACAGGAGAACGAACAATTTCGTCATCAAAACTGCGCAACAGTAATGGCGTCAGAAACTGTTAAAAATGAAACGCCGCGACCGTCGGACACTGAAGCGAGATCAAAATGGACGGTCGCGTCTTTGTTGCCTAGCAACCGTGGTTCGTCCAGAGGAAAACTTGTTTATGCGCACGCTTCCGGTGTCTCTCATGTTTGCTATATTCAGACTATTACCCTTTGACCCGCACGTGTAGCTTATACACTGGTGGACAAAAATATTGCATATTTGTTTTAGGAGCTATAGGGCGCCGGCGCCGTTTGCCTTGTTTCTAATGTTTTTGCTGCTGGGTACTATTTGTCCTAATTAATTAATTAATTATAATTTCTCTTAATTATTTTATATGCTTTGCCAGTCTCTCGTACTCCCAACTGGCACTGCACCTCTTAATCATTTTAATTAAATCACGTCATCGATTTATGGATTTTCTCAATTTCGATCGCCATGATTTCTCTGATAACTAATGTTTCTTTTGTGTATGAAAAACTCCCTAAGTTGATTAGATATCAATTTACCCCCGTAATTGATAAAATGAATGCAAATAAATATTTAAACCATCAAAGTGTAATGCAAGTACTGGTCTTTACATCAATCCTTGCGTTTGTTTCGTACGCACATAGACAATAGGTCGTAGAAACAATCAAAATTCAAATCACACGCAGGCTAAATGAATTCGTTCTCAATCAGACCTATTGTTGTTAGCCCAGGAATTGCTTCGCTACAATCCCTATTTCCTGTGTTGGCAGCGCTTCCCGATTCTAATACACGAAAGCACCGGAATTGTATGTAAGTATTCGAACCGTCGCCGACGACGGGATTTTCCGACACGGCTGCTTCTGCAGCAATAGGAAGTTGTCATGTTTGCTTTCTACGATTGGAATTTTTGAACTTTCCGAGGCCTTTAACAAAGGTGAATTCGATTTCGATTTCTCTACTAATACATACAACAATTTTGTAATTTGATCAACACTATTGCTATACCTACCTCATCCTGCCTACACATTATTGGTAGCATATTTGTATTGAAGATAGACAGCGTACAATTTTTTCTGTAGATACTAAAATTGTATTTCGGACGAATACAACACAATTTTGTGAAGAAAAACGTTATTTTTTCATGCATGCTGAGGGGTAAATATCCCGAAAAATTTGTGTACACTCATTTGGAATTCCAGTGGAATTCCAATGGAATTCCTTGGAATTCCTTGGAAGTCCTTGGAATTCCTTGGAAGTCCTTGGAAGTCCTTGGAATTCTCTGGAATTCCTTGGAATTCTCTGGAATTCCCCGAAACCGTTAATTTTGTATGTGGTCCTTATGAGGTAAAATAGTCAGTTCCAAATGTTTCTAAAGCAACTTTGATTTCGTTTTAATTATCGTTTTTTCGGGGAAAAAGAAGCATAAATTTCTCCACACGTTCCTTAAGAATATTTGAAATACATTTTAATATTCTATTCATTATCTGTATGAAAATAAAATTTTAGTGGTGTGATGAGTAATAGGAGGGGTATATGAGTTTCTGCAATCTGCAGGCATCCATTGCATTCGCATCCACCGGCCAATAATGTTCAATTTGAGGGTGGGGTGAGGTACAGTGCTGTCACAATTCTGTATTAGTTTCAGAAGTTTAGTCTCTAATCTATGAATTTAGTTTGGTAACTGTCCATTGTAGGTATTATTTTGTTCTAAATAGTACTTTTTTGATAATTTCGAGAATATTTGATTTAGGAAAGGGTTCCAAGACGCAGTGGCAATAATACTAATAATAATAAATTATTTTGTTTTCTTCTATTTTCTGTTCAAATTATTAAGGCATGGAGCTGTAGTAGTACTAGGGTGGGCGTCAAGGTACTTGCGTACGTAACATTTGCGTACATAAGGAAAGATGTCCAGCAGGAAAAGCGGGCAGCTCCAAATAAGTATCATTTGCGTACAACATAAAAATCTGCCAGGTTAAGGTCAAGTGGAGCGGAGTGAAGCGAGTGGGGCGTTGTAAGTCTCAGTCGTTAGCGTTTATAATATGATTCTCCTCAAAGATCATTCAACAAACATTTTACAAAAGAAATCACCGGGGGAATCAAGTTAACTTACCTCAATATTTAACATAATAGGTGTTCGAAATAAATATTTAAATTAGGAATCCAAATTTTATGTTGCAGGCAAGTGCCACTAGATCAGAGTTGTTTAATTTACCTGCTGATCCTTATTTTGCTTTATGGACGCTAATGTCATAAAATTTGCCTTGTACGCAAGTGTCATACATTCCAAGGATGAACTCCATACAGGGCAGGTCGGTTATATCTAACGTAATTTATTACATTTGCCATACTTGGTTGGTGATTTTATATATCGTCCGGTTAATTTAAAAAATCGAATATTTTAAAGGCTTTTATTACATTTACCATTAAATTGTGGGTATCAAATATAAAAACCAGCCAATTCAATTATTTACCTACAGCAAATATTAAGGAATTTATTATATTCGTCAAATTTCGTGGTGATTAAGTATGTATAATTGCCGATATTTATACAAAATAGCCGGATTAATCAAAATTACCGTAACATTTATGTAAAGTTACCTATATTAGAGGTTATACGTTCTATGTTCCTTTTTAGTGATATTCATTCGTTACACAATATATCTCACTTTTCATGACTTCCATTTTAATAACAGAGCAATAAGTCGTAAAAAATGAGGCACACTGTATTAGTATTTACGTTTATTTTCAAGCTACCATTTTGTTATTTTTAGTTTAAAGAGCTGCCTTTTTTATATACATTTGTATATAAATAATATATTAGTTTATTTTGTTTCTTTAAGCACTCTATTAAGAAATTTAAGCATAAAAGTAAAAAGGTTTATGCCAGTATTGCACTTTTGTTTGGGATAATTGGGAGGAGATTACTTTCCTCGAAGACGGAATTAGATAAAATTATTTTGGAAGGCCTCGGAATTCGTTGGAACTCCTTGGAAATCTTTGGAATTCCTAGGAAATCTTTGGAATACCTTGAAAGTCTTTGGAATTCCTTGGAAATCTTTGGAATTCTTAGGAAATCTTTGGAATTCCTAGGAAATCTTTGGAAATCTTTGGAATTCCTTGGAAATCTTTGGAATTCCGAGTCCTGTGTACAAAAATTTTTCGGGATATTTACCCCTCAATGCATGCGCTATTTCATTTTAGAGTGTTCGTATAGGTAATAAGACGTATAAATAGATCATACCAAACTTTTAGTCCAATAAGTAGTAAAACAGAAATCCACTCTTAGTACCCGAAAAAGTGACCTAAATTTTAAAATTATTTTAACTTACCTTACCACTGAGAAAAAAACTTCCCCAATTTTCTTACGAACACGGATTGACTAGTATCCCTCAGTATTATCTAGATATATGGTCATGCTTCTATGTATGTTAAAGCATGCCAGAGGGCGTGTATACTCTCCGTACATGTCTTTCTCTTGGAATGTTTATACCCTTTTCGTTCCCGCAAAGATCATTACATTTGCTACTATATTGGGTTTCCGTACACTCATTCCGGATGCTGGCTTATTAATGTTTGCGGCAGACCGTTTGACCGTAGCTGAGGTCTTTTGCTGAACATAGTTCCACCCGGGTTCCACCATTTTGCTACAGTATGTATTAGAGTATTTGCATATCTAGACGGCGACGATTCAATATATTAATTAAGGACAACCTGCCTAGTTACATGTTGCCGTATAATTGCGACTTGAATACCACCCGATATTAATTCCTATTGATTTATGTTTTTGTTAATAATCGTGCTTGTTGCAGGTTGAAATTCGACATAGGCTTTGATTTACGTTTGTGGTAAGTTAAATTTGATTAATTAACCTATTTTATTTGATATGAATATGATCATTTCCGGCAATAATGGCGAGTGGGACACCCATGCGAAATTAGCAAGGACTGATTGAAAATGAAGAATGAACATCGCGAATTATGATACGGGTGTATGGTTCCTCAACCGTGATGTGAATAAGTAAGAGTGATTAAATGTGGAATCTGACGGTTTCGGATGATTAAGCAAATATTTTCTTGTGCTTTGAACTAGAAGCCGTTAAAATTAAAGAGACATTGATTACGATAAATTCCCAATGTTTCCTGCTGAAGAAATTGGATTTCGGGCCAGAAGTTTGGTGTCCCATAAATTCAATTCAAAAGGCTGCATCAGCCGAATGAAGCAACGACGTCGTTTCTGTTTTGCCACGCGAGTAACGATGTACCGCCTGATCTCGCAAAATCCACAGTTTTATGTAGTTAATATTTTCTGATTTTACTATTTGGTAGAAATTCATGATGAATTGAAAAATTACTACGCGTACTACCAATATAACGATTTATTATTATAACTTGACCGGTTTCAGAATTCACAATGATTCCATCATCAGAAATGTATAAATAAAATTATTGTAAATTATTGTAAACAAATTATTATTATTACCGAAAAGAAGACTGTCTTACGCCGTGCAACTCCCGAAAAACATTTTTTGGCAAATGCAAAAGTACAATAGCAAAATGAACGTAATGTTGCCAGTCCCGAGATATTTGCTGTCTCATACACTAAAGGGTTGCCGTCATTGGTGTCATATCAGCGAAAATTTTCCCTCAACTTTAATTTTGGAGTTAATACCAGTTTTTGGGGTCTCGTGCCCCACTGTGCGTCTTGCAACTCCCGACAAACATTTTTTGGCAAATGCAAAGGTACAATAGTAAAATGAACGCAATTGCGTCGACGGAAAGTTGTTAAAAATCAAAGCCTTGGTTTTTAACAACTTTCCGCCGACGGAATTGCGTCGACGGAATTCCGTTTGCTGTATTTTAAGTCTGTAGCTGTTTGAACGGCAGAAGATTTTCAGTTTTTTGTTTGGCGTAACTTAGCAACAACCAAATTATGCAGGTTTGATTTCAGGGAAGTTCGCCAGCGCAGTGCGTCGACGGAGTCCGTCAGCGCAATTGCGTCGGCGGAAAGTTCTTAAAAACCAGGGCTTTACGCGTAAGAAAATGCGTAGGTAGTTTCGCCGAAATTTTGACAGTCGGTTATTTGAACAAGGAAAGTTTAGCGGTCGCCTGAAGTTTTTGTTATCGACTTTCAAATGCAAATTTTTATCCGTACGTTACGCAAATAATGCGCTTGCTGCAGCACAGGGTGTCATGCAACATGGTCATAAACTAATAAGCTCTGTTTGAGGGTCATGGGCCCAACCGTTTGCTCGTAATATAATTCCATTGTTGATCGGTACTTATCCAGGATCCAGCATTCCAAGAGGCAGGGTTGAGAATTTGTCCACTTTTTTTTATTTCGTCCAGAACGCGGACATTATTGGACGAAATTG
The DNA here is from genome assembly GCA_963966045.1 of Xestobium rufovillosum. NCBI lineage: Eukaryota > Metazoa > Arthropoda > Insecta > Coleoptera > Ptinidae > Xestobium > Xestobium rufovillosum. Next base: position 14,118,979 of record OZ014500.1, read on the forward strand.
GACAAAATCACATTATTGGACAAAATCAGACAATATTGGACAAAATCAAGTTTCATTTTTAACCCCCGACGCAAAAAGAGGGGTGTTATAGGTTTGACGTGTCGGTTTGTGTGTCTGTGTGTCTGTCTGTGGCATCGTAGCTCCTAAACGAATGGACAGATTTTGATGCGTTTTTTTTTTGTTTGAAAGCTGACGTGATCGAGATGGTTCTTAGCTATAATTTATGAAGATCTGTTCAGGCGTTGTTAACCCCCGACGCAAAAAGAGGGGTGTGGCATCGTAGCTCCTAAACGAATGGACCGATTTTGATGAGTTTTTTTTGTTTGAAAGCTGACGTGATCGAGATGGTTCTTAGCTATAATTTATGAAGATCTGTTCAGGCGTTGTCGGGGGTTATTTTAAATTTTCAATTTTGTTACTTGTTATTTATTAAATACTGTAAGTTTTGACTGTTAGAGTTAGATTTATGATTTGTTAGTTAGATAAGAATTAGAATAATTATAATTATGATTAAGAACTGTGTGAATTTATTTTAATTTTATATTATTTATTATTTCCAGTCTAGTCTTCTAACCTATCTAGTCAAGCACGAAAATGGGTTTTCATTTTCATTTGTTTAATTTTTATTATAATATACCGGGTGTTTCAGGAGGAACGGTACATACTTCAGTATGTTATAGTATCGTTCATTTTGAGCAAAAAAGTTCATATGAACAGGTGTCCAATTCCCAATGGATGCTGAAATACAGCAATTTTAATGTATAGCGTATTACAGAGCAATTTATTATCCATTACGCTGTTGTAAAACAATTATTGTCATTTGACATTTTTCGCACTACTAGGATCGGCCATGCTATCCCCATCAATTGGTCAGTTATGGGTTATGGGGAGGGGTTAAAAATTATGTTTATACAGAAAAAAAGGCAGACATGATGAATTAAGTCGCCTGTATTATGTCCAGTGCTACAAGAATAAAGGAGAGTTAGGAAGAGCTGGAAAGTTCTGGGGATGGGATTTTGATCCATTTCTCTAAAATCTATACTTTATTTTGTATATCAAAAGCTAGTTGTCAAAATTAATGAAGTACATAAAAATAAATTCATTTAGGTATGTAATAATTCACCTGCTGTAACTTAGTAACCATTGGGAATTGGACACCTGTTCATATGAACTTTTTTGATCAAAATGAACGATACTATAACATACTGAAGTATGTACCATTCCTCCTGAAACACCCTGTATAAAAAATTAAAGGTTTTTTGAATTTTTGCCGCGTTTTATTGATTTCGTTCAATTTTGTCCAATTTGTCCATCACTATTGATTTTGTCCGGACGGATATAATTGGACAAAATCGTCCAATTATGTCCACTTTGAAAAATTCAATTAACCCTGCCAAGAGGTCAAGCGCCTGGAATTCTAAATACGTTTGAATATTCTTTTCCGTGTTCCCAGGAAATCTAGTTGTAGTATTTTTTTATAAATTGTATTTATTTCTGTTGATTTACCTAATACATTTTAATAGATTGTTACTGAAACTGCCCACCCAAACTTATTTTGCAAGTTAGTGCTAAGAGATCAATGTTTTTAATAATGTAGTAAGGGCGCCTCTTGAATTATAAAATATAAAAATTCGCCGGCCCGGCAAGGAATCGAATCCGGGCTGTGTGGACTAAGGCTCTGTGCCGTTCTGGTTGTAATCTACTGGAACTCCAAATGAAAATTTAATTTTTTAAAGATTTCATCGCGAATTGTTTATCAGTTTAAATTTGAAGGCTAAATAACTGCTTTTTCACGGTTTTCTCATGTTTATTTCTTAAGTATCTGTTCCGAAGAACATTCGGTATGGAAGGCTACGTACACCATCTAACTGGTGGGCAAATAAAAATATGATGTTGCAATCAAATGATCCAAACAACGTCCAGATGTTTTGTCTTTGTGCTGAAAATGAGACGTGTTTGTCCTTTGTCTATTAAACACTATACGACTTACTTTTATGACTTCAACCCTTTGTGCAGCAGTATTACCTACACACAAAAGCTTTTTATGCCCATATGCTTTGTGTAATTAGCGGGACTAAGATGAATGAGCATCATAAATTATGTCACGTACACTCGCACCATATTTGATATATGTATATATATTGCGAATTGCTGACCATTTGTTAACATATGAAACATTTCAGGAATAATGCTATTAATTATGATAGAAGCCAAATATTCGGTCTAAAACTCTTATACATATTTTAGAAGAATTACGTGTTGGCATAAGTTATTAAGAAATTAAGAAATTAAGAAATTTTGCTTGGAAAGTATACAGTCTGGAAAATTAGAAGTTTAGAAAAATTGTCGCAGTAAACAAAGTTTTTGGATTCTGAATACCAGCAGACAGCTGGATACAAGACGCGTGATGTGTGTATACTTGGGCCGCCCAACAGACGGAGTGATCACCCTGCAAGAACGTGCTCTAGCAGTGCCAATATTAATTTATGACGACCGAATTGGAGTGATGCGACTTCGTTGGGTCTAAAGAAAGCGCATTACTGCGGTTCTGTCGTCCTAAATTGATAGTGCTCCCGTCTAGAGCTCATGCTTGCAGGGTAATCACTCCGTCTGTTGGGCGGCCCAAGTATAGTCAGGGGTTAGGCTCGCAGCTCAGTCTGCTTGATAGAGAACTAGGGATGATGTCAAGGCACCTCGTGGTTCGGGATTATAGAGATGCAAGACAAACTATACTTGAACAAACTTCATGTCCTCCCAGGTAAGCAGTCTGGTTTCAGAGCTGAGTATAATAAATTATTGTGAGACCGCATTATCGGATGTACTAGATGACATTTTTATTTCTTGTGACAACAAGTAATAAAATCAAGAATTTTAAGTACCCCCGACACAACGCCTGAACAGATCTTCATAAAAATTATAGCTAAGAACGATCTCGATCACGTCAGCTTTCAAACAAAAAAACGCATCAAAATCGGTCCATTCGTTTAGGAGCTACGATGCCACAGACAGACACATAGATACACAGACAGTCAAGTCAAACTTATAACACCCCTCTTTTTTCGTCGGGGGTTAAAAATAAAGCTAGTGTTCTCATCTTGTTGGATTACACTAAGGCATTTGGTATGATAAACCACAGAATATTGATCGTTATATTATATGATCACTAATTTCTAATTTCGGAAGAAGAAGAAGAAGAAGAAGAAGAAGTCCCGCAACGTCCTCTTCAGATATGTATATTTGCATTTGCTATAAAATGCTTGTTTTCTTAAACTACCTATTTGTTTTTTAACCCCGTTATCCTTCCGAATTAACCCTTCTGCGAAACCGGCTCTTTCAATATACAGTGAAACCTCCCATAACGGACACCTCTTTTACCCGGACACCTCCAATAAACGGACACTTTTTGGGGGACGAACCGTCGCTTATGGGGCTTTCTAATAATTTCCTCTCTATTAGCCGGACACTCTAATAACCGGACGCGGACACTGTTTTTAATTTTTATATCTCTCTTGTGCGGACACGGGGTAGCATCTTTGAGTGACGCGGCGCTTGAAAGCCGGCGACGGCTAAACACAAACAAGTGATAATATATTTTTTGCATGTGCAGGTGGTTGTCGGCGAAAATATGGGATATCTAGCACGTGTTTATCACCAGCTTTTTGAAAGATTTATGACTTTTGTTCCAGTAAAATGCTCTTTGCCTGCGTTTTACATGACACCCATCTGTACATATGATTTGTTTTAAAACTCTGGCAGCAGGGTCCACGTTTCACTTCAGTTCAGTTGCATATAAACTTACGTTAGTGACGTTCGTATTCGATCGACAGAAATGGCGTCGAAAAAAAAATCTTGTCCTTAAGAGAAAAGATAGAAGTGGTTAGAGTCTCTGAATGAGAAAAACTAAGTGTTCGTGATTTGGCCGCACGGTTCAACATTGGAAAAACACAGGCGGCAGAAATTGTTAAAAAGAAGGAAGATTTGTTGAGAATGTTCGCAAGTCACACAAATCCAGAATTGAAGAGGCGTTTCTTCAAAACTGAGGGTCTAAAGATAGACCAACTGTGTTATGAATGGTTTGCAAAGGCACGAAATAAAAACATACCTTTATCAGGACCTATCATTAGATCTAAACATCTAAAGCGAAAGAAATTGCAGACAGACTACACTACGAAGGATTTAACGCTTCTGCGGGTTGGCTCGAAAAATTTTTGAATCGTCATAACATTACCTTTCGATCAATTTCCGGTGAAGGTGGGAGTGTGAATCTCATTGACATAGAAAATTTCAGAGTAACAGTACCAGATCTTATTGGAAACCATGAACCAAGGGACATCTATAACATTGTTGCGGTGGCTCATTGTATTTTGTTCAGCTGCCAACTCTCTCTTTTTTTTATGTATACATACATTTCTTTTTATATTTTGTCTGTACGCTATTGCAATTCGACAATAAACGTTTACTTTACTTTACTTTACTTTACTATTGACGAAACGGGTCTATTTTTCCCTGCACTGCCGGACAAAACATTTGCCCTGAGAGGGGAAAAGTGCGTAGGACGGAAAATGGCTAAGGAGCGGCTTCTATGTGTGAATATGACCGGCGATAAGGAGAAGCTTGCCGTTATCGGCAAATCAGCTAAACCGCGTGCTTTTAAGAAGATAAATTTAGATTTGCTACCTGTCCACTGGTTTTACAACAAAAAAGCTTGGATGACTTCTACGATCATGACAGAATGGTTGCAACAGTTGGATAGAAGAATGGGTGCCCAGAAGCGAAAGATCTTGTTATTTTTGGATAACGCAGCTTCTCATCCTAAGGGTTTGAATCTTCAAAACATCAATGTCATTTTCTTGCCCCCCAACACGACAGCATTTTGTTAGCCCCTCGACCAAGGGATTATCAAAAATTTTAAAATGGCGCACCGCTGTTTCATTTTAAAGCACATCTTGGCTAAAATGGAATCTGTTGCAAATGCCACAGATCTAATGAAAGGGGTGAATGTTTTGGATGCGATTTATTTCATGAAAACTGCATGGAAAGAAGTGTCATCATCCACCATTCAGAATTGTTTCAGAAAAGCCGGTTTCTCTTACAATAATGCTGAACAACTTGCTGTCAGTGATGATTAGTTTGATAGTGATGATGATGTGCCGCTTGCACAAATTGCGGAAATGCTAAAACTGATGAAGGAAGCTGGAATGGAAAATATTGAACCTGAAGAATTTGTCAGTGTCGATCAAGATGTAATTCTGGATGATGCAACACTGGAAATTTCCTTTCCTATAGAATCTACCGAACAAGAAATGGATTCAGAAGAAGAGCTGGTGGAAACAGTGCGTGAAGAAGTTCAGTGCCAAATAAACAATTACGGTGAAGTTCTGAGAAGTGTGAATGATTTGAAACAGTTTTCTTTGAAAAACAATGATATGAAGGCCTATGAATCACTGTGTGAATTAGAAATGTCCTTTGAGAATATTGTAACACAACGAAAACCACGCCAAACTCCAATAACGAAATTCTTTTCTTTGAATTAAAGGCCGTTTGCTGTTCTTATCATTCTCGTAAATAAGAATGTCATCAGTGTTAACGTTTTGTAAAAGTTTATTTCAGTTAGTGTCATAAAGTAAATAAAATGTTTTAATTTCAACAATGCGAGTCCATATTTACAATTTTCATTGTATTTTAGGTTAATTTCTCTATTAAACGGACATCTCCCATAACCGGACACAAAATCGGTAACCAATGGTGTCCGCTTAAGAGAGGTTTCACTGTACCACATTTGAGAAAGGTATTAACGAAAGACTGAAGGAATGTACTTTCGCTATAATTTATGTTGCCTATCACTGTGACGTCATACCGACCTGGCTGGACGCCTGATATATCACGGTCGCATCGGTTAGATTGAGATCACACGTAGTAGAAGACCTGCTGGCGGGGACGTTGATGTCACATGTGGAAATGGGTTTGTGACATTACAACGACCTATCCTGTCACCTTTTGTGACTATACAGGGTGGTGCGGTCGGTGGGATTTCTAGTCGTTGATAAATGCCTTAAACTCTAGTCGGAGATAGGGTTCTCTCTCTCTGGAACCATTTCAAAACAACTAAAATAATACTCATGGTGCAAATAAGAAACTATTAATTTTGCTATACAGGGTGGCCTGAAATTAGCGTGCAATATTTTACCAGCGTGTTCTGTGGTCAAAAATAAAAAAGAGAAAACCTGAGGACGTTTTCTTCTAAATATCTTCGAAACAAGTCAAGTTAAAATTATTAAATTTAATGGAACGTGTAAGTACCAAATGCTGAATCGTTTGCTGTAAACATAATTTTTAAAATTTAACAGGGGCGTCTCAAATCTGGGGTGGCGGAGGTAAGATTTACCCCAACTTTTTTAGAACATGTCATTTTCAATTTTTCCATAAAAATATGAAACTTCAGTTTTTTGCAAAAAAAACGTGCTCCTGTCTCGTTTTGATAGGAGACACCGTTATCGAGTACAATCGATTCAAAAATTCCGCTGCATGCCCAAAAAATTCATACAAGAAGTGGAGAACTTTGTTTGTATACTTAAACGAGAAAGGAGCACTTTATTTTGCAAAAAACTCTGAAGTTGCAAATTTTTACGGAAAAATTGAAAACTACATGTTCTACAAAAAAGTTGGGGTAAATCTTACCTCCGCCACCCCCAGATTTGAGACGCCCCTGTTAAATTTTAAAAATTATGTTTACAGCAAACGATTCAGCATTTGGTACTTTCACATTCCATTAAATTTAATAGATTTAACTTGACTTGTTTCGAAGATATTTAGAAGAAAACGTCCTCAGATTTTCTCTTTTAGAAAGCTAGTAGCTCCCTTGCGAAGCATATTTCGGTATACGCTTATAGGAACTTTTGGTCTTATTTTTAACCTCAGAACACGCAGGTAAAATATTGCACGCTAATTTCGGGCCATCCTGTATACATACAATAAATTGCAAAATCAAAACGGATGTATAGTAAAAAGATATATACAATTTTAAATCAAAATAGTAACAGTCAGCGATATCTGGCGATCAAATTCGGTATCGCTTTATATAATATATAAAGCGATACCGAATTTGAGCATGTGACTTACAGATAACGTATTTCGCGCTTGGCGATGTAAGTTACCAATCGGGCACAAGTTCGGAAAGTCACCAACCAAAATCTAGGAACGTATGTAAATCGCAATACCCTGATATGGCTATTCGATGGGAGTAAATGTTGTTTCGGTGTAATGTAACGGCGAGGGACTCACGCAACCTTTCGACGCGAACTTTCCCTAATGACTGGGCGAAGAAGAGAATTATTCCGTCTTGCTATTGTCACAATTCCCTTCAGTGCAGGTGCTGGAGGTTTTTTCGTGTATAGGCAATTAATCTCTGTGCTAAAGAACTCTGCATGGAAATTAACCCCATGAGCGGCGGTATTTCACCTCCTGTCAACTTCGGATCGTAATAAATTAGGCTTGCCTTTCGACTAGCTCTAATCAATTACCTGCTTTTACGTATTATTGGATAATGTCCCCTAACGTATTTTCAGGTCCACCTCCAATTTAATACTCGTTTTTGTAAAACCTTAGGTATTACGATGACACACTAGCGTCGATTTCGGTTGGTAAAAATCAAGTATTTAACAATTATATCGGCGGTACGACAGTCAGCTCTTAATCTTATAAACGCGATCGTCTTCGGAGTCACCCCGAGTTGTTCAAAATGTTGTGTACCTATCTTCAACGAAAAATGCACCAGAACTTTGTACCAACCTAACAAATTATATCATTGAAAGTAACTGGCTATTTTTTTCATTTTAATTTGTTTTTGCATCTGCCATCTGTACCTATCAAAAATAAAAAATAGGTAATTAGGTAATTGGGTATTAGCACTGAGGCAATCGATTTTGTACCAAATTAAGACAATGTTGTACTAATGTACTTTTTGAATCAAAATGTATCAAATCTGGTACATGGGAGGGAGACGCGTACGTCGCGAACATTTTAAACGATTTTAAACTTGGCAGATACCTGTGAACAAGCTCCAGGTGCTGGACGTCAAAAAACTTTTGTTTCCGAAGAAAACATTGTCTTGGTTCATGACATGGCCCTGCAAGATAGATAAATCACTATGAGATTCATAGGCAGCGTTGAAACCATTTTACAAGAATAATTAGGTCTCAAAAAGGTGGCTGCACTATGGGTACCGAAAATGAACAAAAGTGCTTTCGACAGGTTACTTCATAGACGAACTTGACCATCATACACCGAGATCCTGGAAACCTGACAAAGTTGGTTACTGTGGATGAAACCTGGGTTCACCATTATGATCGGAGTCGCCACCCCCTCGGAAGTTTCTGTAACAGCTTTTAAGGGGAAGATCATGGCCACAGTTTTCTGTAGACTTGGAGACTTCTTGCCACGTGATCACACCAGCCCAAGACGAAATTTTTTTTTCTGCGGGTGTTAAAGCTCTTGACCAAGTGTGTCAACGTCATAGGGAACTATGTTGAAAAATAAAAAGAAACACCCTTCCAAGCAGTTCGCTTCTATGACAGGCACAATAATATTCTAATTGAGTGTTGATTATTGCGTTTGAATATTTATTTATACTGACTGGAAGAAATTTCACAAGTAGTTACATGATAATAGTCTCGCACAAAATTTCTATCTACGTTAATGCTGAGTTGATTGGTTTTTAAGACGTCTAGCTTACAGTTATAACCCGCTTTTATTATTATACTTATCTACAGAATAATATGGGATTTGCAATTTTAATCTGATATACTATTGTCAATTCGAGTCTAAAGTAAACAGCTTTGTGGAATTCGAACTAAATTAAATATCTTCCATGTCTGGCATTTCAAGGATGATCGACTAGTGTACCAATTTGTTATATTTTCGTTGGTGCCCGTTTCCATCTTTATGTTTCAGATAGCATCAATGTGTAGTGGTATGGCGTCTTTAGTTTTTAGCAGTCTTGCTGGGTAAATGATCTAGATATTTTTATGGCGTTTTTTTATGAGTGTTTTTTCCCGTTGGTTGCTTAGTTACTTTTCTCAACGTTTCATCGATTAAGGTATCGGAGCTGATTGAAGGTGCCGGTTGTTATACACATTCTGAAAAATGAAACTTGACGATATCAGATGTAAACGTGATTGAGACTTTTATAGGTTTGTTTGAAAACAAATGGCTTCGTTAGGGCTTGAATTTGAGTGGTAGTCGACCAACGTAACAGTTTAGCGAGATAAATTCAAAGTTTTCGCTATTTTTTCGGTAAAATCTTTAATATGATTTTGTACTTGTGTAATAGAACTCGTTTTATAGGCGAAGCGAAGGAGCGATGACGTCTTGCGCAGAAACCGATTCTTGTTAGCGCCCCTACGGCTACCGGGCAACGAGCAGAAGACAGCCACTGTCATTAGACTACGTTGGCATAAGCTAGGCCTTCGCGCGGAATTAATAGTTTCTTGTCCTGTGAAATGTGCTCTAGTAACTAATATTCGTCGATATCCCTAAGTTTGATGCCTACCTAGTTTTCTGTTCGTAATGTACTCTAATGTTGTTATTCCCGTTTGGTTTGATCTGGAATTGGCATTTCGAAGTTGCTACAAAGTGTACCGATGCATTAGGAATAATCATGTTAAAGTCAGTATTTTAGAGAACGAGAGACGTGATCTTTCACCTCGAACTAATACAAATTTCCTTTTGCGCTTGGCCAATGTTTTGAATGTAATTTGCAGAGTATGCATTATTGTCATACAGGCGCTACCTTTGTTCTCAAAGGTACTTAACTTAATTTACTTTGCTCTTACTTTCCTGGACTACATCGGAGTTTCTCATTAATGATGTCGTGTCTAATAATTTTCGACTTCTAAGTTTCTTGCAGACTATATTGGTGGCGGATGCATGCATTTGTCGCGAACACAACAATATGGAAGAAGTACGAATCTTAGCCACACTCATGGATGATGGAGACAAGTAATCACATAACATATTCGGTAATCTACATAAAACCAGTAATTTTTTCTCAAAATGAAAGGGGTGTAAAATGTCATAGAATTTGACGTTGCATCTCATTTTTAAAACGTAACGAACGTTCGATATTTAATGACAACCAGCATGGACAACACCGAAGCCGAACGATAGTACAAGCCAGAATGTAGCGCGTGGAGCACTGCTGTGACGTCACAGCCGTGGACGGATCGCTTAGTCGGGAACAACCGGGGGCTAAATGGAAGTAAAAGTGAAGCCACTCAAGATGTAGACAACCCACAATACTGACGAATCTCCTTCTCTTTTTAAGTCAGTCTCTTCTTTGCCCTCTCATTCAAACAGCCGTATGACTTGATTAAGCGGGTAACAGACAAGTTGATATTTCTAAATTTTAATACTTACACTTGCTTTTTCGGACTCTTCATTTGAGAAATCAATAAAATATAAATAAAACTCATCTCAGGTAAATGTATTTTCAAGTACATTATTTATTTAGCATGTTATTTTACACGTTGATTTACACCTTATGAGCATACCCCTGTATCATGGAAGTAAATTATACCCTCCAAGTCAACAAGTCGCAGCAGTCCGAGTTTCAGAGGGAACAACAAAAAATTCAGCAACTAAGGTTTTGGTTAGGTAGTATTTTAAATACTCCGAAAAAAATATGAAATGCTGGGTAAATTCCAGTTTAGTTTCGCATGTAAAAACAGTGCAAGGATAAGCAAATTGAAAAATACAGAGAAACGAAGTTGTAAGTATAGGGTTCTCCATACTAAAATACCCATTTTAATATTTAAATAAAATCCTATCTAAGCCGAGTAAAAAAATTGTTTTTTCACTACTAACCTTAAAACACTTCATTATTGACCGACATTTGCGCCGTGAAATTATTTTTCGCACCTCTTGTAATAGGTTAATGATGAATTCATTATTGAACAAGGTCAATGATAAAGAATTATCAATCATAAAACAAAAGATTGAAACTCAAGAAACTTAATTTCCGGGGTATTCATATGAAACGGGAATCTAAAATTTTAGGTTAGACGCACATTATTTAATTTAGAGGGCAAAAATGAATAGGATCACATTTCACATTGGCATGTAATATTTACCCCATGAAACTACAAGTTGTTACCTGGCTGCTGAACGCTTTTACAGCCGTAAGCAGCGCAATATATGGCCGTGGTACACAAAAAAATGTTACCTGTGCAAACACACCTGTTAAGCTCTTCGCGTTAGAAAAGGATGCAGATTCGTCAGTAGTACGGGTTGCATACACAACAGAAATGCCTCGAAAAGTTTTCACGGGGTAAACGGCAATGGGCCTATCCAGTAGGGATGTACATCATTGGTCGGGAAGCAAGGTGCTCTAATTCGATACCCTCTGCACAACTCGAACACACACAAAAGTATGAAGCCGATTCTTATGTAAAATTACCTGCCAGATTCGAATTTTGAGGTCACGAGAAGATCGGGAATTGCGAAAATGCCTGAAAATCGATTTTTCCTGAACTTTCCTAAATCAATTTTCGACTACTTTTAATACTTTTCTTGTTGTATTTCAGCAACGAAAAGAGTTAGAGATCTGTTTTCTTCATGGAATATACATTGAAGTGAGTTGATCATCACAGTGTACTCAAGTTGCCTCTAAAACTGTCCAATTTTATGAAAAAAAATGTTTAATTGCTAGACCACAAATTTGTGTAATGTATTTTTCATGTACTGGGTAAGTAATCTTATTTTTCGGAATTCACATATACATATGCGAGACCAAATACGAACAAAGGCTCGAAATTATTTTTGGTGGAGAAACGAAACATTAATATTGTTTCTGAAAAAAGTTACGGCGAGTTAAATAAACATAAATAATTTGTGCGCGCTAGCCGCACTGATACGTTGATAGGTAGCGACATAAGTGTTCGCGTTCTTTTATGCATGATAAAAACGTTTTGTTGTATTATTAGTAATTTATTAGTAATTGCAATCAGTATTTACTACGTTACTTTGTATATTAAGTTGTGGCGGTGCAGTCTATAAGATAAAGAGTCCTGAATGTCGTAAGTGATGTCATTCAATATTGAAGAGTTTACATTCTGAATCCGGTAGTTTTCTGACTGATATCAGCAATAGGTACTTGAGAGATTTTCTTGAATCAGTTGCAGGGTAGGTACAAATACGAAAGAATATATAAAAAATGTTGGGTCTTGTTTTACAAGGGCTTTTACTAACAGACTTGAATAAAAGTTAAGCAAAAATTGTGATACTGAACATCGTTGGCAATCATATCAACGCAATTATCAAAGAAAAAACCTCAGATTTCATGTAACATTGCATCGTCATTAAGTTCCTTCGCTTTCTTAAAAACAAGTAAAAGTTTATGATTATTACCCCTAGGATCACGTGTTTCCGACAATGTTTTCTACTATATTTTTTAGTTTTGTTCTTGATGCGGAGTGCGGCTCATTTAATATTATTACATAATGTTTACATACGTATGGAGTTTAAGTTCTGTGGGTTTTTAATGTTAAGCGTTTGTTCAAAATAGGAAAATATGGTATTATACCTTTCAGGTATATTCTCTTAATAAAAATTTCAAAAGTCCAATAGTTGTTATTGGATATATTGGTAGATTATAGCATTATTTCCACGCCGCGAACGCCAATCGTCTGTACCGAGTTGGCCACGATTACTACGTCACGGCCGCTACATTCAGGCTTGATTTATCGTTAGGCTTCGACAACACCCTATGCAGCAACTTATCGAATATTAAAGCCATGGATATGATGTCTTAGAATATGACCATTGAATTTTAAGGGCAGATTGACTAAAAATATGAAGAATAGTCCCTATAACCCCGAGAGCCTTTGCTCACCTCCGTATGTAGATTCACTGCACCATCCATTGTAAAGCAGACTTCGTATAGAAAATATATTTTTCAAAAATCTACCATCTCTGCGGTCTGCGATTTCTGTCTGTGAAGTTTGTCATCTTTAAGCTCACTACTAACTACACTACTCAAAAAATAAAAGTTGTCACTTTTTTGAACTTCAATATTTTTATCATTTTTTGAGAGATTTAATCAAATTTGAAATATGTATTGAACCATCATTTAGTTAATCAGTTTTAGCAAATTGAAAACAAAAATCATTTTGACTACCTACTACTACTTTTTACGTACTAATACACTGCCGGACAAAAAAAAACCGGACACTCTCAGAATTACTATTTTAGTGAATAAAAAACAACGGACGGTTTGAAATGATATTTAACTATATTCTTTTCATCTTAACAATAAATAAAAACAAGAAACAAGATGATTCGTCAACAAAAACCTAACAAAAGTATTTTTTAGAGATCAACTGTTACTTAAGAAAAGACAAACAAAAAAAATATTAAAACGAAAAGCACACTAGTAGAACCAAATTAATAATGGGTGTTACCACCACGAACTCTTATTACTTCCCTTAAACGTTGTGGCAAGCCCTAAATGAGGCTATCAATAGATTCTTGGGGTATTTGTTCACATTCTTCTTGAAGCGCCATTTAATGTTTCTGGTAGGGGTTGGCGACGTCTAATCCTTTTCCCAAGCTGATCCCACAGATGCTCAGTGGGATTTAGGTCTGGACTATTAGCTGACCATGGGAGACATCCAATACCAACTTCTTCACGGTACTCGGTAACAATTCTTGCTGTGTGTGGGTGGGCGTTGTCATCCATAAACACAAAATTGTCCGCTATAAATGGCATATATGGTGTGACATGGGGTTCCAGGCACTCAACAATGTATCGGTGTGCAGTCATTGTTCCATTCTAAATGAAAATCAATTCTGGGCGAGCCCTCAGAGATATTCCGGCCCACACCGTAATGCTACCACCATTGAAACTGACCCTGGGAGATGTACAACATTGACTGTACCGCTACCCTGGTCTTCGCCACACCTTTTCACGTCCATGTGGTGACCTGACACTAAATCTTGACTCGTCCGAGAAGAGCACGTTCCTCCATTGATGTTCGTCCCAATTTACGTATTGCCGCGCAAATGCAAGTCATGCTCTGCGATGTTCTACGGTCTACAGGGGACTTGTAACTGGCTTTCTTGAAGTCAAAACATATTCGTTTAGCCTTTCCCGAACTGTTCTGGCTGAAACTGCCACTCCTCGAACTTCGGCTAACCGTCCAGCAATGCTCGATCGGGCAGCGCAGTAACATGGAGGAAACGGACATCTTGATGGTTCGCAGTCCGTGGACGACCAGATCCGACTTTCTTTACAAACCCATGAATTTCACGAAATCGCAAGAGTACATTTTGCACTGTGTTACGGGGTATATTCAGCACTTGAGCAATATACCGCACTCTTCGGCCATCGTGGCTTAAAGCAACAATTTGTGAACAAATTTCGGGGTGCACTGTATGGAAAATGACATTTACAATTGAAATTTCACCAAAAAACCAATAGAAAATAGAGAGCAGCCCAATAAGGTAAAAGATTTTGATGTTTCAATAAAGATGCATGGAGAGTCAAAATGCTGATTTGGCTGTTTAGGCTCACGAAAGTTGCAATATTCAGCTAAAACTTTCTTTTTCCTCACTAGTAGGACAATCGTTAATTATTTGCGTAAGTTAAGTAACATAAAAATATTGTAGGGCCTCAAAATAAAAATAAAAACATGTGTCCGGTTTTTTTTGTCCGGCAGTGTATGTCCAAAACTAAAGTGGTTGAAGTCAAATCAGAAGAAACAAACGTCTATCAACTTGGCTAACTTTTAACAATTTTGAACTTAATACCTAGTGTTGCCTCCTCTCGCCTGCACAAGAGCTGCGCAGCGTCGTGGCATCCTACGAATAAGCCTTCGAAAGGCTTCTTGTGGGACATTATCGCACTCTTCAATTAGAGCCTGTGCCAACTCTTCAGTTGTAATGGGAGGATTTTGAAGTCATCGAATACGTGCCTTTATTTGATCCCAAACATGTTCTATCGGATTCATGTCTGGGCTGCATGCGGGCCAGTCCATTGTATGAATATTATGAGTATTAAGAGCCCAACACACCAATTCAGGGGTTCGGACCTAGAGCGGACGGCAAAAACTATCTGGCTAAGCAGGGAACTAGTCGACCAAACTAACACTGAGAATGAACTTGTTGCGCGCACTCCCTATTTCGGGATCGATTGACAACTGAGCGACTTTGATCAGTAGTCGAAAGATAGGAGAGGGCACGAGCTACGACGAAAAACTTAGAATGCAAGGGTACCGCTGTTTACTAATAACTTTTTGTTTTTCGGCCGAAATTGAAAATTTTATGTGTTCTTACAAGCCAGAGGTTCAGTCTACTATTGCTATTAACCAGCTACTGAGATTTTCTTTTCAGGAAAGTTTTATTAGGTTCTATAAGAAGCAGTTTTTCGCCCACATATAACATGCTCCTTCGTTTGTTGTTTTCATATTTTTTAACAAATTTCAAAATAGCAATAGTAGATTTGTATTTTAAGAACTGTTTACAAATAAAAACAACTTAATATCAGTTATAGTTTTTGAAATATTTACAAACAGGCGAACGTCTACCGTGCTTCCAAAATTCCTGTGTGTGTCGGGCTCTTAAGTTAATCAGTGACGATTCCAGCGGTGTGCGGTGTACCATTATCTTGCATAAAGATAAAATTTTTACCAACAACTAAGCAACTTGTTGCACCGATTGTCTGTCCAATCTGTAGTACAACTTGTCTTACAACAAATTGCATAGTGTGTGGGCTCCTTTAGTCGCCAACTGCGTTTTTCTACACACAATACTCTTCTCATAATTATATTGAATGTAAATATTGCTTTGATTTAGCGGGGTGGTCTATCTGTATCTCCTAATGTGGAAACACGCTTGTGGTTTGGATTCCATCTAAAGACAATCCATTTTAGTTTTTGTAGATAGTGTGTTTTTTAACAAATGGAAGTAGAGCACAGGATGAGTCTGCTGTTTAGACAGTGAAAATCAATAAAAAACAATATACGTCTGCTACAAGGACAAACAAATCAATACCCATACCGAAAGACAGCAGTACGAGGTTCAGAAATCACTGCTTAAGCCTCAGCAAAAATGAAGAAAAGTTATGACTTTTTTAACTAATAGAAATAAAAAAAACATAAATTCTGTGGAAGAAATTCTTGAGCCTATCGATTACTCTCAAAGTAATTAGACATATCCTGCTACATTTAATGTTTTTAGGGGGAACGACTTCAAATGCAATCCAAAGTCAAGTGGAATATTCACAATACTCTCTGCAACGTCGCCTGTAGGTTTTTCTTTTTCGAACAAACACAATGGACGATCTCTGCGGTTTCATTATTTGGAAGGGACGTAGAAAGACACTATTATCAGCCGTTGCTAGAGCGGAGTAGAGACCTCATTAGAAATATATTTGAGCAAAAATGAACGAGAATGTCGTAACTGTGCAGGCTCGCTCTATTATTTGAGTTTAGCTCTGGAAGTAGTCGTCGATGTCGGAATTCCCGGAATATTGTGCTTGCTCCAGCGCGTTGGTGGCTACACATGAGTTGTTCTGGAAATCGGGAATGTTCGCTTTTTAGAGATTTTGGGTCAAGTCCACACGACAAACCTACTTTTCAAGATTTATATTTTTCGACAAATCGCACTTCAGTGTTTACAGAATTGAACTGAAATGCCTTGAAGTACTTTACAAATATTTTACAGTCGGCAAAGAATTAGTTTTTGAGGTATGTTGTTTATTTTAATTTTTATAAAGGGTATAAGTATTTCAAATAGAAATACATATAAACATTACGGTACAAACAAAATTAAGGAAAAAAAATGCGCGTATAGTACCGTATACGTGATAGAAGTGAAACTTCTGAGAGAGATTTACGGTGAGAGATAGAGAGAGAGCGTTTCACGGGAACGTTCAGTCGTTCTTTTGACACAATATAAGCGCATACAAACGTCATTATCATTAAAATTTTAATATTTTAAATATTCTTACGTAATAACTGTTCACGGATATAATCGAATATTCGCAGGACACAAACGTAAAAAACGTAAATAATCGCAAAACACGATGGTAAGTATTAATTATATAACGCGTGGTATCTCAGCTACTCATGCATGTATAACTCTCTTTCTCCTTCTCTCAACGTTATATCTTTCGTCTCTCTCGTGTAACGAAATGCTCGAAAACGTGACGCGACCTTGAAATTTTACTCTCAACTCTCGGGTAATTTTCGAGGTGCCGCTAAAGAAGTTACAACGACCTTTCCCATTGCGTCACCTTTTGTGACCATACAGGGGGTTGCTTCAGTCGGTCGGGTCGGTCGGTGGACTTCTGGTCGTCGATAAATTAATATACCCTGAACTCTAGTCAGAGACAGGGTTCTCTGGAACTATTGCAAAACAAAAATAATACTCACGATGAAACTTAAACATACTATTAATTTAACTATATACAGAAAATTCAAATAAAACCAGAACGAATGTGCAATAAAAAGTTATTTACAAATTTAATCAAAATAATGACAACCAGCGGTATCTGGCGTTCAGATTCGGTATCACTGTAAACACTCAGCGTGCGACGGATAGATAATTTATTTCGCTCTTGGCGATGAAGGTTACCGATCGGGCACCCACAATCGGAAAATCACAAACCAAAATCAACGAAGGTATGTAAATCGTACTACCTTGTGGTTACTCACGGGGAGTAAATGTTGTTTCAGTGTGATGTAACGGATAGGGACTCTCGCAGCCTTTTGACGCAAGATTTCCCTAATGAATGTGCGGAGAAGAGAATTATTCCGTCTTTCGATTGGAACGATTCCCTTCAGTGTAAATGATGGCTGTGTTGCGTTATGTAATAGCAAGGTATATACTGTGCCAAAGAACTCTGCACTGTATTTACCTCCTAAGAGCGGCTAGTATTTCACCGCCTGCAACTTGGGTCTGTAATAAATTAGGCAAGCCTTTCGGCTAGCTCTAATCGATTACCTGCGTTTACGGATTATTGGAAAATGTGCCTTCACGTATGTTCGGGCCCACCTCCAAATTAGTAATCGGGTTTGTAAGACTCTAGGTATTACGACGACACACTATCGACGGTTTCCGAGACAAAAGAAGTTTCACTTCAAAAAGAACAGCAGTTTTGTCATGCATGTATGAAATCCACGTTAAGAATGATTTTTTCCGTGAAAACTCGGTATCAACATCTCTAGAGGGAGAACGGTGGAAAATAGCCTAATATCTATTTGATCAGCACTGAAGTGGTTTTCCAAAAGTGCCATAACTTACTGTGCGTGAAAATAATTTTAAAATTTGCACTCGTGGGGTACCAGTTGTCTCGCGAAAACAGGATCTTAATATATTGCCTGAGTGAGGAGCTATCGTCCGTCCACACACAGATGGGACACCCTTTTATCGATATTAAATATTGGATATCAAAGACTCAGTCCTGAGACTCTGACTTACTTTCTTGTGCATTTTCGTTACAAAAGTTTCCAACTTCTGGCCAGCAAGCCCATTTGCTTCGACTTGCGATATGTTGTAATGTATAAAGCCGGCTCCAAACGATATGGTCATTCGTCAAATGTTAGTCAAGTAGACTGTTTGCCGAAAATTTATAGCGCCAAGTCGTTCATACACACGATGTGTTAACGTGGCAATGTGAACACATGACAAATATGCCTCGAAGTATTCGTTACGTTATCCACACTATATGCTCACTTGGCAATTTTTGGCTTGTCTACCCGCTTGTTTAAGTTCGCTAAATTTGCAGCGAATATGAGAAGATAATCAATTTCATTAGGTCATCAATCTGGTAAAATGTAAAAATGAAAATGAACGAAGCAGTTGCTGTAGTAAGTGCCGCGTAATCGTTTTTGCGGGTGCAAATCTAATCAAACAGAAAAGGAAATCTCGAAAAAGGAAATGGAGGATGCGATCTTTAAATAAAAGTAGACAACTTGTTAGACCATTCCATAATTTTCGAAAACACTAGATCGTATAGGTAGGCAGTTCAAAAATCAAAACTTATAAATTAAAATACGTCCTACGAAAAGGCAAACTGTGAATGCATGCACGTGCTCGGGTTCGATGCGCGGAGATTCGCCTGCTTTGATGTGTGCTTATTTACCGCCCTCGGAGCGAACCTTTAACACATCAAGTAAAATACATTCGTCCATGGTCCAAACGATGTGTCGTGTGTATTGCTTTGTCGAATATTTGACGAGTGCACACATCCTCTCGAATGCACATGCATGCATCATCCACACGATGTGGCATTTGTTTGCGCTTGTCAAACATTTGGCGTTTGGACAAATCTACGCACATGACCACATTGGCATACGTCGTATCGTCCACACGATGCTGCATTTGCTTACACATGGCGAATATCTGTCGAGTGACCACATCGTTTGGAGCCGGCTTAAGACTTGCCCTCTCGGGATCCGAATGTGGACTGTTTTACCTCTGGAATATTTCACTGCAGAAGTTGTCATCATTGGAGATTTAGGTACGCGTTGGCTTCCATATAGCAGAATAGTACATTACGTTTTCACATCGACTTCCGCGATCTCTGCCACCGTTCCTGTGTTACTAGAACAGCGTCAAGGTGCAACTTCATCGCGATAATAGATTTCTCTGTCTAATATTTTGTAGTAGATAGTTTTTGATGCGAGGGGTACCGGACCGTGACTAAAATTAATGCAGGACTGCACTGACGAGCCCCACTCCCACGTAGAGGAAACCAGTATTCTGCAGTTTTCTGTAATCATTTTGAACGCACCATATTTGAGATAATTTTAGATTTTCCCCTTTAGAACAAATAACGAACTCTTTGTATCTTACGCATCCTTTGTAGGTATACAAAATTGAAAACTTTTTTAGGTTTATTGTTTTAAGGCTGTGTTCCGTTCGGAAACTTCATATTGTATACGTTAAAATAAAACATTCCTGCAATATTTGAGGCCCTACAGCGCTTCGGAAAATATTCGTCATATGTTCTCCGTTGTTATTCTACTTTCCTCGAAGGTATACCCTATCTTGTTTGGAATAAATAACACGATGTTTTCTGATCCATTTATTCCGCCACATAAAATATGTGTCGTATTTTAAACGACATATGGTCTAACATAACGATACCCGTGTATCAGAGAATTGCTGCTGTCGTAATCGTAGAAAGTGACATATGCATCCACTTACCTTTTGTGCGGAAAACAATACATTTCGTGATATTTTCAGAGCGGGTATCTTCGTATTCCCAACTTTTCTCGTTCGATAAAGCGTATTTCATCCATGGAAACGGGGAAGTAATAAAGCACTTTTTTATACGCGCGAGGGTGTTTTCCAGATATATGCTTTTTGTAATAAAGAGTTCCGTTCCGGTCGGATCTCACTGATGGGTTGTCCGATGAGCAGCGTTCGATATTATCTTATTTACTTTTTGCTTAAAATACGGCCTACGCTGCTATTGATATAACTGTGAACATGAGAAATGAAAAAATATTTATGAACATGATTGTTTTTCTTTATTCGGTGGCGTTATACCTTTTTAACAACTATGATGATAATATGACGCTGTAGTAACTTTTTAATGCTATTTGTATGCTCTGCAGTGTGTTCAACAGGCAAGAACGTGAAGTATCCCAAAAGAGGTGTGTGAAGCAGGCATACCCCGCAATATTTTGTGAGGCTTGCGTCCCAACCCCATCTAATTTATTTGGCATGACCGACTTGATTTGACCTAACCTATTTTGTGCCTGACAGGGACACACAAATAATCTCAAGGGTGTTACCTACCTACGATCGGATCCGCGAAGTAACTGTTGGTTGTGTTGAAGAATATAGTTCTTTTCAGATATCTTGGCGTGTGTGTGCAGTAATCTGCGCATTACGTTGATATGTCTTTCTCCCTTTTGTAAAATGGATTTGTTGACTTTTAATTGCTGCCGTAAGATGACTTGAGAATATTCTCACGTTTCCGTATTTGATCTCACTCTTTCTTACTATGGTTGTGTGAAACAAAATGGTTTCAGTATTAATATGCTTATTTTGCAATATCCAGTGGTCACCAAGCAATTTATTAAAAATTATTGCCTTTCAAGTATAACTGTCAGTTTGATTGTCAGGTGTAAAGATGCCTGGAAATGTTTTTACCAAACAGTGTCGAGAAGTTTTAGGAAATATTTCTGAATACTTTATTCGAGAGAGGGAAAATAATGGTCCCCTATTGCCTTTAACTTGTGACCAGGAGCGATTGGCCGATGAATCAAAAGTAATAACGCAGCGTGTCGCGCATAGTTGGAATGTTGGAGAGGAAAAACGAGGTTTGTCTGCTGCAACGCCGGAAAAAGGCACAGCAAATCAAAATAAAAAGTGAAGATGTAACTGACAGCATTAAAACCGAAGTAAGGAATGCTATTTATTCCAATAAAGAAAAGAAATAACACATTACTTTAAAAATTTCAAATAGCAAATTAAAAACAAAACAAATAGTGGATATTTCTGACACAAGTTTGTGGCGTTTATAACCAATAGCAGATTTAAGTACAAACTAGAAAATAACCGGTGTCTTTTGTGTGAACGGGCTAATGTTGCGTGGGTAAAAGAATACATTTCTTGAGGGAAAACGTCAAAATGCTCATTGCCGTGTGCCGTGTCGAGTCGCGGCGCACACGCTTGTCGCGGTTCCTAGCAACAGCAAAATTTTGGAAACTACTGAACTGTTGGCGGTTGCTTGGATAATCGGATATGGCGGCGCACACGCCAACAAATCTGAAAAATACTATAACAACTTGTAACGTCATCTAAAACTTCATTCTTGACTGAACGTACGTACAGTATTTATACTGTATTTATACTGTATTATACAGTATTTATACTACAAGTATACTACAAGTAAACTGAATAACAACCACTACCGGGAATGCAATCTCACGCCCCGCTCTCGGAAGAACTTGGTAATATTGGTTTGTCCAATTGTTACGGCAGCTTACTGTCTTTTATATTAAATTGGAAAGCCCTCCCATGTCAACCTCGCCCAGTCGGAGTTCTTGAATATGACGTCCGGATCTGTTTTTGTTGCATACCTATTGTTTTGCACTAGTAAAGTTGTAGCGGCACTGCCTGAGTAAACATGGCCGCTCGAATCGAAGTGGACTGCACCTCCCATCGAGTGGGGAAGCAGGTGCGCGCGACTTGTGACGAAAACCGCGGCACGCCACACACGCTTAACGCTGCGGGCTGCGCTTTAGTCGACCGACACGCAGCGAGCGCATGGCACGTCACATTTTATTATTTTTACGTTCACAAATTGAGGACAAATTATTATTGTTAATAACAATGAAAAATTGATATTGAAATTTTTAAAGACCCCAGTGAACTCTCTGGTCTCGGCGACATAACAATAGAAAAAGAGAGGGGCATCGAAGATTTTATACCAACTTACTGGAAGTCTGTCAGGTTCCGTCTCTCAGCTGCAGGGCGCGCCGACCCTTATAAATTTTCATTACGCCAGCACGCATCAACATCTGCACGGCCTACTGTTATAGATGGGAACGAACCAAACACAGCGATCACTCCGAATCTCGCTCCGAATCAAAAGAATATTTGCTCGTTGTGCGCGTTCTGTTCTTTCGTGCACCCTTGGTTCGTTCTGCGCGTTAACAAGAAAAAATCTGAGGATGAAGCAGTTTTGGGGCACGAAAAATTGATATTTCATATTGCATATTGCATAAGAACTACTTGTCTATGTGACATATTCGAGTTTTTAAGAAATAATCAATATTTTTTTCTCTAGGCAGGAGTTACAGGTGCCACTGTCCAAGTCTGACGTTTTTTGTTTTTTAATACACGATTTCTAGAGAGAATTCTGAATGTAACAAGGGATCTAAAATTCACCGATCTAAATATATCGTAATGTATGTTGGAATATTTTTTACAGTTTTGGGTATCTCCAATGCCAGACTCAGACATATGTATATGAAATGCTTTAATTTTATTGCGTGAAAAGTTCGTAATATGAATTACACTTGGATATGCATGACTGCATTGTGTTTGTAGTTCGCAGTAATTTTCTCCCAGTATGTTTTGGTTGATGACACGTACACAGCAACTACTGCTGAAAAAGTGCTAGAATGCTCACGTAGCGCAATGCATGGGCTTTATGCGATTAGTGGTGATGGGGTGTTTCGTTTGTGTACTTTTTGCAAGCTTCTGTCATATGAAGAGAACGAATTGATGAGTTTATTAAATTATTTTAACATTGAAAATGTTATTAGTATCCTAATATAGGGATAAAAACACGAAAAGCGTGAATGCTTCATTTGTCACACCACGTGACGCGTTGAGATTTCGAGCGCCAGCGCAGCGGTTCAAAGCCAAGCGGCTGGCAGCGCGGACCGCGTATCGCGGAGCGCTCATTGTTCTCTGTTCTCTTCTCTGGCTAACAACGAGCATACACTAGTGTCAGAGATTCCAGCCTAATTCTTCCTTTAATTTCTGGTTTAACCGTCCTAATGTCACACGACATCCTTCCGTTTTGTGGGATTCTTAAATTATGTGTAGAATGTTCCACAATTCGTACTCTGGCAGATCTGTAATCTGGCTTTTTCTTGGACGCTTCTTTTCATTGTTTCGTACACTACCTTAACTTTCTTTAATCACCCTTTCGATGCTCCTTACCGAAATATCCGTCGCATCCGATGTCTTGATTTTAATATCTGTCAATGTGTTTGTTTTTCAATTTTTAAATTATTAAAGTAATTGAACACACAATAAACAATTTCTCGTGCTCGACTGCGAATAACACACGGACCGAACCGTAAACCAGAGGCTACGCCACTGACAGGGGTACCTTATTAGAAATCTAAACGACGGCGGTACTGCAGAGTGCAATTACGTCTAGTGCGCATCCTCACCGCTCGCCATCACTAGATCGGTTTACTGTACCGCATTCGCATTCTGAACTAGCAGTAAATGCCCATTTGCGAAGCAGATGGGCACATCTGCCATCTGGTAAGGATTTTTCATCTTGTTCGGTTACCCTGTTGTTCGGTCCGCTAATGAGACTGGAGTTCCCAGATGAATTTTGTGTTCAAGTTAATTTCGATTGAGTAGACCGCCAGTTGCCTAGTTTATTGGTGGGGCGGTATTCATTAGGCCTTACAGCCATTATAGTGGTGTTATTTTTGTCGAAATGCTGATGGTCCATGTGGCTTGGTTTAATTTGACGTCCACCTTATAGGCAGGCGCATTATTCTTATAAGCAGGAGCACATTATTTTGCCGCCAATCTGGAGCTAGTGTAGCTTTCCGTATCATACTGAGTTTCTCTTCCTTTCTGTACTTGCAAGTTTTCTGATAAAGGTTGAAACCCGATTGGGATTCTGTAGACTTCTTACCCTTAAGGCTTCCGAGTAGTGCGATCATGGTGAGAGCCACCGGTAAATCTGTCCAACAAACGAATAGGTGGTCGTCTTTGTTGGGAAATATGTGTTGATGATACCATATAGATGTCTTGAGCTGATGACTTTATCGGGCTTTTAAGTACAGGAATTTTCTTAGTTGACTTCGTCTATTGATCTTGATATGCGGCATGCCTCATCCAACTTTCCTTTCTGAAAACCGTCCATTAATCATTAATGACTTATTTCATCCCTTCCATGGTGCAGTGTCAATAAGCTTCGACATTAACATTGTCTACAATTACTCATTGTGCTGTCTCCCGGACATGAAAATTTCATTCATAAGTTTGAGTTTGACTTAAGCATTTGGGCGTTAGTGGCTATTAGATTTGAGACCTTCGGTGAAAACGTTACTAGGGGAGCTGAATACAGGGTGTATTTCAATAGTCCCGTTGGCATATCCTTTACAGACCTACAGCATAGGAGCATAAATCAAGAAAGCGAGTGCTTAAATAAGATTTAGTTAAGGGGGCTTGGCAACACGATCGTGGCTCAGCGGGAGATTCGTCTACAACGAAGGTGGGAGTCTGGGGGCTCGCGTCTTGCTGCGGTGGGTTTGTTTTGTTCTAGTGATTTAGCCTTTTTCTTATGAACAAAAAATCGGTCTCAGGTCCAAAAGGTCAGAAAGGTCATCACCATCAACGCCTGGACATTTTCACTCATTTGACTTTTACTGTTGATATATAAGTCCCACTTATTTACAAGTTCCTCGCCCGTTACTGTAGGTCTGTAAGGGATGTTATTATGCGTCCCGTTGAGCAACCTAAAATGTACCAACTCGTATATTCCAATTCGCTTCAATATAGTTATACTGTGCTCTTCTCGGTTATGTGCTAAGTAGGAATACAAATTGTTTTCATTGTTCCAATACCGTATGTTTTACAGTTCTGTGGGCGAGTAGGTTATTGTTTATTTTATTGATTATAAGTTGTAAACTGACTGAGTGAACATGCTGGCATTGTTTCACTTTATTCGCAACAATAAGTGAAATTTTGAAAGAAACTGCAGATAATGTGTACAAAGTTATACTCCGATAAAATTGCATTACTATCTCGTCTCTGTTTCCAACACCACCCATAATGTAGGTTTATTAGCCACTGGAACTGATAAAAAACCATAAATGACTGAAAGTGCTATTAAATGTATAAAATATATTGCTCAATTTAAAAAATGTGTCAAAAATTCAACATATCTAGGACTTGACCTATATTCCTTTTCAACTGCAATAATACTATTATACGATGGGCTTTGTCATTCTTGTGGACAACTTACGAATAAACTGTTTCTATGCACTACTGTAGTTAACCAATTACATTAGTTGATTCATTGTGCTTGCAAATAGTAGGTCGACTGGACGTAACTAAGATAAATTATCTTTTGTTGCAATTAGAATGTATTGGATCGATTTTATTAGCTGAATGCTCGATGGGTCAAAAAGTCTTTTAGGAAATTACTGTTCGTGCCTGTGTAAATTTTACTTATTTTCTTATTGAACGGCAAATAAAAGTCATGATAGCCCAGGAATTTTAGATTTTAACCTTGAGAAAATTGTGGTGTGACTGAAAATTGCCACAGTTTTTCCATTTGGTGTGCTTAACAATATATCCAAAGTTTCCTAACTTCCTATGTAGGCTTCCTAGAATTCCAGTAGCTTAAACTCCTATCCATCAACACTGGAATTTATATTACAAGCAGTTGGTTGGGCGTGGCCCTCAAACAGAACTCAAGTAAAAGTGGATGCTACAGGCATGACACTTGGTGTTGCAGCAAGCGTATTATTTGCGTAACGCACTGGCAGAAAATTTCATTTTAAAGTCGATAACTAAAACTTCAGGCGATCGTTAAACTCTCCTTGTTCAAATACCCATCTGTGAAAATTTCAGCGAAATTACATATTTTTCTGCTCTCAGGGTTTGTTGCCCCAAGGTGCGTTTTTTAATAAAGCTTATACAACATTTAAAGATTATATGTCCATGTGCTGATCGCCGTCACCCTGTGTGTCCACCCCACAATGAGGTAAAATGTCAGGATTTCGGGATTTTACGAAAAATTTTCCGATATTGCATGTTTTAAATACATTTTGTGAGAGTCAAGTATGAGAGCAGGAAGAAAATTTTTGAACGGGTAGGCGACCGAATACATTAATTTTACGATTGTACCTTGAAGAAGATCGGACTAGCCCATCATCATCATCATAAGGTTCTCAGTCCGAAGACTGGTTGGACGCGTACCTCCATTCTTTTCTATCCTGAGCTAACCTACGCATTTCCCTAAAAGTAGAACATCCTACATCCCTAACTATTTGAGAGCAGTAGTCTAATCTAGGCCTACCCCTACCTCTTTTTATTCCTATCTCTGACTCTAGTATGTCACGAACTATTCCTTCGTGTCTTAGAAGGTGTCCTACCATCCTATCTCTCCTGCTCTTTATTGTTTTCCATACCTTTCGCTTTTCCCCAACTCTTTCTAATACTTCCCTATTGCTAACCTTATCTATCCACGGTATCTTCATCATGCGTCTGTAGCACCACATTTCAAACGCTTCTACTCTTTTTCTATCCGCTTCTCCTATTGTCCAAGTTTCGCACCCGTATAATGCCGTACTCCATACATACGACGTTAAGAGTCTCTTCCTAGTCTCTATATTAACCGTTCTCGAGCATAACAGTTGTTTCTTTTTGTTAAACGCAACTCGGCCCTGCGCCATTCTTTGTTTTATATCTTTAGTGCTCCTACCGTCTTGAGTTATTTTACTTCCTAAGTAGCAGAAATCCGCGACCTCCTCTATCTTCTCATTTCCAATTTGTATTTCCATTTTAGTTCTATTTTCACATCCCCTACATACCAAAATTTTAGTTTTCTTTTTATTGATTTTCATGCCGAAGCCCTGTGTCAAAACTGCTTCCATTTCA
The DNA here is from genome assembly GCA_963966045.1 of Xestobium rufovillosum. NCBI lineage: Eukaryota > Metazoa > Arthropoda > Insecta > Coleoptera > Ptinidae > Xestobium > Xestobium rufovillosum. The sequence continues at coordinate 14,146,357 of OZ014500.1, forward strand.
TTCAGAGCCGCTCCTAATTCTTCTTTGCTAGATGCTAACACTGCTATATCATCCGCAAATCTGAGCATGTTAATAGTTTGGCCCTGTACATTGATCCCTGAGGCTGTTCTTTCCTTAACAATAGGTGTAAATGTATAGGTGTAATATACAGGGTGTCCTATTTTCGTTGTGATTTGGGGGTTTCTCATAGAAGCAGCAGATATAGAGCCTTGGAGTTTTCGCGAACCTGAGCTACTTTCTTGAGTATAATAAAACGCTGAAACCAGAATTTGGATATCGTTTTTAGTTTTCGAGAAAAAAAATATTGATTTTTATCGATTTTCAAAAATTATCTCCATTTCTTTTTGTACTAAGCAGACTACAACTGTTAAGATTGATTCCTATAGAACATTTCCCAAGGAATTCAGTGGCGTACGTAGTTTTTTTCTAGGGATCGTATTTTTTGAGTTATGACATAAAGTCGAATTTTTTAAATGGAAACCACAGCAGGCTTTCATCTAGTTCGAAAGGTCTTTTAAGCTATCAAAATAGATATATATATATATACTGGTCCGCCGTATCTTGTGACATCCGGTAAAAATGGTGACGTTTCGGCATCCAGCCTTAAAAAAGCATATATGAAGAAAACAAGAATAAGACTTTCTGGAATTCAAGAGGGGGTGCCGTTTCGAGAAAAAAAAATTAACCATACACATAATGAAAAAAATATTTGTCCTATCTCTTTGACATCCGTTGTATATCCATTATACATATTTATTTCACATGTCCTGCGACATCCGTGAAATATTTGCGTATCTTGTGACATCTTTACAGAGTTGCCATTTTCATAAATCATTTATTAAACAGGAGGTTATACCGCGGGCGTTTTCCCTATGCAACCCATGTTTTTAACGCAGGGCAAGGGTTTCCAAAATAAAATTAAGTTCTCTCAATATTCTTAACCGATTTTAATTATTGAAAAATTTTCTCGTTTCGGAAAATATTTTGCCTACAGAGAGTTCTTTTCTCGTAAATTTGCATAACGAAAGGTAGCGCAATGTGAATGTGACTGGAATTGCGTTAACTGGGTGCATTAAAACAATTTTTTTCGGTTTCAAAGTTAAAAACTTGGAAAAAGGCCCATTGAGTTGCAATTTGTTAACTCTGCACATGCCCAAGGAATGGCTGAACTCGTGGCTGAATAATTTATTAAGTATTGGAAGATAAGCATGACCTCCTCTTAGGAGTAATAATGACATTTCAAGTTTTTTTTCAAAGGAGGGCTATAATTGTACAACTAAAACTTGAACAATTTTGAGTGAGCATCAAAAATAGGTATAGAATAAATTCCTACCAAATTGACGGATTGTGTGGCTCTCCACTGAAGCAGCCTGCCAGGGAACAGGATGCATTTTTTTAATTTTATTTTAATTCATCATCATAAGGTTCTCAGTCCGAAGACTGGTTGGATGCGTACCTCCACTCTTTTCTATCCTGAGCTAACCTACGCATTTCCCTAAAAGTAGAACATCCTACATCCCTAACTATTTGAGAGCAGTAGTCTAATCTAGGCCTACCCCTACCTCTTTTTATTCCTATCTCTGACTCTAGTATGTCACGAACTATTCCTTCGTGTCTTAGAAGGTGTCCTACCATCCTATCTCTCCTACTCTTTATTGTTTTCCATACCTTTCGCCTTTCCCCAACTCTTTCTAATACTTCCCTATTGCTAACCTTATCTATCCACGGTATCTTCATCATGCGTCTGTAACACCACAGTTCAAACGCTTCTACTCTTTTTCTATCCGCTTCTCCTATTGTCCAAGTTTCGCACCCGTATAATGCCGTACTCCATACATACGACTTTAAGAGTCTCTTCCTAGTCTCTATATTAACCGTTCTCGAACATAACAGTTGTTTCTTTTTGTTAAACGCAACTCGTCCCTGCGCCATTCTTTGTTTTATATCTTTAGTGCTCCTACCGTCTTGGGTTATTTTACTTCCTAAGTAGCAGAAATCCGCGACCTCCTCTATCTTCTCATTTCCTATTTGTATTTCAATTTTAGTTCTATTTTCACTCCATCTACATACCAAAATTTTAGTTTTCTTTTTATTGATTTTCATGCCGAAGCCCTGTGTCAAAACTGCTTCCATTTCATTCAAAGCCGCTCCTAATTCTTCTTTGCTAGATGCTAACACTGCTATATCATCCGCAAATCTGAGCATGTTAATAGTTTGGCCCTGTACATTGATCCCTGAGGCTGTTCTTTCCTTAACAATATTAATCGCATCTTCGATATATAAGTTGAAAACTAGAGGTGACAATGCACATCCCTGTCTCACTCCCTTCCGGATATCTACTTCCCTTCGTTCCTGCTCACATTCTATAACTGCCTTTTGCTCTTCGTAGAGATTATGTATTGTATTTTAATTGAAAATTTAAATTCAGGCCTAAACCTACCATAAAATTAAATTCCTGGTGAACAAACTGCACCTTTCTTTATTACTGTTAGAATACGAAGGCGTACTGGGGCCACGGTAATTATTTTTTTCATTTATGTCAACCGTTGAGTAATTAATTCAACGGTCGACTTATTATCTCAACGGTAGACTTAATATTTCAACGGCCGACTTCTTAACACGACGGTAGACTTAATAACTCAACGGTCGCCTTATTATCTCAAAGGTATACTTAATATCTCAACGGTCGACTTAATATCTCAACGGTCGACTTAATATCTCGACGGGCGACTTAATATCTCGACGGTCGACTTATTAACACGACGGTAGACTTAATAAGTCAACGGTCGACTTAATATCTCAACGGTCGACTTAATATTTCAACGGTCAACTTAATATCTCGACGGTCGACTTAATATCTCGACGGTCGACTTAATATCTCGACGATCGACTTATTAACACGACGGTAGGCTTAATAAGTCAACGGTCGACTTATTAACTCAGCGGTCGTCTTATTATCTCAACGGTAGACTTAATATCTCAACGGTCGGCTTATTAATACAACGTTCGAGTTACTATCTCAGCCGTCGACTTATTATCTGGACCGTATTATCTGGATGCCGACGGTAACAGTGAAAGTGAGACTATCTCACTGCTAGGGATGGGCAGAATCCTAGATAAGGAAGGATAGGCAGAATCGAATACTTTAATGAATCGAGAACTTCGTATTCGAGAACTTTTGAGAATCGAGACCTTTTCCGAGACCCGAGAACAACACAAAAATATTGTACCTCATACGGAAGCTGCGCGAAACTCTGAATCTTATTCTGTCTTGGTCTCGATACTGCACCATTGGAGCACTTTCAAAGCGGCGGCGTTCGCCAAATTCAATCGGCATGCGAAAGCATCTTTTTAATTTTGCATGTTTTGACGTGTATGGAAAACCGCATACCAACTGGTTTCGTCCTTCTGGGACTCCTCAGTACGGTGCTCCCCCTACAAACTCAAACCATGCAATTTAATCTTTGAGTAATTATCTAGTATTAATTAGTGGTACTGGACCGTTCGAACAACTACTCCTCGGGCAATTATAGAACTAAATCCAGATTTTTGTACTACGAGACGTTTCAGTCTGCTACCCCACCTAAGGTGGCTTTGAAACAATCCTAATTTGTCTCCATGTACGTCCGTTCTTTTAAGCAGGTCTTTGTTCAAATATTGCACGTTTTGAATGTGTATGGAAAACCGCAGACCAACTGGTTTCGTCCTTCTGGGACTCATCAGTACGGTGCTCCCCCCTACAGTTGGTCTGCGGTTTTCCATACACATTCAAAACGTGCAATATTTGAACAAATACCTGCTTAAAAGCACGTGCGTACATGGAGACAAATTAGGATTGTTTCAAAGCCATCAGTCTGAAACGTCTCGTAGTACAAAAAGTCTGGATTTAGTTCTATAATTCAATGCCTGGCGGGGTATATGCCCGAGGAGTAGTTGTTCGAACGGTCCAGTACCACTAATTAATACTAGATAATTACTCAAAGTAGTTGTCACTTGCTGATATCTGTACAGAGCGCGGCAGCATATATAGCAAGATTAAATTGCATGGTTTCAGTGTGTAGGGGGAGCACACCGTACTGATGAGTCCCAGAAGGACGAAACCAGTTGGTCTGCGGTTTTCCATACACATTCAAAACATGCAATATTTGAACAAGGACCTGATTAAAAGCACGTACGTAGGTACATGGAGACAAATTAGGATTGTTTCAAAGCCACCTTAGGTGGGGTAGCAGTCTGAAACGTCTCGTAGTACCAAAAATCTGGATTTAGTTCTATAATTCAATGCCTGGCGGGGTATTTGCCCGAGGAGTAGTTGTTCGAACGGTTCAGTACCACTAGATAATTACTCAAAGTAGTTGTCACTTGCTGATATCTGTCCAGAGCGCGGCAGCATATATAGCAAGATTAAATTGCATGGTTTGAGTGTGTAGGGGGAGCACGGTACTGATGAGTCCCAGAAGGACGAAACCAGTTGGTCTGCGGTTTTCCATACACATTTAAAACATGCAATATTTGAACAAGGACCTGATTAAAAGCACGTACGTACATGGAGACAAATTAGGATTGTTTCAAAGCCACCTTAGGTGGGGTAGCAGTCTGAAACGTCTCGTAGTACAAACAATCTGGATTTAGTTCTATAATTCAATGCCTGGCGGGGTATTTGCCCGAGGAGTAGTTGTTCGAACGGTCCAGTACCGCTAGATAATTACTCAAAGTAGTTGTAACTTGCTGATATCTGTCCATAGCGCGGCAGCATATATAGCAAGATTAAATTGCATGGTTTGAGTGTGTAGGGGAAGCACAGTACTGATGAGTCCCAGAAGGACGAAACCTGTTGGTCTGCGGTTTTCCATACACATTCAAAACATGCAATATTTGAACAAATAACAGATGCAGGCTATAAAAAATTAAAAAGATACTGTCGCATGCCGATTGAATTTGGCGAACGCCGCCGCTTTGAAAGTGCTCCAATGCTGCAGTATCAAGACCAAGACAGAATCAGATTCCGAGGTTCGCGCAGCTTCCGTATGAGGTACAATATTTTTGTGTTGTTCTCGGGTCTCGGGAAAGGTCTCGATTCTCAAAAGTTCTCGGATACGAAGTTCTCGATTCATTAAAGTATTCGATTCTGCCTATCCTTCCTTATCTAGGATTCTGCCCATCCCTAGCAGTGAGGTAGGCTCACTTTCCTGTTACCGTCCGCATCCAGATAATACGGTCCAGATAATAAGTCGACGGCTGAGATAGTAACTCGACCGTTGTATTAATAAGCCGACCGTTGAGATATTAAGTCTACCGTTGAGATAATAAGACGACCGTCGTGTTAATAAGTCGACCGTCCAGATATTAAGTCGACCGTCGAGATATTAAGTCGACCGTCGAGATATTAAGTCGACCGTCGAGATATTAAGTCGAACATTGAGATATTAAGTCGACCGTTGAGATATTAAGTAGACCGTCGTGTTAATAAGTCGACCGTCGAGATATTAAGTCGAGCGTAGAGATATTAAGTCGACCGTTGAGATATTAAGTCTACCGTTGAGATAATAAGTCGACCGTTGAATTAATTACTCAACGGTTGACATAAATGAAAAAAATAATTATCGTGGCCCCAGAACGCCTTCGTACACGTGGCTATAAAATTTTCTGTGAACTTATAATTACATTATTTTACGTTTTGCATTCTTTTTCGTGTAATTACGCTCGTTCAGCTGAAGTTTACCGTATTATTTGACAGATTACGGCCCCAGATCACGGAAGTCTGGATGTTGAACGTTTAATTTGTGGTGAACGTGTTTCATCGGAAAAAAGTAAAAAAAAAAGCCTAAGGTTAAATGTCTGTGTGACAATGGGTGATCGGAAGTGATGAATGTAAAAAAAATTAGTGTAGAAATTACCATCAATATAAGTTCCAGATGAAGTGTATATTAATAGCGAAAGGCTTCTATAGTATAGCCGATGGTACAGTAAGGAAACCAGAAGTTCCTGTTGGAGACGATGAAGCGCAGAAAAAAAATAGAAAAGTGGGTAAAATATGATGGGTATGTTATGTTCCTGTTGACGTCAGCAATGGAATTAATTTGGATGACGCTAATTGGGAAATGTTTATCGTCTAAAGATATTTTTGATCAACTAAATTCTATTTACGAACAAAAATCTGAAACAAACGAAAAGATAATTGAGAGATTCCATCATTATAGCATGGATCCTAATGATACAATAGCTCAGCATATAACGAAGGTGAAAAATCTGGTCAGGCAAATAAAGGAAGTTGGAGAATCGTCAGTGACTCAGCTGTGATGACCCAAAATTCTTAGTGGATTACCTACAAAATACAGAAATTTTAGACAAGCTTGGCTGCCATTTGATGAAGACAAACAGACAATAACAAACCCAACAGCACGTTTTCAAGACGAGAAGGCCAACTTATCATCTGCAGAAGACTCAAAAAAGGCTATAGCAGTAGTGCCATCGAATTCTAAGAAAACCGGCAGTAGCCTCAACACAAAAGAAAGGCACAGAGTAAATGTAATATGTAATATGTTACAACTGTAGAGGTCGTGGTCACTTTGCTCGGGATTATCGGAAACCGAAGAAAAATCAAATGAGAAGTAAAGATGGACATGTCTAAGTTAAGTATACAGGGTGTCTCTACTTAAGCTTACGTTAGGAATATCTCATGTGTTCCAGCAAACATTTTGTTTTGAAAGTTTGAATGCATACCTTACAAAAGATGGCGGATTTAAAAAAATGTTTGTGATTGCATTTTGGTGTTCCTTGTTGAATTTGAAGGCCACTTTGTTAACCGTACATTGGGTCTAACTCCCACCGTTTCGGCGTTATTTGACTTTAAAGAACATAATTTTTCAGATTTTATCAATTATAACTTGGAAACGCTACGAGATATTGAAAAATGACTTACACGTCCCTATCATAGTTTTTAATCTATGTATCTAATGGGACTGGAAAATACTGCTACATGATTGGTTAAAAAATTAAGAAAATGATCAGTCAGGAGGCAGTATTAATGAAGCGTTTCCAGACCCATGTTTTTTCTTATCATTTTTCTTACTTTGACGCTAGGAATATTTTTTCCGATCATTAAAGAAACACCCTGCATATACAGTGTGTCCACTTATTAGGGGTTTCCTCCCTCATAGCTTTATTAGGCTTTGTACTAAAAAATGTTCTTAATAAATGTAGTTAATATTATCTTCAATTACTCTTTGGTAGAAGTTCATGATGAAATAAATAATATTATTATTTATTTCATCGTTCTTAATAAAGTTTTATTCTTTCTGAATTGGCTATAATTTAAAATTATTTGCACTTATACAGGCTGCCCAGTTCTTCTGCACACCGCCTAACTTCATTTTCTTAAACGGAACACCCTGTATTTGACTGCATTTTTGGAATTCCTTGTTGAATTTAAGGGCCACTTTGTTAACCGTACATCGGGTCTAACTCCCACCTTTTCGGCATTATTTGCCGTTAAATATCATCATTTTTGAAATTTTATAAATTATAAGTTGGAAACGGTAAGAGATATACTTACATGTCCCGTATCCTAGTTTTTAATTCTCTATGTAATGGGGCTGGAAAATACTGGTCCTGATTGCTAATTTTTGTCATTTTTTGACCAATCGGGAAGCAGAATTTTCCTGCCTCATTAGATGGAGGATTAAAAACTAGGATAGAGACATGTACCTAGGTCATTTTTCAATATCTCGCACCGTTTCAAAGTTATAATTGTTAAAACTTGAAAAATGACTATTTTTAACATCAAGAAAAGCCGAAACGCTAGGAGTTAGACCCAGTGAATGGTTAACAAAGCTGCCTTAAATTCAGCACATAATTCCAAAATGCAATCAAATACAGGGCGTTCAAATCACAAATCGGTGGACTAGGTTTTTCCGTGCATTCTTGGAACATGCAATATTTAGTTAAACATAACCTGCTGATAAGCCAGTAAGTACGTAGAGGCACGTTATGAATATTTCAATGCTAGCTTAGTTGGGGTAGCATTCTATGACGTCTCGTAGTACACAAAATCCGGAGTTAGTTTTATAATCATTCAGTGCCTAGCGGTGTACTTGTCCGAGGATAAGTTGTTCGAACTGTCCAGTATCACTCATTTGTGAAATTACAGCAATTTACTCAAAATCACAAGAGCTAGGCAGATCTGGTTTTCACCAGTCAATTTATTTTGTTCTAAAGTTTTCTATATGCCATGTTCCAAATGTCTCCCTATTTATGCAAAACAATTGCCCTTTTCGATTTCAAAAATCGGTGTTTTTTTTTAATGGAACAACCTGTAGGTATATTTTTAAACCATCAAAAAGCTAAGTTCATCTATTTTCCAAAAATGTACAATTTGCTGCATGTTAAATAAAAATGGGAGAGTTATTTAATTTTAAAAGTAGAATGAACTCATAAAAATTACCTCACGTATCAGATAAAAATTCATATGTTTAGATGAAAATGGGCAACATATTCCACATTTAGGTACTTTAAAATTGCAGCTATTTATTGAATTCTTAGCTGTTATTATTTGTAATGTTTTTCATTTGTTGATTAATTAAAAAAGTTTATTTTTCACGTCTGTCTTTAATTCATTTAAAACGAAGTAACCTATTTTTTATTTAATATGCAGCAACCTTTACATTTTTGGAAAGTAGAAGAATAATTCAAACTTGTCATTCTTTAATCATCGTTTGAAAAATTATATTTTTCGAAATTCCAGAGAAAGCGAAAGTTTCGCGAAAAAACAACACACGGGGCACTCTCGCACTGTTGTCAAGTTTCGGATGTCAGAAAGCGCGCCAAGTGAAACAAAAATGTCTACGTATAATACACGGATGTCGCACGAACTGGAACGTAGAATTTTGCAATATACAACACCAGCTCTCCTGCGCTCCCTCTATGCAATATACGTTGGAACTTAAATATACATGTCCAACTTAAAACACTGCATTTTGACATCCACCTAGAATTTATTCTAGACCCTCCCGCCCCTCCTACAAGGCGATTTAACATAGAAAACGTTGTGACATCCGATTTTGGATGTCACAACGTCAATGGATGTCAAAGAGTTAGCAAAATTTTTACGCCTGGATGTCACAACGACTGGTGGATGAAAGTATATATATATATATATATATATATATATACTTTTATATTGTTATTTCAAAAAACGGAAAAGATTTTGGTACTTTTCACCTTTAGAAAATATAAGATAGGTACATCCAGGATACCTGTGATTTTATGGTAGCGACTTTTAATAACAACTGAAATAAAAGTAGCAAAAACAGAAAAACAAAAACAGCAAAACAAACAAAAACAAGAAAAACATCAAACAACAAAATTATAGGAACTGTTCAAATTGATTGCCATGTTTTTCAACACATAATCTACATCTTTTAGTTAATAGATCGATGGCATTAATTAAAAAAATAGGATGGGCTTGCAAAAATCGGAAAGCTGCATGTGTTGCCTCTGCTAGCTCGGCTTGATTGTTGTATCTTCGTATGTATATTTTTTCTTTTAAAAATGCCCAAACAAAAAAGTCTAATATACTCAGATCCGGTGATCTTGCAGGCCACAATATAGGTCCATTTGTACCCAACCATCTACCTGGAAAATGATTTTCTAAATAATTTCTAACTATTGCAGAATTGTGTGCAGGAGCACCATCTTGTTGAAAATATACCCTGTTTATGTTTATTAACGGAATATTTTCCATTATCGCCTCTGCGTTAATATTCAATAAATTAATGTATCTCAATCCCGTTAAGTTTCCATCAAAAATTTGGTATGCTAGTTGACCACCCAAAATAAAACACGAAACGGTAAATCCTAAAGGTCCTTGCCTCTGACGTTCAAAAGTTTGATGCTGATTTGTATCAGACCAGTGACGCACATTATGTCTGTTAAATAATCCTACGCTGCTTATGTGAGTTTCATCTGTCCAAATGGCAGACCGCCAAAATTCTGGATTTTCTTGAATTTTATTTAAGTACCACCTACAAAAATTAAGCATTCTTTCTTGATCTCCCGGGAAGAGATGGTGAATAATTTGAATTTTATATGGCCTATATTCGCCTTTTTTAATATTTTCGAACTAGACCAAAGCTTACTATGATTTCCATTAAAAAAATTTAACTTTATGTCATCATCATCATCATCATAAGGTTCTCAGTCCGAAGACTGGTTGGACGCGTACCTCCATTCTTTTCTATCCTGAGCTAACCTACGCATTTCCCTAAAAGTAGAACATCCTACATCCCTAACTATTTGAGAGCAGTAGTCTAATCTAGGCCTACCCCTACCTCTTTTTATTCCTATCTCTGACTCTAGTATGTCACGAACTATTCCTTCGTGTCTTAGAAGGTGTCCTACCATCCTATCTCTCCTACTCTTTATTGTTTTCCATACCTTTCGCTTTTCCCCAACTCTTTCTAATACTTCCCTATTGCTAACCTTATCTATCCACGGTATCTTCATCATGCGTCTGTAGCACCACATTTCAAACGCTTCTACTCTTTTTCTATCCGCTTCTCCTATTGTCCAAGTTTCGCACCCGTATAATGCCGTACTCCATACATACGACGTTAAGAGTCTCTTCCTAGTCTCTATATTAACCGTTCTCGAGCATAACAGTTGTTTCTTTTTGTTAAACGCAACTCGGCCCTGCGCCATTCTTTGTTTTATATCTTTAGTGCTCCTACCGTCTTGAGTTATTTTACTTCCTAAGTAGCAGAAATCCGAACTTTATGTCATAACTCAAAAAATACGCTCCCTAGAAAAAAACTGCGGACGCCACTGAATTCTTTAGAAAAAGTTTTATATGAGCCAATCGTAACAGTTTTAGTCTGCTTAGTACAAAAAGAATTGGAGAGAGTTTTCGAAAAACGATAAAAATCAACAATATTTTTTTCTCGAAAACTAAAAACGATATCCAAATTCTGGTTTCAGCTTTCTATTATACTCAAAAAAGTAGCTCAGGTTCGCGAAAACCCCGAGGCTCTATCTCTGCTGCTTCTATGAGAAACCCCCAAATCACAACGAAAATAGGAGGATGAACCAGTGCACATCGTGTTGTTGATTTTTGGGGTATGAAATGCACGGGGCGATGTTATAGGGATGTAAAGTTGAGGTACGTTTTTAGTAAATTTAAATGTTGCTTAAAGATGGGGTGGCGTGTTAAACATCTACAACTAACAGACAGACAGACATGTTAAACTTAATAAAAACTTGTTAAACATTGAATGATATTTCACGGGAATGCCATTGCCGCACGGCAGGTGTTGGCAGACGGCCATGGGCGACGTGCAGCCACTTACGTTTCACGGAGTCCCCGCTGTTTCAGTCTCGTTTTGTTTGTTGCAGTGTGCACGTCTGTCATTGTTTTGATTTCGTGAAAATTTTATCATTCTCCTTGCTTAAAAATTGTTGCGTTGATTTATACGGAGTATACTTGAAACTTGGCCAAATTAATTTTCAACAAGGGTTGTTAAATTGCAACTTCTGTAAATTTTTTATACTAAAATACATCCAAAGGCTTTATGTACTCTATCTAATGTTATATCAAATGTTTGTTGGTGTTCATTTTGCAAACGCCATATCCCGTCAATTGCTTATGAAGTACCAGAAGGACCCTCGGAGCGTTTCATTAACGAAATTAAAAATGCATAAGTGCGCTTTTGTCGAAACCCGCCATCGCACTGCTAATATTGAAATGGGGTTTAAATTGCGATGATAAAATATTCAACCCCTTTGTATTTCTAACAACCTCGATAATTGATTTTAATGATGTTTTAATGTTCAGTCTGACCGAGACATTCGCCGTAGTTCTTTTGGTAGGTAATACGAGCATGTTGATATCGCGGCGTTCTCGTATACTGCTTCATATTATGACGTCAATGACCGAGGCAGCATACGGGTCCACCAGCAGTTATGGATTTATTTAATTAGAACTTCACTAAATACGGCCAACGAAACGCGACGTAGCTCTTTTTTCTTTTCATTTTGCATTCGATGCGTGATCGGGCTTTCCGTTTTTTGTGTCGACAGTTCTGTTCTGAATCCGTTAACCCATTGCCGCTAACGAGTTTTGTATTCGAATATAATCTGTTGTAATAGAAATAACATGTTTGTTTTGCAAAATGGTGCGCGGCGCAAATTTGTGAGTTTTTGTTCTGCATAGTTTAGTATCATGACCTCAATGAGTTAGGTACTAAGTAATAGATAATGGATGCAGTGACAAATAGGATACTAACAATCTAGTGAAGGGTCATTGTCACATTAGAATTTATAAGGTGGATAATCGTCCGAGTTTTAGATTTGAGAACTAGGTACCAGTCTTTTGCCTTGTTTGTCAAAAGTGTTTGAGCATGTTATGTTTAACCAAATGTAAATGTATCAATACGTTAATAAGAACTTTTCACTGCCAGAAACAATTCAAAGTTATTGGACGCATGTATTCCGTAAGCCCCAGCCAAATTGAACTATTTCATTTTCGATTATTATTACTTCATATTAAAGGAGCAAACAGATTTGAAGATCTGAAAACAGTAAACGGAGAAATACAGGAATGTTATGTAGCAGCGTGTTTAAAATTAGGTCTTATTTAAGATCATCACGAGTGGAAAAGAGTCATGAATGAAGCTGAAATTTGGATGATGCCCAGACAGCTGAGATATTTATTCATTCGTATTTTAATGCATCGCCGACCAATTTATCAGGAAGAATTGTGGGAAGAATTTAAAGAAGCAATGTCACAAGATTATGAAATACGTTACAGCAATACTGAAGGACAAAAAAGCCTATATTCAATTTAGTTCCATGCTTTCTGCGGAAGGTTACAATCTTTCAATGTTTCCTATCATGCCACGACATTGAATATGCAAATGAAGAACAAGCAATAGAAATAGGATCACGACAATATAAACACCAAAATGAAAAGCAGAAAGAAATTGTAGATATTATTTTGGGTAAATGTGATGCTAACATAAATGAATCAATTTCTGAATCTTCATGTTTTTATATAGACGGTCCAGGAGGAAGCAGATTATTTAAGGAGTGTAGATGTTTTTATTTGGGATGAAGCTCCTGTGGCGCCAAGGTATGCTTTAGACATTTTAGACAGAACCTTACGAGACTTTATGAATTGTGATGTTCCGTTTGGTGGAACAATTATGGTGTTGCGAGGAGATTTTTGACAATTGTTACCAGTTAAAATAAATGCTACCCGCTGTGAAACAATGAATTTAAGTATAAAATTTAGTTCTCTTTGGAGTTATTTCCGTAAACTTTCTTAAACACAAAATATGCGGGCTCTACCACAGGAACAAGAATTCACCAAGTTTTTATTGGATGTTGGAGATGGAGTTTTGAACGATATGAATAGAAATTTAGAATTGCCACAGAGATGTATTTATAATTCGGATATCGTTGAACGTATATATGAAGGAATCAATTAGAGAAAAGCGATTCATAGATATGACCTAATCAGCTATTCTGATGTTGAAGACATTAACAGAAAAGTGGTAGAACTGTTAGATATAAAAACAGAAAAAATATATACAAACTTGGATAGTGTTGAAAATTGTGATAATGGAGATTTAAACGATGCTATTCTTCCTGAATATTTAAATACTTTAAACCCGCCAAATTTTCCTCCGCATGAATTGAAGTTGAGAGTATATTGTATTGTGATGTTGGTTAGAAATCTCAGCATTAACGAAGGCTTATGTAATGGTACGAGATTGTTAATTTTACAATTGGGAGACAATATCCTATAGTGCAAAATTTTAACAGGCGATAAACCTGGAGATATAGTTTTTGTTAACCGTATAACGTTGTACTGTGAAAATGTTTATCCTTTTACTTTTAAAAGACGACAATAATTTCTCATTAAACTAACGTTTGCAATGACTATTAACAAATCACAAGACCAAACATTTGATCAAATAGGAATTGATCTCCGAAAAGAAATATTTACTTACGGACAATTATTATGCGTGGCTTTTTCAAGAGTTCGTTTTCAGGGAATTATATCAGATGTAAATTATTCTGTAATCATGCGTTTCTTTGAAGTCATGATTCGACTAGGGCAATGAGCGTGCATAGCGCGCGAGATGACCTAGTATAAGTAAAATACGAAATAAACAATATACATTAAAGTTAAAAACATAAATTAACCGATTAATCAAACAATTAAATAAATAATCGGTTAAGAAAGTGATCGATATCGATTAACCATTGTCTATTCCGGTCTTCTCGTCATGTAGAATCCTCTCTGAGGCAGTCAAAACTGCATTCCAAAACTAACACATAATTGTATCATAATTATTACATTTTCAGCCTGATGAATAAATTTTTTCCATGTAGATGCCGAACAGTAATTTATTATTTTCAAGGTGAAGAAGTGTAGGAGCAGGATTTTTTTAAAACGGATGTTTTTAAGAGAATCGGCATTTTTTAAGCACATCGATCAGATGGAAGGGGACGCAAATAGGGACGAAAAGTGGAAAATGGCAAAGAATTTGCGAGGGTAACACGTACTTCCTTCGCGCGTCCTTATTGCCCCCCCCCCCCCGCGCTGAGACTCCCCGTAATCGAGCAATAACAAATTCGACGCACCCACAAATCCGCATATGTATCCTAGGAATGACGATACACCCGGTTTCATTACCGGGTAGTACCCGTTATCCTATAAATACCCGTTGCCCGATAACTACGCGTTGCTGGATAACTACCCGTTGCCCAACAAATAGCTATTACCTAATAAAAGCCGATACCCGATAATTACCCGTTGTCCGATAATTACCCGTTACTCGATAAATACCCGTTACCCGATTCATGAACGTTACCGGACAAATAACCGTTACCTGATGTTCTGCTACCAAATCTAGCCAAATTTAGTCCTCGTTTGTGAGGGGACTTTTTATTAAATGTGTCATTACCAATGACAATAGCAGTGTGTCGGAATGATATTATGTATCGAGGTCTGCAGTCTCAGTCTCAGTCCTGAAGCAAAACGATAAAAGATCGGCATGCTCAACACACGCAATGCTATCTTACAATCATTACGTGCATACATATTATATTTAGTATATGCAGCAAGTAGTATATGTATCATATATGTAGTATATTTCGTCTCATTCTGTTTTAAGAATTCGACTACGATACCATTTAATAAATCTAGCAGCATTTATGTAGCTTAGAACTCTAATTACCAACTCTTGTGTATTATTACTTTCTGCGTTGTAGCCACAGTAAAAGTATATAATTTCCCGATATTTCAGTAAGTAATAAAATCCTTTCAGAGTGGTGCAGGCGGTGTGACATATTCTGCTGAATATGTTTGTTTTGATTGTCGTTGTTCGGGTTAGCTTGTCCAGCTACCATTAGTATAACTGAAAAAGGCTTGTGTCTACAAAGCCCTTCGGTTTTTCCAGAGTACGAGAACTTTTTTTATTTCAGCATATAACGCTCTTTTATGTACAAAGGGAATAAATGATTTATTCAGTGGGTGGGTTGCCATCTCCGCCGATACATCGTATAGATTTTCGCAACCCCCGATCGTTCCCATTTTA
Source organism: Xestobium rufovillosum (assembly GCA_963966045.1). Taxonomy (NCBI): domain Eukaryota; kingdom Metazoa; phylum Arthropoda; class Insecta; order Coleoptera; family Ptinidae; genus Xestobium; species Xestobium rufovillosum. The sequence goes on from OZ014500.1 coordinate 14,161,956, forward strand.
ATGGCAAATACAACACGATCCGCCCTAGGCCTCTACAAACTGCTTTTTATATATGTTGGTTTGGGTTGTAGGAAGTGCAATATTTTAAATGGTGTTGCTGAATTTTGATTGCTAAATAGGACCCTCGATGATTTCATTGTGGTTTGTTGAAATAAACATACATATACATAGATGATTCGCACATAATCGATGAGTATGTCATTATCATTAATTTTTCTAGGTAAAATTTGACTGGTCTTATGTAAACATTGTAATAATAGGTAACACTATTGTAATTGTACGCGAACGTATTCGTTTTTCGCTATTCATTCAAACTCTTTTGCAAATTTTTACATTTATTTGAATGCAGGTTCTAGCGTAATACATTGTACATCGATCTGAGGTCATAGCTACACTGAACTCCCAATTTTAAGCACACAACTGCGAACAAAAATGTTATGGCTTTACGCCCACGCAAAATAGTATTCGCTTGTTGCTAATAATTTGGTCTGAGTCACTTCGCGCTCGCAATTATGTCTTAGATTTCAATTCTTAGGAATATACATTTCTCCCCCACTTGGCAGGATGCTGTCAATAAGCAAATTTATATTATAACGCATAGTACATAATAATAGATTTCAGAATACATATTAGTACAAAATAAAAATAAAAAAAAAGTAAAGAAATAACAAATACAAAGGCAAATTCAAGTTATAAACCGCTTCACCACTCACTCTCTTTTTAAGAAAGTATTGCACTTGTCACTTATTTGTTAAGCACTTCGAAGTCTTCTTCCAACGGGAGGACCGCCAACTTCCGTATGGAACGCTTAAACAATCCATCCCTAGTCCTGACGGATGCCGCTCTGCATAAGCCATCTGGACCTTTGAATGTTTCTTCGATTCTACCAATTTTCCAAAGTAATGGAGGGGTATCTTCTGCAATAAGAACCATTGTACCAATTTCTGGAGTATCAGCTGATTGGCACCATTTTTGTCTTAGTTGTAATTGAGCCAATACTTCCCGACTCCATCGCTTCCAAAAATGTTGTTTGATTTTTTGTATTCGTCGCCAGCGGCTTAGTCTATTTTCCGGCACGTCACTAACATCGTATTCCATAATATTGGTCAATGATTCTCCGATTAGGAAATGGGAAGGAGTTAATATTTCCAAATCGGCTGGGGAATTGGACATTGGAGTCAACGGACGGCAATTAAGGACAGATTCAATTTGAACTAGAAGAGTATTAGCTTCCTCGAAAGTCAAATTAGCATTCATGGCCACCTTTTTAAAGTGTTGTTTTGCAGATCTGACTAGCCTCTCCCAGAGACCACCAAAGTTTGGCGACCTGGGCGGTATGAATTTCCAAATTATATTTTCATTAGATAGGAAAAAGTTAAGTTCTGATAGCAATTTTTCACTGTGCAAAAATTTATAAATTTCGTTCATTTCCTTATTTGCACCAATAAAAGTGGTTGCATTATCGCAATATAAATGTGAAATTTTTCCCTGACGTGAAATGAACCTTTTTAAAGCGTTCAAAAAGCATTCCGTAGTTAGATCGCTCACGATCTCTAAGTGAACGGCAGTTGTTACTAAACAGACAAATAAAGCAACCCATGCTTTTACCTTGGTGTTACTTCGCCTTCCACCCTGTTTTATGTATATCGGTCCAAAGTAATCTACACCAACTTTCAGAAAGGGTTTGCACGGTTCAAGACGGTCTTTGGGTAGATTTCCCATTTTCTGTTTTACTAGTCGCGGAGCTATGCGGAAACAAGTTACGCATGAATGTATCTCTTTCCGAACCTCATCTCTAGCTCTTAGTGGCCAATATATTAATCTGAGTGAAGCTAACGTCTGATTAGGACCAGCATGTAAGAGAGAGATGTGTTCCTTTCTAATTAATAATTTCGTAATATGGTGCTTGGCAGGCAACACAATGGGATGTTTCCTGTCAAAGGTTAAATTTGAATTTACTAATCTACCACCTGTTTTCGTCCAAAAATGGATCTAATGTCAGCAATTTACTGTTACTACTTATACCTTTCTGATTTTTCAGACTTTGATATTCAGCGCTAAATTGTTCTCGCTGAACGATGCGTATTACAGCATCATGGGCTCGTTTTAGTTCACAGGTTGATAAAAATCCCGTTCGACGGTTATCCTTACATCTAGCATTGTAAATAAATCTTAAACAAAAAGCTACCACTCGAACTAATTGTGGAAACGTGGAATACTTATTTATTACAGGTAAATTTGGGACCACAACAGAAGTAAACACCACTTTCCGTTTTTCGGGGAGATCATTTAAATCGAAAGTAGGTGAAAAATTAGATTTAGGCCATTCTGATACATCTTTCGATATGAATTCTGGGCCACACCAATAGAATTCATTGTTGATTTGTATTGGATAGGCACCACGAGATACTAGATCAGCGGGATTTAATTCAGATTCCACATGACCCCAGTCTCTAATATTACTCAACTGTTGTATTTGAGAAACTCGATTTGATATTGATATTGATATTCATTTTTATTACTTTAGATACTGTATCCATCAAACGAGCAGCTAATACAGCAGCACACAGCTCTAACCTAGGTAGAGTAATTACTTTTAGTGGACTAACTCGCGATTTGCTGCAAAGCAAATTGGTAATATAATTCCCAGTCACTGTTCTCGTTCGCAAATAAATAACTGCACCATACGCTTCCAGCGAGGCATCGCAAAAACAGATTAGGTCAATATTTTGGACGGTTTCTGCTACAATTTTTCTGGGAATTCTTATTGAATTCAAGGTTTTCAGTTCGTCGATATATTTTTCCCATGCTCTTTCGATTTCAAAGGGCACTTTATCGTCCCAGTCTAAATTGATGTTCCATAACCTTTGCATCAAGATTTTTGCTTTAACTATAACGGGCTGTATAATACCTATAGGGTCATACAGCCGTGCAATTGAACTGAGAATTACGCGTTTTGTTAACTTTTCCGGAACTTCCTGTTCGCTGGCTTGAAACATCAAAGAATCTTCTTCTGGATTCCACCACAAACCCAATACCTTTGTCGTTGTTTGATTGCCAAAATGTAAGGAAAGGGGTTGAGTACCAGAAGAATTTTTAGGCAGGATTTGTGTGTTATTGCTTATCCACTTGGATAGAGTAAAACATCCCTTGCCTAAAATTTCGATTAGTTCATCTCGTAACTTTATCGCTTCTGTTACATTGGATGCACCGCATAGAATGTCATCCATAAAAATATTGTGACACAATACGTGACTAGCCGTCGGAAACTGGTCATAGGTTTCTTGAGCAAGTTGCCGGACGCAACGCATTGCTGTATACGGTGAGTTCGTTAGACCAAGGACTAATCGAGTTAGGTTATATATTTTTAATGGTTCGTCTTCCACATCACGCCAATATATTCGTTGATAATTCTGATCTTCTTCATTGACCTTAACCTGCAGAAACATCTTTTCCATATCACAGGAAATAACGATTTCATATGTGCGAAACTGGATGAGAATATCAAACAAATCGTTCTGTAAATTTGGCCCAGTCATCAGGTTATCGTTTAGACTGAGTCCGTTACTAGATGTTGCCGATCCATCGTATACTATTCGTATTTTATGCTTTTCACCAGGTGCTTTCATAACACCTGAATGGGGCAAGTAAAACACCGACTCATTATCGATCATTTCTTGTGAAATTTTTTGCAAATATCCTAAACTAATTAGCTCGTTAATAGCTTTGGAATACAATTCCCTAAATTGAGTATTTTTCCGAAATTTCCGCTCTAAAGCAAAAAATCGTTTGAGAGCAACTTTAGATGAGTCACCTAAAGAAACAACATCGTTTCTGAACGGCAACTTTATTTCAAATCTACCATCGGCAGCGTCCCGACGATGGGTATTGATAAACTGCTTTTCGCATTGTTTATCTTCCTCATTCCATGATTTAATTTGATTTACGTCTGGAATTTCTTCTTGATTCCAAAAGCGCTCAATACTATTTGTTATATCATTTTTATTGTTTTTAACAAGTAAGTTGCAGCTGCGTTGGGCGTTTGTATCATTATTCATGTACGCGCCGCCGATTACCCAACCTAATTGTGTTTTCGATAAAAATAAATTTTGATTACCGATTTTGATACGTCCCACGCATAGCAGATTCCAAAATGTTTCGGCTCCTAGTAATAAATCGATCGGACCGTTCACATTAAAGTTTGGATCTGCTAATTTAATGTTAACAGGGATACGTAAACATTTCTTATTAAAAGAATGTATTGGTATATTAGCTGTAACTTGACTCAGCACAGAACAGCTAATCATTGTTTCGAATGTGCTATGCATGGACTTAAAAGTTATGTCCACAACTTCCGTTACATTGCTATATGTTTTATTAATTTCCAGTATCGATGTATGGGTTTCAGTTGGTTTTAGGTTCAACCGTTTACATGCCGACAAAGACAACAAGTTAAGTTGCGATCCGACATCTAATAATGCACGAACTTCTTGAAAATTGCCGGACGTGTCTTTTACTAAAACAATCGCCGTAGATAATACAACGTGTGTTTCCGATTTTGGAATGCAATAATTTGTCGTTACCGTCGATTCCGAATTAGGCACTATTGGGTCGGGTATATAAAACTAGGCAGAAATAATATCATTACATAGAAAGAAAAGCCAAATGTTAACATTCTTTGAACTCATAACTCATCCAGATAAGAGTTAGTAACAGGCCAGTTACATAACGCGTTCCAAAATTCGGCATACTCATCAGGTACATATTGCATAACTTTTTTAATGTCATTAATTTTTTTAATCATATCTGATTTTTTGGCATAGTAGGTAGTTGAGATAAGTTCCCAACCACGAAAGTCACACAAATGTAAAGGACTAATGTTGTTTTCGAACAGACCGGATAATATAAAAGCCTATTATTTAGAGCTATGAAGCAGTAACATGTGTTGTTTTCGCATGAATTGATGGGCTGACACGTTAAAAACATCATGGCGGCTAAAAGTCTATTTCACCAAAATATGGACTTATGTTGTTTTCAAAATGACCGATTCAATTCTTTTCTCGTTTGATAGTCAAGTTTTGACAATACTAGAGTTACAATAAAAGCATCCCAGCCATCCACTGGAATCTTTAACACTTTTAAAGCTTCTAAATTAGTTGTTATATCATCCAGTAGCTTCCTAAGACTATCTGAAGATGTCTTAGCAATCTCTGGTGAGTTAAGCAATTTTTGGACATGGCCCTGAATTATTAATCTTTCATATCTATATCTTTTTTGTAAAATAGCCCATGCTGACAGATAATTTGAATTTGAAATTGATAACGACTCTACAGACCTTGAGGCCTCACCTCGTAAACAAGATTTTAAATAATGGAACTTCTGGCAATTATCCAGCGATTTGTTGTCGTGAATGAGACTATTGAATGCGTCGTAAAATGGTAACCACTCTGTAAAAGCTCCCGAAAATTCGGGCAGTTTTAAAACTGGTAAACGCACGTTTAACTGAGATTGCGACTGCACAGCAGGGGTACCGATAGCGGGTTGAATCGTAAGAGATGGTGAATTTTCATCTAACGCTGATTGAAGCTTACTAAGCGAATTATACCATTTCCGTTCAAATTCCGAAAGTTCGTCTACACCACTTTGGACTTGCGTCGTTTTATCGCGAGTATCACCTTTATCATCGGTTTCTTCATCATCTTCAATTGACTGAATGTCAATATGAACGTTTTCGAATTCTTCGCGAATTTTGTTCATTTCATTTAACCTATTAACTACATCACGTTTATCAACATCTAACAAACGGAAATGTTCAATAAACGCTTCAATGCTATTCAATTTTGTCAAAATTAATGTGAGTTTTTTATATAATCTCCTTAATTCAGCTAAACTCATGTTGCTAATCAAAACTTACAAGAAAACAAATAATTCTAATTCTATGGAGGGATAGATTAATAAAGGAAACACTGACCTTGCACCTTATCGGGAACGTTTTGAGGTTTTGTGCTCCGTCTTTATTTTCTTTTCTTGGTTTTCGATTTATAGATGTAGAACACAGTCGCTTCTGTTCTGTCTTCTTGGATTATCTTGGCTCGAAGGACCAATTGTACGCGAACGTATTCGTTTTTCGCTATTCATTCAAACTCTTTTGCAAATTTTTACATTTATTTGAATGCAGGTTCTAGCGTAATACATTGTACATCGATCTGAGGTCATAGCTACACTGAACTCCCAATTTTAAGCACACAACTGCGAACAAAAATGTTATGGCTTTACGCCCACGCAAAATAGTATTCGCTTGTTGCTAATAATTTGGTCTGAGTCACTTCGCGCTCGCAATTATGTCTTAGATTTCAATTCTTGGGAATATACAACTATTCATTTTCAATTGAATAGATGCCTCATTCGCCAGTGAGACTATGCGAGACAGATACCTGTTTTTTATATCATAATAGAATATTGTGACGTAACCAGTTATGCAATGTCACAATAGGAGGATCCGGCCGCAACTACGCTCTAAGCCGAAGTTTGGATGGTCAGCGCAGAAACAGTAGGGCACCAGGGAGTTATTGGCTGATAATCTAACCTAAAACGTAGCGACAACTCCTAAGAGCCCCTGGTACAGAATAGAGGGAGTAATTCAAAGAAAATACGTAGTCAAATAGTAATATAACATATAATAAAAGAAGTGAACAATATATGCGTTTACGGTGGACAAAAAATAGTTATATAAAAGTTATATCACGTAAAAGGAAAACTAAACGGCGCGGATGACGCGATAAATTCGCCGATGGTTGGAGCTCCGCACGCGCAGTGTACCGACTGGCCAATCAAATTAAAAGGCAAAACTAAGGAATATTATCGAATCATAAAAAACAACTAGTATGCCGAAATAATTAGGAAAATTCTGATTGACTGACTGATACTTATTGAAACAAAATACCTCTGACCTTATACTGGGTGATATTGATGAGGGCAAGTAATCTATAGGTGGTACCGTTAGTAACTGCAGCCTCCTTGCTGAGATGTCCACAAGTAGCTGCAGGCCGTACGTGAATGGGGTTCGCAGGAACTACTCCCCATAAAAACCCTAAAAACTACATGAACTAATTAGGAAAGAGAATACAACAAAATCAACAGTAAAGGAGAAAAACAAAGTCAATAGAAGCTCTGACAAATTTAATAAGAACTGTCGCTTATCACGTGGGGTTTTTCAGACTTCTACAAACTGCTCGACGTCGTGATTCCAGATCCACAATAAGGGTAAACGATGTTTTCCATGTCAATACACAATGAGAACAACCTCAAATAAAATGATCGAAGAAATTGTAGTGTTTATAAAGACAATATAGTTTATGTAAGCGTAAGTATCCTAACAAGGCACGTATATATGTACTTCGCTACATGCATAAGTTCCTCTTGTCTGTATTTTTTCCCACCTTACTCTTTTCCATTCTCTGGGAATAGCTTGATCCGTTGGCATAATAACATCCCTTACAGAGCTACAGCAACGGGCGAGGGACTTGTAAACAAGTGGGACTTATATATCAACAGTAAAGTGAAAATGTCTCAGGCGTTGATGGTGATGACCTTTCTGACCTTTTGGACCTGACACCGATTTTTTGTTCATAAGAAAAAAGCTGAATCACTAGAACAAAACGAACCCACCGCAGCAAGACGCGAACCCCTAGACTTGCACCTTCGTTGTGGACGAATCTGCCACTGAGCCACCAACGTGTTGCCAAGCTTACTTATTACTTAACTAAACCTTATTTAAGCACTTGCTTCCTTGATATATGCTTCTATGCTGTAGGTCTGTAAGGAATGTTAATATGCGTCCCGTTGCTTAGACAAAACGTTTTGCTGAAGTTAGTATTGTATTGAACAACAAAATTTCTTCTATACGAAACTATCTTTTATTTTAGTTGCACATCGCAACAGGTCACGTGACGGATTTCTTTGGTGAGTAAGATAGGTAGTAAGAAATGTACCTATAGTCGACTAGAACCGTTTTATTGGATGATGAAACATTTTCAAGATTTCCTATAAGTTGTATTGAGCCCATATTTCAGAATGTAAATTAAAATATTTCAGGCTAATCATTTACAGTATTTTGCGTGCTAATTGATGAGGATCTCAGAAACCAATATTGGTGTGGGAAGCTTGTGACAGGTTATAACGAGGGTTATAACGTGTATACCTCCGGCATCGGCGTTGTACTATCGTGGAAAGATTCGAGTTTCCTGATCTGAATATTTAGGTTTTCTGTATGTCTTGACTTAAATGCATTTAAGTAAACTATCATAAATGTAAATGTGTAAATCATAAATGTAGTGGTTTATAATAAGTAAAATTTTAGAAGTTTATGTTATAGTCATTTTCTTAAGTAGTATGAGAATATATTATAGTTACGTGGGCTCGCCGGCATGATTCATAGCCATGTTTACAACGGCGCTAATTGATTTGAGAACTTCTCTTTTCCTTCTACATCAAAGGGTGCTTTGACGAACCGTCGCGTATATTCTGGAAGCCCGTTATGAGTATAAAACTGAGGCATAACAACTTCAAAAAGTACGTACAATTAAATTCAAATTCAATTCAATTCAAATAATTCAATTCAGTTTATACAATTTATTCAATTCAGCCAATTCAATTTAATTCAATCCAATTCAAGTAATTTAATTCAATTCGGCCAATTCAATTCAAATAATTCAATTCATTTCAATTCATGGAGTATTTAATCAAATTCAACCCAATTTAAGTAATTCAACTAACATTAAATTAATTTCGGAATAATGATAATTCCGAAGAAAATTTGAACTCCGCACTCGCGGGATTAAATGAGTTGTTTTAGTCCCTTGATGGATGACTACATTCTACATACATAATTATATCGGACCGCCTATTACCGACATGGGCCAATTATTCATATTCCTCCCTAAATTCAAAGACCATGTCATATGTCAAAGATGTACAACTAATAATAATAAATATATTTACTGTCAGAAAAATAACACTTTTATTATAGAATAATGGGTGATTTGGCACCGACTGATATCGCTAGGGCTGTAGAAATGATCAGACATGGTCGAACTTACAGTGAGGTTGCTCAAACATTTGGTTGGGTTAGTCGTTGGAGACAGACGGGACTTTTATTGAAAAAACGTGACCTGACCTGACCTTTCGCTCCATATATTGGGGAAAATTTCGTCTTCATGCACGATAATGCTCCCCCGCATGCCGCTCACTTTGTATGGGACTTTTTAAACCAATTGGGTGTAAGCACTATGAATTGCCCTGCATGTTCTTCAGACCTTAAACCGATTGAGCAAGTCTGGGACATGCTAGGCAGACGACTGAGATCAAGAATTCCTGCCGTCCACAACAGAGAGCAAGTGAGAGTTGCTTTATTTCAACAATGGGAGAATTTGCCTCAAGAAATGATCGATGGCCTCATCAGAAGTATGTGAAGACGGATGACTGAAGTCATAAGGACTCTTGGGAGAAACACAGGTTACTGAAAAAATAATCTGCACTTTTTTATTCATTAATTATTATTCGAATTCTTATTTACATTCTTCAACATTGACTAGAAATGTCTTAGAGGGGACGGTCAGTGAGTGAGAGCCAACTCTTTAGAGTTGGCTCTCAAAGAGTTGGCTCTCGCTCACTGATGTGGCCCGTTTGCCTTTACAGACTAGATGCTGGTTTGGTTTGTTCGCACACAGCTCTGTTTTAATAGACCTCGTTGGAATTAGAAAAACAAAAAACAAAACAGAAAGAAAATTTCCGAATTTACCTAAGTTCCTTTAAATTAGTCTGCGTCTGTATTTATTATACAACATTTATAAATAAATAAATATTATAAAAAACATTTTTGAAACATATTTGAAACGTAACAAATGACTGTAAAATAATAATATTATTTGCCTTATACTTAAATAATAAGGGTGAAAAAAGTAATTGTCCAACTACGTCTTCTAAACAGTCAAATACACTCTTCTTCTCCCATCGGGTCCTCCATCATTAATGATTAAAGTTGAAAAATAATACCTAGGTGCAACACAAACTGTGATAATCTCGACTAAGCGCGCAGATGCGTGAGTCAACTTCTAGCTCTGGTAGAAACTAGTCTTTGTCAAAAAACTTTGACTAGCCGTCACCGGCGAGACACACAACGCCTCACATAGCGCCGGCGCTATAATTTGGTTGGAACTTTGTTCGGATATTTACGCCCTTCGACGGGCACGGGGACGAGCATTTCATAATACAATAGGTAATTATTCAATTCGACACAATTATATTTAATTCAGCCAATTCAATTCAATTCAGTCAATTCAATTCAAACAATTCAATTCATATATTTCAGTTATAAATTCAGACAATTCAATTCAATTCAAAAATAATTCAATATAATTCAAATAATTCAATCCAATTCAAGTAATTCAATTCAATTCGGTCAATTCAAAAAATTCAGTTCAATTCATTTCAATTCAGTCAATTCAATTCCAATTCAGAAAGAGTGTACATAACTATTCAAAAGTTGTTATCCCCCCCGGTATAAAACAGTCGTGTTGTGCCGCGAGCTAGTTAGTCTTTACCGTTATAAATGATTACGAGGAGTGTCCAAAGAGTAATGATAATGCGATATTGGATTGACTTAGTATGAGTTGTAAAGATAGTTGGACTGTTAAATAATTGTGTTTATTCGTTAGTATTAAATCGTTTTTGTTAATTAATGTTTCTAATCAGGAATAATTATTGTAAATAGTTCTTGCAAAGATATAGTCACTGTAAATCTCGCTGTAAATAAAGTTGTGTTTAAATCCAAATACGTAACAATATTTAATAAATTGGGAAAGTAACTTTACTCTATTTTCCATTCACTATACCACCTATACCTCGTAGCCGACTCACTTGCGTGACAGGCGATTGACTTGATGTGCTTAATTAACCTAAAGCCCTGGTTTTTAAGAACTTTCCGCCGACGCAATTGCGCCGACGGAACTGCGCTGACAGACTTCGCTGAAATTAAACCTGCATATTTGTTTGTTGCTAAGTTACACCAAACAAGAAACTGAAAAGTTTCTGCCGTTCAAACAGGGACAGACTTAAAATACAGCAAACGAAATTCCGTCCGCCAGCGCAATTGCGTCGGCGGAAAGTTCTTAAAAACCAGGGCTTAAGCGATAAAAATGGCTGCTTTAACTGTCAAATATTTCCAGTCATCAGAAAAGCAAAGTTCTCATATCGCACGCTGAGTCACACTGATTTTCCTGGCCGTTTGACACTTTAAATGGACTGTACACTTGCTCTATACAACTATTCGACCCTTAAGGGTGGGATACGCAACGACAGGATAGGAGATCGGTAGTACATGTTTAAGACAGAAATAGACATAGCTTTAACAACCGCTTGGTACAGTCAGTCCAGCAGAAAATTGAAATAACGAAATTAGGCAAATATAGTCTTAAAATAAAGCTAAAAGATCGGTGAGTATGCTCACATATTTTATTTGGCTGTTAACTAAAATCCGAATTCACAATTTGTGTGTGAATAATGCCAAGATTTCCGTTAAAATTTGCCAGTTTTCAACTTCGTTTATTTTAACAACAGTGTAAATATGGCAAATAAAATAGTTGTAAGCGTATTCTACCAACCCTCATATTTCTTTTAAACCATAATTCTTGTCTATAAGTAATACAGTTTTTGAGCTGGAATGTCTGTCTGTATTAACACCGTCTCAGAAGCGAGGAGAACGCTTCTCGGGTATTCGAATGTCCCAGCCTTAAACCTTAATAATAAGAGTACAATTAGACAGCCCACTGAATCCGTTCTCAAAATCTCGTTTTGTTCATTCAGCTTCTATTGTTCATTTCCGCATTTAACGTTTTAATTTATTGCAAATAATTGCCGTTCATAATAATTTATTACATTTTAATGAAGTAGTAGAATTTTCGTAAAATACAATGGAAATAGGTAGTTTAAATAATCAGTGTGTTTGTTTATCGGTTATTAAATTTCATTGTAAAGTACCTATGTATTATTATTTAAAACTGCTGAACGCTGGAAATAGGCAACCAACTTTGCGAAAACGTAAATATTGTAATGAAATACATTTAACAGTTTTACTATTTTAGTGGCTGTAACACGTTAGGTGAGAGTTTGTAGGCGTATCCTGAAATACTAAGTAAAATGCCTAGGTCCTTGAGAGAAACGGTATTATTTGATTTGTAACGAACGACTTTGCTCGCTGTTAACGATATTATGGAGTTTCTTGAAATTAACTGAAGTTTTCATAAATTTCTTGTGAAAATATTTCGGCTATACAGCTTGTCCCATTTCAGGATGGCAGACCAAAGTTATAGTTTTTTAAATAAAACACTAGATTTTATTTAATTTTTGAATTCTATATTCAATTGTAAATAGAAATTGTAAGGAAAGTCATTCTCTGAAATGTAGAAGTTTTTGAGTTAATGCAATTTTTTCAAATGTTTTAGCGTATGTAGAACTTTAGCTAGAATTCGACATAGCTAAAATATAAACTTTTATAGAATTTCCAATCTGGGGACCGCTAGATAACAGACGAATGAATCCAGTGCTTCTGTTAGAAAACTTATTTTACTTTACAGGGTGTTCAAAATAATGTACTTACTACTTTTATCTAAATTCAGTAACGAAAGAACTTTTTCGATCGTAACGAGAGGTTGCCTAGCAATTTTACGCGTGACATTGCGTAAAACTTACGAGATGTCAGTCTAGTAACTTTTCAAAATGTCATTGGGCACCTCGAGTCCACAATCGACGAATTTTGACGCATAAAATCTAAACTCGAATGATATGTGCCAAGACTATTTCACGAAAGAGACCACAAAACTCAAACATAAACTTATTAAGTGAGAAAAATGCATTTGATTTTATATTGACAATGTCAGATGTTGACTTCTATTATATATGAAGCTAAGTGGCAGCCTGGTAACCCAGGGAAGGAACTTAAAATATTTTTCTCTATAAAATCATGTATAGTTTGCTGAAACGTAACAGCTCATAGGCTCAGTGCCGCCGATAAAATTTTTAGTAGGTACTTTTTTCTCTGCAATACACCAATGCAATATATTTAGAAATGACGAGATTCGATTGGTTTAAAATTCGATGAGTGGAAAAGTTGAAAATAGTCATACGAATATAATATAAGAGCCTAGATTTTGCCTGCAACATTTTTGGATTGTGACGAGAGGTTCCCTAGCAATTTTACGAATGACATTGCATAAAATTACTTCAGTCACAAGCAACATTGGACACCTCGAGTCTGCAATCGACAAATTTTGCGAAATAAAATCTAAACACCAACGTGACGTCACGTATTTTGCATCCGACACTACTGTTCCCTGCTAGAAATCTCGAAATCAACCGCCACCGAAGCCCCCTCCCAGCTTATAAAATTGGATGCTCCAGAAGGCAGAAGGCAGTACTTGGTTGTCCGTCCATCAGCTGGGAGCTGGGACCAATACTCCCAGCTTCCGAGATGATGCTGGCCGCCGATATCCGAACTATTAGTACCTGATGGACCGTTCCGACTGATAGTAACCGTCCTGTAAATTTTGAGTAAGTGCCTGATGTTTAATTACTGTTATTGCTGAAATATCATCAATTAAACATTACCCAGACACAACCTAACTGGCATATCTTGTTCGTAACCAATAATTAGTAATGTGTTCAAATCCGGGAATCGGGAGCTACAGCTGGTGAGGGTTAGATCGATTTGGCGTTCCCGTGTGGCACTTGTGTCTGGAACGAGACGGCATACTCCGGATACTCCGCGAGGACCGGTTTTTATTTCTGTTTATTTGACTGTAAATATTTTGTAGATATATTCCGTTTTACCTTTTTAAATTTAATGTACATAGCTAAAGTAATAGAATCAATTTATATTTTGTTTATGCCTTATTATTTGATCATCGTTTAGCAATAGTAAGTGAACCCACTCTTCTGCGACTGAAAGCTTAATGGTTATCAACGAATAGATCTTCCACCGACCAGACCGTAAATACAACGCAGGACCCGTTCATAAGCGAACGTCCAGATCCTCATAAAAATACATCGTGTCCCAATAAGTGAATATGTAAATAATTGTAGTGTAGTTTGAATTAAAACTGATACCTTTTTAGTGATTAGACTTCAGACATCTTGATACATTAATCACGGGAAATTTGTCACTGTGGTTTATTATAATTTTATAGTAGAACCTTATAGGCGCAGCTTAGCGGTATCTGGCTTACGTCATATTTTTGCGCCAATAAACGATAACTCTGCGATTGGTGCAACCATTTCCAGTATAGTAACCATGTAATAAACCAATGGCGAACTTTGATTGGCTTAAAATTCGAAGAGTGGAACAGTAATTTTGAAATCCATCTCAACTAAATAAAATATGCTTATTTTTAGAAATGTGGATCAAAAAATTAACACAAATAGAACGAATTCAGTAGCTGTTGTGGTTGGTACTCAATACAATAGTTTATCATTTTATTAATAATACTCGTTTTTATCCTTAGCCGCATTGATAACACAATACGATTATAATAAATTAAGGTGCAGCCGATTTACGATCCGGTGCGATTATTCTTTATTGAATGAATAATTCGGTTACTATGACCGCGGACACTTTCCCGTGAGAATTTACTCGATACTATAAAGTTCAACCTGGCACGCTCGAAGATACAATAAACTAGCGTTATAGTGAATGCCTGCGATCAATAGAAGAGTCTTACAGACATCGACTGTTTGTACTTACCGTCCCAATAAACTTGACACGAATCGAAAGGGAACCTTCGGATTGCAGACACTTCGGAAACGTGCGAGAAAGTTTCACTGTATTGAAGACAGTTGGTAATCTTTAACAGATAAACTGCGGGTAAGTCAGAATTGATTGCCGTTTAAGAGATAGGGATAGAACGTCTCTTTTTCGGAAAGTAACTTAATTTTAACGGATTTGTTCACCACAGCGCTTTGAAGAACATAGTCTGCTAGAAAATCGTTACCTCCCTTTATTATTTACAATATGGTAATAGTTCATTACTTAAGGAGTGAGTTCTGATGGCTATTATTAACCTGGATGAATTAAAACAGTCGCCGACGGCTCGTGTTCCAACCTCTTTATAACCGTACCTCGAGAGTTGAATACTAGACTTTATCTGCAAGAACTCATAGGAAATTGCACTTTTGAGGTTAGGTTAAACCTATCAGGTGGGTGTGCAAAACAAGTAGGTAACCCTTGAACGAACGTGTAATATACAGTGTGTCTTCGGATGGGGTTACAAAAAGGAAAAAAATATTCTTCATAAAAACCGTCGCATCTACTATTTTTTGTCTAATTGTTCTAGGAAATATTTTATGCGTTCTCGACTTACAACATTTTCATTAATTTTGACAGTAGAAATGTATTTCATTCAGTACTATATGGTACTAACTGGTGAGAAACACTATCATCCAGGAATTACAAAATTTTCAGAAAAAAAACATTAAGAGAAAAGGTTTTCATGTCGGTACGGAAATTAATTAAAAATTTTGTTGGAAATTTGTTTTGTTAAAATTTAAAAAAGGAGGCGTAACGAAGGTGATACTGTTTCTGTTTGATGTAAATGGCGCACTTTTTGAATACTTAAACATTCAGGAAAATGCGTTTTTGAGTTTAACAATATTTTGATAAAAGTTTTCTAAATCCAAAAAGTTAATCACAAATAGTATATGCGCTATAGGGTTTTGGAAAAAGCAGTTTTATAAAAAAAATTTTTTTGAGAAATTAAAAATAATTCTTTTTTGTCCTCTTTATAACCCAATCCGGGGACTGCACACAGGATTTCTTTGACAAAGTAAATTTGACTTTTTCGCGTCAATAGGAATGGGATTGGCCACAACCCATTGAATAATAGCTTTATTATTCAACGGCCATTGAGTAATGAACTTCACTATACATGCAACGAACGTACAATTTTTCAAAAGCAGATAAGTAGATTTCATTATTTTTAGAACTACATAAAAATGACAATATGCTATGTCAACTTTACGAGCTTATTTCATTTCATTTCACAAGAAATTTTCTCCGTGACGGTATTCTGATAACCGCCGGTCGCCCCGTAGTATGATTTAAACTGTGTACTCGGTGTCTGGATTTACGTCGCCGCGCCGCACGGATGTGCAATCCAGACTGATTGTAGATCAGGAATGTACGTTACAACCACTCATGGCGATCCCTTAATAGGATGGCCGTTAATTACTACGTACGCAGTTGTATAATCACTCTGAAACTCAACCGGACGGGATGTTCAATCGCTCACTGCATTGGTTGAACGGAGATGTGCTATTTGCACCACACAAAGTTCATTCAACTTGTGTGAGTTCTTGATTTGAACCTCCAAGGCCTCCATAGAATTTCACAACAAGCCTTAATCAGCCTATTATACCTCTACAACGGATCAATTAACGTATATTTAATTATTGATAGCCTCATAGCAACAATAATTAAATACCCACACTTACTTAGTGTACAACAGTAAATCACATCACGAAACTTAACTTAACTTAACGTATATGTATAAACGGCTGCAGATTTTTATATGACCTCCCTATTTCCCATCGAAACACAAATTGGAAGAGAGTAAGGGATAATTAAAAAGGACCATGTTTTGCTTTTGATGGAACCCTATTTTGTTGCAGGTCGTTGTTGCACGACCGTGTTCGAAGCGGTATTGTTACGCGATGACGTTCGCGACGGACTGATTTTACAAGTATCTACGTAGTTTTATACAAAAAAATTAAAGTGTCATTGTGATGACTTGAAAAAATGTAGAAAGCGAAAGAAAGTATACGGAGCGTCGTAGATGGTAAATAAATATGCGTATTTGATTCCCCAGCCTCAGTAAAATGATTTCGACGCATGGGAGACACCTAACAACTTTTCGGGTGGTCGAGCAATGCACCGACTGGTCCAAATCTCTAGCTGCTCTTCTGGACCTCGAAGTGTCGTCTAGTCAAATCTCTGAAACAGAAGCAAACGATACAAATTTATAAAATCCTTAAATATTGTAGGAAAGGTTGCATAAAAGTAGAATTTCCAAGTCGCGGGACCAAAAATATTTGCGGGACTTCCTGCAGTCCCTCCATTTAAGATTTCCAAGTTCCACAACCAAAATATTTTCGGGCCGAATTTCAAGTTTCGGCGTTGGTCGCGTAATCTCAAAACTGGGAACTCTCCATAAACGAATACCTAAATTACCTACTCGCGATCACTTTTATTCGAGGGCTAACAGCTGAAATATGGTGTACAAGTGGCCTGAAGTACCTATGAAATACCTTGAAATACTTGAAGTACTTTTGAAATACCTGAAATACTTTGGAAATACCTGAAATACTTGAGAAATACCTGACGTACTCGTGAAATACCTAAAGTACTCGTGAAATACTTGAAATCTTTTTATATAATACTTGAAATAACGGTGAAATATGATGAAGTACTCAACAATTATGTACTCGAAATACTAACTAATGAGTGTTTTCCTCGGTGTTTTCATAGGTATTTGAAAGCATTGTTATTATGGGTGTTCTGTAAAGAATGATTTCAGCCTACATGAAATACTTTTGAAATACCTGAAATACTTTGGAAATACCTGAAATACTTGTGAAATACCTGAAGTACTCGTGAAATACCTTAAGTACTCGTGAAATACTTGAAATCTTTATATAATACTTGAAATAACGGTGAAATATGATGAAGTACTTAACAATTATGTACTCGAAATACTAACTAATGAGTGTTTTCCTCGGTGTTTTCATAGGTATTTGAAAGCATTGTATCTCAAAACTGGGAACTCTCCATAAACGAATGCCTAAATTACCTACTCGCGATCACTTTTATTCGAGGGCTAACCGCTGTGAAATATGGTGTACAAGTGGCCTGAAGTACCTATGAAATACCTTGAAATACTTGAAGTACTTTTGAAATACCTGAAATACTTTGGAAATACCTGAAATACTTGTGAAATACCTAAAGTACTCGTGAAATACCTGAAGTACTCGTGAAATACTTGAAATCTTTATATAATACTTGAAATAACAGTGAAATATGATGAAGTACTTAACAATTATGTACTCGAAATACTAACTAATGAGTGTTTTCCTCGGTGTTTTCATAGGTATTTGAAAGCATTGTTATTATGGGTGTGCTGTAAATAATGATTTCAGCCTACATAATTTTCGTTAACTAATATAATATAGGTAATCTTTCTTTATTGAGCATACATTCAGACTAACATAGTAGGAATGGAATTACAAGAAAATAAATATTGCATGCCAAAAGGCGAAGTTCAGCTTAACCTAAAGAAAACCTAATCAGCATGTAAAAACAAAACTGCAAAGCCAGTGCCAACAGCGAGGAATAAAATTTGATCAAAAATGAAAGCGTAAAGAGAAAAACAACAAAGGGTAAAGAAATGGGGGCAGAAAGAAGTAAGATAGGAAAGGGAAGGATAGTCGGAGAAATATGGCCAGACTTTTTGTCCCTACTGACCAGATAATAGTAACTGTGCAAGTTTTTTTCGAAATGTCGACAAATTACAGCGTTTCAGTTAACGAGGTAAATTATTGTAAATTTTACTAGCGTTAAAAGTGAAAGATTTCTCGAAGAACGACGTAGCATGTATTGGAGGAGTAATGAGTGATTTTCTACGAATATTTGAGTTATGCACGGCTGTTCTAAAACGAATTTTGAAATATAAATAAGGTGGACTACAAACTAAAATTGTTTTATGGAAGAAAAGACAAAAGTACAGGTATCTTCTATTCTTCATATTTAACCAACTCAATTGTTTGACGAGTTGCGAAATATGTTCTGTTCTTCGAATTCCACATATTAGTCTTGTACACGAGTTTTGTACCACCTGTATCCGAGCCTGTATCCTACGCGCAGTATGTGCGTCTATGCAGAGTTCATAGATGACATCTCCATAGGTAAAGTGGGATAATACCAAAAGATCACACAACAATCGAACTGGTTTTTTTATTTAGTATCTCTTTATTAGAGTAAATCAATTTTAAGTTGCAAAAAGCTCTTCTAACACAGTTATTAACGTGAGTCTTAAATCTCAAATTCTCATCAACAACTACTCCAAGGTTCCTGGCCTCCCCCACACAACTCAGTTTAACTTTATTTACTACTATATTCAATCTATTTGAAATGTCGTCCCTAAGTGCATTTTTCCCAAACAACATCAAAACAGACTTATCGGGATTAATGACCAAATTATGATCTAAAGATGTCCTAACAAGGTTTAACAAATCTGAGTTGATGTGAGCATTTGCTTGTTCTGCATCATTAGGGTTGGAGGAAAAGTACATCTGGGTGTCATCCGCATAACAATGAACTTTGGAATAATTTATACAAGAATATAAATTAGACGTATAAATAGAGAACAGGAGCGGGCCAAGGATGGAGCCCTGAGGTACACCACAGGCCAAGATGCCCTCCATGGAGCATATACCATTCAGTTTGACCACTTGTTTCCGTTGCGATAAATATCCGAAATATGAGAGCATATTATAACATCCAAAAGAGAAAACTTATTCATTGAATAACGAGTAGGCTCACCAATTAATTGGGACAAGCCAAAAGCATTCAACACCGAAATTAATTAATTTATATTTGGTGTGTGTATATCTAACATATCGATGTTCAAGTCACCCACACAGACCATCCGATCACAGGTAAGAAGCAAATGGGAAAACGTGTCCTCGAGGTTTTCAATCAGAGCATTATCGTCTGTATTTGGTGGATGATATATCACTCCGATCGCATACCTCAATTTACCAATTGTAAGCTGAATCCAAAGTTGTTCCAGCGAATGACTTTTCACAATTCCAATTCGGTTATAAGATGGTGACACAGCATAATACAGCAGAACAGCTCTCCCTAAATTTTCTAGCTCGCGTAGCGTAGCCCGCGCAACTTCTCAGGCTACGCACGTGTTCTTTTTCGTCTGTCGGCGAGTTAATACCAGTGTCAAACCGATTGATAAAACGCCGCAGTAGTAAATCACTTACAATTCGAGGTCACCAAATGCAGCTAAAATAGTTCAAAGACACCGCCAAGAACTTTAACTGCTTGTCGTTTAGTTCTTCAACATTCTTAGAATATATGGTAGTTTTGCCGTTCACCACATTTACCCAACAAATTCTGCCATCGCAGGTCCAGACGTTTTTTGAGTCAAATAATTTCGATGCCCTCTGGAGCAGATTCAGTCTAAACTTTGTTAGATCTTCACGCAGGATAATATTGGAACGTTTTAATAATTTTTTTCTCTCAAACACTTGGGACCGCATTCTGTACACTGTACGACATAAATTGACCAACACGATGACAACGATCGATATCAAGTGCACCTACATTTAGTTTAAGTGTTTCATTGATAATGGAAATGTTATTTCTTGTACCATACCTAATAGTTATTCAAATCAAATATTGTGCAATAAAAAATTATTAATTTGTATCAGTTGATCAATCAAGTACTCTTACAATCTGTTACGTTTTAATTTGGCATTAAAACAACAATTGTATTTTTCAACATTTTATCATAGACTAGTACTTACATCGTGCTCTGATTACCGTCCTTGTATTCCTATTTTAGGTCTCTCACTTATATTTAGTCTATTATTGCTTTGATTGCCCCTGTTCTCGGTTCTTGCATCTGTTCTCCGATCATGCCTCCGTTCATTGTCTTGATGAGTTTCTATCGATTTGTTTGAGGGTAGAACTGTCTTAAAATTATTATTTCTTGTTAGGTTCGCTAGTCTTATGGATTTTGTCTCACTTACCTGCTATTTTTGGGTCCCCTTGTTGCCTCTGTACTTTGTAGCTTTCTGTTCATGTTTCTGTTTATGTTTCGGTTCTTTTCAGCCTTGGAATTGTTCGTCTTTCGTATTTATAATTTGCTGAGCCTACCTTGGGGAGGAATGTTGTTCACTGTTCACGATTTGGTCGTATAGTTATTCATTTAATAGCCTCCAATTTGTTGTTAGTCTGTTGTCAGATTTTTGAGGTTAATTTAGTTACTTTCGGTTCTGCCAACTTGTGTAGGACATTTTCCCATTTAGATGCTCAGTGGCGCGCCCTCTCATTTTCATTTTCCCTGTCTCATCTTTCGGTTCTTTATGCATTGTCTTATCTATTCTTCTGTTTCTTGAGACCTATTTATGACTTTTCTTATTGCTATCTTCTTTTCCTTTGGGTTTGCAAGTCATTTTAAGCTTTCTTTCCTTTAGTTACCTATTCCATTACCGGTGACGCCTCTGGAAGATTTGGAAATCTAGGGTACTTCTGGGTACATTTGTAGTTTCGGATGGGGCCACCTTGTATTATAGTCGGCGGTTCTTTTTGGAAATTCCGATTTGCTTTCTGAAACGGCACTTCCGGCTGTATTCTTCTTGTGAGTGGTTGGTGACGCCAAGTTTTGGGAAATAGATTTTCTTGCCAGTTTCTGGGATTTTCTTGGGTCCCGACCGTTTGAAGACGTCGATTTGGTTGCATTGTGCAAGTTTAGAGATCGTCGTCTAAGCCTTTTGGGATTTTAACTCGCATTTGGAGTCCAGTCGGTTTTGTTGGAGAAAAAACCCCTCGTGGTGAGTGTCTTATTTTTCATCTTTTATTTCAATCTTCAGTCATCGGTGTTGTTTCCTTTTCTTTTTCTTATTTTCTATTCTAATTTGTCTTTTCGGCATTTTAGGGTTTTTTTCCTGGGAGCAATTTTTTCCTTGGGTGCAAAATTTCGATTTTTGTTGCACGTTTCTCCACGTTAAGAGAAGCGCCGATCACCTGGTGCTGAGCTACAAGAAAGTGATTTGCTGTAGCAGCTGACCTGCATTTTATCTTCTGGAAGGTCAGATATCAATTTTAATTATTTCGTCGCCTGTCCGTCTGGAACATCGCGTCCAACGGCTGGTTTTTGTGTAGCGCCCGTCACAGCTTTTTGTGACAACTTTGTATTTGTACTTTTCGTGTTTGCGCGCCGCTATAGTCCTTTCAGGAATCGTCCCGTTCGGCTAGTTTTAATGTAGATGCCTGGCCACGGCTTGTTGTGGTCATCTGTTTGTTTTTTGACATAATTTTGTCACGTTATTTTGTTAAATTTAATTTGTCATTTTGGTATAAATAATTCCGGTAGTTTTTCTTTCATACATAGTTTAATCATTTTGCCAGTGTTAAGTTAGATAAGAGTTGTTTGCTTTGATAAATTTTGATTAGTTTTTTTTGCCGTTTATTCAATTTTCAATTCAATTTTATACTTAGATATATTTTTTTTGTAACGGGATTTAGAAACGGTCGATACTGCCGTTTGCGTCTATTTGCGTTTAGGTAGAGTGCGTGCGATTGACCCGTCGGTGCGCTGCGCGTGCGGAGCTCCAACCGTGTAGGGTATTTACCGTGTCATCGGCGCCTATTTTGGTTTTTCTTTTTTTGGCGCAACGTGAGTACCGGGCGTCTAAATTTCCCGCAGTTTTGTTGTACTATTTTTTTTTTCATATTAACAGCTATTTTGATTTACCACTATTTTTTTATATTGTATGTTCATTCTGGGCTATATTTATTTTTCCATTATTATATGCTGGCTTTATTATTGGACTATATTGTTTTATTATTTTTTTTCATTAATTTGCCCTATTGTGTACCAGCGGTTTTTAGGAGCTGTGACCGCTGTGTTTGCGTGTTCATTGGAGGATCAGCCAACAACTCCTTGGCGCCCTTTTTCAGTTTTTGCCCACCCCCATCTTCGGCTTCGAGCTTAGCTGCGGCGGAATCCTCTTTTGTGGCGTTCGCCATTTGGGTGACGTCACAAATCCACATTTTTTTCGTTGAAATACTCGTGAAATACCTGAAATTTTGATGGAATACCTGAAATACTATGAAATACCTAAAGTATTCGTGAAGTACTTGAAATATTGGTGAAATACCTGAAATACTTTGGAAATACTTGAAATACTCACGAAATATTTGAAATACCCGTGAAATAATTGAAATATGAAATGGGGTGTACACGATTTCTCCCAGCGATCAACCCCTCCCCCCGCTTTTATTGTATTTGGACGAGGGTAAAAGAGAAAACCGGATACGTGCCTGCTATTAAATAGCCTAATAAATCTCATGTAGGTATATACGGAATCTGTTGGAATCTATTGAAATCAAAGTCTGACCCCAGAGCAGATTCGTCCCGTGCCAAATATCCAAATCTCGAATGCACGGATTGTTCAAATAACTAAAGTAATTTGGCACTATACCAACTAAAACAAGATCACAAAAAACAAATAGATGATCAGCAAAAATAAATAAAAGTAAGTAAACTAAATTAAATCTGACGATTGTTGACTACAACACGAAGAATATAAAGATAAATGGGAGTCGTAGAATGTGTCCGCTCGCTACCAGCAACTACAACTTCAAATACGAAAATGAAGCCACTAACACAAGAATGAAAAACTGAATATGATAGAGAATCCATGTTCTCCCTATTCTGTTTTTTAGGCTACCGTCTCTACAATATTGTTAAGGTGGTCTTCCTGGCTTATTGCAATGGCGACGCACAATCAGATATGTTGCTTTTTAGCGTGGTCTTTTCTGACAAGTATCTGGATTTCGCACACCAAGTTATAATCACTGACTAGTAGGCAATTAATTATAAGTTTAAATGTTCATGTTTAAGCTGTTTCTCTTTCCATTTTGACTAACTATGCATAGGAATCATGGAGATTGTGGGGAGGAGCTTACAACTAATACAGAGCTTAACCCATCATTACAAAGTCTGATACACGTCCGATATTCTCGAGCAATTTTGTTACCTACTGTATTTTAATAGAATGGAAAACTGTGTTGACGGGCAGACGCTTCGAGGATAATCTATGTGCCGTATATAATCCATTATAATTTAAAAGAAATTTTATTATCAACGCTAATAAATTCACCCCGAAGTTGAAGTAAGAGACCAATTTACCATTATTATAAAACTGCCAGGAATTGGCAGTTTCTGCCAGAGTATCTCTCTAGCGCCGACTACGAAAACTAATCAAACGAGTAATCTTATGGCTCATGTCAGCTGATTTTCGACCAAACAACGTGTTTCTGGCGTAAAGGTAGTCCTGGGATGCGCTGTATACTTACTATTACGTCAGATGATTTCAGTGGTACGTCGTCAATTTCAGATTGCTTCTGTTCCAATTATCGTTTACTTAAAGCTCTGCTCTGTTGTTGCGTACAAAAACGCGTAACGCTTTAACAACTGTTACAAATTATAGAAGTAATATTGGTATTTCCAGCAATTGTTTTGTAGTTCACAAAAACACGCGCGGCTTGACTCTACAGTCGTTGAAAATTCGCGCCGTCAATGGATAATTTTATTCAATTACTTTCGTAATTAATTATCGTCTTGCTGTTAGTTTTTTTCTCCTTTTTCAATTTATGAGATTTATTTTCTATTTCACATAAATGAGAAATAATTTGTATCTATCTACAATGCCCTCACCTCTTGTTGGTGTACCAAATTTTGTAGTCTAAGTATATTGTTATAGTGAAAATTTCCACATTCTATAAGCAGTTAAGAAAATTAATTTTAATTTGTACCATCGAAAGTACTTAACTATACAGATTCAGCGTTTGGTACTTAGAAGAAAACGTCTTCAGGCCTTCTCTTTTAGAAAGCTATTGCTCCCTTGGGAAGCATATTTCGGTATACGTTTATAGGAATCTCTTGCCTTAATTTTGACCACAGAACACGCTGGTAAAATATTGCACCCTTTATAGAAAGAAGGTGCATCACAAGCCCTTTTAGCAAGCGGATGCGACTCATGGTATATCACATTACATACTGTGATCGATCGTGTCGTTAATTTGCAAAGGAATTTAAAGGTCATGTCCTTTATACGCTTTTAACTTTGGATTAGGTGAAACTATGAGGCTTTTTTTTGAACGAAAAACCTAAATTGCTTTTTTGCACTCCCGGGAGCAAAGGTACTACTTTAGGCACTGTTTTCGTGGACTATAGTGCCACTTTTAATCTCGAGGGATTAAACGTTCCGTTTTAGTCCCTAGGAACGCCTTTTAGTCCCTCGATAATATAGTAATTTATCACTCGGTTTGATGTTTGGCCTCAAACATTATTGAACCTAGAACGAAGAATACTCTAAACGGTAAGGATAGTAGGAATAGTAAGAAGTGACAACTTTGTAATGGCAGTCAGTGATGCCAGATGAGTGAAACGTCAATCCCCAGATTGTAACACAAAATTTCCTTAGATTTCCCTAGAATTTCCTAAATTCGAAAATTTTTGTAGAATACCCAAAACAAAAAACAGAAATCATTGAAACCGCTGTATTAAAAAAAGCATATAATATAAAATAAAAAAATACATAATATCATAGTACATACTACAAAAATAAGTTTTACTTGTATAAATTGCTTGATTAATTTGATGTGTTCGTCACATACATTCAAAGAATGCAGCATTACTGGAGAAACGAATTTGATAAACGGCGTTTAGAGCCTCGCTGCTTTATTGATTGCGTTTTTTTGCTTTTTTGTTTTAAAATCTCTGGAGTTCCTTAATAGCAGTCTAGTGACTGTTATAAGTAGCCAAGTAATAGTTTTGTGGCCCAGAACGCAAACTGCGACACCGAGGCGTCAAGAATCCTATCTAATAAAAGTGATGTTAGTCGTGGAGAATGCGCATTAGACACGTACCGTTTCGATCTAGCGAGGTCAGATTTTTCGTTTCCGTCTCTTTTTAATACGTACGGGAGCCGATCGCCAAAAGTGCGTGCGTCTGAACTATCACAGGTAGGTATCATGTGTGTTGTCGTTGTAAAAGTATACGCCGTCAGAAACAATTCAAAGTTATTGGACGCATGTATTCCGTAAGCCCCAGCCAAATTGAACTATTTCATTTTCGATTATTATTACTTCATATTAAAGGAGCAAACAGATTTGAAGATCTGAAAACAGTAGACGGAGAAATAAAGGAATCTTATGTAGCAGCGTGTTTAAAATTCACGAGTGGAAAAGAGCCATGAATGAAGCTGAAATTTGGGTGGTGCCCAGACAGTTGAGATATTTATTCATTCGAATTTTAATGCATTGCCCATCAATTTATCCGGAAGAATTGTGGGAAGAATTTAAAGATGCAATGTCACAAGATTATGAAATACGTTACAGCAATACTGAAGGACAAAAAAGCCTATATTCAAATTAGTTCCATGCTTTCTGCGGAAGGTTACAATCTTTCAATGTTTCCTACCATGCCACGACATTGAATATGGAAATGACGAACAAGCAATAGAAATAGGATCACGACAATATAAACACCTAAATGAAAAGCAGAAAGAAATTGTAGATATTATTTTGGGTAAATGTGATGCTAACATAAATGAATCAATTTCTGAATCTTCATGTTTTTATATAGACGGTCCAGGAGGCTCCTGTAAGACTTATGTTTATACAACCCTTTACAGCTTACTGAAGAGTAAGAATAAAATTGTTTGTACCATGGCCTTCACGGGCATAGCAGCAACACTACTTCCTCATGGCAGAACAGTTCATAAAACGTTTGGGTTACATGTTCCTCTGTTTTTAGATTCATCTTCCAACTTTAAGAAAAATGCAAAAGAAGCAGATTATTTAAGGAGTGTAGATGTTTTTATTTGGGATGAAGCTCCTGTGGCGCCAAGGTATACTTTAGACATTATAGACAGAACCTTACGAGACTTTATGAATTGTGATGTTCCGTTTGGTGGAAAAATTATGGTGTTGC
The DNA here is from genome assembly GCA_963966045.1 of Xestobium rufovillosum. Classification (NCBI taxonomy): domain Eukaryota; kingdom Metazoa; phylum Arthropoda; class Insecta; order Coleoptera; family Ptinidae; genus Xestobium; species Xestobium rufovillosum. The sequence continues at coordinate 14,188,796 of OZ014500.1, forward strand.
GAGGAGATTTTTGACAATTGTTACCAGTTAAAATAAATGCTAGCCGCTGTGAAACAGTGAATTTATGTATCAAATTTAGTTCTCTTTGAAGTTAATTCCGTAAATTTTCTTAAACACAAAATATGCAGGCTCTACCACAGGAACAAGAATTGACCAAGTTTTTATTGGATGTTGGAGATGGAGTTTTGAACGATATGAATAGCAATTTAGAATTGCCACAGAGATGTATTTATAATTCGGATATCGTTGAACGTATATATTGAGGAATCAATTAGAGAAAAGCGATTCATAGATATGACCTAATCAGCTATTCTGATGTTGATGGCATTAACAAAAAAGTGGTAGAACTGTTAGATATAAAAACAGAAAAAATATATACAAACTTGGATAGTGTTGAAAATTGTGATAATGGAGATTTAAACGATGCTATTCTTCCTGAATATTTAAATACTTTAAACCCGCCAAATTTTCCTCCGCATGAATTGAAGTTGAGAGTATATTGTATTGTGATGTTGGTTAGAAATCTCAGCATTAATGAAGGCTTATGTAATGGTACGAGATCGTTAATTTTACAATTGGGAGACAATATCCTACAGTGCAAAATTTTAACAGGTGATAAACATGAAGATATAGTTTTCGTTGACCGTATAGCGTTGTACTGTGAAAATGTTTATCCTTTTACTTTTAAAAGACGACAATAATGTCCCATTAAACTAGCGTTTGCAATGACTGTTAACAAATCACAAGGCCAAACATTTGATCAAATAGGAATTGATCTCCGAAAAGAAATATTTACGCACGGACAATTATGCGTGGCTTTTTCAAGAGTTCGTTCTTGGGAAGGTTTGATAATTTATTTAGGAAATCAAAGAAATAGCCGTATAGTTCAAAACTACGTTTTCAGGGAATTATATCAGATGTAATTTATTTCTTTGAAGTCATGATTCGACTAGGGCAGTGACCTAGTACCATAAACAGTGGTGGATTAATATGATTGAAAGCAGAATAGAACTGGTAATGCAAATGTTTCTATAGAATTAAAAAGTTTCGTTTAACCGCTTTTTAAGAAAACGTGTTCCAAATTATTTTCGCGGTTTTATTTAGTAGGTATGTATTACATTTGGCAACTCTGCAAACTTGAAATTTTTGCTCCATCTGTTGAAAATATAGTCGAGATGCCTCTGATGCACATCGATTTTGAGAGAGAGCCGTTATTTACCAAGGTTCAATATACAACAAAAGTTTTCATAACGAGTACGTTCGAACGCTCTGGTACGGCTCTACGGGTTGATATAAAGAAGAATTATGTAGGCTTTAACGGAAGATCCTAGGTGGAGCTCCACATTCAAACTTTATGTGTTGGAAAACTTTGTGTAAGGTGGAAAAGCATTTAATCCGAATTATGTTTACGTATTTCCAGCTTCCGCCTGTACGTTTCACGTGTTTATATACGTTTTCGACGAATTTATGTGAGTTGATTATAAAGTTGTCTTTGCACTGTAATGGATTATACCCACGGTGAATAGATAGACCTTGAGGTGTCTTATCCTTTAATAAAGTTCTCTCCAGTGCTGTCAAAATGCAGTGACAAAATCCCCAGACAATACCGGATTAGTATCAAACTCTGTAATGACGCGGTAAGTTTAGAATTAGTTGCAAGCTGTCGGCACAGTGTATCTTCGTAATCCCTTTGGTTAGGCAATATTATACGTAATTCATTTAAGGGAACGTTCTCGCCAATAATTTCTATTTAGAGCGAAGACATAGCTAGGGGTCTCGGCTTTAAGAATTATTTTTTGGCGCCGTTGAAGGCAAATGAGGATTTACGCAATACATTTTTAAATTTGAACTAGAATAAGGCACACGCCGAATTCGTTCTTAAAAACAATAGAATATCCTATACCTATTGGGATTTACGATGTGTTTACGTCACAAATTGAAATAAATTGGGACTTGTTTTTTTACGCGTTCTCGTAATTTTGCAGGTTTTCATCATCTACACTGGGAGTAAAATGGCTAGGGATCACGGACTCGTTTGGATATCATTCGGACCATGCGTTCGACCTCGTCTTGCCCCGTTCGCTTTCATTGCCTCAGACGTGTTCCTAGCTTATTATTTCAAATCAAAAGAATTAAACGACCAAAAAAGAAGAAAGAAGACAAACTCATTCAATTATTATGTGATAGATTAAAAAAATCGGCTACTTAACAAATGAAGAGTCAAAGGAATTAATCGAGGATTGACCACTCCGTAATTTTGGTGTACAAGATGATGCAAATGTCTGCAATTGTCTTGTAATTGTTTGAAATTTTTGCAAATGTCTGCAATTTTTGCAATTGTTTGTAATTTTTGTAATTGTCTAGAATTTTTGCAAATGTCTGCAAGTTTTGCAATTGTCTGCAATTTTTGCAATATTGTCTGTAATTTTTGCGCTTCAAATTTACAAGGTGTTTGCTGTTTTAGATTAGCCTGGGTTATGAAAATTAATTAATTTTCGTAATGTGACTTAACGGTTGTTATTTTTGTCAAAAATAAATTAATTTGTTCTCATAGCCTTGGCTATTCTCGGGGCTATTCTGAAACAGCAAACGCCTTGTAAATTTGAAGCGTTATATCTCGAATACCTACTATTTAAGATATCATCAAAAATTAAACTATCCCAAAATTGTATTGAAAAGTCCTATCCGATGAAGTGTCACTCATCATAGGGTGCTATTTGAAAAAAAAATTAGTGACGTTATAACTCGAGGTCATATGACCGTATGGCGATAAAACTGACACCAGAGTGTGGGCAAACGACGTATCCGAGCGTGTTCTAGAAAAGTAAAAATGAGGCTGTAAACGAATTTATGCGTTACTTCTTTGACACACTGTATAATTAGGGTGGTTGCTAGGTCTTTACCACACGCAAGTGAAATTTGCAAAATTAGCCGTTGTAGGTGAGGTTTGAAATCACCCAGGGATGGTAAAGACGTTATACCACCTGTATTAGGTATATACTTTTTATTTATAACCGAGAATAATTTAAAAGCTAGACTTATCGTAGAAATGATACACATCCAAAAAGACAAAAATTATTTAAATGGCAGACCTGACATTCAAAATTTAAGTGACAAATTATTACATAAATCTGCTCTCTACCACTTGATTCTAATTTAACACATGTACCTACATTTATTTCCTTTTTCATAGTTATCAAAATCAAGTGTGCTAAATATCATTTCTATTTTTAATTTTAGATTCATATATTTACTGTTATTTACAAATTTTATTAAGAAGAAAAAAAAAATGTCGCATATTTTTTATAAGTACTTTGTACATTTTTAAATAAAATCTTGATAAAGCCCCCGAACGGGGGCGAAACTTGGATTTTTACAAAAAGTATTTCAATTTCTGCCAATAAATTCACGAAATTTATAAATATAACCGTGAAATAACCTCGGAAATAACTCATAAAAACACATTTTTTTTTAAATAAATATATAAATATGTACATCACTTCACTAAATGACAATCAGTGTCATGCTCGGTGTCATGGCAAATGTCATAACAATCATTCATGTATTTGTTACTACAGAATCCAACCAGTGCAATAAAATCACATTGCACTCAAAATAGTGAGGTAAACTCCTCGGTAAACTCCATATTACTGCACGATTGTAGATAAAATTTCATTATTCAACGTGTTGAGTAACGATTCATGGTAACGATTCAATGGTTTATGGGCAATAAAAAATTTCTGAATTTATTATTCACAGGTCCGGCCAATCAAATTTCAGTTGTAGCATATCAAGGATGCTGTAACGCAAATGCCATCGTTTTCTAAATATCAAAAAAGCTAGCCCTGAAACCCTAAAAGTGCAACTTTGAGTTTCGTAGAAAAAATATAATGTTCTACTCTCAGTTCTACTCGAGCATTGAATATTATTAATTCAATACAGTGGTACCGTTGCATTCAGAGTTTTTCGTCGTAGCTCGTGCTCTCGCCTGTCTTTCGACTACTGATCAAAGTCGCTCAGCTGTCAATCGATACCGAGATCGATACCGAAATAAGGAGTGCACGCAACAAATTCATTCTCAGTATTAGTTTGGCCGACTAGTTCCCTGCTTTTCCAGATAATTTTTGTCCAGCGATAACTAATGGGAGCTATTGCACTGCAAAACATAAATCGTCAAATAGGTGCAAAATGGCAAAACGAGTGAGATTTTCTAAAAGAAGGTTCATTCAGGAAGTGTTAGCCCATAGTTATTCGCAAGAATTTTACAGAAGTGTGTGGCAAATCACTTTGGCGTTTTCTGCATCCTCACTATATCTGAATGCGATATACGGTCATGTGACTTTAGCGTTTACAGTATTTCTAAATAATGCGATAACTCCCTAATAACGTTCCGAAATAACGTTACGTAAATAACTACCCTAGAGACCTGGACGGGTCGGGTTCGAAAAATTAGGCCCGTGCAGGTCTCTAAACTACCCATCTCTAATATAAATGGCATAGATTAATTGATTTATTTTATTCTATGATAAATGGTCTCAGTCCGGTCCAGTTTTTTAGAACTTCTTCATATTACAAAATGTAAAAACTGAAAGGGAAATGGAAATAGGATCAATCAAATTCATTCTTAACATTGCATTGCCCTATCATAATGGATGGCTTAAGCGAACCCCACCCCATCGGGTCTCAGAAAATTTACAAATAATTTTAAACTTTGCTCCCATTCCCTGGGCGTATTTTTCAATATTTGAAAGTAATTTAAAATTCAAAGTTTCATAGAAAAAACATAAGCATAATATAGATAGAATAACAAAATAATGCATGGTAATAACAAAAAATAATTTTCTAATCTCATGAAATTTTTCCAAATGTGTGTAAATGCCTGCAATTGTTTGTAAATGTTTACAATTGTTGGGAAATGTCTGCAATTGTTTGCAAATGTCTGCAAATGTTTGCAATTTTGCAATTGTGTGCAATTTTGCAAATGTTTGCAATTTTTTGCAATTGTAATTTTGGTGTACACATTTTTATTCAGTGGTCAACCCCCCGGAATTAATTGAAAACGTCAGCACATATGTTCGAATTCGAATATTGGAACAAACAAATTACGCCTCTTCCTGATATCCCGAACTGCATTTTAAATATGAACATTAAAAACGGATTTAATACTTTGTTTAAAATTTCATCGATTATTTTTTTCATCGTCAAATTGGCCAATTGAAACATTTCATTTGGGTCCCATGACTTGTAGGTATTATTTCGGTTATTTTTTGCCGTTTCTATTTTCCAATAAATGAACAGTATTTTTGATCACGCGTTTAATTCTGACCAATTAAATCATTATTATAGTGAGAATTTTTTACCTAACTTATCCCAGCGGGAATTTTTTTTAGTATTTTGTTTTTGTTGATAAAACGACTTGTTTTCTGGTTTTGACATATTGTCTTATATGTTTTAATCGCAAATTGTGACATTGAAAGAATAATATTGACAGTTGTTTCATATTTGAACGTCAAAAAATAACCTTTCGAATACCACACGACAGTAAGAATAACTTGGAAAATAATTCTCCACATTTTACTCAAACTTGTCGCCATTCGGCAATAGCCACTCGAGCCCTACGGGCTCTCGTGTCTATTGCCTGGCGACAAGTTTTCGAAAATCTGTCGAATTATTTTCAAGTAATTCTCACTCTCTTGTGATATTACATACGGTAATTTATTCGATAATTTTCCTTGTTGATAAGTTGTCATCGTTGCGAATTTGAAGGTGCATTTATAATTTAAATTCTAGTTACTTTAGTACCTGCCAAACGTCAAATATTCCCAACACCTTTCTTTGTATATGAATTAATTGAAATAAAATTCGTTTTGAACTACGTTGCTTCGATTCAAAAAATTATCTTGTTAAATACAATTCGTGATCTGGAATTTTTAGGTAATTTTGCTCAAGCTGTTGCTTTTACTAACCACTCGTGTAAATTTGACAGAAGACACTCGCGCAAAGCGCTCGTGATCTTTTAACTGTCAAATTTACACTCGTGGTTACCAAGCAACGCAACAGCTTTTGTAAAATTTCCGACAATTCCAGACCACTTATTGCATTACTACAGATTATTTTTTGACGTTTCTATTTTCCATTCACTTAACAGTATTTTTGATCACGTGTTTAATTAAATCATTATTATCGTAAAGATAATAATTTACTTAGGCCCGGTTTTTCAAAGAATCTAACACCGGATTAAGTCTGACACCGGCTTTGTTGCTATGCTAGAACCAATCAGAAAGCCGGTATCATAGCAACGAAGCCGGTGTCAGACATAATCCGGTGTTGGTTTCTTTGAAAAACCGGATTAAGTCTGACAGCGGCTTCGTTGCTATGATACCGGCTTTCTGATTGGTGTCAGATTTAATCCAGTGTTGGATTCTTTGAAAAATCGGGCCTTAGCTTGTCCCAGCGAAAAAATTTTTTTGTATGTTGTTTTTGTTGATAAAATAATTGTTTTCTGGTTTTGACACATGTCATATGTTTTAATCGCAAATTGTTAACAATAAAAGAAAAATATTGAAAAGTTGTGTTTCTTATTTGAACGTCAAAAAATAATCTTTCGAATACCACACGAGAGTAAGAATAACTTGGAAAATAATTCTCCACATTCTACTTAAACTTTTGGCCATTCGAAAATCTGTCGAATTATTTTCAAGTTATTCTCACTCTCTTGTGATATTACTACTGATAATTTATTGAATTCATATGTACAAAATCTCATGCCTCGCTGTTTTTGTCAGAATGACAGCGAGAAAAGTTAGCCCTAACTATTACAGGGATAATTATTATGTTATTTGCCTTTTGCCACCATGACGACGTTGCAAATTTTGCATTTTTGATTGTAAAATGTTTAAAAATCGAGTCTCTCATTAGTATAACTGATTTCAGCGCCCTTCGTATTCATATAAAATTGTAAATTGTCTGTTGGAAATCAGGGATATCCATGTGCGAGACCCCAGCGTAGGACATTTTACAATTGGCAGGTCTTCAAAAATGCGAAAGAAAATAGTTAACCTAAATCTTTTCAGTACCCCTGTCTTTTGGTTAAATTCATGAATTAAATCATAAAGAACAAGAAAATACCCTAGGCCTAGGCAGAGATCGTGAACAGCCTCAGATCAGAGGCAGACATTTTAAATATGTTTAGAAAAGTGAATTCTGAAACCGGTCAAGTTATAATAATAAATCGTTATATTGGTAGTACGCGTAGTAATTTTTCAATTCATCTACTTAGTAATTTCAGCTCGTTTGAATCTAAGTAGGCCTAGTTTCCAAACACTTTCTGAACCTCTGCCTCTGTTCAATGACTGCTCAGAACGTCTACCACGGGTAGAAAAGATTTAGGTTAGGTAACTTATTCTTCCTTTTAAATTTCTGAAGACATGTCAATTGTAAAATGTCCGATGCGGGGTCGGTAGAGGTCAATTTTCCTGTTTGCCATCATACAAACTACCAAATTTGCAACTTCTGCCACACACTAAAATCATTTTAAAATTGATGTCACTATCCGGCGTACCAATATGCGTATTGCTTATGCATTCAGTTATCTAAACTGGAACTTTTTATTTTGTTTGGATAAATTCCTGATTTACAACCGCAATTTTGTTACCTGGCGGTAATTTGACTCATAAAACTGACAGCCAAGAGCGTTCCCGATCTTACTGGCTGTCAGTTTTATTCGTCAAATTGCCTGGCAACAAAATTTCGTTCAACAGAAATTTTTCTGGCAAAATAAAATAGTCCGAGAGCCCGCTGCAAAATTATGCACCCATCTGTTAACGAAATGGAATGTGCGGCAAAGGCATGTAAAAACATCGTACTCAATGGAACGGCACCCGTGCCTGTCACCATTTGGTGCAAAAAGGTAAAAACAATGGCACTTCCGGTACGGAAATTTGCGGAAAATTGCGCGATTTGTTAACGAGATGAAAGTTGTGCCATCTTGTAGCCTGCGATTAATTGAATTGAAATCTGTACCCGTGCCATCTTTTACCCTGGGGCAAATCCCCGGCACGGCGACATTTTTGCAGCCCGTAACTCGGACAAATTCCTGTCATGTGTTAACTACTTGAAATAAAGTTCAATGGAAAGGGCATTATGTCCCTTTTACGAATATCCAAGCGTGCCGCGATTCAAAGCAGTCTAAGTAGGTGGCACGGCCCGATTTATAACGCGCTACGCGGCGTCATTTTCAGGAAATTCGGCAGCCGGCGGCGGCGCGCGCGAGTTTTCAACATTGGAAATGTTTTTATTTTTGTAGTATAAGCCCGAAATTCAGCAACAGTGTCACGCGTTGCATATGCAGCATGATTTAATAGCGAAAGTTTACTGAAAATAACGTAAGCCGGACTGCAATTCAGCCGCTGCTTTTATTTCCGTCCTTTTTTTGCACAAGCACAATGCAAATCGCCATACCGGCATTCCACACATTCTTTTCGAAACTGTCTCTTTTCAACATGCACTATTACAGCTGCCCGTGCGGAGTAACTTACACATTACGTTGATGACGTAAGGATCAAGTTAAAAAGAAGGACTGTAGTTACTTAGTTGCCATTAACAGGTGTCACAGTGACAGATGTCAATTGTGCACCACACAAAAAACATTTATTAATCGACATGTTGCGCGACCATTGAAATTAATTCAAAAGTGACATTTCGACGCCGCGTAACGCGTTATAAATCTGACCGTGCCAACTACTTTGACTGTTTTGAATCGGGGCACGTTTGGATATTCGTAAAGGAGACATAATGCCCTTTCCATTGAACTTTATTTCAAGTCGTTAACACATGACGGGAATTTGTCCGAGTTACGGGTTGCAAAAATGTCGCCGTGCCGGGAATTTGTACTAGGGTAAAAGATGGCACGGGTACCGATTTCGTTTCAATTAATCGCAGGCTACAAGATGGCACAACTTTTATCTCGTTAACAAATCGCGCAATTTTCCGCAAATTTCCGTACCGGAAGTGCCATTATTTTTACCTTTTTGCACCAAATGGTGACCGGCACGGGTACCGTTCCGTTGAGTACGATGTTTTTACATGCCTTTGCCGCACATTTCATTTCGTTAACAGATGGGTACATAATTTTGCAGCGGTCTCTCCTACTAAAAGTACATACTCGTCAAATTACGTACGATAATTGCAAATTAGGAAACGGAAACGTCAAAAATTGCTTCCCGCAATGACAGTTTTTATTAAACGAAATGTCAAAACCAATTTTGAGCAATCACTTTAACTTTATTGCTCGGGAACTATTCTGCAGAATTGCACACGTGCATCAAGAAGTTACCAGATAGTTCTGCATTTAAGGCATGTTGATTCCAAAATTTTGAGGGTGCATGAAATATCTGATTTCAAATAATATTTTAACGTCATCAATTTTTCAGATATCCAAAATGGTTTATTATCTTTCAAAATCTTTTATAGAAGTATCTAAAAATTGACATAATAAACAATTTGATAGCAACTCTTCAGTTTTAATTGTATTTTTCCCTTCAACGATAATAGCTTCAATAAAAGCGATCTCAGCAGAGGAAGTCGGCCGGTTTAATTATATTTTACGGCTGCTTGATTAATAAATTGACGAGGAAGCGGATCGATTCATCTTATAAGAAGCTTGGGAATCTTGGCAAAGGAAATTAGAGTGTAGAGCAGGCAAATAAAAATTCCGAAGAATTATATTCGGTTCGCCGATTTCATTACGGAGCCAAATCGCGTAAAACTTTCTCTTAATGCTGGTGTTGTGGATAAAACATTGGCAGGGTTGCCAAAAAGATATATCATTACGATTCATTTGCTTTCTCAAAGATAGAACACGTTAGGGCGCTTCATATACAGAGTTACTTGCATACCAAAATAAAATAATGATGTTTGACATTTTTATTCGAAAAGTTTTCTAATAAAAGTTGTTCAGAATAAATTGTCCGAAAAGCTCTAATTCAAAGTTTAAGAAAGTTTAAAAAATATAGTAATTTTGTGTAAAAATCTTAACGTGCTTATGAAAGCAGACCGCAAATTATTTATTTTACTAGAAGTTTTATTGGAGAATAAAGCTTAAAATTTATTGAATTGATCAGGCCGTGCCGATAGAATCTAGTGCGCACGTAAGTGGGGGAACGTGACGTCAATTGGGAGCGCGAACCTGGGAGCCGGGCATTTATCTTTACGGCAGCGGCGTTATCGCCCGAAGACTTTGCAGACTTTACTAACTTGCCAGTATCTTTGACAAGTTTATAATGCCTAATTGTGCTATCGTGGGTTGTTACAACAATAACTGAAATACAAATGACGTTAACTTTTTTAGATTTCCGCAGGATTCTTTGCTAGCAACTATATAGCTCAACATATGTAAACGTGCAGACAAAGTACTGCGTTGTCTAGTTCGGACGCGCACGTAATTTGAGAATCAAACAATTAAGTTTACGATTTCAGGGTTTATCAGCAACTGATAAGGGTAAAATTGTGAAGAAAATGCGAAAAATAGCAAACTAAAATTAACTTTGTTGTGATTGTGATTCGCGCCGTATTTTTTAACGCATGCATTAAGTATTTTGTAAAACAAAATCACCAAGCAAGAGCTAAAATCGGTTATTGTTGAAAGGGACTAAGCATTTTAACAAATTTTAGACTGGACAAAAATACCTTAAATATACAAAACCTAATAAGTTGAACTAAAGTAATCAGAAATGTTTACAGACAGGTATCTCTGTTAATGTACTCAAATTTCTCTGAAAAAAACTCGTTTTCGGAAAATGCAATGTTTTCTTGTCACCTATTAAATTTATTAAATATTTAGTTAGCTCCTTTCACAAATAATCGATTCTGTTAAAGTAATTCACCGATTGAAATAACAGTTGTCATGTGAATTATCGTTGTATGGGGAGGCCCACTGAAAACAGTAAGTGCGATTTTATGCCATTTAGCATCGTTTTCACGAAAAAAGCTGGGGCACGTCGAATTTGGTTGTAAGGGGGACATCTGACTTCGATGTTTTCATTCATGTAACTTCAACCCCAAAGCGGAAGGGGAAAGCACCCTTAAATTTTTAAATAGGAGGTAGTGTCAAGATGCACACCGTATGAAAGGCCTTTAAATTCTCTTTATAACAGTTTTTCATTTTTTAAAATTGGATCACTAACCTCCAAGAAAATGCACTTTAAAAATAACATTAATTAAGGCACCTTTTAACACCAGTAAGTGCGATTTTATACCATTTGAAGCACATTTTCTCAGAAGCCAGTGGTCCGTTTTAAAAAAATGGAAAATTGTTATAAAGAGAATTGAAAGATGAAAGGCTTTCAAACGGTGTGTATCTTGATACCACCTTCCATTTAACAATTTAAGGGTGCTGTCCCCTCCAGCTTTGGGGTTGAAGTTACATGAATGAAAACATCGAATTCAGAGGTCCCCCTTGCAACCAAAATCGACGTGTCTGAGCTTTTTGCGTAAAAATTATGCCAAATGGTATAAAATCTCACTTACTGTTTTCAGTGGGCCACCCTGTATAATGTATGTGAGTTAATTAGTCATTTTTTATTAATTTTTTCGCACCGATATCGATCAATCAGGAGGCTAGATTTAGAAAAGTTATCTTGCATAATATGTTTCTATTGCTTATTAGATGAGGGAAATTATAAATATAATCTACTGCAATATCATTCGACCTTCCTAGTATGTATATTCAAATACTTTTTCTCCTTTTCTAACAAAATTAGTGTTGCTTTTAGGAAACACCCCTCGCGTTAACTTTGTTCTCAAGTTTAGAAAATATTTTTCTCGAATACAGTAAGGTAGTCTTCTGATAATTATTACCGAATTGGTTTTGTAATTAATAAATACAAGTTTAAGTTTACTCGAAAATTAAAGTTATGCTTCATATTTGAATAATTAACCACGTTTTACAATATTGCACGAACCATAAGTCTTCCAAATTCATCATTTATTTAGTTTTGATGTATTTCTTTCAAACATCTTTAACTAGTTTTATTTTATTTTGAGTCACTCTATAATAAATTAATTATTGCAACAAATATGTTTAATTTTTTCTTGGTAGGTGTACAAAATCATTCTAATATAAACGAGAAAGGCATAGATACGCTTTGCCGTGCATAGCGGACCGTATTTCGAGGGTTTGGCGCTCCCAAGCAACGTCATTGCGCGCTCCCGACCAAATAGCGTCTGCCTATGCACTCACCATATATATTTACGCCATGGAACTGATCACTCAACTATTATTTTTAATACCTATGAGGGGCACTAATCTTTGATGCCTACAAGACTTCGAAGTTAATGTTCCCCGAAAGTAATATTGTCGGGTAAATAGAACAGCACAGTATTGATCTGTTAAAATCGAATACAATTTCGATTTGATACGCGCGTCCCTTAATATTTTCAGTTTGTTTGGTAAACATCTGTGCGGAAGTACTACTATCTAAATATAATGCCCCAGCGATTTTCTGTAGATGGTATTTTCCGATGTTTTCCAATTTGCGACTTATCCTTAAGTTTTCCAATATGTTACGGACACACGCAACAATAGATAGTGCAATATGGAATCGCAATCTATTACGTATTTTATTAGATTTCGGCCAATAAAACTTCGATATAGTTTCCTGTTTGGTAGTTCCAAAATATTGTATTATGTATTCCTCGCCCATATGTTTCGTAATGTCTTGTTGAGTTGCTGTATTACCTTATTTACTAGAATAATAGGAAGTAAACGGGCAAGCAGTGAAGGAAACGCAACAACAGGAGGCCCTCTCTCGTGAGAAATGTGAACGAGCGCCGAGGGCCTCTTGTTGTTACGTTTCTTTGACTGCTTGCCCGTTTTGCCTATTATTCTAATTATTATTATTCTCAGTTGTATTGTGTGTGTGTGTGTGCGTATGCGCGTGTGCGCATGTGTGCGTGTATACCAGTATTTATAAGCCTTCTTTGCATAAATCGTTTCATCGCTGCAACTTACTCCAACTTACGATTCTCTCGAAACTGCCGATATTCGTAACGCATGTTCTCTCATAAATAGTGATCTCATAAAGTTGTTCAATGTTTCCAGGCGGCATATATTAAAAATTAATTCCAGTAAATCTTGTTCTATTTTGTCAGGTATTTTGTAAATACATAAGCCTTTCTTTCTTTCTCAAATAGTCAGTAATAGTCAGCTCAGGTCAGGTCAACGTTTACCCCACCGTTGTTTTATACAATAACTAGGTACGTAAAGTATGAAATATGACTTTGTTCCGTACATTAACGGATCGTATTTAAAAATTTTCCCTCCACCACTGTGTGGTAAAAGGGTTTATGATTATATATACCAGGTGGGGATTTAGTGTGTAATCGGCTCATATCTCTGGAACTATTTAAGATATCAAAATGAAATTTTGTACGAATGTGGGGGACCGCTTGGAGCATTTCCCAAAATTATTTAGGTATATACAGCATGTTCACATTCTAAGTACCAGACAAAAGTTCTATTTCTTTAAATGGAAACCCTACGTGGCCTTGCATAATATGGATTCCCCATAAAATTCCATGAAAATTTATATGCTACATGATGTGGTTTTGACTAAGGAATTTTGAGATATTGACATTTTTGTGCCATTATGGACCCACATTTATGACGCTACTGACGCATACTAACCAAAACCACCTAAAATTTCTTTATTGAAATAGGTTCACACACTGCTGTATTTTTGAAATCTATAAATACTTGAGATAATACAGGGTGGTTAAGTTATGTGAAACATAATTTTTCTCAAAAATTTCAAATGGAACACCATGTATATTATTTGTACAATTGATGGTCATTTTACTAAGCTTTTTATTGATGTGGATATTGTGAAGTCTACCAGTAAAAGTTTCGACAGAATATACAATTGAATTATAAAAATGTAGAGTTTCGTTAGTATTTTACATTATTTTTGACGATCTCCCATATTTTGTCCCCCAAAACTCCAAAAAAGGTCTGTATTTTGTTTCTATAAAATATTTAGCAAATGAAGTTTACATTAACACAAGAAATCCCTTTGCAAGATTATTTCTTAAACATAATATTTTCTTCCATGGCACTCCTTGTTTGAACATTATACCCGACTTTAAAAAGACATTATACATTTAAGAATATAACCATCAAGAAACAATTTTACAATAAGATTGATTGTCTTTATATTGATACCAATTTGCAAATACAAAATATAAACATTATTGTGAGTTTTGAGCAACAAAATAGGGGGAATTCGCCAAAAAGAGTATAAACTAATAACGAAATTCAAAAATTTTGATGTTCAATCGTAATAACTGCCGAAACTATCAGTAGTAGACCTCGCAATATCTACATCAATTAAACGCTTAGTTAACTGACTGTCAGTTGTGTAAATAATATACATGGTATTCTATTTGAAATTTTTGAGCAAAATTCCCTTTTGCATAACTTAACCACCTTGTATAATCCTAAGTATTATGGTGAAAGTATTTGTAGATTTCACAAATACGGCCGCGTGTAAACCCCTTTCAATAAAAAATAATTAGGTGGCTTTGCTCAGTAGACGTCAGTAGCGTCATAAACTTGGGACCATTTTGACACAAAAATGTCAATATCTAAACAGTCCTTACTCAAAACCACATCATGTAGTATATCAATTTTCATGAAATTTTATGGGGAATCGAAATCACGCAAATACTTGTGGGGTTTCCATTTAAAGAAATAGAACCTTGGTCTGGTACTCAGAATGTGAACATCCTGTGTATATATATATATATATATAAATAATTTTACGAAATGCTCCATGTCGTTCCCCACATACTCGTAAAATTTCATTTTGATATCTTAAGCAGTACCAGAGATATGAACCGATTACACACTAAATTCTCATCGGGTATATTTAAAATTTTGATAATTTAAAACACCTCGGGTTATTAAAATACTTTTGAAGAATTTAAAATACTTTAATGTAATACAAATACTTCCAAAGTATTCAAAATCCTTTTTACCAGTTCTAAATACCAAATACCTCGGGAAGTATTTAAATATAAGTATTTAAAATACCAAAGCATTTTAAAGTACTTATAAAGTACTGTTCAGCTCCCCTGTCTATGCGGTGATAAATTTCGTATTCGTATTGCATGCCTTGGTTTAATCGTTGATTGACTATTGGGAAGATGTTTAACCTCCACCAGTGTTGTTCTTGGTGCTCTATGTATTGTAACAGATTTCCCAACAAAATCGTAATAGAATGAAGAAAACTGTAATAGATTCTTTACTACATATATACTATTCGCTCACAGATGACGCTGTATAGCCTTAAACCACAGAAAACCATATGGTCTTCTGAGCTTAAACCATTGAATTAATAAATATCAGTGGGTCTGCATTACGCTCCGAAAGCGTCGTAGACATTAAGAGACAGATGTATACAAAATCTGCATAAGTTTTTGCACATGCAAGGAATGGGGAGTTGTTTGTATTAATGTAATTCGGGAGATAAGTGGCGCGTCACAAACGTCAGATTTTCATTCCAAACAAAACAAAGCCACGTGCTTTCTGACGTTTTAACCTAACCTCTGAAATATAATTATAATTACATATAGTTGTTTTCAAGTTTTTACGCGTAAGCCCAGCACACAAATTGAAAATAAACTGTTTTCACTGCAAAACGTCTATAATTATATTGCAAAAACTAGTTTAAGACGTTGTAAATAATATCGATAAACGTCAAATGGCACGTGCTTTTGTTTTGTTTGGAATGAAAATCTGGCGTATGACGGAGGCACTTAGGTCCCGAATAGGTATATGATAAATATAAATACCACTACCGCCAGTTGCCAGATGGGAGGAAAATTCCCTTTGGGGCGGGAATTTAAGGGTTCACCGAGAAAAACGGGGTGTCCTTTTGTTTTGATTGATGAAAAATATGTCAATATCCAAATTGTGTTGTTTTTATTAACATTGGCAAATACCTCTAATTTGTTTTTCCCACTTGAGGAAAAAAGTGATAGATTTTGAAAGAATGTACTAGCGTAATAGAAAATGTTAGAAAGTAATAGATCTATTACAATTGTAATAGGTGGAACAACACTGACCTCCACTGGTTAAAGCGCGCCTCATCCAGCCGTGAAAATATTTTATACCAAAACTCTGTTCATCTCTCTCAAGAGCTCTGTTTAGCCATCATGTGTCTCAAAACGTCCGATTAGCCGATATGCAGCACTCTCACAAGCAGCGGCATACCGTGGAAACACAATCACTAGGTCAGTAATGGCAAACAAATATTAATTTTTAGTTTGAGAAATGTTCCCTGGGTTGGCGTCACCAGTGTTGCCAGACCTACTGATTTGCCATTAAAACTACTGATTTTGGTTCTAACATATTGATTTGAGTTCCAAGTCTACTGATATTTAAAAAAAACTTGGCAAAGACGCGTTCGCGGTTATGCATAGTCGGTGTTTTTGTAACACCGCCAAACGCGGTAATCCGACAGCTTTAAACATAAATTATTACTTCGGTAGGCACGCCGACCGCCTGCATCAATGGCAAAGATCCAGGGCGGGCTGCAGAAATTTTATTCAGACGCATCCGCCCCAGTCCCGACGCCCGACAGAATCCTTGTGTTTTGGAAGTGTAAAAAAACTAAAGCTGAGAGAACGCTTTTTTAAAACAGACCCTTCACTTGCCCTTTCGCACCAGACACACGCATTTTTTTGCAAAAAGATGATGTAGAAACAAGCAAAAAACGCGGACCCTTGCGGGCGCAGAACTCGTGTAGCCGTAGGAGAACAATATGGCAGCTCTGTACTATACCTGAACACCCACCGAGATTGTTGCCTGTGTCTTTCAATAACGAATTACTTAAACGTCATTTTACTGGTATTGTGTAATGCGGGACTCGGGCGGATGCGTCTGAATAAAATTTCTGGGGGCGGGCTCCTGTTTATGAAATCTTAATGGTCAGGGAGGGGCAAGCAACAACTCGCTTTATAATTTCAATCAAACAACCAGAAACCGAAAACTCATAATTTGGAAACATTCTTAAATTTTTTTTTCAGAAAAACAAATCTTATTCGTATACATACTTATAAGAAAGTGTAAGTGGGTACGTAACTTTTATGTGTAAATGAAAATTTCATATTAAGTGCAATACATGTGCAGTATGAGAACTTGTATTTTATAACAGCACAAATTTTAATATTAGATTTTATACACAATTCCAAAACTGTGTTGAGTCGAGTTCTGTTAGATATTATTTACTTATTTTACTTTTATTTGTTTTTATTAATAATAATTCATTAATAACAGAATACCTTTAATAGTTGTTTATATTTGTGATGTTTCCAAAGTAAAAATAAAATTTGATTGAATTCTGTGGTGCCCTCAAAATTTTTACATACGGTCCTTGCTGATCTGCCCAGCTGCAAACTGGCTTCCATACATCAAAGCAGCCGATCGCAGGAGTCCCGGCATCTTGTTTGGGATATGATTCTAGATAACTACCGTGTTACCCACGCTATTCAATACTATTCATATTATTAAATGCTTACAACCACCGCTAGGTGGACGACGCGAGAAATCCTAGCGACCGATACGTCTTGCAGGCATCATTTACAGCCGTATACTTGTGCGTCTACCCAATAATCAGTCAACGGTTTAATGTTTGGAATTAGAGCACTCTCACGGGTCTCATAAACTGGACCTTCTCCTTATAATGTGTACTGTCTAAATAAGTTTTTTATTGGGTTCTTATAGTTCTCCATTGTGAAATATAAATTATTCAAAACTTACTTGACCAGCAGTAGCTTAGCTTTCCATTGTGTGTGCTGTATATCATGGCTGTACAATTTGAAAGAAATCTTCCCTTTCTTTCTCTCTTTTTCTTTCTTTTTCTCCTATTGTCTCCTTCATTCCTTGTTTTTCATTCCTCACTCGTGCAGTTCATTTACAGTGTTTTTTAAGTTTTTAATCTATTTGTTTATTTACTTTATTTATTTATTGGTTTGCATGGAAGATTAGGCTCTACGAATATCGTGCTATTTGCCGATGCCTGATTGCTTGTCGCTTTGCACCAATTCTTTTTTCATTTTGTTAAAGATGTGCTTATCTTTGTAATTTATTTGATGTTAATAAATTTCGATTAATTCGTTATCACTATTATTATTACTAATTATTATTACTAATTTTGTATTCGCTTTGTTTCAGATTATTACTTCATGTATTCCATTTGTGCAATGAAATAAAGGAAATAGCGGATCATTGTTTACTTCAGGTGAGTGCTTTTTAGTTTGTAATATCGACATAAAGTTATTAGGTACCTATTATCCTTGTCTGTCTACTTATAGTCGGTCAACCTTATGCAGAAAAAGCTTATCGGCATAAGGTTATTAGGTATTATCCTTCTCTGTCTACTTACAGTCGGCCAACCTTATGGAGAAAAAGCTTATATTCGTGAGACGAGGACAAGAACAGCGGCTTTACCATCTTTATTCATCATTTGCCTTGATCCTTGAACCTTCCATCTCTCGACTGCAGGCGAGTCTAACGTTGGCCTGCATCAAACGCACTGATGTGCGAGAGATTATATGCGACCTGTAGTGGTCAGAACAACTGCCCGGAAAGTGGTAAACCTGGGTTCGAGTCCCAGTTGCGTGCCGCCACATTTTTCGTACGGCTTCTAATTAAACATGTTAAACTCACGTCGAGTATAAGCCGGAAATTATAATATTTCTATAACTTTTCTGTATCCTGGTTTTTGTGCCTTGTGCAGAGAAATTCGGAAAACTAAAAAGATATTCGATCTTACAACAAAATTAAATCGATTACCAAAAATATATATTCTAAATAATCGATTTTCTTTATTATTTATTATTTATTTGATTTAAGTGTTATTTGTTGTATGTTTCACATCGTAGTCTTATTATTGCTCCGTCTTTTCACTCACCTTGACAAATTTAACTTTCTTGTGGGTTTTGTAGTCTGCTTGCGATCAAGTGTACAATATAGTATGTATCTATGCTATACTTGACTTGATGAAATTTATATCCCATTTCTGAACAGACTCGAAAGTCGAAACTGTAACTAGCGTGATAGGGCAAACCTAATTATTTATACGACATAGTTAATATGTATAATGGAATCGTTAGTTTTAGTTGTCATGTCGCCTTATCCCCGTGTGTGTTTATAACTTTGTTAGGGCTCCAAATCCAATTACACATCAATGTGTTATCTATTACAATCATCTGCAAGTTATCAAAGTTAAGTGAACACGACCAATTAGGCTGTTATTGGCCACCTGCTGCTCCATTTAGCCCTTGCCAGAGCAGATAACAGATATATACAATTACATTTTGTGCTACGCTATCAATTGATGTCTGTCGTTCTTGTCAGAAACATCGATTTAAATTGGTGTTTTATGATGAAAAGTATAATGAGGTGACATCGTCATTGGTTTGTGAAATTGCGTGTCGTTTCGCTTTAATTTGTTTCGAGATTTGCTTTTATTTCCATACTTGTCCCAATGATATTGGATAATTCATACAGGAGCATTCAAATAAGTCATACATTCGGTATGCCTAATTTTGACGAAAATTAAAAGTCTAGTCGTAAAATGGATGTATTTCTACACCCGATCAATTAACGTATATTTAATTATTGATAGCCTCACAGCAACAATAATTAAATACTGGCACTTACTTAGTGTACCACAGTAAATCACACCACGCAACGCAGACAGGTAGTCAGGCACTCTCAATAGTTCAGAAAGTTAATCGGAAAATGTCTGGTGTGAGAATGCTTTCAATCTCCGGTTGACACAGAGTTTTATTATTTCTTCTGTGAACGGCCGTTCGAAGACTGGACTCCTCCCATCTCTCAGCGCGCATTCTCTGTACCCTCTCTCAGCTTTCCTTCGGTTCATTGACGCGAGTGACGTATTTTCATTTGCTTCTTTTTTCTTAGGCGCTGCGATCTTTTTTATTTGATTAAGTCGAACAAAATAATTAACGCCAAATCTATGTTTGTTGAATCCATAGGGCGTTTAATTATGCTTTGTTACATAGTGACGTAAATTTAGGATGAACTAAAACGACTGTTTTGTATTAGTTACTTCAAACAAAACCTGCAAGCGTGGAAGTTTGAATATTACCTCTACATGTTGTGGTAGTTATGTTCATACTCCTGAGGATGCTATCGTTGTAAGCGAAACCATCGTGAAGTAATTTACTGAAACGAATAGAGATCCTAAAGAACAATGAATGGATTTATTAAGTAGTAGAACACTAAAATTAGCTAACTTAATAACTGATGCCCACCATTCTCCCCCAAGATATCAAAAATTAATTTACATTACAAAACAACCAGAACATTCACGTTTGGAATTCTCTTAATTCGAAGAGACTCTTTGAATTTATCTTATATTTCGGGAGAATCTCTTGTGAAGTCATCGACAACAAGGACTTAATCCGTGCCCACATTTTGTTATCTACCTATCGAAACAAATTAGGCAACCCAAAATACATTTTTAAATATCGGTTATGCAACCAAACAGTCACCAGTTGAATATATGCGATTCTTTTCAGTATCCTATACAACTAAATCAGAGAACTAAATATTTCTTTCGTCGACTGATTGAAATAAATTTCCAGCTTTTTAATTATCATAAAGTATACGAGTCAGCCGCTGTGAACGTTGAAAACCTAAATCCACTTTAGTGTAATCGAACGAGAGCGCTAAAGTGGTTTGGATGTACGAAACGAGAACATTTCTTGTTTAAAGCTTAATGCTTACTATCTAGGGTTGCCTATAAAATTAGTCCCTTGCTAATAGTTATCTTCACAATAACGTTCCTGTATCCCTAGTTGTATCTGCTCGTTGGCCTACAAAATAAACAAGAACTTAAGGATATGATTACTTCGGTAGTTTGTTGCTGTGATACTAACTTTAACGCTGCTGCAATGGCTGTGGTGTTTTCGTGATTGTTCAATTTAGACGGTAAACGCTTCGTAATTATAGAGATAATAGACAAGGTAAACGGAGGAAGCACAAAGTATTATAAAGGTTGCTGGTTCAGTATACAAATAGTTGCTGGTTCCTTTACTTGATGAAAATCAGTAATTAACTAAACTGATAATAAAAAGACAAGCTTGTCTAGATTTTGACATTTTATTTTAATTAAACATAACAATTGTTTCGCCAACACAGTGGCTTCATCAGAAGCAGGTGCTGAAATATAAGAAAACACAGGTCTAATTGATTAAATTGCACAAAACGAACTACCCTACTCCCCCTACTCATAAAGATACCATTAAATCAGTCAAAAAATTATTAGAAAATAATCATAATAGAAACCCAGTACAAGATTCTCAAATTTTAAATTTACTAACCATATGCTTAGATCAAATCTATATTTTCAATTTGATAACAAAGTCTACATTTGCAAAGAACGTATTATTATGGGAAATTCTCTGATCCCATTATTAGCTGAACTATTTATGAATCAGGTAGAAACCAACATACACAGTAATAATCTAAGTAAACAATTCTTGCACTATCGACATATGTCGAAGTATAATAGCATGTTTTATAGGTACTAATAAACAATAAATTAAACTTATTTCTAGATTTCATCCATCCAAACATAAAAATTTTCAATAGAAATCGAAATATAAAAATTCGATTAATTTTCTAAATTTGACAAAAATATAACAATATTCATGTTTTTTCAATTGTTCACACACCTTCTCATACACACGTAACAATTAATAATCATTCAAATCATCCTTTTCAGCACAAATTAGCTGCGTATAATAGTATGAGACATCGATTATTAAATAATCCTCTTTCATCGGATCTATTTGAATAAGAACTCAACATTATTAGATAAATTGCTATCAATAACGGCTATAAATTGAATATGGTTGATAACATGTTGCCAAAGAAAACAAAAAATAAATCAATTAAATTAGGGGTCGTAATTTACACCCGATAATTTAATGAATTTTGCATACTAAAAAATAATAAATGCTCGATATAAAATGATAAATGTTCGATAAAATATAAAAATGCCAAATAAACTAATACAATATGCTTTGTATTTTAAAGAAATTCACCCGATAAAGTATTTCAATTGCACTATAAGTTCTGGTCGCTACTTTAATCAAATAAGCGCTCTAAAAAATGTAAATGCTAGATAAGTCGGGTTTACTATTAAATCAAATTTTGCTTGATATAATTGAATTATCCCGATGGGGTACTAAATAAACGCTCGACATGAACCGCGAAGAGTAAAGGTGTGCTCTGCGTGTGTGTCCTGATAATTGAAGTTACAGTGCTTATGTCTTAGTCTCGAATACACTGTGATACACTGTTGCGCGTGTAAAAGTGTTACCTACCCGGTGAAGTAATTTGTTTCGGATTTGTATTGTTGGTTTTGTGATTTCCGGCGTGATATTAGTTATAAAATCGATATGTACAACACCAGAAACGTGAGTAAAAATTCGGGCGATAAAGATTTTCCGCAAAAAACCATGGCTACAAAAACAAACGACGAGGATAAGTTCTCCATCCTTCTCGACAAAATATCGGATATTAACTCTAATATTTTAGATGTGAAAAATTCAATCAGTGCTATTGAAACTAATATTCAGTCTCTGTGGACAAATTTAAATGCTACATCTAGTTTATGCGAAAGGAATGTACGTGATATTGCCAATGTAAATTATAGTGTGGAGGCTATAGAGCAGTACACCCGGCGTAACAACTTGCGGTTTTTCGGAGTGAAGGAGTTAGAACATGAAGATACTGACGCGGTAATTTTGGAGGTTTTAAAGGAAAAACTTAATTTAAATAATATGTCTATAAGTGATATTGAGCGGTCGCATCGGGTGGGCAAGAGGGGCTCCGACCAGAGAAGTCGACCCATCATAGTAAGATTTGTCTCATACAGGGTGAGAGCAGAAGTTTTTAGGCAGAAAAAAATGCTCAAAGGGTCAGCCATATTCTTACATGAGGACCTTACAAAACATAGGTTCGAACTGCTGCGTCGTGGCAAGAAAATTCTAGGTCCTCAGAACATCTGGACTAGTGACGGGAATTTTTTTAGGGTGATTTCTGTTGATGGTAAATCTGTGCGTCGTTCTTTCATCATGGAAGAGTTGGAGTCACTAGTATCTGCACAAGTTACTGAACAAAAGTAGTAAATTAAATAATTTTGATTTTGGTTATTTCTAATGTTTAATTTCTTGATTAATTTTGGTTTATTCTGCGTAAATTTTATTTGTATTGGGAATTGTTAAGACTTTATGATAATTCACGGGATGCACGGCAGACGAGCCTTCTGTGAAGCACATTGCTGTTTTTTTTTTCCTTCTTTTTTGTTTCTCTAAACTTTATTGTATTTATCACATATTCCTTACTCATATTTCTTTCTCTCTTTCCTTTCCTCTGTCTCTAACGCTAACAACAGTCTCTTCCTTCATTTTCAGTGAACTATTTTGCAATCTTTGTTGTTTATATCTTTTACGCTCTATTGTTTGTTGGTGTATATTTGTCACATTGCTTTCTTAAAATTTCTTCTCTTGGTCATGTTTCTTATTCGGATTAATCTTTAATCTCTTTACCTACTCTTCCTCTTTCCTTTTGTATTATGACTTTGTGCATTGCCCACATTAATGTGAGATCCCTAATGGCCTCATTTCATCGTCTTGCTGATCATGTCAGCCATAATGACTACGATGTGTTATGTTTGACTGAGACTTGGCTGCATGATGGTATAGGCGATGCTGCTGTGTCGCTTGATGGTTATTTGCTGGTTAGATCTGATCGTGCTAGTAGAGGTGGGGGCGTTGCCATGTATATTAGAAATACCCTGCAATTTAAAGTAATTTCAAGAATTTGTAATGTTAACTTTGAATATTTAGTTGTTGCTGTGACATCTGGTGGAAGTGATCATGCGATTGGCGCTGTGTACAGACCCCCTGGCGGTGAGTACAACGAATTTCTGAACTGTTTTGAAGACTTGCTTGTTACTGTCGCTTCCAAGTTTAACAGCGTTCTCTTTGTGGGTGATTTTAATGTTAATTTGTTACATTTCACCAGCATGTCTGATAATTTGTTGACTTTGGCCGAAACTGTTAATTTAGCTCAAATTATTGACCAGCCCACTCGAGTTACTGACTCTTCCGTTTCGTTAATTGATTTAATTTTTGCAGTTAAGTCTGAGGTGTGCAGTGCCTCGGTGATTGATGCGCAGATTTCGGATCATTTTCTTATCTACTGTAAAGTTAACTGTGTCCCTGTACCTTGTGAAATTGCTAGTTTTGTGTATCGCTCGCTTAGAGATATAGATACTATTCGCTTCAGTTCTGATCTTGCTTCTTTGCCGTGGCACTCCATACTTCGGACGGACAGCATTGATGGTAAGATTGATATCTTAAATTCTTTTATTCTCCACCTATCTAATCTTCATGCCCCCCTTCGCGTTTTTAAAAAACGTAAAACTAATTGCTATACCCCCTGGATAACAGATAACATTAAGTTTATGATGAAGTTACGGGACAAGGCGCTGATTAAATTCAAGAGGACTAGGCTCCCTGTCCATTGGTCTTATTATAAGCTACTGAGAAATACCACGACCTCTGCCTTGCGCTCGGAGAAGAAGGCATATCTGAATTTTAAATTCCAGAACTGCTCTGTCAAGGAGAAGTGGGCGGAGCTTAGTAAGCTAAATATTCTGAAACGTAAGTCACATGATCTACCTCTAAACTTGAGCAATATCGATAATCTTAATAAGTACTTCGTTGATTCAAGTAAAGCTGCCACTGTGCCTGCTCCAGATTTGCTCTCCTCCTATTCCTCTTCTATAATGCCCGGCGTTTCAGAGTCTCTGTCCTTCCAACTTGTCGATGAGCAGAGTGTCAGCGACCTCATCCTGTCTGTCAAGTCCGGGGCGTATGGCAGTGACGATCTCAGCATTTCGCTTATTCTTCTGTGCTGTCCGTTTATTGTTCCTTTCCTCACTCACATTTTCAATGAATGCATACGCAGCTCATATTTTCCGAGAGTCTGGAAGTGTGCACATGTAATTCCTCTTCCAAAGATTACCCCACCTGTGGAGTTTAGTGATCTTCGATCAATAAGTATTCTTCCAGTCCTTTCGAAAGTTTTTGAAAAGATTCTTGAGCTTCAGCTGCGTGTGCATTTAAACTCTTTTAATGTGCTGCCTCTGAGGCAGTCGGGTTTTCGTCAGGGTCATAGTTGCGCTTCGGCATTGTCGGAGGTTACGGATGATATTTTTCGTGCTCTCGACCAAAACAAACTTACTGTTCTGGTCCTAATCGACTTTTCCAAGGCCTTCGACATGCTGAACCACGATATCATGGTCTCTATTTTGCATCATATCGGTCTAGCCCCTGACTCTGTAAAACTTATTGCTTCATTCTTATCCGATAGAAGTCAGTGTGTTGCTTACAACAACCGGCTATCCTTGCCGTACAGTCTCACATCCGGCGTGCCTCAGGGTAGTATTCTTGGCCCAATCTTGTATACTATTTATACGTCTTCTTTCCATAAATCGTTTCATCACTGTAACTATCACTTTTATGCAGATGATACTCAGCTTTACTATTCTTTTGACGCTGCAGATGTTCACAATGCATGTTCCTTTATAAATAGTGATCTGGAAAAGCTATCTATTATGTCCGAACAACACCTATTAAAAATTAATCCAAAAAAATCTTGTGCCATTTTGTTTGGCGATGAAGGGTTCAGAAATACCTCAAATGACATTGTTTTAAAAATTAATGACGCCGTGGTATCGTTTACGAGTTGTGTTAAGAATTTGGGATTACACATCGATTCTAATTTGCGATTTACTCAGCATGTTAACTCTATGTTGCAGAAGGCTTACCTCGCGCTGAAACTAGTATACGGACAAAGGCATTATCTTAATTTGAATACCAAGAGGACGCTGTGTGACTCGCTTGTCCTTTCCCATTTCAACTTCTGTGACACTGTCTATGGTCCTTGTCTCTCATTTCGGGATAAATTTCGTGTTCAGAAAGTTCAGAATTCGTGTCTTCGTTTGATGTTTGGGATTAGAGCACGGTCGCGCATTTCTCATAAATTGAAAGACGCGAACTGGTTGAATATGTTCAACAGGCGTCGCCTTCACATGGTCTGCTTCTTCCTCAAGATTGTTCAGTTCCGTTTACCTCTCTATTTGTATTATAAACTTGTTTTCCGTGCTGATGTGCATGGCGTTGCCACCCGTCGAAAGTCCCTAATGCTCACGATTCCGCGGCATCGCTAGGAAATATTTAAGAGGTCTTTCTCTTACAATGTCGTGTCCTATTTAAATCTGTTTCACTCGTTTCTAACTCTCCCTTGTGATGCCGTGAAACATAAATTATTCAAAATTTTCCTTTGACCAGCAGTAACTATTTTTTTTTTTTTTTTTTTTTTGTCTGCTTAGCATTACGTGGGTTGCACATGACTGTGTTCTTCTTCTACATCTTCATAGTCTTTCCTCTCTTTCTTCTCTTTCCCTTTCCTCCCTTTTCTCTTCTTTTCTTCTTCGTCCCCCGTTTTATCGTTTTATCGTTATCGCTTCAAGTAGCTAATTTTTGGTTCTAGTTTATTTATGAATAGGCCCGCATGGAAGATCAGGCTCTGGGAATACTGCGTTATTTTCAGATGCCTGAATGCCCGCCTTTTAGCACCAGTGTTATTATTTACATTTTGTCTATTATGTATCGAATTGGGTGTTAATAAATTTATTATTATTATTATTATTATTATTATTAATGTTTTGGTTTTGGGGGCGGGAGACTTAAACGCTCCGCTTGCCCGAAGACCGGAAATAGTAGGCCGTGGAACCACTTTTTTGGCTGTATTCAGTGATGGGCAAGTATAAAACAAAGCAGTACGTTTTGTATACCGAGCATTCATTATAATAATTGAGAGTTTATAATTTTTTATCGAATATTTATTATTATGGGAGGCATTTGAATTTTGAATCAAACTTTCATTACATTACTTTCATTACATCGAGCGTCTATCATATTTATCGAGTATTTATTATGTTAGCGAGCATATGAATTATATATCGAGCATTCATTATAATAATCGAGTGTCTGTTATATACATCGAATTTTTATTTCTTAATCATGCATTTGTATAAATTAACGGAAAAGTGTGCTCTGCAGTATGATTATAATATCGAGCACCTAATTTGGTCCCTTAAATTAGTTTATCCTTTGATTAGTGACAATGAAACAAAATACTTTGGACCAAAAATTATTAAATTAAATTCACCTAACACTCAAACACTCAAATTACAAATTAGCTTTAGGAAATTCTTTAGGAAAAATTCTTTAGGAAAAATAATTAAAAATAACAAAGACAAAACAGATAAAAAACTTAGATCGGAAGTTTACAAATTAATATTTGGATCTTGCCCTAAGAGTTACGTGCGGACAAACTGGACGACCTTTTGCAAAACGAAAAGACTGTTCCACACATGCAGCCCATTTAATTGCAGAAAATCATACTTTCAATCAAAATGACAAAATTTTACATTTAGAAAACAACGGCACAAAATGAAACTTATTATAGAAGCGTTAAGAAATCAATAAACTCAAAAATAAAATAAACGAACAATTAATAGATTTAAATTTCTCACGATTATTAAAAGTGTAAATACTCTTCCACTGTAAAATTTAGTTTAGTCTGTACCTACATCTGATGAAGCCACTGTGTTTGCGAAACATTTTTTGTTTGTTTAAAATTAAGTGTGACACTCAGTTCAGCTTCTGTATACCACCTAGCTATTTATTAGAATGCATCAGTACATTTTCAGAAGGAAGTGCATTGGCAAGCAAAAAATAGAAAAAAATGGTTTTAATTTTAGGGAGTGCCTCCGTAGCCGGCGGCGGCGCCGGCCTTGCGTATAGTTGCCGGCGCGCTTCTATTTGGGAACGAAAAAGACTGATACAATGCATACGCATTTTAAACAGACCTCTTAGCTGCCCTCTCGCACCAGACACACGCATTTTTTGCAAAAAAGATAATGTAAAAATCTAACCTCAAAAAACTAACCTCTACGATAGCCGATCCTACCCGGGCTAAGCATACCAAATTACCAGTTCTATGCGATACCTCCCTACCTACCGTCGCTGCTGGATGCGTTACAACTAACAAGGTACTTAAACTGCCCTATTATTAATTCGTTATGGAAACCGACTCCGGCAACAATAAACCTATAAAACTGTAGCCGGCGCCGGTTACGGAGGCACTTCCTTAATTTTAAACAAAAAGTACTCATTGCGGTCTTTCAAAACTGTTATACCTATTAATATGTTTTTAACCAGGTTAGTACAAATTGAAAAGCTTGAAGGGGAATTAATATACAGGGCCAAACTATTAATATTCTCAGATTCGCGGATGATATAGCAGTATAAGCATCGAGCAAAGAAGAATTAGGAAGGGCTCTGGACGAAATGGAAACCGTTTTGACGGAGGGCTATGATGGTATGAAGATCATTAAGAAGAAAACCAACATTTTGGTATGTGGGGTGCGTGAAAATAGGAAGGAAGGAAATAACTCGCGATGGTAGGAGCTCTAGAGATATAAAACACGGCCGAGTTGCATTTAAAAAAAGAACCAATTATTATGCTCGGGAATGGCAAATGTAGAAACTCGGAAGAGGCTCTTAAAAACGTATATATGGAGTGCAGCATTGTACGGGTGCGAAACTTGGACCATAGGAGAAGCGGATCGGAAACAATTAGAAGCGGTTGAAATGATGCTACAGACGCATGATGAAAATACCGTGGATAGATAAGGTTATACTTGGGCCGCCCAACAGACGGAGTGATCACCCTGCAATCATGAGCTCTAGGCAGGACCACTATCAATTTAGGACGACCGAACCGCAGTGATGCGCTTTCTTTAGACCCAACGAAGTCGCATCACTCCAATTCGGTCGTCATAAATTAATATTGACCCCGTGTAACGTTAATTTTCGCTATTAGAACATCCTCTCTATTTTTAACGTTTTATTATAGACTAGGACTTACATCATGCTCATATTAACATACTTGCATTCCTATTTTAGGTCTTTCACTTATATTTAGTTTCTTATTTGCTTTGATTGTCACTGTTCCTATTTCTTGCCTCGCTCTCCGATTATGCCTCCGTCTATAGTCTGTTTGAGTTTCTATCGATTTGGTTGAGGGTAGAACTGTCTTAAAATTATTAATTCTAGTTAGCTTTTCTATTCTAATAGGGTTTGTCTCACTTACCTGCTATCGTTGTCCTCTTATTGTCTCTGTATTTGGTAGTTTAGTTTGCTGGATGTCGCTGCATACGTTGAGTCTTGAAATTGTTCATCTTTCATATTTATCATTTGCTGAGCCTACCTTGGGAGGTTTGTCGTTCACTTTTCAGGATTTCGTTATGTAGTTGTTCATTTAATAGCATCCAATTTTGTTCTTCTTTTGTTGACAGATTTTTGAGGTTATGTTTCCGATCTGTCACTTGTGCAGGACATTTTCCCATTTAGATGCTCAGTGGCGCGCCCTCTCATTTTCATTTTCCCTGTCTCATCTTTCGGTTCTTTATGCATTGTCTTATCTATTCTTCTGTCTCTTGAGACCTCTTTATGACTTTTCTTATTGCTATCTTCTTTTCCTTTGGGTTTGCAAGTCGTTTTAAGCTTTCTTTTCTTTAGTTACCTATTCTATTACCGGTGACGCCTCTGGAAGATTTGGAAATCTAGGGTACTTCTGGGTACATTTGTAGTTTCGGATGTGGCTACCTTGTATTTTATTAGTCGGCGGTTTTTTGGAATTTCCGTTTTCCGATTTGCTTCGACATTTTTCACTCTTCCTGTTGATCTTCTCGTGAGTGGGCGGTGTTTCCAAGTTTTGTGGAATTAAGTTTTCTAGCCAGTTATGGGATTTTCTTGGTGCACCTCTTGAAGATGTCGGTTTATTGTAGTTGTAGAAATCGTCATCTGCTCCATTTTTGGGATTTAGATTCACGTTTGAGGTTCAGCAGGATTTGTCAAGGAGAAACCCCACGTGGTGAGTGTCTTATTTTTCATCTTTTATTTAAATCTTCAGTCATCAGTGTTGTTTCCTTTCCTTCTTCTTATTTTCTCTTCTAATTTGTCTTTTCGGCATTTTAGGGTTTTTCCGGGGGAATGATTTTTCCGGGGGAATGATTTTTTTTCCGAGGGAGCGATTTTTTCGTGCAGACTTTGGTCCTGATGTACTCTCCGACTCTCCCCATGGTTCAAGTGCCGATCACCTGGTGCTGAGCTGCAAGTCTGATTTGTTGTAGCAGCTGACCTGCTTATCATCTGGAAGGTCAGATATAAAGTTTGATTATTACGTCGCCTGTCCGTCTGGAACATCGCGTCCAACGGCTGGTTTTTATGTAGCGCCCGTCACAGCTTTTTGTGTCAATTTTTGTGTTCGTTTTTTTTGTGACTTCGCGTCGCCCGTCCGATCGAACTTTCGTCTCCGTTCGGCTAGTTTCATATGTAGATGCCTGGCCACGGCTTGTTGTGGTCACCCTGTTTGTTCTTTTGGACTTTTGTAAAATTTATTCATTTATTAACTTTGTTTCTTTTGCTCACGTAGTTAAGTAGTTTATTATTGTTTAAAATTCATTTAGTCAGTACTTAATAATTTTGGTTCATTTTGTTTATAGTCACTTCAATAATTTTGCTTAGTTTTAAATTTCATTTTGATTAATAGTTATATCTATTTTTTTGTCAAGATTTAGTAACAGTCGATACTCCCGTTTGCGTCTGACTTCATTGTTGTAGTTAGCGTGCGTGCGATTGACCCGTCGGTGCGCTGCGCGTGCGGAGCTCCATTCGTGTAGTGTATTTACCGCGTCATCCGCGCCTATTTTTGATTTTCCTTTTTAGCGCAAAGTTAGTGCCGGGTGTCTAAATTTCACCCAGGTTTATGTTCATTGTTTTTTTTATATTTATATATGCATTTATTCATTGATAAATTATTTTTGTTGATATCAATTGTTTTTTTGTATTATTATATAAATATGTGTATTGTCAGATGTTGCCATGTCTGGGTTTCCTACCTATTTTGTTTTTTTTCATTATATGATATACTATTTGACTACGTTTTTTTCTTTTGTTATTTTATTGTGCCCTATTGTGTACCAGCGGCTTTTAGGAGTTGTAGTCGTTGTGTGTTGGCTACAGAGGATCAGCCAACAACTCCTTGGCGCCCTTTTCCTGTTTTTAGCCCACCCCATCTTCGGCTTCGAGCATAGCTGCGGCAGGATCCTCCATTGTGGCGTTAGTCTTTTAGGTTACGTCACAATTATTACCCACTCATAGGCGCGCACTACTAAAAAATTTTACCAAGCGCAATGCGGGTATTGATGTTACTAATTGCAAACAGAACTGCCAATTAACCAACTATAAAAAAGTAAACAATATATTTCAATCCCAACTATAGTTATCTATTTGCAAATTATAACCATTTATAAACAGTGCAAACAACTACGATCACAGTGAACAGTGATTCTCGAGTATTAACACAAAAGAAAGTTTGTGTGTGTGCTCAAATCTATAATCACGAGGTTCAGGAGTACATAATTCCAACCAAGGTGGTTGTGTCAATTGGACAGGTAACAAAGTAAGCGAAGATCTGTGGCGTGAATTGATGGTCAGCCTACTAGATTCACAACCACTGGCATTTAGTTATACTTTTTAGGTATTATCGTAATTTTGAAAACGTTTAATCATTTGTAAATTGTTGTTGATTATTATCATAATTGCTATTCATAAGCGCAGGTGCTTTTAGAAGACGACGGTTAAATGAAACACATTTCTAACTAATTATTTTGTTTTCGTATAATGTATTTCCAACGTACCCCTTGATGCACCATGACGTGAATAGCATGTTCCAGTACGTTTTTGTTTTCGCATAAAGCACGTCGCTTGAATACAAAGCGTGTGTAACAGAATCGAATTTATTATGCAGTATAGGTACAAAGGGCTTCATCTATAAATGGATATGTGAAATGGTAAGTTTTATTGATTCAACATGCAATGAAATTAGGTGACTAGCAAAATAACCAAAAAACGAACTTTATTGCTTTTCTGAAGTAAAAGCTTCCATTTCAAGTCACCGTTCCCATTAACATAAAGTTTTCAGTCCGAAGACGCATACCTCCATCCTTTCCTATCCTGAGCTAACCTGCGCACTTCCCCAAAAGTTCGTGCCTCAGAAGGTGTCCTACCATCCTATCTCTCCTATTCCTTACTGTCTTCCATAAATTTCGCTTTTCTCCAACTCTTTCTAATACCTCCCTGTTGCTAACCTTATCGATCCACGGTATCTTTATCATGCGTCTATAGCATCACATTTCAAATGCTTCCAATTTTTTCCTACCCGCTTCTCCCATCGTTCAAGTTTCGCACCCATACAATGCCGTACTCCATACATACGTTTTTAAGAGCCTCTTCCGAGTTTCTGCATTTATCGTTCCCGAGCATAATAGTTGTTTCTTTTTATGAAATGCAATTTGGCCCTGCTCTATTCTTTGTTTTATATCTCTAGAGCTCCTACGATCGCGAGTTATTTGACTTCCTAAATAGCAGAAATCTGATACTTCCCCTATCTTCTCGTTTCCAGTTTGTATTTTCATTTTAGTCCTATTTTCACGCCCCCTACACAACAAAATTTCGGTTTTCTTTTTATCGGTCTTCATGCTATAGCCGTTTCCATTTCGTTCAGAGCCCTTCCTAATTCTTCCTTGCTGGATGCTAATACTGCTATATATCATCCACGAATCTGAACATATTAATAGTTTTGCCCTGTGTATTAATTCCAGCAGCTACAAATCCTATATAGGCGCTCTTTCCCTTTTCTATTGTTTTTTCCATGATCACTCGTAAAGCTAGAATAGCCTCGCACGTTCCCCTATTTCTTCTAAATCCCAACTGATTTTCTCCTAATATTTTTCCGCCCTTTTCTCCATCCTTCTTTGCGCAGTTCTAGTTAAAATTTTTGACTGATCGTTCTAAAATTTTCACACCTATCCGCGCCTTTCCTTTTTGGCAAAGCTACTATGATGTTCCCATCAAACACTGGCATTTTTCAGTGGTTAAGAATTTTTAGAATTAAAGGAGCAAGTGAGATAATCGTTGCAAAATCGCCAACACGTGAGGTGGATATACCCAATCCAACGGAGCCGTTGTGCAAAATACGCCCACAACCACGAGGGTCCCAAGTTTCATTAGTATAGGACTTCTACATTCGTTATGCGGCCTACACACAAGCTACTTTTCTTGGCGTTTTGGCAGCTAGCGTTTCGGCGAGCTACCAAAACTCTTGAAAACGGCTTAGAGAACGTAAGTGTGTAGCCATTAATATTTTACCGCCAGCTACTAGCCGAGCGCCCTAGAACGCCAGCGAAAAGAATCGAACGCGTTGGATTTTTGCTGTACCTTCAGTGACTAAACAGCATATGAGTCGCCCGTGTGTACGGGAAAACGCACTTTTTTGTTGTAATTGAATACGTTTAAAATCAAGATGAGTTCGACCAAATCACGTTTTGCACAGTCAGAAGAATTTATAACTGATTTTATATCACTGTTGAAAGAAAAACAATGCCTTTGGATGGTCAAATCAAAAGCTTATTCCAATAGGTTGCTCAAAGCCAATGCATACGACGACCTGGTAAAATTATGCCAGAAAGTCTGTACTGATTGTGAATGCACATTCGATATGGGAGCGAGATCGGCGCGACTCGGGAAAATTTCGTCGTGTGTGCTTTTAGATGGAAGAATAAAGTTCGCCTGGGAGCGCTATTTGAGCGGGCGAAGCACGGGACGCGGGAGTTGGTAATTCTGCGGCAGTGTTTATTGTTTTTGTTTAATGTATTTAGGTCTGAGATTGGCTCGTTGCTTTGCTTATAACTTGAGTAATAAGCAGCATTATCGTGTTTATTTTTAAATATTGAAATTTCCAATACTTAGCATGGCTATAGGTAGTGGTTAGGTTCAAGTCAAAACTTAAACATTGTGGAGTGAACTTTAACAAAGTGGTCGCCTGATTTTTGCAATTTTCAAAATTATTATTGTGTTGTAATACTCCATTCAGTTAAAAATGAATATTTTATCTAAATATAGACTTTGACGAAAAACTTGAAATAAAATGAAATGGACGTCCTAAGCCTGTGCGAAGTATCAAGTGCTTTTCGAAAGGTCGCGGCAAAAGTTGTGTGCGAAAGTTTAACCTTTTGGATTTGGGATTTTCGTCAAATATTGCGGTGAGTGAAATTTCTTGTTTGAAAATGTTTGAAAATAGCTTCACAATTACTGATTGATTGATTATCAACTTTATTCTCGAATTGCACTCGCAGACCACACTCACAACTCAATTACGAGACAGGCGGCGGATATCGTTTGGCGTTTCAGACGCTTGTGTGTGGTGAAATCAGAGAAGTGTTTTGGTAGCTCGCCAAAACGCTAGGTACCAAAACGCCAAGAAAAGTAGCTTGTGTATAGGCCGCATTAGAGAACCTCACCTTAAGAATAAAATGTCCTATTAATATGGGCCGTGTGACGCTTCATTTCTGAGATACAGGGTGTTGAATTTCAAAATTAAAACGTATTTTTCTTTAATTACTAAATAACCGCTTGCTATAAATTCATGATATTGCCGTGAAATCCTTGGTACCTGAGAGCAAATTATTTGATGCAGAACATTATTGCTTATTATTTCCAGTGGCGGAGATTTCGGGTACCTATGAAAGTTTATCAAAAAAATATCAAGGAATTGAAATTTTAAAAATTTTATGAAAAATATTGAAAAAGCATTCAATTTTATCAAGAAATTCTTCCTGTCAGAACTTGATAAGACGCAGCGTTTTCAAGAAAACACAAAAATATTGATCAAAGGTCAAATCATGAGGTCCGATTTTGGTAATTTTTTTATAAGCAGAGCTTCTACAGCCGTTAAAGAGCCTCATTCTAAGAATAAAGTGCCCCATAAATGTATGTCGTAGAATGCTTCACTTTGTGATACCGGCTGTTAAATTGAAAATAAAAAAGCATGTTTCTTTAATTACTAAATAACGATAACAAGTAAAAATGTTTGGATTATAATAGG
This sequence comes from Xestobium rufovillosum, assembly GCA_963966045.1. Lineage (NCBI taxonomy): Eukaryota > Metazoa > Arthropoda > Insecta > Coleoptera > Ptinidae > Xestobium > Xestobium rufovillosum. The sequence continues at coordinate 14,223,981 of OZ014500.1, forward strand.
TTAAGAATTCAAAATAGTTAGCTATTTTCTTCAAACGACAGAAAGACATGACATTTTTAATTTTTTAGTATTGAAAATACTTCTGGGCTCTTGTATATGGGACTCATCTTAGGAAAAATGTATCGACACGCGACAGATTCTGTTGGCGGCGCGCGCAGTCGAGGCCGCTAATAAATTGGATGGAGAGCGCTAGCAAGATGTTAACTAGTGATGGGAATAATCGAGATATCAGTAATCGAGAGAATTTAATAATCGAGATATTAGTAACTACTATTATTAGTAGGAGTAGTTTTTAAGTCTAATCACTGATTGAGGGTTCCGACTTTATATTTCTTGTTTATTTACTAATAAAATTTATGTTCACATTTGCTCGGGCATTTGCTATATCTATAGTGTTCTTTATATTGATACAGAAAAAACGCTATAAATCAGGGCTTTGTTATTTGCCGGCGTCGGCGTCTACTGGATATTATTAAAATTCTAAATAAGTATATACATACTGTTTTATTATGGACAATCCAGTAGATAATGCATGAAGCGTTGGTAAATAGCATGTACCTATTTTGTAATTTTCCTACTACGGCACTATACCTAAAGTTGAAATCCGCTCGCCCACCTACAAAACAAAAACCATCCTTTTAAACGTCTAGCAGTCCCTGAATGAGTCAGAAAACTGCTCGATTATGAATTGTCTTTTGTCTCATCGAAGTTGACTACTAACGAGAACGAGATACCTACTCTCGTGATGCCGTTCGATTATTTTCCTTGCTCGATTATTATATGAAGTTGGTTGCTGGCAAATTTGCTATCATAATCGGCAACGGCAACTACTAATATTAGTACTACTAATTTCCAAGTGAATAATCGATTATCTCGAGATATTTTAATAATCGACTAATTCGATTATTGCATCTCGATTATTCCCAACACTAATGTAAACTAAGGTACGGCGAGCGCGAGTACGAGGGATATCGCGTTGCAATAAAAGCGAGAATAAAATTCCAAACTGTACAAAACGGATGCGTTAATATTTTGTTACGTATTGCGTCAGTTTGACTATGTGCCTTGTGCTTGTCACAAATTTCTTTTATTTTATTGTATCAATAATATACCAACTTGAAACGGCACAGATCACTTTTGTTGGACATCTTAGAAACCGAGCAGTTTCTGTTGGTATTTTCAATACGCCTATGATACTTGCGTACGATGCGAGGTCTGTGAATTTTGTTAGTCAAAATAAACCGTAATATATTCAGATATCTCTGAAAACATCATAGGATATTCGACAATCATAATGTTTTATTTCAAGGTTATATCCCTAGGGTTTAGAGGTTTCAGTAAAAATAAATAATCCTTCGGGTGTCTATTTCTTTTCTGTTGATTTGTTATGTTGACTGCTGACTAACGTATGACGAATGGAACTTGTTATTTCGCGAGATCATAATGGTTGTTTGTTCAACCGAACCCCCAGAAAGCGTTTTCTATTAACGGAACACTCAAGTTTGCATCAAGAAAACATGGAATGGGCCAGTAATTACCATTGGATTGTGTTTTGCAACTAAACGCAAATTTTTGATACTTTTCTTTAAAATATGTATGATTTTTACATTTATTCTGTATTTAATCATGCAGTAGCCAAATTTACAGGAATCATTTTCTTCGGCCAGATGTGCCTCCTCTGTATTTAATCACCAATTTGGCCTTTTAGACGCTTTCCATATTAAATTCGAAAGTTTATAAAAACGCTTCACCTAGCAGAGAATTGAAACTGTGGACAGGAGGATCTCAATGTTGATTTTGCAAAGTGCAAACAATGTCGCACCTAATTGTTTCGCAGGAAAAGCAATTTAAATTTTTTGTTCGGTGTGTCCGCGTCGGTCGCTTTAAGGGTTTTCATTAAGCTGAACAAACGTATTTCTCATTCTCAAAATTAGACTAAGAAAAAAGTAGAAAAAAGAAAGCTGCTTATTAAAAAATAGCTCTACTAATGGCAATGCTTTTTAAATATCCTACAAAAACATCTCACAAAATGTTAGCGCTGCTTGAAAAAGGTAGCGACGCTAGATTCATAAGCATCATAAGAACAAGACCATTTTGCTGCTTGCTGAAGAAGTAAAATTTGCTAATACATATTTGATTGTAACTACATAATTTGAGGACAATGAAGGCGAAAGATGTTTTCGGAAGCCGGCTTGTAAGTAGTTAGAAAATGAAAGTTTTAGATCAAGTAATGAAGTTCTCTAGATCCATCAACTTCTTCGGCTGCCACGGTTTTCTCTCAGCAGCCTCTGGTATCTGTCAAGGTCATTATTATAGAAATGGTTGCTGAGCAAGTTAGTGACGACCTACTTCTTGCAGCAGTGTCTGAAGAAGTGGCGAACGTTATCGTCGTCTTCGACACGAACTTCTGGCAGTCGTAAGTCCCTACGGCAGGGCACTACGAGAAGTTCACTGTGGTGGCTGCTGTCAGATGCTGTGCTGCAATATCTGGTGCTATTCTTGAAGAAATCGATTGTTATAGATTTCTTCAGCAACTGCAACTTCTTCAGGAATGACCTTGGGAAATAATAGCGGCCACTACAAAAATCCACACTAGCCGAAGAAGTTGTTGGCAGCCGCAGATTTGAATAATCGCTTCCAAAATGTTCATTTTTGCGTTACAAGCCCTGCTCACAACAGCTCACGCACAATATAGAGACAGTTCGTGAGCAGTTACACGCTGACGTCTGCATAAAAACGCGAACACTTCAACACTTCAACCGTCTACAACAAACTGAGGTCCGGCTAACATATCTTTTAGTCTTTTGAAAATACCGATAGCTGATGGGAATTTTGACGAGCTCGGCGAAACAAGATAAGCCACGCTAATGTAACGCGACCTGTTTTGTGCACAGGAGCACAAGCTGTTAGAGAATCGCGAGCGCAGGTGGATACGCACCTTTAGGCGTTGTTCGTGTGGCGTGCAGTACCTGGGAGACCGTAATGTACACGTCAACATGGGGTTGACACAGCCAAAGACAACGTCTAGTTTAGAACTGTGTATTTTATTATTATTATTTTACGGAGTTTATGCATATAACATTATTTACAATAGATTACAATGCGTGACTTAGTCAGGTTTGCTGTGATGAGTGGAAAAGGGGAATTATGAAATACGCTGATTAAGACATAGCGTAATGACTTGAAATACAAACTCAGAGCTGCAATTTTAATAACATTATTGTTCATCCCATGATATTCAGGCAGACCGCCATATTCGTTTGACGACTTTATGGCTTCTTACAATAAAATCTGAGACAGTTTAAAATATTATTTGTGGAAAGTATATAGCTAGGTACAATAATATGTGTGTGTATTGTATTTAAATGTTCGCTTTCGTGTTCGCGAGGTTCACCTCCTGGAGTACAGATTGACAGCGTCTTCGCGGTGATGTGGAATCGAAGAAGGTGGAGCAAGTTTGGCGCTAGTGTAAGTTGTTGGAAGGCGGTGGCTTCCATCGAGAGTGATGTTGTCTCCGCGGTTAGCTCGGGGCAGGTGGTGTGGTGTTGTAACAAAGCATAATTAAACGCATATGGATCCAGCAAACTTAGATTAGGCGTTAATTATTTTGTTCGAATGAATCAACTAAAAGATCGCGGCGCCTTTGAAAAAAGAAGCATATGTAAATACGTCACGCGTCAAGGAACGGAGGGTACAGAGAACGCGCAGTTCATGATGGATGACTGAAGAAATAATAAAACTCCGTGTTAAGGTACGCGCACATGATCGGAATCGGAGCGGACGGACGTATCGGAAAAAATATTATTTGCATGTATTTAAATGTGCTATAGCACACTACCGGCAGCGGCGCGCATCGGCATTTTTAAAATCCTCCTTCCATTGTCGACCCAGAATCTAAATCCGTCCGGTGCGGCGGCTCTGATGCGCTCCCGAGCAGTGTGCGATACCCGACGAATTTTGCAGCCGGATTGTGCATGCGCAGTAGTGAAACTGCCACAGAGGGTCGTAATTCGAGCTGATCTGCACACCACGAATACGAAATTATATCGTTCATTTTGTAAAATGTCTGTGGAAAAATTGATTTTAGAAGTTCAGAAATATCAAAAACTTTGATTCGAAAGATAAGAATTACAGTGATCAATTCAGTGTATTCCCCAAACAAATAACGTGTTTGACAAATTGGATGTACCCACATGCTTCTTTTTGATCGCACCTTCTTCTGATATTCCTTTTCTAATTCTAGAACTACAAACAGTTCCTCATCGGACGAATCCTTTCTAGTAACTGAAATAAACACATTTTACAGCAAATCCTCCGATGCCGCTTCCACCAGTGTGCGCACTCACAAAAATCCTCTTCGATGCTCTTCGTCCGTCCGGTGCGTCCGTCCGCTCCGATTCCGATCATGTGCGCGTATCTTTAACCGGAGATTGAAAGCATTCTCATACCAGACATTTTCCGATTAACTTTCTGAACTATTGAGAGTGCCTGACTACCTGTCCCGCGTTGCGTGGTGTGATTTACTGTGGTACACTAAGTAAGTGCCGGTATTTAATTATTGTTGCTGTGAGGCTATAAATAATTATATATACGTTAATTGATCCTGTGTAGAGGTATCATAAGCTGGTTGAGGGTTGTTCTGAAATTCTAAGGGGGTCGTAGAATCGCACATCTACATTAAAAACTGCTGGTGGTGGCGACTGGGCTGCCCTGGTCCGGCTGGTGGTGGTTCAGAGTCTCTGAACCTCAGACTCGACCTCAGAAGAGAGGGATTCTGTGAGAACTTAGCCCAGTATTTAAATAGAAGCGCGGGCTTGTCAGAACCGTATGACATGGAATTTACCAAAATGTTCTGTGAGAAGTGAATCTTATACTTTTCGTAAAAGGCCTTACGAATAGTAAGGATAGAATATGGCTTAGACAGCAGAGGAAGGGAGACAAAAATGGCCATGATGGTCTTTGAGGACTAATATTTTCTTAACAAAAATACTTAATTGAAAATGATCTCTTGTCAATTGGACCTACGTGGCGATTTTCAAATAATAGATGGTGGTTTAGGATGTCCGCACTAGCTTGCCATGGTATTAAAACTGGAGTTAGGTTTTAGGTAAAAGCTGCACAAAGACCTTCGTGGCAATTTTTCGAAGATAAAAACATAGAAGGTAGTGCATTAGCATTTTTAGGCTTAATTTCATGTGTAAGACGAGGAGAAAGAATCGTGCTGCACCGAATCTGTTATGGCTTAAGAGATAAGAGTAGCTAAGGTAGTGGCTAAGCCGTCATACACTTTTGCTTCCTATAAAATCCTCTCTGGCTTTGTAATGGCTGAGAATTATTCCGAAATTAAGATCGTCAATATTCGTCTTACGGAAACTGGAAGGAATTCATTTTGATCGGACTTATAAAATAGTAGGAATTGATTACCTTGTTTGCGATTTCAGGCAGATCTACGAGTATTTGCTGTAAAATTAATTAAATGTAGAACGGAACGTTGTCAAATATGCATATTGTGTTATCTTAGTACAATAGTACGTATCTTTCCTTTTGTAGAACTTATTTAATTTTACGCTGGTATTAAGAGTCCGACAAACCCCTTTAAAATGAACCTGAAAACTGGCTTCGTAGTACTGCGCTCATTTCTAAACGGTGAAAATTGAAGAGTTGAATTTTTGGACAGTTTATAAACGAAACTTTATTTAAAATTTAAAAATTTTATCTTAGAAAGTGTCCGTTCACGCATTAAATTGACCATCTTCACGCGTGCATAGCGCCAAGAGATTTACAGTTTTTGAAAAATTGTTTCTATAGAGGCATAAAATATACCTTCTTCTACCATAATCAGGCGTTCGTGTTGCTAAACTTACTAGGATGAAGGTTTAACCGTAGTAGAGCGAAAGCACTAAACGCAAAATATGCCTTGGTATGGTCCTGCCACCTCGTACCGAGTGAGCGTAAACTCAGAGCGGCGTTGTCACATTTGCTAGATTCCAAAAGCGCGGGCTTTGGATGTGTGTTGTTCTTGTGTCCATAAATGTCATCATCGGTGTTGCAACACAGCTGATAGTTCGCTCCGTCTTCTAACGGATACCTCACCGACCCGCTACCCCGCAGGTATACCTTTTGACCTGCTTTGCCGAACTCTTAATCTTTCATACTCGACACCAAAAATATCTTCTGAAACTGCACATCGTGTAAAATGAGACTTCTCTGAGCGCCTAATTCTATTTAGGAGGTGATAGCAATATGCTACCAGTAAATGCCGCAGTGCGTGAACGTAAATAATGTTTCACAGAAATGGAAAACGCGCAAGCAAGTTTAACCCTTCCGATGAAGATCTACGTCGCGTTGGGGGAAACGGATGTTATTTTCGTTTAATTTAAATACCGCCTGAGGTTTTTACACTTAAAATTTGCCCCGGAATGTGACCAGGTATGTGCGGTAAATTTATGGAGACATGTTAAGTCTGATGTTAGGAAAACCGACAATTACCAGTGCCACTGTAAAGCTGTACTACATGCTATGAAATATTAACCGCACGCCCTGTTTGAGGATGTTTTATTAGAAATTGCGGGCGCTGGAGGAGCAGATGTCGGCGTCGGCGTCTTATGAAATGTTTCACAGCATTTCGGGCGCTTTAACAATTTAGCACGATGCACAGTGGGATCAGTTCGCCGAAAACGGACAATATTCTAGAACTTTAAGGTGGCCCACAAGCATTAGGGAATTATATTTCAAAAAATTGTATGAAGTAGTTTTTTTTGTATGGCTTTTGAAAAAATTACATCCATTAACAAATTTGAAATCTTAATAAGTTTCAAAAGATAATAACTGGAAAAATGCTTAACAATTCTGGTTTATAAAGTGCGAGTGGAGAGGGTGAAAGAATTATGTATATCATTTTAGAAATTTTTAACTTCGAATTTTTGTCTACTTTCTGGTTGTAATAATTGGAAAAAATGTTAAATAATTAAAGTTCGTAACATGACTGTGGTTATAGGGTTGAAGAAACTTGGAACTGGTTTATTGAATTCAAGTTTATGTATAAATCTTGAAAAGATATTAAATCAGGGGAGAGGGGATGAAGAAGTCCGAAGTCAAATGTGAAAGGGACATTTTAGTCACTCAATAAAAGTTTACACCATAGGTTGGGTTATTGTTGGAAATTTGATTTGCAAATACATACAACTATTTTGATTTATATGAAATAATTAACATACCTATTCAACACATCTTTATAGCCAAATATTTTCACATTTTCCGGGAATTGGTATAGCTATAACCAACGGTAAACGACATCGATCGAGAAGTTAGATTTTAGTATTTTCACAGTGGCCCTTAATCACCATGTGTTTGGTGTTTGCTTTTGCTACGTGTCGTGCAATTGCAAACAAACGCAACACAGCCGCAGATACTGCCCTAATGCATTGTATGGCATGGATTAAATATTCCTACCCGCTTGGAGCACGGGTATATTTTTAAATTTTGGAATGGTTAACGGGTATAATGTACATTCCATCCGCCCTCCGGTGTCCACATTCGAAAGCTCGAAAAGACATTGGCCACTTTTGCCAATAAGACGTCACACTTGCCGACTATCATGGACCTTCTTAAGGCTCCTTTCTACCACCGCCGAAAGAGTACAATTCAGACGTTGCGTTGTTAGCAAACTACGAGGCCATTTATTAATATTTTGATTTGAAACTTGGACATTACGTAGACATGATATGTTTCTACCTCGGGTAAATATTTTTTGCAAAAAATATTAAGGGCGTCTTTTTGGTACCATACATTGGTGTCTTTTGACTGCTGATAGCAGACTAACGGTTTTGTTTTAGAAGAAGAAAATATATCACTAGAATTGTGCAAAGAATGATGGAGAAAAGGGCGGAAGAAATATTAGATGATCAGTTCGGATTTAGTAGAAATAGCTTTACGAGTAATAATAGAAAAAACAATAGAAAAGAGAAAGAGCGCCTATATGGATTTGTACATTTGGAAAAAGCCTTCGAAAACTTAAAGTGGAAGATGTTCGAAATGCTTAAAAATGTAGGGACGAAGTATAGGGATAAAAGAATAATTCATAATCTATACAAAGAGCAAATGGCAGTTATAGAATTTGAGCAGGAACATAGAGAAATAGATATCCGAAAGGGAGTGAGGCAGTTTTCAATTTATATATCGAAGATACGATTAATATTGTTAAAGACAGATGCTGTAATTAACATACAGGGCCAAACTATTAATCTGCTCAGATTCGCGGATGATATAGCAAAGAAGAATTAGGAAGGGTTCTGAACGATATGGAAGCGGTTTTGATGGAGGGCTTTGGTATGAAGATCAATAAAAAGAAAACAAAAAAAATTGGTGTGTAGGACTAAAACGAAAATACAAATTGGAAACGAGAAGAAGTCTCAGATTTCTGCTATTTAGGAAGTTAAATAACTCGCAATGGTAGGAGCTCTAGAGATATAAAACAAAGAATAACCCAGGGCCGAGTTGCATTTAATAAAAAACCACTATTATGCTCGGGAATGATAAATGTAGAAAGTCGGAAGAGGCTCTTAAAAACTTATGTGTGGAGTGCGGCATCGTACGGGCGCGAAACTTAGACGATAGGAGAAGAGGATAGGAAAAAATTAGAAGCATTTGAAATGTGGTGCTATAGACGCATGATCAAGTACCTACCGTGGATAGATGAGGTTAGCAACAGAGAGTGTTAGAAAGAGTTAGTATTTAAGACAGTAAGGAATAGGAGAGATAGGATGGTAGGACACCTTCTGAGACACGAAGACTTTGTTCACGACATACTAGAGTCAGAGATAGGAGTAAAAAGATGTAGGGATAGGCCTAAATTAGATTACTGCTCTCAAATCTCGTAGGTAGGGATGTGGAATGTTCAACTTTTAGGGAAATACGTAGGTTAGCTCAGGATAGGAGAGGATGGAGGTATGCGTCCAACCAGTCTTCGGACTGAAAACTTTATGATGATGTGCTAAAATTTTAACTTTCGCAGCGAATAATAAGAATTGAAGTCTATGCATTACTAATTTAAGCAACTATAAATGAAGTTCTCGCAGTATTTTTGATTTTCTATTAGGTTTTTCTCTCTAGACCATCGAGTGATTAGCCTGCAGGGACTATACAGTAATCTGGAACTAGCGAACCTCTTTCTTAAAGCTGCGAGCCTGATAGACCGTCGTACACTCTAAGCTGTTAGGTGGGGTTTTCTTGACGTTAGCATAGAGATGGCCTCTTGTCAGGGTTAGTGTGATCTATAAAAATAATTGTCCCATATTATTAAATAAATTAAATAATATTCAAGAAATACGTTATTTAATAAAATTAATAGAGTATTTTCACCTTGGGCTCCAATGATAGCTTGCATACGCGTAGGCATGAACTATGATGTTACCCTGAAAAATTTAGTACCAAACTGCTTGTACGAGGAACACCCGCACGAACCCGTCTACCCATAAGATGTTCTGTCCGATTCAGGTCAGGGGTGCAGGCTGGCCAGTTTATTCGCACCATGGCGACTTCATTTAGATACTCATTGGTGGTTCTAGCATGGTGTGGGAGGACGTTATCATCAATAAAAATGAAATCAGTACTTAAGATCACATGATCTTCCAGAATGACGTTTATGTACCTACCTGCAATCATATTACTTCCATTAACCACCACTAGCTCCGTACGAGCATCACTGCTTATACCACCCCATACCATAACAGAGCCCCCTCGGTAGCAGGTTCTTTCAACGATGTTGCACTTGGTAAATTGTTCTCCCTGCCTTCTCCAAACTCCCATGACCATCTGGCTGGAGATCTCAAACAGAATCTTGATTCGTCTGAGAACAGGACGTTTGCGAGATTCCAGTGTTCATGATCTCGATGGAGCTCTACGGTGCTCTACCAACAGCTGTTAATATAGAGCAGGTCTTCTTGACATCAAATTAGCATCCACAAGCAGTCGTCGAACTGTCCACCTAGTTACATGCACATTCCTCACTTGTTCTTGTCGGTTTGCTGCCTTAACCGAAGTCAGAAGCCTATCACGCAATAATATACAATAATATAATAATCAAATGCCTACTATGAAAAAGTAGAAATAACAAAAATTTGGCTTTAAGAAACAGTCAAAATAATACCCATAATTTTACAAACAACCGGCATAACCCCTAACAGGACCTGATTAGCAAACAAGCAAAGTAAGTGGCTGCTTACAGCGCAGCGGCAGATTATAGGGGAGGGTATAAGAATTCTAAAAACTGAAATAGCGAATGTATGTACTGAGTGTTTGGTGCAGCGTCTTGGTTTGGCCCAGAATTGTATGAATCTTTTCATTATATGCTTGCTTCTTTGGTGTTCGGCGGAGGGCGCGTTCTAGATCGCGTCGCGATTCGCATAGACTTATAGCCAAAAGGCTCTCCTCTTTTCGTTTCGACCTTTTTTAAAGTCTCACCATTGCAGAATAATTAGTATGTAAGCGTTGATTTTGTTTTTGTAGTAAACAGTGGACCCCCTGAATCTCGCTGCGTAAAAAATACAAATTTGCGGATAATCTGTGCTCATTTTGTATAAAATGACGTCATAAATTACAACGTAATTTGCGTAATTGATTTCTTGCAGTTTGAAAGCCCCGCAGTACTATAAAATATCCACCTCTGAAGTATTTTGGTCGAAATTAGATTTCGTATTCTGCATTAGCTCTAAATGACTCCGGAGTGTAATAAATTGCCTACACTGGATACTTTAATCATCAGTAGATTATTATAAAATGAAGATTTATTGGACAGTTACAGCGAACCGAAATGTTCAAGTAAGGTAAAAGAGAACGGCTGCATTCATTTCTAATGGACTGGGCGGTGTGAACGAAGCAGTAAAGACAATCTAGCATGTACTTTGTAGGTAATTGTTCGGAGAGTATTAACTGAGTTATTTACGGTGCGTGAGATTTAAAGAACGTATAATCTATAACTATTTTCGAGCGATTTGATCAGTGCAACGTAACCAACTTTATTTAGATGCTTTAAATTTTGTCTAACCATCATTGTTCTCGACTTAATTAGAGCAAAGGTTAATGTAAAAAAGTTTGTTGTTGAATGCAATCAGGTACAAGTGCAGTTCTGTTCTTTATGGAGATAACTGACTACATATTGCTTATCGGATTGAATGTGGGAAATTGTTTGGATGGCCAGTACACATACATACGCTGGCGATCGATGGACCTACACGTGAGTGTGTGTTTGCACGGCTGCTTCAGTCATCATCATAAAGTTTTCAGTCCGAAGACTGGTTGGACGCGTACCTCCATCCTTTCCTATCCTGAGCTAACCTACGCATTTCCCCAAAAGTCGAACATCCTACATCCCTAACTATTTGAAAACAGTAGTCTAATCTGGACCTACCCCTACCTCTTTTTATTCCTATCTCTGACTCTAGTATGTCGCGAACTAAGCTTTCGTGTCTCAGAAGGTGTCCTACCATCCTATCTCTCCTATTCCTTACTGTCTTCCATAAATTTCGCTTTTTTACAACTCTTTCTAATACCTCTCTGTTGCTAACCTTATCTATCCACGGTATCTTCATCATGCGTCTATAGCACCATATTTCAAATGCAGGCCCTGCGCTATTCTTTGTTTTATATCTCTAAAGCTCCTACCATCGCGAGTTATTTGACTTTCTAAATAGCAGAAATCTGAGACTGTCTCTATCTTCTCGTTTCCAATTTGCATTTTCGCCTTAGCCCTATTTTCACGCCCCCTACACACCAAAATTTTGTTTTTTTTTATTGACCTTCATACCATAGCCCTCCATCAAAACCGCTTCCATTTCGTGGAGAGCCCTTCCTAATTCTTCTTTGCTAGATGCTAATACTGCTATATCATAGACACTACTCTATATGTATACTGGCGAATACATTGAGTAACCGTGTACAGTTTTATAACCCGGGTAGTGAGAGCTGTACCCAGTTTCAAAAATTTGACAAATTCGAATACATTTTAGTGTGAAAACCAGTTGCGCCGCGGCGTATTTAAAAAAAAGTTAAATAAGTGTTCTTTTTGGGTATTGTAATATTGGATCAGCGTCGTCTGTCCCTCTGCCGGGAATATGGGATTATTTATTTTAACTCTCTCTTTTGTGCGTGGTGTGTATATCGCATTGATTTATAAGGTCGATTGCTTTGTCTGTATTGTAGTTAGTTAAATGTTTATATTTTTTCCCTCGGCAAACTCTAATAAACAGTTTGGAATTGTAAATGCAGTTTTTATTGGAAAATACATTTGTTTGTATTATTATGGTCACTTCCTAGCTTGTGTCTGCACGCATAAAATTACAAATTATAACGTAAAAGAATAAAGTAAAATAACACTATAAAATCCGCAGTTTTCAAGAAACTAGTAATCTGGAAATTTTCTACGGGTATAAAATAGTTCGTAAAAGATGAAATATGTTAAAATTTCAAATACTTTTCTTTATTTTTGTTTCTTATGGGGTTTTCGAAGCCACATTCAGCAACAGCAGCTTTCGCAAGTCTCTGTCAGTGCGCTAGTGCATTATCGTGAAGCAGCAGAATACCTCGCGTCAGTTTTCTGCGTCTTTTCATTTTAATAAATTCTCTTGGCCCTGCGTTAAGCTTCAGGTAATCAATCCCTGACAGTCCCAAAAATGGCTGCCATTATTTTTCTAACAGAAGGGGCGTTCGAACTTCTTGGGAGTGTTGGAGCTCTTGATGTGCCACTGCATTGTCTCTTGTTTCCTTTCAGAGTTATAATGGTGAATCCACGTTTCTTTTCCAGCGATAAGTCGGTGGATGATTCAATCTGGCTCGTCTTCACAAAGCGCCAAAAACCGTTACACGCCTCTGCCCGAACACGACTTTAAAATGACGAAAGTATTCGCAGAACCCATCTTGCACCAAGCTTTGTCATTTCAAGGTAGAATTATGAAAACTGTAATTTCTGGAACTCTAACAAAACTGCTAATTACCGCTTCTTCAATCGTGCATCCTCTAGTACCTAACACTTAGTTTTTTTAACAACGCACCCGAAGTGATCACATTAACGATGCGCCATAACACAAACTGACAGCTAATGAAATCAATAATGCTCCAATTTTTCTGTAAGTTAACAAACAAATAACGTATTTCCTGATATTATTCTAAGCTACAAGCAGATTCTTCAACTAACAGTGTGTTGAGTCAAATTTAAAAACAAGAAAACTTAATCACTTGCAGTCTTTCGAAAATTGAATGAAGGCATGTAATAAATCACCCTATGGAACAAGTTAGGATCAGTAGACCGGTAAATCAAGATGCAAGGTGCAGTAGTTGGATAAAATTATTTGCATGATTCACAAAAGAATTTAAAGTTCGCCTCACTGACTAAAACTTGTCGACTTCATATTTGATATACGAAGTTTCAATTCTGTAGCGAGTTAAGCCGAACTGCTCAATTCAGAAAATATATGGAAATACGGAATTATCATGCATGCACACTTGTAACAATGCCACCGTAAAAATGCCTAAAAGCTCTAATGAACTTAGAGGGGCATTTCATAATATTGTTCTACGAGACCGCTGCCGGAAATTCAAAAGCGAAAGTATTGCTGAATAAATCCGTATGCACCGATGAAAGAAATGAATAAGTCCCAGATGCGACAGACGTCACGCGAGAAGAAGGGAATTCCGAATCGATTCTGCACGCTGCACTAACGTGACGAAGTGAATACTGACGCCCACCTTTCCGAAATAACAAGAATGCGAGATGAATCTCTGCACACGACCCCAAGCGCTGACGTAGGAAATCTCGAAATTAACCGCCGCCGAAGCCCCCTCCCAGCTTATAAAAGTAGATGCCTCAGAAGGCAGAAGGCAGTACTTGGTCGTCCGGCCATCAGCTGGGGCCAGGGCTCCCAGAATCGGAGATAATGCTGGCCGCCGACATCCGAAATACTAGTACCTGATAAACCGTTCTGACGATGCCGTGTGATCAACTGAAAGTAACCAACCCGTAAATATTTGAGTAAGATAATTTTTGAATAGTTGCCTGGTGCTTAATATCCAGACATACCTGGCTGGCCTAGCTTATCCGAGACCAGTGAGTAGTGAGGTGTCCAAACTTGGGAATTAGGGGTGTCTGCTGGTGAAGGTAGGATCGTTTTGGCAACCTCGTGTGGTACTTGTGCCTGTAACTTGAGGCGACAAACGGCGGAAAACGATCGTACCCGGGTAACCGGCGGCCGCTGGTGACATGCCGAGGGCGGACTAATTATAATTTACTGGCAGCGTATAGACTAGGGGTATTTCCCCAGAGATATAGTAGCCTGTTGCTGCGACAAGAATCTCGCACCAAAGCCCGCCTAGGAGTCTGTACCTTTCCGTGCTCCCACATAGACTCCGAGACCGTAGAAATAATTCAGTATTGGATCGTACGTCGAGTCGACCGCATTATCAGAGTACACCGCGAGAACCGGTTTTTATTTCTGTTTCTTTCACTGTAAATATATCTCGTATTTTTGTACATACATATTCCGTATTATAATTTCACTGCACTTTTATCAAATATAAATAGTTAAAACGAATAGAGTCAAGTTATATTTGGTTTATGTCTATTTATTCAATCGTCATTTAGCAATAGTGAATGAACCCAACCCTTCTGCGACTAAGAGCTTAAGGGTTATCAGCGAATAAATCTTCCAACCGACCAGACCGTAGAGACAACGAGAGACGTGTTCATAAGAGAACGTCCAGATCCCCTTAGACATACAGCGTGTCCCAATATGTGAGACCGAGGGATACAGGTGTATATTTAAGGGCCCGTACCAAGGACGTTGGTGTATAAGTGGCGTCCGAGAAGAGAAGAAAAAGTACTCGTTGCACACTGGATAATATAATTAATGTACTTTAACTGCTTTTTATGACAAAGTGGTGAGATTAATTGCAAAATGACCAAAAACTTCATGCGTTTACTTTCGTCCACCATTGCTAGCTCGATTTTTTTATTCAAACCTAACAAGTTTGACGATATTTACTGACTAAATAGGACATATTCTAACGAAATAATTTTTTACTGAGGTCAGTGGTACTGGACCGTTCAAACAACTCTACTTCTCAGAAAAATACTTCGCCAGATTTAGGTCAGGTCCAATTATGTGGCGCTTGACCTCAAAGATCAACAACTGTTAAAAATAGAGAAGTAGACTTAGATCGGCAGCAACTATAAGTGCTTCCCAGAGAGATTTTATACAAAATATTTTAATTTACTTCTTTGAGTGCCTGACGTGGTGTTGTTTGCCCCAGAAATAATTGTACGAACTGTCCAGTATCACTCAATTGGCTAACCTACGTTTTTCATCAACAAATCTACATTATACGTCAGCCGGTAATGTGTGCTGTATTAGGAGAAGAGAACCTACCTATTTCATCCGCCTACGCCATTTTATCATTGTCCCTCCTGTATAAAAGAAGAGACCCCTGGCCAAGAGATTCCAGTATTTGTTCCCTAGGTCTTCAGTTAAAATTAGTACTCCCAATCTCTGAGATGACGTTGGAGAGGAGCGGAGAGGAGAGGAGAGGAGAGGAGAGGAGAGGAGAGGAGAGGAGAGGAGAGGAGAGGAGAGGAGAGGAGAGGAGAGGAGAGGAGAGGAGAGGAGAGGAGAGGAGAGGAAGGTGAACAAGAAGTGCGCATCCATGCACAGCCCACAAAACGTAAAGCAGGCATAAAAACTAAAACCGACTACTGCTGGTCTAACAAAAGTTTAAATAACGTATGTTTCGCGGCACGACATTGTAAGAGAAAGACCTCTTAAATAATTTAGAATCAATGAGTTATCCCAAATTCTTAACGCATCTTGTAAAAGGTATACGGTCGTTGCCGATCTTTAAAGTCATGTCTTCTTGGATTTTCTGTAGCCAATCACAAGAACTTGATAAGTTAATTCTTTGGGATTGATTTTTGATGTGAAACTTCTTTTGTCTCGGTAGAGTAAGTTCCTGTGTTGGCAAATGCGAGAGTCACGAAAATTGATACGAATGGAGGGGAGCAGTCTGAGAAGACGGGCAGAGGATAAAGGGAATATCGAATGCCTCACTCTTTAGCCACGCTCTCTCTCATGTTTCGTGCTCTTTCTCTCAGGCAAGCGTCAGTAAACCGAGACCTCAGCGTTTCATTTCTCATGACGCCGCCCCACTCTGCAGCCACGCTCTGTCCCATGCTTCGCGCTGTTTCTCTCAGGCAAGCGTCAGTAAAGCGAGGACACAGCGTTTCAGTTCTCGTAACGCCACAAAGCGCTTGGCTGGAATCATTAAAATTCGATTTATTCTTTCACTATTATTATTTTGATACGGACAATATTTATTATCGATTTTTGTGTATTTGAGGTGCGATTGGTAGTCTATAAATTAATGAGTATATTCCAGTGTTAGGAAAATTAGAATAAACGTTAAAGTTTCAATTCTACCGCGTGTGGCGACCACGCCCCAGTTTTTTTTAAATAAATGTTGTTAGGAAATATTAGACGGTCTTTCAAGGTCACTATTTATATTTGTGAGAAAACTCGCATTTCGAACATCTGCCACTTCGAAAGAATGATAAAGTTTAGTATCATCTACATAGAAATGATAGTTTCAATGGCGAAACGATTTATGAAAAGAATACGTATAAATGGTATACAGGATAGGGCCAGGAATACTCCCCTAATGCACAGATACAGAACCGTGCAAATACCCGAGTATATTTACGATACCCGAAGTGGATGCCGGGTAATATCTCTTAATTTGTACTTCTTATCCGGATGCAAATTCTAATTCTAAATTATCTTTACCTGAGTACATATTTTCAGTACCGGGGTACTTGCAAACCATGTATCAAAGCATAATTAGACCCCCTATGAATCTAATAAACTTAGATTATTTTGTTCTGCTAAATCAAATAAAAGATTGCGACATCTGAGAAAATAGCCGAGAATATGAACGGTCGTTCACGAAGGATGACGGAAAAAGTACTGTTGTACACTAAGTAAATGCCGGTATTTTATTATTGTTGCTGTTAGGCTACCAATAATTGAATATACGTTAATTAATCCGTTGTAGAGGTATAATAGGCTGGTTAGGGCTTGTTCTGAAGTTCTACGGGTGCCAAACCAAGAATTCGCACAGGCTGAATGTATTTAGTGCCGTGAAAATAGCACGCCTCCATTCAACTAATGCTGTGAGCGATTGAACATCCTGCCCGTTTGAGTTTCAGAGCGATTATACAACTGCGTACGTGCTAATTAAAGGCCATCCTATTAAGGGATTGCTGTGAGTGCCTGTAACGTACATTCCTGATCTAGATTTCGTCTATATTGGACAATCGTGCGGCGACGTAAATCCAGGCACCGAGTACACAGTTTAAATCACCCTACGGGACGACCGGCGGTTACCAGAATACCGTCACTGAGAGAATTGCTTGCGAAAGCTGGTTCACGACCCAGGGCTCGTTTGCTATTTGCTCATGTGAATATAATTACCGACTAGACTTTACTGCAAGAAGCTCAGTTTTAATTTCCCGTAAATATTTTGTATAATACCGTTTTAGCCGTTGATTGAATGAACATAGTGTTTATTATTTTCTCCGTATAGGTAGCAGCCTTTCTTCGACTGAAGCGAATAAGTTGCCCATCCGACCGAGAGATCGAGATGCAACAATTCAATCGGTAATAAGCTAATGGCCAGAAATAAATTGTATACAGTGTGTCCTAGGACGCACGAGGGAAAATTCGTTACAACCACTCGGGTATATTGATTAACAGAAGTTCACAGTGCCTGTATTGTATAATGTGTCACATCTAAGTGAATCACTCTATGGTAACTGTTTTGCATAAAATTATCAAAAGTACTAAAGTACCCGTACCCAGTACCCGAAATAATACCCGGGTACAGTATTTCTGGGTAATTTTCATCCTTGGAAAGACCCGGAAAAATACCCGAAGCATTAAATTACATAGAGATATTCGGACACGACCCAGTTCTGGTTAAAGTCGAGACCCGTAACCTCCAACAAAGCCGAAAACACGACTACCTCAAAGGCAGTACATTAAAGGAGTTTACGTGCACACGCAGCTGAACTCGCAGCTGAAGTTGAAGAATATTATTTTAAAAATTTTTCGAATGCCTTTAGATCGAAGATCACTAAATTCCGAAGGTGCCGTAATCTTAGGAATAGGAAGAATATGCGCACGTTTTCAAACTTTCGGAAAGTAAGAACCGTATGCAATCAGTGAAAATATGAGCGCGGAAAGGAATCATGAACGGACAACACAGGAGGGTAAGCGAGATATTGAGATCGTCAGTGCTATACGCCCTACAACTAGTCAGCGAATCGTTATGAAGTCTATAGTAAATTGTGAGCAAATAATTCTACTCGATAATCGATGAATATGCTTCGGAATTGTAACAATGCATAACACTAACAAACTTAGATTGGCATTGTTCTACGAGACGGCTACCTGCAAATCAAAAGAGAACGAAATTCTGAATATATTCGCCCTTATACGCATGTATTTGATGAACGAAGTGATGTAGAAGATTATAACGCCCACCTTCGCAAATAGACAAAAATGAATCTGCACACGAGACCAAGAAGTGACGTAGGAAACTTTGACGTCACACTACCGCAGATAGCCCCTCCTGGATGATAATTATGAAACAAAAGACCGCATCGCTGCCGAGGCCATTCTCGACACATACGAAATAGAAGTACCTGATTGAACGTTCCCGACTTCGCTGTGTAATTAACTGATATTCAACGAAAAATAAATTCAGGTAAATGCCCGGTGTTTGATATTTATTATTGTTGAAATATCAAACACTACCTAGTCACAAGTGGGCTGGGTCCATCTTATGAGTAGCGAGGGAGTAAATGCCCTAGGAATTAAAGGCGTCTGCCGGTGAGGGTTAGATCGATTTGGCAGTCCCGTGTGACTCCGGTCTACAACGGGACAATTACGGCAGAAATCGATTGCATCTGATTGAATCGGCGGCCTATGGTGAAATCCTGCGACAATACTGTTTTCTCGAGACGTATAAGCCGGTGGCGTATAAAAGGAGGCTGTACTCTGGTGCTACTACGAAAATCACCTACCGAAACCCAGCTAAGGAGTGCATCTCGATGCTGCCACGTAAGCTCCAGGAAACCGATAATAATTCTGTTTAATTATATGACGAGCCCGTGACGTGTACAATCAGGATACACCGCGAGAACCGTTTTAATTTCATGTAAATACTTATTTTCTTATAAATATTTCTTATTCATTTCAATATATCTTGTAAATAGTTAAATTAATAGAGTCCTGTTATAATTTTGTTTATGTGTTGTTATTTTAACCATCGTTTAGCAATAGTGAAAGAACCCACCCTTCTGCGACTGAAAGCTAAGGGTTTATCGACGAATAAGTCTCCCACCGACCAGAGTACCCGGATACAACGAAAGAATTCGTTGATAAGGGAACGTCCAGATCGCCATGAATATACAGTGTGTCCCAATACGTGATACCGATGAACACAGTTGTATATTTAGTTGCCAGAATCCAGAGGCACCGTCGAGGATTGGGAAACGTCACTGCATAATTGGCGTCTGAGAAAAAAGAGATTTGCGTCGTTGTAGAATGAATAAAAATACGTAAATATTTTAGGATCACTTGATATATATGTACTTTCCGTGCTTGGAAACGCAAACCTTATATGTTAAGGTCAAGTCCCTAAATATCAAACACGGTCTTCATATTGACCAATATCTAATTGAAATGCAATAAGGAAGAGGGGAGGACCAAATGGCACAAGTTTGATTGATTGATTAAATTAGCATTCAGTTAAAATTTATATTGATTTGAAGACAGGTTTGTACATTTATTTTATTTCAGGATCAATATTTTTTCTTCCATCATTTACCCAGCGTCGCATTCAATCTCCGTCTTCCTCAATAACGCATATCGCACATAATTTATCTCGGTGATAATTTATTCTCGCAGAACGGTAAGCATTCTCACGATTCGAAACCCTTAATCCATTATCCGATTCCGACCCGGGCTCCTATATATTACATAAATCTTGAAACGTGACCGTTTAGAAGTAATTACTTATTTTCCGAACAAAGCAATGAGTTTATCATCGTATTTTCTTGCATCTCGGGTCAGATGGTATACCCGAAGTTGCAAGTCCACGGAGACATCCTTAATACTCAAATCTTTTGTGGGACACTTAATCGAATCCTGTAAATAGAATTCTTACGCCTGTCGCCCGCCCCCACTTAAAAAGATTCTTACGGCACACAACTACTGTCGTTTGTATGTTCGGAATGCTCGATGGAATACTCGCCTAATGGGAATTGGAGAATTCCATCCCAGTCTGAGAAACCGTAAACGATTCCAAGGCGACATCATTTACGTTCCAAATCAGGATGCCTGAAAGTTTTAGTGGAAAGCTAACACAGAGTAGACGACTTTTCCGTTTTAGTAATTTATTAAATTGCAGCGTTTATAATTTGTTTCTTATAGAAAAGTTACGAATTGCGCAACTTTTACTTCGTGCATATTTGAATAATGGGGCAATAACACACTGACTACTGACGACTTGCCAGAGAAATGTTCAAGAACGTCGATAAGGAAACAATGGAGGTAATAAGCGTATGGCAATAGGCCAGGAGGGGCGACTGCATCATAACATTTGGCGGGGAAGAGAGGAAATGTATCCAAACAACAACTCTATACTTGATATATTATACAGCTGAGTTCATGTGTTCTTTTCATGGCATTGGCGTGAGCGTGTGCGGTATCGCTGTTACACCACAATGCATTGGGTTATCGTTTAAATTTTAACAAAAATTAACAAGCTAAATGCCATTCAATATAATTACTTTTCTATAATTCATTAGCATAAATGGTCATAATTTTCTAGCGTTTGCATATGAAACTTGCAACGATACCGTACGCCACTGACACACTGATGAAACAAAACTTAACCTCAATTTAACTTACCTGTGAAAAAACAAATTCCGAAATTGATAGTTCAGTTTTTTGCATACCTCGTGTTATCGGGCCATCGCAAGGTTGATTGTATTTGTTTTTTCAGTAAAACTGTAATTACAACGCACAGGGTTGATAACATAAACAAGCAGCTTCTGTCTGTTTACTGTGCGACACAACTTGGTATTTTTGCCCTTGTCTTACAAGTAGTGGGAAATGGACTGTTTCACTGGGAGCATGCCGTTGCTAATATGACACTACGACACGACTGAGATACGCTGTTCTTGCTTCACTTGATATGAAGCGAATTCGGCTCAAACAAAAAACACGTCAGTTTAGATATCGAGGGGGAAGTTTAAAACCAATACAGATCGAGTTCTAGGTTTGACCCCCTTACCCTCAGCTAGCCCTACCTTGCGATACATCATTTTAAAGGCCGCAAAAATCCTGAACTAACCACGTTTAAAAAATTGGATTCGGTTGATCCGTAAATAAGTTATGGTCAAAAATTTTAAGATAAAGTAAAAAAATGTATTTTCAGAATTATTATGAGAGTTTTAGAAAATTTACTTCATTATGTGTTCAAAATGTGCTCCATTATTTGCTAGACAATAATACAGTCTGTTTTCGAACTCGTTGCGGACTTTCTGATGCGGGAAAATTAACTGGCAACAAACCACTCAGATATCCAGCCAAAGGTTCCCAAAACAAACACGGATTCCATCCAGAAGACCGAGTGTATGTCAAAGATGGACCATACTGATGCGTTCCGCAAGAACGAAACCAGTGGTCTACTGTTTTCCGCTCACGTTCGCAATATTTAATTCGATAAACGCCAAGATTGGGATTCCATTGCGATATTATAAATTAATTGCTTCAGTAAAAAACGTATGTCCAATATTTTATCCTTGTATTTTCAGTGAATGATGGGTTTGACAGCTTATTCAATTATATATTTCAAATATGTTGAGGGATCTCCAAAAGAGATATTGCTCGGGTATTAGTTCGCCTCTCTGACGTGTGCGAAATGAAGGAATCCCTTCTCATGTATAGGTAGAAATGATTGAACGGAAAATGCGTCCGAATTTTTCACGAATATCCATAATACGATTTTAATAAATTTGATAGTAAAACGTGGTCGAAGTCCTATGAGAATTTACATTCATGAGGGTCGTTTTTTATTCCCGGATTCAATAAAAACCGCATATCTAAATTATTAATGGAAATTCGCGAGTTTTATTAAATATATCCCCTCTGCCTTTGAATGCACCTAATTATATCTTTTCAGTATACATAGTCTGTAGTAACGTTATATAAGAGCAATCTTTCGTTTCTCTCTTTAAAATGAACCGCAGCAGCAGCTGCTCATTCAATATTCTCTTCCATTTCTTCTCGAAAGTTTTTTAAGATTTTTGAAGTCACTGGGGGCCAACTCAGAGGATCGTTTTGTATTCCCGGAGATAAATTGCGGATTTCGTCTCCTCTCCCCATTTTTGAGAAATTTCCGTAAAATAATATGCAAGTAATTATTCAGATAAGTATATTTCTGCAGCCTCATTAGATAATCCCTCTTTTGCGATTCGGCTTCTGTATCAAGTACATAGAGGCATCTTAGCATTGCAAGCAGATGTGCATTTGTTACTTCGAGAATTACCGAAAGATTAGTTTTATTACACAAATATATTTTATTGCTGATTTCATAGACTGGGAAAAAGTATCTAAGCATTGTACAGATCTTCCCAGAGCTACAGGAAACCTTTCTGCTAGACTGTAGATAACTGAAAAATCAAACTAGGTGTAGACAAACTATTTATTGAAAAGAAGTTGGATCAGACAAATTTATCTACTTTTTCTCCGGAAGTTATTAAGTTACACCCACACCCTCTTTCAATTCCAATTATTTTTATTACAAACTTGGAATTTATGTTACTTGTAGCCGTTATATTATGTTTTCATAACCGATTGTTCATACATTTTCATTTCATTTTCATTTTCTCTCATGTTTCATGAAGCATTAATATTTTCATCAGGTCATGACTTTTAAGGGCGAATAGCTTCGAAGGGAGGCGTCCTAGAAAAGATAATTTAGATACTGTAAGTGTTATTTTGACCCAAACTATATGCTCCAGAAATATTGCCCCGTTGTTCTGGGACACCCTGTGTATCGGAACGGAGGCGGAAGAAGTCGTGGATTTCTGCTATTTGGTAAGGAGCGGTAGGGACATAAAACGGAATAGTCTCGTTTAAGAAATGTAAACAACGATATCAATATTTTGCCCATTCTTCTGTGTTGTCCCGAAAGACTTGTAGAGGGGACTTGGCTATTTACATGTACGACTGAAGCAGCCGGGGTACTCACAGTCTAAGCGTTTGTTTGTGGAAAAGGGGAAAAAGCAGTCGACCAGTTGTGTAATAAACAGGTGCCACCGCGGGAACGGAATATCGCGGGTCATTCGCCTGGTCGGTTTTTTGACTATAATAAAAACGCTACCCGCGACCGTGTAGGCTTCACAACAAAATCAGCTGTTGCATAAGAACGCTGGGTCCATGCTCTAAATCCTTGGTTATCCCTTCATTGTTCCATTCCTCACTCATATTGTCGATGAATGCATAGGCATCCCATATTTTCCGAAAGTCTGGAAGCGTTAACATAACCTTTTGGTCATTCATGTCTCTAAAGTTGGCGCTCCTAAAATGTTTGATGATTTTTGCTCCGTAAGTTTTAATTCTATCAATTTAAATTGAAAATTCGTACAATATTGTTCGGACGTAGCCGTCCTTCTTCAGAGAGATGCAAGTTTGTGCTAAAATATTTAGGTACATTGTAATTTACAATAAATGTTGTGCTACTCAGATATTTCTACGTGGATCTAGAATTCAGATAATACCAACCTACATACATACACTCCTGGTCAAAATTAACGCATCAGCAAAACTTCTCATTATTACCTAATTGTAATAATGAGAAGTTTCAAATCATTAAACATTTTAAGTAGGTGGCCTAGGATATCTTCTGTCACTACTGATAAACAATTGTAATTGTCTGACAGATGTTTAGTAACATTTTGCAATTGGTTGTTAGTAAGACATTTAACGCTGTTTAAAGTGATTAGTAAAAGGCAATAAATTCAGTTTTGCTAGTGATTTTTCAAAATTTAATGTCATTAAGTGAATGGAATACTTTGCTCAGTGCACTTAGAGTAAAAGAAATGAATCGTCCACGCAACCTAACAGAAGATGAAGCAGTGAAAGCGGTAACTCTAATTAACGAGGGCTGATTTGTTAGGAGTTAGACAATCAACAATTAGTCGAACAGTTAGACGTTTCAACGAACTTGGAAGTTACTGCAGAACCCCAGGACAAGGTCGTAAGAAGTCTGCAGATGCAAGAGATGAACGATATCTTATGTAAGTCGTCTTAAGAAACAGGTGTCCTACCAGTTTAGAGCTAAGCAGAGCCCTTACAGCAGCTCGAAATGTAGCAATTTCTGGACGAACGATCAGGAGAAGGTTTCATGGGGGAGAATTGGACAGTAGAAGATCAGCTGTTGCACCACTGCTCACCAGGGAACATAGAGTTACTAGTCTGCGTTTTGCAAGGGAACATGTGAATTGGACCATTGATTACTGGAAGCGAGTTCTGTTTTCTGACGAAACAAGAGTATGTCTTAATTCACCAGATGGACGTGAACGTGTCTGGCGGAGGCCTGGAGAGAGGTTTGCTGCCTGCAATATCTCTCCGAGGATCCCGTTCTTTGGTGGATCAATAATGTTCTGGGGAAGAATTTGTTTTGATGGTCGCGCGGATTTGGTTCCTATAAGTACGGGAGAGATCCATGAATGCACACTTCTACGTAGAAAATATCGTAGAGGAACATGTGATGCCATTTGCCCCATTTGTCGGGGACAATTTAATTTTCATGCAGGATAACGCTCGGCTCAACGTTGCCAGAGAGGTACTGGACTACCTTCAATTCGTGAATATTCCAACTATGGACTGGCCACCAAGAAGCCCAGATATGAACCCCATAGAGCATCTATGGGATGCACTGAAACGATCAGTTAGGCGCCACATACCTGCTCCTATGAATCTTAGGGAACTCGAACATGTCGTACTTGTCGATGGGAGAATATTCCTCATGAAACCATTCGCATCTTGATCAATAGCATGCCCAGACGAATGGAAGGAGTGATTAGAGCTAGGGGAGGATCTACACGATGCTGAATTCTTACGATTCAATTTCACGTTCATTTTTGTTAAGCTTTTCACTGACGCCGTTTTCATTGCATTTGACATTATTGTTTCTTTCTGTCACTTATTTAAGTTTTTTTCCAATAAAACCATTCCAATTTGTCAAAGGTTAGTTGAAATCATTTAATTATAATATCACGTATGGGTACTATCATTTCAAACTTCGAAAAATTACAAGTAATAATGAGAAGTTTGTCCAGGAGTGTATATGGCAACTTCCTGTTTTTTGGAGTATTAATTTATCCACTATTTCTGGATCAAAACTATTATTCCTAGCTATATTTTTTATGGTATTTAATTCCGTAATGTAATTATTTTTTCGAAAAGATTCGTGAGTGGCAGCTGCGTATGCATTTAATAGCCCAGGCATATTAGATTAAATTTCAGCGAAACCTAGAAATAAATAATGTAAATCTAAAAATCGGTAGGAATACTTTACTTAGTGTGCTGAACAACATACTAAAAGTCCTAAGCCGAACTATGCCGGCTTCATGATGAAAAAAGGCATAGGCGGGTATTTCGGGTTTTATACGGGATATTATTATGCACATCGTGTGTTGCCGTCAATATATACCTTAATAGGTTTATATATCTTACTAGTCATGTATTGTACCTCAATAATAATAATAATAATAATAATAATAATAATAATAATAATAACATTAATAATAAATTTTGTTCTAAGAGAAGTTTATTTAGTGTTTGGAAAGAGCTCAAAAAAGAATAAGTAAAATAAAAAAAAAAATGCTACATGCAATATATTTTTATTTTAGAATAAAACACGAAAACTTAGTGTCAACAAAATGAGTAAAGCCGGAACCTAAAACAAATTAAATCTTGTTTTTCTTTCTTTCGTTTTAAGTATAATATGGTTGCTTACTTATATTTCGTCTTGATCATCGTCGACTTCAAATTCATTTACAGGAGTATCGTTACTGCAGCTTCGACCCCTGCAATGTATGCACATCATTGAGCAATCAAGGCCTCCAGTTCTACAGGAACACCGAGCCTCGCATTCAGATTTACACCCACAGGATACCGTGCGCAGCAGTTCATCTGGCGTTGGGGGTAAGAGGGTTGTAACAGGCACTAATGTTTCACCACTTTTCTTCCAACCCCAGTCATCTGAGGGAAGTGAATTTCCCATCCATTCTTGAACCTAAAACAAATTTTAAGCAATGAAATGAATTACGCCCCAATTTTTATAAAACAAAAAACATCTTCTACCTGCAAATATGTTCGCAGCGAATGCTGTTCACATGCAGCCTCGCATGCAGCACTTGTGGGCGGAAGGGTGGCCAATTCAAAGCTTGAAGTGACAGCTTTCCTGGCAAGAGTGCGAGCATATATCCTGCTTCGGAGCTCGTCCAAGCTGGAGAGAGATGCAGGATTTTGCTGCTGTTTTTAATAACTCGTTAGCTTTAAAATCTGACATTGTAATTGTCGGAGAAAAATTTATCATGAAGCTTTACAGTTCTGAGACCTACTCCATACTGCATAGTTCGGCTTAGGACTTTTAGTATGTTGTTCAGCACACCAAGTAAAGTATTCCTATTCCTACCGATTTTTAGATTTACATTATTTATTTCAGGGTCAAACCCTAATATGCCTGGGCTATAAACATTTTTAATGCTCTACATTTGAGAGACGGATTTTCAACTCTGTCGGAGGTTACGGATATCTTTCGTGCTCTTGACCACAACAAATTGCCTCAATCAAAATTTTTGACATGTTGAACTAATCTCCATTTTCCAGCATATTGGTGTTGTGCCTGTATTGTATCTTTTTCGTCTGATGTAAGTCATTTTGTAGTTTATAACAATTTCTTATCTTTGCCGACGTACCTCAAGGTAGCATCCTTGGCCCCATTCTGTATACTGTTTATACTTATTCGTTTCTTAAATCGCACTGAAACTATAATTTTTACCGTTCTTTTGAATCTGCAAATGTCCGCAATCCATGTTCTCTCACAAAAAGTGATCTAATGTTTCTACGCAACATCTATTAAACATTAATCCCAAAAAATCTTTTGCTATTTTATGGGGCATTTTGGAAAGTTCGGGAAGACCACAGCAAACGATAAAATTTAAAAAAATCGACGACTATTAAGAATTTAGGATTTCTGGCCGATTCCATGTATCTTGTCTTTGATGTTGTGATAAATTTCGTTTTCGGAAAGTTCAGAATTCATGTTTTCACTTAGTGTTTGGAATTAGAGCACGTTCATATGTCTAAAACCGGCTCCACACTATATGGCAAACTAGGCGAACGTTTGTGATGCGTGGAGTTCGTCACATAGTGTGTATGGTACAACACATGGCAAACTAAGCGAACGTTCGCGTTCGCCGAGGTTCGGACAAAAGTCGGTAAAAGAGGCCCGAGTCAAAGGGACATTTGGACAAGTGCAAAGGAAACGCATACCCGCTACACACTATGTGGCGAATGTTTGCAGATTCGACACCAACCCAAATAGTTTCATCTGAACTTTTGTCGAGGAAACAATACAACAAGGGATGAAATAGTAGTGTCATTTTCATTTTTTGTAACTGTTTACGAAAGATATTCCCTTATTTGTGAGATATTTACAGAAATTCCATGAATATACCAACTAAATTGTCCGTTTGGCTTATTTTTGGAGCATTCAGCACTAGGTGGATGAAAAACTTATTTATTTGTAGAAAAATACCTCTCCCACAAGCAGTGTTGTAGACTATCTCGATATTTTTATCTAGGTATAGATAAATAATCTAAATAATAATACAGAATCTATAATCTCATCTAGATGATGTCATTTCATCATTATCTTTATCTCATCTTAGATAAAAATAATGTATATCTCCGGAAAGTTATCTAGATAATTCGACTTGCTTATAAAATTCAAGTTTTACATTCTTGGAATGACATAAGTGACATCACTCTAATGTTTATAGGGCTTACTTATTTTGTGGTTTGTAAAAATCCCTGCATTAGGTATTTTATTGTTGTGTTTTTTGTACCTGCCATCAGATGTGTTTCAAATTTACTTAGATTTTTCCGAGGATTTTTCATATTATCCGACATTTATCTAGATAAACTTTAAATAAAATTATCTATTAGGTAGATGAAATTTGTCAAAAATATCTATGATCTCATCTAGATTAATAACTGGTCATTTATCTATTATCTCATCTAGATAAAATTTAGGTTATCTAAGCCTAACACTGCCCACAAGATAGGTATACTTAGTTTAAGTAAAGCATTGTCCTACAAAGCCATCTTGAAATATTCAACATAATTAAGAGCACTCTGTTTAGTTTAGTCAGAATGTAAACTTCATTCATTAATTAGAAGATGTTACGTCATACTGTCCAGTGGCGTCATACAATGTAAACGTTGACAAACCGCCAGCATGTTATGCACCATGCTTCTAATAGAACACTAAGGCCCGGTTTTTCAAAGAATCCAACACCGCGTTAAGTCTGACACCGGCTTTGTTGCTATGATACCGGCTTTCTGATTGGTTGTATCCTAGCAACGAAGCCGGTGTCAGACTTAACGCGGTGTTGGATTCTTTGAAAAACCGGGCCTAAGTACCCTAGTTACGGTTCTGCATACAATTACTCTGATTATTTTTTTCATCGTCAAATTGACCAATAGGAACATTGCATTTGGGTCTAGAAGCGTGTATTATTTCGGTTATTTTTTGACGTTTCTATTTTCCAATAAATGAACAGTATTTTTGATCACGCGTTTAATTCTGACCAATTAAATCATTATTATAGTGAGAATTTTTTACCTAACTTGTCCCAGCGGGATTTTTTTTTTAGTATTTTGTTTTTGTTGATAAAACGACTTGTTTTCTGGTTTTGACATATGTCATATGTTTTAATCGCAAATTGTGACACTGAAAGAATAATATTGAAGAGTTTGTTGTTTCACATTTGAACGTCAAAAAATAACCTTTCGAATACCACACGACAGTAAGAATAACTTGGAAAATAATTCTCCACATTTTACTCAAACTTGTCGCCATTCGGCAATAGCCACTCGAGCCCTACGGGCTCTCGTGTCTATTGCCTGGCGACAAGTTTTCGAAAATCTGTCGAATTATTTTCAAGTTATTCTCACTCTCTTGTGATATTACGTTCGGTAATTTTTTTCGATAATTTTGCTTGTTGATAAGTTGCCATAGTTTCGAATTTGTAGGTGCATTTATAATGTATAATCTAGTTACTTTAGTACCTGCCAAACGTCAAATATTCCCAACACATTTCTTTGTATGTGAATTAATTGAAATAAAATTTCGTTTTGAACTACCTTGCTTCGATTCAAAATATAATCTTGACAAATACAATTCGTGGTCTGGAATTTTTAGGTAATTTTACTCAAGCTGTTGCTTTTACTAGCCGCTCGTGCAAATTTGACAGAAGATCACTAGCGCAAGCGCTCGTGATCTTTTAACTGTCAAATTTACACTCGTGGCTACCAAGCAACGCAACAGATTTCGTAAAATTTCCGACAATTCCAGACCACTTATTGTATTACTACAGAAAATAATAAATTATCTTGTTCTACTGTGAAGGGCAGACACCATCCACCACCTCCTTTTTCTCCTAGTTAAGGCTTTTTTTTCTTTTCAATCGTACAGTTACAATGTCCACACATTATTATTTAAAGAAGCACTTGCAGCAATAACTTCGTCATTGTTGTCCTCCATTACAACAGAACCAACCACTTCCAATGCACGAACGTTTGTGCCTTTTCCCGCCACGAATATCACACCGCATATGTTTGGAGATTCGGCATATAGTGTGTATGGAACATTCGACGCACGCTGACACTTGCCGAATCTCTAGGTCAAGTTTGGCAAACTTCACGCATCGCAAACGTTCGTCTAGTTTGCCACATAGTGTGGAGCCGGTTTTAGGTTCAAACTGAAAGATCCGAAATGGTTGAATATGTCTCGGAATATGTTCAACTGACGTAATCTTCACATGGCCTGACTCTTCTCAAGATTTTTCAGTTCCGTTTGGCTCTGTATTTGTTTAACAAACTTGATGTGCATGGGGTTATCACTCGTCGAAAAGCCGCAATATTCACGATTCCGCAAGAAAATATTTAAGGGATCTTTCTGTTACAATATTCCATGTTCTACTTGAATCAGTTGCACTGGTTTCTGATTTCTTTGCGATGCCGTGAGACAAAGTATTTTTTTGATAACTAGTAGCTAGTTTTGATTTTTCGTCTGCTTTATAGTGAGCCGTTCATGACTGTGCTCTTCTTGGTCATCTTCCTTTTCTTTTCTCTCTTTCCTCTTCCTGCCTTTCTACTTTCATGGACTGTTGTTCATAGCTCGTGTAGTTCCAGTTTTTAATTTATTTGTGAATTGGTCTACACAGAAGATAACTCTGCGAATATTGTGATAATTGCAGATGTTTGAATGTTGGCTCTTTAGCACCAGTTTTTCATTCTATTAACGATGTTTTTTTCCATTTTTTGTTGGGATAGGAAAAAAATAGAGGATTTTGGAATGCAGTGCTACAGAAGCATATCAATGAAGATGGGTACTGTGGATAGGTTTGTAATCGGGAGACATTATAAGGAGTTTGGAAAAAAGAAATTTGTGGAACACAGTAAAGAATGGTGGGCATCATCGGGCTCGCCTTCGGAGGGGGGACGTTTCGTCAGTCCCTACGGCTTTCTTTTTGAAGCATTCAAATCTAAACTCTTATGTCTTCTATACCTACACTTAGTTCTTTCCGTCGTTATCTTGTTTCACCCAAGGTTCACACAACGTGACTTCTGCGACTCTCCATTATGTATTGAGTCATTTATGTTTTTCCAAATAGTTGTGCTACATTATTAATCTTTTTATTTTGTTGGTCCGTCAGTTGAACGAGTTCACGTAATTGTAATTAAATTCTGGAGTTTTATTGAAATTGTCCAAGAAGTTGCGTTCAGTTTTGGTTGAGTTTATTCAACGATTTCAGTAGCACTAAGTAATTTAAATTCTCTTACAACGCGCATTGTGTTCATCGTGTCTCCAACTGCAAATCCGCAATTGTCTTTCTGAGTTTTAAAGAAGTTTCAGCTTTGAATATATTTAATTAATTATCCCCTTTTCCTAATCGGGAATGTTTCCAGAAAGTTTTCTTTCTCTTCAAATTGCTCAAATCTTATTAAACAGACCTCCTTCGTTACAATTTACATTTTTGCGATGGGGAGATACACGTTTACGAAACGCTGGTATTATTTGTGTTTGATGTTAAAGTGGATACTTTAGTCCCCAGCTTCCGGCGCATCGCCAAAACTTCGGCAACGTTAAAAGTTTTACTGAAACAATGAAGAAAGTCGTAAACTTATTATTAAATAATGCCTATCGGTCTCGTTACTCTCCAGTTTTATGTTCATTGAACTCACTATCTGTTGAATTTATCCCTTAATGCTTCTACCACGTTTTGAGATAGCTCGCGAACGCTTTTCCGAGGATTTTGTTTATTTCTCTATTCACAAAACGAAGTTAAGTTCGGGTTTGTTAAAAATTTCATATGCTGTCAAAGACCTTTCGGGGAAAGTGTGTATTGAAGGGAGGCTATAAACTCTGCTTTCGCCAAGGAACACTTGATCTGTCTGCTACCTTGAGAGTTCCAAACAAGCAATTTTTATTTATAGGTAACTTTAAAAGCTTGTGACATATCTTTTAGTCGGGGAGCAGACCGCACGAAAGATGCATTTTAAACACTCTCTATACAACTCTAATACATACAAGAAAATGAAGCTGATTCTTATGTAAAATGATCTGTCGGATTCGAATTTTGAGGTCGCGAAAAGATCGGGAATTGCGAAAATGCCGGAAAATCGGTTTTACGTAAAATTTCACTAGATCAATTTTCGACCTTTTTTAAAACTTTTCTCAATTTTATGGCATTTTCGTAATTCCCGATATTTTCGGGGCTTCAAAATTCGAATCCTGTAGATCATTTTACTTACGAACCAGCTTCATTTTCTTGTGTGTGTTCGAGTCTTCGAGTTGTACAGAGGGTGTCTAATTAGAACACCTTGCTCCCCGACTATTTCCAAGCAGCATCAAAGTAAGTAGCGGCAAGGAACTTTCACGGAGTAGTTGTTGCTTAATCAGCACGAATGTTTGATTTTAGCAATTACATAATATGTAGTTGTGTTAACTGCAGGTAATTATAGTTTTATTTTTTCCAAGTGGCTTTAAGAGTATACGAAATGGCACTGCCACTAAATACAATAACTTAAAGGCACTGGAAGTTTTTGTATGATATACCGGGTGGGAATTTAATGTGTAATCGGCTCATATCTCTGGTACTATTTAAGATATCAAAATGAAATTTTACACGAATGTGGGGAACCGCATGGAGCATTTAGCAAAATTCCATTTCATTCCATTTCCAATTTCATTCCAAACATGTTTCTCTAAATTCAATATTTAAGGCTACAGCATCAATGTTCCTTACTTTTGATTCAACCTGTATATTATTTTACCTGTTATTTTAAATTACAATAAAACTGCCGTCCGTATTTTATGTGAACGTTGATAAAGCACTTGCACTATATTCTTGGTATGTAATATGTATGTTCATATTCATATAATATTCACGTCTAAGTTACCGAAGTTCGGCTGGCAATGTTTAATGATATTCAACTCGCATGTACTCTGCATCAAGTTAAACTACAGCATAACTCCAGATGAATATATATTCCACATTTTAAACTATGATTGATTGTGCAAAATTCAGTTTAGAATAACTGAGATTTATGAAATGAGGGAAGCTTTGAAAGCAAATATGCTGGTTCAAAATGTTGTGGTATACTGATACATGACTGCGTTATACGCAGCCGATGTGCAAGTCTCAGAATTAGGCAGACGAACTTTGTGTGGTTTTAGAGCATAAAAACAGGTAATTTTGTCCGCATGAGTGAATAAAATTATACTATAATATATGTTTCAAGTCCAGAGTTCTACCGCTGAATTTTAGTAACGACATCGGCAATTTGGTTTTTGTTTTCGAAGTATAACGTTTTGCTTTTGAAAGAATAGGTGATTTGCAACTTTATGGGAAAGCTAGATGTAAAGAAGGATCTGCACGCGTGCATCAACTGAAATCCTCAACAGTCATTTTCATTGTAATACAACCTTTGCTTCCTGTAATTCCCTCCTTCCAAAAAATGGCAAACTGATCGTCCAAAAATAACTCGCGGTGTATGGCGATTGAAGCTGAAGCTGACTTGTATAGCAAGAACCTCCCACATAACATGTTCATAACATGCAATCTGTAAGAATGTTATGGTGAATCATGGCCAAACAAAGTCAGAAATTAAACGCTAACCCCCGCACGGGCGTCAGGACCGGCTGCTGGCACCAGGGAAGGTGCGGCGAGTCGAACACTGACGTTATGATGACAATTCTAGGAATTGCGATGATTCATCACGGGTCGGACAAGATTAGAAAAGTCTGAAGTTGAACGCTAGCGCCCACGCCGGCGTGGGCGTTGATGTCGGGGTTGGGCTACGGAGGACGGGCAGCCAGCTGCTGGCGGAGATGGTTGCGACGATGACGACGCCCCCTTCTTCAGCACCATCCGACCTTGTGTAGATGTCCATCTCAGCGATGAGCTTGAAAGACACCAGATGCGGGCAACGTGCAACAATGCTGCGGGCCGTCCACGTTCACTTCTTCAACGACTTTGAAAAGTCACCCTTTCGGAACCCCGCCGCCGCCCGAGGACGTCCACCACACTTCTTCAACGAAGACCTTGGAAGACACCAGGGGCTGCTGAATCAGCCGACGAAGTGGATTGCACCTCGAGAACTGAATGCACTGCCGTCGACGTCGGGACGGACTGCATAATCGGAAGTCCTAAAACTGGAAAGTTAATTTAGGCTGTGCTTAAATTTGAAAAAGTTCCATAAGGACGCAGGATCGAATCCTTTACGATTAATTTTAGTTCAAAGGGTTGATTGGTTTAGGAGTAAAACGACAAACAAAATAAGGAAATAGGTCTAATTAAGTAACATTTCTAAACTCATAATATAGCAACCAGCTCCATTTTAAAATAAACAGAATAGGTGCGCTTGCCAAATCCATTTGGAAATTACTTAATAATTATAAACTGGCATCAGATTAATGCATTTGATGTCCTTTTAGGGCACGTTGAAATTAAGTAATTAATCAAAGCAGTTCCTTATTCATTATAAATGAGCTAAAGTTTTAAAAAGTATTTTAGAGTTTGCAAGTTTGTGCAAGGACGCTGAAAAAAAATGTTTTATCTGCTATTAATACATAATATAATTTTTACGATATTCATTTGAATGTTATAATGACATACTTTAGCGCCCTTATGCTTTTGTGCACGCTTTTTGTGAAGTGAATTGCACGTCAAACTAAATGTAATCAAATGAAACTTACTTGTTATAAACGTTAATTACAAATTTGTGTAATTTGATATATTAACTCAACTCTGGCAAATGTGTCAAAATCACCGACGGAAGTACTACTTTTTTGCGTGTCATTATTATTTCTCGTTTACTAATTATTTCTTAAGGTAATATGATAGTCGTGGTCACGCTGATGATAGTACATAAAATGTAGTACAACATTGTATTACGATACACGTATACTGTAATATGAACTGTTACAATACTTATAGCATAGCGTAAATAACTGTTAATACTGATTACATGTATTGTTCTCGTTTTGCCATAAACTAATTTTGTTTATTTTTTCAGATAATTAAAGAGCCCCGTTCAGGTAAGTGGTCAAGAATTCATATTAGCGCACGTATTATTTTAGCCTTTTTCGAAAAGTAACGGAGATTTATAAGCCCAATTACTAGTTACCTTACCAAACGTCACACAAAAATAAATAAAAAAGTGGTGTACAATTTTAAGAAAAAAAAACAATTTATTTTAAAATTACGAACGAAGAAAATAACTCAAAAAATTACAACAGGTACTAAGAAGAAACAGATTAATTTGCTGCCTGACCACCGAACAGCTTACAATATTGGTTTCAATTCGCAAGCTGATTAATCTTGCCAATAGTGTCGATCAGCATTGTAAATGTGACTGCACCTTTACGGATCTTATATAGCTACTTCGCTACGTGATTGTTAGAGTTGCGTTCCATTAAAGTAATCATAGAAGTTCTGATTGCTTATAGTGTATTAAGTTAAAATTAGTCTATATAATACACATTAGCTTGTTTATCTTTACTAATTTGAAACAGACTGACGGCTATAACATAATCTTGTGGGTCGTGGAAAATTTATCAGTAGTTGCTGTAATTCCCCCTCGAGGAACTAGCTATCTAATAAACTGATACTGAATCCGCACGCATGTACGATACCAGCCTAGGGGGTTCAAGGGTGAATGGAGTGCGTTTAATTTAGTGAATGGATAAAGTGCAGAAATACTGCAGGTGCCTTTACCAGGTTCCTTCAGGATATAAAAGCTTCTTCGAACGATTAGAGAATTTCCTTGATTTAAATCTATAAATCGTTTTGAATAGCTCATTTAATCCGTGTCACAAAGATTGGTCTATAAAACAAATAAATTTGGTAGTCGCTATAGGAAACGCATTAAGCTCGCTGCGTTTTCGAAGCTTGCATAAATAAATTATACTAGGTAACTTAAGAAATCGCTTAAGATGTAAGTAATAGTTTATACCTACAAAGTTTCAAGTTTTGCTGTGTGACTCTTTGGTATTTTTCGATAATTAACTATGGGTAAAGGGCCATTTAGCGTAATTGCACATTTGCCCGATTAATCGATTCAACGCATATCGATTCAGTGCCCAGCGATATTTTCTTTAGTAATCCCTAGAATATCCTGCCTTAAACCATCGATAAATCGATTTGAATCAGAAAATATATATTCGAATTGGAAATCGACTTAATTCGGAAATCGATTCGAATCAGTTATCTATTCGTATCGACTAGAATCGGAAATCGGCTCGGATCGATGCCCGAGTCTCATCGAATCGGTAAAGTCGATTTATCGGTGCGATTTTTTGACAACTCTATTTTTCGATTCACCAAAAAATCAAGTTGTACGTGCAGGCCTAGTAAAGCCTTGGTTTTTAACAATTTTCCGTCGACGGAATTGCGTCGACGGAATTCCGTTAGCTGTATTCTAAGTCTATCGCCGTTTGAACGGCAGAAAATTTTCAGTTTTTTGTTTGGCGTAACTTGGCAACAACCAAATTATGCAGGTTTGATTTCAGGGAAGTCCGCCAGCGCAGTGCGTCGACGGAGTCCGTCAACGGAAATGCGTCGGCGGAAAGTTCTTAAAAACAGGGCTTTAGAATAGTGAAATATTCAGCCCGGCGGAACTCTTCCGTTTGACATCATCGGATCTTGTTAGTAAGCGGCTGACGTCTGCCGTCGTGATAATAGATGGCAATTGTGGACGTGGGTAATAAGCATTATTACATAATGCCGTTGCACTTGAATTTCATTTTACGAGGGAGCCGTTAGATGGCGTTATTTCGAAACTTACGATGTTGTCAAATTTTCTCAAAAATTATAAATGGAATGGTATATTTTTTATAACATGGTGTCATTACACATAGAATTAAGAACAAAATTCGGCAAACCGGAAGTTAAGTATCTTTTTTGAAACTGAGAATATGGTTCAATCGAATTTGGTGCACAGGTACCAAATTTTCTCAAAAAATTTTGAATGGAATGGTGCATTTTCATAACATACTGTTATTACACATATGAAGAGCAGAAGGCCGCAAGCCGAAAGTTTTTATCTTTTTCAAACGAAAGTTGTGATCAAAAATACTGTTTAATCATATCTCAATGCATGGATAAATTTGAGAAAAATAAAATACGTAAATGAATTAAATTAATATTAATTTAATTTAGTAGATGTCCAAAGTGGCCGCCATTTTTTGACGTCTAATGATTATCAGACGTGTAGAAGATACAGCACCTTCGACTTCTGCCGCTGAAATAGATTGTACCGCATTTCTTATTCAAAGAATCATGTCTTCCCGGGTTGTTGGTCGAATTTGGTAAACAAAGTCCTTTACCCTTCCCTATAAATAAAAGTCTAATGCAGTCAGATCTGGAGATCTGGGAGGCCACGGAAATTGACTACCCCCTTCCTATCCACTTGTTGGGAAACTGAGTATCTAAATATTCTCTAATATTACGAGCGATTTTGGCAGGGCAGCAAACGTGCTGAAACCACATGTATAAACGGGTTTCTAATAACACATCTTCCAGAAGTATCACCAAGTTGTTTCTTAAAAAGTCTAAATATCTATCACCATTTAAATTTTGATGAAAAATGAAAGGACCAATTATTTTCCCATCAACAATGCCGCACCATACATTCCTATCTAATAAAAGTGATGTTAATCGTGGAGAATGCGCAATAAACACGTACCGTTTCGATCTAGCAAGGTCAGATTTTTCGTTTCCGTCTCTTTTTAATACGTACGGGAGCCGATCGCCAAAAGTGCGTACGTCTGGACTATCATGTATATTCAAATTAGTTCCATGCTTTCTGCGGAAGGTTACAATCTTTCAATGTTTCTTACCATGCCACGACATTGAATATGCAAATGAAGAACAAGCAATAGAAATAGGATCACGACAATATAAACACCTAAATGAAAAGCAGAAAGATTTTATTTTGGGTAAATGTGATGCTAACATAAATGAATCAATTTCTGAATCTTCATGTTTTATATAGACGGTCCAGGAGGCTCCTGTAAGACTTATGTTTATACAACCCTTTACAGCTTACTGAAGAGTAAGAATAAAATTGTTTGTACCATGGCCTTCACGGACATAGCAGCAACACTACTTCCTCATGGCAAAACAGTTCATAAAACGTTTGGGTTACCTGTTCCTCTGTTTTTAGATTCATCTTCCAACTTTAAGAAAAATTCAAAAGAAGCAGATTATTTAAGGAGTGTAGATGTTTTTATTTGGGATGAAGCTCCTGTGGCGCCAAGGTATGCTTTAGACATTATAGACAGAACTTTACGAGACTTTATGGATTGTGATGTTCCGTTTGGTGGAAAAATTATGGTGTTGCGAGGAGATTTTTGACAAATCTTACCAGTTAAAATAAATGCTACCCGCTGTGAAACAGTGAATTTAAGTATCAAATTTAGTTCTCGTTGGAGTTATTTCCGTAAATATGCTGGCTCTACCACAGGAACAAGAATTCACCAAGTTTTTATTGGATGTTGGAGATGGAGTTTTGAACGATATGAATAGCAATTTAGAATTGCCACAGAGATGTATTTATAATTCGGATATCGTTGAACGTATATATGGTGGAATCAATTAGAGAAAAGCGATTCATAGATATGACATAATCAGCTATTCTGATGTTGAAGGCATTAACAAAAAAGTGGTAGAACTGTTAGATATAAAAACAGAAAAAATATATACAAACTTGGATAGTGTTGAAAATTGTGATAATGGAGATTTAAACGATGCTATTCTTCCTGAATATTTAAATACTTTAAACTCGCCAAATTTTCCTCCGCATGAATTGAAGTTGAGAGTATATTGTATTGTGATGTTGGTTAGAAATCTCAGCATTAATGAAGGCTTATGTAATGGTACGAGATTGTTAATTTTACAATTGGGAGACAATATCCTACAGTGCAAAATTTTAACAGGCGATAAACATGGAGATATAGTTTTCGTTAACCATATAGCTGTGCAAATGTTTATCCTTTTACTTTTAAAAGACTACAATAATTTCTCATTAAACTAGAGTTTGCAATGACTATTAACAAATCACAAGGACAAACATTTGATCAAATAGGAATTGATCTCCGAAAAGAAATATTTACCCACGGACAATCATGCGTGGCTTTTTCAAGAGTTCGTTCTTGGGAAGGTTTGATAATTTATTTAGGAAATCAAAGAAATAGCCGTATAGTTAAAAACTATGTTTTCAGGGAATTATATCAGATGTAAATTATTCTGTAATCAGGCAATAATGCGTTTCTTTGAAGTCATGATTCGACTAGTCACATTAAACTTATTCTGATTGTCAATTTCAATCATACAGTGTGGATCGTTTGCTGCCCAATAATGCAGGTTATGAAGATTTACCTCATCCGCACTAGTAAACGTAGCTTCGTCCGTGAATAAAATTTTTGAAAGAATATTTGGGCGTTCTTGTATCTTGTTGAGTATCCGGTGAGAGTATTCCAACCTTCTATCAAAATCTAATTGCGTTAAGGCTTGGTGCAGTTGTACATGGTATTGATGCAGTCTTTGATATCTTAAAGTCTCGTGCACAGCAGATCGAGGTATTCCCAATCTCTTGTCATTTTCCTTATGCAGGAAACATTATTGCATTTTTCTCATTAAGAGTTCTTCTATGTCGGTTTTTAGCTCATATAAGTTTAACTTGCCCAGTTTTTCTCTCAAACGCCTTGCCAGACGAGCGAATACTGTTCGGGAAAAATGCCTTCTTTCCGGATGTCTTAAAGCGTACTCTCGCTAGGCAATAACTGCATTTTTTTCATTTTGAAAAAAAACACCTCGAGCATGTCATACACTTTAGCATCAGCGTAAGATATTATTTAAAAAGTTGTAATAAATTCTAACGAAGAAAAAACACTGAAATCGAATTTAAAGTATGTAACTAATAATTAATAGTTAAGTTAAACGTAACAATTAGCGACAATACTACGACCAGGTATTTGTTTTTTCCATGGTTACTTGTTGTTTGTAATATTTCTTATAATTCTGCCTGATGAGAGATACAATATTCTTTCAAAACGTTCGGTTTTTGAAGGCAAAAATCACTTTTGAAATAAAATTAAATATAGAAATTAGCGACTACCAAGCTCCGTCAGTGAATC
This sequence comes from Xestobium rufovillosum, assembly GCA_963966045.1. Classification (NCBI taxonomy): domain Eukaryota; kingdom Metazoa; phylum Arthropoda; class Insecta; order Coleoptera; family Ptinidae; genus Xestobium; species Xestobium rufovillosum. Next base: position 14,264,091 of record OZ014500.1, read on the forward strand.
TCAAAAGGTTATTGATATGCAATGTCTCAATTGTCCGGGTTCGAAAGGAAAATGTAAAAATGCTGTTGATGAAACGGCTTGGAGAGCATCACTAAATTAAATTTCGTAAGGCTGCGTTTAAATTTTGACGTTTACTGAAATAAATAAATCGTTAAATAAAATATTACTTTCTTAAGGGTGCTTAAGTAGTCGTAGGAATAATATTGTACCGTGTACGTAACTTGATGGAAAGTATCTTTAATGCACTCGTGTGAATTTTTCACTCGGCTGCCCGCACATTTTAAAATTTCTGCACCTGGCCCTCTCTTGTTTTATTTACTTCAAAATTATTAGTGACCTGCGTATAAGTAATTTCTCGCTACATGGAAGCTTTAAAGGTTGTATGAATAAAAATTAACAAAATCTATCTTCGTGATGTGTGTTGTGTGTCAGAGATACTGCGAAACGGTGCGGTTTTAACCGAAAGTCCCGCAGTCAATTTGAATCGTCAGACACTGCGATTTACCAACCTCCGAGGTCGACAAAAAACATTCATTTGTTTTCCACGCGACATATGTTTTACGTTCTTCCAAGACAGAAGTCATTATTTTAAATCAGTTTGTTTGTAGCTAGTGTTATAATCCCATACCGTAGACTATAAAGGAAATCGTCCACAATTTATCGTGGTAATCTTTCTGGAGTCGCAGAGGAGAATTAAATATAGGGAATCAGTGTAAATCACAAAAATGCGACTAGTGAATGTGGATGTTTGTGCAAGTTTTATTTTAACCTTAGTACAGTTGCGAACAATAAAATTTTATCGTGCCATCCCGCTTTAGGGTGTTTTCGCGATTTATCAGTTTCCTGTACGTAAAATTGACAGTTGAGTAGATCTCTAATTCACAGCCAACTTAAATGAACAAGCCGCGAAGTACGAACTGGCAACACTGCAAGGCAGCAAACAAGTGAAAAGACCTTAAAGCTTGCCGCCCACTTGCCCGTCACAGCACGGCACGGTCCGTCCTGTCAAAATTACGGATAGAATGAAAACAATGCAAATGAATTGACAGCCGCCCACTAGTACAGCATGGCACTGCCCAGCGTTGTCCATTTATTTGCATTGTTTTCATTCCATCCGTATTTTGACGGGACGGACCGTGCCGTGCTGTGACGGGCAAGTGGGTGGCAAGCTTAATAGTAGCTCCCGGTTGCATACAATACGCATGCGGCGTGACCATTACACTATATCAGTAAAATGACGTTTAAGAAATTCGTTATTGGAAAACATCGCCAACGATCTCGGTGGGTGTTCGGGGATCGTACAGAATAATCGTTTTACTCACTTCAAGAAGCTGTAGATTTGAGTCATAGCCATCAGCAATTGTTTGAGAGCAACAATTGGCATACATTATGGAAGTGGCAACTACTTAACTGCAAGTTATATTCAGCGTAGGTGATTCCGAGTACAGTAAAATCCGCAATAAAATCGTGTCGTCGAAAGATAAACTGAATATACACCGTATTTAGGTATAAGCTCTTAAAGGGGAGTTTTCATGATCGCATAAAACCAACTTTGCAAGGGATGTATATTTTTATTTATTGTGTGATACATTTCTCTTGTATGTGGAATGATTCAGAGTGGATTTTGGCGGGTACACGAGCATGGTTGCCAAGCTGGTTAAGTTCCTATATGTGTCGGCGGCGGGGAGAAGCTGCTGAAATATACGTGTTTAATTGTAGAGAATGAAATCGTTCACTTTTGTGTGTAACTGAAATAAATGATCTTTTAGAGCAACGTACCTATATGGTTTTGTTGCAAAGTTGACCAATCTCAGAACTTGCTCTAAACTTTTCTTTATAATTTAGGTTTCCTAACGTAGAAACTCTTGACTCCCACTTTTACGAGATGGCAAGAATTCGTCTTGAATTTGCACCCGCCACCACAGCTGACGTAGAAGAATACGACGTCAAACCGCCGCCGAGCCTCCACTCATCGCTTATAAAAGTGGGTGCTCCGCAGAAGAGTATTCAGTATTTGGCCGTCCGGCCCTCAGCTGGAACAAATACTCCCAGCATCAGAGATGATGCTGGCCGCTGACATTCGACCTAGTAGTACTTGATCGACCGTTCCGACTTTGCCGTGTGATCGACTGATAGCAACCGTCCTTTAACTTTTGAGTAAGTACCCTAGCTTGTTGGTAACAAATAAGTAAATACGTTCATACTAGGGAATTGAAAGTGCTGTCTGAAGATTAGATCGTTTTGGCAATCCTGTGTGACACTTGTGTCTGTAATGGGACGATATACTGGTGGAATTCGATCGCATCTTTGTAATGGGCGGCTTTTGGTGAAATCTTAATGCAGTACGTTTACTTATTTGCAACGGACAAGCTAGCGGCGTTCCCCCAGGTGATTTCACTCGCGTGCTGCGACGAGAATTGCCAACCGAAACCCGGCTCGGAGTCTGCATCGTTCGGTGCTTCCACGAAAACTCCGAGACACCGTAAATGTTCAGTTTTGATTACACGACGGGCCGTAGCGCACCATCAGGATACTCCGCGTTTTATTTCAAGGTAAATATCTCGTATTTTTGTATATATGTAAATTCTGTTTTTATCCGTTCAATTCTGTTTATCGATTCAATTCTTTCAAATGTACATAGTTAAATTAATAGAGTGCCGTTTCATTTTCTTTCTGTTTTGTTATTCGACGTTTAGCAATAGTAATAGAACCCAACCCTTCTGCGACTAAGAGCTTAAGGGTGATCAACGACTAAGTCTTACCGATCTGACCGTAAATACAACTCCAGTAATCGTTCATAAGAGAACGACCCGATCCGCCTAAATATACAGCGTATCCCAATAAGTGATACCGAGGGATACAGCTGCATATTTAGAGACCGAATCCAAAAGCACCGTTTTTGGACTAGAATACGCCATTGTAAAATTTGGCGTCCCCGAAAAAGACAAGGAATCGTTATAGCAACTTTCTTCATACAGTGCCGTACCTCACTGGGGCATAATTTGTTTCCCTACAAGTATATGTTCCAGAGCCCAGAGTGACAACCGTCTTCCCAGCCTTTGAAGATAACTGTCGCGAAATAATTTATCGTCTTTCTCAGAGTCTAAAAGAAAAGATCCCTTCCAGGGATCGTTTTATTTTTTGTTTACAAACGCCGACTGCCAGGCTAGATAATTACATTCCATCTAACATAGATAGAAACCGATATATAATAATCACTTCACAATTAATACTCATCCTAATTTCTGCATATTAATTTTTATCCAGTAATCTTCCAATCAATAGTTTATTTTCAGCCTTGTTTTCGCCCCTCCCTCCTGTATGCTAAGATTTTGCTTTTATTTTTTTATTATTTTTTAACCGTGAGCTTCTGTCAAAACTATTTCTAATTCGTTCAAAACTATTTATAATTCTTATTTTCCGGATGTTGATACCGCTGTAGATATCACCCTCGAAGCTGACCATACTTAATACGTTAAATCCAGAATCTATTCCATCCTTAATAATAAAAATTAACCGCTTCTTCAGTATCTTTATATTCTTCTTCATTAACCTTAACCATCCAGTGCTGGGTGCTCCGCCTCCCCAAATGGATGCGTACAGCCCCTCACTATCGTGGCGGGTTGGCGAGGAGAGTTGAACTCATTGCTGTATAACAGTGGGCTCGTGGTTTTTAATACCGGCCACCCAACCAAACGTTAACCGCGAAGATCGCTAGTTAACCTTCGAGATCAAAATAATTCCGATGTGCTGGTCCCAGCTACGCTACCCATTTGGGATAAATTAACAACTAGCGGTCACAACGCGCATCGCCATTTCATTCCTTTCCAAATATCTTTTTCTCTATTTCTTTCGCCCAGAAGCGAAACAGAAATCGATTGAATGGAAACACTCGGGTTCTCCAAGGCCCAAGAATGCTGGAAAAGTTCTTGCCTCAGTTTCTTAGGGCGTCCATGAGGGAGTAATTATGATTGACTATCTGGATAAGAGCACAGCAGTAACTGGGTAACATTTTTCTATAGTATTATTATTGCATAGTACAATTGCAATAAATTAATAGAATTTGTTTCCTAGGATCCGAATTATTGCAACATCCTCTTACAACGACGTTACTCTTCCGGATTTATCGGACGCCAGTTGTGTCTGACGTTCTGGATTCGGGCCCCTAAATATACACCTGTATCCCTCGGTCTCACTTATTGGGACACGCCGTATATGTAGGAGGTTCTAGACGTTCGCTTATGAACGGTTGCTGCGTTGTATGTACGGTGCGAGATTCTCGTCGCCGCACCTGGGGGAACGCCGCTAGCTTACACGTCGCCAATAAATAAAATTAGTTCGCCTCGGGATTTCACCAGGAGCCGCCGGTTACAAAAGGTGCGATCGGTTTCTGCCGGTATGTCGTCTCAGTTATAGGCACAAGTACCACACGAGATTGCCAAATCGATCTAACCTTCACCAGCTGCAGCCTCCGATTCCCGGATTTGAACACATTAACCGCTTATTGGTTACGAACAAGATAGGCCAGCCAGGTTGTGACTGGGAATTTTTTAATTGATGATATTTCACAATAACAGCAAGTAAACATCTGGCATTTATTCAAAATATCTTACTCAATATTTGCAGAACGGTGACTGCTGGCGTAATATATGCATTAGGGTGGGCATAAGAGGCCTATCGCAGCTATACTGCGTTTGAGAACCTCCATAAGTGCCTCATCATACCACAGCGAACAAAACTCGCTTGTCAAGATTGAACTTGCATTATCTAAATATACTTATCAAACGCAAAACATTGGTATCGTCCTGTTCCGACAACATTACGACGCACTTTACACAAATCGACTTTTCCATGCTCTCTACTTATACATATATAGATACCGAAGAGTCCCAAAAGAACGAGACCAGTGGTCTGCGGTCGCTGTGTACCTGTAGATCGTGCAAGTTCTAATTTATGGATACTATTATTATGTACTACTACTAAATTAATAAAGTGATAGTATTATTCTTTATACTTTACATAAATTTTGTGTTTACCTTATTTAATTCAGTCGTGCTGAATTACTCGTCGGGAACATTAGAGCTCTAAATTTTAATAATAGGTAGCCCCCGTGCTTTTTGCGTTAATGTAGAGCGTTCTCGCGGTATCCATCTCGAGAATGGTAAATGGCGACCCGCCGCTGCGTCACAAACGAAACACTCTCGAAATAAAAGATTCGCTGTGTGTACCGGAGTGACAACAATGGAGAAATATGCATTTGCGGATTAAGCTCGGCTGCGAGAAGAAACGAGAAATAAGCGTCCACTTACGGAGAGATTTATCTTGTATTTTATTGTTAAGTAGATACATATTTTATTCGCCCCACTGTTACGACTCACTAAGGGATGTTTGTAACTAATTTACCTACCCTTTTACGGACAGATTTACGGAGCATTTTTATGTGTGCTGAGAGCCCTCAGAGTGTATAGTGAATGATCTTCTTCTGGGTACTCTTTCATACAGGAAATTATGTTTTTTTTTGCATTTTTTGCAAAGTTAATTACTGCAAAATGTTATTTTGTTTTCCTATCAATAGAACTGGGTGTGCACTGCACACCCAGACGATACTCTTCCAAGTGTAAAAAAACATTTTGATGCTACATTTTAGGAAATATTCGGAAGTGTATGGATAATTCTGGATGGTATTCTTAAGTATATGCGTGTATGTGTCCGACTGCAGGGGATTTCTTTGATTGTGAGTGTCGAGTGTCTAGTCTGTGGCGACGCTAAGACGCCGTATTTCTTCGAACTTGACAGTTCGCGTGTGACAGTTACAAGCCTGAGATTTGACAAATTGGAGTGTTTTAATTGGGGTATAACATTTCGTACAAGGGTTTGTTTTGTAACTGTCGCATAAGTTGAATATCCATCTGATTGTACGAATGAAATTGGAATGTTTAGAACGATTGGTCCAATGAATGTATTCATGGAGTCCATGGAGTAGTTTTATAAGTAAGGGTGCGGCTGCAGTTTTCCTAGTTTTAAGAAATTGTAAATAAGTTTAGTTACGAACTAACAATAATTAAGAAAAAATGAATAAAAAAATACCTAATGTTCAAATTGTTTTCCTAACTGTTACAAAGTTCGAGGTGTCGCGATAGCGATTTAGCGATTCGTGAACACCAACAAATAATGTTTGGGTTGTCTCGTACTGTTCCATCCCCGACTGCTATTCTTGCTGCACGGTTTTCAACATTTTCTACGGGCGGCTCGTTGACCAATGTTTTCAAATGCTCCCGTATAAAAAAATCTATGAGGTTGAGATTCGGAGAACGTGGAGGCCAGTCCACAGGTCCACTCTGACCCATCCAATGGCCTGGATACAATCCGTCTAGGAAATCGCGAGCTGCGAGTGAAAAATGTTTCTAGTCTCCTCGCGACGCACATTTCGCGCGACGCAGAACGTAATACGCCCCGCGTAAAACGCTGTAAACGTGTTCAATAAAAATCAAATGGAAGCGTTTTCTAAACAGCTCAAAACGTTGTACGCCAGCTTAATACGAGCGACGAAATAGGGCAACTGCTTCGAGAGTAGGCTGTTAAGTTATGCGCTGCGTGTTAAAGTCGAATTCTCCAGGTTTTTTGTGCAAAAGTGGCCGTGTTTCGTATTTTTATTAAATGGGTCCCAAAAATGAAATTTATTTATTTAATATACCTACCTTAATGCTAGTCCCAGTTTTTCAGCTGGCGAAATAGGATTTCGTACACGATTGCAAGGCTCAACACTTAAATCTTCTTTGAAAAGATCGAGAAGAAACGAGAATTGCTGAGTTGTAAATCTAAAATATTCTTTCAATTTTGCTTCGTCGTCTAGTAGATGTCCATGGATAACTAATTTAAATGCTCTAGTATAAATCATAGATAATTTTTCAATCTCTTCTCTTAAAATTTCATTTTCTTGTAACATTAGTAAAGCTAAAGCTTCTTTTTAATTTCTCAAAACACTCATTATGCGGCTCGTAAACCCACACGACTGAAAATCCTAGAGAAACGGTTTTACGCAGCGCGTTGGATGTTACGTTACGCCAGGCGTATTTCGTTCTGTGTCGTGCGAAATGTGCGTTGCTAGAAAAACGTAGCTTTAACGAAACCCAGGAGGACATGAGTTTATTGACAAAAAATGTTCGTTTTTGCCTACTCTATCGTCTCTAAACAAATCTGTATATTGTTTTTAAACATCCTGTATACATAAATGTGAAATGTGATATATAGGCAGTGGGCACCAAGAGGGGGATGTCCCCCGGAAAAATTTTTGAAAATTTACTATTTTTAAGCATTTTGAAATAATCAATAATGTCACTATTTGATTCCTTTTTTGTACATATTTTCCTTTTACCATTTTCTACGTCTAATGGGAGATCGCCGGACAAGTTGTGACGTTGCGGTGTTGCGGACAACACGGCGGTAATTTTTTTTTAATTTTAAACATAGGTTCAAGTAGCACTAGGAGATTTCGGAGGACATTTTTGCAGCGATGGAGGACGGAGGACAATTTTGATAAATGGAGGACTGTCCTCCACCCTAATTGTTGAGGAATTTCATGGGCATAAAGGATAAAAAAGAAGCTAAGAGTTGGAAGAGACTGACTTCGAATCTCAAATTGGTTCAAAAATCATACTTAAATATAAGGCTGCTATAGGGCTGGGCCTTTAAGTACATACAATCAAGCAGAGTGTATATTTTAAGGTGGATCGGTCAATGTATAAAAAAATAAATAATCCGCGTATGCATTATCTGTTGCGCTGAAAGTATGACATGCACGGGGACAGTTGTTCTCTTGATGCTTGCCCTCCGCCGATCACCTATTATCTAACACTACGACATTGGCACTCGGAAGAGTTACTAATGAGTATTTTGCTAGCTTGGGTTTGGCAGAAATAATTCTTGTCCTGAGTGATATCATTTCTCTCTTCTCTCGTTGCAATAAAATGCAGTGATAACTGCAGTGCCGACAGCGGAATACTTAACACTGCTTACCAAAATCCGCGCTTTCGTTTCATGCAACTTTAATATAAATTCCACAACTTTCAAGAGTAGCTTACTTTTTATTTTATACCGTGGGTGATAAACTTCCGGCGGAATTATGATCCTCTCAGTCACGCTAGCAATTTATAACTTCTATAAAACAGTTTTTAATGTAACACTATCGTGCCTGCAACAATGGTAGTTAATGCCCCGCATTCGCGAAAATACGTTTCCTGCAGGAAATCGGTCACACAGGAGTATACGAAACGAAGTCAATTTATAAACTGGGGCAACGACAAATTCAGGAAATATCGCTGTTGTGTGGAACCTGAAATTAAGAGGATCGTTCTCTTGTTGACCGTACAAATTCATCTTGGTTGTGTACCCTCGATACGAGCGTTTGCGAGGTTCGCTTTATTCTGGGAATGTAAGTTAAAAGACGCTCGGATAAGGTTTTGTGTCGGAAAATGTGACCCTAGGAAATTGGGAAACGACGCCTTTAAGAGCCTGATTATGATACTTTCTAGAAGTATTTTGTATATTTTTATTAAATTCTTCAATCAAAAATATCTTTTGATTTAAAGGGTAAGAGATAATAGTGATCATGAAATTTATAGTATATTATTATATACACTGCCGGACAAAAAAAAACGGACACATATTTTTATTTTTATTTTGAGGCCCTACAATATTTTTATGTTACTTAACTTACACAAATAATTAACGATTGCCATACTAGTGAGGAAAAAGAAAGTTTTAGCAGAAAATTGCACCTTTCGTAAGCCTAAACAGCCAAATCAGCATTTTGACTCTTCATGCATCTTTATTGAAATATCAAAATCTTTTACCTTATTGGGCTGCTCTCTATTTTCTATTGGTTTTTTGGTGAAATTTCATTTGTAAATGTCAGCTTTTAACATTTTCCCTACAATGCACCCCGAAATTTGTTCACAAATTGTTGCTTTAAGCCACGATGGCCGAATAGTGCGGTATATTGCTCAAGTGCTGACTACGGGTCCCCTGTAGACCGTAGAACATTGCAGAGCATGACTTGCATTTGCGCGGCAATACGTAAATTGGGACGAACATCAATGGAGGAACGTGCTCTTCTCGGACGAGTCAAGATTTAGTGTCAGGTCACCAGATGGACGTGAAAAAGTGTGGCGAAGACCAGGGGAGCGGTACAGTCAATGTTGTATATCTCCCAGGGTCAGTTTCAATGGTGGTAGCATTACGGTGAGGTGTGGGCCGGAATATCTCTGAGGGCTCACACAGAATTGATTTTAATTTAGAATGGAACAATGACTGCACACCGATACGTTGTTGAGTGCCTGGAACCCCATGTCACACCATATACCTATGCCATTTATAGCGGACAATTTTGTGTTTATGGATGACAACGCCCACCCACACACAGCAAGAATTGTTACCGAGTACCATGAGGTATTGGATGTCTCCCATGGTCAGCCAATAGTCCAGACCTGAATCCCATTGAACATCTGTGGGATCAGCTTGGGAAAAGGATTAGACATCGCCAATCCCTACCAGAAACATTAAATGGCGCTTCAAGGAGAATGTGAACAAATACCTCAAGAATCTATTGATAGCCTCATTTAGGGCATGCCACAACGTTTAAGGGAAGTAATAAGAGTTCGTGGTGGTAACACCCATTATTAATTTGGTTCTACTAGTGTGCTTTTCCTTTTAATATTTTTTTTGTTTGTCTTTTCAATTTCTTAAGTAACAGTTGATCTCCAAAAAATACTTTTGTTAGGTTTTTGTTGACGACTCATTTTGTTTCTTGTTTTTTATTTATTGTTAAGATGAAAAGAATATAGTTAAATATCATTTCAAACCGTCCGTTGTTTTTTATTCACTAAAATAGTAATTCTGAGAGTGTCCGTTTTTTTTTGTCCGGCAGTGTATGAGCGATTATGACAGCCATTATTCACGAAGATACAGATACTTTTGTACATTAAAAAAGTAGTTAAGATGGTGTTACTTTGGAGTATTTTTTGAGTACGAGTGCAACCAGCTCTGTGAGGAATATCAACAAAACAACTGGGAGAAATTTTAGATAAATCGAATGTAGTATCAAAACCATTAGAAACAGGGTGGAAGACATCCCAATCGGAAATGAAAAAAGGCAGATAGACGGAAGATTTGGAAAATTTACATGCTGGCCAAGGAGTAGAAGATGTTTTGGAAAAGGAAATCGTTGTTAATGGGGACAACCTAGATTATCCTATTGAAGATTGATTGCATTAGGAAATATTAAACTGTGTTTATTTTAATTAGCTAGTTATATTTATGTATACCTGACACCATAGTAGCGTTGCCAAAAGCAAACACCTGTCAAGAAATATAACTATAATTGTACGACGAATGATGAAAAAAGTGTGGTTGGTATGTTTGGGAAAGATCAATTCGGGTTCAAGGGAATTAGGGAAATTCGCGAGACCAGTTTTGCAGGAGATAGTAGAGAAAATATTAGAAAAGATAAGAGCGCCTTATACATGTATAATAGGCAAATTCGAAGTGCTCAAAAATGTGGGAACGCAATATAAAGGGTGTTTCAGATCACCCGTACCAGCCTTTCTTCTCTCATCTTGGAACTGGCAGGAAGTTGAGGTGAAAATTTTGATAACTAAAGCCTATATGAAGAATCTATTGCTGACATTTTCGCTTTCAGGGACTAATAAATTTATTCGCATTTGTAGTCAGTCTGTGTTTAAGTAGGAAACATTCCTACCGGCTACACTCCACAGCTTATAAATCGAGCAGACTGACCCGTTTGACGCTAAATAATTCTCAACTGTATTGAGTTGGCGACACTTCGACCTTTGCCCATGAGATTAGGCTAACTGTCCGGAGGTAGAGAAATAATAGATACAATTGTTATTATTAGCAATTAAGAAGTTCTCCTAGCTACTGGTTTATGGAATTAGACCGTCTGACCGGATCTAATAGTGAAGAAGTAAATACGTAAATGCCTAAATACTGATGTTTCTCATACCATCATAGGTTTGATTTTACTAGAGAGCGGCAATGTTAGAAATATATTTTCCCATGTATTTCCACGAGTTTCCACGAGTTTTGTAATTTAGTGAGCGAATTAACAATTGTTGGTTACAACTGCAGTTACGTTATATTTATGCATCATCATCATAAGGTTCTCAGTCCGAAGACTGGTTGGACGCGTACCTCCATTCTTTTCTATCCTGAGCTAACCTACGCATTTCCCTAAAAGTAGAACATCCTACATCCCTAACTATTTGAGAGCAGTAGTCTAATCTAGGCCTACCCCTACCTCTTTTTATTCCTATCTCTGACTCTAGTATGTCACGAACTATTCCTTCGTGTCTTAGAAGGTGTCCTACCATCCTATCTCTCCTACTCTTTATTGTTTTCCATACCTTTCGCTTTTCTCCAACTCTTTCTAATACTTCCCTATTGCTAACCTTATCTATCCACGGTATCTTCATCATGCGTCTGTAGCACCACATTTCAAACGCTTCTACTCTTTTTCTATCCGCTTCTCCTATTGTCCAAGTTTCGCACCCGTATAATGCCGTACTCCATACATACGACGTTAAGAGTCTCTTCCTAGTCTCTATATTAACCGTTCTCGAGCATAACAGTTGTTTCTTTTTGTTAAACGCAACTCGGCCCTGCGCCATTCTTTGTTTTATATCTTTAGTGCTCCTACCGTCTTGAGTTATTTTACTTCCTAAGTAGCAGAAATCCGCGACCTCCTCTATCTTCTCATTTCCAATTTGTATTTCCATTTTAGTTCTATTTTCACATCCCCTACATACCAAAATTTTAGTTTTATTTTTATTGATTTTCATGCCGAAGCCCTGTGTCAAAACTGCTTCCATTTCATTCAAATCCGCTCCTAATTCTTCTTTGCTAGATGCTAACACTGCTATATCATCCGCAAATCTGAGCATGTTAATAGTTTGGCCCTGTACATTGATCCCTGAGGCTGTTCTTTCCTTAACAATATTAATCGCATCTTCGATATATAAGTTGAAAACTAGAGGTGACAATGCACATCCCTGTCTCACTCCCTTCCGGATATCTACTTCCCTTTGTTCCTGCTCACATTCTATAACTGCCTTTTGCTCTTTGTAGAGATTATGTATTATTCTTCTGTCCCTGTATTTCATCCCTACCTTTCTCAGCACTTCGAACATCTTCCCCCATTTTACGTTGTCGAAGGCTTTTTCTAAATCTACAAATCCTATATAGACGCTCTTTCTCTTTTCTATCGTTTTTTCTATAATTACTCGTAAAGCTAGAATGGCCTCGCGCGTTCCTCTATTTCGTCTAAATCCGAACTGATCTTCTCCTAATATTTCTTCCGCCTTTTTCTCCATCCTTCTTTGCACAATTCTAGTTAAAATTTTTGACGCATGGGAAGTTAAACTGATAGTTCTAAAATTTTCGCATCTATCCGCGCCTTTTCTTTTTGGCAAAGCTACTATGATGTTCCGTTTGTAATCTTCTGGAATCTCGCCTGTCAGGTATATGCGACTAACTAGTTTAAATAAACGATCTATTACCTCTTGACCTGCGCACTTTAAGATTTCTGCCTGCAAGCCATCTATACCTGGTGCTTTATTATTCCTTAAACTTTTTAGTGCTATCTCAAACTCTTCTCTCATTATAGGACTCCCTAGGTTATCCCCCTCTACACTGCTTTCGCTTTCTAATATATCTTGCACTTCCTGTCCCGCATATAAGTTTCCTAAATATTCTTTCCACCTATCTGCCTTCTCCCCACTTCCGATTAGGATATCTCCTGCCTCATTTCTAATGTTTTTGGTACTAGATCCAATTTCTCTAAAATTTCTCCTGATTATTTTATATGCTTCATCAGTCTTTCCTACTTCGAACTTATCTTCCACTTCTTTGCATTTATTAACGATCCATTGCTCTTTCGCTTTCCTACATTTCCGAATAATTTCCCACTTGATCGCCTTATATCTTTGTTTCCCTGTTTCATCTAACCTATTTTTATATTTTCGCCTTTCCTCTATTAGACTCACAATATGTTTTGTTATCCAGGGTTTCCTACTTTCATTCTGTTTATGACCCAAAATATCCCTAGCTGAGGAAACTAAACTATTTTTAATGCAATTCCATTCTGCCTCTATGTCCCTAACAATATTTCCACCCGTGCCCTTTAGTGCTTCGTTTGTCTTTTTCTCGAACTTATTGCGCATATCATCATCTTTTAGTTTCTCTGGGTCAAGATACCTTCTTCCGCTTCTTTTTTTCAAAATCTTAAATTTAAGATTGGCTTTCATAACGACTATGTTGTGATCACTATCTATATCTGCTCCTGGATAACTTCTACAATCCCTAACTTGATTTCTAAATCTTTGCCTAACGAGAATGTAATCTATTTGATATCTCCCTAAGTCTCCTGGCATCTTCCACGTATAGCATCTCCTAACATGATGGTGAAATAGAGTGTTCGCGATCGCTAAGTTATGTTTATCGCAGAACTCTATCAGTCTAACTCCCCTATCGTTCCTATTGCCTAATCCAAAGGGGCCAACTATTCCGCCCTCTCGCCCTGTGCCTACGACTGCATTGAAATCTCCTGTAATTATTAAATTTTCGTGCCCTCTCACAAAATCTAGCACATATTCAATATCACTATAAACTGCCTCTACGGCCTCATCACTGTAGTTAGAAGTGGGCATATATACCTGTATTATTACTGTTTTTACAGGTTTCGAATCTAACCTAACCATAACTACCCTGTCACTTTGCTGTAAGAAATTTTCTACACTCTGTCCTACTTTTTTCCGCATAACAATTCCTACTCCCGAATTTCCTCCTACAGATCCTGTGTGTATTACTCTAAAATCTCCGCTCCAGAAGTCTCCAGCTTCTGGCCATCGCACTTCACTGATACCTACTACGTCTAATGCTAACCTATCCATCTCAATTTTCAAATTCTCTAACTTCCCTACTTGTTTCATGCTTCTAACATTCCACGCTCCGACTCGTGAGATGTTACACTTATCATTTCTGATGACTCCCCCCGAAGCAGTCCCCGCCCGGAGATCCGAATGTGGGACTATTTTACCTCCGGAATATTTTACTCCAGAAGGTGCCATCATCATAAATTAAAGTACGCTGTACTAGGGATAAAATAATGTGGTGGTTTCCCGTTGCCTTCCACATCGCAGTAGTGTGTATCACAGTGCCATACCGGCCCTCACGATCTCTGCCACTATGATTACTGAAAGAGCTGCTGCCCCCTTCCAGGGACTTGATTTAGTCTGGCTTCTCAAATAAAAACCCCTCCAATATGGTTAAACCTATGGTTCGGCTCTTTATATCATTGAAGCGCGCAAGCCATCCCACCCGTCCCAGTATTACTAGAACTGCGTCAAGGTACAAGTCCTTTGGGACAGATATTTATGCATGACATAAATTAATATAATATGCATAGATTAAATCAAAGCTTTATGGATTAGTAAATATCTCATATGTTTAATATATATACGATAATAATCTAAATTGGGAGTGACGCTTTGGGCCAGGTCACACATTTCATGGATTTGTTGAACAAATTCATCCGTAAAATTGAATATTCATTGAATTAGTATCTAATCAGTATTGGGCATGTGTGTTACAACGACCTTTCCCGTTGCGTCACATTTTGTGACTATACGGGGTGTTGCTTCAGTTGGTCGGTCGGTGGACTTCTGGTCGTCGATAAATATACCCTGAACTCTAGTCAGAGACAGGGTTCTCTGGAACTATTGCAAAAACAAAAATAATACTCACGATGAAACTTAAACACGCTCTATTAATTTAGCTATATACAGAAAATTCAAATAAAACCAGAACGAATGTACGATAAAAAGTTATTTGCAAATTTAATCAAAATAATGGCAACCAGCGGTATCTGGCGGTCAAAGTCGGTATCACTGTATACACGAAGCGTGCGACGGATAGATAACTTATTTCGCTCTTGGCGATGTAGGTTACCGATCGGGCACCCACATTCGGAAAATCGCAAATCAAAATCAACGAAGGTATGTAAATCGTACTACCTTGTGGTTATTCACGGGGAGTAAATGTTGTTTCAGTGTGATGTAACCGATAGGGACTCTCGCAGCCTTTCGACGCAAGCTTTCCCTAATGAATGTGCGAAGAAGAGAATTATTCCGTCTTTCGATTGGAACGATTCCCTTCGGTGTAAATGATGGCTGTGTTGCGTTATGTAATAGCAAGGTATATACTGTGCCAAAGAACTCTGCACAGTATTTACCCCCTAAGTGCGGCTGGTATTTGACCGCCTGCAACTTAGGTCTGGAATAAATTAGGCAAGCCTTTCGACTAGCTCTAATCGATTACCTGCGTTTACGGATTATTGGAAAATGTGCCTTCACGTATGTTCGGGCCCACCTCCAACTTAGTAATCGGGTTTGTAAGACTCTAGGTATTACGACGACACACTATCGGCGGTTTCGGTTAGCAACTATCAAGTATTTAACAGTTCTGTCGGCGGTACAACAATAAACATTTAATCTCATAAACGTTTACGTCCTCGGAGTGTACCTTGAACAATTTCTACTACGTGCCAACACTCGCAGAGAAGTGCTGTCGAGGCCTCAGCGCGGGCGGACTATTTCGAGAGGCCAGCGGCAGATGATTTTGGAAGGAGCCTTCGGCGCGCGGCGCTACCATATTTTCCCAAAATCTAGCAGCGGGTGTCCTCGCTTCAAACGACCGGAGAAAATTATTATTTATTTGTTTGAATAATTGTTGCATTTTCTTTTGCATCGTTACAGTGTTAAATATTGAATTTTGTGTGATCTCGATGTATGTGCAACATTTACAAAGATTAAAAGTGCAGCATATTTTAAAAGAAGGCCCTGTGTTCGAGATGCTTTGTGAGGATCTCGTATTGTGGAAATCTTTATGAAATACCTTTTATAATAAATTTGAACATTCAAACTAGATTAGGCATTGTGTAGAAACCCCTACTATAATCGACCCACTATATGTCTGTTATCACTTCACAGTTATCGTAATCCCAACTTTTTAACTTGTCAAAATGAGTTGACTTCCGCAAAGACCAAACTAGTGTCTGCGGTTTTCCATACAAATTTTCAATATGCAATATTTAATTTGACATAACCTACTACTAAGCAAGTAAGTACTTAGAGACACGTTATGAATGTTGACTGAAGGATATAGCATTCTGTGTCGTCTCACAGTACAAACTCTGAATTTTATTCAATAATTGAGCGTTGCTGTCCAAGAATTACAAATTTCGAACTGGCCAAACCCTAGTGTCTTGTCTGTAGTAATACAATAAATAAGTGGTCTGGAATTGTCGGAAATTTTACGAAAGATGTTGGTTTGCTTGGTAACCACGAGTGTAAATTTGACAGAAATTTACACGAGTGGTTAGTAAAAGGAACAGCTTGAGTAAAATTACCTAAAAATCCCAGACCACGAATTGTATTCAACAAGATTATTTTTTGAATCGAAGCAACGTAGTTCAAAACGAATTTTATTTCAATTAATTCATATACAAAGAAAGGTGTTGGGAATATTTGACGTTTGCCAGGTACTAAAGTAACTAGATTATAAATTATAAATGCACCTACAAATTCGCAACTATGGCAACTTATCAACAAGCAAAATTATCCAAAAAAATTACCGTATGTAATATCACAAGAGAGTGAGAATTACTTGAAAATAATTCGACAGATTTTCGAAAACTTGTCGCCAGGCAATAGACACGAGAGCCCGTAGGGCTCGAGTGGCTATTGCCGAATGGCGACAAGTTTGAGTAAAATGTGGAGAATTATTTTCCAAGTTATTCTTACTGTCGTGTGGTATTCGAAAGGTTATTTTTTGACGTTCAAATATGAAACAACTGTCAATATTATTCTTTCAATGTCACAATTTGCGATTAAAACATATAAGACAATATGTCAAAACCAGAAAACAAGTCGTTTTATCAACAAAAACAAAATACTAAAAAAAATTCCCGCTGGGATAAGTTAGGTAAAAAATTCTCACTATAATAATGATTTAATTGGTCAGAATTAAACGCGTGATCAAAAATACTGTTCATTTATTGGAAAATAGAAACGGCAAAAAATAACCGAAGTAATATACGCCACGGGACCCAAATTAAATGTTTCAATTGGCCAATTTGACGATGGAAAAATAATCAATAGAACGACTATAGTTTGTATGATGGATCTTTGCGCGTGCGTCACAACTGCTTACATATGACACAAATCATTTCAAGGTCGAGTGTATTGCCAAGCAGTGGCGTGTGTTTTTATTTTGCTCAGGTACAGATATAAATATGGTAATTTAGCAGTTACATCATGTATTAATTAGTAGGTATGGCACCAGCAGAAGAAGAAATGAAAGAAACTTAGATTTTTAAGATATATTTTGTGATGCAATTCTAGATTTTAGTGAGTTCATAGTACCTATTTAAAAAATAAACTTACCTTGTGCATACATATTGTATATAACATTACGAATTTCCATTTCTTGGCATTCGCGGCCGGGATTTTCCTGGACTAAGCAAAGGCTCATTTCTTTCTGAACGTACTTTGATGCTGGAAACTGTACGCAAGCTAATCTTTAAAGCATCAGAAACACGGTAAAACATTATAAAAGTTTATAAAATGAATTCCACATTATGACATTTACTTGACAGTAGGTACCTACACCACACGCCTATGAACTGTAACGCTGAATGGAGCTTCGACATCACTTCATATAGTCGCATTTGTGTTCCGCTCAATATTGTATTATGAGACGTATGTCTTACAACCAAATGACATACGTCGCTACATTTATATTAAGGAATGGTACGGGCTAGCAGTAGACGCGTATGTCTTAACTAATTTTATACACACGCAAAGATTCATCATACAAAGTATATTGTTTCTGTAGGTGACTGTGAGATGAAATGAATTCTTTCTTGTTGCATTAACAAGTTTTCAAACAAGATAAATCGAGTATGTATGTGTGGACTTGCGTCGCGTTGTTTCGTGTACCAGTACGCGATTGTACTGGATTAAAAAAGCGTGGAGTTTTTTATGATTTTTATTATAACAACTATTCACCACGAGGGTTTACAGAGAACTGACAAATAACAACTAAAAATGTACCTACATACTACCCTTAAAACTGGAATTTCTGTACCTGCTGTACCGCAATAAAGTAAGAATTTAAAGAATGCGGCCAATACCGGGAAATAACAGGGTCGGTCACAACATACCGCCCGCCTTGAAATATGCAAATTTCAAAAAAAAAAAAAAAACAAATTCAGCAGTGTTAGACCTACGCAACCAACTTTAGCGCGAATGTTTATACACTATCTTGTGGTAAGACGCACACTTTCGCAACACTGCGTCGAAATGTCCCACTCACAGTTCTTACGTCGACGACACGGATTAGGTCGTCCTTTCCTGGATAAACTGCAGTAATTCTACCCAGCTTCCATTGTTGAGGAGGGCAATTGTCCTCCTTTAATAGAACCAGTGACCCAATTGCATAAGATTGGCCACGGTTAGTCTTCCATTTACTTCTCTGCTGTAGCGAGTTTAAATAGTCGGATGACCATCGTTTCCAGAAGTGCTGTAAAATTTGCTGAGTTCGTTGGTACAATGTCAGCCTATTTACTGGTACATCATTGACGTCCAATTGGGGTATTGCAGTAAGAACGTCACCAATTAGGAAATGGCTAGGTGTCAAAGGGATTAAATCACTGGGGTCACTGGAGAGAGGGGTTAAAGGTCTGGAATTGAGGACAGCCTCAATTTGACATAACACGGTGCTCAAATGCTCAAAAGTCAGATGAGCATCCTTTATAACTCTTATTAAATGGTACTTTGCTGATTTAACAGCAGCTTCCCAGAGACCTCCGAAGTGCGGGGCGCGAGGTGGAGAGAAATGCCAGTTTATGGAATTTTTACTTAAAAAATCCTTAATTTCATTTGCCTCTAAAGATTTACAAATAGATGTGTAAATGTCCCCTAATTCCTTTTTCGTGCCTACAAAATTTGTCCCATTATCCGAGTAAATGTCGGTACACAGGCCTCGGCGTGAAACAAATCTCTTTAAAATGTTCAGAAAACAGTTAGAAGTTAAGTCGCCGGCTACTTCCAGGTGCACGGCCTTGGTTTTGAAACATATAAAAATGCATATATAGGATTTAATAATTTTTCTAGATCGTGACTTCCCATCTTTAATTAAAACAGGACCTGCAAAATCTACGCCCACAACGGAAAACGGACGACCAGGGGTTAATCGCGCTTCGGGTAAACTTCCCATTAAAGGCATACTATTAGAGGGTCTAGCTTTAAAACACGTAATACACTTGCGTAACACACCTTTCGTAACATTTTTCCCATCAATCGGCCAGTATTTATTTCTCACTGCAGATAAAGTTGTTTGAGGTCCCGAGTGTAAGAGTCGTTTATGTTCGGATTCGATTATCATTTTTGTCAAAGCATGATTTGGCGGTAACAAAATCGGATGTTTTTGGTCTGGAGTGACCTTTGAAAGAGTAATTCTACCACCAACTCTCAAAAGCCCGTGTTTATCAATGAAAGGGTTTAATGAATATAATTTGCTAGTTTTCGAAACGTATTTACCTTGGCTCAAGTCTTTAATTTCGAGGTTAAAATGTTGAAATTGCATCATTTTTATGAGTGTAAACAAAGAGCGATCTAGTTCATTTCGAGTTAAGGTTCCCGTGTCCTTTGGTTCCTTTGATTTTACATTGCGAATGAAACGCTGAACATAGGCGTAAACTCGAATCAGTTTATTCAAGTTCGAAAACCTTTCAAATATAGATTGATCTGTGTAAAGGTAGTTGACAAAAGAGAGCTGAATAACCCTTTTCCTTTCTGGGATATCTGCAATATCGTTCGAGGTCGGTTTAAGTGAATTAGGCCAACAATCTTCATTCATTTTTAAAAATTCTGGTCCTAACCACCAAAGTCTTGAATTTTGCAATTGTTGGGGGCTTGCGCCACGAGATAATATGTCGGCGGGGTTGTGTACAGAATTTATGTGGCGCCACCGAGATTTATGCGTGAGTTGGTGAATTTCGGCTATCCTGTTTGCCACAAAGGTTTTCCATTGACAAGGTTCACCTTCAACCCACGATAGTACGATAGTGGAGTCACACCAGTAGAATTTTTGTAAATTTTGTATGCCTAAAGCTTGCTCCGCTTTCCTGACTAACTGCGCCAATAATAACGCGCCGCATAACTCTAAGCGCGGCAATGTAACCGTTTTTAATGGAGCTACCCTTGACTTGGCGCACAATAATTTTGAAGTATGAGTACCGTTTTGGTGTGTAGTTCGAATAAAAATGCAAGCGCCGTACGCGATTTCCGATGCGTCGCAAAAGCCGTGTAATTCAATTTTTACAAAATGTGGTATTGTGACTTGTCTCGGTAGCTTAATGTCATTAATAAGAGGTAAGTGATTATAGAAACTGTACCAGCTTGTGTGTAAATCAGCGGGTAATGACTCGTCCCAGTCTAATTTGTGTTGCCATAACCTCTGCATTATAAGTTTGGCTCTGATAGTAATAGGACCTATAATACCTAACGGATCGAATATTTTCGAAATTATTGATAAAACCTGGCGTTTCGTTACAGAGTTATTAGAATCGAATTTGACCGAGTAACTTAGGATGTCATCGTGGGGATTCCAAAAAAGACCTAATGTTTTGCAAGTTTTATCATCTGAAATGCTGTAGTGTCCTAAGTCACCTGAATCGCAATTATCGACTAGTTCTTTAATATTTGAGTAAAATTTCCTCAACGGAAAAGCAGCGTTACTTAAAATGTAAACGATTTGATGTTTCAATAATTTTGCCTCTTCTATAGATTGGGCGCCGGTAAGTAGGTCATCCACGTAGAAATCTGACATAATGACTTCGCTAGCTTGGGGATAATTCGATATATTGTCTTTAGCTGCCTGATGCAATGAACGTATTGCCAAAAATGAAGCGGATGCAGTACCGTACGTAACAGTGTTTAGGCGATAATGTCGCAATTCTTCAGTAGGATCCGCCCGCCATACAACACGCTGCAGATCGCGATCAGCATCGGCTACATTTATCTGTCGGTACATTTTCTCTATATCGGCGGTAAAAACGATGTTGTGTTTGCGGAACCTTAGAACAATCGAAAAAAGATCTTCCTGAATTACCGGACCAACCATTAAGGTATTGTTAAGAGATAAACCGGAATCTGTTCGTGCAGAAGCGTCAAATACGACGCGTAGTTTACTGGTGGTACTGCTTTCTTTAAAAACACCGTGATGGGGTAAATAATGAATTAGATTTGTATTTTTTGTGTCGAGTGGATTAATTTTCGTCATATGACCAAGAGTTTCATATTCTTGCATAAACACGCAATATTCAAGTTTGAGTTTCGGATTTTTACCTAGTTTTTTCTCTAAATTGTAAAATCTATTAATAGCTTGGGTTTGTGATTCCCCTAGATTATTAATATTTTCTTTAAATGGTAATTTAACTGTAAATCTGCCGTTTGTGTCTCGTTTGTAGTTTGTGATGAAATTTTCTTCGCATTTTAATTCTTCTATTGTATGATGGGATTTTGTGGGGCACTCCTCAAGTTGCCAAAATTTCTCGATTTGATCGCGTATATCAATATTTTCGGACATTGCAAAATTACAAATGATTTCATTTTTCGGCTTAGTATAAGAATTAACTGGGCCAGAAACTACCCAACCTAGCTTAGTTTTCTGAAATACAACTTTATTGTCGCTTGATCTAATTTGCCCTATGCACAGAATTTCAAAGAATATGCTAGCACCTAGAAGTACGTCTATTGGTTTGGATATACAAAAGTTTTCATCGGCTAATTTAATGTTACTCGGTATCTGTAAGCAAGAAGCACTAAATGATGTTTGAGGTAAATTTTCAGTTATTTTGTTGACCAGCAGGAAACCTTGTTTTGTTTTATATCTCTCATCGAGTGACAAAATTGTTGTTTCGGTTTTGTTTGATAGGTGGCTTAAAGAATTATTAATGCCTGCGATAGGTATGTGTATCTTCTGAGTTTTCAAATGTAATTTATCTGCCAGCGTTCTCGACATAAAATTTGTTTGGGACCCGCTGTCTAATAAAGCACGACATTTTACAAGTTTTCCGTTGGAGTCCAAAATATTAATCATGGCAGTTGCTAAAAGTACTTGAGTGGATTTAATTTGAGGTAGGCAATGCATAACGACATTTGTTTCATTTGAATTAATTGGAGTGCTAGAAGATGAAGTTTGTGCGGGTGTGATTGTTTCCGTATTAGAATTATTTAAAGTGTGATTTGCATGTGCGGATCGTTCAAAGTTATCATTGTAAGATTGATGCAAAAGAGAGTGGTGTTTTTTACCGCAATGTCTACAAAGGCTAGAATTACATACTTGCTGAGTGTGATTGGGACGTAAACAATTTGTGCATAATTTGTGTTTCTTAACTTCCGCGAATCGATCATTTATGCTCATTTTGAGGATTTTGTCGCACTGATAATTATAGTGATTTTGACTACAAAAGGCACATGATATTTTTGTGGTAACAACATGAGCGAGTGTTTTTTCTTCGCGGCTATTAGAGTACGGTTTTTGAATTTTTACTTTACTCTCAATTGTCTCCAAAATTTGACAACGTTGTGTAAGAAACTCGGTTATATCCGAAATTTTTGGAAAGACGGTTTTATTTACTTTTTCTTCCCATTCACGTTTGGTGGTCGGATCGAATTTGGAGGTAATAATATATATCAATAAAGCATCTAATATTTCAGTCGTTTCACCTAAAGATGTTAATGCTCGTAAATTTTTTGTGAAGTTATCTAGAAGTTTTCTTAAGTAATTGTGTGATTCGATTTTAACGTTATTTAAATCAAAAAGGGTCTTAATATGGGTGTGCACGATAAGTTTTTTATTTTCAAAGCGTTCTCTTAGCAGGGACCAAGCGATATCGTAGTTATCATTTGATATCTCGATTGAATGAATTACTTGGGATGCTTCCGATTTTAAGCAAGATTTTAAATAATAAAATTTTTGCACGTTACTTAACTGTGTGTTATCATGTATCAGTGATTTAAAGCTGTCGTGAAATGTAGTCCATTGTGAATAGTTACCGTAAAATTCTGGCAATTGTATGTGGGGTAGTTTTACCTGTCCTTGTATCTCATTAGAGAGGGAAGCGTTGCTGCTATTTAATGAAGACGAATTATTTTTTATAAGTTTTTTTGCACGGGAAATTAATTTGTAATAACCATTTTCAAACGCCTCACGTTCATGCTCATCGATACCATCGCCAGCGAGGCGTTCTATTGAATTTTGAATTGCGTTAAATGAATTTAAAACATCTGGCTGTAATGCTTCAAGCCTCGCGCTTATTTCGTCAACATCAGGATTAGAGGATAGCCTTTCAAGATATTTTACAAATCTTTTGACTTGAAGTTTTATTTGACCACGCTCTAATTTTAAGTTTTCCAACTCATTTGCCATTTTGAACGTTCGAGAACAGTGATATGCCAAATTGAGTTAATAATAATAAAAGATGTAGAATAGAGTATAGTGAATGAGAAAGAAGGATGGTGACTTACTTGAATTTACTCCTCGTGTGTGCAGAGAAGAATCTTGCGTCTTATTGCGTATTTGTTGTTCGCTTTGTTGAACACTTTGCTTTCTTGAAGAAAGGCGTATGAATGTATGTAATGCGTTATTTTCCGGACAATCCCGGCCGAAGGACCAAATGTGTGGACTTGCGTCGCGTTGTTTCGTGTACCAGTACGCGATTGTACTGGATTAAAAAAGCGTGGAGTTTTTTATGATTTTTATTATAACAACTATTCACCACGAGGGTTTACAGAGAACTGACAAATAACAACTAAAAATGTACCTACATACTACCCTTAAAACTGGAATTTCTGTACCTGCTGTACCGCAATAAAGTAAGAATTTAAAGAATGCGGCCAATACCGGGAAATAACAGGGTCGGTCACAACAATGTATTTGACCACTAAGGTACATATACCTACTTTTGTTTTAGTAGACTAATACGTACATGAGTTCTTTAATGGCCATGACGAATGGGCTGCGTACATTTATTTAAAATTTGTAGGAAAAAATAACTTCATGCCGCGTTATGGAAACGTTGCCAGAATACTAATTGTGCATTTTAGCCGACTACATGCTGACTTTTATTACACACCTGCAGCGGAATACATCAATAAGTAAATAGGTTTGCTTTGTATTTTGTTTGCTCGCCTTTATGCTTAGGTGCAAGATTTTAATGATCAGCAGCGCTATACTGTAACTTTGTTTATACAAAAAGCTTTCTCTTCTCGATTATTGAATACAGTTTCAGCATTAGTATTAAATCCTTGTTGTGGGAATCCAATTTCAGTCTTTATTATACCGGGTGGGGATTTAGTGTGTAATCGGCTCATATCTCTGGAACTATTTAAGATATCAAAATGAAATTTTGCACGAATGTGGGGAACCACATGGAGCATTTCCCAAAATTATTTAGGTATATACAGGATGTTCACATTCTCAGTACCAAACCAAAGTTCTATTTCTTTAAATGGAAACCCTACATGTCCTTGCATAATATGGATTCCCCATAAAATTCCATTAAAATTGATATGCCACATGATATGGTTTTGACTAAGGAATTTTGAGATATTGACATTTTTGTGCCATTATGGACCGAAATTTATGACGCTACTGACGCATACTAACCAATGCCACCTAAAATTTCTATATTGAAATAGGTTCACACACTGCTGTATTTTTGAAATCTATAAATAATTTTATCATAATACTTGAGATAATACAGAGTGGTTAAGTTATGCGAAACAGAATTTTTCTCAAAAATATCAAATGGAACACCATGTATATTATTTGTGCAATTGATGGTCATTTTACTAAGCTATTTATTGATGTGGATATTGTCAAGTCTACCAGTAAAAGTTTCGACAGAATGTACAATCGAATTATAAAAATGTAGAGTTTCCTTAGTATTTTACATTATTTTTGACGGTCTCCCCTATTTTGTCACCCAAAACTCCAAAAAGGTTTGCATTTTGTTTCTATAAAATATTTAGCAAATGAAGTTTACATTAACACAAGAAATCTCATTGTAAGATTATTTCTTAAAGATAATATTTTCTTCCATGGCACTCCTTGTTTGAACATTATACCCGACTTTAAAAAGACATGATACATTTAAGAATATAACCATCAAGAAACAATTTTACAATAAGATTCATTGTCTTTATATTGATACCAATTTGCAAATACAAAATGTAAACATTATTGTGAATTTTGAGCAGCAGAATAGGGGGAATTCGCCAAAAAGAGTATAAATTAATAATGAAATTCAAAGATTTTGATGTTCAATCGTAATATCTGCCGAAACTATCAGTAGTAGACCTGGCAATATCTACATCAATTAAAAGCTTAGTTAACTGACTGTCAGTTGTGCAAATAATATACATGGTATTCTATTTGAAATTTTTGAGAAAAATTCCCTTTTGCATAACTTAACCACCTTGTATAATCCTAAGTATTATGGTGAAAGTATTTATAGATTTCACAAATACAGCAGTGTGTAAACCTCTTTCAATAAAAAATAATTAGGTGGCTTTGGTCAGCTGACGTCAGTAGCGTCATAAATTTGGGACCATAATGACACAAACATGCCAATATCTTAACAGTCCTTACCCAAAACCACATCATGTAGTATATCAGTTTTTATGAAATTTTATGGGGAATCGAAATCATGCAAATACTTGTGGAGTTTCCATTTAAAGAAATAGAACTTTGGTCTGGTACTCAGAATGTGAACAGCCTGTATATACATAAATAATTTTACGAAATGCTCTATGTCGTTCTGCACATACGTGTAAAATTTCATTTTGATATTTGATATCTTAAGGAGTACCAGATATATGAACCGATTATACACTAAATCACCACCCGGTATTCATGTTCATGGGCAGTTTTATTTATGTACCCACTCATATTTATGGTACTCGCAAATTTTGCAAAATCAACCTCGAACGTCCCATATGTTTCGCGATTAAAATGGAACTTTGATCGAACCTTCTCTTTGAGCATAGAACAGCCGTAATATTCCGCGGGTTATTTAGTCTATCAATGAATATTGCGGGTCTTTAATGCGAATACGAGGAGTGTCCAAAGAGTAGGGAATATAATGCGACATTGAATTGATTTAGTACGATAGTACGTTTTGTAAAGATAGTTGGATTGTTAAATTGTGTTTGTTCGTTAGTGTTAGATCGTTGTTAATTAATGTTCCTAATCACTAATAATAATTGTAAATATTTGTAAACAGTTCTTGTATATATTGTCTGTGTAAATACAGTTGTGTTTAAATCCAAATACGCAACAATACTTGTTGTGAAGAATAATTTGTGTTGTGAACGTAAGAAATATTGAAATGTGACGTTCGCCCCATTCTCTGTGTGCCGATCGACTGAAGTGTAGCCAGCAACCTGCAGCGTGATAAGTATGGAGCGTTTCTCCTTCCAAGTCGTGCGCGTAACTATATCCCCACCACTGAAGGACGGAGCCTTCCTCTTCAACAAAATGGAGACCGGACATGATTCGTCAGGCGGGGCCACCTCATCTGTTCAAATTGCAAACACTAGTTCACAAAAATAGTTCCTGACGTAATATGCAATAACTCCTATTAGGCGACGTTGACTTGGACATGATCTCCGATTGGATGAAGTGAACTTGGGGACGTTCAGATTAATATAAAAGCCAGAAAGCTGTTCTAACAATTCAGTCATTCTACTCAAACCACTATTTCCAAGCCATTTCTTCAGGGAACGGAATGTGAGGCTGCATATCCGGTAGTGGTAATTGAATCTGAATTTTGCCACTATTTCCAAGTCTTAATCTTCAGAGTACAAGACGTGAGACTGCGTGTCTGGTAGTGGTCATAATACAGTTTTAAGTTGTAAATATTGTACATACGTTCAGAATTAGAATAAAGTTTAAGTATTCCGATTTATAAATTAATAAAAGTGTGTTATCAAGAATAAAATTTAAGTTACCGTTACAAGTTGTTATTCTTCAACACAACAACACAATACGTAAATTTTGGTTCGAAATTCTGGTTTATGTTTGAACTACTCCTCTATGAATTAGCATTCTGATAGTTGGGCCGATTGCACCAATACGAGAAACGCCTTGTGTTTCAATCATATTTTTTTAAGATAATATTAAGAATTTTTTAAAAATTTACGTTTATTTTAAATCAGAAAGATGTGGTGTCATACAAATTTAATAACGTTTTGGTTAATTTCAGTAAAGTCCTGTAACCGTAGACCGCAGCAGAAAATTTAAATGCTTTTAACCCTTTCGCTCGTGAAACTTAATTTACTAAAACTGTATTAACGTGTTGAAGAAGGCGATGTAATTAAGGTACATTAAACTTATTAAAAGTACTAATAGGAAACGGACTGGGTTTATAAATTTTCGAACTAGTTTCCTCTCCAGAGCATCTGCTCAAGATGTAGTCTTAAGTGCCGGTTATATAAATTAATAACCGTTTCATCCGGTAATGCGAAGACTTTATAATGCAATTACGTAAGTTCTGTGTTCCATTGTCAACCGTGTGAAATACGACTGTCTATGCGAGTGAGTTGCGTAGACCCAGTGACGGCTCGTAACTCGTTCAAAGAAAATAATCTGAACAACGGATATTATGTACAAAATTTTAAATGAATCTTTACAAGTTTTTTCCAGTTTCTTTTTTATTAAAATTTTACGATTTTTGGATTTCTTAGTGGCAAATTTCCTGTGTATATAACAGCAGAACCGGTAGCGTCTGAAAGTTTACTGACTTAAATTACAGCTAAACCATTTTATTGGGATTTTTGGGATGCTTCTGTAAGCAATATTGCTAATCTTCGTTACATTTGTTAGGTTGGAGCAATTATTGCATCCATTAGGGGGATATTTCCTGTTTTTGCTGCACATGAGGTCATGTGCTTCTAGAAATTCGTTTAATTTTCCATCTGTTACACCCTTAATTAGAAGGTGAGTAAATAAAATTCAATACTTTGTACAAACAGCTCACTTTGAGGGATGTAATGTTCCCGCTGCCAATGGATTATTCCAACATGGTTTAAGATATTCGCGTGATTATTTTTTTCTTGTTTCAATTAAACATAGATCTAGGACTGTTCGCTAATAATTTTCATAAAAAACCAGAAATTCAACGTCAAAATCTACTTCACAATCTATGAAAATCGGACATACTCGTATTGTAGCTAGAATATTTATCACATTTTTCGTTTTTTTTTAGAAATTATAATCGTAGAGTCATAGATTAGACTTTTCATTTTGGCGGTATCAAAAAAAATATAACAAATTTTTGATAATAATGAAGTAATCAATTGGCTCCTGCACCTCTGCATTCGCCTTTTCAAGGGCCTAGAGGTGGCAGTGTCTTAAATAGAACTCCTGTAGGTATATCATCCCACTTTTTATTTCCCTGTTCGATTTTACGATATGATTGTGTAAGAGTTGCATACTAGACTGAACTTATTGTGAAACTGGGCATATTTGTTCATCATTCTCAAAATGTAATTTTTGAAACATCCCTACGTGTGACAAAAATTTTAAAAGAAAACTGAAACACAAAAATATGGGGTTTAGTTTAGAAACAACTTACTTCGTATGCATACTTAGTAAAATCGATCGAAGAATTAAAAAACGCAATATCTATAGAGTATCCCATTTAAATAATTCACCGAGTATGAACTCCCTTTGTACATAAAGTGTTCCTTACTGGCTAGCAAAGTTTCTGAAGCACTTATATCAGAAACCGCATGCTGAACCGATTTTGATGAAATTTATTTATTGCATCATTAGTTGCAATCGTGAAGACTACGTAAGTACCAAAATTCACGATTCCCAATTGCGACAGGGGGACACCATTGACACTCCCCGCATGTGGTCGTACTGAACTGTAAAAAGATAAAAACAAAAAAAATGTTTCACATGCTCTAGTGTTGCAAACAAAAAATATCTTTTGACCCCTTTTCGATGTTTCGATGTATTGAAACCGCCCTAAATATATGCACACAACAAACAATTTAGATTTGTCTGAGT
Organism: Xestobium rufovillosum; assembly: GCA_963966045.1. Lineage (NCBI taxonomy): Eukaryota > Metazoa > Arthropoda > Insecta > Coleoptera > Ptinidae > Xestobium > Xestobium rufovillosum. The sequence continues at coordinate 14,293,308 of OZ014500.1, forward strand.
TTGGGCCATTACATTTGCTACGTATGCGTCAGTGTTATTGTTGTATAGCACTTATAGTTCAGGAGATAGAAGACTGTGAGAGACAAACAGACATACAGACTGAGAGACAGACGGACGAACAGACAGAATGGTAAAACAAAGAGGGCTCTCTCATATAACTTCGCATAAATGGATAAATGGATCAACCTGTATAACAGATTCCCGAGGAGTGAATCACTGGTGGATTTCTTGTACACTGCCTTTGGATTTCCGTCGCCAACCGGAGATTTCCATTGCATTAATACAGCATGTTATTGGCCAAATGAGAATATATAACACATCCTATGAGCACCGGATTGGACTAATTTCGTATACAACGTTTTTAGACAAATAATGTACGTCAACTTCCAACTCCGTCTTCCGTTATTTCTATTATCTGCGTCATATCAGGTAAAATCTGTCACGGAATTACGATGGACAAGAAATTAGCCGGGAAGGGAAAGTTTAAAATTTGTGTCGTTACAGAAGGATTGGAATTTGAACATTTAATTAACTGATTATTAAGAGTGGCGTGTACCGTGGATTTTCTGTTGCAGTCAGGTGCACACTCAACATGACAAAACATTTTTTACCGTTTAGGAATTTGGAACACAGGTTCATGGAAGTCAATTCCAAATGTTAGAACGTTATGGAAAAAAATCAGTTAAATGCGTCAAGCGCTAAAAGAGGCTTTACTGAGCGTGTCTGACTGCGGCAGATGATAACGGTACAAGTCATTATTAAGGGAATTTAGACTCGGCAAACCAACTTTTGTTTATTATTTTTTCCACCGCGCGGCTAGCCTTGGGGTACTACCCCAGAGGTAGCTAGTTCGATGCTCTCAGAAAAGAAAATGTGATATGACATGATGACTGAACGCAGAAAAAGCCGCCGGAAGTGGCTAGTCAAAAAATTGAGTTTTCCGTTTTTGCAGTCTGTTTTTGATTTAAGAAATATTGCAAAATTGTGTTAGAGAAATGCTATTGAAATAGCTCTAACCACGGCACAGTGCATTTATTTTTGCAAAAAAAATCAAAGGTAACTGAATTATTTCCACTTTTTCCAAAAATTACAAAAAATAAATGCACTACTCTCTTCTAACCGTCAAATATTATAAGTATACAAAATTTCAAATTGAAGTTTGCGGTAGTTTTGGAATTATCCTTAAAAACATTTTGAAACTAGATGTAAACCCTGATGGAATTGCGACCAATCGATTTAATGTAATCATTGCAGCTGGATGTAGAAGCAACGAGATCTTGTGGGATTACACACTGCGAGTTAACTACAATTTTCACATGAAAATAATTTGCACCGAATCTGTTTGAATACGGTGACGTCGGATATGTTTTATAAATTACCGGGTAATATTTTGATTAGCACTCGCACTGAGCACAAAAGCAAGACAATAAATATTTTTACAAATAATTTTGGTGTAATGCTTAGTGCAGAGCGATCAAAAAGAACTTGATCATAGAAGCCCATGGATTTTTGTCGGCAAGAATACAACAATCAATCAAAGACATGCCAGCAAAAGCTCATGGGCTACTTCGATCATGTTCTTTTTTGATTACACTGTATATTGCGAGTCAAGCCCGAAAAGTGTCATTTTACTGCGGAGTAGGTAATTTCTAGGACATTTGATTATTTCCCACTTTTGTCTTAGGTACAGTCTGCTAAACATCCATTTTCAGTACTAATCTCATAAAACTTTATTTTCTGTTATAAAAATTTTCTGGAAAACGCACGAACTTTTCGGTCAATCGCCAAACATACTTACCTAGTTTTTCTTTTTTACTTATAAGTAACCCACTGCTTTTTCTTGGGGAAACCAGCATCCCGAGACGAGTTTTGTTTCCCCGCCTATAATTTGGTTCAACGTTCCTTGTTTTCTATCAGGTACTCGTCGGAATATAAATAATACTATACTATGATATTCAATAAACCTCGCGTTTCGTCTGTGTTGTGTTTGTTCTGGCTCAAAGTGAATGGAAAGCTCCGAGTCCTACTCTGTACGCTGCGAAATGCTCCCCCAATCTAGCGCGCCCATCAATTTTTGCATTCAGTGCCCGCCTACTTTGTACTTTTGGAATGCTACGTCCCTTCCGATACCCCCCGCAGTAACTGTTGGTCGGCGTTCCGACAGCCTTAAAGCGGGTAGAAGTGAAGTAGCCTACATAAATATTTGCGCTAAAGAAACGCATTGCATAGTACTATCCACCGCCTAATACTTATTAAGACTATGTCGTCAGCAAATCTCAAATGGTTTAGGTATACTCCATCGATTTTTGTTCCTTTCTCTTCCCAAGCCCAGCTGTTTAAAGTCACCTTCTAGTGTCAGAGTAAATGCTTTGGATGAAATGGTGTCACCTTGCCGAACGCCCTTTCAACATCTCTGCGTATTTTTAATTTGTTGGAGGACACTTCTGATTTCACATGGCGTTATTTCAGGCAGATCTTCTCATCCTACGTTTATAATGTATTTAGGAGGCCCCTTAGGGTCCGGGATAGTTGACGTGTAGAGTTTTCCATAAAACTTTTGTATTTCTCTTACGATCTCTGCTCTGTGTGACTCTTTCATGGTTTCAATACCTTCACTTGTGTCTGCCACGATAGCCGACTGGCGACTCGGCTTACACCGTTTTCTGCTTTGAAACTGTAGAGGCTCATATGATTCGATGCAGTGAGTTGTCTGGTTTTAGGGAATTGAGTCGTCGGTATCGAAACAATAAAATTGATAATTCTGCCTATCTCTATTCTAATCCCTGCTCTTGGTTATTTAGTCCGTCCATCACGGACCCTCTAGCGAGATGCATATACAGTTGTGTTGTGTACAAATGGACAAGATTTACTCTTAAACAAATACAAAAGTAACAATAAATTACTGAGTTCTCCGTTTTAGGCCGCCACTGTCTGTGCCAACCGTGTGAAATGCGAGTGGCGTTGCGTGGACCCTTTCGAGCCTCCCTCGGGAATACAAATTAGATATAACTTTGTTTCAGCTTCTGAAATTGGACCTGTACTTTGTAATTGTAGCGGTGGATTTCATGAATCTTTTAGCAGTTTCGTGGGTCTTATTTCGAATATCTTGGAGTGTTACTTTTATCGCTTCAGCAATTCGCTGTTTAGATAGGACGGCCCTTCTGTTGCGATTAAGTGCTTTGTGTCAACATTGCCGTACTTTCTTAATTCCAGGATTGTTTTTCTGCGAAGGTTTTTACGAAAATTGTCAGATTAAATTTGCAGCCGTGCGGGTTTGGTAACGTTGTATAGCATGCTGCAGGGTCCGACAACTATAACTATTTCACCTCATGACCTCATCGTGGGGTAGACGCCCGGAGTGAGGACCGGAGACGAAAGGCAGAATAGCAGAAATGAGATTCTTGCGGAAAATAAAAGGCAAAACTAGAAAATATAGAATTAGAAATCAGACATTTCGAGAAAAGTTGAAAATAACACCTATCTAAACAACCAAATAAGATGGTTAGCACATGGAAGTAGGATAGTAAGACAAAGAAGTAGGTAAAGGGAAGAGGCGATAGGCCGAAAAAGTCTTGGGCAGATGAAAGCGAGAAGAACAATAGAGAAAGGAGGAATAAGATGGGAAGAAGTAAAAGTGCTGGCAAGAGATGGGAAGAAGTGGAAGGAAATGTGTAAAAAATTGCCAGAGAGCTCAAGTCACATATAGCTCGACACCGAAAGGTATAAGAGTTTAGGATTAAGTAAGTCAAATGAACACAGATTTCCCTAATTCCCTGAATTTTTTTTAAATTTCCATGAATTTTGCAATAAATTTTCATAAATTACTTGGTTAAGATTTTGTGTACGAGACGTTTGGTTATGCGTAATAATAGTACATGCCTACAATGAAGAGACATCAACCGGGTGGCAGTAAATAACGCTAATTAGAAGTCTGCAAAATTTACGAGGATCTCTCAGGTTCTTGTGACACAATCCTGTTAAGATGAATGTTTATTAAATTCCCGCTCCTCCACCATTTTATCTTTATTACATTAAGACATCTGCAAAGGAAACATTAAGTAGCTCAACCTACACGCTACGAATTATTTTGCGTCTAATAAATTTATTTACAATTGATGCTGTTTCGTACTTATGCGTCTGGTATTTACGAGGGTATGTCAGTATATTCTTAAACAACAATTACTAAAAAATGCAAATATTTCAGTATATTTCACAGGGGGCTAACAGAAAGAAAAATAGTGTATATACAGTGGTACTGGACCGTTCGAACAACTACTCCTCGGGAAAATACCCCGCCAGGCATTGAATTATAGAACTAAATCTATATTTTTTGTACTACGAGACGTCACATAAAGCTACCCCGCTTAAGGTGGCTTTGGAGCAATCTTAATATGTCTTCATGTACGTACGTGCTTTTAAGCAGGTCTTTGTTTAAATATTGCATGTTTTGAATGTGTATGGAAAACCGCAGACCAACCGGTTTCGTCCTTCTGGGACTCATCAGTACGGTGCTTTCCCCTACACACTCAAAGCATGCAATTTAGCTTGCTATATATATGCTGCCGCACTCTGGACAGATATCAGCAAGTGACAATTACTTTGAGTAATTATCTAGAAGTAATCAGTGGTACTGGACCGTTCGAACAACTACTCCTCGGGCAAATACCCCGCCAGGCATTGAATTATAGAAACTAGTTCTATTCAATTAACATTACATAGTAGATATTCGAAGACGAATTTATGCAATTGCAAATAGGAGGTGTACAAAAACACGTTTTTATACTAGCAATATTGCATAAGAAACTTTATTAATCGACAAAACGGATGAAAATTGGCCAAACGCAACTAAGAATCGGTGTGAACGACACTAGGAGATGTTTCATAATCAACGACGAAATATTTCTTGTACCTAATATTTTTTGTCGGAGTATGTTTTTTGATTTTATGTTCCACGATCTCCAAGGCCGTAAAGGGTTTACTACCCATATCTTACGCAGACGTTCTAAGGGGTGACATTATCATGGAGATATGATTTCATTCGTCGATCGAAAATATTTTTATATGAAATTCCCGACAGTCCAACTTAATTCAATTCAATTCAATTCAATGGATAATTCAAAACAATTCACCTCAAATTCATGCTACCTAATTCATGCCAATTCAGGTTAATCTGTGACAATTATTCAATTCATTCAACCAATTCAATTTAATTCGATTTAGTTAATTCGATTCTGGGTAGGTAATCCAATCCAATTCAATTCGAATCGGAATTAATTTTTCTGCTGGTTGAATCGACTAATTCTTCGGAATTTCAAATGTTTCAAATTTTCAACACATTGAACTGTAAAGTCGACTTAGAGACCATGTGGTCAGTTCGGCCTTTCATAGTCGGGCTTGGTGGCATTTTATAAAAGGATCGACCAAATTTAATTATTGTGTTTGAAAAATATAAACTACTAGCTGGTACTCGGCGAGTTGCTGCCCGGTCCCGGTACGACACGCGCGCCACCTACTGTAAGTTAATGGTACTATGCCTATAACCTTCGCGCAATGGGATGAACGATATGGCAGCGCATACAATACGACCCGCCTCGGCTTCGCACAAAACCAAGAAAAAAAAATCTGTTGATCCGATGGCTACCAAACTTCACAGGAACACCCGCTGGGCTAATCTGAAGATTGTCTGAAACATTTTTTGTGTTTTATAGATATAGATTAGAACGCATGGCACGCTCCGATAACGCGTAATTCTTCTGTTGTATTTTCTCCTGCTACTTATTTCCAAGCTACTGACCAGCAATTCTTATAACCGCATGGTTAGTGTGCGGTATATTCTGTCAGTTTTTTTGTCCACTTTTTACATAAAAATCTGCCAGGTTTTGGTCAAGCGGAGCGTTATCGGTCTCAGGATTATTTCCTTGAAGAACTGATATTTATTGGGCATTGAGTAATTTCGCCGGAAATCCAGAAATTGTTCCGACGTGTTATATATAGTTTTAGTGGTGCGATGAGTTCGATTACTACTTATATGTATACTGATAACTGAGAAGACCCCGAGTAAGACCAATAAAGCGTGTTTAGGGTGTCATGTGTTGTAATAGTTTGTATTTAGCCTTATCAATCAGTATTGGGCTTCGCTCAGACGCATTGTTCTGTAAAAACATGATACAATGCGCCTTGTTTCCTTCAATAAAATTAGTTGCTATGATAACACCAATCAGAAAACCGGCATTGTGGCTTTGTATAGTTACTAAGCCAGTAACAAAAAATATTAGATTATTAATCACTCATTAAAATTTAATTTAAACATTTGCTGTTTCTGCAGCCGGCCCTTAGTGGAATTAGTCTGTTATTTGCAAGAATTTTTTTTTGATAATTCGTGTTCTTAACGGTATCTTAAAATTATAATGTTCTCATTAGCAAGTAATGTTCAGCAAATGTTGTTGCATCCTTTCAATGTAACATTTGGCGACCTCCATTAAAAAGATATTTATATTTTGCTTGCAGTGCTCGTTTGCATGTGGAATATTCTCTAAGGAGACAATTTTATCATAAAATTCTAGCTCGACGCTTCCGTTTTATGTAATTTGCAAATTATTCAGTTTACTGCTGCAAATTTAACAAAGTTTATCACCTCCTACATGGAAAGTTAAGCGACGATATTATTTTTATTATGTCACCTCGCTCGAAATATATTGAAATATTTCGTGAGGTTTATGGATGTTACCGTAAAAAAGTGGTAAGTGTGAGAAAAGCAATGTCAGCTTTAAACAGAATTTCGGCGTCAGAAGTCAGGTCAGGTCATACAAGTTTATCTTTGAAAAACAAACCCGCAATACGTATATGACTAAAGCTAAGTAACTTTGAGCATCCGTTTCTTAAACGGACCCGTTTATGTCAAACGGATCCGTTTACTTTGACGGTTTGCTAGTGTAGAAATTTTAGAAATGGATCCGTCCACTTAAATTGCACTCTTATACGCGTCAATGCTCAACAAAATTTGATTCGTTTCACAAACGGATCCATTTAATAAATGGATTCGAATTTGATTTTTTTGTAATAAGTGTGCAACTTAAACGAACTCATCCGTTTCTGAAATTTCTCCAGTGGCAAACCGTCAAGGTAAACGGATCCGTTTCATAAACGGGTCGCTCTACTTTACCATTGTTAGAAAATGGAATAAAATAAATAGGCTTCAGTTAGATTTACGCTTGTTGGTACACAGATCTTTTGCACATCTTGCAGTCTATTAATATGCAAGGAGTACTGTCCGGTGGCGTTTCTACTAAATATACTTAACGCCAGCACAAGACACGCCCACTTAATAGATAGTTCAAGTATACTCGACATCAGCGCATTTTACTAACTATACTGCATTCCAGCACAATACATACGTTCGCTCTGGTATTTCTGGTATTGTGCTGGCATGTAGTATATTTAGTAGAATGTGCTGGTACAGCGTATGGGTCTTCCGCATTGCATTGACGTATGAATGAAGGCGTGTCTTGCGCTGGTGTTAAGGACATTTAGTAAATACGCTGCCCGGCGGTGCGAACAAGTATGTCTGTTGTGGAATATTTTTCACCCTCAAATGTTTAGCCAAAACTAGGTGTTTTCATTTTGTTTTTGTTGCTGATGTTTTACTTTAGGTTCTTCTTAATTTTTCGGTAATGTTAAAACTAGTAGCCGCAGAAATAGTGAAAAGAGGTTAGTTGGCATAACTTATTTAAATATGACACTTTGGAAATTATCTAATGTCAATTTTATATTTTACTATTTTCAGAGTAAGATCTACAAAAAGAGAAATTATGGTGCGTTTATTCTTTCAGAAGGGTAAAATAACCATAAATAGTCCATCGCACATTCACCCTGCTATTGAACTTTCCCCAGTTTATAAATCAATCTGTAACGCAGACCTCATGTATTCTTTTTGTTAACCACCGGTGGTTTACATGGATATATTGTTCGTTTAGCCCAGTGTGCATGCATTTTTTGTTAATGGATGCGTTTTTGTTTCAGACCGTGGCGACAGGGAAAGGTTCCGATGATCCGATCGTAATGCCTTGAAGGATGTCGTTTCGTTTGGCACGAGGGGGATCGCGTAGGACGGTCTTGTACGCGATCCTCGTGCTCTGCCTAACCGCTGTCCTGTTGCGCATCAGCCTTCTGTGCTTGACTGAAGACCTGCCAACGGCAGCGATGATTTCATCAGATAAATTTGTGGAGGGTGGAGACCATAAGACATACGAATATAATAGAGAAATGCCGCTCATATTTATTGGAGGGGTGCCTAGGTCCGGGACGACGTTAATGAGAGCGCTATTAGACGCGCATCCGGATGTCAGGTACTTGATAGAATATTGATTATGTAGCCTTTCCCCCCGATTCCCCCTCATTTTGTAAGGGATGATTACGAATTTCCATGGGAAAAGAATTTGTCAGGGACAATACAATCAAGGAATGTTAATTAAGATACCTAATTAAGTTTTCGATAAATTGGTACACTATTTTAATTTGGAAGTTTATTAATAGACAGAGTGTCCACAAACTGGAGAGCAATAAGCTGGTGAAAATAAAACTGGGTTGGGTCTGCAATATATGTTTTCTCGGGTGCTTCTTAAGGAATACGCGATTGTAAGAGGTGATTTAAAACATTTACGAGTATTCATTTGTATCTCAATATCCAGATGAAATAAATTTGAAATTTTTGACTATCAGCTACACTAGTTAGGTTCAGTGTTAGTGGCAGTCATTCATAGTTATAGTTTAAGAGGTGGAGAAGGCGTTTTTCATCCCTTCTGTTCATTATTTCCAGTAGAAGACGAAATGATGTTTTTCTCCGATTTTTCGTACCTCGAAACATTTTAGAGGAAAATCTATCTGTATCAGTTTTCGGGGTTTCTAGGCGCTCTAGACAGCATGAGAACTTACATTGCGAGCATACGGTTGAACCCATGACATATAAATAGATCTCGAATGAAAGAGGAGACCACTGACTGCTATTTGGAGGAGCGTTCATTCCCCATCAGTGATACTGGATTCCGCCAGACATTGGATTATACAGGGTAATAGAGTTTTAATCTTGATTACCTTGGGAATCAATAGAACTGTCCAAATTAATTAGGGTTTTATTGATAAACTATGGTGTAAAAATGTTTTGTTCCCGAGTTAGAGGGCGCCAAGTTTGATGTTTTTTTAGATTTTTGAGAATATCTCGGAAACTGAAAAAGTCACAGTCTTCATATTTTGCATGTGGGACATTTGGTGTTATAAATGAGAGATTCATGTAACGACGTAATACTTTTTATGGGGGCATTGTACCCTAAAACCTATCCGAATTTTTCTGTGTTGCGCCACTGGTTAAAATTAATCTTAAAACTTAATTACCTATACAGTGCCTTTTTTTATCAATGCACCATATGTATTTACATGTTATAGGCTTTATCTAGTGTTAATGGATTTTCTACTGGGAATTTCAAAATGATTTTTGGCACAATTTAAGTTTACATCATTTTTGACCTTTTCTGATTATTTCTAAAATTTAAGAAGTGATAAACTTTGCAATAAAAGGAAAATATCAAAAAATTATTGCCCATTTTATTAAACTGTGTTTTACGTTACAGTAGGCTATTCTACTGACTACCAAATAAATAATGCACGTCTGTCACTTTATTTTACATCTTATAGCCAGAAAAGTAATTAAACATGAAATTTCTGTTGTAATATGACCAAAGAAAAAGTCATCATTGGTGTTCTGCTATTTCACGTCTTATTATCAAAAACTTTTCATGTTAAAGATAAGTAATAATTAACTCTTTAAATCGGTATTTATTTGGTAAATCATGAACAATCTAAAAATAAAACGAAATATTACTTAAATAATAAAGCTTTGATATTATCCAATTAAATGTTCAAACTGTTTGCCATAAGCCGCTAAACAGTACTCTAATCTATCCCGAAAATTTCTTTTCACATTTTGTAAATGTCTTACACTAATTTCATTTGAAAGTTCGTTTATTCGATTCATCAAATCCTGTAAATCCTGTGGTCTGTCTCTTACATTATCATACACTTTTGTGGCGAGATGTCCCCAATAAAAGAAGTCTAGGGGGCTCAAATCTGGACTTCTGGCTGGCCACTTTAACGGTCCGTAACGACCAATCTATTCATTTGGAAATTGGATATTTAAAAAGTTGGTTATTTCTCGAGTGCTATGCGGTGGAGCCCCGTCATGCTGGAATATTATTCTTCCATTTACTGCTATTCTATCTAAAGCTGGCAGGATTCTTTCATTTAACAATGCCAGGTACTTGGCACTATTTAATGACCCATCAATAATAAATGGACCAACAATATGGTTTCCCAAAATTCCCGCCCACACATTAACCTTTTGAGGCCATTGTGTGTGTGTTTCTTGGAAAATATACGGATTTTCTCACGCCCATATTCTTGTATTTTGGTCGTTCACAGTTCCGTTGAGTAAAAATGTTTTCTCATCAGAAAACAGAATACGATTCTGAACATTTGGATTTTCGTTTATTCTATTCATCCAGTATTCACAGAATTCCATTCGTGGAAAGAAATCCCTTTCCAATAGGTGATGTAAGTTACGTATTTTGTAGCTCTTGAATTTTTCCTCTTTTAATGCTTTGTAGCAGCTACTTTTTGAAACTTGAAACATATTAGATAATATTGACAAACTAGTGGAAGGTTCTTCCTCAATTGCCAAACAAACATTTTGTTTCAGATCGTCAGTCACAATACGGTTTCCTCTTTTCTTGTTTTTATTATGTTGCGTATTCAAATATCCGCACGTAATAAACTGTTTGTATAATCTTAAAATGGTTGTTTTATTTGGTACAGGACGATTTGGATACTCCGCCGCAAAGTGATCACGTACCTCTCTACTCGATAGACCTCTGATATAATCAGTAACCATTTTTACCTTTTCTGGTGTAGTATAAACTGCCATTTTCACGTTTGAATATTCGTTCGGCTTAAAAGTGACAGATTTGTAATTATTTAAGTACCTACTACATTATTGCTTGTCAGGGAACACGGCCTACTAACTTAAAAATTATTTCAATGGAATGAGCTATTAATTATCGAGTCTAGTTTCTCTTTATCGTAAACAATTTCACTTTTTACATTTTCAAAACTATCAGAAAATGTCAGAAATGATGTAAACTTGAAGTGTGCTAAAAATCATTTTGAAATTCACAGTACAAAAACCATTAACACGAGACAAAGACTATAGCATGTAGATACATATGGTGCATTTGTAAAAAAAGGCAGTGTATAGTTACCGACAGATTTTTACTCTTATAGTTAGGGAGCCGCACTACTAAATTATTGGTGTATTTTCTACCATGCCAGACGGTATGGAACACCAGGAACAAGGGTATGGATATAAAAAAGTTGCATCAGAGTCGCCGTGCAGAGGACTTTCGTTTAGAGTCGTTAAACTAGAAGTTGCTATTGTCATATATTTTCTACCAACTGATTTTTCTTTTACTAACTTTTTGCTTCATAAGGAATGCTAAAGTATCACTGCCAGATGCATCAGGAAGTCGCGAGTGTGTGCCATAGGGTCCCAAACATGAAAGAAATTAGAGGGACACGTGACATCTTTTCTAGCAACTGATTTTTCTTTCACCAACTTTTTGCGTCGTCAGGAAAACTAAAATGTCACTGCCAGACGGTTTTGTTAGTTTTCAGGGTTGGTATTATCGATAGAAACTTATCAAGATTTCAGGTTAGATTGACATACTTTTTACATCTGGTAGTCTGTATAATCTTTCCATTACAAGTTTACAATAAAAAAATGCAGTTGCCAGAAGAGTTACTCTTTCAATAGATAAAACAATTTAAGAAACCTTTACACCTGCGCCCTTACCAATTTTTTTATTCCATTCTAAAATCCACACAAATTGCTCACCCAAAGCCATTTATAATGTCTTTTCCAAGAAGTCTGCAAATTATTTCACACTAGACGACTAGACTTTAAATAAGAACGTTTTACCCTCTCGGTCCTGATCTAGTTCGCTTGGGAGAGCTCTCGTTTTAAGTCTTATGTACAATATTTTTTCCACCTTTTGTGCTCCGTCCCGCTGGTAGTCCGCTAGTGTGTAACCAGCCTTACCATACGAACAAAAACAACTCAATTGGATGCAGCTTACAGCCATTTATTTTTATACTGATATAATTTAGATGCAGATTAAATATCCAGTTACTAACGATTGTCTTTCGTTGTGAAAAGCAATATTTAAAAGACTGGAACTAAGTTCAAAGTTCAACTTTTTCATCTTGACTAACTCCCCATGAAAGAAGGGATACTGCTATCTTACGGGTCCAGATTAATTTAAATTTCGACTATCAAATTTACATTAAATGTTTATAGCATTCTGTGCCCTGCACAGAAATAAGTAATTAAGTCCGTTTATGTAGACAGAAAACAAAAGGAAAAGTCTAATTCAATTTACATATTTTTGTTTTAAATTTGGACCTTTTAATTTAGCAAATGACGGTAGTAAATCCTTTTAAATTATACATCGGGGGCGTTTTATATTAAGCGCCTGAATCAGGTACATTATCATATCTCCGAAAGGCCGGCCCTCCAGCGAATTTATGTTTGACAAATGGATGGATTTTGTCCCTGAATAATTTTGTTTAGAGGACGAGAATATACATCAGCGTCGAAACCGTAAATAGTAAATCAACTTGAGGCACAGGTCAAGAACTGATTGCTGTTAATTATTTAGGTGTCAGTCGAGCTGCTGTTTAAATCATGATTAGGTTACTTCAAAGTTGTCCACTGAAGTGCACTTCTAAGTTAACCGTCAGTTGGCTTAACATTACACCTTAAGTCAAGTGAACGTAATACTGTTGGAATAGGCAAAAACTGTTACAGTGTATTTTACTTAAATTGCAGGAAATTGAGTGTATTTGTTCTTCAAAACAAATTATATGGGCAAAGAGGGTTGTACTCCTTTTGCATACAACATTTTGTTCTTTACTTAATTCGAAACTTTTAAAAAAGAAAATGTTCACGGAATTTTGCATACCATCGGACACATCGAACGCACGTACCGAAAACAAGACAGGTTCATCATACGAATCGCCACATTATTGCACACTGAATTTGTTACGCTGTCACTATGATGTTGTTACGGACGTGCACGCTTCGAAACTGCCGGCTGCTCATAACTAACCGTGAAGAAATAATAGTGTTTATGTATTGTATGTATTCGTTTCGAATTTGCCGGCGGGAAAAAGTGCTTGAGTTTATGTTTCAATGCGAATAAATAGTAAGTAAATATCGAATGCTGAGGTTGACATTTTTGTCATTTCTCATAATTTTTAGAAAATTAAGAGAAATGCAGGTCCGTATCCTAAAAATTTCTTGATGATGGTCAAAAACGGGTCGAAACGTAATTAAACCATAATGTGTGGTACATTGTTGAATTCAGAATAAGAAGGGCTCATAAAATTTGGTATCAGAAAATCAGGACCATATAAAAAAAATGAAGTTGATGATGGTTGCCCGAAGACGAAACGTAGAATAAAAGAATTGGCAATGAAATATTTAATTTCATCAAAATTTGCTACGAAGAAGTTTTGTCAGTTTCGCTCTAATTTTAATATTAAAGTCAGAAAAAAATATAGTTAAAAATCCATAAATTCAGCTTTTTCAAAATAACTCAAAAACGGAAAATTATATCAAGGATTTCTAGGCCCCATTTTATTGATCCTTTAGTTACGCAACTTTTTTCCCATTTAACCAAATCCGTATCTCTTGTCATTTCCAATATCCCCATACTGGCCTTCCTTATCTTGGACACGTTGTATAACACTTGAATGTGATAATTAATTTCCACTTTTTATTAAACACTTACTAAGTTGTCATCGTTACTGAATTCGAACTGAGTACTCCTACAGTGTGCAATACCCCACCTGTTTTCATGAGAGTATTCAAATCGGTTTGAAACCACTTTCAATACTTGACCGAAATTTTAATATTTGACACATGTCAGCTATAAAAAAGTACTATCAAAACAATGTTTTGTGTTATTTGAAAACTTTAGAAGTAAATAAAGAATTAATTAGTTGATTACCAAAATATTTAATCCAACTTATCTAACTTTACAGGCACATTTGACAGTTATGTCAGTCGGAACTAGTTTTCAATTTGTATATATGCGTTTACATGAATTTAAATTCAGATACGATCCCAAAATTAGGCGTATCGACCTTGAAGCTGGAAACCGTTTCAATCCAAAACTGCAAGCGTTTACATGGGGTATTCAGTACCAAATGAGCACTCAGTTCGAATTCAATACCCCCATGAAAACGTAGTACGTAGTAACTGTTAACAATTGTTTAATGAAATGTAGAAATTATCACATTCAAGTGTTTTATATTATGATAATCATGAATAGTTTGCATCAAGTAACGGTTCAAACCATCAACAACTTGTAATTTTAACTAGCAACTTGATTTGTATTTTTTTGACAGGCAAATTGGCCAACGAGGGAAATATTGCGGCATTGTCTTTGTTTAATTTTTTTAGTACACAGGCTGCAACAGCGACTAAATCTGATCAACGAAAATAATTAAAAATAGATATTGCCAGAAAAATTAACGTGCACGTACCGAAAACAAGACAGCTTCGTTGCAAACGGACATTCTAAATGTCTTAAGGTGCCCAAACGCGATTAATACGTCAATGATATTGATGAACTTTTTATGCATATTGATGGTTGGCAATATTTTGCTAATGGCGGTTTGACGTCACGCGTGCATTCGATATTGTCATATGTAACTTCAAATTATTATTTCTACTTTTCTAATAAATAGCGAATTATTTAAAGTGTATGCATGAAAATTAAACATTGCAATGACTGTACCACCTAAAATCATTTCGAGAAAACGGAACTGAAGAACTAAAAACGCTTTTGAACTTAGCTCTGTATTATATGACAACACAGCGGTTTTGACCTTGGTCTATACCACAGAACACCTAAACCACGGTTTTGACGGGAAGTAGGTTATTCGTATTTTATCAGCTGTCCGCATGTCACTTATGACGTTTGATTAACCTTTACTTGCCGTTTTGACATCTGAATCTGACGTAAAGCTTGAAATTGACCAACGAAAATGACAAATTAATATGCTATAGCTAAAATGTCTCGCGTTTTAATTGGTCCTGAGAAATGTACGCCATTAAGTTTAAATAGCGCGCGAGCGGAAAAACTCGTTTGAAAAAGTTGATCTTTGGAAGCATTTTATACAATTATTTTTTACAAATTTTTAACTTTTTTCAAGACGTAATGTGTTGAGTTGCTGTTTACTACGATATTAAAAGAAAAATCCCACAAATTCAATTAGTGTCCAGTTGCCCATTAATAGTTTAATGCGAATATTTTGTTTTGTCCACGAGTCGAGGCCTACTAGAAGGCGGCGCCCTTCGGTTTTTATCGAAGAAATAAGAAAATAGCAAGTATGTACAGAGAAGAAAGATCATACATGGTTAAATGCGCATTTTTGCCCTTCACTTATTAAATTGGTTTCTTTATATATGTATTATTGCATTTAAGGAAAATTACTTTTGCTACTTTTATGTGATCAACATAATGACGTTGAATAGAAAATTTTATGGGATAGATTTTGAAAATTTACTTGCCTGATCATAACTCCAACGTCTTGCTACCATAAGAATTCGAACATCTTACTGCTAAACGTTATCGAGATATTAATTTTTACATTACCTACCACAACTATCAAAATATTCGCAAAATAAAGTATGCCTCCGAAAATATTAATTTTAGACATAGGGAACTTTCAGTAAATGAAAGTTAAAATTTTTACAGAATCGAAAAAAAATTGTGACATTCCATTTAAGATAAAAAAGTTGATATCAACTTCCGATATTTCCCAAAATGTCACCATTTTGAAAATATTCTCATTAAATAGATTCGACCCAATTACGGTCACAGCCAAAATTTCAAATCATTTTTTTTTGTTCTCCATGTACCGTAAAAAATCACCCTGTAAATTGATCGTGGCTACACTTTTAGGAGACCCATACATGATAAACTTTTACCGTAAACATTGTTGCAAATGTGTCATCTTTAATAATTTTTTTCAAAACAATGATTTTTTGTATGTTAAAATCAAGGAAATCAAAATGAGATATAATATTGCCCACATTTATATTGACAATAAATATTGATCGTGTAAAGTTACCTTTATAAAAACAATCATGATGAAAGATATGCTTTATGCGCCAAGTATTCAGCATTTTATATTAGTTAAAATAATGAAATAAGTGCAATAATTATTCTTACATCGAATATGCAAGACGAAATAGAACGCACGTACCGAAAACAAGACAGTTTCTTTGGATAATCAGGTATGAACTAACATAAAAATGCTGAATGTGTTTCGGGCACACGGATCTCGTTTGAGTAATACTGAATACATCAGGTATTCTAAAAATATATTCGCTTCAATTTCAGAATACAAAGAACTTCACGTATTTTAATAACGTTCTGTTGACAAATATATTATTAAAACTTTTGTCAACATTTTTATAACGAAAGTCGATGTGTTTTAGAATTACTAATAATTTTATATCTACTTTTAAATGATAATTTTGAATATACATATTGAGAATATGAAAATGAATATGATTTTGTGTGATTTGAAATACTATAACTTGGGCCACCGAACAGACGGAGTGATCAACCTGCAAGCAAGAGCTCTAGATGGGACCACTATCAATTTAGGACGACAGAACCGCAGTGATGCGCTTTCTTTAGACCCAACGAAGTCGCATCACTCCAATTCGGTCGTCATAAATTAATATTGGCCCCGCTAGAGCACGTTCTTGCAGGGTGATCACTCCGTCTGTTGGGCGGCCCAAGTATAACAGTAATATTAGTGATAATAGTGATCGTGAACGGGTCTCTTTCAGATGGGGTCTGGGAAATTTAGCCAGGGGTTTAGAAGTATCAGCAATATTAGAATAGCAAAATCATCAGTTAGGAAGATAAGTAATTTATATAGCAAAACGAAAGATAGGATTAATGTTTTAGAGAAATACAATGTTATTTATAGAATAAATTGTGGGGGGTGTGGAAGTTGCTACATAGGCCAGACAAAGCAGAATCTGAAGTACAGAATAGCATCTCATAAAAGTGATGTGCGTCTTGGACAAGCTGCCTTGAGTTGGCTGCTTATGCCAAGAATACGGATCACGTCACTTCTTTCAGCGAGCCTGAGGTATTAGATAGAGCAGACCATTATTATAAAAGATGTTTCCTGGAGATGGTTCATATTAATAAAGAATCCTCTAGCATGAACGCAAGGACAGATATTGAAAAACGTAGTTCGGTTTATACTTATTTACTCAATTTTAGAAATATAGATCATGGCCATCTTGATAAGCACACTTGACTTAAAATATACAGTCTACCCAGGATAAGAATGCACAAGAATGCAGGACAAGAAATAGCAAAATATAACGGTAAAAAGGTTGCATAGTCATGGGACTATTAAAACTATCTTAAAAATTTAAAAAAATCGTTCTTAAGTTACTTCTAAAAAAGTTTGTTTATGGAATCTTGTTTTATTTTTTTTCACGTTATCATCTGAAATAGCGAAACAATAAAAATATTCTTCATTGCAATTTGTGATTAGAACTTTAATGTGGAAATGTCATTTTTGTCTTTTACAACAATGGCCGCATTTTGAAAAATCCTTATGACTGCTAAAACTAACTTAAAACATGATTCAATCACTATGTGTGATACATAGGTGAATTCACAATAGAAACAACAATTTTAACAGAACTATCCCTTGCTGAATACAAGGATGATCTTATAATCTAAATTCGTCAAAATTTCCGCAATTAGTCGGGGAGCAACCATCTCAAAAAGCGCTTATTTAAAGAGGTAGTCCGAAGTCGAGGACACACTTGTTTTCAAGACTGTTTTCTATGTAAAATCATCCGCTGAATCTGAATCCGGAGGGCGCCCGTTTATTTGGGACGGCCTTGGCCCTGAAAAATGCAGTTTTACGTAAAATTTCGAAAAATTGAAAACTCTGAACATTTCAGTTTACATCGTCATTTCTTCGTTCTGGAGACAGCTAGGAAGCTAATTTTTTTTTTGAAGTGTTCTCCAGGCATTTTTGATTGCAAACCTCTATACACAATTAACATTCGAAAAATAACTACGTCAGAAATTTGTAATTTTGTACACCGCGTCATTTTTGTGCACCTTAATTTTCACCACGCGAGAAAATTTTTTATTGTAAAAGATAGATACCTATTCAATCGAAACAATATGTCGTGAAAAGTATGCAGAAGTTTTTAGTGAAAAAATCATCTCGATATCTGCAATACTGACCGAGTTACAGCGATTAACAAAATATTGCTTTTTGCGCTGCGGCATAGTGTTATATCTCTACTCTGCGCATCTACCTACTCCGTGATGCATCTGCGCCTGCGGGCGGCTAATCTCCGTCATATGCGGGAAACTCGTGCAAATACCTATTACTTTTCTTTGACAAAGTGATAAAACAGTTTCCGATATAATCAAGTTTACGTTTAATTGTTTACATTTGGAATCACTGTGCGATTTTGATTGAAGACTGAGGTTAAGTTTACTATTAGTGAAAATGGAAATCAATTACAATTTGTGCATAATTTGTCAGATGAATAATTCAGCAGAAACAGTTCAAGTTGTAACTGAAAATGGATATAACGCATTGTTCAAGGCGGCAGGCAGGCCGTTTCTGACCCCTTGGCTGCCTCAAAGACTAAAAGTCTTTGAGCTGCCTGCGTGTCAAGTTACGTATTGCCGGATTGTTGTCCTCAACCTAACCTAAGCTAACCAACAGTGTATCTACACCCCTATACCGTTCCTCATTCGAAGAAAAAGATTCATTTTTTAAAAAGTTTTTATATTTGTTCTCAAAATAGGAATACATAAAAATTTGAACTCCATACATGGGCGTAACATAAATTTGATATAAGATCTACATCGAAATGCATAAAAAGTACAATGTAAGTAAGAAGTAACTGCATAATATGAAGTTCTCCTGTTCTCCTCGCGTGCCGCCTTAAAGTGAATGCCACCTTTAACTTTTAAAGGAGGTATTCGGTAATCCGATTTCGTTTTTTCGGCGGGTGCATACTATACAGCCCGCCGCGCCGCCTCAAAAATTGGCCGCCTGTGTTTTTGACACGCATTCCCCGCTCACTAGAAACGGCCCTGGCGGCAGGTACAAAAACAGATAGAATTAGTGTATGTCTGTCGCAGAATTTGAAAAATTAAGAGCAGTTTTACAGTTATGATATGTTATTTGTAAACAACTAAACTTAAACATAAACTTCATTACATCGGAAACTGTTTTATCACTTTGCCAAAGAAAAGTAATAGGTATTTGCACGAGTTTCCCGCATATGACGGAGATCAGCCGCCCGCAGGCACAGATGCACGGAGTAGGTAGATGCGTAGAGTAGAGATAGAACACTATATGCTGCAGCGCAAAAAGCAATATTTTGTTAATCGCTGTAACTCGGTCAGCATTGCAGATATCGAGATGATTTTCTTACTAAAAACTTCTGCATACTTTTCCCGACATATTATTTCGATTGAATAGGTATCTATCTTTTACAATAAAAAACTTGAAAATTAAGGTGCACAAAAATGACGCGGTGTACAAAATTACAAATTTTTGACGTAGATATTTTTCGAAAGTTAATTGTGTATAGAGGTTTGCAATCAAAAATGCCTGGAGAACATTTCAAAAAAAAATTAGCTTCCTAGCTCTCTCCAGAACGAAGATATGACGATGTAAACTGAAATGTTCCGAGTTTTCAATTTTTCGAAATTTTACGTAAAAATGTATTTTTCAGGGTCAAGGCCGTCCCAAATGAACGGGCGCCCTCCGGATTCGGATTCAGCGGGTGATTTTACATAGAAAACAGTCTTCAAAACAAGTGTGTCCTCGACTTCGGACGCCACTTTGAATTTAAGCAAGCTGCTCCCCGACTAAATGAAACTAGCATTTAACTTCTGGTAATTCCAGATGACGTATAAAGTGTCAGTAGTAACTTGTAGTTTAATGTGTTTTACATTTATGTGGGAGTGGATGTGCAAACTGGAAGTACATTAAGAACAGAAATGAGACCTTTATTCTCCCCTAACCCCAAGCAATTTGGTTCCTGAATAGTAGATAAAGTCTGTAAAGTTAAAGACTGGGCTGTCACGTGATCAGCGCAATAGACCTGTTTTCGTCCGAAGGCGGAACTCGTAAATCCAGTGGCGCCGTCAAGAACTTCAAGATTACTGTGCGTCCATTGTTGTTTTATTGACTCATGTTTGAGTGTGCTTTTTTTAGTGGATATTCTGTTTTATTTTGCGTTTTTATTGTGAGTGTTGCTTAAAAGACTAGAAAACTATCATCTTTATTCGAAAAACGGAGTTCGAGGTAATTAATACTACGAATTCTTGTAACTGAATTGAAGGTTAAAATTTTTTGTGTTTGCAGATTATTCTGCTTATTTTGTGATCTCGGTGTTATTTAAAAGACTTTTGAAAAATCGTCGATAGTATTTGTTATCCAGGTAATACTACAATCAAAGTAATTTTACACATTAAATCCAAGTTGAAATTTTTGACGTTTGTAGGTTAGAAATGTCTCCCAAAAAAATTGGCAAACCCGGCATGGTAATTCATAGCCAAGGCCGTGAAATTATCAGTAACGTGATAAAGTTTATGCGGGAAGAAGCGCAAAATGGAATTAGGATTCCTTTAAAGAATTACAGGTATGTACGTACCCACTTCATAATGAGCTTGATTATTGTTAAGATCCAATTGTGTGTTTAAGGCAAAGAGTTATAGAAGCAACAGGTGTTTCGAGAAACACAGTAGCGAAGATTTTGAAGGAATCGAAAAGCGTAGAAGCTGAGCCTAGCACCTCCTTTGCTACACCACATAAGGAACGACCCCGAAAGAAGCGTAAGCTCGGCCTGATTTCTGTGGGAGAAACGGAAACAATACGGGAAATTATACATAATTTTTTTATTTTGGAGAAAAGGAATCCCTCTCTCAATTGTAAGTACATAATTACCATTATAAAAAAGAAAACTTCGTTAAGGTGTGTTTTCATTGCAACTGCTGGCAGTTGTTACTTGTCAAATACGGGGTGATTCATTGTAAAGTCTGCTGAACTTCTTTTTTCATAAATAGAGGGAACGTGGTAATAAGAAAGTTCAAGATATTTTCGTGTATTTTTTGGATATAATATCAAAAAACCAATTGGGTGCTGCTGTTGCGTAGCCAAGTTATGAAAGTATGAATCGCACTTGCATTTTAGTAAATGGAATGCTTTGGATATTTAACTTCCTGGATTCCGTCTTCGATTGTAGATAAATTTCAAGAAACTTACTTTCTGTTGAAACCCAATGATTTTTCAGACAATTATATTTCACGATGTGTTTTCAATGTGTATAATGTATTTTTCATCGAAACATGAATGAAATATGCAATGACGGAAAGTGATCCCAATAATCAGGGGCTATTTGAACAAATTATTCTAGGAACAAATGGCAATTACTGCTTTTTCGTTAAATAACAAATGCTACATTTAAATACCTACCTATCGCATCATCTAGCCTAATATCACCTTGTATTCCAGGTATTCTACAGAAGATTAAAGATTCTGAACTTTCTTTTTCTGGCTCGAGGCAGTCGCTATGGGTTTTTCTGAAATCTATTGGATTCAGGTATGGCTGCTTTTGTATATCCAAAGTCAAAATATTTCGGATGCCGTTACTACATGCATATTCAAATTTCTGTTTCATTAAATAATGCTTATGTTTTGAAAATACTTTTATAACAACAGATAGCAAAAGTGAGCCTGCTTGAGTGGGACACCTCGTTTACTTCTATTTCCATTTAAGGTGGCGAAAGACAGAAGACAACCGTAAGATTTTAATGGAAAGCCATGACATTCGCCTGAAAAGGGTGAAATACTTGAAACAAATTCTGCAATACCGGGAAGAAGGCCGAACCATTATATATACGGATGAAACGTATATACACAGCAGCCATGTCCAACCGAAAGGGGGGTATGATGAGTCTACTAAAAACTTAAAGAAGCGAATTCTAAAGGCCAAAGGCTGATTATTGTACATGCCGGAGGTGAAAATGGTTTCATTCCCAATGCGTTGCTCATTTTTCGGTCAGGTAACACATACGTAAGTAATTTTAATATCAAAATGTAACCAAACATTGTCTCTAGGTTCTAAATCAGGAGATTACCACGATGACATGAATAATGCCAATTTCATGACATGGGTGCAGAAACAATTACTGCCCAACATGCCGCCTAATTGTGTACTTGTGATTGATAATGCATCATATCACAATGTCCTGGTGGAAAAAAACCTGACATCTGCGAGCCGAAAAGGCGAGATGGTGAAGTTTCTTGAAGAACGTCAAATACATTTTGATGGCTCAAATACAAAACCTGAGCTTTATGGTCTTATCAAACAAAATTTGTATCGATTCCCAAAGAAATACAAATTGGATGAGCTTCTTGAAGCCCATGGTCACCGAGTGTTACGGCTTCCTCCTTATCACCCGGAATTGAACCCCATAGAGAAGATATGGGCCACTGTAAAGAACTGGGTAGCTAGCAGAAACGTTACTTTTAAATTAGGTGATGTGGAGGAATTAGCACGTGGAAAATTTTCCATTATTAGCTCAGAAGAGTGGAAAGATGTATGTGGCCATGTGCAAAAAGTGGAAAAAACTTTCTTTGAGAAAGAGCATCTGATGGACGATGCATTGGATTCGTTGAAGTTCACTGTGAACACAGGATCATCTGATGATGAGAGTGAAGATGAATATCAAGTCACAACTGAAGATGATGGTGGTGATGATGATGATGATGATGATGATGATGATGATGATGAAGACGACGAAGACGAGGATTTAGGAGTACAACCACTACCAAGTGATTAACCCTTAGTTGATAGAGTGTCCAAGCGTCCTTCCAGCAGCACGTATTTTCGACCCTATTGTTTTCAGTACATTTGCGTCCCCATATGAGAACGTAACCACCACCATCGGATTTGTCGTAAAATTTTGCCTATCTAAAGTGTAAGTTTCATCTCGTTCAGACCAGTAGGAGGCAAGCTACGGAGAAGGAGACAACTCTTGAAAAAAATCTCGCACGTACAGTGGCTTGCACGCTAATTATGCCGCGGGTTTTTCAAAAGCAAAGAATTTTGATAAAAAACCAGATTTTAAATGGTGTATGTCCGCGTTTGGAGACAATTTTTTGAGCGCCGTATGCAACGGAAGAGTAACTAAAATCTCTGGGTCTCGTGACAGTTCTGCGAGACTTGAACAATACAAAAACGAAAATTAGTGCTGAGTTATTACAAAAGAATGGCAAGTGTTTAATTATACTATAGGTAATAAATTAGATTAAAATTTCCTATTTTACGCAGATTTAGGAAACAATCAGCATCGCAGGCGCAGTGTTATTTTTTAATGTTTTCCAAGTTATTTTGTACGAGAATAAATAAAAATGTTTCTCAGCAGATGTTTTATTTAATAAATAGCAAAATTGTTACGGCGCCTATGAAATTTGTGTCCGTACTGCCGAAAGCTGCGCACGTACTGCCGGCAGGACAATCCCATTTAAAAATAATGTCCTGCTGGTAGGACTAGCGGCTCTGTCCAGCTGTCCCGCCCGAAGCTCCTTCCCGCAGGACAAATGCCTGGACGTTCTATCATTAGACCTTGTGCGACATGACATACCTCAAGCACCAAGGATTCTTATTTTTTGAAAGGTCAACAAGGCGTTTAGTTCTTAATATATGTGAATTCCACTTATTTATTTTTGGTAGTTAATAGAACTCTCTAAATTTTTAATTACAGAATAATAAGTTTATTTTGCAATTCTTTAACTCTTCAGTGCTGAAAAATAGTAAATTGGATTATTCGGCTTCCTTTATGATTTATTCTAATTTTCTTTTGTCACATAAGTAAACAACTTGTTCAAAAACCTGTTTTCAACTATAACAATTATGGAGTTGAGATTATTTGCACATAAACATGCCGATTTCGTAATTGACATAACCTCACACCAAACGTCACATTTATAATTTATCTGTACTTATGACGAAATCCCCTTTTCTTAAGTTCTTCTTAATGTGTTTCGCGATTTTTTCATGCCTTAAAATGCTAATTTTCCTGTTTTGAATGTAACTTTTATGAATTCATTGTTAAAATAATAATAAATTTCACATATACGCCGGTACGGCACTGTTTCTGTCAAAATCATATTTCCCGCTACATTTTCGCGCAGCCACCATCTTGTCCGGGCCCAGTCTCTAACTTTACAGACTCTACCATATATAAGGCACACACAGATTGTATTAATCAATACATACTGGAGTAAGCTATCATATTGTTTGCATTATACAAACGTATTTTATAGCATATTATAGGAGTAAATTACTGAACTGTAAACTCGTTGTTGTCTGCTTCCTGGGTAAGTTCCATATAGTTAACCTTGTATCAAACCGGTGAAAACGATGTCGGCAGGAATTTGTGCATACATATCCCTCAACGATAATATCCATTCGCTGATAATTATTAAGTTTGTCTTGTCTGCATATGCTTAGGTATTCGCCTTTACTTACCTAAAAATAGATCATTGAAAATGATGAAGCTCTATTGAACGAAATAAGGGAAATCTCCCCAGTATATCCGATTATACCACAATGGCCCAAAAGTTAAAAAAGGTCCAAGTCGTTCATTCAATAAATTGAACTATGAATTCGCTACGCTCAGTTCAACTATTCTAAAGGGTGCCTAAATAATTTGTAGCATCTGCGTATGAAATTTTTCTAAATTTGTATTTTATGTTTGCCAAACATAAATTTCGTGTTTTTGCAGTTCGTGCATTTTTGAAAATACGAAAATTTTCAGATACAAAAAGTGTAGTATTTTGGATGCAACGTTAGAACTTGAATTTGGACTTGAATTGTACTTTGTATACAGAAGTTATGGGGTAAACAAAAGTTTTTCAATGTTGCTTGTTTCGAATGTGCATGGAAAAACCGTAGACCACAGGTTTCGTCCTTGTGGGACTCATCAGTACGGTGCTTTGACCTACACACTATGGAAAAACTTTTAACATGATTACTTATTGCTAGTATAAGCACGGACGTACGTAGAGATACAAGGGTGCTCCAAGCCCAACGATATGTTTGAGGTGGCATCTCGTATGAGAACTCGTAGTACGCAAAATCTGGATTTAGTTCTATAGTTCACTGTCTGGCGGAGTACTTGCCCGTGGCATAGTTGTTCGAACGGTTCAGTACCACTCAACTCCTTTATATATGCTCTTCCATTTACAAAAACGCATAATTACTCAATAATGTCTGTAAGTATAAAATGCTCGACTGTTTTATCAAAGCCAAATTCTGGAGGTGTTTCCAAAATATTGCAACTTTTGTATCCGCAATATTTTCGTTTTCGAAAATGCAGGTGATAAACAGGCTTACATCGAAGAAATCGGGAAATTTAACTGTTGACCCCTAATTGAATACCTACTAAAAATTGTAATTGGAAACCTAAAACTGAGATCTACGATGTAAAATTAAAAAAGAATAAATAAATACACATAAATTAGTTTTACCAGTTGTTCACTTCACAGATATACCTATGTAGTTTAAAAATATTGTGAACTAAACAGTGTGTCCCATTAAATCTGGGCGGCACACTACTTTCTTGTTTTAAGTGGAACACCCATATTTCTCTAACGGAATTCTGTTCAAATTGTCATTCCTACTAATTTTGTAAAATGCATGATAAGGCCTAAAATGGTACATTTTAAGCCATTTGGTAAAATAATTTAGACGTACAACATTTGCAAATGTTCCCCCAGCCCAGTCACGATTTATTTCGTCTTTCTAGCATATTCTTCTTTTAATGCAGATTCACTTACTTATACAAATCTATATACAGGGTGTCCCGGTGAAGGTGGGAAATCTCTCGGGTGCGTATAGATTACACGAAAATAACACCCCAAGTTCATATAAAGTTTTCTCCTACGATCTTCCCCTGCCGAGATATTCTTCCTTAAATTGGAGCAATAAAAATCGTTTTATTTACACAAAATTTATATTTTTAATTGTATTTCCATAATTTTCTTGGTGACGTACGTAGTGATTGAATGTGGATAAAATAATGCGATCCGTTTTTTGATAGTGCATCAAGGGAACAAGGGGTGAACTACCCCTTACCTTCTTAACCTCATATTTTTTAAGGGCCTGGTTATTTTTAATTTTTAACCGCATTTCTTGTTTCCCCGGACATTTTGCTAATAAAAAGTTACTCTTGTTAGGTTTCGCCAAAATGAAGCGTTTTCGAGAAAATAAAACTCAAAAAACTTCATTTTTTCTGGCATTCGAAAAACCGAAAGCAATTTTTTAATGTAAATTTTAACTACCTTTCGCAAACTGTTAAGGTTATTTTTGTACGACGTTTCGTCTGTTGTCTACACCGCCAATTTTTATTTTTTCTTAATACGGGCCTGTACAATTTCTAATGAATTTCAAAAGAAATGGTTAATGTAGGGTCAAATCATACAATAATTTATCGAAAGAACTTTCGATTTTTTGATATCTTTGAAAATACTTAATGCCAGAAAAAATAAAAACGAAAATCGTAGAAACACTGTACCTCTTGCTCGTTGAGTTTTATTTTCTCAAAAACGCTTCATTTTATAGAAACCTAACAATAGTAACCTTTTATTAGCAACATGTCCGGAGAAACAAAAAATGCGGTTAAAAATTAAAAATATCCACCCCTTAAAAATATGAAGTCAAGAAGGTAAGGGGTAGTTCACCCCTTGCTTCCCTGATGCACTATCAAAAACGGGCCACATTATCTTATCGACATCCAATCACTACGTACGTCACCAAGAAGATTATCGAAATACAATTAAAAATAAAAATTTTATGTAAAGAAAGCGATTTTTATTTCTCTATTTTAAGTAAGAATATCTCGGCAGGGAAAAGTCGTAGAAGAAAACCTTATATGAACTTGGGGTGTTATTCTCGAGTAATCTATACGCACCCGAGAGATTTCCCACCTTAATCGGGACATCCTGTATATAAAAATCAATTGCCGTGTGCGTTAGTCTCGCAAAAACTCCACCGATTTGAATATTTTTTTTTGTTTTGTTCGCCTCAATACTGGGGTGGTTTAGGAAAAAAAATCGGAAAAACCCAAAGGAACGGCCAAAAAATAGAAAAAATCGAAATTGGCAATTTGCACTTCGGATTACTTTCAACAGATGGCGTTCGTGGCGGACATATTCAATTTTAGGTGGTACGAAGTTCACCGGGTCATCTAGTGTTCAATATTTTCTATCCATGCGACTTAATAAGTTACGCGGAACTCCAACATTTACAGCATTTTACTGTGCATAAACTATCGTCTATTTTACGCATGTAGACCTGTACTAAAAGACAAATATCAAAGTTATTTTTCAATCAATCCATTTGAACCGGGT
This sequence comes from Xestobium rufovillosum, assembly GCA_963966045.1. NCBI lineage: Eukaryota > Metazoa > Arthropoda > Insecta > Coleoptera > Ptinidae > Xestobium > Xestobium rufovillosum. The sequence goes on from OZ014500.1 coordinate 14,320,920, forward strand.
TGCGTATTTACTAAATATATTTAACGATAGCGGGGAAACCACACGCGGCACCAGCACGCCCTTCTAAACTTAGACTAAATTTAGACGTACGTTCCTCAAGAAAATAATATTATAAATGCTAAAGACTGACGCTGATAACGCTCCGCTTGGCAAGAAACCGGAATCAGTACCAAGAGAAATAGTACGACATATTTAGCCATGCTGTTATACGAGCTGCTGGCCAATAGACTGGGTACCTATATGTTTTGTGCTTCTATGCAATATATTTAGTAGAACGTTCTGGTATCACGCACAGTTCCCACGCTTCGCAGTGACATATATGAATCGTCTTGTGCTGGCGTTAAGTATACTTAGTTTTTACGCAACCGGGTTTTATTTGATAGATAAAGCTCTGTATTTTATTTTCTCTTTTTTTTTTGTTTGGGCTGCTTGTATTTGCCTTCAAAAAGCAAAGAAACTGCAGTCATTTTGAAAGTAAACATGATGGCATTCTTTATTAATTTGTTTGTAAAAAATCATTAAAGACGAATTTGTTTTTTTAAATCCCAATGTAAACTGCATATCTGCAATAATTATTAAGGCGACAGAAATAGTTGGCTTCTTGTAAAGGTCTGAAATCCTGTAAAGTGGCATACTAAGTAATGCCTACTTTAACTTAGGTACTTATAAAAATTCATAGTTCTACTTAGTGCACACAAAAGAAGCCTTCTACGTTAGAATAATCCCCACGAGAAAAAAATACTGTAGTCCAGTTTTTCAAAGAAACCAACACCGGATTAAGTCTGACACCGGCTTCGTTGCTATGATACCGGCTTTCTGATTGGTTGTATCATAGCAACGAAGTCGGTGTCAGACTTAATCCAGTGTTGGTTTCTTTGGAAAACCGGGCCTTAGTTTACTTTCATTCGGTCCCCCCACCCTAATTTTTCCAGCAGACCATGAACGAATATAAAATTAGTATTTGATTGTTCGATTCCCGCTTATGTTAGAAATTTTATTCATTGTAATGTTTTTCGTCGAACTGATGCAGTAAATTGGATATCCAATTTACTGCATACTGTCAATGCCCGTTCGGTTGTATTGGATATCCAATTTACTGCATACTGTCAATGCCCGTTCGGTTGTTTTCGTTAATCATTATCAGTTTTTGTCATTGTCATTTCTGTAAAAATGGGACGCGTGTGACCATAAATGTTTTCGGCAGGTCGTCGTTTCCCATGAATCTCTGGTTCTCAAAGTATTTAATGGGAGAAACTAACAGTTTGTAAATTATACGTGCCGGTAAGCAAATGTTCCTTTATAATCGGCTTTCCTATTGTGTCTTGTGTGTTAATGTTTTGCAGGATAACATAAAAATGTCACGCTAATCCCTAGTATACTGAATGAATTATGATTGCCAGGAACGCGGGTTTGCAACATAATCGTTTCCTTAAAAAAAAAATTATGTCCGCTTTCCCAGAAACTTCTGACTGATTAACTAATAATTATTCCTTAAAATAAAGTACCTAATATTAATTTACAGTTCATATATAATGTGCCGCGTTTCCCTATTTCATTTTAGGAAGATTTAAGTTCTTTAGTATTTTATACTATAGTGACTGTAAAACAGCTTCAAAAAAGGTTGATACTCTAGGTCTAGATCTAGATGACTACTTATCATAACAGGTGGCTTCGTTTCGCGTAAATTACCCCCTATTTCCGCTCTATGCCCAATTGCAATAGATCTAAATTGAGGTTGTTGTTGGTTAATTATGAGATTCGCTACCTATACAGTGTGTTCAACGAGGAATGGGACAGGACAATATCTTGGAAACGGGTGAAGATTTTAAAATTGTGAAAATGTTTTACTAAACCTCAGTCTGGGGGACATATTTTGTGGCAAAAAAATATAGAATTCCATCCATCATTGCTAGGGGGCGCTATCTGACTTTAATTTTTTAAATGGAATGACATACTTTTAGTCGCATTTTTGGATTCTATAACATATTTGTGATAACTTTTATTAAAACTTCTACCAACCTATGTCTTTTAGTTTCCGAGAAAAAAATTATTTTCAAAATTTTAAGACGAAAACATGTTTTCAAGAAATCGCATTGACACTTGAGTGGATAGAGATAAATAAATAAATTTTATATTAAATGATAGAGAAAATACTCTCTTTTTCCACAAAAATACTGATATTCGATTTTTTATACGTGGTGCTTCCAATAGTTACTTTCACTTACGTTAAACTAACACACTTTATTTATTTTATTGTCATTTAAGCAAAATTAAACAATATCAAAATTAAAATAAGCCTGCAAATTAAATTAAATGTTCAAATGTGTTTTCAACACATTTTTCATACCTTTTACTTAATGTAGTACTAGTTACCACGTTCAACGTTTCACGTGATATACTCGCACAATTATAAAAATTGGAACTGTACAAAAGATATTCAGAACTGAAATCTCAATTGTGAGAAACTTCAATAGACATTTGTTTTCATGGCATGCTAAATTTTTGTAAAATTTTTGACACATAGTTCTTTCAATGACTTGACTACTTTTTCAATGTATGTACAGCGTTGAATTATTTCGGCGTTATCTGCATTATGTTTGTGAAAAAAGCATCACACAAAAAAGGATAATATCGAACTAAGAGTATTACGATCAAATCAAGAGTATCTTACACTTGTATATACACAAAGAAATATTATTTCAATTGTAGAAAATATTATTCTCAAGAACCAAGTAAGTAAAATTGTTGAATCAACAATATCACATATCTAAACGAAGAGTACTAGACATTCTTGGAGTAAGATAGTTCATTTGTATCCTTTTGAAAGAAACGTTCTACTTGAAATAAACATCTGAAAATTCTTACTTTGAGAATTAAACATTTTAAACAAGAACCTCAATTCTCTCTTTTTAAGTATTTCGTATATTTAATTTAAGTATTTCAGATCTATTTTAATATTAAATGAAAACTGATACTTACTTAACTTGAGAAACAATTATTCTTCAACTCAAGTAATGAATGTAATATTATGTATGTACTTACATGGCGGGAAAGGGGAATAAATTCAAATGCTTTGTAATTTAACAATTTATTAAAACAAAAAATATTCTTTAAAAATAAATAAAACAATAATAATTCTGATACATACAAACTTACTTATTTTAACATTTAGTTTTATAAAATTTCATGAATTATTGGCATAAAGTAAACTATTTTTTGTATGATTATAAAACTTAAAAAAATTGGCACTAATTCTATAAAATTTAATGTTTAGGAACATCGATATACAACTCTCCATTGCTCAAAGTGTGAAAAATTGGAGCATTGTAAGTCACACAATACAATTTATTTTAAACTTTTAAGGGGTACCACCTTGTGTATGGCAAGTTCTTTCTATTTCGAATATTATGGGCAGTGCTCTTGAGTTCCTTATGCTTACCTTCAAATTATTAAAGAAGAATTTAGTCTTTAAGTAATACAGAATTCACGTAGTAGGTAGGTAGGTATATTTTACCATGCACTTAGTACTACAATAAAAACGTAACTGCTTGGTAAAATTACTGCCTAAACTTAGGAAATAACAAGAAAATAAGAAACACTAAACTATGGTAGGTACTCACCTCAAAAAAAACGGAACTAATTCCGATAACCGCAATCTTCCAATATTTGTTCCATTTTAAAACTATCACTAACCGTAACACTGACCGTGCAAATCTGTAATAAAGTCGGCTTTGGGGCGCTTCAAGAAAATTGTGAATTGACTAATTCAAGAATATGATAATTCACGAACGGAAATGACCATTTTCTTCAAATCAAATTGTTACAATAATTTTATTGTTTCACGTAAATAATTGTTTCATTTAAGATTGTGAGGTAAATTTTAGATCAATATAACGTATACTCTTAAAGCAAAGATATTGCAGTATTCAAACGAATTATTTTAAATCTTACATTGAAAGAATTATTTGCTTCCTCGAAAAATATAAATTGCTGTATCGGACTGAATAGCATTCTCAACTTAATAAGCATATATTCTCGATTCAGAATATTTTATATTTTATTTTGAAATACTAGGAATTCTTAATTAAAATAAAGTTTATTATTTCAAACAATTAGTTTCTTGATCCAACACAACATTTATGAGAATGCGAAAATCTTGAATTTGAGAGAATTTTATTATGTGTGTATTTTGTGTCATTTCGTAAAATATTTGTTAATTTATCTCTATCCACTCAAGTGTCAATGGGATTTCTTGAAAACATGTTTTCATCTTAAAATTTTGAAAATAATTTTTTTCTCGGGAGCTAAAAGACATAGGTTGGTAGAAGTTTTAATAAAAGTTATCACAAATATGTTATAGAATCCAAAAATGCGACCAAAAGTATGTCATTCTATTTAAAAAATTAAAGTCAGGTAGCGCCACCTAGCAATATGAAGGATGGAATTCATTTTTTTTTGCCACAAAATATGTCCCCCTGACTGAGGTTCATTAAAACATTTTCACAATTTTAAAATCTTCACCTGTTTCCGAGATATTGCACTGTCCCATTCCTCGTTGAACACACTGTATATGGCCTTTCTCACCTTTGATGTGTCGGGTTGCAGATAGCTCAATTGGTTAGAGCAGTCGCCCGGAAAGCGAAAGATCTGGGTTCGAATCCCGGTCGACGTCTGTTTCACATTTTTCGTGGGGGAGGCCTTGTGTTGTTTTCCTCGAGTGCCCGATTATTCTCATTACTTTAAATTTGGTGAAAATGGCTGACACAAGTAATGAGCCCTATTAAACGTCTTAATTTATAGTTCAAAATCCTACGTCTACTAAAAACTGTTATGGTATCTAGAAATTTCACGAATTATGTACGACTACGTATGTATATCCATCGATGCCCGTGGTTTCGCAACGTCGGAGTTTCATGTTTCAATATTTTTGGCAAGACATTTTAATTTCGACAACAAAACAAAACTTCTGAGCCACGCATATTAACAGTTTTAATAAAGTACGGTGTTATAATCGCGGCTTTCTTCTACTTGCATGCGGTTTCGTCCATGACAGCTTTAAGCCGTGTTCTAAAACCCGCTAGTTTCCAACTTGCATTTGGTTTGTAATAGTCCGAAACCGCTGATTTGTAAGTGGTAGTATTAATTAGCATCACAACAGGGAATTCTCTGAAGCGTCGGTTGGTAACGTCCGAGAAATTAATTAAAGTCATTCTACATTGTGCTCGGAACTATGAAAGTATACGATGTCAAATTTAAAAGTTGATATGGATGTATAGCGCGCACGGTGAAGATTAGCTATGCGACAATCTTTCACTGGACGAGCTTTTTTTCTTATTTACATACAGGAAATTACATGAGAAAACACATTTTAGAAAAATCCAGCTTTTCAGTAAAATAATTCAGCAAATCTATTCCATCATTCGTTGGAAAAATATTTTATTTGCTTTTGTCAAAGTATACGTTCATTACATTTGCGTTTCGTAACGCATGATAATACCGTATGACAATATGCGATATAATAGAATGCTCAAACCTGAATTTGGATATCGTTTTTAGTTTTCGAGAAAAAAATAATGTTGATTTTTATAGATTTTCAAAAACTCTCTCCAATTCTTTTTGTACTAAGCAAACTAAAACTTTTATGATTGACTCCTATAGAACTTTTCCAAAGAATTCAGTGGCGTACGTAGTTTTTTTCTAGGGAGCGTATTTTTTGAGTTATGACATAAAGTTTAATTTTTTAAATGGAAATCATAGTAGGCTTTGGACTAGTTCGAAAGGTCTTTTTTAAACTATCAAAATATATGTATATACTTTTATATTATTATTTCAAAAAACGGTAACGATTTTGGTACTTTTTAAGTTTTAACTTTAGAAAATATAAGATAGGTATGTAGGTACATCCAAGATACTTGTGATTTTATGTTAACAACTAAATAATTGTCTGTTGACATACATTAGCAAAAGTTGCATGCGGCTAGTTTTATTAATAGATACTTAGTGTACACATAATGGCACTTAAAAATTATCAAAATTTCGACAAATAGGTACGATATAATTGCTGTTTTCAATTAATGTCGTGAGAATGTAAATGAATCAATGGATCTATATCTCAACAGATAAACAAAAATTCCTAGATACCCATTTCCAGTATAATACCTATCCATCGATTTATTAAATTTAGATACCCAGAAAGAAGACAACCAAGCAAAATGATGTTTTGGAGATTAAAATCAAATTTAATGGGTCATTTAATAAACCTAGAAACAAAATTTATAATACAGAAAATAGGGAAGAGGAAGAAATAAATGTTTTATTATTGGTTGAGGCGACACCAAAGACTTCTTGTCGCGAAATCGAATCACAAGTTGGTGTTTCCAAAACAAAAGTTCAAAAAATATTAAAAAAGGCCATATAAAATTCAAATTATTCGCCATCTCTTCCCGGGAGATCAAGAAAGAAGACTTAATTTTTGCAGGTGGTACTTAAATAGAATTCAAGAAAATCCAAAATTTGGGAGGTCTGTCATTTGGACAGATGAAACTCACATAAGCAGCGTAGGATTATTTAACAGGCATAATGTGCGTCACTGGTCTGATACAAATCAGCACCAAACTTTTGAACGTCAGAGGCAAGGACGTTTTGGATTTAACGTTTCGTGTTTTATTTTGGGTGGTCAACCAGCATACCAAATTTGTGATGGAAACTTAACGGGATTGAGATACATTAGTTAATTGAATATTAATGTTCCGTTAATAAACATAAACATGATATATTTCCAACAAGATGGTGCCCCTGCACACAATTCTGCAATAGTTAGAAATTATTTAGAAAATAATTTTCCGGGTAGATGGTTGGGTACAAATGGACCTATATTGTGGCCTGCAAGATCACCGGATCTGAGTATATTAGACTTCTTTGTTTGGTCATTTTTAAAAGAAAAAATATGCATACGAAGATACAACAATCAAGCCGAGATAGCAGAGGCAAGACATGCAGCTTTCCGATATTTGCAAGCCTATCCTATTTTTTTAATTAATGTCATCAATCTATTAAGATGTAGATGTAGATTATGTTTTGAAAAACATGACAATCAATTTGAGCAGTACCTATAATTTTGATGTTAGTTGTTTTTCTTGTTTTTGTTTGTTTTGTTTGTTTGGCTGTTTTTGTTGCTTTTATTTCAGTTGTTATTAAAAGTTGCTAACATAAAATCACAGGTATCTTGAACGTACCTACCTATCTTATATTTTCTAAAGGTAAAAAGTACCAAAATCTTTGCCGTTTTTTGAAATAATATAAAAGTATATACAGTGTGTCCACGGATGGACTTAACTATACTTGTAAAAACTTTTATTTTCAGTTTTTCGAGAAAAAGTCATTCTTTATAATTTCTTTTGCTTATTATATAAATACGATTCACGTTGAGAAACTTTGATTTTGTTGTACAGGGTGCGCAGAAAATACAAAAATGTATAATTGCAAAATTAAAAATTTTCGAATCAAGCTTTCTGAAGTCTCAAAATGAAACAGCAGAAGGAGAAATCGAAAAGCCCAATAAAGTTTTTTCATAGAAGTTACACTTAGTTGCTAAGAAATACCGGGTGTCCGGTTAAGGTTGGCGACAGGCTATATCTTAGGAACTATTCATTCTACAGCTTTCAGAAAAAAATCTTCCTATAAAAGTGGCCATGAAAACTTCATCAAAAATATTTTTAGCTTTCAGTTTTCGCCGCTAGGGGGCACAATTTTAGAAGAAAATAGACAATCCGCATTTTCTTCGAAAATTCAAATGGGAATTTAGGAATCCTTTAGCTTTCTCAAAATCTCGTAATACCCTGCAAATTAGTTTAATAACTTTTTGATCTAGCTTATGAAATAAGGAGTGGAGGAAGGAAACAATTCCCTTACACCAAAAATGCCCATATCTCCGGATTGCTTGAAGCAATTTTAATGAATATGGTATTGTTGGAAAGGGAATCTACAGAGTAATAGAAGTCTGCATTTACATTTGAATTTAATTTTACGAGGGAGCCGCCAAATGGTGTTATTTCGAAACTTACAAAATTTTCTCAAAAATTATAAATGGAATGGTATATTTTTTATAATATGTTGTCATTAAGCATAGAATTAAGAACAAGATGCCGCAAACTGGAAGTTTTTATCTTTATCAAATGGAAGTTACCATCAAGAATATCGTTTAATCAAATTCCAGTGCACAAATTTTTCAAATTTTTTTGAATGGAATGGTACATTTTCAAAACATGCTGTTAGTACACATAACATAAAGAACAGATGCCGCAAACCGAAAGTTCCTATCTTTTTCAAACGAGAGTTGCGATCAAAAATACTGTTTAATCATAACTCATTGCGTGGGTAAATTTGAGAAAAATGAAATACCTAAATGAATATCAATTTAATTTAGTAAATATTCAATTTTTCTCAAACGCCTTGCCAAGGCTCGGGAGGCAATAATGGAATTTTCTTCATTTTGAAAAACACCACGAGCTTGTCATACGCTTCAGCAACAGAGCTAGACATTAGTTAAAGTTATAATAAATTCTAGCGAAAAGACACTGAAATCGAATTTAAATTAACTAATAATTAATACTTAGTTAAGTTAAATTTAACAATTAGTGGCAATACTTTGACTAGGTATTTGTTTTTATTTTCCATGGAGTGCGTTTTGTTTGTAATATTTCTTATAATTCTGTCTGATGAGAGATACAAGAATGCCCTAATATTCTTTAAAAAAATTTATTTTCCTAAATTACCCATGCAATGAAATGGGATTAAACAGCATTTTTGATCATAACTTTCGTTTGAAAAAAGATAGGAACTTTCAGTTTGCGGCCTTCTATTCCTCATGCTATTTGTACTAACAACATGTTATGAAAATGTACCGTTCCATTTAAAAATTTTTGAAAAATTTGATACCTGTGCGCTGAGATTTGATTAGACCATATTTTTGATGATAACTTCCGTTTGAAAAAAGACAACAACTTCCGGTTTGAGCTATTTAGTTCTCAATTCTATTTGTAATGACGCCATGTTATAAAAAATATACCATTCCATTTAAAGTTTTTGAGAAAATTTGGCATTTTCGCAATTTTCTAAATAATGCCATCTGGCGGCTCCCTCATAAAATTAAATTCAAGCGTAAATGCAGATTTCTATTACGCTATAAATTCCTTTTCCAACGAGACCAAATTCATTAAAATTGGTTCAAGCAATCCGAAGACATGGCACTTTTGGTATAAGAGAATTCTTTCCTCCTTCCAGTCCTTATTTCGTAAGTTAGATCAAAAAGTTATTAAACTAATTTGGTGGATATTACAATGACATTTTGAGAAAGATAAAGGATACCTACATTTCTATTTGAATTTTTTAAGAAAATGTGGATTGTCTATTCTTTTAAAATTGGGCCCTCTAGCGGGGAAAATTGAAAGCTAAAAACATTTTTGATGAATTTTTATGGTCACTTTTGTAAGAAGATTCTTTTCCGAAATCTGTAGGAAGAATAGTTCCTAAGATAGCCAGTCGCCAACCTTAACCGGACACCCGGTGTATCTTAGCAACTAAGTATAACTTCCATGGGAAAACTTTATTTGGCTTTTCGATAACTCCTTATAAGCTGTTTCATTCTGAGACTTCAAAAAGCTTGATTCAAAAATGTTTAATTTTGTACTTTTTGCGCCCCCTGTACAACAAAATCAAAGTTTCTCAACGTGAATCGTATTTACATAATAAGCAAAAGAAATTACAAAGAATGACTTTTTTTCGAAAAATTGAAAATAAAAGTTTTTACAAGTATAGTTAAGTCCATCCGTGGACACACTGTATACCTTTCGAACTAGACCAAAGCCTGCTGTGGTTTACATTTAAAAAATTCAACTTTATGTCATAAGTCAAAAAATACGCTTCCTAGAAAAAAAACTACGTACGCCACTGAATTCCTTGGAAAAAGTTGTATAGGAATCAATCTTTACAGTTTTAGTCTGCTTAGTACAAAAAGAATTTTAGATAATTTTTGAAATTCGATAAAAATCTATTATTTTTTTCTCGAAAACTAAAAACGATATCCAAATTCTGGTTTCAGCTTTCTATTATACTCAAGAAAGTAGCTCAGGTTCTCGAAAACCCCAAGGCTCTATCTCTGCTGCTTCTATGAGAAACCCCCAAATCACAACGAAAATAGGACATCCTGTACACTATTTTTCCCAAGACCCCTTAAGAAGACGAATTTATTCATAAAACAGTAACTTTATTTTTAAGGATTTGTTGTCTATGTTAACAGATGTCAAAATTTCCAAGTAGCCTACTAACTTACTAGTACAGCCATTTGGTAGTTTTACCTGGAAAGTTTTCCGGGAGTTTTGAAAATGGGTAATTTTATAGATTTCGATGTGCTCTTTCCGAATTTCAACTTTGCCACCTCGTATCTTTGCCGCTCGCGCCACCATATTGGAAAAATGGCGCCTAAAAGCAGTTTTTTGACAATATTTCCTTTCCTACTCGTTTCACGATAAAAACATTTATATACAAAATGAAACTAGATAAACTGGAAGAAATTTCGGTCTGCGACGTTTCGATCGGTACTAAAGACAATGAACTCGCAACACCTGGTCCATCAAGAACAGCGAAGCGAAGGAGAATGCGCTAAATTTTGGAATAGTGAATTGCATGTGGATTAGGCCTACTGGGGATACCACGATAAAAAAATGCGCCGCTTACTCTACCTCTTTGGTGGTGTGTAAATGAGTTTTTTGGCCAAAACGCGTGTTGAACTACAATTTGCGGCGCTCGTACGCCAAACCTATTGGTTTTACGAAAAAAAGGTTATTACATAAATTGTAGAAAATTTTCCCTAGTTTCATTTTGTATATAAATGTTTTTATCGTGAAACGAGTCGGAAAGGAGATATTGTCAAAAAACTGCTTTTAGGCGTCATTTTTCCAATATGGCGGCAAAGTTACGAGGTGGCAAAGTTGAAATTCGGAGAGAGCACATCGAAATCTATAAAATTACCCATTTTCAAAACTCCCGGTAAACTTTCCAGGTAACCTCTTTTTTTAGAACCAAATGACTACTATACTATGAGCATAAATAAATAAAAATTAAATGCTGTTCGTTGGTAAGCGCATCACTTGATAACGTCGGGACCTATTTTTTAAATATTCGTAATAGTTCAAATAAGGTTTTTAGGGAAAGAAAAATCGGAAAAGTTGCCCGGAAAATTGGAAAATTCGGCAAAAACTGAAAGTGTTTTTTTTTCTCATTTTTACTGTGTTTACACATTTCCAATAACTTTTCACAAATTCACAAAACAATCATACAAACAAATTTATTGAAATTTGGACAGGACAACGTCTGTCGGGTCAGCTAGTATTCTAATAATTCCGACACGTTGATTTATTCTCTTGCCCGCCAAATCATAAATGACCAGTTCGTACCTAAAATATTTTTAGGTCCTCCACGGAGTAGCCATTAAAATGTTCAACTGCCGTACCTTTTAAGATTTTTCTGATAAAGAACTATTTAGATTTAAAAAGAGACGCGACGGGATATTTATTCAGTAAAACGTCAAAGTCTCAAAGCTGCCTACAAAATTTGAACGAACCTGTGCGATTTTCAAATATTACAGCACAGCTGCGAGATTAGCGCACGGGCAACGCATTTGTCAAGTTTCCGGGCTACTATTCTGTATGCTAGGGGTTCGTGAAAAAATATTGCTTCTATACAGCGACCAAACTATTTTATCTATTACTTAGTGTGTTCCTTTGTTTGCTGTCTCATATACGTGAGTCTAAATTTCCTATTATTGTTCTCAGATGCGGGCAGGAAACAAGAGTAATCCCTCGCCTTCTGCAGCTACGTTTTCACTGGCTGAAATCAGAAAAGGAATCTATTCGATTAGAACAAGCGGGCATTACTAAGCCCGTACTGGATGCGGCCATCGCAGCGTTTACCCTAGAGATTATAGCGAAACACGGGGAACCGGCTCCCCGACTGTGCAATAAAGATCCTCTGACTATCAAAATGGGCACGTACGTTGTGGAACTCTTCCCGAACGCAAAGTTTATATTCATGGTGAGGGACGGTCGGGCGACCGCTCATTCGATCATATCGAGAAAAGTGACTATCACCGGCTTCGACCTGTCCAGTTACAGACAGTGTATAAGAAAGTGGAACACGGCGGTCGAAGCTATGAACAATCAGTGCAAAGAGTTAGGGCCCAAAAAGTGTTTGCGTGTTCCTTACGAACAGCTTGTGCTGCATCCGCGCGCCTGGATGGAGAAGGTATTGAAGTTTCTAGACCTGCCGTGGAATGAATCCGTGCTGCACCATCAGGATTTCATAAATAACGGCATCAGCTTGAGCAAGTAAGTTTCACGGCGCTATACAGTATCCTATTTAGCTTTAGATGCATCTTGGTCATTATTTTAATATCAGTTCAATTAATTAATTTAATTTGAGCCTTCGAGGTAAATTAGTTTCTTGTTTTGTTTTGTTTTAGTGATATTAAAACATCGATCTCTTTACTCTTAAGAACAATTCTTAGTTTCTCAAACTGCACTCTGTTATTATTATACCCGGATCACGATCTAACTTATCTTTTGTCGCAAAATGTTTACGCATTCCTTACCAACTTCTGCTGCATCCGCGAGAGTAGTAAGGAGTAGTTGAAACCCAATAGGCAGATTCGGTAATTTTCAAATTTCATTAAAATTGATAGAGTTTATTATACTGAAGGCAGTTATGTTGTTAATTTTTGTTTAAAAAAAATTCTTTCGCCTGTGAAGCCGTTGCGAAGTTTTCCGTCGGTGCGAGGCTAGAAATCGTACCTTGCAGCGAGAGTAGACCGCGTGACGTCAGAACTTAGTATAACGTACAAGTCCAAGCTTCAGCGCGCAGCAGTCCCATAAGTATTATGCATATGCATGTGTAGTTAAATTGTTAAATATTATTAAATGGTTCTAACTGGTGTTTTCTGTTTTGTACCCAGACTAATACATCGTACAGCACACCAATAAAACGGAAAAAGTGGTTCGTTGGAGCCAGAAAGAAAATCGGTCAGCATTATCGATATACTCGCGAGTTAGTTTATCATTGCAAAAGTTTATAAAATTATCGGCTGCCCCATTGCAGCCACTCTAAATAAAATCGAACATAATGTAATTTATCGACAGTTTTCTGGGACCCGTTGGTACTTGGTAACGTGTTACGGTTAGCATAATTTGAAACAGGAGCATGACGGAGCCAAATACTGAATCGCCGTAGCGTTCACTCCCAGAACTAAAAAAGGAAATTTTATTAACTATTTTACAATAATAATTAAATAGTACGTCATCATAAAGTTCTCTTTTGAAGACTGGTAGGACGCGTACCTCCATCCTTTCCCTGAGCTAGCCTACGCATTTCCGTAAAAGTAGTACATTCTACATCCCCAACTATTTGAGAGCAGTAGTCTAATCTGCTCCAACCTCTACCTCTTTATTCCTATCTCTGACTCTAGTATGTCGCGAACTATTCCTTTGTGTCTCAGAAGGTGTCCTACCATCCCCAACTCTTTCTAATTCCTCCTTATTGCTAACTTGTCTATCCACGGTATCTTCAACACCCGTCTGTAGCATCACATTTCAAACGCTTCTACTATTTTTCAATCCGCTTCTCCCATTGTCCAAGTTTCGCACCCATAGGTATAATTTCGTACTCCATACATGCGTCTTTAAGAGTCTCTTCCGAGTTTCTACATTAACCATTCCAGAATATAGCAGTCGTTTCTTTTTGTTAAACAAGTACCTAGAACCTACATAGCGTAGTTTTTTGATTCACGTGAGTTGTACATATTTGTTTCCGTTTTTTTAAAAAATTTCCAGTCCGTTATAAAACTGTTAACTTGATAACTTGTCAATCACTACATAAATGAGTAGGTATGTATTGTATTGTATTAGAGAATATAGGTAGGTACCTATTTTACAAACAGAAGTAAGCAGGTATCTACAATCTGCATACCTACTTATAATTATAATTATAAAAGGCATGTACAGTTAATAAATTGTTGACTTTGTTTTACTTATACCGGTCTGCCTTTACACTACTGTTTTGAGGTTGAATGAAATTGGGGTTAGATGCAAGAATCACACACCATTTCCACATTTACCGGGACATTTACCTACCTACTACATAAATATGGCAAATTATGTGAATCGGATTTTTGATACCCTTGTTGCATCATTATATCGATTATGTTGTCTTTGTTTTATGTTTCCTTGACACCTTAGGTACTTTAAAAATATTCCCAATAAGTATGTTATGAGATAGATACCGCTTCACGGGCACTTCAAGAGAAGTGGGAGGAGCGCCTTACGAATCTCTGACATCAAACCAATAACAAAGCGAACTAGCATGTGGGCGTGATAAGCTAATTTCTTTCGCTTATTACGCTGCAAAAAAAATTGTTAGAAAAAAAATTTCGCCGTAAATCAATTACAATTTACAATAACAATTATCTCTCATTTTCATGCCAAAAATAGATATCATATTTTTTTCCGAACCTCCCTATTCAAGGTGGCCGCCTTTTTTCCCATAGCGAATGCAAGAAATGAGAGTTCTGATTCACCACGAAGTAAACATGACCTTTGCCATCAAGTGCTATGAGGCTTTGAGCACTCTAACACGCATGAGCTGCCTTCGGACATCCAGGTCGTAGGTTTCTACGACGCAAGGGCGTGGCAGACGTGGTACCATCTGTTGGATGCTGGTAAGGTAGATTCCTACATCGCTAAAAACAAAGGAAAAACTTTTTTTGCATACTGGGCTGAAATATATCGCCACACCGTATATCTTGTATTAAATTCTATTGTCCCGTAGAACCTATATTTCGGAACATCCCGTATGTTAAACAGCAAAAATGTGAATTTTAATAACAAAAGTCGAACACATGGTTCTTAAAAATAATAGTTTGGCGAAGGCCACACTTGTTCTGATAATAGGGAGGTTCGGAGAGAAATAAGATATCTATTTTTGGCATGAAAATGACAGAAAATTGTTATTGTAATTGATTTACGGCGATTTTTTTTTTCTAAAAAAATTTTTTGCGGCGTAATAAGCGAAAGAAATTAGCATATAAGCTAGTTCGCTTTGTTATTGGTTTGACGTCAGAGATTCGTAAGGCGCTCCTCCCACTTCTCTTGAATGCCCGTGAAGCGGTAGGTACCTATCTCGTAACATACTTATTGGGATTATTTCGAGCGTGAATATTTCAAGTAAGGTGTCAAGGAAACATAAAACAAAGACAATATAATTGATTAATGATGCAACAAGGGTATCAAAAGTCCTATTCACATAATTTGCCATATTTATGTAGTAGGTAGGTAAATGTCCCGGTAAATGTGGAAATGGTGTGTGATTCTTGCATCTAACCCCAATTTCATTCAACCTCAAAACAGTAGTGTAAAGGCAGACCGATATAAGTAAAACAAAGTCAACGATTTATTAACTGTACATGCCTTTTATAATTCAGTATAAGTACCTAGGTATGTAGATTGTAGATACCTGCTTACTTCTGTTTGTAAAATAGGTACCTACCTATATTCTCTAATAAAATACAATACATACCTAGTCATTTATGTAGGTATGTATACCTAAGTGATTGACTATCAAGTTAACAGTTTTATAACGGATTGGAAATTTTTAAAAAATGTTATGTACTATGCTAGACCGATTTTGATTAATTTTTTTGTGTGTTGGAGTGGGTCCCTGGATGGTTTACATTCACAGTTGAGTCCGGTAGGTAGCGCTGCAATCGGGTTCTAGGAATTTGTTTGACGAAAATTTTTTTAATGAATGAAATTTTTTGTGTATGTTGGAGTGGGCCCCTGGATGGTTTACATTCACAATTGGACCCGGTAGGTGGCGCTGCAATCGGGTTCTAGGATTTTTTTTTGCAAAATTTTTTTTAATGTCGGGCAGGACAACGTTTGCCGGGCCCGCTAGTAGTTAATAAAATTTCCTTTTTTAGTTCAGGGAGGGAACGCTACGGCGATTCAGTATTTGGCTCCGTCATGCTTCTAGCATCCTGTTTCAAATTATGCTAACCGTAACACGTTACCAAGTACCAAGGGGTAACAGAAAACTGTCGATAAATTACATTATGTTCGATTTTATTTAGCGTGGCTGCAATGGGGCAGCCGATAATTTTATAAACTTTTGCATTGATAAACTAACTCGCGAAAATATCGATAATGCTGACCGATTTTCCTTCTGGCTCCAACGAACCACTTTTTCCGTTTTATTGGTGTGCTGTACGATGTATTAGTCTGGGTACAAAACAGAAAACACCATCAGTTAGAACCAGTTAATAATATTTAACAATTTAACTACACTACATGCATATGCATAATACTTATGGGACTGCTGCGCGCTGAAGCTGGGACTTGTACGTTATACTAAGTTCTGACGTCACGCGGCCTACTCTCGCTGCAAGGTACGATTTCTAGCCTCGCACCGACGGAAAACTTTGCAACGGCTTCACAGGCGAAGGATTTTTTTTAAACAAAAATTAACAACATAACTGCCTTCAGTATAATAAACTCTATCAATTTTAATGAAATTTGGAAATTACCGAACCTGCCTGTTGGAAGCCAACACGACGAATATTTGGTTTTTAATAAACTTTCATGGGTGGAAGCTGAAAGACGTAAAAGAGTGACCAGAAAATAGAATCGGCTTTTCATATCCAAAAGACATGTATTGCTGGAATATCTCCCAATTTTTTTAGAAATAGACCAACTATAGATACATACACAGAATTAGTACAACAAAAAGTCAGTTTCCCTATAAACTTAATCTATTTGCTGCAAAGCACCAATTTATTTTGACATAATTTATAAACATATCAATCGCGTACAATCAAAACTATAAAGAAGTAAAATAACACATTACAA